>OW026362.1:27666162-30353662 GCA_932273835.1 Sarcophaga variegata | reverse complement strand
AAAATTACAAGCAATAAGCTTAAAACCTTGCCAGTTCGTTTGCAACCAAGGTGGCAATTTTGTCAACTTTTCTAAAATCGTTGGGATAACCTTAGAACGTCCCTATTTTCTAGTTAACGACAAAAGGATTTATTTTATGCATGATAGTCCGCATCTTCTAAAAAGCGCCCGAAATTGTCTGCTTGCTACCGAAAAGAAAGTTTATTTCAACAATAAACTTGTGTCCATTTTTATAATGTAGATTCCAGTACAGTTAAATGTGCTCCTAAGCTAAGTTTGGAACACATTTATCCCAATAATTTCCAAGGGATGAGAGTCAACTTAGCAGCTCAAGTTTTAAGTCGGACTGTAGTAGCCGGTATGCGAACATTGCATAAGTCAGGTAAATTAGATAGCTCGAAAGCCCTAACATTTCTAAATACATCCGAATACTTAGAGTTTTTAATAATTTATTTGATATTTTCAATAGCCGCGCGGAAAGCACTGTTTTCTTATGTTCCCAAGAATAATTACAGTTCTTAAGAGAAGCCTCGAAACTTAATGACTGAATAACAACGAAAAAGTTTAAATTTATTGCGAGATGGTTAACAAACATTTCAGCCTTAAAGTCTGTGGACACATCTTCATCAAGAAGGTTTTCAGGGACTTAAAACTCGCAGGTTGACCCAGGATCAGTTAGACAAATACGTAGATGACCAGGTGATGCTGTATGTATAACTCCCCGAAATTTTTTAAGCTCTTTTCAAAAGCACTGGGGGTTTACAGTAGTTGTAAATGGAAACTGCAAAAATGTTTCCTCAGTTGATAATATCTTAGATTTTTCAATTGTAGACCTAGCGTACACTAACGATAAGTATCATATGCAATGGGATCAGTTCCATTCTCTACCAAACCCTTGCCCCTCCATAATTGATATTGAGTTACGCGATAAACATTCCAGCAGCGAAGAAATCCTGGTCTTTAAAAACAACGCATTTGTCTATATTTCAGGATACTTTTATAAAAAATTATCCCAGATGCACATATGTGAACTTCCTGTGACTTATTTTGATGATAATGACCCTGTCCCAGATGATTATTCCTTCACATATAGCAAACAGTTCCCTCATAGTCGCCTAGTTAAAACTCCTCAGGGCTTTGTAGATTATTATAAAGTATTGGAGAGTAAATTTATAGATTTGTTCAACAAAAATTGCCATCGACATGGGCTTCGTCAAATACTTTTTTAAAAGGACCTTAACGTATGACACCTCCATTAGATCAGATACAATGATATTTGTAGAGTGCTAGTTTACAATATTTATTAAATCATTAGAATCCAAAATTGCAGGGTTAATTATCCCTATCTTTGCAAGGGTGACAGATAGCATTAAAGTCTCAAGTTCCGAAATTATTATTCTATTTCTTGCAAGAAGTGTTTCATACAGATGACCCGTATCAATCTGTTCGATTTTTGAATTTTTAATGATTATATTAACTGATTCTGTAAGTTTATTTATCTTGGCCTGCGTTTCTGTATTTATTAGTATTTGCCTGTTTTCGGACTCGATGAGTTCCTGTTGTTTGAATTTTACGTTCTCAACGTCGTCGAAATTTGGTGTACCAGGCTTCTGGCGTGTCTGTGGTGGATTTCGAATGATGCCACAATTGCCCTAATTCGGGTAACGTCCGAGACCAAAATTCTCACCATATGGGATAAAGGAAAATGTTCTGTAAGGTGCCTCGTCTCATCAGCTATTTCACAGTACATCGTTAAGTTAGTAGTATGTCGCAAGTAGTCAAAATCCTACCATAACTATGTCCCCGTCCGTAATGGGAATGTAATCTGAGTCAGAGTAGTCCATTAACCATGCAGCCACCATCCGGAGTGGAAGTACTATGAGTAAAATTCTATAGAAAAAAAAAACGAAACGAGAAAGTCAGGATGGAGCGATGTTAAAAGGTCAAGAAGTTGATTTTTTATTTTAGGTTGTCCTTATGGACCACCCTCCCTTTAATAAGACCTGTAGTTCCCAAGTCTGCCTCCAGCTTCTCTTCCGTATACAAAGATGTTAATTTGTTCCCCAATCTCTTATTATTTTTCACAAGCACACATTCCCCAACTTCAAAGATCCTATTCCGTCTGGAGGAGTTGTCCCTATCAAGTTGGGATCGTTGAGCTTTCATGATTTGTTTCTCTTATTTCCTCCCTTATTTCTACCGATGTACTGTGGACAACATTCACAGGTCTTCTGTTGGTCACTTAGTGAATAGTTCTATTATATTTTTCAGTAGCCAACATTATAAGCTCGGTTGTATTCTCGATTTTCTTCTCAGGCTTGAGGCACCTCGCAATCTCTGAGAGCGTGCTATGGAAGCGCTCGACCTGACCATTTGAAGTGCTATGGAGCGGAGGCGCGTTTGCGAGCACGACTCCGAATTGATTTTCTAACATTGACGTGATAATCTCTGATTTTAATGCTGGTTCGTTGTCACAATAGATGTTCTTTGTGTCAGGGTAAAGGTTCATTAGTTGTATAATTGAAATTTTCAGATCTATGATTGTACGGGATGGTATTGGTTGGACCACGGCAAATTTCGAAAATTTATCAACGCATGTGAAGAAATATTTTTTGTCCGTAGAGAAAATGTCGATATGAAGCATTTCCCCTGTGTAAGATGGTATCGGGGTCGCTCCCATTTCTTGTTTGCCTGGATGTCTATCATATTTGGCCTTGTTACATGTCTTACAGTTTGTCACGATTTCGGCCGCCAACTTAGCCATTTTTGGGAAATAATAGTCATCAAGAATCTGTTTTACAGTTTCCTGCGCTGCTCTGACGATTATGTTCGGCATTAACTATCTCGATCTGTTCATTTTTATCAAAAATATCCAATACCATTTTTCTGCAGTGCCAAAATTTGGTTGCTGAAAAGCACCTGACTAACTCATTCTGAATACTATCTAGTACTGGTAAATCACAGTAAATTGCATTCACCACTCCTGGATTAACCGCCAGTTTTACTTTATCGATGAGCATGTTCCTATCAGTAAACTCAATCAGGTGACGAGTTTTTTCGGTGAAAAGTATAAAATTCCGCTTCCGAGCAAAGCGCGATTCTTCCAAGACTATCTGATTTCGAAAGCAATTGATTGGTTTATCTGTTGACTCTATCGTGTAGGTAAGCGACCTCTCGCTGTGTACCGTAGCAACATCAGAGGGAGTACTTTCTTCCAGAGCATGAATATTTTGACGGGACAAAGCGTCGGCATCATAATTTTCCTTGCCAGGTTTGTGAAGAATGTTTGCATTATGCTCATCCACAAAAGCCTTCCAACGCTTTATCTTGGCATTCGGATTTCTATCCGAAAACGCAAACGCGAGTGGCTTGTGGTCCGTATAAATATTCAAATTTTTTACACCATAGAGGTAATTCCTAAGCTTCTGTAGGGCCCACACTATAGCCAGCAACTCGCGTTCATTAGTTGCGTAATTCAATTCCCTGTCTTTCAAAGTCCTGGAAATCATGGTTATCGGTATACATCCTTGTGATAGGACCGCCCCCAAACCCAACGAGGAAGCATCCGTCGTTAGATCGAAAGGCTTCTTAAAGTCCGGGTAGAGTAACATGACTTCCTCTGAGGATAGTATCTCCTTCAACTTGTCAAAAACCTGAACTTAGCTTGCGAGTCTCAAAAAAGATCTACCATTGAACAGACTTTTTGGCTGTTCATAGTTGCGAATTGCATTCACCTTATCGGGGCTTGTTGTAAAGCCACCTCTGGGCACCACAAAGCCAAGATATTCGACACTTTCTTTAAAAACGTGCGACTTCTCACGAGAGACTCTCATATTTGCCTCATACAGTTTACCCAATACCCATGCTATGTGGTTAACATGATCATCTTCGCTGTTCGAGAAAATAATTACGTCGTCAACGTAAACATAGCATGATTTCCCTATCTGCTCCCTCAATACATAATCAATGGCACGCTGAAAAATACTGGAAGCATTCTTCAAACCGAAAGGGAGCCTACAGAACTCATATTTCCCATTTCCGAACGAGAAAGCTGTTTTCTCCGTATCTTTTTCTGCAAGCGTTATCTGGTGAAAGCCTGATTTAAGATCAAGCGTCGTAAAAAATTTCGCTTTTCCCAAGCTTGACAAAATCGATGCCACATCGGGGATGGGGTATTTATTATCAATAGTTTTTTGATTTAGTTTCCTAAAATCAATAACGAGCCGTTTCAGAGCATTTCCGCGATCGTCCTTGTCTAGAATGTGTCATTATGCCATTTTCCAGAGTTAACAAAGTTAGCCACACCCATTGGGTAAGGGTAGAGTTTTGAATAAACCGGGTCGTTAGTCTCGGTTCGGATAGTGGCGACTATGTTAGTGTTGAAAGGTAGGGATTCGTTAGGGTTTGCAAAAACTCCTAATAAACTCATCATCATATTTCGAAATTTCGTAAGGACTGTGTGGGGTACTACTACCTCCTCTACCTGTGTGAAATTCACATTTGCACACTTTAAAAATTTTATTTTCTCCTAACCGTTTTTTGTTTGGAGTTCACTATTTTTGAAATCTAATTTTGCACTTAACTGCGTTAGCAGATCAAGGCCTAGTATCCCATCAAATGTTGACAATGATGGCAATATAAAAAACGTACTATTCGTGTTGAATAGGTAAAGGTTACACTTTTTATCGATGGTGTTGAAACCATGGATAGATTTTACTAAAAAAGGATTTTCTACTGAAACTATGTTTCTAAGCCCGCTAAGGGGTTTTATGTGATTCTTCGAAGCTCCCGTATCTATTAATAATTTAATGTTTCTCCCTGCAATTGTCCTTTCTATGAATGGCAGCAGGGAGTTTTGTCTAAAAAATTTATTTCATCAAATACCTCCTCAGCATCGATTTCTGATGCTACTAGTTCTGTCGACGATCTTGTGTTCGATTGGTCGGTGTCAACTGACGGAACCAATTCCTCATTTCGCTGGGCCCCGTTACCCGGACCTTGACGTCTGTAAAATTGCGGGTTCCTAATTGAGCAGGTTCCCGCAGCAAGGTTTCCATCTTGTTGGCTTGATTCAAACCTGCCCCTTTCCTTGTTCTCAAGGCTCTTAGCAAAATTGGTTGCGAATAAATACCTTTCCCAATTAGATTCGACTTCCTGTGCCAACACCAGGGCCGAAGGTAGATCGTTCGGACGAGCCGAAAAAGCACATCACTTAACCCTTTTTTGTTCCGGATATGAACACACGAAGCGCGTCCGTTCTGTATTTTTCGTTAATAATTGCTGCAGTGACCTTATCGTATGTCATGATAGTTTTATTTGTCAGTAGAGTCAATTTTTTTTCAACTTCGTCATAAAACTGCAAAAGGGTCATGTTCCCTTGAGCTCCTGCTCAATCAAATAAATTGGCCGTTTATCCGAATACGTAAATTCAAGCCGAGCAATGATTGCTTTGAAGTTTAGAACCGTGTTAAAGGAGGACAATACCATATCGGCCGGTCCTTTTATCTTATTCCTAATTATGGCTACGGCCTGGTAATGTTTGGAACTGCCTTCAAATTTTTCAAAAACTTTGTAGGCGATTTGCGCCGCTTGACGCCATGAAACGTACGTCTCCTGTTTACCCTCGAAGTCAGGCAGAGACTTTACTATGTCGAGCGGTTCGTCACACTGTCGCGCTATTACTATTTCTATGTCCCTGTAAGTTTCAACGTCGGGGGTCTGATCAACACACTCATTTAATTTTATATGAAGAAAACCAGTTTCTGAGAATGTAGGTCGCTGTTTATAGCAACTTCCACCATTGCCCTCAATTGTTCCGGTGTTACAGCTATTGCCTTGCTTTCCCACCAATTATATCTTATATTCTCTCTCTTATCAACTTCTATTCTGTTGAGTCCTTCTACCACCTGTTGTAATCTAGCTTGATCTTTATTATCATTCATAAAACTTTACTACCACCACGTCAAACGCAACAAAACAAACAACAAAAAACAGTATAAAAAAACGCAGGCACCTGATTTAATACCGAATTTGAAAATATTTTTTTTTTGCAAGCACTCTACTTACAGGTATTTATACTTCATGTTATTTCCGCTGCGGCTGGAGTGTTGTTTCTCGGTGTCGAAGCGCTGGTGACTTTAGATCCTGTTTTTAAACTTTATTTGTCCCTGCACAAATGCACTTATTTAATTGTCTAATTGCTCGCTCACTTTTGTTGTTGAAAAAGTATTCACTGTTTTGTTGTTTTTCTTTTTTGTGTTTGCCCAGGCTTTTTATTGCTCTGGATCCTTATAGCTTGAACTCTAATACGTTTTTTATTATTATCTTCTTTCTTATCAGTTTATTTTGGATTTACACTGCTTTTATTTATGCCCTTTTTACTAGTGGAAGACAAAAAGGGTTTTGATTTTTTCCTAATCTTTTTAGGACACTTTTTAAAATTAATTAATTTATTATTTAAATAAATTTGGGCACTGAATAAGTTTTCCTTTTCGCAAAGACCAAAACCATTACAAAATTATCACAGTTCGATATCGTTTCTGATAATCAACTGACTTCTTTTATTTCATATTTCTTAATTCTAACTTATTATATGTACTTAATCCTAACTGTGCTAATTATTCAGCAACTCCGTTGCTTTTATCTGACCTTGTAACAAATAACAATATATATATTCTATATGCATATTATAATTCATTGACCTTATTACTATATTATTATTACATTAGGGGCGTTCACTTTATTTAAATTCATTATTTCAATTCAAAAGTAAATAAACAACATTAAATTAAACAAATTATAATTAAATTCACAAACAAAATAAGATACAATGTAGTAATCAACAACAACTTATTTGTATTTACAATAGTTCTTCCTTTAAAAAACGTTTTTGTACTTTAAAAGATTTTCTTTAATTTTTATTTACAAAAAAATGTTTTCACTTTTTCAAGAGTTTTTGATTTTTTTTAACAATTTATTTAGGATTTACACTGTTTTTATTAATGCCATTTTTACTAGTGGAAGACAAAAGGGTTTTGATTTTATTTTGAGAGCATTGTCCTGGCAAAAACTTATTTGTATTCACAATAGTTCTTCCTTTTTTAAAAAGTTTTTGTACTTTAAAAGGTTTTCTTCTTAATTTTTGATTTTTTTAAACTTTATTATAAAAACCTCATGTTGAGCGCCAATTATATTTTTATAAGTGGGTTTTTCATTTAAGGCAAATCCAGTTTTGGATTTGTCTATCTATTTTGAGTGCTGGTTACAGACTAACTAAAAAAAGCTAAAGCAAGCTTATTGTTCCCATACTATTTACTTTGCCGACAATGCACCTCGTGTGGGGAATCAGGTTACACCAAAAGTACTGGGAAATAATTGATAAACAAATGAATTTTTTGCCAGACATGCCGTCAGTAATTTATATGGACTGTATTTGGGTGTCGCCTAAATAAATGAAAAACATTAAGGTGACACTTCAGATGTGCCAACGTTAACTTATATATATTTATGAAATAAATGTATTCTTTTTATTTAAAACAAATTTGTTAATTTGCACAACACCCATTATGAAACTTGTATTTTTATATATCATTCTATCTTCATTGTATTTATCTATCAAATCCTTGTTTTTGTAAGACTGTAAGGTGAACGCTTCAACGCGATCGAAAATTTTTATGCAATTAATAATTTCATATAAATTATCGAACATCTGAAACCTCTCTGTAAAAAGAAGGTAAAATTATGCAGTGACCACTGCATACATTTTTGGCATTTAGAAATAATCAGTATATACAATTACTGATTTTCAGGAGTAAGTGCAGCGAATATAAAATGCATTTGCATTTCTAGCTTCTCCTTACTTAAGACCATCATGCGTGGTGAAGAGCCACATCCTACTCGAGGTGATGCTGTAGTTAACAGAACATGATGGATCTAGACCAGAGAAGGTCGATAAATAATCACAATTTCAAAAGTTTTTAGTACTGTTGCTATTATAGTGATATGTCTTTACAGACAAAACCTAAGTCCATGGTTACATTGGTTTAGATGTGACGATAAAATTCGGAGAGGTATTAATTATGGTACTAATTTCTGTTTATTTGTTAGATGTCAGACACTAATGGCTCTATGAAATGTTTTGTCTCCTTTTTATATCAACGGCCCTTCTTAGGGCCACCAATATTTAAAAAAAGAGATTTTGTTTCTTATTCAAAAGTCCTTTATAGAGCCAACATTAAACGTATAAAGAGTTGTCCACATTGGTTTAAAGCAGTGGTGCTCAAACACATACATCATAGTTTTGGTTGCGTTGTTAAAGCAGCGGAGAATAAAATTCAACTTAATTTTTGAGTAGATGGAGTACTTCGATTGCGATTGCCGAACGGGACTTTGTGGGCTTTGCAGATGACATAGCCATAGTATCGGTAGCTAAGACGGTAAGGGAAATAGAGGAGAAAACGAACACAGCGATTCGAAAGGTTGGAGCATGGCTGGATGAAGCAGGTTTGAAACTTGCTGCGCATAAAACAGAGGCCGTCTTGATAAGCGGCCGGAAGATAGTGGAGAAGATGGAAGTGACCGTTGGAGGCACAAGGATCGAATCGAAGAGGGCGATAAAATACCTGGGAGTGATTATCGACGACAGGTTGAACTTTAAGGAGCACGTGAAATACATCGGCGAAAAAGCATCTGTAACACAGGGAGCACTGTTGAGGATGATGCCAAATATTGGAGGACCAGGTCCATTCAAAAGGAGGATAATTTCGGCGGTAATAACGTCGATAATGGTGTATGCTTGCCCAATATGGTCGGAGGCACTCTCCGTGGGGACGACAAGGAGGATACTGTCCTCGGTGTATCGTCTAAGCGCGATTAGACGGATAAGTGGCTTCAGGACAGTGTCTGATGAAGCGGTATTGGTGTTGGCAAAGACAATACCAATAGATATATTGGCGGATGAGATGAGGAGGATATACCTTCGCCGTCTCGAGCACCCGGGACGAATAGCAGCTATAAAAGCGGAGGAACGAAGGACTTCCATGCACAAGTGGCAGTCACGATGGGAAAGCAGTTTAAAGGGAAGATGGACATTTCGCCTTATCCCTGATGTAACCCTTTGGATGAATAACAAACATTGCGAGCTGAACTACTACGTGACTCAGTTCCTAACTGGTCATGGGTGCTTCAGGATGTACCTGCACAGATTTGGTCATGACACTTCCCCTATATGCCCAAACTGTGTAGATGAGGAGGAAGATGCGGAGCATATTCTAATATGCTGTCCCAGATTTAGATGGCCCGGGGAAACGAGTTTAGGACCAAACCGGCTAATGGAAGAGCTGTTGAATCGTAGGATTCTATGGAGTCAATATAGCCAGAGAATGGCTGAAGTTTTGATAGTACTCCGAAGACTGGAGGAACGGAGGCGAAATTTGAATTAACGTGATAAAGCTTTCAAGCTAACCAGCTCTCCGCGAAGTAATACCTTACGGCAGTCCCGCGGAGTGAGAGTGGTTGAAGTGTGTAGGGGGTGGGTTTAGTACGTAGGCACCAGTGATGGTGAATCGTGCACTCTTTTGTTGGAACAAAAGTGTCTTTCGAAGATTCCCACCTCCAGCTCAAGACAAAAAAAACTTAATTTTTGAGAATCGTACACTGGGAAAATAAAAAAAAAATAATTGGTTTATTGTGTTGCGTGTATATTATTACATAATGAACTTATGTATGTATGTATGTATTGATGAATATATCGATGTATGATGTATGTATAGATGAATATATCGATGTATGTGTGTATGTATGTATGTATTGATGAATATATTGATGTATGTATGTATGTATTAATGATTATATTTATGTATGATGTATGTATTGATGAATATATTGATGTATGTATGTATGTATTGATTGTAAGTTATTGTAATTTGGTACGTCCGTTTCGTCAACCATGAATATTAAAAAAATGTATGCTTTTAATTGCAATAATTTTAAAGTCCTATCATTCCCTTTAATGTTGTCGAAAAATCCTTGGCTAGCCTCGTAATGTCTTTTTATAAAAAAAAAAAAAAAAGAATTACGACATAAAGAGCGATAACACACAATACATTGAGCATTTCCATCCATATTCTCTATAAAAAAGAAATCATATTCTCAATTTTCATCAAACATTTTGCTGCGTGTATTTGTAAAAAACAAAAAAATCATTCGAAAAAGTTGCGTAGGGAGGTCTTGCTTCATCAAGTGCTAAACATCAACTGAATTGATTTTGTTCTCTGAGTTCAACAAAAAACAACAAACACAGCAACAAACACACGATCATTATAAGGAACCCCACAAGTAAGCTTATAGTGTACGTGTATCAATGCAGCGTCAGCAGAATTTTCTTTGCGTATCACATGTGATAGGAAATTTAGATTTTGAGCATCACTGGTTTAAAGCCCTAGTTATGTTACCGGAACGTAATGTAACGCAATGTAACAGTAATGTGCACGGAACGTAAAAATGTAAGAGCAATTATAGAACGTAAAAACGTAATCATATGTTTTTAGGTAAACAAAACAATAAAAGAAATAAACAAAAATGATTAAAAAAATAAAAATTGCAAAAACTAAAAGATAAAAATTAAGATATGGATACAGAAGACATGTTTTTGGATTTGAGTTTTTATTTTATTATATTTATTCTTTTTTAAACAAACATAATATTAATTTCAGATTTTAAAAACTTCGTTTTCACTCTTTTTATAACTTTTAATATGGCGCCTTTTGTTTTACTTTAATCCAGCTGTTAACCAGTGTTATCACTACAGAGTTTTTAGGTTCATTTCAACGATTTTATATTTTTTTTTTATATTTACAGAAGCAGGGCGGTTACTCCGTAACTTGATTCGAAAATTTTCATAGAAAACCAAAAATAAACTTAGCAGTACCTTAAAAAATAAAGAAATTTATAAAAAAATATCGAAAAACAAAAGAACACCGAATTCATTAAATATATACATATATATATACATGTATGTATGTATATCTGTAAGCTAATTATTTTTGTGTCCAGACTCTTATCCCTCCTAATTTTCTTCAACTAAATACTGAGTAATTACTGGTGAACTTGATTGTGGGTTTGAATCAATGTGTTTAATTTGGCTACCATTCTTATAGTCTGCCCAAACCTAATAAAAGTTAAAATGTTTAATAACTCGGCGATAGATCGCACTCAAATATTTAGATCTATCTAAGCTAACTTTTTTCCAAACTTTAACATCTCGCTGCGGTGGACCAAGTGAAACCAAATCTGTTCTTAGTTTCTGCCACAGATTATTAGGTTTGTTTCTTGCATCCGCCACTTTTAGATGTCCCTTGGCCAAATCCAGATGCGACATCATAAAGTCCGCAACAGTTTTGTATTGTCTTTGGTTGGTATATACAATTCTTTTTGACTCACTCCATTGAGATTGTTTAAAATATATTATTTTATGTTTATTTTGCAATGTATTTGTATTAATTTACTTACATTTTAAATTTATTATTAGTTGTCACCAACACAATTGCTAACGAAGAATTTTCAAATGTTTACTAAGCTTTTTATGCTCGTTTTCGTAATACAGAGTAACAGAATTTTATGTTCGTACGAAAAAAAGAAAACATTGGTATCACTTTCGAAAAATTTCCGTACTTTTGTACTACAGAGTACAATTTGTTCGAATACGTACATTTTAATTTTCGAGTTACAGAGTAACCCCCCAGGCCAGGTATTTCGGAAACCAAATTTGTACGAACGTTAAAACGTAGTTATCTTCTCTAATAAAAGTAAAGTGAAATGCTTTTCGAACGCTTTAATTAATTAAAAATCTATAACTATATTTTTCTAATTAATAAACAGTGTTTATTTTTATTTTAAATTATAAAAGTTAATGAAATAAATTATAATTTGGGTATTTAAAATATGTGAAGCTTTATTTAAAGAGAATTCCACATACAGACAAATATAACATACGTACAAAATGTAAATTCTGTTTATAATTTCAATTTTCAGTTTTGGTGGTTTTTAATATTGGCATGTTGTTAACACTGCTAAACAGATGTCACGTAAAAATGTAAGAAAATTCTATTTTTTACAGATTCTTACGTTCCGGTTACGTTACATTACATTTCTATAACCATTCGTATTGCTTTATACATAACAAAAACGATCAGCTGTTTCTTACTGTTGCGGTTACACTCCGTTACGGTAGCATAACTAGGGCTTAAAGCAGAGCTCTGCATTTCCTATGCACGCGTGCTTTTCCGCCATTACTAAATTTACAACAATGTACTCACACCAGCGTTGCCGTTGTGACACTAAAGTATCACTTTTGACCCTTTTTCATGCCAATGACACTTTTTATGATCCTTTTTTTAATTTATCCGAAATATATTTTAACGAAATATATGGCACTTTTTGACCCTTTCTATTTATTTATTAATTAGAATATAATTTGTAATTATATTGTATACGAGCGGAGTAACTTGACCATATGTTCGGTGTAGTGTCACAGGCCAGAGCCTCTGATGGGAATCGAACCCACGACCCTCAGGCTAATAGTCTAGCACACTACCCACTAGACTACCAGGGCACCTTTGACCCTTTTAATAATGAATAATAGTTCCAAAATTCCCCACGAAAGTTCTCAGTACAATTGAAAAAGAAGTAAAGGATATTGATTTTGAAAATATTTTATATGCAAACGACCCTTTTGATATACATATATAGATCATGGAATATATATTAATTTGTATCCAAGATGTGATGTTATAGAAATAAAAACTAACACTTTGAATTTTTATAAAAAATTGTGTCACGATATGATATCGAGAATAGATATGACAAATAAAAGAATTAATATTTTAAGATATTTTGACCCAGTTTTTATAAATTCCAAACAAGATATAAATTATTTTGAAATTGTATCTGAATCTTGTCGAACCAGAAACTTTTGTCAATGAGTTTAAATTGCTAGAAAGTAATATAAACAGCAAAAAGTATGAAGATATACTTAAAATAATTAACGCAGAAAAGTTTTGGTTCGAGATTGGAAATGTCAAAAATAGATTTGAAGAAAATATATATTCAAATGTATATGAATTCGTTACATATATTATATATATTTACTTTCCCTCATAGTAGTGCTTCCGCTGAAAGAATTTTTTCAAAACAACTATCACTAATTAAAAATAACAAACTTAAAATAGAAACTTGTGAATCCATGCTTTCCTCTCTCAATTTGCTCGAATCGAAGCTGGAAGAATGGAATAAGTATTCCTAAAAATTGATAAATATTGTCAAACGTTTTTGATAATGGGACTAATATTTGAATGTACATGTGAATTACTTTTATTTTAGTTTCATGTATCTAATGAACTGTTATAACTAGTTTTTTTTTTTTTACTGAAATAAATCTTATTTCTTGTTAACAAAAACTTGACTCTATTTTACTTTCAAATACTCTCTTTTGACCCTTTTTTTCCATTAAATACCAGTGTTGCCATTTTGGTGCTTTTCGGGTATTTTTTGGTGTATTTTTGCATTTAGTACCCGTACATTTTTAACAAATACCCGATATAATAAAACGGGTATATATAGTGCATTTTAAAATTTCTCACAGTGCTTTTAGTGCTTTTTTATACAACTATAAAATTTTAGAATTTCTTTTGACACTGAATTTTTTAACGACCTTTTTGATGCCTTTTATGTAACTATGACATTATTTTAATTTCTTTTTGACATTGAATTTCTTAACCACTTACTTCTTTGCATTTAATACTTTTTGTCCAACTATGTAGTTTTTTATAAACGTATTATTGTTTTTTAAAAAATATTTTTTACAACGTTTTCAGTGAATTAAGAAAGAAGGCATTAAAAGTGTGTGTACTAAAAAATATTTAAATTTTAAAAAAGTGTAAAATTGGAAGTTTTTAATTAGAAATATAAGTAAGTAATAACAAATATTTAAAAATGTTTACATATTCATAAACTTTTTTGGATTTATTTAGATGGATCGACAAAAGTATAGGAAAATTTGGGAGACTACTCCAGCATTTAAAAAATGGTTAAAGCCTGCAAAAGACCCTTCGAAGGCATTATGTATTTGCTGTCATTGTGAAATAAATGCGCGGCACAGCGATTTATTACGACATAATGAAACAAAAAAACATAAAAAGGCGATAAATCCAACCAATAGCTTTTTGCTGCAGCCGGAGCTATCGTTTGAACCGAGGGACCCAAAGGAAAATCAAAAAGCCCAAGCCCACTTAAGTATGTATACATCAGTACACACATCTTTTTCTTCTATTGACCATTTGTCTGACATTTGTACCGACATATTTTCGGATAGTAAAGCCGTAAATTTTAAATTACACAGAACAAAGACCTCTCAAATTATAACAAATATTATAGCTCCTTTTTTTATAAAAAATGTTGTCGATGATATAAAATGTGCTCCATTCAGCCTAATATTAGACGAAGGAACTGATGTATCAGTTGAGAAATTACTTGGTGTCGTCGTAAGGTATTTTAGCGTCAAAAAAAACATGTTTATTACAACATTTCTTGGATTAATAGATTTACAAGGTGGTACTGCTGATGATATCCTATATGGCTTAGAGCGCTTAATAAATATCCTGGAACTTGATTTTAAAAATTTAGTAGCTATAGGTACAGATAATGCTGCGGTTATGACGGGAACCCACAATGGTTTGCACCGAAAAATTGAACAAAAATACAATCTTGAAAATTTGATCTTGGTCCGATGCGTATGTCACTCTATACAATTAGCTGTATGTGCGGCAACCGACAAAAGTTTTCCAAATAATTTGGAATTTCTTGTTAAAGAAACTCATAACTGGTTTGCCCATTCTCCTGTTAGACAAAAAACATATGCCAAAATATATAAGTTATTAAACAATGATGATATGAATCCACAAAAAATTCCAATGGTATCTAATACTAGGTGGTTATCTATAGAAAAGGCCGTTAAGGTAATATTAAAGATGTGGCTGGAACTAAAAACCCATTTTAACTTGTTAAAAGACAATTGTTTTGTATCCAATTTGCTTAAAAATATGTACAATGACAACAAAAATTTTATTTATTTGGTTTACTTGGGTTCAATTTTGGAAGAAGTTCAAAAAGTGAATTTGGCATTCGAGGCAGCCAACGCGGATCACGTGAAACTATACAATGATTTATATTACTTATTGAAAAGTCTTGCAAACAGAATAATAGTTCCGAATGAAAACTTTGATTATTTGAAAGGTAATTTAAGTGAGAACATTAATGAATTTTGTCATCTTGGATACATATTTGAAAAAACTTGCAAAGATAATAAAATAAGTGAAAATGATAAGCAAATTATAAAAAACAACATCATTGAATTTATAAAAAATCTTGTAATTGAGTTAAGACAAAAACTTCCAAAAAATTTCAATTTGTTACAAAATTTATCATTATTTAGCGTGGAAAATATTTTTAAAGCTAATAATAATAATATTATAGATTTTATTACACAATTTATTACAGAACCTAATGTAATAAATAAAATTGAAATATGTTTAAATAATCTTAAACTACATAAATGGAAAAATACACAAAGAACTGACGAGTTTTGGATTGTAGTTCACAACTTTAAAGATTCCTTGGGAGAAAACCCATTTATAGATCTCACTAAATTTGTCTTAAAATTGCTTTCATTGCCTTATTCTAATGCTGAGGTAGAAAGGACGTTTAGTTTGATGAGTTTGTTTAAAACGAAAATAAGAAACCGATTGTCCTTAAATTCAGTAAATGCGCTGTTACACATTAAATATGGTTTAAAATTTGAAAATGCATGTTGTAGCAGTTTTCAACTACCACCACATGTTTATAATAATATTAATAGTAATGATACTTACAAGAAATCAAAATATTTTATTAAAACTGTTTTGTGGCCCAATGATGGCATAGAAGAGGATATAGATTTATTTGAAAATTAATGTACATACTAATATATTGTAAAAGATCTCAACAAAATTGTTTGTTATTTATGTTTAATTGAACTGTTTAATTAAAATGAATTAATTATTTTTTTGTTAATAAATAAATTTTTCTTTATATTAATAATAAATTTAAAATAAACTATATTTGTATTTTTTATTTTGTATTTTCAAATTCAGCTATTTTATGCCTATTATTTAAAATTATAGTCGGCGCTTTTTTACTCTTTTTTATTCTAATTTTTACCCTATTTTACCCGTTTTTGAACCGCTTACGGTGCTTTTATTCTTGAAGGAGTTGTCAACACTGTTAAATACCCTTTTTATGACACTTTTTCGAAATTGTCAACGGTAACCCTGACTCACACGTATTAAAAACACTCTCAGTCTCGTTTGAGCATTCATTGAAGGGGGTTGTGTTGTCGCATGTTTCTTGCTTTTGTACATGAAGATCTGCTAATGCAGGGATGGAAAACTTAATGTTTTTAACATCAGCGTATGGTGTATGTTTTTAGAATTATAATCTTTTTCAAAATAAATTATTCTAATTTATTAAAACAAATTTAATAAAACAAAAACAACTTATATTTCACTATTCATAAAAACTATGTACATATACAAAAGTATTTTTCAAAAAAATCCTATAATAAAGAAAAATTTTCGAAATTTATTAAAACAAAAAACAAATTTAGTAAAACAAAAATAACTTGTATTTCACTATTCATAAAAGCTATTTACATATACAAAAGGAAGATATTTTTAAAAATATTCTATAAAAAAGAAAAAATTGTTAAAATTTTGATTATAAAGAAGAAATATTTAAAAAAAAATATATAAAGTTATGTAACACATTCATGCTGTATTGTTTATAACTTCATCAATATTAATAGAATATGGACAACATTTTATCCTAAGTAGATGTTCAATATTATTGTCAGATAAACTGTTTCTAGTTTTGGTTTTTATTAATTTTAAAAAAGAAAATGAGGGTTTGCAAATATAAGTTGAACCAAACATCGAATATAATTTCAAAATTTCATTTTTTTTTTGGGTAAATTTTTTCATAAACTTTTTTCCAAAATTCGATGCCATTTGCTAGTGGTAATGATATATCGTTTTTCATTTAATCAAGATCAACTTTAATTTCATTTGATTGATTGTTTATATTACATAACAATGGATTATTATGTAATTCAATTATGTGTTCTATTTTTGAAAAATCGTTAAAACGCTTTTTGCAATTTTTTAATAAATTTTCAAGTACTTCTACATATTCATCTAATTTAAAGTTTAAATTTTCATTGAAAACTTTTCCAGTTCTTTTAAAAGTATTTAAACCTTTGTTTTTTAAATTAGTTAACATTTCAAGTTTATTTGTAAATAGTTTAACTGCGCAGACAAGTTCAAAAATGTTTTTATTTTTGCCTTGTAACTGAAGATTTAAGTGATTCACAAATTCTGTAATATCAGTTAGAAATCCTAAATCTAAAATAAAATTAGGGTCTTTTAAGACGTCAGTAAGTCGTTAATTTCCATTGCAGAATTATTTTCAAAATAAAGAATGACCTCTTCGCGAAGACTGAAGAGTTTCTGAAGGCAACGCCCTTTGCTTAACCATCTAATCTCGGGATACAACAATAAATCACCATATTCAGCATTAATTTCATCGAGAAAGGCTTTAAACTTTCGATGGTTTAGGGCATTATGCCCGCCACGTATTTTGTTTAAAATTTTTGTTACCGTTTTCATGGTATTCATTAAATTTAAATTTTTTGCAAATAATGAATGCTGGTGAATTATACAGTGAAATGCGTATACATATATTAAAATTATGTTTCAGTAAATGTCCAATAAAACCGTAATTTTTTCCTATCATCACCTTAGCACCATCCGTGCATACAGTAGAACATTTTTCCCTATCATCAAATGAAAAAATTGTTTCTTGGACTATATCAAAAATAGTTTTTCTCTTAACATTTCCATGAATGGCAACCAATAACAACATTTCTTCATGGATATCAAGATTTTCATCTACTGCTCTTACGCATATTATTAACCGGGCTGTATCACTTATGTCCGTGCATTCATCCAAGCAAACAGAAAAATATTTGCAGTTCAATATTTTATTTTTAATATTGGAATATATAAATGAGCTGATATCTTGTGTTCTTCCAGCCACAGTACGTGACGACAACGGAATATCTGTTATTATTTTACGAATTTCATCAGCTTTTGACCCAAAACATTCTAAAACATAGTTTACCATTTCATAGCACAGTTGTGCAAAGAGAACTCACACGCATTCTTGTGTTTTTTCATTTAGTTGTCGATCAGACTGCGACAAGAACACATGTGCGGCGGATGCTTTATCATTTTATTTCAGCATAACACTCAAAAAATATTTCATGTTAAAAATTATCTATGTTATTAGCTAGGCGTATTTAATTTTTTTTATTTTGTCGCATAGTATAATTTTTTTAAATGCATTGGTATGTTCGCTTTTTTTCTTTTAATAAAAAATGGATTTTTTATTCTTTTTATTTTTATTTATCTAAAAAAAACATGGCCTAATTTTAAAGCCAAAGATGGATAGCTTTATGTTCTTTTAATAAAAAATTGATTTTTTATTTAATTTTTATTTATCTAAAATTATTAAGCCAAAGTTATATAGCTTTACATATATATGCTGATGAAATGAAAATAAAAATAGCGTATATTACTAACACTTTTCTATTGCTGTAAATAAATAAATTCTCTCAACTTATTTTCTCTCTCTTACTCACTAACACATAGCCAAAAAAATTTTGACGAACCCTGTTCTAAAACGTCATTGCTCAGCTCCTCGAAAAACTCTCCGTCCTCGAACGGACGGCATCGTTTAGCAAGCGCTGCAGCAACGACGTATGAAGCGTTCCTTTTTACTTTAAACTTTAAAGTTAAGTAGCTCAATATTGTGCAGTAAGTGTTGTATAATAATTATATTATAATTATATCACTAAATTTTGTTTATTAATTAGATGCCAAAGTCTTGTCTCGATTAAGAGATTAGGATTAAGTTTTATTATAAAATGTTTATAAGTTATCAAGTATATGAATAAGCTATCAAGTATATGAATTATATAGACATGTATATAAATATTGTCTGTTGATTGATTGTTAGATAATTAGAATAAAGGATTGTGTGTTTTTTGTTAATAGATTGAGTGTTGAATAGTAATGTTGATGGAGGATATGGGTATAATGTTTTGAATATTTTGAAAGAAGTTGATGATATTTTGGTAGAATAATAGAATACTTTTGCCCATAAAACGGGTTCTTGGTTGAAAGGAGATGGACAGTTTTATTGGGGAAAAGTAATTCGGAACTAATGTATTTGGTGACACATCACTAACTTAGTATTTAACCAATTTAGAGGTATATTCACAAATTCCTAAAACAAAAAGTTATGAGTATATATTTTGTTATTTTTTCTTTTTACTCACCTTTTGCACCCTTTTCAGTGTGAAGGGAAGTTGTTAAGAGTTCGATTCATTCAAGAAATTAATAAATACTGGTAATATACAAAAATTTCTGCAAGAAAATTTTTTAAGAGCAATATGTCTTATTTGATATTTAGCTTCTTACTTACCTTTTGCACAAGAAACAATATTCATTGTGACCGAAAATCACACACATTTCGATTAATATTTAAATATTTAAGAATCTTTAAACTTTTCATTGAAGAAATTAAAAAATATTCCAAATTTTCCCTTTTTTAACACAAAATAAATGTCAGTTTACATATAATGTTTCTACTTTATCCGCCTGTTTTCACTCTGTATATCTGTTGCTTCTAACACAAATCGCATATCTTTTAACATTATCTTTCTCCCTCCAAGAAAAAGGTTAAGGTAGCTGATTTCAGCGTTTTTCAAACGTCACAATTGTCATCACTGGTTACATTGTGGTTGAGACTGTCGTTATTTTAAATTTAAAAATTTTAAAATAATATGTTTATTTTCTTTGTGAGTGAATATTGTGATTACTTAATAATTTGAAAACTTTTTTGCAATTTGCAATAAAAAACCGAAAAGTGGAAGTGGTACCTTTTTCTAAAGCTCCACGGAATGAACGAAGGCGTCAGTGAAGCGGATTTTGCAGAAAGAACTTCACAGCAAACGCATTGGTCTGTATGGACCATTTTATTTCCACATACATATTTAATTAAAACTGGTCAAACACTTCTGCTAATGCCGAGTGCTGTCCCCATGTATGTAGTTTTTTTGTTTTTAATTTTTATGCAAATCTAATTTGCTATACAAATTAGGAAGCCAGAAGATGGTTACACACAAAAGCAACCCCAAAATATTTCTACAGCCAATAACAGAACTGGATAGTGTAGAAAATATTTCAACTGCAAAACATTATGTAGAAAATGAAACGCAAACAGAGTAAATTTAGGCCTATTTTATAACCTATTTAGTAATTATGTACAGTGATGTGAAAAATAATAAAGACACAAATGTCCAACAATAATATTTGATCAGAAAATAAGTAAAATGAGAGAATTGCTAAAAATAACTGTAAATATTTTTAGGTAATATATTCAAAAAAAGAGTTTCATTATGTTTTTTATAATAGTTGTTTTTATTTAATTTTTTTTAATAAATTTAACTTAAAATACAAGTTCACCCTGTGAAAAAAATAAGGACACTTCGTGTTATTATCTAAAAAAATAAATTACCTCAAAAAAGAAGAGATCCACAATTAATACTGTTTTCCAGTGGTTAATATTTCGTTGATGCGCCGTTGTTTTTTAAAACTGCTTGGCATCGTCGGGGCATAGAGTCAATAAGGTTTTGATCATCATTCCACGCAGCCTAAATTAATTGCAATAGCTGATCGCAATTCGCACTTTCCTCTAATTGAAGTTTTCACTACGTTCCACAAATTCTCGATCGGAATTAGATCGGGGACTGAGCAGGCCATTCTAATAAATTGATGTTGTCATTCACAAACCACGTCTTGGTGCACTTTGCCGTATGTTTGGAGTCATTGTCCTGTTGGAACACCCATCACAGTGGCATATTTTCTTCGACATAAGGAAGCATAAAATTTTGTAGAATGTAAACATAATCTGTTGCTTTCATAATGCCCTGTGTACGATACAGTGGCCCAACACCATAGTAGGAAAATGATACCCAAACAATGATGTTACCATCGCCGTGTTTTACCGTCTTAATAGTGTATTTTGAGTTGTATTCCGTATTAATTGGTCTTCTTACAGTATGAAGACCCCTGTCCGAATTAAATAAATTAGTTTTTGTCTCATCCGACCACAGAATATTTCTCCATTTTTTTTTAAGGCTAGCATGTGTGAACTTCAGCAAATTTTAGGCTTTGTTGTACGTTCTTCTTCGATAACGCTGGTACTTTTCTAGCACTATGAGCTTCAAGGTTCTCTTTAATTAGTGTTTTTCGAATTGTTGATAAGGCAATGTTAACGTTTAAATAATTATTATCTGTTTCGATGAAATAAACGGATTCTTTTTTACACATTGAATGATTCCACGTTTTACTGCAGGTATAATTTTTGGTTTTCTACCACGTGTTTCTCTAGCAGAAATACATTTGACAGCATTTTCTACCATTGTTTTTGAAATTCCAAGCAACCTTGAAATTTTTCTATAAGAATTTCCATCTTTATGAAAATCTTTAATAGTTTTTCGTAGCGCTGGTTTCCAGTGCTTAGATTTTTCCATTTTACCCTAAAAGATTACGAAATTAAGCTGTTTTTAAGTTTGAATCGAATTTAAGTTCGAATTGATTTTAAGTTTCACTAAAATCAATCTTCTTACTTTTTGTACACAAAAAATAACTTTCTAAAGCTTTGATATTAATTTATTTTAATTAATCGTCCTGTCCTTATTAATTTGCACAACCAAAACCAACTGATCTCTGCTTAACAACCTATTTTTTATTAAATGTATACTAATTCTATGACGCAACGGAACTTGTTTTTTAATATATTAGCTGAAAATTAATAGAGTTATTTTTAGCAATTCTCTTATTTTATTTATTTTCTGATCAGGTATTATTGTTGGACATAAGTGTCCTTATTATTTTGCACATCACTGTATATGTATATATATGGTTATACTATATATATTTTAATTTCTTTAAAAATTTTGCACTTAGTACGTTGTTTTTGTTTACGATTCTATTCCACTAATATTTGAATGTAGAGGGGACAACAAAATATATGTATTTAAAGAAAATTAATAGCTTGGAACGCCAAATAAAAGAACTAAAAATAAAACTGCACCAACCAACTACAGCTATCAATTCTGTGTGCTACATTTTTACCGAAGGTCAAATTCAAAAACTTACGTTTCGGACGGAACAAAATTGGAAATGGCCAGACATAGGTGACGCCATATGTTTATATGCAGCAAGTCCTCGAGCATACCCTTCCACTTTGCGGAGATGGTGTCGCAAGATAAATATAGATACTGGTATAATATCACAAGCTATTGAATTTACACATTGCCGATTTAATAAGTGAGGACAAAGTTTGTGTATTCTCCTTCGACGAGATGAAAGTAAAACATACTTTTGAGCACGACAACGTTAATGACATTGTGAGAAGCTCTGCAAATTATGTTCAAGTGGTTATGGCTCGAAGACAGAAAATCTTGGAAACAGCCGGTTCTTTTTTTCATTGGAAAATAGATAAAAATATTTCAGACAAAATAATAATTGAGCTCGGTAGTCGCAAAATGAGCAAAATAAAGGCCCATTTTGAAAATAAAAATGTAAAAAAAAATTAATTTAAAAATAAAAATTTTTTTTTAAAAAATTAAAAAAATTATTTTTGGAAAGATTGAAGAAATAGCTATCTAATATCCTTGACCAATAGGTGAAAAGTTACACACATTTTAAAAGAACCCTGTATGACCAAAATGTCCAACTTTGGCCCCCTCCAACTCCGGCAGTTCTTGACTGATAGAGCTGAAAATTTGTGTCCGGCCTACTATCCAATAGTACTAACCTTGGTGCAAATTAACTTCGATTTTAAAAATTGGGTCAATTTACACGAAATTCCCCATATATGTATATCTTAGATTTGTAGGATTAAATTAAAAAAATCGTGTAGTTGTTAATATATATACAGTAGCGAGCACAAAAAATGCTGGGCCATATGATATTTAATAACATATGTTTCAAAATAACGGTAACTAATTTATCTCCTTTCTTTTTCTGTTTATTCTTTCATTAAAAGTTTTCAAAGTAACCAAAGTTTGTTCGAAATTCCCTTATTAAAAGTTAAATATTTATGAATTTATGAAAAAATGCTAATTATTTGCGAGCAAAAAAATGGAACATAATAAAAAATTATTAAATATGTTATACAATATGTCTTTTGTGGTAGAAGCAGCTGTCAACTGACAGCAAAACTGCAATCATTAAAGCTTTAAAGGGAGGAAAATCCATGCGTGAAGTTGGACACATCTTCGTCCAGACTCGATTTTCCATGAGAAATAGTGTGGAAAGGAAACCAGGTAGAAGTAATTCTCGAAGAACTACCTCACGACAAGATCGCCAGATGATTGTATGGGGTAAAATAGAGCCACGAAAGACCGCAGTGGACGTTGCTAACTTCGCAAATGAGCAAATGGTATTCTCTATAGGCGTTCACACTTTTCGTCGTAGGTTGAAAGAGGCTAATTTGCCTGCGAGACGACACACAAAGAAACCTCTCATCAATGCAATCAATAAAAAGAAGCGTACGTAAAAAACTCGATAGTGACACTACTGAAAAGTGTTCATAATTAAAATTCTTGTTTATTGTTTTGGTTTTTATCAGCCTTTTGTTTCTGCTTTTTTTCAAAGAATTTAAGCAGCTGACATACATCAGAGAAAAACAGTTGGCAGCATTTTCTGTCGAACTACCAAGCTGCTGTCTGTCGTCTAGGTGTTTATAACTTAATTTTTACCATATGCTCGGTGTAGTGTTACAGACCAGAATCTCTGGTGGGAATCGAACCCACGACCCTCACGCCAATAGTCTAGCACAATCTTTAGTATCACGAGTTCCTTACACAATACTATGCTATATACACATTTATATACATATATGTACGTATACAATTTCATTATTATTTCCATCATTTGTAATTAATAAAAATGAGTATTTAGTTTAAAAATAAATCTGTTTGTTTTTACTTATTTTTTAAAAATTTGCTTTCATGGTGAATTTTCAATCAGGTGATTTTGACAGTCTCAGCCAGCAAAAGAACACAACAAATTTGCCTGTTGTTTTTGGTTTGTTGTAGAATAGCTCACATCTTATAAGTAAATTCACCATGGCGATATGAGATGTCAAGTCAATTTATCTTGTGAAAAATTTCTTCTAGTGCTTTTATTTTTCTATTAATTCAGTGTCCGGCTTCGTCAGGTAACCCTTTGATACCTGGTTGACCAATGAAAATGAACTTTCATAACATTGATATTCTCTAATGTTCAGCTTTCGGATGATACAACCGGATTCTAAAGCATACTCTTTGAGAATACCAATGTCACGAAAGTTCGATACATCTAGGCCGTTGTAGTTCTTCATCACATTCTTCTAATAATTGGGATATTGCCTCATCTGCCTACATCTGTTGTGGTTTCTTCATTTCTTGAAAAATTAAAAAATTTAAATATATTAACAACTACACGAAATAATTAATTTACTTTACAAACCTATGATATATTTTCGCATCCTGTATTTGAAATCTTTTGGAAACGGATGGTCGTTCAAGCCACCTTTGCTGCGAACACTAGGCGACTTGTACAAATGTACACCGTTTTAAATTACCGAACATATTCATTATCAAGTCATTATTGTAAATGACAATGCCTTTTAAGTTAAAGAAGAATATATTATGTCGAACCAGTCGTTCGTTAACTGAATAAATTCTGCAGTATCGACGGCGTTATATGAGGACATTCCTTAGCTATACCAGCGCCGAATAGCAGTGGCTGTTGTAACTGACAAACGTTGTGCAGCCAGTTTAACTTTTTGCCTTCCTGAAAAAATTTAAGTTTTATTTACTAATATCAATTTGATTACTGTACAATTTTTCTTACTCACACCCTTTAGATACAAATGGCTTAAACGTTATTGGTACTTCCCTATCTGACGTTCCTCTTCCATGTATGCTTTGTGGGTTAATAAAAACGTATAGTATTTTTAGTTATTAAAATTTAGAGTACAAAATCAGAATTCCTTTAAAAATCGTTGTGTGACACTTACGAGTGCCAAAAAGCTTTTTCCTCACTCAAAGGTAGTATATAGAAATCAAAAAAACTTCCCTGTAGCAACTGCCAACTCTTTCCATAACTTCGGTTGTGAGGTCCCATATTGTATACTATTGCGACTACCGGGAATCCTACTTTTGCGAACGCAATAATTATTGTCTTTAAATTATTTTTTGTCCATTTTTTAATCGAAAAAAAAAATAAATAAACCGGCTACTGCTAAGTCTTCCGCAGTCCTTGAGCCATGATAACTTAGACATAATTTGCCGGTTTTCTTACAACGTCATTAACATTTCGTTTTCGAAAGTTCCTTGTACCTTCAGCTCGTCGAATGCGAGTACACAAACTTTATCTTCACTTTTTAAGTCAGCTATGTGTCGTATAAATTCAACTGCTGTTGATACAATGCCTATATTAATATTTATCTTCCGCATTGAATTGACAGTTGTAGTCGTCTTGTGGAGTTTTATTTTCAATTATTTTATCTCGTTTTCCAAGTTTATAATAAATACATATTATTGTCGATTCTACGTTCAAATATTAACTCGTATTGGAAAAGTCTTCTTTCGACCATTACCAACAAAACATTAAGTTCCCACCACTTTGTTTCACCGCCTGTTTGACATGATGTCGTTGAATACAACAATACTGCATTCCATCAGACGAAATGAGTAATTTTTTTCAGTGGAATTTTCACTCTTTTCCAGTCATCAGTTGTAAACTTGTTGTGTGTTTTACAAAAAGTAATCTTGTCCGATAGCGCCTTTTCACATTTGATTCAATTCAATCGTGTGCGAAATTCTTCTTACTTTTCGGTCACTTATCTTTTTTCTCGAAGTTTTGATAGACATTTTTGATGTTAGCAGCTAGAGCTACATTTTGCCGTATTATTTATTTTATTGACTTCGAATGCATACGTTTAGATTTTTTACTATGCGTTCAATCTTACAATTTCACTTTCTACAATTACACGGTGCGACAGTGAAAATACGCCCGAGTAACTACCTAGTCTAAGTTGTTCAGTTAGTTGAGTATTATTAATATTTTATGCTTATACTTTTACATGACTAGGACGTTGTACAATGGATCAATTTGACCTCCGGGTACTGTACCTGCTTTAATTGACAAGTACACGTCCTCTAACCTAACCTAACCTACTTTTGCATGTAGCACAAAATTTCCAAATATGTGTTTCCCTTATGATTACTTTCTCCGTACTGAAGAACAAATTCCTTTTTTTTTCTTCTCGTAATCACCTAATTCCAACAAAAAACATTCCAGCCTAATGGGATTTTGGGATACACAACTATAGAAGACAAAAATTGGACAAAAAGGTTTAATGCGCTTATGAAAAACATGTCCATATATTTTCTGTTTCTTAGAGGAACACAAATAATATTTTTTTTTTAATTTATATAGCAGAGATAGTGCCTAATATAAAATTTAATAACTGTATCTTAAAGTCACAAACTAAATAAAACTTATTAACATAGTTTTAACTCTTTGCACTCGGCTGTCCCCTCTGAGACACTCAATTGTCCGCTCTCAGTTGACATGCTAGTTTGGTAGTGATTACGGATAATGAAATTATTCCATGATAAAATTCAAATGTATAATCCAAATAAGCCGAGCAAATGTACGCATATATGCACTAACCGAGGCAAAAACTGGATATTTATTTTCAATTCTTCCTTATTTTGGCAGCATAACATCCGATAGCATTTCCCGACCAGATCTTCCTGTAAGCACGAGAGTACCATTGCATTTATATAAAAAGTTGATAGACAAGGTTCCTGAAGTACAAGGACACCATATGTACACTGATAGGTATTATATCAGCATTCCTTTAGCAGAAGAATTGCTAAATATGAAATGTAATCTTATCGAAAAGACATTGGCATATGGAAAAAATAATATTACTCTTCTTGTGTGGAAGGATAAAAGAACTGACACAAGGCTAAGTACTTATAACAACACAGGAACGTTACATGGTGGAAATATTATATCTATTGATAAGCCTTAAATGGTGTCAATCTTGCTGATCAATACGCCTCCACGTATTGTTTTCTGCGGAAATCTTTGAAATGGTGGAGAAAATTATTTTGTTGGAGATTAGAAATGAGCGTTATAAACTCCTTCATACTTTACCGAGTCTCAGAAGAAGGAAAACAACAAAAATCAATGACACAAGTTTGTAAAAAGTTTTGTAAAGCAGTTGAGAGGTGACTTTCGAGAATCTCGATCACGTCCATCTACATCGTTGTCAGACGATAGACTGCATAATAAGTTGCATATTCCAAATGTGGGAGAAAAAAATCAGGATTGTATTGTCTGTTAAGAAAAAACTAGGCGGAACGCGGCAAACAACATTTTATTGTGAAACATGTACAAATCAACATGCTATGCATGTTGGGAATTGCTTTAAACTTTACCATACTGTAGAAAATTATAAAAAATAAATTTTAATAGTTTGTTTTTTGTAAATATGTGTTCTTCAATGTCTACAATTTCATATAAAACAAATTTCATTACAATTCATTACTTGGTTCTATAATTATACTGTATAATATCACGTTTCAAGGATGTACGTTTTCGTTAAAAAGTGGCGTTGAGTTGCTAGTAGGGAACATCTGAAACGGTACCGAGTGCAAAGAGTTAAAAATATTCAATTATGTATCCTCTTTAGTCCACTAATGTATAAGAGCCATTCACGATTTATACTAGAAAAGCATACATACATGCAAGAATTGGTGTTTGTTTATTATTGTTAATTTTACTTTCGCTTAGAAGAAAATATTTGCGGTAAAAAAGATACAGCGCTATAGAAAATATTGTCGAAAACATGCTGACCAACCAGCAGAGTAATAGAAATACACATTCAGTCGCCAGACTTAATTAAAAATATTAATCAGTGAACACAATAATTCGGTATTAAAGGTTTGTATGAGCATTTAGCGAAGATAACACAAATCTAAAAAAAGTGTATATACCATATACATACATATATAATGTGCCTTACATAATTTTAGCAACATCCTAGTTTATTCAAAATTTTTGATGATAAACTTATTAAGCCAATAATTGTACATTCAATTACAATTTATTCATCTCTCTTATTAGAAACCACTAACTTTTTTGTTCTTGATATAAAACATTCGTTCAGTGTAAAATCGAAATATCAGGATGGTGCTGTTATACACATTGTGTACCGATAAAATTGATTTCGATATAGAGCACTTATACTATGTTCAGACAAGCACTTATATTGAGTAAATCGCAATAAACGGCATTATTGATCTCAATATTTCATATAAAATGTCAATTAATTATTGCTCAATAAATTCATAAATCGTTATAATATTGATTAAAACTTGAAATGCAGCACTGTCATAAGTACGTTCAGTAAGCAAATTACAATTATCCGAACACTTTTTATTGATATTTGACAACTCAAACATCAACAACGACAAAAAACAAAAAAAAAACAAAGAACAAAACAACAACAACGATTTTGATTCAATAAAAGTGCATGTCTGAACATAGTATTAACTTGAAACATTGCAAATATTGAGCGGATAGAAATAATTGAATTGACCCTAAGGGTCATTATTACAACTTGGCATTAAAGTTGGGTTTATTTAACTAAAATAAACTTTAAAGTCATCTTTAACTTCTTTTCGTTATTACAACGTACAGATAAAATAAAGTAAACTTTTTCAAAAATATGGCAGTGCCGGAGCAATGTCAATAACATTACATAAATAAAACAAGTTTTTTAAAACGTAGTGGCAACGAAGAGCTTCTTTTTTGTTTTGATTGTTCATTTCGTTTATATTTGGCATATATATATATATATATATGGCAGGTTCAACTTAAAAGTTACCGGTAGGATGATCTTCCATTTAGCTTAACGCTCAGTTCTATCTTATTGTCCACTTATAATAATGAAATACAATTTATCTGCCCGTTAGAATCCTACGCTTAGTTAACGGTAAGTTGTAATATGACCCTAAAACAAGTTAAAATACAACAAACAGATAAAGTTACAAAAATATAACTAGAAAAAGATCAAATACAAAAACAATTCAACATAAACAGACCCCGTAGTTGGCAGACCTAAAATAATTGAGTATAAATAGAGGGAAAGACATGATTGATAACATAATTAGTACTATAACGAAAGCTATTGAAAATGTGATGTAAAGGATCATGAATAAAATTGATTTCACAATGTTCACAACTAAATGGCCTTGTTAGTTAAATAAATCCTTTAGTTGTTTATAAAGGCATAAATAATATCCTATATACATATAATAATAATACATATATAATAATAATATAGATATAGAAGTGCTAAAACTTTTATAATTATTTATAAAATACAGTTCTACAGTTGGAAGTGCCGATAAATATAATTGACGAGCTCACGAACAAAACCTGGCAAGTCCCGTTACTTAGATATAGACAAGGCGAGTATTTTTCATTCTTTTCACAGGAAAATTTTATCAAATCTTGAATATAGGACTGTTATTCGATTTACAAAACTTTCGCTAGTTAGTTTTTATTCTAATTTTATTAAATGCACTTTGTCTGCTTTTTTTCTATTAGAAACAAATGTCTGGTTTTGTCCGATAAGTCAGTTTTCGTTGGTATTATAAGATAGGATCGAACTGGTCTTAAACGGAAATATTTAGTGGCTGCACAGATATGTACTTAGAGATTCCAAAAATAAAATAAAAAATCATTTACTGAGGACATGTCTAGTCTTGCTCGCCAGGTCCTCAATTCATAGAAGTCGATTAATGTATCTAATTTTTTTTTAATAACTAATACACACATATATGTAAATATGTGTATAAGTGTATTTGTATAACAGTGGGCAGCAAAAGCCTAGTATGACAGTATATTTTAGCAATTTCATGAATTTTAGCCAAAAGATTGTATAAAAATTAATAGTTTATCAGTCTTATGGAAAAAAACTTACAATATGCTTACTAACCGTTGTTAAGCTAAATTCGATAAAAGTATATCCAAAAACGATAATTATCTTAAAACACCTGTAGTAAACCATTGTTAAATCTAAGAAATTTAACAATTGTTAAATCTAAGAAATTTAACAATGGTTCAGCCCTACTTTAAACCTACATTAAAGTCATATATCACAATTTTATTACAATTTTTGACATTTTGTGAAAAATATTCTAATTTTTTAAAAATAAAATAAAATAAAAATTTAATCCGGAGAATCGGTAAGTTTATTAGAATTGGAAAATATTTTGATAGGTTAGGTTAGGTTAGGGGACGTGTACTTGTTAATTAAGACAAGCACAGTACCCGGAGTACGAATTGACCCATTGTACAACGTCTTAGTTTCTCACACCACTTATGTTGTGTGTGTTAATTTTTATACATGAGTGGTGGGACCTACAGTTTAAACTCAACTCCGAACGACAGATTTTTGAGAAACTTTTTCATGGCAATTTTATTTACTCTGAGTTTTTGCCAGAAATCTGCTGGGAGGAAGTCGCCGCAGGAATACTTTGTGTATTTTGTCTTGATGTCTGGCCTGAGGTTCGAACCCTGGCTTTACGTCTAATAAGCTTACACACTACCTACTAGACTACGGCGACTTCAAAATTTTGATACAAATATATGTATTAATTTTGAATTTCAAAAGAAACTATTACCCAAAATTGTAATTGCCCTCGTCAAAGGATTTGCAAGGAGCGGACCAACCCCTTCTCCATTCCAGATGTGGAATTTAAATCCAAGTACCGTTTCAATAAAGAAGCGGTTAAAAAATTGTAATTCTAATATGATCAGCTATAGAAGTTGATCGAAGAGGATGTGGAACTTCCCCTGAGCTGCAGGTGTTAGTAGCATTGCGTTGTTGGAGACATAGATTCAGGATGATGCTGGTGATCTCCGTGGCCTTGCACAATCTACATTTAGCCGTACATGTGCAAATTATTCTTTTTGCCAGTATAAATTTTGTATAAATTGTATAAAAAATTAAGGTTTTTATATTTAATTTATTAATTTCTTTCTGTTTTATTATAAAACACACAATATTTTAATGTTTTTCATAAAACAAGAGAAAAATTAGGAAAAGTTTAATATGACTCCATAGGTACCCCAAGGAGAACCCTGAGCAAATTTAAAATTCAAAGGCCTAATATATGAAAATGTTAGCCCTTGTATTTAGTAGAATATATTAAGGTCAAGCACTGAATTTAACCCATTCGGAATTGAATGTACAAGTTTTGTTTAGTGTTTTCTGGCGGCACCAAGTTTTTCGGTTGATTTTTGTTTGAGGTTTAGCGATTACGTAACCGTTTTTTTTTGAAATGATCTCCCAAATACTCTCTTGAAGTCATATCGGGACTTTGTGCAAGAGTATTAAGCTTGTGGGGACTTTGTTGTCAAAATATATTGCCGTACTAATACTTTTGCTGTCTACTGTCTAATAATACAGACATAAATAACGATAATAAAGACTTGAACAGAAAATACTGTGGACGTGACAGTCACGCCGTTTGAGGTACCGGAGGTTGACTCAAAATGGAAAGCTGAATCAGCTAGGCATGACTTGAAGTCGCCGCAGTGTAGTGTGTTGGCTTATTAGACGTGATGTCACGGTTAAAACCCCAGGTCAGACATCTCCAATAAAACGAAATATAAAACAATGTTTCTTCGGAAACCTCCTCTCAGCAGATTTCTGGCAAAAAGTCTGTTAGTAAGAAAATTGCGATTAAAAGTTTCTTAAAAGTCTGTCGTTCGGAGTCCGTCCCGTCACTTATGTATAAAATTAACGCTACCATTCTAATTAAAACGTTGAATTTAGATTCGCTTTTGTTCGGATGGAAGATCTTACGTTTGGCGAAAATTAAATACCCAACTGGAATTAAAGAACATGTGTGCCACTGTTAAACATGGTGGAGAAGGTGTCATGGTTTGGGCTTGCATGGCCGCCATAGGTGTTGGTAATTTAGTTTTCATCGAGGGAAATATGGATAAGGTGATATACTTGAATATTCTAAAAGAAAATTTACCCCAAAGTGCCGAAAAATTGGGACTAAGCAGTAACTTTCTCTTTTATCAATACAACGACCCAAAACACAAATCCAAAGTTGTTCAAAACTGGCTTAAGGAAAACTGTCCCTACTTGATGAAACCACCTGCACAGTCTCCGGACATTAATGTCATTGAAAATAAATGGGCGTTATTGGAAAAAAATATAAGAAGTCACAACATTTCAAGCAAAGAAACATTGAAGCGTGCATTACTCGAAGAGTGGAACAAAATAACGCCAGAAATTACTAAAAAAAACTTGTGCAATCAGTACCAAATCGCCTAAACGCTATTATTAAGCAAAAAGGTTACCACTCCCAATACTAGGAACACATTTTTGGTCAAAGGTTATGTAAATTTTCAATGCACAGTTCCTTGCATCAAATAAGCTGACTTGTTTAAGAATGAAGTTTATTTTGTTTTTTAATTTATTTTTAACATAAAATAATATACAATAATAATGAATAAATTACCTTAAAGTTGTAATAAATTGCTAAGCTACCGTTTAAAAACTGGCCAAAAATTAATTTGTAATTTAATGATAACAATTTTTCTTGCTAGAAAAAAGCTGCCAACCACTGTATGTTCATATCCATCTGTATGTATGTATATACACATTTATATATGTATTGTTACGTTTTTACCTTTTTAAAAACGTTAAAATATGAGTTCGTTAATTGCAACAAAGTAAAAACAAATATGTCTTTAGTTTTTCTTAAACTCTCTTTATTATTTACACTACTTTTGTGTGCCAACGTATACAACTTAACGATACAATAATAATCTGTTTATTCACTTTACTAGTTCACACAAGTATTCACTGGATCTTTACAACCACGACTTCTTTTGTTCAAACGCAACTTCACACAAGGCTGACTTTTTATAGTCCGCACGCACGTAATCAGTATGATGAACGTTCTCGATGTGGAAGGTTCTTGCTCTCGCCTTCTCGAGAATTCTATTGCTAGTACATTGTTATTTGTATACTTTGCTTATGTTGTCTATTACATATTTGTCGTAGCTGGTTTACTTTATGTTGTTGTTGGTACCAGCCGCAACCAGGTTCGTCATACATATGTGTGTGTGCAGCTTTAGATAATCAACACGTTCATTGTATTCCTTGTGTTAGTGTGTATTTGTATCGTGTGGCTTTTGTTTATCGTTTGTGTTGTTAAACGATATTAGGTCGTTTCGATTTGCGGAACAGTATAAAGTAGCATTTTTGACGAAAAGTTAAAAATTTGGACTGTTGCAAGCTAATAATTATTTGTTTGTGAAATATTGCCTGGTGTTTTTTTTTTCAATATTTTATTTAAACTGCTTTAGTTTTGCCAAGGAAGTTATATGAATTTTAAGGTCATGTGTCAATACTGCTGCAACAATTTTTATTAAAAAAAATAAAATCCAATTAAAATAAATCTGAAAGTTGCAAAAATAGCAGGTTGGGAGTTGTATTTAAAAATATAAATAAATACAAAGGAAGAGCAGCACAGCAAATTGACATTGACATTGTTAAACAAACAATAGACTGTAGCGGATCTGAACCGAAAAAGTATCATCATACAAAAATCTGATTATTTTTAACGAGTTTTTTTTTGAATATTTTGCGATTTTATTGTTACCGTGATACAAACTGTGCTTAAAATGAATGAACGACTCTTTTGTTATGGGTTTAATACGATGCGGTGTAGATTTAGAGTTCCTACTCGGTCAATTGAAATTCAATGTTCCTGTGCGACCAACACGTAATTTTGAACTACATACATACATAATTGGTCATTACAACTCTTTAGTCAGGATTACGATTTAGTTTCTCACACCACTTATGTTGTGTTCGTCAATTTTTATACATAGTGGCAGGACCCACGTTTAAAGTCGACTCCGAACGAAAGATTTTTGAGAAACTTTTCATGGCAATGATATTTAATCTCAGAGCTTTTGCCAGAAATCTGCTGAGAAGAAGTCGCCGAAAAAATATTTTTTCATATTTCGTTTAGTTGAAGATGCCTGACCTGGGGTTGAACCGAGGCCTACCGTCTAATAAGCCAACACACTACCTACTAGACCACGTCGACTAATTTTGAACTGTTATCACTAAAATACTATAGATCGGACTATGGTAATAATGATTCCTTTAGACGAGCCTGTAAAACCTTTAGTGAATGTTACCAAGTAATTGACTTCTCGAAGACTGTTAAGTAACGTTTTGTTTTTGTTGCATTTGTATAAAACTACGATTGTATATACATTATTACAAATTGCCGTTTTAATAGAATAGACTTAAATTAATATTCAGTGTTTATAAATAGTAAACTATATGGCCCATAATCATAGTCAAACACTAAAGTTGGTTCTTTTTAAAAACAACTTTAATATTTAAACCTGTTACTAACTGTTTCTTAACTATAGTGAAAATTAATAATAGTTTTAAGTTGAATCAGCTTTAAGTGGGTGATTAGTATAATGTTTGAAATTTTGCAAACAAATTGGTATAAATATTATATAAGTGGCATCTCTGCGCAGCTGATGCAATAAAAGCACCAAAAAAATAAACAAAATATAAATTATTTTGAAAAGAAAAAAACAATTGCATAAAATTAATCCGGGGAAAATAAACTATTACCTGAATGGAAAATTCAGAAATGGTATGTACATGGATCTAATTTTCTTACATTTATGGAGTTTTACATATAAATTGTCAACAGGATCAAAATGAAAGGGAGCGAGGGGCAAACTGGAGCACCAGTGAACACAATTTATAAAAAAATAATAAAATAAAATATATAATATAATAATAATGTAATATACACTGCGGTTCATCAGGATAGAACCAACATATTTTAAAGTAAAAAAACTGTATAAATTGCAAATACAGATTGAATAAAAAAATTACATTGGGAGCGTTATGCTGCGATGGCGGCTCAGAAATTTTTCGGACTTACGCATATCGTGAAAATAAAAGTTGAAAGCCACCCAAATTAAATTTTTTTATCAGAAAAAAATTACTTTTCGCCAATCGTTATCGCTTAATTGTCTTTGAACATTCCATGCCATATGAACTTTGGCAAACTGAGGGCGCTGTTGTTGACGGATTGCATTTAATGGAGGTTTTTCTTTAGTTTTCTGACTTGTAAATGTTCACTGTTTAAAATAGCGCGACAAACTGTTGATTTACTTGCTTTAACTCCTGCTAAATGCTTAATTTTAGAGGTAGAATGGGCTGAATTTGAGGCAATTCGAAGAATTTTTTGCTTGTCCTGTGGTATTAGAGCTGTCTAAGTAGCTCCTTTGTAATTTTTATTACATGTTTCGCGATGTTTTATGTAATTCATTACCACATTATGACTTCGTCCTATTTGTCTATCGATTTCGCGATAAGAATAATTTTCAGGATGGTAAACATCAATTTTTACCATTTCCGACGAATTTAAAGAACTCTTTCTTCACATATGGATTTAGATAACTGCAGCCACAAACTGTGATTTTAATTATATTTGGTTTCTATAAAGCTTTATTACAACAGCCTACTGATTTACGTTAAAAATGCACGTGGTTCTATTCTGTTGAACCAAAAAATAAATGAAAAATTTTATACTTAACTACAAAGTGAAGTGAAGTGAAAAAGTACCGTTATAATTCATTTTTATAAAATTTTTTGTGCTTAAATTATCCTTTACAGTATCAACTATCTTTCTGCAAAACAAAATTTTTTAATTCAATCTGTATTTGCAATTTATACAGTTTTTTTACTTTAAAATATGTTGGTTCTATCCTGATGAACCGCAGTGTATAATAAAATATTAAAAAAATTAACAGAATTCATACAACTTTTGTTTTTGGTTAGTTTTGATTTTGTAACTTTTGATAAATACCAAACAGCTGATAGAGTTAAAATGATGTTAACTTTGTTAAAAACAACTTCAGCTTGTTTTAAGTATAAAACTGACTAGCGGAAAAAGTTTGCTTTTTATCGTCTATAGTAGCTGAAAAGTAGACATTTTAATAAATGGTACTTAAAGTATACTTTCTTGATGACTATGATTATGGCCCTATATGTTTTGGAAAGTGCTGCACTATCAATATCAGTACAGTTTCAAATTTTGTGTGGCATATTTATATATTCAATTCAAATCAATTGTGATTTTTACAATAAATTTCTTAAATAAATAACAAGAGCACCAGAAAGTAGTTGAAACTATTCAAACAAAAACTCTTCAGAATATTAATAAATCCGTTTAAGATTAAATATGATATACTTATATAAATAAAATATATAAAATGAAAGACATTTGTAATAAAACTTAAAAAAATATAAATATTTTTCATTAAAAAAAAATATACTTATATGTATGTACATATGTACATTTAATAATCAGGTCGAATTTGCTCAAGTAACCAAAGCGAAACATTTATCATTGTCCGCAAATTGTTTTCATAAAACGAAAGTTTGGGGATGTTGAATATGAATTTTCATTTGCTTCGTCTAATTGAATCACTTTGAATATTTTTGTATCCAAAAAGTTAATGTCATTTAAAGACATTTAAAATTTAATTAAATTTCAAATTTAAAAAATTCATTTTAATCAATTAAATTTTAATAAACTGTACATGAACATCCAAAATCAGTTGCATTTTAAGGCAATCAATCTTCCTGTAGAACATTTGTATGTGACTGGCCTAACTTACTCTAAAAATATTTTAATATTAAATAAATTACTTTAAGCGACAAAATAAAAAAATGAAATACATCCAGCTAATGCCATAGTGCAGGTGGAGAGTTTTGTTGAGTAGAAATTATTTTTTTTATATTTCTAGAACCCCACAAACTTCTTTTATTTGACAAAATCTGTTTTTTGGACTTTATGCACAAATTTATTGATTACACAAACATTTCTAAACCAATGTCACAAATTTAAACTTTCTTAGAAAGTGGAGGGATGGGCCTTGAAAACTGTAGACATACATGTATATAAATTAACTTTTTATAGTTTTTTTTTTATAAAAAAAAACATTTATTTAATTTTTTCTTTTCACTTAAACTAAAACATTTTACACTTGCTAATGAATTACAACTGCTTTCACTTGATAATAAATTGTAACTGAACTTAAAAATAAAAATTATAATTTATGTTAAATAAAATATGCTTATGAATCAGTTTATTACCATATGCAATTTTTGGGTTTAAGTTCTGTCTGGAATTATGTCAGCAATTTTAATAATTAGCAAGAAGTAATACCCTGAAACACTAAATTAAGCAAGAAGTGCATTTAAATGTTTTTTGCCTTAACATGTATATTATTCGAATTCATATTCTATGAGGTTTAATGATGTAAACTTGGCAAACGCGAATTTTTTCAAGTTTTTACATTCATAGTAGCAAACTTTAATTAAAAAATATAAAATAAATGGCGACATTCTTAAATCTCTTGTGAAGAGATTGCCACCTCGGTTGATAAAATTGAACAACAATTACCGTAGTTATTATTTATATTTTTCATATATACATTTTTTCTTCAAATGAACTTTCAGTTCAAAAATTTTCAGAATTTTTGATGGATCTTGATTGTTTATTGGAAAATGTGTTAATTTCACGTTTGAGCGTTTGAGAACCACCAGAAGTTGATTGCGCAAAGCGAAATAATTATATATGCAAAAAACACAAATATCAGCCGACTTCTGGTCACCATAACGTGAGATTGACACATTTTGCGGTAAAAAATCAAGATACATCAAAAATTTTGAAAATTTTTGAACTGAAATTCCATTTGATAAGGTGATATATATAAAATATATAATACGACTGTTATACTCTTTAAATAATAACTATGGTAATTTCTGTTTGATTTTATCAAAGGAAGTGTCAATCTCTTCACAAGATAATGAACTTTGAGAGTGTCGACAGCTATATCATATTTTTTAATTAAATTTTGCAATTAAGAGTGGCTAAACTTGAAAAAATAAGAAAAGAATAATTTTTTCCAAGTTTACCTGATCAAAACTCATAACATTTAAGTCTGAACCATGTGTTTGTGTATACCGTTTTAAAGGCTAATCTCTCCCCTTTTCATAAAACTTTGGACTTTGAAAATAGGTTAAAAAATATTTGGGTAATCAATAATTTTGTGTAAAAAGATTAAAAAACAGTTATCGTCAAATAAAACAAGTTTGGAGGGTTCAAGAAATATAAAAAAATATTTTGAGTTCTACTCAACAAATCTCATAACTTACATTATGTCATTAGCCGGGTGTATTTTGACTGTAGCACCGTGCTATTTAATAATTAATTAAAATATTAATATTATTAGGTATTAGTATTAGTTTCCCTTTTATCTACAACTTTTTATCTTATTTATGACCGGTCTCTTGATATTTCGGGTTGGTAGAAAAGAGCCATTTCAGGAATTAGCATTTAGATCTTGAAAGTATTTTTTCAGAGAAATAACTTTTGTTGACTCAAAAATCAATCTTCTATTCGAGCGCAGTTTAGGCTATTTTTGCTTTCAGAAGATCAATGTTATTGCTACTCATGTTGTACTCGGGTTTTGCTAATAAAAAGTTGTCAATGTCTGCAGAATAAATTTTCTTAAATCTAATCTGCATAGTAACCGTCGTTGCATGATTAATTACTTATTTTTGGTGTTCTTTAAAACTTCTAACAGGGAATACTTCTAACAGGGAATACAGCGAAAAAAACTGAATTATTAAAAGAAGGTAATCTCTTAAATGGGAATGTACTGATTACATAACCAAGAAATTGTTCGCTTTTATGACTTAAATTGCCATTCCTTTTTAAATCCTTTAATAGAAGTTCCCTTTACCCTGTACACTGCATAAGCATACCCCATAGAATATTTAACTGTTTTAAAAAAATTTTGAAAATTTATTCATGTTAGGGCCATTATTAAAACTTGCCGTTAACTAAAGGGGGGATTTTAACGGGCAGATAAATTGTTTTTCATTATTATGAGTGGACAATAAGGTAGAAGTGAGCGTTAAGTTAAAGGGAAGATCATTCACCAGTAACTTTTAAAGTTAAGTTTATGTTTGAACTAGCCATACATATGTATTATTTTCAAAATGGCAACTTAAAATATAAACACAGTGAGCAAATGTCGTTGCCACTGCGTTTAAATAAAAATTGTTTAAGCAGTATTATTGACATTGCTCCGCCACTGCCATATTTTTGAAAAAATTAACTTTATTTTATCTGCAAGTTGTAATAACGAAAATAAGTTAAACGTAACTTTACAGTTCCCTTTAGCTAAAGGTACCTTTAACTAAATCCAAGTTTAACGGCAAGTTGTAATAATGGCCGTAATAGTATATAAAAATTTCCATGAAAGATTCTCGTTCGGAGTTTGTTTATGTCAGTAGATAATTATATCCTTACTGACTAAATTCTATACATGTATACCATCACAGTTTTATACAAATGCAACACAAACAAAACGTTACTTAACAGTTTAAAAATATATGTAGGTTTTTTTTAATACACCATTACTCTCCGAGAAGTCAATTGATTAGTAACATTCATTGAAGGTTTTACAGGCTCGTCTGAAGGAATCATTATTACCATAGTGATTAGTGATAACAGTTCAAAATTACGTGTTGGACGCACAGGAACATTGAATCTACATCACCTCGTATTAAACCCATAATAAAAAGAGTACTCATCATTGAACGATGACTTTTAAGAGTTGGCAGTTTAATCAAAGCTAGTCTAACCAAATCCACGTAGACAGAAAATTAAAAATTGTTATTGTTATTATTTTTTATTTCCATGAATTGCATAACAAGGGTCCCAAATTACAGAACCATACTCCAGAATAGGTTGAACAAGATATATATGTATATGTATAAAAATTTTTTTAAATAAGAATCAAGAAATTGGTTACACCAGCGTATCATGTATCCGAGTATGCTATAACCTTTATTCACCATCATGTATACGTTACAGGTTTATTCGTTACTCTTTCATTAATTTTAAGAACAGTTTGTGCTTAAAAATAATCAGATTTTTGTATGATGATACTTATTCGGTTCACATCCGCTACGGTCTATTGTTTATTTAACAATGTCAGAAATATTTGCTGTGCTGCTCTTCCTTTATATTTATTTAGATTTTTAAATACAACTCCCAACCTGCTCGTTTTGCAACTTTCAGATTTATTTTAATTGGATTTTATTTTTTTAATAAAAATTACTGCAGCAGTATGGACACATGACCTTAAAATGCATATAACTTCGTTGGCAAAACTAAGGCAATTTAAATAAAATATTGAAAAAAAACCAGGCAATATTTCACAAATAAATAATTATACTATGCGACAAAAAAAATTAGATACACCCAGCTAATGACATAGTGTAAGTTGTGAGTTTTGTTGAGTAAAACTAAAAAAAATTTTTTTTTATATTTCTTGAAACTCCAAAATTCTTTTATTTGATAAAAATTGTTTTTTAGGACTTTACGCACAAATTTATTGATTACACCAATATTTCTAAACCGATGTCCAAAATTTAAACCATATTAGAAATGAGAGAGATGGGCCTCTAAGACGATGTGTATATTATTTGACTGAATATGCTATGAGGTTTGATGAGGTAAACTTGACAAACGGGAATTTTTTCATATTTTTTCAAATTTGTCTGTTCATAGTAGCAAACTTTAATTATAAAATATGAAATAAGTGATGACATTCTGAAAGTGCATTATCTTGTGAAGACTGACCCTTCGTTTGATCAAATCATACACAAATTTCGGTAGTTATTATTTCAAGAGTCTAACAGTAGATTCATACTTTTCATATATATTTTTTCAAATGCTCAAACGTGCAATTGACACATTTTGCGATCAACAATCAAGATCCATCAAAACTTTTGAAAATATTTGATCTGAAAGTTCATTTGATAAGATGACATACATATATAAAAAATATAACCCGACTGTTATACTATTTAAATAATAAGTACGGTAATTTTTTTCAGTTTTGATCAAACAAAGTGTCAATCTCTTCACACGATAATGTGCTTTCAGAATGTCATCACTTACTTTATTTTTTTTAATTAAATTTTGCAATTAAGGATAGCTGAACTTGAAAAAAATGAAAAAATCATCAATTACCCGATCAAAACTAATAACATGTAAGTTTGAACCATATGCTTATGTCTACCATTTTAAAGGCTCATTTGTCCACTTTTCAGAAAACTTTGGATTTTGAAAATAGGCTAAAAAATATTTGGGTAATCAATAATTTTGTGTGAAAAGATTAAAAACAGCTTTGTCAAATAAAAGAAGTTTGGATGATTCTAGATATACAAAAAAATATATTTTTGAGTTCCACTCAACAAAAATCACAACCTATAGTATGCCATTAGCTGGGTGTATTTTAACTGCCGCACCGTGTTATTAGTTTCCAACTGTCCTAACGTTTCAACAAAAGTGCTACTTTTTACATACATAAATGTGTGTATAAATATGTATATGAACATGTAGGCATATATTGTATATTTTTGCATATACACTCGGCATAAAAAGTGTGCGTACATCAATTTAGTAACCCTAAAGTAAAAAATACTAAAATCTTATATTTTTATTGCACATCTAGCAGTCCCTTCAAATAGCATTAAACGTAAATTGGAAATGTACCTGGCAATAACAACAAAATAAATTTACGAAAAAGTCTGATAATATATTATATTTATTTGCAAAGAATTCAATTAATATGTGTACGTATATTTACAAATGTTACTTTTAGTAAATCTACTTTAGTAAATCTTTCCAGCGTATATATATACAAACTATCAATTTATACGTTTGAATTCATTTCAATTTAATGAAATAGAAACCAAATAATTTGTTTACCTTTTCGTACGAAAAACTAACAAAACTAATTATTCGAAATCTTCTATTGGCAAGTAAAAACCGCAAATGCTGGTCAGATTTAATTAAATTCTTTAGAAATAAAAATAATTTTATATTATCGTCATGAACTTCAATGAAGTAGGTAATAAAGGCAACGATTAGTCTTTTTAGATGCATACGAGGGTGGTTCCAACATTTGTCGACTTTATAAAGAAATCAAAAAATTTACTTTATTTTTCATATACGATTTCCCTTTCAATTCATGCGCTTTTCCAGCGTATTTCTAAAAACAGATCCTATAAACTTGTATGAAAATAAAACAATCTTCCTTTCGTCACGGTTTTCTTCTAGATCATCTTCATGATGCTTTTCGACGCCATTAAGAATAACTTCTTAAATATTTGGCTTGTACTGATCGCTATTATAAAACAAGGTCAAATGCCAATAACAATGCTCAGACTATTTATTGATAGCATGAAGCATAAGTAGTATGTTTATCGCGTTTCTCGACCACTTGCTCCATACAAATTTAGGAGCATGCCTACTCTACAATCGGTTAGTTGATAGGTTTGTAACATGTAATGTGTATGATCGTTTTTTTTTTTTAATAATAATTTCTTGGCACGTATTATCATACTCAATCGTTGAAGAAATAGAAATATAAACTGATAAGAAAGGGTAGGTTGGTTGTGTGGTTGTTTTTTTTAATATTAAATTCTTGGCACTTTCTCCATACAAAATTTGGTGCATGCATACCTTTAAAAGAGTAAAAACATTGCAGAATTGTGAAAATGAATTGTGTGCGATCGGTCTTTAGGTTTGTAACATGTATTATGAAAAGGTATTGCTTTTTAATGTCTATGTGTGTGTATGTGTGTTAAAATTTGGGAGAATGCATATCTGGAAAAGAATTAAATCATTTTTATTTTCAATTTTTCCCTACAAATTTGGGATCATACCTGCTTTTTCTTGGTCCTTTCATTTGTATTGCTTTTCAAACGAATGATTGGACGGATAGAATGAGTGTGTGCACGTTTCCTCATCTACATCCCAGAGGATTAAGGGAGTTTTCGTCTACAGCTGTTACGCTCCCCCGAGGTGGTCAATGGATGACTTCCAACATATGCTGGAGAGGCTGGCGTCACACGTGCGCCTGAACACCCCCGTTATTATTGGAGGAGATTTTAACGCTTGGGCGACCGAATGGGGTTGTAGATATACTAACGCCAGGGGTCGCTGCCTCTTGGAAAAATTCGCTACCCTTCTTGTGGCGCTGATGAATGACGGAAGAGGAAGCACATTTAGGAGAGCTGGATCGAGCTCCATAATAGATTTGTCGTTTGTGAGCGATGGCCTTGTTTCGCGGACCGCATGGAGGCTAACTGAGGACTTCACGAATAGTGACCATCAGGCAATCGTGATGACGGTTACTGGGCGCAACACGAGATGAAACGGATTGCCGAAGTTTACGGGGCCTAAATGGAAGGACTCCGGCTTTGACGAGGAGACGTATAGATTGATGTTGTCGTCTTTTCATACGACTGGCAGCACGGTTAAGGAATTAGTGAGCGGCGTATACGAAACTGCATGTCATGCTGCTATGCCTAGGAGAACTGTGTGTAGGGGACGTTCCCCCTGCTACTGGTGGAATGACGAGATTCGAGAGGAAGACCGACATGGGAAGTCGAACGGGCTTCATATGAAGATCTAAGGCGTCAACTTAGAAGAGCCATTAAAAGGAGCAAGAAACTATCCTTTCAGCGGATATGCCAGGAAGCTGACATCAATCCTTTTGGGACGGCGTACAGAGTCGTCTGCAAGAGAATTGGTGCTCGAGAACAGCCTAAACTAAGTTGTCCAGTTTTGCTATGGGAGATCATTGGTACATTATTCCCACGTGGCCAGCCCTACATTTTTATAAGTAGGGAGCCGGAGCCATACCTATACCCGAGGCAACAGGAGAGGAGGTACTCGCAGCATGCACTGGAATAGGAGATAGGAAACACCGGGGCCGGATGGAATCCCGAATAGGGCACTTAAGGCGGCTATCCGGCTCAGACCGGATACGTTCGCCAAGGTGTTCCACGAGTGCTTCGTCGAGGGTGTCTTTCCACGTAGGTGGAAGAAGCAGAAATTGGTTCTCATTACAAAACCTGTTAAACCGCCAGGGGAACCATCGTCGTATCGGCCCATCTGTCTAGTTGACACGATGGTCGACATTGCAAGAGATGCAATAGAGGGCGAAAGATGGAGATTTGGCACCAAGGAGGACTGCGCGGTTGTCACACTTGACGTTAAAAACGCGTTCAACTCGGCGAATTGGGGGCGTATTATGAGAGCCCCCATTATTATGTACGATGGAGTACTTCGACTGCGATTGCCAAGCGGGACTACAATTGTGGGCTTTGCAGATGACATTGCCATAGTCTCGGTAGCTAAAACGGTAGGAGAAATAGAGGAGAAAACGAACACAGCGATTCGAAATGTTGGAGCATGGCTGGATGAGGCAGGTTTGACACTTGCTGCATTGAATTGACCGTTGGAGGCACAAGGATCGAATCGAAGAGGGCGATAAAATACCTGGGAGTGATTATCGACGACAGGTTGAACTTCAAGGAGCACGTGAAATACATCGGTGAAAAAGCATCTGTAACACAGGGAGCACTGGCGAGGATGATGCCAAATATTGGAGAACCGGGTCAATTTAAAAGGAGAATAATTTCGGCGGTGGTAACGTCGATAATGCTGTATGCTTGCCCAATATGGTCGGAGGCACTCTCAGTGGGGACGACGAGGAGGATACTGTCCTCGGTGTATCGTCTAAGCGCGATTAGACGGATAAGTGGCTTCAGGACAGTGTCTGATGAAGCAGTTTTGGTATTGGCAAAGACAAAACCAATAGATATACTGGCGGATGAGATGAGAAGGATATACCTTCGTCGTCTCGAGTACCCGGGACAAGTAGCGGCTATAAAAGCGGAGGAACGAAGAACTTCCATGCACAAATGGCAGTCACGATGGGAGAGCAGTCTAAAGGGAAGATGGACATTTCGTCTTGTCCCTGATGTAACCCTTTGGATGAAGAACGAACATTGCGAGTTGAACTACTACGTGACCCAGTTCCTAACTGGTCATGGTTGCTTCAGGAAGTACCTGCACAGTTTTGGTCATGACACTTCTCCTATATGCCCAAACTGTGTAGACGAGGAGGAAGATGCGGAGCATATTCTAACATGCTGTCCCAGATTTAGATGGCCGGGAGAAACGAATTTGGAACCAAACCGGCTAATGGAAGAGCTGTTGAACTGTAGGATCCTATGGAGTCAATATAGCCAGAGAATGGCTGAAGTTTTGATAATACTCCGAAGACTGGAGGAACGGAGGCGAAATTTGAATTAACGTGATCAAGCTTTCAAGCTAACCAGCCCTCCGCGAAGTAATACCTTACGGCAGTCCCGCGGCGGGAGAGTGGTTGAAGTGTGTAGGGGGTGGGTTTAGTACGTAGGCACCAGTGATGGTGAATCGTGCAGTCTTTTGTTGGAACAAAAGAGTCTTTCGAAGATTCCCACCTCCGGCTCAAGACAAAAAATATAAAAAAAAAAATTCCAGAGTACAAGTAGACTGTAATGTGAAAATGTATGTACGTATGTACGAATGTTTGGACGGACAGAATGTGTGTGCGTAACAAGTAATGTGTATGATCGTTTTTTTTTTTAATAATAAACTATTGGCACGTATTGTTTTTAATTTGATGAGAAAGAAATGTATAATTGTGCTTGTGGGTTTTTTTTTCACGCATAAGTAGAATATCTGTTTTCACATAATTGAATTTACTGATTGATTTACAACCTCCCAGAGTATAAATAGACTTGTTTTAAGGATTTAGATTTTTTTTAGTTTTACTGTTTTAAATAAATTATATATAATAATAAGACTAATTAATACAAATTAGTTTTTATTTTTTGAAAATTTTATTAGATATTTCTTTTTTCAGATTTTTACAGATTCGAATTTAAAAATACGTTTATAAAGATTAAATAACTTAAGTGTTAACAAATATTTTTCATAAAATGTTTGGCATCTGCAAATGTCAAAAGATTGTGAATAAGTATTTTCACAGTTAGATCTATGTATAATATTATTAACACATATAAATGGATAATTTACATAATTACAAGTTCTTAGTTCATTGATAAGGCTTACAAATTAATCTATATGCTCTTTATCAATCTAATTACTATGTCTTGTTAATAAATATTACTTCCAATTCAGCTGATGTTACCTTCTTTAAAAAGTCAATAGTAGGTTGTGTTAGTGCGGGACGATGTACTCTGAATTATTTCATTTCAATTTATATTTATTAAATAAAAAATTTTAAACACAAGTGCCCACAATTAAATGTATTAAATTTTTGTTTTCGTTCATAATTATATTCAATAGGAAATTTTAAGTAGTTGACAATCTCAAGTGGTGGTTGTAGGTTTCCAAAGCTATCAAAGTATTTTTTATAGTTCCCATCCCATTTGAATCATCTAAATTAACAATACCGCATTCTTGTTTGAATGGTTTTTCAGGTAAAGAATCACGCATGAAAACACCCCTGAAGTGTTTAAGATGTCTTCCATATTTATTCAAATCCAAATCTGTTAATGGGCGATTGGGTAGGTTATCTAATAGTTTTTTGGAGCTGGACTATAGTAGAGACCATATCCAGTTTTATATGGTTTGAGGTACAACCCTTTACCCATTGCAATTGATTCCATATATCTATTATCACGGTTAGCTTCCGCCAATTGTTCTTTTCCATTTTTGATAGCATTTACTGCTTTGACAATAGCGGATCCTCCACTTGCCAAACCACCAAGCGCTGACAATGCTGTTAGTACGGGAATAAGTGGAAGAAATCCTCCAATTTTCGGTACAGGTATAACTCTCGGTATTATAATGTCTGCTCGCTTTTTCCCTTTAAAATTCGAATGAATTGCCTTTTGAGCTATTTTAACAACATCATTTATATCAAGGGGTTTCTGTTCTTTCAATTGTTTTAAAATTTTTCTCACAGTAGCTGTAAATAATTTCTTATTACACTTATTCATTTTTCCTTTTCTCATTCTTTTTGAATTTTTTCTTTTCGTATTTCTCTGCTCCTTCAAACCTAATCCAAATTTCGCTTTAGCTTTCATAGCGTTTGCCACAAACCACGCGTTAGCACGTTCTTTAAATTCACTATCTTTAGATTTAACTCGTTGCCAGGCTTTTTCAGCTAATATTTGACCTGCTTGATGTCTTGTGTCTATCTTTTTTGATTGTGAATATGCAATATCATGCTCTCTACAAGCTACGTCTAATAAATTTATACCCTTATCTCCTATTTCTAAACGTTTTTCAAGTTTTGTACCAGGTCCACAAAACTGATAACCAGGCAGATGTAATACAACAGGCACTTTATTTATTAAGTTGTTTACAAATCCTCTTCTCAACTTACACTGACTGGGTTTTTGTTTTGACTGTAGATTATAGCAAATTTTTTTTTCGTTACTTTTATACCTCTTCACAAAAATAGCTGAAGTCAAGACGATCTCCTATATATACACCAATTTAAATGATTTCAGTATGTTAATTTTTTGATATTGATTTTGATCTGCTTTGTATCTGTTCACGATCTACTTTACATCTGATTACGATCTGCCTTGTATCTGGTCACGATCTACTTTATATCTGATAACGATCTACTTTTTTGGTTTTTGGTTTTGTCTATTTCATTTTAATTTTTTTTATTATTATTTTTTTTTTTTTGACATTGCCATGTTTTAGGTAAACATGTTCTACCACAATGTTTAAATTGTTTATTTGGTCAGCTAGATCATCATGTATTTATGTTATATGTTTTTCGATTACGATATTTTTGTTTTTACGGTTATATTTATTAAAACCTTCTCCAAATTTATTAATATAAGGCATTTCTTTCACTCTTCTAATAAATTATGTTAGCTTCTTTAAGTTCTTCGATAATAGAGATTATTTCGTTTTGATGATTGTTGTGACCAGCACCTTCCGATGAGAGAAGTAAAGTAAAGTAAAGTCTGTCAACTAGTTCATTAGGATCATCCCAATATATGTAATTTGATTTCAGATTTTTTAGTGATTTTAGCATTAAACCACTGCCTTTTGTTAAAAGGTTTGTTGTTGTTTCGAATAAATGTTTAATTATTAGTATACATTTGAAGGCTCGTGTTCCTTTCACTTGTTCATTAGGTTTATAGCGACGTTTATGTGCATTGGTATGAACTAAAATCTCTTTATATTTCTTTAAATCATTTTTAGTATAATGGAGAGGTTTTTTATGAAATACTAGTTCAAATAATCCAGGCGTCATTTTCAATTTCATATTTCCTATCTGCATAGTATTATCTCCATTAAATATTAATTTTTCCTTGCCATATCTCCAACTACCGTCTACATCTTGATTAAAACCATAAATTTTATCCAATTGCTTTTTATTAATAAGTGTTTGAATATTTTCAAATAATGGAGAGCATTTCGTCAGCTTTACACATTGTTTTCTTTTCAAGTCCTTGATACATGTACTTGATACAGGTCTATTATGGTCATAGTTTTTTTCATCATCATTATCATCAGTTGAAATATTTTCATACTGAAAATCGTTATTATCACCGTTTACATCATCGTAATCATCGTCATCATCAATAGTGTTGTCTATATCCTTATGCTTATCTTCAAGTTTTCCAATGATTTCATTATCACCATTTACGTCATAATAATCTTCGTCATCATCTATAGTGTTGTCTACATCCTTATGCTTATGTTCAAGTTTTGGGATGTTTTCATTATCATCATTTACATCATCATAATCATCGTCAACATTAATAGTGTTGTTTATATCCTTATATTTATCTTTAAGTTTTCCAATGATTTTTTTAAGTGGTTTTGTTATTGGTTGAAAGGTATCTTCTAATAAATTAACTCTATCTATTTGATTCAGTTTAATATTTTTTAACTTTTTCTTTAGAACAGCCCTTGTCTTTACAAGATCTTCCAACACTTTATTATGGTAATTTTTAGACATTATAATAATTTTTTTATTGAATTTGATCTGGTTATGATCTGCTTTGTATCTGATTACGATCTGCTTTATATCTGATCACGAACTGCTTGCTATCTGGTCACGATCTGATTTATACCTGATCACGATCTGCTTGATGGCTTGTGTCTATATCCATTGATTTTGAGTACGCTATATCGTGCTTTCTACAATCTGCATCCAATAAATTATTCCTTTATTTCCTTTATTCTTGCTATTCGTTTTGAAGTTTTGCATCAGGTTCACAAAACTGATAACCAGGTGGATGTAATTCAACATGTAATTTGTTTATTAAGTTGTCTACAAATCTTCTTCCAATCTTACACTGATTAGGTGTTTTTCTTTGACTGCAGTTTATAACCATTTTTTCATTACTTTCATACCTCTTCGCATGAAACACTACACCAGCTATACTAGCAAGCTATACCAGCTATACTAGCAAGCTGTACTAGCTATACTAGCAAGCTGTACTAGCTATACTAGCAAGCTGTACAATCTGTACTAGCTATACTAGCAAGCTATACAATCTGTACTAGCTATACTAGAAAGCTGTACTAGCTATACCAGCTATACCTGCTATACCAGCTATGTGAGCTATACCTGATATATTGCTGGTATGTACCTGATATAGCTGGTATAGCTGGTGTAGCTGATATAGCTGGTATAGCTGATATAGCTGGTATAGCTGGTATAGCTGATATAGCTGGTATAGCTGATACATACCAGCAATATATCAGGTATAGCTCACATAGCTGGTATAGCTAGTACAGCTTGCTAGTATAGCTCGTACAGATTGTATAGCTTGCTAGTATAGCTAGTACAGCTTGCTAGTATAGCTAGTACAGATTGTATAGCTTGCTGGTATAGTGTTCCATGCGAAGAGGTATGAAAGTAATGAAAAAAATGGTTATAAACTACAGTCAAAAGAAAAAAAACCAAATCAGTGTAAGATTGGAAGAAGATTTGTAAACAACTTAATAAACAAATTATATGTTGAATTACATCCACCTGGTTATCAGTTTTGTGGACCTGGTACAAAACTTCAAAAACGAATAGCAAGAATAAAGGAAATAAACGAATAATTTATTGGATGCAGATTGTAGAAAACACTCGTACTCAAAATCAAAGGATATAGACACAAGCCATCAAGCAGATCGTGATCAGGTATAAATCAGATCGTAACCAGATAGCAAGCAGTTCCTGATCGGATATAAAGCAGATCGTAATCAGATACAAAGCAGATCATAATCAGATAGCAAACAGATCATAACCATATCAAAATCAATATAAAAAATTATTATAATGTCTAAAAATTATCATAATAAAGTGTTGGAAGATCTTGTAAAGACAAGGGCTGTTCTAAAGAAAAAGTTAAAAAATATTAAACTGAATCAAATAGATAGAGTTAATTTATTAAAAGATACCTTTCACCCAATAACAAAACCACTTAAAAAAATCATTGGAAAACTTAAAGATAAATATAAGGATATAAACAACACTATTAATGTTGACGATGATTATGATGATGTAAATGATGATAATGAAAACATCCCAAAACTTGAACATAAGCATAAGGATATAGACAACACTATAGATGATGAGGAAGATTATTATGACGTAAATGGTGATAATGAAATCATTGGAAAACTCGAAGATAAGCATAAGGATACAGACAACACTATTGATGATGATGATGATTATTATGACGTAAATGGTGATAATGAAATCATCGGAAAACTTGAAGATAAGCATAAGGATATAGACAACACTATTGATGATGACGATGATTACGATGATGTAAACGGTGATAATAACGATTTTCAGTATGAAAATATTTCAACTGATGATAATGATGATGAAAAAAACTATGACCATAATAGACCTGTATCAAGTACATGTATCAAGGACTTGAAAAGAAAACAATGTTTAAAGCTGACGAAAAGCTCTCCATTATTTTAAAATATTCAAACACTTATTAATAATAAGCAATTGGATAAAATTTATGATTTTAATCAAGATGTAGACGGTAGTTGGAGATATGGCAAGGAAAAATTAATATTTAATGGAGATAATACTATGCAGATAGGAAATATGAAATTGAAAATGACGCCTGGATTATTTGAACTAGTATTTCATAAAAAACCTCTCCATTATACTAAAATTGATTTAAAAAAATATAAAGAGATTTTAGTTCATACCAATGCACATAAACGTCGCTATGAACCTAACGAACAAGTGAAAGGAACACGAGCTTTCAAATATATACGAATAATTAAACATTTATTCGAAACAACAACAAACCTTTTAACAAAAGGCAGTGGTTTAATGCTAAAATCACTAAATAATCTGAAATCAAATTACATATATTGGGATGATCCTAATGAACTAGTTGACAGACTACGTTTACTTCTTTCATCGGAAGGTGTTGGTCACAACAATCATCATAACGAAATAATCTCTATTATCGAAGAACTTAAAGAATCTAACATAATTTATTAGAAGAGTGAAAGAAACGTCTTATATAAATAAATTTGGAGAAGGTCTCAATAAGTAAAATCATAAAAACAAAAAAAAAAATGTCGTAACAAAAAAAAAAAAAAATATATATATATATAACACAAATACATGATGATCTAGCTGATCAAATAACCTTGGGGTAGAACATGTTTATCTAAAACATGGCAATGACAGAAAAAATAATAATAAAAATTAAAATAAAATAGACAAAACCAAAAACCAAAAAAGTAGATCGGTAACAGATATAAAGTAGATCGTGACCAGATACAAGGCAGATCGTAATCAGATGTAAAGGAGATCGTGATCAGATACAAAGCAGATCAAAAAAATCAATATCAAAAAATTAACATACTGAAATCATATAAATTGGTGTATATATAGGAGATCTTCTTGACTTCAGCTATTTTTGTGAAGAGGTATAAAAGTAACGAAAAAAAAAATTTGTTATAATCTACAGTCAAAACAAAACCTCAGCCAGTGTAAGATGAGAAGAGGATTTGTAAACAACTTAATAAATAAAGTACCTGTTGAATTACATCTACCTGGTTATCAGTTTTGTGGACCTGGTACAAAACTTGAAAAACGTTTAGCAAGAGGAGATAAGGGTATAAATTTGTTAGACGCAGCTTGTAGAGAGCACGATATTGCATACTCACAATCAAAAGTTATAGATAGAAGACATCAAGCAGAACAAATTTTAGCTGAAAAGGCCTGGCAACGAGTTAAATAAAGATAGTGATTTCAAAGAACGTGCTAACGCGTGGTTTGTGACGAACGCTACGAAAGCTAAAGTGAAATTTGGATTAGGTTTGAAGGAGCAGAGACATAAGAAAAGAAAGAATTCGAAAAGAACGAGAACAGGAAAAATGATTAAGTGTAATAAGAAATAATTCACAGCTACTGTGAGGTATTGAAAGAACAGAAACCCCTTGATATAAATGATGCTGTTAAAATAGCTCAAAAGGCTATTCATTCAAATTTTAAAGGGAAAAAACGAGCAGACATTATAATACCGAGAGTTATACCTGTACCGAAAATTGGAGGATTTCTTCCACTTATTCCCTTACTAACAGCATTGTCAGTGCTTGGTGGTTTGGCAAGTGGAGGATCCGCTATTGTCAAAGCAGTAAATGCTATCAAAAATGGAAAAGAACAATTAGCGGAAGCTAACCGTCATAATAGATATATGGAATCAATTGCAATGGGTAAAGGGTTGTTCTACAACCCTAATAAAAATGGATATGGTCTCTACTATAGTCCAGCTCCAAAAAGCTATTAGATAACCTACCCAATCGCCCATTAACAGATTTGGATTTGAATAAATATGGAAGACATCTTAAACACTTTAGGGGTGTTTTCATGCGTGATCCTTTACCTGAAAAACCATTCAAACAAGAATGTGGTATTGTTAATTTAGATGATTCAAATGGTATGGGAACATATTGGGTAGCATATTATAAAAACCACAACTATAAAGAATTCTTTGATAGCTTTGGAAACTTACAACCACCACTTGAGGTTGTCAACTACTTAAAATTTCCTATTGAATATAATTATGAACGAAAACAAAAATTTAATACATTTAATTGTGGGCACTTGTGTTTAAAATTTTTTATTCAATAAATATAAATTGAAATGAAATAATTCAGAGTACATCGTCCCGCACTAACACAACCTACTATTGACTTTTTAAAGAAGGTAACATCAGCTGAATTGGAAGTAATATTTATTAACAAGACATAGTAATCAGATTGATAAACAGCATATAGATTAATTTTTAAGTCTTATCAATTAACTAAGAATATGCAACATTAGTAAATTATCCATTTACACGTGTTAATAATAACGTCATACGTTTGTATTATTGTGAAAAAATTTACTCAGAATCTTTTGACATTTGCAGATGCCAAACATTTTATAAAAAATATTTGTAAACACTTAAGCTATTTAATCTGTATAAGCGAATGTTTAACTATTATTATGTTAAATAGATATATGTATTGTATTGTACAAAATAAAAAAATCTAAAAATAAAATGTGTATACCTAAGAAAAAAAAACTAATTTGCTTTAATTAATCCCTTTATTCTATAATTTTATTTACTCAAAACATTAAAATTAAAAAAAAATCTAAATCATTAAAACAAGTCTATTTATACTCTGGGAGGTTGTAAATCAATCAGTAAATTCAATTCTTTAAAGACAGATATCCTACTTACGCGTGAAAAAAAAACGCAGGCAGAACTTTACATTTCTCTTTTATCAATTTAAAATTAAAAATTCTTATAACACAACAACAACAACACCACGTACAACTATATTTCTATTTCTTCACAATTATTATCTCAAAACAACTTGCACACAGTCCTTCTGTCCGTCCAATCATTCGAAAAGCAATACAAATACAATGAACATGTAAACTCATGTTTCAACTTAGGTATACGACGTTATTTATTATCAAAAAAAAAAAAAATTATACAGTTGTTTATCCCTTTCTTAACACATTTAAAATTAAAGATCCTTCTAATTAAATCTACAAAAAATAAAAAACACACAACAATCATACAGGTATACATTCTGTAAACAAAAAAAAAATCATAAGGACTAAAACGTGCCATGAATTTATTATTAAAAAAACGATCATCCACATTACATGTTACACACACACTCATTCGGTCCGTCCAATCATTCTTACATAAATTTTCACATTACATGTTACAAACCTATCGACTAACCGACACTACCGACTGTAGTGTAGGCATGCTCCTAAATTTGTATGGAGCAAGTTGTCGAGAACATACATAAACATACTACCGACGTAAGGCCACGGTTCAAACCCCAGGTCAGACATCAAAACAAATATTAGAAAAAAAACATTTCTTCGGTGACTTCTTCTCAGCAGATTTCTGGCAAAAACTCTGAGTACAAATAAAATTGCCATGAAAATTTTCTCAAAAATCTGTCGTTCGTCGAGTCGACTTTAAGCTGTAGGTCCCGCCACCCATGTGTAAAATTAACGCACACAACATAAGAGGTGTGGGAAATTAGGTCATAATCTTGACTGAAGGGTTGTAATGACCAATTATGTATGTACATATGTATGTATGTATGATAATTTATAAAAATGGTCCGACGAAGATTAAACTTTGTAATCAAAAGCTCGGTATGTGGAGAACACGGAAACAAATTCTTTAACAGCAACATATAGCGGGATTGAGTTGCGAACAACCTCCTCATTCCATTATAACTGAAAAGAACATTCTCACCCTACATTATAAACCTGAATTTATTTCACATGTATTGGAGGAAAATACATTTCCATCTTTCACAATTCACTTTAAAATTATACTTTCATTTATGGTTGCATACATACATATATGTATATTTACAGATGTTAATTTTGCTTTGCAAATGGTTTTTAAGCGTATGTATGTATGTATGAACTATAAATTTATAATTTTGAATTCATTTCAATTTAATAAAATAGAAACCAAATAATTTGTTTACCTTTTCTTAAGAAAAACTAACAAAACTAATTATTCGAAATCTTCTATTGGCAAGTAAAAACCGCAAGTGCTGGTCAAATTTAATTAAATTCTTTATAAATAAAAATAATTTTATATTATCATCATGCACTTCATTGAAGTAGGTAATAAATTCAATGATTTGTGTTTTTAGATGCTTGCGAGGGTGGTTCCAAAATTGGTCGACTTTATAAAGAAATCAAAAGAAATTTAAAAACAATTTTCTTTATTTCTCATATACGATCTCTTGTTGGATCGATAAACTTTTCTCATCGTATTTCTAAAAAGAGACACCATGAACTTGTATGAAAACAAAATAATCTTCCTTTCGAAACCGTTTTCGCAAGTACTTTGGCTATTCTTTAGAATCCTCTTCAGGACGCTGTTCGGCGCCAGTAAGAATAAAGTCCTACAAATGTGGCCCGTATCGACCCCTATCAAATATCAGTTACAATCCTCAGATTATTTATCGATAGAGTGAAACATAACTTAAATCATTTCTAATTTTAATTATCCAACAGAAGTTAAGATTGTCTCAAATCCATTTGAGAAAGCCGTTCGCCTCTCTTCGCCTTTCCTTTCAAGAATACCCTTCTGGCCTCTGCATACATTCATAACATTACAGCACTTCACTCAGGATTACGACCTAGTTTCTCACACCACTTATGTTGTATGTGTTAATTTTATACATAAGTGGCGGGACCTACAGTTTAAACCCGACTCGGAACGACAGTTTTTTGAGAAACTTTTGATTGCAATTTTCTTTACTATCAGAGTTTTTGATAGAAATCTGCATTTCGAGTACTATAGAAAAGACTGGGAACGCAACGTAATGGTTCATCAATTATAAATTGGAGCAGTTTTTTTGTCATTTCGAAGTCATAACTGAAAAAGACCAGCTTCTGCCATGATATTTGCAATATTTGGGCCATAATCACTGTCCGAATCGCAAAGCTAACATGCAAATTTTGTTTTCCAGCTCCAAGTCACGGATTAATATCCATAAGTTCGATTGTCACCATTGTTTGCGGCAACAACGCTGCAGTGTCGACCTATATGCCTTTGCGGTACAGGTGGTGATAAGCCCGTGGACCAAAAGCTTACTAACATATGGCATTCAATTTGTTCGACCATTTCCAGTTTATATAGCTTGGATGCAGTAATTTTCTTGTTCCGAAAAAATGGAATACATTGTATCCAAACCATTGGATTTGACTGGTTCCCATTCTAAATCCTGAGAGGAAGTCGCCGAAGAAACATTGTTTCATATTTCATTTTGTTGGAGATGTCTGACCTGGATTTTTAACCGTTAGCTCACGTCTAATAAGACAACACACTACGCTATGGCGACTTCAAATCATGTCTAGCTGATTCAGTTTTCCTTCTGTGACTGTCACGTCCACAGTATTTTCTGTCCAAGTTTTTCTTATCGTTACTTACATCTTTATTGTTATTATATACATATGTATTATTATTACATATAATATATTATTTATGCCTTTATAAATAACTAAAGGATTTATTTGACCAACAAGACAATTTAATTGTGAACATTGTGAAATCAATTTTGTTCATGATCCTTTACGTCACATTTTCAATAGCTTTCGTTATCGTACTGATTATGTTATCACTCAGTTATCAATCAACCCCAGGCCAAACATCAAGACAAAATTCAAAAAGTTTCTCAAAAATCTGTCGTTCGGAGTCGACTTTAGTAGGTCTCACCACTCATGTATTAAATTAACAAACACAGCCTAAGTGGTGTGAGAAGCTAGGTCGTAATCCTAACTGAAGGATTCTAATGACCAATTATGTATGTACGTATGTATGTTATCAATCATGCCTTTCACTCTATTTATATTCCCTTATTTTACGTCTACTACGGGATCTGTTTATGTTGAATTCTTTTTGTATTTGATCTTATTCTTGTTATATTTTTGTACCGCACGATTTGTGTGTTTCTATCTGTTTGCTGTATCTTAATTTGTTTTAGTGTTTATTATTGTTAATTCAATAATTTCTATCCAATCAATATTTTCAATCAGTGTTGCAAAACTGAAATTTTGAAATGGTACTGAATTATAACTGAAAAAGTACTTTTTTGCATCAAATAGTACTTTTGTAAAAGATACATACATATATCATTAAACCCTTCAATCAGGATTACGACCTAACTTCTCACACCACTTATTTTGTGTGTGTTAATATTATACACGATTGGCGGGACCTAAGTTTAAAGTCGACTGCAAACGATAAATTTTTGAGAAACTTTATCGTGACAATTTTATTTCCTCTCAGAGTCTTTGTCAGAAGAAGCAAGTCGCCGGGGAAATATTTTTCATATTTCGTTTTAATGGAGATGTCGCTATTGGGTTTGAATCGTGTGCTCACTAGTAAGCCAGCACACCTAGACTATTTATTTATATTTAACAGGAACCAAGCAAAATTTAAAAGCCCCGTTTAGTCACGTCGATGGAACATAATGTAACATACGTTCGTTTGAAGAGCAATGAAAAAAATGCTTGCCGAAATTACATTACGTTTCGGCAATTCTTTGCTTTTCGTATTCTAAAAAACAAACATAGGTTCCGTGGACGTTTGGCTAACCGGGGCTAAAGCCTAATTCTACTTTAGCATAGCGTTGAGCGTGTTGCTAATGCATTAATAGTTGAAAAACGCAAAATATAAAATATGTAATAATAAAAAAGTACTAAAAGCGTAACAGGGCTACTGCGGTATTTGTGAAATGAAAAAGTACTGAAAAAAGTACAAAAGTTCTGAATTTTTCAACACTGTTTTGAATATAAAAATATTTGATGTTTTGGTAATTCTTTTGCAGTGTGTATAAAGTGGATAACAATGTTTCAAGTTAAGGCCTCCATATCAAAATCAATTTTATCAGTACACTATGTGTATAACAGCACCATCCTGATATTCCGATTTTACACTGAACGAACGTTTTATATCAACAACAAAAATAGTTAATGGTTTCTAATAAAAGATGAATAAATTGTAATTAAATGTAAAATTATTGGCCTAATAAGTTTATCATCAAAAATTTTAAATAAACTAGGGTGTTGCTAAAATTATGTAAAGCACATTATATATGTATGTATATGATATTGTTACATTTTTACAATTAAAAACGTTTAAAATATGAGTTCGTAGATTGCAAATAAAAATAAATTTGTGCTTAGATTTAAATAAATGCTTTATTGTTCGCACAATTCTGTGTGCCACTGTTCACAAATTGATGTAAACAACAACAATTGTTTTATCGGTTATTCTTCATATTAATTCTAATTCTATTCTTTAGCGTAAACAATAAAAATTCTTCAATAGATCTTTATAACGGACATCTTCAAACCACGATTATTCTCTTCACACGCAAGGCGTCTTCACTCAAGACTGACTGGACTCTTTCCGACTCTGTTGCTTGTCTAGCCTTTTATATCACAGAGTAAACAGTCTGATGAATGTTCTTGAAGGAGAATGGCTTCGCCTTCGCGAAATCTCTATAAACGTAAACATGTTGTTTACGTTATAGTTGTTTATGTACTTGGTTTACGTTTGCCCTTTCAGTGTTGTTGTTGCCTGTTTGTTTACTTGCTTATCCCTTTTTATATTGAAGTTAAAGGAGACTTACGTGGATTCGTTAACAAATTTAATAATTATATATATTTATAATTTTTATATTTTAACATCAATTAAACAATTACTAATTAATTATTAATTTTAATTCACTACAATATTAATTAATTATTAATTCCAAATCACTGAAAATCAATGAATATTGTATTAATTATTAACTTTAATTCACCATAAAATTATTTAATTATTAATTTTAAATAACTACGATATTACTTTCAAGATTGATTTAAATTCAACCTTAACGAATGGACACGCTGCCAAGACTAACTGTTCTAAGCCAACTTTCTTAGCTCGTTGAATGGCTCGATCACGTTGCACCAACATGCGCTAACATACAGACGCTGACCATGCAATATTGTTTTCCCACGATTTCAGCAAAAAGGAAATTCTGTAATTGGATCGTAAGCGGGTGTTGGAGTAAAAATATTAAAAGAGCTCAAGTGATAAATTATTCTTGGCGACAGTGTTGCCAACGTTGTTAACTTCTCCCTCCTCAAATGTCTGCGTCAAGTAGATCTGGGAGTCAATGGTTGGTAACTGAAGCATACTTTTAAGAGATTCAACTTCCTGGTTTGTTGATACCAAAGCCATACAATACAAAAGGTCATGAAGGCAATAATCATAATGTTAAATTTTACCCCTAACTGGTTAAGTCGGTTTATATTATTGAGGCTTACCTCGTGGACGTATTTAATGTCCAGCAGCAGGTCGTCATGTGTTACGTTAGCTAATACTGGCGGCAGGGCTTGAGCCTTCGTGACTGAACTGCTAGAGTAAGTATGGTTCTTGATTACTATTGATTCATTGGAGAGCTGAAGAAGATAGTTGCCGTTTAGGAACTTAGGCTCCCCCTTAGCTTTTACAATATCTTCAAAATTTGTGACATAGACAACATCATCATCTAATATGTCAACGACTTCCTTCCGGTTAATTTTGTATTTACATTCTGCCGATCCGCCTCTGAGGACTCGGTTAAGGCAATCGTCTTCTGCCACATTTGGTAACAGATGATTCTTTGCATATTGTGGAGTTGTTTATTAAAAAGCAGCTATCCGTAATGCCATAGGTTTCATTTAATAGTACTCTCTCGAACTGCAGATCGATTTGTCTTCCTTCATTGGCGGCTCTAGTAAGGAGCAGGTTATAGACGTTCCCTCCAAGTTTCGGTGTCGATAGAATATATAATAAGTGTGACCCGTTTGTAAAGACCGACGGCGTTCCATACTCAACTGCCTCTACTACATTACTATAGGGTAATGTTTCCAACTCATCCACAATTCTATTAATTCCTGCTTGATCAAGTAAATTAGTATTAACAATTCCATTCTTAGCCATTTGACACGCTCAGATAATTTCGGATGAAATCCTTTAATATAATTACTTCGTTAATGGTATTCTGCTCAATTAGACTATAGTCCTTGCCGCTCGTTATGTTATTAAGCCTAGCTATCATCTCATTTACTTTCCTTGCAGCTTGATTCGTAATTTGTTGAAGCTTTTTGTTTATTTTATACTGCTCATTATTATTTTCGATAATATTTTCTTGAGTTCTCAATATAGCGTTCCACTCTGCAGCATTAGGATTCCCGGCTATCCACTTCCATGCTGCTCCGATCCAATCAATTGATCGAGCCGACGTCTTGCTAACATGGGTTAGTTCACGGAGGTGTTGCTGTATCTGCGACAAGTGGTGCAAAATGAAGCTCTTGTTTCTACTGGATGGAATATGTTCCTGGACTAGGGTTGATATGTTGGCTGCCTTTCTTTTACTTTTTTCTTATACTTATTTTCTTCTTTTTTTCTTAAAATATTAATTTTATACAATATCCTATTTCCTCATCGTGCCCATGGGGATTTGAACCCCAGCGTAAATATACGCTTACCACTAAATTTTAGAGCTCGATTTGTTAAGGGTATTTTTGAGAAGTATAGTTTAAATGAGTGAGACGAAAAAGGATCTATAATTATTTATAAAACAGTGTTTTTCTTTGGACTTTGTCCCTTTAAATTTTTTATATGTTCCTTGTGAATTTTACTTCCACTCCTTGTCAGCACCGTTAATCTATTATCTTTCTCAACTATTTCCTTTCTATATAACGCCTTGTTTTTTCCTTTAATTGTCACGTAGATCCTATACCTTCTAGGGCTTTGTCTTTTCCTGTTCATTCTTCCGGTGCGAGCCGCCATGTTTCTTTTAAGCAAATGCCTTAGATCTATATTAACCCTTTTTGTACTGATAATAGATTCTCATAGGTTGTTTATATGTTCCTATTAAAAAATAAGTCGCGGGGCCTCTTCTTTTTTAATTTAATACCTAGTGATTTGATGAAGGGCTTAAAAAACTACTTAAAGGGCTTAAAAAACTACGTTCGTTATCAGTAACAAGGGTTTTTGGCACTGTGAAATAATGCAAAACTTTAATTAGTGTTTTCCTCACTTGTACCAACGATCTATCCTTAACGACAAAGAATTTAGCGAATTTTATAAACTTGTCTATACAAGTAATGAATTTCTGTCCTGGATTTCGATAATACCCATGTGAAGAATTTCGTGTTTCTTGGCGATGTATCTGTGGAGGTTTCCTGTCATACTAGCATCTGTTACAAACGCCGCAGCTGGCAACGTATTTCCTAATACTAGCGCGCATATGAGGGAAGTGGAACTGTTCTAAAATTTGTTCTCTGGGATTACGATGTGCCCTTCTATGTTCTTTTTCGATTAACTCAAATTGCCTTTCTTTCGAAGTAATGTCTGTAACTAGCTTCTGTGTAATTCTTACTTTATATCTGGAAAAGTGACCAATAATTATTTTCTTGTATATCGCCAAGAAGATCTTCCGGTGCTTTTATTCCGTTAAGAACATTTGGACGAAGCTTCTCTTTAAGCAAGGTTACAAGTTTTTCTTTAGACCAATTTCTTGAGGAAATAAAATGCCTCGTATAGCCACGATGCGGTTCCTCCATCGTTGCCATGTCCATTCCAATTCCTAGTATGATCTGATTTTTAAAGACATTTATGGGTACCTCTACATAAGGTATCAAGTTAGAGGCATCTTGCTCTGCACTGTGAACTGTTGCCGCTGACGAAAGGTGATCATCTTCTCGACCCTCTGAAGCAGTAAGAGTCTCATCCGAACTCGTAACCATTCCCTCGCTTGCTGTATCAGTACAAGAATGATATAGATGATTTGAAATGGTTTTTAGTCTCGAGAGCGCGTCAGCCACGTGGTTTAATTTACCAGGTTTATAAATCAACTCGAGGTTATATTCCTCTATACGTGCCTTGCATCTTTTAAGCTTAGCATTAAAATTTCTATTTCCCAATGCAAACGTCAAGGGTTGATAATCAGTATAGATCTTGATTTTCTTTGCACCATATAAGTAATTTCTGAGATTATCAAGGGCCCATACGATGGCTAGCATCTCTTTCTCGTTTGTGGCGTAATTTTCCTCAGTTTTGTTGAGAGATCGAGAAATATACGCAATGGGTTTATCCTTGCCGATTTCCCCCTGTGACAAGACGGCACCTAGCGCGGTATTAGAGGCATCCGTCGTCAAATTAAATGGTTTCTCAAAGTCCGGGAAAGACAGCACTTCTGCTGTAGTTAACATAGATTTAAGTTTGTTAAAAGATTTTAAGGCCTCGTCATTTAAAGTAATTGGCACTTTCTTGGACTGACTGGCTTTTATCTGGGCATGTTCTCCCCTTGTATGGTTTGTAAGAGCTTTCGCCACTTTCGCATAGTCTTTAATAAATCTCCTATAATAGGAGGTCATTCCCAGAAAACTTTTCAACTCCTTCAAGTGGCAGAAGATTTTCAATGGATTTCACCTTGATTCCTTCAGAACCAACGATATAGCCAAGAAATTCCGCCTCGGTTTTCATGAAATATGTTTTTTGTCAAGATTAACCTTAAAATTAGCCTCACGAAGCCTCGCAAAAATTGTATCTATGTTCTTCAAATGATTCTCTACGTTTTCGCCGATTTTCCCTATGTACTCGCGGAGCACGTCATCGATCATTCTCTGAAATATTGCCGGCGCATTATTTAGGCCAAAAGGCAATCTTAGGGATTCAAATTTTCCATTTACTGTTGAGAAAGCAGTTTTTGGGACATCCTTTGGGTTCATAGCTATTTGATGAAAACCCGATGTGAAGTACTTTGCTTCACCTAAACTAGCTAGAGTTGACGTAATGTCTGGAATTGGGTAGGTATCTGGAATCGTTACGGCACACTATGTGGCATTTTGCCGGAAAACCTGGCCAAAATTAATAGAAGTGTTTTATGAGTTATTGGCTGGAATGTTTTGATAGTGTTAGTGATAATTGGGCCCAAGGATGAACCCAACTGATTTTGGTTCAAATCAGTCCGTGATTTCGCCTAGCCCCCATACAAATTCCCTCGAAATTGCACTTATTTACAAATAATTATGGTAATTATGCAATAATCATGATAAAATTTAGCATTGATCAGTTCTGTGTACTGAGAAATCATGGTGTAAAGCTTGGTGAAAATCGGATCACATTTGACCCTGGTCCTCATATAAAGTCCCCTTTAGAAATTCACGTTTGCGCTTATAAATGGATTAAAAACATCGGTATCGTGATGACATTCAGTATGAACGTATATTTTGTAAATGTAAATCATATTACCGAATTTTGTTATGGTCGGTCCATAATTGCCCCTTGTCCCAAAATAGGGCCCCTTAAGAAAATATGTTTAACGATTATAATTGGCTTAAAAATTGTATTACCTCGATGAAATTCGACATGAACATGTTTAATATTAATGTGAATCATTTATGATCACATTTTATTATGATCGGATCATAAGTGCCGCTATGTACCACATACGGTCCATTAAGAAAATCTAACATACATCTCATATTGTTATAATAGTCGATATACATATGTAATTAATTTTTTAAAGTTCTAAGATAATTAATATTTATTCATAATATTTATTTTACATTATTTAATACTTAACTTAAAAATACTTAAAAAGTGAAAATAACTACAATCGTTATCATTTTCATCATCAATGTCAGAAAGGAGTACTTTAATAGTATCTGATGAAAATGCTTTTCTATTCCTTAGCGATTTTTGTGTACTTCAGCTTATAAAAGGGTCACTGCTTAAAACTAATCTATTCAGGACATCTCGATTGGTATCGCTTCTACTGAATTTCCTCGCATAATTCGTACTCCATGTGGTTTTGTTGCCTATGGCTTTATTATACTGTGTCTAATTTTTTTAATTTTTCAAAAAAAAGTAAAATTTTCAAAAAATTGCCATAAGTAATTACGCAAATTTGCGCAAAATTTTTTTTTTGTTCCTGAATGTAGAGAGTTCATATTTTCTTGTGGTATATAACATTAAACTACTAAAAACTACTTTCACCTTTAAAATCCTTATCTTTTTTTAGGAAGGGTAAAAAATGTGAGATTTATATTATTTTTAAATTTTTATCGAATAATTTTAACATTAATATATGAGATATATATATATAAAAAAACTGAAAGTAAGTGTTGCTCATACCTTTCAAATAAAAAAAATCAATATAAAACCTCTATTCGTTTAGCCACAAAAAAATATCATATAAACCTATTAAAATTTCAAAAAAACACCAGAAACGCATTTAATATTCTTCACTTTCCTGACTTTGACATCGTCTCAAGTATACAAATCTCAACTTAAAGTCGTGAAAATTCATTATATAATGCAGAATTTTGTTGTACTTCTGTAGTCCGTTGTTGTCCAGTGGTAGCACACCTCTGGATAAAATAATAGTAGTAAAATCAGTGGGAGGAAATGTTACCATCGAAAGCGAAGTGACAGGAAAAATTTTCTAGTTTGTGGGTTTGGATGAGATAACATCTTTTTATGTTCTATCAAACCTACAAACATTTGATGGTATAATTGGGAACGACACACTTAAGGAGTTAGGCGCGTTAGTTGATAGAAAGGAAAATGTTCTAGTGTTGAAAAATTGTTTCAAGATTCCATTAAAAGAAAAATTAACAAATGAATCAAATTATATATTAGGCGAAGAATATGTACCAGAGGTTAGGACAAGAATAGAGAGTCTTATTAATAAATACAAACCACTTTTTGGACCACTCGATGGTAGCAAACTTGCATCAATAAACGTTCAGGCAGAAATCAGGACAAGTACGGAATAACCAATATACACAAAGAGCTTTCCGTACCCAGTCTGTATGTGGGGAGAGGTAGAGAGGCAGATAAAAGAACTGCTTTCAGAAGGACTCATAAGACCCTCCAAGAGCCCATATAATTCACCTATTTGGGTAGTGCCAAAAAAGCCGAAACCCAATGGTGAAAAACAGTATCGCATGGTAGTAGATTTTAAACGTCTGAATGCCGCACTATGTGGCATTTACCCTGAAAAGCTGGCCAAAAAGGCAAAAATGAATTTAAAGAAATTTAAGAAACTGAGTTCGATAGACAACAAAATTCTGCATTAGATAGTGGATTTTCACGACTTTGAGATTTGTAGATTTGATACGATGTCAAAGTCAGGAAAGTGTCAAAGAAGTGAAAGTGAAAAAAGTGTTTTTTTGAAATTTTAATAGTTCTATATGATATTTTTTGTGGCTAAACGAATAGAGGTTTTATATTGATTTTTTTTATTTGACAGGTATGAGGAACTGCTACTTTCAGTTTTTTATATATATGTATATCTCATATATTAATATTAAAATTATACGTTCAAAATTTAAAAATAATAAAAATTTCACATTTTTTACCTACCCAAAAAAAAAGATAAGGATTTTAAAGGTGAAAGTAGTTTTTAGTAGCTTAATGTTATATATCACAAGAAAATATGAACTCTCTACATTCAGGAACAAAAAAAAAAAGTTTGCGCAATTATTTTTGGCGATTTTTTGAAAATTTTACTTTTTTTTTGAAAAATTAAAAATATTAGACGCAGTGTGATAAAGCCATAGGCAATGAAGCCATATATGCGAGGAAATTCAGTAGAAGTGATACCAATCGAGATGTCCTGAATAGGTTACTTTTAAGCAGTGACCCTTTTATAAACTGCAGTACACGAAAATAGCGAAGGACTAGAAAAGCATTTTCATCAGATACTATGAAGTTACTCCTTCCTGACATTGATAACTATTTTAACGATTGTAGTTAGTTTCACTTTTTAAGTATTTTTAAGTTAAGTATTAAATAATGTAAAATAAATATTATGAATAAATATTAATTATCTTAGAACTTTAAAAAATTAATTACATATGTATATCGACTATTATAACAATATTAGATGTATGTTTGATTTTCTTAATGGACCGTATGTGATACCTAGGGGCAATTATGATCCAATCATAATAAAATCAGGTAAAATGATTCACATTCATATTAAACATGTTCATGTCGAATTCCAATTTAGTAAAATTTTTAAGCCAATTATAATTGCTAAACATATTTGCTTAAGGGGCCCTATTTTGGACCAAGGGGCAATTGTGGACCGACCATAACAAAATTTGGTAATATGATTTAGACTTACAAAATACACGTTCATACCGAATTTCATCACGATACCGATGTTTTTAACATGATGAATTTCTAAAACGGACTTTATATGGGGACTAGGGTCAAATGTGATCCAAACTTTACACCATGATTTCTTAGTACGCAGAACTGATCCATGCTAAATTTTGTCATGAGTGTTGCATAATTACCATAATTATGTGTAAATAAGTGCAATTTCGAGGGGAATTTGTATGGGGGCTAGGCGGAATCACGGACCGATTTGAAACAAAATCAGTTGGGTACATCCTTGGGCCCAATTATCACAAACACTATCAAAAAATTCCAGCCAATAAGTCATAAAACACTTCTATTAATTTTGGCAAGGTTTTCAGACAAAATGCCACATAGTGCGTTGGTCAGCATGATTTAGACAGTATTTTCTATAGCGCTTTATCTTATTTACCACAAATACTTTCTTCTAAGCGAAAGTAAAATTAACAATAATCAACAAACACCAATTCTTGCATACATAGTACATACGTATGTATGCTTTTCTAATATAAATCGTGAATGTCCCTTATACATTAGTGGACTAAAGTGTATACATAATTGAATATTTTTAGCTCTTTGCACTCGGCACCGTTTCGGACGTTACCTACCAGCAAACTCGACGCCACTTTTTAACAAATACTTACATCCTGGAAACGTAAGTATAGTATAATTTTAGAACCAAGTTAGGAATTGTAATGAACACCTATTTACAAAAAATAAATATTATAATTTACTTTTTATAATTTTCTACAGTATTTATCATACTGTTTAATGCAATTCCCAACATGCATAGCGGGTTGATTTGTACGTGTTCCACAATAAAATGTTGTTTGTCGCCTGGTGTTTTGCTATCTCGCATTTGGAATATGCAACTTATTATTCAGTCTATTTTCTGACAACGACGTAGGTCGACGTGATCGAGATTCTCGAAAATCACCTCTCAACTGCTTTACAAGACTTTTTACAAACTTGTGGTTCGTCATTGATTTTTGTTGTTTTCCTTCTTCTGAGATTCGGTAAAGTATGTAGGAATTTATAACGCTCATTTCAAATCCACAAAAAAATAATTTTCTTCAACATTTCAAAGATTTCCGCAGAAAACAGTATGTGAAAGCGTATTGTTCAGGTAGATGGACGCCGCCCATATTTGCGGTATAATGGAGAACCATTTGAGGCTTATCAATAGATATAATATTTCCACCACGTAACGTTTTGAGGGTTGATTGCATTCCTGTGTTGTTATAATTACTTAGCATTGTGACAGTTTTTTTATCCTTCTACGAAAGAAGTGCAATATCATTTTTCAATTATGCCACTGTCTTTTTTGATGAAAATTTTGGTATACGAATTGCCATGGGTATGCCTTCTCGATTTACTTTTACTGTGCCTGTAAGATTATATTAGTAATTCTTCTGCTACAGGAATAGTTGTATAATACCTATCAGTGTACGTAGGGTATCCTTGTGCGTCAGTAACCGGATATTATCGTAACAGAAAACTACAGGAGAACACGTGTTTCTTAAAAAAATGCTGTGGAATATTTTCATTGCTCGTAATCGCTAACAAACTATCATGTCTCCTCAGAGGGGACAACCGAGTGATATGATAGACTTACGTTGTCCCCTCAGAGAAGATAGCCGAGTGCAAAGGGTTAAAACTATGTTAATAAGTCTTATTTAATTTGTGACTTTAAGATACGGTTATTAAATTTTATATTAGGCACTATCTTTGCTATATAAATTGAAAAAAAAATTTATTTCTTTTCCTCTAAGAAACAGAAAATATATGGACATGTTTTTCAAACCGCATTTAACTTTTGTCCGATTTTTGTCTTCTATATTTATGTATCCCAAAACCCCATTAGGTTGAAATGTTTTTTGTTGGAATTAAGTGATTACCAGAAGAAGAAAAAAGTAATTTGTTCTTCATTACGGAGAAAGAAGTCAAAAGGCAAACACATGTTTAGAAATATTGCGCTACATGTAAAAGTATATGAATAAAATATTAATAACTAGCAGATTGTACCCGGCGTTGCGCGGGTTATGTAGTTTGGATTAGTTTAAAAAATGCTCGATCAATATCCCAAATTTCAAAAAAATGGGTCCAGGCGTTCAGGCGTGATTAGCTATGCACTCAATTTGCCCGTTTTTGACCCCTTTCCCCTTTTTGGACCCCTTTTGGTTCAATTTTAAAAACAGACCACCTCCAATAGCTATTTGGGAAACTTAACCAATCTAAATCGTAAAAAAATTACCTATAAAACAGATAAAATACAGCATTTATGCATAAAAGTACTAATTTTTGCCCATTTTTTCTCCCTCTGTCCAATTTTTTTCCCCTTTTGGTCGAAATTTTGAAAAGGTTTATAGCCTATAACCTGCACCGACAAAAGCTCGATCTATATCCCAAATTTCAAGAAAATCGGTCCAGGCGTTCAGGCGTGATTTTCTAACAAACAAACAAAAAGCAAACTTAAAGAAAGATTTATAATATATATTAGAATTGTAAAAAATGAAATGTAAGATTGAGCAAAAACGGTAGACCATGTAGGAGTATAGTAGAAAATCTAAACAGTCAGCCATTAACTAAAACGGCGAAATGTAGCTCTATCTGCTGACATCCTCTATCTGCTGCATATCCTAGCTTGCTGATGGGGATGTGCGCTGGAGCAAAATATTATTATTATTTATTTAGTAGTATTTAGAGTACTTTCTTATTTACTATATTACATTACATTATCAATATTTTAATTGCTCTGATAAGTACAATTTTTAACAAAATGAACACAATTTTTTTTAAATATATTAATATTTCTTTCATTTTTTACGCTGCTAGGTAGTAGATTAAGTAATTGCAGTCCTTTATATAATAAGCACCTCTTCATCACTTTGTTCGTTGCTCGATGTAGCCTAAAATCATTTGCATTTCTAAGACTGTAAGGTTGGGATTCGTTGACATATCTTAATTGATCCGTTAGATATTCCGGTGTGTTGCCCATTTTCATTTTGTAAATAAATGTAAACGTATTTAATTGAAGTCTTTGTCTAATGTTGACCCATTTTAGTGTATCTAGCATGTGTTGTATTGATGTAAACCGGTTGCATTTAATTATAGAACTCATTGCCTTGTTCTGCAACTTTTGTAGTCTATCTATTTGTGTGTTTGTACAGCATGTATATAATATTGTAGAACCAAATTCAGAATGTGGCTTAATGATGGTGTTATATATATTAATTGCAGTGATTGTTGATATTCTATTTCTTATTCTCTTGAAAAATCCAATTTTTTCCCGATTTTTTTACAAATATAATTTAAATGATCTTTAAAATTCAGGTTCTTGTCTATTATAAATCCGAAATATTTTATATTTTCAACTTTCTCAATTATGTTATTATTAATTTTAAACTCTGTTTCACTGTTCATGTTTATTTCCATTATTTTAGTTTTATTTTCATTTAATTTTAGTTTATTAATTTTCAACCAATTATTTACAATTCATGCTCTAAGTTAATCTGGCACTGTTCATCAGTTTCAGATTCATTAAAGATTAGAGTATCATCGGCATATAAAACTATTTCAGACTTTTCCATTATATTGGGTAGATCATTTATATATATAATAAATAAAAGAGCCCCTACCTCGATCACTGAGGTACTCCATAGTCATTGTTCAAAGCACTAGATATAGTATCGTTCACTTTAGTCATTTGTTTTCTATCCGATAGATATGATTTAAACCAATTTAATTCTTTATCTTGTATTCCATATTTATACATCTTGCACAGTAATATATCTCTATCAATTGTTTCAAAAGCTCGTTTAAAGTCAAGAAAAATTGCCATTATATTTCTATTTCCGTCAATTTCTTCCACCTATTAATAACATAGTTTACCGCTGTTTCACACGAAAAGTTTTTTCGAAAACCCGATTGATATTTCGATAATAAGTTTTTTTTCCATGTAGTCTTCAAGCTGTTGTTTAACAATTTTCTCTAAGATCTTTTCAAACGGTTTTAAAGTGTTTATTGGACGAAACTCTTCACATTTATTTTTTTTCGCTATTCTCAATTGGTGTAATCATTGAAGTTTTCTAATTATCTGGAAAAACTCCCGTATCCAATGATGAATTTATTATTCTCAACATTACATTTTCACATAAGTGCCAATTATCTAAGATTAAGCATATATTTACTTTATTATAGTCTTGTTTTTTCTTTATGGTTTTACAAATTGTCTTAAGTTCTGAAATAGTTATTGCACGAAAAATAAACCTATTACTTATCACGTTTAGCCGATTATCGTATTGCACATCTTCTATACATTCTCTTATTTCTCTAATACTGTTTGCAAAATATTCATTAAGTTGGTTAGCTATATCGGAGCTGTTATTATATTCTACATTATTAAAAATATCACATTTTTATCACAGATATATTCTTTTTTAGAACTAATGTTTTTATGCTATTCCACATCCGTTTTTGATCCGTGGTATTTCCTATTTATTTGTCAATATATGAATTTTGTTCATTTTCCAGTTTTATTTTATATACATATATTTCTGGCATATTTGTAATTATACCATGCTACAGTAGTATTTTCACATTTTGCTATATGGTGCTTCACTATTTTATATTTTTTTAATGCTTGTAATTGTCTGTTAAACAACTTATTTGCTCTGCTCTTTTCCCGTATCGTTTTTCCCACCGTAAGTTTTTTTAATTGTGTCTTCAATCAATTTATCGAACTTATTTACATTATAATTTAATTCCAAGTTTTCATCAAATTTCACTAATCTCTCTTCAAAATTTACGTTTTTCATATTTAAAGAATTCTATTTTTGTTTTACTTTCATACGCTTTATTCACTTTGGTTTCTATATACATTTCCACTATTTCATGATCAGATATTTTATTAATTCTACTATTATTTACCTTTATATTGAGATTGTTCTTTATAACATAATTTAATTTAATTTTAATTTTTGAGTTTCGCGTAATTCTTGTATAATCGGTAATAACTTGTACAGGTCCGTTATCGCTTATGATATGTTGTAATTTTTGTTTATAAAAACCTTCCTTCGACCAATCAACATTAAAATCTCCGGCAACAATTATGTCTATGTTTTTATCACATATCTCTTCTATTATTTGTTCAAAAACTTCATAAAATTCTGAGTCTTGACTACTTGGCGATCGATACACAGCTGCAATTATCATTGATGTATTTCTTATTCTGATGTTGTATGCACTAATCCAATATTTATAGTTTCGTATCTTTTCACAAATTATATTCACTTTTCAATTTTTATTAAAATATACAATTATTCCACCTGTTCTTGATGAGTTAGACAATGTAACATATGCGTTGTATCCCTCTAGTTGTAACTCCGATGCATCTACCCTATCGGTTACGTGTGTTTCAGATAGTATAATGAAATCCGGCTTGTCTGTATCCGCAATTACTTCAACCTGGTTAAAGTTGTTAATCAATCCTTGTACATTTGTATAAACTCCTTGTATGTTCTTTCGTTGTTAATCTATCATTCCGATGGTTCTCTTTTTAACTGTAACTTATTTCGATACACTGGACACCATTTACCCGTTGTAGCATGATTATCATCAAGACCCAAATTTAACCTTTTGTTCGAATTTATACAGTTAATGCATTTATTCGCATATTATTTAAGTCTTTTGTTGCATGATTTTCGCGACATTTTAGGCACGCTATTTTTACAATCCTTAGATTTATGGTTAAATCCTCTACATTTAAAACATTGTAGTACTTCAGTGCCATCGAAAACTCTGCATTTCTCCCATCCAATATTTATTTTCTGCTTCGCTAAGATTTTCGGATATGTTTCGTCTTCAATCAAAAACTTTACACTGTACATTTTTCTGTTGTATCTTTTAATTTCATATATTTTTATTAGTTCGATTTTACTATTTTCAAGAAATTCATTTCGTTTTTTAATTTTTTCTACTATTTCCTTATCCTCGTATTTAAAGTTCATATCTGTTACTACAATTGATTTTTTAACTTTATTAGGAACCTTTACTACATAGCTTTCACTCATTTTATTTTCTATTGCCGATTTTATTTTTTCTCTTTCACTAACATTTTCACTTTGAATAACCACTGTCCCATTTTTTCTATTTTCAACGTTAGTTATTTTGAAATTTACTGGATCTACCTTTTTATTTAATTTTTTGTTTTTTCAATTTTCTGTTTTTCTTTTGGTTTTACTATTAGTGGCACTTGATTTTTTACCTCTGGCAACACCGTATTACTCTTAAATGCATCAGAAAATGACATCTTATTCTGCTTGATGTTTGTCTCTTTTATCACTTTTTTATTTCGTTGCACATTCTAGTATTGTTTTGTTCAATATTTTCGCATATTTCTTTATTCTTATTTTCGTGATCTTTAACAGCGCCAAAAAGTTTTTAATTTCAATTGCATTTTTTTCACAATTTTTTGTTCTATCCAGAATATTAAGTCTTTCCTCATACCTTTTTTCAATGGCCTCCAATAATTGTTTAATTTCGTTTTCATTTTGTCTCAATGATGTTTCAAATTCGCGTTTATGTTCTTTTAAGTTTTGTTTATTAGAACACCAAAAATTGCTACCAAAACTTCGGGGAAATTGACAAGTGATCGAAAAGTAAGAATTTCGCTCACGATTGAAATTGTAACATTTAAACCATTTGTTTCTAGAGGGTGTCGATAAGAAAAATTATACAGTAATCAAATTGATACTCGTATTAGTAAATAATGCTTAAAAAGTTAAACTGGCTGCACAACGTTTGTCAGATACAACAGCCAATGCTATTCGGCGCTGCTATAGCTTAGGAATATCCTCATATAACGGCCTCGATACTGCAGAATTTATTCAGTTAACGAACGACTGGTTGACATAATGTATTCTTCTTTAACTACATATAATTACCTCGGCAATATGATCAATTTTAATTCACTAATTTTGTTATTAGTAATTAAAAATATACATATATCATTATCTATTATGCAGGAACCATATAGTATTTTTCTTGAAAAACAACAAAAGGCTTTTTTGGGTGAATTTATTTTGCCAAAAAAATGGTCCCAAAAAAGCGTTATTATTTCATATAATGCCTTGGTAATGATTCAAAAAATATGTTCGGTATTTAAATCGATGTACAGTTGTACAAACCGCCTAGTGTTCGAGCATTTTTTTGGAGCCATTAGTAGCAAAGTTGGCTTGTTTCCAAAAGATTTCAAATACAGGATGCGAAAATATGTCTTAAGTTTGTAAAATAAATAAATTATTTCGTATAGTTGTTACAATATTTATTTTTTTTAATTTCAGCAAGAAATACAGAAATTTTAAGTATGATACCACTGAGTGGTTCAGTTCAACCATAGCCATGTAGAAACCACAACAGATGGAGACAGATGAGGCAATATCCCAATTATTAGCATCACGAGTTCTTTACACAAGGCTATGCTATATACACATTTGTAGTTATTAAAAATGAATATTTAGTTTAAAAATCAATTTGTTTGTTTTTATTTATTTTTTAAAAATTTGCCTTTATGATGAATTTTTTATCAGGTGATTTTGACAGTCTCAGCCAGCAAGAGAAAACAACAAATTTGCTTGTTGTTTTTGGTTTGCTGTAGAATTGGTCATACCCTATAAGTAAATTCACCATGGCGATATGAGATATCAAGCCAAATTATCTTGTGGAAAATTTCCTCTTGTCCTATCATTTTTCCCACTAATGCTGTGTCCGGCTTAGTCATGTAACCTTTTGATACCTGGTTGACCAATGAAAATGTACTTTCGTAACATTAATATTCTCAAATATTCAGCTTTCGGATGATATAACCGGATATAAAGCATCCTCTTTGAGAGGACCAATGGTCGACCAGAGTATCATTTTGTAGTTCTTCCTCACGTTGCTCCAATAACTGTGATATTGCCTCATCAGTGTCCATTTGTTGTGGTTTCTCCATGGCTGTGGTTGAATTGATCCACTCAGTGGTATCACATTCAACGTTTCCATGTCCACTCAAAATTTCTGTTTTTCTTGCTGAAATTGAAATAAATAAATATGTATATATATAAAATTACACGAAATTTTTTAAATTTTGCAACATACTCTTGGAGAATTATCAAAGTGTTATTAGAAATAATAATGCCTTTTAGGAACCACTCTAAGTTTTTTTGTGGCAAAATAGGTTTGGACATTAACTCTATAATTTTTGAAGAACCTTTTGTTGGTCTTTTAGATTAATCCCATATGGTTCCTTCATAATAGAAAATTATATAAATTATTACTTACTAATAAGAATTTAATAAATTTAGTAAAAATTAATTATAATTTTCACCTTGCCGGGGCAATTGTAAGTACTTAAAAATGAACTCATTACGTCGAACCAGTCGTTATTTAACTGAATGAACTCTGCCATGTCAAGGGCTGTTGTATTTGACAAAAGTTGTGCAGGCAGTTTAACTTTTTGTCTTCCTGAAAAATTTTAAGTTTAATTTACTAATATCAATTAGATTACTGTATAATTTTTCTTACCAACTCCCTTTATAAACAAAAGTTCGTTTGTCAGTTTAAATGTTATTGATACATCGCTATCTGACGTGTATTTCAAAAGCTCTTCCACTTTCCTTGAAGTTACTAACCTATTATTGAATTAATTTGAATAAGTGTGGTGCATCGGCAAATGTAAATATCTTGTCCTCCCAATTAGTGGGATTGGGAAACCAGAGTTTATCTGAGATAACAATTCAATTAAAAGAAGTGTATATTAAAATAACATTAAGAAATTTGTTAATATAATTTTATGCTACAGCAGGTTATAATTTGAGGGTTAGTCTAAACGTTAAGTTAAGTTTAGTTACTAACGTTATTAGTAATTACCAAAATTTAAGGTGTAAAACAGAGTTCCTTTAAAACCGTTATGTGACACTCACGGGTGCCAAAAAGCATCGTCCTCAGGCAAAAACAGTATATAAAAATCAATAATTTTTAAATTAAAACCAAATGTTAAAGTACATATATAAAAATTTACCTGAAGTAACTGCCAACTCTTTAACTCTTTCCATAACTTACGGTTGCTGGATCCCATTGGCTATTGCGACTACCGTGAATCCAACCTTTCTGAGCTCAATTATTATTTTGACTGAAATATTTTTATCTATTTTGCAATAAAAAACGCGGCTGTTTCCAAGATTTTCTAAGTCCTCGAGCCATAACCACTTGAACATAATTTGCCGGCTTTCGCACAATGTCATTAACGTTGTCGTACTCAAAGATTTCTTGTACCTTCATCTCGTCGAAGAAGAGTACACAAACTTTGTCCTAATTTTTTAAATTGGTGATGTGTCGCGTAAGTTCAATAGCTGGTGATATTATACCAGTATCAATATTTATCTTGTTACACAACCGCCGCAAAGTGGAAGGTTGTGGCAGCGGGTAGCCTTTCTTGTACAGATGATGGTATGCTCGAGGACATGCTGCATGTAAACATATAGCGTCAGCTATGTCTGCAATTTTGGTCTGTCCCAAACTTAAGTTTTTGAATTTGACCTTCGGTAAAAATGGAGCGCACAGAATTGACAGCTGTAGTTGTTTGGTGGAGTTTTATTTTTAGTTCTCTTATTTGGTTCTCCAAGCTTTTAATTTTGTTTATATACATATATTTTGTGGTCCCCTCTACATTCAAATATTATTATTATTAATCTAGAATCGTAAACAAAAACAACAACATACTAAGTACAAAATTTTTGAAGAAATTCAAATATGTATAATACATGTGGGCAATTTCGTGTCAAGTGCCAAATTCGATGTCTTCCGATTTGGATGAAATTTGCACCAAAATTACTATTGGATTGTAGGCCAGACACAAATTTTCAAATTATAGGGGGTCAAAGTTGGACATTTTGGTCATATAGGGTTTTTTAAAATGTGTGTAACTTTTCACCTGTTGGTCCTAACAAAAATTTTCCAAAATTTTTATCTTTTTTTATTATTTTAATTTTTTCAAAATGGGACCCTTTTTCTCAAAAGAAAACTCATACAATTTCTTTTAAGGCCTTTATAATGGGATGCGAGTAGGATATCTATCAAAAAATGATTTTTTTACTCAAGAATAAGATTTTTCAATATTATTTCAATATTTTATTTATTACTTATAATACAAAATAACAATAATAATAAAAAATTTAATAAAATTAATATATAAATTTTGAATTTGCCAATCTCTAGTCCTTATTTATTGCCTTTATTTTCTGCTTTTTTTTGCCAATCCTTTCTTGTAGTTACTAGGGTCAGCTGCTGATTTCGCTGCTGCTTTCTTTTTGGCTTTGGAAAGAAATCGCATTGAGTAGATGCAGAAAACTTTTTCAACTGGAGTCTTCCATCGATAAGTGGTATAAAAGCATGGTATTGAGCTGTACCATCAATTGTTACAGCAGCGTCCAATCTACTCTTCAATGTTTTTAATGTTTCCTCATGATCATCTTTGCTACTAAAAACTATTTCAGTTTCTTTACAATGGTTCTTTGCCCATCGGAAAAAGCTTTCGCACATAAGATGCGATCTTGATGAGAGCACTGTAGGCTATACGTTGCTGCATTTCTTTTGAGATTTGCTCCTATGCCATCGCATGACCATTGCTCTTTGACTAAAAAGTCATGGGTTCTCAAATTTAGCAAACCTTTGCATATTTCTTCCACAAAATCATCCACATTTAAAATTACTGTTTTTAAGGTATATCTTTCAGTCTGAACCCAGGATTCAAATTTTATCTCATCAATACATTCTCTATCAAAAGAGAACACGGTTCGAAACCCAGGCCAGGCATCAAAATGACTTTTTTTTGTTTTAATTTTTTATGTACATATGTATTTCAATTTGAAATATATTAGAAAAAATTAAAAAAAGAAAAACATATTTCCGTAGTAGGTTTTGATATTTTGTAACAAATTTTTTAATGTATTTATGGAATCCAAAATCTCTTATTCTAAGCTAAACTTTTCCAGGCATGCTTGTTGTTTTGAATGTAATTGTTACCTCTTTATGTAAAAAGTTCTCTTCTTGTAACTAGATTTTTCTCTTCATCTCATACAAGATATTAGAAGGTTTGAATTAGGGAAATTTGGAAAGTTATTTTTCTTACAAAATGTGGTATAATTCTTTTACCGATAATAAAATCATTCCCGGTGAACATTTAAGTAAAGTGAAGTTGAAAGCGCTTCTTTTTTAGTGAAAGTGATTTTTGTGAAGTGAACGTGTATTCACCAAATTTAAAAAATTAACAAGGAAATATTTATCACATTATTTTTAAAAATTTATTTCTTACATTCGAAAGAAAAACTGAATAAATCACTCGAAGATTTCAGAAATTGGAATAGTAACCAAATATTCGAGGATTTATTTAACAAAATGAATTAATTGATGGTGATGTTTATACTAAGATAAAACCAACATATATTTATAAAAAACGAATATATTCGCTCTATAAAACAATTGTAAGTACAAACATTTTTTAAAATTTAAATAAACGAAACGGGAGTGTATTAAAAAAAAATAATTTAAGATCCTGTAAAACGGAAGATATAAATAGTGATAAATTTTATAGAAAATATATAAAATTTATAAGTACATGTTTAATATCAGCTCATTAATTCAATATTAATATATACATGAATGTATACATATATGATATGTAATAACAAAGTAGAATAGAAGCACATTATAATACTTAAATATATATTTAATAATATTTAAATATTAAAAAAACAATATAATACTTAAATAAATTTAAAAAAGAAAAATAATCCTGCCAGGGATTGAACCCAGCCGCTTGAAACTGTTTTAAATACAAAGCTTTTGAGGATATTTTTCAAAGGTTAACTTGAAATGCAATTACTTATTCTAAATCAGGACCGAGTTCAATCCCTGGCTGGAATATTTGTGTGACTTTTTTTAATTTTTTTACTAATATAGAGAAAATATTTAAAATTTATCAGTATATATTAATATATTTTATTAATATTTTTTCTAATTTTCAATATTAAAAGATAATGTTTAAATGCACTTTGTAATAAGTAAGATATTTATTTATTCAAAACACATTTGTCACGTGTCTTATACAAGGTATTTCGAAAATATTCGCTGCATTACGTATAAGCAAAGAAAATAAAGTATAAAGAATGCGCATTTTAACATTTTTTGGAATATTTTTCAAAATTATTCCAGGACGCGGGGGGAAAGATAAAAGGGAAAGTTACAGAAACCAAGAGCGTAACAATGCGTTGTTCTCATCGTGCATTTCTGTTGTTTGACCACGTTTTATTTATTTTTCTGGCGTTAAAAGCAGACGTCGGCACCAATGTCCCTCAGGGGAAGAACGTCTTCGGCTTTTTACACACATAGGACACGAACATCAAGAATGTTCGTTAAAAAGAGCGTAAAAATCTTGTCAGCTTTTAAAGAAGAAGGTTCATGTCGCTTTTTTCAGACTTCAATTATACGCCCAAAGAAATATCACAGTAGTATTCACTAATATCAATGAGAAATGATTTCGATTTTTGGAAGAATACTTGCCAAGTTAAATACGGTGTCTTTAGGGATTTAGCGCAGTACAATTTTTCTATATTTTCCGATCACATATATATACCATTGGGTTAATAAGTAGACTTGAAATTATTACTAACAATTTTCCTCTAGGTTAACACATGCCTTTGGTTATGGATTTGTGAGTAAGAGAAGGAAAATAAGTTGAGAGAATTTATTTATTTACAGCCATATAAAAGTGTAAGTAATATACGCTATTTTTATTTTCATTTCATCAACATACATATGTAAAGCTGTCTATATTTGGCTTAATAATTTTGGATAAATAAATATAAAATTAAAATTCCATTTTATTATTAAAAGAACATAAAGCTATCCACCTTTGGCTTACAAATTAGGCCATGTTTTTTAGAAAAATAAAAAAACCATTTTTTATTAAAAGAAAAAAAAAAAACGAGCATTCCAAAGCATTTAAAAAAAATTATACTATGAGACAAACTAAAAAATGAAATACGCCCAGCTAATGACAGAATATTTTTAACACAAAATATTCTTCGAGTGTTGTTCTGAAATAAAATGATAAAGAATCCGCGAAACATGTGTTCTTGTCGCAGTCTGATCGACAACTAAATCAAAAAACACAAGAATACATACACATGTACATACGTACAATGAGAGCAACACATTGTTACGCTCTTTGTTTGTGTTTATTTTCCTTCTGTCTTCCTCCCTCTCATCTAGAAATGAATTTGATAAGAGCGGGTCGTAATGTTACGACCCGCCATAAGAAATTTTACTTCTACATGATGCGTATGCTTTATATCCATATTCTTTGGTTCTACTCAACAAAACTCACAACTTACACTGTGTCATTAGCTAAGTGTATTTAATTTTTTATTTTTCCGCATAGTGTAATTTTTTTCGTATGGCGTAGAATTAAATGTTGTGATATGTTTAAGCCAACATGTAGGTTTTATTTTTTCTATTTTTATTGTATACATATTTTTTAAACAACGCATATTCCAGCATCGACAGTTACAACACGTAAAAATACATTCCTAGAGACGTGTCCAGTCAAACAAAGTTATATAAATTCTGTGATGTGTACCGTCCAATAAATACATTTACAGACACTTTGACAAGCTTTTCTTTCTTATAATATTGTTTTTAGTAAATATATTTTTCAATGGCTCTCCGTGGTACGATTAAAAAGTGATTTTTTTTTAAATTATTTATTATTTATTTATTACAATTGGAAATGTGCCGGAACAGACTTAAATAGATTTTATAATCATATTTAAATTGAAAAGGAAATAATTTTTGTACCCATTTTAATGTGTTATTGGCACATCTCAATGAACTTAATTTTCAATTGTCCATTTTCATTTACTTTTTTACATGTTGATTTCGTCACCTTGTTATTATTTTTAAAGGCGCTGTACAATCCATATAAGCTTATAAGGACTCGAAAACAGAATAGGATATTACAGGATTAATGGAAAACTAAATAAATATTGGAAACATTTAGAGAGAGTCAATCCTATAGTTTGAAATATTGTTCAATATGTTGGGAGTACATGACATTGGTGAACTGTGGGCCAACATCTCTCACTCCTTGCTCCCTATTGCAGAAACTGTCCTTGGTTTCGTGCGCCCACCCTATCGAAATCAATGGTGTGGCGAGGAGTGTCGGCGAGGCAGCGGCAGCGAAAAACACCGCATACAAGAAAACTTTGTAATCAGCTGCTACGCGAGCCTTTGTTGAGAACTCTTGAGAGAGGAGAAGGGATGAGAGACACATTTTCAGACGTAAGAAGTGGGAGCAGGAAAAGCGTGAGCGTGCGGATGTCGAGATGTATAGATGTAGGAATGACACTCGAAAATTCAATCCAAAGTTTAAGCGTCTAACCAATGGTAATAAGCCCGGAGAGTCTTCCTGCAAATATGAGAATGGAAACCTGGTAGCAGATCCGCAGGGGATGCTGAGGTTGTAAAGGAAACACTTGTCTACTCTGCTACAAGGCGATGACGACACCAATACCGCCTTTAGAGATGATTTTCCGAACCCGATCGATTATGACGGCGTGGAGATGCCGCCGCTTAGCCATGAAGAAGTCAAAGTCGCGATTATCCGTCTTAAAAACAATAAAGATGCAGGTCCTGATGGCCTACCCGCTGAATTGTTTAAGACCGGATGTAATGAGTTGGTAGAGCGCATGTACCAGCTTATTTACAATATGGCTAGAGGAAAGTATGCGCAACGATTGGAACCTCAGTGTTCTCTGTCCTGTCCTGAAAAAGGGAGACCCTACGATATGCACCAACTACAAAGGTAAAACCCTTATCACTATCATATATAAGGTTCTTACAGGCATATTGTGTGAACGGCTGAAGCCACTCGTCAAAACACTGATTGAACCTTACCAGTGCGGGTTCAGACCAGGCAAGTCCACCATCGATCAGACCTTCACACTACACTCAAAAAAATATTGTTGGTTAATCTAACTAATTTTAGTTGTTAATTTACTGTTAATGCAAATTGTTGTTGCAATTTTTATGGTTAAACTATTTTTATTGGTTAAAATAACCAAGTTTTAACAGTAAATGAACTACTAATATAAATTGTTGTTGGAATTTTTATAAACAAACAATTTTGATTGGTAAAAATAACCAACTTTCAATAGTAACATAACTGCAAAAGTAAATTGTTGTTGCAATTTAACAAATTTTGGTGGTTAAAATAACCATGACAAAATGGTTACAGGACCTTCATGTAAATTATTGTTGTATTTTAAACTGATGTTGTTGGTTAAAATAACTATTAAAATAGTCAAAGAACTTTTATTAAATGTTAAAATGGTTAAAATATAAAAATAAAATTTAACTATTATATTGGTTAAACTAACAAATAAAATTATTAAATACTTGAAATAACGGATTTTATATTGTTTTTGTCTATCACAAACTTACGAAAAGATTGCCATGTACAGATTATAACCTTTGCTCTTGTAAATCTGTGAATATTGTATTAATTAAAGTAACGATGGAAACTCTTAAAGCGTGAGTTTCATCATTTCATTTCGTATTGGCTTCAGTTTGTGGTGCGTCTTTTTTCTACATTAACATTATTGTGAAGTGAAAAATATTAAATTAATAAAAAAATAATAAATAATTAAAATAAATAAATAAAATTAAAGTGTCAAAGTGGTAATACTCAGTGTAATATGGAAAAAAGTTCGTGTTCATCAACCTGTTCTGTTTCTAGTCAGGAAGAGGAGCTGTCTAAATTGTTGGACGAATGGAATTTTGGGCACATGCTGGAGAAATTACAATGTGAGTACAATTTAATAAAAATTTTTTCTAATTGTTAGATTTTAAAACTTTTTAATAAAAAAGTGTTTATGTTTAACAAATTAATGAGAAAATAGCTTAATAACGGCATTTTTCTTGTGTGCTTTGTTTTTGTGTATTCTTGTAGTGAAAAATGTGTCTTAGAATTTGTTTACAGCGAGATCGGCAATTTAACAATTTCCACAGTTAAATTGGAAAAAAAACTCTTAATCTATGATATTCACTGTTTTTACTCCTAGCTGAAGCCGTAACTTTGACTAGACTACGATTTTTAACAGAATCCGACTTGGACCACTTATTTAAAAACGAAAAGATTGGAGAAAAGGCTGAATTTCGTTTTCGTTTATTAGAATGGAAGAAGGAAAAGGTAACATACATACTTTTTACAATACAAAATATACATAAATAAAAATTTATCCAACTTTTTAAAATATGTCAATTTATCTAGGGCTGTTTTGACACCGTTTCCTTAAGCATAAATCAGACAACCTATTCTACAAATTTAGGTTTCAAAGAATCTGAACGCAGTATTGCTTCTGGCGAATTTGTAAGTATTGTGTATTATTGTTAAAATATATTTAATAATATCAACTTTTTTTACTTTAGGATTTACAAAGTATACTGAATGAACATCCCACCGGTGACTATGTTCTTCAAACTTTTAATGAAAAAAATAAGCTAGACGATGTTGCTAGAAAAATATTGATAGACGCTATAATAACTTGGGCTGTTAAAACTAAAATTAAATTAACAAAAAACAGCTTTGAAAGAATTTCTGCTCAAATTGAAAAATATTTCTTTGACGACAAGGTAACGTAGTAACATCAGTACAAAACACTTTTTAACCAGACTTCTTTATGTTCTAAGGAGGTATATTATCGTAAAGTTGGTTGCAGATCGTCCGGAAGACTGTTTGATAAGTATTACAATACAATAAATCGTTAAAAAAAAAACGGGAGAGTGGGCGTTATCGACTGTAAATATTTCTGCTGGTGTAGCGGAAAGTGAGAGTATTACGAATGATTGCAGTGACGAAACAGGTAAAAACTCATGATGGCATTTGAGTATTTTTTATAGTACCTAATATTTTTTAGAAGTCAGAAAAGCACACGAGTGGCTTAAAGTTTTTACAGAGCCCTGGAGTGAAGTAACAAATAATTGGCGTATATGTTATTCTAAAAGAAGAGATGATATTCACGCAGTCAATGAAAATAATATTGTAGAAGTGCTGAACAAGTGGAAGCTGTTTTCACATTCATTGGGATATACCTTAGTAAGTATTTCATGCTTTTTAACATATTTTTGAATAAATAAATTAATATAATAAATCGCAACTTAACAGGTTGATATAGATTTTAATATACTGTATCCCACATCACACTGTATCTCTGAAAATTGGGAAGGATTTAAAAATAAAATTATACCAGGATGCCGGAAACTTAAAGTACTTGAAAAAGATCAATGCTAATGGTAAAGGTAGGCTTATTAATTTTTTATTATTTTTTTAAATTTATTTACATATTTATTTTTGTTTTATTTATTTCAAAGGATTAGAACCGTTAATATTTCTTTTACTTCATGTTATTCTACGCCCAAGTATAAAAAGAACATTGTCCAATGTTATATACAGATCAACAATCAGAGACTCACAAGGTTCCTTCTTACTACATGCCGTTACAGTTAATGATGTGCAAAATCGCTTGGAACAACTTAAAACGTCAGTATTTAAACGAGTTGAGACTTTACATCCACTGATAATAGCAGTTGGATTTAACATCATCGAAGCAACATTTTACGTATGTTACGATGAAATTAAATATAAACTACCTTCATTGTTAACTAGTTTAGATACGTGTTTCAAGATTTTTCAGGTTCTTAATTTAAAGTATCCCCACGATTGTACTGAAGTTTGGACTTTTATCCAAAGATACTTCTATTGTATTAAACTAAAGGAAGACCAAATATTTTATGTTTAATAAACGATCTTAAGTAATTATTTATTATCTTCTTTTACAAAATGATTTCCTGTTTCAAATGTGAAAAAGTTTTTAAAACTATAGACTCCCTTGCTGTACATTTTAAATATTTACATAATTTAACGCCTTCAAGTACTTTATTTTGCGTGCACTGTTGCCATTATTTTCAATGTTTACGAACTTTTAAAAGGCACTTTAAAAAAGTTAACTCATGCATTCCAAATTATATAAATTCTGTAGAAAATCCTAGTACTTCAAAAACATATCCTGCTATACTTAATCAAACTGAAGAAATTATTAGAAATAATAAGTCAAAATTTCCAGCTAAATATTTTGAAGAAATTTCTCTTAAATTTGTAAGTAATTTACAAAGTAAATCAAAATTTACAAGAACTGATGTGCAGGAACTCGTTGATGAGATAACTGACATTTTATTTGCTCCTATAGCTGATTATATAGAAAAAAACTTAACTAGCGAAAATCAGAATATTTCCAATTCAAATAGTCTTCTCTTATTTTTAAGAAATCCATTTAATAATTGCAAAACATTTTATACATTTGTAAAAACACTTAAGGACAAAAATGTATGGGAAGATGTGAAAGAGTTTGACATAGATAATAAGGTAGCCCCAGCTTTTACAAGAGGTGAAATTATGTTAACAAAGAAACGTACAAAAGGTGTTATTATGCCCCTAAAATTTCAATTTTAAAAATTTTTGGAATTGCCCAATGTATTAAATGATACTTTAAAAAATATGAGCCAATTGTCAGCATTAGATGGAAAATTTAAGAATATTGTTATGGTGCTTTATGGGTAGAAAAAAAATATTTTTATAAGCATAAAGAAATAATTCCTTATATAATTTATTTTGATGAATTTGAAATTAACAACCCTCTAGGTTCCCATAAAGGTGCTCAAGCAATTGCAGCTTTTTATTATAGCTTCCCAACATTGCCAGAAGAACACCTATCTTCTTTAAAAAATATTTTTCCAGCTCTTTTCTTTAAAAGCAGAGATAAAAGTTTTGGAAATGATGCATCATTAAAAGTTTTAGTACAACATATAGAAGACCTTGAAGAAAATGGTGTTGATGTGAAAATAAATAATCAGGAAATAAAACTCTATTTCGTATTGGTTCTGATAATAGGCGATAATTTAGGTTTGAATAGTGTACTAGGATTTACAAAAAGTTTTTCGTCAAATTTTTATTGCAGACATTGTTTGAATAATAAAGAAGAGTCTTCAAGCTCAACGCACGAAATTAAAGATAAACTTCGCACTGAAATAAACTACACAGAAAATATAAACATAAATGAAATTCCCAAAAAACGATTAAAATTAACAGGTATTTCTGAAAATTCAATTTTTAACTCTATTAACACATTTCATGTCGTAAAAAATTTCTACGGAGATTTATGCACGATTTATTTGAAGGAGTGTGCGAATACGACCTTTCCCAAATTTTATTACATTTTATAGAAACAGAACAAATTATAACTATTGAACTTTTAAACGACAGAAAAAATGTATTCCAATGTGGTGAAACTGAAAAATGTAACGTTTCCCCTCCAATTAAAGTTTCGCATTTAAAACTACAAAAATTTAACATGTCAGCGCGTGAAATGTGGTCATTCTGTCATTTTCTTCCACTAATGATAGGAGATTTAATTCCGAATAAGAATAAACACTGGAAACTTCTATGTTTATTGGTAGAATTAATGGACCAAATATTAAGAACTGAATTTGATGAAACAATTTTAAAAAGACTTCAAAACAAAATTGAAAAACACCACAGTTTGTATGTTCAGTTATTTGGTAATACTTTAAAGCCTAAGCACCACTTCTTAACTCATCCATCAATAATACGACAAGTTGGACCATTGAAGCATCTTTGGTGTTTTAAATTTGAGTCTAAACATAGAGAATTAAAATTATATACTAACTCGATCGCATCCAGAAAAAATACACCATTATCAATAGGTACTAAATGTATGCTAAAATTTTCTAATCGTTTGTTATTTGAGAAAGGATTAGAAAATAAATATATATGAGGGGACATTGAACAGGAAAAATTAATTAACAAATGGTACTACAACAAAATGCTACATATTTGTAACGAAAATGACCATGAAGAATTAAAAAACTTTACAAATAAAGTAGTTATTAAGGAAACTATGTACAAAGTCGGCTATTTCTTATTTTCCAAGGAAATGATTTTATATGAAATAAAAGATATTTTAGTTACCAGTGACATTGAAGTAGTCTTCGTTTGTCTTAAACATAAAACTAGTTCCTATCTGCAGCACTACCAATCTTTTTCTGTTTTAGATATAGAAAATATATATATGTTAAAACAAGCTAATTTTTTAAATCACCACTACATTTAAGTTATTCTTCCAATGGAAACAAATATATTCGACCTAAGTACTATTAAAATACAAGTAGTATTTACTAATTTTCTTATCTAGATTTAAGTTAAACTTATCTCCTTTGTTGAATTAAAAAATAATAAAATGTAATATATTTAATATACATACATATAAGTCAATAAAAAATTACTAAGTAAATCAAAATAATTTTTTTTTATTGTAAACACAAAAGGCTATATATTTTAGTAAATTTACAAAAAATATTGTACTTTTACTGTAAAAATAGTATGGTTACAGTTTTATGGTAAAGCTACCATTAAAATTGTACTTTAACTGTAAAATAGTATGGTTACAGTTTTACGGTAATGTTACCATTAAAATTGTATTGTTACAAAAAAATTGTTACTATACAAATTTGATGGTAATTTCACCTCTAAAAAGTTATTTTACAATTATTTCTGAAAAATACTATAATCCGTGGTATTTTGTACAATATAATTTGTAGCCTAACCACAAAAATTGTACTCTAACCAAGTTTTTTGTAAATAATTTTTTAACAATTTCATATTGGTTATTTTTACTATTTTTGTTGGTTGGTGCAATTTTAACCAACAAAATTGGTTAAATTTACCTATAATTTTTTTTGGGTGTACGTCAAATCCTTTAAAACACCCACGAAAAACAAGTCGACAATCACCATCTTTTTTTCTACTATAAGGCAGCCTTCGATATCCCCATAAGGGATCGTGTTTTTGCCGCAAGGTCTGAATTCGGTATACTTGCGAAGCCGATAAGGCTATGAATGACGTTGAGAAATTCCTGCAACTCTGTCAAGGTAGGAATGAACCTCTCCGAACTCTTTGATACCGTGCGAAGTTTCAGACAAGGTGATCCCTTATCATGTGGCCTTTTCAACTTCGTAATGGAGAGTGTTCTTCGATCGGCGGAAGTGCATCGCAATATGTGTGTGAAGATAGATTTTAAATGCTCTCTCCATGTTAGCTAACATAGCTCTGTTATGTTATTAACGGAACTCTGTTAAATAATTAATTTAAGACTGGGAAAGAAAAACAGGAAAAATTAATTAAATTCCCGTGTAAAATAAGTAAAAAAAGCAAACATTAATAAAATAAGTCCTATAATTAATCACTGTTACAAAATATTGCATAATAAGAACTACAATAAACAGATAATCCCACATTTCCGGAAGTTATTATAATCCGATAAATAACTCAATATTGTGGGAAAACAGGACAACATGGGCGGACAAAGTAAATTGTTTTTAAAGCATTGTACGTCCCTTTAACTAAATCAATCACCATAACCCTTAACAGCGCGAGTTTTCGTAGCAGATTTTGAAATTTTTTGAGATTTCAGATTTTAAAATTCACTATATGTCCTTTTGTAGGAAAACAGGACTACATGGGCGGACAAAGTAAATTGTTTTTAAAGCGTTTTACGTCCCTTTAACTAAATCAATCGCCAGAACCTTTAACAGCGCGCGTTTTTATAGCAGATTTTGAAATTTCAGAGATTTTAGATTTTAGAATCCACTGTAAGTCGTTTTGTGGGAAAACAGGACAACATGGGCGGACAATGAAAGTTGTTTTTAAAGCATTTCACGTCCCTTTAACTAAATCAATCGCCAGAACCCTTAACAGCGCGCGTTTTTATAGCAGATTTTGAAATTTCAGAGATTTTAGATTTTAGAATCCACTGTAAGTCCTTTTGTGGGAAAACAGACAACATGGGCGGACAAAGTAAATTGTTTTTAAAGCATTGTACGTCCCTTTAACTAAATCAATCGCCAGAAACTCGCGCTTTCCTTTTGTGGGAAAACAGCATTGTTTGTAAGGAAGAGAGCAGTACGCGATTTGTTTTTGTCAACCTCTTCATTATAGACGGCATACAGAAAATTTATTTGACGTTGCCGTAGTATAAAATAGAAAAAGTAATGCAGTTTCAATTCTATGTTACAACATAACAATTTTTTATTTATAATCACTTAAATTACATTTCTTACAAATATATATCACATTAATAAATATAATTTTTTGGTAAATTTTAAATAAAATATATAATTCATATTCATTACAATTGATTACTATTTTAAAATTTGCAAGATGAAAATTGGTTATTTGGTTGCGGCTGGTTTAGGTTTGGAATTTATGTTCTTAAAGAATACTTGGAAGGTACAATTGATTCAAACGGAAATAAACTTTGTCACTTTGTATAAGAAAACAACAAACTCGTAGTATTGGCAGTACTTTTGGAAAGACCGAATAACAGTTCCTACAGAGAAATAGAAAACTCTACAAAGTTAACATAGTCGTTGTTGTGTTTGGTAACGACCAAGAAGTAGTATTTGCTTACTTTACACCTACAATAAAGTCAGAAAAACTTCGACCTGAGATCCAGATTTCTTTATTGATAGCTATAAAATACAGTGCGGGAAAATTATGGGAGTTCATTACATAAAAAATATCAAACCATCTCGAAATTATTGTCAGGAGCACAGATTCACGAAGAGTTTTTAATATTCATTTGTAGAACATATTAGGGGGCAAAATGTACAGAATAGAGTAAAACTCTGTTCTATGGTCCATTTGTAAGAGTATGTCTAGATTAGAGTTAAGCATTAATCAATTCAGTATTAACGATTTCCAATAAAGAAAACAAGGCTCATAATCGTAAATAAGTTAGTGTTAATACAAGTGTATCGCGCAATTTTCTTACAAATGGTTTACAACAATATTGAACGATCTTTATGTAAATGGCGTAAGCGAACTGGGTATTTCTAAGTGCGTAAAATAGTTATTTACAATTTTGGTAAATCAATATACCACTACTAATGTCAAAAGTGTAAACCATTTGCTATAATAGCCGTAAAGAAAATATTAACTAATACGATCTTTCAAGTGTCACTAATTCATAAATTTTCTTAACATAAAAAAGCCCAGAACGACATATTTATTTCAAAAAGTATTCAGAATATACTATACCTTTATGAAGAAATAAAACAATGGGAAATTTTGTGGACGCATTGTGTTGCAAATAGCCTGTGGAATCTTATTTAACCATTACATAAAATAAACCCGAGAAGTAAAAAAGTAAATATGATATATAAGAGCAACAATGGACCTGTAAATTTCAACACATTCGGAAGAAATAAACTCGGAAGACTATGTTTGAAGAACATCTCCAGAAAGGAAAGTAAAAAAATAAATCGTAACCTTAAAGGTAGTAGATATATACTATTTACTTTTCACATAGTATATGAATAGACTTGAATGTGTATAAAAGCCTGAAACCAGCTAAATGCCTGATTATTATGTTGTTATATATAATACAGTTATTCATCGTATGCACTTTCTTGGGAAAAAGAAAAAATATTTGTAATATGAAGATATTCGAATCCCCTCCAAATGATATGAACAAATATTTATTCCACAGATGTTTATCTCGACAGTCAAAGAAAGAAAAAAATTTTTTAAATTTAAAAAAAAACGGAATTGAATACTGAGATCTGGCAAAATATGGATTTAGGGTATGATTACCAAAATTGCCAATATGCTAATTTATTGAAGCACTTGTTAAAAATGTGCCCCTCACAAATCTAAGAAATCAAAATGAATAAAGAGAAGTTATGGAATTATTAATATTATTATATTTATATATTCCATATATAGAATATTCATTTAGTACAAAATATACAAGATTGTAATGCGTTATTTGGTTGCGATTTGTAAAGATGGTTTGTACATCCTATACAAGATGGTCTTTTGCATGTTAAGCAGCAAAATGCAGTATTTCAAGTTTTGTCCCCGCAATGAATACAAATTTCATCCATACAATCTGCATTATTAAGCAGTGTGCTTTTCATAATTTCTTTATATTCATTTTGATTTTGTAGATTACAGAGGGGAGCATTTTTAGCAAGTGCTTCAATAAATTGGCATACGAACACACCGCACTTAAAGCTGTCTTCGTGCTCTAAATCGATATTTTGCCATCTGAGTACTTAATTTTTTTAAAGATTTCAAACATTTTTTTTTTACGTTACCTTGAATTAAATCTAAATACAAAAATTGATTTCTTTGAGTGTCGAGATAAACAACTGTGTAATGTTGTTGATAAATTATTGGAATAAATATTTGTTCATATAATTCGAAAGGTATTCGAATAATATCCTCCGTATGAAAAAATATTTTTACTTCTTCGCAGGAAAGTACATAGGCTGTACCTATATCTTTTAAAATAATTGTAATATATATATCAACTACATTATTAAAAAGGCATTGAGTTGGCTCAAGGCTCATATTCATTTAAGTCTATTACTGGTGCATAAAAGACTGGTTTATTTTCATATACAGTATTGAAAGTTTATTTTTTATCTTTAAGACTTCGTGACCAATGGTTATATTGTTTACTTACATTTTCAATAAAAATCTTACGATTTATTTTTTTGCTTTCCTTTTTCGGAGTTCTTCTCCAAATATCTTCCTCCAATTTTATCGTTTTCGGTTGTGTTTTTTCAATTACAGGTTGATCGTTGCTCTTATATTTAATATTCGCCTCTGTTAATTTTGCTTTAATATAAACATACGATTTTCCGATATATTCGGAAGTTGCCACTTTATTTTTTCCTTCTAGAGTTATATTTTTCGTTATGTTGAAATAAGACTCTACAGGACTATTTGCAACACGACATCTGCTTGCGTCTACAAAGTTTCCCAGTATATTCGTATGAACGCTGAATATTTTTTTAAAAATATGTTTGCGAACTATTCATTGTAATAAATGTTTCGTTCTCTGCAAATGGTCTTTTCTTATATAATGGAATTTTTGACTTAGCTTCATTCGGAAAATCATAATCGTTAATATTTTCATCACGGATGTTATAGCTAATGTTTCTTAGTTTTAAGATTGCACTTTCAACATTTGGAGTGGCATACTGATTTAGTAAAATCGTAAATAAATCTTTTACCCACTCAAAGATTATATCCAGTTCACTTACACCGTTTGCACAAAAAATTGCTCTTTCATAAATTTATCAATGTTCGACGATTGAAATTTACTTTCAATGTCGTTGTAAACCATTTTAAAAAAGTGTGCACAATACACTTGTATTACAATTAATTTATTTTTGTCATTGGACTTGTATACTGTATACGATTTGGATATACATATACTGTTCAAGGTTATGAACGTTGTTTGAAAACCCTTGATACGGCATTTATCGATGCCAAGCTCCAATCTAAACATACTCTTTTACAAATGGGCCATAGAATTGAATTTTGTATGCAAAACAATTTAATAGATATTAAAAATCACTCTATGTCATCAGCGTAGTGACTATTCAGCTATCCTTCTCTCATTTTTTCCCTAATATGGGTTATAAATGAATACAAATAAGCTCTTTTTGAATCTGTTCTCACTTTCCGCACAATATTGCCAGTGGCTTCAAAAAATAATGTGTTGCGGCTCAACTTCAGATATTTTCTATTTTTTCACACGTAAACTTCAGTTGCGACAGAGAATATAAATAAATTTCGAGGGGGTGTGATATTTTTTGTATAAATGAACTCCAATTTTTATCACACTGCAGTCTATAAATATCAATAAACAAATCTGGATCTCTTTGAGCAGAACGAAGTTTTTCCGACTTTATTTTTCGTGCAACATCGGCAGACGGTACTTCCTGGTCGTTACCCAACACCAATGCGTCTTTGTTTTTTATTTCTCCAATTTGCAGCTTTTTGAAACTGCAATTCAGTCTCTGCAGTAGTTCTGCGAACACTCCGAATTTGTTGTACTTTTATATTTTCTGGGTGAGAAAGTTTCTTTCCGTTTGACTCAATTATACATTCCAAGCCTTCTTTAAGAAAATTTATTACAAACCTATACCGACCGCAACCGTTTTGGTAGTTGCACCTTGCAACTTGTAGTTTTGGTAATGCACCTTGCATATAAAAATAACTTTGGTTTTTGCTTATTAAACACATAACTTTTAAAAATTATGGGGCAAACATTATTAAAAATTTTAAATTTCTCCCTAACGATATCTTCTATAAAGGATACGACAGATGCTAATTTATTTTGTTCAAAGAGATGTTGTTTTAAAAATTAATATTCACTTGGAGTGAATATAACTTTAGCTTCTTTTTTAATATAAACTGAGCTAGTTTTTATATTTCCTCTCTCGGAATTTTGTAGAGGTGACGGATTTAAAACTATATTTGTATTTTGACCTTCCTTAATTCGGTTCCTCAGCATTCTGTATTTCTCGACCTGAGGACATGTAGACTCTGTAATATTAATAGCATCTCTGGTAGATGCTGATGTATATCATGTAGTGTAACTTATACGTAATGCAGTGAATATTTCCAAAATACCTTGTATAAGACACGTGACAAATGTATTTTGAATAAATAAATATCTTACCTATTACAAAGTGCATTTAAACATTATCTTTTATTATTATTATTTTTTCTTTTTTTTTAAATATTTAAGTATTATATTGTTTTTTTTTAATATATAAATATTATTAAATATATATTTAAGTATTATAATGTTCTTTTATTTTATTTTGTTATTACATATCATATAGGTATATGTATATGTTCATGTATATATTAATATTGAATTAATGAGCTGATATTAAACATGTACTTATAAATTTTATATATTTTCTATGTATTAGAAAGAATTAAAAAAAGATAAAAAATCACACAAAAATTCGGACCAGGGATTGAACTCAGTCCTGGTTGAGAATAAATAATTGAAATTCAAGTTCATCTTTAAAAAATATTCTCAAAAGCTTTGTATTTACAACTCTTTACAACAATCTCAAACGGTTGGGTTTCAATCCCTGGCCAGGATTATTTTTATAATATATATTGTTTTCTTTTTTTAATTTTTCTAAAACAGTAAATATATAAAATTTATCACTATTTATATCTTCCGTTTTACAGGATCTTAAATTATTTTTTTAATACACTTCCGTTTCTTTTATTTAAATTTTAAAAAATGTTTGTACTTACAATTGTTTTATAGAGCGAATATATTCGTTTTTTATAAATATATGTTGGTTTTATCTTAGTATAAACATCACCATCAAATAATTAATTTTGTTAAATAAATCCTCGAATATTTGGTTACTATTCCAATTTCTGAAATCTTTGAGTGATTTATTCAGTTTTTCTTTCGAATGTAAGAAATAAATTTTTAAAAATAATGTGATAAATTATTCTTTGTTCATTTTTTAAATTTGGTGAATACACGTTCATTTCACAAAAATCACTTTCACTAGAAAAGAAGCGCTTTCAACTTCACTTTACTTAAATGTTCACCGAGAATGATTTTATTATCGGTAAAAGAATTATACCACATTTTGTAAGAAAAATTACTTTCCAAATTTCCCTAATTCAAACCTTCTAATATCTTGTATGAGATGAAGAGAAAAATCAAGTTACCAGAAGAGAACTTTTTACATAAAGAGGTAACAATTACATTCAAAACAACAAGCATGCCTGGAAAAGTGTAGCTTAGAATAAGAAAGATTTTGGATTCCATAAATATATTAAAAAAATTTGTTACAAAATATCAAAACCTACTACGGAAACTCGCTCTGTTAAGGTTTCTGGTGATTTACTTTTTTCAGATCACCTTAGTATAGTAGGTAGTGTGTGGGCTTATTACACGTAAGTCCAAGGTTCAAATCCAGGTCGGGCATCAAAACAAATTTTTTTCTTGTTTTAATTTTATTATTATTTATTACTTATTTTTTCTAATATATTTCAAATTGAAATACATATGTACATAAAAAATTAAAACAAGAAAAAATGTCATATTGATGCCTGGCCTGGGTTTCGAACCGTGGCCCTATGCGTAATAAGCCGATACACTACCTACTAGACTACAGCAACCCAAACATTTCTGCATTGTATTCAGTTTTAGCTAAGAATATGGATATATATAAATATATATATATATTATATATTATATTATATATTTTATAAAGGATGCTTTATTTTCTTTTATTTATCGCTTGCTTACACTCTGCAAGATTTACACAAAGAGATTGCTAAACGGAAATGTTAAAAGTAAGGTTGCATTCCAACTGTCAAAGGCTTAATGAGTTTGTGGAGTTGCCACATTACAGATCACTACAATCTCGGCCAACCTGACTAAGCAATCGACCTCGATTGCGGCACATCTTGTGAAAACTCATCTTCCAGAAACTCATAGTCCTCGTATTCACTCGTGTTGCCTTCAGTTTCGGATAATTTGTCTTCTACCGAGTCCTTTACTTCCAACCATTTTCTTAATCGAGTTGAATCCACTACACCTCTATAGGGTAACTGTGTCACCTGGCAATTTTCTACATCAGATATTTCGTAGCGATCATTTCCTAATTGCTTCTGAATCACGTATGGGCCGCGGTACTTCGGTATTAATTTTTTATTGACTCCTGGGGTTGTATTAACATTCTTTAAGACAACTAAATCTCCAGGTTTGAAAGATTTTGGCGGTTTGTGATGAACATGGAAATACTTTAAATTATTCTCCTGGGACCTCTTTATGGATTCCGATGCATCCTCTCTCATTGACCTTAAGTCCCTACTAAAATCCTCATACCTATCCTGTACGTATTCTGTCAGTTCATCAACTATCTCTCCCCGTTGTTCGACTCCAAACAGTAACATAGCTGGCGATTGTCCCGTAGCACTGTGCAGCGAGTTATTAATGGCGAACTCCACCTGCGACAGTTTATCCGCCCAATCACAATGTTCCGCTGGCTCAGACAATTTCGATAGCATAGCCCTCAAATCTCTATTTATCCTCTCTACTTGACCGTTTGACTGTGGAGAAGCTACCGCTGTTTTCACGTGAACAATATTCCTTTCAGTCACAAATCTACTGAATTCATCAGAAGTAAAACACGTACCGCGGTCACTAATGATTCGCCTAGGGCGACTATAGTCCCTAAAATATTTCCGTAAGGCACAACATGCCTCCTTCGTCCCCGGCGAGTTCACAGCATAAAGCCTAGTAAATTTCGTAAATGCGTCTACTACTGCCAGTATGTGTTTACGTTTGGACCTAACTGCCGGTAATGGGCCAAAGTGGTCAATATGCAAGGTGTCGAAAGGGATAGCCTTCTTCTCAATGTTGTACAAGTTCCGCTCATTCCTCCTATGTGGCCCCGAATAGTAAATACACTTGAGGCAGTTTCTTATAAATCTATTCAGTTTGTCCCTCATATTAGGGAACCAATAATATCTGCCTATCCTGTCCTTACATTTCCCAATACCAACATGACTATACTTCTCGTGCATTAATCTCATTACGTTCTCCTTCAATTCCTCGGGGACGTATAATTGCCTCTGTCCCAGATTACCTATTCTAAATACTAAACCATTATCCAACAGAAACCCCTCTTTCTCACCCCGTTCAAGCGCCCTGCTAATGTCCCGTATCTTCGGCTCCCTAGACTGCATAATTTGAATATTCACGTCAACCTCATTCTCATCTATAACTCCCGCAACTGGTTCCCGGCTGAGTGCATCGACGTGAGCCATCAACTCCCCCCTCCTGTGCCTTATGCTATAGTTATAGTTTTCTAACTCTAAAGCCCACCTGGCGATTCTGGGGTTCATTAATTTCTTACTCAATGTCAGTGTAAGGGAATTACAGTCGGTCACAATAGTAAAAGGTATCCCTTCCAAATATATACGAAATCTTCTCAGTGCATATATTATGGCCATAGTCTCCAATTCAAAACCATGGTACCTCGATTCCGCCGGAGAAGTGCACTTAGAGTAGTAAGCCACTGGGTGAAATTTACCATCACCCAGTCTCTGTAGAAGGACAGAGCCATAACCCTTAGTACTGGCATCTGTATGTAGTTCCCTTTCACGTCGCTGATCGTATACTGCCAGCACAGGAGCATTCGTCAGTCGGTCCTTTAGAGTCAAAAAGGCGTCCCTGCATTCGTCCGTCCAATTAAAATTCCCATTCTTCTTCAATATGTTCAGAGGCCTTGATATCCTCGAAAAGTCCTGTACGAATCTTCGAAAATAGGAAAACAGTCCCAAACAACGTTCCACTCCCTCACAGTCCGTAGGCACAGGATACTCCCTTATAGACCTGATGTGATCCTCATTAGGCCTAATGCCCGACTCATTCACCTGATAACCAAGATAATTTATCTCCCGATACGCAAACTTGCACTTATCCATATTAAGTCTCAATCCCACGTCACTTAAAACGCCCAACACGTCCGACAACAACCCTACATGTTCCTCCATAGTCTCAGTGGCAATGACTATATCGTCCAAGTAAACCACAATCCTACCTGACTCTATAAATTCCCTTAAAACTTTATTAATAAACCGCTGAAATACGGCACCAGCATTCTTCAGCCCGAATGGCATATAACAATACTCGTATTGGCCCATAGGCGTGACAAAAGCCGTGTATTTTATCGACCCCTCATGCATCGGCACCTGATGAAAACTATTTTCCAAATCAAGGGTCGAGAAAATTTTCTTGTTACCCAAGTAGTCCAAGCAGTCCTCGATTATGGGCAAGGGATAATTATCCTTCAGCGTAATCTTATTCAAGGCCCTGTAGTCCACGCACATCCTCAACTGCCCATTTTTCCGTCTCACTAATACAATCGGTGAGGCATATGCTGAATCACTAGGGCGTATAATACCTTTCCGCAAAAGTTCATCTAATTTCAATTTAACCTCGGACCGCTCCCTGTATGAAAGCCGCCTTGGACCACTGTAAATCGGTACATCATTAGTCACCCTAATCTCCATACAATAATCCACACTTCGCGTCGGAGATCCCAATCTCAATGTACACACACTCGCCACGTCCAGTCCCTCATCAATGTCTACCTTCGTACTATCCTCAACATTGCAAATTATTTCCATGTTTTCCTCACAATCCTCATCCTCGTCAATAATTTCTAAATCCATAACGCTTTCAACTATACCACACGTATCTTCAGAAGCAATTCTGTCGCGATTCTCTAAATGTTTTCCTTCAGGTGAAACAATTCTGCCGAGGTCAATCGATTCAATAAAATCATTTTCATTACATATGGTAAATGGAAGTTCATCAAACAAATTTTCTACTGCAGGTGGAAGTTCAGGATCTCTACAAATTTTAAACAAGACAAGCGCACGATGTATCTCTTCACTAATGCTTTTATTTTTTAAATTCATTTTTAATAATTCATTTTTTTCATAAGAAATTTTTTTTATACATAAGTGAATATCTAGTTTCTTAAGTATGTCACGCCCGATTAGAAGTGGCACTATGGCCTCAGAATCTGGCAGGACAAATAAATTACACACTACTGTTTTGTTTTGGAAAATTATATTACATTCAACGCGACCGACCATCTTTATGACTTTGTTTCCAACGCCGCGAAATGATGGTAATGTTCTATTAATGGGAATTGCAAATGGTACCAGCGATTCACTTATGCAACTAATTGGGCTACCCGTATCAAACAAAGAGAAAAAATTATTAACACCAGTGCGCTTGTTTTGTTCTCTGAAGGCAACACTTACCAATTGGAATGCGTTGATCCCCTTAATATCTATGGCTCCAACTACATCAGTCTTCTTCTTCCTCGGGCAGTCTCTATGGAAATGACCCACCTCTGCACACACAAAACACGAATTCGGGGGACGTCTGGGCTTCTGGCACTGACTCTGGTAGTGTCCAAATTGGGAACAGTTATAGCAGCGGACCTCAGCTTCGGTGGACTTATGACCAGTGGTTTCGGATGACATCGGTTTAACTGCAGTATTAGCCTTTGATAGGACGCGGCGTTGTTGACGGCGGCACTCATATCTATCCAGGCGACGTAGTAGGTCATCCATACTACTGCCACCGTACAGCATGTTGACTGCGTTGTCATTCTTTGGCACACCATCAATTATCATATCGACCAGTTCTTGTTCCTCTATGTCTGCTTTAGCAGCGATCGATTGCATAGTTACCACGTAGGTGAGGCACGATTCGTCTGGCTTCAAATTTCTCTGCTGTAGTTGCCTGTACACCTCTTGCCGGGAGACTGTACGCTTGAACATCGTCACTAAGCGATTTTTCAAATCATCAAATTGTAACAGGCCTAAGTTTGTTACGTATTGTTTGGCCGTACCTTCCAAACGTCGGCGTACGGCTACACATTTTTCCTTTTGGGAAAACATTCCCGCATAGTCTTCAAAAACTAAGAACCAGCGGTTTATGTCCTGGTTGTCATCGCCACTAAACATAGGAACAGCAGCATCCAATTCCATCCAGTCTATACTGCGTACCGGGACTTGGTGAGATAAACCCTCTTCTAGGGCATGTATTTGTTGCTGCAATTGCAACATCTGTAATCGCAGTTGCAGTTTTTTTATTTCTTCGGACGCAGTATCTGGGTGAAAATCGCAAATTTTTTCTGTATGCATTCTGGCAGCGGCATCAATTACAGCTGGCGGCTTCGGGACAGCAGTTGCATCGTCTTCACTTTCGGCGGCATCAGGCACGTGGACTTCTGTGTTAGTTTCTGCGGTGTATCGATTCAGAATATATGTTTGTTGTTGTGCATCAGGGTTTGGGACAACATGTGTCTTGGTAGCATTTTCAGCGGCATCATCATCATCATCTACGTGGGCAACATACTGTTTCATATCTTCCGCTGCATGTTCCTCCCTTACCGGTTTTATAGCGTGGTTATTTTTATTTTTCTCCTTTAATAGCGCTTCATATAATGCCCGTAGTTGGCTCATCGTGGCCGAAGGAGGGAAATTGATGCCGGCCTCATCTAGTGCATCCGTCATTGTTTGGCGCCCGGGTCTAAGATCCATTATCTCGACTTTTGATCTTTTCAGTTTAACTATTTTTCAGAAGATGTACCCCATACCTGATATTATAAAGGATGCTTTATTTTCTTTTATTTATCGCTTGCTTACACTCTGCAAGATTTACACAAAGAGATTGCTAAACGGAAATGTTAAAAGTAAGGTTGCATTCCAACTGTCAAAGGCTTAATGAGTTTGTGGAGTTGCCACATTACAGAGCACTACAATTTATATATTATTTATATATTATAATATATATATATTATATATTTATATATATCCATATATATATACATATATACATAAATATATATTACATATATATATATTATATATTTATATATTATAATATATATATATTATATATTTATATATTATAATATATATATATATATGTGGGTTTTTTAAAGAAAACCTCTTTTGAAAATGTTGGCTTTTTAAAGAAAACTTTTTTTATTTAAAATATTTTGTTTTTTACACATTTAATGATGTTAAAATTTACAAAAATTTATATTGTTTGTCTTTTGTGTCAGTTTGTCGACTAACTGGTTTTTTCTATTGTTCATTGTTTTTTTATAAGTCGTTGTCATTTTGCTGAGCTACTATGATTAGTATTATTGGTAGGCTACTACAATTATTATTATTGGTAAGGTTGCCCACTTCTTGTCCGTCCTGTCCCCGGTCCCACATTCGGCCCTCCTGCACGGTCATTCGAGTCGGATGACGGGTTCCACTTTTTCATATATTCAGCTACGGTACTGGTTCTCTTTGGACCCTCACCTTCACCAACCTTTTCAACTTCATATCTATCGAATCACCTTATATGGCCCTAAATATTTCGGTCGCAATTTCAAACCTGGTCCAAATTGAGTTCGTTTAATAGCCACCAATTCATTTTCCTTATACAATGATGCCCGAATTCTCTTCCTATTAGACGTTTTCTTATTTTCTGCCTGAATTTTCGCTATATTTGACCTGGCCGTATTCCGAATTTCATCCCTTTGCTCATCTAATTCTTCACAAGCAAATTCCTCAATCATATTTCGTATGTCTTTTTCTTCGTCTGTTCTCATTTCACATCCTGTAAGAATCTTAAACGGTGAATACTTTGTACTACGTGGAGGAGTATTATTTATACATTGTTGAACCTTATCTACATGCTTGTACCAATTTTGGGGATCTTCTGCACACAGTTTCGATAGCAATGTTATTACTATTTTAGTAATACGTTCTACCTGACCGTTTCCTCTAGGAACCGCCGTTGTAATAAGAAGGTGTTGAAAGCTGTTCCCGTCTGATATAATTCTCTCCGGATTTCCAAAAATCGCCGATTGACGCTGAAGTTTATCAATAACTTCTTCTGCCCCAGTGCTTCTGGTTGGATATAACCAAACAAATTTAGAAAAAGAATCAACTACCACTAGTATGTAGTTATAGCGTTTCTTTGTTCCCTCCATAGGGCCGACGTGATCAATATGATATGTTCTTAACGGTCGATCCGACTTATCGATAGTGGTAAGGAGTCCTTCCGGTTTACCTGCCTTAGCTTCTGTTATTATACACTCTATGCAACTACGGACTATTTTGTCAACTTTCGATACGATGTTGGGTAGTTTATATACCCCTAAAAGTTCTCGTGTCTTCCTAGTACCAAAATGACATTTTCTGTGAGCAATTTGAATTATTTCCTCCTCCATACTTTCCGGAATCACCATAAGTTCCCGATCTGGATCCTTATAAACTAGGTCGTGTTTCAAATAAAAATTCTCATAATTTCCATTTTCAAGAATATTTCTAACAGCCTTAACCCAATTGTCCTGCATCTGTGGTTGTTTGAGTCGATGCTTTAGCGAGTCATCCGACATCAAACATAAAAACCTACTTAAAGCATCAACGTGCCTAATTTTGTTCCCAGATCTATGTTCTATTATAAAATCAAACTCCTGCAGAAACATGGCCCACCTAGACACTCTTAATGGAACGTCCTTCTTCTTTATAGTCATCGCAAAAGCATTACAATCTGTCACTATTTTTATTTTAAGGCCCATTAGATATACTCTCCACTTCTTTAATGCTTCGATGATTGCCAAAACTTCGATTTCGTAGGAATGGTATTTTTGCTGTGCATCGGTAGTCTTACGACTCATATACTCCACTGGATGAAATTGTTGGTCGTCTGCATTCTTCTGAAGCAAAACACCTCCGTAACCATACATACTTTCATCGGTGTGTACTTCTGTAGCAGCATTTGGATTGTACAATTTTAGAACGGGTGCATTCGTCAAACTTTCCTTAAGTTGCCTAAATGATACTATTTGAGCTTCACCCATTACAAAATCATTATTCTTCCTAAGTAAGTCAGATAAAGGTCTAGCAATTGTAGCATATCCACAGATGAATCTTCTAAAATACGACGTGAGGCCCAAGAAACGTTGTAACGGCTTCTTTTCCTTTGGAAGTGGAAAATTTTCAACTGCTGATGTCTTCTCTATTGATGGTCTTATTGTCGAATTTTCAACTACATACCCGAGGAAATTAACCCTATTCATTAAAAATTGACACTTCTCCCACTTAATTCGTAAGTTATGTTTTCTAGCTACCTGTAATACTTTCCGCAATTTCACGATTCCCTCCGAAACGTCCACCGATGGGATTATGATATCGTCGACATACACAATTATAGTACCGTCCTGAATCAATTTCCTATATACCGAAAAACTAAACCGAGAAAATACCGCTGAAATATTGGAATATCATGCGACAATATTATTTTCATATTAATAGGAGATGGTTCATGATTCTCCGGATTATAGTCCCTCACTAACCTGCTAACCTCTCCTGCTGTCTCCTTCGGTAAATGTGACAAGTTCAATGCAACATCATCTTCGATAACAACTGTTGAACAAAATATCTTAAAATCGTGCACTTCATCACGTTGTTCTACTTCAGATTCTTTCCTACGTCTGAAAGTTGCACCATTTGAGGTCAATATCATATCCGTCTAGTCCAAAATATAATTACCTATTGCAGCCTCATATGGAAATTGTTCAGCTATGTAAAATCTAACCTTAAAGTCAAAACCATCTATATTAACGATCCTATCAAAGTGTCCTAAAGTCACCAATTCACCAACATTGGCCGTTACAAAACTTTCCCTTCCATTACGAATTTCAATACCCTGTAACTTTTCAAAAATGTCCAACCTAATTAAGGAAATATCACTACCAGAGTCGATAATCGCAGAAATTTTAAAGTTGTCCAATTTAATTTCCTTAAAAACACGATTTGGCTTCAAAATACACGCTGTAACGGATTTGTCATTTCGCCCCGCCTTATTACAATTTCCTACCGTACATGATCTATTTTCGTTTTCCTTCTTGATCTGGTTCGAAGTCCTTATCCTACATTCATATGATTTATGACCTGTTTTTCCACAATTAAAACACTTAAAATTCCCTGATTTACAATATTTTGCCAAATGATCATCACCTCCGCAGTTATAGCATTTGCCTTTGGAATAATTATTCAGTTTTGTTTTATCTAACTGTCCTAAATCCGAAGATACTTTGAAGATTGGCGCCTGTGGAGTGGATCTTCGAATTTTCTCATGTATTTTAATTTTGTCCTTCAAATCTTCTACACTCGTAGCTTGATATAAGATGCCCTTACCGAATTTTGAATCAGGAATTCCGTCCGCAAAATATTGAATTAAACTATCGTCATCAAGCTTAACGGGTTTTCCTATTTCCATTAGTGTGTAGAGGTACTTTCACTATTCCTCTTCTTTCGATTTCTCAATATCTGATGTACTTCAATAGCTGCTAGCTTGGTTCCAAATTCCTTAACAAGTGCTTCCCTAAGGGAGCTCCAATTTTTTATCCCACTCTGACTACGAATAAACATACGTGCCGCCCCTTTCAGCAACTGTTTTGCATAGATAAATTTATGTAAACTACTCCAACCTACTGCCTCAGCATTATCCTCAAAATCAGAAATCCACTCATCTATCCCAATGTTGTCAGTACCACAAAAACTAGTCAAAGAGTCTTCAATATCTCGTAGCGTGAATATACTTCTTTCAATAACTGGCCCCGGTTCATGCCGCGAAGTGACATCAATATATTCCGAGTCAAATCTGGTGCACTCAGGCCAAAATGTTCCATAAGTCGTATCACGAAGTTCAGCCTTTCGTCCATTTGTAGGTAGTCATAACTCTGTCAACTTGCCCTTTAGACCGTCAACTGTCAAAGCAAAAATTTCGTTTACGTTCATGTTATTTAACAAATTTATTCGTCCAATTATATAAAAAATTCACAAATGTAGCGTAAAATATAAGTAACAATAAATTATATATAAGTAAGTATGAGTAATATTAAAAGAATGAAATTAATTTGTACGTAATTAAATTAACGATAATATGTAAGTAAAAGCAAAAGTAAATTGTAAAAAGATTAATTATAAGTATTAAATGAATTAAATCCTACATATATACTCAAGAATGTTTTATCAAAACTAGTATTAATGCAAAAAAAATAATCAAAATGTCCTCGAATGAAATTGGAATTCTAAATCATAAATCAAATTGGATTATTGACATACAAAACAAAATTCAAATTGGATTTTTGTAGTATAAAACAAAAGTATTTCGATTAGAATTTTAAAATTTAAAACATTCAAATCAAACCAAAATTGTGTCAGGAAAAAAAATACTTCCAATTAGATTCCCTCGTTGCCCTGCCGTCAAATGAGTAGCTAACTACAAAAAAAATTAACTTTAAGTTTGCTTGTATCGACTAACTTAAAGCTAACTACTACGCAATGCAAAATTTACATTAACCAAAGTGTATACAAACACTCCAATTCTTAACGCCGTTGGATATAGATAACTAACGTCTTAGATGTTTGATTAATAAATAAAACCGCGTGTCATCTTTTCGCTTTATATTTTTGGTTAAAAATTTATTGTTTGCGTAAAATAATTAAAAAAATACACTAAATTAAAAAATATATAAATTCGCAAGGTTTGAAGTGTTTTTATTTGAAGTGAAGTGAAATAATATTAAAGGGCCGCTTGCCAAAAAAGCTTACGGAAATTATGTCACCAAATTTGTGTATGGACATAAACTTGGATGGTGTTCATGGTAAAAAGCATTTAAAAGACTTTGCTGCTTTTTATGACGCCTTTACAGGTAAGTGCTAATTTGAAAATATAAGTTTTAACCAAGTCTTAAAACATGTAAAAATTTATATATATATTTTTTAAACAGATGCCTGTCGATCACTCGGCTCTCAGGATGTGGAAACTGAGCTGCGTAACGCCTTAAAAATAATAAAAAAAAAAGTTGTATTCGTGCTAAGTGCATTAAAAATAAGAACGCAAATCAAAAAAATTAAAATATTTGAAAATGTTATATTTAGAAACTCTTTTTATCTTTTTTTTACCAACAAATGTGCAAAATATTACTTGTGATGTATTGAAATGAATTTATTTTATTTATTAATTTATTTTTTTATGAATTTATTTATTTTCTTTTCAAATGAATAAACTTTTGGTTTCTATTAAAATATATATTTTAAAAATCTGTTTCATTTCGAATAATTAATATGATAGCTTATTATTGTGAGTTTAAAGCCAACGTGGAAAGAACTGACTTTTCATTTACTGAAATTTAGCTAACTTATAGTCAGTTTAAAAAAAACTAGCTTAAAGCTAATTAAAAGTAGTAAGTTTATAGCTAGCTACAAATAGGTTTACTTTAAGTTAACTGCTAAGTAACTAACTTTAAATTAATTTAAAAGTAATGCAGAGTCGGACAATTGACTACTTCCTAGGACATCGCAATGTTAAAATAGTCAGTCATTTTCATGTCAACCACCACTGCTTGAGAAATAGTTGGTTTTAAGTTAATTTAAAGTCAACTGAGTGTACGACAGGGTGGCTATACGCAACCGCATTCAACATACACTGATCTCTTCTTCTCTCACACAGATGAATATCTCGATATTTGCAGCAACTTTTATGCACAGCTTTCAATTGATTGGCTTCATAATCGTATGATAATGATAAAATATTTTAAAATATTTATGTCTTGCGTTTTTATGACTTTCACTTTTCTCTCTCTCTCTCTTTCTTATAAATTAAACGTTGAAAACGTTCTTTTCCAAACAAATATTTTCTTCTTTTTTCAAAAAGAAAAATAAACTTCAATTCTTCAATTCGGAATTTTGAATTGATTTTTTTTAATTTTTTATTTTGCTTTCTGCATAAATCCAGGAATATCAGGAACATCAGAGTACCAAAACAAAACTCTTAAGGCTTATCCCGGTTGAGCCCCCAAAATGTGGGTTTTTTTAAAGAAAACCTCTTTTGAAAATGTTGGCTTTTTAAAGAAAACTTTTTTTATTTAAAATATTTTGTTTTTTACACATTTAATGATGTTAAAATTTACAAAAATTTATATTGTTTGTCTTTTGTGTCAGTTTGTCGACTAACTCGTTTTTTCTATTGTTCATTGTTTTTTATAAGTCGTTGTCATTTTGCTGAGCTACTATGATTAGTATTATTGGTAGGCTACTACAATTATTATTATTGGTAAGGTTGCCCACTTCTTGTCCGTCCTGTCCCCGGTCCCACATATATATATATATTATATATTTATATATTTATATATTTATATATATATATATATATATACTTTATTTTCTTTGGTTTTAGTTACTTTGACGGAATGTAAAGATGGCTATTTTTTTTTATACTCGAATAACTGTAATATTAAAAGTAAAAAAAAAAACTAGGGCTTCCCCGTTGTTTTCTTTGCTTCCATAACCAAGTGACGCATTTCGATTATGCATACTTTGTACTAACGTTGTTTGTATTAACATAATGATAATGAATGTAAATTATACATTTTATTTAAAACTTAAAAAAATTATATTTGTAATTTAAGTGTTTATGAATAAAAAAAAATTGTTATTCTGTAACACAGAATTGAAACTGCATTACTTTTTCTTTTCTTAGTCTTTTGTGCCAACTAAAGTTAAATAAATTTATAATTATAAAATCTACTAGGAAAGAAGAGCAGTTAATACTAAACTTTTGGGAATATTTTTTAAAGATGAATTTAAAATTCAATTGCTTACCCTAAATCATGATCGACTTCAATCCCTATTTGGGATGTTTGTGTAATTTTTTTTCTTCTTTTTAATTTTTTTTAAATATACAATCAAATTGAAATATGTACACAAAAAAAAAATTGTTGATGTCTACTCGGGTTTTAAACCGTGGCTTTACATGTAATAAGCTAAACCACCACCTACTATAACTACTGCAACATCAAATTAATTATCTGTATACCGTCTATAATAAAGAGGTCGACAAAAACTAATCGCGTACTGCTCTCTTCCTTACAAACAATGCTGTTTTCCCACAAAAGGACTTACAGTGGATTTCAAAATCTGAAATCTCAGAAAATTTCAAAATCTAGTATGAAAACGCGCGCTGTTAGGGTTCTGGCGATTGATTTAGTTAAAAGGCCGTACAATGCTTTAAAAACAATTTACTTTGTCCGCCCATGTTGTCCTGTTTTCCTACAAAAGGACACTTAGTGGATTTTGAAATCTGAAATCTCAGAAAATTTCAAAATCTAGTATGAAAACGCGCGCTGTTTAGGATTCTGGCGATTTTTACTTTTGCTTTGTCCGTCATTGTGCCCTGTTTTCCCATAAAAGGACATAGAGTGGATTTTAAAATCTGAACTCTCAGAAAATTTCAAAATCTAGCATGAAAACGCCCGCTGTTAATGATTCTGGCAATTGATTTAGTTACAATACAATTTTCATTGTCCGCCCATGTTGTCCTGTATTCCCACAATATTGATTTATTTAACGGATGACTATAGCTTTCCGAAATGTGTGATTATCTGTTAATTGTAGTTCTTATTGCGGAATATTTTGTAACAGTGATTAACTATAGGACTTATTTGATCAATTTTGCTTTTTGTTTTCTTATTTTACCCGGGAATTTTCATGTTTTTCTTTCCCAGTCTTAAATTAATTATTTAACAGAGTTCCGTTAATAACATAACAGAGCTCTGTTAGTTCTGTTAATAACATAACTGAGTTCTGTTAACTAACATGAGAAATAGTTTTTAAAATTTATCTTCACACACATTCCTCTTTAATAAAAATAAAAAAATAATTTTGAATACTACAATAATCTTATTCGAAATCATAAATATTTATGGATATTGGAGAATGCAGTTGCAAATGCAATTCACTAAATCCCATGAATATATTCACATTTGAAACAGTTTAATGAATGTTTATGAAGGCGAATGTTCGTAGCTTCGTCTTCTCGAGATCTCTATAAATGTAAACAGCGTTGTTTTGTTACTGTTGTTTGTGTATTTTGTTTACATTTATTATTGTAGTGTTTGTTGTTGTATTTTTGTTTACTTGTTTACCATTTTTATGCTGGTGTTTACTGTTGTATTTTTGTTTACCATTTTTTATGCTGGTGTTTGTTGTTATATTACGCAGTTCAATAATTTGTAAAATGTTCATTGTTTTGTTTTTGTAGCCTTTGTTTATAATTTTAATGTTAAACGATGTGAGAGCAAAACACCAGTATCTAGATTTTTTAAAATTTACGTAAAAATATCAATAATTCTTGATATAAACCGATTCTTTGGATACGATTGCTTGGGAATTGCTACGCTGTTCCCCTGAAATATATTTTTTCTGGTGAATCTAGGTTTATTATAATAACTAACAGAAGGAAGATTTTTGATCTTGCGTTTAATGGAGAAAAATATAGAGACTTGAAGAGAAAACTCCTTCATCAACTCATATGAATTTGTCTGCGGCCTTATTGGCGGATATTCGTGGCATTTCAGAGTTTCACTCCTTATTCTCTTCCTCTTTATTCAATGTCTTGGAAACTTAATGTCTTAACATTAACAGATTTTTTAACATATTGTAATCAATTTAACATATTGTGCGTGTTAGCTTAAAGCCCGGGTTCGTATCCCAGCTCAGACATCAAAACAAAATATGAAAAAAAAATATTTCTTCGGCGACTTCCTCTCAGCAGATTTCCGGCAAAAACTCTAATAGGAAATAAATCTGCCATGAAAAAGTTTCTCAAAAATCTGTCGTTCGGAATCGACGTTAAACTATAGGTCCCGCCACTCACGTATAAAATTAACGCACACAACATGACTAGTGTGAGAAGCTAGGCTGTAACCCTGACTGAAGGGTTGTATTGGCCAAGTATGTATTTTTTTTTTTTTTTTTTTTTTTGTCTTGAGCCGGAGTTGGGAATCTTCGAAAGACACTTTTGTTCCAACAAAAGAGTGCACGATTCACCATCACTGGTGCCTACGTACTAAACCCACCCCCTACACACTTCAACCACTCTCCCCCCGCGGGACTGCCGTAAGGTATTACTTCGCGGAGGGCTGGTTAGCTTGAAAGCTTTATCACGTTAATTCAAATTTCGCCTCCGTTCCTCCAGTCTTCGGAGTACTATCAAAACTTCAGCCATTCTCTGGCTATATTGACTCCATAAAATTCTACAGTTCAAAAGTTCTTCCATTAGCCGGTTTGGTTCCAAATTCGTTTCTCCCGGCCATCTAAATCTGGGACAGCATGTTAGAATATGCTCCGCATCTTCCTCCTCGTCTACACAGTTTCGGCATATAGGAGAAGTGTCATGACCAAAACTGTGCACGTACTTCCTGAAGCAACCATGACCAGTTAGGAACAGGGTCACGTAGTAGTTCAACTCGCAATGTTCGTTCTTCATCCAAAGGGTTACATCAGGGACAAGACGAAATGTCCATCTTCCCTTTAGACTGCTCTCCCATCGTGACTGCCATTTGTGCATGGAAGTTCTTCGTTCCTCCGCTTTTATAGCCGCTACTTGTCCCGGGTACTCGAGACGACGAAGGTATATCCTTCTCATCTCATCCGCCAGTATATCTATTGATTTTGTCTTTGCCAATACCACATCAGACACAATCCTGAAGCCACTTATCCGTCTAATCGCGCTTAGACGATACACTGAGGACAGTATCCTCCTCGTCGTCCCCACTGAGAGTGCCTCCGACCATATTGGGCAAGCATACAGCATTATCGACGTTACCACCGCCGAAATTATTCTCCTTTTAAATGGACCCGGTCCTCCAATATTTGGCATCATCCTCGCCAGTGCTCCCTGTGTTACAGATGCTTTTTCACCGATGTATTTCACGTGCTCCTTGAAGTTCAGTCTGTCGTCGATAATCACTCCCAGGTATTTTATCGCCCTCTTCGATTCGATCCTTGTGCCTCCAACGGTCAATTCCATCTTCTCCACTATCTTCCGGCCGCTTATCAAGACGGCCTCCGTTTTATGCGCAGCAAGTTTCAAACCTGCTTCATCCAGCCATGCTCCAACCTTTCGAATCGCTGTGTTCGTTTTCTCCTCTATTTCTCCTACCGTTTTAGGTACCGAGACTATGGAAATGTCATCTGCAAAGCCCACAATTGTAGTCCCTCTTGGCCATCGCAGTCGAAGTACTCCATCGTACATAATGTTCCATAGTAGTGGTCCAAGTACGGAGCCCTGTGGGACTCCCGACGTCACTACGTATTCCTGCTCTCCTTCATCCGTTAGGTATATTAGCTTCCTGTCCTGAAAGTAACTATTCAGAATCTCCATTAAGTATGGCGGCGTAGCCATATTAAAGAGGGCTCTCATAATACGCCCCCAATTCGCGGAGTTGAACGCGTTTTTAACGTCAAGTGTGACAACCGCGCAGTACTCCTTGGTGCCAAATCTCCATCTTTCGCCCTCTATTGCATCTCTTGCAATGTCGACCACCCTCCTTATCGCGTCAACAGTGGACCGTCCTTTCCTAAATCCGTATTGCAGGTCCGAGAGAGCTCCTCCTGCCTCGGCACATGTTAGTAGTCGATTGTATATTATCCTCTCCAGTATTTTGCCCATCGTGTCAAGTAGGCAGATGGGCCGATATGACGATGGTTCCCCTGGCGGTTTACAAGGTTTTGGAATAAGAACCAATTTCTGCTTCTTCCACCTACGTGGAAAAACACCCTCGACGAAGCACTTGTGGAACACCTTGGCGAACGTATACGGTCTGAGCCAGATAGCCGCCTTAAGTGCCCTATTCGGGATTCCATTCGGCCCCGGTGTTTTCCTATCTCCTATTCTAGTGCATGCTGCGAGTACCTCCTCTCCTGTTACCTCGGGTATGGTATGAATGGCCTCCGGCTCCCTACTTATAAAAGCTTAGGGCTGGCCACGTGGGAATAATGTACCAATGATCTCCCGTAGCAAAACTGGACAACCTAGTTTAGGCTGTTCTCGAGCACAGATTCTCTTGCAGACGACTCTGTACGCCGTCCCAAAAGGATTGATGTCAGCTTCCTGGCATATCCGCTGAAAGGATAGTTTCTTGCTCCTTTTAATGGCTCTTCTAAGTTGACGCCTTAGATCCTCATATGAAGCCCGTTCGACTTCCCATGTCGGTCTTCCTCTCGTACGCTGGGCCCGTCTTCTCGCCCCAAAGCACGCCGGCCGCAGTCTTCGAATCTCGCCATTCCACCAGTAGCAGGGGGAACGTCCCTTACACACAGTTCTCCTAGGCATAGCAGCATCACATGCAGTGTTGAGCATTTCGTATACGCCGCTCACTAATTCCTCGACCGTGCTGCCAGTCGTATGAAAAGACGACAACATCAATCTATACGTCTCCCCGTCAAAGCGGGAGTCCTTCCATTTAGGTCCCGTAAACTTCGGCAATCCGTTTCCTCTCGTGTTGCGCCCAGTATCCGTCATCACGATTGCCTGATGGTCACTATTCGTAAAGTCCTCAGTTAGCCTGCATGCGGTCCGCGAAACAAGGCCATCGCTCACAAACGACAAATCTATTATCGAGCTCGATCCAGCTCTCCTAAATGTGCTTCCTCTTCCGTCATTCATCAGCGCCACAGGAAGGGAAGCGAATGTTTCCAAGAGGCAGCGACCCCTGGCGTTAGTATATGTACTACCCCATTCGGTCGCCCAAGCGTTAAAATCTCCTCCAATAATAACGGGGGTGTTCAGGCGCACGTGTGACGCCAGCCTCTCCAGCATATGTTGGAACTCATCCATTGACCACCTCGGGGGGGCGTAACAGCTGTAGACGAAAACTCCCTTTATCCTGGCCATAACAAAACCGATGTCCCGCGCATAGGTTTGCTGGAAGGGTAATGAACCACAAGTCCATATAGCCGCAGTACTAGATCCGTCCGTGATCCAAGTACTATTCATCGGTACTCTATAAGGTTCGCTTATGATTGCGACATCGATATTCTCCTCCTTTACTCTCTGGACCACTAGGTCCTGGGAAGCTTCGCAATGATTCAGATTAATTTGTATTAACTTCATCTCCTAGATCGTGATTTAAGAGCGCTTTGAAACTGAGGACACTTCCTGCTCCCCGCGATATGTTTGGCGAACCTTGGGTTGTCCACTTCGCAGAACATGCAGAGTGGTTCCCGTTCGCAATTCCCAGCAATGTGACCGTCCTGTCCACACTTGCGGCATGTTCCCGAGCGGTCAACTTTACTCTTGCACAGGCGGGCTATATGTCCAAACTGCAAGCATCGGAAGCATTTCGTCGGAATGTTCCTCTCGCGAATCCTGTATATGACCCAGCCGATCCTAATTTTACCTTCCTTCAGGAGAATAGCTGCATCTTCTGCACTAAGGCTCACCGTGGCCGTTTGTGTCCCACCGTATGCCCTTCTGAGACCAACTATGTCGGCTTCAGCGAAGCCCGCAAGACCTGGAATGTTCTGTATTGCGTTATATACATCTCCCTTCTCCGTGATCTCATCAATGTCCTTTATCTCAATTGTCTTCCTCTCCTTTAGAGCGCGGACAGTAGCGCATTCCCCTAGGAGCTCTCCAATGGCTCCTCTGAGGTCCTCCGTTCGCTCGCCGTTCTTGCCGAGCTGAAATAGTAGCTCCCCTTTGACGGTTCTCCGAATTCTTGTCACGTTTTCACCTAATTTACAGAGCTTAGGGTCCGTTTTAACCCCCCTCAAAATGTCAGCATACGATGTGTCATCCCTCGTTGCTATCGTTATCGCATCAGGCTTTGTTTTCCTCTCCTGATGTTTCCTTTCCTTCCTTTTCCTTTCCTTCCTTTTCTTTTTAGTGACTTTTTGCCACCCTGGCTCTCCAGTCGATACCTGAGCGTTTACCTGCTGACTCAGAGTCGTCTCAGTAGTCCTCCTAACCAAAGCTTTCGGTGCTGGATTTGGAGTTCTCCTCTTTGCTTCGGGAGTCTCAACAGTTTCCTCCTGTCTCCTCTTGCCCTTCTGATTTCTCATCCAGGGCGAAGTTTGAGTTGCAGAACTGCTGCAACTCTTCTCATCAGTTGACTGCCCCCTCAATTCACCTGCGTACAGGTCGTATAGGGTCTTAATTGAGTCGATTGCATCTCTCATCGGCTGGTGGGTTGATCTCCTCTTTCCATCCTCCATCATATCAACTAAGCTCCTAATTTGGTCTCCGAGTTGACCAAAAACCCCGCTGGTCGATGCCGTCGGTTTGCCTCGCGTCGGTTCCGACCCCGATGCCACCAATCCTGAAGATTCTCCATCTACTGGTGATCTCGGAGTCCTCGTACTCTGACCGAATGGGTTCATTTCCCGATTCCGCACAGGAGATCTTAGAATCCTTGAGCTCTGACCGAAAGCGTTCAGCTCCAAGGTATTCATATCATTCATCGTCTTATTCGTAGGTTTATTTCTATTGTTCATCATTTCATTTGGGCCCCAACTCTCGGCCGCTGTCCTAATCCATCGTTGTAGTCGTCACAAAAGACCCCGTGGTTATCTATGCATAAGCAGGGAGGCCACGCGAGGGTTGACACATAACCTCATGGGAATACGTGTTCAGAGCCAGGTCGACGTAAACCAGGGATTCGCATCTGGTCCTACAACACCAACTTAACGGTGATAAATCAGGAACGTACCGACAGACTTGCCATCATTTTAACGGGGCGGGGGCAATGACAGCATTAGCCCGACAGCCATTTCAGCCAGCTATCACACCGCTTACTAAAGTGCCGGAATACTGCCATCGTCAGCCTACATCACCAATTCAAATCCATTTTCCGGTATACCATAATTAGAACCTTACCGGGCTCGGTTCTAATGCCCCAATCAAGGGCGTCGTAGTTCGCCGCTTCGGTGGAACTGAGGGAACCACGGAGTCGTTACTCTCCTATTTTCCCATCTCTTGAGGGAACCCCTTGTGGGATGATGCCTAGTTAATGGCGGCATCGATTCGCCATGTCGCAGATAACGTCTTCGGTCACTTGTACCATTTTGTAGTACGCCTCTGTATCTGCCGCTCTTGGTCGGGGACTGCTTATTGGTTATTCGCAGCTAACCTACCTGGGATAGGCCGTTCAGTTATCCGCCACCTACTGACCCCCATGGTAGCCGAAGCTAAGCCCCATGGGTCAAGTATGTATGTATGTACATATGTATGTAATCAATTGATATCTGTCATAGAAAATACTGAATGAGAGATCTATGATGTTCTTCACGCAATTAGAATTGAAGATAAAATCAATTTGTTTGCGTTCCATGGCTTTCTAAAGTAGCGAACAGTTTATGTTTTAATTGCATTTTATCTCTTTAATTAAGTGCAAAATATTTAAATCTTATTTTCAGAAAAATGCCATCCGTTTAAAATGTAATTAATGTGAACTCCACATGGAAATCCTTAAATCATACCCTAACTTGATAATTATTTTTCAACGAATACAACACCGATTTAATTTTTTCAAACAAACTGACTGGCTTGCTGATTTCAAAGTCCTGGCAGAGATGTGAAACCACATTTTAAATACGATTTTGTTCTCTTAGGGGCATTATTACAAATTCCCGTTAAAGTTGGGTTTAGTTACAAGTAACTTTAGCTAAAGTGAACTTTAAAATCACCTTTAACTTCTTTTTTAGTTATTACAACCTACAGACAAAATAAAGTTAACTTTTTAAAAAAAATATGGCAGTGCCGGAGCAATGTCAATAACATTGCTCAATTAAACAAGTTTTTACGCAGTTTTAAAAGCAGTTACCACGACGGGCTCCGTTTTTTTATTGTATATGCTCATATTGTTTATATTTGAAGTTGCCATATTGAAAATAAAAAAATAATATTTCAAGTTCAAACATAAACTTTAAAAGTTAAAGGTAGGATGATCCTAAATTTAGCTTAACGCTCGCTCCCACCATATTGTCCACTTATAATAATGAAAAAAAAAAAAAAATAATCTGCCCGTTGAAATCCTCCCTTTAGTTAACGGCAAGTTGTAATAATGGCCCTTAATCTTATTAACTATTGATCATGTAATGAAATATAAAATATGTATTTCTTATTGTAATTCTTCCCATTTTTTTTATAATTAACCATTACTTTTTATAAAGTGATTATAAAATGTGTATTTAAGAAAAAAAATCCTTTGAAACCGTTTGTCTTACAAAAACAAGGAAATTGTCTGTGATCGACTTTAACTCTTAGAATATTTCTTTTCTTAAACTGACGTCAACACTCGGGGAATGTCCTCTACTCTTACAGTGTATTGTGTTTGAAAATTACTTTCAGTAATAGTGTGCGAGAAATTATTTATTGCACGCTAATTACATTATGCAACAAAATAAAAAAATTAAATATACCCAGTTAATGAGATAATGAGAGTGTATGTTATGAGTTTTGTCGAGAAAAACCCAAAAGTATTTTCTTTATACTTCTTGATCACCCAAACTTGTTTTATTTGATAAAAGCTGTTTTTTGGACTTTACGCACAAATTTATTGATTACACAAACATTTCTGCATCAGTTTCACAAAGGGGAGGGATGGACCTTTAAAACGGTATACATATATATATTATTCGACTTAATATTCTATGAGGTTTGAAAATGTAAACTTGGCATATTTTTTCAAGTTTGTCCATTCATAGTAGCAAACTTTAAATAGCAAATATAAAATAAGTGGTGGAGTGGTTTTCTTTTGAAGAGATTAGCACTTCGCTAGATAAAATGGAACAAAAATTACCGTAGTTATTATTTAAAGAGTATAAAGGTCGTGTTATATTTTTTATATATGTCATCTTATCAAATGAACTTTGAGTTAAAAAATTTTCAGAATTTTTGATAGATCCTGATTGTTTATTGGAAAATGGGTCAATTTCACGTTTGAACGACTACCAGAAGTTGGCCAATGTTTGCGCAAAGCGAAATAATATTATTTGCCATCTAAACTTTTGGAAATTTTTAAACTGAAAGTTCATTTGATAAGATGACATATATAAAAAATATAACACGACGTTTATACTATTTAAATAATAACTACGGTAATTTTTGTCCGATTTGATCAAACAAGGTGTCAAGTTCTTCACAAGATAATGCACATATAGAATGTCATCACTTATTTTATATTTTTTAATTAAATTAAAAAATTTGCAATTAAGAATGGTTAAACTTGATAAAATAAAAAACAATAATTTTTTCCAAATTTATCAAAAATCACAACATTTAAGTTTAAACCGTATGTTCATGTATTCCGTTTTTCCCCTTTGCAAAAAACTTTGGATTTTGAAAATAGGTTAAAAAATATTTGGGTAATCAATAATTTGGTGTGAAAAGATCAAAAAAACCGTTTTTGTCAAATAAAACAAGTTTGGAGGGTTCGAGAAATATAAAAAACTATTTTTGGGTTCTACTCAACAAAACTCACTATGACATTAGCCGGGGGTATTTTGACTGTCGCACCGTGTTATTAAACTTCTGGGGCACTTAATCGCGTTAGTGAAGTACTTTAACTGTAAGATAACACAAATGAAACGTAGATTATATCTATAATTAGGGTGCCCTGGAAGTTAGTGCGTAGTGAGCTAGACTTTTAAAATAAGGTGTGTGAATTCGATTTCCACCAGAGGCTCTGGTCGGTTACATTACACCGAGCACAAGGTCAAAGTAAACTAATAATTAGCGTGAGGGTCGTGAGTTCAATTCCCACCAGAGACTCTGGTCTGTGACACTACACCGAGCATATGGTCAAAGTTACTCAGCTCGTATATAATTAAATATAATTTGTAATTGTATTGTAATTAATAAATAAATAAATAAATATCCATATTTAAAATTAAAAAAGCATCCCTTACACTCAAGGCGAGTAATACTCTGCTAAAACTTTACATTATTACAGTTATAAATTTGTACAGAAAACATTTTGTTTCTTTTACTCTTACCACATAAATAAACGAAGTCAGATACAGGTTTTTTAAATCGTCCTTCCGTCTTTACTAGTAAATTTATATCACATTAACTTTTATTTATTTTTACTTTCTTTATTTTTTTTAAATGAAATAAAAATAGAAATAAAATCGGATGTAAAAAAACACATATATGTGTATGTATACAAGTCAACGGAGAAAAACAAAAATTATGAGAATAAATAATAGAAATAAAATAATAATACCATCTCTGTTTATTTAGCATATTCTTTTCACTCAATTGTAGTATGCCCAGTGGTTTAGTGAATTAAAAACTTCAGTTGTAACGAATCATTTTTGATATAGAACAAGTTCTTCGGTCTCAATGGCCTACAATATACATTTCATATAAATTATTACACTTTTGACAAGCTTAGATTTCGTAGAGAAAACTGCATATAAATCTATGTTCTTATAACGAACGACAATAGAAATACAACAGTGGTAGTGCTATTGCAGTTTCGATTTATTTTGATAAAATAAGATGCCAAATAAACGATCATAGAATATAAATGGCCGCATTCACGTAATGCTTTTGGTCAACATAGCTTAGTTCACAAATTTCGTTGCGTAGATAAGTCGAAGTTTTAGAATGCATTTCAGCGGTAAAATCGAATGCAATTGGTTCTGGTGATTTAGATCCTTTGTTTTTAAAAGTTTTGAAAAACAAAACTTCTGCCATATTATACCCACTTATTCAATCCTTCCCATTTCCCAAAACGAACAATGAGTTCAGGTCAATTGCTATCCTTCCTTTTTTGTCCAAAGTAATGGAAACATTATAGCTAGGCAAATCAATATTTATCTGGAAAGTCATAAATACTTAACTGTTAGTCAGTCGCGTTTCATGAAAGGTAGGAGTAGTACTACTGCTCTATTAAATGTTGTTGAGGATCTTAGATTGGACCTAGATGAAAATAGTGTAGTGTTTTTAGTTCTTCTTGATCACACCAAGGCTTTTGATACAGCCGATTACAAAGTTCTATTGAAAAAGCTCCAGAAACTGTTTATTTTTTCTAATTCTGCCGGTAGTTAAATTTTTATTTATCTGTTGGACAGATGTCAAAAGGTTCATTTAAATGGAAATAATTCAGATCCGTTTAATATTAGTAGCGGTGTTCCCCAGGGTTCAATAATGGGGTCTCTGTTGTTCTGTATGTATATAAATGATCTACCAGATGTTTTGGTTGACTGTCATGTTCATGTGTCTGCTGATGATGTGCAGCTTTATACCAGTACTCGTAAGGATCCAGCCAGCATTTTTGGAAATTTTTAATCAAATTCGAGTCTTTTTTGATTCTTCTGCGCGATTAAAAAGCTAGTACATGCGCTCATTTTCTGATCATAAGTGATACTTGTGACTACCCGCGACTCTTCTTAAAAAGTCATTTATGAGTCATTTTCTATATTAGTTTAGAGTAATTTTCGACCCTTTTTCCAGTAGTCTTATGATAATTTTCGAATAGCTTTCTGGTAATTTATTAGTCTTATTTACTTTCGTTTATGATTCTTTTTCGAGTTGTCTTTCAGTCATCGTTTAATCGCATACGAGTCTTTTATGAGTAATTTACCTTCATGATCTGTTTTTGAGTCCTTTTTTAATCGTGTAACTGACTAATAAGTTTGTGATCACCAAAAGTACTCTAAAAAGACTTAGCAAGGCCATTTTTCTAAAAACAATCTTCCAAATGCTAGCTGGGGAATATATTGATTCTTGTTTACACTCTAATAACCGTGATTTGCAGAGATTGACAGTTGGCCTCGGCAAATGCATCAGTCCCTCAAAGTCCAAATGTATTGTTACGCAAAGCGAAACGACCTAATATCGTTTAACAATAAAAACGATAAACAAAAGCTACCAGCTACACCAACACAATACACACGACACCAATACGCACTAACACTAAGAATACAACGAACGTGTTGATTATCTAAAGCTGCACATACACATGTGTACAACGAACCAGGTAGCAACAACAACATAAAGTAAACCAGCTACGACAAATATGTAACGGACAACATAAGCAAAGTACACAAACAACAATGCACTAGCAATAGAATTCTCGAGAAGGCGCGAGCTAGAACCTTCCACATCGAGAACGTTCATCATACTGATCATACGTGCGTGCGGACTATAAAAGGGCTGGACAAAGCAAGCAGTGGAGAGAGTTAATTTAGTCAGCCTTGTGTGAAGTTGCGTGTGAACAAAATAAGTCGTGGTTGTAAAGATCTAGCGAATACTTGTGTGAACTAGTACAGTGAATAAACTGATTATTATTGTTGTATCGTTAATTTCTATACGGTGGTACACAAAAGAAGTGTAAATAATAAAGAGAGTTTAAGAAAAACTAAAGACATATTTGTTTTTACTTTGTTGCAATTAACGAACTCACATTTAAACGTTTTTAAAAAGGTAAAAACGTAACAATTGGTGTCAGAAGTGGGATTGCAAAATCCAAAAGTAGAAATAAATAAATAAAAACCAAAAAAAAAAATATTAAAATGAAGCTCACCGAACTAAGAGTGGAACGACTGAAACGAGAGTTGGGTAAACTAGAGCTGCCGACGACGGGAACGAAGAATGAACTGCAAAGGCGGTTAAGGGAACATCTGCAGCTTCAGGGCATTAACATCGATTCTCACGAGTTCGAGGAAGAAGAGGAACGAGAATTACAGGCCCCTGCAACTCCTAGCGTTGCTGACATAAATTTGTTCCTAGCAGCTATGATGGAGAAAATGCAAGTAGCAAACCAAAAGCTATTGGCGGAAGTATAAGAAGCTTCTAGAGCTGAGAATCAAAAGCTATTTGCTGATGTACGAGAAGCTTCTAGAACCGAAAATCAAAAACTGTTAGCTGAAGTACGGGAAGCTTCTAGAGCTGAGAACCAGAAGCTATTTGAAGCTTCTAGAGCCGAAAACCAACAACTGCAAGCAGCAATTTTGTCAAAAATTGAAAAGGAGCTGGAAGCAACATCTGGAAAGCTGCAGGAAATCCATGAGTCGGTCAGCAAAAGGATCACTAGTGTCGAGGAAAGGGTGTCACATTTAGAAAAGGCCGTTGACACGAAGGTGGACAATCTGGAAAAGACCGTTGACACTAAAGTGAACAATTTGGAGAGGACCGTCGGCGGAAAAATCGTTATGATGGAGGAAAAGATCAACAACCTCCAAAGCCAGCGACCAGAACCAGTGCGAGTCGTTTCGGAAAGTACCGGCAGGATAAGAACACCTTGCTTTGATGGTAGCTCACCCCTATCCGTATTCAAATTCCGATTTGAGACAGTAGCCAGCAGAAACGGATGGGACGATGGAGAGAAGGCTCTAGAACTAATTCTGGCGTTAAAAGGTGTCGCAGCTGAGATTCTAGAGACCATGCCAGCCAGCAGCAGAAACAACTACAACGAATTAATGGTGGCATTGCAGCGTAAATTTGGCGATGAGCACAAACGGGAACTATACCGCATGGAGTTGAGATGCCGGGCGCAAAAGGCAAATGAGTCATTACAAGCCTTTGCAATGGAGGTTGAGAGATTAGTGCAGCTCACATACCCAGGAGAAAACCATCCATTGATAGACAACTTTAAGACCGAGGCGTTTGTTAATGGCATACGCGACCCTGACATTAAACTGGCGGTATGTTCTACACAGAAGACAACTTTTGCAGAGACCGTGGCATTCGCACTAGCCCAGGAGACCGCTCGCACGATTTCTAGACCACAAGTCAGTAAAGTGCGAAAAATGGAAGTCGTGGAGGAGGGAGAATGCCTTTTGGACAAATTTAAAGAGATGTTGAAGCAAGTTTTGGGAGAAAATGGACAAAAGGCTAAAATTAAATGCTTCAACTGTGGAAAGGGTGGCCATTTCCAAAGAAACTGCAAAGCGCCACATAAGAGATCAAGGTCCGCCTCACCATCAAGGAATAAGAAACGGGCGAACTACGAGCCAACTTCACAAGAGTCCCCGTTAAACTAAATCGAGCTAGCACTGAGGGGCAAGTGCTGGCTCCCACAAGCGAGGGCCCCACAATCTCAATATCAGTGATGCAACAGAACAACAACAATCTTACGGCGTGCGGCTACATAAATGGCAGACCACATACCTTCACAATAGACACCGGGGCGACGCAGTCTATCATCAGGCCAGATGTAGTGAAGGGAAAGTGTGAGGCACTTAGCAATGTAAGACTACGGACAGCTACGGGAGAGTCTGCCACCGTCCACGGAAAAACAGAGGCGAAGGTGACTATAGCCAACATTAGTGTAAGTCACATCTTTATTGTTGCCGATATTGTGGACGAGGTTATAATTGGTGCCGATTTCATGATAGCTCATGGCATCAATTTGAATATGGGGCAACATATTATGAGTTGGCGAAATGTAGAGATACCTCTAGACGTGGGGTACAAGCATCAAGTGCACGCAAGAAGGATAGTTGCGGTCGAACAACTCAAATTGCCACCTCAGAGTGAAAGCTGCTAAAGAGGTATGCTTTCGCTTTCGCCACGAACAACAAAAGGCAAGGAAGAACAGCTATGGTCAAACACGAAATTGATACTGGCGAAGCGAGACCGATAAAGCAGGCACCCAGAAGCATACCGCTGGCGAAGCGTAATGAGGTTAAGGAGTTAGTCGATGAAATGAGGAAGAGCGGTGTAATCGAACCATCATCGGGTCCGTGGAGCTCACCTGTGGTCTTAGTAAAGAAGAAAGATGGCAGTACAAGATTCTGCGTAGACTACAGGAAGCTGAATGATGTCACCAAAAAGGATAGTTACCCGCTACCGAGAATTGACGACACACTCGACACGCTAGCCGGAACAAAATGGTTTTCCACATTGGATCTACAAAGCGGGTATTGGCAGGTGGAGATTGCAGACAAGGACAAAGAGAAAACCGCATTCAGTGCGAACGGCGGCTTATGGCAGTTTAAGGTTATGCCATTTGGACTCTGTAATGCTCCGGCCACATTCGAGCGGCTTATGGAACGTGTGCTAAAGGGACTGCATTGGAAGACTTGCCTGGTGTATCTCGACGACATAATAGTGATGGGCAGAACTTTCGACGAACACCTCAAGAACCTGGGAGAAGTTCTGCAACGAATAACAACGGCTAGACTAAAACTAAGCGTAAAGAAATGTGCATTTTTCCAAAAGCAGGTGAAATATTTGGGGCATCTTGTCACAGCAGATGGCATATCCACCGATGAAGATAAAATACGAGCAGTAAAGGACTGGCCTCGTCCCCAGAATCTTCATGAACTACGCAGCTTTTTGGGACTATGCACATACTACAGTCGCTTTGTGCCTAACTTTGCCAGCGTGGCTGCAAGTTTGCATGAGCTCACCAAGAAGTCAAAAGTCTATCAATGGGGTGAGCCACAGGAGAAGTCGTTCCAAACATTAAAAGCCTTATTGTGTGCTGCACCAGTTTTGGCATATCCAGTCCCAGGAGAAAAATTCATTTTGGACAGTGATGCTAGCGGATATGGTATTGGTGGTGTACTTTCGCAAGTGGTTAATGGAACAGAGAAAGTCATAGGCTACTATAGTCGCACATTGTCAAAGCCTGAACGGAACTACTGTGTGACCCGACGAGAGCTACTTGCAGTGCTGGAGTGCATAAAACATTACCATAAGTACCTATATGGCCAACATTTCCTGCTAAGGACTGATCATTCCGCACTGAGATGGCTGCTACAATTCAAGAACCCCGAAGGACAGTTAGCACGTTGGATTGAGCGCCTCCAGACTTACGACTTCAGCATTGAACACCGAAGAGGCATAAAACATGGGAATGCTGATGCTCTCTCACGGCGACCTTGTAATTTGGAGTGTAAACACTGCGTGAAAGCTGAGCAGAAAGAATCCATCGTTGATATCCGGCTAATGCGGATCGAAGCCAACGGAGACTGGTCCGAAGCACAAAGAAGTGACCCAATATTGGCGAAATTAATAGCAGCTAAGGAAGAGGACAAACGACCCACCAGAAATGAGATATCCGCAGAAGGTCCTCTTACAAAAGCATATTGGACACTATGGGACAGTCTAAGGTTGATAAACGGGTGCTTATATAGACATTGGGAAAGCGCTGACGGCAAGACCTCATCCAACCTATTGATAGTGCCTTCCTCCAAAATGAAGGAAGTGTTAGGGGAGTTCCATAATGGAGCCAGCGGAGGACATCTTGGAGTGACCAAGACGCTGGAAAGGCTAAAACAACGTTTTTATTGGGTTGGATGTCAACAAGCAGTGTCGAACTGGATAGCAAACTGTACCCAGTGTACGGCAGCTAAAGGTCCAGTAAGAAGAACTCGAGATCAGCTACAGCAATATAACTCAGGCGCACCTTTCGAGCGGATAGCCATGGACGTTGCAGGCCCTTTTCCAGTCAGTAAATTCGGAAACAGATATGTTCTCGTTGTGATGGACTACTTCAGCAAATGGCCGGAAGTATATGCCATACCCAATCAAGAGGCGAACACAATAGTTAACGTTTTTGTGAACAGCTGGGTATGCCGCTACGGGGTTCCAATAGAACTACATTCCGATCAAGGCAGAAATTTTGAGTCAGCTGTATTCAAGGAAATGTGCGAAGTATATGGCATTAAGAAGACTCGAACGACGCCTCTTCACCCACAGTCAGACGGAATGGTAGAGCGATTTAACCGAACCCTGGAGGAATACTTGCGAAAAGTAGTGAGCGAGCAACAGAAAGACTGGGACGAACACATTCCGAGGTTTTTACTGGCGTACCGATCGGCGGTCCATGATTCAACATCTAGATCACCCGCCAAGGTTATCTTTGGGACTGAGATAAAACTGCCCGGTGACTTAGAATTTGGTGTTAAGCCCGCCACAGAGAGGAACGAAACATACACTGGAAACGAAGAAAGCCTGAATGAAATTCATGAGTTTGTACGCACCCGTATAAAAATGGTCAGTGATAGAATGAAAGCCAGGTATGATAGAGCAGCAAACACGGAGGGCTTCCATGAGGGACAAATGGTTCTGCTATACAACCCAAAGCGGAAGAAGGGATTATCTCCCAAGCTACAAACCAGCTGGGATGGACCGTATAAAATAATTAAGCGGTTAAACGATGTCGTGTACAGGATACAGAAAGCTAACAGCCCCCGAACAAAATTGAAGGTCGTACACATAGAGCGACTGGCAAAATATGGGAAAGGAGATAATGAGCCTATTCGGGACGAACAGGCTTAAGTGGGCGGCAGTGTTACGCAAAGCGAAACGACCTAATATCGTTTAACAATAAAAACGATAAACAAAAGCTACCAGCTACACCAACACAATACACACGACACCAATACGCACTAACACTAAGAATACAACGAACGTGTTGATTATCTAAAGCTGCACATACACATGTGTACAACGAACCAGGTAGCAACAACAACATAAAGTAAACCAGCTACGACAAATATGTAACGGACAACATAAGCAAAGTACACAAACAACAATGCACTAGCAATAGAATTCTCGAGAAGGCGCGAGCTAGAACCTTCCACATCGAGAACGTTCATCATACTGATCATACGTGCGTGCGGACTATAAAAGGGCTGGACAAAGCAAGCAGTGGAGAGAGTTAATTTAGTCAGCCTTGTGTGAAGTTGCGTGTGAACAAAATAAGTCGTGGTTGTAAAGATCTAGCGAATACTTGTGTGAACTAGTACAGTGAATAAACTGATTATTATTGTTGTATCGTTAATTTCTATACGGTGGTACACAAAAGAAGTGTAAATAATAAAGAGAGTTTAAGAAAAACTAAAGACATATTTGTTTTTACTTTGTTGCAATTAACGAACTCACATTTAAACGTTTTTAAAAAGGTAAAAACGTAACAGTATTATGCTTTCAAAAACCAAACCAGTCATACCTGAATTGAATATCAAGGAAAATATAATTGACTTTATCAAGTCTGCAACCAATCTGGGGATTGTCTTTAATGACAGATTATCGATTATCGGCAGAATTTACAACATGCTTCGAAATTTATGGGCTGTCATAGATTCGTGTTAACTTGCTAAAACGTATTTAATTCCTGTGCTTTTGTATGGTCGTGAAGACTTCGCAAACTGCGATAGTAATGACAACCGGAAACTCAACTTGACATACAATAATATAGCAAGATATGTCTTTCTTAAATGTCGTCGGGATCATATTTCTCATTTAGCGTACCAGATATTTAGAGTGAAATTTGATAATATTTTGAAAATTAAATGCCTCATTCTATTCCATAAAATTCTTAACACGAAACAGCCGAAATATTTATTAAGCCGAATTAAGTTTGCTAGATCTTTATTCAACAACGGTATAGGACTCTTCTTTCACAGCGACAGTTTATTATACACATCACAAGTATTTGGAATTCCCTCCCAACTTCATCCAAAAGTTAGCCAATGCAAATGTGTTCCAAAAGGAGCTATTTACATTATTCTCTTAATAAAAAGTTTTAACGTTATTATCTCGGTTATTATATCAGTTAAATATTTATTATTACTTTTTAGACCGATTTTTGTAAATATTTTTTTTTAATTTGTTATAATATTGTTACATAAATCGAAACGACCTAATATAGTTTAACATTAAAAACGATAAACAAAAGCTACCACCCTGCAGGAGATTGAACTAGTACCTAACTAGTACAAAACTAGTACAAAAACCACCAGTAGTAGTACTCAACTGTCAACTTTTCTATACCGTCTTAATGATCAAATTAGCATTGAGTGTGTTTGAAAAATTACTAGTACCATTGGTTCTAGTTTGGTACTGGTATATTTCGTACTGGTATAATTATTAGTACCATTGGTTCTAGTTTGGTACTGGTATATTTGGATATAATTGGGACATTTCGAACCACTTTATTACTAGTTCTTTTGTATGGAAAAAGTTACCAAAATTTGGTAGGTTCCTTTGTTGGTTATGTGAAAAATAATGGTTAAAAAATTAGATTTTTTATAATTATTTATTAAAGTATTTAAAAAATTTAAAACAACAATATTCTTATAAATCACAGTTTAATATATATAATTTAATATAATGAAAAAAAAACAGTCCCATTTTTTCAAGGCTGGCCTAGACCTTATCACAATGTGAAATTTTAAATATTAAAATATTTTAAAGCACTAAAAATAACTACGCTTTGTACTAAAATTTATTTAAACAATATTTTAAGGCAAAAATAAAATACAGGCCCATTTTGTCAAGGCTCGCTGGACCTTATCACAGTGTGAAATTTAAAAGTTTAAAATATTTTAAGGCACTAAAAATAACTACGTTTTGTAGTAAAATTCAATTAAATAACATTTTAAAGCAAAAATAAAAACAGTCCCAATTTTTCAAGGCTGGCTAGACCTTATAAAAAAATGTAAAGTTTTAAATAATACAGTTTAAAATTAAGTCATTGCCCAGTGGATGAATCATTTTGTTCATTTTTTAACCTTTCCAAGCGGTTGGCTTTAAAAATTTTTTTTCTGAAGCTGGAAAGCTTTTCTTAAAGCTATATCGTGTCTATATATGTGTCCGTATAGAACAAAAATTATTAGGACTTTTTGTTGAAAAGTAGCAGTCATTAATAAATGCTCCAACTATTTCACCTCTAACATACGCAAAGTTATTTTTTACAATTTTACTTTCCTATAAAAACTTAAGCCCGGTGTAAACTAGTGCCAGCTGTACCAGTACTTGTACTAGTAGCTTTTAGACAACTGACGCTTAATCTCCTGCAGGACAGCTACACCAACATAATACAACACGACAAAAATACACACTAATGAATACATCGAACACGTTCCAAGTAAACCAACAACAACAAGCATGAGGGATGGACAAGTGTGCAAAATACACAAGCAACAATGCGTTCGCTTTAGAACAGTGGTGCTCAAACACATACTACATACTACATACATACATCAATATATTCATCAATACATACATACATACACGCATACATCAAAATATTCATCAATACATACATACATACATACATCAATATTCATCACTACATACATACATACACACATCCATCAATATATTCACCAATACATACATACATACATAAGTTCATTATGTAATAACATACACGCAACACAATAAACCAAATTTTTTTATTTTTTTTTATTTTCCCAGTGTACGATTTTCAAAAATTAAGTTGAATTTTGTTCTCCGCTGCTTTACCAACACAACCAAAACTATGGTAGTATGTGTTTGAGCACCACTGGTTTAGAGCGAACATTATATTTTATAAATGAGTTTTGGCATTTCGACAATTTACAAATTATCGATAAGTTGCGTTATTAAAGCGTCTTATTAATAATATTGAAGCATATTATATAATCGGTTTTAAATTATAATTTACTCCAATAAATAATATTGGACAAGTGACAATACTTTTTTTATAATTTTTATTTCTGCAATCTATTTACAAATAAATATTAAGCAAAACTTATAGCTACTACAACAATTTCACAGAGTGATAGGTTCCTACGAACCTAACTATTGTATATATGTATTTAAAATAGGTATTTACATTAAATTATTTACACATACTGAAAGTTATATTTGAAATGGGAGATATAGTATATGTAACCTTTTTAAGCGTCTAACTTCAAAAGTATCATCTAACAGTGCAATCGCAAAAAAATTTTGGTGGTTCCTTAGTCTTTGTTGGTATTTTGTAAATTTTAATTTCCTCTTTTATAAGGCGTATATTAAGATCACGGTGAATAGCGTTGTTTCTCATAAACCACGGTGCGTTGGTTAAAAGTCTAAGTGTTTTAGACTGATATTTTTGAATTATATCAATATTTGAGTAGGATGCAGTTCCCCATAGCTGTATTCAGTAAGTCCATATTGGCTTTAGTACCGTTTTATAATGCAAAAGTTTGTTGATAAGACTTAATTCGGACCTAGGACCAAGAAGCCAATGCATCTTTTTCGTTTTGAGTTCAAGTTGCTTTCTTTTCTGTTTTATATGGTCTTTCCAAGTTAAGCGCTTATCCATTATAAGTCCTAAATATTTTACGTGATCAGACTTCAGTATAACAGTTCCGTCAAGGTAAACGGGAGGACAGTCGCCTTTTTTCAGTGAAAAAATTACATGATTGGATTTTTCCGCATTCACTTTTATATTCCAATTTTTTAGCCAATTGCTTATTACATTAGGCTGTGTTTGTACTATATCGGCTGCTAAAACGGTGGATTTACTGGTAGCTAATATAGCAGTGTCATCGGCATAAGCAGCAATCAAAACGTTTTCTTTTGTCGGCATTTCAGCGGTAAATAATGCATATAGTATTGGGCCTAATACGCTTCCTTGAGGCACACTTGCTTTTATTTTTCCGATTTCTGAGTTTCCCCATTGATATTAACAAAAAAAGCTGCGTTCATGTAAGTATGATTTGAGTAAAAGATAATATGGAGCTGGCAAAAGTTTTTTTAACTTAAATTGAAGGCCATCATCTAATATCTAATTTGTTTAACTATTCTATGACAATGGTCGGGAGTTCCATGCTAGTGTCGGAACCCAAATTGATGATCAGGTATTATTTGTAGATACTGTAGGACCGGTAGTAGTCTTTTTTGAAAAAGCTTTTCAAATAATTTACATATAGTAAGCAGCAAACTGATAGGCCGGTATGATTCAACACAATGTTCTGGCTTATAAGGTTTATTAACCATTATAATTTTTGCATGTTTCCACTGGGTAGTAAAATGTGCCTTCAAATGGCGTTGAACAAAACCGTAAGAAAAATTAAAGCTTTTTTCGGCAGATTTTTTAAAACTTTTGCATCAATATTATCATATCCTGCTGATTTCTTTGGATTAAGCTTTTTTATTTCAGCTATAATTTCATTAACCCTAAAAGGTTTAAAGGGTAGACTCATTTGGCATGGAATATCTAAAAAGGAGTTTATTGTGGAATCATGTTCTAGCGTACAAAATGAAAAAGGAGTAAATATGTCTTCAAGGTAGCTCTTAAAGGCAGCAGCTTTATTCTTATCAGATCGACACCAATCACCATTTATGTTCTTTATTGGAACATTACGCTTTTGAGCATGTTTTAGATATTTGGTTGCTTTCCAGAGATTGTAATCGTTATTATTAGCAGGACTTAGCTTGTAAAGATAACTATTGATTGAATCATTTTCTAATTCTCGTAGCCTTTTCTTAAACTGACTAGCTACACGATTAAAATTTGTCTTGTTCACCGGCATCCTTAACCTCTTCCATATATTACGCAGTCTTCTTTTCGCTGTGAGTAGTATGTTTTTGTATTTTCTAGGTCACTTATTCCATACAAAATTTGGTGCATGCCTGCTTCTTCTTGTTCCTTTATTTTGCATTGCTTTTTAAACTAATGATTGGACGGACAGAATGAGGGTGCACGTTTCCCAGTGTATAAAGAGACTGTAATGTGAAAATGTATGTACGTTCTGAACCAATACGAATGATTGGACGGACAGAATGAGTGTGTGCACGTTTCCTCATCTACATCCCAGAGTATAGAAAGACTGTAATGTGAAAATGTATATACGTATGTACGAATGTTTGGACGGACAGAATGAGTGTGTGCGTAACATGTAATGTGTATGATCGTTTTTTTTTTAATAGTAAATTCTTGACACGCACTGCTCATGATCACAGGTAGAAGAAATAGAAATATAAACTAATAAGAAAGGGTAGGTTGGTTGTGCAGTTGTTTTTTTTTTTTGTTGATTTAATGTTGAAGAAATAGAAGTAGGTTGGTTGTGCGGTTGTTTTTTATTTTTTGTATGATTTAATTAGAAGGATCTTTAATTTTATACTGATAATAAATTCTCGTCACGTATTGCTCATGATCAAATGTAGAAGAAATAGAAGTATCAACTGATAAGAAAGGGTATGTTGGTTGTGCAGTTGTTTTTTTATTTTTTGTATGATTCAATTAGAAGGATCATTAATTTTAAATGTGATAAGAAAGGGATGAACACCTGCATGATCAATTTTTTTTTTTGATAATAAATTCTAGTCACGTTTTATCATAGTCAAATGTTGAAGAAATAGAAATATAGTTGTACGTGGTGTTGTTGCCGCGTTTTAGTCCTTATGATTTTTTTTTGTTTACAGGATGTACACCTGCATGATTGTTTTTTATTTTTTTATATGATTTAATTAGAAGGATCTGTAATTTTAAACTGATAAGAAAGTCTTGTTTAGTTCTTATGATTTTTTTTTGTACACAGGATGAACACCTGTGTAAAAATTTTTTTTGTATACAGGATGAACACCTGCATAATAAATAACAAATTCTTGTCACGTATTGCTCATGATCAAAAGTTGAAGAAATAGGAAAGAGATGAACACCTGCATGATAGTTTTTTTTGTAAACAGGATGTACACCTACGTGATAGTTTTTTTTATATACCTAAATAGAAACATGATTGTGCATGTTCATTTTATTTGTATTACTTTGCAAACGAATGATTGGACGGGCAGAATGAGTCTATCTACGTTTAATCATCTACATTCCAGAGTATAAATAGACCTGTTTTTAAGGATTTAGAATTTTTAGTTTTACTGTTTTAAATAAATAAAATTATAGAATAAAGGGATTAATTAAAACAAATTAGTTTTTATTTTATTAGATATTTCTTTTTTCAGATTTTTACAGTTTCGAATTTAAAAATAGGTTTATAAAGATTAAATAACTTAATTATTAACAAATATTGTGTATAGAATGTTTGACATCGACAAATGTTGAAAGTTTGTGAATAAGTATTTTCACAGTTAGATCTATGTATAATATTATTAACACATATAAATGGATAATTTACATAATTAAAAGTTCTTAATTCATTTATAAGTTTCATAAATAAATCTATATGCTCTTTGTCAATCTGATTACTGTGAGTTGTTAATAGTTCTTCCAATTCAGCTGATGTAACCATTTTTCCCCTTCTTTAAAAAGTCAATAGTAGGTTGCGTAAATGCGGGACGATGTACTCTGAACAAAGAGTAATAATTAACTAAACAAAGATTTCAGATGTGGTTAAGTTTTTTTTGTCATTTATTATATAATTTCTTCGTTTGAATTTATTGAAAATTACAATTTATTGAAAACACAATTTTTACATTTAGTAAGATTATAAAAATTAATTATATTTTTAACTTCATTTTCTACTTGATATAGTCTATGTTTATAAAATATACAGGGGCAGGTGTCAGGACCGCATGTACTGTTTTCTTTTGACCATTCACAATCCTCGAAATGTTCACCATGTCTATTTTTTATTCTCTTCAGGTTGCCAACATACTCCAGTTGTGTTTGTATGTTGATGAGTTTAGTTTTATTCTCATCAGAAATTATGCGTGAGAATGATTTTAAAAAGTTGTATATTTCCTTTAAAATCATTGTATGTTAATCTACTGCTACTGTATGCTCATGTGTAGAGTTTTGTTGATGGTTTTAATATTTATATGATTTAAGATCGCTCGTAAAAGATAACTCCTATCGTCTTTATGGTTATGTATTTCAGCACCGGTGTCTATATCCCACTCGTGTTCGGGTTAGTACTGAGAACAGTAGGTGTTTAGTTTTCGATATTTATATTTTAATCTCTTCTACACAATAAGATGTATACACAGTAATGTCAAAAAAACTACAATGTTACACAATAAACCAAATTTACTCTTTTTATACCTACACAAATTTTAAAATTTCATAATATTGTGAAATTAAAAGAATATTTTTTTTTTTTTTTATTTATATAACATATAAAATATTCAGAGTTACATACACATTTACAATATTTTCTTTACTTCATTTGTAAGAGGTACATATTCAAACATTCTATCATGTATAATTAAACAATATGCAGATGTGGTATGTTTTGTTATGTCTTCAATTCGATTCGTATATCAATAGGTCCAGTTTTTACAGCTTCATTTTGATGTGTTACATCTAGAACAATTATTGGTGCAATTGTCTTAAAACTATCTCGTTTTAGTAAGGGTTGCGAGGGGCGTGAATAATAACTTTCTTGAAATCTTGAATACATATGATATAGTAGAGCGAACCGATTTCTATCAAATTTAAGATTTAAATCATCGTAGGGATACGACTCTGAGTTGAGATGAACTTTAACATCGGATAGATTACAATGTATAAATTTGTTAGATTTGTCTCGAAATGCTATTAACAGAAATCGAGGTCTTTCACTTTCACGAGCAAGCTTAACATTCCATAATATTGTATTGCTTTCGGGAAGAGAGGGGTAATAATACATATCCCAACTTCTAAACGATATATTCAAAGGTCGACGACTGTTGATAGTTTTATACATTTCCAATTTATAGGCATCAGCAAGTTTAACATGTGGTACTTTCCATGTTATATTTAAAATCGATAGTTTACATTTTTCACTTGATATATTTGATTTAAAGACTTGAGAATCATCTTTAGATCGTAGAAGAATTAATTCGTGTTTGGAATTAACTAGTATCTTATTGAAATCTTCAGCAAATCCGAGTAACATTTTTAATGGAACACAAAAATTAAAGCTTCCACTAATAAGGGAAAGATCAGATTCACCATTGATTGGTGACCATCCTGCATTTACTAATGCATCATTTTCGAATTGATTTAATGAAATATAGTTCTTAAGCCCTAGTTATGCTACCGGAACGTAATGTAACGCAATGTAACAGTAATGTTCACGGAACGTAAAAATATAAGAGCAATTATAGAACGTAAAGACGTAATCATATGTTTTTAGGTAAACAAAACAATAAAAGAAATAAACAAAAACTAATAAAGAAATAAAAATTGCAAAAACTAAAAGACAAAAATTAAAATATGGATACAGAAGACCTGTTTTTGGGTTTTATTTTTTATTTTTTTATATTTATTATTGTTTTTTAAACAAACTTAATATTAATTTCAGATTTTAAAAACTTCGTTTTCACTCTTTTTATCACTTTTATTATGGCGCCTTTTGTTTTACTTTAATTCAGCTGTTAAACAGTGTTATCACTACAGAGTTTTTAAGGTTCATTTCAACGATTTTATATTTATTTAAAGGTACTTATTAAAAGTTTTATGTACTGTTTCTGTAAACTAAACAATTTCACTTTCACTCAAACAAAAACACTCAATTTAGTTTGTGTTGAGGAAAACAAGCACAAAATTGAGTGCTTTTGATTGTATTTTCCATATAAATAGAGCAAGTGAAATCGTTTATTTTACAGAAACAGGGCGGTTACTCCGTAACTCGATTCGAAAATTTTCATAGAAAACCAAAAATAAACTTAGCAGCACCTAAAAAAATATCGAAAAACAAAAGAAAACCGAATTCATTAAATAAATGCATATATGTATATATGTATGTATATCTGTAAGCTAATTGTTTTTGTGTCTAGACTCTTATGCCTCCTAATTTTCTTTAACTAAATACTGAGTAAAAGAGTCGCCGTGGTCTAGTAGGTAGTGTGTTGGCTTATTAGACGAAAAGCCAGGGTTCGAGCCCCAGGCCAGACATCAAAATAAAATACAAAAAAGTATTTTTTCGGCGACTTCCTCTCAGCAGATTTCTGGCAAAAACTCTGAGAGTAAATAAAATTGCCATGAAAAGTTTCTCAAAAATTTGTCGTTCGGAGTCGACTTTAAACTATAGGTCCCGCCACTCATATATATATATATAAAATTAACACACACAACATAAGTGGTGTGAGAAACTAGGTCGTAATCCAGACTGAAGGGTTGTAATGACCAATTATGTATGTATGTAAATACTGAGTAATTACTGGTGAACTTGATTGTGGATTTGAATCAAAGTGTTTAATTTGGCTACCATTTTTATTGTCTGCCCAAACCTAATAAACGTTAAATGTTTAATAACTCCGCGATAGATCGCACTCAAATATTTAGATCTATCTAAGCTTACTTTTTTCCAAACTTTAACATCTCGCTGCGGTGGACCAAGTGAAACCAAATCTGATCTTAGTTTTTGCCACAGATTATTGTTTCTTGCATACGGCACTTTTAGATGTCCCTTGGCCAAATCCAGATGCGTCATCATAAAGTCCACAACAGTTTTGTATTGTCTTTGGTCGGTATATACAATTCTTTTTTACTCACTCCATTGAGATTGTTTAAAATATATTATTTTATGTTTATTTTGCAATGTATTTGTATTAATTAACTTACATTTTAAATTTATTATTAGTTGTCACCAACACAATTGCTAAAGAAGAATTTTCGAATGTTTACTAAGCTTTTTATGCTCGTTTTCGTAATACAGAGTAACAGAATTTTTTGTTTGTACGAAAAAAAAAGAAAACATTGGTATCACTTTCGAAAAATTTCCGTACTTTCGTACTACAGAGTACAATTTTTTCGAATACGTACATTTTAATTTTTGTATCGAGTTATAGAGTAACCCCAGGCCAGGTATTTGGGAAACCAAATTTGTACGAACGTTAAAACGTAGTTATCTTCTCTAATAAAAGTAAAGTGAAATGCTTTTCGAACGCTTTAATTAGTTAAAAATCTATAACTATATTTTTCTAATTTAAAATAAAAATAAACACTACCTACATAATGTAATAGTAAAATAGTGTTTATTTTTATTTTAAATTATAAAAGTTAATAATGAAATAAATTATAATTTGGGTTTTTAAAATATGTGAAGCTTTATTTAAAGAGAATTCCACTTACAGACAAACATAACATACGTACAAAATGTAAATTCTGTTTATAATTTCAATTTTCAGTTTTGGTGGTTTTTAATATTGACATGTTGTTAACACTGCTAAACAGATGTCACGTAAAAATGTAAGAAAATTCTATTTTTTACAGATTCTTACGTTCCGGTTAAGTTACATTACATTTCTATAACCATTCGTATTGCTTTATACGTAACAAAAACGATCAGCTGTTTCTTACTGTTGCGTTTACATTCCGTTACGGTAGCATAACTAGGGCTTTAATATCCGTTGTTATACCCAGATGACGTGTACGATCAATTTCTACAAAATTTATCTCATAACGAATTTCATCGAACAGATAGGACATACAGTTATTTAAGAGTTTTAATGATGGAGAGGCTGTAGAATCGTCTTCTATTGCAAATCCTTCTATGTATAGAAAACTTTCACTTGGTAGAACTAACAAATCTGAATTGAATTGATATACGAATTTCATCGTTATTCTTAAATGATTGTAGATATGATGTATAACTATGATATTCTTTCTTGATGATTGAATTATCAAAATTTGGTTGTTGTAGTATGTTAATTATACTCATTTTTGTTTTAGTTTGAGACCAAGTTGTTTTAGAAATTCACGATTATGTCTACTGAGATTCTGTGTCCTCTGTTTTTGTGTCTTTTTTATTTGTGATAATTTTTTAAAACCTTCAGTTCTTGTTGTTGTTTATATTGCTGGAGCTGGGTGTAACGCTTTTGGTTGCGATACTGATAATGAATTGTTATTGTTGTTGTAGGAATTGTTTTTACTATTGAATATAATCATTCCTTCAGAGGTTTCAAATGTAATCTAATAGATATTTTTTCTCCGCGAAAATTAATAAGGTTTCCGTCCTGATCGGCTACTTTTAGAACAATGGTGTTGATTGATCTAGCATTAACTGGTAAATAAATGACGTTTGCTGGTGCTTCTCTTATTTTATAGCCAGGACTCACGTTAAGCGAAAATTGATGTAGAGTGTGAGCAGAAACGTTACTTATATAGGATCCGCTGACCATATTACACTCAATTAAAATAGTGTTTATTTTTGTAACATCTATTGTTTTGTCTGATTTATGCTCTTCACCAGGCTTTAGAACTCTCTTACTAAATCCAAGTAGTGTTCCAATTGATCTCTCTTTATCGAAAAATATCGTATCAATTGAGCTCTCTATGTAGGTTGATAGTGTGTTATAATTTGAAGGAGTATTAAGTTTTCCTTTTACATTCAACTTTTTATATTTTCTAAATAGAAAATCAGCTAAGTCTGCAAATTCATATGATCCCACAGGAATTTCTATAATATGGTTACCAATATGAAACAAATTGTTCTCATAATTAATATTCGGAATTGAGTGATATGTATCAAAACTTATTAGACCGCAAACATAGTTTGATTCAAGCACAATGGGTGGAAAATAGTCAGCAACTAGTTTTGATGTATTTCCGATCAGAGTTAATGTTATGGACATCTTAACGTATACCTTGCGAATGAATAATTTTCAAATATTACACTGTTTTTATAATGATGTTGATGACGATGCTGATGTATTATTTGAATTTATCCATGAATTGTGATTTAATGAAAATCCCAACCATTTAACATACAACATATTTCCTCTGCTCTTTAACACTTTTTCAACTAAATATGTTTGAGTGTATTTCGTTTTCAAAAGTTCATATTCATAAAATCCACCTTTAATTTCACTACCACGATAGTCTTCTAAAATGTAAGTATTGGGATTTGTATTCCTTATATTTTTGATTTTGAAGATTTCTGTAGTCCAATTTGGTGTATATCCTTTTTCAAATACATGTTTATAGTTGCTTGTACGAACATGATCACCAATTTTAAACTTAGGTCTCCTAAAACCCTTTAAGTTAGTGTAGACGGTATCCAAAAGAGTTTTTTCATTGAAAGAGTTCACTTCATTTGGTCTCATTTTAATTGTTCTATGAAGTTTATTATTATATTTATCGATCAGTTCTTGATATATGTTTATCCATTTGTAAGTTTCTTGAAAGCTAAACTCTTTCCACATCATCCCTTTCAATGTTCTGTTAAATCTTTCAACTATTGATGCTTTCAAAGAACTATATGTTGTATAGTGATTAATTTTATGAGATTGTATTAAATGTTGAAATTGATTATTAAAGAACTCTCTACCATCATCGGTTTGCAGATTACACTTTTCACAGCAGCCGTTACGTTCTGTGCACCTTTATTTTTAACGGCAACAGCCCAGGCTTTTTTTGAAAAAGTATCTATAACTGTTAGAAGATAACGATATCCATTGTTATATGTTTCATAGCTTCCCATTTCAACTAGATTAGCTTGCCATAAATCATCAATTCCCTTCAGTACAAATCGTCTTCTTTTGAAATGTTTTCCAGCTTGTTTGTGTAATTCTTCTGCTATTTGTCTTTTGTCTGCATTCAAATCCATATTATTTATATGTGTATTTGTGTGTGTGAGTGTGTATGTATAAGTATATTTTATTCGATTTTTAGTTTTTCCTTTGACTGAATGATTTGAATAGATATTCTTCAATATGATTTAACCTTTGATTATAGATATTAATTCTCTTTAAAACTTCAATTTCAATTTTCTTGAAAACTTCGTTAAACACTTTCATTTCACCTTCAATTTTATTGAATTTCTCTGTAATTTTATTTCTGTATTCAATATTTCCATTATAGTTTTCCTGCTTAAAATCTATTATTGCCTTCTCAACATAGTTATCAAGAGCTTTTTCAAGTTTCTCCATATAGTCTTTTATTTTCTAAATTTTTACAGATTGTTCGCTAAATTTATTTTTAACATCATTACTCTTTATTTCTTGATTGTGTATAATTGAAGTATTAACATTATTTTCGAATACTTTCATTTCATTGTCATGTTTTAGATAAACATTTTCAATCTCACTTTTTAAATTGCTTATTTGATCAACTAGATCATCATATATTTGTGTTATATATTTTTTGATTACAATATTTTTGTTTTTATGATTATATTTATTAAAACTTTCTCCAAATTTATTAATATAAGACATCTCTTTCACTCTTCTAATAAATTATGTTAGATTCTTTAAGTTCTTCAATAATAGAGATTATTTCGTTTTGATGATTATTGTGACCAGCACCTTCCGATGAGAGAAGTAAACGTAGTCTGTCAACTAGTTCATTAGGATCATCCCAATATATATAGTTTGATTTCCGATTATCTAGTGATTTTAGCAATAATCCACTGCCTTTTGTTGAAATTTTTGTTGTTGTTTTGAATAAATGTTTAATTATTCGTCTATATTTGAAGGCTCGTGTTCCTTTCACTTGTTCCTTATATTCATAACGACGTCTATGTGCATTGGTATGAATTAAAATCTCTTTATATTTCTTTAAATCATTTTTAGTATAATGGAGAGGTTTTGTATGAAATACTAGTTCAAACAATCCAGGTGTCATTTTCAATTTCATGTTTCCAATCTGCATAGTATTATCTCCATTAAATATTAATTTTTCCTTGCCATATTTCCAACTTCCGTCTTGATCTTGATTAAAACCATAAATTTTATCCAATTGCTTATTATCAATAAGTAATTGAATATTTTCAAATAATGGAGAGCTTTTCATCAGCTTTAAACTTTGTTTTCTTTTCAAGTTTTTGATAAATGTACTTGATACAGGTCTATTATGACCATAGTTTTGTTCATCATCATTATCATCAGTTGACCTATTTCCATATTGAAAATCGTCACTATCACCATTTACGTCATAATAATCATCATCATCATCAATAGTGTTGTCTATATCTTTATGCTTATGTTCAAGTTTTCCGATGATTTTATTATCACCATTTACATAATCATTATCATCCTCGCCACCAAAAGTGTTGGCTATATACATATCCTTATCCTTATGTTTATCTTCAAGTTTTCCAATGATTTTTTAAGTGGTTTTGTTATTGGTTGAAAGGTATCTTCTAATAAATTAACTCTATCTATTTGATTCAGTTTAATATTTTTTAACTTTTCCTTTAGAACAGCTCTTGTCTTTACAAGATCTTCTAACATTTTATTATGGTAATTTTTAGGCATTATAATAATTTTTTTATTTGGTTTTGATCTGGTTATGATCTGTTTGCTATCTGGTTATGATCTGCTCGCTATCTGCTCACGATCTGCTTTATACCTGGTTGCGATCTGCTTGCTATCTGGTTATGATTTGCTTGCTATCTGCTCACGAACTGCTTTATATCTGGTTACGAACTGCTTTATATCCGGTTACGATCTGCTTGCTATCTAATATCAAATAACATATCATAGTTGTATGAAACTATGAAATCCTTTTCGATAACGTCCTTTATTTATTAAATCATCCTTGCTTACAACAAGAAATCCATATTTATCTTTCCAACACTCACTGCAAAGGTCAACAAATTGTCTAAAAGTCATATCACCAATAACATGATCATTATATACATGTTTTAAATTCATTTCATCCTGTTTAAATATTATAATCATATTTGCATTATCACGTATTAGATGTTTTGGAATTTTAGTATATATTTGACTCAGATAAAAGCAATCAATAAATTTATGTCTTCCCATGCAGAAGTAGTCTCTTATACTATTTTGTTTCTCACAAATAATGTTCTTGTGACCCATTACTTTTGTCACTGATGGTTGGTTTTAACGAAAAACATCTCTCATAATTAGAAGAGATGTTTTAACGAAAAACATCTCTCATAATTAGAAGAGATGTCTTAACGAAGAACATCTCTCACTGATATTGTTCATTATGTTCTAAAAATGTAAATATGAATATTATTGCTTATTTTTAGTCAGTTATTCGAAAACCATCAAGCAGGTAATTACCCCCCATGAAGTATTAATAAAGTTTGTTTTATTAACCCCATTCTTTTTTTCCTCTTCATTATTTTATAATAATTTTTTTCCTTCTGGAGTTTGGATTCCTGAGGAACCCTCATCCACCCCATCATTTGCTGGTCCTTGAACCGGATCCACGGATTTTTATATAAAGTGAAGTGTTCTTGAACCCCAGCATTTAATATTATCTTCAACCAATCATCCCAAATAAGTAAAATCAGCATATAAAGGTATGTAATTATAATTTAAAAAGAAGAAAGGTTTTTTTTTTTAATAAAACGGAAAGGAATGGTGAAATGAAAATTCTATATACATATATACATTAGATGAAAACAAAATAAATTTGAAAAGTGTCTTTAAAGTCAAAGTAATATAAAAATAAATCATACACGGCCCATTGTGCAAACGGTATTCGCATAAGCAAAGTGCATTAAAATTCTAAAGTGAGTTTCGTTTTAAGAGAAAAGATAAAGAAAAGATAAAAAAAAACCAACAAATCAAGTGGCGATCCGTTATCTTTTTTTCTTGTTTACAAAATTCACTTAACTGTAATAAATAAATTTTACAGAGTTTGATAAAAAAAAGTTTGCTTGAAAAAGGTTGCAATCGAACGTGTGGAACTTAAAGTTGTTTCAAAAAGGTTGCAATCGAACGTGTCGAACTTAAAGTTGCTTCAAAAAGGTTGCAATCGAACGTGTCGAACTTATATATATGCAATATAAGAAATAGAATAAAGAATAGCAAATAGAAATAAAAACAAAGGATTATAATAGTGATCGGAAAAAATAAGATCCTATCAATTTTAAGTCGTGATATTGGTTTTTATTACAGCGAAAAAAAAAAAACAAATTTTGTTCTCCTTATTGAAGAAAAGTGTTCTGGGCATTATTTTGATTTTTTATCGTCTCATTGAACCATGTCTCTGTTGGAAAAATTCATTCGTTCCTCGGACCGCGTTGTTGAATTTAGTGCGTACTTTTCTTCCATCCCTCAAGAAGACCATACGTCTCATAGCTTGGAGGTGCAAAAGGATGAAATGATCCACTTATGGACTGGATTGAGGTCAGCTTATGATGACGTTCTGTCTAAAAGGTCGGCTTTAGAGGAAGAAGTTAGCGCAGAGACTATTAAGAATAAATACTTTTCCGCGTATAATGCCCATCTCAAGTGTCTCTCCAAAGCCAATGAGCTTTTAAGTTCTTTTAAACTTAACCCAACTGGCTCCTCGAATGAAACTAAACCCCATACCACATCAGTGGACCCTTTTCATTTACCTCCTTGCGACATGGAGGCCTTTTATGGGGACTATAGTTCCTGGCCTACTTTTCGCGATCAATTCTCAGCCCTATATGGCGACCAAGCGCATATATCGCCAGTTGAGAAACTTTGTCATTATTGTGAGTTTAAAGCCAACGTGTAAAGAGCTGACTTTTCATTCACTGAAATTTAGCTATCTTATAGCCAGTTTAAAAAACTAGCTTAAAGCTAATTAAAAGTAGTAAGTTTATAGTTAGCTACAAATAGGTTTACTTTAAGTTAACTGCTAAGTAACTAACTTTAAATTAATTTAAAAGTAATGCAGAGTCGGACAATTGACTACTTCCTAGGACATCGCAATGTTAAAATAGTTAGTCATTTCCATATAAAAGTAATCCAAGTGTCAACCACCACTGCTTGAGAAATAGTTGGTTTTAAGTTAATTTAAAGTGAACTGAGTGTACGACAGGGTATCTTCTCACACAACTTATGTTTGTGTGCTAATTTTATAGACGAGTGGCGCGATCAACAGCTTAAAGTCCACTCCGAACGACAGATTTTTGGAGACACTTTTTCATGGCAATTTTGATTTACTCTCAACATTTTTTCTAAAAATTTGCTGAGAGGAAGTCGCCGAAGAAATATTTTTTATACTTCGAATTGATCGAGATGTCTGACCTGAATTTTGGAAGATCACAAGATCTAGTATATTAAAATACTCTAGTACTGTGGCGTATATTAGATGGGATGACATTACTTTTATCTTAATGGAAGAAATTTGTTTTCTTAATGGAAGAAATAGAAAATATAAGTATGATATAGTATAAGTATCTAATATATCCTCACAGATGAGTAGTATGCTTATGGGGTTTCTCGACCAGTTTCTTCATACAAATTTGGGAGCATGCCTACGCTACAGTCAGTAGTGTTAGGTTAGTTGATAGGTTTGTAACATGTATATTGGGCGGACAGAATGAGTGTGTGTGTGTGTGGTTAGCCATCCTTTGATTGAAAGTGAGTAGGTTCGTCTCGAGTCTGAGTTCATGATTCCGACGATCCGCGAGTGCGTGATGTAGGGTACCGTAAACACATGTTGTGGACTTGTGCAATGTTATGCTTTTGTTTTTTTTTTTTTTTGCTGTAAACAATAACATCGCACATGATTATGATTTCTTATTCTTAAGGATAAGATTAATAAGAATATTTCTTAACGAAACCAAATTTTAAAACGCTTGACTCATATTACAGTTTTTAATGTAAACAAATACAGAATTTTGGATGTGGTTATGCTTAATTAATTTTTTTGTATGATTTAATGCGATATATTTCCGTTATGTGTGGTCCTTTTCTTGTTGACAAATGTGGGATAACGACATATTGTTGCTGTAAACAATAGCAGCGCTTTGTTATAAATAATAGCAGTGCGACTACTTATCATTTCTTACTATTATGCATAAGATCAATAGGAATATTTTTTTTTAATGTAAACAAATTTTAAAACGCTGACTCAAGAATTATGCAGCTGTGTGCACGTTTACATCGTATACCTAAATAGAAACATGATTGTGTTTATTTTATTTGTGTTAATATGAGTATATATGAGTGTGTGCATGTTTCCTCATTTACATCCCAGAGTTTAATTGTGAGCATTTTTTTTTTATTTCTAATTATTATACAACTGTATATTTAGTATAAATTGGGATTCTGAATGGAACTTTTCAATAGTCATATGCTGAAAATAAAAGGAAAAAAAACTAAAAAAAATGAACACAGTCTCCGGTCTTAATAAACTCAGTTTGAAGCAGTACGAGAAGGAAGCAATAGGTTTAAAGGATATACCTATAAATAACATCAATCCAATCATTAAATGTAATAGAGTGAATACTAAATTCGGGGAAAGGATAATGCTCGAGTTAGAAAAAAGTATAGTCTTTCTCCCTCAAAAATATTTAAGGATGACAGGAGATTAAATTGAAGACCTCTGTAAAGGCAATTTTTATTTAAAAAAAATTAAACAAGAAATTACTAATTATACTTTACAATTTGGAATGTATATGTATTATAATTGCTAAACATATTTTCTTAATAACAAAATTTGGTAATATCATTTAGATTTACAAAATACCCGTTTATACCGAATTTCATCACGATACCGATGTTTTTAAGCCATTTATAAGCGCAAACGTGAATTTCTAAAGGGGACTTTATATGGGGACTAGGGTCAAATGTGATCCGATTTTCACCAAACTTTACACCATGATTTCTTAGTACACAGAACTGATCCGTGCTAAATTTTATCATATTGTTCAATAATTACCATAATTATGTGTAAATAAGTGCAATTTCGAGGGGAATTTGTATGGGGGCTAGGCGAAATCACTGACCGATTTGAACCAAAATCAGTTGGGTTCATCCTTGGGCCTAATTATCACTAACACTATCAAAAAATTCAAGCCATTAACTCATAAAACGCTTCTATTAATTTTAGCCAGGTTTTGAGGCAAAATGCCGCATAGTGCGTCGGTTAGATCACAATGTATAAATTTGTTAGAGCTATTTCGAAATGCTATTAACAGAAATCGAGGTCTTTCATTTTCATGAGCAAGCTTAACATTCCATAATATTGTATTGCTTTCGGGAAGAGAGGGGTAATAATACACATCCCAACTTCTAAACGATATATTCAAAGGTCGACGACTGTTGACAGTTTTATACATTTCCAGTTTATAGGCATCAGCAAGTTGAACACGTGGTACTTTCCATGTTATATTTAAAATCGATAGTTTACATTTTTCACTTGATATATTTGATTTAAAGACTTGAGAATCATCTTTAGATCGGAGAAGAATTAATTCGTGTTTGGAATTAACTATTATCTTATTGTAATCTGTTGCAAATCCGAGTAACATTTTTAATCGAACACAAAAATTAAAACCTCCAGTAATAAGCGAAATATCAGATTCACCATTGATTGGTGACCATCCTGCATTTACTAATGCATCATTTTCGAATTGATTTAATGAAATATAGTTCTTAAGCCCTAGTTATGCTACCGGAACGTAATGTAACGCAATGTAACAGTAATGTTCACGGAACGTAAAAATATAAGAGCAATTATAGAACGTAAAGACGTAATCATATGTTTTTAGGTAAACAAAACAATAAAAGAAATAAACAAAAACTAATAAAGAAATAAAAATTGCAAAAACTAAAAGACAAAAATTAAAATATGGATACAGAAGACCTGTTTTTGGGTTTTATTTTTTATTTTTTTATATTTATTATTGTTTTTTAAACAAACTTAATATTAATTTCAGATTTTAAAAACTTCGTTTTCACTCTTTTTATCACTCTTATTATGGCGCCTTTTGTTTTACTTTAATTCAGCTGTTAAACAGTGTTATCACTACAGAGTTTTTAAGGTTCATTTCAACGATTTTATATTTATTTAAAGGTACTTATTAAAAGTTTTATGTACTGTTTCTGTAAACTAAACAATTTCACTTTCACTCAAACAAAAACACTCAATTTAGTTTGTGTTGAGGAAAACAAGCACAAAATTGAGTGCTTTTGATTGTATTTTCCATATAAATAGAGCAAGTGAAATCGTTTATTTTACAGAAACAGGGCGGTTACTCCGTAACTCGATTCGAAAATTTTCATAGAAAACCAAAAATAAACTTAGCAGCACCTAAAAAAATATCGAAAAACAAAAGAAAACCGAATTCATTAAATAAATGCATATATGTATATATGTATGTATATCTGTAAGCTAATTGTTTTTGTGTCTAGACTCTTATGCCTCCTAATTTTCTTTAACTAAATACTGAGTAAAAGAGTCGCCGTGGTCTAGTAGGTAGTGTGTTGGCTTATTAGACGAAAAGCCAGGGTTCGAGCCCCAGGCCAGACATCAAAATAAAATACAAAAAAGTATTTTTTCGGCGACTTCCTCTCAGCAGATTTCTGGCAAAAACTCTGAGAGTAAATAAAATTGCCATGAAAAGTTTCTCAAAAATTTGTCGTTCGGAGTCGACTTTAAACTGTAGGTCCCGCCACTCATATATATATATAAAATTAACACACACAACATAAGTGGTGTGAGAAACTAGGTCGTAATCCAGACTGAAGGGTTGTAATGACCAATTATGTATGTATGTAAATACTGAGTAATTACTGGTGAACTTGATTGTGGATTTGAATCAAAGTGTTTAATTTGGCTACCATTTTTATTGTCTGCCCAAACCTAATAAACGTTAAATGTTTAATAACTCCGCGATAGATCGCACTCAAATATTTAGATCTATATAAGCTTACTTTTTTCCAAACTTTAACATCTCGCTGCGGTGGACCAAGTGAAACCAAATCTGATCTTAGTTTTTGCCACAGATTATTGTTTCTTGCATACGGCACTTTTAGATGTCCCTTGGCCAAATCCAGATGCGTCATCATAAAGTCCACAACAGTTTTGTATTGTCTTTGGTCGGTATATACAATTCTTTTTTACTCACTCCATTGAGATTGTTTAAAATATATTATTTTATGTTTATTTTGCAATGTACTTGTATTAATTAACTTACATTTTAAATTTATTATTAGTTGTCACCAACACAATTGCTAAAGAAGAATTTTCGAATGTTTACTAAGCTTTTTATGCTCGTTTTCGTAATACAGAGTAACAGAATTTTTTGTTTGTACGAAAAAAAAAGAAAACATTGGTATCACTTTCGAAAAATTTCCGTACTTTCGTACTACAGAGTACAATTTTTTCGAATACGTACATTTTAATTTTTGTATCGAGTTATAGAGTAACCCCAGGCCAGGTATTTGGGAAACCAAATTTGTACGAACGTTAAAACGTAGTTATCTTCTCTAATAAAAGTAAAGTGAAATGCTTTTCGAACGCTTTAATTAGTTAAAAATCTATAACTATATTTTTCTAATTTAAAATAAAAATAAACACTACCTACATAATGTAATAGTAAAATAGTGTTTATTTTTATTTTAAATTATAAAAGTTAATAATGAAATAAATTATAATTTGGGTTTTTAAAATATGTGAAGCTTTATTTAAAGAGAATTCCACTTACAGACAAACATAACATACGTACAAAATGTAAATTCTGTTTATAATTTCAATTTTCAGTTTTGGTGGTTTTTAATATTGACATGTTGTTAACACTGCTAAACAGATGTCACGTAAAAATGTAAGAAAATTCTATTTTTTACAGATTCTTACGTTCCGGTTAAGTTACATTACATTTCTATAACCATTCGTATTGCTTTATACGTAACAAAAACGATCAGCTGTTTCTTACTGTTGCGTTTACATTCCGTTACGGTAGCATAACTAGGGCTTTAATATCCGTTGTTATACCCAGATGACGTGTACGATCAATTTCTACAAAATTTATCTCATAACGAATTTCATCGAACAGATAGGACATACAGTTATTTAAGAGTTTTAATGATGGAGAGGCTGTAGAATCGTCTTCTATTGCAAATCCTTCTATGTATAGAAAACTTTCACTTGGTAGAACTAACAAATCTGAATTGAATTGATATACGAATTTCATCGTTATTCTTAAATGATTGTAGATATGATGTATAACTATGATATTCTTTCTTGATGATTGAATTATCAAAATTTGGTTGTTGTAGTATGTTAATTATACTCATTTTTGTTTTAGTTTGAGACCAAGTTGTTTTAGAAATTCACGATTATGTCTACTGAGATTCTGTGTCCTCTGTTTTTGTGTCTTTTTTATTTGTGATAATTTTTTAAAACCTTCAGTTCTTGTTGTTGTTTATATTGCTGGAGCTGGGTGTAACGCTTTTGGTTGCGATACTGATAATGAATTGTTATTGTTGTTGTAGGAATTGTTTTTACTATTGAATATAATCATTCCTTCAGAGGTTTCAAATGTAATCTAATAGATATTTTTTCTCCGCGAAAATTAATAAGGTTTCCGTCCTGATCGGCTACTTTTAGAACAATGGTGTTGATTGATCTAGCATTAACTGGTAAATAAATGACGTTTGCTGGTGCTTCTCTTATTTTATAGCCAGGACTCACGTTAAGCGAAAATTGATGTAGAGTGTGAGCAGAAACGTTACTTATATAGGATCCGCTGACCATATTACACGCAATTAAAATAGTGTTTATTTTTGTAACATCTATTATTTTGTCTGATTTATGCTCTTCACCAGGCTTTAGAACTCTCTTACTAAATCCAAGTAGTGTTCCAATTGATCTCTCTTTATCGAAAAACATCGTATCAATTGAGCTCTCTATGTAGGTTGATAGTGTGTTATAATTTGAAGGAGTATTAAGTTTTCCTTTTACATTCAACTTTTTATATTTTCTAAATAGAAAATCAGCTAAGTCTGAAAATTCATATGATCCCACAGGAATTTCTATAATATGGTTACCAATATGAAACAAATTGTTCTCATAATTAATATTCGGAATTGAGTGATATGTATCAAAACTTATTAGACCGCAAACATAGTTTGATTCAAGCACAATGGGTGGAAAATAGTCAGCAACTAGTTTTGATGTATTTCCGATCAGAGTTAATGTTATGGACATCTTAACGTATACCTTGCGAATGAATAATTTTCAAATATTACACTGTTTTTATAATGATGTTGATGACGATGCTGATGTATTATTTGAATTTATCCATGAATTGTGATTTAATGAAAATCCCAACCATTTAACATACAACATATTTCCTCTGCTCTTTAACACTTTTTCAACTAAATATGTTTGAGTGTATTTCGTTTTCAAAAGTTCATATTCATAAAATCCACCTTTAATTTCACTACCACGATAGTCTTCTAAAATGTAAGTATTGGGATTTGTATTCCTTATATATTTGATTTTGAAGATTTCTGTAGTCCAATTTGGTGTATATCCTTTTTCAAATACATGTTTATAGTTGCTTGTACGAACATGATCACCAATTTTAAACTTAGGTCTCCTAAAACCCTTTAAGTTAGTGTAGACGGTATCCAAAAGAGTTTTTTCATTGAAAGAGTTCACTTCATTTGGTCTCATTTTAATTGTTCTATGAAGTTTATTATTATATTTATCGATCAGTTCTTGATATATGTTTATCCATTTGTAAGTTTCTTGAAAGCTAAACTCTTTCCACATCATCCCTTTCAATGTTCTGTTAAATCTTTCAACTATTGATGCTTTCAAAGAACTATATGTTGTATAGTGATTAATTTTATGAGATTGTATTAAATGTTGAAATTGATTATTAAAGAACTCTCTACCATCATCGGTTTGCAGATTACACTTTTCACAGCAGCCGTTACGTTCTGTGCACCTTTATTTTTAACGGCAACAGCCCAGGCTTTTTTTGAAAAAGTATCTATAACTGTTAGAAGATAACGATATCCATTGTTATATGTTTCATAGCTTCCCATTTCAACTAGATTAGCTTGCCATAAATCATCAATTCCCTTCAGTACAAATCGTCTTCTTTTGAAATGTTTTCCAGCTTGTTTGTGTAATTCTTCTGCTATTTGTCTTTTGTCTGCATTCAAATCCATATTATTTATATGTGTATTTGTGTGTGTGAGTGTATATGTATAAGTATATTTTATTCGATTTTTAGTTTTTCCTTTGACTGAATGATTTGAATAGATATTCTTCAATATGATTTAACCTTTGATTATAGATATTAATTCTCTTTAAAACTTCAATTTCAATTTTCTTGAAAACTTCGTTAAACACTTTCATTTCACCTTCAATTTTATTGAATTTCTCTGTAATTTTATTTCTGTATTCAATATTTCCATTATAGTTTTCCTGCTTAAAATCTATTATTGCCTTCTCAACATAGTTATCAAGAGCTTTTTCAAGTTTCTCCATATAGTCTTTTATTTTCTAAATTTTTACAGATTGTTCGCTAAATTTATTTTTAACATCATTACTCTTTATTTCTTGATTGTGTATAATTGAAGTATTAACATTATTTTCGAATACTTTCATTTCATTGTCATGTTTTAGATAAACATTTTCAATCTCACTTTTTAAATTGCTTATTTGATCAACTAGATCATCATATATTTGTGTTATATATTTTTTGATTACAATATTTTTGTTTTTATGATTATATTTATTAAAACTTTCTCCAAATTTATTAATATAAGACATCTCTTTCACTCTTCTAATAAATTATGTTAGATTCTTTAAGTTCTTCAATAATAGAGATTATTTCGTTTTGATGATTATTGTGACCAGCACCTTCCGATGAGAGAAGTAAACGTAGTCTGTCAACTAGTTCATTAGGATCATCCCAATATATATAGTTTGATTTCCGATTATCTAGTGATTTTAGCAATAATCCACTGCCTTTTGTTGAAATTTTTGTTGTTGTTTTGAATAAATGTTTAATTATTCGTCTATATTTGAAGGCTCGTGTTCCTTTCACTTGTTCCTTATATTCATAACGACGTCTATGTGCATTGGTATGAATTAAAATCTCTTTATATTTCTTTAAATCATTTTTAGTATAATGGAGAGGTTTTGTATGAAATACTAGTTCAAACAATCCAGGTGTCATTTTCAATTTCATGTTTCCAATCTGCATAGTATTATCTCCATTAAATATTAATTTTTCCTTGCCATATTTCCAACTTCCGTCTTGATCTTGATTAAAACCATAAATTTTATCCAATTGCTTATTATCAATAAGTAATTGAATATTTTCAAATAATGGAGAGCTTTTCATCAGCTTTAAACTTTGTTTTCTTTTCAAGTTTTTGATAAATGTACTTGATACAGGTCTATTATGACCATAGTTTTGTTCATCATCATTATCATCAGTTGACCTATTTCCATATTGAAAATCGTCACTATCACCATTTACGTCATAATAATCATCATCATCATCAATAGTGTTGTCTATATCTTTATGCTTATGTTCAAGTTTTCCGATGATTTTATTATCACCATTTACATAATCATTATCATCCTCGCCACCAAAAGTGTTGGCTATATACATATCCTTATCCTTATGTTTATCTTCAAGTTTTCCAATGATTTTTTAAGTGGTTTTGTTATTGGTTGAAAGGTATCTTCTAATAAATTAACTCTATCTATTTGATTCAGTTTAATATTTTTTAACTTTTCCTTTAGAACAGCTCTTGTCTTTACAAGATCTTCTAACATTTTATTATGGTAATTTTTAGGCATTATAATAATTTTTTTATTTGGTTTTGATCTGGTTATGATCTGTTTGCTATCTGGTTATGATCTGCTCGCTATCTGCTCACGATCTGCTTTATACCTGGTTGCGATCTGCTTGCTATCTGGTTATGATTTGCTTGCTATCTGCTCACGAACTGCTTTATATCTGGTTACGAACTGCTTTATATCCGGTTACGATCTGCTTGCTATCTAATATCAAATAACATATCATAGTTGTATGAAACTATGAAATCCTTTTCGATAACGTCCTTTATTTATTAAATCATCCTTGCTTACAACAAGAAATCCATATTTATCTTTCCAACACTCACTGCAAAGGTCAACAAATTGTCTAAAAGTCATATCACCAATAACATGATCATTATATACATGTTTTAAATTCATTTCATCCTGTTTAAATATTATAATCATATTTGCATTATCACGTATTAGATGTTTTGGAATTTTAGTATATATTTGACTCAGATAAAAGCAATCAATAAATTTATGTCTTCCCATGCAGAAGTAGTCTCTTATACTATTTTGTTTCTCACAAATAATGTTCTTGTGACCCATTACTTTTGTCACTGATGGTTGGTTTTAACGAAAAACATCTCTCATAATTAGAAGAGATGTTTTAACGAAAAACATCTCTCATAATTAGAAGAGATGTCTTAACGAAGAACATCTCTCACTGATATTGTTCATTATGTTCTAAAAATGTAAATATGAATATTATTGCTTATTTTTAGTCAGTTATTCGAAAACCATCAAGCAGGTAATTACCCCCCATGAAGTATTAATAAAGTTTGTTTTATTAACCCCATTCTTTTTTTCCTCTTCATTATTTTATAATAATTTTTTTCCTTCTGGAGTTCGGATTCCTGAGGAACCCTCATCCACCCCATCATTTGCTGGTCCTTGAACCGGATCCACGGATTTTTATATAAAGTGAAGTGTTCTTGAACCCCAGCATTTAATATTATCTTCAACCAATCATCCCAAATAAGTAAAATCAGCATATAAAGGTATGTAATTATAATTTAAAAAGAAGAAAGGTTTTTTTTTTAATAAAACGGAAAGGAATGGTGAAATGAAAATTCTATATACATATATACATTAGATGAAAACAAAATAAATTTGAAAAGTGTCTTTAAAGTCAAAGTAATATAAAAATAAATCATACACGGCCCATTGTGCAAACGGTATTCGCATAAGCAAAGTGCATTAAAATTCTAAAGTGAGTTTCGTTTTGAGAGAAAAGATAAAGAAAAGATAAAAAAAACCAACAAATCAAGTGGCGATCCGTTATCTTTTTTTCTTGTTTACAAAATTCACTTAACTGTAATAAATAAATTTTACAGAGTTTGATAAAAAAAAGTTTGCTTGAAAAAGGTTGCAATCGAACGTGTGGAACTTAAAGTTGTTTCAAAAAGGTTGCAATCGAACGTGTCGAACTTAAAGTTGCTTCAAAAAGGTTGCAATCGAACGTGTCGAACTTATATATATGCAATATAAGAAATAGAATAAAGAATAGCAAATAGAAATAAAAACAAAGGATTATAATAGTGATCGGAAAAAATAAGATCCTATCAATTTTAAGTCGTGATATTGGTTTTTATTACAGCGAAAAAAAAAACAAATTTTGTTCTCCTTATTGAAGAAAAGTGTTCTGGGCATTATTTTGATTTTTTATCGTCTCATTGAACCATGTCTCTGTTGGAAAAATTCATTCGTTCCTCGGACCGCGTTGTTGAATTTAGTGCGTACTTTTCTTCCATCCCTCAAGAAGACCATACGTCTCATAGCTTGGAGGTGCAAAAGGATGAAATGATCCACTTATGGACTGGATTGAGGTCAGCTTATGATGACGTTCTGTCTAAAAGGTCGGCTTTAGAGGAAGAAGTTAGCGCAGAGACTATTAAGAATAAATACTTTTCCGCGTATAATGCCCATCTCAAGTGTCTCTCCAAAGCCAATGAGCTTTTAAGTTCTTTTAAACTTAACCCAACTGGCTCCTCGAATGAAACTAAACCCCATACCACATCAGTGGACCGTTTTCATTTACCTCCTTGCGACATGGAGGCCTTTTATGGGGACTATAGCTCCTGGCCTACTTTTCGCGATCAATTCTCAGCCCTATATGGCGACCAAGCGCATATATCGCCAGTTGAGAAACTTTGTCATTTGATGAAGAAGACTAAAGGCGAAGCTCATGATATTGTCAAATCATGCCCATTTACAAATGCGGGTTTTCGGATGGCATGGGATAATTTAATCGAACGTTATGAGAACAAACGCGTCCTAGTAAACGCACAACTTAAGACTCTTTTAAGCCTTTCCCCTATTACCAAGGAATCTGGTCCCACTATAAAAGCGCTGCAACGAACAATTAATAATTGTGTATTAAACTTGACCTTGTTGAATATAGACACCAAAAATTGGGACGTTATTTTTGTCTACATCTGTTCAACATGCTTATCCGATGTTACACTCAATCTGTGGGAGCAATCAATTAAGGACGTTACTGGCTTACCAACCTGGAAGGAAATGGACGCATTCTTATCCAACCGCTTTCATACTTTGGAGTCCGTGAGCGATATTAGGACAACAAGTAACCCCACTAGCTATTCGAAAAATAATTCGCATTTCAAATCTGATAATCCCCGTGGTTCGCGAAAGGTAAATTCTTTTCATACTAATGTTTCGCAAAGTAAAACAAGTAAGTGTACCTTGTGTCAAGATTGCCACCCTCTGCGATTATGTCCGCAGTTTCTAGTTATGTCTGTCGATGAGCGTTTTGCTTTAGTGAAAGATCAGGGTCGATGCACTAATTGTTTGGCCACTTCTCACGATTTTAGGAAATGCAAGAGTCAATTTGTTTGCTCTACTTGCAAACAAAAGCATCATTCTCTTTTGCATCGCACCATATTATCGAATACTAACTCTAACCCCCTTTCAAGACCTCTGCGTGAAACTCAAACTCATGTTGCCACTTCAACTTAAAATAACTTACCATTCTCACTCCCCATGAATACCCCTTCAACCTCTGCTGCTGCAAGAAATCATCAATCGTATTCGACGCGTTTACAAACCCCTAAATCGAATTTGACCCTATTAGGAACAGCTCTCGTGACTACCATGGTCGGTGACCTTTGCTGTACGGTTCGTGCTCTTATTGACCCTGCATCTGAGGCCTCGTTTATATCAAGATCTCTACAACGAAAATTGGCGCTTCCCTTTAGAAGTTCACATACGAATGTCATTGGTCTTAGTGGTTCTATTACTACTACTTCATCTCAAATTGGACAAATCGAAATTAAATCAACTTTGGACCCCCATTTCTCCACTCATGTTGACGTTTTTGTGGTTGAAAATCTTACTGGATCGTTACCTAGTTACCCCCCCTCTTCACTCGACAAATCTGATTTCTCCGACTTACCTTTGGCTGATTCTAATAACCAAGAAGGTTCACATGTGGACTTACTCCTGGGGGGAGATATATACCCGATGGAATAAAAATCGAACTCTTGTCGCGCAACAGAGCGTATTCGGTTGGATTATTACTGGTCGACTCGATTATGGTTTAATTAACTCATCGGTATCATCTTTTTTTAACAAGCTTGATGTTAATTATTTGTTGAGCCGGTTTTGGGAACTCGAAGAAGTACCTACTCGACCTACAGTCTCGGATGATGACAAATATTGTGAAGAATTATATCAACGAACTACGTACCGTAATTCCTCAGGTCGTTTTGTTGTTTCTCTACCCTTTATTAGAAATTTCCCCTATGAAAAGGCTCTTGGCCAATCTCGAAACATCGCTATGTCCCAATATGTACGCAATGAGACTCGTCTCAGTAAGGATATGGAGTCTAAATCAAAATACGATGAGGTTATTTTAGAATATTTAACCCTTAACCATATGAAGAGTGTAACCCCCGATTTAACCTCTAACCCGAAATCGTATTATTTACCCCATCATGCGGTCTTAAAACCCGACAGTACTACCACTAAGCTACGAGTAGTATTCAATGCATCATGCCCATCATCCAATGGAGTTAGCTTGAATGATATTCTTTACCCCGGGCCAGTTTTACAGGCCGATTTACCAACCCTTATAATCAGATGGCGTTTTTTTAAATACGTTTTGAATACTGACAGAGAGAAAATGTATCGTCAGATACTTGTTAACCCCCAAGATACCCCGTTTCAGCGGATTTTATTCCGTAACTCCCCCCGTGAAAACGTCACTGATTTTGAATTAAAGACAGTCACCTTTGGTGTCAATTGTGCTCCCTATTTGGCAATAAGGACTTTATTGGAGTTAGCCAATCAGTGCGAGCGTGAAAAACCCCATATTTCGAATATCATAAGAAATTATATGTATATGGATGATGTATTGTTTGGATCCCATAGCATAGATGATGCGATTAAAACCCGAAATGATCTTATCGATGTTCTTGCTTCTGCTGGTTTCGCCCTAAGAAAGTGGACCGCTAATAACTGCGCTACATTGCAAGGTATAGACCCTAAGAATTTATTGAATGATAACTTTTTAACTCTCTCTGATTCATGTACCTCAAAATTGTTAGGCTTGCAATGGAATGCTTCAACAGATTTCTTTTATTTTAAACCCCACGAATATCCTTGTTCAAATCAATTTACAAAGCGAGCTGTACTATCTGAAATCGCAAAATTATTCGACCCTGCCGGATGGTTAGCCCCGAAATTGATCGTTGCCAAGATGCTGATGCAACAAATATGGAAAGATCAGACTGATTGGGACGAAGTGATTAAACCTCCTACTTTGAAGCTGTGGAAAAGGTTTCTTGAAGATTACGCCAATATTGAGAAGATTAAAATCCCCCGTTTTATCAACTATCACCCTGCATTTTCCTTCGAAATACACGGTTTTTGTGATGCTTCAGAAAGGGCATACGCCGCTGCACTTTATATTCGCTCTAAAGCTCAAAATGGACAAGTCTTTACTCACCTATTGAGTGCGAAAACTAAAGTCGCGCCTCTTAAATATATAACTCTTCCCAGAAAGGAACTTTGTGGTGCAGAGCTTCTAGCAAAAATGATTCAACATTTTAGAACCCAACATCTCAACACTTGCTTTCAATCGTATATGTGGACTGATTCTACTATAGTTTTGGCATGGTTGCAAAAACCCTCTTATTTTTGGAACACGTTTGAAACCCGCGCTCTTCAACAAATAACCAACGACGTCAGCATCGCCCATCCTCATATCATCAGACAAAAGGACCCTATTCAGCTGCAACTACACAATCGGGAGCACCAACCATCGTAATCAATGTAGCTGCAAAATCGTAAAAGATCCATGTTCCTCATAATTATGTTATATTATATATTAATTAAAAAAAAAAAAAATAATGAATTCTGACTAGAAACAATGAATTACTTTATATATCCTATATTTTTTATTATATAAAAGAATGAATTACTTATATATTTATATGTATAAAATATCTATGCCTCATTAGTGTACAACTAAATATTTTTCTTTACATATGTATATCGAATCCGAATTTTTTTTATATACATTTATTTATATGCTATACATTTTTTGTTTCCACTCTATATCATGAACAATCTCCGTCTTTTTTTATTGCAATACTGCAAGGGGGGCGGAATGTTCATGTGACCCATTACTTTTGTCACTGATGGTTGGTTTTAACGAAAAACATCTCTCATAATTAGAAGAGATGTTTTAACGAAAAACATCTCTCATAATTAGAAGAGATGTCTTAACGAAGAACATTTCTCACTGATATTGTTCATTATGTTCTAAAAATGTAAATATGAATATTATTGCTTATTTTTAGTCAGTTATTCGAAAACCATCAAGCAGGTAATTACCCCCCATGAAGTATTAATAAAGTTTGTTTTATTAACCCCATTCTTTTTTTCCTCTTCATTATTTTATAATAATTTTTTTCCTTCTGGAGTTCGGATTCCTGAGGAACCCTCATCCACCTCATCAAATAACATCATCGAATATTATTATAGAATGTGGATAAGCTTTTGCTGGATTTAGAACTTCTTCATTTTCCGAAAACGTATATAGATTAATTTCTTTTATCGGTTTAATTGATTTTCTTAGATAGAAATATTTTGGTTGATATAATGATTTCGAGTACATATAGATGTTTTTAAATCTCAATCCGTTAGGACTTTCAATTAGACCTATCATCACATTAGTTTTACCACAATTCGATGGTCCCACTATCAATGCACGAATCGAATTCGGTAATAATGTATTGTGTACAACTGTTTTATCTCTTGACTGAAATGATTCATCAATATTTCTTATAATAATTTGCTTTGCTTGTTTAACTAGCTTCATGTTGACTGAGATACTGAAACAGTGATCGTATAAATTGGTGTATATATAGGAAATGGTCTTGATTTCAGATATTTTTGCGAGATGTATAAAACTAACGAGAAGAAAGGGTTATAATCTACAGTCAAAACAAAAACCCAGTCAGTCTAAGATGAGAAGAAGACTTGTAAACAACTTAATAAATAAATTACCTGTTGAATTACATTTGCCTGTTTATCAGTTTTGTGGACCTGGTACAAAACTTGAAAAACGTTTAGCAAGAGGAGATAAGGGTATAAATTTATTAGACGCAGCTTGTAGAGAGCATGATATTGCATATTCACAATCAAAAGATATAGACACAAGACATCAAGCAGATCAAATATTAGCTAAAAAAGCCTGGCAACGAGTTAAATCTAAAGATAGTGATCTCAAAGAACGTGCTAACGCATGGTTTGTTCCCAATGATGACGTGGGAACCTTTGAGGAGAAATTGGCCAGAATCGAGGATGCAATGGCACAGATTGGCGGCAACTTCATAGTTGCAGGCGATTTTAACTCCAGAGCGGTAGAGTGGGGAATGCGGAATACCAACCCAAGAGGCAGGCGAATTGTAGAGATGGCAGCTCGAACCGACCTGGTCGTCGCGAATGAGGGGAGCGTAGCTACCTTTAGACGACCAGGTTGCGAGGGCACCATCCCTGATATAACTATGGTATCGGATTGCATGTATCACAGAGTCAAGGAGTGGAGGGTCTTGGAAATATATACGGGCAGTGATCACTAGTACATATCATACACCTTTGCTCCAAGGAATAGACTTGAGGGGGACAATTACACCACGAATAATCGAATTTGGGATGCACGGAAATTAAATGCGAATCGGCTACTCCTGGAAGTGGATAGACTGTGTAGCAGAGTTGAACTCTCGGACTATGCGAGGACAAGAGTGGAACAAACCATGGAGATAATAAGACGCGGATGTAAAAAGGCAATGCCCTTGCGGAGACTTTCGAATATCAGAAGGAAGGCAGTGTACTGGTGGGACGACAATATCGCAGCACTCAGGCGACAGTACCTATGACTACGACGGAGGTACACTAGAGTCAGACCCGATGGACCAGCTGCTGACGAAATGCGGGCATATAAGGAGGCAAAGAAGTCTCTGAAGAAGGCTATATCGCGAAAGAAAAATCAGGCATTCCAGGAACTACGCGACGACGTAAACGTAAACCCTTACGGACTTGGATACAAAATTGTAATGGACAAACTGAACAGAAGGAAACCAATGGAAATTATGGACGAGCGAGTAATGAGAAATATAGTGGATACACTATTCCCTACTCATGAACCGGCGAACGAACGACGACGGAATACGCCCAATACAGAACCTTTGCCATTTTCCGCAGAGGAGCTGAACGCAGCTGCAGTCGGATTGAAACCCGGTAAGGCACCGGGGCCCGATGGCATCCCGCCTGAGGTAATGCGGGAGATTGCCAATCAGAGACCGCAATTCCTACTGGGAATGTACAACGCGTGCCTGAGAGAGTGTAATTTCCCCGAAATATGGAAGAGACAACGGCTAGTCTTGATAAATAAGGGAAAGGGCGATCCAGAGGACCCATCCGCGTACAGGCCACTGTGCATGCTGTATACGGCGGGAAAGCTGCTCGAGAGGCTTTTGAAGCCTCGGCTTGCTGCCGCGATTGCGAATAGTGGCGGACTGTCTGCTAGACAATATGGTTTTCGAACCGGTCGGTCTACAATTGGTGCCTTGAGAGAGGTGACTGAAGTGGCCAGGGTAACACAACGAGGGAGCAAATCTTCGAGGCCTGTAGTACTGCTTGCGACTCTGGACGTTAAAAATGCGTTCAACAGCCTTAGATGGAGCGACGTATTAAATGCTTTGGAGTACAATCTCGGTGCCATACTACATCTTGGCTATGATAAGTAGTTATCTGAATAGTAGACAGCTGGTGTATAACACAAGCTCGGGCCCAAGGGTGAAACATATAACATCAGGAGCGGCACAGGGATCTATACTCGGCCCCGACCTATGGAACGTCAACTATGATGGAATTCTGAGAGAGGATATGCCAGAGGGAACTTTTTTGGTTGGATACGCAGATGATATTGCAGCTGTTATCACGACCAGGAACACGGAAGAGGCACAACGAAAACTGAGACGTGTCATGCTTAGAACGAAAACATGGCTGGATGCCCACGGCCTGGATCTGGCCATGCATAAAACGGAATTACTGCTGATCACTGGTCGTCATATCCCCTTGCAGGTGGACATGAGTATAGGAGACGGAGTAATTAGGACCAAGAGCTCGGTGAAATACCTGGGAATAAGGCTGGATCCCAGACTAACATTTTCACATCAGATCCAGTACTCGGCTAACAAGGCCCAGAGGATCGTTGGACAGCTCAGTAGATTAATGGCGAACATTGGAGGCTCGCTACCGGCGAGACGGGGACTCCTGATGGAGGTTGGAAACAGCATTATGCTTTATGGGAGCGAAATTTGGGCCGAAACACTGAATGTTAAGAAGCGGACAAACGCACTGGTAGCGGTACAGAGAACGGCTGCTTTGCGTATCGCGTCGGCATATCGTACGGTATCCGCTCCAACCGTAGTGGTGATAGCGTGTATTATCCCTGTGGATCTGCTGGCAGCGGAGCGGATGGAGATCTATAAGGCGAAATCGGCTGGAAGTCATATAACCGCTCATTTCAGGGAAAACACCATTTCAAAATGGCAACAACGATGGAACGAGGAGGATAGAGGAAGATGGACGGCGAGACTTATTCCGGACATAAGGCCATGGATTGGTCGGAAATTTGGAGAGATAAATTACTACGTTACACAGATGTTATCGGGTCACGGATATTTTAGGAAATATCTGCACAGAATGGGAAAGACCGCCTCACCTTACTGTCTTTACGAGGAAGGGGAGATAATTGATGACGCAGAGCACACCGTTTACGAGTGTGCACGCTGGCAGAGCTATCGCTCTGCACTGACGTCGATAGTTGGGACGATCACGCCCGGTAACATTGTCGGGGTCATGACCGCGAGTAGGGAAAATTGGACCTCAGTGGCGAATTACGTGGAGAGGATTCTAAAACTGAAGAAGAGGGACATTGAGGCTGCAGAACATGTGGGCACGCCGGAATAGATGAAACTGGCACACGTGTCAAGCGAAATTCGAAGCAAGGATCTGGAGGAAAGGAATAGTGGAGACACTTAGATGTCTCTTCAACTTTCAACACGCAATCCGGACGCGGATATGAACATGCAGGGGCCAAAGAGCCAAAGGGACTCCACTCCGAAGTAATACCACCGTAGTTCCGGAGTGGGCACAACAAGTCCATGAGACGAGGGGGGATTTAGTGGGTGAGGGCCCCACACACGGAGGATGTGACGACTTCCTCTATGGTGCTGTTAGGTACATTTACCCCTCCTCGGCAAACGCTATGAAAGCTAAAGTGAAATTTGGATTAGGTTTGGAGAAGCAGAGACATAAGAAAAGAAAGAATTCAAAAAGAACGGGAAAATGAAAAATGAATAAATGTAATAAGAAATTATTCACAGCTACTGTGAGAAAAACTTTGAAACAATTGAAAGAACAGAAACGCCTTGATATAAATGATGCTGTTAAAATAACTCAAAAGACTATTCATTCAAATTTTAAAGGGAAAAAGCGAGCAGACATTATAATACCGAGAGTTATACCTGTACCGAAAATTGGAGGATTTCCTCCACTTATTCCCGTACTAGCGGCATTGTCAGCGCTTGGTGGCTTAGCAAGTGGAGGATCCGCTATTGCCAAAGCAGTAAATGCTATCAAAAATGGAAAAGAACAATTGGCGGAAGCTAACCGTCACAATAGATATATGGAATCAATTGCAATGGGCAAAGGGGTATATCTCAAACCGTATAAAACTGGGTATGGTCTATACTATAGTCCAGCTCCAAAAAACTACTAGATAACCTACCCAATCGTTCGCTAACAGATTTGGATTTGAATAAATATGGAAAACATCTTAAATACTTTAGGGGTGTTTTATGCGTGATTCTTTACCTAAAAAACCACTCAAAGAAGAATGCGGCATTGTTAATTTAGATGATTCAAATGGTATGGGAACACATTGGGTAGCATATTATAAAAACCACAACTATAAAGAATATTTTGATAGCTTTGGAGACTTACAACCACCACTTGAGATTGTCAACTACTTAAAATTTCCTATTGAATATAATTATGAACGAAAACAAAAATTTAATACATTTAATTATGGGCACTTGTGTTTAAAATTTTTATTTAATAAATATAAATTGAAATGAAATAAAAAAAATTGTTTAATTTATATACATATAATATATTCTTTATTTATTAATTCATATTATTTATACATTACATTTCTTATGAACTACTTAATCTATATATTTAAATTTAAAAACATTTCATCATTATCGTCTTGCATAAATTCTCTATATGAATTTAAATTTGACGATGATGATGTTAATGGAGAATTTATTTTGTAATGTCCCCAGGCGTATGTGTCAACATTATTCTCACATATAAATCTCTTATATACTTGATGAATCTTAGATCTAAACACATACATAAAATCATGATACAGCTTTTTCTCTAGTAGACATTTTCTAAAATCATTAATACTTAGTCTAGCTGTTACACTATTTTTAACGCCTTTAATTTTTCTTATTTCTTTGTCTACTCTATCTATTTTGACGGAATACATTTTAGCTCGTAAACCAATGAATTCCTTAATAACTTTTCCATTACATTCATCTTTCATCATTCCCAATACTTTTTTATTCATCAAGGGGAAATTATATGAATTTTCTCTTGAATAAGCAGATGTATCGAAATGTGTTGGAATATCATTTCTAATATCATCATACATATCATTTGTTTTCACATCATATATAAATGAATCGGTATCCATATAACAGAGATTAATATTATCAAGATATTTTGTCTTCATATAATCGTAATGAAAATTATACATTTTCCATTTTGATAATTCTAGAACTGAAAAACCAATATAAATGGGTTTATTATATTCTGTTCGCACTCTACAAATTTCAACGGCAACCATTTCTTCAGTAATTTCAATACAACTATGAAAATCTGGTTTCGCAATTAGTGATCTGGCTCCTAATCGTTTTCTTCTATTTTCCCATCCCATTACTATTTTGATGTCTTTTCTCTTATCGACATTTTCCATAGTCTTACCATAGACCGCATTATTGAGTAATTTGAAAAAGATTTGTTCAAATGTGTTTTTAGCCAATGTTCTATGATGGTTATTTACATCAATATATTTTTTTAACTAATTCGATTGATTAAATTGCAGAATACTATGAATTTTCTTCAAAATTAAACAATGGTGCATTGATGTAGATTGCGGTAATGTATTATGTAATTATTTTTGTCATTTAAGTCTGTTATTAATTTTCTATGTTTCATATTCTCAATTTTCTTATTTTCAGCACAGAATGGAAATCCAAAATCTACTTCTAAAATATAACCAAATTCTGAATCTTCTTCTACAGTAGTTACATTGAAGTCGTTACAGTTGTCAAACCATTTAAAATTTTTATAGGGAGATATTGAGACATTGCATAACCATATAAATTATTTACATCAAATACATTATATAATTTGATTCTTTTGTTGAATCATAGTCACAAACGTATTTATTATTAGCTGCCACATGTCGCTTACTGCATACCCCGCATAACGAAATTGTACATATTGATATCTGTCAATAATTCCAACTCAATTTCAGTTATTTTCAACATTGCATCCCAGGATAAACCTGGTGTAGTATGGTATTGACTGGGGTCTAAATTGTAAATGTTTTTACAAACCTTGCGAAAATTTTAATACATCACAAAGCAATCGGACATCAACTTTTAAATATAATAGAACATAATCTAAAATTGTATTACATTTGAATGTATTCCAAACTTTTTCAGCGTGTTCGTAATCATCTACACTACACGGCTCATTAGTAAGTTTATAATAAACTACGAAGAAATGTTTTAGTGCATCATCACCACTATATATGTTAAATTTATCTAAACTACTGTTAAATGAACATTTGATGTAATAACTATAAGCAAATGGAATATGTTTTTGTATTGACTTAACATTAGCTGAGTTTTGTATATTAATAGCCTCTAGAATACACTCAAAATCAGCGTAGACTACAAAAGGTACATCCATTTGCTTTTTGAAATTTTTAAAACTTACGATATTATTGTCTAAAGAGGGTAGTCTGGTTACAATTTTGTTGCACTCATCTTTGTGTTTAATCAGCGCCGTTGAAATGAAAATGTATTAAACATGTATAACATACATGTATCTTATGTTCATGTTTTGTTAGTTGAGTTTTTATTAATCTGTAATTAAATGGAAAGTGAAACAATTTTATATTTATTTTTTTTAACATATAATTATTATTGATTTACCTTGAAATATTTTTAATCCATACGTAGTGGAATCTCTCACCATCTTCTAGTAATAATAAATTAACGTGCTTAGCTTTTTCATTTATACTGCAATAGTAGGGTCCGACTATATCATTGTTATCATTCAACCCAAACACGTTCACGCTAATATCGGGATTTTTCATTTTAAAATCTTTAATTTTATTCGTTGGTAGCGGAAAAGTCAAATATTCAAAATTTAAAGCAATACCATTTTCCAACGTGATAATAACATCACTAATGTTATTAATTTTATATGATGTGGTTCTTTTAGAACTGTCATTAACAGGATACAATGCTGATGTAACAACCCACTTGAAACAATATTGATTATAGTTTTGAACATTGATGCATGCATGTTTCTTTTGTATTGGGGTTGGTAGAGGGATATACTGCGAACCTTTTATGCACTGATATTTATTTATATTAATTTCTATCCGTAATATTTGTATTAATGTCCATACGCTATCACGTTCCTTTAATTCACTCATTTTTTTAACAATAATATCACATTGTGTTTTGTAAATATTGAGTAGATCGTCTGCAGTTGATGATGAGAGATTAATTATAACCATTTTAGTTTGATGTGATTTCACTTCGATGTAACATAAATCCTCCTCTTCTTTAACCAGCATGTATTCACAAAATATGTATCTCCAGATTGAATTTTATATTATCATGTTTTCGAATCATATTGCTTAACAGTTTAACCACTTTGAATTTAATTCCCGATAAAAAGTTCTCAGGTATTAAATTCGTTTCCCTATTATTTTCAATCAAATATGTAATGATGCGATTATTCAACACTGATCTTACACATTTTACTTCATCGTCATCAGTATCAACACCATTATCATCATTTCGGATTTTGTTAGCACAATTAAGTTTATGAGCATTTGTTCTAATATGTTGATGCCAATTTGTCTTTGGAATATGTTGATTACAGTCCGTACAATTAACAGTCTTAAAAGTTTCTCCTACATCTCCAATCTTTGAATGTTGTAAGATGTGTTGTTGATAATTCATTAAATTATATAAAAAAATTAATTGAACATAACCACATCCAAAATTCCGTATTTGTTTACATTAAAATCTGTAATATGAGTCAAACGTTTTAAAATTTGTTTACATTAAAAAAAAAATATTCTTCTCATCTGTCCGTCCAACAATTCTTTTGCAAAGTAATACAAACAAAATGAACATGCACAATCATGTTTCTATTTAAGTATACAATGTAAACGTGCACACAGCTGCACAATTCTTGAGTCAGCGTTTTAAAATTTGTTTAAATTAAAAAAAAAAATCTTCTTATTGATCTTGTGCTTAAGAGTAAGAAATGATAAGGAGTCGCGCTGCTATTGTTTACAGCAGTGATGCTCAAAATCCAAATTTTCTATCACATGTGATAGGCAAAGAAAATTCTGCTGACGCTGCGTTGACACACCTACACTATAAGCTTACTTGTGTGGTTTCTAATAATGATCGTGTGTTTGTTGCTTTGTTTGTGTTGTGTGGTGAACTCAGAGAACAAAATCAATTCAGTTGATGTTTAGCTCTTGATGAAGCAAGACCTCGCTACACAACTTTTTTGAATGATTTTTTGTTTTTTGCGAATACACGCAGCAAAATGTTTGATGAAAATTGGGAATATGATTTTTTTTTATAGAGAATATGGATGGTAATGCACAATGTATTATGTGTTATCGCACTTTATATCGTAATTCTTTTTTTTTATAAAAAGACAAGGGCTAGCCATGGATTTTTCGACAACATTAAAGAGAATGATAGGACTTTAAAGTTATTGCATCATCATCAATACATACATACATACACACATACATCAATGTATTCATCAATACATACATACATACATACAAAAATACATACATACATACATACATACATACATACATACATACATACATCAATATATTCACAAATACATACACACATACATCAATATATTCATTAATACATACATACATACATCAATACATACATACATACACGCATACATCAATATATTCTATCCGTGTGGTAGCGGATTAGAATACTACCATAGTGGTTCCCTGCTTGTCGTAAAAGGCGACTAAATGGGAGGGCAAAGGTAGAGGGTACGGATGAAAAGTCTGGCACATACCCAATGACCCTGATGCTTTAAAGCGAAACAATGCCGCTCAAAGTATTGAACTACCGTGGTATCACGATAGCACCGTGGGAATCACATACCAGCATGCGTGCAAGCACGCACCCAACGGATGTGGACGATCGGAGCCTAGTCGTATAGGCATCAGAATTGATTCCAGTAAGATTCTGATTATGGTATACTTATGACATGGGCTGGCGGATGGGGTATTCTGTTACCAATATGTGCTGGAGTGAAATCTGGTACAGACGGCTTTCTGGCTAATACACCATCTGTCTCCGTCCCGTTAAAACCTGGCAAGCCTTGGAGAACGATCTTGGACTCGTCCCGTTGAGTTGGGGTGTAGGGGCAGTTAAGAATTTCTTCTGTTTAGCTCCCGGTCTGGCTCTGAACACAAGCTCTCATGAGGACTTGTGTCAACCCTCGCATGGCCTCCCTGCATTGCAAAAATAACCATGGGACCACAATAAGGGTAACTACACAACGAATCCAAGATAACGGCTCCAAGTTGGGACCCAACAAAATGGAATTCAACACAAATAACAATTTATATTACGTTACAGGCGCTACTTCTCCAGCCGGCACCGAGGGTGCAAAGGAGACCCAGCAGGACAGCCCTTTCCTGAATCCTTTCCGGAGGGCTTCGAGGTTACTCCACTCACCACCGCTGAAGCAGAACGGCGAGAGATCTCGCTCGTCACCACCGGAGTTACAGAGGAGCAAATCTCCTGAAAAGGAGGTGGATGATTTCACCAAGCTAGGCGACAGAATCTCGGAACTCGTGGAGATGATGGGCGGAGGAAGGAGGTCCATCCACCAAGCGATGCGCGATCTAGTAGCTTCTATATCGTCACTATACCAGCAAGCCGCTAAGGATAAAGTTGCGGAACAGGAGGTAAAGGTCAGAACCAATGACAGAAGCACACAGACGATCATGCAACAAGGGACACCTTGTGCTCCCAAAAGGCAGAGGGATGAATTGGAAAAACCAAGGAGAACACCTCCAAAGAAGACCAGGACAACCCGTCCTCGTGGACTAGTCAAGCCTGCCGCTGAGGTTAGAAATAGTGACTCGCCTGGGAGACCAGCAACTGCTACGAACCAGACTGTGGTAGTGCCCGCAGCAACAGTGGAAAACACCCAGGAGCACAATGATTGGATCGTGAAAACTAGGAAGCGCAGAAAACCTCCAAGACCAGACGCAGTGATAATAAACCCAACCGAGAAACTATCGTTTGCGGACATTCTAAGGAAGGTAAGGAATGCCCCGGAGCTTAAATCAGTTGGCGAGGATGTCCAGCTTGTGAAGAAGACACAAAGGGGCGAAATCCTTCTGGAGTTTAGAAGATCGGCAGAGGTGGCTACGGAGATGCACCGTTGTAAGCTAAGGAGCTTATTGGCCGAAGAGATAGAGGTCAGAACGATAACTGAGGTGGCTACATTCGAACTAAGATACCTGGATGAAGTAACAACTGAGGAGGAAATAATCGCCGCATGGAGGGACCAAATCGGGGAAATACAACCGTCGGCTCTCAAGACGATCAGGAACGTTCCAGGAGGTACTAGGACGGCGGTAATCGCAATCCCTATGAAGCTGGCAGGCAGGGCAGAGGAAGTTGGTAAACTGCGTGTAGGGTGGACAGTTTGCCGCTTACTGAGAAAGGTAACCCCAAGGAGATGTTACAAGTGCTTGCAGTTCGGGCATGTAGCAGGGAAGTGTAGCAGTAATAGTGACTGGTCCAAACACTGCTTCAAATGCGGAGGGCAAGGTCACATTGCCAAGGCTTGCGACCGTGACCCTCACTGCCTTCTTTGTAGAGGCGATCCGGACGCGGACGCGAAGCATATCACGGGAGGACATAAGTGCGCACACTATCTAGCGGCACGACGGAAGTTGACATACTCAGGTAAATGAGAGTCCTGCAGTTGAACTTGAACCATTGCGAAGCGGCGCAGGAGCTACTTAAACAGACGGTGCGGGAGCAGAGGATAGACTTGGCAGTACTGAGCGAGCACTACAGAGCACCTGAAAACCAACGTTGGATAGCCAGCAAATGCAATAGGGCCTCGATGTGGTCCTGTGGTAAATTCCCAATGGGAAATGTCGACGACAGGTGGGAGAGCTTTGTGAAATGTACCGTTAATGGGGTACATTTCTTCAGCTGTTATCTTCCCCCTAGCCTATCAATAGAAGACTATAGACGCAGAATAGATGACATCGTTAAGGAAGCAAGGAACGTGAGACCTGTGGTAATTGCCGGGGATTTCAATGCTTGGGCTGTTGAATGGGGCTCGGCATTCACTAATCCAAGAGGAGAATGCCTACTCGACGCACTTGCAACATTGGAGGTAGTTTTACTTAATAGTGGTGATAGGGATACATTCTCGAGAAATGGACGCTGCTCTAAAATTGACCTGACATTCGTCAGCGACTCACTGGCGACCTCATCTACCTGGTTGGTGTCTGACATCTACACACATAGCGATCATCAGGCTATCATTTTTGAGATCCGGGAACGCTCTACGGGACACAACGGTCCTGCCGCACCGCCGAACCCTCTTTGGAAGGACTCCACCTTTGACAGGGAAACCTTTGTCCTCGCATTGGAGGATATTCGGTTATTCGGGAACGCGAATGACAAGGCGACGGAACTTATGCGCTCCATAACGGAGGCTTGCAACGTTTCTATGGCAAGGAGGCGTAATATGTCTGGGAAGAAACACGTCTACTGGTGGAACGCGGATATAGCGGATCTGAGGCGTAAATGCAAGCGCGCACGGCGGCTATTCCAAAGGGCCAGAGGCCGGGATGAATTTGCAGAACTGCGTGAAAGATATAGAAGGTGTAGGACCAGCCTTAATGGGGCCATTGCGCTCAGCAAGAGAATATGCTACAGGGAAATGTGCGCCGATGTGGACGAGAATCCCTGGGGAACTGGATATAAGGTGGTGATGAGAAAGCTGAACTGCTTCCGACCACCAGCAAAGTCATGTGCAGCTAAGCTGCAATCAATCGTTGCGGACCTTTTTCCGCACAAAGCCGAAATTACATACTGCGTGCGGGATATGCGGTCACCGGAGGAAATCCCAGAAGTCAGCAGGCAGGAATTGGAATCAGTCTGTGGGGAAATGAAACTTAACAAAGCACCGGGGATCGACGGGATCCCAAACATTGCGCTTAAGGCGGCCATTGAAAGTAATACTGAGCTGTTTAGACAAGTTTTTAATGCTTGTATTCAGGAGAGGACGTTCCCTAGGATATGGAAGAGACAGAGACTGGTTCTAATTCCGAAGGGTAACAACGCGCAGGATGCATCGGGCTACCGCCCGCTCTGTATGATCGACACAGCTGGAAAACTTTTGGAGAGGATAATTTGTAGGAGACTGGAAGCATTCCTGGGGGCAGAAGGCTTGTCGGATCGCCAATTTGGTTTCCGAAAAGCCCGTTCCACAATAGATGCAATAGAGATGGTTATGACAATAGCAAAGGATGCTATCAGTGGTGAGCGCTGGCTGGAGGGCGATAAGGAGTACTGCGCTATCATCACCCTGGACGTCAAGAACGCATTCAACTCTGCGGATTGGGATGCCACTTTAACAGCCCTAGATGGAAAGGATGTACCGAACTACTTGATGGAACTTATTAAGGACTACTTTAAGGATAGAGTGCTCTTATATGACACAGATGATGGCAGGAAGACATATGCGGTATCGGCGGGGGTCCCGCAAGGTTCCGTGCTGGGCCCAATACTATGGAATGTCATGTATGATGGTGTACTGGGGCTTAGATTCCCTAGAGGTACACAGATCATTGGTTTTGCGGACGATATTGCCCTGGTGATAAGGGGAAAACATTTAGATGAATTAGTGAGAACATGTAACACTGCGGTTGGTATGGTCAGGAACTGGATCACGGGAATAGGTCTCAAACTTGCTGATCACAAGACGGATGTACTACTTGTAAGCAGTAGGAAGAAGATAGAATTTATTGCAATAACAGTAGGCGACCAGCGCATAACATCAAAGCAGGCGATTAAATATCTGGGAGTAATGATTGATAACAGGCTCACGTTTAGGGAACACCTGACGTACGTCGGTGGAAAGTGTGCGGCGACATCATGTGTACTTGCCCGATTAATGCCTAACCTTGGAGGCCCAAAACAGGAGAGGAGGCGGTTACTGATGAAGGTAGTGACTTCGATCGCTATATATGCGGCCCCTATATGGGCCGGGGCCATGGATAAGAAGACCTATAGAGCAGGTATAGAAACGGGCTACAGGAGATCAGCTCTCAGGGTGATTTCTGCCTTCCGCACGGTGTCTACTGATGCAGCATTGGTGATTGCGGGGATGATGCCCCTGAGGCTAGTAGTGGATGTAGAGCGGAGGAAACATGACACAAGGAGGGGAATGGATCTCCCCAGTCCTGTTCAGTTAGTGGATGACGCTATGCATAGATGGCAGCATGACTGGGTCAATTCAACCAAGGGAAGGTGGACCCACAGACTCATACCGAGCATAGGCGAATGGACCAAAAGGAGACACGGTCAGGTGAACTTCTACCTGACACAGTTACTAACCGGCCACGGATGTTATAGAGCGTATCTCTATAAGTATGGTCATGATGTAGACGAGGCATGCCCAGAATGCCCCAATGAAAGGGAGACGGCGGAGCACGTTTTCTTTACTTGCCCACGATATGTTGTTCAACGAAATTGCCTGGAGAGGACAGTAGGATTCCAGGTAACGCCCGATAACATAGTTAACCTGATGTTAACCTCATGTGACAATTGGAACGCAGTATGTGTTTTCGCAAGGAAGGTGTTGACGCAGCAAAGATTGGCTGAGAGAGCAAGGTCAGCAGAATTTGAAGGCAGCACTCGCTGAATCTCCATCCCCCCCGAAGTAATACTTGATTGTGGTCCCGGGGGGGGCAAATGGTTGAAAGTGTGACGAACTAGGTTGGGTTTAGTACGTATGCGTTTAGCAAGCCGAGAGTAAGTCTTGCGGCGAATCGTGCACATTGGTAGGCCGGGCTACCAATGTCTTTCGAAGATTCCCAACCTTTAGCTCGTAAAGCTATAAAAAAAAAAAAAAACATCAATATATTCATCAATACATACATACATCAATATATTCATCAATACATACATACACACACATACATCAATATATTCATCAATACATACATACATAAGTTCATTATGTAATAACATACACGCAACACAATAAATCAATTTTTTTTATTTTTTTTATTTTCCCAGTGTACGATTCACAAAAATTAAGTTGAATTTTGTTCTCCGCTGCTTTACCAACACAACCAAAACTATGGTAGTATGTGTTTGAGCACCACTGATTTACAGACACTTTGACAAGCTTTTCTTTCTTATAATATTGCTTTTAGTAAATATATTTTTCAATGGCTCTGCGTGGTACGATTAAAAAGTGATTTAATTTGAATTATTTATTACAATTGGAAATGTGCCTGTACAGGCTTAAATAGATTTTATACTCATATTTAAAAGTGAAAAGGAAATAATTTATGTACCCATTGTTATATATTATTGGCACATCTCAATGAACTTAATTTTCAATTGTCCATTTCCATCTAGTTTTTTTACGTGTTGATTTCGTCACCGTGTTATTATTAGTTTTGCTGTACAATCCTATAAGCTTATAAGGACTCGAAAACAAAGTAGGATATTACAGGATTAATGGAAAACTACATGAATATTGGAAACATTTAGACAGAGTCAATCCTATAGTTTGAAATATTGTTCAATATGTTGGGAGTACATGACATTGGTGGACTGTGGGCCAATATCTCCTTGCTCACTATTGCAGAAACAGTCCTTGGTTTCGTGCGCCCACCGTAACGAAATCAATGGTACGAAGAGGAGTGTCGCGAGGCATCGAAAAACTCCACTCACTGTTCAGAACTATGGAGAGAGTAGAAGGGATAAGAGACGCCTTTTCGGATGCAAGAAGTAGGAGAAGGAAAGGCGTGAGCGTTCGGAAGTCGAGATGTATAGATGTAGGAATGACACTCGAAAATTCAATCCAAAGTTTAAGCGCCTAACCGATGGTAATAAACCCGGAGCGTCTTCCTGCAAAGATGAGAATGGATACCTGGTAACAGATCCGCAGGGGATGCTGAGGTTGTAAAGGAAACACTTCTCTATTCTGCTACAAGGCGATGACGACACCAGTACCGGCTTTAGAGATGATGTTCCGAACCCGATCGATTATGACGGCGTTTAGATGCCGCCGCTTAGCCATGAATACGTCAAAGTCGCGATTATTCGTCTTAAAAACAATAAAGATGCAGGTCCTGATGGCCTACCCACTGAATTGTTTAAGACCGGATGTAATGAGTTGGTAGGGCGCATGCACCAGCTTATTTACGATATGGCTAGAGGAAAGTATACGCAACGATTGAAACCTCAGTGTCCTCTGTCCTGTCCTGAAAAAGGGAGACCCTACGATATGCGTCAACTACAGAGGTATAACCCTTATCCCTATCGTATATAAGGTTCTTACAGGCATATTGTGTGAACGACTGAAGCCACTCGTCAAAACACTGATTGGACCTTATCAGTGCGGGTTCAGACCTATCAAGTCCACCATCGATCACACCTTCAGACTACGTCAAATCCTGGAAAACACCCACTAAAAACAAGTCGACACACACCATCTTTTTGTCTACTAAAAAGCAGCCTTCGATAGCCCCATAAGGGATCGTGTTTTTACCGCAATGTCTGAGTTCGGTATACTTGCGAAGCCGATAAGGCTATGAATGACGTTGAGAAATTCCTGCAACTCTGTCAAGGTAGGAATGAACCTCTCCGAACTTTTTGATACCGTGCGAAGTTTCAGACAAGGTGATCCCTTATCAAGCGGCCTTTTCAACTTCGTAATGGAGAGTGTTCTTCGAAAGGCGGGAGTGCATCGCAATATGTGTCTGAAGATAGATTTTAAATGCTCCCTCCATGTTAGCTAACAGAGCTCTGTTATGTTATTAACGGAACTCTGTTAAATAATTAATTTAAGACTGGAAAAGAAAAACGGGAAAAATTAATTAAATTCCCGTGTAAAATAAGAAAATAACGCCAAAATTGATAAAATAAGTCCTATAGTTAATCACTGTTACAAGATATTGCATAATAAGAACTATAATAAATAATCACACATTTCCGAAAGTTATTGTAATCCGATAAATAAATCAATATTGTGGGAAAACAGGACTGAGTGGGCGGACAAAGTAAATTGTACGCATTGTACGTCCCTTTAACTAAATCAATCGCCAAAATCTTTAACAGTGCGCGTTTTCATATCAGATTTTGAAATTTTCTGAGATTTTAGATTTTCAAATCCACTCTATGTCCTTTTGTATTAAAACAGGATAACATGGGCGGACAAAGTAAATTGATTTTAAAGCATTGTACGTCCCTTTAACTAAATCAATCGCCATAACACTTAACAGCGCGCGTTTCCATAGCAGATTTTGAAATTTCAGATTTTAAAATGCACTGTAAATCCTTTCGTGGGAAAACAGGTCAAAGTAAATTGTTTTTAAATCACTTTACGTCCCTTTAACTCAGAATCCATAACAGCGCGCGTTTTTATAGCAGATTTTGAAATTTTCTGAGATTTCAGATTTAAAATCCACTCTATGTCCTTTTGTGGGAAAACAGGATAACATGGGCGGACAAAGTAAACTGTTTTTAAAGCATTGTAGGTCCCTTTAACTAAACTAATCTCCAGAACCCTTAACAGCGCGCGTTTTTATAGCAGATTTTGAAATTTCAGAGATTTCAGATTTTAATATCCACTGTAAGTCCTTTTGTGGGAAAACAGACAACATGGACGGCCAAAGTAAATTGTTTTTAAAGCATTGTACGTCCCTTAACTAAATCAATCGCCAGAAACAGCGCGAGTTTTCCTTTTGTGGGAAAACAGCATTGTTTTTGTCAACCTCTTCATTATAGACGGCATACAGAAAATTTATTTGACGTTGCCGTAGTATAAAGTAGAAAAAGTAATGCAGTTTCAATTCTATGCTACAACATAACAATTTTTTCTATTTATAATCACTTAAATTACATTTCTTACAAATATATATCACATTAATAAATATAATTCATATTCATTACAATTGATTACTATTTTAATACAATGGTGGTACAAAATTTGCAAGATGAAAATTGGTTAGTTGGTTGCGGCTGGTTTAGGTTTGGTATTTATGTTCATAAAGAATACTTGGAAAGTACAATTGATTCAAACGGAAATAAACTTTGCCACTATGTATAAGAAAACAACAAACTCGCACTATTGGCAGTACTTTTGCAAAGACCGAATAACAGTTCCTACAGAGGAATAGAAAACTCTACAAAGTTAACATAGTCGTTGTTGTGTTTGGTAACGACCAAGAAGTATTACTTGCTTACTTTACACCTACAATAATATCAGAAGAACTTCGACCTGAGATCCAGATTTCTTTATTGATAGCTATAAAATGCAGTGCGAGACAATTTTGATAGTTCATTACATAAAAAAATATCAAACCATCACGAAATTATTGTCAAGAGCACAGATGCACGAAGAGTTTTTAATATTCATTTGTAGAACATATTAGGGAGCAAAATGTAGAGAATAGAGTAAAACTCTGTTCTATGATCCATTTGTAAGAGTATGTCTAGATTAGAGTAAAGCATTAATCAATTCAGTATTAACGATTTCCAATAAAGAAAACAACGCTCATAATCTCGAACAATATACAAGTCCAATTCTAAAAATAATTTAGTGTTAATACAAGTGTTTCGCGCAATTTTCTTTCAAATGGTTTACAACAATATAGAACGATCTTTATGTAAATGGCGTAAGCGAACTAGGTATTTCTAAGTGTAGAACAGTTATTTACAATTTAGTAAATCAATATACCCTACTAATGTCAAAAGTGTAAACATTTGCTATAATATCCGTAAAGAAAATCTTAACTAATACGATCTTTCAAGTGTCACTAATTCATAAATTTCCTTAACATAAAAAAGCCGAGAACGACATATTTATTTCAAAAAGTATTCAGAATATCCTATACCTTTATGAAGAAATAAAATAATGGGAAATTTTGTGGACGCATTGTGTTGCAAATAGCCTGTAGAATCTTATTTAACCATTACATAAAATAAACCCGAGAAGTAAAAAAGTAAATATGATATATAAGAGCAACAATGGACCTGTAAATTTAAAAACATTCGGATGAAATAAAATCGGAAGACTACGTCTGAAGAACATCTCCAGAAAGGACAGTAAAAAAATAAATCGTAACCTTAAAGGTAGTAGATATATACTATTTACTTTTCACATTGTATATGAATAGACTTAAATGTGTATAAAAGCCTGAAGCCAACTAAATACCTGATTATTATGTTGTTATATATAATACAGTTATTCATCGTATGCACTTTCTTCGATATTCGAATACCCTTCAAATGATATGAACAAATATTTATTCCACGATGTTTATCTCGACACTCAAAGAAAGAAAAATATGTTTGAAATATTTAAAGAAAACCGAATATAATACTGAGATCTGGCAAAAGATGGATTTAGATGATTATCAAAATTGCCAAAATGCCAATTTACTGAAGAACTTGCTTAAAATCACAAATCTAAGAAATCAAAACGAATATAGAGAAGTTATGGAAGACTCTGTTAATTAAAGTAGCCTGGTGGATGACAGTTTCAAAACAAAAAATAATATTTATATAATATAATATAATATAAAATATTCATTTAGTACAAAATATACAAGATTGTAATGCGTAATTTGGTTGCGATTTGTAAAGATGGTTTGTACATCCTATACAAGATGGTCTTTTGCATGTTATGCAGCAAAATGAAGGATATGAAGTTTTGTCACCGCAATGAATACAAATTTCATCCATACGGTCTGCATTATTAAGCAGTGTGTTTTTCATAATTTCTCTATATTCATTTTGATTTTGTAGATTACAGAGGGGAGCATTTTTAGCTTCAATAAATTGGCATACGAACACACCGCAGTTAAAGCTGTCTTCTTAGTAATCGTGCTCTAAATCGATATTTTGCCATATCTCATTTTATTTTTTATTTTTTTTTTTAAGATTTCAAACGTTTTTGCTCTTTTTTTTACGTTACCTCGAATTGAATCTATGTTCAAGGCGAATTCATATAATAGGTGGGAGTATCTAAACAGCTGATATCGTTTCGATTGTCAAAATTTTGTTGTTTTTTAGTATTTTGTTTTGATAATAAATTTCTTGTTTTCTTATTCTGACTTATGTTTATTTTCTTAGAAATCAATTTCAAGTTTTCATTCATTCAGGTAAGTTTTTAATTTTTGAAAATTAATTTAAATATCTTATATGAATATTTTATTTCATAAGTGTGTTATTCTATAAGAGTGTTTTTATATTATATTTAAAAATTCGAACGTGTTTAATTTTGTGGTAAATAATTTAAAAGTGTTTATTGTTTATAGTACATACATATATAAAATAAGAAACTGTGCAGTGTGCAAAAAAAAAGATAATAAGGAAAATGTGCCTTTTTTCAACGCACCAAAGTGCGAAATTAGAAAGCAAAAATGGAACAAAATCTGCCAAGTGAATTTAACCCCACACTCCCGTCTGTGTATCGACCACTTTTCCCGGCAACAGGTTATAACAGCTGGTGGACGATTTTTAATAATGCCAAATCCTGAACCAGCGTAATGAAGCCTTGGCAGGGTATGTATGCATAATTTGAAAATATAACAATACCTAATTATATATATATATATATATATAACACAGATTACCTGACGCGTATGAGCGTATAAATAGGTCTAATAGGACCCCCCTCGACAAGCCTTTCCAGAAAAACCCAGAAGCTGCAGAGTAAGTTTATATGAAATTATATGTTCTCTAAATATATTCGTAAATATAAATAATTAAACAGGCTTCCTATGGAAATAGAAGATAAGAATTTTGGCCTACTCCAAGAACAACAGACTCAAACCGAGTAAGTATACTTATTAACATAATAAAATTTCTATTGTTATTGTTAATATTTAAGTTGTTTTTACTATTTATTTTATTTTTTGTATTTATTGCCTAGTTCTTCAATTTCTTATGATGATGTTGCGTATTATCGTAACAAAATTAAGAAATTGGAAAATAAGGAGCTGAAGTGTCAACTCGCCCAAGCCAACTCGGTCGTAGATTCCATGCGGATAATTTTTACGGATGGCCAAATCAGGAAATTAATGGGTCCAGGTAATGTGCTTTGGAAGTGGAGCGACATATCCAGTGCCATCTGCTTGCATGCATCTGGGCCAAAAGCATACCGGCATTTATACCAAAAAGGGTTTCCTCTACCTCATTTCAAAACGTATCAACGCTGGTGTGCAAGAGTCAATTTGCACGAAGGGATTCTATCCACATCAATTGAATTCATGCGGCATACGACTGATATGCCGCTGAGTGATAAAATTTGTGTGTTGGCCTTCGATGAAATGAAGGTAGAGGAAACCTACGAGTATGACTCCCCTGCTGACATTGCCAGAAAGCCAGCCAACTACGCCCAGGTAGTTATGGCTCGAGGGCTAAAAAAGTCATGGAAGCTGCCTGTATATTATGATTTTGACTGCAAAATGTCGAGATATAATATACAGTCTAATTTCTAAGCTCAGCACAGCAGGTTTCCCGGTTGTTGCAATGGTATGTGATATGGGTCCCAGTAATCGGAAGTTGTTGAGAGAGCTTGGTGCAACTACAGGTAAGTTAAATATTTACACCATATCAATTACACTACACTAATACAACAATTATTTCGTTACTGGGGATCTTGGCAACGATGAGGACATTGATATATGGTTTACCACAGCATAAAGGAATTATTATCTCCTTCAGATCGGTAAATACAATTTTGTTAATAAGAATTCGTTTTTAAGCTTGGTGTACTGGTGTCTTTGTTTGCGTTTACGTTCATTATTTCAATTTAGTTCCTTTACATTATTTAACACATCATTCATTACTTTCTCTCATTCATATTATTACTAACAATTAAAATAAAATGAAACTAATTGTTATATATACATTATTTTTCGGAAGATAAACCATGGTTTTCGAGCCCAGCTAACATGGAGGAATGAGTTTTTTACTTTTTTGACGCGCCGCATTTTTTAAAGTTAATCCGTAACCATTATTTGCATAGCGGATTAATCTTTAACAACACCATTATTTGTCCTAGTACAATCTCCGATTTACTTGGACTAACATCAACATCGTATATGTCAATAACTTTTAAATTAAGTGAAGAACATATTTCCGTTATAGGGGCAGGTAATTTTGAAGATTTTTTATTGATACAAAATATATGAATACATTAAAATCTTTATAATTTTTGGAAGGCAAAAAGTGAAATTAGCTGCTCAGCTACTTTCGAACACTACAGCCAATGCCATTAGACGGTGCTATTCCCAAAGAATGGATATTTATAAACCCATAGAGTCTGCAGAATTTCTTCAATTAGTTAATGACTGGTTTGATGTTCTCAACTCTAAACTGAATAACTTCACATATTCTGAAAAGGTAATTTTTTGTACAATATTTGTAGATAGTAAATATATTTCATTTCATTTTGTGTAGGAACACTACAGAATTTCACACGAGCGGCAAAGGTATACATTGGCTCGTATGACAAAGTCAATGTCGATCCCAATAATTCCGCAGAAAAAATCATTAGAATATTTCCAGAAAATGAATACTAATGACCAACATGGCTGTAGAAATGATTCATAAATACGTTGAAAAATACGACATGACGTACATTCTTGCATACAAACTTAATCAGGATGTTCTTGAGAATTTTTTTGGAGCCATACGGAGTAAAGGTGGGCTAAATGATCATCCTTCTCCTCAAGAATTCAAATACCGATTTCGGAAATATATCCTAGCGAAGTTTGTCCGTAGATAAGGTTTATAATTTTTTATATTCCAAATTATGTATATGTATTTTTAAAATTACAGCACGAAATACCACTAAGGTAGGTAAGGGAAACGTGGAGGAAGAACGGATAGATTGGCTTTCCATTGACAACGAAGGCAGCATTTTAGATACCAGCACTATGCCAGACAGCGGAGTCGTACTTAATGACGACGATACAGAGCAAGAACAAACAGAAGAGGATAACAACCTAGACCTAGACGATTCTGATCTATATGACATTGGTATTCTACAAGAGGATGCTTTAGAATACATAGCTGGCCATGTGATTCGAAAGCTAAATTGTACAAGATTTAGCTACGTGGGTTGATCAGGTGTCAAAAGGTTACTTAAAAAAGCCGACAATCGAATTTGTTTCGAAATTAAAGGTACTCGAGCATATATTTTACCATATTAACGGTAATAATATTTCCCATTGTCGTAGCATTCACAAGCTCCTGATCGAGAGAAGCCAAGTAATTGAATTGCCGGACAATGTTAAAAAATTGTTCTTTAAAAGTAGGATACATTTTCATATCCGTAATTTAAATAAGTGCCTGAAGGGTCAAAAGGCAAAGCAACGCATTATGGGCTTTAAGAAGGTGCAAAAAATTAAACTATACATCTCTCCTTTTGTAAGTATGAAAATGAATTTATAATATATATATTAACGTAATTTTTTCCCTTCTAGCAATACATACATAAAAAGACGTCTCAAATTTAAATTGGTTCTTATAAGAACCCCGAAAATTTTAAAAAAGAAATAAATTTTCGTTTTAACACGTTCACGCCTTATCGTGCGGCGGGTGCCACCGTTAAAAAAATGGGGCAATATGGTCTACTATAATGAAAACGTGAAAAATATTCAATTGAAACAAAAGATGAACAGATGGTATATCACCTTCCTTAATGCAATAATTGCCAATATTTTCACTTCTTTACGAACAATCTTCATGCTTTTCAAAAAACTGCATTGCCAAAGGCATACAAATTTTCGGCGATGCATCAATGTTATTGGCATCGTCATCGTGGCTAAAAGGTTGATCCAAAGACTGTGTTAAATAATTATGTAGCATACAATACGCTTTAATAACCAGTCTAACCGTGCTCTTATCAAACGAAACTTTAAAAAATTTTGAAACCATGATTTTCAAAAAACTGCATTGCCAAAGGCATACAAATTTTCGGCGATGCATCAATGTTATTGGCATCGTCATCGTGGCTAAAAGGTTGATCCAAAGACTGTGTTAAATAATTATGTACCATACAATACGCTTTAATAACCAGTCTAACCGTGCTCTTATCAAACGAAACTTTAAAAAATTTTGAAACGATGAAATAACAAATCAAATGCCATATTATCAAATAAACATACTCTATTAGTCTATAATTAAAGGCGTTCTGTTTTTCATTAAGATTTTGAGATTCATGGTACTCTTTTAAGATGTAACGATCCATACCAAAAACTTGAGTGCCAACAAAGTAGTATTCTGTTTTCATGGTTTGTGCTTTTAATCTCTTTGCTGCTGGTATATTTATCGTATTAAATTTTAAAGTTTTATACAAATTGCTAATAATAGCCGATTCATTAGTTTCTTCATCACATTCCATAATTTCAGTATATAGAAATCGGCTATGGGCATCTATGATACTCAACATAACAAAATTGCTTGCAAGTGCTTCGCATCTAAAACTCCCAATGTATGAGGAAAGTGCCAATAATTTTCAAAATCATTTGCAGTGCTTAATCACTGTGCTGTCGTATTTGGTAACTGCAAAAAACTTATATATATCTTTATTCAGAATTACTACCTAACTCCCCAAAATATAATATTATACTCATTGCTCAAATACCTTGAAATATTCATCTTTCATCATTTGTATTAGAACACCCAGTGTATGTGGCACAATTTGTGCAATAATTTTTCTGGAAACATGACAAATTTTATCTAGTATGCGATAGTTTTCGTCTTTGATTAAGTATCTTAATGTAACTGCAAGACGCAGTCTATAGGCTACAACCGGCTTTTTCCAATTGTGTTTCTTTACTTCCAACTTGAACTGTAACAGGTAATTAATGAAATAATATATAAATTTTCACAAAGAAAAAACATTTTTTACATCTAGAAATCTTCCAACTCAAATTTTCCAAAATCTTCAACACAACGGACTTCAATATATAAAGATTTCGGTGACCACCCCTTAAATCAATGCCTTGACCATCGCCTATGGAACGCATATAAGACGCTAACGATTTTCTGGTTCACAAAGGTTTACTTTTACATCATCGGGAACAATAGGCCCAAATTCCCAACGCAATGCTTTAATAATTTGCAGTCTCTTGTGCAAACATGTAAGAAGGCATCTTCAATTCCTTTGCAAAGCTGCTTGACGAAAATTCAATAGAGGCCATAAAGTACGATCTCCAGAAGCTGAATAATTTGCTCTGCACACATTAATTTATTTCATATATCAATCATTTAATATTTTAACATCAGTTTACTTACGCCTGTGCACAATTTTCTTCAAATATTGCCTTTATCTCTTCTAAAACTTTTCTAACCCAAAGAATTAAAAGAATCAATTGGTGGTCATCAATTAATATAATGCTGTTGCTGTATTTCATTTGATTTCTACTTACATCAAAAATTATAAAAAATTTACCATTTTTCTTCCTATTGACATTCTTCAGTCAGCTGTTTCTGACAATCGAAGAAGATTTTGCAAAAAACAAAATTCTTGTTGTTTTTGCATTAATCTCCTTGTTGTAGAGATAAGGTCACCTACTATGAATTCGCCTTGGCTATGTTCGCAATAGCCACATACTGCGAGAAATGTGTTATGACCTGGAAATTCAAGGCTATAGGTATAGTCTTGTGGAGTTGAAAGTGAAAATGCACAATATGACTGCGCGGTATCGGTCGAAAATATTTGCAATTTTTTTTTTTACAGAAAAGAAAAACAGAAATTTAGGACAACAGGTGGTTCACCTTCTAGTTGGGAGCTGTATAATGAGGTACAAGAGTTGTTGGCTCCGTATAGAGGTTACCATACCGAAAGTTTGGTAGTCGACAACATAAATAGTAAGTAATAAATTGTATAATTATTGAGTTTTTCAAAATAATACATACATACATAATTGGTCATTACAACCCTTCAGTCAGGATTACGACCTAGTTTCTCACACCACTTATGTTGTGTGTGTTAATTTTATACATGAGTGGCGGGACCTACAGTTTAAAGTCGACTCCGAACGACAGATTTTTGAGAAACTTTTTATTTACTCAGAGTTTTTGCCAGAAATCTGCTGAGAGGAAGTCACCGAAGAAATACTTTTTGTATTTTATTTGATGTCTGTCCTGGGGTTCGAACCTTGGCTTTTCGTCTAATAAGCCAACACACTACCTACTAGACCACGGCGACATCAAAATAATAATTTATTAAAATAAATTTTTCAGATATTTATTCATTAATTAGCACAAATACCGTCTCCATATCTCCACCATTATCACCTATACCTTCAACGTCATCACCATCACCGTCCATGAATACAACATCATCAACCCTGCCTGCCGCTCCATCACCATCCGCTATGGGCTCGCCTTCATCTCCAGGTATACCAACGACGTCGACCGCTGCAAGAAAAAAATGAAACTTTAGAAAGATGTTTCAAAAATCTGGAGAAACAAATGGAAAAAATTCATGCAGACATAAAAAACCTCAGAAATAGCATAAGCTATCGAGGAGGAAAAAAGGATATTTTTAAGGCATATGTAGAAAGGGAAGCCGAAGTTCAGGAAGCCTTTTTTGCGTTTTTAAAAAGAGATTAATGTATTTAAATTTAGTTTAGTCTTTTTGTTTGTTTGTTTATATTAGTATCTAAGTATTATTAGTATATAATTATTATTAGTACATAAGTTTACCTATACTTGAATTTGTTTTTGTTTGTTTATATTAGTATTGTTAGTATATAAGTTTATCTGTAAATGAATTTGTTTTTGTTATTTTTTTTATCGAAATGAGTTTTGAAAAAGGCCTTATATCTAATTTTTAATTTTAATTAAATTGCTTGTCTTATTATTTCTGGATTTTGTCTACTGGTTTGGTCTGTAAGTGAAACAATGTAATCAGGATAGGATCGGTTTGCTTCCACTACCTGCAAAGTTTCGAACCACTTTTCATTTATCGAAATCTTATTTTCATTGAGAAAATTGTGAAGAGCACAACATGACAAAATGATAACATTGGCATTTCTTAAAGCTTTGTCGATACCTTTTCCAATGCGTCTAAAACGAGCTTTTAGATGTCCAAAAGCGTTCTCAACAACTCTACGGGATTTGGATAAATCGTAGTTGAAACATTTTTGCTGATGACTTTGCAACAATTGATAAGGGTAAGGTTTCATTAATTTATCACTTAACTTAAATGCTACATCGCCAATTATAACTAGTGGAACATTCACACCAGAAATTTGTTTGCTCAAATCGTGTAAAAGCTTGCACTGATCTAATTGTAGCTTTAAGGCGGATCCTTCACATTTAATTCATTAAAGAAGACAATCTTACCGTCACCAAACAAATTCTTACACTCCGAAAATAAGTCACGTTTTGTTGAACAATCTTCTAAAAGTTAAACATTGTTTTGTTATTAAGACAACATTTTAAATTGAATATTTACCTGATGGAATTTTTTTTTAAATGAAAGATTTTGGCTGTTGCCGTATAAATATAACCTACGTTTGCAGTGCTTGCGAGGTGGAATAGCTGGAACATAAGTTCCTCGACCGTAACGGTTTGAGTATCCTGCAGAACAATATATATATATATATATATATTTACATACATACTCATTTAAGTCCACACAAAAAATATATGACCACATAATTCCAAATTAACGAAACGGCAGTTTTAATAAACTTGGTTATATGGTAGCAGTATTTATAATTTTTAATTTGTCGCACACTGTATATAGTATATATTTATATATACATACAAATATGCACATTGATTTCGTTCTGGTCGAATTATTTCAAAGTGCATTTTGACTGTTTAGAGTACTTATTCTACTGGAACACGTATCGAATTAGTATTTTTTTTATTCGGCATAGTGTAAAAAGCTTACATACCATAAACATATACATATATATATATGCACATATGTATATGTACATATATCAAATAACGTTATCAAATAACGTTGTTGAAAAAAACAGCGACATTTGGTCAAAAATAAAAGAGTTATTTGATAAAGAGTAAATCAGTTTCATCGGGTTAATACTTGAGTGGCGGGACCTACAAAGTTTAACATCGACTTCGAACGACAAAATTTTTTAAGAAACTTTTTCATGGCAGGTTTTATTTACTCAGAGTTTTTGCCAGATATCTGCTGAGAGGAAATGACGAACAAATAATTTTTTTTCATATTTTCGTTTTGATGTCTGGCCTGGGAATTCGGACTCGGACTTTACGTCTAAATAAGCCGACACACTATTTACTAGACACTATTTACTATGACGGCAATATCATAGTGTACATCATGTAGTGTAGCTTATACGTAATGCAGCGAATATTTCCAAAATACCTTGTATAAGACAAGTGACAAATGTATTTAGAATAAATAAATATCTTTTTTTACAAAGTGCATTTAAACATTATCTTTTAATATTGAAAATTAAAAAAAATATTAATAAAATATATTAATATATACTGATAAATTTTAAATATTTTCTCTATATTAGTAAAAAATTAAAAAGAAAATCACACAAATATTCGAACCAGGGATTGAACTCAGTCCTGATTGAGAATAAGTAATTGAATTTCAAGTTCATCTTCGAAAAATATACTCAAAAGCTTTCTATTTACAACAATTTCAAGCGGCTGGGTTCAATCCTTGGGCAGGATTATTTTTTTATATATATTAATTAAGTATTATATTGTTTTTTTAAATATATAAATATTATTAAATATATATTTAAGTATTATAATGTTCTTTTATTTTACTTTGTTATTACATATCATATAGGTATTCAGTATTCAGCTTTTGTTTGTTTGTTTTTGTTATATACAAAAGCAAATTGTTATGAAACACTTTGCAAAAGTAGTAAACACAACAAAATAAACGAAAAAAATTTTGCCATTTTTGCTTATAAGTACGGCAGCTCTACAAGTTCATCTCCAGTTAAATTCCCATTCAAAAAATTAAAACTCAGTTAACTGAAGATTAACTTTAACTGGAGATTCACTTAATCTCGAGTTTAAACTTGCATTCAAAAAATGTCCCTAAATAAATAAAATGTATCACTATTTATATCTTTCGTTTTACAGGATCTTAAATTATTTTTTTAATACACTCCCGTTCCGTTTATTTAAATTCTAAAAAATGTTTGTACTTACAATTGTTTTATAGAGCGAATATATATATTTGTTTTTTACAAACATATGTTGGTTTTATCTTAGTATTAAACATCACTATCAAATAATTCATTTTGTTAAATAAATCCTCGAATATTTGGTTACTATTCCAATTTCTGAAATGTTCGAGTGATTTATTCAGTTTTTCTTCCGAATGTAAGAAATACATTTTTAAAAATAATTTGGTAAATATTACATTGTTCATTTTTTAAGTTTGGTGAATACACTTTAGCTTCACAAAAATCACTTTCACTAAAAAGAAAAGCGCTTTCAATTTCACTTTACTTAAATGTTCACCGAAAATGATTTTATTATCGGTAAAAGAATTATACCACATTTTGTAAGAAAAATAACTTTCCAAATTTCCCTAATTCAAACCTTCTAATATCTTGTATGAGATGAAGAGAAAAATCAAGTTACAAGAAGAGAACTTTTTACATAAAGAGGTAACAATTACATTCAAAACAACAAGCATGCCTGGAAAAGAGTAGCTTAGAAGAAGAAAGATTTTGGACTCCATAAATACATTAAAAATATTTGTTACAAAATATCAAAACCTACTACGGAAACTCGCTCTGTTAAGGTTTCTGACGATTTACTTTTTTCAGATCACTTTAGTATAGTAGTTAGTGTGTGGGCTTATTACACGTAAGGCCAGGGTTCAAATCCAGGTCAGGCATCAAAACAACTTTTTTTCGTGTTTTAATTTTTTCTAATGTATTTCAAATAGAAATACATATATACATAAAAAATTAAAACAAAAAAAGTCATTTTGATGCCTGGCCTGGGTTTCGAATCGTGGCCCTACGCGCAATAAGCAGGCACACTACCTACTAGACTACAGCAATTAAAATATTTCTGCTTTGTATTCAGTTTTAGTTACTTTGATAGAATGTAAAGATCACAATTTTTTATACTCGAATAACTGTAATATTAAAAGTAAAAACAAAACTAGGGCTTCCCCGTTGTTCTCTTCCTACCATAACCAATTGACGCATTTCGATTATGCGTATGTTGTACTAACATTGTATGTATTAACATAATGATAATGAATGTAAATAATATATTTTATTTAAAACTTAAAAAAATTATATTTGTAATTTAAGTGTTTATGAATAAAAAAATTGTTATTCTGTAACACAGAATTGAAACTGCATTACTTTTTCTCTTTTTACTCTTTTGTGCCAACTAAAGTTAAATAAATTTATAATTATAAAATCTACTAGGAAAGAAGAGCAGTTAATACTAAACTTTTGGGGATATTTCTTAAAGATGAATTTAAAATTCAATTGCTTACCCTAAATCATGATCGACTTCAATCAATAGAATGTGTGAGAAAATAGATTTTAAAATCTATCTCTCATGTTACCTAACAGAACTCTGTTATGTTATTAACGGAACTCAATTAAATAATTAATTTAAGACTGGAAAAGAAAAACAGGAAAAATTAATTAAATTCCCGTGTAAAATAAAAAAAAACAAAAATTAGTAAAATAAGTCCTATAATTAATCACTGTTACAAAATATTGCATAATAAGAATTACAAAAAATAGATAACACATTTTCGAGAGTTATTCTAATCCGATAAATAAATCAATATTGTGGGAAAACAGGACAGAGTGGGCGGACAAAGTAAACTGTTTTTAAAGCATTTTACGTCCCTTTAACTAAGCCAATCGCCAGAACCCTTAACAGAGCCTTTTCATAGCAGATTTTGAAATTTTCTGAGATTTCAGATTTTAATAGCCACTGTATGTCCCTTTGTGGGAAAACAGGCGTTAGTGGGCGGACAAAGTAAATTGTTTTTAAAGCATTGTGCGTCGCTTTAACTAACAAACCAATCGCCAGAACCCTTAACAGAGAGATTTTGAAATTTTCTGAGATTTCAGATTTTAAAATCTACTCTATGTCCTTTTGTGGTAAAACAGGACAACATGGGCGAACAATGAAAGTTGGTTTTAAAGCATTGTACGTCCCTTTAATTAAATCAATCGCCAGAACCCTTAACAGCGTGCGTTTTATAGCAGATTTTGAAATTTTCTGAGATTTCGGGTTTTAAAATCCACTCTATGTCCTTTTGTGGGAAAACAGGACAACATGAGCGGATAAAGTAAATTGTTTTTAAAGCATTGTACGTCCCTTTAACTAAATCAATCGCCAGAACCCTTAACAGCGCGTGTTTTCATAGCAGATTTTGAAATTTTCTGAGATTTCAGGTTTTAAAATCCACTCTATGTCCTTTTGTGGGAAAACAGGACAACATGGGCAGACAAAGTAAATTGTTTTTAAAGCATTGTACGTCCCTTAATAATGTACTAAATACCATTTAGAAAAAGAACCAAGTAGAAAAAACAGAAAATAAGATTGGGGTTGCCATAGTGCAAATCTTTGAAACTTCACAAGGTCGTAATTTTTTTCACATAATGGAATTTCGGAATTGGAAGCATCAAATGTCAATATTTACAGTTATTTTCGAAAAAGCGGTTTTATTCCTATTAATATAATAGAATGATCTAGAAGCACTTAGCGTGGGTGATCATGCGTTCTTAATCGCTCTCTATTTTGCTTTTGAATTTCAAAGTGTTCACATCGTGAACATCAAGATTATAGGCCATTTACACTACAGCGAAATCTAGTAGATTAGATTTCAAATCTTGCTCAAAATCTAGATCGTTTACACTGGATTTATTTGACAGTAGCAAGATTTCATTTCAATAACAAAAACAGCTGACTGAAATTTAAAAGAAAATAATAATATTTCCAAATTTAGTTTAATACCAAACAAAAATTAAAAATATAGGACATTTAGTGTCGTAAACATATATATAGGTAATAATATATAAATATTAAACCGCACTTTAATACAGGTTCGTCATGGGTCATTCTGGGAGCAAGATATTCCTAATATTTCATATGATATGTTCATCGAAAAGCCGCCAAACTTTTCATTTGTTACGCTTAACCTCTTCAGGGACGATTTTTTTATGGTGACAAAAAAATGATTAAATTTTGTTTTCTTTTTAAATTATTTAATTTTATTTAAATAGGAATTCTGAAAACAAAAAACAATGAAAATTCACAAAAAGGGATAACGTCCACATTTGTGGCCACTGAGCGTTAATGGTAATTTATGTGTGATATGATTTCATACATTCCGGGCATATCAGGCGTATATATTCTTAACATTTCTCACAAATGTAGAGAGTTCGTCTTACACAATTTTTGTCGTGATATCTGGGGAGATTTTTCAGTTCCTTGTATTTAGGATAATGATCCATACCGTCCAGTCTAATTCCAGGATTCACTTTAGTCCAGCTTTTAGATTTTTTAGGTGGTGATGGTAAAACTTATTATATTAAATATAACTGATATTATTTTTTTCAAATATTATTCTTGATATAATCCACTAAAACAGATTGCCGAAGAATTATTTCACATTTTTTTTATTTATCTAACTATGCGTCGGAAATAATATCATCACTGCAGACAAACGGTCTGAGGATTTGGTAGTCAATAACTTACTATAAAATTTTTGTTTTTTTTTATTATTATTATAATTATGATTATAAAAAATTAAACGTACACATATGTGGCCAAGGGCGTGAAGAGGTTAAAGTTTTGTTTTTAAATTGAAATGTCATTTTTTCCTGCTCAGCGTTGTATTTTTAAGTACTATTTGGCAAAACACATAGTTGCATTTCTATTTTTACTAGATTTTGAGTAGATTTTGCCGAAATCTACTAAATAAGTAGATTTTGTTCTGTATGGGAAATCTAGTTAAAATCAACTAGATTTGGCTCGAAATCTCATAAGTACTAGATTTCGCTGTAGTGTAAATGGCCTATTAGAAAATTTAATAATATGTGACTCAAGTAAAGGTTTTTGCTGTTAATTAAATAAGTGTTTGTTACAAGTGAAGTTTTTGTACCTTTAATAAAGAAAATAGAATAAAATAGCAAATATAATCTGAAGATAGAAAGATGTCTCCTATTATATTCAGGATGAATATGATAAAGAATTTTATTTGGCGATCATAAAATTGTGAAGCGAAAAATCCTAACCTCCACAAAGTTTGGTAGTAGACCAGAAGAGCTTAAGATCAACTTTACCTGAAATCATCATGTGCATCACTTCACCATAAAATATCCCGATTTATCAATGAGTTACTCCACGGCAACATGGCTGAATTTTATACGTAGATATTAATACTTATGCTTAATTAATTATTAATAAATATTTCTAATTTTTGTTTATTCTTGATAAAATGGTGCATTAATTAATCTTGAAATGAATTAAATTATGAATTTAAATCAAACTATGATGAAAATATTATAAACATTTTTATAAGTTAAGTAAACTTAAAAAGAAATATTAGATGTAATAAATCGAAAAGTAAAAAATTTTAAATAATGAATTTTATAAAAAAAATTTAAAGTTTAAAAGAGAAATCTCCAAATTTTGATTATGTTAACATAAAACCATTTTTCTATATTATAAAAAAAATCGTATTGAAATAATTGTATCTAAATTCCTACCTAAAAATTAAAAGAAATGTAATATCACCGTAATTTTCTAGTAAAATTATAAAAACTAATATTAGTTTAAGACTTAAGCTATAAATTAACCTATAAATTATCATTATTGAATTTAACATATTTCCTAGAAGATTTTGAGTATATACCTAATATAGCAACCACATCATCGACATCATGCTGGATGCATTTGGTAAGTCCATAATGATCTTTAATTTCAATTATTTAAGTTAACTTAATAAAAGCTAAAAGAAAATACAACCAATTAGATCGTTAGCATAATTTTATGTCACTCTGTATAATAACATTTGTTTGCTATGTTATTTTCATTTTTTATAACATTATTGTTGTGTTTCAATTCTAAAATGTTCCTATAATGCTTGCGATCGTATCTTTTGAATTTCTTTTGGTTTTTGTTTATTTTACATTTACAATATTAACCCATTGAGGCTCGGCCTAATTGTTAAAATATTCTTTTACCATACCGAAAGTTAGGTAGTCGAGAACATAAATAGTAAGTAATAAATTGTATAATTATTGAGTTTTTCAAAATAATAATTTATTAAAATAAATTTTTCAGATATTTATTCATTAATCAGCACAAATACCGCCTCCATATCTCCACCATCATCACCTATACCTTCAAGAAGCCTTTCTTGCGTTTTTAAAAAAGATTAATGTATTTAACCCTTTCATGCCCGAAGTTGCCTATAGGCAACATTGTACATTTTTGTTCATAAATTCCGTATTTTTTAATTTTTTAAAAGATTTTTTTTGCAAACAATAGTGGTTAAAAACGTGTAAAACCAGAATACGTAGGACTCTGAATTTAATATCACTTCATATTTAGGCCATGACTAACAAACACATGTCTTTAAAAAAATTTTAGCTCTGGCCCAAAAATTCGGAAATGAAAGGGTTAAATTTAGTTTAGTCTTTTTGTTTGTTTGTTTATATTAGTATCTAAGTATTATTAGTATATAATTATTATTAGTACATAAGTTTACCTATACTTGAATTTGTTTTTATTTGTTTATATTAGTATTAGTATTGTTAGTATATAAGTTTATCTGTAATGGAATTTGTTTTTGTTATTTTTTATCGAAATGAATTTTGAAAAAGGCCTTATATCTAATTTTTAATTTTTTTTAACAAATGATCTAAATACTAAATATATATGCATTTAAATATGATTCTTTGGAAATAAAACGTACATAAATAATTAGAAATTGCTTGTCTTATTATTTCTGGATTTTGTCTACTGGTTTGGTCTGTAAGTGAAACAATGTAATCAGGATAGGATCGGTTTGCGTCCACTGCCTGCAAAGTTTCCAACCATTTTTCATTTATCGAATCATTATTTTCATTAAGAAAATTGTGAAGAGCACAACATGACAAAATGATAACATTGGCATTTCTTAAAGAATTCTCAACCACTCCACGGGATTTGGATAAAGCGTAGTTCAAACATTTTTGCTGATGACTTTGCAACAATTGCAACTTAAATGCTGCATCGCCAATTATAACTAGTGGAACATTCACACCAGAAATTTGTTTGCTCAAATCGTGTAAAAGGTTGCACTGATCTAATAGTTGCTTTAAGGCGGATCCTTCAAATATTTTGAATCATTGCAACGCCCTGGACTACCACAATTGACATAAATAAAACGGCATCTGAAAATAATGAAAAACCATATACAAATTTATAAATAAGCGATAAAAATATTTCAATGAATCTTTTTACCTAGCGTCCACCAAAGCTAGAAGTACAATTGAATACCATCCTTTATAATTGTAATAGTCTGTTGCATCTTCTTGGGACGGGTGGATTTCAATGTGACAACCGTCTACAAATAATTTACAATAACATATATAAACCATAAATAATTTATCAAAAAGAGAATTTTTATTAAGTTACCAAGAGCTCCTATGAATTGAGGAAATCCAAGTGTTTCAAATTCTTGAGTTATTTTTTCGATGTTTTCTCTTGTCAATGGAAAGTTGTTCAAATACATCGGAGCCAAAACTCTCCACACCAGGTCACAAAAACTTAGAAGAATTTCGCATACAGTTGACTTTCCGACACCAAACATGTTTGCAATTGTACGATTTTCTGCGGATGAACCGCGGGCATATAAACTTATTGCAACTCTCTTTTATAATGGTATTGCTTCGCTCATATTAGTATTATTTTTTCTCAGTTCCTGTAATAGTTCACATAATTTATAAAATGTCCCTCGGTTCATCCGAAAATTGTTTTTAAAAAATATGTCATCTGCTCGCTGGCAGTCTATCTCCCAAAAGGATCGAGTACGTTCCTAAAAATAATAGTATGTGTAAGTATTTGGATTTTTATTAATATTTAAAATATACTTGTAGTTTAAACAAATAACTTACTTTTTGCCAGATCACTTTTCCGTGCTTAATAATTAAGTTATAAAGTTCGTACACAGTCTTCAAAACCTGCAAATATTTTTCCTGTAGATTCAACAGGTTTTCTACACACATATTTCATTCCTCCACTAATTTCCACTTTCTTCTAAATAATACTTTTTTTAAAATATTTTGTTTGCACTCTTCCATTTTTGTTTATTGTTTGCAAAATTTAGAGATTACATTGATTTTTAAGTAATTTAGAGGGTAATATAAATTTGATTACAAACAATTTGGGTAATTCTCTCTCAAAATTTTATACGAAGAATTAAATAATTTAGCACAATTGGGTGTTAAATTACAAATGAGAGAGCGAATTACGAAAAATTGCTGCCGTGCGAACATAGCTTAAATATAAAAACTGTTTTCTTTGAGTGTCGAGATAAACAACTGTGTAATGCTGTTGATAGATTATTGGAATAAATATTTGTTCATATAATTCGAAAGGTATTCGAATAATATCCTCCGTATAAAAAATATTTTTACTTCTTCGCAAGAAAGTGCATAGGCTTTACCTATATCTTTTAAAATAATTGTAATATATATATCAACAACATTATTAAAAAGGCATTGAGTTGGCTCAAGGCTCTTATATTCATTTAAGTCTATTATTGGTGCATAAAACACTGAGTTATTTTCATATACAGTATTGAAAGTTAAAAGTATGTACCTTTTATCTTTAAGACTTCGTGACCAATGGTTATATTGTTTACTTATATTTTCAATAAAAATCTTACGATTTATTTTTTACTTTCCTTTTTCGGTTGTGTTTTTTCAATTACAGGTTCATCGTTGCTCTTATATTTGATATTCGCCTCTGTTAATTTTGCTTAAAATAAACATACGATTTTCTGATATATTCGGAAGGTACCACTTTACTTTTTCCTTCTAGAGTTATATTTTTCGTTGTTGAAATAAGGCTACAGGACTATTTGCAACACGACATCTGCTAGCATCTACAAAGTTTCCCATTATATTCGCCCATGAAGGTATGTACGCTGTATATTTTTAAAAATATGTTTGCGAACTCTTCTTTGCAATATATGTTTCGTTCTCTGCAAATGGTCTTCGATTTTAAAATATTTTCATACAGCCGTAGACTCTCTAAGTAAAATGGGCTTATATAATGGAATTTTTGACTTAGCTTCATTCGGAAAATCATAATCGTTAATATTTTCATCACGGATGTTATAGCTAATGTTTCTTAGTTTTGAGATTGCACTTTCAACATTTGGAGTGGCATACTGAGTTAGTAAAATCGTAAGTAAATCTTTTACCCACTCAAAGATTATATCCAGTTCACTTACACCGTTTGCATAAAAAAATTGCCCTTTCATAAATTTAATAATGTTCGACGATTGAAAAGTACTTTCAATGTCGTTGTAAACCATTTTAAGAAAGTGTGCACAACACACTTGTATTACAATGAATTTATATCTGTCATTGGGCTTGCATACTGTATACGATTTGGATATATACTATTCAAGGTTATGAACGTTGTTTTTATTGAAAACCCTTGATACGACATTTATCGGTGCTAAACTCCAATCTAAACATACTCTTTTACAAATGGGCCATAGAATTAAATTTTGTATGCAAAACAATTTAATAGATATTAAAAGTCGCTCTATGGCTACGCGATTGGTATTATAAGTCCTCTCTCATTTTTTTTCCCTAATATGAGCTATAAATGAATATAAAAAAATTTTCTTTTAATCTGTGCTCAGTTTCCGCACAATATTGCCAGTGGCGTCAAAAAATAATGTGTTGCGGCTCAACTTCAGATATTTTCTTTGTTTTTCCCACATAAACTTCAGTCGCGACAGAGAAAATAAATAAATTTCGAAGATGTGTGATATTTTTTTACAAATCAACTCCAATTTTTATCACTGCATTCTATAAATATCAATAAACAAATCTGGATCTCTTTGAGCAGAACGAAGTTTTTCCGACTTTATTTTTCGTGCAACATCAGCAGACGGTACTTCCTGGTCGTTAGCCAACACCAATGCGTCTTTGTTGACTTTATAGTTTTTAATTTCTCCAATTTGCAGCTTTTTGGAACTGCAATTCAGTCTTTGCAATAGTTCTGCGAACACTCCGAATTTGTTGTACTTTTATATTTTCTGGGTGAGAAAGTTTCTTTCCGTTTGACTCAAAAAAGAAAATTTATTACAAACCTATACCGTCCGCCACCGTTTTGGTAGTAAATACACCTTGCATATAAAAATAACTTTGTTTTTGCTTATTCCACATATAACTTTTAAAAATTATGGGGCAAACATTATTAAAATTTTTAAATTTCTCCCCAACCATGTCCTTTATGAAGGATAGATACTATAGAGCCTAAATTATTTTCTTCAATGAAATGTTGTTTTAAGAATAAGTATTCACTTGGAGTGAATATAACTTTAGCTTCTCGTTTATGATAAACTAAGCTGGTTTTTATATTTTCTCCCTTGGAATTTTTTAGAGGTGACGGATTTAAAACAATATTTGTATATATATATATATATATATTTTGCTGTCCTTAATTTTGTTCCTTAGCCCTATATATTCCTCGATCTGAGGACACGTAATATTTATTGCATCTCTGGTGGATGACAGCGGAACATTCTCCGGGAATTGTTCCGAATCTGCCAGAGTGCTGTTACCGAAGTCTATAGTATCAACAATACGCATTTTTTAACAAATCAGTGTAAGTAATATTAATAACACATTTAATTCATTAAAGAAGACAATCTTACCGTCACCAAACAAATTCTTACACTCCGAAAATAAGTCACATTTTGTTGAACAATCTTCTAAAAGTTAAACATTGTTTTGTTATTAAGACAACATTTTAAATTGAATATTTACCTGATGGAATTTTTTTTAAATGAAAGATTTTGGCTGTTGCCGTATAAATATAACCTACGTTTGCAGTGCTTGCGAGGTTGAATAGCTGGAACATAAGTTCCTCGACCGTAACGGTTTGAGTATCCTGCAGAACAATATATATATATATTTACATACATACTCATTTAAGTCCACACAAAAAATATATGACCACATAATTCCAAATTAACGAAACGGGAGTTTTAATAAACTTGGTTATATGGTAGCAGTATTTATAATTTTTAATTTGTCGCACACTGTATATAGTATATATTTATATATACATACAAATATGCACATTGAGTTCGTTCTGGTCGAATCATTTCAAAGTGCATTTTGACTGTTTAGAGTACTTATTCTACTGGAACACGTATCGAATTAGTATTTTTTTATTCGGCATAGTGTAAAAAGCTTACATACCATAAACATATACATATATATATGCACATATGTATATGTACATATATCAAATAACGTTGTTGAAAAAAACAGCGAAATTTGGTCAAAAATAAAAGAGTTATTTGATAAAGAGTAAATCAGTTTCATCGGGTTAATACTTGAGTGGCTGGACCTACAAAGTTTAACATCGACTTCGAACGACAAGATTTTTTAAGAAACTTTTTCATGGCAGGTTTTATTTACTCAGAGTTTTTGCCAGATATCTGCTGAGAGGAAATCCCTGGGCAGGATTATTTTTTTATATATATATTAATTAAGTATTATATTGTTTTTTTAAATATATAAATATTATTAAATATATATTTAAGTATTATAATGTTCTTTTATTTTACTTTGTTATTACATATCATATAGGTATTCAGTATTCAGCTTTTGTTTGTTTGTTTTTGTTATATACAAAAGCAAATTGTTATGAAACACTTTGCAAAAGTAGTAAACACAACAAAATAAACGAAAAAAATTTTGCCATTTTTGCTTATAAGTACGGCAGCTCTACAAGTTAATCTCCAGTTAAATTCCCATTCAAAAAATTAAAACTCAGTTAACTGAAGATTAACTTTAACTGGAGATTCACTTAATCTCGAGTTTAAACTTGCATTCAAAAAATGTCCCTAAATATATAAAATGTATCACTATTTATATCTTTCGTTTTACAGGATCTAAAATTATTTTTTTAATACACTTCCGTTTCGTTTATTTAAATTTTAAAAAATGTTTGTACTTACAATTGTTTTATAGAGCGAATATATATATTTGTTTTTTACAAACATATGTTGGTTTTATCTTAGTATTAAACATCACCATCAAATAATTCATTTTGTTAAATAAATCCTCGAATATTTGGTTACTATTCCAATTTCTGAAATGTTCGAGTGATTTATTCGGTTTTTCTTCCGAATGTAAGAAATACATTTTTAAAAATAATTTGGTAAATATTACATTGTTCATTTTTTAAGTTTGGTGAATACACTTTAGCTTCACAAAAATCACTTTCACTAAAAAGAAAAGCGCTTTCAATTTCACTTTACTTAAATGTTCACCGAAAATGATTTTATTATCGGTAAAAGAATTATACCACATTTTGTAAGAAAAATAACTTTCCAAATTTCCCTAATTCAAACCTTCTAATATCTTGTATGAGATGAAGAGAAAAATCAAGTTACAAGAAGAGAACTTTTTACATAAAGAGGTAACAATTACATTCAAAACAACAAGCATGCCTGGAAAAGAGTAGCTTAGAATAAGAAAGATTTTGGACTCCACAAATACATTAAAAAAATTTGTTACAAAATATGAAAACCTACTACGGAAACTCGCTCTGTTAAGGTTTCTGACGATTTACTTCTTTCAGATCACCTTAGTATAGTAGTTAGTGTGTGGGCTTATTACACGTAAGGCCAGGGTTCAAATCCAGGTCAGGATTCAAAACAACTTTTTTTCTTGTTATAATTTTATACGTACGTACTACATATTTCAATTTGAAATATTTTTTCTTTTTTAATTTTTTCTACTATAGTTCAAATTGAAATACAATGTACATAAAAAATTAAAACAAAAAAAGTCATTTTGATGCCTGGCCTGGGTTTCGAATCGTGGCCCTACGCGCAATAAGCAGGCACACTACCTACTAGACTACAGCAATTAAAATATTTCTGCTTTATATTCAGTTTTAGTTACTTTGATAGAATGTAAAGATCACAATTTTTTATACTCGAATAACTGTAATATTAAAAGTAAAAACAAAACTAGGGCTTCCCCGTTGTTCTCTTCCTACCATAACCAATTGACGCATTTCGATTATGCGTATGTTGTACTAACATTGTATGTATTAACATAATGATAATGAATGTAAATAATATATTTTATTTAAAACTTAAAAAAATTATATTTGTAATTTAAGTGTTTATGAATAAAAAAATTGTTATTCTGTAACACAGAATTGAAACTGCATTACTTTTTCTCTTTTTACTCTTTTGTGCCAACTAAAGTTAAATAAATTTATAATTATAAAATCTACTAGGAAAGAAGAGCAGTTAATACTAAACTTTTGGGGATATTTCTTAAAGATGAATTTAAAATTCAATTGCTTACCCTAAATCATGATCGACTTCAATCAATAGAATGTGTGAGAAAATAGATTTTAAAATCTATCTCTCATGTTACCTAACAGAACTCTGTTATGTTATTAACGGAACTCAATTAAATAATTAATTTAAGACTGGAAAAGAAAAACAGGAAAAATTAATTAAATTCCCGTGTAAAATAAAAAAAAAAACAAAAATTAATAAAATAAGTCCTATAATTAATCACTGTTACAAAATATTGCATAATAAGAATTACAAAAAATAGATAACACATTTTCGAGAGTTATTCTAATCCGATAAATAAATCAATATTGTGGGAAAACAGGACAGAGTGGGCGGACAAAGTAAACTGTTTTTAAAGCATTTTACGTCCCTTTAACTAAGCCAATCGCCAGAACCCTTAACAGAGCCTTTTCATAGCAGATTTTGAAATTTTCTGAGATTTCAGATTTTAATAGCCACTGTATGTCCCTTTGTGGGAAAACAGGCGTTAGTGGGCGGACAAAGTAAATTGTTTTTAAAGCATTGTGCGTCGCTTTAACTAACAAACCAATCGCCAGAACCCTTAACAGGGAGATTTTGAAATTTTCTGAGATTTCAGATTTTAAAATCTACTCTATGTCCTTTTGTGGTAAAACAGGACAACATGGGCGAACAATGAAAGTTGGTTTTAAAGCATTGTACGTCCCTTTAATTAAATCAATCGCCAGAACCCTTAACAGCGCGCGTTTTATAGCAGATTTTGAAATTTTCTGAGATTTCGGGTTTTAAAATCCACTCTATGTCCTTTTGTGGGAAAACAGGACAACATGAGCGGATAAAGTAAATTGTTTTTAAAGCATTGTACGTCCCTTTAACTAAATCAATCGCCAGAACCCTTAACAGCGCGTGTTTTCATAGCAGATTTTGAAATTTTCTGAGATTTCAGGTTTTAAAATCCACTCTATGTCCTTTTGTGGGAAAACAGGACAACATGGGCAGACAAAGTAAATTGTTTTTAAAGCATTGTACGTCCCTTAATAATGTACTAAATACCATTTAGAAAAAGAACCAAGTAGAAAAAACAGAAAATAAGATTGGGGTTGCCATAGTGCAAATCTTTGAAACTTCACAAGGTCGTAATTTTTTTCACATAATGGAATTTCGGAATTGGAAGCATCAAATGTCAATATTTACAGTTATTTTCGAAAAAGCGGTTTTATTCCTATTAATATAATAGAATGATCTAGAAGCACTTAGCGTGGGTGATCATGCGTTCTTAATCGCTCTCTATTTTGCTTTTGAATTTCAAAGTGTTCACATCGTGAACATCAAGATTATAGGCCATTTACACTACAGCGAAATCTAGTAGATTAGATTTCAAATCTTGCTCAAAATCTAGATCGTTTACACTGGATTTATTTGACAGTAGCAAGATTTCATTTCAATAACAAAAACAGCTGACTGAAATTTAAAAGAAAATAATAATATTTCCAAATTTAGTTTAATACCAAACAAAAATTAAAAATATAGGACATTTAGTGTCGTAAACATATATATAGGTAATAATATATAAATATTAAACCGCACTTTAATACAGGTTCGTCATGGGTCATTCTGGGAGCAAGATATTCCTAATATTTCATATGATATGTTCATCGAAAAGCCGCCAAACTTTTCATTTGTTACGCTTAACCTCTTCAGGGACGATTTTTTTATGGTGACAAAAAATGATTAAATTTTGTTTTCTTTTTAAATTATTTAATTTTATTTAAATAGGAATTCTGAAAACAAAAAACAATGAAAATTCACAAAAAGGGATAACGTCCACATTTGTGGCCACTGAGCGTTAATGGTAATTTATGTGTGATATGATTTCATACATTCCGGGCATATCAGGCGTATATATTCTTAACATTTCTCACAAATGTAGAGAGTTCGTCTTACACAATTTTTGTCGTGATATCTGGGGAGATTTTTCAGTTCCTTGTATTTAGGATAATGATCCATACCGTCCAGTCTAATTCCAGGATTCACTTTAGTCCAGCTTTTAGATTTTTTAGGTGGTGATGGTAAAACTTATTATATTAAATATAACTGATATTATTTTTTTCAAATATTATTCTTGATATAATCCACTAAAACAGATTGCCGAAGAATTATTTCACATTTTTTTTATTTATCTAACTATGCGTCGGAAATAATATCATCACTGCAGACAAACGGTCTGAGGATTTGGTAGTCAATAACTTACTATAAAATTTTTGTTTTTTTTTATTATTATTATAATTATGATTGTAAAAAATTAAACGTACACATATGTGGCCAAGGGCGTGAAGAGGTTAAAGTTTTGTTTTTAAATTGAAATGTCATTTTTTCCTGCTCAGCGTTGTATTTTTAAGTACTATTTGGCAAAACACATAGTTGCATTTCTATTTTTACTAGATTTTGAGTAGATTTTGCCGAAATCTACTAAATAAGTAGATTTTGTTCTGTATGGGAAATCTAGTTAAAATCAACTAGATTTGGCTCGAAATCTCATAAGTACTAGATTTCGCTGTAGTGTAAATGGCCTATTAGAAAATTTAATAATATGTGACTCAAGTAAAGGTTTTTGCTGTTAATTAAATAAGTGTTTGTTACAAGTGAAGTTTTTGTACCTTTAATAAAGAAAATAGAATAAAATAGCAAATATAATCTGAAGATAGAAAGATGTCTCCTATTATATTCAGGATGAATATGATAAAGAATTTTATTTGGCGATCATAAAATTGTGAAGCGAAAAATCCTAACCTCCACAAAGTTTGGTAGTAGACCAGAAGAGCTTAAGATCAACTTTACCTGAAATCATCATGTGCATCACTTCACCATAAAATATCCCGATTTATCAATGAGTTACTCCACGGCAACATGGCTGAATTTTATACGTAGATATTAATACTTATGCTTAATTAATTATTAATAAATATTTCTAATTTTTGTTTATTCTTGATAAAATGGTGCATTAATTAATCTTGAAATGAATTAAATTATGAATTTAAATCAAACTATGATGAAAATATTATAAACATTTTTATAAGTTAAGTAAACTTAAAAAGAAATATTAGATGTAATAAATCGAAAAGTAAAAAATTTTAAATAATGAATTTTATAAAAAAAATTTAAAGTTTAAAAGAGAAATCTCCAAATTTTGATTATGTTAACATAAAACCATTTTTCTATATTATAAAAAAAATCGTATTGAAATAATTGTATCTAAATTCCTACCTAAAAATTAAAAGAAATGTAATATCACCGTAATTTTCTAGTAAAATTATAAAAACTAATATTAGTTTAAGACTTAACCTATAAATTAACCTATAAATTATCATTATTGAATTTAACATATTTCCTAGAAGATTTTGAGTATATACCTAATATAGCAACCACATCATCGACATCATGCTGGATGCATTTGGTAAGTCCATAATGATCTTTAATTTCAATTATTTAAGTTAACTTAATAAAAGCTAAAAGAAAATACAACCAATTAGATCGTTAGCATAATTTTATGTCACTCTGTATAATAACATTTGTTTGCTATGTTATTTTCATTTTTTATAACATTATTGTTGTGTTTCAATTCTAAAATGTTCCTATAATGCTTGCGATCGTATCTTTTGAATTTCTTTTGGTTTTTGTTTATTTTACATTTACAATATTAACCCATTGAGGCTCGGCCTAATTGTTAAAATATTTTTTTATACATTCATTTCATGTAACTGAAAGAACGTTAAAATTACATATTTCTAGAATCTTGTATAATTGTATATATTTTTTCCGAACTATAATTGAATTATATATATATTTTCTTTTTCTGTATTATATTTGAATATGTTTAAGGTTAGAAAGAATCTTTATAATTATTTTTGGAACTAATGAATTTAATAAATATGTATTCTAAATAGAATGTTAAACATTGACAGTGAAGACATAGATTAGTACTAGACGTAGGGCTAAATTTGGGGTTTCCACAAAGTACTTTCTTTTGCCTAGGAAACTTGGAAAGCGTGGGTTATGAGGCAACATCCCTCAACAACAACAGAGATGATGATATTTGCCTGAGAGTTTTGACTAATTGATTGGGGCATAGTTAACGACTTAATTGAGAATCTAGTCATCCCAGACCTTACACCTTAAACATCTTCACAAAATAGGGAGTCTATAATAAATTTGTATTGTAGACCGATTTGCTAGAAAAGGACCGAACACCCCCACCCGACAGTTGCTAGCAACTCAATGGCTCCCGCAGTCCTCTTCCTGCATAATAACTCCATACCGTACCCTTTTACATCAGCGGTTCAACATTATTATTACATATTCTACTTTGATATGATATGGTATACCCTAGAATACATTACAATAAATGGCGGTACGGTACAGGACATTAGATTTTGAAATTTTCTGAGATTTCAGATTTTAAAGCCCACTTTTGTGGGAAAACAGCACAACATGGGCGGACAAAGTAAATTGTTTTTAAAGCATTGTACGTCCCTTTAACTAAATCAATCGTCAAAATCCTTAAGAGCGCGCGTTTTCATAGCAGATTTTGAAATTTTCTGAGATTTCAGATTTTAAAATCAACTCTATGTCCTTTTGTGGGAAAACAGGACAACATGGGCGGACAAAGTAAATTGTTTTTAAAGCATTGTACGTCCCTTTAACTAAATCAATCGCCAGAAACAGCGCGAGTTTTCCTTTTGTGGGAAAACAGCATTGTTTTGTAAGGAAAAGAGCAGTTCGCGATTAGTTTTTGTCAACCTCTTCATTATAGACGGCATACAGAAAATTTATTTGACGTTGTCTTAGTATAGTAGGTCGTGTGTTGGCTTATTACACAAAGGACTAAAAAAGAAAAAGTAATGCAGTTTCAATTCTATGTTACAACAAAATACTTTTTTTATTTATATTCACTTAAATTCAGGGACGTAACGGTTATAAGAAAAATGGCGAAAAACTCTCATTTAACTGTTAAAATTGACAAATAAAAATATTGGTTGTATTTAACCATTATTTTAAGATATATTTAATTTTGGTCAATGTAACCAATTGAAGTGAGATTTATTTTTATTTTGGTTACGAATAACCGTTATAGCAAACAAACAATTTTTTTGGTTACCAATAACCATTATCACAATTAATTAGATTTTTTTGGTCATTTTAGATCATCTATCATGTAATCTATATATCTATCATTTTAGATCATCTATCATCTAAAATGACCAAAAAATCTAATTAATTGTGGAAAGGAAGGAATTTTTGCCAAGAAAACCAAATTTCACTTTTGAAAGTAATGTTTATTTGTTATGAATAAATATATAAATTAAACTAATTTTTAAATTATATTTATTTATATAAAAAACGACTTAATGAATTCTACATTTCATTAATTAGTACTTATGGTGCTAGGTTTTTATTGTTCAGTTTTACGAACATAAGAGATCTCAACGTATCGTCAGACAAGTTATATCTAAGATCACTTAGTACCAGTCTCAATGCAGAAAAGGCTCACTCAACGCTTACTTGAGTTGCTGGAACGCCATGAACAATATCTGCCAGTTGCTTAATGAACGGGAGCGTATATTTTTTCCTCCCAATATTGCAAAAGGTCGGCTTCGACATCAATCCTTCCCTCCCTGTAATTGTCGATTTGAATAAAGGTTTGAGCTAGTGTTTGTGAATTGACGGTTTCTGTCTCATCTTCTGACGATGAGTCAACTTCCAAGCTTCGAAAACTTTAACGAACCAACGAGAAGTGCTTGCATTTGACGTTTCATCGATTAACACATTATTTTGTGTACAACGCTGTATTGCTAGAGGAGGATGTTTATTGTCTGAAATGAAATAACTGCATCATTAAAGGCAAAATTTAATGTCGGTGCTCACAAACCTGCTTCAATTCATTAAATTGTGTTGCCATCTTCTTTAAATGTAGTCTCGCTTCCTGCTTTTTATTTTGAGTAAACAACCGTCGGAAACGTAGATCCAAAAATATGGCAGCATTAAGAACTTCTGCGTTAAGCAAGTGTGGCTCTCTCGGTCTTATACAATTTAAAATTGTGAATGATGCATCCGTGTTTAAAGATTCTAATACACTGCCCGTCATAACTATAACCGCACCCCTATTAATGTTAATATTTCAGCCTGTACAGCTTGTAAGGAATTTAGTTTTTTAGTATAAGAGAAAATAGACGAAAACTTACATTATATAATAAAAATAAATTATTTATTCACTTTAGTTTCATAAATATAATTAATTTTAACAAAAACAGCTGTTTCATAACTATAATCGCATTTTAACAAATTTAACAAAATTATAAATTAAACAAAAAAATACATTTAATAATGGGTGGGACCTCCTTTATTATGAATCAGCTCAAAAATCCGATCTGGCATACTTTGGACTAGTTTTGTCCTCATATCTTCACTAATTGCTCGCCATTCATCGATAATTGCTTCTTTTAGCTCGAAAACATCTTTGTATTGTCTATTTTGGGCATAAACGCGGCGGTGCAATATTCCCCAAATATTTTCTATTGGGTTTTGATCCGGAGAACAGGCGGGCCAGTCAATCACTTCAATGTTTTTTGATTTAAGCCATTCAATCGTCTGACGAATTTTGTGTATTGACGCGTTGTCTTGCTGAAAAATGAAATTTGTTTCGGCCTGGTCTTCCAAGGAAGGCATCAGTTTTTCATTAAGAATGGCTATGTATTCTCCGAAATTCATTCGAGTGCTCGGAAAGGCCAAATCAAGCATTGTATCGCTGCAAAAGGCTCCCCATACCATTAAGGAACCGCCACCGAAATTTCGTTTAGAGAAATATCGTGGTTCCTTTCGCAGATCCCTTCAATATCCACTGAAACCATCTGGACCGTCAAGATTAAATTTTTTCTCGTCTGAAAAAATCACCTAAAAGAGAAGAGAATCAATTATAATACATAAAAAAAATAAAAATATTTACTTACCTGACTCCAGTTTGTTTGCAAATTTTTCTTTGCGTATTCCATCCGGGCTGTTTTGTGGCGTGTGAGTAATCTTGGCATAGTCATTAGCGATTGTCTATTGTTGTTGTTATTGTTCCGGCTTCATTTAGCACTCTACTTATTGTGGAATTTGACACTTTTACGCCACAATCTGCAGAAATCTGCGAAAGTCTTTTCAAAGAATTGCTTGCGGCTTTAATAATTCTGCGTCGATCTCTTTCGGATAACTTTCTTTTTGGTCCTCCGGTCTTATTTTTGCCATACTGACTCTGGTTTTTGGCAAAATTTCTTACAACTCTGTCCGATCGACCTAGTTTTCTACCGATCTCTCGAAAACTTAGCCCATTTTCCAAAAAAGCCGAAATTTTTCCTTTTTCGACATCTGTAAGATAAGTTCTCCTTGGCATTTTATTTTAATTGAAACAAAACGTTAACTTGCCAACAAAAAATTTAAAATTTGGACGCAGTTATACTTTATTTTTAATTTAAACGCGATGCGGTTATAGTTATGCAACACTAAGAAATACATTAATTGTTGTGGATTTGCCAATTCAAAGAGTAACTGAAATTTTTTTGTTTGAATAAAACTACCGTTATAATACTATAATATACCGTAAACCCTTTCATGAAAAATTTCTTTTTACGTTGAGCAAAACGGATAATGTAGTGCGGTTATAGTTATGACGGGCAGTGTATTACCTTACGCTCAAACCACGCTTTGTAAGCATCGCCTAAAACTAGCTGCTCACGCTGTAACTAATAAATCATTTAGTTCATTCAATTCTTCATCAGTCAGTGGTCGATTCAAATATTCATTAGAAATTTCCCTGTATTTTGATAATTTTTTTAACATTGTAAATGTTGAGTGGGGCTCGTTGGAACATCTAGAGAAGCTTTGTCTATGAAAATAACAATTTGAAATGCAAACAAGTTCAATATGTTTAACAAAATATATGACTATTGATTAAAGAACAATGTTGAGGTTTTTACTTTTTATAGCCACTAAATTTGCACTAATATTTGTTAATCGTACGTTCAAACAAAATTTTTTACTTCCCTTTTTAAGAAAAGTATAAAAAATGTGAAAAATTAATATGAATTTAAAAACGAATACAAATTTCAATCATTAAAAGGTGCATATTTCTAATTTTTTTTAAATGGAGATTTAGCTGTTCTTCGGCGTTCTTAAAGTTTTCACTACTCGTCTCGCTTTTTCAACAACTATATTAACGCCAGTATTTCCCAGAAAATCATTAACTACTAACTGTAATGTGTGAGCTGCACATTTGACAGAAAATACATTTCTACTTTCTGCTTTAAAAGAATTTTCAATTTCTTCAAGATTAACTACTGATCCCTCAGAATCACTTTGGGAACTATTCTCTTCATATGTAGATTCTTCCAGCAAATCAACTGCCTTTAGCATGTTTCGGCCATTATCAGTAGTAATGGTATATATTTGCTTCTTTGAAATATTAAATTCTCTTAAAACTCCTTCAACCTCTGCTTTCAGATTTACAGCAGTCTGCGGCACACAAATTTCTTTTATAGATAATGTTAAAATTTCTACTTTCCCTTTATTTATTATTTGTGAGTTAATACACAAAAACTGAGCGGTCGTGTCGGGTTGCACTGTCCATTTTAAGGGATATAATTTTTCTCGATAATTTGTTTGCTATATATTTTTTTAACCTTAATACTTCTTCATTTACAAGTACCATGATACTGTGCGAAGTAATGGGAGTCATATTTACCCCTTTAAATATTTGTTCCGTGAGATACTTAAAACCATTTGAATTGAAGAATGACAGGGGTAGAGATTCTTGCGTGACCAACTCGAGGCAAGCATTGTTAATTTTTTTTTTTTGAATATTTTTCGGAAAATTTTAGTTCATTATCGTAGACTCAGTATCTTCGTATTCATCAATGGCTTGTTGATAAATTTCATTATGTTTAGCGACCATGTGTCTCCTTAAATTAGTTACATGAATTCCGATAAGTATTACAGCGCAGTATTTGCATGTTGATTCATCTTTCCTTTCATTACATTGGGAAAACTCACGAATTCTACTTCCGTTTTCTACCCATAATATTATTTTAACAAAACGATTAATTTTCCAGGAAATTTAAATATTTTACAACTGTTCACAATGACTTTATAAATGCAAAAGAACGACAAAATTATAAAACATCATCGAGTAAAGAAAGAAGAATGTTGTGTTGTTGGAAATTCCAATTTCCAATACTTTATTCAATATTTTAGACATGAAGAATGGAAATCCAAAAACAAAATTCATATGTATATGCTCTATAGTAAGTAACGGTAACTTGCGTAAAATTGTTTTTAAAAAATCTGTCCAAATTGACAGCAATACACTAACCCAAAAGTTAAACTATTTTTGATAATGGTTATTGGCAACCAATTTTTTTTCGATTGTTATAACTGCTATTCATAACCAAAAAAATATACATCTCATGATAGCGGTTAAAAATTCCCTAAAAAAATTTTTGCATTACCTTTTTTTCTAAATGAAAAAAAAAAAAAATTATTTTTAGTTCCTGATAATAATAAAAAATATTTAAGTGATAGAATTTTTACTCTGGCAAGTCTATAGTTTTCTTTTGTTGTGATTCAAATGTTAAAACGTTTTCCAACAAAAATTATGTTTTTTAAAACATACAAACAATCTTCTCCAAGTACATACATAATTGGCCATTACAACCCTTCAGTCAGGATTACGACCTAGTTTCTCATTTGATAAAATAATAAATCCTGTATTAAAGGCAAATATCCCAATAGAATAGAATAAAATGAAACAATTGTTTTGGAGAAGAGCCTGGACAAAATATAAATGTATTTTGGAGTAATGTTTATGCTCCAAAGATTCTGCAGGTTCTAAACCATTCAAGGAACTTGCTGAACTAGTTTTAAATATTCTTTGTGTACCAACAAGTAACGTTTGCGTTGAACGCGTTTTTTTAATACTGAATCTTACCAAAACAAAAATACGAAATAAAATGCAATATGAATTATTAGAAGCTCTTAGACTAAATATACATATATATAACATCTCTAAGATTGTTGTTGTTCTGGTGCATCACTAATATTGAAGTTGTGGGAGCCAGCACTTGCCCCTCAGCACTAGCTCGTTTTAGTTTAACGGGGACTCTTGTGAAGTTGGTTGGTAGTTCGCCCTTTTCTTATTCCTTGATGTTGAGGCGGATCTTGATCTCTTGCGTGGCGCTTTGCAGTTTCTTTGGAAATTACCACTCTTTCCACAATTGAAGCATTTAAGTTTAGTCCTTTGTCCGTTTTCTTCCAAAGCTTGCTTCACCATCTCCGCCACGACTTCCATTTTTCGCTCTTTGCTGACTTGTGGTCTAGAAATCGTGCGAGCAGTCTCCTGGGCTAGTGCGAAGGCCACGGTCTATGCAAAGGTTGTCTTCTGTGTGGAGCATACCGCAAGTTTGATGTCAGGTTCGCGTATGCCATTAACAAACGCCTCGGTCTTAAAGTTGTCTATCAACGTATGGTTTTCTTCTGGGTATGTGAGCTGCACTAATCTCTCAACCTCCATTGCAAAGGCTTGTAATGACTCATTTGCCTTTTGCGCCCGGCATCTCAACTCCATGCGGTATAGTTCCCATTTGTGCTCATCGCCAAATTTACGCTGCAACGCCACCATTAAGTTATTGTAGTTGTTTCTGCTGCTGGCTGGCATGGTTTCTAGAATCTCAGCTGCGACACCTTTTAACGCCAGAATTAGTTCTAGAGCCTTCTCTCCATCGTCCCATCCGTTTCTGCTGGCTACTGTCTCAAATTGGAATTTGAATACGGATAGGGGTGAGCTACCATCAAAGCAAGGTGTTCTTATCCTGCCGGTACTTTTCGAAACGACTCGCACTGGTTCCGGTCACTGGCTTTGGAGGTTGTTGATCTTTTCCTTCATCATAACGATTTTTCCGCCGACGCACTATATAGCATTTACCTTGAAAAGCTGGCCAAAAAGGCAAAAATGAATGTAAAGAAATTTAAGAAACTGAGTATGCAGTTCAATAGACAACAAAATTCTGCATTATATAGTGAATTTTCACGACTTTAAGTTGAGATTTGTAGACTTGATACGACGTCAAAGTCAGGAAAGTGACGAAAATTAAATGCGTTTTTGGCGTTTTTTTGAAATTTTAATAGGTTTATAAGATATTTTTTGTGGCTAAACGAATAGAGGTTTTATATTGATTTTTTTTAATTTGAAAGGTATGAGCAACTGCTAGTTTCAGTTTTTATATATATATATATCTCATATATTAATGTTAAAATTATTCGTTCAAAATTTAAAAATAATAAAAATTCCTAAAAAAAGATAAGGATTTTAAAGGTGAAAGTAGTTTTTAGTAGTTTAATGTTATATACCACAAAAAATATGAACTCTCTACATTCAGGAACAAAAAGAAAAGTTTGCGCAATTATTTTTAGCGATTTTTTGAAAATTTTACTTTTTTTTGAAAAATTAAAAAAATTAGACGTAGTGTAATAAAGCCATAGGCAATAAAGCCATATGACGTATGAATTATGCGAGGAAATTCAGTAGAAGCGATACCAATCGAGATGTCCTGAATAGGTTACTTTTAAGCAGTAACCCTTTTATAAGCTGCAGTACACAAAAATCGCGAAGGAATAGAAAAGCATTTTCATCTGATACTATTAAATTACTCCTTCCTGACATTGATGATAAAAATGATAACGATTTTAACGATTGTAGTTAGTTACACTTTTTAAGTATTTGTAAGTTAAGTATTAAATGATGTAAAATAAATATTATGAATAAATATTAATTATCATAGAACTTTAAAAACTTAATTACATATGTATATCGACTATTATAACAATATGAGATGTATGTTTGATTTTCTTGATGGACCGTATGTGGTACCAAGGGGCACTTATGATCCGATCATAATAAAATGTGACCCTAAATGATTCACATTCATATTAAACATCTTCATGTCGAATTTCATCGAGGTAATAAAATGTTTAAGCCAATTATAATTGTTAAACATATTTTCTTAAGGGGCCCTATTTTGGACCAAGGGGCAATTATGGACCGACCATAACAAAATTTAGTAATATGATTTAGATTTACAAGATACACGTTCATACCGAATTTCATCACGATACCGATGTTTTTAAGCCATTTATAAGTACAAACGTGAATTTATAAAGGGGACTTTATATGGGGATTAGAGTCAAATGCGATCCGATTTTCACTAAACATTACACCATGATTTCTTAGTACACAGAACAGATCCATCCTAAATTTTATCATGATTGTTGCATAATTGCTATAATTATGTGTAAATAAGTGCAATTTCGAGGGGAATTTGTATGGGGGTTAGGCGATATCACGGACCGATTTGAACCAAAATCAGTTGGGTTCATCCTTGGACCTAATTATCACTAACACTATCAAAAAATTCCAGCCATTAACTCATAAAACACTTCTATTAATTTTGGCCAAATTGTCCACTTTAGTGTCAACGGTCTTTTCCAAATTGTCCACTTTAGTGTCAACGGCCTTTTCCAAATTGTCAACTTTCGTGTCAACGGCTTTTTCTAAATGTGACACCCTTTCCTCGACACCAGTGATCCTTTTGCTAACCGACTCATGTATTTCCTCCAGCTTCCCTGTTATCGCTTCGAGCTCCTTTTCAATTTTTGACATAATTGCTGCTTGCAGTTGTTGGTTTTCGGCTCTAGAAGCTTCAAATAGCTTCTGGTTCTCAGCTCTAGAAGCTTCAAATAGCTTCTGGTTTGCTACTTCCATTTTCTCCATCATAACAGCTAGCAACAAATTTATGTTAACACCGCTAGGGGTTGCAGGGGCCTGTAATTCTCGTTCCTCTTCTTCCTCGAACTCGTGAGAATCGATGTTAATGCCCTGAAGCTGCAGATGTTCCCTTAATCGCCTTTGGAGTTCATTCTTCGTTCCCGTTGACGGTAGCTCTAGTTTATCCAACTCTTAGTTCGGTGAGCTTCATTTTAATTTTTTTCTTTCTTAATTATTTATTTATTTTTACTTTTGGATTTTGCAATCCCACTTCTGACACCAATTGTTACGTTTTTACCTTTCTAAAAACGTTAAAATATGAGTTCTTTAATTGCAACAAAGTAAAAACAAATATGCGTTTAATTTCAGTTAAACTCTTTATTCTTTATACTACTTTTGTGTCCCACCGTATACAACTTAACGATACAATAATAATAATCTGTTTTATTCACTAGTTCACACAACTATTCGCTAGATCTTTACAACCACGACTTATTTTGTTCTCACGCAACTTCACGCAAGGCTGACTGAATTAACACTGACTGATGCTTGCTTTGTCCAGCCGCACGTAATCAGTATGATGAACGTTCTCGATGTGGAAGGTTCTCGCTCGCGCCTTCTCGAGAAGTCTATTGCTAGTACATTGTTGTTTGTGTACTTTACTTATGTTGTCCGTTACATATTTGCTGGTTCACTTTATGGTGTTGTTGGTACTAGCCGCAACCAGGGTCGTCATACATATGTGTGTGTGTAGATTTAGATAATCAACACGTTCATTGTATTCCTTGTGTTAGTGTGTATTTGTATCGTGTGGATTTTGTTTATCGTTTTTGTTGTTAAACGATATTAGGTCGTTTCGATTTGCGTAACAATATTTTAAAAACTGCCAGTCAGGTTTGGATGGTAATTTCTATCTGATTACGGAAGCACCTTCATTGGAGAAACAAATATTACTTGAACACCCTTTTATACATTTATTTTTATTAACCAGAGATATAATTATTTCTCTAGTGGGAAAATGTGGACTCGACAGTCTTGGGCTCAGAGAGAACTTTAACAAAATTTTTAACCCGTTTGCTATATTGTGTCCAAGTTGATACATGAAACTTTAGAGGTGTGTTACAACTTCCCCAACCAAGGAAAAGTCACTAATTTTAACACATTACAACTCCCCCATATCTTCAATAATTTTTGATAAATTGAGAGAAATGCAATTTGTATTTATTTTTTCTTTCAAAAGTTCAATTAATTTTTTTTTATTTGATCTTAAAATTACTGTTAATAGTAAATATTTATTTATTTATTACATTAAATTTTCCAGAAAATGTTTCTACATTGATTTGATTTGTTTTAATAGTATTATTTTTATTATTATAATATATAATAATATTATTATAATATTATAATATTATTATTATAATATATAATTATATTATTATTTTTTTTAATTTGTAATTAAATTTTTTAATCTATTTATGGACTTGTTTGACAAGACAATATTGTTACATACTTCGAAACGACCTAATATCGTTTAACAATAAAAACGATAAACAAAAGCTACCAGCTACACCAACACAATACACACGACACAAAACACATTAATGAATACATCGAACACGTTCCAAGTAAACTAACAACAACAAGCATGAGGGATGGACAAGTGTGCAAAATACACAAGCAACAATGCGAAAAGGCGAGAACAAGAACCTTCCGTATCAAGAACGTTAATCATACTGATAACGTGTGTATATAAAAAAAGGGCAAGACAAGGCCAGCAGTCAGTCATTAAGAATTCAGTCAGACTTGTATGAAGACGCGTTGCGGTTCGAACGTACAAGCGGCATTGCTTGCAGAAAGGTTGTAAGCAGAGAAGATCTAACGAACAGTTGTTAGTGTTAACGCGAACAGAAGTATGAAACAGAATAGAGTACACCCAATTCTGTTTTTACACGGTCTTTTTTTACACGGTTTTGATATAACACGGTTTGAAAATAAAATATTTTTAATTTTTTTTTAAACGATTCTTTTCCATTTAGCACGATTTAAAATTTTTTGTGCTTAATTTTTTTTGTCAAATTTAATTTTTGCAAAGTATGTTCATATCACAAATTTAAGGGAATTCCCTTTTTGTGCATACAAGCATAAAAGTCAGAGCAATTGAAATGTGTTAATATTTTATATTTATTAAGTTATTTATGTTTTTAATTTTGTTAAATATTTTATGAATCCCTAAAAGAAAATGTCAAATACAAAACTTCTTAAAAAATCCTTGTTTTTCACTAATTTTAATAGGTTTTAGAGATTAGGAACCAATCACCTATTTTTGCATACGACTAGTGTCTTTTTTTACACGGTTTTTTTTACACGGTTTTTTCTGGAACCAATCTACCGTGTAAAAACAGAATTAGGTGTACAAGCAAATTGTTGTTGTATCGTTAAGTGTGAATAGTGGCACAAACGTAGTGTGAATAATAAAGAGAATTTAAGAAAAACTAAACACATATTTGTTTTTACTTGGTTTACAATTTACGAACTCATATTTAAACGTTTTTAAAAAGGTAAAAACGTAACAATATATTAGTTGATATAGTGCATACCAAAACATGACCCCTCTACGATTTTGCTTAGTAGTAGTTATCCATTTATTTGAATCTATTTCAGAGCAGGAGGACCACAAAATGTATATCGAAGACTATTCTGAATTTAATTTTATATTAAATAGGAATTAAAGGAAATAGATTTGAAAAAATGTACCTTAAATTCCAAAGAGAAGAACTACAACACAAAGCGATTAGATCCTCGTTTTCTTATACTGTGGCCCGATGGTGGTTCTTTCCACTTAGTCTGCATATTTTACGTAGAAGAAAAACGCGCTGAATTAACACAACCAAATATTTTATTACACGTTTGTAGAATTTAAAATAATAAAGATATACCCTCAGATATGTTTCCCGACATATCGACTATAATGTGTCTGAAAATAAATTGTTTGTGAAAATTGTTTATACAAAAAAAAGTAATATATGTATATGTATACAATAAATAGTTCGTCTCATTTTTAAGTTCTAGTATTTTGGCCAACTATCGCACACAATATTCAATGAACACTGTTTATACATGTACATACATACATGGATATGTACCTATTAATTTAAAGTTCCTATTTAATCCGTTCACTGTCAGATTTGGTATAGTTTTTGTAATGGATTTTATTTTATGAACGTTTGTTCGTTTTTCAATCATTTTTATTCTTGTTTATAATCCATTTATAACTAAAAAGGTTTATTTGTTGTATTTTATTTTCTTTTCTGCGCGTTTTTCACAGCGGGATTAAGCTGTACCTTTGAACTTTTATTGTTTTGCTATTTCAAAATGTTGTATAGTAATTTCTTTTTTATATGCTTTACTTTTAATATGCCGCTACCAATATACTGGCAACGTCATTGTGCAATAATTCGTCATTGTTAGGGAATATTTTAATAGTTTCACACAACCAACCGCAAAGAATTGCATTGTTTTCGAAATGATTCTAAAACACATTTGCAATACGCGATTGTAATGACTTATGAGAGAGAAAAATTTTATATAAATGAAATGAATCATCTTGAGGGATTGTAAAGAAGTGAAGGCAATACTGCTTTAACTCATATTGCGAATTGGATTTATTGCACCATAAATTTCAAAATATTTCAGTTTATATAGCGCAAATGTATAAATAACGTAAAACCCTTATTTTTTCTTGTAATTTTACATACATACATAATTGGTCATTACAACCCTTCAGTCAGAATTACGACCTAGTTTCTGACACCACTTATGTAGTGTGTGTTAATTTTATACATGAGTGGCAATTTTATTTACTTTCAGAGTTTTTGCCAGAAATCTGCTGAGAGGAAGTCGCCGAAGAAATACTTTTTGTATTTTATTGTATAAAACTTAAAGTTGGATTTATTTGCAAAGATAATATAATGATATTAATGTGGGAATTTGATTTGGAACGTGTGATTCGAATAAAATTGGCATAATCTAGATACACAATTTTCAATTTTGAATTTATCCACTGACAGAAAAGTAACAATTGTGCAATTCACACCACTTTCGATGGTGTATGTTGTATTGAATACACCTTTTGTTTGTGAACGCGCAATGTTATGTCGTATTGTGTATTTCGTATTCCAAACGTCAAAAAGCGATAAGAAGAATAACATTATTAATAATTTGATTTTCAAGCAGCAAAATGAAAAATATTGCGGAAAAAAGTAAATTAATTAATTATCTATGGGAACAATTATAATTTTGAAATGTTAATTGTTGACTCAAGTTACATAGAAAATATTTTTTATTTTTATCCTTCTTCTTGACTACTGGCATTTACATAAACTGATAGCACGAAACCAATACAACTCTCAAAAACATATGAAAAAAATGTGTATAAGTGTATCGAATTTTTAAATTCTGAAAAGGACAGAATTTATTACCATAATGTTGGGATACAACAGACAACAGGCTTACGTTTAAGAAAAACATGTGCACTTGCTCGAATAATGCCTAACCTGGAAGACCCAAAGCAGGAGAAAAGGCTGTTGTCGATGAGAATGGTTAATTGCTATGTATGCAGCCTCTATTAGTATTGAATCTACAGATCATTGGTGATTGCGGGGATGTTGCCATTGGAGCTAGTAGTTGAAGTAGAAAGAAGGAGACACATTGCATGAAGGGAAACGAGTCTAGCGCACCCCGGTCAATTGATTGACAATTCTGAAGAGCATGTTTTCTTTACTTGCACGAAAACCGCAGAGTTGCCAAGAAAGGACAGTTTTGCAGCGAATCATTCACGTTAGGTAGCCCGGGCTACTAATGTCTTTTGGAGATTCGCAGTCTATAGCTTGTATAACTAAAAAAAAATTAGGAAATGCATACGTGCATACATATGTACGTATACGCATGCAAACATACTCATAGTGATTTTTCTATATAAAAATTAAATGAGTCAATTTTGCAGTTAAGTTCATATTATGGTGTTCTTTTTAAAGAAATATTTGTAAATCTAATCTACAACATGCCATTAAAGTTGGGTTTAGTTAAAGGTAACTTTAGCTAAAGTTACCTTTAAAGCCACCTTTAACTTCTTTTCTTTATTACAACCTAATGATAAAATAAAGTTAACTTTATCAAAAATATGGCAGTGCGTAAGCAATGTCGATAACACTGCTCAATTAAACAAGTTTTTTTTAAAGCAGTGCCATCAACGGGCTTCAATTTTTCTTTGTTGTATATGCTCATTTTGTTTATATTTGAAGTTGCCATATGAAAATAATACATAATATGGCAAGTTCAAACATAAACTTAACTTTAAAAGTTAAAGGTAGGATAATCCTCCCTTTAGCTTAACGCTGACTTCTACCTTATTGTCCACTTATAATAATTAAAAACAATTTATCTGCCCTCTAAAATCCTCACTTTAGTTAACGGCAAGTTATAATAATGGCGCTAAGAATGAGAAGCAATTTAATGTTTCTATCGTTCGATAATGAAAACCAAATTTTGTCACAGTTTTTATCGAATTTTTAATTGAAAAAGAATATATACATAAGTGCATAAAATCTGTTCACATAAACGTTACCTTATCTCTTTTTATAAATTAAGTGTATTCTATAATAATATAAAATAGCTAATTACTATATACTTTTATTTAGACGAACCTTAATCGCTCGCGATTTTTATGCCGGTTACTCTGAATTCGACGTCTATGGCTTTGGCAGATGGTTTCTATTACAAACTGATTTTTGTACTCATAAATTTTCTTAAAATCTGCATGATATTATTACGTTTTTACCTTTTTAAAGACGTTTAGAATAAGAACTCGTAGATTGCAAACAAAATACAAATAAATTTGTGTTTAGTTTCAATTAAATTCTTTATTGTCCTCACTACTTTTGTGTGTCACTATTTACAACTTGAGGAATACAACAATAATTGCTTTTTCGCTATTATTCTTGGCTTACAACACAGATCTTTTCAAAGGAGATTCTCCAACCACGACTGTTTTCTTCTTTTCTTGTTGAATTCTTACTATTGATGTTGTTGGTATATTCAAGCAAATTTGATGTATTTGTTTGTGTAGCTTTTGTTTATCGTTTTAATGGTAAACGATGATACACCGTTTCCATTTTCGTAACAATATTATATTGATCAATTTTTAAATTAGTTTCATTTGGTATATTTTGATTTCATTGCTTATTTAATTAAGCAGACAGGTAATCAGAGAATATTAATTTGATGTCTAAATTTTTTCTTCAAATTTACTTCTTTATTTTAAATTTATTTTGTATTGTTTTTTATATTTATGGATTGTTTATTTTCTGGTTTATATATATACGTATACAGTTCTTTCACATTTTCATTAACAGATTAAATAAAAAAAACAACTAAACGATACAAGAACATTTTTTAAAATATTATGCCGAAGGGAAATAATTTATTAATATGTATTTATTGCTTCGATTTGTATCGATTCTCAATTTTCTTTGTACAAATAACACAGTTCTCTATGGCATATTTTAGCATCGACATTGCGTTGGAAATTCAAGTATCGAACTATTTACAAATCTTAAACATTTCGAGAATATTGCGGTGAGAAACACATTGTATTATAGGTATGTATGTATGTGTATTTGAATTATTACTACAGCTAGTATACATGACATATACAATTCATAATATTTTTCACACGTGTTTATGTATATATTGTAGGTATGTACATATGTATATAGCAGTGGTGCTCAAACACATACTATCATACATTTGTGTTGGTAAAGCAGCGGAGAACAAAATTCAACTTAATTTTTGAGAATCCGTACACTGGGAAAATAAAAAAAAATAAAAAAATTGGTTTATTGTGTTGCGTGTATGTTACTACATAATGAACTTATGTATGTATGTATTGATGAATATATCGATGTATGTGTGTATGTATGTATGTATTGATGAATATATTGATGTATGTATGTATTGATGAAAATATTGATGTATGTATGTATGTATTTATGAATATATTGATGTATATATGTATGTATTGATGAATATATTGATGTATGTATGTATGTACTGATGAATATATTGATGTATGTATGTATTAATGAATATATTGATGTATGTATGTATGTATTGATTGTAAATTATTGTAATTTGGTACTTCCGTTTCGTCAACCATGAATTTTAAAAAATTTCTGCTTTTAATTGCAATAATTTTAGTCCTGTCATTCCCTTTAATGTTGTCGAAAAATCCATGGCTAGCTTCGTAATGTCTTGTTATAAAAAAAATTACGACTTAAAGAGCGATAACACACAATACATTGTGCATTACCATCCATATTCTCTATAAAAAAGAAATCATATTCCCAATTTTCATCAAACATTTTGCTGCGTGTATTTGCAAAAAACAAAAAATCATTCAAAAAAGTTGCGTAGCAAGGTCCTGCCTCATCAAGTGCTAAACATCAACTGAATTGATTTTGTTCTCTGAGTTCAACACAAAACAACAAACAAAGCAACAAACACACGATCATTATAAGAAACCACACAAGTAAGCTTATAGTGTACGTGTATCAACGCAGCGTCAGCAGAATTTTCTTTGCCTATCACATGTGATAGGAAATTTGGATTTTGAGCATCACTGGTATATAGCAATCCATTATACTGAAGAGAAAGATACTAGTCAAAGATTGCATTTAAGTATTCCCACGTTTTTTTTTATTTCAACATAGCACAATTTAATTTCTTAAAATTCCTAATATTTGGGATATAAATATTTTGTGTGAATAAAGTTAACTTCCTATTATAGTCAAACGAATAATAGTTAAAATAGTGTTATATGTACGTACTGATATCTTATCGTCCACTAGCCCGTCCACACATACATATATGTTAATTGAGTCAATTAATTTTTAAATTGTAGTACTAAATTTTAGTATTTAATAAACATCGCAATTAAACTGACTCAATTAATATTTGACAACAAGTTGTTTACTATTACCACTTCCTACTGAATGTTTACAGTTGGATAGTTTTTGAATTAATTTTTACTCAATTAAGATCCTAATTGTGCAAATAAGTGCGAACGTGATAATTGTTATATACTTAGTTAAGTCATTGCAGTTTATTGTCTTCTTTAATATACAACTAACAAAATTGTAGTATTTCTCTTTATTAATTTTAGTTAAAGCATTTTTAAATAAACTGTATCGAAAGAAATGGGGATTTTTAGTCTTCAAGTTATAATTTAACTTGACGTTTTCTACATACCACGTATATTGCATAGTAAAAACATAAAGTGTACTGTAGTTTGTTAATGGTTGTTAACAAGAATATTTTTCTTTTTATTAACTCTTGAATTTTTTATATTTTTAGTTTTTTTTTATGTGTTCGACATGTCGGAAATCTCTGACGCATTTTCGATTATATAATTACGCACGTTTGACACAGAAAACTGAGTAATATTGAAGTGATGGGAAAAGTATTTTACGCCGTTTTCATATAAAAAATTAATCATTAAGAATGAGAATGAGGATGACGTTAACATTAAGGACAAAAGAGAAAGTTTATAGTCCAGTTTATGGTAGATTAGATATTGCTTTACAATTTTACAAACATTTTTTATTTTATATATTGTGCTTTTGATTTATGTACATATTAATTTTTTCTGATTGGACGGACTTATATGGTGTTATCCAACTCATTCAAAAAATTTTACTAATAATAGTGGTTTTTTATTATTCTGTAAAAGAGAAGATTTCAAAAAATGTATCCCTTAATGTTATTGTTTTGTTTACATATACATTTTTTAATCCTTTATGGAACGTACGACACTCAAACTTCATCCATTTTATTACAATAGACCAATTACTTCTTAGGTTAAGTTGTCGATTGGTTTATTGCAATATTTGCTAAAATTATAAGTTTATCAATTATTTTTACTTCCAAACAATATTAATATTGGTAAATAGCATTAAGGAGAATATTATGCCATATTTTCATATTTACTATTCTATGTTTCCTGGAATGACTATTAAATTAAAGAGTAAAAACTTTTTGGGGAGGTGACAAACAGTAAATGCAGTCGCAATTAATGTGACTCTTATTGACACATGAGTTTTATATATTTAATAACATAAGTCTTCTTTGAAATCTGACAATTTCCAATACTATTACTACTATACCATTGTCATTAAAAATCGGGTTTTATTCGTAATATATTATAAATTTCCTATATCATTTGCGTGCCACTGGTCTAAGACCCAAAATACGAGCACATATGTACATATGTACATGAATAGTCAATATTCGGTTGCTTACAGTTCAATTTATTTTAAAATAAATTTCAAATAAAATTCTATAAATATAATTGCTACTTTACAATGAGTTTTTAAATTTTCAAAACGTTTGCTCTGATATTTTGGTACACATAATTTCTGCTTTTGTATGAATACAGACGTATGTACTACTAAGTATAAGGGATAACATTTTCATATATTAGGCCTTTGAATTTTAAATTTACTCTAAGTTCTTCTTGGTACACTTTTGCAGTGCAAAAATATGTAGTTTTCCTTATTTTTCTTTTGTTTTGTGAAAAACATTGAAAATTTTACTGTTTTATAACAAAACAGATATAAATTAATAAAACAAATATGTAATAGTGTTTTCACACCAAAATTTAAAACCTGATTTTAGCATTAAAACCATAATCAGCTGATTTTGCGTTCACACTGCAAGTTTTCTTAAAACTGGTTTTAAATTCATGACATTTATGACTGGTAATATAAACAAAGTTCTACGAGAAAAAATTTTATGAGCAATATGCCTTATTTCATCTTGATATATTTAGCTTCTTACTTACCTTTTGCACAAGAAACTATATTCATTGTGACCAGAAACCACACACATTTCGATTAATAATTAAATATTTACAAATTTTTAAAATTTTCATTGAAGAAATTAAAAATATTCCAAATTTTCCCTTTTTTAATACAAAATAAATAATTATTTACATTTATTATATTTATTATGCTTTTATCAGCTGTTTTCAAGATTTCAGAGCTGGTAGCTCTGATTTAGTACATCAAAACAAGGTTGTATTTCATAAATCCTACTTAAAACCAATTCAAAAAAGGTTTTATTTTGGTTTTAACACAATAAATTTGTATCGTAAAAACAGGTTTTATTTTTGGTTTTAATGTTAAAACCAACTTTTGCGTTAAAACCACTCGGTGTGAAAACACTATAAGCTTTAATTTTTTATACAAACTTTTGTTATAAAAATTTATTAAATTGCTAAAATGTATTGGGTTACTAAGACTTTTGCTGTCCACTGTATGTATGTACTTGCAGATATTGGGAGCGTGTCAGTTTATTCATCTGAAAATGTCATAATAACAGCGTCAACACATCCATCAGGAAGTGTAAACAATTTGAAAAGAAAAATCATTTCACCATATATACTAAAAATAAATGAATTGAAATAAATAAAAATTGGCCATTATGAAGCATGTAGTATATGCATATCAACAGTGATATCGAGCAGGCTAACAGCTAATATGGATATAATATTGTAATTATTATTATTTTTTTTATACAAATTTGCTTGTTTAGTGTATTTCCAATTGTATATTAAATAAACAATATTTGATAAGAACTTAATAACAATTAGAAAATTAAAATTTAATGATTTCCAAACCCCCCTCAACAACAGAAGCATTGTATTTAAAAATCGTACCCGACAGCTGGTTAATCTGTTTTCAAAAAAAAAAATAAAAAATGCCCGGTATCGATTATTTTAAATTTTCGAATTATTCGAGATGCCGGTTTTTACGACTAGGTTATCCGGTTTTTATTGAAATAAATAATGTTTTACCAATTATGAACAGATATGGCTCAAATATTTTATCCGAATGTTTTCTTTGCCTTAACCATGCCATTCACTTGTGTGTAGCTGACACAATTTTTATTCAGGAAATTTTTAAATAAAATATTGAACATGAAATCTCAGATAACGATAGTGACAATTATGATGATGACAACGGATTCGATATCGATGAAAACCTAAGTGTTAGTGGTAACGTAGGAGGGATTCTTAATAAATTCCGTGAATATGTAAAATTATTTAACAAATCCTAGGAAAAGTAAAACAAACTTGTTCGTCAAAAGGAATCCAAAAAGTATACGATTATTATGTGATGTAAAACACAAATGAAACTCTCTTGCACAAATGAAAGAACAATTTTTAAAGATATATGAATGCGTCAGCCACTCTTTATTAGACTTGGGTATAAGTCCTTTTAATAATTTTGTAATTGACGCTTTGGATAATATTTTCAAAACTCTACAGTCGTTAGGAAATTTCCATAAAAACCTTCAAAAATTTTCTAACTCTAATAGAAGCTGAAGCCATAGACATTTTTGCACAATAATATTAGCAAAATTATTGAACAGTTATGTGAACTTTTAATGAAAAGACTTTGAATACGATTATTAGTCTTACATACATAATTGTCCATTAGAAATCTTCAGTCAGGATTACGGTCTATCTTCTCATACCACTCAATTTGTGTGTGTTAATTTTATACATGAGTGGCGGGACCTACAGTTTGAAGTCGACTCCGAACGACAGATTTTTAGGAAACTTTTCATGGCAATTTTATTTTACTCCTAGATTTTTTGCCAGAAATCTGCTGGTTTGAACAGTGGCCTTACGTCTAATAAGCCAACACACTACCTACTAGACTACGGCGACTTGAGTCTTTATTAGTAATCTTAGTTCTGGTAAATATAAAAAAGTGATAACATAGTATTCAACCAAAGAATTTAAGGATTTTGCTGTATCTTTATATAATCGACACAATGACTGCAAATGAAGTAGTGATTTTATACATCTGGAAAAATGCAACGAAAGAATGGAAAAATTAGAAAATTTATATAATTTCCTATTATCAATCTGTCCAATTTCCACTTCCAGTGGATTTTATAAAAAGTGAACAAAATTACAGTTTAAAAGCTTTTCATTTTAACTGTACTTTGACTTTAAAATATTAAAAAAACCAGGTATTTAATATTTCCAAATATACTTCTTTTATTGTTCTTTTTATTTAATTAAAGATTGATTGATTTCAAATAAATTATTATACATATTTTAATTTAATAAAATGTTATATCTTTTTTGCTGATAAAAGAATATGTCTTTATTTAAGTTTCTTTTTTTTTGAGAAAAATATTGTATTTTGTCTTCCAATAAAATATTTAGATTACTTATTACTTTGTAATGAAATAATTGTATGTTATTTTTATCAATAACAGCAAAAAATAATCGTGGCTTAAAAATAAATTTGTTAGGGACATGAGCGTTGTAACTACTAAACCCTAAAATCCCTACCGGTACACGCAAATATTACTGGGAGGCAGAGATATTAGGTAACACAAACATTTTTTTTACAACCAAAGAGAGTTCCAGCTTGAACTAGAAGATGAGGAAAAACAGAAATAACAGCGACCTTGATTGAAAGGCAAATGGAAACCAAACATTTTTCAAAAATCTACTTATAGAGTAGTGTGAATCACTGGTGCAAATCTCCAACTGCAAATCCTGAAATATGGTATGGAGACTAACGATACGAACATTGTACAGAATACTTTAAAGTTTGAAGAAAATTTAGAATATCCACCTGAAATCCTTGAATTGAATTTATGGAGAAAGAACTGTTTAAATTCTAAGTGGAGGAGTTAAACAAATATGCTTTTTAAAGAAGAAATTGTTACAATCTCGGAACTACGTAAATTTCTTGGCATTCTTATTTTTACCATTACCCTTCTGTTAGGTCGTACTGGTCCAATAATGTAAAATTTCATTCCATAGCTCAAACTATGACTCGAAATAGTTTTGATAAAATCAGATAAATTTTTCACATAAATGATGAAACCAAAATAGCTTCATTTGCGTTAAATCTGAAAAATATATGTATAAACGTATAAATACACTGGTATAAAAAGACTTATGTACCTCAGAAGGCCTTATTGAAGTTATTTGACTTCAGAACCTAGCTCAATTTATGCCGGTATCAGTGTAGATCAGATAAGGAAAGACCAAGCACTAACAGTGATCGATAAAATATGCCGCAACCACCAGAAAGATCTCGATCGATCTCGACGTGTATTATGGTTGAATTGGCCACAAAAAAGTGTTTATAGCATCCCAAAGTAAATGTAAATATAAGACTTAAAGGAAGCTAACCTATTCGGTTTGAATAAAATGTAAGTTATTTTTATGCGATAACAAAAATATCGCTGTTTTGATTTATTCAATGCTTAAGTATATTAGAAGTTGTAACAGCATATTTCTAAACTAAGGGCCATTATTACAACTTGCAATTAACTAAAGGCAAGATTTTAACGGGCAGATAAATTGTTTTTATAAGTGGACGATAAGGTAGAAGTGAGCGTAAGCTAAAGGGAAGATCATCCTACTGGTAAATTGTAAAGTTTAGTTTACGTTTAAACTTGCCATATTATATATTATTTTGAATACGGCAACTTCAAATATAAACAAAGGGAGAAAATACAAAAAACGAAGCCCGTCATTGCCACTGCGTTTAAATAAACTTATTTAATTTGAGCGGTGTTATCGACTTTCCTCCGTATATTTTTGAAAAAATTAACTTTAGTTTATCTGTAAGTTGTAATAACGAAAATATATTAAGGGTAACTTTACAGTTCCCTTTGGCTAAAGGTACCTTTAACTAAAGCCTAATTTAACGGCAAGTTATAATAATGGCCCTAAATCCTTAAACTATTAAAATTGATTCCTGATTTATTTTGACTAACAAACGTATACAAAATTAATTAAAAATTTCCTTTATCTGGTAAATAAAATAAATATATTATCTGAGTATTTACAAATTTCTGTTCGCTTTCTTCTTCGAGTATGGTTACTCAAATAAAAAATAAGAGTAAATGTTTGACGAATTAAAAAAAGCAATAATTTAATCTTCTTCAATGACGTAATACTTTGTTTCCACTTTCCTATTTTTAAATGTTGTTCCTTTTCAAATTCATAATTCAAAGCGATTTCCTTAATTATTATTTCTGTTGAAACGTTGTTCTTGTCGAAATATAGAATCTTTTAACACTTAAATTGGACTCACTCACAATGCCTGACGAAAACAAAAGAAGAAGCAGTCCGTAATAGTCAAATAATGATAAGGATCCAATTACCTTTCAAAAGTCCTTTATTATTTTCGTATCCATTGTTAATGATGTTATTATGGTGGTTAAGAAATTTACTGTAAATTATGTTTTGTTAATATTTCTAAGCCTTATTTGTTTTTGGGATCTCATGTTTCAGTAATTTTGTTTGTTATTCTTTCATATACATTGTTTTCTTCGTTTGTTCGTTTTAATTGGTTTTATTTTTGTTTTTGTTTTTAATTACTTACAACTGTCCACCAAAGGTAGCTGAGATATTCTGCTCTTTGAAGTTATTTAGGATTTATTTTTCTAAAAATAAAAATAAAAAAATAATATTAAATAAATAATAATATTAAATAAATTTCAACTTTCACAAACAGAAAATTATAAATTTAATTTGAATGAATCGTTACGTAATCGCTTAACCTCAAACAAAAGCCAACCGAAAAACTTGCTCTTGGTGCCACCAGAAAACACTAAACAAAACTTGTACATTCATTTCCAAATGGGTTAAATGGAGTGCTTGACCTTAAGGGATATTCTACTAAATACAGGGGATAACATTTTCATATTATTAGGCCTTTGAATTTTAAATTCACTCATGCTTCTCCTTGGGGATACCTAGTCATCTGATCATTATTTTTCTTTTGTTTTATGAAAAACATTAAAAAATTGTTTATTTTATAGTAAAACAGAAATAATTATAAAATAAATATATAAAGTAAAAATTTTTATACAAGCTTTTGGCTAAAATTCATGAAATTGCTAAAATATATTGTTGTACTATTAAACAAATACATCAATTTAAGAAAATTATTTTTTGTTAGGTAAATGTTAAAACAAAAATTTGTTTTAGAAAATGTTAAGTATAAACTGTGATAACATTTGTTTCCTATTTTGTAACGTTGCTCAATCCCAACCTTAGTGTGACTATACATACTTCACTTTTGAATATACCAAGAGTAACACTTGTGAATTCAGAGATCAGGAATGAATTGTTTTTCGCTAGTCATAAGCACTCATGAAATTTTGAATATATGTAAGTCAACAATATTGAAATTCAACTGCTTTGATTCATTCTTACTCCCTACAACATTGATTTATAAGTACAGGTTGCAATGGTATTCAACGTTGACATCGAACTCATACCATTCAAAATATGTTTGATTCATACGCCTACTCATTCAGATTCATAACTTTAGAAAAATATTTATAATACTTACAAATGATTCGAGAGGCTCAAATCATTCATCAAAATTTACAGTCTTAGTTGTTGTTGCATTTACAAAAAAAAAAAAAAAAAAAAAAAAAAAAAAAAGACAGCAAGCAAAGTAAACACACAACATTCTAGTGAGTATTGTAGTGTTCGTACCCGAATCATACTTATTTTGCGATTCTTGTAAATGTTGAGTCATAGAGAGTCGAAATCAACAACTTCATACGTATTGTTAAGTATGAATATGATGAGTACTTCAAACTTTGAATATGAGTATAATCAAAGAATATGGATATAAAGAATGCGCATCATGTAGAAGTAAAATTTCTTATGGCGGGTCGTAACATCACGACCCGCTCTCACCAAATTTTTTTTAAAAATCATTTCTGGGTTAGGGGAGAGGAAGACAGAAGGAAAATGAACACAAACAAAGAGCGGAACAATGTGTTGCTCTCATCGTACGTATGTACATGTGTATGTATTCTTGTGTTTTTTGATTTAGTTGTCGATCAGACTGCGACAAGAATACATGTGCTGCGGATGCTTTATCATTTTATTTCAGAATAACACTCGAAGAATATTTTGTGTTAAAAATGTTCTATGTCATTAGCTGGGCGTATTTTATTTTTTATTTTGTCCCATAGAATAATTTTTTTTAAATGCTTTGGAATGCTCGTTTTTTTTCTTTTAATAAAAAATGGTTTTTTATTCTTTTTATTTTTATTTATCTAAAAAACATGGCCTAATTTTTAAGCCAAAGATGGATAGCTTTATGTTCTTTTAATAATAAAATCGATGTTTTATTTTATTTTTATTTATCCAAAATTATTAAGCCAAAGATAGACAGCTTTACATATGTATGTATGTTGATGAAATGAAAATAAAAATAGAGTATATTACTAACACTTTTATATGGCTGTAATTAAATAAATTCTCTCAACTTATTTTCTCTCTCTCACTCACTAATCCATAACCATAGGCATGTGTTAACCTAGAGGAAAATTGTTAGTAATAATGTCAAGTCTACTTGTTAACCCAATGTTAACCAACCGTATTTAACTTGGCAAGTATTCTTCCAAAAATCGAAATCATTTCTCATTGATATGAGTGAATACTACTGTGATATTTCTTTGGGTGTATCATTGAAGTCTGAAAAAGCGACATGAACCTTCTTCTTTAAAAACTGACAAGATTTTTACGCTCTTTTTAACGAACATTCTTGATGTTCGTGTCATATGTGTGTAAAAAGCCGAAGATGTTCTTCCCCTGAGGGTCATTGGTGCCGACGTCTGTTTTTAACACCAGAAAAATAAATAAAAAAGTGGTCAAACAACAAAAACGCACGATGAGAACAACGCATTGTTACGCTCTTGGTTTCTGTAACCTTCCCTTCTATCTTTCCCCCCGCGTCTTGAAATATTTTTGAAAAATATTCCAAAATATGTTAAAATGCATATTCTTTATACTTTATTTTCTTTGGTATAATATTAAAATAAGTATGAATGCGTATAAGTATCAGAAATTATGAGTATGATTCGATTCTACCTATTTTTTTGAATACTCATTGCAGATTTCTGATGTGAATATATTGCATGCAGTAATAAATTAAGGAATTGTTAATCCTTTACTATATCTTTAATTATTTAAATTCTTTATTTATTTCAATTTATGAACATAAAACTTTTAATTTATAACGCCTCACTATCAATTTTATTACACGATCCTTGTATTCCAAAGCTGAATCTGAACAGTTTAGTATAAAACTTATATTAGTTTCGATCTATACTGCAGCCGGCTCACTGTGGTCCAAAAAATCAATCTAGCCGAACAAAAGTCATTTTTTAAAATATTTAAAAAGTAAATTTTTTTTATGGTAATATGTTGACAAGTGTCTAAAGCACATAACGGCATATTTTTTTCTTTAAACAGCTACACTAGCATTGATATATTGCTTCAAATACAAGTAATTGCTTCTGTGCTAAAAAAATTAATATCTTAAGCAACGTTTAACAGTGCGAGTGAAATTGTCGTGAAAAAATAATAAGAACAATTAAAAAATGTTTTTCGTGTAATTAATATAACAAAGGATGAGTAAAAAAAATACTGTTTAAATGTGAAATTTTTGTTTAATGTCAGAATTCAATTAAATTTCAAATAGTAATTTATCGTACTTAAGCTTTAGTCTTTATGTTGTCGTCATCTGTATATATGTAGCTTTTTAATGTTTAAAAAATTAGCTGCCGGATTTTACCCAAACGATTTTTATTTCATTTAGAGTTTAACATGTCCATTAGAAGAAAATAATGTATAATACTTGGCGTAATGAAAACCAACTAACTAAGAAAACTGATGCTGTTGTTAAACTCGTTGTTGCTAAGATAGTATTAAGAATGATGAAACGTGTAGCTATTACAGAAAAGTAAGGCAATCTGTTCTCAAGTGTACATATGCCATGCCATCAAGTGTACCTAAAATTCTTATCCATGGTGCCGATATTATTCAGTGTGCAGCACTTCCTATTGGAATGTTATCGAAAGAAGCTCTTGAATCTAGAAATAAAGATTTCATAAATATAAGAGAACATCACACAAGAAAAATGTCTCGCGAAAAAACAATGTATGATCTTTTTCATTATCTTCTGTTATCTTCAGATGCTATTATAACCTCTTTTTCTAAAAAGCCTTCTATTCATTCCCGCTGTACAGAACCTTTGGATGAGGAAGTTCTTGCCTTGCTATCACATGCGTCAATGCCAAAGTGGCATCTATATTCTGAAAGTGAATCAGATACAGATTGAAATAAACATAATGTATTTCTTGTTTTTTTTTGTTTTGTATAATTTTATTAAATATATTAATATAATTTGAAATAAATCTTTCTAAAGATTATTCTTTCAATTTAAGGTATAATAATTATATATAGATACTAGCTATATCCAGCGAGCTTTGCTACTCTCATTACAATATAAATAAAATTAGGTGTTCCCAGATATTCAAGGTTTAGTATCCATATGATATGGAAGGTGCTACGCCTACTATTGCTAGTCCGCCTATTGTTAACCAAAATATTGATATCGACACTAAATTTCATCATACATGATTTGGGGATTTTGACTGTTATTGTTTTTCCAGATACACGAATTTTAGTATTTTATTTATATGGGAGGTTACACGCCCACTGTAGCTAGTTCAACCATTTTTCCCACAAATGTTTATGTGGATATCAAAGTTGTCCATGCTGAATTCGAAGATTCTAGCTGTTGCAGTTTAAATTATATAAGACTTTAAATACTTAATCCTTAAGGCACCCATTTAAAACTTTTGAATAAAAATTAGCCTATAATTCCAAACACACATACAGAAATGCGGTGTGAAAATTTTAGGAAAATCGGTTCAGTCGTTTTGTCGTCTTTAGGCTTCAAACAGACCCCAAGAAAAACAAATTTACATACATACACACACTCATACTCATACATATACATTTGATTTTTTTCTCTCTAATTTATATTGATGAAATCTATAAACGTACCAAGTTTCATGTCGTTACGGCTTTGCAAAAGCGAGTTATAACTTTTGTCCGGCTAGATTAAGCATTTGGACCACTGTGCAGCGCCATCGGACAATGGAGGACGACGTTGGTCGTGTCATTACTGCCGATGGCGCGCAGATTATTACGAACTTCTTCTGTCCTGAATTGGATGATTTGGACACCAATGGCAAGCGGTTTCAATGGGACGGCACTACATGCTACACAGATCATTTCACATTAGATAAACGGCTTGAGCGATTAGAGGGCATGGTCATCTTACGTGAATTTTAGCCCAATAGATTTTATCTTGTGAGGTTTTCTGCAGTCGCAGCAGTTTGCAAATAAGCCAACATAACTCATGCCATCGGCCAGCCTTAATTATTTCTGATTTCACCTAAAGAAGCCTTGAGTGTCTCTTTCAAATCTTTTATTTGCAATATATTCGAAGACATTAAGCAAATGAGATAATTTTTTAAGAAATTCGCATAACATCGGTTTCCAGTGAAATCAATAACATTATTTATAGTTAAGTATGTATATTATTTATATGTACTTACACAGAGGGAAAAAAGACGTTTTAAAATTATACACGTTTGGTACCAAATTGACACAAAAGCGTTTATAATTTTTCAACAACATCTGTGGTTGATTTGATACACGACGTTATCAAATCAAAAAAGTATATAATACGCGACGTCGTCAAATCATAAACGCAGATTCAATCTATGACTGGCGGCGGCTAACTACGAAAATTTTAAAATTATTTTCATAATATTTATTTATATATTTTATTTTTTTATGTACGACATTGGAAAATGTAAGAAATTGGCAACCAAAGTAATAAGCAATCCGACTCTCACATATGGACAATTTTACTCACATCTACGATTGCCGTGTGAAACTTTTTTGAACACTTTGAAGGATAGTACGCAAAATTGCTGTTATCCACTAGAAACTGTAATTTTTTAAATAGTTTTATCGCACTTTTTACTTACTTTTTGCACAAAAGTACTAATTTTTTATGTGCTTTTCTTATCCAATTTTTGCTAATACATACTTCAAAACTTATCTTCACATATAATAGTACTAATTTTTTCCCCGCTTTTCGCCTTTCTATTCATTTTTGTCAAAATTTCGAAAGTTATAACCAATAGCAACCTCCGAGTTTTATATATGTATGTCCTAAATTTCAGGAAAATCATTTCTGCCGTTTAGTCGTGATTGACTAATAAACAAAAAAACAGATCTCTGTCTGTAATATATATTGGTATAAAATAAAAGCTAATTCATGAAAAAATGTTAAAAACTAAATTTAGATATTATAATTAGGAAGTTTATATGTCCGACATATAATATTTGCAAATTTAGCCATTAATTTCGGCGGCGGATTTATGATGTTAATTTGTGACGTCGTTGGCTTCATCAACTTCGTACTTTATAATGAATTAAATATTGTGATTTTAGTGATACAAGCAAAATTTTAAAAATTGAAAAAGAATAAAGTATTTGCGACGATTTAATAATTATAGAAGTAAATAGTCCAACAATCGACAACGACGATATTGAACTACAAAAATTCTTAAAAACCATTGATATGGAGTCTCTATTCGACACATTAAAAGGTAAGTTTTTAAATACTTAAATAATAAACCATTTTATGACCGTCATGTGCACAATGAGTTTTGTAAACAATTACAATCTAAAATAACATCGTCTATAAGTACAGGTAAATATTAAATTATTTTTTATATTGACATACGCACTGTGGAGATCTGGCAATACTGGTGATTGATATTCGAATTTTCTGGAATTTTAGAATGAATAAAATAAAGTAAATTGTCTATTAACTTAAATTGTAAATTGTTGTGATTTGTTGAGTTGTTACATTGGCGACTGAGGTAAAAAAAAGAAGAAAAAAGAGGAAATTGCACATGAGTAAACTATATGTTACTTTTGTGTTAATAAGTAGATAAAAAAAAGAAGGAAAAAGGCAAATGCAAGGGTGGCGAAAAAAAAACAAGAGGGTAAAGAAAATGTGATCGTGTGGTACATTTAATTGTAACAATTGAAAAAGCATTAAATTGTTTTGCATTGAATTGCAGATAAGACAAGACGTGAAACATTAAATTGTGGAAAGAGTTGCAAGAGCAAAAGGTTTACATTAAATTGTGAATATAAATTGCCAAGCAGACGGATTACATTTAATTGTAAATGCGGTAAGAAAAAAAATGAATGTTTGTTTTGTTAATTTGGTGCATTAAATTGATTATAGGAAGAGTTATTGGCTTACATTCAATTGTAAACACAAGAGTTCAGTAGAGAAAAAGTAAGATGAGTGCGACGAGTATTTCCCCCTTTCTGTGCGATACTATAGATAAGGCTCTTCTTCGTTCAGAGTGGGAAAGATGGTTTCGCTCATTGACAATATTTCTTGCCTCGGAAGAAATCACTGATGGGAAGAAAAAGAGAAATAAACTACTATATTTAGGCGGGCCACAACTCCAGGAGGTGGTATACAGTATTCCTGGAGCGCTTGTTGAACCAGAAAATGCACCTAAGGATGTAGATGTGTATGACATCTTGGTGGAAAAGCTAAACAAATATTTTTCACCAGAAAGGAACTCTACTTTCGAGCGACACCTGTTCCGTTCATTGAAACCTGAAGATGGCGAATGCCTTAATAAATTTCTAGTAAGATTGCGGAATCAAGCGGCCAAATGTCAATTCGGGGAGACGAAAGAAGAAGTATTGGGGATAAATTTAAAGGATAAATTAATTGATACATGGGCTCCAGACGATCTGAAAAAAAGGCTTTTAGAAAAGGAATATACACTGGCAGAAACCATTGGAATGTGCCACGTTTACGAACAGATAAATAATCAATCTGAAACAATGAAATTGCCGAATGCTTCTCTTGATATCAACAGAGTTGAGAGCAAGAATCAGAATATTGAATGCGGCAGGTGTGGTCAGCGTGGACATTTTGGCACAAGTATTGGTTGTCCTGCTAAAAATGCAAAATGCAATAAGTGTGGATTTACTGGACATTTTGCTCGGAAGTGTAAAACAAAAGGTACTAAACGTAGGCAGTAAAATTTCGGAAATGATGATATGAAAAAGCGAAGAAATAATTATTCAAACATACAGTTCGTAGCAAACGACAGTAGTGAAGAAGTTGGGACCCAGCAGAATAAATACAAAGAACACAATTGCTTTCGTGTAGCGGACAAGTTAAGTGGACATATGAACGAAATGATATGGTGCTACATAGGAGGCCAGAAAATTTCGATGTTAATTGATTCTGGCTCACAACATAATTTGCTAAGTGAGACCGATTGGAAATATCTCTGTGAGTCACAAGCCACTGTTTGGAATGTTCGAGTTAAGTCTGAGAATCAATTTCGTGCATACGCTGGGAATGAACCTCTCAAGATTAAGGCTATTTTTGAAGCTGTAATAGGTTTAGACTTAAAATCAAATCTGATTTCCTCATTCTACGTTATTGAGAATGCAGGACAATCTCTACTGGGCCGGGATACAGCTACAAAGTTAAATGTTTTAAGATTAGGCCCTATGGTAAACCAAATTGAAGATTTCCAAATATTTCCAAAAATCAGTGGAATTCAAGTTTCATTGTCAATCGATAAGTCCGTAAGACCAGTTCAGCAACCACTGCGTAGGGTACCCTCAGCCTTAGAGGAAAAGGTCGAAGAAAAGTTGAAAGAAGCAGTAGAGCAAGATATCATTGAGCCGGTTTTTGGACCGAGCCCTTGGATTTCTCCAGTGGTAGTTGTATTTAAAGGAAATGGGGATATTCGTCTTTGCATCGACATGAGATGTGCCAATAAGGCAATATTAAGAGAAAATTATCCACTACCAACATTCGACTCTTTTATGACTAAACTCAAAGGTGCTAAATATTTTTCAAGACTGGACCTTAAAAATGCATACCACCAACTTGAACTAGATGAAGGAAGTCGAGAAATAACCACTTTCATCACGTCTAAAGGACTATACATATACAAAAGGCTTCTCTTTGGAGTGAACTCGGCACCAGAAATCTTTCAAAGAATCATGGAGAACATTTTGGCCTGGTGTAGCTGTGTTGTGAACTACCTAGATGATGTCATTGTGTTTGGATGCACCGAGACTGAACATGACAAGAACCTAAAAGAAGTACTAGCAGTTTTTAAAAAAGCGAATGTTTTACTCAACAAGGACAAATGTGTTTGGAAAACAGGAAAACTTCGGTTCTTAGGACATGTCCTGTCCAGCGAAGGTATTGATCCGGATCCTGAAAAAATCAACACTATAATGGATTTTCGTCCTCCAACAAGCAAGGAGGAGTTAAGAAGTTTCCTTGGTTTGGTGACATATCTTGGTAAATTCATACCAGATCTTGCTGACTTGACAGAACCTCTGAGGCACTTAACCAAAAAGGACGCGAAGTTTGCCTGGGGTCCTTTCCAGGACAATGCCTTTCAAAAACTCAAGGAACAACTAACCAAAATGCCAACATTATCCTATTTCAACCCAAATAACCGCACCCGATTAATAGCAGATGCAAGCCCGGTAGCACTAGGTGCTGTTCTGTTGCAATTTAAAAACAATGTCCCTCAAGTAATATCATTTGCAAGTAAAAGCCTTTCCGAAACTGAGACAAGATATTCACAAACCGAAAAGGAGAGCCTTGCATTAGTTTGGGGAGTCGAACGTTTTTACTACTATTTGGCAGGTATTGAGTTCGAACTAGTCACAGATCACAAGCCTTTGGAAACAATTTTTAAACCAACATCAAAACCGCCAGCTCGGATAGAGAGATGGGTCCTACGCCTTCAATCATTCAAATTTAAGATTATATACAAAGCTGGTAAATATAACATCGCTGACTCCTTATCTAGATTATGCAAAATCGAAAATTGTAGTTCTTTTGATCGAGATTCTGAAAACAGCATATGTTCGATAATTGAGGAAGTTATTCCACGAGCATTATCCATACTTGAAATTGTTGAAAGCAACCGGTCCGATCCAGAATTAATGAGCGCAGTAGATAGTATAAAAAACAATTCATGGGACTCGAACACATCAAATAAGTTCTTCCCGTTTCGCTTCGAATTATGTACTTTAGGCAATATCCTGTTACGAGGGACCAAAATCGTGATACCATCTTCCCTAAGAACAAGAGTCTTATCAATAGCACACGAAGGCCATCCAGGCGAAACAGTGATGAAACGGCGTGTACGTTCGAAAATATGGCCTTTAATAGATCGGGATGTCGGAAAATATGTCAAATGCTGTCGCGATTGTTTGTTGGTGTCGAGACCGCCACTTCCAGCACCAATGAGCCGACGTGAGTTACCACAAGGACCATGGCTATGCCTTGCAATGGATTTGTTGGGACCATTGCCTAACCATGATTTCATATTTGTAGTCATTGACTACTATTCGAGATATCAAGAAGTAAAGTTTCTGAAGAAAATTACATCCAGTACTATTATTGATTTTCTAGATGAAGTGTTCTCAAGATTGGGTTACCCAAAATCGATCACCACAGATAATGGGCGTCAGTTTGTAAGCGACGAATTCAGAAGCTACTGCGCAGACAAGAACATTGAGATTATGACATCTCCACCATATTGGCCACAGGCAAATGGGGAGGTGGAAAATATGAACCGATCTATTGTTAAACGCCTACGTATAGCACACACCAATGGAATGGACTACAAGAAGGAAATTCGGAAATTCCTGCTCATGTATAATGTCACTCCCCACGGAACAACAGGCAAAGCTCCAACAGAACTATTATTTAACCGTGTAATCCGAGACAAAATACCATCAATTCTTAATGTCGACGAAAATATTTTAGACTCGGAAGCTAGAGACATGGATGCTATTAATAAAGAAAAAGGGAGGCAAAAGGCAGACAAAGATCGTAAAGCACAGGAGAATGATATAAAAGTTGGGGACAGAGTATTAGTTCAAAATGTAATTTTTCCTAATAAACTAACACCAACATTTGGGCCTGAAGAGTTCGAAGTGATTGAGCGGAAAGGGAATGATGTTACTATCCGTGGAAGCGATAAAGTTTACAGGCGCAATGTTGGCCACTTAAAAAAGTTACGGAAGTTCGGAAATTAATAAAAGCGATTCCGGAGAACTTGATTCTTTTCAGGAGCCGACGAAGACACCTATCGGACTGGAGGAGCCTAACCCAAGGTTAACTCTGAAGCTGAAAAACATAGGAGGGATGTGGAGATCTGGCAATACTGGTGATTGATATTCGAATTTTCTGGAATTTTAGAATGAATAAAATAAAGTAAATTGTCTATTAACTTAAATTGTAAATTGTTGTGATTTGTTGAGTTGTTACACGCACATATATTAGTATTTATTTATTTTTTTATTTTGTGTAAAGATTCAGAGGATTTTATATACACTTTGCTGTTAAATGCAGTTATACCTTCACCAGCAAGATTTATAAACGAATTTGGAAAACGTAATAAACGAGTTACAATAGTTGACTCCCAAGAAAGTTTAGTTTTGCGATTGACGTGCATAAATGATTATGAAAGACAAATCAATACAGTTATAAACAAATATTATTCTGCCGGATTAACCATACAACCATTCATCATCGTAGAGGGTTTAACTGAAGCTGACATAAAAGGTTTTTATGTATATTTTAATAGCAATTTACTAAAATTTAATTCTTTTATTGAGTGCTTGGACATTTGCTTTAAAATTTTTCATACGCTTTCATTAAAATATCCGGAAGCTTGTGAACAGCCATGGCAATTTATACAAAAATTTTTTTATGATATCAATACTCCATTTGATTTAAAATCCGTAAATATTATTTCTCTTATAAATTTTTTAAATACTAATAATTGACAATTGAACGAAATATTCTACATTTGTTTCCTATGTTCAAAAAAATTTCAAAACCCAAATATTTTAATAAATCATTTTAAAGTTGATCACAATTTATCTACAAAAATGTTAAAAATTAAATGTGGCTGTGACCAAACATTTACAACATTTAATACATTCCGACGACATTTAGAAAATGTACATGTTTTTAGTACTTCTACGCATTCTTTAGAAAGTTCGTGTTTTACAATAGAGGAAACAAATAATATTTCTAAAAATGAATCTTCAATTTCACATGATGTTTTCATTACATCTGAAACTATAAACATAGATATTCTAAAAAAAGGTATAAATTTTTGTTTAAATTTATATCAACAAAACAATATGCCCAGAAGTTATGCAGTGAACTTCAAAATTGGTTTCGACCCTTTTATCGTCCATATCAATTGCAATAGAGGGACAATTAAATGAAAATGAAATTAATGAAGATTTAAGGAGCATGCTAGCATTTTGTCAAAATCCATTTAAAGAAACTAAAACAGAACACAGAATGTTTAAAACTTTATTTGTACCAAGATCCTAAAGTATTTTTAATTCGGAACGAGATATCTGAGGTAGTTATTAATGGCAATCCCACTTTAGGTCAAAAAACCGCCAACATTTATATTATGCCCTTAGAATTTATGTTTCAGAAAATATTTCAAATTCCAAAGGTTTTAGATTATACGTTGGAAAATACCAAAGCATTTTTAGAGGGAAATATTTTGAATAATTTTGCCAGTGGAGAGTTGTTTAAAATTAAAGTGAAACAATTTGAGGGAAATCTAATTATTCCTTACATTATTTACTTTGACGACTTTCAAATAAACAATCCTTTAGGCAGTCACACATTTTCTATATGTGGATGTTATTTAAATTTCCCATCAATGCCCCAATATCTTTTGTCTAAATTAGAATACATTTTTCCAGCTGCCTTCATATCGTCTAAAGATTTAAAAATAATTCGAAATGAGAGAACGTTTTATCATTTAGCTGAAGAGCTAAAAAAATTAGAAGAAGGAATTGAAATAGATATAGGAGGTGAAGTTCGAAAGGTATATTTTATTTTAGGTTTAGTTATTGGTGATAACTTACCGGTAAATAGTATATTGGGTTTTGTACAATCATTTAATTCTAAGAGGTATTGTCGCGTTTGTAAGAGGACAAAAACTGAAATGCAGTGCGATGCATCACAATTTCATTATTATTTAAGAAATAGATTAAACTACCAAGACGATTTAAAACTAAGTGACTTTCAAGAAACAGGAATTAAAAATTCATGTATTTTCGAAAACATTAAAAGCTTTCATTTTTCAGACAATTTTTGTTTTGACATTAAGGGGTCTGTGTTTATGATGTATGCAATGTGTGTGTTAATAAACGATAAAGTAGTAAGTTTAGAGGATATAAATAGTAGGAAATTATTATTTCAATATGGTGAAATTGAGATAGGTAATAACTCTATACCTTTGGACTATAATAGATTAAAAAACTTTAATCTAAAAATGACCGCTAGTGAAGTTAGTTGCTTTATTCACCTTTTGCCATTCATGATAGGGGATTTAATTCCATCAAATAACTAAGATTGGAAAGTTTTCACATCTTTGTTGCAAATATTTGATTTACTTTTAAAAACCAGTTATGAAGATATCACAAGATTGGAAAAATTAATTAAAAAACACCATTCAATTTACACGAAATTGTATGGTTCTTTAAAACCTAAGCACCATTTTCTAGTCCATTATCCAACAGCGATAAGGAGATGTGGACCACTTAAATATCTTTGGAGTATGAGATTTGAAGCTAAGCATAGAGGCAAAAATGTATTTTAATAACACAACATCAAGACTAAACCCTTGTTGTTCATTAGCTTTGAAAGCGGGTCTTAAATTTTCAAGCTTTATATTGAAATATGAAAATTTTTTAGAATCTTTGTTTATTATAAATTCATCTAGCTTTATTGACTTATCCAAAGAGGACTATTTCCAAAATATTTGTACACCAAACAAAACAAATTTTAAGTTTTGTGAATTAAGTAATGAAGTTATTTTTAAGGGAACTCGTTATAAAGAAAAATATTGTTTAGCTGCCAATTTAAAATGTATTGAATTGTACAAGATTAAAAGATTTTTAATTTCAAATTCTTTAGTTTATGTTTTATGTTATTCTATAAATATAAGAAATTTTAATTACCATTTTCAATCATTTGAAACTGGATCATTAAATAAAAACGTTTATATTAAACCAATTACAGATTTTATAAGTCTCCCATTTCATTTATATTCGTTAAATAATTCATAAACTTATTTTAGAATAAAATATGTATAAAATTGTTAATGTTATAATAAAAAAAAATCATAAAATATATATCACAATTGTTTTTATACTCGTCGGGTTCAGAATGGGTTATCTTTACGGAGTGAATATATGTGTTATCAAAGTGATAACGCTAAGTTGTCAAACACACTACGTTGCGTTGTCGAAATGACAACGATACGTTGTCGAAATTTCAACGAAATGACAACGAAGCGTTGTCGAAATAACAACAATGCGTTGTTTCAATGACAATGATGCGTTGTCAAAATGATAGCTGGGTGTTATTAAAATTTTATACACATCCGTTGCCGAAATGTTAACAAACGTGGTAAGCTCACTTTTGACAACGGATTGTATCAATTTCGGTACTTTTCTACCGGTTTTTTCCCTCTGTGTACATATTTACAACTATCAGGTGTGTGATGAAAAACGCTTTCGATCAAAAAACGCTATAAAATCGTGAATAGTTGTGATGGCACCACTTATTTCTGTTTCGTTTTGGTTTTGTTCTTAAACCGAATTCGATTTCATTTTTCATTTTGTTCTCTAAAAATTTCAAAAAATAAGAATGTTATAGAAAACGAAAATTTTGTTTGATTTTCGATTTTAAATCGAGCAACCATTTGTATACGATTTGCTAAAATTTATTTAAAGGTGATAGAGTCGAAGCTGAAAATTTTTGGCAAACGTTCGCGCAGGAGCTAAATAAATTATATACATAAAATTATATACATAAATTGTATACATATAAAACTTCTGTAAAAATTCAAAAAAAATTGATGCTTTTATGCAGATATGCAGTGATAAAGAGTCTTCAGTCAAAAAGAAAATAGCCCATAACATAAAAGAGGCTCGAGCCACTGGTGGAGGCCCACATAACCAACTATACATATCAAGTTTGGAGGAAGCCATAGGAAAAATATGTGGTCTCTATGATTGTGTTGACGGAATAGAAGGATGCTTTTCATATGGAGGTCGAAAAGAGAACAACACATTGTCTGAAATTACGCAAAATATTAATTGCAATAGTATTGATATAGAATATTTAGAATCTGAACAGCCGTGTAGTTCAAAACAATCACATAAAAGAAAACGACCCGATGGCTCCTCTCTGGAGGAAAATCTTACGAGTTTTATGTGCAGCGAAAAAAATAAAAATTCTGAAATAGAAAAAAGCTTAAACTATATTACAAATATTTTTAAAGAAAGCGAAGTAATATTAAGAAATATAGAATCCAGCTTGAGACGCGTTTACAAACCATTGGATAAAGTGGTTAATCATCTAGAGAATCAAACAAAAGCCATTAACAATCAGACCGCTGAAATTTCTAAGCAAACTCTAGAGATACAGCGCCATATCAAAGTAGGGAGAATTTTATACGAAAAATATAATTAGAGCCGTTATAAAAAAGAGAATTGGTGCCATATGTGGTACATTAAATGTTTATGGTTTTATCTAATATATTATTTTTATCTAATAAACAGTATTTTTTTTTTTTTGGTTGTTATAAACATACTTTAAATACGGTTTTATTTCTAATTTAGTTACAAATTAGAATCGTTCGTTTTCAAAATTCGATTTTACTTAAAAACGAATCGATTTTCATCACATACCTGTATAATTATAAATTACAGATAAATAGGAATAAATGATATGTATTATATGTATATGGAAAATTGTATTAATTGAAAATATTTTAGTGATCCTTTTTAATCGTCTGATTGTTAAACTATAATCTAATAAAGAGATGGCCAACGGATTAACGTGATCGCTTAATCTTTGAAGGTACTGTATTTGTTTCTTTCTTCTTTAATAAAAAGAAAATCCAAATCTCTATGTATTGCGCAGTTTGCAGTATACGCAACTTTTTTGATTGAAATCTTTGTAGGATTTCAGTATTCGAGTTACTTGTAGTACCCCAAAGTTGAATGCAATAAGTCCTTATGGGTTATAAAATACATTTATATAGAAGTAGTTTATTCTCTAAACTTAATTCAGATTTTCGAGCTAGCAGCCAAAATATTTTCTTTAGTTTCATATCTAAATTAGATATTTTAGATTTTATGCGGATTTTCCACGTTAATCGCCTGTCTAAATGCATGGCGAAATATTTACCGTGATTGCTTTTCCGAATTTGTGAACCATTCATGACTATTGCTGGGCAATCATTTCTTCTTAGGCTGAAAGTAATATGGGTAGACTTTTGTTCATTTACCTTTATATTTCAATAATTTTACCAGGTCTGCAGAGTATCAATCGGATTTTGCATCAAACTTGATGCTTCCATTGCCGACGAACTTGCTTCTAAGAATACAGTGTCATTAGCTTAAGCTTAACAAGGCATATCTAATATCATATCATAAGTATTAATGGTATATGACATCGGTCCTAGTACGCTTCCTTCTGGTATTCCGGCTTCGATTTTGCAATATCTTGAGGTTTCGTTGTTGACTTTTACATACAAGTGACGTTAGCTTAAAAAAGATTTCAAACTACGTAGTAAGGTTCAGGTAAAATACAGTTACGTTTATACCTTTTAAAAACGTTTAATATATGAGCTCGTAGATTGCAAATAAAATAAAAATAAATTTGTGTTTAGTTTTAATTAAAATTTTTTATAATTTGCACAATTCTGTGTGCCACTCTTCACAACAACAATTGTTTTGTTTGTTATTCCTCTATTTAAACCCTTTGCATAAACAACTACAATTACAATCTAACAATTGTTAGGCAGATCTTTGTAACGAAGATCTTCAAACCACGATTACTCTCTTCAAACGCACCTACACTTCTTCACATAAGACTGACTCAACTTTTACTAACTGACTCGCATTTTTTGCCTTGCCTTTTATAAGGCAGGGTAAACAGTCTGAATAATGTTCTTGAAGGCGAATGTTTGTGACTTCACCTTCTCGAGATCTCTAGAAATTTAAACATCGTTGTTTCTGTTCATTACTGGTGTTTATTTACATTATTTCTTGTTTGTTGTTGTATTTTTGTTTACTTGCTTACCTTTTTATGCTGGTGTTTGTTGCTATATTAAGCAGTACGATAATTTGTAAACAGGTTTCTTTTTTTGTTTTTGTAGCTTTTGTTTATAATTTTAATATTAAGCGATGTAAAAGCAATACACAAGTATCTAGATTTTCGTAATAATATTAATTTTATAAAGTAGCCCACAGAGACAGACTCTGTCAAATGCTTGCTGTATATCTAGAAATACAGCAGAACAATATCTTTCAAATGACTAAAATATTTCGATTATATCCCACTCACTTTGTTTTACATATATTTAGTGAAAGACCCCATACATACATATATATATACGTATATGTACTCTGTACTCTAAAAAGAGATAAATATTCACAAACAAATATGGTATGAAAAGACGTTAGCTTGTACTGCATATGAAAACGCTGAAGTAAAATTTTCAAGAATTTGATTATATTTAATTAAAATTCCTCAGAGATTTAAATAAGTGATTAAAAAAAAAATAAAGAAATAACGGTGAAAATCTCGTCCATGCATAGGCGTACCGGAGGAAATAATTAAAGAAACGTGCAGCATTTCGCAAGAATACATCATCAGTTAGTCAATACACATCAAATTTGTACAACAAGGCTTTCACCCATAATGTTCAACGAAATTATGTACGAAATTATTTACAAATCTACACCCGAACCCAGACCCTTCATATATGCATTTTTGTACGAGTAGATTTAGAGATAAGTAATCGAGTTACGCAACTATAAAACATTAAACTTTTAGTGAATGTACAAAAGTTAACATCAGAAGCCGGATTCCACTCATTAAAGAATATACGACGACTTCCGTCGCAGGACTAGATTTAGCCTATTGATTACATGGTTGTTTCCCCAGAGAAAAAATCTAAATCACGCTGCATTGGCAAGGCAAGCACTTCACCCACATATCCAAATGCACAAAACATATCATATTCAGCTATGTAAAATCATATATAATTGGCCATTACAACCCTTCAGTCAGGATTACGACCTAGCTTCTCACATCACTTATGTTGTGTGCGTTAATTTTATACATGAGTGGCGGGACCTACAGTTTAAAGTCGACTCCGAACGACAGATTTTTTGAGAAACTTCCCGTGGCCTAATGTCTAAAAAGCCAACACATTACCTACTAGACTACAGCCACATCACGGATACACATATATACACATAAATATGTTTGTATGCTCTTAGAAGAATTTTTCAACAACAGAATTTCTTTCATTACATCAAATGAATGTTTATTTAGTTTTTTTGCAGATATTTGTGTAGTCTAATGTACCTTTTATGGCAAATTGTTTTTGATAACTTAAAAAATACTTGGTTATGGTGCAGAACGGAATTTTAAATTTTCGCAAACAGTCTAAGACAACACTGTGTCAAATATTTACTTTTACTTTTAGTACACACTTGTATATTTAAAAAATGAATTTCCCTTAAATATTTGCCATTCAGACTGTACCTCCAACGCAACAGATGTTTTTATTTTATTACTTCATAGGGCCTAAAGAAAATTTATTTTGACTGTACGAACATACATATACAGTTAGGGACATGACTATTCGTACACGCCATATACAGTGCTTGACAAAACAATGGAAACTTTTTCAAAAATGTACTTAATCGGACGAAAATTTAACATGTTTTTTAAAAATCGGCAAAACATTTGTGGAGCTTATTAATATGCACTGTTATTAACGTTTCTGTATATTAAAATTATGTATAAAAATGAATTATATAATTCAAAAATTAAAAAAGTTTCCAAAGTTTCCAATGTTTCGTCAACATCAAATATGTGAATAGAATTATTTTTTTTAATTACTGAATTATATAGCCTTTTTATATATTTTTTAAAATACAGAAATGTTAATAACAGTGCATATTATTAAAAGGCATTAATATTTTGCCGATTTTTTAAAAAGATTTTTAAATTTTCGTCCGATTGTAACACATAAATAAATTTTTGAAAAAGTTTCCATTGTTTTGTCATGCACTGTATATAAATATTTTTAAAAATTGATAAAATAATTAAAATTGTTTTATTTTATGTTCCTTTTTATTTAATTAACTGTTAAAAAATATGTTAATATATATATGTTAAGGCAAAAAACATTTAAATACACTTCTTGCTTAATTTAGTGGCCTTGTTTCAGGTTATTCTTGCTGATTATTAAAATTGCGGACATAATTCCAGACAGAACTTAAACCCAAAAATTTCATATGGTAATAAACTGCTTCATAAGCATATTTTATTTAACATAAATTATAATTTTTATTTTTAAGTTCAGTTACAATTTATTATCAAGTGAAAACAGTTGTAAATCATTAGCAAGTGTAAAATGTTTTACTTTAAGTGAAAAGAAAAAATTAAATAAATGTTTTTTCTTATAACAACAAATTATAAAAAAGTTAATTTATATAACACAGTATTTATTCATCATAGGGGGTACAAATATATTTTTCCGTAACTGTAAGGACATGTTGTATATGCATATGTACATATATGGCATGTGCACATATTTTGTTTTTCATATAAAGACTTCAAATTCAAACTTACTTTCAAATTCAGACTTACTTTTAAGTCTGAAAGTATGTCAAATGTTGGGGACAATTTTGTTTATTATATTTTTGATGTCAAAATTATAAAATGCTTATAATATTTCCTTTCTTGTTGATGTCTGAATTATAAAATGTTGATAATATCGTTTCTCATTCTCTTACGCATAAATGTTATACTTATTATTCCATTTTTGTTTTGTAAATACCCTGTGGGAAATATCGTTAGCAAAAGTATACTGATTCACTATTGACATAGTACTACTGATGAATTATGTGACAGGTTATGCTTTTTGCTGTAGACATTTCACATGTACTTGTTATTGAAAATCACTAGTGACATTAGATCTGTTGAATAAGGACATATTCCGTTACCATTTGAAGACATTAGTACTAGAGGCTCAGTAGCGCATTTTTGTAATTCTAGTCTATAATTTAAATTAATTTTTTATTTTTAATATTTTTTTATATTTTCGTTTTGATGTCTGACCAGGGATTTGACCGTGGCCTTACGTTAATAAACCGACGTTACCTACTAGACTACGACAGTATGAAAATACTGTAAGTATGAAAATAAAAAAGAAAGTATTTGTATGCAAAATATTTGTATATTTAAAAAATATAGCTACCAAGCTAAGAGCTGAGTAACTTTGACCATATGATCGGTGTAGTGTCACAGACCAGAGTCTCTGGTGGGAATCGAACTCATGACCCTCACGCTAATAGTCTAGCTCACTACACACTAGACTACTTAGCTAGGTAGCTACTTACTTATGTACTTAATTGTCCATAACAAACCGATTAACGGATTTCGGCCTGCCGCAACACATCCTTCCAAGCGCCTCTGCTTCTTGTGCGCCTACGACAGTTGGTCACACCAATCGATAACAGGGCTTTCGCGATTTGGTCCTTCCAACGGATACATGGTCGTCCTCTTCGCCGACTACCGCAGATCCCCGCATTAAATACCCGTCTCGCCGGAGCATCCTCCTCCATTCGAACGACATGGCCGTGCCAGCGCAGCCTCTAGATATTAATATGCTCCACAACGTCTATGTCGTTGAGGACCTCATACAGCCGATTGTTGGGTCGGATGCGGAAATTATCGCCAACTCGTACTGGACCGAAGATCTTACGTAGGATTTTTCTGTCGAATACTCTCAAGGCTGCTGCATCAGTGCTTAATAGGGTCGTAATAAAGCACGGATAAGATGAGCGTCTTGTAGAGTATTAGTTTTGTCGTACGAGAGAGGTCTCTGTCACTCAATTGCCTATTGAGATCGTAGTAGCAACTGTTGGCAAGAGTTATCCTGCACTTGATCTACAGAATAACATCATTCTTGGTGGTAACGGCGGAGCCAAGTAATATACCAATTTTTTTCAAAAATGTTTATTTCCGCATTACTTTTATAAACAACTTTTCCTTCAAAGTAACAAGGCAATCACATTTATTGACAATAAAATAAAATTATTAATTTTTTGGTTAGCGTATTTTTCCATCAAACTTCATATAAATATTTAATTTTATGTGTGGAATTTATGGTATATTGTTACAACTTGTCGTTAACTAAACGAGCAGATAACTTAATTTTCATTATTATGAGTACATAATAAGATGAAAGTGAAGGTCATCCAACCTTTAACTTTTGAAGTTCATTTTATCTTTGCGCTTGCCATACTATATATTTTATTTTCAATATGACAATTTCAAATATAAACATGAAAAATATGTAAATGTTAATATATTAATAGTTTTTCAAATCAAAATGGATATTGGCGTATTCATTATAATTATTTTAATAGAAAAAAAATTAAAAACAACACAAAAATTTTTTAAACAAAATGAATAAACATAACAAATAAGAAGTCACATCGTTGCCACTGCGTTTTTGAATCACTTGTTTAGTTGAGCAGTGTTATCGACATTGCATATTTGAAAAAGTTAACTTAATTTTATCTGTAGATTTTAATAACGAAAAGAAGTTAAAGGTGACTTTAAAGTCCATTTTAGATAAAGTAACATTTAACTAAACCCAACTTTAATGGCAAGTTGTAATAATGGCCCTTAATGTACAAAGTGCCTACGCTTTGTTGACAATGTCAACAAATTAGACAACATAGTGGTGTCTTGGAGATACTTGGCACCAGTTTTCCTACATGGTATGGATGCGTGTATTTATGTGATTGTGTATTCGTTCATATAATGAAGTTGTTTGTGTAGAATAACATTTTGTCTGATTTAATCATCAATTCAATTTTTGTTTTTGCCATAAAATAATAAATCAATATTGTGTATAATCAATTATGGGCAAACATTTTCAATCATAAGTTACGTCAATAACTTCAATGACAACCAAATTAAAAATAACCCTTTAATGAATAAAAGATGAAAGAATGAATGTATATGCCATGCCATACCATATATTATACATTTTTATTGTGATTTAAGGAATAAAGGTTATAGCAAATTAATTGTATGTTGTCGAATAAAAACAAATATAACACGAACATAAGAATAATTATCGATTACATAATTGTTAAATTGTCCTATGATAAATCTAATAATCGACAAAGTAAATTACTTTTCTAGGTGTGAAATACAACATTACAATACATATAGTATGGGTATTCGAAGAGAACAAAACATTTTGTATTACAATCGAACAATATTGTAATATATTCTCATATTGTATTCCTCTCAATAAGTATTTCTAAACATCATGATAATTTCCGATACACTGAATGATATCCTGTATAAAAATAATGGAGAATGTTTATTTTTCGATAAATACAATATTAAACTGAGCATTTCAAAATCATATTCCGTCTATGGGACAAAAGACGAACTCATACATATGTATGTTACAGACCAAACTAATTTTATTTTCGATTTGTTTGTCGTGATAAAAAAAGGAAAACATATATTATTAATTTATGAAATGGTTGCCCTAAGGCCTTTTAATAAATATCTTCTGCCCATATTCGGACAAATTTATCATCAAGGAAAAAATTACTGACAACAACCAAACAATCTAAACTTCATTGTTCTCTAATTCACAAACATGCTGTAGGTGGTGTTAGTTAATGTGTCGTCAATAATTTCTACATATAGGTAAATTACCTAGTTTACACATGTAGGCATGTTACCAGGTAATTTGTTATTAACCCTCCTCCTTTCGTATTACATGTCGATAAACTGTGTGCGTATTTATTGCCTCTAGCATATTTTAACTCTTATTGGTCTCCGCAGTGGGCTTTAATTGTTTATAAATAATTGAATGTACGAATTAAATATGCGTAAATTTCTTAAATATATTGTTTACTTCTAAGAAAATGCTTACGTAAAAAACAGAATAAATAAAAAAAGTTCGGGTATTATTGTAAAACTAATGTAATGAAAAGTATTGTTACGTTTTTACCTTTTTAAAAAGCATAATCGTTATGTAAAGGCTGAGAAGAAGGAATCCATCGTTGTTGTCCGGCGATCGGCTTGAGAGAGCATTTGCCATTCCATGTTTCATGCTTCTTTGTTTTGCTAATGGCGATAGTTCGGAGTTATCTTTAATTTTCCTGCGTTCTCTTCTGGCTTTTCCAGCTGCGGTCTTTCCTTTTGAAGTATGAGTGTCCGGAGACGGTTCGATTAGAATATTAGCCTCTATTTTTGGTACTTTGGACACAGGATGATCCTCGATAGTAGCCTTAGGCGTAGCAATGGCACGTCGACTTGTTGGTGAGACCAGTCTTGATCTTTTCCGTGGCGCTTTACAGTTTCTTTGGAAATGACCACCCTTTCCACAGTTGAAGCATTTAGGATTACCCTTTTGTCCATTTTCTCTCAAAACTTGCTTCAACATCTCTTTAAGTTTGTTTAACAGGCATTCTTCTTCGTCCACGACTTCCATTCTTCGCACTTTGCTTACTTGTGGTCTAGTAAGCTGTCTCTTGAGCTAGTGCGAAGGCAAAGGTTGTCTTCTGCGTAGAACATACCGCCAGTTTAACGTCAGGGTCGCGTATACCATACACAAACGCGTCGTCTATCAGCGGGTGGTTTTCTCCGGGGTATGTTAGCTGCACTAATCTCTCGACTTTTATTGCGAAGGCCTGAAGTGACTTATTAGCCTTTTGCGCCTGGCATCTCAACTCCATGCGGTATAGTTCTCGTTTGTGCTCATTGCCAAAGTTACGCTGCAACGCCACCATTAAGTTATTGTAGTCGTTTCTGCTGCTGGCTGACATGGTTTCTAGAATCTCAGCTGCGACACCTTTTAACGCCGGAATTAGTTCTAGAGCTTTCTCCCCATCGTCCCATCCGTTTCTGCTGGCTACTGTCTCAAATTTTGATTTAGTGGTTTTATTCCGCCGGTTCCTTCTAACACTACTCGCACTGGCTCCGGTCGCTGGCTCTGGGGGTTGTTGATCTTCTCCTCCATTATAACTAGTTTCCCGTCAACGGTCTTTTCCAAATCTGAGTGATTCTTTGGTGGAATGACTCACGTATTTCAGCCGGAAGTTTCTGATTTTCGGGTATAGAAGCTTCAAATAACTTTTGGTTTTCTGCTCTAGAAGCTTCGAATAACTTCTGGTTCTCAGCTCTAGAAGCTTCTTGAATACCAGCAAATAGTTTCTGGTTTGCTACTTGCATTTTCTCCATCATAGCGGCTAGCAACAAATTTATGTCAACATCGCCAGGGGTTGCAAGGGCCTGTAACTCTCGTTCCTCTTTATTCTCGAACTCGTAGGATTGGATATCTATGGCCTGAAGCTGCAGTTGTTCCCTTAACCAGCTCTAGTTTACCCAAATCTCGTTTCAGCCGGTCCACTCTTACTTCGGAGAGTTTCATTTTATTTATTTATTTATTTTTAATTTTGGATTTTGCAATCCCACTTCTAACACCAATTGTTACGTTTTTACCTTTTTAAAAACGTTTAAATATGAGTTCGTTAATTGAGAACAAAGTGAAAACAAATATGTTTTTAATTTCAGTAACACTTTTTATTGTCCGCACTATCTTATGTGCCACTGTTCGAACTTGTACCACGTATATAACAATAACTACAACAATTATCTGTTTCTCCACTTTACTAGTTCTATTCGTAACGGCGATCTTCAAACTGTTTTGTTCACACGCAACTTCACACAAGGCTGACTGAACTCTTAATGACTGACTGCTGGCCTTGCTGCCCTTCTATATACGCACGCAATTAGTATGATGAACGTGCTCTATGTGGAAGGTTCTTGCTCTCGCCTTCTCGAGAGCTCTATTGCTACTACATTATTGTTTGTGTACCTTGCTTACGTTGTCCATCCCTTTTTGCCACATATGTACATGTTGTAGCTGGTTTACTTTCATTTCATGTTGTTGTTGGTACCAGGTACAACCAGGTTCGTTGTACATATGTGTGTCTGCAGCTTTAGATAATCAACACGTTCATTGTATTCTTAGTCTTAGTATGTATTTGTATCGTGTGGCTTTTGTTTATCGTTTTTAATGTTAAACGATATTAGGTCGTTTCCATTTTCGTAACAGTATTATAAGGTGGTTTTATTTTACATTTTCTGTAACAAATTACAGTTTCTCACACCACTTATGTTGTGTGTGATAATTTTATACATGAGTGGCGGGACCTACAGTTTAAAGTCGACTCCGAACGACAGATTTTTGAGTAACTCTTCATGGCAATTTAATTTACTTTCAGAGTGTTTGCCAGAAATCTGCTGAGAGAGGAAGGCACCGAAGAAATATTTTTTCATATTTCATGTTGTTGGAGATGACTGACATCGGGTTTGAACCCTGGCCTTGCGTCTAGTAAGCCAACACACTACCTACTAGACTACGGCAATTTCAAATGCGTGCATGATTTTAATATTTGCCCTTCACAAACTTTTAAAAAATCTAATTCTATAGTTTGATTTTGTTCCACTTTTTTCATTGTACATTTGAATATACCATACATATATAACGTAAAATATTTAACACAATTGGTCATTACAACTCTTCAGTCAGTCTTCGACCTAGTTTCTCATATGCATACATTATCATATGTAGTAATTTTAATTTTTAAACTCCTTAGCAGAAATTCATCGATTTCAAATTTAATGGCTGCAATACAGGCTTGGTAGCAGATACTGCTGAAGTCATTATTATACACACCGGTTTCATTATCAGTAAAAGTATTTCTTTCTGCAGTATATTTAAATAATATTTTCCTTGTACCTGGAATAGTTTATCAATGCCAGACTGCGCTAAAGTAAAGACAGATTTTTGTAGGTATATTTGCGATCAGACAACTATTTCGAATTATAACGAATGATTTTTTGTTTTATAAGATCATTTTACAATATTCCTATTTTAGGGACCAAGTTAACAAAAATTGTTGTAATGTATTGCTACGTTTTTACCTTTTAAAAGCGTTTAAAATATGAGTTCGTAGATTGCAAATAAAATAAAAATAAATGTTTAGTTTTAATTAAATTCATTATTGTTCGCACAATTCTGTGTGCCAATTTAATGTAAACAACAACAATTGCTTTGTTTATTATTCTTCTTTACACTCTCTTGTGTAAACAATAACAAGTGTTCAACATTTATAAAGGAGATCTTCAAAGTACGATTATTCTCTTCAAACACCGCACGCCTTCACACAAGACTGATGCCCTGGTTACCGCGTACCGCGTAAAGCTGGAGGTCCACACCACGCGTTTTCGCGTCAAAGCGTTGCGTGCATTTCATACCTTCTTCGTATTCTACGCTTCAAGTTACATGCAACGCTTTTTACGCGCCAATGTTTGTTTTGATTTAAACAAATTAAAACAAAACAACATGTCGAAATCAGCTGTTTCGTACGCGCGCCGCTTGTGATGCTTACAAAAGTAGAAAGTAGATTTACTTTTCGCGTTCTATGCGTCATGGCATCCTACGCTTTAGTGCGTGTAACTTGCACCAAATATATACATTAATTCTACTTTTTGACAGCCGCGTAGAATGCGAAAACGCGTAGAAAGCGTGGTGTGGACCTCCAGCTTAAGAAACGTAAAATCGTAAAGTACGCAGCCTTAAGCCCTAGTTATGCTACCGGAACGTAATGTAACGCAATGTAACAGTAATGTGCACGGAACGTAAAAATGTAAGAGCAATTATAGAACGTAAAAACGTAATCATATGCTTTTAGGTAAACAAAACAATAAAAGAAATAAACATAAACAAATAAAGAAATAAAAATTGCAAAAACTAAAAGATAAAAATTCAGATATGGATATAGAAGACATGTTTTTGCATTTGAGTTTTTATTTATTGGTTTTTAAACATATTTAATATTATATCAAATTTTAAAAACTGTTTTCACTCCTTTTATCACTTCCAATATGGCGTCTTCTGTTTTTATTTAATTCAGCTGTTAACCAGTGTTATCACTAGAGGGTTTTCGGATTCATTTCAACGATTTTATATTTATTTAAAGGTATTTATTAAAAGTTTTATGTACCGTTTCTGTAAGCCAAACAATTTTACTTTCACACAAACAAAAATTAAAATTGAGTGCTTTTGATTGTATTTTCCATATAAATAGACAAGCTAGTGAAATCGTTTATCCAACAGAAACAGGTCATGTATTTCGGAAACCAAATTTGTATGAATGTAAAAACGTTTTTATCATTTCTAGTAAAAGTAAAATGCAAACTGAAATGCTTTTCGAACGCTTTAATTAGTTAAAAGTCGGTAACTATATTTTTCTAATATAAAATAAAAATAAACACTATCTACATAATGTCATAATAAAATAGTGTTTATTTTTATTTTAAACTAGCTGTACCCTGCGCGTGTTGCTGCGCCACCAACTAAAATAAAGTTGAAGGAAAGACATTACACAAATATCAAATTAAATCTTAATCATTTTATTGATTTTGTTTCCCGTTGTCCAGATGATTCAGACGAACAGGCCTGAGTAGTAGGTATTCGATCAGTTCCTAATCTCACTTCTCGTTGTTCAAGTGATTCATGCCAACGGGTCTCAGCGGCATGTATTTGAAGATTTTTCAGTCTCAATGCTAGTTGCCCGCCTGATTCTGATGCTCGTAATGGTCTTTTCTTCAGTGCTCGAAGTGTAGGTCGATCAATTGCTTGCCGCTTTGGAGGCACGATTGCACGGGAATGACGTGAAAAATATGTTAAATTTAGAATCTCACAATGTACCCAATTCAATTGAACCCAATAGCATTTTTAAAAATTTTCCAAAATTAAAATGTTTCAAATTTTACGTGAATGAGTTATACTAAATGTTATTAAAATCATAAATGATAAATGCTAAAATGTCTGGTATTTGCCCGATCAACACATGATCATAGCATAATTTACGATTCAATTCATCTTGAATAATTCTTAGTGGTGCCATCTATCGGAAATTAATCGCACCAACTTAGAAACCTCCGTCGACTTATGCGCAACACCTTTGCTAAAGATCACATCATGATCAAATGCACAGTTTACGATTTAATTCATTTGTAGAAATTTTCAGCGACGCCACCTGTCTTAAATTGGCCATACCAAATTACAAATCTTCGTCGGCTCATACGCAACAATTTTGCTAAAGTTCATAACATGATCAAATGCACAGTTTACGATTTAATTCATTTTTAGTAATTTCCAGTGGCGCCACCTGTCCGAAATTGGTCATACCAACTTAGAAACCTTCGTCGGCTCATGCGCAACAACTTTGCTAAAGATCATAACATGATCAAATGATAGTTTACGATTCTATTAATTACATACAAACAAACATTAATTTTTATATATATAGAAGATTATAAAAGTTAATAATGAAATAAATTATAATTTGGGTTTTTAAAATATCTGAAGTTTTACTTAAAGAGAATTCCACATACAGACAAACATAACAACGTACAAAATGTAAATTCTGTTTATAATTTCAATTTTCAGTTTTGGTGGTTTTTAATATTGACATGTTGTTAACACTGCTAAGCAGATGTCACGTAAAAATGTAAGAAAATTCTATTTTTTGCAGATTCTTACGTTCCGGTTACATTACATTACATTTCTATAACCATTCGTATTTAATTTTGGTCATATTTTTCCTTATTTGGTGATTTTTTCGCAAATGTTTGTTACAATATTTCTTTTCGTGGCAACACTGCTCATCATCTCTCATGTTCAAATGTCACGTAAAAACGTGAGAGAATTCTGTTTTATACAGATCGTTCCGTTTTGCTAACGAGAGAGAACGATTCGGTAATCGTTTACATTGTTCTCCATATGCTAAAAAGAGAACGTTCGCTACGGTACGTTACGTTACGTGTGGGTAACTACAGCATTACATTGCGTTACATTACGTTCCGGTAGCATAACAAGGGCTTTATTCGTCGATCATGTAAACAAGACCATTGTTTTTGTTTGTGTAGCTTTTGTTTATCATTTTAATATTAAACGATGTAACACCATTTCCATTTTCGTAGCAATATCAAGTCCATACAATTGTTGACATACAAGTACTAGAACAACATATGTTGACTTCAACTGACATTCATACATTTGATACTTACAGTGAATAATATGTGAGGTCATGTTATTGGAATATGTTGAATCCAACGGTACTCTTTTTCTCACCACGAAAATTACCAACTTTATTACGAAATTATACTGACTGACTCGTATTACATAAATACGTAAAAGTAAAGTAATTCCACAACAGATGACGAAAAGTTTAAATTCGTTTTAGGCAAAGTAAAGTTTTGTGTTAATGTAATAAGTAATTAGGCGTACGTTGTTACATTAGTTTGGTTATGATCTGGTTATTTTTCTTATTCTGTGAGTGTTGTGGTTTAATATTTTAAATTTGCATTCGATGAAAATCGTGAAAACTGTTTCTAACCATTTTAAACAAACTTAGACGATGCTTGTTTGTGTTTACAGTCGTTTTTATCTGTTTATATTATGCTGAAATTGCATCTGCAAGTCAGAACCATACGCTTTCATAAGAACGTGCAAAAACAAATGATTTTTAGCCACTTTAATTGCAAAACGAAGAAACACACTTAAAATGACACAAGAAAATATCTCAGCAGCACGTTGTGGGCAAGACGCCAACTACAATAGACAATACTAAAAAAGAAACTACAACCCTTTGCAGTGATATTTTAAGAAATTCTCTTTAGAATTTATTATAAATTTTTACTAGGGCAGTCTATGAAGTTAGGAAACTGTAACACTGATAGTTATATACCATGAAACGATAACAGTAGGAATAAGAACAGATTTAAGTCCATAGATTTGCTTAACCTTAACTGCCCTAATAAACTATAAATATGCACAATGGAATTGCTGTTCAACTAACCGCGAACACTTATGGACACACAAATTGTAAATGAATACATCTCACTACAAACTACTAACCCAAGTTCTCTTTTTATGGAATGAGCAAACTTCCACAGTTTTTACTCACTTCTACCCTGTTTTGACATCTACATCTTATATATACATATAATAAATGAAAATTTTGAATTTGTTAAGTCTACCAGAGAATGGTAGTTGAGCAATTAATTTTTGCTTTTAATTTTTCTTTCGACACTTTTATGCTCAATTTTTTCTTGGGCTAATCTTTTAAACAAATCTAAAACCGTAAAAAATCTAAAACTATTCTCTTCTTTCAACTTTGATTTAAATTCTAAAACATTAATATTCTGTATGGTTTTGTATTTTAACAGGAATTCCGTGAAAGGACACTTAACAATTCTTTGCATTTTCTGTAGTCCTGATGCATTTGTCTAAAAATATTTATTGAAACGATTTATTTTAATACGAAGTAATGAGAATGTTCAAATATATTTAAAATGAGCATTTGGCTCCTTCTTTCTACAATAAAAGTTTGTCCACCAGTTTTAAAATGACATTAAAATATATTCTTTTGTTTACATTTATCTTAACTTAGTTCATTGCTGTTGCCTTCGAGCAACACGAAGAGGATAACTTAACTTTTCTTAAAAGTAATTTGTGAAGCTTAAATCATTCGTAATTCATTGTCTTTGCGTTGTAATTGTAGCTAAATAAAATACGGGCTCCTTCGTATGACAGATTAATTATGTTCCTTGTTTATGTAAAATTTTTAATTTGAAGAGAGTATGCTTGATGATATGTATACGAAAAGATCTTTGTGCATACAGTGGTGAGAAATAAAACACAACTCCACTGTATGTTATTTTTGATCTAGTCCGGGTATGAAATGGTACTTTATAAGGTTTGACGGGTACCACATAAAAAAATATTGTGAAAGGAAACGACCTCCAAATAATAAGAATTGTAAAGCTCGACATACAGAAGATAGACGCAATTGTAACTAGTATAGAAATCTATCCAAAGAGCTAAATTAGTTAGCCAAAGAACACCTAGTAATATAAGTAATATCAGTAATATGAATCTATTGATCTCAAAGGAACTTCGTGCCAAAGCGTCGAAAGCAAATTTAATTGGGCGAAATAAAATAGCTATAAGCAAAGAATATGGATATAAAGAATACGCATCATGTAGAAGTAAAATTTCTTATGGCGGGTCGTAACATTACGACCCGCTCTCACCAAAATATTTTTAAAAATCATTTCTTGATGAGAGGGAGGAAGACAGAAGGAAAATGAACACAAACAAAGAACGTAACAATGTGTTGCTCTCATTGTATGTATGTACATGTGTATGTATTCTTGTGTATTTGAATTTAGTTATCGATCCGACTGCGAAAAGAATACATGTGCTGCGGATGCTTTATCATTTTATTTCAGAAAAACACTCGAAGAATATTTTGTGTTAAAAATGTTCTATGTCATTAGCTGGGCGTATTTTATTTTTTATTTTGTCCCATAGTATATTTTTTTAAATGCTTTAGAATGCTCGTTTTTTTTCTTTTAATAAAAAATGGTTTTTTATTCTTTTTATTATCTAAAAAACATGGCCTAATTTTTAAGCCAAAGATGGATAGCTTTATAGACAGCTTTACATATATATATGTTGATGAAATGAAAATAAAAATAGAGTCTATTACTAACACTTTTGTATGGCTGTAAATAAATAAATTCTCTCAGCTTATTTTCTCTCACTCACCAATCCATAACCATAGGCATGTGCTAACCTAGAGGAAAATTGTTAGTAATAATTTCAAGTCTACTTATTAACCCAATGATATGTATATGTGATCGGAAAATATAGAAAAATTGTACTGCACTAAGACACCGTATTTAACTTGGCAAGTATTCTTCCAAAAATCGAAATAATTTCTCATTGATATTAGTGAATACTACTGTGATATTTCTTTGGGTGTATCATTGAAGTCTGAAAATAGCGACATGAACCTTCTTCTTTAATTTCAGAAAAGACAAGACAAGATTTTTACGCTCTTTTTAACGAACATTCTTGATGTTCGTGTCATATGTGTGTAAAAAGCCGAAGATGTTCTTCCCCTGAGGGCAGGGTTACCGTTGACAATTTCGAAAAAGTGTCATAAAAAGGGTATATAATGAAAAAAAGGGCCAAAAGAGAGTATTTTAAAGTAAAATAGGGTCAAGTTTTTTGTGAACAAAAAATAAGATTTATTTCAGTAAAAAAAAACCGAGTTATAACAGTTCATTAGATACACTAAACTAAAATAAAAGTAATTCACAGGTACATTCAAATATTAGTCCCATTATCAAAAACGTTTGACAATATTTATCACTTTTTAGGAATACTTATTCCATTCTTCCAGCTTCGATTCGAGCAAATTGAGAGAGGAAAGCATGGATTCACAAGTTTAAGTTTGTTAGTAAGTTTATTTTTAATTAGTGATAGTTGTTTTGAAAAAATTCGTTCAGCGGAAGCACTACTATAAGGAAAAGTAAATATATACATACATATGTAACGAATTCATATACATTTGAATATATATTTTCATCAAATCTATTTTTGAAATTTCCAACCTCGAACCAAAACTTTTCTGCGTTAATTATTTTAAGTATATCTTCAGACTTTTTGCTGTTTATATTACTTTCTAGCAATTTAAACTCATTGACAAAAGTTTCTGGTTCGACAAGATTCAGATACAAGATTCAGATACAATTTCAAAATAATTTATATCTTGTTTGGAATTTATAAAAACTGGGTCAGAATATATTAAAATATTAATTCTTTTATTTGTCATATCTATTCTCGATATCATATCGTGACACAATTTTTTATAAAAATTCAAAATGTTAGTTTTTATTTCTATAACATCACATCTTGGATACAAATTAATACATATTCCATGATCTATATATGTATATCAAAAGGGTCTTTTGCATATAAAATATTTTCAAAATCAATATCTACTTCTTTTTCGATTGTACTGAGAACTTTCGTGGGGAATTTTGGAACTATTATTCATTTTTAAAAAGGGCCAAAGGTGCCCTGGCAGTCTAGTGGGTAGTGTGCTAGACTATTAGCCTGAGGGTCGTGGGTTCGATTCCCATCAGAGGCTCTGGCCTGTGACACTACACCGAGCATATGGTCAAGTTACTCCGCTCGTATACAATATAATTACAAATTATATTCTAATTAATAAGTAAATAAAAAGGGCCAAAAGTGCCATATATTTCGTTAAAATGATACAATGGGATAAATTAAAAAAGGATCATAAAAAGTGTCATTGGCATGAAAAAGGGTCAAAAGTGATACTTTAGTGTCGCAACGGCAACGCTGCATGAGGGACATTGGTGCCGACGTCTGTTTTTAACACCAGAAAAATAAATAAAAAGTTGTCAAACAACAAAAACGCACGATGAGAACAACGCATTATTACGCACTTGGTTTCTGTATAATTCCCTTCTATCTTTCCCCCCGCGTCATGAAATATTTTTGAAAAATATTCCAAAATATGTTAAAATGCACATTCTTTATACTTTATTTTCTTTGCTATAAGCCAGAAAGACAACAATTTTCAAAGTACATTTTTTAAAATAATGAATTCATTTAATATTAGATTTCAAGATATTTATATAGTGAAAAAAATTAGTGCCATTTAATATGTTGAGAATTTCATTATCAGTAAGTCCATTACAATTAAAGTACAACCAAACCTGTTTTTACACGGTTTTTTTACGCGAATTTGAAATAACACGTTTTTTTTTTTAAGAAATTTACCATTTTTTTTTGGTCGCTCCTTTTTATACTTTTATTATATAAAAACTCTGTGTATACTATTGAACTAAATCTGTGCGTTTTTATAAAGTTATTCAATTTTATAGGCATATGTAGGCTGTTGCATCAATCCTATGTATATCTTTTCAGTTTGTTTATACACTTACATACATACATAATATTTGTCTTTTTTTACGCGTAATTTTTTTACACGGTATCCAGTGGAACGTATCTACCGTGTAAAAAAGGTTTGGGTGTATATCTTTCAATCATTACACAGTGAGACAGTGAAAATACTACACAGCCTAAAGCCGTAGTTATGCAACCGTAACGGAATGTAACCGCAACAGTAAGAAACAGCTGATCGTTTTTGTTATGTATAAAGCATTACGAATGGTTATAGAAATGTAATGTAACGTAACCGGAACGTAAGAATCTGTAAAAAATATAATTTTCTTACATTTTTAGATGACATCTGTTTAGCAGTGTTAACAACATGTCAATATTAAGAACCACCAAAACTGATAATTTAAATCATAACGAGAATTTACATTTTGTACGTACATATTTTATGTTTGCCTGTACGTGGAAATCTCTTTAAATAAAACTTATATTAATAATAAATATTAATATTTAAACATATTTTAAAAAAACCCGAATTATAATTTATTTCATTATTAACTTTTATAATTTAAAATAAAAATAAACACTATTTTACTATTACATTATGTAGGTAGTGTTTATTTTTATTTTAAATTAGAAAAATATAGTTATAGGTTTTTAAAAAACGTAGTCGCCGTGGTCTAGTAGGTAGTGTGTTAGCTTATTAGACGAAAAGCCAGGGTTCGAGCCCCAGGCCAGACATCAAAATAAAATACAAAAAGTATTTCTTCGGCGACTTCCTTTCAGTAGATTTCTGGCAAAAACTCTGAGAGTAAAAAAAAATTGCCGTGAAAAGTTTCTCAAAAAAAATCTGTCCTTCGGAGTCGACTTTAAACTGTAGGTCCCGCCACTAATGTACAAAATTAACACACACAACATAAGTGGTGTGAGAAACTAGGTCGTAATCCTGACTGAAGGGTTGTAATGACCAATTTATGTATGTATAGATTTTTAACTAATTAAAGCGTTCGAAAAGCATTTCACTTTATTTTTATTAGAGAAGATAACTATATTTTAACGTTCGTACAAATTTGGTTTCCGAAATACCTGACCTGTTTCTTTAAAATAAAAGATTTCACTTGCTTGTCTATTTATATGGAAAATACAATCAAAAGCAATCAATTTTCTGTTTGTTTTTCTCAACACAAACTAAATTGAGTGTTTTGTTTGAGTAAAAGTGAAATTGTTTGGCTTACAGAAACAGTACATAAAACTTTTAATAAGTACTTTTAAATAAATATAAAATCGTTGAAATGAACCTAAAAACTATGTAGTGATAACACTGGTTAACAGCTGAATTAAAGTAAAACAAAAGATGCCATATTGAAAGTGATAAAAAGAGTGAAAAAGAAGTTTTTAACATTTAAAATTAATATTAAGTTTGTTTAAAAAACAATAATAAATATAATAAAATAAAAACTCAAACCCAAAAACATATCTTCTGCATCCATATCTGAATTTTTGTCTTTTAGTTTTTGCAATTTTTATTTCTTTATTTGCTTTTGTTGTTTTGTTTACCTAAAAATATATGATTACGTTTTTACGTTCTATAATTGCTCTTACATTTTTACGTTCTGTGCACTTACTGTTAAGCCATAGTTATGCTACCGGAACGGAATGTAACCGCAACAGTAAGAAACAGCTGATCGTTTTTGTTATGTATAAAGCAATACGAATGGTTATAGAAATGTAAAGTAACGTAACCGGAACGTAAGAATCTGTAAAAAATAGAATTTTCTTACATTTTTACGTGACATCTGTTTAGCAGTGTTAACAACATGTCCATATTAAAAACTACCAAAACTGAAAATTAAAATTATAAACAGAATTTACCTTTTGTACGTATGTTATGTATGTCTGTACTTCGCATATTTTAAAAACCCAAATTATAATTTATTTCATTATTAACTTTTATAATTTAAAATAAAAATAAACACTATTTTACTATTACATTATGTAGGTAGTGTTTATTTTTATTTTAAATTAGAAAAATATTGTTATAGATTTTTAACTAATTAAAGCGTTCGAAAAGCATTTCATTTTATTTTTATTAGAGAAGATAACTACGTTTTAACGTTACTCTGGGTTACTCTGGGGTTACTCTGTAACTCGATACGAAAATTAAAATTAAAAGTATTCGAACAAATTGTACTCTGTAGTACGAAAGTACGGAAATTTTTCGAAAGTGATACCATTGTTTTCTTTTTTTTTTTGTACGAACAAAAAATTCTCAGTATTACGAAAACGAGCATAAAAACCTTAGTAAATATTCGAAAATTCTTCGTTAGCAATTGTGTTGGTGACAACTAATAATAAATTTAAAGTAGTATAATTAATACAAATACATTGCAAAATAAACATAAAATAATATATTTTAAATAATCTCAATGGAGTGAGTCAAAAAGAATTGTATATACCAACGAAAGACAATACGAAACTGTTGTGGACTTTATTTTACGCATCTGGATTTGGCCAAGGGACATCTGAAAGTGCCGGATGCAAGAAACAAACCTAATATTCTGTGGCAGAAACTAAGAACAGATTTGGTTTCACTTGGTCTACCGCAGCGAAATGTTAAAGTTTGGAAAAAAGTAAGCTTAGATAGATCTAAATATTTGAGTGCGATCTATCGCGGAGTTATTAAACATTTTAACTTTTATTAGGTTTGGGCAGACTATAAAAATGGTAGCCAAATTAAACACTTTGATTCAAATCCACAATCATGTTCACCAGTAATTACTCAGTATTTAGTTGAAGACAATTAGGAGGGATAAGAGTCTGGACACAAAAATAATTAGCTTACAGATATACATACATTTATAGGTATATGTACATACATATATATATTTTATTCGGTTTTCTTTTTTGATATTTTTTTTTATAAATTTCTTTATATTTTAAGGTGCTGCCAAGTTTATTTTTGGTTTTTCTATGAAAAATTTCGAACGATTTACAGTATACGCTTTTATTTACTTATCAAAAACATTTTTGGAAAACTTACTTTTCGAATCGAGTTACGTAGTAACCCCTTTGTTTCTGTAAAATAAACGATTTCACTTGCTTGTCTATTTATATGGAAAATACAATCAAGAGCACTCAATTTTGTGTTTGTTTTCCTCAACACAAACTAAATTGAGTGTTTTTCTTTGAGTGAAATTGAAATTGTTTGGCTTACAGAAACAGTACATAAAACTTTTCATAAGTGCCTTTAAAGCCCAATTCACACGGTAAAATTTTACGTACGTAAAGTCTAATGAAAAAGTAAAATGAAATTCCATCCGTATGACAAAAAAGAGAATAAAAGTCGCATGATTTATATTTTTTGCGTTTACATGATCGGTATAAGACAATAACAAAGTAAAATGAAAATAGCTGCTACACTTTTTTCTATGTGTTTACATAAAAATACATCCATGATCTAATGCGATTTGCTTGTTTTTTAATCATTTCAAAAAATGAAGAAAGCCATACGACTGTCAAACTTTTCATCCGTATTTTCTCTCAATGTGTGATGGTTTCATTACATAGTACGTTTAGACGATCACATCCATACTCTTCTACACAAAATTTTGACAGATCATATTACTTGTGGGACCGTGTAAAGCAGCCTTAAATAAATATAAAATCGTTGAAATGAACCTAAAACCTAGCGGTAACACTGGTAACAGCTGAATTAAGTTTTTAAAATCTGAAATTAATATTAAGTTTGTTTAAAAAACAATAATAAATATAATAAAATAAAATCACAAACCCAAAAACTTGTCTTCTGTATCCATATCTGAATTTTTGTCTTTTAGTTTTTGCAATTTTTATTTCTTTATTAGTTTTTGTTTATTTCTTTTATTGTTTTGTTTACCTTAAAACATATGATTACGTTTTTACGTTCCATAATTGCTCTTATATTTTTACGTTCCGTGCACATTACTATTACATTGCGTTACATTACATTCCGGTAGTATAACTAGGGCTTTACATTGCGTTACATTACGTTTCGGTAGCTTAACTAGGGCTTAAGTTGTTCACTACGTTGAGTAAAACTAATAAAATACTTGTTTTATTTTTCTCAAATCCTCCAAACATGTTTTATTTAACAAAGACGCTTTTTTGATCTTTTCACACAAAGTTACAGATTACCCAAATATATTTGAACATATTTTAAAAATCTAAATTTTTTAGAAAGGAGACTGATTAGCCGCCTTTAAAACGGTACATATAAAGATTTTGTTCAAACTTTGTTACGCGCCGGTTATACCCGAATAAAATATCAAGGTTAAGGGCATGCAAAGATCTCCCCGGTAGCTCAGGCTAAAGTGGTTCTCAACCCGTATTTTACGACGCGCAAGCATATAAACACAGCCTGCATGCCATCAAGATAAAAAACCTAGGCTGTGCGAATATAAAGAAAATATACAACAATGTCAAAAACGCGAAAGTATCCGGACACAAAAAAAAACCGAGTCAAAACGATTTAACGGTTAGGTGTTATCCCGCATAGGGCATGAGTTCCCTCCCAGTGACAAAGTCACACGCCATGACAGACGGACGCCCTAATCCTATACTACATCTGTCCCTATATATAACCACGTGCCTCTTACCTTACCATGCTCCCCGCGTTTCCCTCCCTCCGAAACAGCAGATTAAAGGATCATGTTTCCTTAAATCTCACCTAAAGAATGATATCATATATATATATACATTTGCAAAAATATTCAAGTTTATTCAAAAATAGAAATTCAATAATTATAATGATGGTATAAAAAAAATCCAAATAAATTGTGGGATAATATTAATAATACAAAAATAGAAATTCAATAATTATAATGGTGGTGTTAAAAAAAAGTAAATTCAAATAAATTGTGGGATAATATTAATAATACAAAAATAGAGATTCAATAAATATAATGATGGTATTTAAATAAAAATTAAATGTGTTGCCTGTCTTATCTCGGCGGTGCACCGCCCCCACGACGATGACTCTTGGGTTGTTGGTGTTGTAGTTGGGGGTGTTGATGATGCTGGTTGTGGTGTTGTTGCTCTTGTTGCTGGGTTGTAGAATCAGGTAAGTAAGTCTTTGTTTTTTTTTTGAATGTTTTTTTTTGTCTTTGGATTGGTTTTTTTTTTCTCTTGTTTTATTTTTTTTTTATTTAGACATTATAATTTTTATTTCGTTTTAGTTTTTTTTTCTTTATATTTTATACTTCTTTTATTTAGCACTCGGGGGTCTTAATTTTAAGCAATTTTTAGTTTTATTTTATTTTTAGGTCTTACTAACACAAAAAAAAAACTTCTTTAAATTATATTATTTTCTTTTCAGCTACATTTTCTTTAAGATTGAATTTTCATTTTTTTCTTAAAATTGTTCTTTTTTTTTCAATTCTAATTTTGCAGTGTTTCTTAATCACTTTGTTGCAGCATTACGAAAATGTGCTGTTTTTATGTTTATTAAAAATAGAGTTTCTTTAGAAAAAATCCCCGAATATAATTTTGCTTTTCGTACAAATAGTTCATCAGAATTTTCTTGTTTTGTGTTTAGTTTTTGTTTCTTAAATGTTTAAGTTTTTTGTATTTTTATTTTTTTTTTATAATGTATACACAAATAAGAAGAATGTAAGTTAATTTATAATAAAATATTATATTTTATTGGATCGGTATTTGATTTTTAGATTATTTATTTACCCACACGCTTCATTTTAGGTCAGTTTTTATTTTATTCGTTTTATTTATAATTTTAGTTTTTAAGTCAGTTTCAATGTTATTTTAATTCTAATTTTAATTTTAATCCTTATTTTTTATTTTATATTAGTCCTTCCGCTATGCGAAACCTTTACTGAATCAAATAAATCTATTTCGTCTTTCTTAACTTTTACTTTAAATTATTTTTTTTATATTTTTTTATTTCAGTTTATCCAATGCTAATTAAATTAAATCTTAATTCTTGTTTTAATTTTGCTTTTCCTATTATGTGGAATTTTAATTTTGCCCGGAACATTTTTTTTGTGGAACATTTAATGGCTTGCTTCATTTTAATTTCAATTTATTTAAAAAAAAAATTCAATTTTACTTTAATTCTCATTTTAAATTATTTTTAAACAGTACTTATTTTATTTTTAACTACTAAGTTCTTAATTTCTATTTATTTTAATTTTTATTTAAAATTAATTACACATAGTTCTTAATTTTATCTTAACCACTATATTCTTAATTTTTATTTATTTTAATTTTATTTAGTATTAATTTCACAAATTTCTTTATTTAATCTTATTCACTATGTTGTTAAGATCTATTTATTTTTAATTTTATTTAGTATTAATTTCACATATTTCTTTATTTGATCTTATCCGCTACATTGTTAAGATCTATTTATTTTTATTCATATTTATAATTGTTTCACATTGTTCTTTATTTCATCCACTATGTGGATCTTTTCAAATTTTTTTCACTCGACCGAAACGCGAATTGAACTTTTAACTTTTTTTTTAAAATATCTCTTTTTTTCTTTAAAACTTATTTTTAATTCGAAAGGAGAGATCGAATATCTTCGAACTGTTTGGTTCGAGTACCACACGTGAACTGCCTGTGCATCTCAACATTCCTCTTTTATATTTCATTTTTTTCTTCTTCTGGAATGTTCTTTTCTCCCGCCATAACGCATTATCTTCCTCTACCTATATCCCTCATGCTTGTTTCTGACAAATGGCACATTCTGATTGGTTAAACTGTCTAACGGTAAAATTTTTAACGAAACAGACGCCAGGTGTCAGAATCTAATTGGTCGATCAGGACGCGCAAAAAAAAAAAAATATAACGAAGTACATACATACCAAAAGGGATAAAGATAATCGAAGAGTTGCAATTGCATCAGTAAAAAGGGTTGCAATAAAGTGCATTATTGCCAACCATACATGCAAATAAAAGGGTGGGAGTAAAAGTTGCAATTCTAACTTCGACAATCCGTAACAAACCTGCTTCATCTGGAGGTCTACGATCGACAAGTGAACAGGCAGGATTGGAAGAGCCAATCTAAACTACACAGGCTGAGAAAAAAAAAGAAGGGGGAAAGAAAAAACGTGTGGCTCGACCCACGACCCTAGGAAAAGATGTCTCATGTTCTACTTACTAAATTAGCCGGGTTTCACAGTCAGTGTAATCTCCATAGCTTAGGGCCTTATGTCTGAAGCGTGATACTTCCCTATGTAGTTTCCTCTCAGATCTTCGAGTGTATACAGCGAATTTCCTAACTTTTCTCTAATCCTGCATTTTATATATTTGGGGAGGAATTTCGCGTTAATAGCCGATTTAAAATCACTCTGGGCATGGTTTCTTCTAAAGACTTCCTGTCCTACGACATAATTCGTGTATTTACACGTCGTGTTGTAAGTTCTGCTTCCTTTTTCATGAGCCCTATCGAGATTCCTGCGAATGTTCTCTCGCACAACATCCAGTCGGTCATTGCGTAGAACCAATGTATCGTCGATGAGAATGTTAAGTCCGTTCAATACGTCATAACTCGTTCCGCTCGTCATCATGTTCTGCCCGAAAAGTGCGAAATATGGAGAACATCTGATCGCCGAATGATAATCACTGCGGAGAATCTGTAATATTTGAGGTATTTTTCTGTCCCAGGCTGTATGGTTAGGCTTGGCCATAATGCGCCATTGAACGCATGAAAGAAGTAAATTAAACCCAAATAAAAGAAAATCGACACCGAAAAAAAAACAATTTAAAATTATCAGCTGGAAAAATAATAAGAATAATTATGTATAATAAAAAGGTTGTCTCTTCCCAAGGAAGAGGGGTGATAGGCAAAGGAAGAAAGCGTTCGTTTCCTAAAAATGTAGGGAAAGGAAAGAAGAAAAACAAGTACTTTTACCTGTAACTGAGATAAGCGCAAGCAAAAGAAAATTCCAGATTAGCAATTAAAATTTAAATCCGACAATAGAATAAAATAAAATTTAACAATTTCAATGAAGCAGTTCACACGTGTTCTCAAGGAGGACTGCTGGGAAACATGGTAAAATAGGCACGTGGTTTATAAAAAAAAATTCATATATAAAAAATCTCATCATAGATTCACACGTGATACGACTAACCTCAACCTGCACATTACTAAAACCTTCCAATTACCGCATCGTGGTGCAACTCGTCATTCATCACCGCGAGCAAAACACTGCGCGATACCTGATAAGATCCCGGAATCCTATCGCAACGAAAACTTTCGACCCTATATCGCCAGTTCGGACTTATAGTTCCCTGAATCTAGAGCAAATATCGCTAGAAAGCTGACAGAGTTTCGGTCAAGACCAACTTGAGGGTGACCCTCCCTCGACGTCGCAAATGAAACCTCCAGACTTGTCCAGATGGCATGACTTACGCCGATTTATGAAGGAAACCATCAAAGGCATGTAAAATCAGATAAAATTAAACGTTTTCCCCATTTGATGTCGCAAATGAAATATCCAGAGCAATCAAATCCAGATGTCATGACTTACATCAAATACACGAAAACAAGTGATAATTCTAACCGAAACCTGTCCAGTAATGTGCACTAAAATTATTTTAACTGTACTATCCGATAATGTCGATCACGTGTAACCATCGTCAACTCGAAACCCGTTACATAGCACGTGCCAGTGGCTCGGTCGCCACGTGTGCGAATCACCGTTATACGTCATTTAGAACACGTGCTCCGTCACGCTACATTGTTTCGTTGGGCGCCATATATGTTTCGTTGGACGCCATATATGTTTCGTTGGGCGCCATATATGTTACGTTGGGCGCCATATATGTTACGACATTGTTTCGTTGGGCGCCATATATGTTACGCGCCGGTTATACCCGAATAAAATATCAAGGTTAAGGGCATGCAAAGATCTCCCCGGTAGCTCAGACTAAAGTGGTTCTCAACCCGTATTTTACGACGCGCAAGCATATAAACACAGCCTTCATGCCATCAAGATAAAAAACCTAGGCTGTGCGAATATAAAGAAAACATACAACAATGTCAAAAACGCGAAAGTATCCGGACACAAAAAAAAACCGAGTCAAAACGATTTAACGGTTAGGTGTTATCCCGCCTAGGGCATGAGTTCCCTCCCAGTGACAAAGTCACACGCCATGACAGACGGACGCCCTAATCCTATACTACATCTGTCCCTATATATAACCACGTGCCTCTTACCTTACCATGCTCCCCGCGTTTCCCTCCCTCCGAAACAGCAGATTAAAGGATCATGTTTCCTTAAATCTCACCTAAAGAATGATATCATATATATATATATACATTTGCAAAAATATTCAAGTTTATTCAAAAATAGAAATTCAATAATTATAATGATGGTATAAAAAAAAATCCAAATAAATTGTGGGATAATATTAATACAAAAATAGAAATTCAATAATTATAATGGTGGTGTTAAAAAAAAGTAAATTCAAATAAATTGTGGGATAATATTAATAATACAAAAATAGAGATTCAATAAATATAATGATGGTATTTAAATAAAAATTAAATGTGTTGCCTGTCTTATCTCGGCGGTGCACCGCTCCCACGACGATGACTCTTGGGTTGTTGGTGTTGTAGTTGGGGGTGTTGATGATGCTGGTTGTGGTGTTGTTGCTCTTGTTGCTGGGTTGTAGAATCAGGTAAGTAAGTCTTTGTTTTTTTTTTTTGAATGTTTTTTTTTGTCTTTGGATTGGTTTTTTTTTCTCTTGTTTTATTTTTTTTTTATTTAGACATTATAATTTTTATTTCGTTTTAGTTTTTTTTTCTTTATATTTTATACTTCTTTTATTTAGCACTCGGGGGTCTTAATTTTAAGCAATTTTTAGTTTTATTTTATTTTTAGGTCTTACTAACACAAAAAAAAAACTTCTTTAAATTTTATTATTTTCTTTTCAGCTACATTTTCTTTAAGATTGAATTTTCATTTTTTTCTTAAAATTGTTCTTTTTTTTCAATTCTAATTTTGCAGTGTTTCTTAATCACTTTGTTGCAGCATTACGAAAATGTGCTGTTTTTATGTTTATTAAAAATAGAGTTTCTTTAGAAAAAATCCCCGAATATAATTTTGCTTTTCGTACAAATAGTTCATCAGAATTTTCTTGTTTTGTGTTTAGTTTTTGTTTCTTAAATGTTTAAGTTTTTTGTATTTTTATTTTTTTTTATAATGTATACACAAATAAGAAGAATGTAAGTTAATTTATAATAAAATATTATATTTTATTGGATCGGTATTTGATTTTTAGATTATTTATTTAACCACACGCTTCATTTTAGGTCAGTTTTTATTTTATTCGTTTTATTTATAATTTTAGTTTTTAAGTCAGTTTCAATGTTATTTTAATTCTAATATTAATTTTAACCCTTATTTTTTATTTTATATTAGTCCTTCCGCTATGCGAAACCTTTACTGAATCAAATTAATCTATTTCGTCTTTCTTAACTTTTACTTTAAATTATTTTTTTTATATTTTTTTATTTCAGTTTATCCAATGCTAATTAAATTAAATCTTAATTCTTGTTTTAATTTTGCTTTTCCTATTATGTGGAATTTTAATTTTGCCCGGAACATTTTTTTTGTGGAACATTTAATGGCTTGCTTCATTTTAATTTCAATTTATTTAAAAAAAAAATTCAATTTTACTTTAATTCTCATTTTAAATTATTTTTAAACAGTACTTATTTTATTTTTAACTACTAAGTTCTTAATTTCTATTTATTTTAATTTTTATTTAAAATTAATTACACATAGTTCTTAATTTTATCTTAACCACTATATTCTTAATTTTTATTTATTTTAATTTTATTTAGTATTAATTTCACAAATTTCTTTATTTAATCTTATTCACTATGTTGTTAAGATCTATTTATTTTTAATTTTATTTAGTATTAATTTCACATATTTCTTTATTTGATCTTATCCGCTACATTGTTAAGATCTATTTATTTTTATTCATATTTATAATTGTTTCACATTGTTCTTTATTTCATCCACTATGTGGATCTTTTCAAATTTTTTTCACTCGACCGAAACGCGAGTTGAACTTTTAACTTTTTTTTTAAAATATCTCTTTTTTTCTTTAAAACTTATTTTTAATTCGAAAGGAGAGATCGAATATCTTCGAACTGTTCGGTTCGAGTACCACACGTGAACTGCCTGTGCATCTCAACATTCCTCTTTTATATTTCATTTTTGTTTCTTCTTCTGGAATGTTCTTTTCTCCCGCCATAACGCATTATCTTCCTCTACCTATATCCCTCATCCTTGTTTCTGACAAATGGCACATTCTGATTGGTTAAACTGTCTAACGGTAAAATTTTTAAAGAAACAGACGCCAGGTGTCAGAATCTAATTGGTCGATCAGGACGCGCAAAAAAAATATAACGAAGTACATACATAGCAAAAGGGATAAAGATAATCGAAGAGTTGCAATTGCATCAGTAAAAAGGGTTGCAATAAAGTGCATTATTGCCAACCATACATGCAAATAAAAGGGTGGGAGTAAAAGTTGCAATTCTAACTTCGACAATCCGTAACAACTTATATGTTATGAGTTTTGATCGGGTAAACATGGAAAAGATGATTATTTTACTCTTATTTTTCAAGATTGGCCATTTTTATTTGCAAAATTTAATTAAAAAATTTATAATATATATGTATATAAATTTATTCTGAAAGTGCATTATATTGTGAAGAGAATGACGTTTTGTTTGATGAAATTGGACAAAAATTACCGTAGTTATTATTTAAAGAGTATAATAGCTTAGTCATATTTTTTATATATGCTGTCTCATCAAATGAACTTTAAGTTAAAATATTTTAAAATTTTTGATGACTTCAACGGTTGCTCTTCATTTTTGTACAATAAGGTCACTCTTCGTTGAATCGACGAACAATATAACCCTGAATCAGTATTGCCAGAAGATTCTGGTGAAAAATCATAATTTTAAGGAAAAAAATCATATTTTGGGGGAAAAATCATCACTTTTTACTTTTACTTGTAAAACATTGAAAAATAAATAACAATTCAAAATAAAAGTGTATTACATTGATTGGTTATCGGCTTTCGTTATCATATACTAACTTTATTCTTGAGGATATGATATAACCCGATAATCAAACAATTTTAATTTAATTACATGTTTTACCAAAAATATTATATACAAACAAAACAAAAAATAAATATGTATATTACATATAAAAGACAATTCAATTTAATTAAAATTAATTTTAAAAAATCCATACATACATATTGTCGTCTGGCCTTCAAATTGGCCTATGTAATTTTCAACAACTTTTCAGAAGACCTAAAAAACAACATAATTTTTACATGAAAGTCATACAAAACTACTTAAATATTTTTGCAATCATTTTGGAACCAGCGGAGACGTTGGACAAATTTTTGCTATAGAGATGAACCACAAATAAGAGTTAAAAATGGGCGAATAAAAGAAATTTCCCAAAAGGCACATAGGCAATTTTGCAGGCCAGCCGACGATATGTAAGTAGTAATTTTATAAGGTACAAAAATGAGATCTAAATAGAAAAGTAGAGTTTTGTAAAACTTTTCGTAGTATGCTATAATAATTTAATTATAATACTGGGAAGGTTTCATATTTTTTACAATTTCTTCATCAATTTTAAGATTATAACAGGAACACCTTTTAACTAGTAAATAATCCTGTGTAAACAAAATACCATCTAATGTTGCATTTTCAAGCTTGTTCCTGTACTTAGTTTTATTTAAATTAACTTTAAAAAAATTCGTTAAACGTTTGCAGATGAACTGGGAAGACAAAGTATACTGGACACAAATTTCTCCAATGTTGGAAAAACTAAATCGTTAACACGAGTTATTTTTGTTTCTTCATTGTCTCCACTAATAGAAAGATTTCCAAATTTAATTAATGAAAATGATTCTCAAAACCTAGACAATGAGCTTCGTCACATAGATTTCAAACAATATTTTCAAAGCTTCGCATTTGTCAAGTATACTTCATCAAAACCCATAGCATATTAAGTCAAATAATATATATGTATGTGTATATCGCTTTAAACGCCCATCCCTCTCCTTTCTAATAAGGTTTGAATTTTGGACATCGGTTCAGAAATGTTTGCGTAATCACTAATTTCGTGCATAAAGTCCAAAATAACAGTTTTTGTCAAATAAAACAAGTTTGCAGGGTTCAAGGAATATAAAGAAAATTTCTCAATATTCTAATATTAAATATTTTTGATTATTAGCTGGGTGTATTTAATTTTTTTTTATTTTGTCGCATAGTTTTATTATTCCTTTCTCTACTTCTTGATGTATTTATGTAGTTTCGTTATTGTTATTTAATCTTTGTTTATTCTAATTCTCGTTATTACTTTTTTGTTTCGTTATTGTTTGTTCTTTTTCCAAACTAGACATTGAATGTGTGTATGTGTACTCAACAAAATTAAACATTAGTTTCGATATATTAAGAAATAGAAAAACAACTAATATTTGCAATCAAAAATTTAAGGTCATAATGTATAAAATAACCTTAAGAAAATTGCTGACTTATTTGTTGGATTTATCGATACATTTTTACAGTAGAAAATGAATTTTACAGTTAGGACTTTAAGTTGCATTGAGTTATTATAAAATTATGTACATTATTTTGCGACCTTGTCTACAACAAAGGGGAAATTAAATGAACAATTTATAAGAAAAATAAAATTTAATCTATGATTATACACGTAAACTATTCTTTAAAAGATTGACTTAAATAAACTTGTAGTTGGGAAAAGTGCACATACAGCTGGGAAAATGAAAAGAAATGGAGGGTATGCATGTCTTATATAATGAATTCAGCTTAAAAATTTAACGCCCATGGCTTTCGCAATTTTAGGCATACTAACTAATAAAGGGTGTTTTTATAGAGGTATAGAACTTTAAGTTGGCATTACTTTTCAAGGTGGCGACCGATTTAACAACTGTCAAGTGATTTATTCTCAGTTTGGTTTGGCAATTCATCATGAATAGACTCACGCCTGAACAACGCTTGCAAATAGTGCAATTTTATTTCGAAAATAATGGTTCTGTGCGGAAAACGTATCGCGCACTACGTCCATTTTATCGTCGACAAAATCGTCCATCAGAGCAGTTAATTCGATTAACCATGGAACGTTTTCGCACCACGTTTACTCTTATTGATAACTCGCATCCCCAGAGACGCTGTACGGTGCGTACAGAAGAAGCTATTGCTGCTGTAGAGCGTAGCATTGAGGAAGACCCGAATGAGTCCATCCGCCATCGAGCACAGGAATTGGATCTGTGTCCATCCACTTTATGGAAGATTTTGCGGAAGGATCTTGGTTTGCGTGCTTACAAAATCCAACTCGTGCAGGAATTGAAGCCAAACGATCATCAAGTAAGGCGTAGATTCGTCGAATGGGCCCAAAACGAGATTACCGTTGTTCCCGATTTTCATAAGCGAATTTTGTTTAGCGATGAAGCGCACTTCTGGTTGAATGGCTACGTCAACAAACAAAACTGCCGCATTTGGAGTGAAGGTAATCCTCAAGTGTATGTGGAAACACCGTTACGTCCAGAAAAACTGACTGTTTGGTGCGCTTTATGGGCTGGTGGAATCATTGGTCCGTACTTTTTCAAAAACGATGGTGGCCAGAACGTTACAGTCAATGGTGATCGGTATAGAGCCATGATTACTAACTTTTTCATTCCTGAATTGAATAACCATGATGTCCAGGAGATGTGGTTTAAACAAGACGGCGCAACATGTCACACAGCTCGTGCCACAATAGATTTATTGAAAGACACGTTTGGTGACCGCCGAATTTCACGTTTTGGACCTGTGAATTGGCCTCCAAGATCTTGTGATTTAACACAGCTAGACTACTTTCTGTGGGGCTATGTAAAGTCATTCGTCTATGCGGTAAAGCCACAAACGCTTGACCATTTGGAAGACAACATTCACCGTATTATTGCCGATATACGGCCATAAATGTTGGAAAATTCATCAAAAATTGGACGTCCAGATTGGACTACATCCGCGCCAGCCGTGGCGTTCATATGCCAGAAATCAAATTTAAAATGTAATGCCACAAGATTATCTTTCGGATAAATAAAATTCATGTCAATCGTATAATCCATCGTTGTTTTATTGCAACTTAAAGTTCTATACCTCTATAAAAAACACCCTTTATTTACTCACACATAAATAGCTGTACTATAAATGTATATACTTATATTAATGATTTTGTAGCGTAAGCCAACAAATTGTTAATTTTTCCTGTTTATGTAAGTATTTTATACATGAGTTTCGACAGCTGGACAATTTTTAAACTCATGTTTTCACTCAAATATAATGAATTATTAAAGCATGTTTTCGGCTTTAATAAAACTCTTATGTTGTATGTTAACTTATTCTAATAAATTTTACCGGGAGTAAGGGCCATTTTTATAACTTACAGTTAAAGTTGAATTCAATAAAAGGTAACTTTGGTTAAAGTTAACTTTAAAGTCACCTTTAACTTCTGTTCGTTATTATAACCTAATTGTTTGAGTCTTTGATTAAATTTCCTACAGGGTGTGCGTTTGTAAAAAAGTTACAAAAAGAAACATACAAAAACACAATAAAATTCTTTACTAAAGTACCGCTAATCATCGTACTTATTTAAAATCTATATAAAAAAATTTAAATTTGGTCACCGAAATCTTTGTGCTGGTAAATTGCAGACAAATATTATTTTGTAAGCTTAAAATAAATTCTATTCTTTTTGCGACCGTCATTGGTAAAACAAGTGTTTTTCTTTAACATAGTAAAAGTGTGTTAAAATAAAATATTTCACATTGGTGAAATATTAGAGCACAATTTCTTGTAAGTTTTTCGCTTTGTGCCAGGAAAAAGCTATTGGCTCATACACGGTGCTTCGAGCCGGATAGCTGCCAAATAATTTTCATCGGAAAATTATAGTATAAATATATATGGCTGGAGATAAAGAAGAGGAGGAGCCGCAAACTCCATCTGCCTGTGCCTATAGGGGCTCAATTCGCACCCGGTCACTGCAACGTGACCAACTAATCACTCAAATTTGTTCAATGAAGACCAATATAAATCAGTTACTTCAATTATCCATGTACCAGCTAGAGGTAAAATTGTCCCTATTGGAGCGTCAACTTAAATCATTTGAAACAATTCAATTGGAATTGGAATCACTCGATGAGTCGGAAATCCTACAAAATCCTAGATGCACTTTTGAAGAAGCCTATTATGAAATAAAATCTGTCATACTGGAACGATTAGCCTCACTTCGTGGACCACCAAACGAGTCTCCACTTTCAAGTACACGGGTATCACATCAAACTTCGATTTCTCAACGACCTCAGTTACCAACGCTACAACTATCAAAATTTAATGGCAATTATATAGACTGGATGGAATTTTACAATGTATTTTGCCTCTTAGTTCATGAAAATCAAGAATTGTCTCCAGTTTCCAAATTTCAGTACTTGAAATCATGTCTGACTGAGAGGGCCGCTCGTCTTATTCAGTCCCTGGAAGTCACCGCTCAGAACTATGATGTCGCATTCGATTTATTAAAAACTAGATACAACAATAAAAATTATTTGTTCCAGTCACACTTGCTGCAAATCTTCAATATTCAAAAATTGTATAAACCAAATGTACCGTCGCTTCGTTTATTTATAGACACCATTAACGCTAGCTTACGCGCATTAGAATCGATCGCTAGTAAACAGGAAATATCAGATGGTATCATAATTCATTTAATTGTTTCTAAACTTGATCCTAATTTGCAGGCAAAATGGGAGGATAATCTAGCTGCCTTTGGAAGTGGAACCGCTACATCGTTGCAATTACCCATCTGGGACGATTTAGCAAAATTTTTGGAAAGACGTTGTAAGTCATTTGAAATTCATGAAACTAGTCACTCTTTTTCATCCAGGGAACAGTCATTAACCCATTCGCAACAAAATCGAAATAACCGTACATCATCATTTACCATCATACTACAGCCTTTGTTTCTTTAAATCAAGCCACATTGCTAAATCGTGCCCATCTCTCAACAAATGTCAAAAATGTAATGCAACACACCACACCCTGCTACACAAGGATCCATCTAGTACATCAGCTTCTAATACCGATAAATTAACCAGTGCCGAATCTAATAATACAACCGTAGAAGAGACCGACTTAACCCCCACCGCCTGTCTTCATGCTTTCAAGGACAAAGATTTTGCAATCCTGGCAACTGCAATGACTGAATTATACAGCCCTAATGGTGTCTCTATCATAGGACGAGCTCTACTTGATTCGTGTTCGCAATCAAATTTTATTACAGAACGAATGGCTCAACATCTACGTCTGCCTCGAAAGAAAATTAATATAAGTATAAGTGGAATTGGAGGCTCCAAATCAGTTAGTGCAAACTATTCATGCATTCTCAAAGCTAAATCGGTAACCAGTGAATTTACATCAACATTTAATGCCGTCATTATCCCGTCAATCTCATCGAATCATCCACACCAGAATTTAAACACAAACTTTTGGAATATACCACAGAATATAAAGTTAGCCGATAAAACCTTTAACGTTCCGGGTCCAGTTGATTTGCTCATCGGCGTGGAAATCTTCTGGGATCTTCTTATGGTGGGAAAAATTAAGATGGCAAATCAAATAAATCTTTTGAAAACAAAATTAGGTTGGATAGTATCAGGCTTAGTCAGCACACCAAACAGCAAATCAAATACAATATCAACTGAAAATTCGATACATGAAAAATCTGAACCCCAACAAATTGTTAGTATGACGATTACGAAAAAGGATGACTGTGATGTAACGACAGTATCACCAATGCAACCAAGTGTAAAATATAACCAATCCACTGCACTATCCAATAAACCGACACTAGATAAACTTTTGGAGTCATTCTAGAGAGTTGAAGACTGTGAACCAAAACAAAAAGAAATAATGTCGGCAGAAGAAATATCTTGCGAAAAATTCTTTTTGGAGACTGTCAAAAGATGTCCAATTACAAATAAATTTATTGTTCGCCTCCCATTTAATGTGCTTCCTCCAGACTTAGGCGAATCACGTTCAACTGCTCTTCGAAGGTTTACATATTTGGAGTCAAAATTTGCCCGTGACAAGGGTATTCAAAAGGAATACATAGAATTTATGGAGGAATACAATTCCCTAAATCATATGGCTCCAACAAAAATTGATAATGCACGATACTTCATTCCGCACCACTTTGTAATTAAATCCGATAGCACTACAGCTCGACTGCGGGTTGTATTTGATGCCTCTTGTGTTACGACTAATGGAAAATCACTAAATGATATGTTGAAAGTTGGCCCAAATCTTCAGGAAGACATCTTTACAATTCTTTGTCGCTTTCGATATCATAAGTATGCTGTGTCTGCAGATATTGCAAAAATGTACAGACAAGTGCTGGTGGATGAGGCTGACAGTTACTGGCAGTGTATTCTTTGGAGGAAACATATCAACGATCCAATCCAAACCTACAAACTTCAAACTGTCACATACGGGACAAGTAGCGCGTCGTATTTAGCGATAAAATGTTTACAACAGATCTCAATTGAAGAAATGGATAATTATCCTATTGGTGCCAAGGTTACACTTAACGACTTCTACGTTGATAATTTGATGACCGGTGGTAGTACAGAAGAAGAAGTTATAGAAATAAAGCGGCAAGTAACTGCCCTATTGGCTTGTGGTGGCTTTCCACTCAGAAAATTCGTCTCCAACAGTGAAGCACTTTTACGTGATGTCCCTCCATCGGATCGAGAAACCCTAGTAGAGCTGGAAGGAATTCATTACGTAAAGACATTGGGCTTGAAATGGTCACCTACTGAAGACATATTCAGCTTCTCCTATCCGGTGCAGCCATCAAAGGTCTCAACTACTAAACGGTTTATTTTACCGCACATGGCAAGCTTTTTCGATCCTTTGGGCTTTATCAATCCAATCATAGTGCGTTGCAAAATTTTAATGCAAGAACTTTGGAAGCTTAAATTACATTGGGATGGGAGCGTTCCACACGATGTCTTTTTGGAATGAAAGCGAATATGTGGTGAACTAAATCTTATTTCTCAAATTAAAATACCAAGGTATTTAAAATTCTTTGCTAACACTAATATTCATGTATTCGTAGACGCAAGCAAAAGGGCATATGGTGCCTGCATATATGCTGTATCAACTGATGAAACAAAGGCTAGCTCTAGATTACTCTGCGCAAAGTCGAAGGTGGCACCCACCAAAGGAATTCGTTTCCCACGTTTAGACTTGTGTGCTGCACTACTTGGCAGTAAACTTCTACAGTCAATAAGAAATAGTTTTCCAATCATCCCACAACAAATTGTATGCTGGTCTGACTCTAAGATATCACTATGTTGGATTGCAGGTGAACCTTGCCGTTGGCCAACATTCGTAGCTAATAGAGTAACAAAAATACAACACCTCACCAATGATTGTACATGGCGATATGTGCCATCCGAATTAAACCCTGCGGACTTGTTATCACGAGTTGCTTAAGAAAGATGGATGGCCGGAACAAGATCAGACTTTTGATTTTGCACCATGCGTTGAAACCCAATTTTCATTATTAGCTTAAATTGAAGGAGATATAATAAGCAATCACAAATATGTCAACAACTACGAAAAATTGCTGCGAATTTTTTCATATATGCTTAGATTTATTAAGTAAGTAAAAGGTCAAGAAGTATATCAAGGTCCAATTCATGCTGAGGAAATGCAAGCAACACTCTTAGTAATTTGTCAAATCATACAGAATGCAAGCTTCTCTGATGAAATAAAACAATTAAGCCACAAAAAACCGCTAAGTAATAATTCAAAATTGCTGCAATTATCTCCATTTATACATGAGGGAGTCTTGCGTGTGGGAGGAAGACTTAAAAATTCATCGTTGCCATTTTCAACTAAGCACCCAATACTTTTACCCAGCAATCACCTCTTTGTAAAAACAATCGTAAATTACTTTCATATTAAGAACATGCATGCCGGCCCCCTGACACTTCATACTGTGTTACGAGATCAATTTTGGATTATAAAATAAAATCGCACAAATTTTATAGGCGCAAATCGTGAGTTACAAAATCTTCTTCAGCATTTTTTATCTGAGACACACAACGAAGAGGTTCGCAATGCCTGCCGTCAAGAAGGTATAATGTGGAAGTTTATTCCGCCACGTTCTCCTCATTTTGGAGGTTTATGGGAGAGTGCTGTTAAGCAAGCAAAACATTTCATTCGACGAGCGGTTGGCAATCATATATTGACTTATGATGAGCTTCATACAGTTTGCTGTCAAACAGAAGCAATAGTTAACAGTAGACCACTTACTCCATTTTCTTCGGATCCCAATGATCTTCGGCCACTTACTCCTGCGCATTTTTTGGTCGGTCGGCTACTAACTGCAGTTCCCGAGCCAGCAGTATTAGCAACCAATCCAATGTCATTAAAAAGATACCAATTGGTCCAGTGAGTTCAACAACATTTTTGGGAAAGGTGGCGAAATGAGTACATAAAGCTACTACAAGTTAAAACAAAATGGTCAGCTGCAAGGCTTAACTTGAAGGTAAACGATTTAGTGTTGCGCAAAGAAGATAATATACCCCCCTCAAATGGCCTATCGGACGAGTTACTGAATGTCATCCAGGAGACGATGGTATGGTAAGGGTGGCAACGATTAGAACTGCAGAAGGTGTATTTAAAAGAGCTATTACCAAAATCTGTAAATTGCCAATATATGATGTCTAAAAAAAGGGGGAACCTAAATATTGAAAGCCTTGCTTTCAAGGCGGGGAGGATGTTTGAGTCTTTGATTAAATTTCCTACATGGTGTGCGTTTGTAAAAAAAGTTACAAAAAGAAACATACAAAAACACAATAAAATTCTTTACTTAAGTACCGCTAATCGTCGTACTTATTTAAAATCTATATAAAAAAAATGTAAATTTGGTCACCGAAATCTTTGTGCTGGTAAATTGCAGACAAATATTATTTTGTAAGTTTAAAATAAATTCTATTCTTTTTGCGACCGTCATTGGTAAAACAAGTGTTTTTCTTTAACATAGTAAAAGTGTGTTAAAATAAAATATTTCACATTGGTGAAATATTAGAGCACAATTTCTTGTAAGTTTTTCGCTTTGTGCCAGGAAAAAGCTCTTGGCTCATACACTAATGGTAAAATAAAGTTAACTTTTTCAAAAATATGGCAGTGGCGGAGCACTGTCGATAACATTTGCCAATTTAAAAAAGTTTTTTAAAGAGCAGTGGCAACGACGAGCTTCTTTTTTTGTTGCCTTTGCTCATTTTGTTAATATTTGAAGTTGCCATATTGAAAATAATATTGTTACGCAAATCGAAACGACCTAATATCGTTTAACATTAAAAACGATAAACAAAAGCCACACAATACAAATACAAACTAACTCTAAGAATACAATGAACGTGTTGATTATCTAAAGATGCACACACACATATGTACAACCAACCTGGAACCTTTCACATCGATAACGTTCATCATAATGATAGCGTGACTATAAAAGGGCTGGACAAAGCAGGAAGCAGTCGGTGTTAATTCAGTCAGTCTTGTGTGAAGTTGCGTGTGAACAAAATAGGTCGTGGTTGTAAAGATCCAGTGAATACTTGTGTGAACTAGTAAAGTGAATAAACAGATTATTATTGTATCGCTAAGTTGTATACGGTGGTACACAAAAGTAGTGTAAAGAATAAAGAGTTTAACTGAAATTAAACTAAAAGCATATTTGTTTTTACTTGGTTTGCAATTAACGAACTCATATTTAAACGTTTTTAAAAAGGTAAAAAATTAACGATATATATGAATGACTTATGTCAATAATTTTAAAAGTTACAGGTAGGATAATCTTTCTTTTAGCTTAACGCTCACTTTTACCTTATTGTATAATAATGAAAAACAATTCATCTGCCCCCTCAAATGCTCCATTTAGATAACGGCAAGTTGTAATAATGGCCCTAAGGGTAATATACATACGAACATATTTAATCGTATAATTTTCACGCCAAACATAAACTTGTTTTATGTTTCCTAAAATGCTCTTCGCTAACTTTGCTTCATTTATTTGTAATACAGTTTACATTGTACACTTTAATCCTTCAGTCAGGATTACGGCATAGTTTCTCACGCCACTTATGTTGTGTGTGTTAATTTTATCATGGGTGGTGGGACCCACAGTTTAAAGTCGACACCGAACGACATATTTTTGAGAAACTTTTCATTTTAAGTTGCCATATTCTACATAGATTATTTTCAATATGGCAACTTCAAATATAAACAAAATGAGCAAATACAACTCAAATCCGTCGTTGCCACTGCGTTTAAAAAACTTTTTTAACTGTTATTAAAATTAATTTATTTTATCTGTAGGTTTTAATAATGAAAAGAGTTAAAGGTGACTTTAAAATTCACTTTAGCTGAAGTTACCTTTAACTAAACCCAACTTTAACGGCAAGTTGTAATAATGGCCCTTAGTTACTTTTGTTTTTATAAGCTAATATGTCATAATATATATTGTTTGATATGTTCAGTTATAGCACAAGTAGGTACAGTAGGTGAATTTATTGAATATTGATGACAAAATTATCCTGCCAAATTTTCGGAACAATCGGTTGAGGACAGACCAATCAAATTTGGAGAAAACAATCAAATTTAACTTTCTTGCCTCATAATGCAAAATTCAATTTCAAAATTATAAATTTTATAAAAAAATGTTTTAAGAGAAATATGTTTGTTATAAACTTCCAAATATTTTTTTCTTAATCTTATATTCAACATAATAAGGGCAACATTTCCACAAAATCGACATATGTATGTACATAGCTTTGAAAGTAGCTATACATATTATCAAAAAAAGCGTCCAGTTGCTTGCGTACGCTGACGACATTGACATCATGGGGCGTACCAAGCGAGATGTTACTGCTGCCTTTAGAGCTTCTGAACGGGAGCCTACTAAGATGGGCCTGGCAGTAAATGAGGGCAAAACAAAGTATATGTTATAGAAAAGTAGAGACGTGCGGTGTATTGATTCTCAGATTACGGCCGATAACTATACTTTTTATATAGTCAAGGAATTTATATATCTTGGCTCCGCCGTTACCACCAAGAATGATGTCAGTCTGGAGATCAAGCGCAGGATCACTCTTGCCAACAGGTGCTACTATGGTCTCAATAGGCAATTGAGTAGCAGAGACCTCTCTCGTGCGACAAAACTAACTCTACAAGACGCTTATCCTACCCATGCTTTTTTATGACGGAGAGGCATGGACCTAGTTAAGCACTGATGCGGCAGCCTTGAGAGTATTCGAGTGAAAGGTCCTATGTAAGATCTTCGGTACAGTGCGAGTTGGCGATGATTTCCGAATCCGATCCAACAGTGAGCTGTATGAGCTTCTCAACGACGTATAATAATAATTATATATGTATATATATTATATATAATTATATACATAGGTATATTATAATTGGCAACCAATTCACTTTTTCGCTTCCAGTAACAGCTGTGGTCCATAATGTAAGCCCATAACATTAGGAGTACTAATGTCTAAGTTTTTTTTAATTCTAACGTAGAGCTGATCAAATAGGATTTTTATTATTAAGAAATTTTGGACGCCAAACTCTAATGCCTCAACAATATAATATGTACTTACTTACTTACTTAATTGGCCATTAACAACCCGATTAATGGATTTCGGCCTGCCGCAACACATCCTTCCCGGCGTCTCTGCTTCTTGCGCGCCGTCGCCAGTTGGTCACACCAATCGATAACAGAGCTTACTCGATTATGTCCTTCCAACGCAAACAAGTTTGTCCTCTTTGCCGACTTTCGCAAAACCCTGCATCAAATAGCCGTCTCGCCGGAGCATCCTCCTCCATTCGAACGATATAGCCGAGACAGCGCAGCCACTGGATGTTAATATGCTGCACAACACCCATGTCGTTGAGGGGCTCATGCAGCTTGTTGTTAAATTGGATGCGTAAATCTTCACACTGGATCGAAGATCTAACGTAGGACTTTTCTCTCGAATACTATCAAGACTGCTGCATCACGGGGAGAATGGGAGTCTTATAGAGTATTAGTTTTCTAGTACGAGGGAGGTGTCTGGTACTGATTTGACTATTGAGACCATAGTAGCACCTGTTGGCAAGAGTGATTCTACGCTTTATATCCAGACTGACATCAGTTTTCGTGATAATGGCGGAATAAGGATAAATAAGTTACTTGACTATATCGAAAGTGACTATATTATACATATTGTTACGAAAATGGAAATGGTGTTATCGTTTAATATTAAAATGATAAACAAAAGCTACAAAAAACACAAACAATGGACTTGCTTACATGATCAACGAATAAACAAAAATATAGCAACAACATCAGTATTAAAAAGGTATAAACTAGTAAACAAACAGGCAACAACAACACTGCAAGGACAAACGTAAACAAAATACACAAACAACAATAACGTAAACAAAATGTTTATACTTACAGAGATTTCGCTAAGGCAAAGCCATTCTCCTTCAAGAGCATTCATCAGGCTGTTTACTTAGCGATATAAAAGGCAAGAAAAAGCAGGCAACTTGATCAGTAAAAATTCAGTCAGTATTGTGTGAAGACGCGTTGCGTGTGAAGAGAATTATCGTGGTTTGAAGATCTCCGAACAATTGTTAGTGTGTACGCGGAAGAGTGTAAAGAAGAATAACAAATAAAGCCAATTGTTGTTGTTTAAATCAAGTTGCGATCAGTGGCACACAGATTTGTGCGAACAATAAAGAATTTATTTAAAACTAAACACAAATTTATTTTTATTTGCAATCTACGAATTCATATTTTAAACGTTTCGAAAAGGGTAAAAACGTAACAATGTTTATTATTATGACGTTAATGTCGTTAGTCTCTCTTTACCATTTAAAGTATGGTGTTAATTAAAATTGCACGTTAAACGATTATTCATTCACGTATAAGTTTATTTTTAAATTATTTTCTTGTATGTATATTAATGTTCATTTCAGTTCATTGAACAATTTCATTCAGATTAAATACTTTTTTGTTATTAAGAAAGTGTTTGCTTTGTAACTTTTGATTCATGCTGTTAACAATTTTATGTATACAGAACAATTACGTAAAAGTAATTATTCATACGTATTATAATTTATTAATGGATTGTAATGGTAATGGCGTAGGATGTGCAATTAAATAGTTTTAACTACGTGGAAATATCGCAAATAAGTAGGGACGGCTTTTCGAAAATTACAAGGAAATGTTATTTTATTTTCACATTTTTTTTAATTTAATATACAATATATGCTTAATATATTGTAGAAATCTTTTTGATTAGTATACAAATTTTGGAAACCTAAAATTTAAAGTCGAATAGACTCATTTAATTAAATTTTTGCACTTTATTAATACAAAAGAATTTTTTTTGTTTTCTTCTGTTAATTAGAATTTAACATGTAATTCATATGTACCTAATTGGTCATCACAACCCTTCAGTCAGGATTACGACCTAGTTTTTCACACCACTTATGTTGTGTGTGTTAATTTTATACATGAGTGGCGGGACCTGCAGTTTAAAGTTGACTCCGAACGACAGATTTTTGAGAAACTTTTCATGGCAATTTTGTTTTACTCTCAGAGTTTTTGCCAAAAATCTACTGAGTGGAAGTCGCCGAAAAATTATTTTTTTCATATTTTTATATTATTTATTATTTTATTTATATTTTTTATTTTATTTTTGTTGGAGATGTCTTGCTCTGCAATTTTATCATACTTATCGGTAATTTTCTAGAAATAAATTTCTATGCAATATGTGTGACAATTATTTGCTATCTGAGAGACAATCTGGTTTCAGACCTAATCACAGCTGCATTTCAGCGCTTGTTGATGTTACGGAGGAGTTACGATCAAGATCTGATAATAATATGATATCCGTTTTAGTCTTACTTGACCATTCAACTCAAATACATGTGTCAAATACATGTGTCACTTTCCAGATACCGCTGTTAAGCTTATATCTTCATAGTGATGGTAATATATCGAATAGTCTGTCAATATTTGCAGAGTTTTTGCTAGAAGACCCCTGAGAGGAAGTCAGAGAAAACTTTTAACTTCTTAAAACTTGTACTGGACCACGTCGACTTCAAACAAAAATTACGGTTTGGTGTTCGTTATGGTCCAATGTGAATGGTAAATGACAACGCACGGTTGATAAATGAATCAAATTTTTCCTCTGTTTCCTACTGGAAACCTGCCTAGGCGTACACCTCCTGAAACTGAACTATCTATCTGAGTTGAAATAATGTAATGTGCAGATGTATGAAAATGACGTTCAATCATACATCAGTTGTTTGCCTTCTGAAATTATAAATTGTGTTAGCAAAGTAAACTGCGATCTATATAATGTATTTAAATAGGCATTGACGAGTGGTATTTGCCCTGATCCGAGGAAATAAAAGGTTTTGATAATATGACTATGGAGGCCGTTCATAGACAGTGTCAAAAATCTAGGAGTTATTTTTAACAATAGCCTTATCTGGTCCAACCATGTGAATGCCATTTGTGACATGCAGCTTACCATACTGCGAAACCTTTGCTTAACATAATACTTTACTTCGTTCAGTATGCGTATGTTACTCGCAAAAACCTACTACCTTTGCTATAGGGATGTCAACACTTTTCAAATTGTGATGCAATGATTAAAAGGCTGGTTACTAAAGCGTAAGAAACGTAAAAACGTGGCGAACGTTGCCGTAAGAATGTTTGTGTAGTCATTCATCCGCCAACGATGAATGTAAATAAAAACGATACAGAACACAATGCATATAAATTGATATACATACATTTGTACGGAGTTTGCTGTCCAGAACAGTGATGAGTGTTGTTCAGATAACGCAAAATTCGAAAAGTACCAATTGGGTACTTTTAATTGGAGGAAGTTATATTTGCTTCTTAAATTTTATTTTATTATAAATATTTATTCTTGTAATATTATAAAATAATACATTGTTGGCTTAATCTGAGTCAATATTTATGGAATTTAGGTAGAAGTACTTTTTTATTAAATTGCAAAACAATGCCTCTGGCTAGAATAGTAATAATAAAAATTCTGTTATAATTATTTACACATTAGGTTTAAAACATTTATGTATGTATAAATAGGAAAGTACCAAAAAGGGTATTTGCGTTACATAGCCACTCAAAATACATATATATTTATTATGTTTCAAAGTTTTTTATACACATTACAATCATAATAATAATTAAAGAAAAGTCATATTTTATACACAAATTTAAAAGATTAATGTATACGATAAATATATATGGAAGTACCAAAAAGAAGAATTCGTACCACTTCTTCACACAGAATATATATATATTATTTATTTATTTTGTTAAAATTTTTTATTATTACTTTAAACAAAAATTAAAAATTTCATTAAATACATGTAGCAACTGAAAAGTTTTATATAAATAATCATGAAAGCACGAAAGAGGGCATTTGTGCCGCAATGCAGCTCTGCATACAGTAACCTTATCACTCATGTTCAAATGTCACGTAAAAACGTGACAGAATTTTGTTTTATACAGATCGTTCCGTTCACCGTATAACCAGTATAGAAACGCAATTTTGACGTTTACCAGCGAGTTATGAAAGGGACAGCAAATATTACCAAAAAGTATTTCTGTCCCTCTAAGATGGGGATGTGGGTTTTTTATATTGGCGAGAGTTAATAAAAAAGTAATTTTTGTGTGAAACTATTAATAAATAATAAAATAACTAATAATAATAACAAATTTTAACTTTTTCTTCAAAGAATTTAAAAAATATTGGCAACTTTTAACAAGAAAAATTTTATATGAGCAGTACGTCTTATTTTGATCTTGATATATTCAGCTCCTTACTTACCTTTTGCACAAGAAACTATATTCATTGTGACCAAAAACTATACACATTTCGATTAATAATTAAATGTTTAAGAATTTTTAAACTTATCATTGAAGAAATTAAAAAAATATTCAAAATTTTCCCTTTTTTAACAAAATAAATGTTAATTTACATTTAATTTTTCTGCTTTATCCGCTAGTTTTCACTACGTATATCTGTTGCTTCTAACACATTTGATTCGCAAAACATTATAACATTTTTTTCTCCCTCTAAATTGGCTAGTAATTTGCTGCTATGAGCGTTTGTCAAACGTCAAATGTTTCTATATTGGTTATACGGTGGTTCCGTTTTGCTAACGAGAGAGAACGTTTCGGTAAGCGTTCACATTGCTCTCCATATGCTAAAAAGAGAACCTTAGCTACGGTATGTTACGTTACGTTTGGGTAACTGGCACTTAAGAATAAACTGAATATGACATATAATAATATTAACCGATTAATTTAATCATATTTTTTAAAATAAGATATTTTTAATTTATCATTATGGCATTGTCTGACAGTACTGTTAATTAGAATAATATCTTGTTGTACTGCGTCTACGTTTAAATAAAATAAATAATTTTTAACAAATCAGATTGAAAGTTCTCCTCAGCACAACTGATGCGCGCAACGCTTCGAAACCTCCTGATAATCTGATAATTTATTTTTATAAAACGTCGAAATAAGAAAACGCAAAGCAATTATTTGGATTTTCTAGACTATAATACCCCCTTAATTAAATGTTGTTTTGGTTGGCAACTATAATTGAAAATGCTGCACAAAAGCACGTACATAATCCCTTGCCCGCGAAAATCATGTGCACATACATACATACATACAGCACTAAACTCTCAGGAAAGTTTACGTTTTATTTTTTCAGAGTCTATATGGTCGTAAACATATACATATGTACATAAAAAGAGGAGTTGCTTTAAGCCACCTGTCGTTGAATAGCAAAATACCGAGAGTGTGTAAATATTTATAATATAAATATATATTATTAATATTATTCGTAAAACGTTGAAGCGCTGCACTATGTGGCATTTTGCCTGAAAACCTGGCCAAAATTAATAGAAGTGTTTTATGAGTTAATGCCTGGAATTTTTTGATAGTGTTAGTGATAATTAGGACCAAGGATGAACCCAACTGATTTTGGTCCGTGATTTCGCCTAGCCCCCATACAAATTCCCCTCGAAATTGCACTTATTTACACATAATTATGGTAATTATGCACCAATCATGATAAAATTTAGCACGGATCAGTTCTGTGTACTAAGAAAATCGGATCACATTTGACCCTAGTCCCCATATAAAGTCCCCTTTAGAAATTTACGTTTACACTTATAAATGGCTTAGAAACATCGATATCGTGATGAAATTCGGTATGAACGTGTACTTTGTAAATCTAAATCATATTACCAATTTTTGTTATGGTCGGTCCATAATTGCCCCTTGGTCCAAAATAGGGCCCCTCAAGAAAATATGTTTAGCAATTATAATTGGCTTAAAAATTTTATTACCTCGATGAAATTCGACATGAACATTTATCATTATCATGAATCATTTATGATCACATTTTATAATGATCGGATCATAAGTGCCCCTAGGTACCATATACTGTCCATTGAGAAAATCAAACGCTCATCTCACAATGTTATAATAGTCGATATATATATGTAATTAGTTTTCTAAACTTCTATGATAATTAATATTTATTCATAATATTTATTTTACATCATTTAATACTTAACTTAAAAATACTTAAAAAGTGAAACTAACTACAATCGTTATCATTTTCATCATCAATGTCAGGAAGGAGTAATTTAATAGTATCTGATGAAAATGCTTTTCTATTCCTTCGCGATTTTTGTGTACTGCATCTTATAAAAAGGTCACTGCCTAAAAGTAAGCTATTCAAGACATCTCGATTGGTATCGCTTCTACTAAATTTCCTCGCATAATTCGTACGCCATATGGCTTTATTGCCTATGGCTTTATTACACTGCGTCTAATTTTTCAATTTTTCTTCTTTTTCTTCTTCTTTTTTTGTTTCTGAATGTAGAGAGTTCATATTTTCTTGTGGTATATAACATGAAACTACTAAAAACTACTTTCACCTTTAAAATCCTTATTTTTTTGGGTAGGGTAAAAAAATGTGAAATTTTTTTTTATTTTTAAATTTTGAACGAATAATTTTAACATTACTATCTGAGATATATATATAAAAAAACTGAAAGTAGCAGTTGCTCATACCTTTCAAATAAAAAAAATTAATATAATACCTCTATTCGTTTAGCCACAAAAAAATATCATATAAACCTATTAATATTTCAAAAAAACACCAAAAACGCATTTAATTTTTTCACTTTCCTGACTTTCACATCGTCTCAAATCTACAAATCTCAGCTTAAAGTCGTGAAAATTCACTATATAATGCAGAATTTTGTCTATCGAACTGCATACTCAGTTTTTTAAATTTCTTTAAATTCACTTTTGCCTTTTTGGTCAGCTTTTCAGGGTAAATGCCACATAGTGCGCTGCTAGAACATCTGATACCATAAATGCATTAATTTTTGTAACACTTTTATTGTTGCCATAACTGTTTGAGCTCATTGGTATTTAAAACATTAAAAGGTTTGAAGGTTTTATTGGTATTGTTTAACACTGTTTGTATTTTTTTGTTTTTTTTTTTTTTGATAAGCTTTTATTCCATAATATACATATTTACAAACATAGTTTAGTTTTTATTTATTTATATTTGTAGAATATTATTTTGCGTTACTTTCTGCTGTGACGAAGAAATAATTTAGTAAATTTAGGTATCAATTTATGAAAGATTACAAAGTGCGACAGTAAAATACACCCAACTAATAACATAGTGTAGCTTGTGAGTTTTGTTGAGTAGAATACAAAAATATTTTTTTTTATTTCTCGAAGCCTCAAAACTTGTTTTATTTGACAAAAACGGTATTTTTGATCTTTCTATATAAAGTTATTGATTACTCAAATATTTTTTAACCTAGTTTCAAAAGATGGCATACATAAACATATGGTTCAAACTTACATGTTATGTGTTTTGATCGGATAAACTTGGAAAATAAAAAAGTGGTGATATTCCGAAAGTGCATTATCTTGTAAAGAGATTGCCACTTTGTTTGATAAAATCGGACAAAAATTACCGTAGTTATTATTTAAATAGTATAACAGCTTAGTCATATTTTTTATATATATCATCTTATCAAACGAACTTTCAAATCAAAAATTTTCAAAATTTTTGACGGATCTTGATTGGTCAAAAATGTGTCAATTTCATGTTTGCTCGACTACCAGAAGTATTTAAGTAAATTTGTGAGATTGGTTTAGAAATGTTTGTGTAATCAGTAATTTTGTGCCTAAAGTCCAAAAAAACAGTTGTCAAATAAAATAAGTTTGGAGGCTTCAAGAATATTAAAAAATATTTTTGTGTTTTACTCAACAAAACTCACAACCTACACTGTCATTAGCTAGCTATATTTAATTTTTTTATTTTGTCGCGTAGTGTTATTAAAACACAAAGTTTTGAATACTTGCACTTTCTATACATAATTTCATAACGACAAAAAAGTTTGCTATATTACGTAGTCGTGGTTTTCACTCCGTGAAATAATACATACTTAGCTCTATCCAGTAGTGTTGTGCTAATTTTTTTTTACCGGAACGCGTATATAAATTAAGAATAAAAATATTATTCTTGTTTTTGAGTTTTATTATAACTGAACTTTATTTTCAAAAAATGTAATATTTATAACTTAAATTAATTTACAAAAGTGCTTATAGTTAAAAATACGAAAGCATTAATAAAAAAATGTTTAGTAAGCAAAAAGTGTTTTTAAATAGAATTATGTTAAAGTAAGTAGTTTATTGACATTAAATAAAAGTAAAAGAGATTGATAAGCAGTTTTGTTGTTCAACTAAGTTCAACAACCCATAATTTGTTGCACTTGCAAAAAAAGACAATAAAAAGAATAAGAGAAATAAAGAAAATATTTTGTTGTTAACTTTATTGTTAACTCTTCCCCCTTTAAATGCAAACGTCCCCCTTTGCAGTAAAACTTGTTTGGCAATCTTCCGTTCCATTGAATTCTACTATCTCTGGTTTCTTAATTTCAGATCGGTAAAGTATTATTTTTCTTGGAATTAATTTTGTATTTCATTTTGGTAGCAAATTTGAGAGATATTTTGATTATAATAATCACGCATATGATTATGGCTACTGTGCTCTCCCATAAATTTACATTATTTTCTTTCTTAATCAATTGGATAGTTTTACTGTTATTTAAATGGAGCTCTTTAACAAGTTGAAGAGATAAGGATTCTTCGAAATAATGATTGGACTGCAACGAGCTCAGAATAGCGGGCAATGGTTTGCTTGACTGTTTTCCATAGTGCGAAAATGTAAGATTACCAACGATTATCGTGGCATTATTATATTGCACTACAAAGGTGCCATTTATATTAATATGATTGCCGTTTATAAGAATCAATCCATTATATTTGTTAAATAATAACAGACCATCTTGGATTAGCTCTAAGGAAGGGATATCTAAATTGTTGCTTTTCCTACAAGTGGAAGGGATACTCTTGAGGAGATTCGGTATGAAACTTGAATTGGTTATATCTTGGATATTCTTTTCCTTACACAAATTTATTTCATCATAATTCTCGCATTGTTTTCCTATTCCAAATATTCTGTTTTTGCAAGTCATTATAGTTTCATAATCTAGTTTAAGAATTTCACTATTTATCTTTATTGGTTTTACAATCATAGTCTCACAATCAACTATAGGTAGATTTATAACATATAATAGAATAGAGTTATTTGAAGCAACTTTGACGTTGGCGAATTTTAGACATTGTTCTAGATTATTAAAAGGAAAATTTTGTTCTAAAATTAATTCGTCCAGCATGTCTATTTCTTTATGAGAGAAGAGGAAAGAATTTATTATACCTGCTTTTGACCATAACAGTGCTTGTTCTATGTTAGACACTTCTTCTTTAAGTATTTGTAATTCGAATTTAAACCCTAGTGCCGCAGTGTTTTCCCTATTGTCCTTTTGTAAGTAATTAGTTATATCGTTTGTTAAATTCGTCAGTTCATTTAATTTCCGTTCGAAAAGTCTATTTATTACAATCTGGTTTTCTGTCTGTCGTAAGTTATCATTTATTTTGTCCGTCAAAATCTATAAGTCTGTCCGGTCAGGTGAACCCGCGATCCATTTCCATACGGTGCCTATTTCGTTTATAGATCTCTTAGTCCTTCCGAAGGGTCTAATTCGATCCATAATCCCTAGTTCTAATATTTCATGCTGTAGAAGCGGCATTAGAGGATTGGATTTCTCTATTTCATAATTGATGTGTTCGTTGATAAGTCTCAGTTCCCGTACATAGGTCTCAATGTCAATAATGTGAATTAAGTTAAAGGTTCCATTTTATATGAGTGCTCGTCCTGTCTGAAATGTCACGATCTCGGAATTTGAGTAGTCCAAAATTTGTATTTCAGCACTAACGACTTGCATGAATAATCTGTAGATGAGAAGAAAAAAATTTATGTTCTTATTAAACTTTTATGAACTATTCGACCCGAAACTGTTTTTATAGTATTATTGAGATTTTCTGCAACCTTTTCCTCTTTATATCTAGGTGACAACATAGTTCCTATCCTTTTATTTGTTTTTACATAAACTGTATCCCCAATGGAATATTGTTTGGGCTGTGTTCGATTCTTATTATGGAAAGCTAATTCTTCTATTTGTTTTTCTTTCAATCTTTTCATATGCTTCTTCCTTTCCTCCATAACGTTTTCTGGCTTTACTCTTCCAAAAAATGCATCCACTGGTCTTTTCCCCGTAGTAGAATGTATGGAGTAATTATACCTGCTAATAGATATGTCTAGCAATTCTTTGAATGAATCATGGATTTTTTCGGCTTTTACACAACGCATTATCTCCGAAAGTGTTGAATGAAATCTTTCGATTTGTCCATTAACACTGCTCATGTACGGTGGAGCTTTAAATATCATTATTCCGAATTGATTCTCTAACATATGTTTTATCGGTGCGGATCCTAACGACTTTTCATTATCTATGACTATCCTCTCGGGTGGTCCGAGGCTCACCAATATTTCGCGTAAAGGTTCTTTGATGTCCTGCGTTGATCGAGATTTGATGATTTTAGCTGATGCATACTTTGAGAATTTGTCTATTGCTGTTAATACAACATTTTGGTTAGTAAGATAGATATCGAAGTGAACTATTTGTCCAGGAAATTCGGGAATTGGCGTTTCATTGAGTAGTGGTTTGATTGGATGCCGTTCGTACTTCTGTTCTTTACAAATTTTGCATTGTTTGACTATCCTTTTTATTTTGGCATTCATTCCCGGGAAATAAACTCTTTCAATCAGTTGGCTTTTGTTTTCAGCAGCATTGCGGTGTGCGCGTTGGTGTTCATTTAATATTTCCCTCTCTTGATCTCCTTCGTCTATCAAATCAGTGACAATTTTCCGAGCAAATCTAGTGCGGTAATTAGAGAAATTTGCAGGGTAAATTTCCTGTATCTTCCCTAGGACAAATTCAGTAGTATTTAATCCATTTATGACTGAAGGATTTAGATATTTTTTTAAAATTGCTATTAATTTTTCTTCCGTGTAGTTGGTTTCATAAAGGATATGCCGGTGAAAAGTATGGAATACTATTTGAAATTCATATGAAGAGCATGGGCCTAATTTTAGAAAAATTTGATTTTTAAATACGTTTATTGGTTCATTAGCTATTGGAATAAGATGATGAGATGAAGTATTTTCACTATGAACTGTGGCAGTCATTGAGTTTATCTGAGGAGGTCGTGATACGGCATCAGCGACAACATTTGTTCGACCAGGTTTATAATGTAATTCGTAGTTGTGTTCCTCAAGAATGGCCTTCCATCGCTTCATCTTATTATTGTTACTTTTGCTGCTTAACGTGTATGTCAGTGGCTGGTGGTCTGTGAATATCTTTATTTTGGCTGAACCATATAAGTAATTCCTTAATGAATTAAGAGCCCAAATAATCGCCAACATTTCTCTCTCATTAGTGGCGTAGTGCTCTTCAGCCTTACTGAGGGTTCTGGAGATAAACGTTATTGGTCGGTCGTTTTGAGATAAGACAGCTCCTATAGCATATTCCAATGCATCTGTTGTCAATTGAAATTCTTTGGTGAAGTCTGGGTAATGGAGCAATACCTCCTCTGTAAGCGCTGCTTTTATTTTGTCAAATGCTTCTAACGCGGCTTTATTTAGTTTTACCGGTGTTCTTTTCGAAGTAGTTTTGGACGCTTGTCCTCCCTCCCCCCTTAAGAGGGTTGTTAAGGGTTTCGCTAGTTTAGCGTAATCCTTGACAAAACGTCTATAATAGCCGGAAAGGCCTAGAAAAGATCTTAAATCTTTTAACGTCTTTGGTACAGGGAAGTTGGTGATGGCTTCTATTTTTGCCGGATTTGATTTATTCCATTTTCTGACACGATAAAACCAAGAAATTCGACGTTATTTTTTAAAAATTCACATTTGTCAACTTGAACTTTCATATTTGCTTCGCGAAGTGTTTTGAAGATAATTTCTATATCCTGTAAATGACTTTCTTTATCTTTACTAAATATGATTATGTCGTCTATATAGACGAAGCATCGTTTTCCGATATGTTCCCTTAAAATATCATCCAAAGGTCGTTGGAAAATGGAAGGTGCGTTTTTTAGACCGAATGGTAGACGAGTAAACTCGTATTTAACATTGTTTATTGAAAACGCGGTCTTCTCAATATCAGATTCCTTCAAGGGAATCTGGTGAAAACCACTTTTCAAGTCTATGACTGAGAAAAATTTTTTCCTTCCTAACTGCGACAACACCTCGTTTATTTCCGGTATTGGATACCTATCCGCAATGGTTACAGAATTAAGCTTACGATAGTCTATTACCATTCTGAATTTTTTTTCGTTGGATTGATCTAGTTTCTTCGGGACAATCCATATAGGGGAGTTGTACGGTGATCGCGAAGGCCTTATTATGCCATCGTTAAGTAATTTTCCCACCTGTGAGTTAATTTCATCCTTTAACTGCATTGGATAAGGATATGACTTGCTGTAAACTGGTGGAGGTGGAGTAAACGGAGGTTGTACGGATTTCTCCCATTACCTTTGAGTTGTATGTTAGTTTTTCGTCAGGTTCGGAAAAGAGATCTGAAAATTGTCCTAACACGTTTGAAAGTTCATTTAACGTTTGAGTGTCAAGATGTTGCATTTGAACATTAATTTTGTTGATACTCTGGGAGTGAAATTGCTTCAGTTGAAATTTGGAATTTTTGATTCGCAGAATACTATTTTTAGTGTCAATTACGGCGGATAATTCTTTGAGCGTATCATTGCCCAAAATGGCGTCAAAAAACGAGAGTGATGGAAGAATGAAAAATTTGATGGTATTATTAAGACCAAAAAGATTAGCCTTAGTGTGATGGGTAATTTTGATGTTACCTGCTACCGAGTTTGCAGTGAATGGAAATTCATTTTTTATTGGTTTTAATATTATTCCTGATCTTATGTAGTTTTTATTAAAGCCGGTATCTATAAGTATTTTTAATATTTTTCCGTTCCTCATTTTACATTCTAAATAAGGCAATGAGGAACTCCTCATTCTAAAAAATGAATATCACTTAGACTCGTTATTAATCGTCTTCAAAATCTACCGTGGTGGAGTCGACCTGATCTTCCTGATATTGTTGATTTTCTTCTTCCCATAGATCTGTTCCTGATTCGTGATTAATCGAAGTTTGTTGCAGTGAGTGATCCGTGGGTTGTGTTTGGATATGGTAATTACGTTGTATTTTGTTCGGAGGTCCGAGTTGATTTGTTGGGGGCATTTTCCATTTCCTATCTTCGGTTGGGCGATTCGTATAATTCACCTGTTTTGTCCTTAGGCTCGCATCTATTTCCATTGGTTCCGGGCGTGATATAGGCTTGGGTGGCCGTGGAGGCAAAACATTGCCATTTTGCTGAAAGTGTCTCTGGTTAAAGTTCGGTTGTTGTCGTTGCATGAAATTGGTTACAAATTGTGGCTTTTGTGGGTATTGTTGGGAATATGTCAAATGAGGTGCAAATGGTCTTGATGATTGGTGCAATATATGTCTTTTAGGAGATATTACTAATGGTGCCGAGTTTTTTGCTTGATGCCCTGATAGACCATTTCGATTCGTTTGGTTATCCAGTTTTTGGCAGAGATACAATGCGTGAGGCAGGTCTTTGGGTTCACGAACGCCAAGTAATCTAAGGAGATCGCCTTTAAGACCCCTAACAAATGTGTCCAAAGCTTTCTCTCTATAGGTTTGAGTCAGTAATTTAATTGACTCATTACTTGCTTCCATGCATGAGATTTTATTAAGAATAAGGGTCAAATGAGAGTAAACTGATTGATAAAAGTCATTGATTGACAAATTGCCTTGGGCCAGTGAAAGCAATTGGTATTCTAAAGTTTTTAGGTCTCTCTGGTCGCCATAATGATGATTTAATCACGCCGTAATAGCTTTCCATTCGAGTGGTGTATTATATGCTTCTAAAGCTGCATCGGCTTCGCCGACTATCTTATTTCTAATTGTAAGGATGATGGCGTAGTATTTAGGTGTTCCTTGGGACTTGTCATAGAGGTTTAGTACTCTCTCTATGCTTTTTTTCCATGAACTAAATTCAGCGTGTTTAGCTGAGAACTCTCTCAAGCTCTTCACTACATCGGGTACTTTCTCTAAATCTTCTAAATTATTGCTGTATCGTGCGTCTATTGTTTGGTCAGGTAGGTTTGCAAATTCTTGTGAAGGATTAATGATATTGTTAACTAAAGTCTTGCCCTCAGTCAAAAATAATTGTTTTAGAGAATCTAACAAGGTTAACTGCAGTTGGTTAAACTGGTCCTGGTTTAATCCTGTCGGGACAGTTGGGTTACCTACTGAAGGATTTTGTTGGCTTAAAACTGCCGGTCGTATGAGATTATTGGGGTTTGACATTTTTTTTAATCTTTCCTTTTCTCTTTACAAAAATTTATATAATGAATGGACAGAAATATAACGTTCAAATAGATTTATTAAAAAATTACTTCAAGGTTTAAATTAATATAATAAAAATAACTTAAAACTTTTTTAGAAAAATTGTCTTAGGTATTTTAGGTTACTTTTTCGTTTTTATATCACTTTGTTACATTAAATTCTTTATGTTTTGTTTAATTAGTTTTAAATTCCAATTTAATAAAAATATTTATTTGTATTTCTACAACATTCTACTATAAAAAAATATTCATAAATTATTCGCTTACGTTAGAATGATGATCATATTTGGATTTTTGATGACTTGTTGATATAATTCTCTATCTGATGATGATGATGTTGTAGAATATTAGATGTGCTTTGAAGCTGTTGATTTAAAGTAGAGGACAATAGATGTTGCTGTTGTTGGCTGCCACCGCCACTATAATTTATGGTCTGTTGGAAATTTAATGAAGACAAAGAGGTGGTTGTAATTGTTGCAATGTTGGCTTTTTGTATTTTTCTTCTAATTATTAAAAATTTTTTCGGCAATTCGTTCTTGTTTTGTTGGATAGTTTTTCACTTATAGCAGATTGTTTTTTTCTTTTTCTATGTCTTGTAAGAATTTTTTCTTTCCTTTTTAATTTTAACGAATTGTTTTTAATTTTATTCCACACAACTTGTTTTTTTTTTTTTTATTATTATCCTTATATGAGGATATTTTATCGTATTTATTAATTATTTTTACAAGGATATTTTTTCCTTAATCCTTTTATAAGGATGTTTTTTTCACTATTTTTAGTTTTTTTGTTACTCCTTTTACCAGGATATTTTCCCCACTATTATTAGTTTTTTATTAATCCTTTTACCAGGATATTTTTTGCACTAATATTATTTCCTCGTTATTACTAATCCTCTATAAGGATATTTTAACGATATTTTTCGTTTTTACTAATCCTCTATGACGATATTTTAACGAAATTTTGCGTTGGGCGCCAATTAAGAATACAAATATTATTCTTGTTTTTGAGTTTTATTATAACTGAACTTTATTTTCAAAAAATGTAATATTTATAACTTAAATTAATTTACAAAAGTGCTTAAAGTTAAAAATACAAAAGAATTAATAAAAAAATGTTTAGTAAGCAAAAAGTGTTTTTAAATAGAATTATGTTAAAGTAAGTAGTTTATTGACATAAAATAAAAGTAAAAGAGATTGATAAGCAGTTTTGTTGTTCAACTAAGTTCAACAACCCATAATTTGTTGCACTTGCAACAAAAGACAATAAAAAGAATAAGAGAAATAAAGAAAATATTTTGTTGTTAACTATATTGTTAACTTATATAATTATATAGACAGGGCCGATCCTGGGTAGGCGGCCGCTCTGTGCGGTCTCATGTCCAAAATATAACGACGGGGGTGATTTTCCATGATAATCCTGGCAGCGGCGTTTTTTAGGGTCATGTCCCAAATTTGACAACAGGGGAGGGAGATTTCCCCCAATTTTCGTCTGTCGCCAGGATGGGCCCTGTATATAGCATAAAAAGGAAAGGAAACGAAAATCATTATGAAAAACATTTTGTGTATAAATTAATTACTTTTTTATTATTTCATTTAAAAAAAAGAAATTCTTTTTTTTATATTCTATTATTTTTTTTATTACACTTTATTTTCTGTTTGAAACCAAAATTGAACTGAACTTAAAACTAAAACTTAAAATTAATATTACCTACGATTTAACCAAATTTTGCCAATGCATCAAATTTCCGTTGAAATAACGTGTACGCAAAATCAGCAAAATGATGACCGTAAATAAGGTTGAACTATTGCGCAACAAATTGTTAGCAATTTAATTGTTTTTAATAAACAAAACTGCCTGTTGGGAAGTTTCAACATTTGTAGTGTTAACTCCTCCCTTCTTAAATGCTGACGTCCCCGTCTGCATGGAATTAGGCGTTACGGTTTTTGTTTCTTCCGGTTATTCAACTTGTGCTCGTTTGGTTTTATTTTTCCAAAATCTTACCATTAGTACAACGATCAAAACAATAAATATCATTGTAAAAGTAGTATTAAAAGTAAAACCGATTTTATTGACCAGATTAATTTTTGAAATTTTATTTCTGTCTTGTATCTCAAGATCTTTGATCATCTCCAAGGATAAAATTTCTTCCAACTGATCTTTAGCTGTTATCTGTTGTAAAATAGCGGGTAATGGTTCTAGATATGTTGTCTCTTGCACATAAAAAACTTTATCTTTTAGTGTTACGTTCGAATTATGATGCTTTATAATGAATGTGCCTGTTAATTGAAGCGGCTGATTATAAATCAATACGGTATCATTGTAGTCATTAAGAAATAGTAAACCAGGCTGGATTTCTTCAAAATCACTTATATGATTAGCGTTGGTGCTCGTGCAATTTGGCATTTGGCTTTTCAATAATCTAATTATACAGCTATTTTCTCTTAATTCTATTATATTCTTTACATTACAGGTCGTTTTTTTGTTATATTTCTTACAATCAGATTTAATTCCAAAAACTTTTTTCTTATAATTTAGGATTTTCTCAAATTCAATCTTAATTATTTTATTATTAATTTTAACTGATTTCAAAATAAGCGTTTCACATTCTTCTTCTTTTGTAGTTGGTAGGCTTAAGATATAAACAATCATGGAACCGTTTACGGCCACATTAATATCTGTGAATTCTAATTCTTCTTCTATATATGGTATACTTTTATGATTAACAATTTTTTCAATAGTTTTTACTTCTAAAGTAGATAAAATGAAAGAATTTACAATATTAGATTTCGCCCAATTCAAGGCATATTCAATATTCAATATTCTTCCTTGATTAATTGCAATTGGTATTTAATTTTCATACTTAGTTCTAATTTTATATTATCTCTAACGACTTTCGTTATTTGGTTCATTTTAACGTTTTGCTCATTTATTTTCTCAATTAATTGTTTATTTCTAATTATTTGTCTGTTATTATTTTCATATAAATTCTGTAAGTTTTCGTTAATAATTTCTAGGTCATGATGGTCGGGGTTACCTGCGACCCACTTCCATGCGGATCCTAAGAAATCTAAAGATCGTTTATTTTTTGTTTTAGGGGTGATCCTTGATACAAGTGTTCGAATTTGTGATATCTCATGTAAAAGAAACGGATATAATTCCTGAGATTCTGTTATGTTATTGATTACTGTTTTCTCTATCTTGTTCGTCAGCTTGTCGTATTCCGATAAGTCAATTATGTGAATTATTTTAAAGGTTCCTTCCTGTATTCTGGCTATGTCATCTTTAATGGTAATTAATTGCGAGTTTGTGTAGTCCGATACTTAGAATTCTGCACGCACCAAATAGGTGAGAATTCTAGAAAACAATAAAATGTTATTTTCTATGTCCCTTTATTTGTATTATGTTATTAAAATCTACGAATAAATAGCTGCCTTCATAGTCAAATCTATATTATATTTTGTTATATTTATCGACTCATATCCTCTTAAACTTTACCTTTTCTATTACTAATTTGATTCAATATTGTTTTTTTTCTATATTGCATCTAGCATCTTAGTTTTTATTGGTCGTACGCCCATGGCATATTGTTCGACGTTATTTGTATTTTTCAATCATCATTGCTAATTTTAATTTCTTATTTTGTATCAAAATCGTACACCTATGGCATATTTATCGATTTGTACGTAATGATGTATAAATTTTATTTTCAAATAGAAGAATACTTTATTTCTAATTTCTTTTCCTTAGTTCCTAAATTAACTAAAACTATTTTAATTTTTTTAATATTTTAACATTTGATATTTTTAACGTTAATATTTTTTCCTACTAAGTTGATTTTCCTCTTGGTTGTCATTTTTGTTACCTGTTTTAATAATTTCTATTTTTATGTTATTAAATTATTATTTTATTTATTATCCTTTTTAATATGTGATTTGTGAACCATTCTTCCAGATTCTGTAAGAATTGTTCCTCCTTTATCTTCTTTTACTATCTCCTCTTTATACCTAGGAGTCAATTTGTTACCTAATCTTTTATTTATTTTCACATACACGATATCATTTGGATTATACTTAGGGAAAGGTGTTCTTTTTTTGTTATGAAAATCTGACTGTGTAATTGGTATACTAGCTTGTGCAGAGTCACGCTGGGTATTTGATACGCCAGGTGTCTCTAAGATACTGGGTCTAATTAGATTACTTGGATTCGATACTTTGATTTTATTATTTATTCCCTTCTGGAAGGGGTGTTCCTCTACTCTGGAGGGTCTGGAATTCAGATTCGCAGAGTTGAACTTTTTTTCCCGAAGGAATCGCAGATTTTCACAAAAAATTTATTTAAATTTATAGATTACGTTTCTTTTAAAAATCTTATTTTATTTATTATTATTATTATTGATTATTATTTCATTTAAAAAAAAGAAATTTATTTTTATTTTCTATTTATTTTTTTATTACACTTCATTTTCTGTTTGAAACCAAAATTGAACTGAACTTAAAACTAAAACTTAAAATTAATATTACCTACGATTTAACCAAATTTTGCCAATGCATGAAATTTCCGTTGAAATAACGTGTACGCAAAATCAGCAAAATGATGACCGTAAATAAGGTTGAACTATTGCGCAACAAATTGTCAGCAATTTAATTGTTTTTAATAAACAAAACTGCCTGTTACGAAGTTTCAACATAAAAACGTCCTCATTAAAACATATTACGGGGATTCGCGTCAAACGTACATAAGCAATACATACATATATATAAAACTAATTGAATTTCTGAGTGCAATCCCGTCATCGCAGAAATTCCCGTCATTTCACCCACAGTTAAAAACCATGATTTAACGATAAAAAGGCGGAAATACCCGCTCTTCATTTTTGTTTGGAAAAAATAAGTGATTCTCTTGGTAGCAACAGTTAAATTTAAATGCGGCCGAAAGGGTTAAAAAATGGTTTTAAATACTCAAATTCTTAAGTAGTAATTAGTTCGGGTTCGGGTTCACGTATTTGTTTCGGTTCGGGTCGAGTTCCGGTTCAGCAGAAAAAACGTTCCGGTTCACGGTTCGGAAAAACAAGCCGGTTCGTTCCGGTTCGGTTTAAACCCTTGTTTGTAAAAATACTTATAAAAATTCATCAAAAATTAGAAAAAAAATCTGCAAATTCTTTTCAATTTTTTTTTTTCAAAACGTCAGCCAATTCTCGTTATCAGAAATCATCTTTAGTTCCGGAACGCGTTCCTGTCCAAAAAGGAAGTACCGGAATGACGTTCCAAAGCGTTCGGGCTCAACAACACCACTGGCTCTATCCTATATTAGTGCTATTATAACCAGAGAAATGGTAATGAAATTTATTTCTTGAATCTTCAATGATAAATTAAATCAAAAACAAGTAATCAAAACCTAAAAGCCATAAATGCGGGAAATAAATTCATGTGTTGCTATTGGTATGCGTAGGTATTTTGATTGGAATATAAAAGCTGTGGCATCCTTTTTTAGTCGAATGTGGCCGCGAAAGTTTAAGATGTCAAGGACTTGCAGATTTCGATGCGTAGCGAACTTCTTTTTGCGTATCTGAATTTCTTCTATGTCTGAAGTAGAGGTAGTTCCGCATAAATGTATGCTTAACTTAATTTGCGATAATTTTTTCTATGTAATAGTGGGTAGTGTGTTGGCTTATTAGACGTAAGGTCACGCTTCAAACCCAGGTCAGACATCAAAACGAAATATAAAAAAGATATTTATTCAGCGACTACCTCTCACCAGATTTCTGGCAAAAACTCTGAGTAAATAAAATTGCCTTGAAAAGTTTCTCAAAAATATGTCGTTCGGAGTAGACTTTAAACTGTAGGTCTCGCCACTCATGTCTAAAATTAACACACACAACATGAGTGGTGTGAGAAGCTAGAGCGTAATACTGAATGAAGGGTTGTAATGGCCAATTATGTATGTTATGTAAGTAATATTTCCGAATTAAGCGTCGATTAAGGTATATGCCGATATATTTTCTATGAAATTGTGGAGCTATTACGTTCGTTTGCCTTTATTCCCAGTAGGTTGAACCACTTTTCTGACAGGAATATGTAATTCTGCATGCTTGGTGTGGATTCTTAAGAACAATGAGGATTTCGGTGTCATTACCAAAGAAGAAAGTGTCTACGTAAACAGTATATACAGACGTGTTCGAAATAATAAGAACATCCAAAGCGAAACAAAAAATCGTTTTAAAAAAATTTTTGTGAACGATTTGAAAATATGGCTTTTTATTATTTTTATTGTAGACATCTTTAGCTTTTAAAAAATACTTAAAGTTATGTTCCAACTTATCTAATTTTTTTTTTGTATTGCCAATAATGTTGAACTAAGACGAAAATCAGGTGTTCGAAAAAATAAGAACAAATCATATTGGTCATATTGGTCCCACTTACATTCCTCATATGTGAAAAAAAGTCTAAAGTTTTGTTACAAATATAATTGTTGAGATGCCTTTGATCATTTTTTGTGCAGAATATTGACTTATTTTGGTGAAAAATTCTTCTAAAATGGGAAGAAGCAAGATAATCGAACAACGTAAGATAATAAAAAAATTGCTCAGCGAAGGGAAAATGTGTGCTTTCATAAGGGAACAGCTTGGAATTTCCAACGTAGCGATAACAAATGCTAGGAACTGGTCACCGAAGATCGAAAGTCGCGGTAGGCGCAGGAAAACTAACAAAAGGCAGGATAATGTGATCACACGGATCGTTAAAAAGCACCCCTCTATAACGTCTTTACAGATTAGAAACGAATTAAACCTCCCAATTGTTACATCGATGATAAGAAAACGTTTTATTGCAGTCAATTTGAAAGCATGAAGTCCTAGAAAAGTACCATTGTTGAAAAAAATGCAGCTAAAGACAGACTTCTGTTTGCCAAAAAGTTTATCAATGAATCTGACACTGTTTGGCGTAATATCTTATGGACCGATGAAACAAAAGTAGTCCAATTCTACCACGGCAAAGATAAATAGTACGTTAGACGCCCTCCTAATCAAAAATTCAACTAAAAGTACACTATCAAAACTATAAATCATGGCGGTTTCAGGCTCATGCTATGGGGGTGCTTTGGCTAGAACGGCGTTGGATCTCTAGTTCAAATCGTTGGGAGAATAGATACCACATATTACGTTCAAAATATTTTAGAAGCCGTAATGTTGCCTTCCGCTGAAGAGGAAATGCCTTTGCGATGGGTCTTTCAGCAAGACAACGACCCGAAGCATACCTCAAAGAAAGCAAAGCGTTGGTTCCAGGACAATAATATCCATGTTATGGATTGGCCGGCACAATCGCCGGACCTAAATCCTATTGAACATCTTTGGATTGATGTAAAGATATTTGTTAGAAATGCATGGCTCAAAAATATGGAGAAACTTTGACTTGTAGCGAAGAATACATGGGAAAATATTCTACTCCACAGATGTCAGACTTTGATAGCTTCTATGAGGTCCAGATGTGCCGAAGTAATCATTAATCGTGGAGGGGCTACTTCATATTAACTACTTACAAACAAATAATACTAATCTGTGAATTTAATAAACGTTAAAACTGAAATTATTACCAATTTTCCAATTTGTTCTTATTTTTTCGAACACCTGATTTTCGACTTAGTTCAACATTATTGGCAGTACAAAAAAACTAGATAAGTTAGAACATAACTTTAAGTATTTTTTAAAAGCTAAATATGTCTACAATAAAAATAATAAAAAGCCATATTTTCAAATCTTTCACAAAAATTTTTTTAAAACGATCTTTTGTTTCGCTTTGGATGTTCTTATTATTTCGAACACGTCTGTATGTATATATATATATATATATATATGTATATATAACAGTATATATCGATGGCTTAATATAAAAAAGACCTAACTCAATTTTTTTCAAAATAGCCTATTTTGTTTATTCTGGAAGACAAAGGTCAGACGCGCCTTGCTTCAAAATTTCTTAAAAACGATGGCTATAAATCCATCGACATGTTTCTCTCGCTTGTCAAAGCAGGAAAAATGTTATACTAACAAAACTGTACTTACTAATATAATTATGCATGCAAATATTTTGAGTATTCCGATCACTTCACTTTAATTTTTTTGAAAAATATTGTTTAAGATTGAAAATTTTTGACATTAAAATACTAAATAATACAATAAAAATTATGAAAGCGAACGAAAATTTTGACTCTGATTCGGAGACTGCAGATAGTATCCGAACAAGGAAAAGTATTGCAAGAAAGTTTGAATGGAAATATAACGTAAATACGTAGAAAAAAAATGGAAGGTCTTCAATATTTTTGCATATCGAATGAAAAACGGTCTCTTAAGCCTCTTAGAAAACTAGGAGCAGCATGTTCATCACATTTTTGAAAAAAAGTGCGCTTAGAAATTGTGCTCGTAAAGAGCACACCCGAAATGAAATCCTTAATTTGTTTTGGAAGCTGGCTTGGGAGCAAAACCGGATGTATATCATCGGTCTTATAAGCAATTCTGAGACAAAAATTAATGCCACTGAAAAATCAAGACGAACGCAGATAATTCAATATTTTTTGAAACATAATTCAATCAGACTACAAGTGTGTCGTAAATTGTTTTATTCAACGCTAGGCATAAAATCAAATTTGGTTCGGAATTGGATAAGCGGGACCAGTAAGCATAGCATGCAATAAAGTCCCGATAAGACTTCAAGTCTACGCAAATCTGCCAATCGTTCATCTGCGACAGGAATGCAACGAAGAAAGGCGTAAAATTCTACAAACATTTTTAGATGATTTGCCAAAAATGGAGATTAAAGGAATCGAACTATTCCATATTTAAACCTAGAAAAGATCACTGCGATATGTGCGAATCACATAATGCTGGTAATTTATCGGACGAAGATTATAAAAAAACATAGAGAAGAAATAAGAAAAATGCGAGAAGAAAAATATAATGACTTAAAAAATGGTGATTCCGGCCTATGTGGAGTTATATGTGTGCATGTTCAAGCGGTAAAATTATTCCCTCAACCAAAGAGGAGTGCTGCATATTATAAAATGAAGCTATAACTACATAATTTCACAATATACAATATTTTAAAACACGAATCAGACAATTATGTTTGGGTTGAAACAGATGGACGTCTAGCATCTTCCGTCTTTGTGACGTGTATTATTAAACACTTGAGGAAGATCCAAACGCTATCGCCAGAAATACATCACGTAATTATTTACCCAGATGGCTGTTTCTACCAAAAGCGCAATGTAATATTATCTAATGCATTGTTGGATTTACTATGGAAACACAAATAATGATTGAATAAAATTTTTTAATAAGTGGACATACGCAAATGGAATGTAACTCAATTAAAAATAAGGAAATAAATTTGTGCAATTGATAAAGGAGGCACGAAAAGTTCCAGCACCCCTACAAGCTTACCAGTTGCAATACGACTATTTTCTAAATTTTGAAAACATGCCTAAACGATTCTTCGATTCATCCTGGTAAATATATTGCTTACTATAAAAGTTCTAGAAATGTGTGTACTCAAACCTCTATTTAAAATTTTAGGCAGACGTATTGGTGATCTTACTGTTAATATGTTACGAGTCTGGGCATATGGCCCATCAGGATCAATATATATCAAAACAGACATAACTGACGATTACGAATTTCTCCCACATAGATCAAAGTCGGCGATTAAAGATATACCCCCTGATTCACTTTATAACTAGAAAATACCAATCAAGAAAAAGAAATGGGACCACCTACAGGACTTAAAAAGTTTTTACCTGCAGATTTTTCCCTTTATTTTATGATAACTTGTCTTATAAGAACTAATTTTTTAGTTAAATTTTGACCTAATCGTCTTAATTTTATGATAATAATAACTCAGTTTAAAAACCCCTAACTTAATTTTTCTTTTCAAAACTATCAATGAAAAAAGGGACTGTCTTCGATAACTTCTTTCAAATAAAAAATTGTTGAAATGAGAAGTAAAATGTGTTGCAGTTTTTTATTACAAATTGTATTAAAATTTTGTTTTTTCCGTCTGTAAAGTTTTTTACATCTTATATATAGTAACAAATAATTGAGCTAGACGTTCTTTATTTAAGCCATCGATATATATATATTTAATAAAGGTCCAAAGTACTGCCTTGTGGAACACCAGCTTTTATTGGCTGGGAGAACTCTCAGTCTTCCCTTAATAATAAGATCATTAATAAAAAACAAGTAGTATGTTTATGTATGTTCTAGGTCACTTACTCCATACAAAATTTGGCTCATGCCTACGCTACAGTCGGTAGTGTCGGTTAGTCGATAGGTTTGTAACATGTAATGTGAAAATGTATGTACGAATGTTTGGACGAACAGAATGAGTGTGTGTGTAACACGTAATGTGTATGATCGTTTTTTTTTTAATAATAAATTCTTGGCACGTATTATCATACTCAATGCTGAAAAAATAGAAAAGGGATCTACACCTATATAGTTGTTGTGTGTTTTTTATTTTATTTTTTTTATATTTAATTAGAAGGATCTTTAATTTTAAATGTGATAAGAAAGAGATGAACACCTGTGTAAATTTTTTTTTTTTTGGGATAATAAATAACATCCTATACCTAAGTAGAAACATGAGTGTACATGTTCATTGTATTTGTATTGCTTTTCAAACGAATGGTTGGACGGACAGAATGAGTGTGTGCACGTTTCCTCATCTACATCCCAGAGTACAAGTAGACTGTAATGTGAAAATGTATATACGTATGTACGAATGTTTGGACGGACAGAATGAGTGTGTGCGTAACATGTAATGTGTATGATTGTTTTTTTTTTATAGTAAATTCTTGACACGTACTGCTCTGATCACAGATAGAAGAAATAGAAATATAAACTAATAAGAAAGGGTAGGTTGGTTGTGCGGTTTTTAATTTGATGAGAAAGAAATGTATAGTTGTGCCTGTGCGTTTTTTTTTATCACGCATACGTATAAGTAATATCTGTTTTCACATAATTGAATTTACTGATTGATCTACAACACCCCAGAGTATAAATAGACTTGTTTTTAAGGATTTAGAATTTTTTAGTTTTACTGTTTTAAATAAATGAAATTATAGAATAAAGGGATTAATTAAAACAAATTAGTTTTTATTTTTTGAAAATTTTATTACATATTTCTTTTTTTCAGATTTTTACAGATTCGAATTTAAAAATACGTTTATACAGATTAAATAACTTAAGTGTTAACAAATATTGTTAATAGAATGTTTGACTTCGACAAATGTTGAAAGATTGTGAATAAGTATTTTCACAATAATACAAACGTATGACATATTAATAATTAAAAATGGATTACTTATTTTACTAATGTTACATATTCTTAGTTCATTTATAAGTTTCATAAATAAATCTATATGTTTTATTAATAGTTCTTCCAATTCAGCTGATGTTACCATTTTTGTTCCCTGGAGCTGGACTATAGTAGAGACCATATCCAGTTTTATATGGTTTGAGGTACAACCCTTTACCCATTGCAATTGATTCCATATATCTATTATGACGGTTAGCTTCAGCCAATTGTTCTTTTCCATTTTTGATAGCATTTACTGCTTTGACAATAGCGGATCCTCCACTTGCCAAACCACCAAGCGCTGACAATGCTGTTAGTACGGGAATAAGTGGAAGAAATCCTCCAATTTTCGGTACAGGTATAACTCTCGGTATTATAATGTCTGCTCGCTTTTTCCCTTTAAAATTTGAATGAATAGCCTTATGAGCTATTTTAACAGCATCATTTATATCAAGGGGTTTCTGTTCTTTCAATTGTTTTAAAGTTTTTCTCACAGTAGCTGTGAATAATTTCTTATTACACTTATTCATTTTTTATTTTCTTTTCTTATGTCTCTGCTCCTTCAAACCTAATCCAAATTGCACTTTAGCTTTCATAGCGTTTGTCACAAACCACGCGTTAGCACGTTCTTTAATATCACTATCTTTAGATTTAACTCGTTGCCAGGCTTTTTCAGCTAATATTTGATCTGCTTGATGTCTTGTGTCTATATCTTTTGATTGTGAATATGCAATATCGTGCTCTCTACAAGCTGCGTCTAATAAATTTATACCCTTATCTCCTCTTGCTAAACGTTTTTCAAGTTTTGTACCAGGTCCACAAAACTGATAACCAGGTAGATGTAATTCAACAGGTACTTTATTTATTAAGTTGTTTACAAATCCTCTTCTCATCTTACACTGGCTGAGGTTTTGTTTTGACCCTAGATTATAACAAATTTTTTTTCGTTACTTTTATACCTCTTCGCAAAAATAGCTGAAATCAAGACGATCTCCTATATATACAGCAATTTATATGATTTCAGTATGTTAATTTTTTGATATTGATTTTGATCTGCTTTGTATCTGATCACGATCTACTTTACATCTGATCACGATCTGCTTTGTATCTGCTCACGATCTACTTTATATCTGATAACGATCTACTTTTTTGGTTTTTGGTTTTGTCTATTTTATTTTAATTTTTTTTTTTTATTATTATTTTTTTTTTTTTTTTTGACATTGCCATGTTTTAGGTAAACATGTTCTACCTCAATGTTTAAATTGTTTATTTGATCAGCTAGATCATCATATATTTGTGTTATATATTTTTTCGATTACAATATTTTTGTTTTTATGGTTATATTTATTAAAACTTTCTCCAAATTTATTAATATAAGACATCTCTTTCGCTCTTCTAATAAATTATGTTAGATTCTTTAAGTTCTTCGATAATAGAGATTATTTCGTTTTGATGATTGTTGTGGCCAGCACCTTCCGATGAGAGAAGTAAACGTAGTCTGTCAACTAATTCATTAGGATCATCCCAATGTATGTAATTTGATTTCAGATTATTTTGTAATTTTAGCATTAAACCACTGCCTTTTGTTAAAATGTTTGTTGTTGTTTCGAATAAATGTTTAATTATTCGTATATATTTGAAGGCTCGTGTTCCTTTCACTTGTTCATTAGGTTCATAGCGACGTTTATGTGCATTGGTATTAATTAAAATCTCTTTATATTTTTTCAAATCATTTTTAGAATAATGGAGAGGTTTTTTATGAAATACTAGTTCAAATAATCCAGGCGTCATTTTCAATTTCATATTCCCTATCTGCATAGTATTATCTCTATTAAATATTAATTTTTCCTTGCCATATCTCCAACTACCGTCTACATCTTGATTAAAACCATAAATTTTATCCAATTGCTTATTATTAATAAGTGTTTGTATATTTTCAAATAATGGAGAGCTTTTCGTCAGCTTTAAACATTGTTTTCATTCCAAGTTTTTGATACATGTACTTGATACAGGTCTATTATGGTCATAGTTGTTTCACCATCATTATCATCAGTTGAAATATTTTCATACTGAAAATCGTTATTATCACCGTTTACATCATCGTAATCATCGTCATCATCAATAGTGTTGTCTATATCCTTATGCTTATCTTCAAGTTTTCCGATGATTTCATTATCAGCATTTACGTCATAATAATCGTCATCATCATCAATAGTGTTGTCTGTATCCTTATGCTTATCTTCGAGTTTTCCAATGATTTCATTATCACCATTTACGTCATAATAATCTTCCTCATCATCTATAGTGTTGTCTACATCCTTATGCTTATGTTCAAGTTTTGGGATGTTTTCATTATCATCATTTACACCATCATAATCATCGTCATCATTAATAGTGTTGTCTATATCCTTATATTTATCTTTAAGTTTTCCAATGATTTTTTTAAGTGGTTTTGTTATTGGTTGAAAGGTATCTTCTAATAAATTAACTCTATCTATTTGATTCAGTTTAATATTTTTTAACTTTTTCTTTAGAACAGCCCTTGTCTTTACAAGATCTTCCAACACTTTATTATGGTAATTTTTAGACATTATAATAATTTTTTTATTGAATTTGATCTGGTTATGATCTGCTCGCTATCTGATTATGATCTGCTTTGTATCTGATTACGATCTGCTTTATATCTGATCACGAACTGCTTGCTATCTGGTCACGATCTGATTTATACCTGATCACGATCTGCTTGATGGCTTGTGTCTATATCCATTGATTTTGAGTACGCTATATCGTGCTTTCTACAATCTGCATCCAATAAATTATTCCTTTATTTCCTTTATTCTTGCTATTCGTTTTGAAGTTTTGTATCAGGTCCACAAAACTGATAACCAGGTGGATGTAATTCAACATATAATTTGTTTATTAAGTTGTCTACAAATCTTCTTCCAATCTTACACTGATTAGGTGTTTTTCTTTTGACTGTAGTTTATAACCATTTTTTTCATTACTTTCATACCTCTTCGCATGAAACACTACACCAGCTATACTAGCAAGCTATACCAGCTATACCAGCTATACCTGCTATACCAGCTATACCAGCTATATCAGCTATACCAGCTATACTAGCAAGCTGTACTAGCTATACTAGCAAGCTATACAATCTGTACTAGATATACTAGCAAGCTGTACTAGCTATACTAGCAAGCTGTACAATCTGTACTAGCTATACTAGCAAGCTATACAATCTGTACTAGCTATACCAGCAAGCCGTACAATCTGTACTAGCTATACTAGCAAGCTGTACTAGCTATACTAGCAAGCTATGCAATCTGTACTAGCTATACTAGCAAGCTATACAATCTGTACTAGCTATACTAGCAAGCTGTACAATCTGTACTAGCTATACCAGCAAGCTGTACTAGCTATACTAGCAAGCTATACAATCTGTACTAGCTATACTAGCAAGCTGTAGTAGCTATACAATAATTTACTAGCTATACTAGCAAGCTGTACCAGCTTTAGCAAGCTGTACCAGCTATAGCAGCTACATCAGCTATATCAGCTATACCAGCTATACCTACTATACCTGCTATACCAGCTATATCAGCTATATCAGCTATACCAGCTATACTAGCAAGCTGTACTAGCTATACTAGCAAGCTATACAACCTGTACTAGCTATACTAGCAAGCTGTACAATCTGTACTAGCTATACTAGCAAGCTATACAATCTGTACTAGCTATACTAGCAAGCTGTACAATCTGTACTAGCTATACTAGCAAGCTGTACAATCTGTACTAGCTATACTAGCAAGCTATACAATCTGTACTAGCTATACTAGCAAGCTGTACAATCTGTACTAGCTATACTAGCAAGCTGTACTAGCTATACTAGCAAGCTATACAATCTGTACTAGCTATACTAGCAAGCTGTACTAGCTATACTAGCAAGCTGTACCAGCTATAGCAGCTACATCAGCTATACATGCTATACCAGCTGTACCAGCTATACCAGCTGTACCAGCTATATCAGCTGTACCAGCTATATCAGCTATACCTGCTATACCAGATATACCAGCTATATCAGCTATACCTGCTATACCAACTATATCAGCTGTACCAGCTATATCAGCTATACCTGCTATAGCTGGTACAGCTTGCTATCGCTACTACTATAGCAGGTATAGTTGGTATAGCAGGTATAGCTGATATAGCTGGTATAGCTGGTATAGTTGGTATAGCTGGTATAGCTGGTATAGTTGGTATAGCTGGTATAGCAGGTATAGCTGATATAGTTGGTATAGCAGGTATAGCTGATATAGCTGGTACAGCTGGCATAGCTGGTATAGCAGGTATAGCTGATATAGCTGGTACAGCTGGTATAGCTGGTACAGCTGGTATAGCTGATATAGCTGATGTAGCTGCTATAGCTGGTACAGCTTGCTAAAGCGGGTACAGCTTGCTAGTATAGCTAGTAAAGTTTGTATAGCTACTAAAGCTTGCTAGTATAGCTAGTACAGATTGTATAGCTTGCTAGTATAGCTAGTACAGCTTGCTAGTATAGCTAGTACAGATTGTACAGCTTGCTAGTATAGCTAGTACAGATTGTATAGCTTGCTAGTATAGCTAGTACAGATTGTACAGCTTGCTAGTATAGCTAGTACAGATTGTACAGCTTGCTAGTATAGATAGTACAGATTGTATAGCTTGCTAGTATAGCTAGTACAGATTGTACAGCTTGCTAGTATAGCTAGTACAGATTGTATAGCTTGCTAGTATAGCTAGTACAGCTTGCTAGTATAGCTGGTATAGCTGATATAGCTGATATAGCTGGTATAGCAGGTATAGCAGGTATAGCTGATATAGCTGATGTAGCTGCTATAGCTGGTACAGCTTGCTAAAGCTGGTACAGCTTGCTAGTATAGCTAGTAAAGATTGTATAGCTACTACAGCTTGTTAGTATAGCTAGTACAGATTGTATAGCTTGCTAGTATAGCTAGTACAGCTTGCTGGTATAGCTAGTACAGATTGTACAGCTTGCTAGTATAGCTAGTACAGATTGTATAGCTTGCTAGTATAGCTAGTACAGATTGCATAGCTTGCTAGTATAGCTAGTACAGCTTGTACAGCTTGCTAGTATAGCTAGTACAGATTGTACAGCTTGCTAGTATAGCTAGTATAGCTAGTACAGCTTGCTAGTATAGCTAGTACAGATTGTATAGCTTGCTAGTATAGCTAGTACAGCTTGCTAGTATAGCTGGTATAGCTGATATAGCTGGTATAGCTGGTATAGCAGGTATAGCTGGTATAGCTGGTATAGCTTGCTAGTATAGCTGGTGTAGTGTTTCATGCGAAGAGGTATGAAAGTAATGAAAAAAATGGTTATAAACTACAGTCAAAAGAAAAACACCTAATCAGTGCAAGATTGGAAGAAGATTTGTAGACAACTTAATAAACAAATTATATGTTGAATTACATCCACCTGGTTATCAGTTTTGTGGACCTGATACAAAACTTCAAAACGAATAGCAACAATAAAGGAAATAAAGGAATAATTTATTGGATGCAGATTGTAGAAAGCACGATATAGCGTACTCAAAATCAATGGATATAGACACAAGCCATCAAGCAGATCGTGATCAGATATAAAGCAGATCGTAATCAGATACAAAGCAGATCATAATCAGATAGCGAGCAGATCATAACCAGATCAAATTCAATAAAAAAATTATTATAATGTCTAAAAATTACCATAATAAAGTGTTGGAAGATCTTGTAAAGACAAGGGCTGTTCTAAAGAAAAAGTTAAAAAATATTAAACTGAATCAAATAGATAGAGTTAATTTATTAGAAGATACCTTTCAACCAATAACAAAACCACTTAAAAAAATCATTGGAAAACTTAAAGATAAATATAAGGATATAGACAACACTATTAATGATGACGATGATTATGATGGTGTAAATGATGATAATGAAAACATCCCAAAACTTGAACATAAGCATAAGGATGTAGACAACACTATAGATGATGAGGAAGATTATTATGACGTAAATGGTGATAATGAAATCATTGGAAAACTCGAAGATAAGCATAAGGATACAGACAACACTATTGATGATGATGACGATTATTATGACGTAAATGCTGATAATGAAATCATCGGAAAACTTGAAGATAAGCATAAGGATATAGACAACACTATTGATGATGACGATGATTACGATGATGTAAACGGTGATAATAACGATTTTCAGTATGAAAATATTTCAACTGATGATAATGATGGTGAAAAAACTATGACCATAATAGACCTGTATCAAGTACATGTATCAAAAACTTGGAATGAAAACAATGTTTAAAGCTGACGAAAAGCTCTCCATTATTTGAAAATATACAAACACTTATTAATAATAAGCAATTGGATAAAATTTATGGTTTTAATCAAGATGTAGACGGTAGTTGGAGATATGGCAAGGAAAAATTAATATTTAATAGAGATAATACTATGCAGATAGGGAATATGAAATTGAAAATGACGCCTGGATTATTTGAACTAGTATTTCATAAAAAACCTCTCCATTATTCTAAAAATGATTTGAAAAAATATAAAGAGATTTTAATTAATACCAATGCACATAAACGTCGCTATGAACCTAATGAACAAGTGAAAGGAACACGAGCCTTCAAATATATACGAATAATTAAACATTTATTCGAAACAACAACAAACATTTTAACAAAAGGCAGTGGTTTAATGCTAAAATTACAAAATAATCTGAAATCAAATTACATACATTGGGATGATCCTAATGAATTAGTTGACAGACTACGTTTACTTCTCTCATCGGAAGGTGCTGGCCACAACAATCATCAAAACGAAATAATCTCTATTATCGAAGAACTTAAAGAATCTAACATAATTTATTAGAAGAGTGAAAGAGATGTCTTATATTAATAAATTTGGAGAAAGTTTTAATAAATATAACCATAAAAACAAAAATATTGTAATCGAAAAAATATATAACACAAATATATGATGATCTAGCTGATCAAATAAACAATTTAAACATTGAGGTAGAACATGTTTACCTAAAACATGGCAATGTCAAAAAAAAAAAAAAATAATAATAAAAAAAAAAAAATTAAAATAAAATAGACAAAACCAAAAACCAAAAAAGTAGATCGTTATCAGATATAAAGTAGATCGTGAGCAGATACAAAGCAGATCGTGATCAGATGTAAAGTAGATCGTGATCAGATACAAAGCAGATCAAAATCAATATCAAAAAATTAACATACTGAAATCATATAAATTGCTGTATATATAGGAGATCGTCTTGATTTCAGCTATTTTTGCGAAGAGGTATAAAAGTAACGAAAAAAAATTTGTTATAATCTAGGGTCAAAACAAAACCTCAGCCAGTGTAAGATGAGAAGAGGATTTGTAAACAACTTAATAAATAAAGTACCTGTTGAATTACATCTACCTGGTTATCAGTTTTGTGGACCTGGTACAAAACTTGAAAAACGTTTAGCAAGAGGAGATAAGGGTATAAATTTATTAGACGCAGCTTGTAGAGAGCACGATATTGCATATTCACAATCAAAAGATATAGACATAAGACATCAAGCAGATCAAATATTAGCTGCAAAAGCCTGGCAACGAGTTAAATCTAAAGATAGTGATATTAAAGAACGTGCTAACGCGTGGTTTGTGACAAACGCTATGAAAGCTAAAGTGCAATTTGGATTAGGTTTGAAGGAGCAGAGACATAAGAAAAGAAAAGGAAAAATGAATAAGTGTAATAAGAAATTATTCACAGCTACTGTGAGAAAAACTTTAAAACAATTGAAAGAACAGAAACCCCTTGATATAAATGATGCTGTTAAAATAGCTCATAAGGCTATTCATTCAAATTTTAAAGGGAAAAAGCGAGCAGACATTATAATACCGAGAGTTATACCTGTACCGAAAATTGGAGGATTTCTTCCACTTATTCCCGTACTAACAGCATTGTCAGCGCTTGGTGGTTTGGCAAGTGGAGGATCCGCTATTGTCAAAGCAGTAAATGCTATCAAAAATGGAAAAGAACAATTGGCTGAAGCTAACCGTCATAATAGATATATGGAATCAATTGCAATGGGTAAAGGGTTGTACCTCAAACCATATAAAACTGGATATGGTCTCTACTATAGTCCAGCTCCAGGGAACAAAAATGGTAACATCAGCTGAATTGGAAGAACTATTAATAAAACATATAGATTTATTTATGAAACTTATAAATGAACTAAGAATATGTAACATTAGTAAAATAAGTAATCCATTTTTAATTATTAATATGTCATACGTTTGTATTATTGTGAAAATACTTATTCACAATCTTTCAACATTTGTCGATGTCAAACATTCTATACACAATATTTGTTAACACTTAAGTTATTTAATCTGTATAAACGTATTTTTAAATTCGAATCTGTAAAAATCTGAAAAAAAGAAATATGTAATAAAATTTTCAAAAAATAAAAACTAATTTGTTTTAATTAATCCCTTTATTCTATAATTTCATTTATTTAAAACAGTAAAACTAAAAAATTCTAAATACTTAAAAACAAGTCTATTTATACTCTGGGGTGTTGTAGATCAATCAGTAAATTCAATTATGTGAAAACAGATATTACTTATACTTATGCGTGAAAAAAAAACGCACAGGCACAACTATACATTTCTTTCTCATCAAATTAAAAACCGCACAACCAACCTACCCTTTCTTATTAGTTTATATTTCTATTTCTTCTACCTGTGATCATGAGCAGTGCGTGTCAAGAATTTACTATTAAAAAAAAAACGATCATACACATTACATGTTACGCACACACTCATTCTGTCCGTCCAAACATTCGTACATACGTATATACATTTTCACATTACAGTCTACTTGTACTCTGGGATGTAGATGAGGAAACGTGCACACACTCATTCTGTCCGTCCAACCATTCGTTTGAAAAGCAATACAAATACAATGAACATGTACACTCATGTTTCTACTTAGGTATACGATGTTATTTATTATCCCAAAAAAAAAAAAATATTTTTACACAGGTGTTCATCTCTTTCTTATCACATTTAAAATTAAAGATCCTTCTAATTAAATATAAAAAAAATAAAATAAAAAACACACAACAACTATATAGGTGTAGATCCCTTTTCTATTTTTTCAGCATTGAGTATGATAATACGTGCCAAGAATTTATTATTAAAAAAAAACGATCATACACATTACGTGTTACACACACACTCATTCTGTTCGTCCAAACATTCGTACATACATTTTCACATTACATGTTACAAACCTATCGACTAACCGACACTACCGACTGTAGCGTAGGCATGAGCCAAATTTTGTATGGAGTAAGTGACCTAGAACATACATAAACATACTACTAAAACATTCGGTCGATAATGTAAATTGTTCCACTATGCTGTTACGTAAGACGAACCGTAATACACCTAATTCTGTTTTTACACGGTAGATTGGTTCCAGAAAAAACCGTGTAAAAAAAAACCGTGTAAAAAAAGACACTGATCGTATGCAAAAATAGGTGATTGGTTCCTAATCTCTAAAACCTATTAAAATTAGTGAAAAACAAGGATTTTTTTAAAAGTTTTGTATCTGACATTTTCTTTTAGGGATTCATAAAATATTTAACAAAATTAAAAATATAAATAACTTAATAAATATAAAATATTTTTTGGCTTACCTTTCATCTTAATGCGTTAAATTTAATGTAACGATAGAAAAACAAATTTGCCAATAAAAAATTTCTTTACCAAACACAAAATATTAACACATTTCAATTGCTCTGACCTTTGTGCTTGTATGCACAAAAGGGAATTCCCCTAAATTTGTGCCATTTACTTTTGCTTTGACCAGTAAATTTGCTTGTCGCGCAAAAAGGGAATTCCCTTAAATTTGTGATATGAACATACTTTGCAAAAATTAAATTTGACAAAAAAAATTTAAGCACAAAAATTTTAAATCGTGCTAAATGGAATAAAATCGTGTAACAAAAATTAAAAATATTTTATTTTCAAACCGTGTTATATCAAAACCGTGTAAAAAAAGACCGTGTAAAAACAGAATTAGGTGTATATGTATTTTCCCTTCTTGGCAAACCTTGTCAAAATCTTGAGAAACATCAATAAATAGGGAAGAACAATATTTATTTTCCTCGTATTCTTGGCTTAGTGTTTGCACCTGTCGGTTTGTTTAATTGTGCTATATTTATTTCTGGAGTAAAATTGATTTGATAATCTGGGATAGACTTTCTGGCGGTAATGCTAACATTAGCAATTCTTTAAACAAATTTTTGTTGGTATTAGACTAATGGGCCTGTATGACTCTACTTTGTGATCCTTATAGGAATTATCTTAAATAGTGCGGTCTTCCAATCTTGAGGGTAATACTCAAAATTAAAGTAATAATTCGAATTGCTAAACGTGACAGTTCAATAAGCATTCTTTACTGACCTTATCTTTACCAGGAGATTTCCTCGGATTAAGCCCGACAATAGTTTCCTTGATCACCTGAAAAAATGTAAGCATGAAAGAGTAGAGTAAGAGGAGGAGTCAACTTATTCATATTATTACATGAATATGGAGTAAATGCTGTTCTTAGGTGGTCAACCAGCAGGTCACCTTTCGCAGAATTAGATGGTTTAGATATAAGGATCTAAGTAATGCGCCACAGTGAATAATTTGTTTCTGTTGTAGAATTAAGATCATCCAAATATCTTCTAAGAGATGCACGTCCTTTGATATTCAAGGACTCTACGATTCACTTAACGAAAAGTAACCTTTCCAAAGAGGAAACTATACAAATCCCTACCCTAGGATGGCTGAAAGCTGCGCAATGAATGAACTTTTTGAGATTTTCATTTTTTATTTTGTATCAGAAACATTTAGATCGTCTTGAGTCCTCTAACTACAATTTATCTAGGCTAGGAAGAGATCAGTTTTCGGTGTCTACACTGATTCACACAAAAACAATCCTAGTATACCAATAAAGCGCCTACCAATTTTATTGCGTTACATATAATAGAGCAATGTTTGCCAGCCTTTTTCGTGCCATGTACCACCATAGGCTTTATAAAATTCTTATGGCCCTCTGCACAATACAAAAAAATTTGAGTTGTTTACTTAAGCAACTTAGGTTATGGGTTTTAAGAAGGAATCACAAACGAAATTGTTAACGAAACACGGTAAGAAAATGTTCAAAACATTTCGTGGAAAAGTGAAATTCAATTTCCAAATAATTTTAATAAAGATTTGTCTTCATTAATTCAATTTAGTGACATCCTTGCGTTTGATACTTGCTGCGCGGATATTCTGTATTAAGTTCTAATTTGGTTAAGCCCACTTCACACGGTAATACTTTACGTACGTAAAGTCTAAGGAAAAAGTAAAATAAAATTCCATCCGTATGACAAAAAAGAGAATAAAAGTCGTATGATTTATATTTTTTGCGTTTACATGATCGGTATAAGACAATAACAAAGTAAAATGAAAACAGCTGTTACACTTTTTTCTATGTGTTTACATAAAAATACTTCCCTGATCTAATGCGACTTGCTTGTTTTTTGAATAATTTCAAAAAATGAAGAGAGCCATACGACTGTCAAACTTTTCATCCGTATTTTCTCTCAATGTGTGTTGGTTTTATTACATATTACGTTTAGACGATCACATCCGTACTCTTCTACACAAAATTTTGACAGATCATATTACTTGTGGGACCGTGTAAAGTAGGCTTTAGCGGCAGTCGCAAGTCTCCACGTGGCACACTGTCGCGATTTCATATAACGAGTGGCCAAAAATAGAAGGAGTAATAGTAGAGTAATGAAATTTGGCACAACTATATTGGTAAAACATAACCATACCTAAAATTTGGTAATTTAAAGTCAAAGGATTCGTGTCCTTCCCATAAATCCTGAAATTAAAAATTGCTATAACTTGGAGGAAAAAAGATATGTTAATAAAATTTGGTACACTTATTAGTTTTAACATGCTTAACACTTAACAAGATAAGCCTACTTTAAAAATGTAATTTTTCAAAAAAGTATCAAAAAGACATAAAAAATTGAATATATACTTTTTTCGAATCGTAAATTATGATTTAAATGTTTTACTAACATACATACATACCGTATATCCTTAGAAAATTTTAAGGATAAATTTTTACTTCATTTTTAATTCATCAGTAGCATCTTGGTTTTAAAATTTTTGTTTATAGGCACTATGTCCGCTATTTCCATCAAAACCTCATTTACATTCTAGGAATAGATCATTCTGTGTATCAACTTCGAAATTATTTAATATACTTTCAGCTGTTTTATCTAAAATTTTTGCAAAGGAATCTCTGCAGAAGTTTCTGATATATGAATACTATCAGGATTGATTTTTTTTTAGCTTCTGCAATTAAATAATAGGAAGGAAAACAATCCTCGTGAATTGGATTTACAACATTTCTCATCATGTTGTATTGTTTGACTGAGAGATCCATATCAATGTATAAGGCTAAAGCTCTTTCTATTCATATTTGATCTTTTTTTGGGACTTATATACTTTTCCTGCTGCTTTAGTAAGCGCATCAGCAGAAATGGACGCAACAAGCTCTTCGATTTGTCTTCTTTTTTTTCGCTCTGATGCATCTGCATAGCAAACAGATGGTCGATCCTTACCGCTACTTGTACTTGGTTTCTAATTGAATTTATTTATGTTTCAATATAAAAAATCGATGATTTAGAAAAACTTACATCACAAATATCTTTACAAAATAGCTCATTATCTAGCCAGGTACTCAACTCAGTTTCAAACCTACTTTTTCCTCGTCTATATTTGGTCCAATTATTACTAATTTTTAAAAGAATGAATTTTAGTTTGTCCCTTTCTATATCTGTTAGAAATCTTTGAATACCACTTTCCAGAAATTGTTCAATATGATGCAATACATTTGTTGTATTATTTTTCTTAAGCTGCACCCATTGCTCAAAAATATCACGAATCTGCAATGATGTTGATACTAAAAAACATTTATAACGCCCACAAAAGCAGTCAGAAGCAGCTGAAATTTATTTATGTTAAAGTACATACTTGTGGCAATAAAATATCAAAAAATTTCAAAAGTGATATTGGGTGTGTTTTTAATTCACTACTGAAGTTAATAAATTCACGAAAATCTTAATTTTTTGAAGACCTGTATTCTGGCTAAAGGTACTTCACATATGGTTAATATTTGTAAACAATTACAGCGTTGTAATTACAATTACATACCTGGCTTACAATTCCATTACAAATAATTTAGTCGTTACCAAAAGAATTTTTGAATTTTAACTGACAAGTTTTCGCACAAATTTTCCATATTGCATGATGATTCTAAACTTTGAGATACAGTAACCAAAAAACTACGCAAAAGTTTTTAAAAAATTTTACTATCAACTAATAGAAGTGTTTTCTATAAGATAAAGGTAAAAAATAATGAATTTCCCACATTGACTTTAACTATTTTGGGCCACATTGGCGACAGTGTGCGTCGATTTATATTTTTATTTTTGTTATATGTATTTATTTAATAGATTCAATAACAAAAATCTAAAAAAAAATTTGTTTTTTTACAAAATAACTGATACAACAAAAAAGCACATATGACACGTATCCGGAAAGGAATTCGCGACAATTCAAATCCATTGGAACTACCAAATACTGAGTAAGTATTTTTATAAAACTAAAAATTTTTACAACATACTAATTACAATATAATGGGTGATTTTTTAAGAGCTATAGGAAAATTAAAAAAACACATAAAATTCAGAAAAATACATTAAATCTTTATTTGAATCGATAGTACGTTCCATATAATTTAATGTTTGAAGATTATTTCATGCAAATGTTGACCGCGACTGCACCTCAAATGGTCCACCCGCTTAATCCAATTTTGGCATACTCTTTCCAACATTTCGGCCGGTATCTCACGAATAAATGCTTCAATGTTGTCTTCCAATGCGTCAATTGAAGCGGGCTTGTCTGTATAGACATGAGCTTTAACATAGCCTCACAAAAAATAGTCTAAAGGCGGTCCCGAACGTGAAATAAAATGTTCACCGAACTCGCCTCTCAATAAGTACATTGTTACGCGTGCTGTGTGGCATGTGTCACCGTCTTGTTGAAACCCCATGTCATGCAAGTCAAGCTCTTGCATTTTGGACAAAAAAAGTTGGATATCATCTCACGGTAGCGCTCACCATTCACAGTTACATTACGATTCACAGCATCTTTGAAGAAGTGCGGTCCAATGATGCTACTAGCCCATAAACCGCACCAAACTGAATTTTTCTGGATGTATTGGTAGCTTTTGTAATGCTTCTGGCTGATCTTCACGCCAAAATCGACAATTCTGCTTATTTACGTATCCATTGAGCCAAAAATGGGCTTCGTCGCTGAACACAATTTTTCGATAAAGAAGTGGATCTTCGGCCAACTTTCCAAGAGCCCATTCACCAAAAATTTTGCGTTGCGGTAGGTCGTTCGGCTTCAATTCTTGCACCAGCTGTATTTTGAAAGGTTTCACACCTAAATCCCTCCGCAAAATTTTCCACGTTTTTGATTAACAAAAGACCAATTGCTGCGAACGGCGACAAATCGATAATTGATGGTCATCATTAACACTGGCCGATACAACTGCGATATTTTCTTTAGTTCGCACTCTACGTAAGCGTGTTGGTGGTTTAATGTCCAACAATGTAAATCGAAATTTAGTCACAATAGCCCGAATAGTCGCTTCAGGGGGTCGATTAAACTGACCATAAAATGGAAGAAGCGCGCGATGGACTTTCTTAACAGAGCAACCATTTTGATAATAAAATTCAATGATTTGCAAGCATTGTTTAAAATTGTGGTGTGCATTGAGGTTTTTTGCTGATGGTAGTTACCAAAGAAGTAATGATAATGATTTTAATGTAGGATTTTTGCAACCAACTGTTTGAAGCATATTACATGAAATAATTAATTTCTTTGAGCGAAAAATTTAAAAGAAGTGGATAAATTCTCGGATGACCGAAGAAGAAAAAAATAACAACAAAACGTATTTTTTTTTTCAAAAACAAGATTTCCAGGTGTAACCGGATGTATAGATGGTAAGCACGTACGAATTGCAGCGCCTCCAAAGGAATTACAACATTTGTATATAAGCAGGAAGGGATATTAATTAATAACTATATATGCATTTCTTTCAGTATTTGTGCGACTTCGAAATGAACATAAGCTATATGCCCGGCTCAAATCATGATTCCTTCGTGTGGAGTATGAGTGAGTTAAAACAATATTTACAACATAATAAGAAGGAAAATACTTGGTTCCTAGGTAGAATGTTCTCTTTTCTTTATATATAAATTCAAATTTGTAAATTTTTAGGTGACGCTGATCCAGAAGGATCACGAGAGCGAAGTTTTAATACTATTCATTCAAAAGCAAGAAACGTTATTGAAAGAACAATTGGAGTTCTTAAAAGCAAATTACGATACTACACTCCCGAAAAAGCGACTCAAATTATAAATGTTTGTTGCACAATTCACAATTTAAGCAAACATTTTAAAGCGGAATACAATGAAGGAATGCCTTTTCCATTTAGGCTTGCCAGATTTGAAATCGTCAAAAAATGTACATCGAAGTTAAAAAAGCAGTACAACTGAGTAAAAAGAAGTACACTTGTATATTTTCAAAATTTATTTAATTCAATAAAAAAACTAACATAAAATAGTTCACAACAGTAACAATGAAAAACATAAAAAAGAGATCATAACTATTTGTATTTAACATAAAAAATGAACTTAAAATTTTAATTTAAATCAGTTTTTGTTATTTTAAATCCACAGAATTTATATAGATTATAGACTAGACAAAATTTTATATATATTATGATAGTATTATTGGATTTTTAATTTATCTGAATAAAAACTTAAAAACAAATTTTCATTGTTTAATACTTTAAAATTAATTTTAAAAATATAATTTTTATGGTACACTTTGATATAAGTACATATGTAAGTACATATATATTTTTTAATTTTTGAAAATTATTAACTTTAAAATTTACTGATCCATTTAAATAAATTATAAATATTTACCACTCTTTTGTATTTGATTTACAATTTCATTTTTACCTTTATCGGTTTTTAAATAATAATTAATTTGAATAATAATTAATTGAAAAACTCAGTACAACTGTATTCAAAGTTTGTTTTTATTATTAACTCGCTTTCCAAATTTTTTATTCAAAGTTATATCGTTCCTTCCTCCAAAAATTAAACATTTAACTAAAATGGCTGCATTAGAATGAGGAATTGAAAAGACGAAGCAACAAATCTTTTCAAAATTAGGAAATGATCCACTATTTTCTGCAGATTTTTCCTTTTCAGTGTTTTCAGCAAATGTTTTTAATAATATAAATTCGTCAAAAAGTTGATCTAAATCAATATTTTTGATCGAAAATAATGTAATTATTTCTACAATCCATGAAAAGAAATGTTTGAATTAAGATGAAAAATTTAACGTTTTTCAAACTTATTATTTGCTAAATTGAAACGTCCTTTTACATAAGTACTTATATTCGATAAAAACTCTGCTGCGCGTTTTTTTAAAAAGGCAAATCTCTTGCTGATTATTGCAACTGCTAAATATACGTTTGGCTAAAAACCCATAGAATTTTTCATCCTGCTGTTGTTCATTTTTATCATTTAACTGTTTTATTATTTGAAACATATCAATTATTACAAGCCTATTATTTTCTGCTAACTTTTTAAAGGCGGATATTATTGTATTTTCTTATTTATGGAATAAAACCGAGGTATGCTTCAGAAATTTCATTTTCGAAAAATTGGCGTAAAACAGGGAAACACCAATCTTACGACAAAAAATAAGCCTTAATAGCAGGATAGTTTTTTAAAAATCTCTACACAGCGGGGGTTAGAGAAAGCCGTCTAGTTGGTACATGCCGGAGCATTTCAGACCATTCCAAATCGCAAAATTCAAAAATTTTTTTCAGATTTGCAGTTTTTTTTGTTGACGTCGAAATTTCATTAAAAAATTTCATTACAATATTTTCCAAATCATATTTTAATATTTTTAAAGAATTTTTAAACGCATTATTTAATACGTGACAAAGGCATCCAATACATATAATCGTATTTGCTTTTTTTAAGCTCAACAAATACACCTTTTTTATTTCCAAAATTTACGTTGGCATTGTCTGCGCAAAAGCTTGTGATGTTTTCTAAACTCAGTTTTTGGCTCTCCAATTTATATTTTAAAGAATTTAAAATATCAATTGAGAATTCGGAGTCAGAGTTATAAAAGCTTAAAAGTTTTGTGCAGACGCTGCAGAATTTCAGTATTCGAATTGCTCGCAGTTCCCCACAACTGTATTCCATATGTCCATATGGGCTTGAGGATAGTTTTGTAGAGCAACAGTTTATTATGCAAACTTAGCTCAGATTTTTTTTCAAGTAACCAATACATGCGTTTTTTTATATTAAGCTGTTTTTTTTTGCTTTTTATATGGTCTTTCCAAGTTAATATTCTATCAAGATGCATTCCAAGATATTTCACACAGTTAGAGTTAGGTATTTGTTCGCCATTTAGAAAAATTGAAGGATAATCGCCTTTCCTTAATGCAAAAGTTATATGCACCGATTTATCATGATTAACACAAATATTCCATTTTTTAAGCCATATTGCTATACTATCTATCTAGTTTTGAATTACATTCGATGCTTCTGTTGGACAATCGTTATTTGCAATTAATGCTGTATCGTCGGCATATGTGGCAACTGGGCCAAGTACGCTGCCATGTGGAATTCCAGCTTTTATTTCACATATATCCGAAACAGAATTGTTGATTTTAACATAAAAATAACGGTCACTTAATTATGATTTAAGAACTAAATAAAAAGGTGCAAGTAGAAGTAATTTTAGTTTGAAAAGAAGACGAGGATGCCACTCTCGAATGCTTGCTTTACGTCCAAAATACTGCAGAACAATATTGTTTCCTCTCTAAGGCATTTTGAACAACATAAACAATGCGATGGCATTGTTCGGGCGTATCATGCTGATGACGAAAGCCAAACTGATATTTCGGAATGATGTTTTTATTATCTAAAATTGGCTGAAGTCTTTTCAGAAAGATTGTCTCAAATATTTTTGAAAAAGTGCACAGTAAACTTATAGGTCTATAGGAACTTATAATGTTTTCTGGTTTATTCGGTTTAGACCCAGTTATAATTTCCGCAAATTTCCATTGTACTGAGTAATAATTTAGCCTCAATATGGAGTTGTAAATAAAAGTTAATAGGAGTATAGCTTTTTTGGTAACATTTTTATGTATTTCTCTCCTATTTGGTCATATCAAGGCGCGTTTTTAACGTATAGTATTGATATTTCTCGTTCAACTTCTTTGGGGGTTATATGTCTGACAGTCAAATCAATTTGGCAGGGACTATCCAAAAACTCATTAACATAGTTTTGATCACTATCATCATTAAAAGAGAATGGCTGAAATGCTGACTCCAAATATTGTGAGAATCCTTGAGCTTTTTTGAGGTCCGATTTACACCAAGTACTATTTATATCTTTTATTGGTATATTTCTTTTACTGGGTCTTTTTAAATATTTTATTGCATGCCATAGTTTATTGTTCAGAATTTTGATTGTAAACATTATTTCTTAGATAATTACTTACTTGGTCATTTTTATATTCACGTAACTTTCTTTTCAGTTCTTTATTTGCTCTGGATGAGAATGAAAATAAATTAAAAGGGAAATTCCCTAATTATTTTATAAACAACGGATGGAAAAATCATTTCTGAAAGATTTCTGATATATTTTTCTTTAAAATTTTCTCAACCGTGCTATATCAAATATTACCGTGTAAAAACAGTTTAATTTTTTTTCTAGACCGTGTTATTACAAAACCGTATAAAAAAGACCGCGTAAAAGCAGAATTGGGTATATAGTTGATTAAACTTATTGTAGTTTGACAACATACATATATATGTGAAACTTTTTTGTTTTTCTAAATTGATAATACAGATTTATTTACAATTAATTAAATTAACTTAATTAAAAAATTTAATGAAACAAATTTACATATACAAAACCTTTTTGGTCCATATCCATATGTACGATTTTAACAATATTATTGTACAAAATATTTTTGAATTTTTGAAAAGAAAAACTCTTCATTGAGCGTGTTTCCGAAAATCCTTTTAGAACTTAACACAAAATTCCCAAGAGAAATTTTATACTTCAACATAACAACGCGGATATTTACAACAGTTCTTACATAAAAATTTGTTTATTGAAATAATGGATGAACCGTCATGTTTGAGAAATTAATACAATGGAAAAAATTTTATGGGCGTGTCGTCGCATAAACCCCATCAATAATAAAAATAAATTTTAAATAGCGCTGCAAATTAATGAGAATACTATTAAGCACTAATCAGTTTTATGAAAAATAAAGTATTTCATTTTCAATAGATAAAGCAAACTAACAAAAAAAACTTTAATGAAATATTTATTTTAGTTTTCGACATGATAAATGGTTTTTATTGATCTCACGTCGAGTCAGGCTTTTTGTCTATATTTTCTTTTGAATTTCTTTCCGTTTTGAGCTCTAATTCTACGGTTTTCGTAAAGTTTTAGGTATTTTGTTATCTCTCCTTCAGAACGTGTAAGCCAATTTGTCTATTAGAATTGACACATCTTTTCTTAGGCCAATTCCAAACAGTTTATCTAAATTTTAAATAACTTGTTACTTTTATAAACAATTTTATTTAAAACGAAGAAGTCAGCAAACCATCTTGTTTAAGCATCGAATGCCAGAATTTAATGAATTTAGTAACTACTGCAGTCAAACGAATAACTTTATACAAACAGCAACAAGTCCACAAACCAATGCATATTTACTATTAAAATACCGTTAGATTAAAAATTGTTAATAAATATAAAAAACACGGTATCTTTTACAACACAAATTAAAGGAACCAAATTATTGACAATAAATTAAGTGCAGTCAAACGATTTTCTGTGGTTGCATTTATGTAGCGTACAAAATTCATCAAATTCTTGTTAGTTTTTTTATCATTAAGTTTTCGTTTTTTGTTTATATCTTGTATAAATGAATATAATTAATAAAAAGAAAAAATTATAAAAAAGTACGTGTTAGAAACATGAATGATTCACATGAAGAATTACATGTGTTCGTTTCGAATGACATACAAAATTATGTCAAATAAAAACTTTACAACTACAATTTGCTTGGAAAAATATGAATAAAAAATTAAACAAGTAAATATTGGAGTACAATTTGTAAGAATGTGCAAATGTTTTGCGTTTGACTTTTTCAACATTCCATTCAACTTTGCATGGAAACTAATAACAAACTTTTGATATTTTTTGGTACTCTTTTGTGTTCCACGTAAAAGCCGTCAAAGAAGCGCTCATATTTCAACGTTTTTTATCTTTTTGAGTTGCTACAAGTTAAGTTTATTATTTATATTTATGAATTCGCCGTAGTCTAGTAGTAAGTGTGTTGGCTTATTCGACGTAAAGCCAGGGTTCGAGCCCCAGGCCAGACATCAAAACAAAATACAAAAAGTGTTTCTTCGACGACTTCCTCTTAGCAGATTTCTGGCAAAAACTCTGAGAGTAAATAAAATTGTCATTAAAAGTGTCTCAAAATTCTGTCGTTCGGAGTCGACTTTAAACTGTAGGTCCCACAACTCATGTATAAAATTAACACACACAACATAAGTGGTGTGAGAAACTAGGTCGTAATCCTGACTGAAGGGATGTAACGACCAGTTATGTATGTATGTATGTACAAGTTAAGTTTGCATATTTTTAAAAAGAAATTTAAACCCCATAGGATATTCATTTTTGGGTCGAATATCAGTTTCATGTTAGATGTTATGGGATTATAAATAAGAAGAACAGTTTGTGTCTTAAAAGATACAGTAATATTTAGGATTATAGGTCAATACACTGGCGAACAAAACTATGTGATTGTGTCACAGTAAATTTTATGGAACTTAGGGACATTACTACGACTTGTCCTTAAACTCGGGTTTAGTTAAACGTAACTTTAGCTAAAGTGAACTTTAAAGTCACTATTTTCTTTATTACAACTTACAGATAAAGTAAAGATAACTTTTTTCAAATATATGTCAGAGCCGGAGCAATGTCGATAAAATTGCTCAAATTAAACAAGTTTTCTTTAAACACAGCGACTACGACGGGCTTTTTGTATTTGCTCACTTTGTTTATATTTGAAGTTGCCGTATTGAAAATAACATATAATATGGCAAGTTAAAACATAGACATAACTTTAAAAGTTGCCGGTAGGATGATCTTCCCTTTAGCTCAAGCCAAAATTTTGTGTAGAAGAGTACGGATGTGATCATCTAAACGTACTATGTAATGAAACCATCACACAGTGAGAGAAAATATGGATGAAAAGTTTGAGAGTCGTATGGCTCTCTTAATTTTTTGAAATAATTCAAAAAACAAGCAAGTCGCATTAGATCAGGGATGTATTTTTATGTAAACACATAGAAAAAAAGTGTAACAGCTGTTTTCATTTTACTTTGTCATTGTCTTATACCGATCATATAAACGCAAAAAATATAAATCATACGACTTTTATTCTCTTTTTGTCATACGGATGGAATTTCATTTTACTTTTTCATTAGACTTTACGTACGTAAAGTATTACCGTGTGAAGTGGGCTTTAACGCTCACCTCTACCTTATCGTCCACTTATAATAATGGAAAACAATTTATCTGCCCGTTATAATCTTCCCTTTAGTTAACGACAAGTTGTAATAATGGCCCCTACAGTAATTATTTTCCATTATACTAGCAAACACATATAATTTCTGAAATTAAATTTTGAAAAAACACATATATTTAATATAAAAAGCTGAAACTACGTTCTTCGCCCAGTTTTGCACGTTTCTATGTTCAAGCAGTTCAAGCTGTAATAATTTGGTTTTGATTGAAAAAGGTTATAAAACAACAGTGCAGAGTCCTGGCTACAAACCAATATTTATTTATATTTGGTTGCAAACATAGCATTACCAACTATAATGGTATTACTAATTTGAGTACAATGATAAGGCTAATAATATTGTAACGTTTTTACCCTTTTAAAAACGTTTAGAATATGAGTTCGTGGATTGCAAATAAAATAAAAATTAATTTGTGCTTAGTTTTAGATAAATTCTTTATTGTTCGCACAATTTCATGTGCAACTGTTCACAACTTGATGTAAACAACAATAATTTGCTTTGTGGCCGTTGCCTGCTTTGTCTTCCTTTTGTATCGCAAGTTAAACATGAATGCTTTTGAATCAGAATGAATTTGTTTTCGTGAAATCTCTATAAATGTAAACATGTTACGTTGTTGTTTGTGTATTTTGTTTACGTATGTCATTGCAGTATTGTTGTTGCCTGTTTGTTTACTTGTTTATCCCGTTTTTATACTGATGTTGTCCAAGTTTTTGTTTTTGTAGCTTTTTTATCATTTTAATATTAAACGATGTAACATCATTTCCATTTTCGTAACAATATAATAATATAAAAGTAGATTACATCTTTTCTGTTGTTGTTATTGCCTCATGCAAAACATTATATTCAGCTGTTATAAATTATTTAAAACTAATAACAGTAGTCAATGGTCAGTATGTGCAACATAAACAATCTTGTAGGTTTACATCGACTTTAGTTGAGCATTTAATACGATTAACATCAACTTGAAAAAACGAATTAAAATTTGGTTTTTATTTCTTTTATTCATTTCAATTTAATCTTACATACTACATATAACAATGAACATACATATCTTACAAGAATTCAATCCATTACATAAAAATATGTACCAGGCATTTTGATTTACGTTTTGGCGGAAAAACAGAAACAGAAATGTGCTGCAATCGAAAGCAATATTTTATAAGTAATTGGATTTCGTTCCGTAGAGTGGTGTTGAAACTTATAACAATAAATAAAAAGGCTTTGTTATCGGGTGCAAGCGAACGTTAATTAACTATAATCACAAAGTACGGCCATATGATAAAAAATTTGTAATTGCATTTTGCAGATATAGCAGTAATATGCAATGAGGGTCCTAATTTACAGTTTCCTCCTTATTTATTATGGTTATTTATTTCAAATTAAGATTTATGTTTATAAGAAAAACGCAAAACTCTGCTTTAAAGCGAATTTTCGGAAGTATAAAGATTTTTTTGACATGTTTGTATGGCAACGCTACTGAAATAAGAATTCATATTAATTCAGCTTAAGTTGGGTTGCCATAGGTAATATTCGCCAATCATGGTCAAACAGTACTGTACAACACAAAAAGGGAGAGCGCGACTACACTGATGAAGCCCTAGCACTTCTCAACCAGCTCAATCTACTAATGAATCTGTGGAGAGCCTTGATGTCGGCTCTCGACACAAAATTTAAACACTCAACCTATCAAGGGCTAGGCAATTACAGAGGAGGTGCTCGACAGTCTCCAACTCCTCCTCATCGCAACATACCCTGCAATAGTCCTTGCACTCGCGAACAATCCGTGATTTGCACCAGACCGACGCAATGGCTCTTAGGGCAGCCTGACTGTCAACGAAGATCGTGTAAGATTCCGAATCCGAAGCGGGGACACCAACTATGGCTTCAATAGCCTTCAAGATTGTGAAAATCTCCGCCTGAAACGCGCTGCAGTCATCATTCAACCTGAAGTGAAGTTTAAGACCGAGTTCCCTACAGAAAACCCCAGCACCTGTACTTCCACCTAACTTAGATCCATTTGTGAAGATGAGTAACCTCTCTGCTCCTGGAGTACCCCATCATTCCATTGTGCCCTTTCCGGTATAAGTATTCTTAAACCAGGCAGGAACATAGCCTCATGCACTATATAATTGGTGGCTTTTTCCGAAAGTCCATACCTCCCATCAGGAAAGACTACATTCAGAACTCTGGAGTGGCCTATCGAACGCTGTTTCCGGCAGCCAAATTCCCTCAGACGTATGGCACTTTGCGCCGCACACCGTAGGCAGAATGTCAAGAGCATTTAATACATTTTCTTTTTAAAAATAATAGAAAAAAAATAAAAATGAAAAGATCGTATGTTTTTCTGCCTAAAATAACTAAATAAATATTTAATACTTAAGAAATTGAAAATAACAACCAAAGCCCAATTTGAGCGACTTGTGAAGTTGATGGAAAATAATCCAGAAATTTCTAAAGGAAAGCAAAAATTTGGGATTACCAAAAATCAGTCCAAGGAAGCGTGTGAAGCATTTTCTACAGAATTGAATAGCTTGGGTCCACCTACAAGAACCGCCTCCGAATGGCAACGTGTAAATATACAGCATCTAAAATATTGTAAATAGACATTTTATTAGAATTTTTACTCCGTATAGGCTTGGTTTCACTACAAAGCAAGTGTTAAAAAAACTTGCTAATAATAAAAAATACAATCAAGCAACGGGAGGTGGTCCTTTACACGAAATTCCCCTTAACATCCTTGAGGATTGCGTATCCCAGCTGTTATCACTAAATGACCAAGTAGCTCCATCTGGACACACCTTCGGCGTTGAAAATATTATTCCGACAACTAGTCGCGCTTTTGCGTCTCCTCAAAATCCCGACATGGAACAAGTCATTACAAATGCACCCGAAATTTTAAACACCCCAGCTAAGAAAAAAGTAAATCAGTAGAACAAGAGCGCCTAGAATTTTTGAAAAAGCAATGCGAGGCACAAGTTAAACTTTTAAAAAGCATTAAGGATTTGGAGAAAAATATTTATAAAGAGTATGAAACAAACAGCTTTTACAAATTAAACAACAGAAAACTGCCTTATGTGAAAGGCAAGTTAATGAAGCTACTGAACTTCACAATATTACAGTGGAGTGCGAAGAAATGAAAAATGAAATTGGTATGGAAGTACAAAGCCATGAAATATTTACCTATTTTATTACTTATATACCTAAAAGTACATTAAATGTATAAACAAAGACTGAATTCAGTTGAATTACAATTGAAATAAATAAAATAGTTTTGTTATGGCTGAAAAGAACGCATTATATTATTTCGGATACTCATTCCAATTTCCGTATCCTCAATATTTGAATTTAGGGATTGTGATGTCATATTTTCATTTTGACTTTAATTTATATTTGCGTTTTCTGTTCTTCTATTTCCAAATAAATTTCATGGTGTTACATACAAGAATTTTCATAACGGCAACACCATAACAATTACAACTAAAAAACGTTGACTTTCGCAGTGAAAGATGGGTAGACTGGCAGACGACCAAACTGAGTAGAGTTGAGAACGGCAATAGGAGCATAAGGCACACCACCAAACAACGCAACCATAAGTAATAACCGGTCTATCGCCAGATATATCGAAAGAATGGCCCTAGGCGAAAGTCCCCAGCTCTTACCTATGGAGTTCCTACACTGGTAGAGAGCATTCAGCCCTTCTTCATTCTTTCCTCGGTGTTTCGTTTCCAGTTCAGCATTCTGTCCAGGACAATACTCAAGTAATTGACTTCAGAAGGCAACGGAAGATCTCTACCACCTAACCTCGGCAACCTGAAGGCTTCAATTTTGTACCTACGCGAGAACAAAACGAGATCTGTCTTATTCGAATTTATACCCAGATCACAGTTCTTAGCCTAAGATGATAAAATTCCAAGAGCTGACTCCATCAGTTCCCACAGTGTTGACAAAAATTTTCCACAGACCAGAATCATCGGCATATGCCACAACCGCTAATTTCCAGAAGCCTCAAACATTAGACCGGCCCATATTCGATCGGATTAGTCTAATACCCAACATGTGGGTGATAAACCGCACTAGAAAATATGGGGCATGTATATCCCTTAGTGAATTTTCAATAGAAGAAGTGATCACATTATTGAAGGCCCCCTCAATATCTAGGAAAGCCGACAGTTTCTACTCACCCCTAGCCAAATTCGCCCCACTAAAACCTGTCAAATCATGAAGAGCACTCTCACCCGACTTAACCTTAATGTAAGCATGTTGCGACCTACTCAACAGAGACCGGTCCATGTTTGACTTCAAATATAGATCAATAAGTCTCTTCAAAGCTTTCATATATATATATATATCGGTCCATAATCCTTAGTTTTAAATTTCAGTAATTAAATAAATAATTTAAATTGTAAAATATTTGTATAGTTTATTGAATAGATATAATAATAGTGCTAACCTTTAATAATGATTACCATTGGTTGGATTCACATCAGACGCTATATGTTAAATAATTAAAGCTATATTCCAACTCGCCGTTAAATAAAGGGAGGATTTTAATGGGCTGATAAAATATTTTTCATTATTATAAGTGGACAATAAGGTAGAAGTGAGCGTTAAGCTATAGAGAGGATCATCTTACCCTTAACTTTTAAATTTAACTTGCCATATTATATATTATTTTCAATATGGCAACTTCAAATATAAACAAAATGAGCAAACTGCTACTGCTTTAAAAAAACTTTTTTAAGCATCGTTATCGACATTGCTCCATCACTGCCATACTTTTGAAAAAGTTAACTTTATTTTATCTATAGGTTGTAATAACGAAAAGAAGTTAAAGGTGACTTTAAAGTACACTTTAGCTAAAGTTACCTTTAACTAAACTGAACTTTAACGGCAAGTTGTAATAATCCCCCTAAATAAAATGATTTAAAAGTAAAACTATTCTCAGTACAACTATTCAAGTATAATACCTGAAATGTACTTTCCTTCATTCGAAAATGAGAATAAAACATATCGTCCTGCATGCTTGCGATAATTTTATAAAAATTTAGTTTTAGGAATTTTTCTCTTTGAATCTATGCTAGTTAATAATGCTATACGACGACGCTTTCTTTTGTTTAAAATATTTTTGATCAAAGTGCTGCTTGAATTTTTATTATCATCCAAATCGAAAGTAGTTTTCAAAAGAACACTAAATTTTTTCTGAATATTCAGTTAAAAAAATTAAATTACACAAAAACTCATACAAGAAACAAAACTTTTCGCGTTAATAAACATATTAAAATGTCATCTCATTATTTGACAACGCAGTGTTGTAATAAAACATTACTTTCCCTTATAAATGAACTTCTTTGCAGTGTTGCATTGCAAACTGCGATATGTTGTAGAACATAAATTTTAAATAACTAATCATTTTCAATCTAAGCATGTAAAATACTGTTCAACTTAATTACTGGGGTACAAAAATGTATTTATTTATTTATTAATTACAATACAATTACAAATTATATCCTAATTATATACGAGCGAAGTAACTTGACTATGTGCTCGGTGTAGTGTCACATACCAGAGTCTCTGGTGGGAATCGAACCCACGACCCTCACGCTAATAGTCTAGCACACTACCCACTAGACTACCAGGGCACCCTACAAAAATGTAATTGTGCACTCGGCGTGAGATAATTCTAATGACAACATTTCCGCTTGTGTACAAGTAATTCTAAAAATGTTTGAAGCATTGTTGTAGATTACTGAAAGGCAGTGTAGACTATGCAGAATATTTTATTTAAAGCAATTCTTAAAATAAGGAGAGGGTATTAAACTACACACTTGGTTTTCCTTGGTTCAACTGCTGCACTGTGCTGAAGGATTGTGCATTTCATTCAAGTAATTTTGTACAATTATGAATGATCCGTAACGTGTGATGTGCGCTTTATATCGTTCCAATATGTTTAACTTATCATATGTTTAACTTCACATTTTGTCTTAAACGAGCAAAATAAAATTCTTCGAGTGATTACTGTAGCACCATGGTGTATTAAAGATTGTAATATTCATAAATATTTACATGTTCCGCTTATTAAAATAGAAGTCAAAGCCATGCTGAAACATACTTAGAGAATCTCGACATTCATCCAAATCCATTAGTTCGTAATATATTAAATCATCTTGGCCTTTCTTTTCAAATTATTGCATGTATATAGCACTAGTTGGATAAATTTAAAAAGATAACTGCGCCGAAGGAATAGTCATAGGTGTATTCATTAAACTAAAGGGGCTGCAATACTTTTCAAAATAATTTTTGTTAAAAAAAAATTATTTAAACAAATTTTTAACAAACTGGAAAGCGGGAAATGTATGGATCAATAGGGTAATAAATTTTTAATCTAAAATTGAAAATTGAATAACTCTACGAGTTAACCTTGACAATAATAGAAATTAATTAAAAGGCTCCTCATTTTCGCCTTTGAATGATCAGCAGTAATCAGTAAAATTTGTGTTCTTCTTTTTCCATGGAAGCGCTTTTGAATTGAATTTTTCATTCTGTTCATTACTCAATTTGGTAGGATTACTCTAAACATAGGCCACACTGTATTTGATATTTAGGTTTTATATTGGTTCATTTTTTTAATTCGCATGTGAACCTTTATCCAGAGAACCTTGATAGATTATGGGAAGAACAGGATGAAATAACGTCAATTAATAGCTTTAAATAAATTGTTACAATTCATTTCATTTTTAAGAACATATTTTGAAAAAGTCAAGGTCTAAGACCAACTCACATATAATCCACACGTTGTACTTTGACATTTTCAACTGACAACAGCTCATCAGGTTAACAAAACCAGTATTTTAACGTATATTAAATTTTCCTGTACACAAAAATAGTCTAAGGATAATATTCAGAGCTAGTCAAAAGTTTCCCAAATTTATGATTTGCGTTGGCGAAAAGTACGAATAAATCAAATCAGGTACGAAAATACATATTTCAAATCTGCTATCAGTTTGAAAATTCAAGTTTTAAGTTTAACGTCGAATTCTATGTGACTCGACCTTAAGTAAGCAACAAACCCACATGCATAACTGATGTACTTATATTTTTTAATTTTAAAATCAAATACTTTTCATCAATGCTTATGTGTATTATATTTGAATAAACTAAAATATCCCTGCAGGAAATGTCAATAGTGAAACTGTGCTGACTTATTATTGACACAGCCACCAGTACTACTGACTTATTATATGACAAATAATGCTTTTTACTATAGACATTTAACATGTGCGTGTCATTGATAATCCACTACTGACGATAGTACTATTGACTAGGTACTTCTTTTGGGACCATATGTAGACATTGGAACCAGTGAATCAATAGCACAATTTAGCAGTTCTAGTTTACAGTTTTGGTACTTTTCTGTAGTAAAAGTAGACAATAAAATTTCAATTTTTGTAAATATTTGATATTTTATTAAAAAAAATAAAAAGGTACGATTTCATTGTTATAGCCTTTTTTAAATTTAAATTTAAAAACTAAAAAGGTACTATTAATTCAGTCTCTCTTGTTTATATAGGAACATCAAAACAACGTTTTTGTTTTATTAAAATTAAGTAAAATTATTAATCCTCTTTGGGAGAGTCGTCTTCTTCACGATTTTCATTATTTTTGGTTTTGCTCTAAGTGTTTTGTCCGAATTTTCATTAAAAGTTGATATTACATCTGGATATTAAAAAAACGAAACAAATTGTTAAAATATTACAAATATTTATGAGTACACAAACAAGCTTCTATTACCTATTATGACCTTTTGAGTAATCGCGCAACCTCTTTTTGCCAAAAGAGCCATCAACATTAAAATTCATGATAATATTTTGGCCAAATATTTCATTAAGGTTTCGTTCTGCATTACCCGCAAGGATGTGATTTCATTTGTCGAATCTATTGAATATAAACAAAAAATTCAATTTTATTCGTTGAAGTAGTTCCACAATAAAAGTAAATACTTACGTATGGCGTGTCGCATGACAAACAACGAAACAAGATTTTAATTTTCTTGTCATTAAAAAAAATCACCTTTAAGAGAAAGGACTTCTTCAACAAAATCTTTATAAAAATCTTTAATACACTTTGGTTTCGTACAATGGGTCAATTCGACCTCCGGGTACTGTACTTGTCTTAATTGACAAGTACATGTTCTCTAACCTTGGTTTCGTAAGGCCTACATATATTCCTATTGGAAAAGGTTTAACTTTCTCCTGCAAATTAATTATTTTTAAAAGCATTGGCCACAACTCAATATACCAATTTTTTACCTTCTCGCGCAAACTATATTTTGGAAAATCTATTTGACACGACATAGAACATTCAGGCTCCACAATATTTTCACAATTCACACTTGGACTTATAATTGTCTCATTTTCACTACTTTTATTTTTATGTCACATTGATTATTTTTTAATTAAACGTTTATAATTTCTCTTACTCTTACTGGATACTTTTTGTAAAGTCCAAAAGAAAATTTAAATTTTAGAAACTAAAAATAAATGAAAATTATTCAATTGTCGTTTTTGACAATTTTTTTCTCATCAAAGGAAAATTAAATAATTGTTGACCCTTCGATCACAACGTCACCATAAAGTCACCAATATAGTCGACAAAACTGGTGACTTGGAGACACTTGTCGTAATGTATCCTTCAGGGATGTTTATAGTAATTTTCAAACGAAGCCGTACAGCTTTAAATTCCCTAAGCTTTTCTAACTGAGAAATTCTTACTAGCTCAGCAACGCAACTATTGTTTAATTTTCGGCATTCCTAAATTTGAAATTATGCCAAATTTATTTGCTTTTGTTGTGAAGTGCAATTGTTACGGTTAGAAATGTTATATTATTTCCTTCATATGGCTGCCGCGTCTGGCCTCACAATACCTCATTCAACAGGACCAATTTTCGTGCACTTTTTCGAGTGTATGGCATCACAAATGCAATGGTATCACGAATGTTGTCCTTCAAATGTTAATTTGTCTCTAGTTTGTCGGAACAACATTTTTCTTTAACGGCGTCTCACAGAAAATAGTCGAATGGTGTCAAATCATAGCTTCCTGGCGGCCAATTGACATCACCATTTCGGCTAATTAAACGGCCATCAAACGTTTGACGCAATAAATCGATTGTGCCACGTGGCACCATCCTGTTGAAACCAATCAACGTTCACATCAATACCATGAAGAGCGGGTACAAAAAATCGGTTATCATGGTGCGATAGGTATCTCCATTGATAATAATGGTTGCGCCGTCCTCATTTTCAAAGCTATATGGGCGAATGATGCCTCCGTGCCGTAAACCGCACTAAGCAGTCACTCGTAATGTGTACATTGGCTTCTGCAAGACCACGTGTGGGTTTTCTGAGTCCCAAATACGGCAATTTTGCTTATCAACGTACCCACCAATAAGAAAATGAGCTTCATTCGAAAAGATTTTTTTTGCATAATCTACATTATCGTGCTGTTGGCCAAATAAATCCCAACGTTGCTTTAACTAAAATCGTTTCGTTACCTTTAGTGGAGATAATATACTGAATTTTCTGACCGAATTAAATAACATAAGTATATATGATATATAAGTATATACGATATAACGCTTTCTCTTATATCGTTTCTAATATTTACTTTTAAATGTTCGATTATTTGTTTTACTTGTGTTGATTTTATTGATAGCTAGATTTTGACTTGACTTACTCAAAAACAACTCAACGTCATAAGATACAATTATAAAACTAACTCGAGACTACTTTGTATATCTATGGTACTATAAAGACTATATTTTTTTTGCTCGTAGAATAGCAAGCTACTATATTGTTCTTTTATGTCCATCTCAGCATGAGGTAGAATTAGCCTAACATTCGCGAAATGTACGTTTATAGGATACGAAAATAATCCAAATGCTAACTGAAATTCCATTACAGTTGGATAATCGCTCTTATTGCCTTTCGAGAAAAGAACGTGCGTTTCGTGAACGTTTGGTTAATTCTAGCTTAACTGTCAAATTAAAAATTGTGATCTTACAAGTTGTACCTATTGGTGAAGCAGCCAATTGCTCTGTTTCTGGATTTTTAAAACACATCAAGAGGATTATTGTGATGTTATAAAGAAACATAGCCAGCAAGAATAACATCATGTCAATCTATTTTTATTTACTTCACATAGCTAAGTGGACGTAACATGGAAGAAAAAATCCGTCATCTAAAGGGAAATCATTGCTATGTTCTTATCTTTAGTTTTATCACTCTCGTTAAATTACTTTCTTCTTGAATGGTGAATTAATGATCACGATTACGATTATTTTCTGTGCGACAGTCAAAATACACCCAGCTAATAACATAACATAATGCAGGATGTGAGTTTTGGTGAGCAGAACTCAAAAACATATTTGTATTTCTCGAACCCACCAAATTAGTTTTATTTGTCAAAAACTTTTTTTTTTTTTTGATATTTTAACAATATTTTTGATTAACAAAATATTTGTAATCGATTCTCAAAATTCAAAGTCTTTTGAAAAAACGGTATACAAAGCCAGTTTTTATAAATGAAATTTTAATTTGATACCTTTCATCTGTTACTTACCATTAGAACAACTTGTCGTTAAAGTTGGGTTTAGTAAAAAGTAACTTTAGCTAAAATTAACTATAAAGCGACCTTTCACTTTTTAAACGAAACAGCATTCATACTGTGATTGCGACTTCGGTAAATACAGTTGGAATCTTTATTCTGGACAGACTAACAAAAGAGTGTTGAAAAAGATATATAGTATACATCTTCGCTATATAGTGCATCACTTTTCGTTGGTGAATGGTCGTTTCTTTTGCACATATATACAATAAGTATCAATACAGTGTGCGATTTAGTGGAATCCCAATACTACCGCGTAATACTGAAATAGCGTTAAGCGGGGTCTTACTGTGCAACTCATTGATAAAATAAAGTTAATTTTTTTCAAAATATGGCAGTACCGGAGTAATGTCGATAATATGTGTGGCAACGACGAGCTTTTTTTGTTGTGTTTACTTATTTTGTTTATATTTGAAGTTGCCACAATAGAAGTAGTATATTATATGGCAAGTTCAAACATAAACTTAACTTTAAAAGTTAAATGTAGGATGATCCCCTTTAGCTTAACGCTCACTTCTTATCTGCCCGTTACAACCCTGCCTTTAGTTAAAGGTAAGTTGTAATAATGGCCCTAAGCATTATCATACATTACATTTTAAGTATGTAACGTTATTTACATAACATACACACATAATTGGTCATTACAACCCTTCAGTCAGGATTACGACCTAGTTTCTCACACCACTTATGTTGCATGTGTTAATTTTATACATGAGTGGCGGGACCTACAGTTTAAAGTCGACTCCGAACGACAGATTTTTTATTTACTCAGAGTTTTTGCCAGAAATCTGCTGAGAGAAAGTCGCCGAAGAAATAATTTTTGCATTCTGTTTTGATGTCTGGCCTGGAGCTCGAACACTGGCTTTACGTCTAATAAGCCAACACACTTCCTACTAGACTACGACGACTTCATGTAACGTTATGTAGTAGTTGCAAATTCCTCTAAAGCATTGTACCCAACTAATTATTAGCTCTAGCTAGATTGAAACTTACAATGTCATCACATGTATGTACAGTGACGTGAAAAATAATGACACCAATACTACCGCTGCACGGTGGTACCAATGACGAGTTTAGCCCGAAAAAAGTCGTTTTGTCAGATCGTACATATGTGAATTTTTTGTTTGGTTTTGTAATGACAAGTCTTCAGCCTACATAACGGTATAAAATTTTGTTATTATATCAGCAATATTAATACTGCAGTGGTGTTTTAAACACAAACAATAGATTTAGTTTTTTTTTAATAACAGACTTGACAATATTTTAGTTTGGTTTGGAGATTTTGTCAAATAAAGCGAAAGTATATTCCTTATTATTTTGGGGTTTAATTTATACAATTGGGGTATGTATTTTTATAATTCCTAATATGCCGGCGATTTTGCATTTCGTTCAGAAAAAAATACGTGTAAACTGAGATGTATTCGTTAATTGTGCAATTTTAATTGCATTATAACTTGTGCCAGAGTTTTAATTGTGAATTTAACCCGATTTAGCAAAATATTTTATATTGTTATCATCTATAATATGTGGCCAGTTAAATGGTAAAAAAATTTCCTGCCGATCTCTGCCTGAAAGCTTTCATATCAAATCATTTAGTTGCGATGTCTATCACCAAAAAATAATTGTTTAATGTTTGGTTCTTTGAAAAGGTGCAAGAAAAAAATTTAATGCTGTTATATATTACATATTTATGAAAATTGGTATAAAAAATGATGAAAATGATAGCTATACAAAAAAATTAAAGGAAGCAGGTAGAAATTTCATCACACAATTGTCGAAAAAATGGTCCATGGTACATCGAACAAAGAATATGTCGTTCTTCCTAGTAAGAAAACTCGGACGAAAGTACCATTGGCGGACCGTCAACGTCAAAATACGGACGACCTTCTAAACCGTTTTTAGAAATAGGAGAAAGATCTAAACAATCTAAAACAAAGCACTTTGTAAACTCTTGTTCCCCTGAAGAGCTAACATTTGCTGCTGCTAGCAGCCTTTAAAATAAGGCATAAGGACTGCTTCAGACGTTATTAGAACTATAGATAATTCTCCAAAAAGGCCATTTAAAATAAAAACGTTCTTAAGCACGCCATCTAAAGAATCAATACCTTATAGCAGTGAAGAAGCGCTAGCGATGTATATTGACGGAAAATACTCAAAAGTTCGTATCTTTCTATGCGTACGGGTGCCAAAAAACGTAATGCGGATATATACCCCTCTTATAAAAACCTTTTGGTTGCCAAAAAAGAATGCTATCTAAGCAATAGTATAAAAATTTCAGAAATATCTGCCGAAGTAAATTTGCAAAGCTTAGTTGATCATATGACAAATAGGCTAGTAAAGCTACAAAAAGAAAGGCGGGAAGAATTTACTTGTTCATCACTAATGTTGACATATAAATGGGGATGTGATGGAAGTAGTAGTCACTCAACATACAAGCAGACGTTCAGTGATCATGATATACAAACGGATCAGCATTTGTTTGCAGTGTGTTTAGTTCCTCTGGAGTTAAAAAATTATGATAAAGTTATATGGCAAAACCCAAGGCCTTCATCACCGCGCTTTTGCAGGCCAATTAAAATTACATTTAAAAAAGAAACTAAATCATTGATTACTCAAGAAATTGATATTATACAAACGCAGATAGATGCAATTTCTCCAACTTTAATTCAGGTTAACGAAAACGTACTACATGTAAACCATATATTCTTTTTGACAATGATCGATGGTAAAGTTTTTTCAACAATCGCAAATTTGTCGCCACAAAGATGTGGAATTTGTGGAGCGCCACCTAGTGCAATGAATGACATAAACAAAATTAAAGTATTGAAACCGAATGAAAGCCTTTACGAGTACGGTCTATCGACTTTACATGCTTGGATAAGGATATTTGAATGTATTTTGCATATTGCATATAAACTTGATTTAAAAAATGGCAAGCTCGGGGAGAATCGGAAAGGGCTTTAATTGAAACAAGGAAGGAAATGATAATTGATAGGATGAAAGAAGAGATGAACTTGTTAGTCGATATACCAAAGCCAGGCCACGGAACTACTAGTGATGGAAACACTGCCAGACGGTTTTTTCAGCAACCATGTGTAGGGTCACAAATAACTGGCGTGAACGAAAATTTAATTAGGAGACTTGGCATTATTTTACGAACTATGGCATCCGGCTACGCACTTAATGCAGAAGCGTTTCGAGCTTATGCTTTCGAAACTGCGGAATTATACGTGGAATTTTATCCTTGGTATTGTATGTCACCTAGCGTTCATAAAATACTTGTTCATGGTGCAGACATCATTCAAAATGCTGCTCTGCCTATTGCAATGTTATCCGAGGAGGCGCTTGAATCCCGCAACAAGGATTCTAGATATGTTAGAGAACATAATGCTCGAAAAATGTCACGGAAGAATAACATCGAAGATCTTTTTAACAATCTTCTATTTTCATCGGATCCATGCATATCGTCTCTTTCTACAAAGCTGTCGAATAGAAATCCAGAACCATTATATCAGGAGTCAATTGCTTTACTTTTAGATACTTCTATTTTAAATGAAGAAAACCTTTCAGATGAATCGGATGAAGCGGAAAACCATTCAGATGAATAAACATTTATGTAAATATATGTACATATGTATATATTTAAAATACACAATTATGTTAATTATTTTTAATAAACAAAACCTTACTTATTTTTAATAAAACCTTTAAAACACAATATTCCTATCTTTTTTTATATTTTTACAACTTTTATTATTCATTATGCTCTCAGTGAAAATATTTACATATACAAAGTAACGCACTCATTATATCAACTTGTTTTGTATGAAAAATTAAACCCCCCCCCCCCCCTTAATCGAATCCGCCCATTTTTGGCGTGAGCTCGCACCATACCAAATCACTTATTCCCTCTAAGTGCTTTTAAACAAGAGTTATGCATTTTTTCGCGCTAAATTCGTCATTGGGACCACTGTGCGCTGGCATTAAGAATATACTGAGAATTCCAAACTGTTTATTGCTTTCCTAACAGTGTGAAATCCTCGAACTGAATTAAGTTAATTAAACAACAGTGAACACAGTAAAGCATGGTGGAGGAGACCATTTTCCTACTATGATTAGGTCGCAATATCGCAATGTATATATAAAATAACGGATTCTGTTGTAATTGTTCGAAATTACTCGCTACATTATGTCAAATAAAAATATTCCGCTTCAATGTGTGTTCCATACAAGCTGAAAATATATGCAGTTTCTTATCAAAAGTTTCTTATTTCACATAATTTCTCAAACTTTTAAATGTCACATTGATGTCCTAATAATTTTCACATAATTGCATATAATAATTTTCGTAACTAAAATAACCGTCTGCGTTGAAGTTTGAACAGAAAGAGAAAGATTTTATTTATTTCAATTATCTTAAATCTAATGTAATATAATCTCAATTCTATTTTGTCTCTTATCATAATAGCACTTATAGGCAATTTACACTACAGCGAAATCTAGTAGATTAGATTTCAAATCTTGCTCAAAATCTACATCATTTACACTGGATTTATTTGACAGTAGCAAGATTTCATTTTAATAACAAAAACAGCTGACTGAAATTTAAAAGAAAATAATAATATTTTAGTTTAACCCTAATCAAGTCAGGAACAATTTTTACAAATCCAGTTAAAATGTGTTTCAGAGGCACATACAAAGAATTTACGTATTAATTTTGTTAACTTATTTTCATTTTATTAAATTTTTTCTTCTCAGTTACATAAATGAAATATTATTTATTTATTTTCGCATTTTAAGCAAACTAGAACTTTTGAACAATGTTCGTTGCAAGTATTTTTGTGGTAAATACTGCAAGACTGCGTACATACATACATACATAATTGGCCATTACAACCCTTCAGTCAGGATTACGGCCTAGCTTCTCACACCACTCATGTTGTGTGCGTTAATTTTATACGTGAGTGGCGGGACGTACAGTTTAACGTCGACTCCGAACGACAGAATTTTGAGAAACTTTTTCATGGCAGTTTATTTTACTCTCAGAGTTTTTGCCAGAAATCTGCTGAGAGGAAGTCGCCGAAGAAATATTTTTTTTTTTCATATTTCATTTTTGATGTCTGACCTGGGATACGAACCCGGGCTTTACGAATAGTAAGCCAACACACTACCTACTACACCACAGCGACTTCAGACTGCGTACACATTCTGCATATCTTCGGTGAGCACTTATAACATCTACGTCGCATATCTGTCTGCCTTCGCTGGTTTGAGAATTCATCCTCGTGTTGTATGGACCGAACATTGGACAAATTATTTTTATTTAATTTTAGAAGACTGCGGCAAATAATGAGTGCCAGAACTCGTCGTAACTCATTATACCTCATTATAACTCATTATTATATTTAATTTTGTTGTTCACCAACAATAGAAGTAATAGTTTGCGTTCCCATATGTGCCTCATAGACACATTTTGACATGATTAAAAACATTTTTGATTGAAACAAAATAAAAAATAAAAAGAAAATAAATTAATTTCTAAAATTTGTAAATTCTAAATAAAACAACTGAAAGTAGGAATTCAAGAACCAGTAAGAACTAGAACCTATATACAAGGAAGTTACAACATGACCAAGTGAAATATGTGTCGGAGAGGCACATGTTGACTTGATTAGGGTTAAATTGAAATGTAATTTTTTTCCTGCTCAGCGTTGTATTTTTAAGTACTATTTGGCAAAACACTTAGTTGCATTTGTATTTTTACTAGATTTTGAGTAGATTTTGCCGAAATCTACTAAATAAGTAGATTTTGTTTTGTATGAGAAATCTAGTTAAAATCAACTAGATTTGGCTCGAAATCTCATAAGTACTAGATTTCGCTGTAGTGTAAATGGCCTATTACTCTTATTTCTCTTATGACTAAGTTGAATAATAAAATATAATGGGTAGGTTATCGTTAGTGTAATTAATATAATATTAAGTGAGGCGGGTTCATATGTGAGGACATTTATATCACTATATACATACATATGTATGTATATACAAATGTATACATCTATGAAGGATCGGGGCAGTCAGTTATAATTTCTAATGAACTTTTTTATTATACCAACAATTACGAAACTTTAATTGAAATTTAAAAAACAGGTAAAATGACTATCTTGGACAAAGAAGCGTTAACACGTTTAGATTTTTAATTACGTTCAACGCCTACCAAACAGCTATAACATTATGCCTTTGACAACTTTCCAATGTCTGCTTATGATTTATGGTATCGTTTAGACATTCAACAGTAAAATCAATTAGAAAATTTACTTACTTAATTGGCCATAACAACCCGATTAACGGATTTCGGCCTGCCGCAACACATCCTTCCAGGCGCCTCTGCTTCTTGCGCGCCTACGCCAGTTGGTCACACCAACCGATGACAGGGCTCCCTCGATTTGGTCCTTCCAACGGATACAAGGTCGTCCTCTTCGCCGACTTCCGCAGATCCCCGCATCAAACACCCGTCTCGCTGGAGCATCCTCCTCCATTCGAACGACATGGCCGAGCCAGCGCAGCCGCTGGATATTAATACGCTGTACAACGTCCATGTCGTTGAAGAGCTCATTGAGCTCACTATTGTATCGAATGCGGAAATCATCGCCAACACGTACTGGACCGAAGATCTTACGCAGTACTTTTCTCTCGAACACTCTCAAGGCTGCTGCATCAGTACTTAATAGGGTCCATGCCTCTGCGCCATAAAGAAGCACGGGTAGGATGAGCGTCTTGTAGAGTGTTAGCTTCGTCGTACGAGAGAGGTCTCTACTACTCAATTGCGTATTGAGACCATAGTAGCACCTGTTGGCAAGAGTGATCCAGCGCTTGATCTCCAAACTGACATCATTTGTGGTGGTAGCGGCGGAGCCAAGATAAATAAATTCCTTGACTGTTTCAAAAGTATAGTTATCGGCCGTAATCTGAGAACCAATACGCCGCACGTCTCTACTTGTCGATAACATATACTTTGTTTTGCCCTCATTTACTGCCAAACCCATCTTAGTAGACTCGCGTTCAATAGCACTAAAGGCAGCAGTAACATCTCGCTTCGTACGCCCTATGATGTCAATATCGTCAGCGTACGCAAGCAACTGGACACTTTTTTTAAAAATAGTGCCACTGCGATGCACTCCTGCCTTTCGCAGAACACTCTCCATGACGAAGTTGAAGAGGTCGCATGATAAGGGGTCGTCTTGTCTGAAACCTCGCACGGTATCAAAAGGCTCGGAGAGGTCTATTCCTACCTTGACGGACCTACAGGAATTGCTCAACGTCATTCTGCATAGCCTTATCAGCTTCGCAGGTATACCGAGCTCAGACATTGCGGCAAAAACACGATCCCTTATGGGGCTATCAAAGGCAGCCTTATAGTCGACAAAAAGATGGTGTGTGTCGACTTGTTTCTCGTGGGTCTTTTCCAGGATTTGGCGTAGTGTGAAGATCTGGTCGATGGTGGACTTACCAGGTCTGAAGCCGCACTGATAAGGTCCAATCAGTGTTTTGACGAGTGGCTTCAGTCATTCACACAATACGCCTGTAAGAACCTTATATGCGATAGGGAGAAGGCTTATACCCCTATAGTTGGCGCATATAGTAGGGTCTCTCTTTTTCAGGGCAGGACAGAGGACACTGAGGTTCCAATCGTTGGGCATACTTTCCTCTAGCCATATTTTGTAAATAAGCTGGTGCATGCGCCCTACCAACTCATTACATCCGGTCTTAAACAATTCAGCGGGGAGGCCATCAGGACCTGCCGCTTTATTGTTTTTAAGTCGCGTAATCGCGACTTTGACCTCTTCATGGCTAGGCGGCGGAATCTCCACGCCGTCATCATCGATCGGGTTCGGAACATCATATCTAAAGGCGGTATTGGTGTCGTCATCGCCTTGTAGCAGAGTAGAGAAGTGTTTCCTCCATAACCTCAGTACTCCCTGCGGATCTGTTACTAAGTTTCCATTTTCGTCCTTGCAGGAAGACGCTCCGGGTTTATAACCCTCGGTTAGACGCTTAACCTTTTGATAGAATTTTCGAGCGTCATTCCTACATCTATACATCTCGATTTCCTCACGCTCACGCCTTTCCTGCTCCCTCTTCTTGCGTCTGAAAAGGCGTCTCTCGTCCCTTCTCTTCTCTCTATAGTTATCGAGAATGGCTCGCGTAGCGGCTGACTGCAACGTTTTCTTGTATGCGGCGTTTTTCGCTGCAGTTGCCTCGCGACACTCCTCATCGTACCATTGATTTCGTTGGGGTGGGCGTTCGAAACCAAGGACTGTTTCCGCAGTAGTGCGTAAGGAGTGGGAGATGTTGGCCCACAGTCCGCCGATGTCGTTGAGATTAGATGGGGAACGACGGAGCTTATCCGAGAGTTGAGCGGAGAACGCCTCAGCTGTCCTTTGTGATCGCAGCTTCTTAACTTCCAGCTTTCGCAATGCACTAGAGTGCGCAGAACTCGAAGCGCTAATGCGCAATCGAAACTTGGCTGCGACAAGGTAGTGGTCCGAGTCGATGTTTGGACCTCTGAATGTGCGCACATCTAGTACACTGGATACGTGCCTTCCGTCTATCACAATATGATCGATCTGGTTGGATGTTGATCGATCAGGGGACATCCATGTGGCTTTGTGAATGTCGAGATGTTGAAACTTAGTGCTACATACTACCATGTTACGCGCCGCGGCGAAATCGATCAGCCTCATACCATTGGAGGTAGTGTTCGAGTGGAGGCTGAACTGTCCGACAGTGGGGCCAAAGATACCTTCCTGCCCGACCTTAGCATTGAAATCTCCGAGGACGATTTTGGCGTCATGGGTCGGGCACTTATCATATACGTCCTCGAGTTTAGCGTAGAAGGCATTCTTAACCACATCGTCCTTTTCTTCCGTCGGGGCGTGAGCACAAATTAGGCTGATGTTGTAGTATTTTGCCCTGATGCGGATTGTGGCTATTCTTTCGTTCACAGGCGTGAACCCAGAGACAAGGTGTCGAAGTCTCTTATTAACCACAAAACCGCATCCGAATTCGTGCTTATCAACATGGCAGCTGTAATACACATCGAAAGATGCCAGCCTTTTGTATCCTTGCCCTATCCATCGCATTTCCTGTATGGAAGTGATGTCCGTCTTACATTTCTTGAGGGCATCCGCCAGCTGGGCGGAAGCGCCTACCCTATAAAGGGTGCGGACGTTCCAAGTGGCTATTCTTAAATCGTTGTCCTTTGAACGTTTGCCGTGGTGGTCAACTTTTGAGGGGATCTTTTTTAGGTCTGTTGTTCCGTTTTTCATTGGAGCAAATTTTTACGTGGTGGGTTCCAAGCCCTACGCACAACCCAAATTTGACGTCCAGGGGATTAGACTTCGCTGCACGCATTAGTTGACATCTAGCGGGTGCTAGAATGCCATCCAGGAGGGGCCACGAGGAGGCTGCGTGTCAACTTGAATACAGCAAGACAAGGATCGTCCTGGTGGTCGCCAAGTTGACCACAATCAGAAACTTTACCTTATTTGCATGCATTCCATCCCTCCCTAGAAAGAAAAAATTAGAAAATTTTCAAGTTTAAAAATTATTTTCAGTTCAGTATATACTTAGGTGCAAAAGAACTGTAAAACATTTTAAGGCTGTGAAGCTTTAACTACATACATACGGATGGAGGTATGTACAGTGTAAATGAATGTATCAGTAAATTCTAGTTCAGTACTCACAAGATTTGCAAATGTACACCTTAGCTGAAGTTCTTTTTTTAGTTTTTGTTTTACCAAATCATCCGACTTATTTCATAATCTTGAAACCTACACACATATTGTATGTACGTTTTCCCTTGACATACACTGCGGTTCATCAGGATAGAACCAACATATTTTAAAGTAAAAAAACTGTATAAATTGCAAATACAGATTGAATAAAAAAATTTGGTTCTGCAGAAAGATAGTTGATACTGTAAATGATAATTTAAGCACAAAAAATTTTATAAAAATGAATTATAACAGTACTTTTTCACTTTCTTTGTAGTCAAGTATAAAATTTTTCATTTATTTTTTGGTTCAACAGAATAGAACCATGTGCATTTTTAACGTAAATCAGTAGGCTGTTGTATTAAAGCTTTATAAAAACCAAATATAATTAAAATCACAGTTTGCGACTGCAGTTATCTAAATCCATATGTGAAGAAAAAGTTCTTTAAATTCGTCGGAAATGGTAAAAACTGATGTTTACCATTCTGAAAATTATTCTTATCGCGAAATCGATAGACAAATAGGACGAAGTCATAATGTGGTAATAAATTACATAAAACATCATGAAACATGTAATAAAAATTACAAAGGAGGTACTCAGACAGCTCTAACACCACAGGATAAGCTAAAAATTCTTCGAATTGCCTCAAATTCAGCCCATTCTACCTCTAAAATTAAGCATTTAGCAGGAGTTAAAGCAAGTACATCTACTGTTCGTCACGCTATTTTAAGCAGTGAACATTTACAAGTCCGAAAACTAAAGAAAAAACCTCCATTAAATGCAATCCGTCAACAACAGCGCCCTCAGTTTGCCATAGATCATATGGCATGAGATGTTCAATAGCATAACGCCCCTCTCTGCTGTAATGGCGGCTCAGAAATTTTTGGTCCTAAAGCATATCGTGAAAATAAAAGTTATAGCCATCCAAACGAAATTTTTTTCATCCGAAAAAATTACTTTTCGCCAGTCGTTTTCGCTTAATTATCTTTGAACATCACGTTTTCCCTTGACATATGTACGTTATTATGTATGAAACTTTTTAGAAAGTTGTTAAAGTTTCTTAGTGTTTCCTTCTTTTTGAAATGAACTAGAAAGAATTTTTGAAAATTCTCAAATTTGTACATACAGACCGTGTCTTCCTTCTACTTGAACAAATATGTTTCTGAATTGATAAATAAAGCTCTCTAATGCCTGGATGATATAAATTCATGAGAGTTTTCAAAATATCATTAACATATTCTCTCTGCATTATGATATTAAACTTTTAACTTTTTATACATCTGTTTTTTGAAATTCAAGAAAAAGAAGAATATTTAAGAAATGAATATACACCCTTGAGTAGGCACTCTTGTGCCTGGAATTTCATGTGCAATTTTACTAAAAAGTTAAAATGTTAGTGAACAATTTTTTAAGTATTTGTTTCATAATAGTTAAGAATTAAAGGAATACATATATCAATTACAAATATTATATGAAAAATGTAACTAAAAAACGTTAAGAAATATAATTATAAATAATACGGTGCGACAGTGAAAATACACCCGAGTAACTACATAGTCTAAATTATTCACTAGGTTGAGTAGAACTCAAAAATGCTTTTTTTTGTTTTTCTCGAACCCTCCAAACTTGTTTTATTTGACAAAAACGGTTTTTATGATCTTTTCGCACAAAATTATTGATTACCCAAATATTTAAAAAATGCAAGATTTTTTAAAAAGGGTAGAGATTAGTCTGTAAAACTGTATACATAAACATTTTGTTCAAACTTATATGTTATGAGTTTTGATGGGGTAAACTTGGAAAATATTATTTCTTTCTTATTTTTTCAAATTTGGCCATTCTTAATTGCAAAATTTAAATAAAAAATATGAAATAAGTGGCAATATTCTGAAAGTGCATTATATTGTGAAGAGATTGATACTTCGATTGATAAAATTGGACATTGCGGTGAACGCAAATTATGAATTTAACAAGTTAGCTGAAAGAAAGAATAAGCGACAGTGGGGTATTAGGATACTGAAGGTTTGGAGAAGCAGTTCAGCTGCAAGTTCTGCCTGATCTCAGCATTTGATGGCGGGTTAGTCGATATTTTACGTCACTGGTTTAGTCTCGAGACCGCGGAAATCAAAAAGCCACCGGATTGAACTGACGCGGAATAGCATTCAGCAAAGAACTCGTACCGCTTCAGGTCATTGTTGCAGTGTTTCCGACATTATTGCTAACAAGTCTCCGCAAGATAACGTCAGCAGGGTTTTTTAAGTTTAAATAACTTATGTAAATACTTTTGATTTCATTATATACCAGCTTGAAGCCAATACAATAATAACGACGACAGTAGTCTCAGAAAAAAAAATATGTTAGACAATTTAAAAAAAAGAAAGAGAACCGAGGTCGTAAAAAATAATCATCAAAAACATACATAAAAGGCACAATAAGACATGGTATCAGAAGACTGGATTGTTTCACTGGAGCTGTTACTTTTAGCGCCAAACAATTCGTATGTGTATCTGGCTGTATGTATGAGTACTAAAATTTATTTATTTATCAATTAATCTACCAACAGTATGATTGGAAATATAGAATCATGATACGGAAGTAGATGCATGCAAATTTGCGCGTGACATGAATGTCTTTACGAACATTTCATTACCGCTTTGAATTGGCCATTAACAGCTATTCTGTCAGCTTCTGTTAAACGAAGGAATGCAGTGACAACAATCACTTCTCCACGACCGTCTGAGTCATGATTTTTTGCCTGCAGAAAGGCTTTAACACTTTTACTCTCATAATTATTGCCCTGCATTAATTAATTAGTATGAATCATATTATAATTATGTATTAAATGTAATTTACAAAGTGGACTTTACGTCATTATCTTATAAACACAATAAACACAACACAACAAGCATAACAATCTCTCTAGAACATAATATGTAAGAGTATCAGCCCAACCTAAATTACGGCGTAATGCGTAACGTAATTTAGCGCCCAGCTTTTACGATGTAATGAGCAACCTAAATAAAAGCGTCAACGTTGTGCCAAGAACAGTAACGTTAACTTACCATGTTAAATAAAAATCGGCAAATAAAAATAAAAAATAGAGATAAAATCGCAAAATTGGACTGAAAGCAGCTAACATGTCATTACTTAACAATAACAAATGTAATATAAAAGTAAACAAATAAAAAAATCACTTGTTTTACAACAAACTTCACTCCTTTGCGCTCTGTCAAAATTGGATTTTCCAATTGCAAAGCGTTAATGCCGCGTAATTATGGTTGGTCTCATACATTTTATATGGGCATGAGAAATTTTGACATTTATTTTGCGCTTTACGCCGTAATTTAGGTTGGGCTGTATATGAAAATAATTATATTAAAACGAAAGAAACAACAAGTGACGATGCTGCTGCTGCGCATTTAGGCTAAAGCCCGGGTAGCCAAATGTTCACAGAACGTACATACGTTCGTTATTAGCAAATGCTTGCCGAAATTACTTTACAGTTCGGTAATCGCTTTGATTGCTTTTCGTTTTCTAAAAACGAAAGTATGTTCGGTGGACAGCCGACATGTCCATTAAGCTGGATTCACCCATTGTTCCGAAAATTCCAAAATTTTTGTTCCGAAACAATTCTTTTTATATGTAGTTTGACGTTTCTCTTTTTGAGAGAGAGAACGAAAGAGAGTAAGATTGCTTCGGAAGAATTTCAGCTCGTATTGGTTTAATTTTAATTTTTGTTCTGAAACAATCGTACTCCGCTGCCAGATATTTTAATTTTTGAAGTAAAGTTGAACTGAGCTGCCAAATCATACATTTGTATGTATATAAGTATAATAAAATACAGAGCGGTTGTTTAAAACTGTTTGTTTGGTTATAATATATATTTATTTTATTTTATTTTTAATAATATTAATATTATAATTAAATTATAATACAATAATAAATTTAAGGAGTACTAGCTACTGGGGCTTTCGACTCCGATGAATAATCTATATACATTTTAAATAAGATTTTGTAAACGATTTTCAGATATGAATTTGTAAATTAGTTTAATATTATTTTCAGATATGTTATTGAGGAGGTCAGTTGGTGTGTTTGATCCGAAGTTGAGAATTCTGGATGTATTGAATGTGGTGCACTCGTCAAGAATGTGGGTGATATTAAGTTGTGTATGGCAGGTTGGACAAATTGGGGGTGAAGTTTTGTTGTAAATATGCTGATGGGTGAATTTACAATGACCAATTCTAAGACGAACAATTGTTGTAGTTTCTCTTCTGGAACAGTTCCTTGGATATATTGGTTTATTACCCATTGGATTCATGAATTTATATCTGTGTTGATAGTTGGACCATTTTTGAGTTTTAGTTAACATCAAAAAGTTAGAGATTGTGTTTAATATATCACGGGCTTCCCAGGTTGAGTATTTTATTAAAGGACGACGTTTTGCTTCTTCAGCAGCTGAATCAGCGTATTCATTACCAATAATGCCGACATGGGATGGAACCCACATTAACTTGATTTTACTTGAGTATTGAATGCAGAGATTTCTAATTTGGTTAATTAGAGGTGAATCGTACTGAGAGCTTTTGATAGCTAGTATAGATGAAAGGCTGTCCGAGCAAATTATATATTTGGAATTATTTTGTGTGGCGAATTGAACAGCAAAGAGGATGGCCAATGCTTCAGCGGTAAAGTTGGAGCAATAGTCATCAATGAAACCGGAACTAATAAGGCTGCCATCTTGGGTTACCGTTGCAAAAGTTGTAAAGTTAGTTGATTTAGATCCATCTGTGTAAAGAAAGACCCAATTACTGCGAATAAAGCTATCGGTGATGTTGTTAAACATTTGCTTGTAAATAGATGGTGAGGTAGTGCCTTTAGGTAGGCCTACTAAAGATAGTATAAAAGAGTGTTTATTTGTTTGCCATGGTGGCTCTGTTTGCTTTTTAATAATTATGGGTTGAATTTGTAGGTTAATATTTCTGGAAAAATTGATACATCTGACGATGGTAGATTCCAGCCTCTGGATTCTTATCCCATTAATTGTTTTCTTTACCTCTTGAAATAGAATTTGGTTCCGGGAAACAAAAAGCTTAGGTATAAGTTTGTACGTTAGGTGGGTGGTACGCTCTTCGATAGAAGGCATACCAGCTTCAGCCAAAAGATTTGTAATGGGACTAGTAGGAAAAGCCCCAATGCTTCGACGAACCGCTGCATGATACGGTCCCTGTAATAATTTAATATGCGATGCGGCGCACCATCCGTAGATAGGAAGAGCGTAATCAATTTTTGAAAGAAATATTGCTCGCGTTATATTTGTCATAGTAGAAATATGTATTCTAAAATTTTTTGATGTTAAGTATTTTACAATATTTAATCTCGAGTTCAGGTTTTTTCTAAGTTGTTGACAGTGTTCTTTAAATGTATAATTTTTGTCAAAAACAACGCCTAGGATGCGTAAATTATTTACTCGTTTAATTTTTTTGCTATTATATTCAACTTCAAAGCTCGGACAATTATGTTTTTTGCAAATGTGTAATATTGCACATTTTTCAATAGAAAGTTTTGCTCCGGATTTTGTTCCCCATTCATCAATTTTTTTTAAAGTTTCTGAAAAAATATCCTTTACTTTGTTGTTATCGTTGTTTTTTGTAAAAATCACAGCATCGTCAGCATAAATTGCGTGCTCGATGTGTTTTTGACTAGATATGATTTTGCTAAATTCATTGAAAGCAATTATAAATAGCACTACAGATAATGGCGATCCTTGGGGGATGCCATTGTTTAAAGGAAGGGTTCTGGAGACATATCCATTTATTCTGACTTTCAGTTTCCGGTTGCTCAAAAAATTTTTTATTATAGAGTACATGTTATTACCTATTTTCCAATTGACTAGCTGTTGTAGAATTACGTGAATACCGATCCTATCAAACGCTTTTTCAAAGTCGGTTGATAAGATACGAACGTGGTTACGACTTGACAGAGCTTTTGATATAAAATGTTGAAGGTAGATAAGAACATCGTCAGTTCCTTGTTTCTTCATAAATGCAACCTGATTGGGTGTAATAAAATTGTTAGTTTGAATAAACCACATGAGACGCCTTGCGATGATTTTTTCTAAAATTTTACTGATACAAGAGAGTAGGGAGATTGGTCTGAAACCAGAGACTGTATGATGATCTTTGTTGGGCTTTGGGATTGGGATTAAAACGGCAGTTTTCCATGCTTGTGGAAAAACGTTAGATGAAAAAACATTGTTGTACAGGAAGAGCATATGTTTTTTTGTTGACTCACTCAGATTTTTTAACATTGGATAAGAAATACGGTCATCACCGGGCGTTTTACCTTTGGCAGACAACATGGCATCTTCTAATTCCATAATGTTAAATGGGGTTTCAATTATTTTTGCATATTTATTACGGTTCTGAGGGTTGTAGATGTGGCTTGTAGAATGCAATTTGTTTACCCGAAAGTCTTGCGAGAAATTGTTATCTTCGGATTGTTCAGACCAATGCGATGCAAAGCAATTGGCAATATCAGTGGCATCAGTAATAGTAGTTGGACCAGACTGTATACTGTTTATTATATTTGAGTTTTTTGAACCTGTTATTCTTTTTATATCGTTCCAGATACGTTGCGAGGAGGAATTGGGGTTAATATTGGACGTGAATTTTTGTAGACACATGGCTTTACTATCTTTAACAGCTTTTCGGAATAAGGCATTATGTTTTTTGTATAGAATCAAATTGTTATCATTTCTAACTCGTTTAAAATTATGAAATAGCCTTTGTTTTTCATTACGCAAAGTATTTAGATTGGAGTTCCACCAAACTACTCGGGGCCTGGGGCATTTACCTTTCGTTTGTGGAATACTGACGTTTGCTGCTGATCTAATACACTTGACTAAAGCTGCTGCTTGTTGGTTAATATTCGTGGTAATATTGTATTTAGAGATATTTTCGTTGCATTTTTGTTGATATAAAGGCCAGTTAGCAGATTCCGTTTTATATTTTGGCTTCCAATTTGATTTTGTATGAACTGCACTTTTTTCAATTGTTATTAGAATTGGATAATGGTCGCTACCATAAAGACTCGACAGAGTTTTCCAGAAACATAAAGGTGCAAGTTGGGGGGAGCTTAAGGTGATATCTACATTAGAAAATGTGTTATGGGTAGAAAAATGAGTGGGGGAACCATTGTTTAATACGATAAGGTCTTCATTGAATATAAGATTTTCGAGTATTATACCCCGAGAGTTAGAATCTGTTGACCCCCAGAGTGGGCTCCATGAGTTTAGGTCTCCAGTGATCAGGTAAGGAGGACTTAAGTTGTTAATTATTGTTTTTAACCTTTGTTCAGAAAAGTTTTGGTGAGGGGGAATGTACATGCACGCTACAGTAAGGTTTATACCAGTACTAATTTGGATAGCGGTACAAGCGATGTCATCATTGGTGTATAACAGTTTGTGCGGTATAGTTTTTTTGACGAGGATGCCAATTCCTTGCTTGGCTGACGCGTTATTGGGCAAGTTATGGAAGAATCCATTATATTGTTTCGGAAAAATAATATTTGTGTGATTAACAGGAATGTGGGTCTCTTGAATAGAAATAATATCAGGGTTATAGTCTTTTATAATAAGTTGTAATTCGTGGTAATTATTTATAAGACCGTTTATGTTCCATTGTATTACTTTTAAATCCATATTGAAAGTATAGAGAAAAAATTACTCTTCATCTACGAACATTATTTCTTCTTGTACATTGTATGATGAGTTGTGTGTTGATTGCTTTGGTATATCAAGATTATTGTTTTGTGTAAAATTAAGAATTTCTTTTGTTTTTGTTGGTTTAGTTATTGTTTGACTGTTTGTTGTTTGTTTAGTCATGGATCGTGTGATCATTGAAGGTAATGTTTTAAAATTTTTGTTGCTAGTTGTAGGCTTAAGCAATTTTGTTTCTTGTGTGTTTTTTTTTTGGTGTGCCAATAGGTACGTTGTTATTGTTATTTGATATTACGGGTCTGTTGTTGGGGACAGACAGTATTTTTGTTGTGTTATTGTTGGGGTTTGAATTTTGTTCACTTAAAATGTTGTTTTTTGTAGGTTTGATGTTACAATTTACAGTGTTATTAATGTTTTTGTTGGTTATGACGTCAGAGAACGTTTGCACTAGCGGTGGTGTTGTTGTTTGTGTTTCATATTTTTCTTTGGCTGCTTTTAAAGAGCATTTTTCCTTAGTTTTTATTTTAAGTACTTCTTTGTGCTGTTTAAAGACTTTACATTCTTTAAAATTAGATGGGTGTTCCTCAGAACAGTTAACGCAAAAAGTGCGCGTACATTCAGTGGGTGTGTGTGGGGGTAATGCACATTTTTCACACAACGGGTTGTTTTTACACCATTTTTTGGTGTGGCCAAGACGTTGACAAGATTTACAGCGCATGGGATTGGGGTAGTAAGGTCTTACTTTTACTTTATGCCAAGAAATATCTAGTTTTTCAGGGGTAGAGTACCGATCAAATGTTAAGAGTAGTACACCGCATGGAACTAATTTTTCATCTGAATTTTTCTTTTGATATTTGTAGACTTCAGATACACCTTGCGATTTTAGTTCGCTTACGATTTCGTCTTCGGGAACATTATTTAGATATGGCGCGTATATGGTGCCTTTGGAGGAGTTTAATTTTGAGTGGTATTCGCACTTAATATTGCAAACACCTGGTAAAACTTTGGTTGAAATTAACTTATCGGCGTTCTTCTTATTTCCGGTAAGGAGCAGGAGGTTACCATCACGCAATTCCGAAACGGACAAAATATCGGGACAAACTGACTTTAAAGAACGGTGTACTAAAAAGCAAGAATATTCTTGAATGTTTTTTTCACCAATTGCCGAAAGAATGACATATTTGGGGTCAGGTTTTTGTATGACGGGCAGTTCCGGGAAAATTTGGAGGACATTTTGGATTGAACGTTTCTTTTTGGCTTGGGGGCCTTCCGCTAATGCTGCATAGCGGTTATCCCCCAAATAGGGCGGATCCGACATGTCAACTAACGACTATCCACGAATTTATTGAAGTTACTACCAAGACGAAAATTTTTTGTTATCACTGTACTGGTAGGTTTACAAGTGTAAAAAAGAATAAATAAAATGATCTGCTATACAGCGAGGTAAAGAGAAAGTCAACCGCACGACGCAAAGTTTAGTCGATGACTGATAATATATAACTGTGGAATATTATTAAAGAAACTAAATATTTATTTATTTATTTACATATTTAGCTTATAATTAAAATTATAATATAAAGAATACCAAGAGCAATAGCATCTGAGGCCTTCAGCTCCACAAAGTTAAATATATATTATAACTCCAATTAAGATTGTATATAATAAAGTAGCAAGTATAAGGTAATTAATATTTATATATCGTAAAAGAATTTTTTAATTTTGAGGAACTTTATTAATTTAGCTGTTTTCTGTTGTAAGATTATATATATCAAAATGGATTTAAATGAAGCAGTAGCACTGAAGCTTATTTCGGAAATAAAAAACCGGGCAGAGGATGTTTATATGATATGAGTAACAAAAGTTATAAAAACAATCATATCAAACAAGGTGTGTGGTCAACAATTGCAACCTCTATTGGAATGGGAAGTAAGTTAAATTTTGTTGATGAGTATCAAAATCATTCAATAAGTTGTGATTAATTAATTACAGGAAGCGAATGCCAAGTACTTTGGAAGAGTTTACGTAGGAGGTATAAACCAGCTAAAAGCAAGTACAGTGGAAGGAGTGGAAGTGTGCGATTGGAGCTTAAAGGCTTCTTGAAAATACTGGTGACGGAAATGGACTACTTTGAAAAGTTCTGGGAAGATGATGTGTAAGTTCATTGAAAACCATTTGTTTCATAGTATATTCTTAACCATTCATAATATATTAATATTTTTTAATCATTCAGGTCTAATGTGACAAATTATGTTGATTCCAGCACAAATAGTTTTCGTGATTTGTTTGATCAAATGGCTGAAGAACCTGAGGTCAACGATACATTGGCAGAATTAGTGGAATATCCGACAGATAGTAGTCAGTCCATATGTTCACCTCCTTCTACATCAAAGGAAGCCCAGAAACGGAAAAGATCGCGGATGGCTGACGCAGAAGCAACTTACGAGCAATCCTTAAAAACATTAAACGAACTAGCATCGACAGTACTACAATCCGCATCTGAAAAAATCGATCCCTTTTTTAAGTTTGCAAGAGGAATTTTTAAAGGCACCTGATAATCAAAGGAGCGCATTAAAATTAAAATTAATGACCCTCGTTATTGAGCACCAGAGTAATTAAATAGGATTAAAATGGATTTAGTTTACCTTTTTTAAATGAATTTATATTTTTTAACTATTTTTAAAATGAATTGTATTTAGTATTATCTTTTTTAAATGAGTTTATATTTGTCAACTATTTTTAAAATGAATTGTATTTAGTATTACCTTTTTTAAATGAATTTTTATGTTAACTCTTTTTTTAACCAAATAAAAAAAAACAATCAATCATATTATTTTTACCATGTGTTATGGTTTTTATTTAATTAAAAAAAGGTATATGTAAGTATGTAGAAATGAATGAAATTTATGAAATCCGTGTTAGTTGTTAAAATAATTAGTGTATATATTTCTGACTGCTGCAGCTTCAGCAGATGACCGGTTTGAGCCAACGCGCCCTATCGACCGCAGACCATCATTACTTTCCCTGCGCCACGATCCAGAAATGACAGCACCATCTATGTCTTCTCTGTCAACAAGTTCGGGTTGCATATAAAGCGAGGATGCCCTCTCCCGAAGGAAGTTATGTAGGCAAACAGTTGCTTTTTCAATTTTTGTTACAGTTTCCTTACTGGCAATTATACATTTTCTATAAATTCGAAACCGATTTGCCATTATACCAAATGAATTTTCCACTACCTGGTCTTGGATAGACTTTTGTTGAAATTTTGTTCCTGTGCTGGCATATTTCCGCTGCTACGTCCAGGGTAAGGGCGCATTATATTTGTTCTTAAGGGAAAAGCTTCATCAGCAAGAAACACATACGGGGCTGATATATTAGTGCCAGGTAAAGTCTTTGCTTCAGAAAATTCCATATCCTCAGAATTCTCAAGAATAGCTTTTCCAAACTTACAATTTTTAAAAATTCCACCATCACATGTTGTGGCCCAAGGCTCCAATGTCAACTAATATAAATTTATAATCGGCATCAGCTACATCAAAACGATGCCGTGTGTGTGTTTATAGTTGAACGTTAGGGAATTGTGATTTGGAAATGCCTGTAAATAAACAGTTTCTTATTATTGCTAAAAAAAATGCCAGTTGATATTTAATTACCTGTATAACAACGTGTTTCCCATCTATTGCTCCCAAACAGTTGGGGAAACCCCAACGGGCATAAAACTCGTGTGCAATGCGTTCCCAAGTGCCTTTCGATTGTTTTGGGAATATAAATTGAAATTTATTCCATATAAGTTCAGTTGTTTCTTTTAGTATTTTCGATATAGTGGATGCACCAATTCGAAAGCCATAGTATCCAATCGATTTCATTGAATAGCCACTAGCCAAGTATCTATGGAAACAAAGCTTATTATCAATTCTTCAATATTTTCTGCATCACTCACCTTAAGGTTAAAGGCAATCTTTCTGCTAAAGTAATATGCTCTTGCTGACGGGCAGGCACAGATTGCGCATCAGGCCCTAATATTTTACGAATTTCGTCGAATGTGTGGTTATCCATACGCTGAAAATTTATAAATGATTCCGTATCATTTAATCGCATCTCTGGGACCAAAGCGTGGAAGTACCCAATTTTTCTCCTTCCTTTCAGCGGCTTCCTAACTGTAATTCTCATTTCTAATTTTTTTCATATATATATTTTGCAATTAAACAAGCTTTCTCCAACTCAATGGCTATTAAAAGAAGCACTTTACGTTTATTCATTTGTTTTCCACTAAGATTTCTTTTAATTTATAATTTCTGGTAACACAATAAAAAAATATACTCTCACTCAAGCCAAGAAAAGAAACGAATTGGAATCATCGGCTACTGTGCTGCCTAATTGTAAAATTAACACGCATCGTTTCCAAAAATATTTCATATGGTAACCTTGTTTTTACAGAACAATTGTTCGTTTCAAAACAAACTCTCAAAAAACTGAACATGTTTCGGAACAAAATTTTTGTGTGGTGAATCCAGCTTTAGGGCTTAATTTCTATAATTATTCACATCAATGAGAGAATTAGTGCTGACAAAGAGAGTATTTGTGCAGGCAATGAGGGGATTAGTGCTGTCAATGCAATAACGTGAACGAAATAGGAGTTTTAAAGACACTATACTGTAATATTTTAATAACATCTTATAATATTTTAAATTGAAAACACTTTACTTCAGGTTTATGTTTATATTTTCTTTATTTATTATTTGGGGAACAGTCACGCTGTTACTTGTAATGATACTTGTTTACAATTTTTATAATAATTAAACTTTAAAAACAAAGCTAAATTCTTATCTACTTATTTACTGCGTGAGAATATGCTGAGACGGCATTTTCCACGCAGTCTCAACATTTGTGCAGTGTGGACGATAGCAACACAAGAATGTGTCGATATTAGATTGTATACAGAAGGTATGGCAATCTAGACTAGTCAAACACACTACAATACATACAATCTAAGTATTAAAAACTTGCAAATATGTTTTAATGACACCACCGATAAAGAAGAAATAAACCGTTTATTTTTTATTTGTATTATTTATGCTTTGCCGCTGCTACCTGTATTATAATTAATAACAATTGGAAACCATAATAAAATAAGGTTTTAGCATTATTATGTACATGTAAAGTAGAGATTTACAGTCTTATGCAAAAAAACTTACAAAATGCTTACTAACCGTTGTTAAGCTAAATTCGATAAAAGTATATCCAAAAACGATAATTAGCTTAAAACACCTGTAGTAAACCAAACTAAGAAATTTAACAATGGTTCAACCCTACTTTAAACCTACATTAAAGTCATATGTCATAATTTTATTACAATTTTTGACATTTTGTGAGAAATATTCTAATTTTTTAAAAATAAAATAAAATAAAAATTTAATCCGGAGAATTGGTAAGTTTATTAGAATTGGAAAATATTTTGATAGGTTAGGTTAGGTTAGAGGACGTATACTTCTTAATTAAGACAAGTACAGTACCCGGAGTTCGAATTAACCCATTGTACAACGTCCTAGTTTCTCACACCACTTATGTTGTGTGTGTTAATTTTTATACGAGTGGTGGGACCTACAGTTTAAAGTCAACTCCGAACGACAGATTTTTGAGAAACTTTTTCATGGCAATTTTATTTACTCTCAGAGTTTTTGGCGGGGTTCGAACCCTGGCTTTACGTCTAATAAGCCTGCACACTACCGACTAGACTACGGCGACTTCAAAATTTTGATACAAATATATTAATTTTGAATTTCAAAAGAAACTATTACCCAAAATTGTTATTGCCCTCGTCAAAGGATTTACAAGGAGCGGATCGACCCCTTCTCCATTCCAGATGTGGAATTCAAATCCAAGTACCGTTTCTATAAAAAACGGTTAAAAAATTGTAAGTCTATACGATCAGATATAGAAGTTGATCGAAGAGGATGTGGAACTTACCCTGGGCTGCAGGTGTTAGTAGCATTGCGTTGTTGGGGACGTAGGGAAGTATGTAAACTGAATAACAAGGAAAGTATAGATTTAAGATTACATTTTTAGATTCAGGATGATGCTGGTGATCTCTGTGGCCTTGCACAATCTACATTTAGCCGTATATGTGCAAATTATTCTTTTCGACAAAAATATAATATAATAATTTTGTTTATAAAATAGTTTAGTGATGTCTAAATTATCAAAACAAATTTAAAGAAACCGGTACTCTAATACTTCCTTTAATCAAAATATCATATTTTAATTACATTGGTTGTTTTGTTTTATTTGTACATTGTTTTTATTAAATAAACAAATACAATCCCATTTTTATGTTAATAAAAACAATTATTTTGTATAAAAACAAAAGAAATAATATTAGACACGAATACCAAATGAACTAATAATCGTTCATACACAACATTAAGGAAAAATTGACAGAATAAAATAATGGTATTACCAGCACCAAATAAAAAAAACATTAAAATGGATGTTAGTTAAAATACTGTTTTTGAATATACTTTTTTAATAATGGATTATTAAGCTAAAAGTCGTTGTTAACTAATGTTCATTTTAAGGTCATAATAAGGTTTTTTTTTGCATAAGACTGTTAAAGCGTAAATTGTATATTTTAAAACCGCATGCACACTGAATCAATTAAGTTTCCGTACTGGTATATACACTTTATACACGAATTATTTGCGATCACTTTATGGTATTATATCCTTGAATAGATTGTAAATAAAACGAATATTAAAAAAAAACTTTATGGTATATTTGTTAAATTTTTAAGGGCCATTATTACAACTTGCCAACTTTAGCTAAAGTGAACTTTAAAGTTAGCTTTAACTGCTTTTTGTTATTACAACCTAATGATAAAATAAAGTTAACTTTATTAAAAATATGGCAGTGCCGATAACACTTCTCAAATTAAACAAGTTTTACTTAAACGCAGTGACAACGACGGGCTTCTTTTTTGGTTGTATTTGCTCATTTTGTTTATGTTTGAAGTTGCCATATTGAAAATACTATATAATGTGGCAAGTTCTTAACTTAACTTTAAAAGTTACGGGTAGGATGTTCCTCCCTGTAGCTTAACGCTCACTTCTAGCTTATTGTCCACTTATAATGATGAAAAACAATTTATTTGCCCGTTAAAATCCTGCGTTTAGTTAACGGCAAGTTGTAATAATGGCGCTGTCTTTTTACCAAAAGAAACGAAAACCTATATAAAACAAACATAAAGCTATGATTGTAATGAAACTATTACTTACTTAATTGATGATTTAGACAGGATTACGACCTAGTTTTTCACACCACCTATGTTGTATGTGTTATTTTTTTCCACTTTAATGTAGAATCCGAACGATTTATTTACTTACTGCCTGCGTTTTGAAAGAAGACTGCTAAGATAAAGCCGTCGAAAGAACTTTTTTATATTTCGTTTTGTTTGAAATGTCTGAGCCGAGAGTTGAGTTGAAAACAGGCTACGGCGATGAAGCTATTATTTCATGTACAAAATAGATTTAGTTTAAATAATCGCTTCTGGTTTTCAACCATTTTTTAGCACATTTCGGACGATATCCCGGTGATAACTTTACAATTGTTGGTTTTCAAATGTTTCTAAGTTTGGTTATTGTTGATGACCAATAATTTTGCAAAAATACTCTTTCTTGTAATTATACCGTCCAGTTCGCTTTTTCCAATACAATAATTTTCCTACAAATATTTATTAAAACTTCCGACCCCTAAATACAACATATTTGTTTGTAAATTGAAAAACTGAGTAAGAAACGAGCTTCGCTGCAGAATAAAGTCTTAATCGAAAAATCAGTATTGAAAGCTTGGTGGTAAATGCCCGTACGTGAATATGACTGTATATGGGTGAATGTCGTAATGATTCCTTTGATATATTTATATTTATTTGATAATTTGGAAAAGTGGTCACACTTTCTGTAACGGAAGCACTATTTTCGTCTGTGTATATAATACGATGATGTTTAGTTAGGACATATGGCCACGGTTGAATCACTACTATTCAATACCAAACCTTTCACTAAATGAATGAAACTTCAAATAGACAGCCTAGTATTGGCTTTTGAAACTTCTAAATGGAGAACCATAATAAAAAAAAATATAAACAAGCTTTAGATTCCGAACCCCGTTGCCCTCTCAGTTTTTTAAGTATTAATTTTTCTTTTGCCAATAGAACCAATCAGCATTAGGAATATATTCTCCATCCGTATGTGTGTGTTTTCATAAACATTAGCTATGTGAGATAAAGATATTCAACTTATTCTGATTGTCGTCGTCGTTTTCGAGTCGACATCGTTTTTTATCGTCGTCGACTGTGTATCGAAAATTGTAATAACACAAAACACACATCTCTAATATTTAAGTCAGCTGATTCATTTTATGGTTTATTTTATAAAAAAAAATTATTTCTGTGATACGACCGTTATTTTTTAAAAATGTTTTTTGTTTTTGTGATACAAGTTCAGATTCGAGTGATGAAAATAATAAAGAAAACTTAATTTTGCAACGAAAACTGCTCAGACTAAAGTCCGATATCATTAAACTTCCAGATAATAAGCGAGTAAAAAATCAAAATCCGATGCTTCTATATTGTTTGTTATGTTTTTTCAAAGGTTTGAATGCTAATTTCGTCTAAATAAGGCGGCCTTTAAGAGTGTAATGGAAACAATATCTCCTCGTTTAAAAGATGGCATTAAATCATCAGTTACTGCAAAAACAATAATATTGGCAATAATTTTAAGATTTCTGGCACAGGGTTCGTACCGATATTAATTTGGGTCTGTCACAACCAGCCGTTTCTAAAATATTGGCCAAAACTCTGGATGCTTTAGAAATGACAGTTTGTCCACAATGGATGAAATTTGAAATGTCCGATGCGGAAAAAATGAAGCCAAATTATATTTTTTGAAAAAAAAAAAGATTTTCCTGGTGTTCTTGGTTGTGTGGACGGAACCCACATTAAAATTTTGGCACCAAATAAAGCAGACCAACATTTATATTATAACCGTAAAGGATTTTTCAGTTTAAATAATATGGTGGTTCGTATACAAAAATTTTATTGTATTTCATAAACTTCAACACTTCATTTTAATGTAGATATGATTTTTGGATGCCCTATATGCAGGATCTGCACATGATTCCTTAATATGGAATGTAAGCCATGCAAAAAGAGTATTACAAGAACGGTATTCAGCAGGTGAACGAAATTCATGGCTTTTAGGTAAAATTTTTATGGCATTATTATTATCATTTAATAATGTTACTTTTGAACTAGGTGATGCACGATATCCTCTTGAGCCCTATCTAATCACTCCATATCGCTCTACTGTTGAAGTAAGCGCTGAAGCTATTTTTAACACTAAAAATGCTAAAGCAAGAAATATATTGGAAAGAACAGTTGGAGTATCAAAATATCTCCAAGAAGACATGGAGCACGTCAATTGCTTTACATGCCTTTCATAGCAACTAAAATAGCTAATATTTATGCAGCACTTCACAATATTTGCATTGAACATGGCTTAGACAATGCCACTTATGAAGATTTAAGAAGCGCTGAAATGTGCAAATTTCACAAAGTAGTGAGGCATCTGAAATAAGAGAAGAAAGAAAACGAAGGTTTTCATAATTCAACTCGTTCTTTAATACATTGTTTTTAAAAGCAAATACATATCACAAATTTACTATGTACTTGTAGAGATCAAAGTAAGTATAAAACAAGTTTATTCTATTTTTTATTGAGAAGTTCAAGCTCCTTTTTTAATCATAATTTAGATTTCCATAATCTAATCCAAGTAACTTTTGTGCAATTCCTCCTCTCTTTTAGGTCTTTCTCCATAATTTTTAATTTTTTTCTTCTATGAGTAGTATTTTTTTGGTATTTATTTAAATCTCGGAGACTGTATTTTACTGACGACAAAGTGTTAGATACATATATCAGTCAAAAGTTTTATCTGATTATCGATGTTCTTTTCTAGTAATTCATTGCGAGCATCGGAGTTGGATTTGGCTTTTGAGATGGAACTAGTTATTTTCCTTTTAGGAGTACAATATGGTTGTTGATGATTGGAGCTTGAAGTCATGTTGTTTTGTAATTATGTTCCAGGTAACTCTTTGTTAATGGGGGCATCAATTGTGTCCAAATCAAAACCGTTAGCCATTCCTTCTTGCAAATAACCTTCTGACTGACCTGACCTGAACATTTTTGGAAAAAAAGGAAATCAAATTGTAATTTTAAAAGAATTTATGACATTAATTACAAATTTATGAGTTTACATATGTGATATTTTGACAATTGAAAAACGCTCATAACATAAAAGGACAGGCCAATTTAGAGGAAGAAAAAAAATGTTATAAGTCTTGCGAGGCAAATGTGTTATAAGCAACAGAGTGACAACTGGCAGATAAAGTAGAAAAATTAAATGTAAACACACATTTATTTTGTGTTACAAAGGGGAAAATTTGGCATATTTTTTAATTTCTTCAATGAAAAGTTTAAAGATTCTTAAATATTTAAATATTAATCGAAATGTGGGTGAATTTCGGTCACAATGAGTATAGTTTCTTGAGCAAGAGGTAATTAAGAAGCTAAATATTATAAGATCAAAATAAGACGTACTGCTCATAAAAAATTTTTCCTGCTGTAAGTTGCCAAAATATTTTAGTTTCTTGGAAGGAAAAATTAAAAATTGTTATTAGTTGTTTTTATTATTTATTAATAGTTTTACACAAAAATTACGTTGTATTGGGCTGTTAAGGCCTACGAAAATCCTCAAAAGAACACAAGACGAGTGTTTTCAGTAAATTTATCCTCCATTTTTCTTGTTTACAAATTAATAAATTCAAAATAGGTGACACTCAGTACATAAAAACAATCATATATACATACAGTATCGGACAAAACCTAAGCACCCCCTCAGTACATTTTTTTAAAATGATTATTTTTTTAAGAAACCAAAGTTATTAATGTTTTATTTTTTTATTTATTTATATCCTTATTATTGAAAAACACAAATTTAAGGAATTCAGAATTCAATAAAAAAAAAGTTATGATTCAAAATACATTTTAAGTCGAAAATATAAGCGGACAAAACTAAAGCACCCCCAATTAAAGGTACAGATATAAACTATTGAAATTAATATTTCTTTGCGAATCCTTTATTCTGGATGGCACACGCCATTCTTTTGGGCATAGAGGATTTGAAATTATTAATTATTTTAGGTGATATTTCTTCACAGGCTATTTTTGCTGCTTCAAATAAATCTTCTTCAGTTTTCCAATTTTCTCGGTTAATTTTTAAGTTAACGATCTCCCACAAGTTCTCGATTGGGTTAAGATCAATTGAGTGCCAGATATTCGATCAACAGATCAATTATTTCTAGGCCAATTAAAAAGTTTTTCCGTACCGATCGCATATCCTACTCATTCTGGAGGAAGACCACGGGAAACTTCGCGATATGAAGACTCCTGAATTAAAAGGACAATCCAAAATGATCCCACAGCATCTACTAGTCACATACGAAACCACTTATGTTTAAAAATTAGCGAAAGAAAGCGGTTTCGTATGTGACTAGAAGATGCTGTAGGATCATTTTGGATTGTCTTTTTAATTAAGGAGTCTTCATGTCGCGAGGTTTCATGTGGTCTTCCTCCAGGATGAGTAGGAGATGGGCGACCAATAGGCAAAAACTTTTTAATTAGCCTAGAAGTAATTGATCTGTTGATCGAATATCTTGCACTCAATTGACCTTAACCCAATCGAGAACTTGTGGGAGATCGTTAACTTAAAAATCAACCGAGAAAATTGGAAAACTAAAGAAGATTTATTTGAAGCAGCAAAAATAGCCTGTGAAGAAATATCACCTAAAATAATTAATAATTTCAAATCCTCTATGCCCAAAAGAATGGCGTGTGCCATCCAGAATAAAGGATTCGCAAAGAAATATTAATTTCAATAGTTTTTATCTGTACCTTTAATTTGGGGTGCTTTAGTTTTGTCCGCTTATATTTTCGACTTAAAATGTATTTTGAATCATAACTTTTTTTATTGAATTCTGAATTCCTTAAGTTTGTGTTTTTCAATAATAAGGATATATATAAATAAAAAAATAAAACATTAATAACTTTGTTTTCTTAAAAAAATAATCATTTTCAAAAAATGTACAGGGGGTGCTTAGGTTTTGTCCGATACTGTACATATGTATAAAGAATCATCATATACATATTTTGTTCATGAAAGAAATATGTTAAAAAATGTATTTTAATGTATTTTCCTCTTAAATTAGTAATACACTTTATTGTGAAATATGTTTTTATTAATATTTTTATAATGCAAATAAAGAAAAATTCGAAAATAGTAATGCGCTATTTAAACATATTTATAGAAACCATTCACAATAGTATATAATTTGACATGCAAAGTTTAAAAAACTGCTGACATTTTCCAACACTGCATTAGTCGCATAGAAAATTAGAAAGTAATCCTACTTTCTATGCGTCTATGCAATCTATGCTTTTTCTTCTGTAACTTGTCACAATCAAATACATTGATTCTACTTTTTCGGTATACGCATGTAATGCAAAACGCATGGTATGGACTTTCGGCTATACTCACTACATTGCTTATAAGTATAGGTTGTAATGAGTATGCGTACGACGTTGACATCAAACTCATACCATTCGAAATATGTCTGATTCATAAGTCTATAAGAAAAATACTTATAAATGATTCGAATCATTCGTCAAAATTTACAGTCTTAGTAGTTGTTGCATTTACAAAAAAAGAAAAAGACATAAGCCAAAAAAAAACAGCAGTAAGCAGAGCAAACACAACCTTTTAGTGAGTATTTTAGTGCTCGTACGCGAATCATACTTATTTTGTGATTTTTGTAAATATTAAGTCATGGAGAGTCGAAATCAACAACATCATATGTGCTGCATATAATGAGTACTTCAAACTTTGAATATGAGTAGTATGAGTATTGTTAAAGCCAATAAATATATTTTATTTTATTTTAGTTTATCTTATTTTATTTTATTGCATATTTATAGTTGACGAAAATTATTTTATTACAGTGTAAATTTATTAATACATTTTATTTAATTTTTTATGTTGACAAAATTTGGAATTAAGTTTCATTTGGCAGTAAAACTATTTTTGGTTTTGTTTGCATTAATTTCTTTGCATTTTTTTTGTTGTTCATTGTCACACAGCTAATGAAGTTATTAATTTCACAAAACAGTAAGAAATGCAATATCAGGGATAAGAAAATTAAATTTGAATTATATCCGCATTATTGTTATTATAGATTTAGTATAAAAACTCAATAAAATTTAAATTTGCGCGCAGTAGTAAAAACTCAATTGTTTTAATTATTGCATGCCATTACGCTCAAGTTCCAAGTGCTTGAAATTAAGAAATCAAAATTAGTACAGTTCAAATTTATGTGTTTGAATTGAGTCATACTAATTAACCCTCCAAACATTCTTTGGGGACCCCGACAATAAGAACCCAATCATTTTTCTAAGTTCCCCCACCAGTGGTAAGGACTTAGAAACCACCAGGCAACATTTTTTTGGTCTCAGGAAGCAACACTCATCAATAGTGCGATTCCGTGGACTGGAGTCTTCATCCAAGCACATTTTTGAAGACAACAACAACAATTCAGTAGCACAGGGCTAAATACAGCAAGTGGATACAACAGTCCACTCACATCATTCCAATTCAGTAACACAGGCTACATACAGCAAGTGGATACAACAGTCCACTCACATCATTCCAATTCGTTAGCACAGGGGTACATACAACGTGTGGATACAGCAGACAACTCACAACTTTACATTAAAACTACAATACAATACGGATACGATCAAAAGTTTACTGGATCTTCAGTTAGAGACTGGAGAAACAATACAGGGCATTGTTCGAAATTTTAAAAAGGACCCGGCAGACAGGAAAACAAAAGTTAGCTACTTTGCGGAACAATCACGACGCCTTCGGGAATCATGGGACCAATTCCAGGAAACAGATTCCAAGATACAAGAGGTGTGCGACGATCCAATGAAATTTGAATATTTTTCAGAAGGCTACTATGATAAAATCAAAAACTTAGTCTCTGATTACATCGAAATTTTTAAAACTGAAACTGCTCGCCTCAAACAAAAAATCGAGGAAACTAAAATATCGAAAAAACCCGAACGAGATAATTTGCCTACAAGAGAGTCTACAAGCGATGGGGTTCTACACAGGCTGCGAGCTCGTATAACAACTCTCAATTGGCTACTAAGGGGATTGATAGACACAGATAATCAGCCCCTACAGTACTTTGATTTAAACATAAATACCATCAAAAGATTATGGGATCAAATTGAGCAGCTGTATGATGAAGCTCTTGATCAATTAACAAACCTATCGGCTTATGGTCTAGATCAAGTGGAATACATGACCTGATGCAACAAAAATTGGTCAACCTATCTGTTAGAGCTGACAGACTGCGACAGAATTCCACTACACAAACTACGTCTGCAGAACCCGTCACAAACGCTAGTGGTGCCCTAAATTTACCAAAATTAACCATACCAAAATTTTATGGCGATTATTTGAAATGGCGACAATTTGATGACTTATTCTCTGAAATGATAGACAAACAATCAATTCCAGCAATTCAAAAAATGTATTTAAAGAGCAACTTGTCAGGAGAAGCCGAGCATTTAATAAGTCAATTTCCTCTATCCGAAGTAAATTACATAACGGCTTGGAAAACGTTACTGGAGCGTTACAACAACAAAAGAATTTTGGTAGCTAATTTGGTAGATAAAATACTCAATCAGCAGTCTATATCTTCATCTGCCCAATCGATCAAAGAATTCCATGACACCACAAAAGAGTGTCTATTGGCATTAAACAATTTGGGAATTGCAACTTCCTCATGGGACGCGTTACTCACACAACTAATGATTAAAAAACTTGACAGGAACACACTTATCCGATACATGCAGTCATTAATTAACCCAAGAGACATACCAACCATAACCGATTTTTTTATCATTTCTGGAGCGTCAATTCCAATCAATGGAGGCAATTTCCACAAAAGAAAAATCAGCACTAATAACATCTAGCAACTACATGGTCTAGTAGGTAGTGTGTCGGCTTATTAGACGAAAAGCCAGGGTTCGAGCCCCAGGCCAGACATCAAAATAGAATACAAAAAGTATTTCTTCGGCGACTTCCTCTCAGCAGATTTCTGGCAAAAACTCTGAGAGTAAATAAAATCGCCATGAAAAGTTTCTCAAAAATCTGTTGTTCGGAGTGGACTTTAAATTGTAGGTCCCGCCACTCATATATAAAATTAACACACACAACATAAGTGGTGTGAGAAACTAGGTCGTAATCCTGACTGAAGGGTTGTAATGACCAATTATGTATGTATGTATGTAATAACATCCAACAATAATGACAAATGCGCATTATGCCACCACAGTGACCATAAATTATACCACTGTAGCAAACTCCTTCAATTATCATAAATAGAGCGACTGCGTTGGGTCCAACAACACAACTTGTGTGTCAACTGCTTCGGAAATGACCATGATTCAAAATCATGCAATCATGGTAGTTGCCGAAAGTGTGCCAAAAAACACAATACGTTGCTCGACTTACAAAAAGGGAACAAATCTCAAAAAGGCAAAGGGCCATTAGGCACTCAACAAAAGCAACCTATAGCCAACGCGACAATATCCCCAAACACCACCTCTGCGGACCGCCCAGGCTTCTCAACTGTAAATCCTTCAAGGGTAGTAGCAGCTACATCGACAAAAACTAACGACGCTGTAGGGAGCAAAGGCTACGTTATGCTAGCAACAGCAAAAGTTATAATAACAGGCTCAAATGGTGCCTCCGATGAATTTAGAGCAGTGTTAGATTCCGGGTCCCAAGTTAACATTGTATTAGAACGTCTTTGTCAAAAATTATCCAAAATGAAATACAAAGAAAATCTCAATATCGTGTTAATATCAATATGAAATCCATAGATCATAATTTTTCTGCGAATGTAGACGCTTATGTCCTACCAAGCATAATTCCTGCTCAACCCAGCCAGTACATCGACCCTTCAACGTGGGATATTCCAAAAAATATACAGCTGGCTGATCCTCATTTTTATCAGCAGGAAAAGGTAGATTTGCTGCTTGGAGCAGAATTCTATTACAAATTAGTTCAACATGGAACAAAACATCTTTGTCGGTCAAACCTTGCAAAATACGGTATTAGGTTGGATTGTGGGCGGCGTAATTGGAAAGAATCCATCCCCAAAACCATCATTACTCACTTACATGTGGAGTATTTGATGACACCTCATTAGAAGAAGCTATAGAGAATCTTTGGAAACTTGACGAGATTGAAGTCAGCGAAAAAGGTCTGTCACCATCAAAAAAGCGATGTGAATTTCATTTCACTCAACATACACTCACCAATGAAGGTGGTCGCTTCATAGTCAGTCTCCCGTTTCGAGAAAACCCAACAGCGTTAGGAGAGTCTCAACCAATGGCTTACAACAGATTCTTGGGTTTGGAACGTCGACTTTTACATAAGGAAGACATGCGAACTCAGTACATAAAATTTATGCAAGATTACGAACAGTTGGGACATATGGAGACGATTGATATTAATCTATATCCGATACCAAATATTTTATTCCTCATCACTGTGTCTTGAAACCAGATAGTACCACAACAAAGCTCAGAGTAGTTTTCGATGCATCAGAAAAAACATCATCAACCAACTCTTCAAAGTGAATTATTTTCAATTCTACTACGTTTCCGATTACCAAAATTTGTCTTTACTACCGACATAGAAAAGATGTATAGACAGATTTTAATTCATCCAGATGACCAAAAATTTTAGCTAATCATTTGGAGAGAAGATCCGTCACTTCCTATTAATTATTATAAACTTAATACGGTTACATATGGCAAACGAGCAGCACCCTTGCTACTAAATGTTTACAAGAAATTGCAGATGAAAATTTGATAAACTATACATACGGCTCACAAATGCTGAAACACAATTTTTACGTAGATGATGGTCTTGGTGGAGCCGACAGCCTTAATATCGCATTGGAAATACAGAAGGAACTTATCATCATTCTAAAAAGACATGGCTTTAACCTGAAAAAATGGTGCGCAAATCACCCTTCATTACTAAAGAATATTCCACTTGGTGATCAAGAGGTGGATTTAGATTTCAACAGTAACAGTACCAATACAATAAAAACGTTAGGATTATTATGGGTACCAAGACAGATCGGTTTTGCGTCAAGGTAAGAATTAATCCTCCAACTACTGCCTCAAAGCGTTCTGCAACCTCAGATTTGGCAAGATTGTTCGATCCTCTTGGCCTACTAGCACCTGTAGTGGTCAGGGCAAAAATGTTCATCCAACAACTATGGCAATTCAAACTGGACTGGGATGAAACATTGCCTGAGGACCTTCATGATCCTTGGACTAGATTCAGGAATGAGTTAGACAGCCTGAACAATCTCAAAATACCACGACACATTTTCAAGGGAGAAATCCCAGCCCAAACACAACTGCATATATTCGCAGATGCTTCTGAAAAGGCCTATGGAGCAGTTGCTTACATCCGCGCAACTCTTAAGGATGGAAGAATGATTGTACAATTACTGTGCTCCAACACACGCCTTGCACCCCTTAAACAACAGACACTGCCTTGTTTAGAATTATGTGCTGCCGTTACGGCTGCCCAACTTGTGCATAGAGTCAAAACTGATCTTCAGATTAAAAATCAAGCTGTATATTTATGGACAGACTCCGAAATAGTACTGTCTTGGATAAACACCCAATCCTCGCTCTATCATACTTTTGTAGCTAATTGAGTCTCAAAATCCAGTCATTGACATTGCCCGAACAATGGCGCCATGTCAGATCCAAGGACAATCCGGCAGATTTACTTTCCAGAGGGCTACCGGTAACAAAACTTTCTAAATGCACTTTATGGTTCTATGGCCCATTGTTTCTGCATGGAAGAGAAGAAATATGGCCGCCTACATTTTCACAACGACTCATCTCTAATGACATCGAGAAAAAGAAAACAACTGTAAATTCAGCAGCCACTATCTCCAACGATGACTTCATTTATAATATCCCACACAAGAACTCTTTCAGAACCCTTCAAAGGATCGTAGGGTACATTCTTAGATTCATGAGAAACACCCGAATGAAAAACGAAGATCGTCCAAAATGTAAGGCATTAATTCCCCTTGAACTCGACGATGCCTTATACTTAATCATCAAAACTATTCAACGTTCCGACTTTTCTTCGGAAATAAGCCAACTTCGAGAAAATGAGGAAGTCGACAAGAAAAGCTCTATCATCAGCCTGTCTCCATACTTAGATGACACACACATACTATGAGTAGGAGGACGACTGGAAGCATCACTATTATCGTATGATGCAAAACACCCAATGTTGATTCCATACAATGATCCTCTTACAAAACTTTTATTTACGATGATTCATGAAGAAAATAACCATTGTGGACCCCAAACACTCTTGAATATAATCAGACAAAGATTTTGGCCAATAAAAGGGAAAATAATGGCGCGGTCCGTAGTCCAAAAATGCATAAGATGTATCAAGGCACGACCACAATTATGCCAACAACTTATGGGCAATCTACCTCATACTAGAGTTACACCAGCGCGACCGTTTATCAACACTGGTGTAGATTATTGTGGACCCTTTTGGATTCATTACAGGATTAGAGGCAAACGGCCAACGAAGGCACATATAGCTGTATTCTGCTGTTTTTCTACAAAGGCAGTTCATCTTGAATTGGTATCGGATTTATCAACAGATGCTTTTATTGTTGCCCTAAAACGATTTATTGGCCCAGGGATGATGTCAAAATATTTATTGTGGTAACGCCACCAATTTTGTTGGAGCAAAAGTCAATTTTATTCCACCCAGGGCACCAAATTTTGGAGACTTATGGGAGGCAGCCGTAAAATCGGCAAAACATCTTTTGGTCCGGAGGGTCGCAAATGCATCTTTAACTCAAGAAGAATTAGATACAATCATAGTGGAAATTCAGGATATACTAAACTCTCGCCCTATAACGCCCATGACAAATGACCCAAATGATCTTGAAGCATTAACACCGGGTTATTTCCTTATTGGTGAAGCTCTCACATCTCAAGTAGACAGCAAGGCAAAAGTGCAAAATATGGCAACTCTATCCCATTGGAAATTGATATCCCATCTTAAGCAGGCTTTTTGGAACATATGGTACACGGAATACTTAAACGAACTACAACAACGAGTTTAATGGCAAAAACAGTTTATCAACCTCAAAATTGGGGACATTGTTATTATCAAGGCAGACAGTACACCCGTTATGAAATGGCCATTGGTTGCAGAAATAAAAACTGCCTCAGGAATGTTCAAACGTCCTATACATCGTCTTGCATTACTACCTACAAATCCGGATCCAGAAATAACTATGCCCATTGAAGTCAGCAACAAGAATATATGCAATTCACCTGATGAACCCAAGGCTAAGAGAATTAAAATACCAACAAATCATATAACACTGGCACTACTCACTCTACTTTTAATTCTGCCAATATCATTGGCAACTCCAGTTAAGAATAACAAATTTGGATCAAAGGTCGGAATACACTTCGAACAATTTGGAACAATCGCAATGGAATCTTTTCGTATACTACGATTTATCGTCTTACTGGTCCGAAACTTCTATCCTTGTTAATGGGACAAGGTCAATTCAAGCCTTTTGTAAGATGTTAGAACCAAATACATATTGTGCAGGAACGATTGAACATTTCAAACAAATGGAAAATGAACTACAACTGCATAACAGATTACTGCGAAGTAAAAGAGGTGCGTTAGATGTAGTTGGTAATGTTGCACATTCCCTATTTGGCGTTCTAGACTCAGAATACGCCGAACATATGTCTGCAACAATAAAAGAAGTCAATGAAAATGAATCGTACCTGTTACAATTATTAAGAAACCAAACATCAATCGTTGACTCAACAATGAACATCATACAACAGAATCAAATAATCGTGAAAATTAGATTTGAAAGATTGGAACAAGAAATCACGAGGTATTCAGAAGAATTGGATAATATCAACAATTTATTAGTACAATTACACCTGAATCAACTGTTTAACTCAGCAATTCTTCAATTGTCCCTCATTGCAAACAAAATAAAAGGCATACAGTCAGCAATACTTGAGACACTTATGGACACAAGACATCGCAAAATCAGAACATGGCTACTTACCATGGAACAATTACAAAATGAAGTTACTCAGATCTCACTACACTCCCCACCGTCAGTGAATCTTCCAGTGTCAGAACAGAATGGCTTGCTCCTACTCTTCAAACTTATGAGAATACAAGGCAGACTGACACAGCAATACGCAATTTTTAAAATAACCTTACCATTGGTCGAACCTGAAAGATTCAGTATGGTTCACTTGATTGCGGTACCCAACACAATAAACAGCACATTAGTAGCCATTAAACCATGCACTACATTTCTAGGCATAAGTATAGCACATAAACAATATATTCCGTTTACAAGTTCAGAGTTCAGTGCTTGTGACACAATAAAACCAACTTATTTCGTTTGTTCCAACATTCAAATTCGTTATAATTACGGCTCAAACGTCTGCGCATGTGAAATTGGTTTATTCAATAACCAAACAACACCATCCTGTATTTTGGTAAAAACCGGCACCAGATGGATACCACTTCCTAAAGAAAACCAATGGATATATGCCACCTCATCGTCTGCGAGAGCTACGGCTGTGTGCAATGGGGAAATTATTCCCATATCACTAAAGGGCTCCGGTCTACTTACACTAGATCCAGCATGCTCGTTCAAGCACAATTTTGCCACAATGAATGGACGACAATTTATATCAAGCACAATAAGATCATCATATAACAGTCTTGGACAAATCTCAGATTTATTGTTGCCTAACAATACTACATTTTCTACACACAACAATCGTTCAACCCCAATATATTTGGAAGATACGTATGCCAAAAATATGAAGGAACTTTTGAATCTACAAAAGACTTTAAGGGAAGAAGACAATGAAATTTCCTAACCAATTGAAATCCCATCAACTGCATAACAACATTATTGTTTACCTTGCCCTTTGTGTAAGTATACTAACGATCATATATGTTGGCTTCGACGTAAAATTTGCAGCAGACGACATTCAGTAATGACTGCCGAAAATGTTTCAGAAATTAACGAGTCTCAACCAACTGAAGAAACTGCTCCAACACCAATGTCACGGCAACCTATACCTAGTCGCCAGTTCTCCCTTAATGTATAATGATCCAAGCATCTCGGTTCTGTTGAACATCCGTTCAACTCGGGGGAGAATGTTAAAGCAAATAAATATATTTTATTTTATTTTAGTTTATCTTATTTTATTTCATTTTATTTTATTGCATATTTTAAGTTGACGAAAATTATTTTATTAAGTGTAAATTTATAAATACATTTTATTTAATTTTTTATGTTGACAAAATTTGGAATTAAGTTTCATTTGGCAGTAAAACTATTTTTTGTTTTGTTTGCATTAATTTCTTTGCATTTTTTTTTTGTTCATGGTCACACAGCCAATGAACTTATTAATTTCACAAAACAGTAGTTACGTGAGAAATGCAATATCAGGGACAAGAGAATTAAATTTGAATTGTATCAGCATTATTGTTATTATAGATTTAGTATAAAAACTCAATAAAATTTAAATTTGCGCGCAGTAGTAAAAACTCAATTGTTTTAATTATTGCATGCCATTACGTTCAAGTTGCAAGTGCTTGAAAGTAAGAACTCAAAATCAAAATTAGTACATTTCAAATTTATGTGTTTGAATTGAGTGATACTAATTAACCCTCCAAACAAGTATGATATTAAAATAAGTATGAATGCGTATACGTATCACAAATTATGGGTAAGATTGGACTCTACTCACTTTTTTCAATACTCAGTGCTGATGTCTGCTATGCACCACATGTGGGAGAGTAGGAATCAAAAATGTCAGTCATAGCTTTGTATTCAACGAGTCCGACAAACGTCCCTAAGTTTGCAAATGGGTAAATTTTTCCAATGCTTTTATACATTTTCATTCTTCATAATTGGGCAATTCACACGACTTTGTATCGTGTATGTTGTATTGAATAGATTTGTTTGTGAACACTCAATGCTATGCTGTATTGTGTATCTCGTGGCATTCAAACAATTTGATAGCCCGAAACCAACACAACTTTTTAAAACCATATCAAAACATATACACATTTTTTTCATTCACAAAATTTGATAACAAAAAATCAATACAACTTTTAAAAACATATGGAAAAAATGTATATAAGTGTATCGGATTTTTATATGTAAAATATCAACAACAATCATACACTGTTCCATGTTCTCGCAACAATACAATGAATACAAGGATACAACGGCTTGTGTGAATTGCCCAAATATCTTGTTTTAACCATAAATAATCAATAGCCCTGTTCGTAAATGTAACATAGCGCTGCATAATGTGATTTTTTACGACACCACTGCTGATACTTCTTTTTGCTTATTTCTTTGTTTGCATTACGGACGTACTAACTCTGCAAAAATTGGAAAAGTGTTTATAAACTTAATTTGAGAGCGGATTAAGCAAACAGATGATACATTTTTGTTAAATACAGTGAACGTCAAATGAAAGTCAACAACTAATTTTATTTGATAAAATTATACATTTTGTTAAAAATTGTAATAATATATAAAAAAAAAGTTATTCGATTTTAATGAAATTATTTTTACTCTCAATTCTATTTCTCTATTTTTCTGAATATAATCTAAGTAATGTGAGGCGTTTACTTTCATTAGACGCTAGCCGTAAAAATAGAAGAAAAAAGAGAAATTTATTACTGAAAAAATGATTAAAGAAGAAAAGACGACTTCCAGAAGTGTTGGAATATTTCTTTTACTATAAAGGTGTATTCGGATGTTGCATTTTCTAACCATTTTCGGATAAGTTGTTCAACATTTCAAGTAAGTAAAAAAATATTTCGTAGTGTCATTCGCAAATGTGTTAAGTCCCTTTTTTCAATTTTTACAGGAGACACAAAAAACATTACGGCTTCTTCAGTTTTTAAAATTTGTTAACTTTTTAAACGCAATTATTTTTACAAAATAGCTCTCTTTAAATGACCTAAATCAAAAATTAAGAATAAATAATAATTAATATTCGTGGAGTTAGCACGTGCTGTTAATATTTTTCGTAGGTTTGTGGACTTACCGTTTTTGCAAACCACAAAATTACAACAACTTTAAACTACATACTGACATTTTTTTGTCGTAAAATATGTATTTGGTATAGTGTTATCGTTTTGCATTAAAATCTCAATTTTGGGAAAAAGTGGACTTAGCGTCTTTGCGAAATATACTAACGATTTGTTATTTAAAAAATCCGTTATTTTTGATGTAGTATCGATGTTTTTTTTTTTTTCGATAATGATAATATCGAAGCTGTTGAGACAAAATTGTATGCCTTACGGCATTTATGTATACATACTAGCAACTTCTACGGAATGAGAATTCATGTTCAATAAAGTTATATGTTCAAAGTACTTTGCAAAGAATTTTGAATAACTCTTTAACATATTCTTTTAAACTTTATTTCGCTTTTGCATGTTCAAAGCATAGTAGAAGAAAACGAGGAAACGCGAAACGTGAACACTCGAAAGTGTGAACGTCTCAGAAACGTGAACAAATTTATTTTTCCACAGAGTATTCTAAAACGTGAACAAAATCTGAAAGCTTTAAAACGTGAACACTTTTTTTATTTTTTGTGTTTTTAATCTGTTTTTCACTGTTCAAATGCGCACAGACTTAATTTACTGGTAATTGGAAAATCTAAAAATCTACGAAGTTTCAAAACCTTTACATGTCCAGTGAATTACAAATTCTCCAAGTCAGCTTGGATGACATGTATAATTTTGTATGACAGTTTTCATCAATGTTTTGTTAAAGAGGTAGATTTCAACTGCCAAATTTAAAACTGAAAACTTTGTTACAATTTTTGGCTTTAGATTAATGAGTTCTTGACTAAAAAGAGGCTACCGGTAAAAGCCCTTCTGTTAATAGACAATCCTCCTTTACATCCGGCTGAATCCCAATTGATTTCTGGTGACGGATTTATTTGTGCAATGTTTTTGCCACCTAACATCACATCGTTAATTCAGTTCATGGACCAGGTGGTTTTAACAGCACAACGTAAATTACGGCGTAAAGCGCGAAATAAATGTCAAAATTTCTCATGCCCATATTAAATGTATGAGACCAACCATAAAGCCGAAAGTCCATAACATGCGTTTTGCATTACAAGCGTATACCGAAAAAGTAGAATCAGTGTATTTGATTGCGACAAGTTACAGAAGAAAAAGCATAGATTGCATAGACGCATAGAAAGTAGGATTACTTTCTACTTTTCTATGCGACTAATGAAGTGTTGGAAAATGTCAGCAGTTTCTTAAACTTGGCATGCCAAATTATATACTATTGTGAATGGTTTCTATAAATATGTTTAAATAGTGCATTACTATTTTCGCATTTTTCGTTATTTGCATTATAAAAATATTAATAAAAACATATTTCATAATAAAGTTTGTTACTAATTTAAGTGGAAAATTCATTAAAACAAATTTCTTTCATGAACAAAATATGTATATGATGATTGTTTATACATATGTATGTATATATGATTGTTTTTATGTACTGAGTGTCATCTATTTTGAATTTATTAATTTGTAAACAAGAAAACTGAAAACACTCTTCTTGTGTTCTTTTGAGGATTTTCGTAGGCCTTAACAGCACAATACAATGTAATTTTTGTGTAAAAACTATTAATAATAAAAACAATTAATAACAATTTTTAATTTTTCCTTCCAAGAAATTAAAAATGTTTGTCAACTTTCAGCAGGAAAATTTTTTTATGAGCAGTACGTCTTATTTTGATCTTATAATATTTAGCTTCTTAATTACCTCTTGCTCAAGAAACTATACACATTGTGACCGAAATTCACCCACATTTCGATTAATATTTAAATATTTAAGAATCTTTAAACTTTTCATTGAAGAAATTAAAAAATATTCCAAATTTTCCCCTTTTTAACACAAAATAAATGTTTGTTTACATTTAATTTTTCTACTTTATCTGCCAGTTTTCACTCTGTTGCTTCTAACACATTTGCCTCGCAAAACTTATAAAAATTTTTTTCTTCCTCTAAATTGGCCTGTCCTTTTATGTTATGAGCGTTTTTCAAATGTCAAAATATCACATATGTAAACTCATAAATTTGTAATTAATGTCATAAATTCTTTTAAAATTACAATTTGATTTTCTATTTTTTCCAAAAATGTTCTTGTTCGCTTGTTTGTTGTTTACCACAACAGCTGGTCAAAACAAAAACCCAGTCGCATAAACGCATTGTGTGTAACTTGCAATAAAATCGGCATAGAAAGCAAGATTCGCAAGGCGCATGAAAAGGATGGTATGGACTTTCGGCTTAATTGCGCGGCGTTAACGCTTTGCAATTGGAAAATCCAATTTTGACAGAGCGTAAAGAAGTGAAGTTTGTTGTAATACAAGTGATTTTTTTATTTGTTTACTTTTATATTTCATTTGTCACTGTTAAGTAATGACATGTTAGCTGCTTTCAGTCCAATTTTGCGATTTTATCTCTATTTTTTATTTTCATTTGGCGATTTTTTTTTAACATGGTAAGTTAACATTACTGTTCTTGGCACAACGTTGACGCTTTTATTTAGGTTGCTCATTACAGCGTAAAAGCTGGGCGCTAAATTACGTTGTGCCGTAATTTAGGTTGGGCTGTAAAATAACAAAACTGTATTATAGAAACAGTCTCTTGGCATTAGTGGCTGGAAATCAAACAGAATTGATAGATTCTATTAAGATGTTAACTATAAAAGATGCAATTAATCTTTTGGACTCAGCATAGAGTTGAAATGCGCAACAAATTTTAAACAATTGGAAAAGTATTTTAAATTTAGTTTCGGTCAGAGATTACCCCGATGACAATATTCCCATAAGTGAAATAAGGCCGAAGTAGGAAGTATTGAATTTCAGGATGATTCCAACGATGATAATGATTCGTTTATATTCCAGCCTGAAATTACAATTAAACCCAAGGAAGCTGTAGAAGCTTTTGATAAGGCTTCAATATGGGCTGAAAACGAGATGGTAACCAAAGTGACATTACATACATACATAATTGGTCATTACAACCCTTCATTCAGGATTACGACCTAATTTCTCACACCACTTACATATGTTGTGTGTGTTAATTTCATACGTGAGTGGTGGGACCTACAGTTTAAAGTCGACTCCGAACGACAGATTTTTGAGAAACTTTTCACGGCAATTTTATTTACTATCATAGTTTTTGCGAGAAATCTGCTGAGAGGAAGTCGCCGAATAAATACTTTTTGTATTTTGTTTTGATGTCTGGCCTGGGGCTTGAACCCTGGCTTTACGTCTAATAAGCCAACACACTACCTACTACTGTCACCAAAGTGACATTAGAGTGGTGAAAAACCTTAAAGAAAGGCTCTATTAAAGATGGCTAAACAAAAAACTTCAGCAAAATAAGTGACAGATTTTACTTTAAACTGTATTTAAGTTAATTATTCAACGGAAGAAATGTTCCTATTAGTTTTAGTTTATTTTTTGTTGTTTTTGTTAATTAACACGAATTTTTTGTATCCTTTATCTTATATTATTATTATATTTTTTTTTTTTTGGTATTTATCGAATGCAAAGTGAATTATATTGTATTTAAATTTTTGTTACTAAAAATTAATAAAAATATTAATTTAAAATAGTGTTTAGCATTGATTAGCATGACATTATTGAAATATCATTTTTCATATTAAATATGTTAATTTCTTGTTTTAAATTTGGGTACTCGATAACGTGAATAAACTCGAAATTGTGAACTGTCTTTGTAAAAATTCGTTCATGTTATCGCAAATTCACTGTATCTGACATGCTTAAGGATTTTGACGTTTTCGTTAAAATCATGCTACCATATTAATTTTAAATTTCCCACATTTTCTTTGAAGTCATATTAAAATAATAAATTCAATTAAATTGAAAATATTTTGAAAAAATTGTATACTAAAATATTTGTCTTAAAAGTGGAATCAAAGGTAAGACTTGTGATACATATGCACATACGAAGCTAATTTGAAAATATTATTTCAAGATTTTAAAAGCATGAGTTGTATTTTCCCCCACTGCGAAAATACGAAATATTTTTGAAAACTTCAAACATAAGTTTTTTTAAATTCCCCAAATTTCCCAAAAACGCCAGCAGTGGCTGGAAGTGTGTAAAATTTGTGAGTCTGATTTACCAAAGGAGCCGATGGTGTGCTCGAAACATTTTATATTGAAAGTGATATTACAGTTAAAACGAAACGCGTGAGATTAGATAGAGATTCTGTTCCAATTAATACAAAGTAACAAGTAGTGTTCAAAAGGTGATTTAATACATAATAGAAGATAGTCATTAATATTAAGTAATTTTAGCCAGCTAAATGAATTTATTGGCTATGAGCAATATGTTGAAGAGTACCTTGAAGAATATATTGAAGAAGGTGATGATTTTTTGGAAGGGTGGGTAGACAATTGTATAGTAGTTTTTAAATGTAATAAATAACCATTACGATTTAGATGTAATGAAATAAAAAGCGAAGGAATATCCCAAAAAGTTGTAAGAAAGTCTTATACAAGTATAAGTACTCAAACTGAGTAAGTTGTTCTTAATTATTGTTTCTTAATTAGTGTTACATTTTGATACCGTACACAACTATAGCATTATATATTCATAATCATGTTTGTAATGCCCCACCATGTGCGATCATGGTCAGCTGACTACCAATGCAAGCGTGCTAAGTATCGATCAATGAGATTTGGCACACATATTGATACTAACTCTTCCGTTTGAAAATCACTTAAAATTCAACAAAGGTGGTGTAGGGTATCGTATGGCGGGTATAACGGACTATAGTTTCACGTATTCTATAGCATTTCACTTCAAGACCACCAATTAGAAATTTATAAACAAATATATAATTAAAAAAAATAGAATATTTTGAATTTCAATTAAGTACCTTAATAAATAATGAAGCAGTGGCAAAATGAAACCCATCAAAAAGTTTGTTCATTCTTCCGAAAGTACCCCGTTACAAATTAGAAGACATTTCTTTTGTACCTTCTCTTTATTCAGCTGGCCCACGTTGTTATAAGTTTTTATGTGAAAATGATTACCCATCACCATCGACGCTCCGCAGGTGGGCTACAAAACTGTGCGTTGAGCCAGGCATACAAAAGCAAACCGTGTCTCATATGAGTTCATTTGAATTAGATGCAGAACAAAAGTTATGTGTTCTTTATTTCGATGAGATGAAGTGCAGAGAGAAGTGGGCATATGATAGGAAACATTTATTCTTCAACCTAAAAGGATGGTTGAGGTGGCAATGGTTCGGGGACTTCGTAGAAATTGGAAACAACCCATATTTTATGATTTTGATGTTAAGATGCAAAAAACCTTATTGTTAAATATTATTTCGGAATTGTACAAAATTGGATTTACGGTAGTTGCAGCTGTCAGTGATTTAGGGATTGAGAACCAACAGCTTTGTAGATCTATGGACATATCCCCAGAAAAAAACCTTTTTAGACATCCTTCAGATGAAAATAACTTAATTTTTGTATTCGCTGATTTTCCACATTTAATAAAACTTCTGCGCAATTACTTTGTGGATGACGGGTACTTTTTTCGAAATACGATCTTAAATAAATCAACAAAAGAAGAACTTATTCCATTGTGCGATTTTGATCTCAATATTTCGAAAAAGTTATCTCTTGAAATGCTAAATGTGAAAGGCGCAGGTATGTATACATTAGGAAGATAACTTAAAATAATATTTTAAAATTTTATCTTATTCTGCAGCCAGACAAAAAGTGAAAACAGCCACAAAGTTGTTTTCACACACCACAGCAACTGCCTTAAAAAGATGTGCACAATTAGGTTTATGTCAAGATGACAAAAAGTTCATTGAATGTTCAGAACCTTTTCAGATTATGAATGACTGGTTTGATGTATTTAATAACAGAACGCCACATAAAGATTCCCGATCACTAAACAAAGCATATGGATTAGCTCTTTCCCAACAAAATGATGTGTTAATAACAATATCTGAAGTAGTGAAGAATTTATTTGCGCCCCATTTCAAAGAGGCATTATACAAAATAATAATGGCCTTCCGCCTTTTCTAGATCATTTAAAAAAACTATGGAATGAAATATATGCTTACTGCCAAACTAAACCAAAATTGCGTAGAAAAGTTTTTAGTGCGATACGTGCAAAGAGAGGATTGCATGACCATCCATCGCCTTTAGAGTTTAAGTATCGTTTCCGATCATATCTTTTAGGTATATTTAAGAAAATTATATTTCTTTAAATTTTTTCTTAACAATTATTCATAAAATCAGGTCGCAATGAAAACATACTTTGTTCGGAAGAAAATGTTCAAAACTGCGAAGACAAAATTTTAGATTTTCAAACAGTATAGTAGATCCTGAAGTGACGTTAAGTCAACAAATTTTTAACCCAATAAATTTAATCCCAATAGACGATGAAGAGCAAATAGAGGCAAATATCTGTAGAATCTACTTTATGTAAATCTAATTATTTTTATAGATTACAGAACATCAAGAAACAGCAGTTTTTGGATGATGGTAAAAATTTAAATGATATTGAATTCGATTGTTTGGAAAATTTTGCGGGTTATTTTCAAAATGAAAATTTTGAAAAATTTTCAAAATGGGTCTTACAGAATTTGGCTTCAAAACTTCGGCACAAAAGGATGAAAATTATACATATATAAATTTATTGTCCGAGGGAGGTTTACATAAGCCTAATACCAGTTTTTTTAAATTTTTGGAACATTTAAACTTAATTTTTTTTTAAATTAATGGAAATTCTTTAAATACCAGCCCAAATTATATGTTAAACTTGTTGGACTAACATTTTTTCGAATTCGCTTTCTAAATCGTCATATAAAAGAAACTAAATATTTGTATATGTACTAATAAAAAATGAAAAAAATGATTACTTAATTAACCTTAAAAACTAGTCAATGTGTGTTTCATTATGACCGGAAATTAGTTTTTCAATCGACCACCTTTAGCACAAATTTATTGATTAGACAAACATTTCTGAACCGATGTTCAAAATTTAAAACTTATTAGAAAGGAGTAGGATGGGCCTTTAAAACGATGTACATATATATATTATTTGACTTAATATGCTGTGGAGTTTGATAAGGTAAACTTGACAAATGCAAATTTTTTTTATATTTTTTCAATTTTGTCCGTTAATAGTAGCAAACTTTAATTAAAAAACGTAAAATAAGTGATGACGTTCTGAAAGTACATTATCATGTGAAGAAATTGACACTTCGTCTGATCAAATCGAACAAAAATTACGGTAGTTATTATTTAAGGAGTCTAACAAACGAGTTACATTTTTCATATACATATAGTTTTTAAAATGAACTTTTAGTTCAAATTTTTTAATTAAATTTTGCATTTCAAAATAGCTAAATTTGAAAAAATAAGAAAAAATAATATTTTCCAAGTTTACCCAATCAAAACTCATTACATAAGTTTGAACAATACGTCAATCTATACCGTTTTAAAGGCTAATCTCTCCCCTTTCTAAAAAACCAAGTACCAAAGAAAATATTTTGTATTTCTATTCTTCTTCATTACTGGCATTTACATAAACTAATAGCACGAAACCAATACAACTTTTAAAAACATATGAAAAAAGTTTATATAAGTTTATGGAATTTTATATAAAAATTATTAACAATAAGCATACACCGTTGCATATTCGCCCAACAATATCATACGATACAAGGGGGCTTGTGTGAATTGCCTAAATATATTAATTGTCTAATTGCAATTATAAATACAAAACTAAATAAGAAAAAAATAATTTATTATATCCACAAAATATTTCTTTCAGCATAGTGTGTATGGCAGTGACAATTGAAATGATATGTTATACATAAGAAATTAAAGCACGCTGTTAGAGGTCGAACAGCAACCTGTTATAATTCTAAGTAACATGCCTTGAATTTGTATTTACTAATATATTATAATTCGTAGTATGCTTAGAATTTTTCATTATTATTTTTTCATTCGTCGACTTGAATTCATAAAATAAAGATACCATTTTTATACAAACTGAAAACACGCTATTGAATCACTTACAGGTTTTGGGCCCAGTGCGATCTTAAAGCATGTTAAATATATTCATCCACGTGAAGTTAATTGAAAGTAATTGAGACTATGGCGGGCTCTGTGGTACGCATTGAACCATTGAATGCTGAAAATTATGAAACATGGGAACTCCAAATGAAGGGAGTTCTAATTAAAAATGGTCTGTGGCCTTATGTCGAAGGATCAGTTCCCTGTCCAGCAGCAGGGGCAGATGCTAATAAGTGGAAACTCTTTGATCAAAAGGCTTGTGCGGATATTACGTTGTCCATAAAGCCCTAGTTATGCTACCGTAACGGAATGTAACCGCAACAGTAAGAAACAGCTGATCGTATTTGTTATGCATAAAGCAATACGAATGGTTATAGAAATGTAATGTAACGTAACCGAAACGAATCTGTAAAAAATAGAATTTTCTTATATTTTTACGTGATATCTGTTTAGCAGTGTTAACAACATGTCAATCTTAAAAACCACCAAAACTGAAAATTTAAATTATAAACAGAATTTACATTTTGTACCTATGTTATGTTTGTCTGTATGTGGAATTCTCTTTAAATAAAAGTTCACATATTTTAAAAACCCAAATTATAATTTATTTCATTATTAACTTTTATAATTTAAAATAAAAATAAATACTATTTTACTACTCTATTATGTAGGTAGTGTTTATTTTTATTTTCAATTAGAAAAATATAGTAATAAATTTTTAACTAATTAAAGCGTTCGAAAAGCATTTCATTTTACTTTTATTAGAGAAGATAACTACGTTTTAACGTTCGCAGGATAAACGATTTCACTTGCTTGTCTATTTATATGGAAAATACAATCAAAAGCACACAAACTAAATTGGTTGTTTTTGTTTGAGTGAAAGTGAAATTGTTTGGCTTGCAGAAACAGTACATAAAACTTTTAATAAGTACCTTTAAATAAATATAAAATCGTTGAAATGAACCTAAAAACTCTGTAGTGGTAACACTGATAACAGCTGAATTAAAGAAAAACAAAAGGCGTCATATTAAATGTGATAATAAGACTGAAAACGAAGTTTTTAAAATCTGAAATTAATATTAAGTTTGTTTAAAAACAATAATAAATATAATAAAATAAAATCTTAAACCCAAAAACATGTCGTCTGTATCCATATCTGAATTTTTGTCTTTTAGTTTTTTTGTTTATTTCTTTTATTGTTTTGTTTACCTAAAAACATATGATTACGTTTTTACATTCTATAATTGCTCTTACATTTTTACGTTCCGTGCACATTACTGTTATGCTGAAGTTACCCACACGTAACGTAACGTACCGTAGAAAACGTTCTCTTTTTAGCATATGGAGAACAATGTAAACGATTATCCAAACATTCTCTCTCGTTAGCAAAACGTAACGATCTGTATAAAACAGAATTCTCCCACGTTTTTACGTGACATATGAACATAAGAGAGAGAACATGAGAGAGAGAGAGAGCAGTGTTGCCACGAAAAAAAATATTGTAACCAACATTTGTGAAAAAATCACCAAATAAGGAAAAATATGACCAAAATTATCTTCGCATTTTTTTTTTCAAATTTAATTATAATTGAGAAAAATGAAACAAAAAATAACAAAATAAAATTATAATCTTACTAATTAATTAATTTTAACAAACAAAACAAAAGCTATTTTTATAAGAAAAATAATAACCAAATCCGCAATAATCTACACATTGAACAAAAAACGGCAACCCTGATGATGAGTCTGTATACAAATTTCTTTGCACTCTGTTGTGTTTGTTTGTGTGTTGCTTTGCCTTCTGTTTCGTTTTTATTTGCATTCTTCGTTGACATATGTCCCGTTTTGAACGTTTCTATAACTACACAAAACGTTTTTAAGGCTACGTACGTTACGATTTTACGATTCTTAAGCCGAAAGTCTATACCATGCGTTTTGCATAACATGCGTATACCGAAAAAGTAGAATCAGTGTATTTGATTGTGACAAGCTACAGAAGAAAAAGCATAATATGCATAGACGCATACAAAGTAGGATTACTTTCTACTTTTCTATGCGAATAATGCAGTGTTGGAAAATGTCAGCAGTTTTTTAAACTTATCATGCCAAATTATATACTATTGTGAATGGTTTCTACAAATATGTTTAAATAGTGCATTACTATTTTCGCATTTTTCTTTATTTGTATTATAAAAATATTAATAAACACATATTTCATAATAAAGTTTATTACTAATTTAAGAGGAAAATACATTTTTTAACAAATTTCTTTCATGAACAAAATATGTATATGATGATTGTTTATACATATGTATGTATATGATTGTTTTTATGTACTGAGTGTCATCTATTTTGAATTTATTAATTTGTAAACAAGAAAAATGGAGGATAAATTTTCTGAAAACACTCGTCTTGTGTTCTTTTGAGGATTTTCGTAGGCCTTAACAGCACAATACAATGTAATTTTTGTGTAAAACTATTAATAATAAAAACAACTAATAACAATTTTTAATTTTCCTTTCCAATAAATTAAAAAATTTTGGCAACTTTCAGCAGGAAAAATTTTTTATGAGCAGTACGTCTTATTTTGATCTTATTATATTTAGCTTCTTAATTAACTCTTGCTCAAGAAACTATACTCATTGTGACCGAAATTCACCAACATTTCGATTAATATTTAAATATTTAAGAATCTTTAAACTTTTCATTGCAGAAATTAAAAAATATTCCAAATTTTCCCCTTTTTAACACAAAATAAATGTTTGTTTACATTTAATTTTTTTACTTTATCTGCCAGTTTTCACTCTGTATATCTGTTGCTTCTAACACATTTGCCTCGCAAAACTTATAACATTTTTTTCTCCCTCTAAATTGGCCTGTCTTTTATGTTGAGCGTTTTTCAAATGTAAACTCATAAATTTAAATAAACTCATAAATTTGTAATTAATGTCATAATTTGTTTTAAGATTACAATTTGATTTTCTATTTTTTCCAAAAATGTTCTTGTTCACTTGTTTGTTGTTTACCACAACAGCTGATCAAAACAAAAAACCAGTCGCATAAACGCATTGTGTGTAACTTGCAATAAAATCGGCATAGAAAGCAAGAATCGCAAGGCGCATGAAAAGGATGGTATGGACTTTCGGCTTTACGCTTGGGTAACCCAGGCATTACATTGCGTTACATTACGTTCCGGTAGCATAACTAGGGCTTTACACTTTTGTTCGCGTATACACTAACAAATGTTCGGTAGATCTTTATAGCGACGATCTTCAAACCACGACTGTTTTCTTCACACGGAACGCGTCTTCACACAAGACTGACTGAATTCTTACTTGTAACAAGTTCGTTTTTTTGGTTTTGTAGCTTTTGCTTATTTTAATTTTAAACGATGTAAACCGTTTCCATTTTCGTTACAATATATTGAAAATACCATCCGACGTCAGCATGGTTTTTTAAGTTTAAATAACTTAAATGTTTTTGGTTATATCATATACCAGTTTGATGCCAATACAGTAACAACAACGACAGTAGTAGCAGAAAAAATTTAAATGAAAACGCATATGTATGACAGGTTTGTATATATGGTATTAAAAAAGAAAGAGAACCGAGGACGTAAAAAATAATCATCAAAAGGCATACATAAAAGGCACAATAATGTTTATTTGTTCTCATTTTCACTGCAGTTCGACATGGTATCAGAAGACTGGATTGTGTCACTGGTGCTGTTACTTTTAGCGCCAACCAATACGTATGTATATCTGGCTTTGTATGAATACTTAAATTGATTTATTTATCAACCAACATACCAACAGTATGGTTGGAAATATAGCATCATGATGCGGAAGTAGATGCATGCAAATTTGCGCGTGACATGAATTTTTTTATAAACCTTTCATTACCGCTTTGAATTGGCCATTAACAGCTCTTCTGTCAATCGAAGGAATGCAGTGACAACAATCACTTCCTCACGACCTTCTGAAACATGATTTTTTGCCTGCAGTAAGACTTTAACACTTTTACTCTCTTAGTTATTGCCCTGCAGTAATTAATTAGTGTGAATCATATTATAATTATGTATTAAATGTAATTTACAAAGTGGACCTTACGTCATTATGTTATAAACACTATAGCCACAACACAACAATCTCTCAAGAATAGAATATGTAAGAGTATATGAAAATAATTTTATTAAAACGAAAGAAACAACAAGTGAATATGCTGCTGCTTCGCATTTAGGCAGAAGCCCCGGTTAGCCAAACGTTCACGGAACGTACGTTCGAAATTACGGTTCGTTAATCGCTTTGATTGGTTTTCGTTTTAAAAAAAACTAAGTACGTTCCATGGACATAAAAATGTCCACCAGGGCTTAATTTCTGTAATTATTCACAGTAATGAGAGAATTATTGCTGACAAAGAGAGTATTTGTGCTGGCAATGACAGGATTAGTGCTGTCAAAATAATAACGTGAACCACATAGGGGTTTTAAAGACGGTATATATATAATATAAGTATTAAAAACTCGCAAATACATTTTAATGACGCTATTGATAAAGAATAAATGAACACTGAATGAAATACCCCAGCTAATGACATAGTGTAAGTTGTGAGTTTTGTTGAGAACTCAAAAATATTTTTTTTTTATATTTCTTGAACCCTCCAAACTTGTTTTATTTGACAAAAACTGTTTTTTTAGACTTTACGCACAAATTTATTTATTACACAAATATTTCTGAACCGATGTCCAAAATTTAAACCTTATTGGAAAGGAGAGGGATGAGCCTTTAAAACGATATACATATATATATTATTTGGCTTAATATACTATTAGATTTGATGAGATAAACTTGACAAATGCGAATTTTTACATATTTTTTCATGTTTCTCCGCTCATAGTAGCGAACTTTAATTAAAAAATATGAAATAAGTGGTGACATTCTGTAAGTGTATTAACTTGAGACGAGATTGACACTTCGTTTAATTAAATCGAATCATCGAATCGAATTGAATCAATATTCGGTTTATTGAGTACAATATTTTGAGTGTCAGGCATAATAATATACGCAGTTCACCTGCTTATTAAATATTAATTGACAGGTGGTAAACAAAACAGCTGGTTGTTTCAACAACATTGTTTTTATTTTGTTTTTTGTCGTTGTTGACATTTGAGTTGCAAAATATCAACAGATAGTGTTCGGTTAGTTGCAATGTGCGCACTGAACATACTTATGACAGTGCTGCATTTTAAGTTTTACTCAATATTATAACAATTTACGTATTTATTGCGCAATAAGTAATTGAAACTTTATATGAAATATTGAGCTCAATAATGGCGTTTATGGCGATTTACGCAATAAAGGTGCATATCTGAACACCGTATAAAGCCGCTAGAAATTTGTTTGATTGCGTCACCAAAGTACTGGCGATACAAACCTTTTCTAAATTATAAGTTAAGTTTAAAATTGCTAGCTGTATATTAAAAAGTCACACAACTTTGTATCGTGTATGTTGTATTGAATACACTTTTTGTTTGTGAACGCACAGTGTTACGCTGGATTGTTATTTCGTAATCCAAACGTCAAAAACCGATAATTCATAATTTGATTTTCAATTAACAAAATTAAAATATTACGGAAAAAAGTAAATTAATTAATTATTTGGGCGCACAATATAATTTTGATATGTTAATTGTTGACTCAAGTTACATAAAAAAAATTTGTAATTTTATTCTTCTTCTTGATTACTGGCAACTTTCAAAAACATATGCAAAAAATATATAAAGTGCCAGTTAGCCAAACGTAATGCAACGTAACATATCGAATCTACTCTTTTTAGCATATGAAGAGCAATGTAAAAGCTTATCGCAACGTTCTCTAACGTTTTTACGTGACATTTGAAAATGAGTGATGGAGCTATTGCATGCAGAGTTACATTGCGGCACAAATGCCCCCTGTTGTACTTTAATTGTTATTTATATAAATCCTTTAAATTGTTATATTTATACAATGAAATTTTTTATTGAAATAATAATAAAAAAAATTATTTTATAAGAAATAAATACTTATTGTTATGCTTCTATTGTGCTCACAAAAATTTTTTAACAAAATAAATAAACAATATAAGTATATGTATTTTTAGTGACGAAGTGGTACGAATTCTCCTTTTTGGTACATTCATATATATTAATCGTATATATTAAGCTTTTAAATTTGTATATAAAAAATAATTTTTCTCTAAATGTTATTGTGATTGTAATGTGTATAAAAAAATTTTGAAAAATAAATAAAAAATATGTATTTTGAGTGGCAATGTAACGCAAATGCCTTTTATGGTACTTTTCTGTTTATACATAAACCTTTTTAATCTTTAAAATTTTTAAATGCATATTCTTATGATTCTAATGTTCATTAAGAATTATAAGAGTATTTTTTATTACTATTCTAGCTAGAGGTATTGTTTTGCAAAACAAAATATCACTTTGTATAGAACAAAATTCGACTGTATTTATATATAAATTCCATATATGGGCAATTTTGTGTCAAGCGACCCAATTTTTAAAATCGATGTCATCCGAATTGGATGAAATTTGCACCCAGGTTAGGTTAGGACCAATAGGTGAAAAGTTACACACATTTAAAAAAAACCCTGTATGACCAAAAAGTTTCCAATACACACATTTAAAAAAAACCCTGTATGACCAAAATGTCCAACTTTGACCCCCTCTAACTCCGGCAGTTCTTGACTGATAGAGCTGAAAATTTGTGTCTTGCCTACTATCCAATAGTACTAACCTTGGTGCAAATTGGAAGACATCTATTTTAAAAATTTGGTCACTTGACACGAAATTGCCCATATGTATATTGACTCATATTAAGCCCACAATGTAATATTCTATAATATTACAAGCATAAATATTTATAATATAAAATTTAAGAAGCACATATAACTTCCTCCAATTAAATTGAATAAAATTTGAATTCTATATATCGAGCCATAACCGCAAAAAAAATATCTCAAGCGACATATTTTTCATATATTGTTTTTTGTAATAAATAAATTCATTGGCATCAATTGCATCATCTATAAAAATTTCAGGGTTATACTCTGTACATTTATGAAGTTATAACAAAAAAATTTAACTTTCTAACTTAATTTGCACAAGAAATAAATAATAACAACCTTCCCCTGTAAAATTTCGTTTTTGTCGCCTGAGATATTTTTGCGGTTATGGCTCTATACGTCCTATTTCACACATGTATGTACTTGTTTTATTGCTGTTATATATACAAAACTCAAATATTTTTTATATCCACAAAATATTTCATTCAGTACCGTGCAGCGCGGATGAATTTTTATGTATGGCAGTGACATTTGATAATATTGGCCAATTCACACGACTTTCTATCGTTCAAAATACTTCTCGTTTGTGAACGCTCAATGCTATGCTGTATCGTATATGTTGTATTCCAAACGTCGAAAAGCGACAAGAAGAAGAACAACAGTATTTATAAATTGATTTTCAAGCAACAAAATGTAAAATATTACGGAAGAAAGTAAATTAATTACTTCCCTGTACGAAAAATATAATTTTGATATGTCAATTGTTGCCTCAAGTTACATAGAAAATATTTTGTATTTTTATTGATCTTCTTGATTACTGGCATTTACATAAACTGATAGTACGAAACCAATACAACTTTTAAAAGCATATGAAAAAATGTGTATAAGTGTATCGGTTTTTTATATGAAAATTGTCAACAACAAGCATAGACTGTTGTATTTTCGTCCAACAATACACGTAATACAACGATACAAGGGCTTGTGTGAATTGCTCATATATATTATACATAAGATATTAAAGCACGCACTAATTGAAATTTTGTTAAAAGGGTTTTCTTGTGTTTTATTACACAACTACTGTTTTAAAAGCCATACACGACGTATAACTGTTATGTAAAAGTTGACATTTTCAATGTAAAAAGCAGGTCGTGTTAGAGTATGTTTCCAATATTTTTTTGAAATTAGTTTGACATTGATATTGTAAACAACCAAACAACCAAAAAAAATTATGTTGAAATAAAAAAATTTGGAAAATAGTTTTAAAATCAAATATTCAATCGAATTTCTTTTCAAATATATTATATATGACAATAACGTGCCTATACAAGTACTGAATACATACATAATTGATAATTACAACCCTGAATTATGACCTAGTTTCCCAAACCACTTATGTTGTGTGCTTTAATTTTTATACATGAATGGCGGCACCTACAGTTTAAAGTCGTCTCCGAACTCTCAGAATTTTTGCCAGAGATCTGCTGAGACGAACTCGCCGAAGAAATATTTTTTCATATTTAGTTTAGTTGGAGATGTCTGACCTGGGGTTTGAACCGAAGCCTAACGTCTTATAAGCCAACACACTTCCTACTAGACCGCGGCAACTACAAGCAGTGAATAATATTTTTAATACGTCAATTCTGTACCGGCATCAACTACTTTGTGAAGGTTAATTGTGAAAGGATACATCTTTTATGTTATGTATTTTTCGACAAGTGATAATCAATATTTAATTTTTTTCGAATTTGTCATTCACTATTATTGGATTCCTTAGATTCGTATTTTAAATTAAAGAAGTAATGGAGTGTTGCGCAGGCAGTTTTCGATATTTTGGAGCAAAATTTGTTTTTCTTATACAGTTCCTGTACAAAACAAAAAAAAGGGGGAAAAGAAATAACAAAAGAACTAGTTTTGCGGCCCAAAACATGTAAATGGAAGCGTACTGTAAGGGTACCTTGAGGTATTGCCTGCTAGTTAGATTTCGCAATGGCTAGTGGTAGTCACGATGGCTAGTCGTAGTCACAATGGCTCTGCAATTCAACCTCTTCGGCTGGCCTTCATGCTTTTCGACCAATTTATTATGCAGCTCAGACAATCCAACAATGCAACGGTATCGTGCAAAGTTTTGTGAGATTCTCTGAGGGTAGATGCTCTGTGAATTCGACTCTGAATCTTTTGAATTTTTACCGTGAAAAGAGAACAGTTCTGAATTTTTGTTCGAATTCGTATGTTTATGTACGTGTTAGTTGGTTAGTTAGCTTTTTTCTTATTTTAATTTCTTGCCCTTAATAATAGGTAAGATAGAAATTCAAGTAAGTGATTCGTCTGATGGAGTTCTGCATATAAGCAGTGCAAATAAATCAAGATCAAAATAGTCCCTTCAGAGGAAGACAATGAAGATTCCAACTTTGATTTAGAGGAAGATAGTGAGTGAAATAAGGGAAGGAACTCCAATAGTATTCTTTAGAAGAAAAGTTTATAGCTGAAAGCGCCGACTGTAATAACCGTTATGATTTGTTTAAATTATTCTTCACATACAATATTGTTACGCAAATCGAAACGACCTGATATCGTTTAACAACAAAAACGATAAACAAAAGGAAAACGATACAAATACACACTAACACTAAGAATACAATGAACGTGTTGATTATCTAAAGCTGCACATACACATATGTACAACGAACCTGGTTGCGCCTGGTACCTACAACAACATGTATGTGACAAAAAGGGATGGACAACGAAAGCAAGGTACACAAACAATAATGTACTAGGGATAGAATTCTCGAGAATGCGAGAGCAAGAACCTTCCACATCAAGAACGTTCATCATACTGATTGCGTGCGTATATAAAAGGGCAGCGGGGCCAGCAGCGAGTCAGTAAGAATTCAGTCAGCCTTGTGTGAAGTTGCGTCGTGGTTGTAAGATCCAGTGAATACTTGTGTGAACTAGTAAAGTGAATAAACAGATTATTATTGTTGTATCGTTAAGTTGTATACGGTGGCACACAAAAGTAGTGTAAAGAATAAAGAGTTTCACTGAAATTAAATTAAACACATTTGTTTTTACTTTGTTTGCAATTAACTAACTCATATTTAAACGTTTTAAAAAAGGTAAAAACGTGACATTTGGTGTCAGTTAAGAAAGAGAAATTCAAAATGAAACTCTCCGAGTTGAAAGTGGAACGGCTTAAACGAGAGTTGGATAAACTCAAGCTGTCAACAATGGGCACGAATAATGAACTGTAAAAGCGGTTAAGGGAACACCTGCAGCTTCAAGGCATCCACATCGATTCCTACGAGTTCGAGGATGAAGAGGAACGACAGTTACAGGCCATTGCAACCCCTAGCGGTGTTGATATAAATTTGTTGCTAGCTGCTATGATGGGGAAAATGGAAGTAGCAAACCAGAAGCTATTCGAAGCTTCTGGAAGCGAAAATCAAAAACTTCTAGCTGAAGTGCAAGAAGCTTCTAGAACCGAAAATCAAAAACTTCTGGCTGAAGTAAAAGAAGCTTCCAGAGCCGAAAATCGCAAAATGCAAGAGGCGAACGAAATGGTGTTTGCTGATGTACGAGAAGCTTCTAGAGCTGAGAACCAACGACTGCAAGCAGCTATTTTGTCAAAAATTTAAAAGGAGCTCCAAGCAACATCTGGAAAGCTGCAGGAAATCGGTCGGTCAGCAAAAAGATCACTGGTGTCGAGGAAAGGGTGTCACATTTAGAAAAGGCCGTTGACACTAAAGTGGACAATTTGGAAAAGGTCGTCGACGGAAAACTCGTTATGATGGAGGAAAAGATCAACAACCTCCAAAGCCAGCGACCGGATCCGGTGCGAGACGTTTCGGAAAATACCGGCAGGACAAGAACACCTTGCCTTGATGGTAGTTCACCCCTATCCGTATTCAAATTCCAATTTGAGACAGTATCCAGCACAAACGGATGGGACGATGGAGAGAAGGCTCTAGAACTATTTCTGACGTTAAAAGCCGTCGCAGCTGAGATTCTAGAAACCATATCAGCCAGCAGTAGAAACAACTACAACGACTTAATGGTGGCGTTGCAGCGTAAATTTGGCGATGAGCACAAACAAGAACTATACCGCATGGTCGGGCGCAAAAGGCAAATGACTCATTACAAGCCTTTGCAATGGAGGTTGAGAGATTAGTGCAGCTCACATACCCAGGAGAAAACCATCCGTTGATAGACAACTTTAAGACCGAGGCGTTTGTTAATGGCATACGCGACCCTGACATCAAACTTGCGGTATGCTCCACACTGAAGACAACCTTTGCAGAGACCGTGGCCTTCGCACTAGCCCAGGAGACCGTTCGACGATTTCTAGACCACAGGTCAGCAAAATGCAAAAAATGGAAGTCGTGGAGGAGGAGGAATGCCTTTTGGACAAATTTAAAGAGATGTTGAAGCAAGTTTTGGGAGAAAACGGACAAAAGGCTAAACTTAAATGCTTCAACTGTGGAAAGGGTGGCCATTTCCAAAGAAACTGCAAAGCGCCACGCAGGAGATCAAGATCTGCCTCACCAGCAAGGAATAAGAAACGGGCGAACTACCAACCATCTTCACAAGAGTCCCAGCTAAACTAAAACGAGCTAGCACTGAGGAGAAAGTGCTGGCTCCCACAAGCGAGGGCCCCACAATCTCAATATCAGTTATGCAACAGAGCAACAACAATCTTACGGCGTGCGGGAACATAAACGGTAGACGACACACCCTCACTATAGACACCGGGGCAACGCAGTCCATCATTAGATCAGATAGAGTGAAGGGAAAGTGTGAGGCACTTAGCAATATAAGACTTAGGATAGCAACTGGAGAGCCTGCCACCGTCCACGGAAAAACAGAGATGGCTATAGCCAACATTAGTGTAAGTCACATTTTTATTGTTGCCGATATTATGGACGAGGTTATCATTGGCGCCGACTTTATGATAGCTCATGCCATCAATTTGAATATGGGGCAACAGATTATGAGTTGGCGGAATGTGGAGATACCTCTTGATATGGGATACAAGCATCAAGTGCACGCCAGAAGGATAGTTGCGGTCGAACAACTAAAATTGCCACCTCAGAGTGAATCATTGATATGGGCGCGTATGTAGGGAGATTGTGAGGAAAACCGCTTGTGGGTTGTGAAACCAGCAGAAATACAGACGGATTTAATATCAGGCCCTCATTAAATCCACAGAACAGCGAGTAATCCCGGTGAGGGTGATAAATCTATCAGGCCATGAAAGAGTCATCTGCAAAAACTCCGATGTTGGCCAATGTGTTCCAGTAGAGGCTGTAATAAACAGCGAACAATTGCGGCAACCTGCCGAAATGTCAGTCAAAGATCAAAAGGAATTTGGTGAAAATGTGGAGCAATGGGTAGCAGGTTTATCAGCTCCAGAGAGAAATAAAGTCAAAAAGCTGCTGAAGAGGTATGCTTTCGCTTTCGCGAGAAACAATAGAAGACAAGGAATAACAGCTATGGTGAAGCATGAAATTGATACGGGCGAAGCGAGACCGATAAGACAGGTACCCAGAAGCATACCGCTGGCGAAGCGTAATGAGGTTAAAGAGTTAGTCGACGAAATGAGGAGAAGCGAAGTAATCGAACCATCATCGGGCCCGTGGTGCTCACATGTAGTCTTAGTAAAGAAGTAAAATGGCAGTGCAAGATTCTGCGTAGACTACAGGAAGCTGAACGATGTCACTAAAAAGGATAGTAACCCGCTACCAAGAATTGACGATACACTCAACACGTTAGCCGGAACGAAGTGGTTCTCCACATTCGATCTACAAAGCGGGTATTGGCAGGTGGAGATTGCAGACAGGGACAAGGAGGAAACCGCATTCAGTGCGGACGGCGGCTTATGGCAGTTTAAAGTTATGCCATTTGGACTCTGTAATGCTCCAGACACATTCGAGGGGCTTATGGAACGTGTGCTAAAGGGACTGCATTGGAAGACTTGCCTTGTATATCTCGACGACGTAATAGTGATGGGCAGAACTTTTGACGAACACCTCAAGAACCTGGGAGAAGTTCTGCAACGAATAACAATGGCTGGACTAAAATTAAGCGTAAAGAAATGTGCATTTTTGTAAAAGCAGGTGAAATATTTGGGCATCTTGTCACAGCAGATGGCATATCCACCAATGAAGATAAAATACGAGCAGTAAATGACTAGCCTCGTCCCCAGAATCTTCATGAACTACGCAGCTTTTTGGGACTATGCACATACTACAGACGCTTTGTGCCTAACTTTGCCAGCGTGGCAGCAAGTTTGCATGAGCTCACCAAGAAGTCAAAAGTCTATCCATGGGGTGAGCCACAGGAGAAGGCGTTCCAGATATTAAAAGACCTATTGCGTGCTGCACCAGTTTTGGCGTATCCAATCCCAGGAGAAAAATTCATTTTGGACAGTGATGCTAGCGAATATGGTATTGTTGGTATACTTTCCCAAGTGGTCAGTGGTACAGAGAAAGTCGTAGGCTACTATAGTCGCACATTGTAAAAGCCTGAACGGAACTATTGTGTGACCCGACGAGACCTACTGGCAGTGCTGGAGTGCATAAAACATTACCATAAGTACCTGTATGGCCAAAATTTTCTGCTAAGGACTGATCATTCCGCACTGAGATGGTTGCTACAATTCAAGAATCCTGAAGGACAGCTAACACGTTTGATTGAGCGCCTCCAGACTTACAACTTCAGCATTGAACCCCGAAGAGGCATAAAACATGGGAATGCTTATGCTCTCTCCCGCCGACCCTCTAATTTTGAGCGTAAGCATTGCGGGAAGGCCGAGAAGAAAGAATTCATAGTTGTTATCAGGCTAACGCGGATCGAAGCCAACGACGACTGGTCCGAAGCACAAAGAAGTAACCCAATATTGGCGAAGATAATAGCAGCTAAGGAATAGGACAAACGACCTACCAGAAATGAGATGATATTTAAGGTTGATGAATGGGTGTTTATATAGACATTGGGAAAGCGCTGATAGCAAAACCGCATCTAACCTTTTAGTAGTGCCTTCCTCCAAAATGAATGAAGTGTTAAAGGAATTCCATAATGGAGCTAGCGGAGGGCATCTTGGAGTGACAAAGACACTGGAAAGGCTAAAACAACGTTTTAATTGGGTTGGATGTCAACAAGCAGTGGCGGATTGGATAGCAAACTGCACCCAGTGTATTGCAGCTAAGGGTTCAGTAAGAAGAATTCGATGTCAGATGCAACAATATAATTCAGGCGCACCTTTCGAGCGGATAGCGATGGACGTACCAAGCCCTTTTCCAGTCAGCAATGCTGGAAACCGATATGTTCTCGTTGTGATGGACTACTTCAGCAAATGGCCGGAAGTATATGCCATACCCAATCAAGAGGCGAACACAATAGTTAACGTTTTTGTGAACAACTGGGTATGCCGCTACGGGGTTCCAATAGAACTACATTCCGATCAAGGCAGAAATTTCGAGTCAGCTGTATTCCAGGAAATGTGTGAAGTATACGGTATTAAGAAGACTCGAACGATGCCGCTTCACCCACAGTCAGACGGAATGGTAGAGCGATTTAACTGAACGCTGAAGGAATGCTTGCGGAAAGTAGTGAGCGAGCAACAGAATGACTGGGACGAATACATTCCGAGGTTTCTACTGGCGTACCGATCTGCACTCCATAATTCAACATCTATATCACCCGCCAAGGTTATCTTTGGGACTGAGATAAAACTGCCCGGTGACTTAGAGTTTGGTGTTAAGCCCAACACAGGGAGGGACGAAACATACACTGGAAAAGAAGAAAGCCTGAATGATCTTAATGAGTTTGTGCGCACGCGTATAAAAATGGTCAGTGACAGAATGAAAGCCAGGTATGATAGAGCACCAAACGCGGAGGGCTTTCATGAGGGACAAATGGTTCTACTATACAACCCAAAGCGGAGGAAGGGGTTATCTCCCAAGCTACAAACCAGCTGGGATGGACCGTATAAAATAATTAAACGGTTAAACGATGTCGTGTACGGGATACAGAAAGCTAACAGCCCCCGAACAAAAATGAAGGTCGTACACATAGAGCGACTGGCAAAATTTGGGATAAGAGATAATGAGCCTATTCGGGACGAACAGGCTTAAGTGGGCGGCAGTGATACGCAAATCGAAACGACCTAATATCGTTTAACAACAAAAACGATAAACAAAAGACACGATAGAAATACACACTAACACTAAGAATACAATGAACGTGTTGATTATCTAAAGCTGCACATACACATATGTACAACGAACCTGGTTGCGCCTGGTACCTACAACAACATGTATGTGACAAAAAGGGATGGGCAATGTAAGCAAGGTACACAAACAATAATGTACTAGGAATATAATTCTCGAAAAGGCGAGAGCAAGAACCTTCCACATCGAGAACGTTCATAATACTGATTGCGTGCATATATAAAAGGGCAGCAGGGCCAGCAGCGAGTCAGTAAGAATTCAGTCAGCCTTGTGTGAAGTTACGTGTGAACAAAATAAGTCGTGGTTGTAAAGATCCAGTGAATACTTGTGTGAACTAGTAAAGTGAATAAACAGATTATTATTATTGTATCGTTAAGTTGTATACGGTGGCACATAAGGGTAGTGTAAAGAATAAAGAGTTTAACTGAAATTAAATTAAACACATTTGTTTTTACTTTGTTTGCAATTAACGAACTCATATTTAAAAGTTTTTAAAGAGGTAAAAACGTAACAATATATTAGATATGATAGTTGCGAAATTAATAAATATGCTGTACAATGTATAAATTACTCTTCATGTAATAGCCGAAAACATCAACTGGACTGAAAGTCTGTAACTAGGGAAGAAATGAACTCATTTATTGGAATTTTGCTTATAATGGGTGTAATTCAAGTAAGATTATATTATTGGTCTAAAAAGGATTTGTTCACGAACATCCGAATAAAAAAATGAAACGTGACCGGTTTTTATGTATCCTTAAATTTTACATTTTTTTACAATAGCACAGCTAGATCTCAGGATTGGTTGAACAAAATTAGAAATATTGTAGGAGGAAATTTAAATGAAATATTTTTTTAATATTTTTGTTAACATTAATTTTTTCAAATATATGCCAGATACAAAATGGAAGAGAGGTTTATTGCTAACCAGTAAGAATAGTTAGCGTTTTGAAAATAGTACTGCGTCTAGTTTTGACAATTTAGCATTTCTGTTTGCCGTTCTATTAATTTAATGAAGCATAACAAGAACAAAAAAAGACTATTATTTTAGCACCAAAAAAAGGTGAAACTAAAAATTAATTTGAATAAAAATTTTTAACCAGCGACTAAAAGCAGCGAATTACCTTTTAGGGCCATTATTACAACTTGCCGTTAACTAAGGGGAGGATTTTAACGGGCAGATAACTTGATTTCATTATTATGATAATGAAATATATAGAAGTGATCGGTAAGATAGGGAGGATCATCCTAACTTTAACACTTTATGTTTGAACTTGCCATATTATATATTATTTTCATTATGGCAACTTCAAATTTAAACAAAATGAGCATATAAAACAAAAAAACGAAGCCCGTGGTTGCCACTGCTTTAAAAAAACTTGTAAATATAATAAAGCAGTTGTATCGAATTTTGAAGTATTTTATCTGTAAGTTGTAATAACGAAAATAAGTTAAAGCAAAGAAAATAAAGTATAAAGAATGCACATTTTAACATATTTTGGAATATTTTTCAGAAATATTTCATGACGCGGGGGGAAAGATAGAAGGGAAGGTTACAGAAACCAAGAGCGTAACAATGCGTTGTTCTCATCATGCGTTGTTCTCATCGTGCGTTTTTGTTGTTTGACCACTTTTTTATTTATTTGTCTGGTGTTAAAAACAGACGTCGGCACCAATGAAGACTTGACATTATTACTAACAATTTTCCTCTAGGCTAACACATGCCTGTGGTTATGGATTAGTGAGTGAGAGAGAGAAAATAAGTTGAGAGAATTTATTTATTTACAACCATATAAAAGTGTTAGTAATATACTTTATTTTTATTTTCATTTCATCAACAAACATATGTAAAGCTGTCTATTTTGGCTTAATAATTTTGGATAAATAAAAATAAAATAAAACATCGATTTTATTATTAAAAGAACATAAAGCTATCTTCTTAATCTATCATCTTTGGCTTAATAATTAGGCCATGGTTTTTAGATAAATAAAAAACGAGCATTCCAAAGCATTTAAAAAAATGTACTATGGGACAAAATAAAATACGCCCAGCTAATGACATAGAACATTTTTAACACAAAATATTCTTCGAGTGTTATTCTGAAATAAAATTATAAAGCATCCGCAGCACATGTATTCTTGTCGCAGTCTGATCGACAACTAAATCAAAAAACACAAGAATACATACACATGTACATACGTCCGATGAGAGCAACACATTGTTACGCTCTTTGTTTGTGTTCATTTTCCTTCTGTCTTCCTCTCCCCTCACCCAGAAATGATTTTTAAAAAAATTTGGTGAGAGCGGGTCGTGATGTTACGACCCGCCATAAGAAATTTTACTTCTACATGATGCGCATTCTTTATATCCATATTCTTTGGTTAAAGGTAACTTTCCAGTTCCCTTTAGCTAATGGTGCCTTTAACTAACCCTAAGTTTAACGACAAGTTGTAATAATGGCCCTTAATGTAATAAAATATAAATTAATTTAACCGTAAATCGATTAAAAGTGATAACTTAAAAGGTTCGTAATTCTGCTTTATGTGGTGTTGCGTATATAAATTTCTAAAGTTTTTGTATGATATTTGATATTTGAGAACGAATTGAAAAAAAACGTGTTTCGCCCTATGTTTTGTTTCATAGATACTATACAATGTTAATATTTCCTTCAACTATGTACGTCTGAAATAACAGAAACATTCGCTTTGGTAATGCGCTAGTGGGAAGTGCTTAAAAATGTATGCCTTTCAGCTTTTTATAATCCCAATAATTTTGTTGCTGTAGATGAATAACTAATTGAATTTAATGGTCGTAATAAATTTCGTCGTCCACCGAAATTGGCAGTTATAGATTGAAGTATATGCTATGTGTGTAGCAAGTACAAACAGCCGTACTTGGGGCGATATGTATCTGGGAATAGACGACGTTCTAAGGGGACATAATATTGCTCCGGGAAACTTTGTTACCCCATATGACTTTGACAAAAAAAAATTTATTCAGAAATATAGCCACTCAATTGAGAGCATTACAAATGCAAGTGACAATAAGCAGGAGTGCCAGATGTTACCATTTAGAAACAAAAAATAAAACCAAGCTGACGTGAAGTATTTGGTTTTTACGTAAAGCAATGTACATCATGTCAAAAATGTTTGCGTAGAATACATAAAAGTGATAATAAAATGTAATAATATAAAATAATTTTATTAAAGTGTATTAAAATAAATAAAAATATTTAAATATCTTAACAAAGTCTACTGTTAAATACAACATTCCTATACAATTTATCCCTTAAAAATAATGCGTAAATAACTTATAAAACCTTATAAAAACCTTATAAAAAATTATAAGGAATAGATTTAATTTAAAGGTAAAAGCATATACACAACCTATCCCCTCAAGACTTATGAGTTATTTTTAAAGTTATAATAAAAATTCAAGGATAAAAACTTAATAGAACTGTAAGTGCAAGAAACCGGACATAATGGATTCATTAATGTAATAAAATGCTTTGGAATTACATTCTTAAGAATACCTCATATGGAGTTGTGTAAAATACAGAGACGGATTTGATATAATTGTAGCACTGACTACAGTTCTATAACGGCGCTGGAGGCTCTGTAGAATTTAAAAAAAATTAAATATAATAGCGAAGATCAGAGCCATTGGGGCTATGGTTAGGATAATTTGATGCAGGTCTAACATGCGATCCATCATGGTTGATAGTTCCTTTTTTAACTGTCTCCTATTCTCCTAAGCAAATAGTTCAGAAAGAGAATGAGTGAAAAGAGCAAATTGGTTGTTACAACTCTTTTAAGACAGTAAACATTCTAAAACAATGCAAGTGGTACAGAAACGGGAATGTTCGATTCCAGAGTGCAATATTTAAGAACTTGTGAGAAAACTCACAAGTTTTACTTAACAAAAGACAACTTCGTCGAAAAATGCGCTCAGTCTCACTTGAACAGAAAGTACAGATAGAGGACGGGGCATAGCAAAAGTATCTGACCTGAGGACTCTGCTTATATTAAGTTGACAAGCGAAATAGGGTCAACTGTGAAATAGGCAAGGATAAATTCGAAAGTAAAGATGAAGATAGTTAAGGAGTAATCCTTACTGACAAAAACATTCTGAAGTTTGCAAAGACAAAAGAATTGGAGGCGACATTATCGAGATCCTCAACGTAGATTACGGGCAGTACAATTAATCATCTGGACATGGTATTCTACTTCATCTATCCAGTAATAAGTACATTCTTGTTATGTCTTCCAGTCTATTACAATATCGATGTATTCTGTGATAAATCGGAATAACATCGAGAATTCTTTAAAAAACGTCTATTTATGTATATGATTGTATATTCTGTTCCTCTAGCTGAATGTGATTTTAAAAACTCACGTTAAAAAAACATTTGATGAAAATAAACATTTACAGAATACATTTAAATTAAATTTAATCTTAACTTTTACTTTGTAATGAATGAACTTTACAAATAAAACTTATTTCTAACGTGGCTTCCAATAATCGATATAAAGAAAATAAGGACTGTACTCGGTGAATTTAATTTTATGTCACAAAAATTCGCATTTCAGTCATTTAAATTTCAATAAAATGGTAGTATATTCATACGTACTTACAGTAGCGAGACAAAAGTGGAACTAGATGCCATATTCTGTTATGTTTACAGAAGGGCAACTGATATTTGGGTGAATATTTTTGTTTTTGGAGAAGACGAATGTAATTTAACCCATCAGAGCCAAATAAGTTAAACTATGTTTCGCCGCTCCACAAAACTTTGGCCCATTGCTCTATTGACCAATGTAGATACCGTCTAGCAGAGTCAAACCGTTTTTTTTTTTATTAAACTTACTTATAAGTGGCTTCTTGTCTGGTATTTTAGCTAATAAATTTGCCTCTCTTAATCGGTTTCTGACTTTTTGGAGGCCAATAGAAACCACGACTCGTTTGCATAATTAGTAACATCTGCACTGAATAAAATATCGTAGGTAATGTTAACTAAAAAACATTAGTAAACGTTCAACGAAAAATATATTCTAATCTATAAATTTTTTATTCAAGTCTACATAAGTTTTCTTCAAATCTACATACATTTTATTAGAAATAAAGATTTTTATTTAACATTTATTTAAGTAGAAAATTTTGTTAAAAATAATAAATGTTTTGTTAAATTAACTAAAATTTACCCGAAATTAAATAAATCTACTATAATAAAAGTAACAAAAAAAATTAGTTATTTTTTAGTCATTGAATAATCATGTTTTCTTAATTTAAATATAATTTAGTAGAATTGAAGAAAATTCGTTTAATTCATTATGGTGCTGTAAAAGAAATTTTGTCAATTTACACCCTTTATTATAGTAACATTGAAGAAAGTTCGTTAATTCAACTCTTTTATTTTTGAAATTAAAAGCAGGTGTGGGAAAAATTATTCTCAGAATGTAAGATTGATTCATTTCTTTTTGAAATAAAAAAAAAAACAAGATGGCGTTGGTCGAATTATTGTCAGAATTTTAGTTTCAAATCTGCTACGAAAGTGTCTACAATAAAAAGTTGTGTTTTTAGTTAAAAAAAGAAGTTAATATAAAGTGAGCTTTTTTATTAATTTAACAAAATATGAAGTGTTATAAGTTTTTTTTTCAATAAATGCTTTAATTTTGCATTTAAAAGAAACAAATTGGCGTTATCCAAAAGAGAACTTACTCTTCATAAACTTCGGTTGTGGAGCAGAAGGGGCTATAAATTTAGGTAAGAGCTGTACAAACATATATAAAATATTAAGGGCTATAATTTGTTATGTCTAACTAGATCCTCCTGAAGAAAACAATGAGGAAAGCACCGAAGCAATCCGTGTCAACAACTGCACTAAAACTACCGGCTATCTGAAGTAGCAAGTGCGAAACACACTTCGAACATAATAGCCTAACGGCCGCAATATAAAAACCCACTTGGTTTAATTTGGTATGTATGTTATTTTAAAATAAAATCAAAAAGATTTCTGTTTTTTAGTTAAGAAATTAGTGTTTTAAATGACAATTTTCAATTTATGTAACCGTGTTTTAAAGAAAAGTGGCGGGCAGCAGGTTTACGAGGTCGACCATTTCCTGGCTTTCTTTCCACGTTATTTGTTTGACGATATTGCGATGAAATCCGACAAACCTTTGATTTGTTGATAATAAATTTTTGAACAACTTCATTCATTTGCTATCTGTTGACAGCTGTTTCTATTTTAAAATTCACAATTTGCAAATTTTTCATTAAACTTTTATTTTAATTACTCTAGTTGACCTACTTTTACCTTCAACACATTGCGTTGCATTTTTTTCTCGGTAAATTTGTTCACTTTTTTATAAATCTAAAAAAATTAAGTAGAAAGAGAAGCAAACAACTCTTACTGATGCTTTTTAATAAAGAAAACAAAGGTTTACTGTACTTAACTTAGGCATTACAACACACCAACCACAAGACTACAACGACTTAAAAGTAGTAAATGAATGATACATTTTAATATGAATAATAATCAAATAATTTGTGATGTGATGTGTTATCACTAGACAGTCAAACTGATTAGTGTAATCGAAACCACTAAATTTTTGATTAATTTATTTTCAGTAGAATCGTTATTCAAAAAAAGCAGACAATTCGAAAGTAATTTTTCGTAAATAGCCGCTGAGTGTGAAACTGTATTTGTTAAAATTTTTTTAATGTTATTCCTTTTTCTTTACAAAATACGTTCAAATACTTAAACGAAATTGTAGTTTTTAGCAAATATTTATTTGGTAAGTTAACAATAAATTGATATACAATGAATAAAAAAATAACCTCTTTTAGAAATAAATCTTTGTTCAGTTAACAGTGATAAGTGTTTCACCATTAAAAAATTTAGTTTTTTAATTTTCTTTGAAGTTTTTCAATCTAAAAATTTCACTATACGAGTATTCTTTGTTTACAAGTTACATTCTTACCTATACATACATACATACATATATATGAATGTTTATACAGCAAAAAAGTTTTTCTTTTCAAAGGACAATGGAAATGTTGTAAAAAAAAGGAAACCTTGGAGAGAGAGATAGAAAATAAAAATTGGAAAGGAAATTGTTTTTTTTTTACGAATTCACAAACGCTAACAAAAAATGCCATAGTAACAAATGGAAACGAATGTTGATTGAAAACCTGCATAAAAAGAGTATGATGAAATGTAAAATCATTTTAACTTCCTACGTATGTACGTGTGCATGTATTTATGCCTGTATACCACGCATAATTGTGAATGCAGGAAGAAGACCTGGTATTGTTTTTTGCCACACTTTAGTTAATCCGTTTTTTCCAAAAACATTTAATATAAAATAATTGACCACTGGCTCATGAGACCCAGAAGTTGGGTATTCAATGTAATTATTGTCTATACTTCAAATCGCTTTTATCCATTTATGTATTTCACATATCATAGCTTTCGATCTCGATGTTTCGCATTTCCTTGCACTGAACCAAAAATGTTCGTAAATACTGTAAAAAGGGGCGTAGAAATTAAGAAATTTCTTTATATATCAGCTAACAAAAATGTATTATCATATCTAAGTCTTTTTTACTAAAAATTTACAACTTTAGTAAATTATTCATATTGAAAAAATTTCTTCATTTAAGGAAATTTTTTTAATAAAGAAAATATTAAATTTAACTTAGTATACTATGCGACAAAATATGAACAATTAAATAGACGGAGTAACTATCTGGTCTAAGTTGTTCATTTAGTTGACTATAATTAAACAATACTTTTCTATTTTTCTCGAACCCTCCAAACTTGTTTTATTTGGCAAAATCTGTTTTCTTGATCTTTTCACTGAAAATAATTACCCAAATATGTTTGAACCTATTTTAAAAATCCAAAGCTAGTGAATGTAGTTACTAGGGGTTTTTTTTTACTGTCGCACCGTCTTATTTTAATAAAATTTTATTTGGATTTACTATAAATTTTTATTCATATTGACGAATTTTTTAAAATTAATTAATAAATTTTGTTAATTATGATATTTTTTTTAATTTGATTTAAGTTGTAGGCAGAAGTAACTTTAAAATCTTTATTTTAACTTAATTTATTATAAAATACATATAATATTACTATAATCAACATTATTTATTTATTTTTTATTTAAGTCAATGGACAAATTCCTTACTGACTAATAACAAAAATAGGTGCGAATAAAATTAAATAGAATTACAAACAGTCTCAACAAAAACACAAGCAATTGTTACAATAAAAATATGAAGAGTTATGTATTGAGAAAAACAATAATGTTACGTTTTACAACGCAAGAATTTAAAGAAAAATCGATAATGTCTGACAAATTACTAAATTGACGGCAACTTCTAGTTAACGGATCAGCAACAGCATTAATTAGTTCAGAACAGCGGAAGTTACGACAAGGAACATTGAATTTAACAGATCTTAATAGAAATTCACAGCAAATATTACCATTGATCAGATTAATCATGAAGGATATATTTAACATTGTTCGACGACTCTTAAGGGTAGGCAGTTTTATTAATGCCAGTCTGCTAGTATATGAAGGCATATCCAAATAGTTCCATCTAAGGCCACGCAAACAGAAAAGTAAAAATTGTTTCTGCACAGACTCGATGTGTTCGCTGTAAACATTATAGTGAGGATCCCATACAATGGATCCATACTCCAAAATTGGTCTGACAAGTGATACATAAAGTTGCTTCGTAATATATGGATCAGAAAATTATTTTGCCCAACGTTTTATGAAGCCAAGAAGAGTCAAAGTGACATGATCATTAAAGTTTAATTTTGTGTCCAATAGGATCCCAAGATCAAGAAAAGAGTCCACTATCTCCAATTGATGACCACCAAGCAAATAATTAACCGTGATAAAATTATTTCTTGAGAACCGCATACATTTGCATTTTTTATATTCAGCCCCATCATGTTGTACTCGCACCACAAAAATAAATTATTGAGATAATTTTGTAGATAAATATGTTCGATGAAATTATTAAACGAGAGAAAAATCAGTTTCTCAAACATTTTTGGAATAGCACTCAGGTTTGCAATGCCTCTATAATTTGTAACATCAGACTTATTGCCCGATTTAAAAAGCGGTAAGATATATGACTTCTTCCAAAACACAGGAAAATATCCATAATTAATCGAGGTATTAAACAATATGACTAATGGTGTGATGAATGACTCTGCACATCGATTTAAAATACAACTTGGAACCCCATCAGGACCAGGACGAAAAGACATCTTTAACTTTTTCAGGTTCACGAAAATATCATAGCCATTAAATGTTGGAATAGATATTACTTAAGCCGATGTCAGGAGTAAGGGTAAATATTTGTATCATTGTAAGCAGAATTAGAATAAGTACCGGCGAAGAAATCAGCAAACATATCACATATGACATCCTCACTACCAGATTCTTTATCATCAAATTTCATGAAGGATGAAAAACCACCAGATTTTCTCTTGGAATTTACAAACGTATAGAAGTATCTTGGATTCTTAATAAAATTATTTTTCATTTTTTCCATATATGTTTTATATAATATATAATTTAGAGTGTTATATTTAGACCTGCTAATAGAATATTTTCCATAATCAATAATAGATCCAGAACTTTGGTATTTCTTGTAACACTTGTTCTTTTGATTTTTCAGTCGCGTCAGTTGTTTAGAATTCCATGGTGGACCAACCATAGTATGCGAAGGTTTTAAGGGAACACAAATTTCAATTATTGTGTGCACTTTCTTATAAAAGTTAGAAATCATCAAGTCAATATCTGAATCATTGTTAACAGGAATAGGTAAAGTTTCATTCCAACAAATATTTCTCATCATGTCATTAAATAAATTGTAATTGGTTTGATTAAAACAGTAGACATTACTAACTTTAAAAGGTTTAGCATTTAAATTAGTTGGAAGGAAAAAATTAGTTTTTAAAGTCGGATGATATCGATCCTCAGGCAACGTTACAGGTTCAGAACGTACAACATAACAATGATTGACATTATTAACAAATACAAGATCCAATATTTTTCCAAAGTCATTACAAAGTGAGTTTATTTGATACAGTGATAGTCCAAAAATATCATTCAGGAATTCGTCATGGCAAGTCTTATTCTTAATCGGAATTAAAGAAGGCATATCAGGTACATGTTTCCAAGCAATTGAGGGTAGATTAAAATCACCCATAACAAAAACAGAATCACCTTTATTAGCACATTGGACAACAGATGTTATTGAGTCAGTATGATCAGAGTAAACAGCAGTGTCAGAATCAGGGGGAACATATGAACAAGTAAAGTAGACTTTAGACGTTTTTAATTTTACAACAACAGCAACAAATTCAATATTAGAAGTCTTGGTAACAAACTGTTCAGATGGATATAATGAAGAGACAGCAACTAATACACCACCTCCTCTGTATGCAATACGATTGTATCTATAAATTTCATATTTGTTACAAAGAATTTCCGCATTAAAACACTGTCATTAAGCCAGGATTCAGTAAAGACAATTACATCATACATAAAATCATGACTATTAACGAAGAGTTTAGACAATTTAGTATTTAATCCACGAATATTTTGATAAACTATTACTATGGATATTTAGTTTTTTGGAATTTGAGGTGTAGGTAGACGAACAATATTTTTTTGTCTTTCAGAGGGAACATATTCTCGGACATATGTTTTAGCAGGCCAAAAATTGAAATCTTTTATTTTTTCAAAGTATTCGTCCGAAACTGTAATTTTAAACGACGATATTGTTCTCGGCTGCGAATAAACAAATTTATAAATTGATGTATTACAGCCATCACCTATTTTAGAGCGTATATATTATATAGATACTATTCATCAATTTTATTATATACATTATACATACACTAGCGGCACAAACTAAAGCAACTGACCTAATATTATAACGTTTCCGTACAAACATCTTAGTATTATTAAATACACCATTATAGATAATGTTACTTATACGAAAAAAAGTGAATTTAATGCAACGATGCAGCCTAGTGCAGTTGTCAATACGGATTGCGTCGATACTTTCCTTAGCATTTTCTTCAGGAGGATTTAGTTAGGTATATGTATGTAATTAATGATATCACTTAATTCTTTAAATATGTTGTTATAGCCCATACCTAAATTTGCAGCTTTCTCTTGCTCCCCAACTGAAGTTTTTCTTGAGTAAGTCCTCTTTTGGACAACGCCAGTTTGTTTGAGCTTTTTAACTACATTAAAATATTTGTTATATAGTTTATATTGGGGCTTCTTTCCGGGTTGTTTAAATAGTTATATTCCTTGAAATATTTCTATTAAAACTACAATATAAACAAAAGAAATAGTTATACTTACTAAAGACTCCGTTTTAAAAACTTCAATTAAATTGGTTACTATATTTTGTGCTAATTGCACTGTCATTCTGATAGCATTTTAAATTAAATAATTCGTTATGATATCAGCAATAACACTATGCGACAAAATAAATAAAATTAAATACACCCAGCTAATGACTGTGCAATTTGTGAGTTTTGTTCAGTAGAACTCAAAAATATTTTTTTATATTTCTTGAACCCAAACTTGTTTTATTTGATAAAAACCCTATTTTTGAACTTTTCACACAAAATTATTGGCTACACAAATATTTTTTTAACTATTTTCAAAATCCAAAGTTTTTGGAAAAGGGGACAAATGAACCTTTAAAATAGTATACATAAACATATGGTTCAAACTTACATGTTATGAGCTTTGATCGGGTAAACTTTGAAAATACTATTTTTCCCCATTTTTTCAAATTTAACTATTCTTAATTGCAAAATTTTATTAAAAAATATGAAATAAGTGATGACATTCTGAAAGTACATTATTTTGTGAAGAGATTAATACTTCGTTTGATCAAATCGGACAAAAATTACCGTAGTTATTATTTAAATAGTATAACAGTCGAGTTGAATTCACAAAATTTTACGTTCCTACAGTAAATACTACAGTGTATTTAAATTAAAAAAAATAATTACTAAAGATATAATAATTTTTTTTTTGTTATATTTTTATAGTAGATTTATTTAATTGTAGGTAAATTTTTGTTAATTTTACACAATTTTAATTAAATGTACATAACTTTTTTTTATTTTTATCTAAACTTTATTGAAGTCAACAGGTTCTACTTAAATAAATTTTATACATGTAGGATGGCAACCCCGAACGATCGGCAACAGAAAGAAGATGAGAAGAGAATAGAAAAGAATAGAAAGTAAAGTAAAGTCAGAAAAAGCAGAAGTTAGTAGAGTCAGTCGTAAAGTAAGCAGTGAAAGAACAAGTAGTGAAAAGTTGAAGATAAGTTGTTTTTCAGTTGTTTTATTTTAAAGAGAAAAGAAAGATAATTTGAACAGAGTTGTGTATTAAAACTTTTTTTAAAAAAGAAATCTAAATTTTTGAAAATACTTAAAAACTAACTAAATTTGTTTTAATCACTTATTTGCGGATTTCTAAATAAAATATTAAAATTAATAATATTTTAAATTTATATTATTATATATTACATTAAAAAATAAAAAATGTGAACTATATTATTTAACAATAAAATATAACCTTTTCATCTTTACATTTGGGGGCTCAACCGTTCCTTTAAAATATAAAATCAAAGTTTAGTCTAAAGTGTGACAGTACCGTAAGTGCATACGTATTGCATTAAGAAAAGAAGAAAATTCTAGAAAATCTAGAAAAGGAGAATTGCATGTGCATACTTTTTATTTTTGATAAAACTGTACATGCAATTGAGTGTAAAAAGGATACGGGAATAATATGCAAATGAATGACTCACATAGTAGCGGTTTCACAAATAAAGTATATAACACAAGATCACGAGTAAAAGAAAGGACAAAAGCCGAAAGTCCATACCATGCGTTTCATGCTAGCTTGCATTACATGCGTATACCGAAAAAGTAGTAGCTGTAGTTGATTGTGACAAGTTACAGAAGAAAAAGCATAGAAGGCATAGACGCATAGAAAGTAGGATTACTTTCTACTTTTCTATGCGACTAATGCAGTGTTGGAAAATGTCAGCAGTTTTTTAAACTTGGCATGCCAATTATATACTATTGTGAATGGTTTCTATAAATATTTCTATTAAAACTACAATATAAACAAAAGAAATAGTTATACTTACTAAAGACTCCGTTTTAAAAACTTCAATTAAATTGGTTACTATATTTTGTGCTAATTGCACTGTCATTCTGATAGCATTTTAAATTAAATAATTCGTTATGATATCAGCAATAACACTATGCGACAAAATAAATAAAATTAAATACACCCAGCTAATGACTGTGCAATTTGTGAGTTTTGTTCAGTAGAACTCAAAAATATTTTTTTATATTTCTTGAACCCAAACTTGTTTTATTTGATAAAAACCCTATTTTTGAACTTTTCACACAAAATTATTGGCTACACAAATATTTTTTTAACTATTTTCAAAATCCAAAGTTTTTGGAAAAGGGGACAAATGAACCTTTAAAATAGTATACATAAACATATGGTTCAAACTTACATGTTATGAGCTTTGATCGGGTAAACTTTGAAAATACTATTTTTCCCCATTTTTTCAAATTTAACTATTCTTAATTGCAAAATTTTATTAAAAAATATGAAATAAGTGATGACATTCTGAAAGTACATTATTTTGTGAAGAGATTAATACTTCGTTTGATCAAATCGGACAAAAATTACCGTAGTTATTATTTAAATAGTATAACAGTCGAGTTGAATTCACAAAATTTTACGTTCCTACAGTAAATACTACAGTGTATTTAAATTAAAAAAAATAATTACTAAAGATATAATAATTTTTTTTTTGTTATATTTTTATAGTAGATTTATTTAATTGTAGGTAAATTTTTGTTAATTTTACACAATTTTAATTAAATGTACATAACTTTTTTTTATTTTTATCTAATCTTTATTGAAGTCAACAGGTTCTACTTAAATAAATTTTATACATGTAGGATGGCAACCCCGAACGATCGGCAACAGAAAGAAGATGACAAGAGAATAGAAAAGAATAGAAAGTAAAGTAAAGTCAGAAAAAGCAGAAGTTAGTAGAGTCAGTCGTAAAGTAAGCAGTGAAAGAACAAGTAGTGAAAAGTTGAAGATAAGTTGTTTTTCAGTTGTTTTATTTTAAAGAGAAAAGAAAGATAATTTTAACAGAGTTGTGTATTAAAACTTTTTTTAAAAAAGAAATCTAAATTTTTGAAAATACTTAAAAACTAACTAAATTTGTTTTAATCACTTATTTGCGGATTTCTAAATAAAATATTAAAATTAATAATATTTTAAATTTATATTATTATATATTACATTAAAAAATAAAAAACGTGAACTATATTATTTAACAATAAAATATAACCTTTTCATCTTTACATTTGGGGGCTCAACCGTTCCTTTAAAATATAAAATCAATGTTTAGTCTAAAGTGTGACAGTACCGTAAGTGCATACGTATTGCATTAAGAAAAGAAGAAAATTCTAGAAAATCTAGAAAAGGAGAATTGCATGTGCATACTTTTTATTTTTGATAAAACTGTACATGCAATTGAGTGTAAAAAGGATACGGGAACAATATGCAAATGAATGACTCACATAGTAGCGGTTTCACAAATAAAGTATATAACACAAGATCACGAGTAAAAGAAAGGACAAAAGCCGAGAGTCCATACCATGCGTTCCATGCTAGCTTGCATTACATGCGTATACCGAAAAAGTAGTAGCTGTAGTTGATTGTGACAAGTTACAGAAGAAAAAGCATAGAAGGCATAGACGCATAGAAAGTAGGATTACTTTCTACTTTTCTATGCGACTAATGCAGTGTTGGAAAATGTCAGCAGTTTTTTAAACTTGGCATGCCAATTATATACTATTGTGAATGGTTTCTATAAATATGTTTAAATAGCGCATTACTATTTTCGAATTTTTCTTTATTTGCATTATAAAAATATTAATAAAAACATATTTCACAATAAAGTGTATTACTAATTTAAGAGGAAAATACATTAAAATACATTTTTTAACATATTTCTTTCATGAACAAAATATGTATATGATGATTATTTATACATATGTATGTATATACATATTATTGTTTTATGTACTGACTGTCATCTATTTTGAATTTATTAATTTGTAAACAAGAAAAATGGAGGATAAATTAACTGAAAACACTCGTCTTGTGTCCTTTTGAGGATTTTCGTAGGCCTTAACAGCACAATACAATGTAATTTTTGTGTAAAACTATTAATAATAAAAACAACTAAAAACAATTTTTAATTTTTCCTTTCAAGAAATTAAAATTTTTTGGCAACTTTCAGCAAGAAAAATTTTTTATGAGCAGTACGTCTTGTTTTGATCTTATAAGATTTAGCTTCTTAATTACCTCTTGCACAATTTCATTGTGACCGAAAATCACACACATTTCGATTAATATTTAAAATTTAAGAATCTTTAAAGTTTTCATTGAAGAAATTAAAAAATATTCCAAATTTACCCTTTTTTAACACAAAATAAATGTTTGTTTAATTTTTCTACCTTATCTGCCATTTTTCATTTTTTTGTTTCTAACACATTTGCTTCGCAAAACTTACAACATTTTTTTCTCCCTCTAAATTGGCCTGTCCATTTATGTTATGAGCGATTTTCAAATGTCAAAATATCAGATATGTAAACTCATAAATTTGTAATAAATGCCATAAATTCTTTTAAAATTACAATTTGATTTTCTATTTTTCCCAAAAATGTTCTTGTTCGCTTGTTTGTTGTTTACCACAACAGCTGATCAAAACAAAAACCAGTCGCATAAACGCATTGTGTGTAACTTGCAATAAAATCGGCATAGAAAGCAAGAATCGTAGATAATGCAAGGCGCATGAAATGGATGGTATGAACTTTTGGCTAAACTCAGTTGGGCGTAGCGAGCCTGAGAGAACAAAAAGTGAGAGAGACAAATTCGAAGTTAATTTACAAACATATAGTGTGGTGAAAAACTCAAATAAAACAAATAAAGAAACAATAGAAATAATCAAAACAAGCAAGAATAAAGATATCAAAACAAAAATTACAAACATGGCAAAAAAATTTGAAAATTAAGATTTAACTTTAAATGACAATGAGCAATCGGAATTAAATAATTTAATTCGTTTACTTACGATTAAAATAAAAAAGATGAAGACTACAATAATAAAGTTGGTGTCACGGTGGACAATTTTGCGAAAATAGTACCAAATTTTGATGGCGAAAACATTACAGTGGAGCATTGGCTCGAAAATTTTGAACAAAATGCTAACGCATATGATTTAAGTGAAAAACAAAAATATGTTCATGCCAGAAATAAAATTGTCGGCACAGCTAAATTGTTTCTCGACACGGTTACAGTGATTGATTTCGAATCGTTAAAAGATTGCTTGTTAAGTGAGTTCAAAAAAAGTTACAGTAGCATTGAGCTTCATAAAATGTTGGAAAGCAACAAAAAGAAAGAAAATTAAAGTTTCCATGAATACATGTGGTTCTACAGAGCACAAACGGAGTGAATGTAAAAGTCTGTCGAAATGTTTTAATTGCAATAATTTAGGACATATTGCTAAAAATTGCAATAAAACAAAAGATACTGAAAGAAATGTACAATTTGTGATTGATCAGTCGCGTTGTAAAACTATTTGTTTTAATAATATTGGGATCAAGTGCTTAGTAGACACCGGGTCGGACATCTCTATTATAAAGTAAAGCATATATAAAAAATATTTCGCGCCGCAATCGTTAGAAAAATGCAAATCAGTGTTAAGTGGTCTCGGTAACGCAAAGACTCAACCAATTGGGTGTTTATCTGGTACGGTCCGCGTGGATAATATAGTAACTGTTCACACCTTTGTTGCTATACCAGATAATAGCTTAGTTTGGGACGGAATTATTGGACACGATTTTATTAAAATTTTATTCTCATGGCGGACGATAACGGTTATGTTTTTAAAACAAAAGAAGTGATGCAAGATGAACTCAAAGTATACAATGTAAGCGATGAAGAAATCGATGTTGACTTCAAGTTCAAGGATACCGTAAGTAATTTAATAAAAAATTATAATTTAAAAGAGGCTACAGAAGAATGTCCGATTAAAATACATATAGTAACAAACGAAAAAATGAAACCATTCAGACATGCTCCCAGTCGACTAGCACCAACAGAAGAAGAAGCTTTAAATTCGCAAGTAGAAGAATGGTTAAGATGTGGTATTATAAGAAAATCTACGTCCGATACAGCCAGTAGAGTAGTAGTCACTAAAAAGAAAAATGGAAGCTTTAGAATATGTATTGATTTCCGTCAGCTAAACACTATGGTGTTAAAAGATGCATTTCCTGTACCTATTGTTGATGAAGTTTTGCAAAAGTTGGCAAATCAAAAGTTTTTTATTACAATGGATTTAGAAAACGGATTTTTTCACGTTACAGTTGACGAGTCCAGCAGAAAATATACAGCTTTCGTAACGAAAAGAGGTCTTTTCGAATTCAATAAAGCACCATTCGGATTTTGCAACTCCCCAGCATGTTTTGTACGCTACGTAAATTATGTTTTTCAGGACCTGATAAACGAAAATATTATGGACTTATACATCGATGACATCATTATTTATGGCAAAATAGAAAAAGAGTGCATCAAAAAGCTTGAACGCGTTTTAGACACAGCCGCACGTTACAATTTAAAGTTTAATTGAACAAAATGCTCGTTTTTGAAGACAAAAATTTAATTTTTGGGGCACACCGTCGAAAAGGGTAAAATATCTCCAAGCAGTGCGAAGATAAAAGCAGTTGCCAACGTTGCAGTACCTAAAAATGTAAAGGATATTCAATCGTTTCTGGGCCTTACAGGTTATTTCCGCAAATTTATAGAATGTTATGGGCAATTTGTTCGTCCGTTAACGGATTTGTTGAAAAAAGACACGGTATTTTGTATAGGTCAAAAAGAATTTAAAGCAATAAGCAGGAGTAAGACAGCATTGATTAGTGAACCAGTTTTACGGTTGTATGATAGAGAAGCGGAAACTGGGCTGCACACTGAAGCCTCAAAAATGGTTTTGGAGCAGCATTAATGCAGAAATATCAGAGTCGGTTTCACCCTGTATTTTTTATAGTAAAAAGACGTCTCCACAAGAAAGTCGCCTACATAGCTATATATTGGAGGTTAAAGCGGCATATTTAGCTTTCAAAAAATTTCGTCATTACCTTTTGGGAATTAATTTCAAGTTGGTGACAGATTGTTCTGCATTTAAGCAAACTATTCAAAAGAAAAAAAGATATACCACGTGATGTAGCACAATGGGTAAGGTATCTACAAGATTTCACATACACCGTAGAGCATCGTAATGCAAATCGCTTAAAACACGTTGATCACCTAAGCCGTTATCCAGTTGATATAATGATTGTCTCGTCAGATATATAGTCACGATTGAAAAGCCTGCAGAATAAAGATGAATACATCAAAGCAGTTGTAAAAGCGTTGGAGGTAGGTTCCTATGAGAACTATAAACTGAAATGGGGCCTCGTATATAAATGTATGGAAGGCAATGATTTGTTGTTGGTGCCAAAAGCTATGGAGTCAGAAATAATTAGAAAGGCACATATGAATTGTCATTTTGCCAAGGAAAAAACAATGCATGCAATATGGCAAAAATGCTTTATTCTGCATTTAGAGCGTAAAGTAGAGCAAGTCATAAACAATTGCGTCGAATGTATCATTTACAACAAAAACAGGAAAAAAGGATGGATTTTTGCACTGTATTGGAAAAGGCACTATTCCGCTGGGTCCATTAGATGCTACATCAAAACAGTACAAATATATATTCGCAGCTGTAGATTACTTTTCAAAATTTGTTTGGTTATACGCGACGAAAACAACAAGCTCCGAAGAAGTAATTCGACACCTACAAAGCTGGTCAGACGTTTTTGGGTTTCCTTGCCGAATAATCAGCGACCGAGGTTCTGCATTTACCTCAAAACAGTTCCAAGAATTCTGCAGTATATCAGGCATTGATCACGTCGTAACAACAACGGGTGTACCACGCAGCAACGGGCAGATCGAACGCGTAAATCGAGTTATCTTGTCAATCATCTCCAAACTGTCGCAAAATGAGCCAGTTAAATGGTTTAAACATATTGGAAGAGTACAAAAAGCTATAAATTCATATGTTCATAGTTCTACCAAAACGTCGCCATTTGAACTAATGTTTGGTACGAGAATGAAAACAGACATGGATTCAAACATTCTAGAAATGCTGGAAAACGAACCGATTGAACATTTTAACGGCAACAATTAAGAACAGAAGCGAAGCTACAGATTGAAAAGGCGCAAGAGGCATATAAACGAAATTTTGATAAGAAGCGAAAAGAAGCAGTGATTTATAAAGAAGGTTAGTTAAGATAGTTGCTATAAAACGAACGCAGTTTGTATCAGGCAGGAAGCTTGCGAGCGAATACCTTGGTCCGTACGAAGTAACAAAAGCCAAAAGAAACAACCGGTACTACCATAGTATTGTAAGAATGCATGCGATCAACGTCACAATAAATATTCCTACAATTAAACTCAACATTTAGGCCACTTATTTAGTATTGATGATGAGTACTGCCGTGTCAGTTGAGCAAACATTACTAACCTAAAAGATGAAAACAAAATAATAATAAAAAAAACTTAAAATAGAGCACTGTGCTGTATAATTCCTAGTACAAGTGATGAGTTCCACATCACTGGGAAATTAAACATCTGGGAAAACTTGTTTTCTATCACTTTAACCCTCTAGTCGCATGCAATATTTATTGCTCACACATTCTGTTTTGTTTTTTGTTTAATTAGGGGAACCCCAAAGATTGGTTTTAGCTTTATTTACAAAGTATGGTGATGTTTGGCTACCTACTACGGTGGTATTAACGAAATAATTATTTTAATAAGGGTGTGAGTTTAAAAGTATTAAAAATTTTTAGAAGTAGTAACAGTTTAAAGAAAATAAAATTGGTGCACTGCTTGTAGTGTAAATAAAGCAGGTTAGGTTAGGTTAGAGTGGTAGCCTTGATGCCAAAAGTTCACTTGAGCAAACATAACGGGCCGTTGTGACGCCACAGGTGAACGCAGTCTCTGTACTGACCAAGTCCTCCAAATCAGAGGAGAAGAAATTGGTCAGCGTAAGGGCTGCGCATTCTAAAGCACGACTACCCTGCGCTGGAAACCAGCCCGAAGATTTGACAAATGAAGCTATATCCTTGACATGAATGGACGATAGCTCCGTCAAGCTGACAAGGGTTGTGGAGCCAAGTAACGTATATCTGAACCTCGCAAGGGATGGGCATAGACAAAGAAAGCCCAGTCGGCCATACTCGGCATCAGGAAGTGAAAACCCCTCTCGAAGCAATATTCCACAGGAAGGTTCGATGTTCAATGGGGATAAATCTCCAAAATACAGGAGTGGCCAGAGGGGACGACGCGCCAACAAGATAATACATTGTGCCTAGTGAACTTAGCTGGTAGGAAGCTAGTTAAGCATTGTCCTTAACAAGGCCTTTGTGGGGGCGGTTCGTAGAGCACCAGCGATATGAATAGCTGCAGACCTGACCTTGTCAAGAAGTCAGACATTGTGCAGTTTATTCAGGGCAGTCCACCAAAAAGCAACACCGTACAGGGGGTTGGGTTCGATGACTGCCGAATAGATCCAGCGCATGACATTTGGACGGAGACCTAATCCGGATCCAACTGCCCTACTACAGCAGTAAGCAGCACAGGCGGCTTTGCGTGCCCTTGCAGCCAGATTCGCCCCCAAATTGAGTTTGGGTCCGAGGATCAGGCCGAGATATTTAGCCTCAGGACTCAACGTGAGTTTGGTCCCGTTTTATCAGTCTTGGAGAGATTAACAGACAGTCTAAAATTTCCGAACCAGTCCTGTACAATCGGTAGCGCTAAGTTCAGCCTGTCAGACAGCTTCTGTGGACATATTCCAGACGCAGCTATGGCAATGTCATCAGCGTAAGCTATGGCGTTATTGCCAGACGATTCGAGTCCTCTCAAGAGTGAGTTGACTGCCAAATTCCAGAGAACTGGTGATAGAACACCGCACTGCGGTGCACCTCTACAGACAATTCTCTGATAATATGTAGCCCTCACTGTGGAGGTTATTATTCTCTTCTTAAGGAGAAGCTCAATAAACCTGAGCAGATTCTGTTCCAGGTTAAGAGAGTTAAGAGCCCCAACTATAACGTCCGGGTTGACAGTATTGAATGCACCCTCAATGCTAAGAAAAATGGCCTGAGTCTATTCTTTAACGTGCAGGGCTTTCTCCATCCTAGAGATAAGAGAGTGTAGTCCGGTCTCCACTGATTTGCCCCTCTTATAGGATGTTGGGATGAGCATAGAAGCATTGGATCGATGGAGGCCCTAATCAAGGACTCTTTCCAGTGTCTTCAGAAGAAAGGAACAAAGACTGATTGGTCTGTAGTCATTTGCCTTAGTGTTTGACGGTTTCCCAGCCTGGCGAATGAAAATCGTCGTAGATATTCTCCAGCTCCAAGGGATATAAAGGAGCCTAAGACTAACGTTGTAGATGCCAAGCAACCAATGAAGAATAACTTCTTCCCCATGTTAGATGTCACCCGGAATTATACCACCCGGTCCTGGGGACTTAAATGGTTTGAAGGATCTGATAGCCCACTGCACTTGGCTTGGGTTAAAAATTAGGTTAGAGTAATCCCCAGACGGTGGTTCCGTAATCGGATGAAAGCTTGTCCTCCAAGGGTCACACTACCCGGAATGTGAGTGTCGAGGAGAATTACAAGCGTCTCTGTACTGGCCTCGGTCCAGCTGCCGTTGGATGCATTCGAGAGACCCCTGCCAGGAATTTTTCGGAGACCGTCAGTTTCAGCAGAGGATTCCACGCCCGCACAGTAGTCCCTCCACGAAGCCTTCGCCCGCCTTACAGCGTATTTAAGTTCCCTCTTTTTGGCCTTGTAAAGCGCCCAATCACCGGTGGCCTTAGCCCTAATAAAGAGTTTACCACTGGATCGACAAAGATTCTCAATCTCCTGGTTCCGCCAGGGCTCTTTGGGCAATCCCCAGTGGGTAAAGGGATTGACGGAAGATACGGCCGACGACTTAAGTGCCACGGTCAGTGTGTCCGCAGCCTTATCCATATCGAAGAAGGCAATCACGTAATATCTCCCTAAAAATGGTCCAATTAGACTTTCTCCTATTGACCAATTCGCGGTAGCCACCCCACTAATCAGCAACTTTAGCCACCCTCCAACTATCGGTGGGAAGGTTCTTGATGCTGGCTTTTAGGATTCTCAAAATGGCTTCGGGATCCGATGGTCCGGTGGGGATTCACGTTTTCGTTCGGGGGCGGTGTGGAATTTGGTCTAGAGAGACGGCAGCGTGCCTGGCTCCCTGCCAAATCTCACCAAATACACCGGCGATAGCGGATGCTTTGGTTTTTTTTAGTTAGTTTGTCAATTGTTTTGTTGTTTGTTGCTTTCCATGTCTAGTTGGGTCTCCACTCAAAGCCTTGCCCGCGATGTGTAGTTACCCATAAATGGTCCAGTGGTTATCTATGCAAGCAGGGATGCCACTCGAGGGTTGGCACCAGCCCTTATGGGGACAGGTGCTCAGAGCCAGACCGGGTATTAATCGGGAGTCCTCTAAACCGAACCTTCACCACCAACTTAAAGAAGGCAGTCAAGGAACGTATTTTAAGGCCTGCCATAGTTTAACTGGGGTCGGTTGCAGCCCTAGCCTGGTGCCGTTCACACTGGGGGTTTTACCTCGGTGCTACCGTGCACACTCAACTGGGTCCAGAAAGTTCAGGGCAGTCAAGTCAAAGAAATGAGGGTAAGATTGTCCGTAGAAAACAGAAAGGGGTCCGTACCAAGGGGTATGAAAAGATACATGGTCCGACGGCTCGAAAAGATCAAGTATGAGATCAATCCGAAACAGAGTCTTTCCACGATATTAGGTTAACTTTTAGTCATGTACTGCAACTCACTCTGGCTCCCAGATGCAATCGAAGTACACTTAAGCCCCCACATCGCTGCAAGTTTGTTACCCAGGTGGGGGTAAATAAAGCAAAAAGAGGAAAAAAACTTTTCTAAAACTTTTATTTGATCTTGAAAAATGTCTGTCTGGAGACGACTAGAAAATATGAGTAAGGTTCGAACACTTTATGAGATCTCGGGGCGAATATGCCTTCTTAATAATCCAAAATACTATATAGTACATATATACCAAGAAATCAATTTGAAAAATACGGAGTAATTTGCACTTTAATGATAATGGTAAACTGCCCACCACGATCCTTTGTATAAAATACGAAAAAACGTGAATCATTTCAATTAAAAATTTCAATCTGTTCCAATTATTTTAATGTTTGATGTTGTGCTGGTTCGTTTTTTTTAATTGTTCCTTTAATTTTATTTGAAATAAAATGTTTTTGGATTTGTTGTTTTTATAATTTTAATTTGTATTATTTATTTAATTCAATATGTATGTAGTTCTTATATTAATTTATTTACAAAATTGTTTTGCTTTAATTTAATTGGTTTAATTTCAATTTATGTTTTTGTTATATTGTTTTTGTTCACAATTTTTACAATTTAATGTTCTATTTGTTTGCAAAAAAAAGTCACAATATTTGTTTTGTATTTGTTAAAAAAATGTTTAGTGTTTAACAAAAAAGAAGGTCACACTTGTCCTAATGCCGAAACTAGAGTGAGTCTATGCAAAAAATACTTTAATGTTAAGTAGTAATGAAAAGAATGTTGAAAAGAATACAAGAGACAACAAAGCATAAAAAAGAACCGCTACCTAATATTCGACAGGGTGTTCTCTCATATAATGCTAAACGTTGAACACCAATGACTCAATTTACACAATTTGTTTCTGCTCTTAAATATTTGTCGTTCTCGAAACTCTTTATGCATTTTTTTCATATATTATTTATTGAATCTTTCTTTTCGGAATTTACAATAAGTAATTAAAGTAAGTAAACAAAAGGACAACTAAAAGTGTTCATCAAAAGTCAATTTATCTGATCAGATCGTTTGTTTGAACCCTCTTGAGAAGTCTGAGACCCTCGAATACAAGTAAGTCTCTTACAAGACGGTTGGGATGTTCTGTAATCCTAGAGACGTAGTTGACACTTGTTATTTTTATTTCCTCTCGAACTAGGGGCACCTTAAGATCTTTGTGGATGTTACTATTTTCTCATATACCAAGGAGCATCTGTTATTATTCTAAAAAGTCTAGCTTGCCAACTTTATGGTGAGGCTGTTCCTCACAGTTGGATACCATAAAGCCAAATACTGACTTATAAAAAAGCTGTTTTAGTTCTAAGTCAAGGGTTGACTTCGGTCCAAAAAGCCAGTAAAGCTGTGCTGTTCTGAGTTTGATCTGGTGAGCCCAGGTAAGGCGACGGTCGAGATGGAAGCCCAGATATCTTACACTATTATGTTCTGGTGCTATCACATCGTTAATCTTGATGGGTGGACAATTTCCCCTTCTCAGTGTAAATGTAATGTGCACGCAGTTAGAAACGTTGACTTTTATCTTCCATTTCAGCAGCCATATTTCTAATTCACTAACGTGTGATTGAAGTCTTTGTGACGCAACTGTAAAATCTCTATGAATACTTAAAAACGCCATATCATCCGCAAAAGTAGACGTGTGAGTCACTACACTTGTAGGCATATTTGCAGTGAACAATAAGTATAGGAACGGCCCTAGAATACTTCCTTGAGGTACGCCAGCAGATATCTTTCTGCGGAAAGAGGTGACATCTTTTGATTTTATTTGGAAATATCTTTCCCATAAATAACTTTAGCAACTTATGCACATTCTAGTGAATCTTAAATAGAAGTCCTTCGTGCCAGACCTTATCGAAGGCTTGAGATATATCAATAAATAGCGCAGAACAATACTGCTTGTTCTCAAAAGCACGTCGTGCTAGGTTTTCGCCTAAAACCAAACTGATGGTCGGGAACTATGGCGTTGGCATCAATATGCGGTATTAAACTATTAAGCAGCATTTTTTCGAATATCTTAGAAAGTATTGGGAGTAAACTTTTTGGACGATATGATGATACTTGCGTGATGTCCTTGCCTGGTTTAGGTATCATCACTAAATCAGATAATTTCCAAGATGCAGGAAAGTAGCCTATTCGCAACATAGAGTTAAAGATGAACAATATAAAACGCACGGCCGATGTAGGCAAATTTTTAATCATTGTCGCAGTTATTTTGTCACAACCAGGTGATTTGTTCGGCTTTAGGCTCTGGATGACGGCAATCACTGCAGACAGCCGGAACTTCATCGGCCTACTAACCACATCGTCGATTGTAACTGGGACAATACTAGAAACAGAATTGTTTGGTGTAAAAACATTCTCTAAGTAGTTGGCAAAAGCGTCCACTTTCTGTTCTGCACTTTTTGCCCAATCACCTGCTGTAGTCGTAAAGGGGATTCATGCAAAGCAGGTCTCCTCATTTTTCTTACTGCCTTCCATAAACTGTACTCCGAGTCTTTCGTTGCGTCCAAATTTTGCAAGTATTTTTGCAGGTTCGACTCTTTGTGCCTCGGCAAAGCGTCACGCAGAAGTCTTTGGCACTGATTAAGTTGAGACTTTAGACCTGGAGAACGATATTCTTGCCATTGGCGTCTTAAATTCCTTTTTTGGCGTAACAGTGCTTCTATGTTATTAGAGCAGGGAAATTTTCGTTTTCTTACCAAAGGGGTAGAGGATGTAGATACCCTAGCAGCTTCAGTTAAGATGTTAGTAAACTGGCGGACACCGGATTCAATTTCCTGTTCACACTTCAAAGAGATATTTGATGGCAGGTGCGACCTTACAAACATTTTGTATTTCCGCCAATTTGTCCTCGTCTGAAGATAATTTTGCTCCAGTAGGTTTGTATCAGGCACAAATGTTAGGATGGTTGGTGAGCGATCAGAAGACAGATCCAATGACGGGTGGATATGCAGATTTTCACGTCTAATATTTCTTACTACGGCAAAATCTATTACATCCGGAATTTTGTTTAGATCAGTTGGCCAATAAGTAGGATGACCTGGAGACAAAACATCCATACTGTTCGAAGATACTGCGTCCAATAGTTGTCTTCCTCTCGCAGTAATGAGACGTAATCCCCAGAATGGCTGTTTTGCATTATAATCACTGCTGCAATAAATTTCGGACCCAGCGTGTTGAAGTAATCGAGGAATTGATCTTTGCATATATTGTGTCTTGGAGGACAATAAAATGCTGATATTGTAAGACCAATATACAAATTATAATTATTAATTGATGTTGCTTGAATGAAATCTAGGACGAATTCTGGCAATGGAAAGTGCTTAATATCCTTGTGAACAAGAACACCTGAACCTCCACATGCCCTACCACTTTTTTGCGTCATATGTATAGTAGTCATTAACTCTAAAGCAGTTTTTGTCCGAGAAGTGTGTTTCCGCTATTAGCATCACATCAATTTGGTAAGTATACAAGAAGTTTTGTACTTCATTTTAAGCCGTTCGTGTTCCAAAAGCAGATCTTAAGGGTGTTCATGTCTTATTTACCAAAATATGCTTATGCAGATTTTGCAGCAGCTGTTGCAACATCTTCTGCATGTTAGCCATAAAATTACTCTTTGTTTGGATTAGAGTATCAATTTGAATGCCTTCTTTTAAACTTTGTATGTTTGATTCACGGTACTGACCATATATAGGTCTTTTGACCGTCGCTTTTTTCGATTTCCAAATTTAATTTGCAGCCTCATTAAATAGACGTGTGGTTTTTACCGCAGTCACTGCACTTTTTACAATTGACTTCAGTTTTCGGGTGGGGACATTCAGTGCTTTTATGTATGTCTCCGCATCTGGCTCTTACTGCCCGTAATTTGCAGAAAGATTTTGTGTCCAAATTCTTGGCAAGGGGGGCCTTTACATTTAATGTATTCCTCTACATATATTCTAATGTTAAGATACCGTAATCCATATATAGGATGATTGTCACCCTTTTTCTTTATATTGTTCGAATTAAATGCTATTTCCACCCTAAAAAGCGTTTGTGGTATTTTATTTTTATTTAAAATATTATGGATTTATTTGACTTCATACCCTTTAGATTAAAGAGCATTCTTAATATCGCTAATAGGTACAGTACTGTCAATGCCTTTAATGATTACATTTAAACCTTTTACACTTTTGAGTTGATAAGTATAATAGTTTTTCTTCTCAGTATCGAACTTGTTCACAATTGTTCGAAAAATCTTTTCTTCTTTGGCTTGCATTTTGGTTTCCCGAATTTTACCCTTTCGTAGAGAAACAACGTAGAAATTGTTTTTGCCAATAAGCTGTGTCAACTTGGTTACCAAGGCATTGGTAGTAGGCTCTCGTAGGTACAGTGGTGGGGGTATGAAGATGTTTTTTGCAGATGTATTGTCTTCCTTCTCTTTTTCTGCAAGAATTGCAAAATGGTTTACGTTGTTACTGGCCTGTTTTAGATGCGGTTCCAAAGTGGAGGCTGCTCTAGGGCTGGACTTACGTTTCGTTATTGTGATATAGCGGTCCATACCTATCAGGACTTTTTCACTGCTCTGTCTTCGCTGCACTTTTTTAATTGTCGTAGTTTCCTTATTTAAGTCCGGTGATTGAAAAATACATTCAATGTTCTTATGATTACCCCAAAGAGAAGTATGGGGTAGATTCGTATTTGGCTCAACACACTTATTTAAATTTTGGCCACTCGCACTATTGCTGGTTTTTTTCACTTGTTGGGGCGCTAACTTAGCGTACCCGATATGCCGGCTTCGCTGTCAGATAACGCGAGTTATCAATTTTTTTTATTTATATTAACTGTTTCACATTCTTTGATTTATATCATTAAAACTCAATCTGCGTTCATTAGCACTTTCGCTTGGCTCACTCATTAATTAGGTTAACGGCCCTTATATTTTTTTACTTATTTGTTTGTTGTCTGTCTTTATGCAGTTTTCTTTTTTTAAAGATTTATTTAGTTGTAGTTGTTTTGTTTTTATTTTATTTTACCTGTAATAAAACGCCTATTGCAAATATTTTTTATAATTTGCCGATTGCACGTCCGTACACTTTAAGTGCCGTGGGTTGATTGACATAATGAATTGAAATTAAATTTTGTACATATCTTTTAGATAACGTTTAATATTATTTTTTATTATAATATGCCGTGTATCAATCACGTGTAATGGTGCACAGCAGGTTTTGCAAATATATCTTGATTCATAACTGTCTTCCCATAAACTATCACTTTCCGAATCAATACAATTTATTTCTCTATCACTAGGACAATCAGATAAGTCATCCACGCATAATTCATTGAAAAATTCTTCGTTATCACGTTCTACTGTGGTTGCAATTATTACAGAACTAAAATTGTTGTAAAATCTGAACTTCAAAAAAAATATCTTTTTTGTAATAAAAGAAACACGTCTAAACACGATGAACAAAGCTTTTGCAGTATTCTATATTGCCTGGGTTTCATAAATTCAAATTGCTAGTGCCAGTGCAATCACAAGTTAATTCGTGATCGGTCAATAACGTTTAGGCATGAAAACACGAGTTAACTCGTGACCGGTAACAATATGTGTGGGCAATATTTAATTTGCTAACACAGCAATACATCGAATTTATTAAACCACATTGTAGAGTTTTTGTGAAGTAGAATACAAAATATGATGCATGCAACGTAGATAATGAAAATTAAAAGTATTGGCCTATATGTGTGAGTATTATTTAACAACACAATAACTAAAAAGGTTAGCTTGATTCATTATTTGATCTGTGGCCGGACAAGTTTACGGGTGGGTGGGATTTTTTATTTCGTTTGCCATTTTCATTTTGTCTACATTGAGACATTCAAAAATATGCCGGAATTATGAAATGCTAAAAGCGAACTTCATAAAAACAAAAATATAGGACCGCTAATGCACAAAATTCTAAACTCATTTTGAATATTGGCTGAAAAATCGAAACATGCGAAGAAAACGACCAATTTTTTACTCAACTTGTGCAACAGAACGTAGTTTGTTATGTATTTATATGTAAGTGAAGGCAAAAACAGCTGACATCACATTTTCAAAATTCAAGTTTGATAATAATTTTGTTATTTGTGTTCAGTGGTGTTGTACTAATTTTTTTTACCGGAACGCGTTCCGGACTCCGGTTCACGGTTCGGAAAAACAAGCTGGTTCGTTCCGGTTCGGGTTCGGTTAAAACCCTTGTTTATAAAAATACATATAAAAATTCGTCAAAAATTCAAAAAAAACCGGCAATTTTTTTCTTTTTTTTTTCAAAACGTCAGCCAATTCTCGTTATCAGAAATCATTTTTAGATCCGGAACGCGTTCCTGTCCAAAAAGGAAGTACCGGAACGACGTTCCGGATCGACAACACCACTGTTTGTGTTATATATTATGATTCTGTTGAATTGTTGGCTATACATATTTTTAAAATTATAAAATAAAATAAAGTTTTTTCATAAAATATAACCAGAAATTGAAATATTTATTTTATTTTCCTCTCTGTATTAAAAACAGCTGAACAAGTTAGTAAATCAATTAAGTAATCGAACGGCACAGAACGAGGCCTTACATAAAGTTCCGAAAACCGCAAAACATTTAAAGTTTCAATTGTGGTGGTCATGTGAAGGGTCTTTGACTGCAATTTAAATAGTAATCATTTTCAATTTTAGTATAAAGCGATTGTCATCTACTTCACAATGTTGTCCCACAAGTATTAATTGCATTACGGTAAATAAATTAAATAAATATAAATAAATTAAAAATAAAATAAATTATTCAAAAACATAGCGTTTTGTTTGCGAACGTTCAGGTTGGTATTCCAAACGTCAAAAAGCGAAAAGAAGAAGAATACCGGTATTCATAATTTGATTTTCAAACAACAAAATGAAAAATTTGATGAAAAAGGTAAATTAATTAATTTTTTATGCGAACAATATAATTTTGAAATGTTAAATGTTGACTCAAGTTACATAGAAAATATTTTGTATTTTGATTATTCTTCTTGATTACTGGCATTTACATAAACTAATAGCATGAAACGAATACAACTTTTAAAAACATAAAAAAATGCCCATAAGTGTATCGGATTTTTATATGAAAATTATAAACAACAAGCATACACTGTTGTACTTTCGCCCAACAATACAATCAATACAACGATACAGGGGCTTGTGTGAATTTCCCAATTGAGTATAAAGGTTATTTGAAATTTCATTTTTGAACATTCACTAGAACTAGAATACTTTCATTTAAAATCATGTATGTGTGTATGTATACTTAGGGATGAGTAAGCACTTACGACCGTCATTTATGGTATTTCGTTTTTAATTTAAAAAATTTTACGTAAAAGGGTAAAATCTTTCTTTCGACTTAAATAAGTATTGATTTAAAACATCCGTTTAAAGCGGTCGCTGTGGTGGAATGAATGGAATGGAATAAAATTAATGGTATTTTCTAATTAATGGATTTTCCGGTTCAGGTTATTTCTGTGTGTATACAAAAGAGAACGGATATTAACCTTGCGGTTTCTAAACTTTTGTTTCGCAATTAGTATGCAAATAAGATAAAAACTATTTATATAGCAATGTTAAAGGAATACAAATAGATCATTATAAATTATAAGTAATACATATAAATTGAGATTAGATAGACAGTGTTAAATATGCTTGTAATGTAGCACTTTTACTTTTAATAGGGAATTATTTTTATATTATTACTTAACAATTTCATCAGAGATGAAATGGATAGAAGGCATAAAATACGATTAACAGCTGGTGGTTGTGGAAAAAAAAACTTAAACCACCGTTATGATAGGCCATATACCCGAAGAAAACCTCAACAGTCAACAACTGTATGACTGTGCAGTGCACAATTTATCTCTGGAACGACTTCAGCAATCAAGACATTTCTTCCACCAAGACCAACAAATCATAGAATAACTTTTCGTTTAAAATTTAGGGGTGAAATACACTTCCCCTTACCCGATGCACACAAAAACTTTACTCAGTAGTCTCTACACATCCCATTGTCAAAGTTTGACAGGTATTTTAATGGTCCTTTTTTAAATGCTTAATTTTGATATGTGGCCTTTATTTACTGCATTACTGCATTCACTTCATTGACTCTCAGTAAATTCAACTACACAACACACACTATGTACGCGCATTGAATCACACAGAGAAAAACTTATTAACAATATTTCATTGGCTTAAAAATGGATGGCCTGGATAACTCTCTACCGCACTATAGCTGAAATGTCTACATTACCTGGCCAAAATTATAAGGTATTACTTAATAATGATAAAAATCGGTATACGAGTGCTTATGAGGTCGCTGATTTCAAATCTGTAGTAAAATTTTTCCAATTCAAATGTTTGAGATTGCTAATTTCGAATCTAAAGTCAAATTTTTCAAATAAAAAATGGTAGGTCGTATATACATACATTTCTCAAATTTCTTCAGATTTGAGTGGGTAGAAACTATTTTTTAATTAAGCTATTTAAAATTTTGAGTAGCATTACATTATCTAAAGTAATTTCGTTTAATTCAATTTCAAATGTGTAGCTTACTATATAGCATCCAAGATATCTTTATACTCATCCTCACTTTCGTTCATTTCTACGTACACTGAAACAAAAATTTTCGCAAATATTCTAATAAGGGGTGTAGACTGTGTTTGCGTGCATTATGTTGTCTATCAAACTTGTATATCTTGTTGTGAAACTCAGCAGCGTCTTCTGAAAAACAGCCTACCAGAAGTATAGTATTCTCAATGACTTCTTTTGAGCGCATTAACACTTTGTATACTGTAGCAGTCACTGGCAGCCAAAGGTATTTTGTCACTATCAGTACTTTGGCAAAAATCTTCAAATTTTTCAACATTTAACGGGAACTGGCAGCCTATGGAAATAAGAACGTTTTTTTTAAGGAATATATCAGCTCTACACCGATGCCAGTTATTGCAGAGAAGATACTATGGTCCGCAAATGCCGTATTATCGTCATTAGTGCTGCCAAATCTGCCCGTTTAAGGCATACCAACTATGAGACCATTTTTTTCCAAAATAACATTTCTGAGTTTTTTTTCCAAAAAACGCATTCAATGAAACGTATCCAACAATGTAAAGGGATTTGACCGTATTTGAGGTTACCCGCATTTGCGTGTTCTTTTTCCCTCCCAAAGTTTATAATACTCATGAAATCCTTTGGAGCTGCTTTACAAATTGGACGAACTTAAATGGAATTTGTATTAGTTAAATGTTTAGCATCAATTAAAGTGTGAAGTAAATTTCAAAAAGTTTTACCCCATCGATTTCTGCAAAATTTTTTCATTTATTTCTTTTACAAGCTCCAGTTTTATGGGTCGACAAAACCTTACAGATTGAGGTGTACGGTTATTCCACAATTATTCAAATCCCTGCTTATAAGACGAATGTTCCGTACTGACATCAAACTCGTAGCTAATATTTAGATCAGCCTTTAAAATATTATTTTCTGTCATTACTGATGCTATAACCTCTTTCTTTCATTCTTATATTAATACAATCTGGTCTGCATTTTACATTTTACAAGCTGCGACGACTTTATAAAGCAGATATATATCAAAATTTCTAATTTTGCTTTTACGCCACGTTCAGATATTGCTCTTTTTTGAAATTGTTTTCTAATAAAAAAGCTAGTACTTCGTCTACAGTTAAGTGCACAATGTAACCAGTGATGACAAGTGTGACGTTTGAAAAACGCTAAAATCAGCTGCCTTAACCTTTCTCTAAGAGGGAGAAAGAAAATGTTAAAAGTTTTGCGAAGCAAATGTGTTAGAAGCAACAGATACACAGAGTGAAAACTGGCGGATAAAGTACAAAAATTAAATGTAAATAAACATTTATTTTGTGTTAAAAAAGGGAAAATTTGGAATATTTTATAATTTCTTCAATGAAAAGTTTAAAGATTTTTAAATATTTAAATATTAATCGAAATGAGGTCACAATGAATATAGTTTCTTGTGCAAGAGGTAATTAAGAAGCTAAATATTGCAATTTCAAAATAAGACGTACTGCACATAAAAAATTGTTAGTTGTTTTTTCGCGAACTGCTGCCATAACTACCTGATTTTGTTTTCGTGTTGCGGTTGAAGCTGCACGAACTAGCAACTCTGTTTCATATCATTGATTATTGGAGCGAACCCCACATCTTTCCTCTTTTTTCGCACAGATTTCTTAGTTTGCTGAGTTTCAATTGCCAAAATAAATTCAGCGTTAGCCAGAGTGCGTCTTACTTCTGAAATATCCCTGTCGTACACTCAGTTGACTTTAAATTAACTTAAAACCAACTATTTCTCAAGCAGTGGTGGTTGACACTTGGATTACTTTTATATGGAAATGACTAACTATTTTAACATTGCGATGTCCTAGGAAGTAGTCAAGGACAAGTAGTTAGTTACTTAGCAGTTAACTTAAAGTAAACCTATTTGTAGCTAGCTATAAACTTACTACTTTTAATTAGCTTTAAGCTAGTTTTTTTTTTTTTAAACTGACTATAAGTTTGCTAAATTACAGTGAATGAAAAGTCAGTTCTTTACACGTTGGCTTTAAACTCACAATAATAAGCTATCATATTAATTATTCGAAATGAAACAGTTTTTTAAAATTTATATTTTAATAGAAAACAAAAGTTTATTCATGCAAAAAGAAAATAAATAAATTAATAAAATAAATAAATAAAAAATAAATAAAATAAATTCATTTCAATACATCACATGTAATATTTTGCACATTTGTTGGTAAGAAAAGATAAAAAGAGTTTCTAATTTGATTTGCGTTCTTATTTTTAATGCACTTAGCATGAATACAACGTTTTTTTATTATTATTTTTAAGGCGTTACGCAGCTCAGTTTCCACATCCTGAGAGCCGAGTGATCGACAGGCATCTGTTTAAAAAATATGTATATAAATTTTTACATGTTTTAAGACTTGGTTAAAACTTATATTTTCAAATTAGCACTTACCTGTTAAGGCGTCATAAAAAGCAGCAAAGTCTTTTAAACGCTTCTTGCCATGAACACCATCCAAGTTTATGTCCATGCACAAATTTGGTGACATAGTTTCCGTAGGCTTTTTTTTGGCAAGCGGCCCTTTAATATTGTTTCACTTCACTTTAAATAAAAACACTTCAAACCTTTCGAATTTATGTAGTTTTTAATTTAGTGTATTGTTTTTAATTATTTTACGCAAACAATAAATTTTTAACCAAAAATATAAAGCGAAAAGATGACACGCGGTTTTGTTTATTAATCAAACGTCTAAGACGTTAGTTATCTATATCCAACGGCGTTAAGAATTGGAGTGTTTGTATACACTTTGGTTAATGTAAATTTTGCATTGCGTAGTAGTTGGCTTTAAGTTAGTCTATACAAGCAAACTTAAAGTTAGTTTTTTTTTTTGTAGTTAGCTACTCATTTGAAGGCAGGGATATCTTTCTTCTTATGAGATCTCTCCCATTTATTAAAAAAAAAAGATTTTTATAGTGAGAAAAATGATTTTTGTCACAAAAATTTTAAAATAGTGAATCAATCTTGCATTCATTAAAAAACACATGCATTCGTTAGAAAACACGAGTATTCACTTTTTTTTATTTCGTCGTTTCAAGATGAGATAAAATTGCAAAGTATTTATATACAAATAAGCACATGGAAATAACGAACACCCTAGTTCGAAAGTGACTGCAGCAAACAAACGGGGTATTTGGTAATTTGTAGAGATATTGCCTTGTACATATGCCTGTGTCCACCACATTATCGGGCGTATATGTCAGTTATGATACTAGTTTTTATTGTAGCATCAAATATATAAATTGAGCTTTTGGAGTTGAAGTTATCCAGGAATAGAACAGTAAATGGAAAGCCTTGGATAAATGATCCCGCTCCGATCATCAGTACTTAGATTTCAAAATATTATCCTCACTTAAAACTGATATAGACCGCGAGTTCGTTTTTGAAACATTCTATCCTCTTACCTCTTACAAATACTAACTGCTTTTAACTGGACATTGAATGCTCAAAGAACACTTGCAAATACGTGCCACTGTAAGCCAAATACATAAATTTTGTGATGGTGAACACGAATTCCCAAAACACATATTTGGAAGCTGTACGTTTTTAATACGTTTCAGAAGAAAAGGTATGACTGCTAATTATGTGGGGAATATTCGCACTGGTTTGGAGGAGATCTTTTAAGTTAGCCCTTGGGGCAGAACAGCAGACCTTTTTGATGCCGTTCTTTAGTACGCCTATACAATACAATGCAAAATTCTAGTATCCCATTGAATAAAGGACGTTTTTTGGTAAAAGACTTTTTAACCGTAATCGTTACTCTAAGCAAACAGCACTAAATGTCTCTTAACGGTGTTCAATACATTTACTATTTTTTTATTTCTGTTAGCTTACTTACAACTCTAAATACTTAATCTTCAGAACACTTTGATTTTATTAACATCCTTTGGTGCTGCAACGTTCTGTTTCAAATGGAACCTTCTAACTTAAAATCTTATGATGACTGAGTTTACATGAAAAAAGCTTCTCTTATTCATAGAGTGCTGAAATACAGTAGAGGTGGTACATCATGAAAGTACTCAAAAGATTTGGCTTTGCAACATACACATTAAAAACTTAACTGGAATTAAATGAAAACAGCCACAAAGTAAGTGGACCATTTCAAGTTGCTCTAAACATTAGCAGTTGTCGTTGTTATTGTTGGAATTTTGTTAGTGGAAACCTGCATATAGTTTGGTTAATTGTTGCCATAAGTTTCTGAGAGAAAATTTTCTTTTTTTTTAAATGTGAAATGGGAATTTTAACGTCCGAGGAAGAGGAGGTGTTAACGTATATACTATAACTGTGTATGTTTCAGTGTCTAGTAATAGAAATCTAAGCCGTTAAGAGAACTTAATAGAGTTTAACGAATCGGAAACGCAAAAAGGAAAGTACAAATTGACTACATGGGCGAATGGGTATTCTAAGAAGTATTTTTTTATATTAAGAAATGGCTTACGTTTAAGAAATCAGTTCTCAAATTGTGTATTAACAGAAGTAATGAAAATCGTTTTGAATCGAAGCGTTAGAAATCAATTTTCTGTTTTCCAAATTCATTTATTTCGGCATTTCACATTTTTTGAAATTTTAAAAGAATTCTTGAAACCAATTAGTGAAATTTATTAAGTCCTTTAGAGAGCCAGACACCGCGAAAGTTTTCGCAAATCTTGACCATGCTTATGTGGATATTAAAATGGACGATTAGGGTTTATTTTAAACTTTCCAAAAATCGGTTTACGGAGCTTTGAAATTTAATTGTTTTGGTAACATTCCCAAGTGATTACGAACTTTCTGTAGTACTAGTTTTCCAATTACATACATACATAATTGGCCATTACAACCCGTCAGTCAGGATTACGAAATAACTACCAAAGCCCAATTTGAGCGACTAGTGAAGTTAGTGGAAAATAATCGAGAAATTTCAAAAGGAAAACAAAAATTTGGGATGACCAAAACACAGTCTAAGGAAGCGTAGGAAGGATTTTCCATAGAATTAAACAGCTTGGATCCATATACAAAAACCCCCTCCGAATGGCAACGAGTACAGCATCTAAAATATTGTAAATAGACATTTTATTAGAATTTTTACTCCGTATAGGTTTGGATTCATTACAAAGCTAGAGTTAAAAAAACTTGCTAATAATAAAAAAACAATCAAGCAACAAGCGTATTCCAGCTTTTATCCCTAAATGAGCACGTAGCTCCATCTGGACACACTTTCTGTGTCTCCTCAAAATCCCGATTTTGAGGAAGTAATTACAAATGTACCTGAGAAATTAAACACCCGAGCTAAGAAAAAAATAAATCAATAGAACAAGAGCGCCTGGAACTTTTGAGAAAGCAGTGCGAGACACAAGCTAAACTTTTAAAACGCATTAAGGATCTGGGGAAAAATGCTCATAAAAATTATGAAATTAACAAAAAGCTTTTAGCGGAAAATTGCCTTATATGAGAGGCAAGTTAATGAAGGTACTAAACTTCCCAATATTAAAGTGGAGTGTAAAAAAATTAAAATTATGAAATTGAAAAATGAAATTGATATGGAAGTACAGAAACCATGAAATATTTAGGTATTTTGACCACAAGGAGTGATGTCTTTTTTATTTATTTTTTATTTCTTATTTTATTACTTATATACCTAAAATTACATTAAATGTATAAACAACAAAGACTGAATTCAATTGAAGTAAAAAATAATGAAATAAATAAAATAGTTTGTTCTGACGCATTATATTATTTCGGATACTCATTCCAATTTCCGTATCCTCAATATTTGAATTTAGGAATTGTGATGTCATATTTTCATTTTCGATAAATATTTCATCGGCGTGGAACTCCACTCGAAAATATTGACTAGTGTTATGTAGAGTACAACAAACATTTACAATTTGAGTTGCATGAGACAGCAGATTTTGCTCTTGTCAATACCAATCGTCCTTTCAACGATATTGCATCCTTTCGCATGCATCGTATGTATCGGACTTGTGGAGAGCCTCCGTCTGCCATTCAAAATGGTGTCATTAAGTACGGCCTTAAAGGGTATCCAGCATCACCTTGAATATAAAAAAATTAATGGAGACTAAGATTTAAAATAAATTTACCTAAAATCCAAGAATTTTCTTGTGCGTTTCTTTGCAAATAAGTTTTTAATCACTTAAATTGAAAATTAAGGAATCATGATTTGCTCCAGAGTGCCGTGCGTCAACATATCGTACATTCATTTTGTAGTCACACATCTTTATAAAACAAATAAATAAATCAAATTATTTACCAGTAAATATGTCGGTATATATATTTACGATTATAACATTTAAGCTGTTCTATCCTTTCCTATTCAGGTAAAGATGCTGAATATTTTTTTGTGGAGACACAATCCGAACGTGCGTACCAACAACTCAGTCCAATACGCCGGGAAATCCACATTTTTCAAAAAAAAAACATACTTTGGAAGCATTTATTTCGTCTTTGCTCATTTGTGTTTTTATCGATTTTCTACAAATGCGATCCTCTATTGCTGGTAACACTTCCTTTAAAATAAATGACATTGTGGATTGAGCTACTCCAACAGTGAAGTCATTTCCACTGCACTTTTGATAGCTTCCGTCAGCCAAAAATCGAAGGACAGCGCACAGCTTTAATATCGGTGGTATAGCTGCCATACGCAAAGGTTTCTTTAAGTGGTCCTTAATTTCATCCAGTACATAACAAAATGCTTCTTTGTTCAGCAGAAAATAGTTAACAAATCTATAAAAAATTCACTTGTTATAAATATTTATTAACAGCGTTGCCGTTTTGGTCTAATTGGACCAAAATTGGTAGTTTTTATTTAAAAATGCTAAGATTGGTAGTTTGGTTGGTTTGTTCAAATTTCATTTATTTTTGGTAGGATTATTATATAATAATGGTATAAAATTATTAAGCCAAAATTACATAGCTTTACATATGTACGCTGATGAAATGAAAATAAAAATAGCGTATGTTTCTAACACTTTTCTATAGTATAATCACTTCACGTTTCGCATAGTATAATTTTTTTTAAATGCTTTGGAATGTTCGCTTTTTTCTTTTAATAAAAAATGGGTTTTTTATTGTTTTTATTTTTATTTATCTAAAAAAAAAAAACATGGCCTAATTTTAAGCCAAATTTTAATTTAATTTTAATTAATAAAAAATGGATTTTTTATTTTATTTTTATTTATCTAAAATTATTAATCCAAAATTATATAGCTTTACATATGTACGCTGATGAAATGAAATTAAAAATAGCGTATGTTTCTAACACTTTTCTATGGCTGTAAATAAATAAATTCTCTCAACTTATTTTCTCTCTCTTACTCACTACCACATAACCACAAATTTTTTGACGAACCCTGGTCTACATACAGCTAGGCACCAACAACTTAACTTTATAGATTCAAGCAGTTTAGTAAGAGCCTAGAGTAATTAAATATTATATTGAGATTTATATATACTTTGTTTTGACGCTTAGAAATCGTATAAAGTTTTTATGAAAAGTGAATTACATTCTAAGCTGACTGGGATTTGTTTTTTTTTTCTTGTTTTAATAATTTCTATTTGAAGTACTATACACCACTGCTTTTCAGACGTTACTATATAATGTCTATACACTATATTATATTATAACATATAATATGTATAATAATATATTATATTATAACAAATAGATAACATTTTTTGATATTTAACCTTTAAATTCAGTTACTAACTAATATTATGGATGGAAAACAATTGTTTAAGAATTATTAAAGATTGAGGAAAGGTTGAAAGTTGAGGGTGATGAAATGATTGTATTTTTTAATTACAATGATAACATAGATAGGAAAAGAAAAAAACAAACAACATTTAATGCAGCATAACATGTATATCCTTTTTTATGTAGAAGAGTATATACAATTTGTCTGTATTTGTATTATCTTCCCTATCAAATAAAATATCATGTAAACTAACTTTTAATTATCATTTGCTTTTTGGGGGATAATAACTTTTAGTATCATTTCAATACTCTTTTATGTTGATATTTATCTTTAAAATATTGGATAAAATATATCCATTGTATCCAAATAAATCCGAAGATACAACAGCTTTAACTTTATATGCATTATTGCTATAATAATTAATTCTTTAGTTAATGTTAGTAATAATAAAAGATCTAGCCCAGCTAGCAATTGGAAGATTGCGTTTTACAAAATAACTGAAATGAGTCTTTTAAGACTACCTTATACGGTTTTCAGATATGCAGCTTTATTGCGTAAATGACAATAAACGCCATCATTGTGCCCAATATTATATATAAATTTTCAATAAATAATTGCGCAATAATATAATAAATAATTGTTCAGTGAGAACGTTACAACTTATGCGAACAAATATGTTTGATATTTGAAAATACAAGTATCAACAACGTCAAATAAAAATTGCGAGTGAGCTGGAAGGTAAGTTTTTTTATATTAACACTAAATCTACCGATACGTCTTGTATTTAAACTCCTATTCCATTCTCTTATACTATATATTATTTAAAATTTCTAATGATTTAAAATATTTTGAATTTTTCCAAATTTTGGGGATAAGGATTATAACAACACAATGAAATAAGAATTTTTACTAACAAAATAGCACTAGAATTTTTACTGTAATACTCGCTTGAAGTAGAGTGAATATCCATCTCCCAGAAAACAAACAATATACCGAATCATACCAGGCAATACCAAAAATGTCCAAAACAATGGTTTTATATCACAAAATATGCAAATCAACATACAGAACCAGTGGCAGGGCAAATAACTTCCAGCAGTAGTTAGGGCAGATTACATGCATTCCTCAGTAAAAAATACAAGACAGGTGTAAATCTTCAAAAATATATTCGATGTATTTTTTAATAGAAGGCGTAAAGGCAAATAGCGGTGTTATAATGTTATAGTCAAGGAATTCTGATTACAAAATCTTAAATGAGTAATTTTTCCCGTCAAGGTAGATTTAGTGTTAAATTTATGAATTGTTATATAAAAATAAAATAAATTTTATTGTTTTCCAGCTGTAAAATGATTATTGAATAAGCTGATTTGCGTATGTCTGAACACTTAAAATAAATTTTGTCAATTAAACGAATATTGACTCAATTAAAATTAAAATTCATGCCTAAACATAGTATTAGACGACCAAAAAGATTTATTTAAACGATTAGAAATTGACTAATTTAAAGAATAAAAACAAAACTGGCAAAAGTTACATTACCTACATTAGATTTAATGTGGAGACGATCGAATATGACTCCAGTTGTAAGAATTCATGTCATATTTTCATCCTTTCTTTGTTTTGTGTGAAGCTACTCATAAGGGATATTTTTTATTTCAAAAACAATGAGTTTTTCATTTTACATTTTTTCTAAACAAAAACAAAGGGTTTTAAGTACAGTAAAAAAGTAAATTTAAAGGAAGAAAAACAAGAATAAAAAACAAATTTCAGTTGTTTTATAAGATAAAATAAGTAAGTAATGTCAGCAAAAAAATTAAAAGAGTAGCTAAAAAAGAAGCCCAAATATTACAAAAAGTATTGATAAATATTTACAAGAGAAATTAAATTTAGACGAAATAGACAACGAAAATGAATTTATAAGTGAAAATGAAAGTGAAGAAGTACCTGATGTATATGAGGAAGTGGCTAAATGGCCCATCAAATTTTATATTACTTTTACTGTTGTTAATGCATCGCCAATTATATTTTTCTTATATTATTATTGTTACAAATGTATTAAAATACATATATAAAATACATGTATATAATTATTTTTAAATTACACGGTGCGACAGTCCAAACACATCCAGCTAATGAAATAGTGTAGGTTGTGAGTTTTGTTGAGTAGAACTCAAAAATATTTTTTATTTTTCTCGAACCCTCCAAGTTTCTTTTTATTGACAAAAACGGTATTTTTAATCTTTTTCACAAACTTATTTTTACCCAAATATTTCTTAACCTATTTTCAAAATCTAAAGTTTTTTGAAACTTTACTTTCTTTTCTTACATATCATTTATTGGAAATAACAAAATCCAAAATTGGACTCAATCCGTTCATTTTCATCCGTGCTTCCGCAAGATGAGAATTGGCATCTCATATTGGCTCCTGTAACCAGCCTCATTACTCGTTGCGGTGGTGAGTGGCGAGTGAGATCATGTGCCTGTGCCATATAGCTCAAGTATTGCTTAGTTATTCCCTTTTTATTGTAATATCATTATTACTGAAATATGGAAGCAAGTATGACATTAAGTTAAAAATTCGCATGTAAAAAATTATTTAATCGCATCAGGTGTACCTAAGTATGACAACAATTGTTGTTAATAAACAATACATTTAAATTTACATAAAAGAATTAATTCCTAAATATTCACATTTATAAAATCATCATTGAAGCAAACATTTTCCTGTTGAGATCTTTAGTAATTTCAATTATTAGCATTTAAAAATATTTCGTTGTTTAATTTTTAGTTAATGGTTTAGTAAAATGTCATGTTATCAAATATTTTAAAAACATACATACATAACTATGATTGAGAACATTCGAACATCCATCAAGCTTTGTACTCATGATAATTTTTTTGAATTTAAATAAGAAAAATAATATTTATGACTTGGCAATATGCGTATGTACTATGCATATGAATATATGGTTTAATATGTATTTCAGTATGTTTTTTTTTATATTAGAGTTATAATTCAAAAGTTCATGGCTTTAATAATCCTGTCCGTATTTTAAGTTTGTATACACATAAGAATTAAAATATTCCCAGCAAACCCGTAGGTACAAGTTTGAAACGTATTTATTATTTTTAATATCTGTAATTCGATGCAAGTGGAGTGAAAAAAATATTGTTTAACTAAACAATTACTATTCTTCCTTTTTTGTCGAAGGTAATCGAAAACGATAGTTATCTGGAAAGTCACAATTAACAGTTAGTCAGTCGGGTTTCCTGAAAGGTAGGAGTTGTACTACCGCTCTTTTAAATGTAGTTGAGGATCTTAGGTTGGAGACATATTAGATGAAAATAGTGTTGTGTTTTTAGTTCTACTCGATCAGACCAAGGCATTCGATACATTAATCATGAAATTTTATTGAATAAGCTCCGGAAACTGATTAATTTATCGAATTTTGCCGGTAGTCTACTTTTTTCTTATCTGTTGAACAGATGTCAAAAGGTTCAGAAATATTTCAGATCCGCTTAATATTAGTAGAGGTGTTATCCAGGGTTCAATAATGGCGTTTCTGTTATTCTGTATGTATATAAATGATCTACCCTATGTTTTGCTTGACTGCCGCGTTCATATGTATACTGATGATGTGCAGCTTTATACCAGTACTCGTAAGGAGAACATTGATTCTTGTTTACACTCTATTAACCGTGATTTGGATAGAATTGACAGTTGGGCTTCGGCAAATGGACTATGCATCAATCCCTCAAAGTCTAAATGTATTATGCTTTAGAAAACCAATGTTTCGTTGTATGAGCATCAAGGGAAATGAAATTGACTTTGTCAAGTCTGCAACCAATCTGGGTATTGTATTTAATGACAGATTATCGTTATCTAGCCATGTTAGTGTCGCTGTTGGCAGAATATAGAGCATGCTTCGAAATCTGTGGGCGGTCATTGATTCAACTCTTTTTGTAATTCATATGCAACTTGCTAAAACTTATTTAATTCCTGTGCTTTTGTATGGGTGTGAAAACTTTGCAAACTTCGATAGTAATTACAACCGGAAAGTCAACTTGGCATACAACAATATAGCAAGATATGTTTTTCTTAAAGGTCAACGGGATCATATTTCTCATTTAGCGTACCAGATATTTAGTGTGAAATTTGATAATCTCTAAAAATTAATGCCTCATCCTATTCCATAAAAATATTAACACGAAACAGCCGAAATATTTATTAAGCCGAATTAAGTTTGCTAGATCTTTCCGGGGCATGAAGGTTATTCAACAACGGTATAGGACACTTCTGTCACAGCGACAGTTTTTTATATACACCACAAGTCTTTGGAATTCCCAACCAAATTACATCCAAAAGTTTTTTAGGATATTAGCTTGGTTATTGTATCGGTTGAATATTTATTCTTACTTTTTATACCGATGTTTGTAAATATTTCTTTCATATAACTTATAAGATTAAAATCTTGTTGTGTTATGTTATTAATAATAAATAAATGCATATATAAATAATAAATAAAAAGATATACAAAAAAATTTGTAAGAATATTTAATTTATCGAAACTCATTTAGTGAAACTGTGTTTAATTTGCCTGTAAAGTGTTTTATATGTAGTCTTTTGTAAAACCTAATAATTAGTTTCGATTTAACCAAACGTTTATTCATTTATTTTTATTGTGCCAATCCTCATGGGGTTAATTCTTACTAGCAAAGGCTTACGGATCAAAATATTGTTACGTTTTAAAAATGATTAAAATATGAGATTGTAGATTGCAAATAAAAATAAATTTGTGTTCAGTTTTAATTAATTTCTTTATTGTTCGCTCCATGCTGTGTGCCACTGTTCTCAACTTGATGTAAACAATAACAATTGCTTTGTTTGGTTATTTCTCTTTGCACACTTTTGCGTTAACAATAACAATTACTAGTCAATTTTAATTTAAATAAACATTTATTGTGTGTTAAAAAAGGGAAAATTTGGAATATTTTTTAATTTCTTCAATGAAAAGTTTAAAGATTCTTAAATATTAATCGAAATGTGTGTGATTTTTGGTCACAATGCATATAGTTTCTTGTGCAAAAGGTAATTAAGAAGCTAAATATTACAAGATCAAAATAAGACGTACTGTTCATAAAAAATTTTTCTTGCTGAAAGTTGCCAATATTTTTTAATTTCTTGAAAGAAAAAGTTAAAGGTTGTTATTGTTATTAGTTGTTTTTATTATTTTTTAATAGTTTTTATTAACTCTCGCCAATATAAAAAACCCACCCCGAAAACTAAAAAAACATAAATAAACAAAACAGAGCTACAATCAGATAGTGACAGAAATACTTTTTGGTGATTTTTGCTGTCCCTTTCTCAATGCAAGGTTAAGGCCTGGTTCACTCACAGATTTCTGAAACATTTTGGGTTCGCACAAAATTTGTTTTATATGGAGTTTGACGTTTCTCTCAGAGAGCGAAAGAAATTATTTTGTGCGAACAACTCTCAGTGTGAATTAAATTAATTTTAAATATGGACCGAACCATTTTAGAGAAGTTGCCACACCATATGAAATTTATACAATACACAAATATTTGCAGAAGTTCATCGAAAGTCCCAGGGTCCATGCCATGAAAATTTATAAATGAATTTACGTCATTTAAACGCATTTCGGAAACTAGTGAGTGAAAATACCCTTTGGCTTCTCTTTATTTCAAAAGTGGTTTTACAGCCATCCTCTTGTTGATCTTTGATTTTCGTTTTTCATAAATATATTTTGCAAGTAATTTTACTTTGGTCACTTCAATGGCGCACAAGAGTAGCAAATGATTTCTATCCATTTTGTCCATCGCAGAACAAGATGTTTTTATCATTACCAAATAATTAACCACAAATACTATTTATTTTTTGTTATAAATATTAATTTTTTTATTTCTTTATTTTGACACAAATATAATTAACTTTCTTAAAGTTATGCACATATGGATTTACGTCATTTTCAGTTAAATATGGCAGCACTGTTTTTACGAACAAAGTTTCTGAAATGGGTGAATCATGTTGCAGAAAACTCTCAGTAAACAAGAAATTTCACCGAACCAAAAATGTTTCAGAAACTTGTGGGTGAACCCGCCTTAACTGTCAAACTCTAGTTTCCATTCTGTGTATTTTGTGTTCTTGAAGGGGAATGACTTCACCTTCTCGAAATCTCTATAAATGTAAACATGTTGTTTACGTTATTATTGGTTGTGTATTTTGTTTACATTTGCCCTTGCAGTGTTGTTGTGTCTTTTTGTTTACTTGTTTATCCCCTTTTTTATACTGTTTTTTTTTTGTTGGTATATATTTGTTTACTTGTTTATCATGTGTCAAGTGCATTGTTTTTGTTTTTGTAGCTTTTGTTTACAATTTAAACGATGTGTAAGCAAAACATCATTTCCATTTTCGTAACAATATCAAATACACAGCATACACAAGTAGTTCATTTATGCTGTAATTTAATTAAATAAATCATTCAACATATATTTACAATACTTCCTCTACATGTTTATAAATTAATTTATTTTTAATACAGAATATTAACCATTCATATACAAAAAAACGGTCTTAACTTACTGCAACTTTGGGAAGTTCTTTTTTCTTTTAATTACGAATCAAATGCTCAAAATGTTTGAAATGTTTGTGATTAGTATGCTCAGTTTTTACATATACGCTTGAGAAGTTCCTGCCAGAAAAAATTGTTAAATTGTTATGTCAGTAAGAATAGAGTTAAAAAATATTAGTCCAAAACTAATAGCAAGTCTACATTAAGTAGTACGAACACCATTGAGGAAAATGCTTGCTTTCAACCCGTTCCAATACAAAAGAAAATAAACATTAAAATTGGGCTTGTTGGGTTTTAACCACCAAAGAATTTGTCTGCATGTTCGGCGGCACACAACAATACAACATACAACTGCATCAAAAACAAATATTTTTATTCATCTGCAGGTTGCAATCAGACCGTATGATTTGAATTCATGTTTTCTGGTATTAGTATTTCTATGCCAAGCAATCTTCTAAGTACAAGTACTCCGAATATTCAATTTTATTTTATTATTCTATGCAATCATATGTTTATATGGATGTACATATGTATGTATGTATTTCTACATTAAAATTTTGCTACTAATACAGACATTTAGATATACTAAGAGACTTTAAAGCAACATTCATCCATGTTGTCCGACCAATTTTTTTTCGTTTGTTTTGAATCAACTTATCCAGACGTGCTCTTTTAAGGAGTACATGAACTCTTGTTTTAAAAGTGTACTCTCAAAATAAAGCACTCTAAAAGTGCTCTACTGTACTCTAGTGCTTTTTTGTACTATTCGCTATTTTGATTAACAAACAGAAAAGACGAATACAATAAATGTATTCATATTTTCATTTTATTTAAATGATGCATGTGAATTAATATTTAGTTTAATACTAGAAAGTTGGAGATAAGAGTGAAGTGGGGTAGACTTATATCAGTGTTGAAAAATTCACTACTTCTGTACTTTTTCAAAAATACCGCAGTACCCCCGCGACGCTTTCAGTACTTTTTTTATTATTACATATTTTATGTCTTGCGCTTTTATTTTATGTCTGCTTTAATGATTAGCTAAAATAAAATTAGTCTTTAACCCCGGTTAGCCAAACGTCCACGGAACGTACGTTCGTTTTTATAATACGAAAAGGCATGAAAACGCTTGCCGCACCTCAATGTAATTTCGGTAAGCATTTTCATTGCTCTTCAAACGAATGTATATTACATTACGTTCCATCGACGTGACTAAATGGTGCTTTTACCTTTTGGTTTGTTCCGAATAAGTTGTTCTTGTTTTCCATGTGTACTAAATATAGATATTGCTGTAGGCATATGTTGGCTACTAGACGTGAGACCACGATTCAAACCCTATGGCAGACATCTCCATCAAAACGCAATATGAAAAAATATTTCTCCGACGAATTCCTTCTGGCAAAAACTCTGAGAGAAAATAAAATTGCTACGATAAAGTTTCTTAAAAAGCTATCGTTCGGAGTCGACTTTAAACAGTAGGCCACGCTACTCATGTATACAATTAACATACACAATATTAAATCTGTGAGAAGTTAGATCATAATCTTGATTGAAGGGTTATAATGAAAAATAATGTATGTATGTGTGTATCTTTTACAATAGTACTATTTGATGCAAAAAGTACTTTTTCAATTATATTTTCAGCACCATTTCAAAATTTTAGTTTTGCAACACTGACTTACAGTGGACAGCGAAAATCTTAGTACGGCAATATATTTTAGCAAATTCATGAATTTCATCCAAAAGTTTGTATAAAAATTTATAGTTTATATATTTATTTTATTAATTTATTTCTGTTTCATTATAAAACAAACAACTTTTTAATGTTTTTCATAAAACAAGAGAAAAATAAGGAAAGTTTCAGATGACTCCATAGGTACCCCCAATGAGAACACTGAGTAAATTTAAAATTCAAATGGCAAATATATGAAAATGTTATCCCTTGTATTTAGTAGAATATCACTTAAGGTCAAGCACTCCACTTAACCAATTTGGAATTGAAAGTACAAGTTTTGTTTAGTGTTTTCTGGTGGCATTATCAGCAATTTTTTGGTTGACTTTTGTTTGAAGTTTAGCGATTACGTAACCGTTCTTTCAAATGATCTCCTATATACTCTCTTGAAGTCATATCGGGACTTTGTGCAAGAGTATTACGCCTGTGAGGACTGTTTTTGTCAAAATATATTGCCGTACTAAGACTTTTGCTGTCAACTGTATATAGAAAATTTCGTTCTTTCTAAATTAAATTTTTTTGACGTAACTTAACGAAAGGTTTACTTATAGCATAATATACTTATGCCTTTAGCAAGGTGAATTCATAGAAAGTGGGAGTGTTTTACCAGCTGATGGAAATAACAATGTCAAAAATTTTTTTTTTTTTGTTAATTTTGTTTTGATAATCAATTCCGTTTTTTCTTATTGTGTCAGGAGTTTGTATATTTTTCTTCTTTTTCTTTTAACATTTTTCTTCCCATCGTCATTCTTTAATCATTTTTATAAAAATTTTTAACATTTTTCTTCCCATCGCACAGTGGACTAAATGCCCATCTAGTGCGCAAGAGAGCTTATCTCGACTTTGAAAGCACTTAGAAATCTGAAATTTGGAATATGACTAGAAAATGATGTGAGCTGTGATATGTGTGGGATAAAACAAACAATTTTGAACAAAAAATCGGGTTTTGATCATGAACCATTCCGATATTGATGAAATTTGGTACACACATTCTTTGTATAAATACAAAATTTAAAGTTCTCCAAAATTTCCAAATTCATTACGGTTAAGATTTTATCGAGGTTCAAAGTTCATATGTTTTAACTTATTATTTTACCTCTTTGACAAAGTACATTTATTTAAATAAAAAAAATTAACATTTCATTTAGTTTAAAAAAGGATTTATTTAGCAAAAATACATGTAAGAATATAATAAAAATAAAATACTTTTCATTTCTTCGTCCAAAGAGTTAACTAAATCGAGCTGATGAGCTATACATATTTATGCACTGCTTTCATCACTTGAATAGTCTCCTGCAATATCGTTTCGGGTTTCTGCTATGATGAGTTCCGAAAGCAAAGATGCTACGTCAGCATTTCGATATATAAACGGTTTTTTTTTTTTTTTTTTTTATTATTTATTTATTTATATACAAGTTTTCAGTTTGCCTCAGCGTCTTGCGACATTGTTGAGGCGAGTTGGCATTTACTTATACACTATATAAGGTATGTAATCAAACTGTTTGATACATATACATTTATAAATTCAAAATGAAAAAATTATCCTAGAAGCATTTCTAAATTATTTAACAAAAACTTTTTTAAATTTATCTTAAAAGCAGATATGGTATTTAAATTTTTTATACATTGAGGCAAATTATTATATTCAAAACAACCGATATATTCTATTCTTTGCTTTGTCGTTTCAATTCTACATCTTGTTGTCCTTAAATTTGAACTGTTTCTCGTATTGCGCGTCGTTTGATTTTTTGAAAATGATATTGTGTTATGACCAATGTTGTTAATAGATTTAAAAACAAAAGTTAGTAGCCTTAGCCTATAGATTCCATTTACAGGCAATATATTTTTATTAACTTCTTTATATAATGTGATTGTATGGTAAGATATTGGCAGGTTATATATGGTTTTCAGGGCTTTGTTTTGTAATCTTTGGAGAGACTGTAATTCTGTACTATTTTTCCAGCCATAAATCATTATCAAATAGTTTAAATGGCTATGGATCAATGTCTGATAATGCATCAATTTTGTGTTCTCATTGAATTTGTATTTGAATTTATATAGAATTCCCATTACTGGATATATTTTCGACTTAATATTATCAATATGAAGATTCCACCTCAGGTTGCTTTGCAATAAAATTCCTAAATATTTTATAGATTCACACTCAAAAAGCTCTTCTCCATTTACAACGATGCTAAATGTTTCAGCATTGATACTTGAATATGGCTTAAATCGGATGATTTTAGTTTTTGACGTATTAATGACCAATTTATTTATCCTTGCATATTCAAAAATTATGTCTGCATCTTTTTGCATGTATGCTTTTAACGTTGTCTCATGTTTATAAGGGTAAAAAATAGAAATATCATCGGCATACAGGTACATTTTTCCATTAAGCTCAAGGTTTACAATGTCATTTATATAAACAGTAAATAACAGTGGTCCTAAAACGCTGCCTTGTGGAACACCATGTTGAATATCACCAACAAAACTTCGTCTGTTATTTAATTCAACATATTGTTTGCGATTAGTCAAATAACTTCTTAATAACCTTAGTGCTGCATTTCTAATTCTATAACATTCAAGCTTTTTAAACAAGATCTCATGATCTACTAGGTCAAATGCTTTTGAGAAATCGTAGAAAATTCCAGCGACACCATTATAATCCTGATCTAGTCGGTGGCATATATAATTCACAACATTAACTACAGCATTCTCAGTACCACTGCCCCTCCTGAACCCGTATTGACAGTCGTACAAGAGGTTGTTGTTTTCAAGATAATTCGAAAGTTGTTGATGTAATATTTTCTCGAAAATTTTATCAATTACAGGTAACAATGCAATAGGTCTATACATCTCCACTCTTTTAGCATTTACAATTTTTGGTATTGGCACGATTTTTGTTATTTTCAATACAAATACGGGATACTGTGAGGTTAAAATTATGCTATTGAAAATGTTTAACAAAAAAGGCGATATCTCTATACTACATTTAGCAAATATTTTAGGCGATAAGCCATCGTGTCCAGGAGCTTTATTCGTAGCCAGATTTGTTGTAACCCGGTATATTTCTTCTAACGTTGAATTAGTGAAACTAAAAATGTTGTGGCAATGTCGTAATGTTCTAAGTCCATTAAAGCAATCATTAGCGGAATACTGAATTTGTTCCTTCATTAATATTGGTATTTCTAAAAAGTATTTATTAAGAAGTTCACATTTAGTTTCATCATCTGTTATCAGTTCCTCATTTGAATTGTTTAGATTTACTTGTGTTTTTATGTTCCTTCCTAAACTTTCATTTAAAAACCTCCAACTTTTTTTAGGATCTTGTTGATAACTGTGAAGATGGTCTTGATAATAATTATTCATAGATTCGCGATATGTAGTTTTAATAATTTTGCTTAATCTACTGAGTTTGATCTGGATATTAGCATCATTAGGATTTCTCCTCCTTTGCCTTAAAATTCTTTTCTTCAGTAATATTAAATTCTGCAAATATTCATTCATCCATGGCGTTATTTTATTTTTAAGGGATTCTTTTTTATTTTTTATATATGTTGACTTTATGCTTGCATTTGATAGACTTTGTACTAGATTTAAAGTGTCAACAGATGGATTGCCACTTTGTTGAATGGAATTATCATTTAATAAAAGTTCTTTAAGCTTATTATAATCGCAATTTTTCTGAATTATTTCAGTGTAATTAGAGTTTGGAATTTTCATTTTTACTTTACAGGATATTATATTATGATCTGATAAATTAAATTCTACAGCATTAACAGAAAGGGAACTTGAAATATTACTAAATACATTGTCAATTGACGTTCCAGATATAGGGCGTGTGATTAACGTATGACAATTCTCAAAGTCATAACTTTCCAGTATATTCAATAACTCAGTTGATACATTTTGTAAAAAGTCAACATTGGAATCACCGACAAAGATACAGTAAGATCTACCATATGCCTGCATAAGATGTTCAATTATTTCATAAAACTGATTCAAGTTACATTTTGGAGATCGATAAAAGGATGATATTTTTATTGGCTTGCCATTTATTTTGTAGTTATTGAGTGTTAAAATTATTACCTCACAAAACATTTTGCTTTCGCACACATCCACGCTATACTGCAGATTATCTCTCACATAAACAGTTGTTCCTCCAAATCCATCTTTCCTGCAGCAGTGTACACAATTGTAACCAGGTATTTGATAAATTTGAGATAATTCCTCACGAAACCACGTTTCTTGAATTGCAATAATATTGGACAACTTTTCAAAATTAGCAATAAAAGTTTTGAATTTATTAAATTTATTTATCGACGAAATGCTTCTAACATTTACAGAAATAATATTTAAATATGAAAAATTATAAGTTTTTGAATTCTTAAAATTGGTAAAATATTTATTATTCATAAGTTAAATTAATTTTTTTTTTATAAAATACATTTAAAATTTATACAGGAGTTAAATCATCTGCATCAACAACATCAGATTGATTTGTAGGTCTATACCTTCGCTTCATAGTAGCAGCTTCCGACATGATTTTATCAACATCGCCTTCATTCTTTATTAGCATAGGTCTTGCATTTTCCGTTTTCCTTGCAAACACTCTCGAACTACTTGTATAGACATGGATATAACCAATTGATTTTAAGGATTTTGCGTAATGAAGTAGATTTAAAGTTTCTTTGCTTAAATAATCACCGATGAAAATATTTTTAGTATCCTCAGTATTTTTAAGTTTAGCTTTGCACATCAAAAGTTTATCTTTGGATTTTTTGTTATCGAATTTAACAACCATAGTCTTCTTTTCATTCACTTTATCGCCTTTATTTTTAAAGAAGAAGGCATCATCAATATTGTTTTTCTTATATTGATGATATAATGGGATCCGATGATACTATTAGAGATTGAAACAAATCTTGCATAGTTTTTTCCCGGGAAATGAAATTCGCGTACACTTCTAATGTCTTTATTTCTGCGCTCTAGGGCCTCTTCTGATATCATGCCAATCAGTAAAGAAAATTGTTGAATTATGTCCGCTACATGTATTGATATTTTGTGGAGGCTAGGAGGCACATAGTACAAGGGATAAAGTTCTACATATATTTTGGCTGTTTCTGATAACTATCGGTGAAAAGCTTCAATATTTATCGCATATCCACTGGATATTGTACTTAAAATGATTTGCAGTCTCTTTATTAAAACCTCGCTTACTCCAGTTACACTTGACGCTAAGGACGATTGACTAAAGAATGGTCTGGCCGTATTTCCGTCATTCGTTGATTATTTGATTAATTTTTTCTTTTACAACCTTTTTTTGGTTTCAACTATTTCCCTTTCTTCCAGATTAGAAGGTCTCCACTTTTTAATTCCAATCTAGTATGAAATGTGTAAAATGCACTCCAAACTCCTTATCCAGGCTTGCAAAACAGAAGTTCCGAACTATATAGATTTTCATTGCATGGAAGATTTCCAATTTCTTCTAAATTGTTCATTTTACTTAGTAATGCTCCACACATACCACATACTACAGATGACGAGTCTGAAATTGTACTGAAAATCTTTCCATCAATCATTGCCAACATAAAATGATGATGTACAGTAGTAGTATGTTTATGTATGTTCTAGGGCACTTATTTCATACAAAATTTGGTGCATGCCTGCTTCTTCTTGTTGCTTTTATTTGTATTGCTTTTCAAACGAATGATTGGACAGGCAGAATAAGTGTGTGCACGCGCACAAGATCAATAAGAATGTTTCTTAATGTAAACAAATAAAAATATTTGGATGTAGTTTCGCTTAATTAATTTTTTTGTTAGTGTGATATATTTCCGTTATGTGTGTGTGTTTTTTTTTCTCTTGTGGACAAATGTGGGATAACGATACATAAACAATAGCAGCGCTTTGTTATAAATAATAACAGCGTGACTCCTTATCATTTCTTACTCTTAAGCATAAGATCAATAATAATATTATTTTTTTAATGTAAACAAATTTTAAAACTCTGACTCAAGAATTATGCAGCTGTGTGCACGTTTACATCGCATACCTAAATAGAAACATGATTGTGCATGTTCATTTTATTTGTGTTAATATGAGTATATATGAGTATATGTACGTGCATACGATCAACAAGAATATTTTTTAATGTAAACAAATAAAGAATTTTGGATGTGGTTATGTTTAATTAAATTTTTTGTATTATTTAATGCGATATATTTCCGTTATGTGTGTGCTTTTTTCTTGTGAACCCATTTTATGATCGTCGAATGTGGGAAAATAAATTTTTGCTACAATAATAATAGTGCTTTGTTATAAACAATAACATCGCGCGTAATTATGTTTTCTTATAAATAGAAACATGATCGTGCATGTTCATTTTATTTGTATTACTTTTCAAACGAATGATTGGACAGACAGGACGTTTCCTCATCTACATCCCAGAGTATAAATAGACTTGTTTTAAGGATTTGGAAGTCATTCTTGTGCCAGAAGTTGTGTAGTGAAGTTGATAGCGAGTTGTGTTTTAAAATTTAAAATTTAAAAAAGAAAAATGGCTGGTTTTATTTGTGAATTTTGTCTTAAAGAATTCAAGTTTAATAGATCATTAAGAAGACATCACAGATTATGTCATGATGGACCATCCACATCATTTAAATGCATACCTTGCAATAAGTATTTCTCAAACCAACTGAATTATCAACAACATATTTTACAACATTCTAAAATTGGAGATGGAGGTGAAACCTTTGATACAGTTAATTGTACGGACTGCAATCAACATATTCCAAAGACAAATTGGCGCTATCATATTCGAACAAAGGCTCACAAACTTAATTGTGCTAACAAAATGATGATAATGGTGTTGATATTGATGACGATGAAGTAAAATGCGTTAGATCAGTGTTTAATAATCGCATCATTACATATTTGATTGCAAATAATAAGGAAACGAATTTAATACCTCAAAACTTTTTATCGGGAATTAAATTCAAAGTGGTTAAGCTGTTAAGTAATATGATTCGAAAGCATTATAATATAAAATTCAATCTGGAGATATTTTGTGAATACATGCTCGTTAAAGAAGAGGAGGATTTATGTTACATCGAAGTAAAATCGCATCAAACTAAAATGGTTATAATTAATCTCTCATCATCAACTACAGACGATCTCCTCAATATTTACAAAACACAATGCGATGTTATTGTTAAAAAAATGAGTGAATTCCAGGAACGTGATAGCGGATGGACACTAATACAAATATTACGGATAGAAATTAATATAAATAAATATCAGTGTCTAAAAGGTTCGCAGTATATCCCTCTACCAACCCAAATACATGCATGCTTCAATGTACAAAATTATGATCAATATTGTTTCAAGTGGGCTGTTATATCAGCAGTGTATCCTGTTAATGACAGTTCTAAAAGAACCACATCATATAAAATTAATAATATTAGTGATGCTATTATCACGTTGGAAAATGGTATTGTTTTAAATTTTGAATATTTGACTTTTCCGCTACCAACGAATAGAATTAAAGATTTTGAAATGAAAAATCCTGATATTAGCGTGAACGTGTTTGGGTTAAATGATAACAATGATATAGTCGGACCCTACTATTCCACTATAAATGAAAAAGCTAAGCACGTTAATTTATTATTACTAGAAGATGGTGAGAGATTCCACTACGTATGGATTAAAAATATTTCAAGGTAAATCAATAATAATTTTATGTTAAAAAATGATATTAATATAAAATTGATTCACTTTCCATTTAATTACAGATTAATTAAAAGCCAATTAACTAATCACTGTCGACAAGTTTACATATGTAACACTTGCTTAATACATTTTCATAGTGAAACGGTGCTGATCAAACACAAAGATGAGTGCAACAAAATTGTAACCAGACTACCCTCTGTAGACAATAATATCGTAAGTTTTAAAAATTTCAGAAAGCAAATGGATGTACCTTTTGTAGTCTACGCTGATTTTGAGTGTATTCTAGAGGCTATTAATATACAAAATTCAGCTAATGTTAAGTCAATACAAAAACATATTCCATTTGCGTATAGTTATTACATCAAATGTTCATTTAACAGTAGTTTAGATAAGTTTAAAATGTACAGTGGTGATGATGCACCAAAACATTTCTTCGTAAATTTAGTTAAAGATTGTACAGATTTATATATGAATTACTTAAGTATCGTGAAACCAATGAATACCTTAACACCTTCTCAACAGATTAGACAGAAAGAGGATACAATTTGCCACATTTGTAAAAAAAATTATATCCTGTAGATCGAGTAGCCGATCATTGTCACTTAACAGGTGAATATAGAGGACCGGCACATAACAAATGTAATTTAGAGTACCAAATAGCAAAATTTATTCCTATATTCTTTCATAATCTTTCATCATATGATTGTCATTTGTTCGTAAGAGAACTCTCTTCTATTGAAGGTGTTATAAATGTAATTCCCTTGAACAAAGAACTATATGTATCTATATCGAAAAAGATTAATGTGGATGAAAAAAATACTATAGAACTACGTTTTCTAGATTCTTGTCGGTTTATGCCATCAAGTTTGGAAAAACTAGCGGGATATTTGTCAGATAATGATCTGTTAACAGTAAAATCAATCTTTCAAACTCCCAATGAATTTAGTTTAATGAAACGTAAAGGTGTCTTTCCATATGACTATCTAGATTCAGTCAACCGTCTTGAAGAAACAGGACTACCACCCCGATCATGTTTCTTTAATAAACTTACTAATGAGTCGTTTAGTGTAGATGATTACGAACACGCTGAAAAAGTTTGGAATACATTCAAATGTAAGAAACTTTTAGATTATCTTCTATTATATTTAAAATTGATGTCCTATTGCTTTGTGATGTATTTGAAAATTTCCGCAAGGTTTGTAAAAACATTTACAATTTAGACCCCTGTCAATATTATACTACACCAGGTTTATCCTGGGATGCAATGTTGAAAACAACTGAAATTGAGTTGGAATTATTGACAGATATCAACATGTACAATTTCGTTGTGCGGGGTATTAGGGGAGGTATTGTTCAATGCAGTAAGCGACATGTGACAGCTAATAATAAATATGTTAGTAACTATGATTCAACAAAAGAATCAAATTATCTAATATATTTGGATGTAAATAATATATATGACTATGCAATGTCTCAATATCTCCCCTAGAAAAATTTTAAATGGCTTGACAACTGTAACGACTACGAGGTAAGTGCTGTAGAAGAAGATTCAGAATTTGGTTATATTTTAGAAGTAGATTTGGAATATCCAACTGTATTGCACGATCACCATAGTGATTTTCCATTCTGTGCTGAAAATAAGAAAATTGAGAATATGAAACATAGAAAATTAATAACAGACTTAAATGACAAGAAGAATTACATAATACATTACCGCAATCTTCAGCAATGCATTCAACATGGTTTAATTTTGAAGAAAATTCATAGAATTCTGCAATTTAATCAAGCGAATTGGTTAAAAAAATATATTGATGTAAATAACCATCATAGAATATTGGCTAAAAACACATTTGAACAAAACTTTTTCAAATTACTCAATAATGCGGTCTATGGTAAGACTATGGAAAATGTGGATAAGAGAAAAGACATCAAAATAGTAATTGGATGGGAAAATAGAAGAAAACGATTAGGGGCCAGATCATTAATTGCGAAACCAAATTTTCATAGTTGTATTGAAATTACTGAAGAAATGTTGCCGTTGAAATGAGTAGAGTGCGAACAGAATATAATAAACCCATTTATATTGGTTTTTCAGTTCTAGAATTATCAAAATGGAAAATGTTTAATTTTCATTACGATTATATGAAGACAAAATATCTTGATAATATTAATCTCTGTTATGTGAAAACAAATGATATGTATGATGATATTAGAAATGATATTCCAACACATTTCGATACATCTGCTTATTCAAGAGAAAATTCATATAATTTCCCCTTGATGAATAAAAAAGTATTGGGAATGATGAAAGATGAATGTAATGGAAAAGATATTAGGGAATTCATTGGTTTACGAGCTAAAATGTATTCCGTCAAAATAGATAGAGTAGACAAAGAAATAAAAAAAATTAAAGGCGTTAAAAATAGTGTAACAGCTAGACTAAGTATTAATGATTTTAGAAAATGTCTACTAGAGAAAAAGCTGTATCATGATTCTATGTATGTGTTTAGATCTAAGATTTATCAAGTATATACACAATATGTAAGTAAATTAACTTTAAGTTATTTAGACGATAAGAGATTTATATGTGAAAATAATGTTGACACTTACGCCTTGGGACATTATAAAATAAAAAACCTCAGACTTAACAGTTTTTAAGAAATTAAGTGTAAAAAATAAGAAAGAATATAAACCTATCTATTTATCTACATAATAAAAATAAGAGAAAATGTAAACCTACCTATTTATCTACATAATAAAAATATAAAATAAAAAAAATCGTTTATCTGTTGTTTCATTTCAAATTTTGGTTCAGTTTAATATTTTTTAACATTAGCTTTAGAGCAGCTCTTGTCCTTACAAGATCTTCTAACATTTTAGTATGGTAATTTTTAGACATTGTGATAATTTTTTCATATTAATTTTGATCTGCTTTGTATCTGTTCCCGATATGCTTTATATCTGGACACGATCTGCTATGTATCTGGTCACGATCTGCTACGTATCTGCTCACGATCTACTTGGTATCTGGTCACGATCTGCTTCGTATCTGCTCACGATCTGATTTATACCTGATCATGATCTGCTTGATGTCTTATGTCTATGTCTTTTCAATACAACTATGAATATTTGGTTTCGCAATTAATGATCTGGCTCCTAATCGTTTTCTTCTATTTTCCCATCCAATTACTATTTTGATGTCTTTTCTCTTATCCACATTTTCCATAGGCTTACCATAGATCGCATTATTGAGTAATTTGAAAAAGTTTTGTTCAAATGTATTTTTAGCCAATGTTCTATGATGGTTATTTACATCAATATATTTTTTTAACCAATTCGCTTGATTAAATTGCAGAATTCTATGAATTTTCTTCAAAATTAAACCATGTTGAATGCATTGCTGAAGATTGCGGTAATGTATTATGTAATTCTTTTTGTCATTTAAGCCTGTTATTAATTTTCTATGTTTCATATTCTCAATTTTCTTATTTTCAGCACAGAATGGAAAATCACTATGGTGATCGTGCAATACAGTTGGATATTCCAAATCTACTTCTAAAATATAACCAAATTCTGAATCTTCTTCTACAGCAGTTACCTCGTAGTCGTTACAGTTGTCAAGCCATTTAAAATTTTTCTAGGGGAGATATTGAGACATTGCATAGTCATATATATTATTTACATCCAAATATATTAGATAATTTGATTCTTTGGTTGAATCATAGTCACTAACATATTCATTATTAGCTGTCACATGTCGCTTACTGCATTGAACAATACCACCCCTAATACCCCGCACAACGAAATTGTACATGTTGATATCTGTCAATAATTCCAACTCAATTTCAGTTGTTTTCAACATTGCATCCCAGGATAAACCTGGTGTAGTATAATATTGACAGGGGTCTAAATTGTAAATGTTTTTACAAACCTTGCGGAAATTTTCAAATACATCACAAAGCAATAGGACATCAATTTTAAATATAATAGAAGATAATCTAAAAGTTTCTTACATTTGAATGTATTCCAAACTTTTTCAGCGTGTTCGTAATCATCTACACTAAACGACTCATTAGTAAGTTTATTAAAGAAACATGATCGGGGTGGTAGTCCTGTTTCTTCAAGACGGTTGACTGAATCTAGATAGTCATATGGAAAGACACCTTTACGTTTCATTAAACTATTGATTGATTTTACTGTTAACAGATCATTATCTGACAAATATCCCGCTAGTTTTTCCAAACTTGATGGCATAAACCGACAAGAATCTAGAAAACTTAGTTCTATAGTATTTTTTTCATCCACATTAATCTTTTTCGATATAGATACATATAGTTCTTTGTTCAAGGGAATTACATTTATATCACCTTCAATAGAAGAGAGTTCTCTTACGAACAAATGACAATCATATGATGAAAGATTATGAAAGAATATAGGAATAAATTTTGCTATTTGATACTCTAAATTACATTTGTTATGTGCCGGTCCTCTATATTCACCTGTTAAGTGACAATGATCGGCTACTCGATCTACAGGATATAATTTTTTTTACAAATGTGGCAAATTGTATCCTCTTTCTGTCTAATCTGTTGAGAAGGTGTTAAGGTATTCATTGGTTTCACGATACTTAAGTAATTCATATATAAATCTGTACAATCTTTAACTAAATTTACGAAGAAATGTTTTGGTGCATCATCACCACTGTACATTTTAAACTTATCTAAACTACTGTTAAATGAACATTTGATGTAATAACTATACGCAAATGGAATATGTTTTTGTATTGACTTAACATTAGCTGAATTTTGTATATTAATAGCCTCTAGAATACACTCAAAATCAGCGTAGACTACAAAAGGTACATCCATTTGCTTTCTGAAATTTTTAAAACTTACGATATTATTGTCTACAGAGGGTAGTCTGGTTACAATTTTGTTGCACTCATCTTTGTGTTTGATCAGCACCGTTTCACTATGAAAATGTATTAAGCAAGTGCTACATATATAAACTTGTCGACAGTGATTAGTTAATTGGCTTTTAATTAATCTGTAATTAAATGGAAAGTGAATCAATTTTATATTAATATCATTTTTTAACATAAAATTATTATTGATTTACCTTGAAATATTTTTAATCCATACGTAATGGAATCTCTCAGCATCTTCTAGTAATAATAAATTAACGTGCTTAGCTTTTTCATTTATAGTGGAATAGTAGAGTCCGACTATATCATTGTTATCATTCAACCCAAACACGTTCACGCTAATATCGGGATTTTTCATTTCAAAATCTTTAATTTTATTCGTTGGTAGCGGAAAAGTCAAATATTCAAAATTTAAAACAATACCATTTTCCAACGTGATAATAACATCACTAATATTATTAATTTTATATGATGTGGTTCTTTTAGAACTGTCATTAACAGGATACAATGCTGATATAACAGCCCACTTGAAACAATATTGATCATAATTTTGTACATTGAAGCATGCATGTATTTGGGTTGGTAGAGGGATATACTGCGAACCTTTTAGACACTGATATTTATTTATATTAATTTCTATCCGTAATATTTGTATTAGTGTCCATCCGCTATCACGTTCCTGGAATTCACTCATTTTTTTAACAATAACATCGCATTGTGTTTTGTAAATATTGAGGAGATCGTCTGTAGTTGATGATGAGAGATTAATTATAACCATTTTAGTTTGATGCGATTTTACTTCAATATAACATAAATCCTCCTCTTCTTTAACCAGCATGTATTCACAAAATATCTCCAGATTGAATTTTATATTATCATGTTTTCGAATCATATTACTTAACAGCTTAACCACTTTGAATTTAATTCCCGATAAAATGTCCTCAGGTATTAAATTCGTTTCCCTATTACTTCATCGTCATCAGTATCAACACCATTATCATCATTTCGGATTTTGTTAGCACAATTAAGTTTATGAGCATTTGTTCTAATATGTTGATGCCAATTTGTCTTTGGAATATGTTAATTACAGTCCGTACAATTAACAGTCTTAAAAGTTTCTCCTACATCTCCAATCTTTGAATGTTGTAAGATGTGTTGTTGATAATTCAGTTGGTTTGAGAAATACTTATTGCAAGGTGTACATTTAAATGATGTAGATGGTCCATCATGATACAATCTATGATGTCTTCTTAAATTCGTATTCAGAGAGAATACTTTTTTACAAACTTCACAAATAAAGCCAGACATTTTTTCGTTTTAAATTTTGCACTTGAAAATATAACTTGCTACCAATTTCTAACACAAGAATGTCTTCTAAATCCTGATAACAAGTCAATTTATACTCTGGGATGTAGATGAGGAAACATGCACACACTCATATATACTCATATTTACACAAATAAAATGAACATACACAATCATGTTTCTGTTTAGGTATACGGTGTAAACGTACACACAGCTGCATAATTCTTGAGTCAGCGTTTTAAAATTTGTTTACATTAAAAAAAAATATTCTTATTGATCTTATGCATAATAGTAAGAAATGGTAAGGAGTCGCGCTGCTATTATTTATAACAAAGCGCTGCTATTGTTTACAGCAACAATATGTCGTTATCCCGCATTTGTCCACAAGAAAAGGACCACACATAAGGAAAATATATCGCATTAAATTATATAAAAAAATTAATTGAACATAACCACATCCAAAATTCTGTATTTGTTTACATTAAAAACTGTAATATGAGTCAAGCGTTTTAAAATTTATTTACATTAAAAAAATTTACATTTATTTACATTAAAAAATTTTCTTCTCATTCTGTCCGTCCAATAATTCTTTTGCAAAGTAATACACCTAATTCTGTTTTTAAACGGTAGATTGGTTCCAGAAAAAACCGTGTAAAAGAAAACCGTGTAAAAAAGACACTGATCGTATGCAAAAATAGGTGATTGGTTCCTAATCTCTAAAATTTTTTTTTGAGAAGAAGCTTTTTATTTGACATTTTCTTTTAGGGATTCATAAGATATTTAACAAAATTAAAAATATAAATAGCTTATTAAATATAAAATATTTTTTGGCTTACTTTTTATTTTAATGCGTTAAATTTAATGTAATGATAGAAAAACAAATTCGCCAATAAAAAATTTCTTTACCAACACAAAATATTAACCCATTTCAATTGCTCTGACCTTTGTGCTTGTATGCACAAAAAGGAAATTCCCCTAAATTTGTGCCATTTACATTTGCTTTGACCAGTAAATTTGCTTGTACGCGCAAAAACGGAATTCCCTTAAATTTGTGATATGAACATACTTTGCAAAAATTAAATTAGACAAAAAAATTTAAGCACAAAAAATTTTAAATCGTGCTAAATGGAATAAAATCGTATAAAAAAAATTAAAAATATTTTATTTTCAAACCGTGTTATATCAATACCGTGTAAAAAAGACCGTGTAAAAACAGAATTAGGTGTACAAATAAAATGAACATGCAGAATCATGTTACAATGTAAACGTGCACACAGCTGCATAATTCTTGAGTCAGCGTTTTAAAATTTGTTTACATTAAAAAAAAATATTCTTATTGATCTTATGCTTAAGAGTAAGAAATCATAAGGAGTTTCGCTGTTTGTTGTTGTTTTGTTTAGCACAAAGCACTGCTATTGTTTGTAACAGTGTGTCGTTATCCCACTTTTGAACATCAGCAAATACAAAAAAATAAACAAAAGCATAACATTGCACAATCAAAGAATGGCTAACCACACACACACACACTCATTCTGTCCATCAAATCTACATGTTACAAACCTATCAACTAACTTCCACTACCGACTGTAGCGTAGGCATGATCCCAAATTTGTATGAAATAAGTGCCCTAGAAACCCCATAAACATACTACTTGCTCACTACGTGACATTTTTATTAGTTCGCCAATTTCATGAAAAATTTCGTCATCAGTCCCACGAAACTGCCCTTAATGAAATAAGGTCTCATTTTTATATATCAAAATTATGAGTTTTATTCCGAAAAGTGCGAGGAATGTGTCAGTGGTGTAAAATCAACAGTGCCACACCACAGGTTCCGCAAATGGCTGCATTACCATCAGCAGCGCTAGCTGCATTCGAGCGACCATTTACCTACGTGGGTGTGGATTATTTCGGCCCTATAAATGTAGCAGTCGGCAGAAGATGTGCGAAGATGTGGGGTGTAATTTTTACTTGTCTGACAGTACGCGCCGTACATATAGAAATTGCACATAGTTTAGACACCAGCTCTTGCATAATGACTATTAGAAATTTTATTTCAAGACCTGGTACCCTTAAAGAAATATATTCCGACAACGGAACTAATTTTAAGCTGCTGAAAAGATCCTATGCTGTCAATTTAAAAACATAAACGTATCTACACTCTAAACAACCTTTGATCAAATCAAGTGGAAGTTTAATCCACCCGCAGCACCGCACATGGGCGGTTCTTGGGAGAGATTAGTAAAATCTGTTAAATCGACCATTTACAGCATGAAGTTTACTGATGAGAGTTTGAAAAATGCATTGTGTGAAGCTGAGTTTACAATAAATTGTCGCCCATTAACCTTTGTTTCGATTGAGAACAGCGATGATGAAGCTCTCAGGCCCAACCACCTTTTATTGGCTCATCAGATGGCTACAAACCAATTGTAAACGAAAGTATGGACCTTCGAAAAAGATGGTACAAAACGCAGGAGTTTGCTGATCCATTATCTCACGAAGAAGCAAATGGTTCACCAAACAACCACCCATTAAACCAGGAGATGTAGTGTATATTGTCAACCCAGACCTACCCAGAAATAGTTAGCCCAAAGGAATGGTGATTGATACTGTAGTAGCAAAAGATGGCCAAGTTCGCAGGGCAACAATCAAAACCAAGAGTGGTATTTTGCAAAGACCAGTGGCCAAATTAGCAGTTTTGGACGTTTCTGGTGCCTTTGAAGGTAAACTCAACCCATCGACCTCGTTTACGGAGGAGGGAACTGTTGCGGCTAAATAATTGTCGACTCCAATCATTTAAATATCTGTCTTGTTTTAAATTATTTGTTAACTATTTACTGCATTCTAATATACAAATATGTATATTGATGTTCATATGTTTATGCATATGGGGATGGTTAATGATCATTATTCATATTTTCTTTTATGTTTACTAGTTATATACATATTTATGTTGAAAACAATATTTATTGCAAAAAAGAAATAACGGTCAAGTAACAAATGCCACGTAGCCAATTTTCTTCAAGTTTGTTCTTATTAAAATTTAGACAATAATTGGACTCCTGTTTTTAAAGTCGGCGGAATCAGACAAAATAGTTTTAAAGCGCTTCTCGCTTTTATTTGTGAAAAATATTTAAATAAAAATAATATTGAATTTAATAAAGTGTTTTATTTAAAAAAAAGTTAAGTAATAGTGAGGCACTAAAAAAACTTTGTTGAGTTTTACCTGTAACACATGTGTTAGAATGGTCTACTTTCACTGATGGTTTCTTTTTTATCGAAAAATATTTCTTCATATCGTTAATCTCATTCGCAAATGTGTTAAGCCGCTTTTTTCAAATTTTACAGGAGATACAAAAAACATTGCGGCTTCTTCAGTTTTTAAAATTTGTAAACTTTTAAAACGCAATTATTTTTACTAAATAGCTCTCTTTAAATGACATAGATCAAAAATTAAGAATAATTAATATTCGTGGAGTTAGCACGTGCTGTTAATATTTTTCGTAACTTTGTGGACTTAGCGTTTTTGCAAACCACAAAATTACAACAACTTTAAACTACATACTCACATTTTTTTTTGTCGTAAAATATCTATTTGGTATAGTGTTATCGTTTTGCATTAAAATCTCAATTTTGGAAAAAAGTGGATTTGGCGAATTATAATAACGATATGTATTATACGCACAGTTGTGTGATGTACAATAGCGAGAAAAAGAAAATGCGACTCGGTGTTCAACACCGTGTTTTGTCTTATTTATAGAATGTTGTTAATTTGTTACCTTTGGGTGAATATCTATGTTTTGGAGGCCGACGAATGTAATTTAAGCCAAATAAGTTAAACTATGATTCGTCGCTATACAAAACTTTGGCCCACTGCTCTTTTGACCGATGCGGATACAGTCTACCGTCTTCTAGCTAATAAATTTGCCTCTCTTAATCGGTTTCTGGCTGTGTGGACGCCAATAGAAACCCCTAATTAGTAACATCTACTGCCGTTCTCCGAGGGTCAACTTTTATTATTTTTACCATTTGACGGTTTTGGCGTTAATTTTTTATTAATCTAAAAAAATTAAGTAGAAAACGAAGCAACAACGCTTACTGATGCTTTTTAATAAAATTTAAAAATCAACGAATAAACAAAGCAAAAGTGGATTGGAACTGAATACCGTTATAAATTTCGAGTCTCTGTTGAATACCATATGACATAGAGTTGTATTTTTTTCCCGCTACTGTAAATTGTGTGACTTCCTTTATATTTTCTTATGAGAAATACCTTTTATCAGTTGGTTTTTGTGTGTTGTTCAATGGCGCTGAAGAAATCGATTGAACTCGTACATGGAAAAGATTTGTATGGAATTTTAAATTTACTTCATTTTCTCTCTTTTTGCGTTATTGAAATTTTTCGGCTACTTTTTCTCAGCATATTTCAGGCAAAAACTCTGAGAGTAAATAAAATTGCCATGAAAAGTTACTCAAAAATCATTCGATCGGATTCGACTTTTAAACTTTAGATCCCGCTCTTGTATACAATTAACACACGCAACATAAGTAGTGTGAGAAGCTAGGACGTAATCCTAACTGAAGGATTGTAATGATCAATTATGTTATGCAATAAATAATAAAATATTAATAAAATAAAATTTAACACTATTTCTACCACGATTTTGTGTATACCTATTTCGACCAAAAGGTGTCTTTGGACACCTTTGCGTTTGGATGCAAATAATTATGGAAATAATTATTAAAACATGTCCTATTCCTATTCCTATTGTTCCCAAACAACAATCGAATATAAAAATTATAACGGGAAATTCAGTGTACCGAAAATTTCCGGCATTTTCGAAAACCTGCTTAACAGAAGAATTTCACAGAATTTACATGGCATGGCATTTCGAATTTCCAATAGCACAGAATTTCCATGGCTTGGTATAATAATACGAAGAGGAAAATATCAAAAACAAATTATAGTTCAGTCCAAATGTATGTATGTGTAGTTTCTTTATATTTTTTATTTCTTGCTGTAAGAAAAATCGTAAAGGTGTCTAAAGACACCTCATGGTAGAAATAGGTATATCATGTACGCATTTACTGATCCAGGATGAGCTGGAGGAAAATGATAACGCTAAATAAATTTAACAATTATTATATGAATTGTCAAAACATTAACTGAGAAAAAATTATTAAACTTTGAAATAAATTTCAAGTTAAAATTTTAAAAGTTGTCTTTTGACACCTTTGGTAGAAATAGTATTAAAATACATATTTCAATTTTGAAGTTATTTGTAAACGTAGTTACATTTACAAGTAGATGACAGCTGCAGTATCCCTCTTTTTTAGTTAAATGTGCCCATGGAAGTTCAAAATTTTTCGAGCTGAGGGATTTGTATGTAAACCGACCTTCTTCAAGTATATATCTATAAAATTTTCTCAGTTTTAACAGTCGAGACTTAATGTTCGAGTTTCTGAGAAGAGTTGTTAGATCTCCTTGCGGCATCTTCGAAATTTTTTATGTGTGAAACTTTAATTGTATATCATAACACCATACAGACTCATATGTAGCAAAAGTCCTTTGTCAGGCATAAATTTCTATCAATAAGCTAATACAGTCAAAGCCCGGTATAACAAATACTCACTTTAACGAATTCGAATTACCTTATATAACGAATGTTGTATAATTTTCCAACTCAGTATAACGAATAATTTAAAAAATGGTAAAAACAAAAATAATGTAACAAAAGAGAACACAAAAAATGTTCGTTAAAGTACCGTTGGTTTTCATTGTATACAAACACACAGTGCTTTTGAACAAGTGTCATAAAAATTTTAGTCAATTTGTAACAAGTTGTGAGTTTTATTTTATAAAAAGATGGGAAATAGAAAAAGATTTTTTTTAAGTGAAAAAATAAAAATTTTAGATGAGTGCAAAAATGGATTATCGCTTTCAGTTATTTCAAACAAATATAAAATATCAAAATCATCCATATGTACATTAAAGAAAATGGAAAGTAAAATCGTGTCAAATCTTGAAACTACAAACAATGGATCAAAAAACCGTCGATCCCTCCGAAAGGGAGAATATCCCGTAATAGAGGAAAAGCTCTATCAGTGGTTTCTTAATCAAAGAAAGAATTTTATTCCGGTCAACGGGACAACATTAAAATTGAGGGCTATGGAAATTCAAAACCAATTCTGCGCCGGTGGTTTTCATGCTAGTGATGGCTGGTTATCCAGATTTAAGAAAAGGTATGGTGTACGACTTTTGAAGGAATCTGGAGAAAAATTGTCATCAAGAGAAGATTTGGTAGATCCGTTTAAGAAGAAGTTGCAGAGAGTTATTCGAGAAGAAGGTTTATCACATGATTCTATATTTAATGCTGATGAAACAGGTTTGTTTTGGAAAATGCTTCCAAACAAAACATTTGTTCATGCTGGTGAATCAACAGCACCTGGAAGAAAACTATCCAAGGAAAGGATAACAGCTCTTCTATGTGCTAATGCATCAGGAAAAAAGAAAATGACGCCCCTTCTTATTGGTAAGTCGAAAAAAACTCGATCATTTCGAAATAAAGTTTTGCCAGTTAATTATCTGCACTCAAAAAATGCATGGATGAATACCGGAATTTTTAAAGTTTGGTTTTTTGAAATGTTTATTCCTGAGGTAAGCATTCTTAAAAGATATTTGCAACAGATTATTATAAATATTTGTTATTAGGTGGAGTCATATTTAAAAGCAAATAATTTGCCTATGAAGGCATTGCTGATACTGGACAATGCTCCAAGTCATCCTCCTGCAGAGGAACTCGTAAAAATTACAGAAGATGGGAAAATTTGGACAATGTACATGCCACCAAACGTGACTCCTCTTATCCAGCCAATGGACCAAAACGCTATTCGCTTACTTAAATTGCACTACATAAATAGCCTCCTTTCAAAAATAGTGGCATCTGAAACAGATGACATCACAAATTTTTTAAAAAGTCTCTCTCTCTTTACGATGCATCCTGTATGATTGGTCTCGCCTGGAACAATGTTAAGGAGGACGCATTGTCTAAATGTTGGAAAAAAATTCTACTTTTGGAAAATTTTGATGATGAGGACGAGATCCCACTTTCTAGACTTTTTCAAGGGGATGAAGTACAGTGCATAAGACGTGGAGTGAGATTATTAACTACAATTTTTCCAAATGTAAGCAAATTTAAAACCTTGCTTTAATGTTTTCACATTTTGTTTATCTATTCTTTAATTTTAGATTCCATTTAGTACAGAAGATTTAAACGTTTGGAACAATGGAGACTTAAATGATACTACTTTGGATGGAGATGACGAAAATGAGGAAAATATTGAATTTGTTGACCAATTTTCTAATAATGAAACGAAAATAAAGCATTGTGAAGTAATAAAATGTTTTGATAAATGTATACAATGGGGTTCCCAAAATAATATAAATATTTCAAAACAATTAGTACTTCGAGAAATACAGGAAGAAGCTCTTCAAATGAGTCTTCAAGTTACCTGTAAACAAACGTCTATAAATGATTTTTTTCCACCAACTTAAATAATTTTTAACACTTTTACTCACTTATTGACATATCTATATATTTTTAAGAAAATGAATTAAATGTACTTTTATTTTTTTTAATAAAATTGTGATAAAAAAAACTTTGCGATATAACGAATTTTTCACTATAACGAAAGGGCCTGACAATATATCTTTCGATATACCGAGCTTTGACTGTATATGTATTTTAATAACTCAGCTTAGTTTACACTTAATTTGCCTTTATATGGTATTTTATTTAAATCTTTGGAAAAGTTCCTTTCAAATGAATCAAATTCATCCTTAGAAGTTTTGAGAACCTTAATTCCACACCGAAATTTCTACAACTTGTACAAATCTATTGCAGGAATTTGTAAAGGTCAGCTAGTGTATCTGCATCACGAGCTTTAAGGCCGCTACACTTTAAGTGATAATGATAAGGCATAACCAACATGAAACCATGTCATTAGCAGGTATAGAGCGGGTGCAATTAAAACACTCCGTACCGGAAAATAAAAGATTATAAGTTGAGATGCTAATACTTTCCATACTTTGTGGACAGTCACCGGCATACAGTACCACCAATATTCTTACAAATATAGTTTTCTGGTTTTATCTGCATAATCTTGAAAAGCCGTAGAATTAATAGAATATCCAGGAGCCATAGACTCTAATAAAATTTGAAAACGAACTAAATTGAGTCCAGTTATCCGTGCCGTTATTTCAGAGTCTCTAAAATCCGTCTATGGGTGTTATCGTCATTCGTATTACTTCCTTTGGGACTTTGCGTATCAATTGAAAGTCCTGTTTCGGACATAAATTTACTTTGAATTAAGCATTTTCTTTGTTCAACTTTAATTCTAATACCCGTTCCTGTGACGCGCCACTTCCTTACCTCCAGCTTGTAGGTTATATGCAACACGCACTCCATAAACTTTATCCACGAATGAAGTGGAGAAATTCAAAATGAAAACGCTTTTTCATTATTCATTCCGCTTGCATATACATATAACAAGATTGTGTAGAATTGTTTTCAGAAAGTGCGTTGCAATCTTTTCTATCAATTTAATTTGTTCGTTTTTATAATAGTAGGGGCTAGAAGTAAGATCTGGTCATCAATATTTCTTACCACTTTTGTTATAGTTTCTTTTGTAAATACTAGTTTAATTGGACGACAATATCTTGGTGATGAAGGAGCAAGATTTTGCCAAATAATTCGTTTACAATTATTTTTTGTACAAAACAATTGAAGTGGTACGAAGGATATACTGAATAATGACATAACGCTAAGGTTTTCTTGAAAAAAATTTTGTTTATATTGAGTCTGAGTGGAACCATCACAGCCCCACTTTCCTAAAAAGTGCTATTCTTGATTAAAATTTGACGTGGAAAACAAAACATCTTCCAGAGCTAAGCATAATCTTGATAAAGTATGGTCAAGTAATGATTGCATGTTTACTTCGGCAGAAATTTCGTTAACATTTATTTTTTCTGGGTAGCATAATAATTTTGCCTTTTGAACTACATCATAACATGGATATAATTTGGGATCTAAATGTTGCAAATGATTTCTCATTGAACGATATCGATCATCATTGCAAGTGCTTCTTGTGGTGACAAACTTTTCACGATTTCATTAGAAATTCTGGTTTTTTTATATCGGTACCTCTCTGAGGTGATGTATTAAAAAGTTGACTTACTATACTTGAAGAATCTCGTTTACCTGTTCACCGAATTTTTTTTTTCGTCTGCCAATATCGGCTTACTAACTTCAATACTATTTTGCTCTTCTTGTTTGTTTGAACGCCTTTAATGGTCTTCCAAATTTTCTTTTGGTTTCTTTCTGGTTTCTCATCATAGCGACTTATAAAATCACGTTTCGTTCGGTTTTCCGCTTTCCACTTTAACTTTAATTTAATATACACATTTTTTTAAAAAAACTTTTTAATTACTCATAATCAATATGAGAATTATAACTACTGCTTGTGTTTCCACATATATAGTTTACGGAACGGTCAGTCTTTCAATTTCTGGTGTTTTAAACCATATCAAAAAGTTCGTGGTATGTGGTATTATCACTCATTATTGTTTTTTTTTTAAACGGCAAATCTCGACAGATAATTTTGTACGTGCCTTAAAGTAGGTACTCAGACGTTCGTATAAAACTAATTTGATGTTGAACCGTTATGTCAAAAAAAGTAATTGTTTAAATGAAATAGAACGAAAATAATTTTCCAGGTTCTAAAAATAAATTCTCGTGACATTAACAGCGAATAAGTTGAGCTTCAAAACAAAAAAAAAAGTAATTTAAAAATTCCATTCCAATAAAAAGTTACAGGAGTTTTAGAATGAACAATTGCATGTATATAACTGTTTTTGTAGTTTTTAATTCACTCAAAAATATACAAGTTTAAAGTACTGTTATAATATTATTGTCGACAAATTAGGCAAAGTTTTTGCATTTTTATCTTATAACAAGTGTTCTTTCATATTGGATAAAAATATTTACTCAAATTGAAACTCAAAAAAACGACTTTTGTCCAGCTAGATTAGCAAAATCTTACACTGTGCTATGTGAGGGTAGTAAAACCCCCGTCGGGTTCTGAACTAGCTATTTTTGCAGAAAGGAATTTTATAGTTTAAATCTGTTAATTGTATGTGCTCCTATATGAACGTTATTTTTAGAATCTTAAACAATCAAAGTGATTACTGTGCATGTAGACTTGTGACCACCAAATGAAGATACGAGTTGTCGACGTATGGTTCATGTCACAATGCATTTATGTAGAATTTAAGTAACGCCAATGCATTTTATTCGGAAAAATATTCTAATTGAGACCGTGGTTACCGGTTGCTGGCCGATTCAGCATATGCCCTAGAGCCGTATGTTTTAGAAGGCATAAGTGAAGAATTAGAAGATTCTGATGAACTGCAAGCCAATAACGAAGGAATTGAAATAAGAAACAGGATTACTAGAACTTTGATGTGAAGATATTTGATTTTTAATCCTTACAGATAAATCTTACTGTTTGTTTCATACTTATTAAATAATGCAACAAAGCTTTTAATCGTTTTACCTTTATTTGTTTTGTTTTAATTAAAAGAAATCTCATTAAATTTTAATGCAATTCATTTTTTTAAATTTTTTTATTAATAAAACAAATAACTTAACATAAAACTTAAAAAATTCTGTATTGTTTCATATAACAAAATTTAACAAATACAGAATAGAAAACAAAAGCGACAAAAAATTTTAAATATTTTTGAATGGTGGTGTAGGCGGCTTTTATGCAGATGATGTTGGTTCTTCTGCAATTTCTCCCTGTTTACATCTCAACCATTAGTTTTTTCCCCCATTATACCGTCGACCGCATGAAAAACACCACAGACAATGGCCAATTGCTCTTCTATTGGTGAAAGAATGTTTTGTTGAAAGTCTCCTCCAAGGAAACTTTTATTTTCGCCAATCTTCTTTTGATGGTTCCACGACAAACGCATCAAGTCTAAACGAAGATGTTATGTTATAGTATATAGAGAAGTTAGAGTACTAAAATATATACATACCTTTTTCCAATTCGCAACATCTCTAGAAGATTGGCCAATTCACACAACAATTTTTCCTGATTTACTTTATCGTCGTTGGAAAATCCTTTAGCGATGTCTGGGTGATTTTCCATTAAAGTGTGAAACACTTTGCTTGGTCAGCAGATTTTTGTGAGTCCTTGTGAGTGAATGTAAATAATATAAATATATGCGTATTATCTTTTCAAATTACTTACATTTTTCCTCTTCGAAAATTTTATTAAAAAATTTTTAACCGCCAAATAATTTTATTTTGATAGTGACATCGAGTTTATTTACTTTAAAAGAATAGATTACTTTCACTATAGGTAGTCGTTGTAAAAGATATTTTGAAAATTGTTTTATTATTGCATATGCATATGCTGATAATTGTATCAACACTCAAACGCACCATAAAAATTCTTATGCAATTTTTTTAAATGTATTTCTACATATTTTAATATAAAATTCTAATATACTTCTTGAAATAAAATAACCGAGTACTTCATTTAGCACTAACGGCATTAACAACATACATTTTTTAGAAAAGCGTAATGCGGTGTTCAGATAAGCACCTTTATTGCGTAAATCGTAATAAACGCCATTATTGTGCTCAATTTCAAATAATTATTGCTCAATAAATACGCAAATTGTTATAATATTGAGTAAAACTTAAAATGCAGCACTGTCATAAGTATGTTCAGTGCGCATGTTAAAATTGTCCGAACACTTTCTATTGATATTTGACAACTTAAATATCAACAACGACAAACAAAATAAAAACAATACTGCTGAAACAACCAGTTGTTTTGTTTACTAGCTGTCAAATGAATATTGAATAAGGAGCTGAACTGCGTATATTATTATGCCTGAACACTTAAGATATTGTACTCAAAAAACCGAATATTGACTCAATAAAAGTGCATATCTGAACTTAGTATAATATTGTTATTATTTTTTGTAACGAAGTTCTACTTGAACATATTTCAGTAGTTCAAAGCATACCTGTTAAATTTTGATTACGATTGGTAATCAATTACATTACTTTTAAAAGAATCGTAATGATTATATAATTCTATGGACAATTTTTTCGAATTAGTTACGATTACAAAATAATCAAAAAATAATCAAATTGTTTGCAATAATTCTTTTTGATTATTTTCAAATATCTAAAAAGAATGGGCCATTCAAAAAAAAGTAATCAAATTACTAATCATTACGATTACTAGTTATTACTTAACAGGTATGATTCAACGCAATATACTCTTGTGATTTGTAATCTCAAATTTTTAGCGTTAAGCGTTTGCCAGAGCACATATTTCGAATCGTATAAACAAATTTTTTGCGATTTTCGTTCGCCAGAACATGCACGAAACAATTAATTTTAATAAAATTTATTATTATTATTTACATAAAGCAGTAACGGTGTTGTCAATGTTAATTTTCAAGTCAAATGTGGATCAAGTATAAGCCAAATTTATCTTCAGTTCACGTAATAGCCTTTCGTGCACAAAATTGTCAAAAGTTTGAGAAACATTGAAAATAGAGTACCAAACCGATGATCCGATATAGGCGTGCTGCTTTAACATTACAGGTAATAAACATATGGTCTTTTATGATTCTGCTTTGTGTGATTCTTGCGAGGCTTAGCACTCATCTAAACTAGTGCGAGCTTCCATTCTTGAGAGTAATATTCAAGTCGTAAAAAAGCATTTTATTACTGACTGGAGTTTTCTTCGAATGAAGCCCGACAATAGTTTCTAAGATCTCTTGAAACTTAAAACAGATAGGATTTGGAGGTACAGCAAGGGGAGAATTTAAATTAATCATGTTTTGATACAAATTCGGAATGAAGACACTTCTCAGAAACAAATAGATCACCTTTTTCAGAAATTATTCTCGCACAAACACCGGTGGCGATTCGAAACGGTGGCACAAACTTGGCTGGTCACCGTAATGAATAATTTGTTTCTGATGTAAAAACAATAAAATTCCAAATACTTGTAAGAGTTCTCCTAGCCGTTTGTACATTCAGGGGTGTGAACAGAGGCCCAATGTCTATACAAAAAGGGGGAGTTTTATTCAGATAACATACCGCTCGCAACAATATTACGAGCGACCTAATCGTGCTACCCAGAGAAATAATCCCAATGCAGTGATAAAATGAGAGTCCACGAAAACATTGCGGCTGCCCATGAAAGTGTACAGTAGAATTCGAGGCAGTCACAAGAACTCAGTCTTTCGCAGAACACAATTTGGGGAATTTTGGAAAAGTTGGTAATTGACTCTAATTTTCAAATCAATCATCCTCAGCGATGAGGCACATTCCTGAATAAGAGTGTAAGGGTAAGTGAACAAACAAAATTGTGGAACTTTTATTTGTTTATTTACAGGTTTTTAGTTTGGTATACAATTGCCTAAGCGTCTTGCGACATTGTTGAGGCGAGTTAGCATTTACTTATATAATATATAAGGTATGTAATTAAAGTGTTTGATACATATACATTTATAAATTCAACATGAAAAATTATCCTAGAAGCATTTTTAAATTGTTTAACAAAAACTTCTTTAAATTTGTCTTAAAAGCAGATATGGTATTTAAATTTTGTATACATTGAGGTAAATTATTGTATTCTTGTTGTCCCTAAATTTGAACTGTTTCTCGTATAGCGGGTTGTTTGATTTCTTGAAAATGATATCTTGTTATGACCAATGTTGTTAATAGATTTGAAAACAAAAGTTAGTAGCCTTAGCCTATAGGTTCCATTTACAGGCAAGATATTTTTATTAACTTCTTTATATAATGTGATTGTATGGTAAGATATTGACAGGTTATATATGGTTTTCAGGGCTTTGTTTTGTACTCTTTGGAGAGACTGTAATTCTGTACTATTTTTGCATCCATAAATCATTATCAAATAGTTTAAATGGCTATGGATCAATGTCTGATAAAGCATCAATATTGGTGTTCTCATTGAATTTGTATTTGAATTTATATAGAATTCCTATTACTGGATATATTTTTGACTTAATACTATCAATATGGAGATACCACCTCAGGTTGCTTTGCAATAAAATTCCTAAATATTTTATAGATTCACACTCAAAAACCTCTTCTCCATATACATCGATGCAGCATTAATACTTGAATATGGCTTAAATCGGATGATTTTAGTTTTTGACGTATTAATGACCAATTTATTTATCCTTGCATATTCAAAAATTATGTCTGCATCTTTTTGCATGTATGCTTTTAAAGTTGTCTCATGTTTATAAGGGTAAAAAATAGAAATATCATCGGCATACAGGTATATTTTCCATTAAGCTCAAGGTTTACAATGTCATTTATATAAACAGTAATATCACCAACAGTAATATCATTCAACAGTGAATATCACCAACAAAACATCAACATATTGTTTGTGATTAGTCAAATAACTTCTTAATAACCTTAGTGCTGCATTTCTAAGTCCATAATATTCAAGCTTTTTAAACAGGATCTCGTGATCTACTAGGTCAAATGCTTTTGAGAAATCGTAGAAAATTCAAGCGACACCATTATAACCCTGATCTAGTCCGTGGCATATGTAATTCACAATATTAACTACAGCATTCTCAATACCACTACCTTTCCTGAACCCGTATTGACAGTCGTACAAGAGGTTGTTGTTTTCAAGATAATTCGAAAGTTGTTGTTGTAATATTTTCTCTAAAATTTTATCAATTACAGGTAACAATGCAATAGGTCTATACATCTCCACTCTTTTAGCATTTACAATTTTTGGTATTGGCATGATTTTTGTTTTTTTCAATACATCGGGATACTGTGAGGTTAAAATTATGCTATTGAAAATGTTTAATAAAAAAGGCGATATTTCTATACTACATTTAGGAAATATTTTAGGCGATAAGCCATTGTGTCCAGGACAGCGTTGCCGTTTTGGTCCAATTGGACAAAAATTGGTAGTTTTTATTTAAAAATGCTACGATTGGTAGTTTGGTTGGTTTGTTCAAATTTCATTTATTTTTTGGTAGGAAAATACAATTAATATCTGTAAGATTTAATGTTTGGAGTATTATTTATTTTTAGGTCTAAAAACGTCCCATAGCCCAAAAAGAATCACAGAATTCAATGAATTTCAAGATTATTGTTCCGTAAAGCCCCATAAAATTTTAGGCATTTGTTCAACAAGATGGCTTTCATTAGAAGGTATAATTTCTAGAATCATCGAAAAATGGGATAGTCTAAACTTTATTTTATTTCATGTTCATTAGAAGTTAATGGCATTCGATCAGCAGAATTAGCAAATTCAATGGGAAACAAAATTAAAACTTATTTCCTGTTCTTATCATACATTTTACCAATAATAAAAGCCTTAAATAAAGAATTTCAATCAGAAAGCTCATACCTTTATACGAATATTAAATCAAATTTTCTATTAATTATGAGTAATTTCTTAAATGAAAGCGAATCCGCTGACGTTCATTTTCTTAACAAAAATAACCATGTAGATATAAAGTTTTTGTAGGTACAAAAGCCGAAGTATTTTTGGAAAATAATTTAGATCAGGAAGATATAGTGTAAATTAAATCAAATATTCTACAATTTTATATAGAATATTTAAACCAAATTAAAATAAGATTTGACTTTGGAAGAGAAGATGTAAAATTACTACAAATAATAACACCCAGAAATATTCTTTCCAAAGAAAAAAAAATATATTGCCCTTGATACTGAAATTTAAGAATTTAGTGGATTCTGATCCAGATAAATACGTAATGCAAAGCACATTATTTCGACTAAGTGATATATCCTTAGATATAACACTTAGCATAAATAAATTTTGGGACAATGTAAGTACATTTAAAAATGGTTTAAATGAATTTTATTATGGTGATTTATGTAATTTTATTTTTAAATTGCTTTCTCTTCCACATAGTTCTGCAGCTGCAGAACGAAAATTTTCACAATTAAGCTTAATAAAAACGAGACTAAGAAATAAGTTAGATAGAAGCACAATATACAACAGAATGATATGTAAATAAGTTACATGCAAGCCTGAACCGCATTATGTGTGGTCTGCAAAAAAAGATCTCAATGATACCTGAATATTATAAATATAATTTTTGTTAAATAATATACTATATTTAGTATATTAAATATTTTTAAACAAATTATTTATGTTAATTTTATGTTAAATATGAATTTGTTATGTTTTTAGCTTTAATTTTATACACTTTGTTTATGTTCCTTTATTTTTATTTATTTATTTATTAATTACAATACAATTACAAATTATATCCTAATTATATACGAGCGAAGTAACTTGACTATGTGCTCGGTGTAGTGTCACAGACCAGAGTCTCTTGTGGGAATCGAACCCACGACCCTCACGCTAATAGTCTAGCACACTACCCACTAGACTACCAGGGCACCCTCCTTTATTTTTATATTTTTTAAATGAATTGTTTTGTTTGTTTTTTTAAACACATTAAATGTGATATACATATATGAAATTCTTTTGTTAATTTTCACAATAAAACGTTAATTTCATACTGAATAATCTATAATTATTTAAATTCAAATTTTGGTAGGATTGGAATCATTTTGGTAGGTTTTGGAAAGAATATTGGTAGGGAAAATTTTTTCTTTGTGGCAACGCTGGTCCAGGAGCTTGTGTGTTGGAAAGAGCGATGAATGCGTCCCGTTACTGTTTGGTGCGGTGTCATCGGATTATATTTCTTTGAGAACGACGTTGGCCAGATTATTAATAACAAGCCGTACACAATAGGTCGATGATTACTACTTCTTCTGGTCACAGCGATCGTGTGATTTTATTCCGTTAGACTTTTTCTTGTGGGTTGTCTTTAGTCGCAACTAGGGATGCCAAACGGGATTGATTTTTAAAAAACGAAATCCCGAATCCGATTTCGGGATTTTCTCTTAAAAAAGACCTAAAAATAATTGTTTTATTAAAAATTTCATTAATTTTTGATCTTTATTACAATACACATGTTATAAAATAAAAAACAAAAACAACAATCGTAAAAAACAAAAAAGCATAAATTAACAAAAATAAAAATAATTCATCTGTGTCTACATACATATATACATATATGTACATATAAACACATCAGTGAAGAAACAAATACCTACCCTTTTAAGAACACTATTTAGTGTTTAAAATATATATATTAATTATATTTATTGTTTTAAGTAATTTTTTAAAAAGAGCAAAGAATCTAATATTTCATCGAAGAACCTTAATTTTTAAGCGAACAAAAACATTTTTCGCTGAGACATTTCAAGATAGCTATATGCAGGATATAACTATTCACCTCTAACACCTCGTGATTCAAACAAATCTATTTCTTCCGAAGTTGATTGTGTAAATCATCAGCCGTATTAACAGATTTTATTGTACTTCGAGGGCAATGTTTAACTTTTTAACAATGGAAATTGGGTTCTTATTCAGTTCGAAGCTGAGTGTTATAGAATATTCACTTAATTGTTGCATGATACACTTGAAAACTACATGGGTATTTTTTAATGTAATATTAAATAAAAAAATAATGCCGTAAACTCAATTTTTCTTACTTTATAACGTACTAGCTGTAGGTTAGGTTAGGTTAGGTTAGAGGACGTATACTTACTTGTCAATTAAGACAAGTACAGTACCCGGAGGTCGAATTGACCCACTGTACAACGTCCTAGTTTCTCACACCACTTATGTTGTGTGTGTTAATTTTATACATGAGTAGTGGGACCTACAGTTTAAAGTCTACTCGAACAACAGATTTTTATTTATTGAGAAACTTTTCATGGCGATTTTTATCTACTCTCAGAGTTTTTGAAAGAAATCTACTGAGAGGAAGTCGACGAAAAAATACTTTTTGTATTTTGTTTTTGATGCATTGTCTGGGACTCGAACCCAGGCTTTTGCATCTATTAAGCCAACACACTACCTACTATACTACGGCGACTAGCCGTAACCTGCGCGTGTTGCTGCGCCACCAACTAAAATAAATTTGAAGGAAAGACATTACACAAATGATCAATTAATTTTTAATCATTTTATTGATTTTGTTTCCCGTTGTCCTGATGATTCAGTTGAACGGGCCTGAGTAATACGCATTCGATCAGTTTCTAATCTCACTTCTCGTTGTTCAAGTGGTTAAAGCGAACGGGTCTCAGCGGTATATACTCGAAGATTTTGCCCTCTCAATGCTCGTCTGATTCTAAGGCTCGTAATGCTCTTTTCATCCGTGGTTGAGGATTAGGTCGACCAATTGCTTTTCATTCATTTTGAATAATTTTCAGTGACGCCATCTATCGGAAATTAATCGCACCAACCTCCGTCGACTCATGCGCAACAGCTTTGTTAAAGAATCCACAGTTAAGAAACCTTCGTCGGCTCATGCGCAACAACTTTGCTAAAGATCATATCATGATCACATGCACAGTTTACGATTTAATTCATTTTGAGTAATTTTCAGTGGCGCCATCTGCTGGAAATTAGTAATACCAACTTAGAAACCCCCGGCTCATGCGCAACAACTTTGCTAAAGATCATAACATGATCAAATGCATAGTTTACGATTCTATAAGGTACATACAAACAAACATTCATTTTTATATGGGTATGTGGTCGTGGCACCTCGTCTACCTGAAATTATAAAATAAAAGGTAGCCTATTGTACCTTCGAGACATACAGGAAGGTACTGTTAAAATTTTAAGAAAATCGGTAAAGCCGTTTAGCCGTCTATAGACTTCAAACAAACAAACCCACAAACAAATAAACTCACATTCATTTTTATATACATATATAAACGTATTTCAGTTACTGTCATGTATAAAATATTACATAGAGCTGACGGGTGACGTATACGTAATAATTAGTTAGACAATAACACTCATACTTTCTTTTTATTCTATTTCATTTTATTTTATTTGCATATTTCAACATAAAAGTAGCCTATAACCCCTTCCAGACATACAGGAAGTTACTATTAAAGTTTCAAGAAAATCGTTTTAGCCGTTTAGCCGTCTATAGACTTCAAACAAACCCACAAACAAATAAAGACACATTCAGTTTTATATATAAGAAGATATATTTATGTATGAATTTACAATTCCGAAAAATTCCGGGACAAATTTTAAGAAATCCCGAGATTTCCCGAATAAGCCACAAATCCAACATTTCCCAATTCGGTCTGGCTTATTCTCTATAGTTCAGGTTTGTTTGGTCTAGATTATGACATTCGGTATACTGACATGAACTTTACATCTTTACACAAAAGTATCTTAACTTGCTCTGTTGTGAGACTTGCAGGATGATACAACAACAGTAAATCAAAATGAAAAATGTTAGACGAGTTGCGATGATTAGAATGTTGTATTATCTAAATTGTTTCCCTCTTGTTTGAGTTGCATTCAGTGGGCCTTCATGTTTTTCTATGAATTCGCTTTTTATAGAAAATTCCCTTTGAATTTTTCATCTATTCAATAAATGCGAAAAGTATTCATAGAACTTTTTATTAAATAATTAATAGACTTGGAAAAATAAATATTTGAAAACACAATCAACTGCATATTCACTGATTGAATCGAAATTAATTTCATGAATTAATTTGGCACTTCATAGCAATAAATCTTAACTGTTGCAGTAGAGTGAAATTGAGTTTTATTTTCGAATTATTTATTCATATTTCAATTTCACAATTCATTAAACGAACATTTAATAGTAAATGAAACTTACGCAACAAAAAACAAAAACAAAAAAACAAAAACAAACGCAGATGTACACATAAAAATAGCACTTAATAAATGTTTAAAACTTTTTAACAGTTTCAGTTTCAAAAAACTTTTATTTTAATTTTAAATCTTTTACTATTGTTGTTGTGCTTACTCTATCCATTTGCACATACTGATTATAGATACACTCAAGTATCTCTGTATGTAGTAGCAAATCTTTTTTGGTTTGTTGAATTTGATCAAACGAAGTAGCAACCTCTTCACAAGATAATGTGCTGTCACTTATTTTATATTTTTTAATTAAATTTTGCAATTAAGAATAGCTAAACTTGAAAAAATGAGAAAAACATATTTTCTAAGTTTACCCGATCAAAACTCATAATATCTAAGTTTGAACCACATTTATGTATACCATTTTAAAGGCTCATCTATCCCGTTTTCAAAAAACTTTGGAATTTGAAAATAGAATAAAAAATATTTGGGTAATCAATAATTTTGTGTGAAAACATCAAAAATATCGTTTTTGTCAAATAAAACAAGTTTTGAGGGTTCGAGAAATATAAAAAAAATATTTTTGAGTTCTACTCAAAAAAAACACACAACCTACACTATGTCATTAGACGGGTGTATTTTGACTGTCGCACCGTGTTATTAATGAAATGGAAGAACATTGTTTTTGTGTAATCAATATTCTGATGAAAGATAGAGGTGAGTAGTGTTTTATGTTTATGAACGTTAGACAGAATCCATCTCCGCTATAAATAACTCGCAAACGGATGTGCTCTGCAAAAAAGACGAGTGCTACGCTAAATTTGAATCCGTTGCATTAGCCATAGAACAGATAAACAGAAGCCACACTATGACGAAGTTCTCATGTATCAATACAGCATTCCTCTAGACGATAGAGATGCCTCAGAACAGAATTCAAGACGTCTGGCCTTAAATTAGATATAAATATATTTATATGAGTCAGTATTTAAAAAATGTGTGGTCATATGCAAAGAATACCTTTAAGAACGAATCATAGGCTACTTTTACTTTGTAATAAAAATATCGGTCTTACAAATTTTAAAACGACTGGCATAGAATTATCGACTTTGAACTAGTATAACGAATAAGATTTTATATAATAATAAAAAAATCTTCAATAGGAGTAAGTGGCACACTCTTACTGTAAATAAAGATGAATGGAGGAGAGCAGTGGAAAACCACAAACTCACCGGGTTGTAGGGCTAAATGATGATGCTGATGACTTGGAACTTTTCGATTACGATTACTTTTAATTTTAAATAATCCTAATTACTATGCGTGGTAGTTGAAAAGGCATTTTATAACTGACTGGAGTTTTCTTCGATTGGAGCCCGGCAATAGTTTCTAAGATCTCTAGAAACTCAAAACAGATAGGATATGGAGGTACAGCAATGGGAGAAGTCAAATTAATAATGGCTTTGTATAAATTCGGAATAAAGACACTTCTCAAAAATCAGATCATTAATATCAAGGCGTACGCAATAGGTCGATGATTACTACTTCTTCTGGTCACAGATATTGTGCAATTTTACCCCGTTAGACTTTTTCTTATGGGGTTGTCTTAGTCGCAGCCGTATGCGAATATGCCACAAATCCAACATTTCCCAATTCGGTCTGGCTTATTCTCTATAGTTCAGGTTGGTTTGGTCTAGATTGTAACATTCGGTATAATGACTTGAAGCTTACATCTTTACACAAAAGTATCTTAACTTGCTCTGTTGTGAGACTTGCACGATGATACAACAACAGTAAATCAAAATGAAAAATTTTAGACTAGTTGCGATGATTTGAATGTTGTATTATCGAAATTGTGTCCCTTTTGTTTGAATTGCATTCAGTGTGCCTCTATGTTTTTCTACGAATTCGCTTTTTAAAGAAAATTCCCTTTGAATTTTTCATGTATTCAATACATGCAAAAAATATTCATAGAAATTCTTATTAAATTATTAATATATTTGAGAAAATAAATATTTGGAAACAAAATCAACTGCACATTACTTCATTGAATTGAAATCAATTTCATGAATTAATTTAATTTGGCACTTCACCGCTATAAAACTTTACTGTTGCCGTAGAGTTAATTTAAGTTTTATTTTCGAATTATTTATTCATATTTTAATTTCACAATTCATTAACCGAACATTTAATAGTAAATGAAACTTACACAACAAAAAAATCAAACGCAGATGTACACATAAAAATAGCACTTATTAAATGTTTAAAACTTTTTAACAGTTTCAGTTTCAAAAAACTTTTATTTTAATTTTAAATCTTTTACTATTGTTGTTGTGCTTACTCTATCCATTTGCACATACTGATGCTAGATATACTCAAGTATCTCTGTATGTAGTAGCAAATCTTTTTTGGTTACTTAAAATAGTCCAAAGTTTATGTTTTTAATTATTTTTATTAAGATCAAAAAGTTTTTATCGTTTCCTGCAAAAAAGAAAATTATGTGTTAATATATTATATTTTTGAATCCCACGTTGGTTCCCATCTTAATTTCTCTACTTTACAATTGCAAAGGAAAGTATTTGGTCAATTCACACTTTGTATCGTGTATGTTATATTGAATACACTTTGTGAAAGCTCAGTGTTATGCTGTATTGTGTATTTTGTATTCCAAACGTCAAAAAGCGATAAGAAGAAGAAGGCCAGTATCCATAATTTTATTTTCAAGAAACAAAATAAAAAATATTACGGAAAAAAGTAAATTAATTAATTATCTGTGCGAACAATATAATTTCGAAGTGTTAAATTTTGATTCAAGTTACATAAAAAATATTTTATATTTTTATTCTTCTTCTTGATTACTGACATTTATATAAACTGATAGCATGAAACCAATACAACTTCCAAAAACATATGAAAACCACAAACTCACCAGGTTGTAGAGCTAAATGATGATGCTGCTGACTTGGGACTTTTCGATTACGATTAATTAATTTTTTTTTTCTTGATTTGTATTTTCGATTCGCATGTTCATTTCATTGTCATTTATTTAAACACATATGTAGATGAATATCAAAACATAAAAATATTATTAAACATATGTGTGTATACATATATTAAATACTATATATTTACTTCTTTTAATGCTTGCAGAGGTAAATAATTAAAATACTTTTATTGTACATAATAGGACAGCAAACAGAACTTTTTTAAAAACCCATATAGCTGTTACGATTAATAATTCATTGTACATTTATACATACATACATATTGTATAATAAAAAATTCTGCATAAGGATTTCAATGGTACTTTATAAAATAAGATTTAACAACATTAATAACCAGCATATACCATAATTTATAAAATTGAAAGGAACGTTGCTTTTCCGCACAGTCGGTACCTACAGCTAGTCGATCATTCAATAATTTCGGCGTAGATAGGGGAAAGTATTTTTCTCTCAATCGCTCCAAGAATAGCTACGCATGTATCTTAAAAGAGAGAAATTTTTATCCTCAAAGAGAGTGTCCTCCTTTTAAATGTTTTGCTCAGCCCAAAATAACACCTTTAGGCAGGAATGATTTTTCGCTTTGCTTCTAAACTGATCTTATTAGTTTTGTCAGCGACATTATAAAGATTAATACAATCCACAACCTTCAAATTATTGTCACCAAAGTCAACGAGTTGGCCAAGTTTAGAAGATTAGTTTTTTTGATGACGTTAACTTGATCGTATCTCCATTAACTACTGGGCGCACTTTAATCAACTCTTCCAATATTTGAGACATTTTTCTAGATTTGCAACACACACACGTCTCACAATAGTAACAATAGTCCAAGTGACAATAGTCCAATTGTAAGGTCTAAAACTGCCTGCATACTCTGTAATTGATACATACAGGTTTATCATTATCTTTATGTACAGGACAAAAAAAAAACTCGGATACCTGTCATTAGTCACTTATTATTCTATTATTCTATTCTATTATTAACAAGTTCAAGAAACAATTCGAAATATGCTGTTGAGCCAGAAGATTCTGATCTCATTTTGGATGCGCGGTGCAAAGGTATCGTTCAATTTCAATTCAACATTTCAATTTTTCAAATCCAGCAACAATCAGGAATGTTATATTCAGTGCACTCGTTTCATATCGGTATGATTTCCGTCCGCCCTGTGTTGCGCCAGACCACATTCAGCATGCAGTGTTCTTTTGAATTGTAGCTTTGTGAAACTTCTGGTTGTACCGAGGTATTTCAGAGGAGGCGTTTAAAAACCAAGTACAGAGGTAGTATCATTTTCTATGGAGCAAACAATTCATTTCCAATCTACATGAACACTTTCAGATCGATTAGGCGCTTAATGTCATATTAAAACGGGTGAATGATTAGGTTTTGATTTGCGTCAATAGAGAAACTTCGGATCGAGCGCATGTCCAGCTTATTGGAGGTATAAAGCCGAAAGTCCATACCATCCGTTTCATGCGACCTTGCGTTACATGCGTATACCGAAAAAGTATAATCAGTGTAGTTGTTTGTGACAAGTTGCAGAAGAAAATTTATAGACGCATAGAAGGCATAAAGTAGGTTTACTTTATACTTTTCTATGCGACTCATGCATTGCTAAAAAATATCAGCAGTTTTGTAGTATGGATTAGTGAGTGAGAGAGAGAAAATAAGTTGAGAGAATTTATTTATTTACAGCCATATAAAAGTGTTAGTAATATACTCTATTTTTATTTTCATTTCATCAACATACATATGTAAAGCTGTCTATTTTTGGCTTAATAATTTTAGATAAATAAAGATAAAATAAAAAATCCATTTTATTATTAAAAGAACATAAAGCTTAAAAGCTTTGGCTTAAAAGTTAAGCCATGTTTTTTAGAAAAATAAAAAGAATAAAAAAACCATTTGTTACTAAAAGAAAAAAAAACGAGCATTCCAAAGCATTTAAAAAAATTATACTATGAGACAAAATAAAAGAATGAAATACGCGGAGCTAATGACATTTTTAACACAAAATATTCTTCGAGTGTTATTCAGAAGTAAAATGATAAAGCATTCGCTAAACATGTGTTCTTGTCGCTGTCTGATCGACAACTAAATCAAAAACACAAGAATACATACACATGTACATACGTACGATGAGAGCAACACATTGTTACGCTCTTCGTTTGTGTTCATTTTGCTTCTGTCTTCCTCCCCCCTCATCAAGAAATGATTTTTAAAAATATTTTGGTGAGAGCGGGTCGTAATGTTACGACCCGCCATAAGAAATTTTACTTCTACATGATGCGTATTCTTTATATCCATATTCTTTGACAATACTCACTAGAAGGTTGTGTGTTTCCTTTTCTGGCTGTCTCTGTCTTTTTCTTTTTAAAATGCAACAACAACTAAAGGCGCCTGGAGACGATCAAATAAAATCATCAACGCCTTACATGTGTGGGTGTTGACGTTCTCTACGTATACGTTGTCGGCTTTGACTGATGAAAATCAAATAATTTTGATTTTTTAATTTGATGGCTTTTTATTTGATCGTCTCCAATTGTGATTGACAAGCATTATCTCATTTGCTTCATTATTGTCATAATGAACACATCCATGCTCTGATAAACAAAAAATATTTTTTTTTTATTGTGAATAGTGTGTGTATATGTTATTTGTTATTATATTTTTTACAAGTTAAATTATGTTTGCTAAATGTTCTTGCCGTCATCATCGAATGAAGACATTTTACGAAAATAACACTACAAAATCAAAATGCAAATGATGATTGACGAATTTATTTGTACGTCTCCTTTTAAACGACAATCACGCGACACTCACACTTATGTATTATTTGATGAAATTATTTGATCGTCTCCAGGTGCCTGAAGGCTGTAAATTTTGATGAATGATTCGAATCACTCGAATCATTTATAATTATTACAAGTATTTTTCTAAAGTTATGAATCTGAATGAGTAGGCTTATGAATCAAACATATTTCGAATGGTATGGAGTTTGATGTCAACGTTGTACTCATACTCATTGTACTCATACTTATAAATCAACGTTGCAGTGTGTACGAATGAATCAGAGTAGTTAAATTTCAATATTGTTGACTCAGTTATATTCAAAATTTCGCTTATGAGTAGCGAAAAAACGATTATTTGCTGATCTCTGTTCCGATAAGTGCTGCCAATACTGTAATAATTCCATCAGTGACGGCACTGTAATTATGTAACTATGCCTCCCTTTTATTAATAAAAAAATTTAATTTATTTTTTTAAACCAACATTATTTAAATTTATTAAATGAAAAACTATAATTAAAACTAAATACACAATAACAATAGCTTTATAATTAACAAAATTCATAAGCAAGATTTTTTTAAATAATTTAAATTAAGTATATGTTTTATTATAAAAATTTCTGTTATTAGCGACTCCTTCCCTCTTAGAGAAAAAAAATTATAAGTGTATTAAATTTATAAATTCATTAATTTACATATAATTTTTTTGACATATCGCAATAATTAAATATATATACATATATGTATGTACATATATATAATAAAAATATATAAAGTACCAATTGGCTTTCCCTTTTTCCCAATCTGTTGTTATGATTTTTCCTCTATTCTTTTCTCATTGTAAATGGTCACATTAACATTATTTATGTTTTTTATAGTATAGCCACCATCATAAATATTGTTAAATTTGTCGTAAGTTTTTTTTTTTCAATAAAACATTAACATTAATTTTTAATTCTATAGGTTTAGCATGTTTCTTATAAAAACTTTTATTTCTTTCTTTGTGTCAATTAAATGTCCAGCTAATATGTTAGTTTTTGCAATCTGTGTTTGATTTCTGTTTTATAATTATCAATATTATAGACGGGGTCTAGATTTGTATCATTCATTATTAATGCCTTTTTTCTAAGAAACTAGATTAACATGAGTGAATTTATAATCGAAAACAGTGTTTGATGAAGTGATATGATAGAAAGGGATGTACTTTTAATATGTATCCCTTTTTTCTTCAGTGGCCTGTGTGCGAGTGCGGACGTGTTTTTGAGCTCTGCTGTTAAATTATACTTTTTAAAACTTGTAATAATAATCGAAAATCATAATCAAAACAGAGTAATAAAAAGAAGAATAAAAATAACCAAAACAAAATTATTTAAAAATAGACAAAATAAAAAACAATAAATTTGTACCAAAATGCTTCATTTTTTAAAACAAAATCATCAACAACATTAACTACTTTGAACAAAGTGATCAGTTAATTTACAATAACAAATTTAATATACAAAATAAATAACAACAACAAATATACTGTGCAGCATCCAAAAACACATTATAAAAAGAAAGTAGATAAAACAGAAAAAGTGAGAGAAGCAAATTGTAAACACTAGACGTGTGCACAAGACATTTTGCTAGCTTACCCTTCACTAAATGCAATACTGAATTGTTCTCTTTTTTGTTGGTCTTGATTATACGAGTACACTGAAATGTGTATTTCTCTTTTATTAAAAGTATACAATAGCACCTATTTATCTGTGAAGTAATGGAAATATGCTTTGTGTAAGAGCATATTTCACTACTGAAACTAAATTTTCAGTTTTTTCAAATGAATTTCAGTAGTGTCAACGTTGAAAAATATGCGTACATAAGTGTTTCTATACATTCTTTGCTTTTGCCATAAACTCTTTCAACAACAATCTCTCTTTAAATTGCTATGTTAATATTCGTTGATGTTCGTGTCCTATGTGTGTAAAAAGACGAAGATGTTCGGCCCCCGGGGCTATTGGCGCCGACGTCTGCTATACTCATTTTTTCTTTCCCATTTACTGCAAAAAGAAATGCACGTTGTGACACTGTGAAGTGTACAATATTTTTGCTGTACTCTTCACACAACTCTCTTTTGTATTGTTGTACAATGGTTTATGAGTGCAGTTGTTTTTTTGTTCTCTATCTATGCTTCACTTTTATTTATATTTGCAACTACAGTAAATATTCGCTCATGAGAAAAATGCAATACTGTATAATTTTAAATGTCTTGTGCACACGTTTACTAAACACATGTAAAAATAACTAAAAAAGAAACAGCTATTTAGAACAAAAAAGTGCTACAAAGCTTTTCACACGCATTAAGTAACTTAAACAGTTCTAAATCTATTGCTGTGTAACAGTTAATTTTAAATTCAAATTTATAAATACAAATTTTTAAATTCCGTTGTTTCACTAAATAAATGTATAATTTAAGAAACGATAAGAAAAACACTAGACCAGTTGATAACAATAAATCGAAAACTAAAAGCAATAGAAACTTAATAAACATGCAAACACCAAATAAGAAACAACTAGATGAAGTCCGTCAGCAATGGGAAGCAGGCTCGTCACGCCTATCAATCGTTGATTCGCCTTTTAAAGTTTTGAATTGCATGGATAAAAGGTTCGAAAAATTTGCCGAACAAATTCAGCGTACAATAGATGCTAATTTTCAAAAGTTTAAGGTGGATCTCTTATATGATTTGCGTGAAAAATACAGTTATTGAAGAAAACTTACTTCCTCTTAATGAGAGGGTGACCACATTGAAGAAAAATGATGGTGATATGTGGAATGAGTTAAATATCCTTAAGACGAAATTAATAGTGCAAGAAAATCATCATGTTTCGTCTGAACTTAGAATTAATGAGATACCCTACGCGGAAAAAGAAGATCTTACTCAAATGTTTAAAAACGTATGCAGAGCTATAAACACTCAGATGCCTAACATAAGATCTATATACCGGCTAGGAAATTATAATAGCAAGCAGAAGACATATTCCAAGGATGGGGTAATAATTGTGAAGCTGTGGTCTGCATATGACAAAAGCAGTTTTCTTAAATCTCTAGTAGGCTATAAAAAATAATAAAGGTTTTGCCTTCAGTCTCAGACACCTTGGTTTTAACTCAGATTAAAAGCTCTTTTTAAATGAAAACCTAACACAGCACAATTTTAGTATTCTGTGGGCGGCTTTACGCCTGAAAAGGAAGAAGCTCTTATGTTCTGCTTTACTGTGCGAGGCTATGTTTACATAAAGCGAGAGCTTAGTGATGATGCAATAGAAATAGATGAAATTGAGAAGCTGAATCAGTTTTTTCCAAGCATTGCTGAAAAAAGAAATATCAGCAGTAATTAAGACTATATACTCAGTGCATTCTATTTTACTTATTTCTATTTACAATAAGAATTTTACTAACTTTTTATTTATTTTTGGTTTATCATTTTTTTAACTACTGTTATAATTTTTAAACACAAAATAAGGAGTGGTGTTGTGCGGCCACGTAAAACTATATATTCAATATTTAATAATTTTTTTGAAGTGCTCTATAAGACTGCTATTTGTCTACCTTACTATGAGTCAGACAAATCATAAAGATAGTGTTGACAGAAATCACTCTGCTTTCATAAATATATTATGTAAATAGCGATCAGGTATTAATGTTGTGCATTTCAATGCCAGGAGTTTAAATGGACTTAAATTGGATTATGTTCGACATATATTTGAAAACTCTAGGGTTGATATTATTTGGTAACGGAAACGTGGTTTCACTATGATGTTCCGGATGGTTACTATAGCATAAATGGGTATAAACAAAGAATATGGATATAAAGAATACGCATCATGTAGAAGTAAAATTTCTTATGGCGGGTCGTAACATTACGACCCGCTCTCACCAAAATCTTTTTAAAAATCATTTCTTGATGAGGGGGGAGGAAGGCAGAAGGAAAATGAACACAAACATTGATGTTCGTGTCATATGTGTGTAAAAAGCCGAAGATGTTCTTCCCCTGAGATACATTGGTGCCGACGTCTGTTTTTAACACCAGAAAAATAAATAAAAAAGTGGTCAAACAACAAAAACGCACGATGAGAACAACGCATTGTTACGCTCTTGGTTTCTGTATCCTTCCCTTCTATCTTTCCCCCCGCGTCATGAAATATTTTTGAAAAATATTCCAAAATATGTTAAAATGCACATTCTTTATACTTTATTTTCTTTGGTATAAGCTATATAGGAATGATAGGAGACATAAAAGAGGCGGTGGTGTTGCAATTTATGCTAAGAGTAAACTCAATACTCGAGTAGTCAACATTTCACAGGATTGTGACATTGAATTTATTAATATTGTCGTTTATGATAATAGTGTGAGAGCTTTAGTGTCATGCGTTTATAATCCTATAAGAACATTAACTCTTGTACCTTTCTTTGATAACTTCAGGAATCATTCCATAGATTATGATTTTTTTATCACTTGTGGCGATTTTAACGTAAACTTGATGGTTAAGGATGAAATTAGTAATGATTTCCTTGATATCATAAGTTCTGTGGGTATGACTACGGTTAATGATGAACTTCCCACACGTTTTTCGTCCAATTCAAGGCCAAGTTTACTCGATTTATTCCTGCTATCCCATCCAAGCTTATTACTATTGTATGATCAAATTTCTTTCGTTTCTGACCATGTTCTATTATTTTGTACATTAAATATTAACCTGACTAGAGATAATAATCTTCGGATTATAACTTATAGGGATTATAACGCGATTGATTTTTCGTCCCTCTTTGCTGACATTTCTGCTCTGGGCTGGAATGAATGTTGGTATTATGCGTCAGTGGTTGATAAGTTGAACGTACTTCTTGCAACATGGCAGGGCGCTTATGATCGTCATATACCTGAACGTAGTTTTGCTGTAAATAATTGCTCTTGTCCGTGGTATACAGCTGCTGTAAAAAATGCTATTCGTGATCGCAATTTAGCTTACAATGTTTGGAAAAGGAGACCCACGTTGATAAACAGAGCTGCTTACAATAGAGCTAGAAACCGCTCCAATCTCATTGTCAGACAAGCTAAAAAATCATATTTCTCCCGGAAACTTAATTTAAATCTCCCTCCCGGCGAATTGTGGAGGAATGTGAAGTCGTTAGGTATACACTCCCGTAGTTCTTTTGGGTGCAAAATAGACCCAGATGAGCTTAATGGCTTTTTTGTATTAATGACGTGACAAATAATCATACCAGTCCTAATCTACAAAATGAACTCTCCTCCAATACTAACTTCTCATTTTCTACAGTGTCAGAGGCTAATGTAACCAGGCAAATCTTGAAAATTCGATCCAATGGCATCAGATGGTGTAGCCATGAAATTTGTTAAACTTTATTGTCATATATTTTGGGAACGCTGTCTCATGCATTACAACCACCCAGTTTCCTACAGCCTGGAAAATTGAAAGAATTATACAAATAGCAAAGATTTCCAGTGCAGTGAGTGCGAGCGACTATAGGCCAATAAGTATTTTACCGGTTTTTTCGAAAATATTTGAGTCCCTAATTGCTGAACAGATTACGTTATATCTGAATAACAATAATCTCTTGTCCCCATTCCAATCTGGTTTTCGCATTGCTCACAGTTGTACTACTGCGGTCTTGAAAGTAATTGATGACATAAGGCCCGAATATGACAATCTACTGGATTTTTCAAAGGCCTTTGACAGGGTTGATCATTTAATCTTATGTCGAAAACTGGGGCACCATTTTGGATTTACAAATACCGCTTTATCTCTTATGGAAAACTACTTGTATGGGCGAGCCCAAAGGGTAATTATTGGAAATAGGCAGTCAGGACTGAGACGTATAACATCTGGTGTTCCACAGGGGTCCGTGTTAGGCCTCCTGCTATTTAGTATGTTCGTCAATGATTTATTTTCAGTATTCAGGTATACTAAGCTACATGCTTACGCAGATGATATTCAGCTGTACATCTCAAACCGTATTGGTCTGATAGAGGATACAAGTTACAAATTTAATTATGACTTGAGGTCTATTTTAAAATGGGATGAGGATAATAACCTTATGCTCAATCCTGGAAAATCTTACATTTTACCAATCAGTAGATGGGAATATGATTTAAGTTATTTTCCGACCATTTACTTCGGGAACACATCTCTTGTGTACGTTAGTAAGATTAAATACTTAGGATTTTGGATCAATTCCACCTTGTCATGCACTGACCATATTAATCATGTTGTGCGTAAAGTATACCTCTTGCTTCGTAATTTACGAATGAGTCTAACTGCACACCAGTTGAAGTTAAGAGGAAACTTATAATTCAATTAATACTTCCACTGATTAATTATTTTGCAGTGGTTTACAGTGACTCTCTCTCACTACATAAGTTGCAAGTAACTTTTAAAAATGCTACGCGGTATGTGTATGATTTAACTAGGTTTAGCAGTGTATCGTCCTGGAGCAGAATGATCTTGGGCTGTAACTTAATCGACTACCTTCAGATACGAAATATTATATTTTTACATAATCTTCTTCATCGAAAGAAACCACCCTATCTCTTTGAGAAGCTTGTATTTGGCAGATCTACTAGATATACAACTCTAATTATACCTAGCTACACTTACATCAATACTAGCATATTGTTTTTCGCCAACGCAGTTAATTTGTGGAACTCCTTACCAATGTCTATTAAAAACATTTCGAGAAAGAGCAATTTTAAGAAGTCACTTTTTGACTATATGTCCTCAAATATTTAAAAATTTTTATTTTATTTTAGAAATTTTGTGTGAAATATAATTATTGCCTTTTTGTGTATTAGTTATATACTTTATAAAACAATTGCACTATAATTTAGGGAATTCTAATGACTAATGTAATTTGTGTATATCCTACTGAGCTATAAAAGAATAACATTCTTAAAGTTCTTGTAAGCAAATAAATAAATAATAAATAAATAATATTTATTATAATTAACATAACACAACAAGATATCAGTCTTATAAGTGATAGTGTTATGCTTAGGAGCAATAAAATATTTAACATAAAAAACTAACATTAATTAAATATAGGAAATTAATTAAAAATAAAAAATTAATATAAATATTAAATTTAAATAAAAATTTAATAAGGAGCAATTAAAAAAACTAACAATACTACAGAAGTAAATAAAAAAGTTAAAACTTGAAGAATTATAAAAATATAAAAAAATACATATTTACAAAAATCGATATAAGAAAGTAAGGATAAATATTTAACCGATATAATAAATGAGATAATAACGTAAAAACTTTTTATTAAGAGAATAATTTAAATAACTCCATTTTGAATACATTTGCATTGCCTAACTTTTGGATGAAGTTTGGTAAGGAATTCCAAATATTTGTGGTGTGTATAAAAAACTGTCGTTGTGATAGAAGAGTCTTATACCGTTAAATAAAGATCTAGCAAACTTAATTCGGCTTAATAAATATTACTGCTGTTTCGTGTTAAGAATTTTATGGAATAGAATGAGGCATTTAATTTTCATAAGATTATCAAATTTCACACTAAATATGTGGTAAGCTAAATGAGAAATATTTCTTTTATGTCAAGTTGAGTTTCCGGTTGTCATTACTAACGCAGTTTGCGAAGATTTCAGTAGAGTTGAATCTATGACATTTCGAAGCATGCTGTAAATTCTGCCAACAACAACACTTATATGGCTAGACCACGATAATCTGTCATTAAAGACAATACCTAGATTGGTTCCAGACTTGACAAAGTCAATTCTATTTCCCTTGATACTCAATTCAGGTGTGACAAACTACCCATTGGTTTTCGAAATAATAATACATTTGAACTTTGAGGAATTTGCTGTCAATTCTCTCCAAATTACGGTTAATAGAGTGTAAAAAAGAATCAATATTCTCCTTAGGAGTACTAGTATAAATCTGCACATCATCAGCATACATATGAACATGACAGCCAACCAAAACATCTGGTAGATCATTTATATACATACAGAACAACAGAGGAACCATTATTGAACCCTGGAGAACACCTCTACTAATATTAAGAGGATTTCTATTTGAATGAACCTTTTGACATCTGTCCAACAAATAAGGAAAAATTAGACTACCGGCAGAATTGGAAAAATTAAACAGTTTCCGGAGTTTATTCAATAAAACTTTGTTATCGACCGTATCGAAAGAATTGATGTAATCAAGAAGAACTAAAAACGCTACACTATTTTCATCTAGCTCCAATCTAAGATCCTCAACTACATTTAATAGAGCACTAGTATTACTCCTACCTTTCATGAAACCCAACTGACTAGCAGATAAGTAATTGTGACTTTCCCGATAATTATTGATTTGCCTAGCTATAATGCTTTCCATTACCTTTGATAAAAAAAAGGAAGAATAGCAATTGGCCTGCACTCATTGTTCGTTTTGCGAAATGGGAGGGATTTTAGCCAGTTTCCATTCATCAGGAAAAGTAGATTTAGTCAGAATTGCATTGAATAAGTGGGTATAATATGGAAAAGTCTAGGTTTCATAACTTTTAAAAACAAAGGATCTAAGTCATCAGAACCAATTGCACACGATTTTACCGGATGAAATACATTCCAAAACTTCGAACTGATCTACGCAACGAAATTGGATTGACCACTAAGCTATGTTGATGAAAAGCATTACATGAATGTGGCCATTTATATTCTATGATTGTTTATTTGGCATCTTATTTCTTCAAAATAAATCGAAACTACAATAGCATTATCACTGTTGTATTGCTATTGTTGTTCGTTATAAGGACAGAGATTTATATGCAGTTTTCTCTAAATCTAAATCTAAGTTTGTCAAAAGTGTAATAATTTATATGAAATATATATTGTAGTCCATTGAGAACGAAGAACATGTCCTATATCAAGAATGATTCGTTACAACTGAAGTTTTTAATTCACTAAACCACAGGGAATACTATAGTTGAGTGAAAAGAATATGCTAAATAAACAGAGAGAGAGGTATTATTTTATTTCTATTATTTATTCTCATACTTTTGGTTTTTCTCAGTTGACTTGTATACACACATATATACATTATTTCTCATTAAAAAGAATAAAGGAAGTAAAAATAAATACAAGTTAAATGTGATATAAATTTACTAGTAAAGACTGAAGGACGATTTGAAAAACTTGTATCTGACTTCGTTTATTTATGTGGTAAGAGTAAAAGAAACAAAATATTTTCTGTACAAATTTATAACTGTAATAATGTAAAGTTTTAGCAGAGTATTACTCGCCTTGAGTGTAAGGGAAGCTTTTTTAATTCTAAATATGGATATTTATTTATTAATTACAATAAAATTACAAATTATATTTAATTATATACGAGCTGAGTAACTTTGACCATATGCTCGGTGTAGTGTCACAGACCAGAATCTCTGGTGGGAATCGAACTCAGGACCCTCACGCTAATTATTAGTTTACTTTGACCTTCTGCTCGGTGTAATGTAACCGACCAAAGCCTCTGGTGGAAATCGAATCCACACACCTTATTCTAAAAGTCTAGCTCACTACCCACTAACTGCCAGGGCACCCTAAATATAGATATAATCTACGTTCGACTAAGTGCCCCAGAAGTTTAATAACACGGTGCGGCAGTTAAAATACCCCCGGCTAATGACATAGTGAGTTTTGTTGAGTAGAACTGTAAATTTTTTTTATATTTCTCGAACCCCCCAAACTTGTTTTATTTAACAAAAACGGGTTTTTTGATCTTTTCACACCAAATTATTGATTAGCCAAATATTTTTTAACCTATTTTCAAAATCCAAAGTTTTTTGCAAAGGGGAAAAACGGAATACATGAACATACGGTTTAAACTTAAATGTTATGATTTTTGATCGGGTAAATTTGGATAAAATTATTTTTATCTTATTTTTTCAGGTTTTCCAATAAACAATCAGGATCTATCAAAAATTCTGAAAATTTTTTAACTCAAAGTTCATTCGATAAGATGACATATATAAAAAATATAACACGACTTTTATACTCTTTAAATAATAACTACGGTAATTTTTGTTCCATTTTATCAAGCGAAGTGCTAATCTCTTCAAAAGAAAACCACTTCACCACTTATTTTATATTTTCTATTTAAAGTTTGCTACTATGAATGGACAGACTTGAAAAAATATGCCAAGTTTACATCATCAAACCTCATAGAATATTAAGTCGAATAATATATATATGTATACCGTTTTAAAGGGAGGGATCCCTTTGTGAAACTGATGCAGAAATGTTTATGTAATCAATAAATTTGTGCGTAAGGTCCAAAACAGCTTTTATCCAATAAAACAATTTTGGGGTGATCAAGAAGTATAAAGAAAATATTTTTGAGTTCTTCTCGACAAAACTCACAACATACACTCTCATTATCTCATTAACTGGGTATATTTCATTTTTTTTATTTTGTTGCATAGTGTAATTAGCGTGCAATAAATAATTTCTCGCACACTATTACTAAAGTTAAATTTCAAACACAATACACTGTAAGAGTAGAGGACATTCCCCGAGTGTTGCCGTCAGTTTAAAAAAGGAATATTCTAAGAGTTAAACTCGATCACAGACAATTTCCTTGTTTTTGTAAGACAACCGATTTCAGAGGAATTTTTTCCTTAAATACACATTTTTTAATCACTTTATAAAAAGTAATGGTTAATTATAAAAAAATGGGAAGAGTTTCAAAAAGAAATACATATTTTATATTTCATTACATGATCAATAGTTAATAAGATTAAGGGCCATTATTACAATTTGCCTTTAACTAAAGGGAGGATTTCAACGGGCAGATTGTGTTTTTTCTTTATTATAAATGGACAATATGGTTTAACTTTTAAAAACGGAGCCTGTCGTTGCAACTGCTTTTAAAACTGCGCAAAAACTTGTTTAATTGAGCAATGTTAGCGACATTGCTCCGGCACTGCCACATTTTTTTTTAAAGTTAACTTTATTTTGTTTGTAGGTTGTAATAAAGAAAATAAGTTAAAGGTGACTTTAAAGTTCACTTTAGCTAAAGTTACTTTTAACTAAACCCAACTTTAACGGGAATTTGTAATAACGGCCCCAAGAGAACAAAATCGTATTTAAAATGCGGTTTCCAATCTCTGCCAGGACTTTGAAATCAGCAAACCAGTCAGTTTGTTTGAAAAAATGAAATCGGTGTTGTATTCGTTGAAAAATTATTATCAGGTTAGGGTATGATTTAAGGATTTCCATGTGGAGTTCACATTAATTACATTTTAAACGGATGGCATTTTTCTGAAAATAAGATTTAAATATTTTGCATTTAATTAAAGAGATAAAATGCAATTAAAACATAAACCGTTCGCTACTTTAGAAAGCCATGGAACGCAAACAAATTGATTTTATCTTCAATTCTAATTGCGTGAATAACATCATAGATCTCTCATTCAGTATTTTCTATGACAGATATCAATTGATTACATACATACATACTTGGCCATTACAACCCTTCAGTCAGGGTTACAGCCTAGCTTCTCGCACCAGTCATGTTGTGTGCGTTAATTTTATACGTGAGTGGCGGGACCTACAGTTTAACGTCGATTCCGAACGACAGATTTTTGAGAAACTTTTTCATTGCAGATTTATTTCTTATCAGAGTTTTTGCCAGAAATCTACTGAGAGGAAGTCGCAGAAGAAATATTTTTTTTTCATATTTCGTTTTGATGTCTGAGCTGGGATACGAACCCGTGCTTTAAGCCAACACACTACCTACTAGACTACGGTGACTTCTAATTGATTACAATATGTTAAATTGATTACAATATGTTAAAAAATCTGTTAATGTTAAGACATTAAGTTTCCACGACATTGAATAAAGAGGAGGAGAATAAGAAGGTGAAACTCTGTCCACGAATATCTACCGATAAGGCCGCAGACAAATTCATAGGTGTTGATGAAGGAGTTTTCTTTGCTCATAATTCAATTTCAGCGATGGTACCATATCTTCACTGACCAAGTCTCTATATTTTTCTCCATTAAACGCAACATCAAAAACCTTCCTTCTGTTAGTTATTATAATAAACATAGATTCAACCAGAAAAAAATATATTTCAGGGGAACAGCGTAGCAATTCCCAAGAAATCGTATTCCAAGAAGGTTTATATCAAGAATTATTGAAATTTTTATGAAAATTAAAAGATACTGGTGTTTTGCTCTCACATCGTTTAACATTAAAATTATAAACAAAGGCTACAAAAACAAAACAATGAACATTTTACAAATTATTGCACTGCGTAATATAACAACAAACACCAGCATAGAAAATGGTAAACAAAAATACAACAGTAAACACCAGCATAAAAATGGTAAACAAGTAAACAAAAATACAACAACAAACGATACAAGAATAAATGTAAACAAAAGACACAAACAACAGTAACGAAACGCTGTTTACATTTATAGAGATCTCGAGAAGACGAAGCTACGAACATTCGCCTTCATAAACATTCATCAGACTGTTTACTCTGCCATATAAAAGGCGAGGCAAAGCAGGCGAGTGGGTTAGTAAAAGCTCAGTCAGTCTTATGTGAAGACGCAGTGTTTGAAGTGAGTAATCCTGGTTTCAAGATGTCCGTTACAGAGATCAATCGAACAATTGTCTAGTAATACTTATAGTTTATGCAAAGGGTGTAAACAGACGAATAACAAACAAAGCCATTATTGTTTACATAAAGTTGTGAACAGCGGCACACAGAATTGTGTGAATAATAAAGAATTTTTTAATTAAAATTAAACACCAACTAATTTTTACTTTATATGCAACCTACGAGCTCATATTTTCAACGTTTTTAAAAGGTAAAAACGTAACAATATAATGGATTGCCCAGATTTTAATCGGATGACATATCTCACCGAAAACCACCAAGTTAATGACTTGCGTTTACTAAAAATATACATATACATATGTATATAAATATATATAATTCGGGCGATAAGTACATTTCTAATCGCTATTATAAAATATGTTTAAAAGATTTATATATGTAACTTCAGCTTTAACGAAATCATCATAACATAATGTCGTAGGGAAAATTTGTTTAACGAGTTGCTCTTGTGAAATCAAATGTTTTATGTGAAACAAGACAAAGTAAATTGTTTTTAAAGCATTGTACGTCCCTTTAACTAAATCAATCGCCAGAACCCTTAACAGCGCGCGTTTTCATTCTAGATTTTGAAATTTTCTGTGATTTCCGATTTTAAAATCCACTCTAAGTCCTTTTGTGAGAAAACAGGACAACATGGGCAGACAAAGTAAATTGTTTTTAAAGCATTGTACGTCCCTTTACCTAAATCAATCGCCAGAACCCTTAACAGCGCGCGTTTTCATAGCAGATTTTGAAATTTTCTGAGATTTCAGATTTTGAAATCGACTGTATGTCCTTTTGTGGGAAAACAGCATTGTTTGTAGGGAAGAGAGCAGTACGCGATTAGTTTTTGTCGACCTCTTTACTATAGATGGTATACAGATAATTAATTTGTTGTTGCGGTAGTTTTAGTAGGTGGTGGTTTAGCTTATTACATGTAAAGCCGCGGTTTAAAACCTGAGTAGACATCAACAATTTTTTTTTCTTTTTTAATTTTTTATGTACATATTTCAATTTTTTAATATATTTTAAAAAAATTAAAAAGAAGAAAAAGAATCACACAAACATCCCAAATATGGATTGAAGTCGATCATGATTGAGGGTAAGCAATTAAATTTTAAATTCATCTTTAAAAATATCCCCAAAAGTTTAGAATTAACTGATCTTCTTTCCTAGTAGATTTTATAATTATAAATTTATTTAACTTTAGTTGGCACAAAAGAGTAAAAAAAGAAAAAGTAATGCAGTTTCAATTCTGTGTTAAAGAATACAAATTTTTTTTATTCATAAACACTTATATTACAAATATAATTTTTTTAAGTTTTAAATAAAATATATTATTTACATTCATTATCATTATGTTAATACATACAATGTTGGTATAAAGTATGCATAATTGAAATGCGTTACTTGGTTGGGGTATGAAGAGAACAACGGGGAAGTTTTGTTTTTACTTTTAATATTACAGTTATTCGAGTATAAAAAATTGCCATCTTTACATTCCGTCAAAGTAACTAAAACTGAATATAAAGCAGAAATATTTGGGTTGCTGTAGTCTAGTAGGTAGTGTGTGGGCTTATTACGCGTAGGGCCACGGTTCGAAACCCAGGTCAGACATCAAAATGACTTTTTTTGTTTTAATTTTTTATGTACATATGTATTTCAATTTGAAATATATTAGAAAAAATTAAAAAAGAAAAAATATTACAAATTGAAATATGTGGTATGTACGTATAAAATTAAAATGAGAAAAAAAGTTGTTTTGATGCCTGACCTGGATTTGAACCCTGGCCTTACGTGTAATAAGCCCACACACTACCTACTATACTAAGGTGATCTGAAAAAAGTAAATCGTTGGAAACCTTAACAGAGCGAGTTTCCGTAGTAGGTTTTGATATTTTGTAACAAATTTTTTTAATGTATTTAAAATCTTTCTTGTTCTAAACTACTCTTTTCCAGGTATGCTTGTTGTTTTGAATGTAATTGTTACCACTTTATGTAAAAAGTTCTCTTCTTGTAACTTGATTTTCTCTTCATCTCATACAAGATATTAAAAGGTTTTAATTAGGGAAATTTGGAAAGTTATTTTTCTTACAAAATGTGGTATAATTCTTTTACCGATAATAAAATCATTCTCGGTGAACATTTAAGTAAAGTGAAGTTGAAAGCGCTTCTCTTCTTAGTGAAAGTGATTTTTGTGAAGTGAAAGTGTATTCACCAAATTTAAAAAATGAACACGGAAATATTTACCAAATTATTTGTAAAAATTTATTTCTTACATTCGAAAAAAAAACTGAATAAATCACTTGAAGATTTCAGAAATTGGGATAGTAACCAAATATTCGAGAATTTATTTAACAAAATTAATTATTTGATGGTGATGTTTAATACTAAGATAAAACCAACATATATTTATAAAAAACGAATATATTCGCTCTATAAAACAATTGTAAGTACAAACATTTTTTAAAATTTAAATAAACGAAACGGGAGTATATTAAAAAAATAATTTAAGATCCTGTAAAACGAAAGATATAAATAGTGATAAATTTTATATATTTACTGTTTTAGAAAAATTAAAAAAAGAAAACAATATATATTATAAAAATAATCCTGCCCAGGTATTCAAACCAGCCGCTTGAGATTGTTGTAAAGAGTTGTAAATACAAAGCTTTTGAGGATATTTTTCAAAGATGAACTTGAAATTCAATTACTTATTCTCAATCAGGACCGAATTCAATCCCTGGTTCGAAATTTTGTGAGTTTTTTAATCTTTTTTTAATTCTTTCTAATACATAGATAATATATAAAATTTATAAGTACATATTTAATATCAGCTCATTAATTCAATATTAATATATACATGAACATATACATATACCTATATGATATGTAATAACAAAATAAAATAAAAGAACATTATAATAGTTAAATATATATTTAATAATATGTATATATTAAAAAAACAATATAATACTTAAATATTTAAAAAAAAGAAAAAATAATCCTGCCCAGGGATTCAAACCAGCCGCTTGAGATTGTTGTAAAGAGTTGTAAATACAAAGCTTTGGAGGATATATTTCAAAGATGACTAAAAATTCAATTATTTATTCTCAATCAGGCCCGAGTTCAATCCCTGGTTCGAATTTTTGTGTGATTTTTTTTTAATTTTTTATATATATGTATTAATATATTTTATTAATATATTTTTTTTTTAATTTTCAATATTAAAAGATAATGTTTAAATGCACTTTGTAATAAGTAAGATATTTATTTATTCAAAATACATTTGTCACGTGTCTTATACAAGGTATTTTGGAAATATTCGCTGCATTACGTATAAGCTACACTGCATGATATATGTACACTATGATATTGCCATCATAGTAAATAGTGTCTAGTGAATAGTGGGTCGGCTTATTTAGACGTAAAGCCTGAGTTCGAATCCCCAGGCCAGACATCAAAACGGAAATATGAAAAAAAAAATTTATTCGTCGATTTCCTCTCAGCAGATTTCTGGCAAAAACTCTGAGAGTAAATAAAACCAGCCATGAAAAAGTATCTTAAAAAATCTTGTCGTTCGGAGTCGATGTTAAACTTTGTCGGTCCCGTCACTCAAGTATTAACCCGATGATTATTTTTGACCAAATTTCGCTGTTTTTTTCAACAACGTTATTTGATATATGTACATATACATATGTGCATATATGTATATGTATGTGCATATGTTTATGGTATGTAAGCTTTTTACACTATGCCGAATAAAAAAAAAACTAATTCGATACGTGTTCCAGTAGAATAAGTACTCTAAACAGTCAAAATGCACTTTGAAATAATTCGATCAGAACGAAATCAATGTGCATATACATATGTATTTATATATAACTATATATAGTATGTACAGCGTGCGACAATTTAAAAATTAAAAATACTGCTTCCATATAACTTTAGTTTATTAAAACTCGCGTTTCTTTAATTTTGAATTATATGGTCAGATATTTTTTTGTGTAAGTCCACACTGAGTATGTATGTAAATATATATATATATATATATACATATATATTGTTGTGCAGGATACTCAAACCGTTATGTCGAGGAACTTATGTTCCAGCTTTTCAACCTCGCAAGCACTGCAAACGTAGGATATATTTATACGGCAGCAGCCGAAATCTTTAATTTTGAAAAAAATTTCCATCAGGTAAATATTCAACTTATGTATGTCTTAATAACAAAACGTGACTTCTCTTCGGAGAGTACGAATTTGTTTGGTGACGGTAAGATAGTATTCTTTAATGAATTAAATGTGTTATTAATATTACTTACTTACAGTGATTTGTTCAAAAATGCGTATTGATGATCTGTAACAGCACTCTGGCAGATTCGGAACAATACCCGGAGAAAGGGCCGCTGTCATCTACCAGAGATAATATTACAGAGTCTGCATGTCCTTAGGTCGAAGAATATAGAATGTTGAGTAACCGAATTAAGGAAGGTCAAAATACAAATATAGTTTTAAATCCGTCGCCTCTACAAAATTCCGAGGGAGAAAATATAAAAACTAGCTCGGTTTATATTAAAAAAGAAGCTAAAGTTATATTCCCTCCAAGTGAATATTTATTTTAAAACAATATATCATTGAACAAAATAAATTAGCATCTGTCGTATCCTTTGTAGAAGATATGGTATGGAAATTTAAAAATTTTAATAATGTTTGCCCCATAATTTTTAAAAGTTATGTGTTTAATAAGCAAAAAACAAAGTTATTTTTATATGCAAGGTACATTTACATTAAAGAAGGCTTGGAATGTATAATTGAGTCAAACGAAAAGAAACATTCTCACCCAGAATATATAAAAGTACAACCAAAGAAAATAAAGTATAAAGAATGTGCATTTTAACATATTTTGGAATATTTTTCAAAAATATTTCATGACGCGGGGGGAAAGATAGAAGGGAAGGTTACAGAAACCAAGAGCGTAACAATGCGTTGTTCTCATCATGCGTTGTTCTAATCGTGCGTTTTTGTTGTTTGACTACTTTTTTATTTATTTTTCTGGTGTTAAAATCAGACGTCGGCACCAACGACCCTCAGGGTAAGAACATCTTCGGCTTTTTACACACATAGGACACGAACATCAAGAATGTTCGTTAAAAACAGAGTAAAAATTTTGTCAGTTTTTAAAGAAGAAGGTTCATGTCGCTTTTTTCAGACTTCAATGATACACCCAAAGAAATATCACAGAAGTATTCACTAATATAAATGAGAAATGATTTCGATTTTTGGAAGAATACTTGCCAAGTTAAATTCGGTGTCTTAGTGCAGTACAATTTTTCTATATTTTCCGATCATACATTGGGTTAATAAGTAGACTTGACATTATTACTAACAATTTTCCTCTAGGTTAACACATGCTTATGGTTATGGATTAGTGAGTGAGAGAGAGAAAATAAGTTGAGAGAATTTATTTATTTACAGCCATATAAAAGTGTTAGTAATATACTCTATTTTTATTTTCATTTCATCAACATACATATGTAAAGCTGTCTATCTTTGGCTTAATAATTTTGGATAAATAAAAATAAAATAAAACATCGATTTTATTATTAGACAAACACTAATGACATTTGTATGGAAATTATTACTAAATTTGCAGAAATTTACGAAAAATCGTCAAAGACAAAAAACAAGATAAGCAAACCAAGAACACAAAGTCAGTGGATAAACGAAAATATTATAAAAAAAATGTGATATACGTGATAAACTTTATAAAAAATGGCAAAATAATAAACTTTATGAAAATAATTACAAAAAATATAGAAACTCTTTAAATAGAGAAATTATCTACGTGAAAAATAACTATTATAGGAATAAATTCATAGAAAATAGAAATAACATACGCGTTACATGGCAAATCATTAATGAAATAATTGGAAAAAAATCAAAAAGTATAGATGACAACATCTTACAAAATTTTAAAAATGATAACATTACAAGTATTTTAAAGAACTTTGCGACAAACCTCAAGGAAAATGTAAATAAAATAATTCACAAATGTAACATTAAAACCTTACACAATGTGGAAATTACAACACAAAATTCAATTTTTATGGAAAACACTAATGAACAGAAAATATTTAATATACTGAACAATTTAAACATTAAAAAAGTGCTGGACTCGATGGAATACGAACAAAAGACATCAAGAATAATACTGTAATCTTAACTCCTACAATAACTAAACTAGTAAATTCAGCCTGAATAATGCTATGGTGCCAAAAATGTTGAAAACATCTATAATAAGGCCAATATATAAAAGTGGAACGAAATCAGACTATAATAACTATCGGCCAATTTCAATTTTAACTGTGTTAGAGAAGATTCTGGAGGAAGTAGTGGTTAAAAGACTAAATAATTTCATAAAAAAATTCAATATAATGAATAGTAATCAATTTGGCTTCCAAAAGGGAAAAAATATTAACAATCTATTAGGAAATTTTGCTAATTATATAAATAACTGCTTAAGTAATAAAAAACATTGCCTTGTATTGTTCATTGATTTCAGTAAAGCCTTTGACACTCTGTCACATACCAAACTCCTTCAAATTTTAGGTATTAGAGGTAATACTTTACTGTGGGTTAAAAACTATCTTGAATTTAGGTCATATCGAGTAAAAATAAATAATGAACTAAGCGAAGAAGTACGAATAGATTGTGGAGTGCCACAAGGATCCAAACTCGGGCCAATTCTCTATATACTGTATGCTAATGACATGCTCAACGCTTTGCATAATAGCCAAACTTTTGCATACGCTGATGATACAGCAATTGTGGTATCGAGTGAGTCTATCCAAGATGCTACAGACGTAATGCAGAGCCAATTAAATATTGCATCCAAATGGTGTCACGATAACGGTCTTATCATAAACGCCCAAAAAACAAAAGTTATGCATATAAAACCACCAAATTTTACTGACTCTAACGTTGTAATTAAGTTTCATGACACAAATTGTCTGCATAATAGCAGCAGCAACAATGATACATGCGTCACGCTAATAGAACTTGTGACATCTTACAAATATCTGGGAGTCTACGTTGATAATAAATTTAAATGGAATATGCATGTCGATTATCTCCAAAAGAAACTGAGGAAAGCCGCCTACATGCTATATCATCTAAGCAATTGTGCCATCTATGATGTATTAAGGCAGGCGTATTTCGCAATTGCAGAGTCGCACATTAGGCATGGGATTGCAGCATGGGGAAGTGCTACCCACTGTAGATTACTACAAAAAACTCAGGATCGACTATTAAAAATTCTAAAAAAAAATCGACGCTTAAACATAAACAATAATAATTACACTGCGAGCAACATCATCAATAATAATAGCATGGTCAGCAACAACATAGTTAGCAACAACAGCAACAGAATCTACAACAATGACAGTCATAACAGTACCAATAGCAACAATATTAGTACCCACAACTACAACAACAATAATAATATCGCCAATGGATCCAGATACCTCAATAACAACAACAGAATAGTCAACAATACAGCGTATATTAAATATTAAATCTATTTTTTATACAACATTAGCAACAGAATTCTATAATGATTCAAGGTTTCTCAAAAAGTTTGATCATCAGCACAACACGAGGCGAAGAGCGAGAGGTAGATTTAAAACTGGTAGCTTCCATAATAATTACGGCAAAAACACATTAGAAGTAACTCTGCCAAAAATTTTCAATATGTTACCAATAGAACTTTTAAATATTCAGTACAAACAAAAAAGAAAAAAACTTTTGAAAAACTTTTTCGTAAGCTCGCAAGATTAACTTATGTTATTTCATTTTATTTTGTATAATTTTCACTTTTTTTTCCATTTAGTTAGTATTTTATTATTTACTTTTTATTTTTTTAACCTATTTATAAATATCACTTTTAGTGGCAAAACCTATTTATTTAATACTTCTGCAGATAAGCTATATTGCTTCGCGGAACTAGTAATTAATAAATAGTAATGAATTAATAATTTTAGTTTCTTTTTTTATTTTATTTTAATTTTGTTATTATTTCGATATTTATTGTTATAATTTTAAATTGTAAACCTAATACAAGTTGTATAAAACATGAAGTAAATAAATAAATAAAATAAAATAAAAAAAAAATAAATTATTAAAAGAACATAAAGCTATCCATCTTTGGCTTAAAAATTAGGCCATGTTTTTTAGATAAATAAAAAGAATAAAAAACCATTTTTTACTAAAAGAAAAAGAAACGAGCATTCTAAAGCATTAAAAAAATACACTATGGGACCAAATAAGAAAATGAAATACGACCAGCTATTGACATAGAACATTTTTAACACAAAATATTCTTCGAGTGTTATTCTGAAATAAAATGATAAAGCATCCGCATCACATGTATTCTTGTCGCAGTCTGATCGACCACAATATAAACAGTAACGAAACGCGCATAGGCCAAACGTGTAAGGGACAGCAAATATTACCAAAAAGTATTTCTGTCCTTCTCTGATTGTAACTCTGTTTTGTTTATTTATGTTTTGTTTAGTTTTCGGGGTGGGTTTTTTATGTTGGCGAGAGTTAATAAAAAATCTAATTTTTGTCTAAAACTATTAATAAATAATAAAAACAACTAATAACAATAACAATTTTTTACTTTTTCTTTCAAGGAATTAAAAAATATTGGCAACTTTCAGCAAGAAACATTTTTTATGAACAATACGCCCTATTTTGATCTTGTAATATTTAGCTTCTAATTACCTCTTACACAAGAAACTATATTCATTGTGACTGAAAATCATACACATTTCGATTAATATTTAAATATTTAAGAATCTTTAAACTTTTCATTGAAGAAATTAAAAAATATTCCAAATTTTCCCTTTTTTAACACAAAATAAATGTTTATTTACATTTAATTTTTCTGCTTTATCCGCCAGTTTTCACTCTGTATATCTGTTGCTTCTAACACATTTGATTCGCAAACCATTATAACATTTTTTTCTCCCTCTAAATTTACCTATGCTTTTATGTTATGAAGGTTTTTCATCTGTCAAAGCTTTCGTATCTGTATTGCCTGTGTGATCGCCAACTAAATCAGAAAACGCAAGAATACATGCACATGTACATACGTACGATGAGAGCAACACATTGTTACGCTCTTTGTTTGTGTTCATTTTCCTTCTGTCTTCCTCTCCCCACACCAAAAAATGATTTTTAAAAAAAATTTGGTGAGAGCGGGTCGTGATGTTACGACCCGCCATAAGAAATTTTACTTCTACATGATGCGCATTCTTTATATCCATATTCTTTGGTACAACAAATTCGGAGTGTTCGCAGAACTATTGCAAAAACTGAATTGCAGTTCCAAAAGTCAACAAAGACGCATTGGTGTTGGGTAACGACCAGGAAGTACCGCCTGCTGATGTTGCACGGAAAATAAAGTCGGAAAAACTTTGTTCTGCTCAAAGAGATCCAGATTTGTTTATTGATATTTATAGAATGCAGTGTGATAAAAATTGGAGTTCGTTTATACAAAAAATATCACACCCCCTCGAAATTTATTTATTTTCTCTGTCGCAACTGAAGTTTATGTGCGAAAAAAATAGAAAATATCTGAAGTTGAGCCGCAACACATTATTTTTTGACGCCACCGGCAATATTGTGCGGAAACTGAGCACAGATTCAAAAATAGCTTTTTTGTATTCATTTATAACCCATATTAGGGAAAAAAGGAGAGAGGACTCGTAATACCAATCACGGAAGGATTGCTGAGTAGTCACTACGCTGATGACATAGAGCGATTTTTAATATCTATTAAATTGTTTTGCATACAAAATTCAATTCTATGGCTCATTTGTAAAAGAGTATGTTTAGATTGGAGTTTAGCATCGATAAATGCCGTATCAAGGGTTTTCAAACAACGTTCATAACCTTGAACAGTATATGTATATCCAAATCGTATACAGTATAAAAGTCCAATGACAAAAATAAATTAATTGTAATACAAGTGTGTTGTGCACACTTTCTTAAAATGGTTTACAACGACATTGAAAATAAATTTCAATCGTCGAACATTGATAAATTTATGAAAGGGCAATTTTTTTGTGCAAACGGTGTAAGTGAACTGGATATAATCTTTGAGTGGGTAAAAGATTTACATCCGTGATGAAAATATTAACGATTATGATTTTCCGAATGAAGCTAAGTCAAAAATTCCATTATATAAAAAAAGCCCATTTTACTTAGAGTCTACGGCTGTATGAAAATACTATAAAATCGAAGACATTATGCAGAGAACGAAACATATATTACAATGAAGAGTTCGCAAACATATTTTTAAAAAAATATTCAGCGTACATACGAATATACTGGGAAACTTTGTAGACGCAAGTAGATGTCGTGTTGCAAATAGTCCTGTCCTGTCTTATTTCAACATAGCGAAAAATGTAACTCTAGAAGGAAAAAATAAAGTGGTACCTTCCGAATATATTAGAAAATCGTATGTTTATATTAAAGCAAAATTAACGGAGGCGAATATTAAATATAAGAGCAACGATCAACCTATAATTGAAAAAACACAACAGAAAACGATAAAATTGGAGGAAGATATTTGGAGAAGAACTCCGAAAAAGGAAAGCAAAAAAATAAATCGTAAGATTTTTATTGAAAATGTAAGTAAACAATATAACCATTGGTCACGAAGTCTTAAAGATAAAAGATAAACTTTCAATACTGTATATGAAAATAAACCAGTCTTTTATGCATCAGTAATAGACTTAAATGAATATAAGAGCCTTGAGCCAACTCAATGCCTTTTTAATAATGTAGTTGATATATATATTACAATTATTTTAAAAGATATAGGTAAATCCTATGCACTTTCTTGCGAAGAAGGACAAATATTTTTTATACGGAAGATATTATTCGAATACCCTTAGAATTATATGAACAAATATTTATTCCAATAATTTATCAACAACATTACACAGTTCTCGACACTCAAAGAAAACAATTTTTATATTTAGATTCAATTCGAGGTAACGTAAAAAAAGAGAAAAAATGTTTGAAATCTTTAAAAAAAAATGAAATACTGAGATATGGCAAAATATTGATTTAGAGCACGATTACCAAGAAGACAGCTTTAACTGCGGCGTGTTCGTATGCCAATTTATTGAAACACTTGCTACAATTGCGCCCCTCTGTAATCTACAACATCAAAATGAATATAGAGAAATTATGAAAAACACACTGCTTAACAATGCAGATTGTATGGATGAAATTTGTATACAAAGTGGTGACAAAACTTCAAATCCTGCATTTTGCTGCATATCATGCAAGAGACCATCTTTTATAGGATGTACAAACCATCTTTACAAATCGCAACCAAGTAATGCATTACAATCTTGTATATTTTGTACTAAATGAATATTTTATATATGGAATATATAAATATAATTGGGGTATTCACACGGTGTGCTATCTAGTCTTACTGTCATAAAATACTAAAGTTTTATATGTTAAAAAAATTGTTGTTGTGCTTCAAAGAAAAAAGTCATAAAATAATAACACCTTTTGTGATGTGTTTATTGTTTTATCATAACTAAACAGTGTAAATCTAAGTCAAAAGGGAAAAAATCGTCATCGAGACGGCGATAATATTTAGAAGTTGCCGCCATTGAATATTCGCAACATGTACGTAAAACATGCTATTAATTTCTGCATAGTTCTATAACTTCGGGATTAATTACATTTTAATAATTTATTTATAAAAGTTATTAACTTTTATAAAGTTAAATAAAAAAAATTTGAAATTGATACATTTAAAATATAAAAGAAAATTTTGTTTGTCTACTTTAGCTGATTGGCAACACCGCACGTATTTAAAATAAGCGCCGTCAGAAATTATTACCGGCTTAGTAATCAATAACGGTTGTTTATGTTTATGTTTTAATTTTTTTTTTTGGGCCAAGAGATTTAATAATATTTAATAATTTTGATAAAAATGCATAGTTTAGAAGATTCTCAGGTAAGATTTTATTTCTTTAATTATTTATTTAGTTTATTTAATTAAAAATTATTTGTATTCAAGCCAAAATGTAAACGTATGCGCACCAACCCCACAAAGAAATGGAATATGGAAGAGGAAAAGTCTCTAGTAGAATATTTGTTGGGAAATCGTGAATTAGAGGTTTGTATTATTTTTAAATTATTTAAACAGCAAACTAATGTTATTATTTGTAGAAGCCAACAGCGCAGGTTACTATAAGCGTTTTCAGCCGAGGCAAAGGTGGAGGTAGACTGGAAGCTCATCTGATCGAAGGTGAGAAATATGCGTACAAGCTATGATAAAGCCAAAGGTTGGGAGAAGTCAACCGGAGCAGGCAGCATGGACGGCGAAACCATGAAATGTATCTCTTAAACTAATAATTGTATGTATGTATCTGTTTTAACATTTCCACTTTTATTTTAGCGTCGTTAATAAAAATGCGTACATTTTTTATGAGTTGGATGATATTATTGGAAACAGGATTGTTCAAAATGCTGTCATTGATGAAAGCCTTTCTTCCGACACTTTAGACTGCACAGATGCTTACATTGACGAAAGTTTAAATTAGGAAATTGAAAATGTAGCTTCCACGAGTAAAAAAGGAATTTACTCAAGAACAGCTTTGTCTGACATTTTGCAAATGCAAACAGAAATGTTAAGTTTTAAAAAAGAAAGAGAAATAGAGCTGCGTGAAAAGGAAATTAAAATCAACGAGCTTATAAAAGTTATGGAGCTGGAAATGAAGGAGAGAGCAATGGAGGAGCTAAAGCTAAAATACAAATAATAAGTTTTATGTTAATATAAATTTTTGTGTATATATGTATTATATATGTATATTTATAAGTTATTTGAATTAAAATGTACATTGAAAAAATTAAATATTTTGGTTTTGTATGAAATGAAGCAAACTGGTTCGAGTATTACTTATTGGAGGTAAGTTTATTTGTGCTGTAAGTACTTCGCTATTATTTTCATTTTTGTCATTAAATTTGATCAAGACGTTATCCTAATTGCAACAAACCATGATCCAGTTGTTGCATTTTATTTTATTCTCATTTGAGTTCATTCGAAATTTAAGTTCTTTTAAACTATTAAATTTTTCCTTTGGAATGTTCGATGCTGTTTCCTCTAAAAGGCGTCAACAAAAATGACTTTAGAGGATAAGCGCTATCACCAGCAATCCATTGCGGTGGCGACAAAAATCGTTCAGGGTGTTTGCTAGTGGAGAGTTTAAAAAAAATTTGCGTCATGTACGCTACCTGGATAACCTATTGTTAGTTGTCTTATTCGTAATTTGTAGTCACAAACTGCTTGAACTTTAACGGCATATTGGCGTTTTCGAGAAAAAGATAACTCGTGGTGTTTGACAGGTGCTTCAGATAATTTTATTTCAGAGCCTACGAAACCAGGCATTTAGTCTTAACTTGCGAACAAAATTTGTTGTCATTCTTCTGCATTAGGCCAGCTTAAGAATTTTTCTTTCAAATTTAAAATTGCTTTAAAAACACGTTTTGTGACCTTTTGTATTGTGCCTCCGTCACCCACTCCAAAGAGGGCAGCTACTTTTCGTGTTGAAAGTCCATCTCCAGAGGATCCCAACAGATAAAGTACGATTTTTAACTGCACATCAATTGGAAGCTATGCTGTTTTTGGACTTTTGTTAAACACATCATCGTCTTTAATCAAGTTCAGTATATTCACAAATTCCTCTGGCCGAACCCTAATCATTTCATTAAACCGGCTGTCGTCAAATATTTTTAACACGTTTTGGTTCCACTTAGTGGATTTTGGAACTCCAAGGTGGATGCTTCTGCGATTAATGAGCAAACTAGCGACGTTTGTTAAGAACATTTCATTTATTTGTTCTTCATCGTCGTCATCACCTTGAAAAAGATTTATTTAAATGTAAACATGTAATTATTTTTTTCCTATTTACTTGAATCAGCCATAAATATATAATGAGCGAAGCCTCATTCAGTTTTGTAGTCAGTTTTTGATACCATTCCAATCCCGATTGCCGTAAGCCATATAAAGCTTTCTTTTGGCTACATACTGGTTTCTCGCACTTCTGAATTTCCTGCAACCATTTCAAGGCGGTTTCCCTAGCCATGTCACTTTTACTGACCGACGTCATGCACAATTTTTAGCTTTTGTAAGACATCCATCAAATAATCTGGAATTTTCATGAAAACGTTATGGCTAAGTTCTCTATTGAGGTAGGCGGTGACGACATCCACTTGATGTATTCTTAGATTCATTTCCGCCGCTATAGCCGGTAAAATTCTAATTGATGAGGATTTTACTACCGGGGAATAAGTTGACTCAAAATCCTCCCCTGGACGTTGCGAGTACCCTTTGGCCACCAGACGTGCTTTCTTTCTGCCATCTTCTTTGGTACGAAAGACAAAACGATTACCTATGACTTTCTTGTCATTTGGATGCTCTACTATCTCCCACGTTTTGTTGATTATCTGTGCCAAATATTTATCCTCGACGGCACGGGTCCACGATTCACGGTCATCCCCGCTAAAAACCTAATTTATGCTTAGTGCCAAATTCGCTATCTCACAATCCTCAAAAGTAACATCCTCATCGGATTGGCCTTTGTGATCCACTTCTTTCACATCAACAGCATATTTATGATGTTTTCTTGGAAGTAAATCAGGTCTCCTAAAACTCGGGACTCTTTTCACATCGGTGGCCGCTGGTTCTTCACCTGATGCATCTGCGCGTGTCTCAAATGTGACGTCATCAACTTCCATAATCATTTTGACTGGAAAAAGATACTCCATTGAGTTTAAATCTTTACGCTGGTTCTGACGAGCCTCGTCAATTTCGCCTTCAAAGAACATTTTGTCCAAAAACTTAACGTCACGGCTGATAATGACGTGCTTTCTTCTCGGAGACCATAAACGGAAAGCCTTTGCTTCTGCTGAGTACCCAACCAAAATACATTCCTCCGATTTTGATTTTTGCAGTTTATTGCAAAATGACCCGGCTTCCCACACTTGTAACAACTCATCAACTGTTTTTTGTTATTGCTGCGTTTGTGATCCGCTTTATTGGCTTTTGAATAATGTTCCCCACCTTTATCTGATTTGACATATAACGCATTTTGTTCTGTTCGCTCTTCGGTTGCTTTGCGTGACTGACTTCCCTCTAGTCTCGAGAGCGTAACGAAATGTCTCATATGACGTGGGGAGACTGTACAATAACAATATGGCAAGTAAGTCATCACCTACTATGACATTGATCTCCCTTAATTTCTTAACGGCATCGAAGAAATTGTTTAAATGGTCCCTTATATTTTGGCTCTCGGACATTCTTGCCAATGCAATCTGTTTCAAGAGGGTAGCCTTTCTTGCTGGTCCCTTTGACTCGAACATGTCCCTCAGTTTCACCCACATTACATTCGAATACTGACATTTTGCAATTTGATTCAGCTCTGATGGGGATATGGATAGCGTAATATCCGCACAAGCCTTTTGATCCCCTGGACAGGGAACTGATCCATTGACATATGGCCACAGATCATTTTTAATTAGAAGTTTCCATGTGTCATAATTTTCAGCATTCAATGGTTCAATGCGTACCACAGAGTCCGCCATAGTCTCAATTACTTCCAATTAACTTTGTGTGGATGAATATATTTAACACGCTTTAAGATCGCACTGGGCCCATAACCTATGAGTGATTCAATAGCGTGTTTTCCGTTTGTATAAAATTGGTGTCTTCATTTTCTGAATTCAAGTTGACGAATGAAAAAATAATAATGAAAAATTCTAAGCATACTATGAATTATAAAATATTAGTAAATACAAGTTCAATGCATACTACTTAGAATTATAACAGGTTGCATTCGCAACACTTCGACCTCTAACATAATGTTCAATATGTATTTTTCGCACAAACTGGTTATTATTTCAGTTTTTTAACTTGTTTTTAACTTATAAATATTTGTAATTTTTTATAATTATCTTTTATTCAATTCCGGGGTTTTTTTTTAAATTATTAAAAATTTTTTTCCTACTTTGACTGTCGAGATAAACATCTGTGGAATAAATATTTGTTCATATAATTTGAAGGGGATTCGAATATCTACATATTACAAATATTTTTTCTTCTTCCCAATAAAGTGCATACGATGAATAACTGTAATATATACAACAACATAATAATCAGGCATTTAGTTAGTTTCAGCAAAGAATATGGATATAAAGAATACGCATCATGTAGAAGTAAAATTTCTTATGGCGGGTCGTAACATTACGACCCGCTCTCACCAAATTATCATTTCAATCATTTCTTGATGAGAGGGAGGAAGACAGAAAGAAAATAAACGCAAACAAAGAGCGTAACAATGTGTTGCTCTCTTTGTACTTATGTACATGTGTATATATTCTTGTGTTTTTTGATTTAGTTGTCGATCAGACTGCGATATGAATACATGTGCTGCGGATGCTTTATTATTTTATTTCAGAATAACACTCGAAGAATATTTTGTGTTAAAAATGTTCTATGTCATTAGCTGGGCGTATTTTATTTTGTCCCATAGTATATTTTTTTTAAATTCTTTGGAATGCTCGTTTTTTTTCTTTTAATAAAAAATGGTTTTTTATTCTTTTTACTTTTATATATCTAAAACACATGGCCTAATTTTTAAGCCAAAGATGGATAGCTTTATGTTCTTCTAATAATAAAATCTATGTTTTATTTTATTTTTATTTATCCAAAATTATTAAGCCAAAGATAGACAGCTTTACATATGTATGTTGATGAAATGAAAATATAAATAGAGTATATTACTATCACTTTTATATGGCTGTAAATAAATAAATTCTCTCAACTTATCTTCTCTCTCTCACTCACTAATCCATAACCATAGGCATGTGTTAACTTAGAGGAAACTTGTTAGTAATAAAGTCTACTTATTAACCCAATGATATATATATGTGATCGGAAAATATAGAGAAATTGTACTGCACTAAGACACCGAATTTAACTTGGCAAGTATTCTTCCAAAAATCGAAATCATTTCTCATTGATATTAGTGAATACTACTGTAATATTTCTTTGGGTGTATCATTGAAGTCTGTAAAAAGCGACATGAACCTTCTTCTTTAAAAACTGACAAGATTTGTACGCTCTTTTTAACGAACATTCTTGATGTTCGTGTCCTATGTGTGTAAAAAGCCGAGAATGTTCTTCCCCTGAGGGACATTGGTGCCGACGTCTGTTTTTAACACCAGAAAAATAAATAAAAAGTGGTCGAACAACAAAAACGCACGATGAGAACAACGCATTGTTACGCTCTTGGTTTCTGTATCATTCCCTTCTATCTTACCCCCGCGTCATGAAATACTTTTGAAAAATATTCCAAAATATGTTAAAATGCACATTCTTTATAATTTATTTTCTTTGGTTTCAGGCTTTTATACACATTTAAGTCTATTCATATACTATGTGAAAAGTAAGAAGTATATATCTACGACCTTTATTTTTTTACTTTCCTTTCTGGAGATGTTCTTCAAACATAGTCTTCCGATTTTATTTCATCCGAATGTGTTTAAATTTACAGGTCCATTGTTGCTCTTATATATCATATTTACTTTTTACTTCTCGGGTTATATTTTACATAATGTAAAAATAAGATTCTGCAGGCTGTTTGCAACACAATGCGTCCACAAAATTTCCCATTGTTTTATTTCTTCATAAAGGTATAGTATATTCTGAATACTTTTTGAAATAAATATGTCGTTCTGGGCTTTTTAAATATTAAGGAAATTTATGAATTAGTGACACTTGAAAGATCAGAAAGATTAGTTAATATTTTCTTTACGGATATTATAGCAAATGGTTTACACTTTTGACATTAGTAGTGGTATATTGATTTACTAAATTGTAAATAACTGTTTTACACACTTAGAAATACCCAGTTCGCTAACACCATTTACATAAAGATCGTTCAATGTTGTTGTAAAACATTTGAAGAAAATGTGCGCGACACACTTGTATTAACACTAACTTATTTTTAGAATTGGACTTGTATATTGTTCGAGATTATGAGCGTTGTTTTCTTTATTGGAAATCGTTAACACTAGATTTACCACGCCAGTCAAAATGACTGGTTTTGCCTTATTAGCCTTAAATATTGACTTCGTATGAATATTTTTTTCCATAACTATTATATGACTTTTATAACGACAACTAAATACAATTAATTTGATAACTTATTTTGATCTTGTGTCCAAAATAAAAAAAATAATTTTTGTATTTGGTACTTATACCGGTAGCAGTCATTTTGACTGGTATGTTTTTCTATGCAGAAGACAGTGTTCCCTTGCATAATACACAAAAACGAATGCGTATGCGGTTTCCTTTTAGTTCTGAAGAGGATGATGAAAATGGGGAAGATACGAAGATACTGGAAGGTTACCAACTCATTGCAAATTCAAAGATGTATCTAGGCCTACAGCATATGCTAGAAGAAATATTATGGAAGAGAAGCCAAGCAGTGCCTTTTTACTATTGATTGGCCACCATATATTAGAGCATATCAAAACTTGCACCGAATTAGAAGCCACTAGAGTTTTAGGGAAGAAAGTGACACTTTTACAGGATAAATTGAAAGCTTTCATTGGAATACTGTTTGCACGAGGTACATACAGTGGTGCATACAGTATTCAAAGGGTTGCAGCTGTCGTATTTATGGAACAAAAAATGGGGTCCTGAATTTTTTCTAAAACTATGAGTATACTATGAATTTACAGAAATTCTACGTTCCATTCGTTTCGATAAAAGAAATGAAAGGAGTCAACGCTTGCAAACTGATAAGTGTCAACTGTTTAGAACAAATTTATTGTCAACGGCCAAAACTGTTTCAAACCAGGAGCAAATATTACATTAGATGAACAGTTGTTTCCAATGAAAACCAGATGTAGGTTTACACAGTATATGCCAAACAAATCAGACAAGTTTGGAATAATATTCTAGGTGGCTTCTGACGTTGAAACGAAGTACGTTGCAAATGGCTTTCCTTATCTAGGAATAGATGAAACACGAAATTTGGCAACACCTCTTAGTGAATTTGTAGTAATGAGACTACTGGAGCTTTATATCATGAAAGGTAGGACTGTAATAACCGACAACTTTTTTACCAGTGTTTCTTTAGCTACTAAATTATTAGCCAAAAACACTACGTTGGTTGGTACCGCACGTTCGAACAAACGTAACCTTCCAAAAATTTGCAAGGAATAGAGGGATAGTATGGCTCGTTTTTCAACATTACTATATGCAACAAATGAATGTACACTTACAGTTTATAAGAGTAAGCCCAACAAAAAAGTTGTTTTATTGAGTACTATACACAAAGGCGTCAAAATTGACCAAATACCGACAGCAAGAAACTAATTGAAACTGTGTCTTTTTATAATAAAACCAAATTGGTGTCGACGTCATAGATCAAATGGCACGATATGGCTAATGGCATATAGTGTGAAATCAGGACCTAGGGATGGCCACTTCAAGTATTTTTTAATATTTTAAATTTTGTCGGAATAAATTCTTGGATTTTGTATAAAAACACAACCGGAAAGAATATTTCAAGAAAGGATTTTTTGTTTCGTTTGGCTGTGGGACTCCCTTTTGATCATCAGTCATCAGGTCAAGAGATAGGAAGTGAAGCTGACTGTCGAACAACAACAACTCCTCTTCCAATAACATTTTATTATTATTTTATCAATACTGCTTATTAATTATATAAAACATTATAGCACATACAAAATTTACACACTCAAAAAGTTACTTTTGAACACCAGTCATTTTGACTGGTGTTGGTATAAATGGGTATGAAAATTTCTTGGTAAATCTAGTGTTAATACTGAGTTGATTAATGCTTTACTCTAATCTAGACATACTCTTACAAATGGACCATAGAACAGAGTTTTACTCTATTCTCTACATTTTGCTCCCTAATATGTTCTACAAATGAATATTAAAAACTCTTCGTGCATCTGTGCTCTTGACAATAATTTCGTGATGGTTTGATATTTTTTATGTAATGAACTCCCAAAATTGTCTTGCACTGCATTTTATAGTTATCAATAAAGAAATCTGGATCTCAGGTCGAAGTTTTTCTGACTTTATTGTAGGTGTAAAGTAAGCAAATAATACTTCTTGGTCGTTACCAAACACAACAACGACTATGTTAACTTTATAAACTTTTCTATTCCTCTGTAGGCACTGTTATTCGGTCTTTGCAAAAGTACTGCCAATTGTACCTTCGAAGTATTCTTTAAGAACATAAATTCCAAACCTAAACCAGCCGCAACCAACTAACCAATTTTCATCTTGCAAATTTTGTACCACCATTGTATTAAAATAGTAATCAATTGTAATGAATATGAATTATATATTTTATTAAAAATTTACCAAAAAATTATATTTATTAATGTGATATATATTTGTAAGGAATGTAATTTAAGTGATTATAAATAAAAAAAATTGTTATGTTGTAGCATAGAATTGAAACTGCATTACGTTTTCTTTTTTTAGTCCTTTGTGTAATAAGCCAACACCCGACATACTATACTACGGCAAAGTCAAATAAATTTTCTGTATGCCGTCTATAATGAAGAGGTTGACAAAAACTAATCGCGTACTGCTCTCTTCCTTACAAACAATGCTGTTTTCCCACGAAAGGAAAACTCGCGCTGCTTTTTGCGATTGATTTAGTTAAAGGGACGTACAATTCTTTAAAAACAACTTTCATTGTCCGCCCATGTTGTCCTGTTTTCACACAAAGGGACTTAAGGTGGATTTTTAAATCTGAAATCTCAAAAAATTTAAAAATCTGCTATGAAAACACGCGCTGTTAAGGATTTTAGCGATTGATTTAGTTAAAGGGACGTACAATGCTTTAAAAACAATTTACTTTTTCCGCCCACTCAGTCCTGTTTTCCCACAATATTGATTTATTTATCGGATTACTTTCGGAAATGTGTGATTATCTATTTATTATAGTTCTTATTATGCAATATTTTGTAACAGTGATTGACTATTGAACTTATTTTATCAATTTTTGCTTTTTTCTTATTTTACACGGGAATTTAGTTAATTTTTCCTGTTTTTCTTTCCAATTATTAAATTAATTATTTAACAGAGTTCCGTTAATAACATAACAGAGTTAGAGTTAGTCTGTTAGCTAACATGGATAGAGCATTTAAAATCTATCTTCACACACATATTGCGATTCACTTCCGCCTTTCGAAGAACACTCTCCATTACGAAGTTGAAAAGGCCGCATGATAAGGGATCACGTTGTCTGAAACTTCGTACGGTATCAAAAAGTTCGGAGAAGTTCATTCCTACCTTGACAGAGTTGCAGGAGTTTCTCAACGTCATTCATAGCCTTATCGGCTTCGCAAGTATACCGAACTCAGACATTGCGGCAAAAACATGATCCCTTATGGGGCTATCGAAGGCTGCCTTATAGTAGACAAAAAGATGGTGAGTGTTGACTTGTTTTTCGTGGGTGTTTTCCAGGATTTGACGTTGTGTGAAGGTCTGGTCGATGGTAGACTTGCCAGACCTGAACCCGCACTGATAAGGTCCTGTCAGTGTTTTGACGAGTGGCTTCAGTCGTTCACACAATATGCCTGTAAGAACCTTATATACGATAGGGATTGACGCATATCGTAGGGTCTCCCTTTTTCAGGACAGGACAGAGGACACTGAGGTTTCAATCGTTGCGCATACTTTCCTCTAGCCATATCGTAAATAAACTGGTGCATGCGCCCTACCAACTCATTACATCCGGTCTTAAACAATTCAGTGGGTAGGCCATCAGGACCTGCATCTTTATTGTTTTTAAGACGAATAATCGCGACTTAGACTTCTTCATGGCTAACCGGCGGCCTCTAAACGATGTCATAATCGATCGGGTTCGGAACATCATCTCTAAAGGCGGTATTGGTGTCGTCATCGCCTTGTAGCAGGATAGAGAAATGTTTCCTTTACAACCTCAGCATCCCCTGCGGATCTGTTACCAGGTATCCATTCTCATCTTTGCAGGAAGACGCTCCGGACTTATTACCATCGGTTAGGCGCTTAAACTTTGGATTGAATTTTCGAGTGTCATTCCTACATCTATACATCTCGACTTCCGCACGCTCACGCCTTTCCTGCTCCTACTTCTTGCATCCGAAAAGGCGTCTCTTATCCCTTCTACTCTCTCCTCTTCGCTGTCTCGCGACAATCCTCTTCGTACCATTGATTTCGTTAGGGTGGGCGCACGAAACCAAGGACTGTTTCTGCAATAGTGAGCAAGGAGTGGGAGATATTGGCCCACAGTCCACCAATGTCATGTACTCCCAACATATTGAACAATATTTCAAACTATGGGATTGACTCTGTCTAAATATTTCCAATATTCATGTAGTTTTCCATTAATCCTGTAATATCCTACTTTGTTTTCGAGTCCTTATAAGCTTATAGGATTGTACAGCAAAAATAATAATAACACGGTGACGAAATCAACACGAAAAAAAGTAAATGGAAATGGACAATTGAAAATTAAGTTCATTGAGATGTGCCAATAACATATAAAAATGGGTACATAAATTATTTCCTTTTCACTTTTAAATATGAGTATAAAATCTATTTAAGTCTGTACCGGTACATTTCCAATCGTAATAAATAATTCAAATAAAATCACTTTTTAATCGTACCACGGAGAGCCATTGAAAAATATATTTACTAAAAGCAATATCATAAGAAAGAAAAGCTTGTCAAAGTGTCTGTAAATGTATTTATTGGACGGTACACATCACAGAATTTATATAACTTTGTTTGACTGGACACGTCTCTAGGGATGTATTTTTATGTGTTGTAACTGTCGATGTTGGAATATGCGTTGTTTAAAAAATTTGTATACAGTAAAAAAGAAAAAATAAAACCTACATGTTGGCTTAAACATATCACAACCTTTAATTCCACGCCATAAGAAAAAAGAAAAATTACACTATGCGACAAAATAAAAAAAATTAAATAAATGAAATACACCCAGCTAATGACACAGTGTAAGTTGTGAGTTTTGTTGTACAACTGATTTAATATGCTATGAGGTTTGATGAGGTAAACTTGACAAATGCGAATTTCTTCATATTTTTTTCAAATTTGTCCGTTCATAGTAGCAAACTTTAATTAAAAAATATGAAATAAGTGATGACATTCTGAAAGTGTATTATCTTGTGAAGAGATTGACGCTTCGTTTGATCAAATGGGAAAAAAATCGGATTAAAATTAGTTATTATTTAAAGAGTCTAACAGTCAAGTTATATTTGTCATATACAGTGCACGCGCGCTAGTGTGAACACCGCTTAATGTGAACATTTTTTTGCTTCATTGACTACTCTAAAAGAAAAAGCCCTAAAATTTGAACAAAATTTTTTTTTAAATTTGAAACGTTAAAATTCTGTGTTTATTAGTTGCGGGAATCCCCGTTTTAGGTGTACATATATATATATATGTATGGCTTAGTACATCTGCTTGAATATTTATTCTTCAATTGCTATTTAGATACTGTGAAGAAAGTTTGTGAAGATTAAATTATAAAATGTGTTCTAAAAAAATTCTAAAAAAATAAAAAAAATTATAAATATTGATTTTTGCTTCAAAGATGGTATAATTGTGTTTTAAAATTTTCGGTATTCGGAAATGTGAACAATTCGCAAAAGTGAACAACGCCAGTTTTAATTAGTTCACATTAGCGAGCGTGCACTGTATATATTTTTTCAAATGAACTTCTATTTCAAAAATTTTCAGAATTTTTTTTTTTTGATGGATCTTAATTGTTTATAAGAAAATGTGTCAATTTCACGTTTTATTGACTACCAGAATTTGATCAATGTTTGCGCAAAGAGAAATAATAATATTTGCAAAAAAACACAAATATTAGCAGACTTCTGGTAGTCATGCAAACGCGAAAATAAATCAAGATCCATCAAAAATTTTGAAAATTTTTGAACTTAAAGTTCATTTGATAAGGTGACAGGTGTAAAATATCTAAAACGACTGTTATACTCTTTAAATAATAACAACGGTAACTTTTGTCCTATTTTATCAAACGAAGTGTCAATCTCTTCACAACATAATTTACTTTCAGAATGTCATCTTACTTAATTGGTCATTACAACCCTTCAGTCAGGATTACGATCTAGTTTCTCACACCACTTATGTTGTGTGTGTTAATTTTATACATGAGTGGTGGGACCTACAGTTTAAAGTCGACTCCGAACGACAGATTTTTGAGAAACTTTTCATGGCAATTTTATTTACTCTCAGAGTTTTTGCCAGAAATTTGCTGAGAAGAAGTCGCCGAAGAAATACTTTTTGTAATTTGGTTTGATGTCTGGCCTGGGGCTCGAACCCTGGCTTTACGTCTAATAAGCCAACACACTACCTACTAGACTACGGCGACTTCAGAATGTCATCACTTATTTTATATTTTTGAATTAAATTTTACAATTAAGAATGGCTAAACTTGAAAAAATAAGAAAAAAATTATATTTTCCAAGTTTACCTGATCAAAACTCATAACATGTAAGTTTGAATCGTATATTTATGTATACCGTTTTAAAGGCTCATTTGTCCCCTTTTCAAGAAACTTTGGAGTTTGAAAATAGGTTAAAAAATGTTTGTCTAATCAATAAATTTGTGCGTAAAGTCCAAAATAGCAGTGTTTGTCAAATAAAAGAAGTTTGGAGGGTTCAAGAAATAAAAAAAAAAATATTTTTAGTTCGACTCGCCAAAACTCATAACCTACACTGTGTCATAAGTTGGGTGTATTTAATTTTTTTATATTGTCGCGTTGTGTAATTATATAAAAAAATATTTTTAAGTTCTACCAAAGAATATGGATATAAAGAATACGCATCATGTAGAAGTACAATTTCTTATGGCGGGTCGTAACATTACGACCCGCTCTCACCAAAATATTTTTAAAAATCATTTCTTGATGAGAGGGAGGAAGACAGAAGGAAAATGAACACAAACAAAGAGCGTAACAATAACGATCAGACTGCGACAAGAATACATGTGCTGCGGATGCTTTATCATTTTATTTCAGAATAACACTCGAAGAATATTTTGTGTTAAAAATGTTCTATGTCATTAGCTGGGCGTATATTATTTCGTCCCATAGTATATTTTTTTTAAATGCTTTGGAATGCTCGTTTTTTTTTCTTTTAATAAAAAATGGTTTTTTATTCTTTTTATTTTTATTTATCTAAAAAACATGGCCTAATTTTTAAGCCAAAGATGGATAGCTTTATGTTCTTTTAATAATAAAATCGATGTTTTATTTTATTTTTATTTATCCAAAATTATTAAGCCAAAGATAGACAGCTTTACATATGTATGTTGATGAAATGAAAATAAAAATAGAGTATATTACTAACACTTTTATATGGCTGTAATTAAATAAATTCTCTCAACTTATTTTCTCTCTCTCACTCACTAATCCATAACCATAGGCATGTGTTAACCTAGAGGAAAATTGTTAGTAATAATGGCAAGTCTACTTTTTAAACCAATGATATGTATATGTGATCGGAAAATATAGAAAAATTGTACTGCACTAAGGCACCGTATTTAACTTGGCAAGTATTCTTCCAAAAATCGAAATCATTTCTCATTGATATTAGTGAATACTACTGTGATATTTCTTTGGGTGTATCATTGTAGTCTGAAAAAAGCGACATGAACATTCTTCTTTAAAAACTGACAAGGTTTTTACTCTCTTTTTAAAGAACATTCTTGGTGTTCGTGTCCTATGTATGTAAAAAGCCGAAGATGTTCTTCCCCTGAGGGATATTGGTGCCGCGTCTGTTTTTAACACCAGAAAAATAAATAAAAAATAAATAATAAAAACAACAAAAACGCACGATGAGAACAACATTACATTCTATCTTTCCCCCCGCGTCATGACATATTCTTGAAAAATATTCTAAAATATGTTAAAATGCACATTCTTTATACTTTATTTTCTTTGGTTCTACTCAACAAAACTCACAACCTACACTACGTCATTACCTGGGTGTATTTTGACTGTCGCAGCGTGTAATCAATGAAGGTAGGCCAATTAGCTAAGAATGGAATAAAATGTATATCTTTTTAGTTTTTAACAAATAAACAGTTAAATTTAAAACGTATCTTCTTCATTAAACATTTTAGAGAATATTTCCTCATCTATTTTTCAAGAAGTATGACAAGCTTCATAAAAAGTTTTTAATATGTGTGTATTTATTCTGTTGTCTTTTGGTTCAATAAAACGTGTTTTTAAAATAGTACAAGGAATATAAAATTTTTATTTGGTATGGTACGTACCATACATATACAGTAGTGGCATTTTAATTAGCACACTTATCTATACGAACTTTTTACAGTAACATGAAAAATTAAATATTTTTTCAATATTTATTTAAAGACAGTTAAATATTCTGTAGGCGATTCTATTAAGCGATATACATATAAAATAAAGGAAACTTCAATAAAAGACATTTATAAAAAATAAATTCCTTGGCAAATAACTAGCACGCCTCCATTAACATACATAATTGGTCATTACCATCCTTCAATTAGGATTATGGACCTAGTTTCTCACACCACTGGCAATTTTATTTACTCTCAGAGTTTTTGCTAGAAATCTGCTGAGAGGAAGTCACCGAAGAAATATTTTGTTTATATTTTCGTTTTGACGTCTGACCTGGGGTTTGAACGGTGGCCTTACGTCTTATAAGCCAACACCATTAAAGGTGGACAAAATCATCAATTGCGTTTAAGTCTATTTATTTTGTGGAGCAGTTCTTCTCTTTAATAACCAAATATACACTTAGAGTAAGGCTTTCAAGAGACCTCTGACTTCACATTGCATGTCACTCCATGCCGCTTGAACCACTTGCCACAGGTCTTGAAGGTTTTTTTATTTAACTTGTGTCTCAAGATCGTTCCATGAATTGAACTGGAATCAGAGCTTTATACCGGCAATTACATAACATCAATTTAATATTTTATTAATATAAACATCAACTCTAAATATTTTATCCAGTAGCGCTATGTGTTATCGTTATCATTATCTTGCATTCAAATTCATTTTACTTACAAGTTTTCATGAGCGAATAGAATCAAATGAATCTCCAAAATATATTGATATCAATGTTGATCCATTAAGGAATTATTTCCTGTGATCAGAGCCACACTATACTATATGGAAACTGGCCCTTTCATTATACAAATTCTCTATGCTTAATTGCCTTCGAATTATTACTTGGATTTAAATCCCGCTTCGGTGTGCGCCACACATTGTTCTTTCATTTATAGTCAAATCGGTTGAATTTATATTCACTTATAAAGCACATTTTAGTGAAAGAGAGAAAAACAATTGTCGAAAACTAATATGTCGTATTGCTGCATAACGAATTTCCGTATTCCTGACGACATTATGGAAGTATTCATCTTCGCATAAGTAATTATTAGACGATTTGCTAGTAGCGATTTCTAGTGCAGGTTTAATCTAACGACCGCAGTTGTTGTATGATATTTTTGGAAAATTTTTAGATGTCTGCCACTTGTTGTTGCAACTTTATTATTGTGCATAATTACTCAAATTTTGGGAAACTATATGTAGAGAGAGATTTTTTATCCAGTTCAATATAAAATTTATATTGTTACGTTTTTAGCCTTTTAAAAACGTTTAAAATATGAGTTCATAGATTGCAAATAAAAATAAATTTGTGTTTAGTTTTAAATAAATACACACTAACAATTGTTCGTTAGATCTTTACAACGATGATCTTCAAACCACGATTATTGTCTTCACACGTCGCCTGCTTTGTCTTGCCTTTTATATAAACAGTCTGATGGATGCTCTTGAAGGGGAATGACTTTGCCTTGGCAAATCTATATATAAACATGTTGTTTACGTTATTGTTGTTTGTATATTTTGTTTACGTTTGTCCTTGCAGTTTTGTTGTTGCCTGTTTGTTTACTTGTTTATCCCTATTTTTATACTGATATTGTTGCTATATTTTTGTTTATTCGTTGATTATGTAAACAAGTCCATTGTATTCGTTTATCATTTTAATGTTAAACGATAACACCATTTCCGTTTTCGTAAAACTATTTTTTTTCTAAAGCCATGTAATCTAGTTCAATTGTTTTTACCTCACTAAGAAAATAATTACAAAATACATGGTATGCTAATTATCTTCCCCACAATTCTTTTGGCCTTTTCAAAAACAGAAGGGTAATTTTTATAATTGTTGTTGTTACTACTTATTTACTAGGCCTTATTGATTACAATCGGCAAGTTATTTTAAGTAGCATATGACAAAAAAAATAATAATCCTTTTAAGAATAAAATATTCATCACAAACTTTTTGGTGGATGGGTGTGCTAATTATAAGACTACGACTGTATTTCATTTAGTTTTTATAGTGGATTACAACGAAATTGGTCCACTTACAATTAAAACTTTAAGGGCCATTATTACAACTTGCCGTTAACTAAAGGCAGAATTTTAAAGGGCAGATAAATTGTTTTTCATTATTATAAGTGGACGATAAGGTAGAAGCGAGCGTTAAGCTAAAGGGAGGATCATCCTGCCGGTAACTTTTAGAGTTAAGTTTATGTTTGAACTTGCCATATAATATATTATTTTCATTATGGCAACTTCAAATTTAAACAAAATGAGCATATACAACAAAAGCATTAAAAAAACTTGTTTAATTTAGCAGTTTTATCGACAGTGCTCCGGCACTGTAATATTTTTGAAAACAGTTAACTTTATTTTATCTGTAAATTGTAATAACGAAAATAAGTTAAGAATAACTTTACAGTTCCCTTTAGCTAAAGGCACCTTTAACTAAACCCAAGTTTAACGGCAAGTTATAATAATGGCCTTTAGCATTTATAGTGGATTACGGCGAAATTAGTCCACTTACAATTAAAACTTTAAGGTGCATTATTACAACTTGCCGTTAACTAAAGGCAGGATTTTAACGAGCAGATAACTTAATGTTCATTATTATGAGTACATGATAAGATAAAGTGAGCGTTAAGCTAAAGGGAAGATCATACTACTTTTACTTTTAAATTCACTTTATTCTTGTGCTTGCCATATTATATATTTTATTTTTAATAATGCAACATCAAATATAAACATTAATATGTTAATAATTTTTCAATTCAATATGGATATTAGCGTATTCATTATATTTGTTTTAAAACATAAAATACAAAAATAAAAAAGCTAAAGCCTAAACACACAAATTTTAAAAACAAAATGAATAAACCTAACAAATAAGGACGTTTTTAAAGCACTTGTTTAATTGAGTCATATTATTGACATTGCTCCGGCACTGCAATATTTTTGAAGAAGTTAACTTTATATTATCTGTAAGTTGTAATAACGAAAAGAAGTTAAAGCTGGCTTTAAAGTTCACTTCAGCTAAAGTTACCTCTAACTAAACCCAACTCTACCGGGAATTTGTAATAATGGCCCTAAATGTACAAGAAGAAAACTTTGAAATTAGTATTAAATGTTAAAGACTACGCTTTAATAAGATTGTTTTTTAACTTTAAATAATTTAAGTATGTTTGTTTAGTTTAATATGTTAGCATTTGAAATCAAATTTTCAAATTAGTTTATGCTTGAACACCATAAGAATAGAAAAAGGAATTTGGAAAATCCTTAATAAAGCTTGAACAAACGTAGAAAACACCACAAATCATTTTAAAAATGAACGACGAGGAAGAAATAAGGTAAAAATCCGCTCAAAAAATTTTTAACGATCAAATTTTGATCAAATTGTGAGATATGGCTGCGAAATGTTTTAACAAAAGTTACATATAATGTCGAAACAATGCACTGAATTCTCCGAAGGAATGATTTTAATGGCGGCATTGCATACAAGAAAGCAAAACAAATAGAAATATTAAATTGCAGTGTGATCATTGCTGCATTGGGAAAATTTTTTCTTTCTGGAAGGTAGGCTGGTACAGAGACGAAAACAAATATAATATTTTTGGTTCAGAATATTTAGAGAAAACTCTATTAGGAGATAAATCCGAGGTACTTGCGATCTACTGTCAAACATGGTGAAGGTCAGGTAATGCTGTGGAGTTCTTTTTCAATTGTTGATGTTATTACATACTAGCAGATTGTACCCGGCGTTGCGCGGGTTATGTAGTTTGGATTAGTTTAAAAAATTAAAATTTTTTTAAAATAAAAAGAAAAAAACTGATTATTTGTTGTTGTTAAAGAAATTTAAAAATTTTCATTATTAACACTTAAAAAAATACACAAATCAGTAACTTAAGCATATATATTAAAAATACAAAAAAAAATAAACTTATTCTATTATTAATATTTATAGGAATATTGAGTACATACATATAACTATTAAATAAATGCAATATAAACTTATTCTACAATTAAATTATTATTATTATAATTATTTTGATAAAACGCTTCTATACACAATATTAGCTGTTTTACCAGTTGGGGTAAAAATATATAAATTTTTCCCACTTGGTACCCGTGAGCAGGCTACATATAATTGACCATGAGAAAAACATGGTATCTCCAAATCTAAACCAGCCACCTTGACCCTGAGGCTTATTAGTGGTCATAACAAATGCTAGTTTTTTATAAAAATCAATTTAGAATTGAAAAAAATATTTTTAAATGTGATTTTCAATTGTTTTGTATTGAAATTTATAACTTTAAAACGTTCTCGTGTAAAGTTAAAAAAAAACAACATAATACCATAATACTACACAAATACCCCGGTTTGCGTCGCTAATAGGGCCTGAAGAAACGCAACTCAAACCGAAACGACGCAAAGCGAAGCACGATTTTCCATACATTTTTTATTGATTTTATTTTAATTGGTTCCGAGATACATATTTTAGCTGAAAAAACAGATTTTTCAATAAAAATATTTTCTTTTTTTATATAGTTTTTATTGTAAAACTATAACAATTCATTGGAGTAATACAAAAAAACAACAAAAATATTAAAATTAAAAATAAGGAATTCTTAGAATAAAATCAAAAGTCTTATCGTATTTGTTTCAACTTTAGTCATCTAAATCGACTAAATCAACTGAGGGATGTGTCAATCTTGCTGATTTTGTTATGTACTTGTCTAACGATTGTTGGATTGTAAGGTTTTTTTTTCAAATAAATTTCTTTATAACAATTTATACCTTCGGTCACATTTCTAGACACTTAAACTGCGGTCTTCGTCCGGGTCATTGTTTTCAAAAATGTCCATTGCTTGCGATATCAACTGCATCGCTTCAGAAATTTTAGCAACAGTAACCTTTTTTTCTTCTGCTTCAACCTGAAGCGGAAGTATTTGATTGTCCAGCGTATTGTTACGCTGAATTGTAGTCAAACTTTGGTTACAATTTAACTCTGGGTCGTATAATAGGAGATCATTAATATCTTGTTCTTCCATTCCATAAAAATTTGCATTTCTAGCTGATTCTGCAAGTTCTTTACATGTGTGTGGAACATCATTAATATCTTCCATATCTTTGAGAATACATTCGGGCCATAATTGACGCCAAGTTCCATTCATGAACGATTCTTTTACTTCTTTCCAAGATAGGTTTATATTTTCAATAGCCATTAGGATATTGTAATTCTTCCAAAACTCTTTCATGGATGACATGTTATCTCCGTCAGTTGCTTTTAGAAGTTGATGAAAAGTTCGACGCAGATAGTATGACTTGAAGTTGGATATAACACCTTGATCCTTTGTTTGTATAACAGATGTTGTATTTGGTGGAATAAAAATAACATTAATATTTTCCGAATAATCGTCTGAAAAAACAGGATGACCTGGTGCATTGTCAACTAACAAGAGCATTTAAAACTCAATATTTTTTGAAGAACAATAAGCCTTTAGCTCGGGAGCAGCACAATTGTTCATCCAATCTCTAAATAAGGATGCAGTCATCATGCTTTTTTATGTGCACGCCAATGAACAGAAAGCTCGCTCTTTTTAACATTTTTAAAAGCTCTCGGGTTTTCAGCTTGCATCAAATTCTTCCGCACTTTCGGCACTTGATAACGGATAATCTTCTTTCAGATCTTCAAATAAAGTTAGTGCTTTCTTTTGAATTACCATTTGACTTAATGGCTTTCTTCGCTGATTTTGATCTTCTATCTAAATGTTAAGAAGTGACTCCATTTTTTCCATTAAAGAACTTCTCGTTTGGGTAACTTGTTTGTTGTAACGATGCTGAGGTTTCAACAAATTTTTTAATTTTATCAGCGTCTCTGAAACAAATGGATTTTATTCTAGAAGGGGCTAGTCCAAGGTTTCTTCCAATATCAACAGCCCTTTCCTCTGATTTAAAACGTTTTAAAATGTCAAGCTTTTGTTCTAAGCATAATTGCTTTCTTTTTTGACTCATTGCTGGAAAATATTTAGATCAACTTCACTTCAGCAAATGTAATTTGTAACTACTAACGACCTACAACTTGCATCAGACAACATAAATACATATGTATGTATGTATTTACATTAGACTTAAACGGGAAATCCCTTTTTTCTGTTTTAGCTTTGTACAAACATTTTCATATTAACGTCGCAAACTGAAACAAAAACGACGCAACTTCGAAGTCACAGAAATTTTAAAAAGACAACTTCGAATTTGCTCTAGATTTAAACGGGAAATTCCCTTTTTCTGTTTTAGCTTTATACTAACATTTTCGTATTAACGACGCAAATCGAAGCACTAACGACGCAACTTCGAAACATGCGACGCAAACTGAAACAAAAACGACGCAACTTCGAAATCACAGAAATTTTAAAAAGACGCAACTTCGAAGCAGACGCAGAACGAGGCGACGCAAACCTGGGTATTAGTGTATTACAAAAAAATAATTTTTTTCTCGTAATCAGTGCATTAACAGGCATCGTTTGGGAGGTATTTCTACAAAAATGGTAGCCACGGAACACCCTATTGTATATATTTTTCTTTAAATTTAAAAAAAAAAATTATTAGAAACCGGTTTAACAAACAACCCAGTTTTTTGAATACTCAAAGTCCTAAATATAAATGCACTCAATTTGGCCGTTTGTCGCCCCTTTTCTGGACCCCTTTTTGTCGAACTTTATAAACGGAACACCTCCAATAGCTATTTGGGAAACTTAACCAAGCTAAATCGTAAAAAAATACCTTTAGAACAGATAAAATACAGCATTTATGCATAAAGTACTAATTTTTGCCCATTTTTTCTCCCTTTGTCCCATTTTTTCTCCCCTTTTGTTCAAAATTTTGAAAAGATTTATTGCCTATAACCTGCACTGACAAAAGCTCGATCAATGTCCCAAATTTCAAGAAAATCGGTCCAGGAGTTCAGGCGTGATTGGCTAACAAACGAACAAAAAAAAAAACAGACTTACAGAAAGATTTATAATATATATTAGGATTGTTGCCGAAATATGAACAAAATGTTTAAAGAATACCAAATATACAATGCTTGGGATGAGGCATACATTTGATTAGTAATGATCGTAAGCATACAGCTGGAGTGAAATGGCTGTTGAGCAATTGTGCTCAGTCATCAGAGCTCAAACCCCATTATAAGATTTGGCACAAAAACTGGAAATTAAAGTAGCAAAAGAAATTATTTCGAACCAGAGATCAGCAATGAATCGTTTTTTCTCTACTCAAAAGCAATCATGAAATTTTGAATATAAGTGAGTCAAAAATATTGAAATTTATCTACTCTGATTCATTCATACTCACTACAACGTTGATTTATAAGTATGAGTACAACGTTGACATCGAACTCATACCATTCGAAATATGTTTGATTCATATGCCTTCTCATTCAGATTCATAAAAATACTTATAATACTTATAAATGATTCGAGTCAAGTATGAGTATGAGTACTTCAAACTGTGAATATGAGTAGTATAAGCATAATATTAAAATAGGTATGAATGCGTATCAGTTTCAGAAATTATGAGTATGATTCGATTCTACTCATCTTTTTGAATACTCGATGCTGATCTCTGTTTCTAACCAAACAGAACTGAAAGACCCTTTTGGAGGAACAGAATAAATTAAGCCCCTAAATTGCAAAAAGAATTTGCTGAATCTGTACCAAACCATATTTAAAATGCTATTCACGAAGCAGACTATCGAACTAAGTACTGAAAACATTTCAATTTTTATTACGCCTTATGTAATGTACACAAGTTTAGATGAATCATTTTCATTGTTATCGGTGTTTATTACTTTTTTCATATACACCTAAGACCTTAATGACTAGTGGACCAATTTCTGTGTGATTCATTGTATATCGGAAAATGAATTTCGAAATATTCGAGTTGCACGTACGAAAGAGTAATTTGCTTGCTTTTTTATTTCATTTCATTTTTTTGTCCATATTCGCACTTGTTTTCATGCTTTCATATGTATGTCGTTCACATAACATTGAAATTCTTCAACAAAAACTCTTAAGACAAATAAACAAAGGCATTAAAACAAAAGTATTGCATTGTAATTCAAGTATTATGTTGTTTTGCAATGTCCAATAAACAATATTTGTTGAGAAGTCCTTTGGAATATTTCTGGTTATGTTAACAGTCTTAGGAAATATTGATTATATTAAATTATAATTTTTATAGAAATATGTGGTACAAGTCACAATTGCCATAAACCAACTCTATTATCATCTATATTACGATACTACGTATTGCAGCTACGTTTAAAGGGCTGGTTGCTGAAACGTAAGACATGTAAAAACGTGGCGAACGTTGCCGTAAGAACGTTTGCGTAGTTATAAAACGTTACAAATGGGACATATGTCAACGAAGAGTATAAATAAAATCGAAACAGAACACAAAGCATCACGCACACGAACACAACACAACGAAAAACAATACCTCTATCTAGAATAGTAATAATAAAAAGTATTCTTATAATTCTTTAAAAACATTAGAATCATAAGAATATTTATTTATTTAAAAATTTTAAAGATTAAAAAGATTTATGTATAAATAGGAAAGTACCAAAAAGTGCATTTGCGTTACATTGCCACTCAAAATACATATTTTTATTATATACATGTAACAATTTAAAAAATTATTAGAATTATTACTGCCGTTGGAAATATTTCTGGGATCTCAGAGTATCTTATTCATCGAAATAGAATTACAAATTGGGAACTTCCAAATTCAAAAATAGTTCTAAAACTTAGTCGTGGAACTAGCAAAAATATGTGACTAGTATACTCAGTACTAATGCAGGTTGAATGTCTTCTCTTATCTTAATTGCAACTTATGTTGGAGGAAGACCAATGCCAGATTATATTGTAAATAATACATTGCAAACATCATCTGTTAGCAGATTTAATAATAAAAAAGAGAGAAATCATAAAAAATTAAAAACGGAGTTATTAATTTTTTAATATTTTACACAGTATACCAAATATTCTTTTTCATAAAATTCTGCATGCTTGGGCATTTTAGGGTTAAACTTAGAAATTTAATATGAAAAATTCTTACGTAGAAAGATAATTATTTAAACATTTGTTTGTGTTAACACCATTCGTTACACTGCAATTTGAATGACCCATAATAACGAATATTTCTTTGCCCATAAACCTTCTAGTGAGTATTGTAGTGTTCGTACGCGAATCATTCTTATTTTATGATTCTTGTAAATGTTGAGTAAAGGAGAGTCGAAATCAAGAACATCATGCGTATTGTTAAGTATGATTACGAAGAGTACTTCATACTTTGAAAATGGGTAGAAGTTCCATGATATTAAAATAAGTATGAATGCGTATAAGTATTTGAAATTATGAGTATGATTCGAATCTACTCATCATTTTGAATATTTATTGCTGAACTCAAGTACGAATAAGGCTAATGTAAACAGTGAGATTCTATTTATTATTTATTTATTAATTACAATACAATTACAAATTATATTGTTACATAAATCGAAACGACCTAATATCGTTTAACAATAAAAACGATAAACAAAAGCTACCAGCTACACCAACACAATACACACGACACAAATACGCACTAACACTAAGAATACAACGAACGTGTTGATTATCTAAAGCTGCACACACACACATGTGTACAACGAACCAGGTAGCAACAACAACATAAAGTAAACCAGCTACGACAAATATGTATCGAACCTAGTAGCGACTGGTACATAACATAAGCGAGTACCACAAACAACAATGTACTAACAATAGAGTTTTCGAGAAGGCGCGTGCGAGAACCTTCCACATCGAGAACGTTCATCGTACTGATTGATACGCGTGTGTGCGGACTATAAAAGGGCTGCACAAAGCAAGCAGCAGTGAGAGTTAATTTAGTCAGCCTTGTGTGAAGTTGCGTGTGAACAAAATAAGTCGTGGTTGTAAAGATCTAGCGAATACTTGTGTGAACTAATAAAGTGAATAAACAGATTATTATTGTTGTATCGTTAAGTTCTATACGGTGGTACACAAAAGTAGTGTAAATAATAAAGAGAGTTAAGAAAAACTAAAGTCATATTTGTTTTTACTTTTGTTGCAATTAACGAACTCATATTTAAACGTTTTTAAAAAGGTAAAAACGTAACAATTGGTGTCAGAAGTGGGATTGCAAAATCCAAAAGTAAAAATAAATAAATAAAAAAAAAGGAGAAAATAAAAACCAAAATAAAACTCTGCGATCTAAAAGTGGAACGGCTTAAGCGGGAGTTGGGTAAACTCGAGCTGCCAACAATGGGCACGAAAAATGAACTGCAAAGGCGATTAAGGGAACATCTGCAGCTTCAGGACATCGACATCGATTCCTACGAGTTCGAGGATGAAGAGGAACGAGAGGTAAAGGCCCCTGCAAACCCTAGCGGTATCGACATAAATTCGTTGCTAGCAGCTATGATGGAAAAAATGCAAGTATTAACGGAGGTACAAGAAGCTTCTAGAGTCGAAAATCGCAAAATGCAAGAAGCGAACGAAAAGCTGTTTGCTGATGTACGAAAAGCTTCTAGAACCGAAAATCAAAAACTTCTGGCTGAAGTACAAGAAACTTCTAGAATTGAAAATCAAAAACTTATGGCTGAAGTACGAGAAGCTTCTAGAGCTGAGAACCAGAAGCTATTCGAAGCTTCTAGAGCCGAAAACCAACGACTGCAAGCAGCAATTTTGTCAAAAATTGAAAAGGAGTTGGAAACAACTTCTGGAAAGCTGCAGGAAATCCATGAGTCGGTCAGCAAAAGGATCACTGGTGTCGAGGAAAGGGTGTCACATTTAGAAAAGGCCGTTGACACGAAAGTGGACAATTTGGAGAGGACCGTCGGTGGAAAAATCGTTATGATGGAGGAAAAGATCAACAACCTCCAAAGCCAGCGACCGGAACCAGTGCGAGTCATTTCGGAAAGCACCGGCAGGATAAGAACACCATGCTTTGATGGTAGCTCACCCCTGTCCGTATTTAAGTTCCAATTTGAGACAGTAGCCAGCTACTAACGCCTAATTCTGGCGTTAAAAGGTGTCGCAGCTGAGATCCTAGAAACCATGCCAGCCAGCAGCAGAAACAACTACAACGACTTAATGGTGGCGTTGCAGCGTAAATTCGGCGATGAGCACAAACGAGAATTGTACCGCATGGAATTAAGGTGCCGGGCGCAAAAGGCTAATGAGTCACTTCAGGCCTTTGCAATGGAAGTCGAGCGATTAGTGCAGCTAACATACCCCGGAGAAAACCACCCGCTGATAGATAACATTAAGACCGAGGCGTTTGTGAATGGTATACGCGACCCTGACATTAAATTGGCGGTATGTTCTACACAGAAGACAACTTTTGCAGAGACCGTGGCCTTCGCACTAGCCCAGGAGACCGCTCGCAAGATTTCACGACCACAAATGAGCAAAGTACGGAAAATGGAAGTCGTGGAAGAGGAGGAATGCCTTTTGAATAAACTTAAAGAAATGTTGAAGCAAGCTTTGGAAGAAAACGGACGAAGGGCTAAACCTAAATGCTTCAACTGTGGAAAGAGCGGCCATTTCCAAAGAAACTGTAAAGCGCCACGGAAAAGATCAAGACTGGTCTCACCACCAAGACGACGTGCCATTGCTACGCCTAAGCCTACTGATGAACACTACGCTGAAACGAGTAGTTCCAAGAGAAGGCGCGGAAAGCCTGAAAATATCGAGGATCATCCTGTGTCCAAAGTACCGAGAATAGAGGCTAATATGCAAATCGAAAAGTCCTCGGACACTCACACAGCTGCAGAAAAGACTGAAGTTATAAAAGTTAGAAGAGGACGCAAGAAGATCAGAGCTGATTCCGAACTATCGCCGTTAACAAAAGGAAGAGTCATAAAACATGGCAAGGCTGATGCTCTATCAAGCCGATATCGTAATTTGGAGCGTAATCATTATGTAAAGGCTGAGAAAAAGGAATCCACCGTTGATGTCCGGCGAATGCAGATCGAAGCCAATGAAGACTGGTCCGAAGCACAAAAGAGTGACCCGATAATGGCGAAGCTAATAGCAGCTAAGGAAGAGGATAAACGACCTACCAGCAATGAGATATCCGGAGAAGGTCCTCTTACAAAAGCGTATTGGGCACTATGGGACAGTTTACGGCTGATAAACGGATGCTTATATCGACGTTGGGAAAGCGCTGATGGCAAGACCTTATCCAACCTATTAGTAGTGCCTTCCTCCAAGACGAAAGAAGTGCTAAAGGAGTCCCATAATGGAGCTGGCGGAGGACACCTGGGAGTGACAAAGACGTTGGAAAGGCTAAAACGACGTTTTTATTGGGTTGGATGTCAGCAAGCAGTAGCGGATTGGATAGCAAACTGTACCCAATGTATTGCATCTAAAGGTCCAGTAAAAATAAGTCAAGGTCAGCTGCAACAGTATAACTCGAGCGCACCTTTGGAGTTTAGAGCTATGGTCAGTAATGGAATGAAAGCCAGGTATGATCGAGCAGCAAACACGGAGTGTTTCCATGAAGGACAACTGGTGCTATTTTACAACCCAACGCGGAAGAAAGGACTATTCCCCAAGTCGCAAAGTAGCTGGGATGGACCGTATAAAATAATTAAACGGTTAAACGATGTCGTGTACAGAATACAGAAAGCTGGCAGCCCCCGGATTAAAATGAAGGTCGTACATAAAGAGCGACTGGCAAAGTATGGGAAAAGAGATAATGAGCCTATTCGGGACGAACAGGCTTAAGTGGGCGGCAGTGTTACATAAATCGAAACGACCTAATATCGTTTAACAATAAAAACGATAAACAAAAGCTACCAGCTACACCAACACAATACACACGACACAAATACGCACTAACACTAAGAATACAACGAACGTGTTGATTATCTAAAGCTGCACACACACACATGTGTACAACGAACCAGGTAGCAACAACAACATAAAGTAAACCAGCTACGACAAATATGTATCGAACCTAGTAGCGACTGGTACATAACATAAGCGAGTACACAAACAACAATGTACTAACAATAGAGTTTTCGAGAAGGCGCGTGCGAGAACCTTCCACATCGAGAACGTTCATCGTACTGATTGATACGCGTGTGTGCGGACTATAAAAGGGCTGCACAAAGCAAGCAGCAGTGAGAGTTAATTTAGTCAGCCTTGTGTGAAGTTGCGTGTGAACAAAATAAGTCGTGGTTGTAAAGATCTAGCGAATACTTGTGTGAACTAATAAAGTGAATAAACAGATTATTATTGTTGTATCGTTAAGTTCTATACGGTGGTACACAAAAGTAGTGTAAATAATAAAGAGAGTTAAGAAAAACTAAAGTCATATTTGTTTTTACTTTTGTTGCAATTAACGAACTCATATTTAAACGTTTTTAAAAAGGTAAAAACGTAACAATATTATAATTATATACGAGCTGAGTAACTTTGACCATATACTCGGTGTAGTGTCCAGACCAGAGTCTCTGGTGCAAATCGAACCCACGACACTCACACTAATGGTCTAGCATACTACCCACTGGACTACTAGGACACCCTCTGTTTATTTTTTGTGTATAATCATAAAAAATTAAAATTAGCAATATTTATTTGTTAATTACACTGCAATTATAAATTATATTATAACTATTAAGATCTGAGTAACTTATGCTATAAACACAATAGACGCAACACAGCAAGCACATCAATTTTGCAATTACACCCTCAGGTGAGCTGCATACGCGTTGTCTATCTTCTATCTATATATATTAATATGAATGTTTATCTGTATGTCCTTTATAGAATAGTAAACTATGCATTTGATCATGTTATGATCTTTAGCAAAGTTGTTACGCATGAGGCGACTAAGGTTTCTAAGTTGGTGCGATTAATTTCCGGTAGATAGCGCCACTGAAAATTATTCAAAATATATATAAATAAATATTTACGGTCTAAAATTAAATCAACATATTTCAAAAGACATCGTTTTGATTTTACTTCTTTTAATATACATACATACATAGACATACGCTTACGTTGTGTGGAAGAGATATAAGCTAAATAGGCACCACAAAAATATATGCTTAAATTTCTTCTACAAAATTTTTAACATCGATTTTAACAATTCTGGAATGTTATACTTCCACTACTTATATCCCTCAACGAATTGGTGATCACCGTCAATATTAACATTTCTATCCATGTCTGAAAAAAGTCGCCGTGGTCTAGTAGGTAGTGTGTTGGCTTATTAGACGAAACTCGAGTATTTCTTCGGCGACTTCCTCTCAGCGGATTTCTGGCAAAAACTGAGATTAAATAAAATTGCCATGAAAAGTTTCTCAAAAATCTGTCGTTCGGAGTCGACTTTAAACTGTAGGTCCTGCCACTCATGTATAAAATTAACACACAAAACATAAGTGGTGTGAGAAACTAGGCCGTAATCCTGACTGAAGGGTTGTAATGACCAATCATGTATGTATCCATGTCTGAACATCCGGTTCAATTGGGTGGTTACATTGTGAGATTCTAATAAATTTAAATACGTTTTTCACGTGGTTCCCGTTCAGTCATGTCTCTAAAGAGACAAGCAATTGGTCGACCTACAACTCAAGCACGGAAGAAAAGAGCATTACGAGCACAGAATCAGACGAGCAACGAGCATTGAGACTAGAAAATCTTCGAGTACATGTCGCTGAGACCCGTTCGCATAAATCACTTGACCAAGGAGAAGTGAGATTAGATTATTACTCATGCCCGTTCGTTTGAATCATCTGGACAACGGGAAACAAAATCAATAAAATGATTCAAAATAAATTGGATATTTATGTAATGTCTTTCCTTCAAATTTATTTTAGTTGGTGGAGCATGTTACAGCTAGTTTATAATAAAAGCAGCAGCGGCAAAGCATGAGCAAAACAGCTGTAGACTGAACAGTTCATTAATTCTTTATCAATAGTGTACAACTTAAACGATTTTCGCGTTAAGGGCCATATACACTACCAAGCAGATGGAAATAGCATTGTAGTCGTTTTGCTGACGCTACATCTATTAAAATAGTTGTCATTTATTCAGACTGTTCCAACAAATCATTCCATTCTGGGCATATGAATATGTAAAAAAGAATTTGGGACATTGCCAATCAAAATGAGATCCAAGAGCATCCAGTGCATCCCGAAAAAATCTGCTTGTTTTGCATTTTGGCCGACGTCGTTGGTCTCTGAGAACAACGTTGACCAGGCCATCATACGAGCGCTACATTTTGATGATTACCTACTAGTTTTTTGCCTGAATTACGTAATCTGGACATCAGTTACATAGCACTTCGCTACGCGCCACGCTGTTTATACTACATTGGATATTCTGTTTGAGCGAATTGTGATCTCATCTCACGTGGTGGCGAAGTGAACTGGCCTCCGAGATTGAGCGACTTGGCACCGTTTGACCTCTTCTTGTGGGTTTTCCTTCAGTCGGAAATAATAATATGAGTAAATGGGTCAAACTCAGCCTGATTTGTGCAACAGAGTCGTGGAAAATTTAACTTTTCGCGTATGTTCCACTTAGAAAAGGCGTGCCGACCATTTGAACAATGTTATATCCCATACATAATGTCATCAATCAGACTTTAAAACCAATAAAAAAAAACTTTCACTCATATCTCACACCCAAAAAAGGTATATTCCATGGCATATTCATAAGAGGTAACCGCAAGAATACAACAAGTACAACAATGCAAAAACAACAGGCATTTTGTTTTTGTTAAAGAGTACGCGGAATGTCAAAAACAGCTTCATAGCTGACTGACGAATAACAATAGAAAGAGAAATGTTAAAAAAATTTATAAAAATGGTTACAAAACACTAAAAAAACAACAAAATTTTGACATTCTAAGACTCGTCAGCTATTGAATTGCTCTTACCTGATATAAATATGCCATGGTATATTCACTATAAAATATCTACTATGAGTTGCCATATAAAGTTTCTAAAACTGAAATTTTTTGTGAATTGTACCATCTCTGGTAGGAATGGTGTACATGCCTATTTAATGAAAATAATTGTTTACAGATATTTTTATGTACATTTACAGTTTGTATTATAGTAAAAGCACTGTCAAAAACGCTTAGAACACGCGGGGAATTCTTGCAGCGACATCTCGCACTTGAGAGCAAATACCCACGTATTATATCTTCTGCAACACAGTGTGATGAAAAGAAGGTTGTCACAAAGCGGGTGAATATAAACGAATTTTAAAGCATGAAGTACAAATTTTCGCGTTCATAAGCGGGATATACATACATATATATCGAATTAATTTCGTAACATTTTGTAGTAAAAATCAAGTTTGCATAACTTTCAGTACCAATAAGTGGAGAATTATAACATCATGGCAGTGTTGCCTACCCGTGTTGGTCATTAAAATATTTGAAAAACCATCTAAAAAGAAAATGTCACCCTCTTACAAGGTGCATTAAAAAATTGCTGACCAACCCTGTTATAATGTAATTTTTTATTTGAGAAGAACATAACACAAATATTAAAAAAAGGGTATGCCATTCAACGTATGTTGCTTCGACATTTTGAATTCTGTGGCCATAATTATTTTTGTAACAGATTTTTTTTGTTATCTCGTTTTAAGTGTTATGTATTTTATTTTGGTCTATTTATTTATTTAATTATTTGACAGCCTCTCTTGCTCTGTCTGTAAAAGTTAAAGGTCGTGAGCAAACCCTGTTCTCTTGTAATGTTATGTTATTTAATATATCCTCTTAAAAAAATTGTAGCAAGTAGCGCTTTTTCATAAAGCACCGCTTAATAGAATAAAGCAGTGGTCACACTGAAAAAATATTTTCTGCAAATATGTTTACTCGTACATATTTGCATTAAATTTTTCTGTAGTTTGTTTGCTGTTCACATTCACGGTAAGTATTTGACAAAATTTATTTTCCCAAATAACAATGAAACAGCATCAAATACAGGTTGGAACAAACATGTTTTCCCTACGGTCAGCCCGAAGTAAATATTTTTGTTTTCTCATAAACAAAGATTTTGTTTCATCAGAAAAAAAGAAACAAACGAAAAGGTACATATGATTAAAAAAAAAACAATACAAAACAGAAACTTCACAAAAAATTAAAATAAACAAATTTGTTTAACCAGAACAACAGAATAAATGGAAAATATATAACATAAATAAATAAATAAAAATTCGAAATGGAAGATGAGAAACATTATTTGTATTAAGTTGCGGAGCAGCTTCTTTGTTAATTTTATAAGAAGCCAAAACCATAAAGGAAAACAGACAGTGGGACATATGGATTCAACGTCGGAGAGAGGATGGATGTTGCGTAAAGTTACTTTTTAACTTACCGCCATATTCTTTGCCAAAAAATAAAGTAAATTCGCACAGCTGTTTAATTGTTTTCTTTTCTACATCAGTGTTGACAACTGAATTGCATTTAAATGATAAGATATAAAACTTAATACCATATATATATGTATATACAATATACATAAAAATTTTGTACCGTCGTTTTTGAAGATATTGTTCTCTAAGGTCCAGATATTTGATTGCTGCTTTAATAAAACTTTGAAATATAATCAACCCTGAAATGGATATCAAAGAAAAGTACTTTGAAAGAGCTTTCGATTGGCGTATTAAAAATTTGAACCCATTCGTCTATTAAACAAAAATTATGATCTTTACCCGATTTTTTATAGTATTGCAATTTTCTTGGAAATTAGTAGGTTAATCAATTTTTTGTTCCATATAACTTTCTGTAGCAAATTACATGTTTGATCTTTCATTTGGTACAAACTCACTTTTTAAAAATGTAATAGAAATATTGTTTTTTGTTTCTGGTTCATAATGAACTAATGGATCAAAACTTTTAATAAACCTATCTAAAGACCTTTCACATTTTAATTTCTACTTTTCATATAAAGCTTAAAAGTTTTCCGTTTTGGTGATTTTCTGAAAAAATTGTGCAATTTATTATTAAAAGTGGACAACACTGCTTGCAACAGCTGTTATTTGCTAGAAAAAAAGGAGAAAATATTTGACACGGGTGGTCACACTATGGTCACATTAGAGACATTTTTGTTTGCAAACAAACAAATTAGTTTTCCCAAAATCTTGTTTGCAACCCTAAAATATTTTATGGTCACACTAGAGCAAAGAAAAAAAATTATGTTTTACTTCAAATCTGACCATAGCTTAAGACAACAATAGTTCTATGTTATATATATATACATGTTAATAGTTAGTTAAGTAAACACGTGTTATCGAAAAAGAAAAAGTCTCAATAAATTTATTTACTTACTTAAAAGGGTATGCCCTGTGTTTACCACATATTAAGAAAATGAATGAGAAATGCCAGTTTGTTCAAAAGCAGCAGAAGATGAATCTAAGAACTGATTTATTTCAATTTTCGCAAATAAAATTGATGCAGCAATATGCATATTAATATTTTTTTTTTGTTTTCAATATAATATGTAAATATGAAAAAGGTGTTGCCAAATCGCTAATTTTTCGACTTAATTTTTGAGCGCTTTTTTATATTACTGACCATGTAGTTTTAATAATGTAATCTTTCCTAAAGGCTACTCCACAAAACAATGAAGAAATTAACTTAAAAATTGGATAACGATACTTGTAGTGGGATTCAGTAACGATTAAGTGATTCACAAACTACACTTTAACGACTGTTGATAGTCTTTTTTTAATTAAAATCAAGTGGCAACTCTGTGTAATGAAAAGTCAAAAAAAACAAATTCAAAACAATATATAAAATTTTTTTTCGATTTCCGTTGTTTTGCTGTATGAGGTAAGAAATTTATTGCGAATTTGTTATTTTAATTAACCATTTTCTTCTTTTCAGAATGACGTCCAATATAGCCTCCAAAAGAAGTCGTGCCACAGCAGAGCAAGTAAGCCAAATGGTAGATTTTATGCTGGATAACCCGGGATTGGCAGGAGAAAAATTTCATAAGCTCCACGGAAAAGTGGAATGTGACAGAAAGTGGAGCGAACTATCTGGAATCTTAAACAGTCTTGGCGGTGCAGTAAAAACAGTTGGACAATGGTACACGGTATGTATATTATGCACTTTTTAGCAGTAGAAATATTTTTTTTATTTACAATTATGTAGGTATGGAGGGACTTAAAAGTCGTACAAGTATAAAGATACGTGAAAAGAAAAAGCAGCAGGCAATGTCTGGAAACAGACTCATCAACCAAGAGCCCATTACTGAGTTGGAGAAACGTGTAATTGCCATTATTGGAAAAGACTTCGTAGAGGGTCACGAGTCTGTTGCTGAAAATGTGCCCATGGAAGAGGTAAGTTATCGTAAAGTGATATTATCTATTAATTACATTCCATACATTTTTCTCCGAAATAAGGAGCTTCAACTGCTTCTTGAAGATGGTGAAGAAGATTATTGGCATTAAGTTCAAGTACTCCCGAGTTAAGAGGCGACACTCCCAAATCCAACAGAAACGAAGACGAATTGGCATTAAGTTCAAGTACTCCCGAGTTAAGAGGCGATACTCCCAAATCCAACAGAAAGACAACACGAAAGAGTTTGAAGAGAAAGCGTATGGATGATGTTGATGACAAGGAACAATTTTTGGAAATCGCTAGTAAACAGGCAGATGCTCTAAAGGTAATTTTGTCTCACAATTATACAGTGTTTCTTTGAATATGATTTTTTCAAATGATGCTGAGTCAATCAAGTTCAGAACATATCGAAGTTGCGAAACAACAAGCAGATGCTTTGAAGGTAGTGTTATAATTTGAAAAAATTAGAAAACTTGTTATTTTTGTTTTCTAACATACACATTTCTTTACAGATGCTAGCTGAAGCCCGCGCAGCAAGTTTGGAAGTCAACAAAATTTTGGCAGATGCTATAAAAACTTAACTTAAAGTCATCCGCAGAAGCATTTAATAATCTTACAAATGCTATTTACCGCATGTGAATAATGTACAAAAATAGTTTAAGGGATTATTTATTATTATTTGATTTAGTTAACTTTTATTCAGTTTTCTTTTTTGTTATAATGCAGTTATTTAATTTTAATTTTCTTTTTTTAAATTGGATTGTTTTTTGTTCTTTTAACTTTTAGTAAATTTGAACTTAAAAGACTGAACTGCTTTATTTTACTTTTTATTTATAATATACATACATATATATATATAATATTATAATATTTTATTGAAAAAAAATTATAATAAAACTATTTAATGTTACTAATTATGTGATTTAAATTTTGTAGTTTCTATTTAAGTAAAAAATTTGCAATTAGCCTATCTTGGACACGTTTTGCTATTGAAGATGGTGTATCTTGGGGTACCATGTTAATACTTGATCTCATAGTTAGTCTCTAATCTTTGTTCATCCAAATATATGTTATGTTAAACTGCGCATGCGTTTACAATTCGGGACTATACTAGAGCATTATTTGCTGTGATAAGCATCGCCAAGTTCCTTTAAGGACACCAAGAAGACGTTCAACTGGGATACGTGCTTTACACAGTGCCTCATTATAACGGAATTTTGGTGTCCCCTCTGGTTGGTTTAGTAGAGGAGTCATCAGACACGGCTCCAATGGATACCCAGAGTCACCTATAGATATTTTTGTGACAAATTAAAAAAATAAAATAACTTACTAGAAAGCGTTTAAAAGACTTTGCTGCTTTTTATAACGCCTTAACAGGTAAGTGCTAATTTGAAAATATAAGTTTTAACCAAGTCTTAAAACATGTAAAAATTTATATACATATTTTTTAAACAGATGCCTGTCGATCACTCGGCTCTCAGGATGTGGAAACGGAGCTGCGTAACGCCTTAAAAATAATAAAAAAACGTTGTATTCATGCTAACTGCATTAAAAATAAGAACGCAAATCAAAAAAATTAAAATATTTGAAAATGTTATATTTAAAAACTCTTTTTATTTTTTTTTACCAACAAATGTGCAAAATATTACTTGTGATGTATTGAAATGAATTTATTTTATTTATTAATTTATTTTTTTTATTTATTTACTTTATTAATTTATTTATTTTCTTTTTACATGAATAAACTTTTGTTTTCTATTAAAATATAAATTTAAAAAAACTTTCATTTCGAATAATTAATATGATAGCTTATTATTGTGAGTTTAAAGCCAACGTGTAAAGAACTGACTTTTCATTCACTGAAATTTAGCTAACTTATAGTCAGTTTAAAAAAAATAGCTTAAAGCTAATTAAAAGTAGCAAGTTTATAGCTAGCTACAAATAGGTTTAGTTTAAGTTAACTGCTAAGTAACTAACTTTAAATTAATTTAAAAGTAATGCAGAGTCGGACAATTGACTACTTCCTAGGACATCGCAATGTTAGAATAGTTAGTCATTTCCATATAAAAGTAATCCAAGTGTCAACCACCACTGCTTGAGAAAAAGTAGGTTTTAAATTAATTTAAAGTCAACTGAGTGTACGACAGGGTAGCTACTCATTTGACGGCAGGGATATTACATAGCGTTGACGGGTAACGTATACGTAAGATTTTGTTAGACCACTCATACTTTTTTTATTTATTTTATTTTATTTGCCTATTTCAACATAAAAAGTAGCCTATAACTCCTTCCAGACATACAGGAAGATACTGTGAAAATTTCTAGAAAATCGGTTCAGCCGTTTAGCCGTATATAGACTTCAAACAACCCCACAAACAAATAAACATATATATTATTATAAGAAGATATATGTACAGTTAAATTTAAAGATAATATAATAAAATTAACAAAAAATAAGAAAGATTAATGAAATTATTAACTAATTGTAATTGTTTATGTCCGGAGATCGAAAAATCCCTTCCCTGGCGATCAACCAGAAGAGACCTAACGTCCAATAGAGGGCGCCACATTAATTTAAGCTTTCTTGTATTTTTTTTCTTTATACAACATATTGTAATGTAATTAGAGCTTTTGGGACTTTCTAACATTTCATTGTAACTTAAACTAACTTAGGCCTTTGAGTTATGAAATCCTTTCAAAAAGAATCATTCGTCTTGCAACCAGCATAAAATAATAGTGTTCAAAGAGAATTGTGCAAAGGAAGAAAATTGTGTCTTAACATAGATGAAAATTTGAATTGTTAAATAATTATAATAAATTATTTGATATTATTATCCATTAAAGTGAAATTATATTTAACATTGAATTTTTAAAATAAAATTAAAATTTGGAAAAAAAAGTAAAAAATAAAATAAAATATAGACTTTTTTGGAAGAAATAATAAGCAAATATACATATTTTATGGCTGTATGATCGTAAAATTAAGTGAACAGAGGAAAAAATATAACACAAAAAGGAAGGTTTCGTGTTTCGAGTGTAACAAGGGAAGTGTTGATTTTTGTTTATATAAATTTCGAAGGAATTTTTTTCTCCTATAATTTTTTTCGCCGTTTTTATTAGTGCCAAAAAGTGCGACTTAAATTTGATTCCGAGGAGTCGCTATAACCTCCATCGCAACATCACCCCCCATACAGTCCACGGATTTATCATTTGGTCCAATCGAGCCAGATTTTGGAACCTGTTTTTTTCGGATTTTGGAACGGTTCTTTTTGTATTTTTTTTGTGTGACCTTCATCATCGACCATCAAAGTAACCTTGAGATCATAAGGTAAAGTGTTTTTGTTTTTTACTTTTATATTTTTTGATTTTTTGGTGGTAATTCTATATACAAGTAAAGTGCTGTTAACTAGACAACAAAACTTTGCTTTTATATAGAATTTATAACAGTGCATATATATTTACAAAGTGGTGGGTTATAATTGCGATAGCACTGGCACACTTTGTAAATTTATCGAATATAGGAACCAGAGTTTATGCACTGTTATACCAACTTTTCTTAACTTGTAACAAAGTCAATAGTGACTAGGATGTCAAATTGAGGTGTGAATATCACAGTTGGAAATCGAATTCAACCACCCAATTTGACATCGGTTATAAGTTGATAGTTGTGTTATAATTGGTGATTGTGCGTGGGCTAAATAGCGAAGCTCATTACCTTTTATAACACTTCTTCAAATCCACCGGATACATGAAAGAGGTACCCATAATAAATTGTTACTCACTTCCATAGTATTTTATATATTTATATTATTTATATTTGATTTGCAATAAAGTGAAGTGAAGTAACACATTAAAATTTATTTATGGGTTTCCTTTCGAATTTTTTATTCCTTTATTTAGTCATTTTGGAAATCATTTATATTTTTTAACAATTTTAAACGAAAATAAATTTGAATTCACCATTTTTATTTATTTCAATCTATTTCTTTAAATTTTATTATATCAAATTTAATATTTTTGATTTGCTAGTGACAAATTTTATATACTATACATATCTTTACATATATTTTTGAAATTAAAAGTGAAAGAGTGTAGTTGTTTGGAACTGCCTTTTCACATTTTGTATTTTTTTTATTATTATTGTTCATGTATTTGAATTTTTGAGGACTATAATAGTCATCGGATTATTGGCCATTGGAAATTCGTCCTGTTGGCTTAGTTTCGCGAATTGCGTAATTTTTTTAATTATATATGCCCGTTTTATTGGACATATATCACTTGTATTAATTTTGCGATAAAGCGTCAAGTTGGTCGTGGTAGCGCGTTGTAAATACCAGGGTGATCACGGTGACCTTGTGTTTAAATTTTTTAGTGGCATGTCGCGTGATTAGTGGCGATCAGGGCGCGGACTTTTTCGAGTTGTGTTCTGATTTAGTTTATTATTTATTTGATTTTTTGATATTTGTATCGGATTTACATTTCGTTTGGGGAATTAGTCTTCGAATAGTTAATTCCTTTTGGTTTTCACTTTTTGTTGTTGTTGCTAGCTACTATTAATAATATTCGAGATGCCGAAGTCGAGGAGATTATTGACTTTTGAGAGATTTGCCCAAATATTCCTGGATTTCGAGAGGGAATTCAATGCTACTCCTCAGGAAGGTAATACGACCTTCTCCATTGAGATCCAGAAGGAGGAGTTCAAGTCGCTGTGGGCAAGGGTGAGGGATTCCTACGAGGCCTTTGCCACAGGTGACGAGGAAGATTTGGAAGGTGATCGGGAAGCTGCCCGTGAACTTTTTGGACACTGTAGGTTAGGATACATTACTGTAGCCTCACTAATGGGTGAACTTTCCAAGACCTTGGTCAACCAAGCTTGGATGTTATCGACACAGTGTCTCAATGGTCAAGGCAACGAGAACCGCATTAGACATAGCATGCAGCTACCCCCTTGTACCATGGAGGTATTTCATGGGGACTACAAATCTTGGCCATCATTTCGCGACATGTTCACTGCTGTTTATGTGAACGGGGCCAACATTTCACAAGTGGAACAGCTCTTTTATTTGAGGCAGTTCACGCGTGGTGAAGCCTTAGAAATTGTAAAAAAATCTCTTCTCACTGTTAATGGATTCCAGGAGGCGTGGAATAATCTGAAGGACAGGTACGAAAATAAGAGGATTTTGGTGAATTCCCAGCTGAAGGTTTTGTTTACTCTAGCACCGGTCAAATCCGAAGCAGCCCAGGATATCAAGAGTTTGCAACGGGATATTAATAATTCGATATCGGCACTTAAGATGCACGATATTAATATATCCAATTGGGATCCAATTTTTGTTTATTTGTGTTCCACCAAGCTGCCGGTGCTAACTTTGTCGCTCTGGGAACAGACAATCCAAAACAAGGTGGAGATTCCCAAATGGAAGGATTTAGATAATTTTTTGACGTCACGGTTTCAATCTCTAGAAACTGTGTCTGAAATTCGAAATTTTGAACCAGTAGTTAGCGGTTCTAGGCCTGCCCCTGAAACTCTTCCTAATCTGAAAAGGGGAGTTCGTTCCTTTTCCACTAGATTAAATGGGAAACTTTGCAAATATTGTTCGGGAGACCATTTGGTGGATACTTGTCCGAAATTTTTGGATTTACCTCCTGAGAGACGGTTTTGGGTCGTGAAGAGGTACAGTCTTTGTATCAATTGTCTCACAGGTGGTCATAGACTCAATGAGTGTAAGAGTACTATTGGTTGTACGGTGTGCAAGTTGAAGCACCACACTCTACTGCATCGAGAGGTGTCTGGATCCTCTTCGGGCGTTTTGGATACGCCAAGTTCTAGCGGTGCAGTCGGGTCGAATGGTGAGGTCCAAAATTGTTTTGCTGCTATGTCGAGGCAGATAGGGGAAACGTTTAGAGCAGGGCCCTAATAGGTTCAGGGTCTCAAGCTACCTTCATTTCGGAAGGATTACAGAGGAGATTGGGATTGCCGGCGGTGAATATACATGCTAAGGTCTCTGGTTTGAATGGAGCATGTGCTGGTGCAGTCCAAAGACAATGTCCGTTTGTCTTAACTTCTCTGTCGGGCGATCAACCTCGTGTGGAGGCAATCGGTTTGGTGTTGCCGAAGTTAACCGGAATGTTACCCAGCTCAACTATTAACATATCGCGATCTGAAGCTTTTTCGGGGATCACATTGGCTGATCCTAAGTTTAATGAGAGCAATCGAGTGGACATCCTAATTGGAGGCGACATTTATCCTAGCGTGATGTTGGAGGGTGTTAGGAAAAATCTTCTGGGGAATTTGATGGCCCAGGAGAGTATATTTGGTTGGGTTCTGACAGGGTCACTACCCGAACCGCGTTCCAATAGCTATACAATTCTCGTGTCGTATTGCACTGAATTGGAATTGGATAAGCAGCTGGAGAGGTTCTGGAAATTGGAGGAACCTCCAAGACATTCGAAGATGTCGCCTGATGATGAGTACTGTGAAGAATATTTTAAGAAAACAGTACGTAGGAATTCGGCTGGGCGATACATAGTATCATTACCTATCAGGCCGCAGTATGATTCCCTGTCTTGCCTTGACTCTTCTCGCCCAAGGGCCTACAAACAGTTTTTGCGGAACGAAGCTTCCCTACTTCGAAACCCATCTCTCAAATTGGATTATGATGCGGTTTTATTGGAATATGAATCTTTGGGTCATATGGCGAAGGTGAATTTTAAGGATGTGAGGGAAGGCGATTCGTATTATTTACCTCATCACGCGGTTTTGAAGCCTGAAAGCTCTTCCACAAAGGTTAGAGTCGTTTTCAACGCGTCTAGTAAAACATCATGTGGATTGAGCTTGAACGACACATTATTTACCGGGCCTGTATTGCAGAATGATTTGAAACTTTTGATTGTTAGATGGCGTTTTTACCGATATGGCTTTAACGGGGACATTGAGAAGATGTATCGGCAGATTCTTTTGGACCCTGATCAAGTAAAGTATCAGCGAATAGTTTTTCGTAAGGAATTGGATAAGGAAGTAGAGGATTTCGAGTTGAGAACCGTCACGTTCGGGGTAAATTGTGCTCCTTTTTTGGCAATAAGATCGTTGCTTCAACTCGCTGACGACGGTGAGGCAAAATGGCCTTTAGCCTCTGAAATTTTAAGTGAGATGATGTACGTAGATGATGCGTTAGCTGGGGCTCATGATGTTTCTGGAGCGATAGCCGCTCGGGACCAATTAAGAGCGGCGTTGACTTCTGCGGGTTTCTCGATGAGGAAGTGGACCTCAAACGACAAGAGAATTCTTCAGGGATTGCCTTCTGATCACTTGTTGAGGGAAGATTTTTTGGAATTCGAGGATATTAGCTCGATCAAAACCCTGGGCGTACGATGGAATGCCAGGTCTGATCAGTTCTTCTTCACGACAACGACAATCGATATTAAGGATAATTTTACGAAAAGAGAGGTATTGTCGATTATAGCCAAGGTCTTCGATCCTTCTGGATGGTTAGGGCCAATAGTTGTCACTGCAAAAATGCTCATGCAGAAAATATGGAGCGAGAAGACTGATTGGGATGAATTTTTGACCTTGGAGAGCCTTGCGAAATGGAAGCAATTTCTTAATGAATATAGTTTCATTAACAATATAAAAATACCTCGTTGGGTATGTTTTCGACCCGATTATAATGTGGAGGTTCATGGGTTCTCTGATGCTTCGGAGAAAGCATACGGGGCGTGTATATACATTCGTATAGAGGATGATTTAGGTGCTATTCAAACCCATCTGTTGTTGGCTAAGTCGAGGGTCGCTCCTTTGAAGACAATTTCGTTACCTAGGCTTGAACTTTGCGGGGCTGTCTTATTGACTGAGTTGATGTAAGCTGTGAAGGCGAAATCGAAATTTGACGCATCAAGAGCAAAATTCTATGGGTGGACAGATTCTACCATAGTTTTAGCTTGGCTTCAAAAACCACCCAGTTCGTGGAAAACTTTTGTTGCTAATCGGGTTGCAAAGGTGACAGAGCACCTAATAAGGCCTGTTGGAGGCATGTTCGGTCGGAGCAGAATCCGGCTGATTTGATTAGTCGAGGAGCTCGACCGCAGGATTTGGCGACGGACAATCTGTGGTGGCATGGTCCCCAATGGTTAGGTTATCCTACCAACGAGTGGCGTAATCCTATTCCCGAGGAATATGACACTAAGGAGGAAGAAAAGTGTCACATGGTTTACTTCACTTATTTTAGGGAGTTCGATGACCTTTTGAATCGGTTTTCTTCCTATTCGAGGGCGTTGCGTGTGATGGCCTTAGTGTTTAGGGTTTTTGATAGAGAACGCTCGCGTTGTGGTTCTTTGGAGATTACTCCACACGAAATCCAGAGGGTGAGGGGAAAACTAATAAAAATAGCTCAACGAGCTTGGTACCCTCAGGAATACCGGCGGTTGTCTGATGGAGAGAAGATTGTTGAAGGAGAACTTTTGAATTTAAATCCCTTTTTAGATGGAGATGGTTTGATGAGAGTCGGTGGCAGACTGGCTAATGCGGTGAACCTCAAGTACAACGAAAGGTTTCCGATTCTTTTACCGACAGCGAGTCGATTTTCTTATCTGTTGATCGATTTTATCCATCGGTTGACTTTGCATGGCGGAAACCAATTGATGCTAAGAGTCTTGAGAACCGAATTCTACATGCGCAGGTCTAAGAATTTGATAAAGACCGTCGTAGGGCGTTGCAGGACGTGTACTATCTGTAGGGAAATGACTCAGAGTCAAATAATGGCAGCTTTACCTACGTCTCGTACCGTTTTCACTCGTCCTTTCGCTAGCACTGGTGTAGATTTTGCTGGGCCCTTTGACATTCGAAATTACACGGGCAGAGCGTGTCTTATAACTAAGGGCTACGTGTGTTTGTTTATTTGTTTTGCTACAATGGCTATTCATTTGGAAGCGGTTAGTAATTTATCTACGTCTGCATTCTTGGCTGCTTTGGCTAGATTCATTTCTCGTCGTGGATACCCTATGGATATGTATTCCGACAACGGGACCAATTTTGTAGGAGCGTCAAAAATCTTGAAAGACGAATTTCGAAATTTTCTTAAGACATCAGGTTCCCAGGTCAATGCTACTTACGGACCCAGGGGGTTAACATGGCATTTCAACCCTGCTGGTGCACCTCATATGGGAGGTCTCTGGGAAGCCGGTGTCAAAAGTTTCAAACACCATTTTAAACGACTGGCAGGAGGTTTGAAGTATTCTTTTGAGGAGTTCTCCACTCTCCTAACTCGTGTCGAGGCGTGTTTGAATTCGCGTCCATTATGTCCTTTGGCAGATAATGCCGATTGCCTGGATGCTCTCACGCCAGGTCATTTCTTGATTGGTGGCCCTTTACTGTCCCCACCGGAATTGCAGATTGCAGACCCTTTACCCTCAATAACAAACCGATGGCAAAGAGTCAAGACTCTAAACCAACGTTTATGTCTCCGTTGGAAGGAGGAATATTTGAAGGAGCTACAGAAGAGGAACAAGTGGAAGTGTTTGAGGAAGGACTTAGAGGTCGATGATATGGTGGTCATCCGCGAAGACAACGTGCCTACCAATGAATGGCGCCTAGGTCGCGTAGTGAATTTGCATTCGGGTAAAGATGATCATGTTAGGGTGGTGGATTTGAAGACGTTACGTGGAACAATTACTCGACCAGTTGTGAAACTGGTAATTCTTCCGACATCTTCAACTTTACATATTTAATAATTTCAGCTAATAGTATCATGGTTTCGGCGAAAAAATACAAGCAAGGCGACAACAATAAGAAGATGGTGTGTCGCGTCTGTTTAAAAAACCACCCATTGCGATTTTGTGAACGATTCTCGAGGGCAGACTATGAAGAGAAAATGAAGTTGGTGACAATTTACAAATACTGCGCTGGCTGTTTGAGTCACGACCATACCTGGCGGACGTGCGTTAGTACTGGCAAATGTAAGCGCTGCGGTGACATGCATCATACGCTTCTCCACAAGCCGGACAACAGACCTCGTTCGTCTGGTCCGAAGAAGGTCGCAAAGTCGAAGAGAGGCAGCCGCAATCGCAAATCGCCTGCTCGCACAAATAACAAGGGACCTCGTTCGTCCCGAAACTCCGCCAGGGGACCTCGTTCGTCCGATAATCGTGAGAGCCGAAGACCGAGTCCGTCTAACACTCTGGTTCCAAGTCGATCGAGGAACCTCCAACCTCATCAGCCAGGAGAAATCTCTCGCTCGGCAGCTGGTAGAACGTTACCTTCTACGTCATATGCGCTGACGGATAGCGTACTCTTGAAGCCAACCGCTGTACTGAACATTGTGGCACAGGGACGATACGTCACGGAGAGAGCAGTAATTGATCCTACTGCAGAACGTACACAGAGGGAAAACTGCCTAATAAAATCAAGAAGATATTCTCTACGAAACGTTTTTGGAGTGAGGGGTATTACAGCAGAAAGAAACGAAGATTTTTTCGTAGAGATTTCTTATTATTTTTATGTGAAAAATCTTTTTAATTTTTTCAAGACGTAAAACACATACATTTAAGAAGAAAACTTGTTATTTACCATTTTTTTTACTCAAATTCCGTCATTTTTGTCACAAAAAATACAATCCATAGAGAAAAACTTATTGATTCTATTGTGTTTTCTTCTAAATTGAATAAAACAAGAATTTCTTATTAATTTCATTGGGCTACCTAATCAATTTTTTCAAAAAGGTTTTTCTTATAGATTTCATTAGGCTACTTAATAATTTTTTTTTAATGAGTATTCCTTATTGATTTCTTTAGGTTTCTATTTGATAATGTGTAAATTATCTTATTAATGTTTTAATAAGAATATCTTCTTGATTATATTAGCTGGCTTGTTAAAAAAAGTGAACAAATGTCAATTAAAGAAGTGGAAAAAAGTAATAAAAATATTCCTTCTTAAAAAAATCAAAGTAAACTTAAATAAAAAAATTAAATTGTTTTAATTTCAAAAAAAGTGTTATAAAAAACAAATAAAATTTTGAGTAAGCCCCAATTTTTAAATCCTGAGAGCTCCGTGATGAAACGTGCAACATTCTTTTAAGTGTTGGAATTACATCAAGAAACATATTAAAAAAATGGAAATCGAAGACGTTGAAAATTTATTCAAGAAGGTGGACCAAAAATATACTGGGGAGTTGATTAAATTCTAAGCAGGACTAAGGAATGGAGAAGAAATATATCATTATTAATAAATCAAATATTAAATTAGTTTCCAAGTAAATATATCAATAAAAAATCTATAATAATATCAAGCAAAATCAATGAGTATTATTTATAAAAATGAAGGGATAGTCTTATAAAACGAAGAAAACCTTTTTGAAAAAAAAATAAAGAGGGCCTAATAAAATCAAGAAGAAAACCTTAAAAAAAAAAGAAAGCTTAATAAAATCAAGGAGAAAACCTTTTTAAAAAAATCAAGAAGACTATCTAGTAAAATCCCTAAGTTTTCTTCTTGATTTTTTCAAAAAGGTTTTCCTTATAAAAATAATAAGAATCTCTTCTTGAAAAAAAGCCATAGAGAAATCTTATAAACTTTGTTCTAATTTACTATGTATTTAGTAGGTTCAGTTTTCTCTGTGTACTCTCATCTCCGAAAAGGTGGTGCGTAGGCTTGGCGCGAAGACGATTAGAGTTGGACGCTCGGAACGGGTGCTATTGGTTATTAGAGGTAACTACGGCAGCAGCGACACAGTCGAAACATATGCAGAGGTGCGAAGGAAGTTGGATGGTGTCACACCGTCACGGTCGATGGACGGAAGGATTGTGGACGAGTTTCCGGGACTACAACTGGCAGACCCAACGTTTTTTGTAGCGGCCCCAGTTGGAATCAGATTAGGCTGTGACGTGTACAGCAAAATCATCATAAGGTAAACCTTTGGCCCAGTTTTCTATTTTCGGCTACATAATTTCGGGATTGTGTTCCGTATAATACATAGGTATGCAACACATCGCTCTGAACCATGATACGTATTAAACATAATTTTCATTTATAGTTATAATTTCCTTTATTCCCCTTAATGCAGCTGACGGATACCCATTGAAATCCGAATCGTGAGCTGATGTAGTTTTAGTTCCATTTCTTTTGTTCATCGGAATTTGGAGAAATAAATTGATTACATTTGAATTAATATAATAGTTTTCTTTGTTCTTTTCGATTTCCTTTTAATATAGCATTCACTTTGGAGTCATTTTCTTGATTGCAGTACTGCAAGGGCGGCGGAATGTTTATGTCCGGAGATCGAAAAATCCCTTCCCTGGCGATCAACCAGAAGAGACCTAACGTCCAATAGAGGGCGCCACATTAATTTAAGCTTTCTTGTATTTTTTTTTTTCTTTATACAACATAATGTAATGTAATTAGAGCTTTGGGACTTTCTAACATTTCATTCAAAAAGAATCATTCGTCTTGTAACCAGCATAAAATAATAGTGTTCAAAGAGAATTGTGCAAAGGAAGAAAATTGTGTCTTAACATAGATGAAAATTTGAATTGTTAAATAATTATAATAAATTATTTGATATTATTATCCATTAAAGTGAAATTATATTTAACATTGAATTTTTAAAATAAAATTAAAATTTGGAAAAAAAAGTAAAAAATAAAATAAAATATAGACTTTTTTGGAAGAAATAATAAGCAAATATACATATTTTATGGCTGTATGATCGTAAAATTAAGTGAACAGAGGAAAAAATATAACACAAAAAGGAAGGTTTCGTGTTTCGAGTGTAACAAGGGAAATGTTGATTTTTGTTTATATAAATTTCGAAGGAATTTTTTTCTCCTATAATTTTTTTCGCCTTTTTTATTAGTGCCAGAAAGTGCGACTTAAATTTGATTCCGAGGAGTCGCTATAACCTCCATCGCAACATCACCCCCCATACAGTCCACGGATTTATCAATAATAAACATATTATATTAAAGAGAGATCTAAAATGCGATTTCTTTTGAGTCTTCTGATTTCATCCTTCTCATCTAGTAGTGCAATTGCCAATACGTTTGTATAGTTACTGAGCCTAGCTGAATAATTGGAGCTATATCTTTTTATTTCCGATTTTATAAAAGGAATGCTAAGGTCATTATGTAAGGATTTATATATAATAAGGAGCGTTTGTTATTGATCGTAAAGCCCTAGATTGAAATCTTTGTAAGCAGTTCCCCACAATTCTATACAATAGGTCCATATAGGTTTAAGTGTAGTTTTCAGTAGTAATACTTTATTATTTAAGGAAAGTTGGGATTTACGACCAAGTAGCCAATACATCTTTTAAATCTCATATCAAGCTGTTATATGTGCTCTCCAAGTAAATCCTAAGTAAGTAGAAGAAGCTTGGAAAGGTAGACAATTTGATGACAAAAATGCTGTGTCATCTGCGTACGTTGCAGTAGTAATATCATCATGTATTAGCATGTCATATGTAAATATCGTATACAACACTGGGCCGAGAGCACTACCTTGAGGTATTCCGGCATTAATTTGGCAAGTTTTTGATATGTCATTGTTAACTTTTACATAGAAACACCTGTTTTTTAAATAAGACAAGAGAATTATGTATATAAAATTGAGCAGGAAAAGTTGTTTTTATCTTGTAAAGCAAACACTCATGTCAAACTGTTGGATGCAAATTAGAAAATGAAAATAAAATTTTCTGCAAACAGAAGAAAAGTAAATAATTTTATTTTGAAATGAGTCAAACTTGACATGCATTGTAATAAACTATTCGTAGTTTTAACAGCTTATGGGGCGCACATAGAAATTTGACACAGCTTCAGATGAAATGGTTGGTAACTAAAATCAGCAAAAAAAATCAACATAGCTGGTAATAAAACTGACGGCTGGTTATAAATCGACGAATTACTACAATCCACTTTAGGTAATTTTACCCATTTTGTGACAAAAAATCATTTTCTTCACTTCAAGCGTGCTTTTTTTGTTTTGGTATATTTGGTGGTATCAAAGCTAACAATTTCATAATTTGTTTTTGTAATAAATTAACAACGGCTGTTTAGCGGGTGTACGAGAATTTCTGAGTGAAACGATTTACTTTTTAATTTTACTTTATTTAAATAAAACCAAATTTATTAAGTATTAGTGGCAGACCTTTATATTTCAATGTTAAAAACTCAATGTGACTCTTTTAACTTTCAAATTGTTACGAAAGTCAGTTTTAGTACATAAAGTTAATTATCAAGAATAGTAAACAGACATAAAGTTGACATTTCGTTAAGTCAGGGTTAGGAAATAACAATTAATAATAAAAAACTCCCAAACATTCCTCCCCCCTAAGAACAATAGTTCTTAAATCGGGTTAGTTAGCAGGATCTTGTAGATCGTTACAGCTTGCAGGTAGAAAACAAATTTTTGTTATAGGACGCTTTACATATTTGTCCTTACAGTAGAGTGTTACAACTCTGATGTGACCATCAGAACCTGGATGTACTTTTTCTATTCTGGCAAGGGGCCATTGTCCTGGAGAGAAGCGCTCATCTAATATTAGGACAATATCTCCTACTTTAGCTTCCCTTTTTGTTAAATTCCACTTTGGCCTGGATTGTAGTCGACACAAATATTCTCTTGACCAGCGCTGCCAAAAGTGTTGTTTAAGTTTTTCAATTTGTTTCCATCGTGATAGACGGTCGATTTTGGTATCTAAAAGATCTCGCTCAGCTATAGTAGTAGTAGGTTCTCCAACTAGAAAATGTGCTGGTGTAAGCACGTTTAGATCAGTTGGATCAGAGGAAAGTGGGCATAGTGGACTTGAATTTAGACAGCTTTCAATTTGACATAAAAGAGTTGTCAACTCTTCGAACGTCAGTACACGGTCTCTCATGAGGCGACGCAAGTGGTGTTTCGTTGATTTTACGCCGGCCTCCCATAAGCCACCAAAGTGTGGTGAAGCGGGGGGAATGAAGTGCCATTCGGTGCCATCGTTATGTAAAGTGGTAGTTAAGTCATTAGGAAGTGAAGTCATTGAATTGTTGTGTAACGCGCGTAGCTCTTTACTTGCTCCGATGAAATTAGTTCCACAATCAGAATACAAGTCTGTGCATTGTCCTCTTCTTGAGATGAAGCGCCTAAATGATGCTAAAAAGGCTTCAGTGGTAAGATTAGAAACTGCTTCGAGGTGCACAGCTTTGGTGCACATGCACACGAAGAGGCAAATGTATCCTTTACTTGTAATACTTCTGCGTAAGGTTGATTGTTTGATTAAAATAGGACCAGCATAATCTAAGCCACTGTGCTTAAATGGTCTTGATGGTTGTACTCGAGCAGATGGTAAGTTGCCCATAATCTGCTGTGAGGCTTTAGCACTGTATTTAAGGCAAATCACACACCTTCGTTTAACGAGCTTCGCAATGTTTCTTGAGGAAATAATCCAGTATAGTGACATAACGTATGCTTGCATCAATTGAACGCCACCATGTAGTGTCTTATAGTGAGCATCTGTAAAAATAAGAATCGAAATAGGATCATTTTTTGTTAATAAAATAGGGTGCTTCTTGCAATATGCCACGTTTGCTTTTCCTATTCTTCCGCCTACCCGTAATATACCTTCGTCATCAAGAAAAGGTTGAAGTCGTTGAATTTTACTATTAGAAGGTAAAGGCTTTTGATTGGAAATGCGTTTAATTTCTTCATGAAATGAAATTTGTTGACATTGTTTAATAATAACAACCTCAGCTCTTTTTAAATCTCTTGTAGATAAATAATAATTTAAGTCTTCATTTGACAAGTTTATTCCAATATTTTTCTTTTTTAAAACCTGGTGCTTTACTTTGTTGTACCAGCGAAGAATAAAAGCTGTTACCCGTACTAATTTTGTAAATGTTGAAAATTTTGAAAATAAATCTGGGTATTGCTGATTGTTGTTTAATACCGTCGCTGAATCTACTTCTATGTGAGATGATACTAGTTGGGTAGAATTTTTAAATTTTTTGTTTGGCCATTTTTCAGATGAGTCAACCAGCCAATGAGGACCTTTCCACCAAAGTGAGTGTTTACGAAGATCTATAGGTAATAATCCTCTTGTTGCACAATCTGCAGGATTGTCTTTGGTAGAAATATATTTCCAGTCAATAACATTAGTGAGACGTTGTATTTGTGATACACGATTTGCTTCATAAACTGGTAATAAAGAAGATTGAAATTTAATCCAATTTAAAACTGTGCTGCTGTCAGTCCAAAAAGTAGTTTTTTGAACATTAAGTCCAATATTGCGTTGAACTTTGTTGGTTAATTTAGCTGCTAAGACGGCTGCACACAATTCAAGCTTTGGTATTGTGACTACTTTTAATGGGGCCACTTTTGTTTTGGCTTGTATTAGACTTACGTTTACAGCGTTATTTCTAGAGGTAACTCGTATATAAACGGCGGCAGCAAAGGCTTGTTTGGAGGCATCACAGAATGAATGAAGTTCAATAGAGACAGTAGAAAGGCAGTTAAACCATCTTGGTATGCTTATTTGTTCGATTTCCTTTAACGCATTTCGATAGGTAATCCATTCTTCACGCAATGGTTGTGGTAAAGAATCAGTCCAGTTGAGCCCTTCACGCCAAAGTTTTTGAAACATTATTTTCGCCAGAATAGTGGTGGGGGCCAACCAACCAAGAGGGTCGAAAAGTCTTGCAGCGTCAGATAGTACGCCACTTTTAGTTATTTTATCTGAAAAATTATAATTTATTTTAAAACAGAAACTATCTGATTCAGGATTCCATGATAAACCTAATGCTTTTACCATTTCTTGATTTTTTAGCTCAAAATTGTTAGTTGCTAAATTCTCTAGAGGAAGTTGTTTCAAAAATTCAATAGAATTTGAGTTCCACTTACGCAGATTAAATCCAGAGCGTTGTAATACTTCACATAGTTCTTTTTGCAATTGTGTTGCTTCATGGAGAGTATCAGCGCCTGATATTACATCATCTACGTATGTATCTGATTTTAAGACTTTGCTAGCAAGCGGAAAGTTTTCAGCTTCATCATAGGCAATTTGCTTAAGAACCCTTATTGCCAAGAAGGGTGCACTTGTTGTGCCATAAGTTACGGTTTTAAGTTTATAAATATCGATGTCGTTTGTATTTTCATTGCGCCATAAAATGCATTGATAATTTTGATGATCCTCGCAGACGTTTATTTGTCTGAACATTTTTTCTAAGTCAGCTGTGAATCCGATTTTATATCGTCGCCAACGTGTAATAATATCTGGCAAGTCATTTTGTAGAGGAGGCCCAGGACTAAGCTCTTCATTTAAAGATGAATTTGGTGGGATTTTACTGCTACCGTCAAAGACTACCCGGAGCTTCGTCGTAGTACTGCTTTCTCGTAGTACCCCATGGTGTGGTAAGAAAAAACACTGATCAGGGATATCATGTGGATATTTACCAACTTTCTCCATATGATCGAGTCCTATATATTCAGTTATAAATTCCCTGTAAGCTTTTGCAAACTGTGGTTTGTTTTTAAACGACGATTCTAAATATTTTAATCTCCTCAATGCGTGGAAATCAGTATTATTAAATGTTGGTAATGGTTTTTCAAAAAGTAAATTTTTGAATGGCAAACTTACTGTATACCGTCCACTTTTGCCTTTTGATACAGTTTTTATAAAATAATTTTCGCACAGTTCCTCTTCAAGAGACAATTTTCGCTCATCTATCAGCTCTTCTTGTTCCCAAAAAAGTCTTAGTTGGTCTTCAAGGCAACTAACGTTTACATTTATATTCTGATCAGTGAAACAGTTTCTTAGAGGTCCAGACACCAGCCAACCAAAATTGCTTTCCTGTAAATAAATACTATTTGGAATTTTATATGAATTAGATAACAAGATTTCACCATAAACATCACTTCCTAATAGTACATCTATTTTTGCTGGTAAGTAAAATGTAGGATCTGCTAATGAGAATTGTTTTAAATTTGGTAAATCACGTTTACTGATATTTTGTGGTTTATATGAAGTTAATTTATTTATTACTAATGCATAAATTTGTAAACAAAAACTTTTGTTGTAGTTGGACATCAGCTGGAGATGTACACAGTGATTTATTAACATTTTGTTTTTATCTCCTATTCCACTAACAGACTTTTCTTTTATTTTTTGTTTATGAAGATTTAACAGCTGTGTTAATTCTGTTGTTACAAAAGATGCTTGCGAGCCTGGATCTATTAAAGCTTTTACAGTATGTAAACCAGATTTAGTTTTAATTGTTACGTTTGCTGTAGCTAACAGAACTTGAGCGTTGTTGTTTACTGTATGAGACATGTTGTGTGTATAGAAATGTTGATTTGGTTGATTAACGTTTGTTGTTGTTGGTTGATCATTTACAGATGTAAACACAGCATTGCCAGTTTGTTGTGTGTTTTGCTTTTCTGTAATGAAAGAACTATGTAAAATAGTATGATGTTTTTGCTTACATTGTTGGCAGCGAGCTGTTGATGTACAGTGATTTGTGCTGTGTCCAGTATGTAAACAATTAGAACAAATATTATTCTGTTGAATTACAGACTTTTTCTCTTGAGGAGTTAGTGAAGATAATTTAAAACATTTGTAGAGAGGATGTCTACGTTGGCAGCAAGGGCAGTAATTATTGTTAATGGTAGTGTTATTAACATGAAATGTTCTTTTATTAAATCTTGTCGGATTATTACTTACTGAATTTTTTTGTAATTTTGATGGTTTTTGCGCTTCTTCTACTGACTCTAAAGTACGAAATGATGATTCAAGAAATTTTAACATACTTGCCATTGGAGGAATTTGATTGTTGTTGATTATTGATTGCTCCCATTCCTTTCTAGTTTGTTTATCCAATTTTTGGCTGGTGAGAAATATTAAAATGGCATCCCATTTGTCAACTTCAATATTAAGAGATTTTAATAAAGAGATTGACGACTGTGTTGTATCAAGTAATGTTTTGATACTTTCGAACGAGCCGTTAGTGTTTGGTATATCAAGCAATTTCTTTAGAATCTGATCAACAATTTTTCTTGTATTATGGTACCTTTCTTCGAGTGCCTTCCAAGCGGCGTCGTAATTATTTTCAGATGCTGGATATTGATTAATTATCTCAAGTGGAGACCCTTTACATGAACCTTTTAGGTAAAAGTACTTTTGTATGCCAGTAAGAGACATGTTGTTGTGTACCAAAGAAAGGAACATGTCGCGATATGGAATCCATCCTATATAATCACCGGTAAATGATGGTAATTCAATTTTTGGAAGTCTGGCGCTTGAGGCAAATGAAGTATTTTGAACTGAAGTCGATACCACAGTACTTGACATATTCTGTTGTGGAGTTGTAGACTCAGATGACAAATCCAGTAGTTTTGATTTTAGAGTTAAATAATTTTCAAAGAAGACGTAATAAAAATCATCATTTAAATACGGCACATCACTTTCAAGAATTGAGTTCTCGTTGACTATTTCACAAATTTGTTCGTGATCCTCTTTAAAGCTTTTGTAAGTCAGCTCAACTTCCTCAAGTAACGTTTGTAGGTAACCTTTTGTTAATTCTTCTTTTGGTTTTTTATCAATAGTTGACAAGATTTTTTTCAAATGCTTGTTCGCAGCTTTTTGAGTGTGTATTACTGTTAGAATATTTTCCATTGTGATGAAGTTTTCAACGATGGGATATTGAAATTTATTTAGGCAGGTGTAATTTTTAATCAGTAGATTAAGAAATTATTATACAGCGGATAATAATTGAAATGTAGGTACCACTGTACCCTCGGTTTGGAAAAGGCGATTTTATTATATCCACGTAGGAGGAGTATAATTTTGCTCTTAGTTTACCGACGGCAATTATTTTAATAAATTTGTTTATTTTATTATCTATCTTGATTCGATAGGTTCCCGGGTTTCGGCACCATAAAAATGTACGAGAATTTCTGAGTGAAACGATTTACTTTTTAATTTTACTTTATTTAAATAAAACCAAATTTATTAAGTATTAGTGGCAGACCTTTATATTTCAATGTTAAAAACTCAATGTGACTCTTTTAACTTTCAAATTGTTACGAAAGTCAGTTTTAGTACATAAAGTTAATTATCAAGAATAGTAAACAGACATAAAGTTGACATTTCGTTAAGTCAGGGTTAGGAAATAACAATTAATAATAAAAAACTCCCAAACAGCGGGTGTTCAAAGTCTTTGTTTGTGACCGAAGTTTACATACATAAGTGGCCAATTTCCAAAAAACTTTAGATTTTTAAAATAAGTTTAAACATATTTGGGTAATCAATAATTTTGTGTGAAAAGATAAAAAAAAAACAGTTTTTGTCAAATAAAACAAGGATTTTTGAATTCTACTCAACTAACTGAACAACTTAGACTAGGTAGTTACTCAGGTGTATTTAATTTTTTGTATTTTGTCGCATAGTGTAATTGATCTTTTTATATCCATGTCATTAATTAATTTCTATTTTACAACCCTTCAGTCAGGATTACGGCCTAGCTTCTCACACTACCCATGTTGTGTGTGTTAATTTTTTATAAATGAGTGGCGGGACGTACAGTTTAAAGTCGACTTCGAACGACAGATTTTTGAGAAACCTTTCATGGCAATCTTATTTATTCTCTAAGTTTTTGCCAGAAATCTGCTTTCATATTTCGTTTCGATGTCTGACCTGGGGTTTGAACCGTGACTTTAGGTCTAATAAGCCAACACACTACCTGCTAGACTACGGCGACTTCTGACCAACGTTTAATGGCAGTAAATACAGAGTGATTTGGTCGATTTTTTGAACTTCTCTAAATGGATGAAAAACAAACGTAAATTTAAATTAAATATGGTAAGCAGAAGTAATAAGAAGTGCTTAAAAGTTTAAGAAAAAGATTTTGTTAAAAAATATTTTTATTTCTGAAAACTGAGTTATGGTTAAATTAAAAAAAAAAATGGGCAAGTTCGGTTGCATTAAAGCAATTAAAACATTATAAATGAATAGTTTTGAGTTAATTTTTGTCAATTTCTTTTTCGATTTTGTACGTTTTTTGAGAATTATAACTTTTTTTGGCAGCCTCCGCTGACCAAAATAAATATCTTTTTTTTTAATAAAAAAATTAATAGGTTCTACAAAAGTTTCGACTTATTTTTGTTTATTTATTTATTATAATTAACATAACACAACAAGATATAAATCTTATAAGTGATAGTGCTATGTTTAGAAGCAATAAGATATAAAACAAAAAAAAATAGTATAAATATTAAATTTAAATATAAATAAAACATAAAACAATTTAAAACACTAACAATATTATAGGACTAAATAAAAAAATTTGAAGATAAAAATTTATAACAAAATAAAAATAGTAATATTTACAAAAATCGGTCTGAAAAAGTAAGAATAAATTATTAATTAACCGATATAAACCTAAAATAAAATCACTAAATTCATACAAATGGTTTTAAAAGAGAGCTAATTACGTAAAAAAATTTTATTAAAAGAACAATTTAAATAACTCGTTTTTGAACGCATTTGCATTGCCTAGATTTTGAATGTATTTGTGTTGTGTATATAAAAATGTCGCTGCAACAGAACAGTCTTGATTCGTTGTTGAATAATCTTCATACCTTGGTAGGATCTAATAATTTTTTTTTGATGTTTTAGGAAAGAAAATTGAACACAGTTAACAGTTTTATCCACTGAAATCAGAAGAAATTTTATAATTGAATATTGGATCCCCCATTTTTTAATTGACAATTACATCAGATTCGAAATTAACAACCTCAAAACCCCCGTATATCGATTTTCATCCTTACTCAGTGGTGTCATATAATTTTGGACAGATATGTAGTCATTTTACCTATAGTGCAATCTAGCTGCGACGTAGCCAGTTGGTTGCAAATATAGGTATGTGAGTTTCAAGACGAACTGAAAAATAGTAACATAGTCAAATACAATTTTTTTTTTATTTTTTACAGGATAGGCAATTATCGACTACTTCAAACGAAAAAGTTAGTTAGAGGAAAATTTTGACGAAAAAAGGAATCACCTTCTCAGTGAATAGATGAACACATTAGTTTTGGTTTGCTATTTAAAAATGATTCTATTTCTTTAGAAACTGCTTAGAACAGGTTAAAATTTTAATATCGAAAGGTAGACGGACTTCTATAACAACTGCAGAAGAGATCTCCATAATATTGGTTTCATGTTCAAATGAAATCATTTGTTTTAAATTAAGCATGGTACAGTACGTGAATATTTCAGTCTTTTTTTAAGAAAACAACTGACTACTATGTCCTAAAAATGAAAATAAAACAAATTCCTTTCCTAACGAGAACTTTGCGTTGTTTATCTGAACTTGATTTCGTTCTCTTTAAAAAAATTAAGTACATACATACGTATATACATAATTGGACATTACAACCCTTTAGTCAGGAGTACGACCTAGTTTCTAACACCGCTTGGCGGGACTTATAGTTAAAGTTAACTGTGTACGAAAGATTTTTGAGAAATTTTTCATGACAATTTTATATACTCTCAGAGATCTGAGAGAGGAATCTGCTGAGAGGAAGTCGCCGAAGAAATATTTTTACATATTTTGTTTAGTCTAATAAGCCAACACACCACTCACTAGACCACTGTGACTTCTAAACAAATTAAGTATTTTAAGCAAATGAATGATAAACGTCAAAAGATCTCAAAGTCATCGTCACTTCCCGCAAAACAATGTAATTTCATATTACTGCAAAGAGAAGTGAGATGGAGTTAAGCTGTGGTTGATAAAAAGCATTACATGAATGCGGGTATTTATATTCTATGATTGTTTATCTGGCATCTAATTTCTTTAAAATAAATCGAACTACAACAGCACTACCACTGTTGTATTTCTATTGTCGTTCGTTCTAAGAACATAGATTTATATGCTGTTTTCTCTACGAAATCTAAGTTTGTCAAAAGTGTAAAAATTTATATGAAATGTATATTGTTGTCCACTGAGACCGAAGAACTTGTTTTATATTAAGAATGATTCGTTACAACTGAAGTTTTTAATTCACTAAACTACTGGGAATACCACAGTTGACTGAAACGAATATGCAGAACTAAATAAACAGAGATGGTATTATTATTTCATTTCTATTATTTATTCTCATAATTTTTGTTTTTCTCCGTTGACTTGTATTCATATATAAAATGAGCATATACAACAAAAACGAAGCACGTCGTTGCCACTCCGTTTAAAAAAAGCTTGTTTAATTGAGCAGGATTACTCCGGCACTGCCACATTTTTTAAAAAGTTAGCTTTATTTTATCATTAGGTTGTAATAACGAAAATAAGTTAAAGATGACTTTAAAGTACCCTTTAGCTAAAGTTACCTTTAACTAAACCTAACTTTAACGGGGAGTTGTAATAATAGCCCTAACAGAACAAAATCGTATTTATTAACGCGATTCGATTTTAGTTCCATAAAATGCGATTTTACATCTATGCCAAGATTTTGAAATTAGCAAAACAGTCAGGTTGTTGGGAAAAATGAAATCGGTTTTGTATTCGTTGAAAAATTATTATCAAGTTAAGGTTTGATTTAAGAATTTCAAAGTGGAGTTCAGAGTAATTACATTTTAAACGGATGGCATTTTTCTGAAAATATTGATTTTATCTTCAATTCTAATTACGTGAATAACATCATAGAACCCGGACTCAGTATTTTCTAGTACATATATCAACTGATTACAATATGTTAAAAAATGTGTGTATTGCTCAACAAGGACAACTCAACTTAAGACATTAACCCTTTGCACTCGGCACCGTTTCGGACGTTACCTACCAGGAACTCGACGCGACTTTTTAACGAAAACGTACACCCTGGAAACGTGATATTATACAGTGTAATTTTAGAACCAAGTAAGGAATTGTAATGAAATTTGTTTTATATGAATTTGTGGACATTGAAGAACACATACTCACAAAAAAATACAAAAAAGTTGTTATAATTACTTAGCATTGTGATAGCTCTTTTATCCTTCCACGCGAGAAGTGTAATATTATTTTTTCTATGTGCCACCATCTTTGTTGATGAAAATTTTGGTTTTTTAACGTTAAGGGTAAAAAAATACTTTGGGAATAACTAACAGCAAATTACGAAAACACAACACTGTCTTATTACTGCAGAGATCTTTTCTATTCGACGCTTCAGTACGAACTGAGATCTTTAAGAGTTCAGTTAGTCTTGGATGAAGACGCGGAGTGTTTGAAGAGAGTAATCCTGATTTGAAGATCTCCGTTACAAAGATCAATCGAGCAATTTTATAGTAATTGTTATTGTTTATGCAAAGAGTGTAAAGAGAGGAATAACAAACAAAGCAATTGTTGTTGTTTACATAAAGTTGTGAACAGTGGCACACAGAATTGTGCGAATAATAAAGAATTTTAATTAAAACTAAACACAGATTTATTTTTATTTTATTTGCAATCTACGATCTCATATTTTAAACGCTTTTAAAAGGTAATAATGTGATAATATAATGGATTCATGAGCACGTTCCCCAGATTTTAATCGAATGGCAGATATCTCAGGATGTTATCTAAGTCGTTTTTCACCGAAAACTACTAATTTAATGACTTGCGTTCACTAAATATATACGAGTTATTATTTCTGACGATAAGTAGATTTCTATACGCAATTATAAAATGTATTTAAAAGATTTATATAACTTTAGTTTTAACGAAATCATCTTTAATTAATGTCGTAGGGAAAATATTGTCAGCTTGTTTAACGATGTGCTCTTGTCAAATCAAATGTTTTATTTTGAAACAAATCATATCTTCCATCTATGGTTTTAGTTTTACTATATAACATATTCCTCATTCATAAGATTGAAAACGTTCAAATGTGAATATATTCATGGGATTTAGAGAATTGCTATTGCAACTGCATTCGGTATTCTCCTATATCCATATGTATTTATGATTTCGAATACAAACATTTGTATATTTTGAAATTTTTATGTTATTTTTGTGGATTCCATTTGTTTAGCTCTAGAAATGTGAAAATCTTTTTTAAACAGTTCATGGCTCTTAGGATCATTTATGGATGTATTTTTAGTTTGTATACAAAATATTTTTTTATTTGTTTTCTTCTTAGGGGTATAGTTTAAATTGTAACATACATATGTATATGTAGAAATGTATGTATGCATAGTATATACTTTATAGGGCTTTTTCATATGATAAATTGTACATCGTTTACACTACTTTTGCATTATTTTAAATAAATATGAAAATATATTCTCCAATTGTATTTGATATTTAAAATTCACCGAAGAAAGAAATGTAGTGGAAATTTCTTGGGTTTCTTGGAAGTACCAGATTACTGTGTATTTTATCGAACTGTTAGCATCTTTCTCCATGCATAAGATTATTGTTGTATTTAAATTTTTTATTTTTATTAAAGAGGACTACATTTAAAAATTTTAAGCAATATTACTACTATCTAGATATTTGGGCAATTCACACGAATTTATATCGTGTATGTTGTATTGAATACAGTTTTTGTTTGTGAACGCTCAATATTATGTTGTATTGTGTATTTCGTATTCCAAAAGTAAAAAGCGATAAGGAGAAGAAGACCAGTATTCATAATTTTATTTTCAAGCAGCAAAATGAAAGTTTTTGAAAAAAAGGAAATTAATTAATTATCTGTGCGAACAATATAATTTTCAAATGTTAATTGTTGACTCAAGTTACATAGAAAATATTTTGTATTTCTGTTCGTCTTCTTGATTACTGGCATTTACATAAACTGATAGATTTTTATATGAAAATTATCAACAACAAGCATACACTGTTGTATTTTCGTCCAACAATACACGCCATACAACGATACAGGGGTTTGTGTGAATTTCCCAATTATCTTTTGAGGTAAAAAGGTTTAACGTGACGTATGCTTGTCTTGTAGACAATTACAAGTTCCCCCTTAGGTTAAATGACTCATTGATAAAAAGATTAGGAAAGAAATATACAGCTAATTTAGTTTATTTATAAAAAGTTCGCCTACAGTTATGAAACCCTAATACAATACAAAGTAACCAATATAACCAAACCGTAGATAAATAAACTATTTTTGATTAATCGTATTTATTTTCGATTTCTCAATGGAATATACATATTTATAATAACTGTACAAACATAATTTTTTTGTTCCTAAATATCAACTAAATAGTAACGGGTGATTTTTTAGCTTTTATCTTTTTGGCAACACTGGTTTAAATAGCTCACGCACGTTTCGTGTTTTGTTTCACTGTCAAACATCTTCAGTTAGGTCTACCATGAATCGTCTTACAAACGAACAACGCTTGCAAATCATTGAATTTTATTATCAAAGTGCGTGCTCCGTTAAGAAAGTTCATCGCTCGCTTCTTCCATTTTATGAAGCGGCTATTCGGGCTATTGTGACTAAATTTCGCACCAAATTTACATTGTTGGACATTAAACCACCAACACGTTTACGTAGAGTGCGAACTGAAGAAAATACCGCAGCTGAATCGGCCAGTGTTAATGCTGACCATCAATTATCGATTCGTCGCAGTTCGCAGCAATTGGGCCTCTGTTACTCAACAACGTGGAAAATTTTGCGGAAGGATTTAGGTGTGAAGCCTTTCAAAATACAGCTAGTTCAAGAATTGAAGCCGAACGACCTACCGCAACGCAGACTTTTTGGTGAATGGGCTCTTGGAAAGTTGGTGAAGATCCACTTCTTTATCGGACTTATTGATAGGCGATTTCGGTGAACATTTTATTTCACGTTCGGGACCGGTCAAATAGCCGCCTAGATCGTGCGATTTAACGCCTTTAGACAATTTTTTGTGAGGCTATGTTAAAGCTCATGTCTATACAGACAATCCCGCTTCAATTGACACATTGGAAGACAACATTGAAGACAAACATTTATTCATGAGATACGGGCCGAAATGTTGGAAAGAGTATGCCAAAATTGGACTAAGCGGATGGACCATTTGAGGCGCAGTCGCGGTCAACATTTGCATGAAATAATCTTCAAACTGTTAAACTAATATAAAATACCAATTTTTTTTATTTAAAATTATTTTAAATTAACATTTTATTTATTTTTAGCCGTAAGGTCTGTCCTTTTTCGAAGCTTCCTTTCTAGTCTTTTCTTTTCGCAAAAATTTCATTACAACTTTAAAACTAATTTTAAAAGCTCGAATCCGATTGGGCAATCATAACTTGTTAAGTAGGAGTTTAGAATCTTTACCCTTATTGGTCAATCAATACGTTGCCACTGTTATTAGAAAGGTTTACGGAGTAATTACTTTATTAACGTTGCCACTGTTAATAAAAGAGTTCACAAAGTAATTACTCGTTATAGCTTCGGCCGACCTGACAATCCAATCGACCTCGATTGTACTGTTAATGTTTAACTTAAATAGTTTACAATATTATACTTAAGACTATGTATTAGTATTAAATGTACTGCCAATTGCTTAAAGAAATATAAACGAATAACTATTCAGCTGTACTTTCATTTGTTAGCCATGACTTTATTCTCGAAGCTTCTATAACACCATCATATGGTAGTTGAATTAATTGACAATTTTCAATATCTCTAATCACATAACGGTCATGTGGTAAAACCCTATGAATTACGTACGGACCGCGGTAGTTTGGTATTAACTTTTTATTCGTTCCGCTAGAAGTATCTATGTTACAATATTTCTTTGCCGGTTTGCTATGCTGCTGAAAATGTTGCTGAGAGTATCTTTGGGATTTCTTTGTAGCATGTAAAGCGGAGGACCGAATCTCATTCAAAGTGCGTTCTCTTTTTGCGTCAACCTTTTCCTCAAGAAATTCTGTGAGTTCATCAACAACTTCTCCCCTTTGTAGAACACCAAACAACAACTTACTGGGAGCTCCTTTGACAGTAGAATGCATCGTATTATTAATGGTGTCTTCTACTTTGCCCAACATAATCGACCAATTAGCATGACAAATAGGTTCGGATATTTTACTCAACATGGCTCTTATTACTCTATTTACGCGCTCGACTTGCCCATTTGCCTGTGGAGAAGCGGTTGCAACCTTCACATGTGTTATGTTATTCTTCAATAAATATGCACTAAATTCAAGAGAAGTGAAACAAATTCCGCGGTCAGATACAATACGCCTAGGCCTACTATAATAACTAAAATACTTTTCCAAACATGAAATAACTTCTCTTGTGCTGGTGGAAATTACTGGATACAGACGAACGTATTTCGTAAAGCCATCAATTACAACCAGAATATGCTTTCGCTTTGGTAGAGGTCCAAAATGATCTACATGTATAGTATCGAAAGGGACAGGTCTCTTTGGTATACTATATAGATTATGCTCATTAATACGGACAGGAGCCGAACACATAATACAACGAATACAGTTTCTTATAAATCGCTCCACTTTCTGTTCCATATTCGAAAACCAGTAGTTTCTTCTCAGTTGGGTACACGTTTTCTCTACACCCAAGTGACATATCGTCTCATGAACCAATCTAATGACATTCATTTCCATTTCAGATGGCACAAATAGTTGAAAAACCCCATCTTTGCCTATTCTAAAAACTAACCCATCTCTTAATTCGAAACCTTTTACCGACTCCTTTTCCAATTTCCTCTTCAATTCAATAATCTTTTCATCACCATTCTGAGCTACTTGTACATAGAAATCTATTTCCTCGCAATCAAGTGCCGCGACCAATTCACATTTCCTATGTTCTGACCTATTTTCCACAGCAGCGCAAGCATCAAGCACACTTCCAGTTCCAGCGGTCTGACAGCGGGCATCAACATGCCCCATATTAACACCACCTCGATGCTGTATTGTATAATTATAGTCCTCCAACTCAAGAGCCCAACGCGCGATCCTCGCATTCAATTGTCTCCTGCCTTACGTGAGTGTCAAGGAGTTACAATCCGTAACAATATTAAATGGGATACCCTGCAGATAAACCCTGAAACGGCGTAAGGCATATATAATGACCAACGTTTCTAATTCAAAACTATGATACCGTGCCTCAGCAGCGGTGGTTGCCCTAGAGAAAAACATAACAGGATGAAACTTTCCATCCAGTTGACGTTGCAAAAGTACAGCACCGAATCCAGATGAACTTGCGTCACAATGTAGTGCAGTTTGTCTATTTGGGTCATAAATCGCAAGAACAGGGCCAGACGATAAAATATCCTTCAATGAGTCGAAAGCCCTATAACATTCATCAGTTGGCACATATTCACCATCCAATGTCAGCTGTCTTAAGACCTTCGTAATTTTCGCATGATTCGGCACAAATTTCCTAAAATAAGCCTAAGCACGTCCTCATTTCTGCCTGATTACGCGGAAAAGGGTAAACCCTAATAGCGTTAAGATGAGACTCGCCAGGTCATATTCCCTCAGGACTCACACAATAACCCAAATAATCAATTCTATTATAACCAAATTTACATTTGGTCGCACGAAGACTTAGACATCTCTTCTTCATTCTCCGTAACACTTTAGAAACTAATTCTAGATGTGGACTAAAATCCGCAGTGGCAATTATAACATCATCCATGTAAACCAAATCCCCAAATATATTATAAATGTACCGCTGAAATACGGAAGGTGCATTCTTCAGGCCGAAAGGCATACGCAAATATTCAAACTGACCATATGGCGTCACAAAAGACGTATATTTAATAGAATCTGGAGCCATTTTGACTTGAAAGAACCCGTTTCTTAGATCAAGAATGGTGAAATATTTTTTTCCACCAAGGTATTCTATACAGTCCTCGATAAGAGGCAAGGGAAAATTGTCTCTGACTGTTAATCTATTTAAGGGACGGTAGTCGACACATTTACGCAAGTCTCCATTTTTCTTCCTCACTAAAACTACAGCAGAAGCATAAGGAGACTCACTGGGCCGAATAATATTATTCGCTAACAATTCATCCGTAATTTTCCGCAATTCATTCTTCTCATAATAAGATAAACGGCGAGGCAAAGAGTGAAAGGGAACGACACTTGTCAACCTGATATTCATTTCGTAATTGTAAGTCTCCACCTCAATATCATTTGCCCCAAAATAATTTCTCTGTATAGCATCACGCAACTCTTCGAAATACATTTGACTGAGATCCGGGTTAACGTCAACCGTATTAATATAACAAATACTACTCAACAAATTCTCTAAGCCACATAGGTCAGCAGCATCACAATCAGTTTCGCATAAAAATTCATTTTCTAATTCGCAATCTTTGTTCAAACAACCGGAATCAATTTCAAATTTATTCACGTTACATACTGTTAATTCACTTGCATTACTAATTACAGCTGATTGATTCTTCGTTTTGATTTCCCTATTCAGATCAAGTTCACAATAAAACGGCTGGGTTTCCTCAAGAAATTCATTACTTTTATTCTGAAATTCGTTTTTAAAAATTTTTTGATATAAATTAATATTAAATTTTCTAAGAAAATCACGCCCCAAAATAAGCGGAATAGACATAGTTGTGTCCGGCACAATATTTAAAACTATTTTCTCACATTGGTTATTAAAATTGATATTTGCTTCTGTTGTTTCTGCCATGAAAAAGTTTCTCAAAATTCTGTCGTTCGGAGTCGACGTTAAACTGTAGGTCCCGCCACTCACGTATAAAATTAACGCACACAACATGAGTGGTGTGAGAAGCTAGGCCGTAATCCTGACTGAAGGGTTGTAATGGCTAATTATGTATGTATGTATGTTCTGTTGTTCCATAAGTCATCAGATCAGTTTCGCCAAGAACGCGGTACATAGATTTCATAGCGACAATGTCAACATTAAATGGAACAAAAGACTTCCTCACAAATTTAGTCGGACTACCGGTATCAAAAAGAGAAATATGATTTATAAACTGTGTGCACTTGACCCTACTGTCACAAAAGGCAATACTTACATTATTAACGGTTTTTATAAAATTTCCATAAGCATCATCAGTGGCATCGGTTTCATCAGCATTTACAGCAGCAACTTCTTTCTTATGTGTTGGCAATAACTTCTTAGGGTTGGTGCAACTACGATGTTCATGTCCCATTTGCCAACAGCGGAAACAGCTACCATTGGGTCGTCGATCATATGGGCATTTGCTTTGATAGTGCCCCATCTGTGTACAGTTGTAGCATCGTATTTCAGTTGTATCTGAAGCAGCAGAAGTATATTCAATTAGTTTTGTTGGTAACATTTTGGACTTTGATTGAGTGGCATCACGGTTTATGGAGGATCGGTTTGCACGACGTTGCTCATATAAGTCCAAAGACTCTTTAAACTGTTCCATCGTACGAGCATTCATTAACAAATATGATTCTGGGCTGTTGTCTTGCATGTCATCAATAATAAAGCCAATTAATTCAAATTCATCAATGTCGCTGCAGCGAGAAGCGATGTTTTCCATCTCGAGAACATAACGACGGATGTTATCTTTCTTGTTCCATTTATAAATGGCCATAATTTTATAAATTTCGCCGCGATTTATTGCACGACCAAATTCTTTAATTAGAACCTCTTTTAGTTGGGCATCAGATTTGGCTCCATCGGCATAAGTTTTGGCATAAACTTTTTGGGAAGAACCACTGGCTTCAGTTTTAGTATTTTCAGCAGGATATTCGAGACTAAACGCAGCAGAGGCTTCCTTACCATCTTTACAAGTATTTGCAGTGACTGCGGTTTCATACAACTCACGAAGTCGGGCAGACGAAGCATTTGTCGAAATTTCCACACCAGCATTTTTTAATTCATCTAATAGCTGTTTTTTAGATATACGGGTCATCAGTTTTTAATTAATTTAGACTTTACCCCACACCTGAGCTGTTAAACTAATATAAAATACCACTTTGTTTTATTTAAAATTATTTTAAATTAACTTTTTATTTATTTTTAGCCGTAAAGTCTGTCCCTTTTCGAAGCTTCCTTTCTAGTCTTTTCTTTTCGCAAAAATTTTATTACAAATTTAAAACTAATTTTAAAAGCTCGAATCCGATTGGCTAATCATAACTTGACGAACTTCGTTAAGTAGGAGTTTAGAATCTCTACGCTTATTGGTCAATCAATACGTTGCCACTGTTAATAAAAGAGTTCACAAAGTAATTACTCGTTACAAAACATTAAGTACTATCGATTCAAATAAAGATTTCATGCATTTTTCTGAATTTTATGTTTTTTTTTGAAAATTTTTCTTATAGCTCTTAAAAATCACCCATTACATTTTTACATAGTAATGAAACACAGTGTAGCTTCTTTAAGTCAACAGAAAGTGTTCGGATAATTGTAAAATGTTCACTGAACATACTTATGACAGTGCTGCATTTTAAGTTCTACTCAATATTATAACAATTTTCGTATTTATTGCGATTTACGCAATAAAGGTGCATATCTGAACACCGTATTACGTTTTTGTTTACTTCAATTTTTGTTTAATCTATACATTTATTATTATTACTTACTTGCATTAAATACCATTTTTAATTTTCGCTTAAAACAGAAGTGAAAACTGTTTCTAACCATCTTGAAGAAAATTAGACGACGTTAGTCTATGTTACTTTATTTCTCAGTTGCAGTTGATTTTGTGTTTGTATTAAGACCGCAGGATTTTTACAGGAACGTGCAAAAACAAATGATATTCGCCACTTGAATTGCAGAATTAATTAACACATTGAAAATAAAATAAAAAATACAGCGAAAAACACATTGTGGGCATAAAGCCAACTAAAAGAGAAAAATCTAAAAAAAGAAGAAAAACTATTATCTGTGATAATTTTTGAAATTGTATAATGTATAATCCCTTTATAGGGATGACTATGCGGCATAGCTGTCACATAAATAAAGCACCAAATCGTCAAATATTAGGAAAAAATCGTCAAAGACGTTTATGGAAATCGTAAAAAGATTAGGTTATGTTAGGTTAGGGGACGTGTACTTGTCAATTAAGACCAGTACATTACCCGGAGGTCGAATTGACCCATTGTACAACGTCCTAGTTTCTCAAAACACTTATGTTGTGTGTGTTAGTTTTATACATGAGTGGCGCGACCTACAGTTTAAAGTGGACTCGAACGACAGATTTTTGAGAAACTTTCTCAGAGTTTTTGCCAGAAATCTGCTGAGAGGAAGTCGCCGAAAAAATACTTTTTGTATTTTGTCTTTGATGTCTGGCCTGGGGCTCGAACCGCGGCTTTGCGTCTAATAAGCCAACACACTACCTACTGGACTACGGCGACTTCAAAAAAAGCGTCAGAAAAAATAGACATAAATTAAAGGTTAAAAACATTGTTGTGAAACATATAAAGTTAAGTAAAAAAATTAACAATAAACTTTAAAAACGAGTGTTTTATACAATATATTTGTCTGTTAAAGTCAGCTACGTATTTAAAATATATATATATACATATATGTATATATATATATACATGTTAGAATTGAACATCTAAATCAAATCAGATACAATGTTAAAGGCGAAGCAGCTACGATTTCTAAGTTTTAAATAATTTTTTTATATAATATTGTTTCTAAGGAATTTAGTTTAATTTAAATTAACTTGGCTTAATACTCTCTCTACATTAGCTGAAGAATGTGATAATACCAATATTTTTTAATAAGTTTAGTCAAGGCTGAAAATTAAAAGTTACCATCCCTCACTTTCATTCGAGAAATTTTATATAATTTTCAGGAAAAAATTGTTTAAGGTATAAACAATCTGTCTCAGTGATGTTTATTGACACATCAGATCAGCAATAATATTGCATCATATAAATCTATGGGTGGTGTAAATATTAGGGAGTCAGAAGCTCTTGACGTTCTGAGCATGAAAGTTCAATGTGGTTTTCGCTGGAACCGACACATTTTTCAGTGCCTTAGCTTCTTACGACGGTGCAAGAAATACTTCACTTCATCTCATCTTGATACTATTTACACCACTTACATCCGAAAGAAAATGGAATACAACTCTCATATATGGACCTGTGCCCCAAGGCCTATTTTGAGACTTCACAACCGAGTACAGGAGAGGGCGAAGTTGCTCGTTAATGACGTTAGGGTATCGAACTCTATTGATTCATTGGTGCATCGTTGCAATGTGGCTTTTGTTTCATTGTACTATCGCTATTACAACGGATTTTGCTCGAGCGAAATATAGGGACTTATCCCCACTAATCTGTATTCCTATTTAACACTCGATGGCGAGCACATCCGTATGTGGCCGGTGGATCGCACACTGGATTACAGACAAAATTCGTTCTTTAGTCGAACTATTCGTATGTGGAACTCCCTTTGTGCAGAGGTTGTAATTTTTTTGCTTTTAAGGGATGAAAAAGGCATAAAATACCGAAATATCATCACAGGTGTTCGCAAATAACTTAAAACTAAAATACTTCACTCCTCGTTATTACTAACCTCAATTTGCAATAGTAACAATTGCAAAGCATATACAAAGCTTAAAGTGCCTTTTAATAAAATAAAGTAAAGAATGTGATGTAAATTTCTAATTTCCAAAAATCGTCAAAATAAGGCTATAAATCGTCAAATCGTATTATGATATTTTTGGGACTCAAAATCATCAAATCTGCCAGCTATGCTATGGGGTCTTAAATATTACCACGGGGTTAAAATATTTCTTCAAATTAGAATAGTATGATCACAGATTACTAGAGTGGATTTTATAATTTTTATTATTGTATTAGATTTATTTGATATCCACATGTTTACTATCTCTAATATTTAGTTGCTAACCCCCTTAACGAATGCAGTTGAACAAACTGTATGTACTTTATACATATATGTATATGTTTATATAAACAAATGAAACAAATGACTTCCTCACAACGCATACTACAAAACCAAGTAAATTTTCTGTTGGATAAATTCCTATGAGCGTGCAGTGGTAAAAGTTCAAAGACTAAATAAAGATGATGGATATTCGAAATTATAATTTAATTTATTAAATTATAAAAATTTATTCTTTATTGAATGAAAGTTACAATTGGAATGAAAAAATACATTTTGGAATAAACGATTTTAAAGTCATAAATTTTCTTTTACAGAAAAACTACTTTGTTTACATTTGGATTGAACAAGTATTTTTCTAACAATCTCCCACACCAACCAAATGTATACAATTACAACAATTACAATTAATATTTAAAATTCAATCTTTAAGAGCCTACACCCGTCTACATGTTTCTGCTTAGCCAACGTCTTTGTTAAAATATCAGCTGCATTGTTATCGGATGTAACATATAGTAAATCGATTTCTTTTTCTTCATATTTATCTCGTACATAATTGTATCGAATATCAATATGCTTACTCTTCTTTTGTACTGTAGGATTCTTCACCATAAATGCTGCAGATTGATTGTCACATAACATAGAAGTAGGTTTACTAACATATTGTAAAAATCCAAGCTCTTCCAATAACCCACGAATAAAAACTACTTCTTTAGCTCCCTGACATAAAGCTATATATTCAGCCTCCATAGTACTTAGTGCTACAACAGGTTGTTTACGAGACTCCCAAGCTACTGGACCACTCGCCATTAAAACCACATGGCCAGAATAGGATTTTCTGTCGAAAGTATCACTGCGCCAGTCTGAATCTGTAAAACACAAAATATCTTCTACTTCTGAAGGCTATGAAATTTTACAAACAGGATTCTTCTTTAGGTATCTCAACACATATTTTGCAGCTTGAAAATGTTCTTTATGTGGATGAGTATTAAATTGAGATAACTTAGAGACAACATGTATTAAATCTGGTCTAGAAATAACTGCCAAATACATTAACGCTCCAATAAGACTTTGATAGTTGTATGTGTCTAAATTCTCACAATTTTCTGCGCATTTTTGAGTATTGTTCCACTTGCCCAAGGTGTTGCCGCCGGCTTGCAATTCGTCATATTCCATTTTTCTAATATCTCTTCAGCGTACTTCTTCTGATGAATGGATATACTGCCCCGTGGACCATCACGACTAATTTCCATTCCAAGGTAAAATGATATCGGTCCTCTATCAATTACATCTACCGAATTATTTAAACTTGATATAACATTTTTCATTTCTAATTCACTTGAACATGCCAATAACATGTCATCGACATATATAAATTATTTCTGCTTCTTCTTAAGTATACGCAGGTATCGTGTTTACATCTCTGAAAATTCATTTCTATTAAGATTTCATTTACACGCTTGTTCCATTCACGTCCTGCTTGCTTTAATCCGTAGAGAGACTTTTTTAATTAACAAAACTTGTTGGGATATTCCTTGTTTTCAAACATTTTAGGCTGAGACATATAAATCTCCTCTTCTAAATTTCCATTTAAGTATGCTGCAACTACATCAACATGATTAATCAATAATTTATGCCTTGCTGCCAGCGCTAATATTAACCTTATAGTTGAGTGTCTTACTACCGGTGCAAAAGTTTCATAAAAATCAATACTATATTTTCGAGAGCACCCTTGAGCTACTAGACACGCTTTATATTTTTCAATTGAACCATCTGCATTATGTTTTAATGCAAATACCCACTTGCATCCGATAATGTTTTTCCCTTCGGGCTTATCTACTAAATCCCAAGTTTTATTTCTAATTAACGATTCGTATTCAGCTTTCATAGCCTTTAGCCATTTATCAGAATCGTTACAATTTAAAACCTCGTTAACAGTTTTGGGACTATCAATGACTGAGTTTACCATTTGCGTTCCATTTTCTGTACAACAAATTTTTATTGGTCTTCCTTTAGCTCCTGTTCTTATCAGTCTAGGCCTGTCACGTTTTTATTTCCCGCACTTAAAATTTCTTCTCTTTCTGAAACACTAGTTTCTTCAGTAATCTCCATGTCCTCTTCCTTATCTTCTTGTTCGATTTCATTTTCTTTTAACTGCTGCTCATTAATCTCACTATTTTCTTGATGTTTGTCATCAGATATATCTTGATTTTTATTTCCAAAACATTCAAAAATTTCATTTTTACTTACGTCATTTATTTCGTTTTGCGAATTAACTTTTTCGAATGACCTTTCGAAGAATAATACATCCCGAGCAATATAAATTTGCCTTGTATTCGTATTGTATAAACGATATGCTTTTGTGTACAATTGATAACCAACGAATTTCATTTTTATACCTTTTGGCAAAAACTTTCCACCTTTGGATTTCGGCCCCTTTTTAAGTACCACGTCGTCACAACCAAAAGTTTTTAAATGTGATACTGACGGCTTTTTTCCACACCATCTTTCATACGGGGTAACACCCCCTAGAACCTTCGTAGGAAAACGATTCCTTAAATATGTGGCTGTATTTATGGCTTCTCCCCATAAACTTTGTGGTAAACCAGAAGAATTTAACAAACAACTTCCCATCTCAACTAGAGTTCTATTTGCGCGTTCTGATACTCCGTTTTGTTGTGGTGAATAAGCGACAGTAGTTTGATGAACAATTCCTTTTTCCGAACAATATTGTTGAAACTTTGAGTTAACAAATTCTTTACCGTTGTCACTTCGAATAATTTTTATTTGACGGCCTGTCTGCTTCTCCACGAGACCAGCAAAGTTTACAAATGCATCAAATGCATCGCTTTTTTGTTTAAGAAAATATGTGAAAATATATCGCGAATAGTCGTCGATAAACGTGATGAAATATGAAGATCCTCCCACAGACTTGACACCTATCGGTCCGCACAAATCTGTATGAATCAGTTCCAGGACATCACTCGTTTGCACGCTTGAATAACTTTTATATGGTCTTGCACTTATCTTGTTTTCTGCACAAGTAAAACAATCTATAGACGTGACCATTTTTATATCAAGTCCTTTCACCATTTTTCTGTTGGCCAATTTATTTAAATCATTCACATTGATGTGACCAAATCTTTGATGCCACTTTTTGCTAGTATTTTCATCAATTACGCCATTCACAACTTCAAAATTTTAAATTTTTTCCAAATTTACAATAAACATACCTTCCACCAGGTCAGCCGTTAAAATATGTATATTTTTCTTGCTTTTTACAGTTGCTTTATTCATAGCAAAATGGACTACATGACCAGCTTTAATAACTTTGTTTATTGATAGAAAATTCGAATGTAATTGGGGTACATACTGTTTAATGTTTGATGTCGTGCTGGTTCGTTTTTTAATTGTTCCTTTAATTTTGTTTGAAATAAAATATTTTTGGTTTTGTTGTTTTTGTAATTTTAATTTGTCTAATTTATTAAATTCAATATGTAGTTTTTATGTTATTTTATTTACAAAATTGTTTTGTTTTAATTTGATTGTGTTTAATTTCAATTTATGTTTCTATTATATTGTTTTTGTTCACAGTTTTTACTTTGTTTTTGTTCTTGTTTTTTTGTTTAATAAAAAAGGGTCACAATATTTGTTTTTAATTTTTTGGATGTTCACTGTTTAATTGTCGAAACTAGAGTGAGTCTATGCAAAAAACACTTTAATGTTAAGTAGTAATGAAAAGAATATTGAAAAGAATGCAAGAGACAACAAAGCATAAAAAAGAACCGCTAATATTCTAAAGGGTGTTCCTTCAAATGATGTTAACGTTGAACATTCCGGCCCCCATGACTTGGTGAAGTTTACCACTGGTTTTGAACAGGTCCTATTTGTGGGTTGTGGGTCGGTAAGTTGCAAAGCCTCATGAAGTTGTTGACAGATATGGCATCATGATGTACGTTAACGTATACTGCAAGAAAATCGCCAATGTTTGAGGTGTTGAGATTGTTGGGATGCCATACCTGTAAGTATAAAATTAGAACAATATTAGTGTATGTAAATGGTTAGGGGTTATATTAATTTGCAAACAAAACCACAATTTTTGTAATTGGTCTGGTGATGACTCCATTTTTTGTTTTGATGTCTACAACTCTACAGTTTTGGTCAGCTCCAAGATGGGTTTTGATGATTCGACCCATTTGCCATTCATTGGGTGGCAAGTTGTTGTTTTTAATGACTACCAGATCGTTGATTTTTACGTTGTCCCTCTGAATCTTCCATTTATATCTACGTTGAAGTTCAATCAAGTATTCGGACTTCCATCTTTGGCAAAATGAGTGGTAGATGACCTTTAGGCGTTTCCAGCGGTTGATGAGATTCAGATTTTCGTTGCTTACATCTGGTTCAGCTGGGGTCAATAATGCACTACCAATAAGGAAGTGTCCAGGGGTCAATGGATTAAGGTCATTTGGGTCATCGCTAGCAGGACTTAAGGGTCTAGAATTTAGGCACGATTCTATACGAGCAAGAATTGTAGATAGCTCTTCAAATGTGAATTTCATGTTCGGTATCATCTTTTTGAGGTGCGTTTTGAATGATTTTACACCGGCTTCCCAAAGGCCGCCCATATGTGGGGCTCCTGGGGGGATAAACTTCCAATTAAAATTTTGATGACTAAAATGATGGGTCACTTGATTTTGAAGAGTTTTTATGAATTCTAGACGGTCTTTCCTTAGAAGTTCTGCTGCTCCGACGAAATTTCCTCCATTGTCTGAGTAAATGAGTGCGGGAAATCCACGTCTTCCTATGAAGCGGGAAAATGCTGCTAAGAACGATTGGGTCGATAAATCACTTGCTGCTTCAAGATGTACAGCTTTTGTGGCGAAGCATACAAATATGCATATATACCCTTTTGTAATAAGCTCGGCCTGTAAAATTTTTGATGTCAAAAGGTCCTGCGTAGTCTAATCCAGTTGTAGCAAAGGGTCTTGATAATGTTGTACGTTCTGGTGGTAATGAAGCCATGATTTGATTTTGCGTCTGTTTTTTGTACAAAACACACGTTTTACAGTTGTAAATTACGCTTTTGACCAAGGGTTTCAATCTGAATATCCAATATTCTGTGCGTAGGACTCGAACCATTAGTTGGTTTTCTCCATGAAGGGTAATTTTATGTGTAAATTCCACTAGTAGCTGTGATAGCTTCGAGTTATGAGGTAGCAATATTGGGTAGCGTTCATTGTACGTTAATGCAGGTGATTGCGCTAATCGCCCATTGGCTCTAATAATGCCATGGTGATCCATGAAAGGATTTAAGGTCAAAAGACTGCTGGTTGGGGATATTTTCTGCTTGAGTTTCAAATGTTTGTGCTCATCTGGAAAATGATTTTGTTGCGTCCATATGATGAGTCGATGTTTGACGAAATCTATTTCTTCTCGGGTGATTTCTGCTGAAGATACGCGAAGATGGGTTCGGTTGCTTCCAGTATTTCTCCATAATCGTATGACATAAGCGAGTACTCGATAAGCTTGTGATAGGTCTCAAAATCGATTTAATGGGTCTTCGCGTGTTGTGGTTGTAAATGCTTTTACAGTTTTAGCTTCTAGATTTGTGTCACCTGTTTGTGTTGGTATCGGCCATTGATTTTTAGGCAATTTTAACCAGGAGGGTCCAAACCACCATAAGTTGTGGTTTTCCAGTTCTTGTGTAGTACATCCTCGGCTGGCTACATCTGCTGGGTTATCCTTTGAGTCGATATGTTGCCAATTTTGATTTCCAACCTTATCCAGGATTTCAGAAACACGATTTCCAACGAAAGTGTTCCATGAGCAAGGGGCTTTCTTTAACCAGGACAGCACGATTGTTGAGTCGGTCCAATAATATGCCTTGATATTTTGAATTTGAAGATTTTGTATAAGTCCACATGCAAGTTTTGCCAATAATACGGATCCACATAGTTCTAAGCGGGGCAAAGATATTTGCTTAATGGGAGCTACACGGGTCTTTGAAGCCAGAAGAAATGTGAATACTGAGTTTCCTGCTTGTATTCGAACATAAAGAGTCGCAGAATAGGCTTTTTCTGAAGCGTCACTGGAACCGTGAATTTCCACATTACAATTCGGGCTAAATTGGATCCAACGGGGAATTTTCAATATGTTTATTGTCGGGCAGTTTTTTATGAATTTTTGCCACTGTAGACAAGTCAAGGGTTTTAATATGTCATCCCAGTCGACTTTATCCAACCAAATCTGTTGCATAATTAGTTTTGCTTCAACTATTATTGGAGCTATCCATCCACAAGGGTCAAAGAATTTTGCAATTGTCGATAAAACTTCTCTTTTCGTGTAGTTTTCTTTTAATTTGACATCTGGTGCTGTAAATGTAAATGCGTCTGAAGAAATGTTCCATTTGATCCCAAGAGTTTTTGTTCCAGTGCTTTCTGACAAATTTAACCAATCGAGAGGTAGGAGGGTCTCATTTGGTAAGTCTTGTATAACTCGTGGGTCTTCATCAGGTCAAATCCAGCAGATTTTAGAACTGTTGTAAGTTCTTTTCTTGATTTGATGGCGTCGTTTAATGTGTGACCACCTGCTAAAACATCATCCACATATATGTTTTGTTGTAGAGTTTTTGATGCGAGAGGGTGAGTTGATTTTACATCTTCAGCTAGTTGAAGAAGGGTTCTAATGGCCAGAAACAGGGCGCAATTGACTCCAAAAGTCACTGTCAGGAGTTCGTAATCCTCAATAGGGTCCTTTTCTGATTGCCGAAATATATCCTTTGATATTTGGTTTGAGTCGGATCAATGAGTATCTGTCGATACATTTTTGTGATATCTGCGTTGTACACAAAACGGAAGAATCTCCACTTCAATATCAGAAGCACCAAGTCCTGTTGAAGTATGGGTCCTGGATACAATATGTCATTCAAACTCTTGTTGTTTGAAGACGGGCTCGAAGCGTTGAAAACTACTCTAAGTTTCGTTGTCAGACTTTCGGGTTTTATTACTGCATGATGTGGCAGGTAATAATTTGGGTTTGTGTTGATTTCCAGGGGAGAAATTTTCCTCATATGTCCTAACTCGAGGTACTCAACAATTACTTGGTCGTATTGTTTTTTGAGTTCGGGTTTCTGGCTAAGTATGCGTTCCATTCTCAAGAACTGTGCCATAGCTATGTTTCTCGAAGTTCCTATTTCTTCGCTATTTTTAAAGGGTAGGGTAACGATATACCTTCCTGTGTCGTTTCTTCGTATTGTCGACATGAAGTTGTTCTCGCAAAATGTGTCCTCATCTGACCTCAAAACCCGTTTTGGGGTTTCCTCCACCTCCCAAAAGCGTGTGAGGATTCGGTCAAGGGACGTAGTGTTGAGTAATGACACTGTTGTACTAGGTTGTGTCGTTGTTGAAATTGGTCCCTCCACAATCCAGCCAAATACTGTTTTTTGTGCCAAAAGGGATCCAATAGACCGCATCGGTGTGTCCATGCAATATATTGAGTGGCCCAAGTCTAGGCATATAAGCACGTCGATGGGTCTGTTTTGATTGAATTGAGGATCTGCAAGTTCTAATTTAGCAGTATCGTTGAAATGTTGCAAATCTAAAGTTTGTGGTGGTAAATTAGATGGAAGAGTCTTCAGGACTGGTGCCCAGACTTCTAATTTAAATTGTGAATGCAACTTGGAGCAATGATTGAATAAACATGCTTTAGTTGAAGTCTCTGAAAATGTTTGGTTCAAGCCTGTAACATGAACTAAATTTCGTTTGGTGGGCAAATTTAGTCGATTTTTCAACTTTTCTGACATAAAAGTTGATTGTGAGCCAGGGTCGATGATTGCTCTTGCCTGGTACTTTTCGCCTCTAGTTTCGATCAGTACAATTGCAGTAAATAACAACGTCTCTTTCTCATTGGGAGATTGATCGAGATGTTTGCTCTCTTGCAGTGTCAAGGAAGTGATATTTGGTATGGAGAAGTTTGATGCTGATGTGGATTGTATATTGGTATTTTGTGCTGCGATGCTCCTGCTAGAGTTGTGTTGTGTCTTTGCCTACATAATCTACAACTGAATTTACTTTTACAGTCCTTAACACTGTGGTCAATAGAGAGGCAATTGTGACATGAATTTGTGACCTTTAAAATGTGAATTCTGTCGTTAACGTTATTCTCTAAGAACTTGGGGCAAGACCACAATTGGTGAGACTCCTTACAATGTTGGCATTTGTAATTTGAGTCATTTTTCTGTGCCCTTTTGTGTTTAAAGGTTTTATATTTTTCGACCCAGTTTCATTTTGGGTTGTGTTTATGTGAAAAGTATGAACTCGTTTTGGCCTTGATTTCAAATTATCTCTTCTCGATTGTTCTAATTTTGAATTCGATTGTGTGATGGCCGCTATGGATTCTAGAGTCTTAGAATTGTGCGTCAAGAAAGTATCGAATTGTTCCCAAGTCGGAACTTTTGTAATTTCTTTAAGTGAATTTTGAAATTCCTTTAAAAGAGTCCGAGGGAGCTTTGTTGAGCAAATGTATACCAGAAATAGGTCGCATGTGGCGGTTTCTATGCCTAAAGCATTTAACGCCTGAATGCATCCATTAACTGTTCGCTGAAGTTTTTGAATCGATGAGCCTGAGTCTTCAGCTACGTTCGGAAGGTCAAATAAAATTTTTAATTGTTCATTTACTTGGATCCGATTATTCTCGTATTGGGCTACAAGGTTTTTCCAGGCTATGTCGAAGCCTTCGTTAGTCAATGGGGCATTTGAAACTATTTTTCTAGCATCTCCTCCTGTCTTTTGTATCAGATGAAAAAGTTTCTCAATTTTACTAAGTCTAGAATTATTTATGTATAATGCTGTAAAAAGATCGCGGAAAGTAGGCCATGTCACAAAATCTCCATAAAATGTGTCCGTATCGCAAGGTGGTAGCCACACAAATGAGATGCCATGCTTTTCCTGTGGTTGAATTTCAACATCAGAAATCCGCTCTTCTTTCTTTGGACTCGATAGGGCTTGAATTTCTGCATTAATTGACCCTAAACACGTTTTGTAGGCAGAAAAACCTTTTCTTTATCTTTATCGATGGGTTTTTCTTTGGAATCTTTTTTTGTGTCCCTACACTCTCCATACGTCCTTTTGACTTGTATCCACAGAGAATCAAGTTCGACCCGAAGTACCTCAAGGGAGTGAATGTTGTTTTCGGCCGCACTTTGTGTATACTCTATTTCAAAATCCAAAAGGTCGTTTGTACAATTTACAAATTTATCGAGTGCCATTGTTTAACCGATGAATTAAAATTTAAAACGATCAAAATAAGGGTCAAATTGAAACAAAAAAGTCCCTGCTAGCGATTTCACAACAAGAATTATCAAAAATAATAATTAATTTCAAGATTAATTGTTAATGTGAAGGTATTTTGTTTACCCAGTAATTTTTTAAAAGAAGTATGGGTGGTAACCCTTTTCGTTTTTCTACTTCTCTTTCTTCTTTTAGTCACCCGCGACAAAAAATTATAAGAGCGTATACTTGTAATAAAGAGTTTGTGTTTCTCTTTATTGTCTTATTTTTATTATTTTTAGTACTTACTTATCGTTGTAGGGTCTTTTTTATTTAAGTCGCTGCTTTCCAATTTGGATCTCTTCTTGTTGCTTGTTCTTTTGTTGTATTGTTGGGTCTTTTTTGTTCTGCCATTGCACTTGTGGATTGTATTTTTTCCAAAAAAATTAAACTGTTTTTAAACCGTTATGTATTTTGTGTGACTTTTAATATTCTTCAATTTTTAAGGAATTTTTGTTCTTGTAAAACACACTGCACTATATCCGGCTCGAAGGACCATAAAATGTTTAATGTTTGATGTCGTGCTGGTTCGTTTTTTAATTGTTCCTTTAATTTTGTTTGAAATAAAATGTTTTTGGTTTTGTTGTTTTTGTAATTTTAATTTGTCTAATTTATTAAATTCAATATGTAGTTCTTATGTTATTTTATTTACAAAATTGTTTTGTTTTAATTTGATTGTGTTTAATTTCAATTTATATTTCTATTATATTGTTTTTGTTCACAGTTTTTACCTTGTTTTTGTTCTTGTTTTTTTGTTTAATAAAAAAGGGTCACAATATTTGTTTTTAATTTTTTGGATGTTCACTGTTTAATTGTCGAAACTAGAGTGAGTCTATGCAAAAAACACTTTAATGTTAAGTAGTAATGAAAAGAATATTGAAAAGAATGCAAGATACAACAAAGCATAAAAAAGAACCGCTAATATTCTAAAGGGTGTTCCTTCAAATGATGTTAACGTTGAACACATACCACACATTGTGTAATGTGAGAGAACAAAAATTTGTTTTTAGTCTTATCTTTCCATAGCCTTGTTCATAAATTACTTCGCCAGATGCCAAAATTATTTGTCTTGTTGATTCTTTAAAATCTTCAAAATATTCTTTATTATTTACCATATGAGATGAGATGATTCTTGTTTTTCTTTACTTCCTCTACACTGAGATCGTATGTGGCCTTTCTTTTCACATCTAAAACATCTAATATTGTTATTATTTTTATTTGCATATGCATCTGTATCTCTCTTCTCATTTGAATAATTTCTTTTATATTGCAAAAGATGTAAAGAATCATTTCGATTATAATTACTGAAATATTGCTTCTTACCTCGTTTAAATACTTTTTTGGAATTTGCAGCAAAAACTTTTTCATTTTGATCATCATTTTTATTACTTTTTCTCATTTCTTCTTCTAAAATTTTCGAAATTAATTTTTCACATTTAGGCAACTCATCACGACTTGCTACAACAAAACTTACCATATCTTCCGGCAGACTGCATAATAATAAAATGGATAAAAGATCATTATGCATTTCGATTCCAATTTACTTTAATCTATTAACTATTGAGATATATTCATTAAGTTGTGATGCAAAACCTTCATTCGAATTAAATTTATAACGTACCAATTTCTTGAATAAATTTACCTTGCTTTGTAAATTGAATCCAACACGTTCCATGCACCTTTTGCCGTTGTACAATTTTTAATATAAATCAACTGATTTGGCTTCACATTTAACGTTATTGTTGCCAGAGCCTTTATGTCCGTTTCCGTCCATTTCCTGGGATTTTCTTTCGGACAAGCCTCAACAATAGTGTGCCACAAATCTAACGTAACAAGCAAACTTTTTACCTGAATGCTCCACGTTGCATAATTTGCTCCATTTAATTTATCGAAACTTGCTACAGCAGACGACATATTCCTTGTTTTTTATCTCCGGATAAAACAATGAAAAACCCAAAACGAAACTGTCTTTCGATTTTAAAAATTCCTGCCGGTAATTAAATCCTTTATTTGTTTCTTCGTTTTATACGCTTCCTGGGCCCATAACCTTTGTTGGATAAATTCCTATGAGCGTGCAGTGGTAAAAGCTCAAAGATTAAATAAAGATGATGGATATTCGAAATTATAATTTAATTTATTAAATTATTAAAATTTATTCTTTATTGAACGAAAGTTAAAATTGGAATGAAAAAATACATTTTGGAACAAACGATTTTAAAGTCATAAATTTTCTTTTACAGAAAAACTACTTTGTTTACATTTGGACTGAACAAGTATTTTTCTAACAGTTTCTATTCATTTCCGCACTACCCTGGCAGACGTATTTAATATCTTGTGAGTTTGTTGAGTCTTCAAGGGAATGGTAGTTGGGCAATTAATTTTTGCTATTCACTTTTCGCACCGCAAATTTATTCATGTTTTTTGTGGTACTAAGTTATTAGAAATAATAAGAAAATAACCAAATCGGATACCAGAAAAACATTCTTTTCTTTTAAGTTTAAATTAAACAAATAAAAAAAATACAAGTTTATGTACGAGTGGTTTTGTATTTAAATAAGTTTTTCTATATTTTATATTATATTATTTATATTTTATCTTTAAATTTTACATGTTGAAAATTGCAGTTGATTCTCAATGATTTTTCTCTTTTAGCATTTTCTGTGGTTTAGTTTAGTTTTTGGTTTTTGAATCGATTTAACTTAACTTGATATTAAGGGAATTAATAAATTTATTTTAAATTATACTGACTGTTTTTTCTTTCCAAAATTTTTTTACCTATGGCTCTTAAATAATCTTGATTTAAATTAATTGTTAATATTTTATTAACCCTTATCTTTTTAAAAGTTAAATTATTTATTTATCTATTATCAGTCATAGCGCAACAAGATAATAATCTTATAAATGAAAGTGCTATGGGAGTAAATCAAAGAAAAATAAGTAGTAATAACAAATCATTGATTATATATGTAATGAAATGTGTGAAATAATGTAGAAATAAAAATGAATAAGAATATGTTATAATCTCGGGAAATAGCAACCGATACAAAAAATTAGGATAAAGAAATGAATGTATGTAAAAAATAAATTAGGAAAAATACAAAGGACAGTATATACAAATAATATATATTAATAATATAATATATTATATATATATTATTATATTATATTATATATATTATATTATATATATAATAGTATAACAATATATATTATAAAGAAAATATAAAAACAAAGAAAAAAATATATACATACATACATACACTGAGATACAATAGAATTTAAAGACTAAATTAGAAAAAATTAATAATTATTAATAACACAGCCCTGCAAATTTTGACTTTTTTGTGCAAATAAGATGGCTTCAGGGGTTTTCGAAGGCATTTGGCGCGCTAAACACGAATCTGGTTTCAAGAGGGTTGAAAACCCAAAAAATAGCGTTTTTGGCCATTTTTGAAACATTGTAGAGCTCAACACTGACGTGCTAGAATCATCGCTATTGTTAGCAATTGACAATTGATCTTTGCTCTTTAAAATGAGCCCAAAGCCAAATTGTTTGCATACACCCTTAAAGTAGGGGGTGGGTTTATGTCAAGGGGTGCAAAAGAAAAAGAAACACATTACGGAGGTCCTTAAAAATTTATTAGATTTACTTGAAAATTGTTACTCAGGGGTTTTTGGGGCCGCTGATTACAGAGCTTCATTCAGTTTTAAAAAATTCAAAATGGCGGCGCCAATATGGCGGTCAAGTAAATCTGATTAATTTTTATAAACCTCGATCGCCATATTGGATCCGCCATTGTGATTTGATTTGACAAGTGAAAAAAAAAATCAGCAATAGTGCGAGTGGTCAAAATTTAAATAAGTGTGTTGGGCCAAATACAAATCTACCCCATACCCCTCTTTTGGGTAGTCATAAGAACATTGAAGATATTTTGCAATCACCGGACGTAAATAAGCAAACTACAACAATTAAAAAAAGTGCAGCGAAGACTGAGAGCAGTGAAAAAGTCCTCACAGGTATGGACCGTTATATCACAATAACGAAACGTAAGTCCAGCCCTAGAGCAGCCTCCACGTTGGAACCACATCCAAAACAGGCAAAAAATACCACTGACAACGCAAACCATTTTGCAATTCTTGCAGAAAAAGAGAAGGAAGACAATACAGCTGCAAAAAAGAACTTCAAACCCCCATCACTGTACCTACGAGAGCCCACTACCAATGCCTTGGTAACTAAGTTGACACAGCTTGTTGGCAAAGACAATTTCTACGTTGTTTCTCTACGAAAGGGTAATATTCAGGAAACCAAAATCCAAGCCAAAGATGAAAAGATTTTTAGAGCAATTGTGAACAAGTTCGATACTGAAAAGAAAAACTACTATACTTATCCACTCAAAAGTGCAAAAGGTTTAAATGTAATCATTAAAGGCATTGACAGTACTGTACCTATTAGCGATATTAAGAATGCCCTTCAATCTGAAGGGTATGAAGTCAAATCAATCCATAATATTTTAAATAAAAATAAAATTCTACAACCGCTTTTTAGAGTCGAAATAGAATTTAACTCGAACAATATAAGGAAAAAAGGTGACAATCATCCTATATATGGATTACGGTATCTTCTAAACCGTCGAATATATGTAGAGGAACCCATTAAACGTAAAGGCCCCCCTCAGTGTCAAAATTGCTAAGAATTTGGGCACACAAAATCTTTCTGCAAATTACCGGCAGTATGCGTCAGATGCGGAGACGTACACAGAAGCAGTGAATGTCCCCACCCGAAAACTGAAGTTAGCTGTAAAAAATGCAGTAATTGCGGTGAAAACCACACGGCTAATTATCGAGGATGCAAAGTATACTTGAAACTCAAAAATAAAGCGGTGGTCAAAAGACCTACATATAATCAGTACCGCGAATCAAACTTCCCAAGTTTACCTCAGCCCACCATTCCACAACAGGCAAACTCCAAAAATGCTGCCCAAACCACAAGTAAATTTCGAGATGCTTTTTCATATGCTGACGCTCTAAAAGAAGGCATTCCAACTGCACATTCGAATTCCCAAAATTCAATTGATACTCTAATCTAAACAATGAGTAATTTTATGGCTAACATGCAGAACATGTTGCAACAGCAGCTGCAAAAACAAAATATGCTTATGCAGATTTTAGTAAATAAGACATGAACGCCCTCAAAATGTGCTTTTGGAACGCGAACGGCTTAAGCCATCATAAAAACGAAGTACAAAACTTCTTATATACTTACCAAATTGATGTCATGCTAATATCGGAAACACACTTCTCGGACAAAAGCTGCTTTAGAATTAATGACTACTACACATATGACGCAAAACAACCTAGTGGTAGGGCATGCGGAGGGGCAGCTATTCTTGTTCACAAGGACATTAGGCACTTTCCATTGCCAGAATTCACCCAAGATTACATTCAAGCAACATCAATCAATTTACCCTACATTGGTGTTACAATATCAGCACTTTATTGTCCTCCAAGACACAACATTTGCAAAGATCAATTCCTCGATTACTTCAACACGCTGGGTCCGAAATTTATTGCAGCAGGTGATTATAATGCAAAACACACATTCTGGGGATCAGGTCTCATTACTCCGAGAGGAAGACAGCTATTGGACGCAGTATCTTCGAACAGAATGGATGCCTTGTCTGCTGGTCATCCTACTTATTGGCCAACTGATCTAAACAAAATTCCGGATGTAATAGATTTTGCTGTAGTAAGAAATATTAGACGTGAAAATCTTCGTATGCACCCGTCATTGGATCTGTCTTCTGATCACTCACCAACCATCCTAACATTTGTGCCTGATACAAACCTACTGGAGCAAAATTATCTTCAGATGAGGACAAATTGGCGGAAATACAAAATGTTCGTAAGCTCGCACCTGCCATCAAATATCTCTTTGAAGTGTGAACAGGAAATTGAATCCGGCGTCCGCCAGTTTACTAACATCTTAACTGAAGCTGCTAGGGTATCTACATCCTCTATCCCTTTGGTAAGAAAACGAAAATTTCCCTGCTCTAATAACATAGAAGCACTGTTACGCCAAACAAGGAATTTAAGACGCCAATGGCAAGAATATCGTTCTCCAGGTCTAAAGTCTCAACTTAATCAGTGCCAAAGACTTCTGCGTGACGCTTTGCAGAAACACAAAGAGTCGAACCTGCAAAAATACTTGCAAAATTTGGACGCAACGAAAGACTCGGAGTACAGTTTATGGAAGGCAGTAAGGAAAATGAGGAGACATACTTTGCATGAATCCCCTTTACGACTACAGCACGGTGATTGGGCAAAAAGCGCAGAACAGAAAGTGACGCTTTTGCCAACTACTTAGAGAATGTTTTTAAACCAAACAATTCTGTTTCTAGTATTGCCCCAGTTACAATCGACGATGTGGTTAGTAGACCGATCAAGTTCCGGCTGTCTGCAGTGATTGCCGTCATCCAGAGCCTAAAGCCGAACAAATCACCTGGTTGTGACAAAATAACTGCGACAATGATTAAAAATTTGCCTACATCGGCCGTGCGTTTTATATTGTTCGTCTTTAACTCTATGTTGCGAATAGGCTACTTTCCTGCATCTTGGAAATTATCTGATTTAGTGATGATACCTAAACCAGGCAAGGACATAACGCAAGTATCATCATATCGTCCAATAAGTTTACTCCCAATACTTTCTAAGATGTTCGAAAAAATGCTGCTTAATAGTTTAATACCGCATATTGATGCCAACGCCATAGTTCCCGACCATCAGTTTGGTTTTAGGCGAAAACATAGCACGATTCAGCAAGTGCACAGAATTACCAATTTAATTAGACGTGCTTTTGAGAACAAGCAGTATTGCTCTGCGCTATTTATTGATATATCTCAAGCCTTCGAAAAGGTCTGGCACGAAGGACTTCTTTTTAAGATCACGCAGTTTTTACCAAAGAATGTGCATAAATTGCTAAAAAGTTACTTATGGGATAGATATTTCCAAATAAAATCAAAAGATGTCACCTCTTCCCGCAGAAAGATATCTGCTGGCGTACCACAAGGAAATATTCTAGGGCCGTTCCTTTACTTATTGTTCACTGCAGATATGCCTACAAGTTTAGTGACACACACGTCTACTTTTGCGGATGATACGGCGTTTTTAAGTATTCATAGAGATTCTACAGTTGCGTCACAAAGACTTCAATCTCATGTTAGTGATTTGGAAAATTGGATGCTGAAATGGAAGATAAAAGTTAATGTTTCTAAATGCATGCACATCACGTTTACACTGAGAAGGGGAAATTGTCCGCCCATCAAGATTAATGGTGTGACAGTACTAGAATATAGTAGTGTAAAATATCTGGGCATCCATCTCGACCGTCGCCTTACCTGGGCTCACCATACAGCTGCCAAAATTACCCAAATCAAACTCAGAACAGCACAGCTTTACTGGCTTATTGGACCTAAGTCAACCCTTGATTTAGAACTAAAACTGCTTTTGTATAAGTCAGTATTGAAACCTATTTGGCTTTATGGTATCCAACTGTGGGGAACAGCCTCACCATCCAATGTTGAGAAGCTGCAAAGGCGGCAATCTAGACTTCTTAGAATAATAACAGGTGCTCCTTGGTATATGAGAAACAGTAACATCCACAAAGATCTGAAGGTGCCCTTAGTTCGAGAGGAAATAAAAATAGCAAGTGTCAATTACATCTCTAGGATTACAGAATATCCCAACCGTCTTGTAAGAGACTTACTTGTATTCGAGGGTCACAGACGTCTCAAAAGGGTTCAAACAAATGATCTGATCAGATAAATTTACTTTTGATGTGCACTTTTAGTTGTACGTTGCAGTGGCAATAACAACTTTTATTATTGTATTATTTTGGGTTAAGATTTGAATACTTATTGTAAATTCTGAAAGGAAAGATTCAATAAATAATATATGAAAAAAAAAATAGTATTCCAAAGACTGATGGTGTGTATAAAAAACTGGCGTTGTGACAAAAGAGTCCTATATCTATGTTGGATAATTTTCATACCGCGGTTGGATCTAGAAAATCTAATCCTACTAAATAAGTATGCCTGTTTTAAAGTAATAATCTTATGGAGGAGAATAAGGCATTTAATATTTAATAGATAATCAAAATTAATTCCAAATATCTGGTAACAAAATTATTTTATATGGTCCCGACGTCCCTTAATTAATACATATCTGGTTATATTATTATAAACCAAGTTGAGTTTCCGCTTATCGTTAGTATCAGAGTTTGTGAGAATTTCAGATCCGTATAAGAGAACAGAAATCAAAAACGTTTTAGCCAGTTGCATACGTATGGTAAAGGGAGTCGAATCTATAACAGCCCATAAGTTTCCATGCATATCGTTAATTTTTCCAACGATGACATTAATGTGGTTAGACGAAGTTAGCCGACCATTGAAGATAATACCCTGATTGGATGCTGATTCAACAAAATCAATTTTATTCCCCCTGATAATAATATCTGGCACATCAAATGCTCTCTTAGTTAGGGAGAGCAATAAAAATTTAGATTTAAAGGATTTAATCAAAGTCTATTAGTCCTAGCCCCTTTTGCTAAAGTTTTTTTTCCGCTCAAATCAACTTGACATAGAAACCTTTTGAAAATAATTTATGCGACCAAGACCATTTGTTTTTAATTTTATATGTATTTATTTTATATGTGGTATTAAAGATTTAGGAAGCAAAACATTTAATAAAAGTGTAAAATAAAATCATTACAGTAAAAATACTTTTTAAGTACATCTGTATTTAAAAACGTAGTTTAATAGGTTATTTTACTTTTATAAAGTGCTCGTTTAATGTTTATTCACCAAATGCTGAAGAATTTCTTTAATCTCTTTAAAATATTTTAAAATTGTATCGTCATGTCTTAGTATTTATTTATTTATTCATTGTTTGGTTTCCTGCACAATTCTTGCAACTATAGTGTGTTAATATTTAAATGTTTAGGACTTTAGTCGTCGTAGTCTAGGTAATAGGTAGAGCGTTGACTTTTAGACCATGTCACCCACAAAAAACGAAATATTAAAAAAAAATTTCAAAAAGTTCCTCTCAGCCGATTTCTAGCAAAAACTCTAAGGGACATTATTACAACTTGCCGTTAAAGTTGGGTTTAGTTAAAGGTAAGTCGCCGTAGTCTAGTAGGTAGTGTGTTGGCTTATTAGACGTAAAGCCAGGGTTCGAGCCCCAGGCCAGACATCAAAACAAAATACAAAAAGTACTTCTTCGGCGACATCCTAGCAGATTTTTTGCAAAAAACTCTGAGAGTAAATAAAATTTCCAGAAAAAGTTTCTCAAAATTCTGTCGTTCGGAGTCGACTTTAAACTTAAAACATGTATAAAATTAACACACACAACATAAGTGGTGTGAGAAATTAGGTCCTAATCCTGACTGAAGGGCTGTAATGACCGATTATGTATGTATGTATGTAACTTTAGCTAAAGTGAACTTTAAAGTCACCTTTAACTCATTTTCGTTATTAGAGCCTAATGATAAAGTAAAGTTAACTACTTTGGAGCAATGTCGATAACATTACCTAAATAAAACAAGTTTTTTTAAAACGCAGTGGCAACGACGAGCCTCTTTTTTTGTTGTTATCGCTCATTTTGTTTATATTTGAGGTTGCCATATTGAAAATAATATACAATATGACAAGTTCAAACATAAAATTAACTTTTACAGTTATCAGTAGGATGATCTTCCCTTTAACTTAACGCTCACTTCTACCTTATTGTCCGCTTATAATAATAAAAAACAATTTATCTGCCCATTACAATCCTCCATTTAGTTAACGGTAAGTTGTAATAATGGGCCTAATAAGATTTAGTAAAATTTCAATGAAAAGTCTCTTAAAAATCTGTCGTTCGGTGTAATACTAACAGACATGTGAGAAATTGGGTCGTAATCCTGACTGAAGGGTTGTAATGACCAATGTGTATGTATTACACTAAGATCATTACTTCCATACCTGACAAAAGCTTAACAAAAAAAAGTACGCGTTCGCTTTTAATTCCCCCAGGAATAGATCGAGCAGAAATGAATGATACTTCTTATGATGATTAAGAAAACGAATTATTCTAATACTTTCAATTTCAGCAATTTCCCGAAAACTTTTGAAATCATTACCTATTTAAACAATCAGCTTTTTGACGTCAATACCATCAGTTTGATGATAATTTTTATGACCCACGAAACCAAAAAACTATTAATAATGTAGAATTTTTAGATTTGGCGAAAACAAATCAAATTTCAAAAATAATCTTTTCTCTATCTACGCTGTAGACACTTTTTTGTTTTATGAGTTTTTGACATAAAAAATAAGTTATAATTTTAAACAAAATTTTTGTGTCTAATTGAGCTTTTATTCAAATCTGGCAAAAGGGCTTTGAAATATAGTGAAAATTGCCTCCGCCTGCTCGATGCATGGACGTATTTATTTATCAATTAATTACAATACAATTACAAATTATATTCTAATTATATATGTACGAGCTAAGTAACTTTGACCATATGCTCGATGTAGTGTCACAGACCAGAGTCTCTGGTGGGAATCGATCCCACGACCCTCATGCTAATAGTCTAGCACACTACCCACTAGACTACCAGGGCACCCATCGCTATTTTATTTTTATCTCCATCACTACAGTATTGCATATCATAGCATAGTACAGTATACGTTTGGAAACCAACTTAAGTCATTATTTCGTTATTTATTGTCTTTTTTTAAATGAACACATTTTTGTTCATACATTTTTATACATCAAAGAGCTAATAGTTTCTCTAGTTGGAAGTTCTTGTAGGCCATAAAATGCTTTGTAAGAGTACCCATACATTTTAATAAGCAAAGGAAGAAGGTTTAGACAGGTTTAGATATCAGGCACCCTATTAAGCACTGATGCATCAGCCTTGAGAGTATTCGAGAGAAAAGTCCTACGTAAGATCTTCGGTCCAGTGCGAGTTGGCAATGATTTCCGCATCCGATCCAACAGTTAACTGTATGGGCCCCGCTAAATTTTGATGTCGAAGATGCACCATGTTCGGGAAGGCGGGTTGAAACTGATAAAGACGCGACAAAGGCATTGGTTGATGCGAACCGGCGAATAACAACACGTGAGATTGGATTAACGTTAAATTTATCAAATTCAACAGTTTATGATCACTTGATTGATATTATACGAAAACTATCTTTCATTTCTACAAAAAAAAAGGACAACCGAACAACCCAATTTATCGTTCAGCAGTAGAATACTGTTATGGGAAATTAGTTCTGCTTTTCCAATAGAAAAATTCAAAGATACAAAAACATAATTTTACGTATGATTACAGCTTCGTCATGGTACGTTAAATTCTCATAAATTAACAATGATAAATGTTCTGAGAAATACTTGAGAAACATTATATTAAAAGGGTAACTTTTTAAACTACTGAGAAGTACTTGAACTACTAAAATAAATATAACCAACGACAAAGAGTGAATTTATTCTGTAGAAATAGTACAAATTTGTTTTGTTTTTTGGATACAAGATTTAATAATTTATTGTTGTTAGTCCAATACTTCAATCAATAAATAAATGATGAAATAAAAAATATATTCAGTAAATCAAAATAGTTACAAGAATAATAATAAAATCAATTGCAAAATAATTTTCAACTTTTATTTAGAAAACCGACAACGATTATTTGCTTGGTAAAGTTTTATAAGTGTATTGTAGATTTTAAGTACGTCTAATTAAAAACCAACAACAAATTGACCTTTTAGTTAGTGATATTTTAATTCTTTTAAATGTTTATATATAGTAGTATTATATTCCTCTATACCCCCACTTTTTTCCTCTTTTTTCGATTGCATTTCTTTAAAATTTTAATTAAAATTTTAAAATCACATAGTACACGTTAGGTAAAGCCAATATTCTGTTCGAAGCATGTTTTTCATATTTTTTTATTTTTACTAAAAAACTGTATCAACACATTTCACATGATTTTCACGTTAAATGTTTTATTTGTTCTAATTAAAATTATACTATTTACGTTAAACACGTGTCATTTATTAATTCATTGAATTGAAAAACAAAATAAATTTATGAATGCATCATTAGTATTGATGTGGTAGTACAGCCACTTCCAATGAAAAAATGTGTTCCAGCCAATTTATTAATTTTGAATAACAAGTCTTAACAACTTACCGTTACAAGTCTTAACAAATCAGACACGTGATTTTTCTTTTATTTATTTATTTACTTTTTTTGTGACGGCATGGTTTCTTTGTATCGCTTCTAGAGAAAGAAGTAGGCTGTTAAGCACATTTTTACCTACATATCCTTAAGGCAAAATGAAGTGAAACAGAGCGTGTAAAAACGCCTTTACAAAGTCACGGCAGACGATCTATGTTTGTAGCTCTTGTTTGTGGCTACAAGAATACCGATATACATATATGTATGTATACATATATATACTGAAAATAAAAATATTAAATAATTTTCGATTTATTGAGATTTAACTGAATATCCAAATTTGAACGCAAAAGTTACGCGCCTAGCACAACACCGCCGCTAAATACATATCCATAACAATGTTTCAAATGGTGGTACGTGCACAAATGCTAAATGACGCGTATTTTTTGTATAGCAAGAGGTAAGTAAACAAAAATAAAATCTCAAAAAACTTATATAAAACATTACATTTCTTAAGATAAGTTTTTCCTTCGAGGTATAAATAAAAAGACATGAAAAACCATAAAATATCGCAGCAATACCATGATGTTATTTAAGCCATTTTAATATTAATGGTCACGTTTTTGGTGAAAATTACAGTCGAAAGATGGAATAGATTAAAAAACATATTTTCATGCCCGCACGATTTGCGAAATAATCCTTCCCTTTTTTTTATTGGATTATTGCGACATACATATGTTCATATGGTATATACAAATACACTAAAATAACGACTGTAGAATTTTAATTTTGCAACTTGAGTTTTTTTAGCGAACACAGACAATTTTTCCTTGTCTCACAAGAAATGACTTTATTAAACAGTATTTTGGACTGTGTATACTAAAAGTGTGATAGGTGCTATATCAGTGTCTTGATGATTAATAAACGAAATAATAACACTTATAAACTGTTAACTGACTATATTGTATACATGTATGCCTCAATTTTTAAGTTAATGTTAACGTTGTAAATGTCAGGCTAAAACAGTTATGTACAAAATAAAAACTTTCCTGTAATCAAAAATATAAAGTAGGCATTGTAATAAATGTAATGTATGTGTATTTTAATTGTAGGTCGGTTTTATGTCGGTCCTGGTTTGCTTATTATTAAGGCGAGCACGCCGCTTGGATATAAGAATAAAAAAGATTCTTTATAAGCTAAAGAGCCATTATGATTATCAATTTTATTCTAATCTCATCAATCAATTTACAGCTATTTATATTAACTTCTTAAGTATAATTTCTTTACATATTCATACTTATGACCTAATTTAGTTTTTACTTATCTTAGAGTGTGTGGTCAGCATTTTGCTACTTTGCAATTATTACATACTAAAAATTTGTATAATGCAATTTGATACCTCGTGCCGTCATAATTTGTTGGTCATTGACAGTTTTGTTTATATTATTGGGGAATTTATCAAATGCATTCTTAAGCGATTTTTTTTATTTAAAAATACATTTAAAACAAAAAAGGAAAAGCAATATTAACGAATTCTATGTCAAACGCATAATTGGATAGTTAAAAAAAGACACTGTTATAACACTTGGAACCAAAACGTTATGCTTTTTTTTACTACTTCCAAACGTCGATGCATCGATTGCGCGGGATGGTCATTAAATTCCGGGGTTATGTTGTGCCCTTCTCGCCTAATTCATTGTTTCAACTGCTCCTCTGTGATTAAAGATTCAACTATAGAGAGATTCCATTATAGAGCTTACGGGCAAGTGTATCCAAAACATGTCCAATAGTGTTGAGATCAGGGGCCTGTGCCGGTGTTTGGAGTAGTTTTGAACAATTATGCATAAGCTGCAGTTTCGAAACGTTCTTCGGATCGTTGTCATTGTGGAAGCAAATGTGTGCAATATGTATATTTAACTTATAGGCACTTTGATTCACATTTTGTTTTAAAATAACCAAATATTAGAATGAATCCATTTTACTGTCTATATAATGAAAATAGCCTGAGTATTGTTAGGAAAAAATTCAGTATTTTGCGTGCGCCATACGCATACACGCTTTGCATGTATTCCATGTAGGTTACATTTACTCTCATATATAAGGACTTCTTGTTCAGTGCCTACATAGTACCTGCATAGGTACTCTCTATTTACCTACATGGATCAGATAAAAAGCAGTACGCTTAGACTATTTTCAAGCATGAGATAATGTTGGTACTGGTGGGGAGGTGTGATATATCTCCATTGAATTGGAAAAATTGGAATTTAAATAATCTTATACCCAGTGAAGAATGAAAAAATTTATAACGCATGGTTATTTATATATATATGTATATATGTCTTCCTTCGTTGTGGTCTAGTAGGTAGTGTGTTGGCATATTAGACGTGAGGCCTCAAAACCCCAGGTCAGGCATCTCCAACTAAAAGAAATATAGACAAATATTTCTTTGGCTATTTTCTCTCAGCAGATTTCTGGCAAAAATTCTGAGAGTAAATAAAATTGCCATAAAAAGTTTCTCAAAAATCTGTCGTTCGGAGTCGACTTTAAACTGTAGGTCCCGCCACTCATGTATAAAAATTAACGCACACAACATAAGTGGTGTGAGAAACTAGGTCGTAATCCTGATTAAAGGATTGTAATGACCAGTTATGTGTGTATCTCGTGATTTGTTTGAAATTAATTCAGAATTTAAGTCGACCTTTCTAAGAAAAACTAATCAGTTAACAGGTTAATTCTTCAAGATTGTCCTAAATCTACCTGTGAAAAGAAAAAACTCCATCCGTATATCTATCATAAAGGCACCCTTACACGACATCTTGGACAGCTACAGTGGCTCCAACGCATAATCGGACAAAAGTTTTAATGATATAAATGAGCTCTAAACAAAGACAAAATGTACTTTAGGTATGGTTTTTTTCGATTTTGTTTATACTTTACATACTTACTTATTTTTTACAACAATAAAAAAGTATTTTTTTAGAATAACTGTTAATTTTAAAATAAAAACAAACATAACTTAAATTTTTGCGCTAGTTAAAACAAAAAATATTTAAAATATACAATTGCAATAATTTCCGTTCCCATTAAAACTGCTGATGACATGTCTAGACACAAACAGGTGATTTCGTAATTATAATAATTTCGTAATAATTAAGAGTATAAGAATTGTAAATTAGTTTTTAAGTTTCAGTTAATAAAGTGAACTCAAAAAGGAAGGAGTTAATAACTCCAAAATAAAAAATTATTTTTTTTATTTAAAAGTAACAAAAAGTTACTTAACTGGCGCCCAACGTTCGAGGGTTAGTCAAAGTGTAAAAATATTAAAAATAAAACGTTGTGAAACTGTTGTGAAAAGGACTTTGCAAAATCCTTAAACGAAAAAAAAACAGTGTGAATACGAATTGTGTTTTTTAACTGGTGTAAATCCTTGGCAACATTATAACAACATCAAGACAACCCTGGACCTACATATATTCCTGTAGTTTCTCAACACAGGACATCATCACAGAACGCTGAGGGAGGATCCTAAGTAGCCAACAGCAAAAGGGAACAAATCGGAACCAGCGGTGACGATGCAGGCTTTAATTATAATTTTGTAAGTCATATTTTTAAGATAAATATTAAATATTAAGAAAAAAAGTGTGAAAAAAAACAAAGAAAATTTTAATTGAGAATAGAAAGTGTGAAAAAAATTAACTGAAGAAAGAAAAGAATATTTAAAATAAATAAATTTGTATCCTTTTAATAAAAGAGAAAGAGAAAATTTTAAACGAAAATTTTAAATAAATTAATAATTTTTATCCTTTTAAAAAAAAAATTTTTTTAATAATAAGCGAGTAGAAAATTCTCGAAACAAAAATTTTAAATAAATTAATAACATTTTTTTAAAAGAAAAAGTAATTTATCAATTAAGTGTATAAAAAATTATTGAACAAAACTTTAAATAAAAAAGAAATTCATTTTAATCCTTTTAAAAAAAATTTAAAATTAAGTGAATAAAATCCTAGATAAACTAATAATTATTATCCTTTAAAAATTTAACAATTAAACAATTCTTGAAAAGAAAAATCTAAAACGAATTAATAATTTTTTTTGTCATCCTAAATTTAAAAATTAAATAATAATTGGTTTCAAAATAATTCAAAGTGACAAATTTTAAATATTTAATAAAAACTTATAGCTTGTGTCCCTAAACAATTTTTTTTTTAATTTTACCCTCTGAATTAATTGAAATAAAATCTATATTTCCCATAAACTCCAAATCATTCAACCATGTCAAATCCAAATAATTTAATACGTCCACCCGTGCTAAACCAACCTGAAATTAGGCCAGAACGACAGGAAATAGCAATGTCTGTAGACCTTAGGAATGCAATAGCGGGTATTGTTACACAAACTCTTAGGACAGAAGGAGTTCAAATTTTTAATTCCATTATAAACTCTAATTCTAATGAATTTTCCGGTACGGATCAAGTAATAAACCAGGAACATAGGGCAAACATAGGTGATCTGGATAAAATTCCAGATATAGTTAAGAGCTTGAGAGAGTTCTCAGGAAATAATATAGAATTCGTCTCGTGGAAGAAAAGCGTAGAGAGGATTCTTCAAATATACGAACCAATCAAAGGTACTGCGAAGTATTACGGCATTATTAGCGTTATTCGTAACAAAATTGTAGGGCAGGCGGACAACGTACTAGAATCCTACAACACCCCGTTGAACTGGGAGTGTATCTCGCGATGCTTAGTTACTCACTACGCGGATAAAAGAGATGTTTCATCCCTGGAATATCAGTTAACGTCACTCGTGCAAGGAAAACAAAGCATTCAAGAGTTCTATCATGAAGTCTACTCATGTCTTTCACTGATTCTAAGTAAATTATCATCAATGGAAATGGGAAATGAGGCTGTTAATGTCTTAACCAAGACCTACCGCGAGAAAGCGCTCGATACGTTCGTGCGAGGATTAAATGGCGACATGCCTAGACTGTTAGCCATAAAAGAACCAAGAGATCTACCGCAGGCACTCGCTTTGTGTCAAAAATTAGACGATCAAGCATTTAGGACCAATTACGCCCATAACACACGTTCAGGCATAAAAAAATATTCCATACCACCACAACTTCCTCCAAGGAACATCGGTCATCCAAGTAGACCACCAGTATTTTATCCACACCTGGCATACCAACCACAGCCAAATTTTCTCTCTAACTCTTCACCATACCCCTTCAGGTTTGACCAACGCAACCAGACCTTTCCATCTAGGAACAGTCCATTTCAAAATAATCAACAACCCCCAATGAGACCTTTTGCTCCGAAACCACCACAACGTCCGGAACCGATGGAAATTGATGAGAGTGTTAGAACGAGAAACGTGAACTACATGAACAGGCCAAAACCTATGCATCAGTTCCAAGGGAAAAGACCACCCCAACCTTCTTTCCAAGTGAGACAACCTCCAAAAATGCAGCGCAATTTCCATACGCTAGCAGAGCAGGGGCAATACAATCTCGCCACTATAGAAGAAGATAAAAACCACCATGGAACTTTACAAGAATACATTGACAACTTCTCGGAGTATCAGGAAGCAAATCCTGAAAAACCCGAGGAAGATTATACAGATATTAATTTTTTAGGTTAACTCAATCCTCGTTACCCTATATTAGTTGTAGGACTAACGATGGAAAATTTTAGAAAATTCTTTTAGATACAGGGTCGAATAAAAATTATATTCAACCAAATCTGTCAAATAATTTGATTGAAAATGATAGTCCATTCTATGCTAACTCAATAGGAGGACCTATCAAAGTTACTCATCATGTTTTTGCACATCTTTTCGGAAATAATGAAACTCCTATAAAATTTTTTATCCTCCCAACTCTCAAATCCTTTCATGCTATAATAGGAAACGACAGTTTAAAGCAGCTTTCAGCAATTATATACATAGAACGTAATTTAATGATTATTAGAGGCGGGCGTAAAATAAAAATTAAGCAACAATTTTCTCGTGATGTCAACGCGATCGGAATTAGAACCCAACATATGACTGCAAATCAAAAGAATGCCATGGAGAAGCTAACAACCAAATACCCGAAATTATTTCTGGACCCAGACGAAAAATTGACTTATACAACCATGGTAGAAGGCGAAATTCGAACAACCACAGACAAACCGGTTTATTCTAGAAGTTACCCTTATCCCGCTTCATTAAAAGAAGAAGTTGAGAAACAGATTAACGAGCTACTCTCAAATGGTATAATAAGACCATCCAGATCTCCGTATAATGCACCCGTATGGGTGGTGCCAAAAAAACTGGACGCTTCTGGAAAGAAAAAATATCGAATGGTAGTGGATTATCGTAAGCTTAATCAAATAACAATAGCAGATAGATATCCAATCCCGGAGATATCTGATATCTTAATACAATTAGGCAATAAAAAATGGTTTTCGGTTATCGACCTTAAAAGCGGATTCCACCAGATCCCATTGCGACAGCAGGATATTGAAAAGACTGCATTTTCGGTGAATAACGGAAAATATGAATTCACGAGACTCCCTTTTGGATTGAAGAATGCACCCGCAATCTTTCAACGAACATTAGATGACATATTACGCCAACACATCGGGAAAATATGTTTTGTATATGTAGACGATATACTCATCTTCAGCGAAACCGAGGCAGAACACCTAAATAACGTCGAAACAATTTTCCAGACACTGCAAAACGGGAATATGAAAGTACAGCTCGACAAGAGCGAATTTTTGAAGAACGAAGTCGAGTTTCTCGGATTCATTATTTCAAGTGATGGAATTAAAACTAATCCAAAAAAATTGGATGCAATAAAGAGTTTTCCCCAGCCTGGGACAGTGAAAGAACTTAGATCCTTTCTAGGACTGTCCGGGTATTATCGCCGCTTCATTAGGGATTACGCTAAAATAGCAAAACCCTTGACAGCCCTTTTAAGGGGGGAGGAAGGCAACTTGCCGAGAGGCCAATCAGGAAAAAAATTAATTTCTCTCAATACAGGAGCAATGGAAGCCTTTAATAAACTTAAAAACACTCTAGTTAGCCAGGATGTCGTACTGGCATACCCTGATTTCAAGAAGGAATTCCAGCTTACAACCGACGCATCGAACTACGCATTAGGTGCGGTATTGTCGCAGGAAGATCGTCCAATAGCTTTTATATCCAGAACCCTCAGAAGGCCTGAAGAAAATTATGCTACTACTGGAGAGTTTAAGGAATTACCTTTACGGCTCAGCTAAGGTGAAAATAATAACAGATCATCAGCCTCTCACCCATGCTCTTAGTAACAAAAATACCAACAGCAAGCTAAGAAGATGGAAAGCCATCTTAGAGGAATATAATTACGAGCTGCAGTACAAGCCAGGAAAAACAAACGTCGTGGCTGATGCCCTTTCGAGAGCACCACAAGTAAATTCTTTAACACCCACACAACACAGCGATGAAAGTTCATCCGAGGATTTGATAGAATTCGCCAATACGCCAATAAACGTTTTTAAAAACCAAATATTTTTGCTTACTGATGACATCCCAACTTATAAATTTGAAATAGTTTTCCCTACTTACCATCGTCACACTATTACACAGAATAGTTACAGCGACGAAGAACTCGTATCTTTGCTCAAGAGATACCTTAATCCTTCAGTTGTAAACGGTATTAATACTGACGAAAAAACCTTAGGTGGATTACAAAGAGTTTATCCCATTCATTTTAGAAATTACAAAGTAAGATTTTCAAGAGAAGTCGTTACCGATTTGACGGATGAATCAGCACAGGAAAATGAAATAATTAAGGAACATAAAAGAGCGCACAGGAACGGCAAGGAAAATAAATGTCAACTTATAAAGAACTTTTATTTCCCTAGTATGCAGGCTAAAATTAACAGAATAGTCAAACAATGTAGAGTTTGCAAAGAACAAAAATACGAAAGACACCCTAACAAGCCAATACTAAAACCAACACCGATTCCCGAATATCCCGGTCAAATAGTTCACCTGGATCTTTTCTATATAAATCATAAGATACTTACAGGCATCGATAAGTTCTCTAAGTATGCCCAGGTGAAGATAGTAAAATCCCGTGCTGTAGAGGATTTGAAAGAACCTCTTCGCGAATTAATAACCTCGCTTGGTTTTCCGAAACAGATTGTTGTTGATAACGAAAAATCTCTGGCAGCCGCTTCAATAAAATTTATGTTGGAAGATCAATACGGAATAGAAATTTACAAAGCTCCTCCATATGTGAGCACTACGAACGGACAAGTAGAAAGGTTCCACTCTACTCTTAATGAAATTATGCGCTGTATCAAAGCGGAAAATACTTATGAATCTTTTTCGGATTTACTTTATCAAGCTTTATATAGGTACAATAATTCCATTCATACTACTACTAATTTAAAACCCGTTGAAGTATTTTTTGGTCATAGAGTAACAACAAACCCCACAGAGTTAGAACAATTTAGAAAAGAAAACGTTAAGAAATTGAAGACAAAACAGGAAACAGATCTAAGGTACCACAATAAGAATAGGAAGCCTTATAAAGATTATGCAGTAGGAGAAACAGTCTTTGTAACAATAAACAAGCATCCAAGAAACAAAGTCTTATCAAGGTATAGGAAGGAAATAGTCGCAGAAAATAAACCCGATGTAATTATTACAAATAAAAACAAAATAGTACATAAAAGCCTTATTAGAAATTAAACTTATTATTTTCAGATTGTTTAGCGCACTAAGTGACGCCGAAGTAGAAATATTAAACTATTCGAATTCACCAATAGTAACATTTGCCACAGGATTTTCGAAACTACAAATAGGATCTTTCAAACTGGTCCATTCGGTTAACATATCTGAATATCAAATTGCGTTACAGGAAATAAACCAGACAATTCATCGGACAATAAATCCCAAAAATCCCATCCATCCTTTCCTGCAATATGAATTAACCCAATCCCAACTAACCTTAAACAAGCTTAAGTTAAGAAAGAAAAATAAAAGATCCATTGATTTTCTGGGTACGATCTGGAAATGGATCGCCGGAACGCCGGATCATAATGATTTAATGATTGTTAATGGTAAACTTAATGAATTATCTGATAATAATAATAAACAATTTGTAATAAATAGAAATGTAATTGACGTTATTAATAATTTAACAGAAAGGACAAATTATATTTTAAAAGCCCTTAAAGATGGTGAATCAATACAAAATGCATTAGTAATAAGTATACAAGAGAAAATAAAAATAATAAAAGAAGAACTAGTAAATATGGAACACGCAATTAATTGGTCTAAAGTAGGAATAATAAATTCATTCATATTGTCAGAAAATGAAATTAATATATTAAAAGAAAAAATTGATGCAAATAATATTGAAAATTCTAATTTAGAAGAAGCACTTGAATTTGCTGAAACAAAAATAGCTAATAGCATGGACCAATTAATATTTATAATAAATTTGCCAATTACAGACAAAGAGACCTGCGAGTCCAAATTAATTAAACCTGTAAAAAAGGATAATATTGTTTACAAAATCAAAAATAATGAAATAATGATATGTAAAGAAAATTTATTTGCTATAAAAAACCCATGTAAGACAATTAATAATTTAAGAATATGTAACAATAATAATTTAATAGATATAGCTAATGACAAATGTATACCTAACCTATTGAAAGGAAAGAAATCACACTGTACTGTCACAAATGGATTCCACATACCAAAAGTTGAAAGTGTAATTCCCGGTCTGCTAATGTTGAACGAGTTTAATGATAGCCTAGAAATTAATGGGGAACAACTTAATCTGAGAGGAACATACATAATCCGATATCAAAATACATCCATAAAAGTTGGTAATCAAGAATATAGCCTTACCGAGACAATCCAATACAAACCTCTACCTGCTATAATACGTGCACCATCCACAATGTCTTATGAAAAGACACTTACCCTTCAAAGTCTAGAACAACTTCATCTAAACAATACATCAATAATTAAATTGCTGGAAAGAAAGCAAATTAGAGGATTTGCCATCAGCCTAATATCAATAGCCTTAATAATTTTCATCATAATAGCGACGATAATCTACAAGTATCTAAAAAGCATCAAATCAGCTAAAACAGATAAATCTCTCCCACCTCAGCCAACGGTGCATATAATAGACAAAAACCCTTCATTCGTCATAACGAACGCGGACGTTCGAAATTAAGGGCGCAGGAGTTAAAACAAAAAATATTTAAAATATACAATTGCAATAATTTCCGTTCCCATTAAAACTGCTGATGACATGTCTAGACACAAACAGGTGATTTCGTAATTATAATAATTTCGTAATAATTAAGAGTATAAGAATTGTAAATTAGTTTTTAAGTTTCAGATAATAAAGTGAACTCAAAAAGGAAGGAGTTAATAACTCCAAAATAAAAAATTATTTTTTTTATTTAAAAGTAACAAAAAGTTACTTAACTCGCTCAACGAATAATCCGACAAAGAAGAGTGGGCATGGAAAAAATTACTGTTATTTTTTAAATTCCAGAAACGAAACTACATATTTTTTGTCGTGCTGATTTTAATCACAAAAAGTGCAAAAATTTTAATTTTAAGTGAAAATCGCTCAAAGTTGAAAATGGCTAAAAGTCTAATTAAATTTGGAAGGTAAAACTGTAAGAGAAATTGCCGAATTAACTGGAAAAAGCAAAACCACTGTCCATGACATAATTAAAAGATTTCGTAATGAATTTAGACTGGCCAATAAAAGCAGAGAAGGCCAAGGGAAAATACTGAACGAAAGAGAAGAACGTTCGATTTTGAAAGAAATCAAACTAAATCCTTTTGAAACCGCAAAAGATCTAAAAATATCGTTGAAATCTCGCACTGGAAAAGATGTTAGTCTTAATACTGTGCGAATTACTTTGTATAAGTACAATTTTTATGGAAGAGTTGCCAGAAAAAAGCCATTTCTAAGCCTCAAAAATAAAAACCCGAGACTAAAATTCGCCAAAGAATATTTATTAAAAACTGAACATTTTTGGAATCAGGTAATTTTATGGTAAATCGTCTTAAAATACATTTCCATTGAAAGTTTAAATTGTTTTAAGGTTTTGTTTAGTGATGAAAGCAAATTTAATTTGCATGGTGCAGACGTAGGCAATTTGTGTGGCGTAAACCAAATACAGAATTTAACCATCAAAACAAAAAAACTACTGTTAAGCATGGGGTAGGCTCTGTAATGGTTCGCGGATGCATGTCTAGCGCTGGAGTAGGTAATTTGCATTTATAGACGATAAAGTGGACAAATTTGTCTACATTAACATTTTGAAGCAAATTGTAAAGCAAAGTGCAGTAAGCTTACATCCGGAGTTGCAAAGCTTTGGTTGATTCATAACTGCCCGAAAGTGATTAAAACACCAGCTCAGACCACAATGTAATTGAGCACCCTTGGGAAGATTTAGGCAGAAAAGTATATGAAAAAATTCAAAACGTTAGTCAAGCTAAAGGAGGGTTTGTTTGAAGCTTAAATCTCTATAGAGCCCGAAGTATGCCAAAATTTAATAAAATCAATTCCCAAGCGCTTACAGGCTGTTGTTGATAACAAAGGATATGCAACAAAATATTAACTGCCTGATTTTTGTACCTAAAACATTTCTACTTCGCTTTGTCCGATTATTTGTTGAGCGACAGAATTTGAGTTAAATTTGTTTTTTTCTTTAAATGTGTCCTTATCATTAGAAATGTTGCTGTTTTTCTACTTATCTCTAGATGTAAGTATATGAAGTTAAAATAAAATCGGAAAAAGACAACACATTAAGAATATTTTGTTTTTGATTATTGGACATTTATATCAATTACACTCTTGTCCGATTATGCGTTGGAGTCACTGTAGTTCAAAAGTGACTTATCACAAAATTTTCATTTTTGGTTTTATCTATAAAAAAAAAATATCGCTGTATTTTGCTGTTGATAAAAATGGTTAAAAGTTGTTTTTTTAACTACATATTTTTAATATGATCAAAAACAGTTTTTTCTAATTTCTGTAAAAATAAATTTCGAATATTTTTGACACTGTAAATGTCAAATTCGTATATATAACAGATCATAACAAATTCCTATGTCATGCACAAACATTTGTAGGTGCTGGATTATGTGTGCTCTAATTAGTCGGCTGAAAGAAATATTTGATGGATGTAATAAATGTTTTTATTTATTTTAGTTTTGTCCTCCTAATAACAATAAGAAAAGTAATATATTACTTTTTTAACATAAAATTAACAATTTTAAGCTCTTCTTGTAATTTTGAAAAAAAAATTGAAAAATTATTCAACTTAAGTAAAACACATACAAAAGCATTTTGTGTAAGGGTGCCTTAAGAGAACATTAAATTTTCCACAGACAAGAAATTATTTCTGAAGAAAATAATTCTGTAATGCACAGAAAATTTATGCATTTCAGTGATAATAACTCAGTTCTTGGAAAAAAAAACTTTCCAGTGATTTTAACATTAATATTATCTTATCTTAAATATTTATTCACAAATACCGCATATCAAAGCCTTCAGCACCAGTGCTTTAATCCGATACTCTTATTATTTTCATTTCATCTGCATAACAACGGAAAACCTAAAACATGAATAGCATTCCAACACTACTTTATTCTTTAGTCCTTTGCCTTTTATTGCAACCACCCAAATTCAATTTAATCGCTACTACTAAATGCAACATTCAATTTTCCTTGCCATTTTCAACTTTGTGTACACTCCCTCAGCTATGACAAATTCGGTTCAAACACAATGAAAGGAATTGGTGGTAATTAATTGCTTTTTATCTCAAAGTATGACGAGTGATAATGGGTTTAGAGCGAACGTTATATTTTATAAATGAGTTTTTGCTTTTGTACAATTTACAAATTATCGATAAATTGCGTTACTAAAGCGTATATATTGAAGCATATTAAATAATCGGTTGTGATAAATACATTTTAAATTAAATTTACTCCAATAAATAATATTGGACAAGGGACAATACAATGTAATAATAATACAGTAAATACAAAAGAGCATCAATTTCAATCAAATAAAAAATTTCGTAACCAACGGCGGCACCGGCAGTAGTAGAGTAAGTTCGGTTAACGTGGTATAGACAAGTGGTGTGGTACAGTTGATTATTTCATAAACTAAGAGCATAGCAAGAACAGTAAAAGCTTAAAACTTTAATGCTTCCAGCGAACTTACTTATTTAATAGGCCATAATAACCCGATTAACGGATTTCGCCCTGCCGCAACAAATCCTTCCAGGCGCCTCTGCTTCTTGCGCGCCTATGCCAGTTGGTCAAACCAATCGATGACAGGGCTTCCTCGATTTGGTCCTTCCAACGGATACAAGGTCGTCCTCTTCGCCGACTTCCGCAGATCCCCGCATCAAATACCCGTCTCGCTGGAGCATCCTCCGTCATTCGAACGACATGACCGAGCCGGCGCAGCCGCTGGATATTAATACGCTGTACAACGTCCATCTCGTTGAGGAGCTCATACAGCTCACTGTTCTATCGGATGTGGAAATCATCGCCAACTCGTACTGGACCGAAGATCTTACGCAGTACTTTTCTCTCGAACACTCTCAAGGCTGCTGCATCAGTACTTAATAGGGTCCATGCCTCTGCGCCATAAAGAAGGATGAGGGTAGGATGAGCGTCTTGTAGAGTGTTAGTTTTGTCGTACGAGAGAGGTCTCTGGTACTCAATTGCCTATTGAGACCATAGTAGCATCTGTTGGCAAGAGTGATCCTGCGCTTGATCTACAGACTGACATCATTTGTGGTGGTAACGGCGGAGCCAAGATAAATAAATTCCTTGACTGTATCAAAAGTATAGTTATCGGCCATAATCTGAGAGTCAATACGCCGCTCGTCTCTACTTGTCGATAACATATACTTCGTTTTGCCCTCATTTACTGCCAAACCCAAGCGTACGCAAGAAACTGGACGCTTTTTTGAAAAATAGTGCCACTGCGATGCACTCCCACCTTTCGCAGAACACTCTCCATGACGAAGTTGAAAGGTCGCATGATAAGGAGTCGCCTTATCTGAAACCTCGAACAGTATCAAAAGATTCGGAGAGGTCCATTCCTACCTTGACGGAGCTGCAGGTCTTTCTGCATAGCCTTATCAGCTTCGTAGGTATACCGAGCTCAGACATTGCGGCAAAAACACGATCCCTTAGGGGTCTATCGAAGGCAGCCTTACAGTCGATTTGTTTTTCGTGGGTCTTTTCCAGGATTTGGCGTTGTGTGAAGATCTGGTCGATGGTGGACTTGCCAGGGCTGAAGCCGCACTGATAAGGTCCAATCAGTGTTTTCACGAGTGGCTTCAGTCATTCACGCAATACGCCTGTAAGAACCTTATATGCGATAGGGAGAAGGCTTATACCCCTATAGTTGATGCATATAGTAGGGCCACCCTACCTTCACAGGACAGAGGACACTGAGGTTCTAATCGTTGGGCATACTTTTACACCGTCATCATCGATCGGATTCGGAACATCATCTCTAAAGGCGGTATTGGTGTCGTCATCGCCTTTTAGCAGAGTACAGAAGTGTTTCCTCCACAACCTCAGTACTCCCTGCGGATCTGTTACTAAGTTTCCATTTTCATCCTTGTAGGAAGACGCTCCGGGTTTATAACCCTTGGTTAGACGCTTAACCTTTTGATAGAAATTTCGAGCGTCATTCCTACATCTATACGTCTCGACTTCCTCACGCTCACGCCTTTCCTGCTCCCTTTTCTTGCGTCTGAAAAGGCGTCTCTCATCCCTTCTCTTCTCTCTATAGTTCTCGACAATGGCTCGCGTAGCGGCTGACTGCAACATTTTCTTTTATGTGGCGTTTTTCGCTGCAGTTGCCTCGCGACACTCCTCATCGTACCATTGATTTGGTTGGGGTGGGCGTTCGAAATCAAGGACTGTTTCCGCAGTAGTGCGCTAGGAGTGGGAGATGTTGGCCCACAGTCCGCGAGTGTTGTTGAGATTAGATGGGGAACGACGGAGCTTTTCCGAGAGTTGAGCGGAGAACGCCTCAGCTGTCCTTTGTGATCGCAGCTTCTTCACGTCCAGCTTTCGCAATGCGCAGACCTCAGGGCGCTAATGCGCAATCGAAACTTGGCTGCGACAAGGTGGTGGTCCGAGTCGATGTTTGGACCTCTGAATGTGCGCACATCTAGTACACTGGATACGAGTCTTCCGTCTATCACAATATGATCGATCTGGTTGGATGTTGATCGATCAGGGGACATCCATGTGGCCTTGCGAATGGCGATATGTTGAAACTTATATAATAAATAAAATAAATAAATAAATAAATAATAAAAATAAATGTCAAAATTTGTCATGCCCATATAAAATATATGAGACCAACCATAATTGCGCGGCGTTAACGCTTTGCAATTGGAAAATCCAATTTTGATAGAGCGTAAAGAAGTGAAGTTTGTTGTAAAACAAGTAATTTTTTTATTTGCTTACTTTCATATTTCATTTGTCATTGTTAAGTAATGACATGTTAGCTGCTTTCAGTCAGTAGGGATAATATTTTCAAAGTTCACCTGAAAGTATGTGCAGGAAATTGTGCTAAACCTTTCGAAATAAAGATGATTAGAGGTGGGACTTTCTTTCTTTATTTACTACAGTTAAGCTATTGAACTATATTAACAACGTAACAGAGCTTTCAATTTGAATTATGCCACTTATTGATCAGAAAATATTTGTTTTTTTACATTATGTCCAAAAAATAATGTTATGATTCAATTTGTGAGTTTTAATGAAATTACAGAATTAATTTTAATTTGGTAGTCTACTCTTTGTATTGTTAATGCATCATTCAAAGCAATTTCCAATTTATACTATGTTCAGGCATTAATTTTAATTGAATCAATATTCGTTTAATTAACAAAATTATTTCAAGTGTTCAAGCATATGCAAATCAGCTTAGCCAATAATCATTTTACAGCTGGAAAACAACAACATTTTTCTATTTTTTTTATAACAATTCATAAATTCAACACTAAACCTACCGTGACGGGAAAAATTACTCATTTAAGATATTTTTTTTATCAGAATTTCTTGAATATAACATTATAACACCGCTATTTGCCTTTACGACTTCTATTAAAAAATACATCGAATATATTTTTGAAGATTTACTCCTATCTTGAATTTTTTACTGAGGAATGCATGTAATCTGCCCTAACTATGGCGGGAAGTTATTTGCCCTGAGCACAGGTTCTATATCTTGATTTGCATATTTTGTGATATAAAGCCACTGTTTTGGACATTTTTGGAATTGCCTGGTATGTTTCGGTATATTTAGATATATTGTTTGTTTTTTGGCAGATGGATATTCACTCTATTCCATGCGAGTACAGTAAAAATTTTTAGTGCTATTTTGTTAATGGAAATTCTTATTTCATTGTTTTGTTATAGTCCTTATCCCCAAAATTTCGAAACATTCAAAATATTTTAAATCATTAGAAATTTTAAATAATATATAGCAGAAAGAGAATGGAATAGGAATAGGAATACAAGAAGTATCGGTAGATTTAGTGTTAATATAAATAAACTTACCTTCCACGACGTTGTTGATATTTGTATTTTCAAATATTAACAAAATTTGTTTGCATAAGTTGTAACGTTCTCATTGAACATACTTATAGGTTAGGTCAGGTCGAAGTGGTAGCTCTGGTATCAAAGAGCTCACTTAAGCGCGCATAGTGGCCCGTTGTGATGACACGATTGAACGCTGTCTCTGTACTGAACAAGTTCTACCAAAATCAGGGAAGAGAAGAAAGTTGGTCAGCGCAGGGGCTGCACATCAAAGCACTACTACCCGAATAAAATAAATGTAGTAAGTGGCAAAAAAAGAGCGGAGGTGCCTAAACACTGATGGCACAAATATCATATCGGTAAGAACAAAGTTTTCTAAGAAGTCATTAAAATAGTTTCAATAGTGTAACATCCAACTTATGTATGATACTGCCTACATGTAATCATGATTTAAATACATTGATGAACTTTGAGGAGGTATTACCTCAAAATGTGTTAGAGGAAGCCTGAGGAAATTTGGGTTCCTAGTTACTAAAAAAATTAAGGCCAAATAGTATTTTTTAAGTTTAAAATAAAAACGTTGAAACTGAAGTTGATGTGCTTCAACCAAAAAATAACAACAGCAAAGAAAACAACTTCATCAATTTATAAAACAAAATAATACGGTGCAAAAAAGCCCTTAATTGTGCTCAAAGCTTCAATTAATAATTGCGCAATAAATACGCAAATTGTTATAATATTAAGTAAAACTTAAAATGCATCAGGGTCATAAGTGTGTTTAGAGAGCATATTACAAATAACAGAACACTTTTTGTTGATATTTGACAACTCAAATGTCAACAATGACAAACAAAAAAAAAAGCTATACAAAAACAATGTTGTTGAAACAACCAACTGTTTTGTTTACCAGCTGAACTGCATATAAATTAAACTAAATTTTTATTTTTTGTTTTTTTAAAATTACTTCAGACTATTGTCTGAAGCTTTTCTTTATTTTTTTAATGTTGCTTAAACAAATATTACAAATGAACTGACTGAAAAAACTTAATTATGTTTTTCATAAAATAATAAATAATTCTATATTCAATAACTTCAACCAGACGCAAGGTCAGCAATGTTCCAGTTACATTTAAAAGTATTGCAACATAAGTTTAATACCTTTGTTGCTAATTCGCTTAAGTAAGCTTTATCGTTCAATGACCTGAAGTAATTAATTTTAATTTTAAATATTTTGTTTCTTAACTTATATTATTATACCTGAACACTTAAAATATTGTACTCAATTAACCAAATATTGACTCAATAAAAGTGAATATCTGAACATAGTATAACACTGCACTAGTTCCAAAAAATATTACACCAACAGTTAAACATGGTGGTTTTAAATCTTTTATATTGAATTAGTTACTCTTGTATATTTAGATTTTGTTGCTGTATTTAGACGTTTTCCTATGAATTTTGGATATTTTTGCTGTTATTAATGTTACAGTACATATGAATTTTTTTTATTTTATAAACAAATTAAGCTATTGGTGCCTTAAATATTACAATAAAAACTTTTTGGTTTTTTCTAACACATTTTCTAAACATACGAAATTGAGGAGTGTATTTAGACTTTTTTCTTAAACTGTATTTATCAAAGTTCTTGGTTTAGTTCCACTTTATGATTTTCTACTACAAATCAGTTTAAAATTGTCTATAAAAATATGTTATATAAGTTGTCAAAAATATGTCTGGAAACTAATTTCAAATTTAGACTTCAGTGTGTTTTATTGTTACAATTTATAAGGGTTTGAACACAAATTAAAGTTCGCAATTAGTCGCTTTAAGTCGTATTCTAAATTTATTATTATATAAATTATATATTTTATTTAAAAAATACTATTGTGTTGTTCGGAAAGTAATTTCGTTTTTTTTATAGAAATGAAAGACAGTTTTCGTATAATATAAATCAAGTTGTCATAAACTGTTGAATTTGATATATTTAACCTCAATCCGATCTCACATGTTGTTATTCGCCGGTTCGCATCAACTAACGCCTTTTTTGCGTCTTTATCAGCTTCAGCCAGCCTTTCGAACGTGGCGCATCTTCAACATCAAAATTGAGCTCTCAAAGCATATAAAAATTATACGGCTTAAGTGCGAAGTTGGGTGTAAAAAATACAATTAAATCCTCTGTCGGGAAAAAACGTAATTACTTTCCGAAGAACCCAATATTTGACTACAAATGTTAATCGGATATTAGCAATATGCTAATTTGCTTTCCTGAAAGCAGGATGCCGACTTCTTTCTACGTCTTAGGATAACGACGGCAGAAATAGTAAGATCTTACCTTATGCTCTAAGAAGTGAATCTCTCAAATACAATCGAATTTTTTAATATGACCAGTATCTTGGTAAAAAGAATTGCCAAATACATCTGATGCTTTCGATATGATTTAATCTTGTATTTGTTTAAATTTTCTTCTCTCATTATTGTTCAATATTAACCCAGATATACCGACGGGCATATTAGTGCAACAATCTTCCCAGTTTTCCAACATAGCTTTATTCTGACAGATTATATTACAAAACTGAAGAAAAAATAAAAAAAAATATTTTTTAAATTGGATTTTGAGCCCGTACTACATGCAGTACGCTCGGCTCATATGGAAGCAAAATACAGTATTTTGTTGTGATTTAATTCATTTTTTATTATTCAGAAATTTTTGTATAATATATAAGTAAAAAAAAAAACAAATTAATAAAAAAATTATTTAGTGCTGTAGTACTCCACATTACACTTTACATGGAGCGGCACATCAGATTTCATGCTGCGTGTAGTGGTATTATTGTGACAATGATTACAACGTAGCTGTTTACATTTTCCATCGGCTTGTCGTGTGTTCTCAGTAAGTAAATGATCACTTCGATCAAATCTAATGTCGTATAATGATCCTGGTGGAAGCGTTGCTGAGCGTTTCCCACAGGTAGATATTAAAAACGTGGCAATGCGCCGGCGAAAAGATAATTGGTCCATTTTACCTCCCATATGTCTATGCAATTGTCACGCATTGTGCTCTGCAAGATCAATGAGTTGTATGAATATTGGGAAATAAAATTTTTTAACCCGAATAGATACACCGTACAAGCTGATATTTTCATCTGCTCGATCAAAGCCACCCACGTAGCGATTATAGTCATGAATAAGGCGTGGTTGTAGAGTATATATACGCTTTTTCTCTTTTCGAGACCAACGTAAAATATTTTTGCCTTGTTCAACTGGATGGACGTTTGAGGCAACGTTTACTGCACTACTATGGTTCCAACAACATACAATTATATTGTTGGTAGAAATCTTACGATAGTCCTACCAACCTTTTACTCTTTTCTGCAGATCTTTTTTCTTTAGCGAAGGGCAGTTGCCTAACCGATTGTGACGAATTGTTACAGTGCCTTTCACGCGTCGTTCTTCTACCTCAGCCAATAAGTTTATTGTTGTAAATAAATTATCGAAATAGATGTCGGGTTGGCTTTGTAATAATATGTCGCAATACACGCTGGTACGGCTCGAACCAAATAATATAGTATTTATAAGTTGATCCAAAATTTAGAGCCACATCTTATAGGATTTCCAAGGATATATTGCTTACATCCGTGACCGCCAAAGTATGAAACCATCTGCTCGTCTCTGAATGCTGTGTGATTTTCGGAGCATAGTTTTCATTTTCACCATTTTTACACACTAATGCTTAACGTACTATATATAGTACGTCATCAAATACATCAACTAAAATCACATGTAATAAAATAAGATATGAATATAAAACTTTTTCTTACCGATTACGTGATATCTTCAGACTTTTGCCAATTTCACAAAACTGAAATCTCTGATTTAAAATTTATCAAGGCATGCTTTGTTGGCCGTTATCTTCTATAGCACAACAACAAGTAGGCACAATAAACTCAGAAACCTGAACACAACAGGTGGACTACATGTAGTGCGATTGGCATATGTATATGGGTTAAAAACAATAGCAACTTATTTAACTGCAAATTTATTAAAGCCATTATTTGATCTACAAAAACTCATTAACTTCGTCCTTAATTTCAATATTGTGATATTCTGCTGTTTTATGTTACTTACAGTTAAACGAAATAGTTAATGCAGATGATGTATATTGTTGGTCTGTACTCTTTTTTTTAAATTAATATTTTTTAACTCTTTAACTCACGCTGTTAATAATTAAAATAATTGTGTACTTACTCCAAAGTAATTATGTAATGGTATAAAAAACGTAATATTTTAATGGGATTTCACAGTCTTCATAGAATTCATTTGATACGGTATATTAATGTTGTATACATCTTCTTACGTGTTTTAATATACAGGTCGTTATTAAGGTGGTATTCAATTTAACAGGCGTGGTAAATTTTATTTGACGATTCTAATAGAGTGTGTGATCATTGCTAACGTGGTCGAGTCTGGGTATGTTGTGTAGGCAACATGGTCATAGCCAAACAAAGCAATGATGTAGAGGGCTGTCACGCGGTCAGTGCCTAGAAACCGCCTGGTTCACAGATAACTCGGTGAATAATTTATGGTGGAATTTATTTTGGATTCGGAATGGTTTGTAGTGATAATGAATGATAATAGAATACCATAATTGCATATAATTTGGATTACAGCACTCATCTATAAATTTTCTGAACTTGATTACCCATTTAATTTGTTGACAACTGTAATTGAAAATGTAAAAATTTATTACACAAACAACCTCCACACACTTACATATATTTTTAAACACATGTTAACACACGTAAACATTAAACTTTTAAAAATGTGTTCGTCTTAAGTTTGTGTTTTTGTTAATGGCTACCGTTGTTTCTTTTTTCTGAAAGGTAAATAGATGGATACACATACCAACGCCACTTCTGTGTACAATGGTAAAACAAGCAAAGCGCATATACATACATATGTTTGTGTGTGTATTCATTTGTATTCATAAAACATTAAACATGTTGATAATACATCTGATACCATGAATGCATTGCGTTTTTTTGTACAATAACGGTTTAATTGTTGCTATCACTGTTTAAACACAATGTTTTTAAAAATAAAAAGAATTCAAGGTGTTGCTGACAAGCTTACAAACAGTATGACACAAAAACTAAAGCACGAATACCTGTATTCGAGCAACATAAAATATAACAACATGAAAATGGTTGCTCATGACATATTTATTATTTTTACTAGCTGTACCATGCGCGTGTTGCTGCGCCACCAACTAAAATAAATTTGAAGGAAAGACATTACACAAATGTCCAATTAATTTTGAATCATTTCATTGATTTTGTTTCTCGTCCTGATGATTCAGCCTGAGTAGTACGCATTCGATCAGTTTCTAATCTCACTTCAAGTGGTTCAAGCGAACGGGTCTCAGCGGCATATACTCGATGATTTTCCAGTCCCAATGCTCGTCTGATTCTGAGGCTCGTAATGCTCTTTTCTTCCGTGCTTGAGGTGTGGGTCGACCAATTGCTTGTCATTCATTTTGAATAATTTTCAGTGACGCCATCCATCGGAAATTAATCGCACCAAACCTCCGTCGACTGATACGCAACAACTTTGTTAAAGAATGCACAGTTTACGATTTAATTCATTTTGAGTAATTTTCGGTGGCACCTCCTGTCGGAAATTGGTCATACTAACTTGGAAACCTTCCTCGGCTCATGCGCAACAACTTTGCTAAAGATCATAACATGATCAAATGCACTGTTTACGATTTAATTGATTTTAAGTAATTTTCAGTGGCGCCACCTGCCGGACATAGTTTACGATTCTATGAGGTACATACAAACAAACATTCATTTTTACATATGCAGACTATGAGAGGTGACACGCCCACTACAGCCAATCCGCCCATTTTGTTCATATATACGTCAAAGTCGTCCTTACAAAATTTGCAGCTTATGAGATATGCGACATTAAATACTTAAGGGGTATGTGGGCGTGGCACCTCGCCTACTTAAAATTTTAAAATAAAAATTAGCCTGTAGTTTCTTCCCGACATACAGGAAGGTACTGTTAAAATTTCAAGAAAATCGGTCCAGCCGTTTAGCCGTCTATAGACTTCAAACAAACAAACCCACAAACAAATAAACACACATTCATTTTTATATATAAGTTTATATACATATTTTTCAATAATTTTCAAATTTCATTTCGTTGTACATAAGTCAATATTCTTTTTTTGTATGGTATGCTTGGAAACAGTTTTCAATATTTGGAGGAACTTTACAGCTCCTACACATACATATACATGTGACGTACCTCAACGTATTTTGTGCGAATAACATATATGACATCTTTTTTCACAGTCTTACCGTTGCCCAAAATTTTCACTAATTCGTGATGTTTTATATTTCCTGATAAACTCTGTGTTGAGTCAAAATGGGGCGTTCGTGTAGCAGTTGAGGGCCCATTGGTTGCTTCTTCGGTATTACAATGTGGTATATCTGGGCTTTCTTCTATCCAACTTTCAGCTAAACTTAGCATAAAATCGCGAAATCTAATTTTTGATTGCAAATTCAGTATTTGATTTGAGATGTTGATTGTAATCAATGATACAGTGCGGTTTTTTAGCTTTTATTAAAATCAATCATGTGGGCATTATGAGTAGTAGAGATCATTTGAATATTGCGCTTTTTTTTGTTCCCTACTTGTATCATAATTTCATTCCTTCGCTTGTAACGTGTCTCTCCATGTCGCAATTTTATATTTCTTAAAACATTCGGTGCTCCCCGATTTGATCTTATTGTCCCCACAAACTCTTACCTTGTGAAACAATAATGTAGAAGCCAACTAAACACTGTTGTAATAATTATTTGTGTATATATGCCATTTGTTCAAGTATGGATTCAAAAGTTTCAAGATGGTGCTTTCCAAACTAGCGCTCTTTCCACAATATAAAATAAAATAAAACTGCAAATATGTAATTTTTTTACAGTAGTTTTTGCTGTTACTACATTAAAGATTATTCATTTCTTTTTGTTAACCAAATTGTTAAGTATTGTAAAAGATGCCACAATAAAGTAATTTGATTTTGAAAATTAAATTTTTAAGGAATAGTTAAGCGATAACTTAAATGACTACATAAAGCGTCATCCGTCTCGAATGTGTTAAAGCACACATTTCAAAAAGACATACTTTCTGTTGTTCTTAGAATAAAATCAGTAAAGACAGTAAAATCAGAAACACGTCATATTAAAATGGTCTGTCTTTTAACGTAATTAATTAAAACAATTACTTTTGTCATGATTATTATTATACATACATTATGACATGTTTTGATCTGTTTTTGGCGTTGAAACAAAAGTATTACGATTAAATTATTAAACAGCTTAACGTATTATTAATTAAATAAATTTATAAGTAAAAGCCGAATTTAGTCAGCATTTATTCATTTATGTATTGGGTCTTCCAACAGGGACGCCAGAACAAAGATAACAAGTTGATAACGGCCATCTTGTTGAAGTTACATCTGTCAAATTAGTTGATGTTTATTCAGTCAGTTTTACCATCAACAATATGTGTAAGTAATAAAATCTTTTTTATCAAAATGGTTGTTCTTTTCTGGCAACGAAAACTCGAAAAATCATTTTCTGCAATGAAACCCACATATGAATTAATGGGTAAGTAAATAAACGGAATTACCGAATTTTAGGCAGGCGGCGCCATCGGAGAATCGAGGACAACATTGGTCATGTCATTACTGCTGATGGCACGCCGGTTATTATGAACTTCTGAACTGAATTGGATGATTTCAATTGGACGGCACTACATGCTACACAGATCATTCCGCATGGATAAACAGCTCGAGCGATTAGAGGACATGATCATCTTACGTGAATTTTACCTCGATAGATTTTCTCTTGTGATGTTTTCTTCAGTCGCAACAGTATGCAAATAAGCCAACATAACCCATGGCATCGGCCAGCCTTACTTATTTCTGATTTCACCTAGAGAAGCCTTGCGGGTATCTTTCAAATCTTTTATTTGCAATCTATTCTAGAATATTAAGCAAATGTGATAATTATTTAAGAAATTCACATAAGGTATTGGTTTCCAGTGAAATCAATAACATTATTTATAGTTAAGTATGTATATTATTTATATGTATTTATTTATATTACAACTATAATTATAAATTACAGATAAATAGGAATAAATGATATAAACGTTTATTATATAGGGAAAATTGTATGAATTGAAAATATTTTAGAGATCCTTTTTAATCGTCTGATTTTTAAACTATCATCTAATATAGAGATGGCCAACGGATTAACGTGAAGGTATCTGTTATTGAATTTGTTTATTTCTTCTTTAATAAAAGGAGCATCCAAATCTCTATGTATTGCGCTGTTTGTAGTATACCATGGTGCTTTAACAGTCATTCGCAACGTTTTTGATTGTAGTCATAGCTGCCAGATTTGATGATTTATCGTCATTTTGACGATTTTGTGCTCCAAAAATATCATATTGACGATATGACGATTTATACTCTTATTTTGACGATTTTTAGAAGTTACAAATTTACATAATTTTCTTGACTTTAGTACATTAAAAGCCTCTTTAAACTTTGCAGTTGTTAGTTTTGCAAGTTTAGATTAGTAATATAAATGAATAAAGTATTATATTTTTAAATGATTTACTACATAAAATGCTAAATAGCATAAATACAAGTATAAGTGCCAATTAGTAAAGAAATTTAAAAATAAAATGAACATATATATAAAGAAAAATGGTAAGTTCCGCAAACATCTGCAAACACCCTAACATTACCCAGCAAATAATAGCAATACCAAGAATTATAAAATAACATTGGCACTTTTTGTTGTTGAGCATAACTTACCATTTGCCGTTTAAGACCATTTTCAAAGATTCGAATGTAGCTTCTAATATTACCCTAGGAAGACCTAGGCAAGGGCCAATAAATTTTTGTGTACGACCAACACTCATGGGATGGTCCATACTCATGCAGTGCATTATGTTGGAACTAGGAAAATATGTTATGGGAAGGAGGAAAGAGGGAGTAGTGCTTATGGACACTAGATTTGAAACCCTTTATACCATAAGTGACAGAAAACACCTCTGCAGGAAGGGAGTTCCACATACGCATAGTCCGACTAAAGAACGAATTGTGTCTGTAATGCAGTGTGCCATACACTTGCCAATCGGAGGTGCTCTCCGAGAAAGACGAGTGTTACGTAGGAATACATGATTCTCGGGAAGAAGTCCCCTTATTTCGCTCGAGTAAAATTCGCTGTAGTAGCGATAGAACAATGAAACACAAGCCACTTTGCAACGATACTCTAATGAATCAATGGAGTTGGATACTCTACCTTCAATAAAGAGAATCTTCGCCCTCTCCTGTACACGGTCGAGAAGTCTCGAAATAGACGTTGAGGCACCGGTACATACATGAGAGTTGTATTAGATTCTCGACATGATATAAGTGGTGTAAATAGGAAGAAGATGAAGTGGAATACTTCTTGCACCGTCTTAAGAAGCCAAGGTACTGAATAATGTGAAGGTTCTAGCGAACATCACGCTAAATTTTCATGCTCAGAATTATACCCAGAGTTTCTGATCCCCTAATTGAGGGGTTTATGTGTCAATAAACAATACTGGTATAGATTGTTTAAACATTAAACAATTTCTTCCTAAAAATGATTTTCAAGAAATGAAAATAAAATTTGATACCTCTTAATTTCCAGCCTTAACTAAATTTATTAAGAAATATTAGTATTATCACATTCTTCAGTTAATTTAGAGAGTGTATTAAGCCAATGAAACTAAGTTCATTAAAAGTGAATTCCTTAAAACTTAACCTAAACTCCTGAGAAGTAATTTTGTATAAAAATATTATTTAAAACTTGGTAAATTTTTCAGATTGAAATGTTGCATATAACTCATTCAGGTTACAGAGAACCATCCTCTTCTGCATTTGGACTTTCTGGCCATCGATTCGAACAGACACCCAGTCTTTCATTGCTGGCATCATTCGACTCATATCATCTCGCTGATAAGTTGAATTCTTTCAGATCTACTGTGTGACGTTTTGTACTTCTTTTTTATTTGTTCAAAAACTTCTACTGCATCCTTGTGATGTTGATTTTGGCACTCATTATTAAGTCTCATAGGTTCTACTGAAAAGTTAGAACAACCATCATCTCCTGCAGAACTGTCATCATTTTCAGAATTGATTTTGTTCTCATCTGGAATAACCGGTAATGTGTCCAACTTTCCCATCATTTTCCTGCACGATCCACAAATTTGCAAACGTTTTGAAAGCGTTGGGAATTTTTTCAATAAGTTGTCGGAAATATTTCGCATATCTGATGATCTGTGCTTCTTTTTGTTTAAGGGATTACAACAAAAAGAAGTCAACATTTCCTTTTTGGAATCGGAAGCCACTGTGAAGATTAATTATGTAAGTAATTAGTAAATAACGCACGTCCAAATTTTAACACTGTTTCTATAAAACTAATTTCCAAATGTCCTTAGAATGCAAATAAATACTTTTTTAAGATCATTTAGGTAGTACGTTTTTATGCCAAATATTGAAAAATCTTATTCTTGAGTTAAAAAATAATCTTTTTTGATAGATATCCCACTTGCAACCCATTAAGCTATTATAAAGGCCTTAAAGAAATTGTATAACCTTTCTTTTTAGCAAAAAAAGGCCCATTTTGAAAAAGAAATTAAAAAAAATAATTTAAAAAAATATAAAAAAAATTTTAACATATTAAAAAAATTATTTTTGGAAAGATTGAAGAAATAGCTATCTAAATTTTTGCTAGGACCAATAGGTGAAAAGTTACACACATTTAAAAAAACCCTGTTGGTCATACAGGTCCAAATTTGACCCCTCTAACTCCGGCAGTTCTTGACTGATAGAGCTGAAAATTTGTGTGTGGCCTACTATCCTTCGTGCAAATTTCATCCAAATCGGAAGGCATCGATTTTAAAAATTGGGTCACTTGACCCAACGAAATTGCCCATATATTAAAACTATATACCTATATGTCTTTAACATACAAATACTATATATTATATAAAACACTCGTTTATTAATATTTTTAAATTAAAGCCTTAAAAAGACTTTGTTAAATGAGTTATGATTTATTTTAATTTTATAATTAAAGTGTGTATATTGAATTAACTTTATATGTTTTACTACAATAAAAATAATTTTTTTAAAAATCCTTTCTATTTATTTACTTATTTTTCTGACGATTTTTTTTGCGATTTCAATGAACGTCTTTGGCGATTTTTTTCTAATATTTGACGATTTGATGCTTTTAAAATACATTTATAGAGAAGTAGTTTATTCTCTAAACTTAATTCATATTTTGGACCTAGCAACCAAAAAAACATTTTCTTAGTTTCATATCTAAATGAGATCTTTTAGAATTTAAGCGGATTTTCCACGTTAATCGCCTGTCTAAATGCATGCCTAAATATTTAACGTGATTGCTTTTCGGAATTTGTGATCCATTCATGACTATTGCTGGACAATCATTTCGTCTTAGGCTAAAAGTAACATGGGTAGACTTTTGTACATTTTCTTTTATATTTCAATAATTTAACCAGGTCTGCAGTTTATCAACGTCATTTTGAATCGGTATTGATGCTTCTATTGGCGACGAACTTGCTTTTAAGAATGCAGTGTCATGAGGATAAGCGGCCACAGTAATATTATATAAAAAAGACATATCTGAAGTATAAATGTTATATGACATCGGTTATAGTACGCTTCCTTGTGGTATTTCGGTTCGATTTTGCAATAACTTGAGGTTTCATTATTGACCTTTACATAAAAGTGACGTTCGCTTAAAAAGATTTCAAAACTAAACAGTAATGTTCAGGTAAAATACTGTTACGTTTTTACCTTTTGAAAACGTTTAAAGTATGAGCTCGTTGATTGCAAATAAAATAAAAATAAATTTCTGTTTAGTTTTAATTGAAATTCTTTATTATTCGCACAATTCTATGTGTCACTGTTCAGAACTTGATGTAACAGCAACAATTGCTTTTCTATGTTATAACTTTTTTTATACCCTTTGCATAAACAATAACAATTACTAGACAATTATTCGACAGATCTTTGTAACGGAGATCTACAAACCACGATTACTCTCTTCAAACGCACTTCTTCACACAAGACTGATTCAACTTTTACTAAATGACTAGCCTGCTTTGCCTTGCCTTTTATATGACAGGGTAAACAGCCTGATGAATGTTCTTGAAGGCGAATGTTCATGACTTCGCCTGCTTGAGATTTCTATAAATGTAAATATCGTTGTTTCCATTCATTAATTTTGTTTGTTTATTTTGATACATTTATTCTTGTAGTGTTTGTTGTTCTATTTTTGTTTACTTGTTTACCATTTTTTATGCTAGTGTTTGTTGTTATATTAAGGAGTACGATAATTTGTAAACATGTTTGTTTTTTGTTTTTGTAGCTTCTGTTTATAATTTTAATGTAAAAGCAAAACACCAGTATCTAGATTAGAGATGAGCGATATTTTCAAAACTGTGATTTAGTCACGGTGATTGATAATTCACTGATATCTGCAGTGATTGAAATTGCCAAATAACAGTTACTAATAATGTCGTTCTTTGAAAATTGTTACGTACTCAAATTTATTTCATTTTATTTTGAACGAGGCAGAATTACTATTAAATGATGCTGATTATTTACTTTTGTCTTTTATACATGAACTTTCTGTGAAACTTAATTGTCAAACTTCATATAAAAAAAATTACATTAAAAATAATAACATTGATGACACCACTTTGATTTTGTTTAGTAGTCTTTTCGTAGTATGTATCTAGTTGTCTCTTTCTTACGACTTAATAAAATACGTTATTGTCATTATTATTTTCTTTTGGAATACTGTGATCACAATCACTGTTTTAACAAATCACGTTCACTGAGAACAACGTTCTTCAAAAATCACTGGATCGCTCATCTCTAATCTAGATATTTATAAAGCAGTCCACAGAGCCAGACTCTAGAAATACAGCAGAACAATATCTTTCAAATGACTAACATATTTTGCTCATATCTCACACTCACTTTGTTTTACATACATTTAAAGATAGGAATCCCTTAATGAAAGACTTGATACATATACATATGTATTCTAAAAAGAGATAAATATTCACAGACAAATATGGTATGAAAAGACCTTGTCATGTACTGCATATGGAAACAATGCGAAGTAAAATTTTAAAGAATTTGATTTTCTTTAATTAAAATTCCTCAGAGATTTAAATTAGTGATTAAAAAAAATAATAACGGCGAAAATCTCTTCCACGCATTGCAGTGCCGGGGGAAATAATTAAAGAAACGTGAACCATTTCGCAAGAATACATCATCAGTTAGCCAATACACATCAAAATTGCAAAAAAAAAACAAGGCTTTCTCCCATACTGTTGAACGAAGTTATATATGAAATTATTTACAAATCTACATACATTTAAACCCAGACCCTTAATATATGCATTTTTGGATGAATAGATTTGGAGATAAGTAATGGAAGTTACGCAACTAAGAAGTATCAAACTTTTAGTGAATGTACAAAAGTTAAAAGGTCCGAAAATAAGTGCGGCACGTCAATTTAACTTACATCAGAAGCCGGATTCCACTAATTAAAGAGTTGCTATCTTTTACGCTAACAGTAAACACAACACAGTGAACACAACACTGTAAACACAAGTTGTTAGAGAATTTTTTTTGTAGTAGTGTACGCCCGTCGCGGGACTAGATTTAGCCTATTGATTACATGGTTCTTTTCCCAGAGAGAAAATATAGCACGCAGTATTTGCAAGGGTGAAGTGTTTACCCACATATCCAAATGCACAAAATATATCATATTCAGCTATGTATGTAAAATACAGATTTTTGAGAAACTTTTCATGGCCATTTTATTTATTTTCAGAGTTTTACTAGAAGATTGTTGGGAGGTAACGAGCAACTAAATATTTGTTCATATTTCGTTTTGTTCGAGATCCGTGGCCTAACGTCTAATAAGCCAACGCACTACCTACTATACCACAGCCACTTCATACACATACATACACATAAATATAATTTCATTTCTTCTATATTACATTCCTCCTCTTTACAATCGACTACTGACATGTGCCGAGGCAAGGGGAGCTCTCTCGGACCTGCAATACGGATTTAGGAAAGGACGGTCCATGGTGGACGCGTTAAAGAGAGTGATCGACATTGTAAGAGACGCAATAGAGGGCGAAAGCTTACGATTTGGCACCAAGGAATACTGTGCGGTTGTCACAATTGACGTTAGGAACGCGTTTAACTCGGCGAACTGGGGGCGGATTATGAGAGCCCTTTTTAACATGGCTACGCCGCCATACTTAATAGAGATTCTGAATGATTACTTTCAGGACAAAAAGGTAATATACCTAACGGATGATGGAAAAAAGGAGTACGTAGTGACGGCGGGTGTCCCCCAGGGATCTGTACTTGGGCCACTACTGTGGAACATTATATACGATGGTGTACTTCGACTGCAATTGCCAAATGGGACTACAATCGTGGGCTTTGCAGATGATATTGTCATAGTCTCGGTCGCTAAGGCGGTGAAGGAAATAGAGGAGATGACGAATATAGCGATTCAAAAAATTGGAGCATAGCTTGTTGAGGCAGGATTGACACTTGCTGCTCACAAAACGGAGGCCGTCTTGATAAGTGGTCGGAAGATAGTCGAGAATATAGAAGTGACCGTTGGAGGCACTAAGATCGAGTCGATGAGGGCCATAAAATACCTAGGAATGATTATCGACGACAGGTTGAACTTCAAGGAGCACGCGAAATACATCGGCGAAAAGGCATCTGTAACCCAGGGAGCACTAGCGAGGATGATGCCAAATATTGGAGGACCAAATCCATTTAAAAGGAGAATAATATCGAGGGTTGTGACGTCGATAATGTTACATGCGTGCTTAGTATGGTCGGAGGCACTCTCTGTAGGGACGACAAGGAGGAAACTGTCCTCAGTGTATCGTCTAAGCGCGTTTAGACAGATAAGCGGCTTCAGAACAGAGTCTGATGAAGCGGTACTGGTATTGGCAAAGACAATATCGATAGATATATTGGCGGATGAGATGAAGCGGATATACTTTCGCCCTCTCGAGTATCCAGGACAAACGCCAGCTATAAAAGCGGAGGAACGAAGGACTTCCATGCACAAATGGCAGTCACGATGGAAGAACGGTTTAAAGGGAAGATGGACATTTCACCTTGTCCCTGATGTAACCCTTTGGATGGAGAACGAACATTGCGAGCTGAACTACTAGGTGACCCGATTCCTAACTGGTCATGAGTGCTTCAGGAAGCACCTGCACAGATTTGGACACGATACTTCCCATTTATGCCCAAACTGTGTAGATGAGGAGGAAGATGCGGAGCATATTCTAACATGCTGCCCCAGATTTAGATGGCCCGGGGAAACGAGTTTCGGACCAAATCGATTTATAGAAGAGGTGTTGAATTCTAGGATTCTATGTAGTCAGTACAGTCAGAGAATGGCTGAAGTTATGCAAGAACTCCGAAGACTACAGAAACGGAGGCGAAGTTTAACTTAGTGTGATAAAGCTTTAAAGCTAACCAGCCTTCCGCGAAGTAACACCTTACGGCAGTCCCGCGGATGGAGAGTGGTTGAAGTGTGTAGGGGGTGGATTTAGTACGTAGTCACCAGTGATGGTGAGTCGTGCACTTTTTTGTTGGAACAAAAGTGTCTTTCGAAGATTCTCACCTCCGGCCAAAGACAAAAAAAAAAACACACATAAATATGTTTGTTTGCTGTTAGAAGAAGAGAACAGAATTTCTTTCATTACATCAAATGTATGTTTATTTAGTTTTTTTGCAGATATCTGTGTAAAATATCAAAATTGTTTTTGATGAGTTAAAAAAACACTTAGTTATAGACAGAACGGAATTTTAAATTTTCGCAAACAGTCTAATACCATGTTCAGACAGGCACTTTTATTACGTAAATCGCAATAAACGTCATTATTGAGATCAATATTTCATATAAAATTTCAATTAATTATTGCTCAATAAAAATGCATATTGTTATAATATTGAGAAACACTTTAAATACAATACTGTCATAAGCACGTTCAGTGGGCATATTACAATTTTCCGAACACTTTCCATTGGTATTTGACAACTCAAATATCAACAACGACAAACAAACAAAAAAAAAAAAACATAACAAAAAAACAACGAACAAAATTGTTGAAACAACCAGCTGTTTTGTTTACCAGCTGTCAAAAAAATATTGATATTCTGTGTCTGAACACATAAAATATTGTTCACAAATAAACGAATATTGACTTTATAAAAATGCCTGTCTGAACACGGTATAAGACTACATTTAAAAAATGAATTTCCCTTAAATATTTGCCATTCAGACTGTACCTCCAACACAACGGATGTTTTTATTTTATTATTTCATAGGGCATTAGAAAAATTTATTTTGACTGTACGAACATATACAGTAAGGGACATTCGTACACGAATATATACATATTTTTAAAAATTTATAAAATAATTAAAATTGTTTTATTTTATGTTCATTTTTATTTAATTAACTGTTAAAAATTATGTTAATATATAACACAGTATTTATTCATCATAGTGTGTACAAGTATATTTGTCCGTAACTGTAAGGACATGTTTATGTTTATGTATGTATGTACATACATATATGGCGTGTGTACATATTTTGTTTTTCATATAAAATAAAGGTAATAAATCGTCAAATGTTAAGGGCAATTTTATTTATTATATTTTTGATGTCAAAATTATAAAATGCTTATAATATTTCCTTTCTTGTTGATGTTTGAATTATAAAATGTTGATAATATCTACGTTTGCCATTCTCTTACACATAAATTTTATGCTTATTATTCCATTTTTGTTTTATAAATACCCTGTGGGAAATATCGTTAGCAAAAGTGTAGTACTGATTCTCTATTGACATAGCACTACTTTTTACTGTAGACATTTTACATTTAGTTATTGAAAATCACTAGTGGCATTAGAACTGTTGAATAAGGACATATTCCGTTTGGTACCATTTGGAGACATTCGAATTAGAGGCTCAGTAGCGCATTTTGGTAATTCTAGTCTATAATTTAAAATTATTTACTACATTTCCAAATTAGTAAACTCGGGAGCGTTATAAAATTTAATTCAGACACATGAATTTACACATATATTTGAATATTGTTACATATTTTGTCAGAAAACAGAATATTTTAAAGAAAAAAGTGACATTCTTATTTTCTTAATTTTATAAATATGAGTGCCATATCATCGAGACTATGCACGGCTCTCTGTACTTACAGTTTATCAAAAGTTTGTATTTTTATTTAAACGTGTTGCATTCACATCTGCCTGATAAATAAGGCATCAAATCGTGGTTCATTGAAATCGTAAAAAATCACCAGTAAAAATAAATAAATATGTAAAACGTTTTTCTTTTAAATTATTTTTATTGTAGTACAACGTAAACAGGAATTGTGTATATTTTAGTTTTAATAATTAGTTAAAGAATCAAATATAAAGGAAAAATTACACAAGTCCTTTAAACACTGTAAGTAAGAAAATAAATTTAAAAAAGAAGTATTTGTATACAAAATATTTGTATATTTAAAAAATATACCAACAAGCTAACAAATATATTGTTACAAAAATGGAAATGGTGTACATCGTTTAACATTAAAACGAGCAAAAGCTACACAACAAATACAACGAACTTGTTGCAAGTAAACCAACCAAATCAGTATGAAAGAAAAGGGGATAGACAAGTAAGCGAGAACGCAACAACAAGCAACGTGAACAAAGTACACAAATAACAATGAAGTCGCGATAGAGTTCTCGAGAAGGCGAAACCCGAACGTCCGACTTAAAGAACCTTGATCAGACTGATTTCGTGGGCCTGTAAAAGAGCAAGACAAAGCAGGAAACGAGCAGTAAAGGCCGTGCCAGATAAAACTTTGTTGCTTTGCGTGACGTTTATAACTTTGATAGCGTAAAGCAAAAGGTGAATGACACAACAAAAACTTAGACAAAACTCGCGTTGTTTGTTTATCTTTTAAAAGTGGTTGACGCGTAAGTTTTGCTTTTAATATTTTGTGTTTAAATAAAGACTAAAAATGGATTTGGAGGATTTATTGCACATACTTATAATTGTACTGCTAATGGACGACGCATTGGAGCTGTTTAATTTTAATTTAAGGAAAAATATTAAAAAAATAAAATTTGCGCGCAAATTTGCCAAAAATATTTACAGAATAATCAACAGCTGATTGTCAAAGCACGCAAAAATATAAAAGATGTTTTGCGTTGCGTTAAAAGCACTTTATGTGACAAGTAGCATATAAACATGTACATTTTATCTTAAATTTCAAAGCGAATTTGTAACGCAACGCGAAGCACAAGTTTTATCTAACACGGCCTTAAGAATTCAGTAAATCATGTGTGAAGACGCGTTGCGTGTGAAGAAAACAGTCGTGGTTTGAAGAACGTTGTTGTAAAGATCTACTGAACATTTGTTAGTGTGTTCGCGAACAGAAGTGTAAAGGCGAATAACGAATAAAGCAAATTATTATTGGATTCATCAAGTTGTAAACGGTGGCACACAAAAGTAGTGCGAACAATAATAAGCTAACGTCTCGCATTTTGATTCCTAACAATTTTTTTTTTCCAAAAATCGAGTATTTTTGTATAATTTTCAAGAAAATTTTGTTTAAAATGAATTATCTTAATTGATATTTAATGTACAAAATAATGAAAATGACATACATTTTTAATTTCTAAATATTGTCTGTTCACGCTGGCCACCCTAATGTTAAGTTTACTTATAAGTACTTTTACAACCATGTTAATTATTTGCTAATTGTGAATTGTTATAAATATGATCGAAAAGAGATTATTATCCAAACAAACCCCAACCCGAAAGGTACGTCTTATCGTATTAAATACATTGTGTATTGAAAACTAATATTTTCGTATTTTTATTTATTTGCCAAATATTTTTCGCCCTTCACCCCAACATTGTCAAAATAAAAACATCAACTATAATCGTCAGTATTATCTTTTTAAAGCACAAAATCGTAAAAATAGCGATAAATCGTCAAATCTTCCAGCTATGGTCGCATACATTTAAGCTTGTACCGTAATATGGCATCTGAATACTGAAAAATATGAATACATATTAAAGAAAAAATTATATAAAATGAATAGAAAAAATATAGACTGCTTAAAATCTAACTTATCATTGCCGTAAATAAACATTTTGAATGCTTGAATCTTTTTACCCAATAAGCCTGCTAATGAAAACGAAAGCCAACAACATTTTTCATTGTCCCATTTCTTTAGCTTTCGCACAGAGTTAATATTGCAGAGAATACGTTTTCAGAATATACAAAATCTTCAACTTACTTACATAGTTCCTTCATTGCCCCGATTTCGGCATGCCGGAACACATCCTTCCAGGCGCCTCTGCTTCTTGCGCATCTACCCAAGTTGGTCACACCAATCGATGAAAGGGCTTCCTCGATTTGATCCTTCCAACGCATACAGGGTCGTCCTCCTCGCCGGAGCATCCTCCTCCATTCGAATGAACCAAGCCAGCGCTGCCGCAGGATATTAATACGATGCACAACGTCTATGTCGTTGTGGGGCTCATACAGCTCACTGTTGGATGGGACGCGGAAATCACCGCCAACTCGCACTGGACCGAAGATCTAACATAGGACTTTTCACTCGAATACTCTCAAGACTGCTGCACCAGTGCTTAATAGAGTCCATGCCTCTGCGCCATAAAGAAGCACGGGTAAGATGTGCGACTTGTAGAGTATTAGTTTTGTCGTACGAGAGGTCTCTGCAACTCAATTGGCTATTGAGACCATAGTAGCACCTGTTGACAAAAGTTATCCTGGGCTTGATCTCCAGACTGACATCATTCTTGGTGGTAACGGCAGAGCCAAGATAAACAAATTCCTTGACTACGTCAAAAGTATAGTTATCGGCCGTAATCTGAGAATCAATACGCCGCACGTCTCTATTTGTCGATAACATATACTTTGTTTTGCCCTCATTTACTGCCAGACCCATCTAAGTAGACTCCAGTTCAATAGCACTAAAGGCTGCAGTAACGTCTCGCTTGGTACGCCCTATGATCTTCAAGTAGTTCCACAAAATTTTCAATATTCGTGTTTTCACTTTAAATATTTGCATCAAGTTTGGTACTTCAATTTTTTCACCTGCAGAATTCATATACCTATTTTTGTTCAAAAATGTTTATTTCAGGTTTACTTTTATAAACAAATTTTCTTTCAAAGCAACAAGGCAACCAAATTTTATGTCAATAAAACAAAATTATTTATTTTTTGGTTCGCCTATTTTTGCATCAAACTTCATTCAAATCTTTAATTTTATATGTAGAATTTTAAGGGACATTGTTCTAAACGAGCAGATAACTTGGTTAAGCTAAGGGGAAGATCATTCAACCTTTAACTTTTAAAGTTCACTTTATCTTTGTGCTTGCCATACTATATATTTTATTTTCAATATGGAAACTTTAAATATAAACATGAAAAATATTTATTAATATATTAATAGTGTTTTCTCACCAAAAGTTGAAACCTGATTTTTGCGTTAAAACGATAAACAGCTGATTTTGTGTTCACACTGCAAGTTTTCTTAAATCTGGTTTTAACATTCATGTCATTTATGACAGTTTAACAGTTTAAGTAAAAAGAAAGAAAAATTAAGAAATGAATTAAATTAAAAATTAATCTAAATATTGTGAAAGAATATTTTAAAATAGATCTATTTATTAAAAGTGAAAAAGTGTTTGGAAGTCAAGTAGTTTTATATAAAAAAACGTAAAAGGATGATCAAGGAAAAAGTGCACCTTTTATTAAACCAACAGGGGGTAATTTTACAATTGCTAATGGAAACACGAGATGTGTGGACTTTGGTGAGTAGATTAAAACGAATTTAATATTCCTCTGCTACATTTTTTTTTACATAAGTTTGTTCAGAATCGAACTCGTACTTTTTGAGAAACAGTGTGCAATGAAAATGGTGCAGATTATTTTAAGTTGCATATGCGCATGATCCGGGACAGTTTTGATAAATTATGTGTCTTACTAAAATCCTTGGAGAAAAAAGACACTAATTATCGGAAGGCTATTAGTTTGGAGAAACGCATAGCTATTGCCCTGTACGCTTTAGCTTCATCTGCCGAGTATCGTACTATCGCAACAATTTTTGGTGTTGGAACATCCACAGTTTGCCATATTTTAACTGAAATTTGTGAAGAGGCTTGGAGAGTATTTCGTCCACTCTATATGAACTATTTCCCTCTTGACAGGAATACGATTTACGTTCTGTCGACGTTTTCCTGCAACTCGGATTTCCTCAATGCTTAGGAGCAATTGGTAATATTGTATTGGTAATTGGTAATATTGTAATATTGAAGTTCATTCCAAAGGTGAATATGCCACCGACTATTTCAACTATAAAGGCTGGTATTCTGTTGTGCTTTTTGCATTAGTAGATGCAAAGTATGTAGTAGCGTTTATTATATCAATATACACACATATTATATATGTACTTATGTATGTATATTTATAATAATTTTACTTTTGCTTTCCAATTATAACTTTATGTACATAAACGTGGGAAGCCCTGGACGATGTAATGATTCTACGATTTATGAAAATTCGACCTTAAAGCAGCAACTGCATAATACAGCCCTTTTAAAAGAATTGAGCTTACCAATGAGCTCAGTAAATGGCCCTATTGTCGTTTTAGCAGACTCAGCTTTTCGTACTGATAAAACGGAAAGTCAAAAGCAATTTAATTATGGTTTATCAAAAAGTCGAAGAGTACTTGAAAATGCTTTTGAACATTTAAAGGGCAGGTATTTAAGCATATTTAAAATTTGTTAGACTTGTTTAAAAAGAAAAAATATTTCTAGATTCTGGCCCATTGGAAAAGGCGTTGATGATCAGATTTCTAATGTCAACAAAATTGTTAAAGCGTGTTGCATATTGCACAATTTCGTAATAAGAGAAAAAGATGAAATATATTCTTCTTGGATGGTTGATATTTCCCCTTCAATAACAGAAAGAAGGCGAACAAATAAGAAATGGTTTCTGTTTACATTCGTGTAAGTTCATTTTATTTGCTATTTTCTACTATTTAACAACAATATTAACAAAATTAAACAACAACTTAAACTAAAAAAATAACATATAAATTCAATAACTATTAACAAAATTAAACATAAACTTAAACTAAAAACACAAAATAAACTTAAATAACTCATTTATCCATTTTTTTAAATCTAGAATTCCACTAGTCAATTTTTCCGTACTGGCACTTATATTTTGGAACATTTTTATTTTTTCACGTTCCAAAGCCAGAAGCTCTTCAGTACACTTTTTATCATCATTGACCGCTTGTTCAAAAGCATTTCTAAACTTATCAAACATTTCCATAAATTGTTTATTTTTAGCTCCGCGAGATGAAGTCGGTCTTTCGGCAGACGGTATTCTCGGTGATATATTATTTAACGATGGCGTCAGCGATTGAGACGTTTCGCTATCCGATACCACTTCCCGTACATCCATATTTTCAATCTGGCAGTCTTTTATATATAAATTTAAAAAATTAATGAAAAATTATACTACACATATTATTACCTGTTATGGCTTCGAAGTTGTGGATAGGCTGCGACCCAATTACTCTGCTGATCCTGTCATACAGAGACCAATTAGATGGGGATCCCCCAGAAGGCCCAATACAGGATTTGCACTTCCTGCAGAACCAATTTTGTTGTTACACATACAAAAATTAAAAATAATTAAAATTTTCTTTTGCATACCGAAATTTTGTGGTCAAATTAGTTATTTTGGGCTTAACTTCCTCTGGTGAAATGTTAAGGCCATTTTTTTGCTAATTCAGCAGCCATTTCTTTGTAAATGTGGGAGTTCTTCATTTTCCCCCTTAAATAATCTATCTTTTCCGCCCACATTTCTACAAAAATACTTTCTGTCTGCTATGTCCACAGACCTTTTTCTTTTAATTTTATTTATTTCACTATTCATTTTTAAAGATATTTAATTTTTTCACAACCGGTTTTTTATATTTTTGTTTTTATTTTGTTTACTTTTATCAGCTGTTTTCAAGATTTCAGAGCTGGTAGCTCTGATTTAGTACATCTACTACAACAAAACAAGGTTGCGTTTCATAAAACCTACTTAAAACCAATTCAAAAAAGGTTTTATTTTGGTTTTTGTTTTAACACAATAATTTTGTATAGTAAAACAGGGTTTTATTTTTGGTTTTAACGTTAAAACCAACTTTTGTGTTAAAACCACTCGGTGTGAAAACACTAAAATGGCTGCTGGATTGAGCAGTGTTATCGACATTGCACCGGCACTGCCATATTTTTGAAAAAGTTAACTTTATTTTATCTGTAGATTTTAATAACGAAAAGAAGTTAAAAGTGACTTTAAAGTCCACTTTAGCTAAAGTTACCTTAACTGAATTCAACTTTAACGGCAAGTTGCAATAATGGCCCTAAATCTACAAAGTGCCTACGTTTTGTTAGCAATGTCAAGAAATTACTTTTTTCTTTGTACATTTGAATATACCATACGTTCATAACATAACATACTCAACACAATTGGTCATTACAACTCTTCAGTCAGGGTTACGACCTAGTTTCTCATATACATATACCATATGTATCAATTTTAAACTCAGAAGAAATCGATTTTAAATTCAATTTTATCGCCATTATTTTAAACCAAATAAAAAAAGAAAATTTCATACAGGGCTTAAAAATTCTAACACTTCATAATTCTGCCGTATGTATAATTTTTGATATATACTTTCCTTCTTTTTCTATTGTGCTCTGTATTTAATTTTTAGAAGTTTTCAAAGGTTTTGTGAAGTTTTATCGTAAATAATACATTATTTATGGTATTTGAGAAGGAACTGAAAGTTAAGTGTTGGATGAAAGTGAACAGGGTGATAGACGTCAGACCAAGGTTCAAACTTCACGTCAGACATTTTCAATTTATAACGAAAAATTGTAATGACCGATTAAAAATGTATTTATGGAGTATTCCTACTGCTGAAGACTCTGAAGAAGAAGAAAACAGGAGCTCGTCTTCTAAACTCACGAAGGTATTGACAGCAACAAACATGACAATAGGATGTTTATCGTTAAAAATGGTACTACTTGGAACAAATAACATTACCAATTTACGCCCAGATTAGTAGCAGCTTTTTCTTGAAATATTCTAGACTCTTTCCTACTGTTCTTCTCATACTTATATCACGTGACAGACAAACATTAGAAAAAAAGTGAAGAATCATTATGTTTTATTTCATAGATATTACAGAGGGATAATATTTCAGGTAACTATGTACATATGAGATAATGTCCTACTGGGAAATTATGATAAATTTACACCTATAACGCCTTTTCGAAAAAGTAGCTGAAACACTTTCGGCTTTTAATAATTCGCCGTAGATTAGTGACTAATTAAATTTTATAGTTGTTATAAATTTCGTAGTCCACCAAAATTGAATTCGCAGTTTTAGATTCAAGTACGGGCTGCGTTCGTAGCAACGACTTACAGCCATATTTGGGTAACCTGTATCCGGGAAACCAGAGAGGAATCAAAGAGAGAGTATTGTTATTGATATAATCGATGTTCTGTTGCAACAGGAAACTTTTTTACCTCACATGACGTTGACAACAAATGTTTCTAATGAAATCGAACAATGGTTTGCACAATCAAGTTTCAGCCAGACAATAAGTTGCCCCATCTAAACAATTTGAAACTTATAAATGGCCACAAAGCAAGGGTGCTAGATGTCAAATTATTATCATTTAGAAAAAATAAAAAGAAGCTGACATGAAGTGTTTGTTTTTGATTTTTATATAAAAAACCATGCTACAAAGTACATCATGTCAAAAATTTTGGCGTAAATTTCATAAAAGTGATTATAAAATGTAATAATATGTATACAATAGTTTTATTAAGATGAATTAAAGTAAATCAAAATATTAAATTTTTTAACACAGCAATTGCGTTAAATAAACAAATATACAAAAGTAATACAAGAAAATCAGTCAATAATTTCAACTCAAATAATGTACATTTAAATACTGAGAATTTATACAAAATGTATTCATGAATCCTTCACACCAATTTAATGAAAAATCTCAATAATCAAATGGCGAATAACAAACAATTAAACTTACATTAATTTCCTATAGATTACATTAATTTCACTAAGGCGATGAGAAAACCTTAACTTAATAGCAACGACCTTTAATAATTTCTAAATGTAGACCATGAAGATATATTAAACAAAAAGCACTTGAAGTCATACCACCATAGTGACTACGTACCATAGTGACTACGTTATTAAAAAATTTGAAACATAAAGGGAAGGAGCAGTAAAAGCTGTATTTATTAAAAAAAAAAAATAAAAAAATAACGTTTACTTAAATATAATGAATTCGTAAAAAGTATTAAAGTAGTGAATATCACATTTGCCTATTATCGTTCAGGAAATAATAATTCGATCTTAATTTAAGAAGTATACAATATTCTATATTATATCACTCTACTTTATTTTCTTATTATCGAACCCGTTGGTATTCAGGCTTATGCATTGCAAGATTCTTATAGAAAACAAAGCTCTTAATTGCTTTAAATTTCAGATTACGATAATCATACTTATGCAAAATTAGAAAATTTAGAATTTTAAAATATTCTCTCATATTAATACCTCAATTATATTGTTACGAAAATGGAAACGGTGTACATCGTTTAACATTAAAATGAGCAAAAGCTACACAAACAAATACAACGAACTTGTTACAAGTAAACCAACAACATCAGTATGAAAGAAACGGGGATAGACAAGTAAGCGAGAACGCAACAACAAACAATGTGAACAAAATACAAAAACAACAATGAAGTCGCGATAGAGCTCTCGAGAAGGCAAAACCCCAAACGTTCGACTTCAAGAACCTGCATCAGACTGATTACGTGGGCATATAAAAAGGCAAGACAAAGCAGGCAACGAGTAGTAAGAATTCAGTCAGTCTTGTGTGAAGGCGCGTTGCGTGTGAAACGAACAGTCGTGATTTGAAAATCGCCTTTCAAAAGATCTGTTTTGTAAGCAAAGAAGAATAGCGAACAAGCAATTATTGTTGTATTTGTCAAGTTGTAAACGGTGGCACACAAAAGTAGTGGGAACAATACAATAAAGAGTTATTTTGTTTACAATCAACGAACTCATATTTTAAACGTTTTTAAAAAGGTAAAAACGTAACAATCTCAACCAAAAAATATTTTGTAACAACTTAGAGGGCAAAGACAAGTATTAAATATAACAATTCTATTACAGAGTTGTAAACAATGTACATAGATATTGATATTATGTTCACATTGCAACAAATAACTCTTACATTTATTATGATTTTTCATTAAAACTTTAACAGTAAAAAAAATTTTAAATTTCTTGGACTGCGACAACCTGTAAACTGCCCTGTCTTACTCAACATTTTTATGTTATAAATGCTCAGCATAAAGTAAGATGTCGTAAAAGTTATAATTAGTATGCAATGCTGTCAGTACAATTAAAAAAATAAATACAAATCTACGAGAATCATTTGATATTGGCGAACATGAAAAAAGTAACAAACAAATGCGATAGAAATCAGGAATTACAGTGATAAAAGGAACTGTAAGGCCTTCGGAATTAAATTGAATTTTAATAATACAAAAACAACAAATAAACAAGTAGTCGAACACATAGACAATCAGTTCGTAAATTTTTTATGTTTTAATGATCATGTAAACAAAGAATATATTTATGTATAGCCGTAGTCTAGTAGACAGTGTGTTGACTTTTAGATAATGAGGCCTCGGTTCAAACACCAGGTCAGACATCTCCAACAAAACGAAATATGAAAAAATATTTCTTCGGTGACTGCCTCTCAGCAGTCTTCTGGCAAAAACTCTGAGAGTAAATTAAAACTGCCATGAAAAGTTTCTCAAAAACCTGTCGTTCGGTGTCGATTTTAAACTGTAGGTCCCGCCACTCATGTATAAAATTCACATCCACAACATAAATGTTGTGAGAAACTTGGTCGTAATCCTGACTGAAGGGGTGTAATCAGAGATCATCAGCAAATCAGGCAATTTTGATTTACTATCAACGTTTTTTGCTAAAAAATCTACTGAGAGGCAGTCGCCGAAGAAATATTTTTTATATTTCGAAATGATCGAGATGTCTGACCTGCATTTTCAAAGATCATAAGATCTATTATATTAAATTACCCGAGATCTCGTCCTAGAATTTGTACGATAAAAAATATAATGGAAAAAAATCGAAGTGCAGTATGAAAGGACCAGTAAGTGTTTGGAAATGTAAATGTGTATCTTTTCTGTGTGAATCATTTGACCAGTATTTAATAAATTTTTTTACTAGCTCGTTGTAGAACTAGAGCTGATGATACATTCAAGAACTATGAAGGATAAAGTGAAGGAGGAGTGCGTCAACCACAGCAGTGGCTAAAAAATGACGGCAAATGAAATATGAAATTTTTATTCAGATATCGAAATTTGTACTATTAACCCAGATATGCCCAATGACCTATATATATACACCAGTACATTCTTGCTTACATGATACGTCACGTTTATCAAAGTACCGTTCTTTTTGATATACTCAGCACTCATCAATACCTCGTGGGAGATTATGTGATTGTATTATTTAGTTATTGAATATTATATAGAATGATAGTAATATTTTCATACTGGCTGAATATGGGGCCACGTTTGTACGGTAAGTAATATTTTGTACATTTACAAGTAAGTAATTTCACAGGAAAAGCAAACAAGATGTGGAGCCTGCCATCAAAAAACCTTAACTAGATGCCGAAAATGTGACATAGGATAACATGTAAAATGTTTTGTGTCGTATCACACCCAATAAGTCATGTGCCCAATGTCCTTCAAAAACCACTTTTTTCAATAAATCTTTAAAAACCTATAAATGCACTGTTTTTATTTCTCATTTGCTTCCAAAATAATATAAAAATACTTTTAAAATGATCATGATCAAGCAATGGGCATATCTGGGTTAACATTATTTAATTATGTATTAAAATTTTATTTAATGAAAATAAATTGCTTATAAAAAAAAATTAAGTTTTTAAATAAAAGCTATGAATCAATTTGGTGGTTGACTGTGACCCAAATCCATGTCATTCGGACCGGTATTTGCATCAAGTATGAGTAGTCAACTGTAACCAATTTTCTATTCAACTTTCAGTAAAGTTTATCAACTCTGATTTACGAACAGCAGTAGAGTGAACAGGTTTTTTATATATTTTATAGACGAAAGAATTCATTCGTTAGAAAGAGAAACAAAATCACATGTACACGAAATGACTTGTCATTTGACCGTCATTGTTCTGGTAGGGTATGTACATTTCAATATTTAATTATTTGTTGTATTTCTTTTTATCGATGCTATTAGTTTGCTCATATAATTGCGTATCCGAATCATTCATTCATCATCAGCATTTATATATTCTTCTTCTTTCAAATGTATATGAATTTAAAGTCGTTAAATTGTTTAAATTAAATTTTTGCTATGCGTCACAAAATGCTGAGGATTATATATACAGACACACACACGTATATAAATTGTATACATTTTATTTATTTATTTCGACAATTTAATAGATTTCATAAATATAATTAAAATTTTAGATTAAAGTATAATTAAAAATCAAATGGATATTCGTTATGAATACAATGAGTATGACATTAAAGTGATAACGACCCTCGAACAGGAACGCTTACAGCCAACAGCATTGTTAATGGCATTTGGGGGTGGCAATGATAACAAATCCATTCATAAATTGCTAGCTTCATTTGCATTTGTAATGTAAAAAAAAACTTAAAGTCCTTTTTAAATCCATGTACTGTACATGAGTATAACTGTTCTCGAATGTGTGGGATTATGAGTATTTAACTTGTTCTTATACTCTCTGTTATCTCGTTCTAAGGAATTTAGTGCATGCATAATTTAAATATACTTATGTATACATGATAATACAAAATACATAAATATAGTTGTGTGTATAACGACTTTTTTTTATTTATTTTTAAGTACTTATTTTCATTCTTGTCAATATCCGGTTTCCTATTTTCTAATTTTTTTTCTTGCAGTGACTTTTCGTTGCTTTATAGCCAAAGGACTTTTCCTGGAAAAATTTACGTCTTTCCATTCTGTAAGTAGTTTAAAGTGTTTTGTGGTTTAAACGACTCAATGTCCATGGACCCAACGTCCGCCGTCAATGCTGGATAAAAACTCAATACAAAAATTTTGAAATACAGAAAGCTCTGTGGGTGATTGTGTGCATGTTTATGTGTGTTTTCCTGTTATTACCCAACTAACATTTATAACACCATTTGATCTTACATATTGTTATGTTTTTACCTTTTTAAAAACGTTTAAAATATGAGTTCGTTGATTGCAAACAAAATAAAAACAAATATGCGTTCAGTTTCAATTAAACTCTTTATTTATACAACTTGACGTTACAACAACAAAAATTTTTTGTTCCCTGTTCTTCTTTGCACTTCTGCTTGCGTAAGCACTGACAACTGTTCGGTAGAAATTCACAACGGCCATCTTCAAACCATGACTGTTCTTTTCACATGCGTCTTCACACAAGTCTGACTGAATTCTTACTACTCGTTGTGTGCTTTGTCTTGCCTTTTTATATATGCACGCAATCAGTCTGGTGAAGGTTCTTGAAGCAGAACGATGGGGGTTTCATCTTCTAGAAAACTCAACAGCGACTTTATTGTTGTTTGTGTACTTTGTTCACATTGTTTGTTGTTGCATTCTCATCATACCGATGTTGTTGCTTTACTTGTAACATGTTCGATGTATTTGTTAGTGTAGCTATTGTTAATCATGTTAATGTTAAACGATGTTTTCGTTTTCGTATAAATTATATAGATTCACATTCAATATTTATACAGAAATCAAGTGATCCAGCATAGAGCCTAAAAATTAACTTGTGACGCATGATAGTTGGAAAGGTGTGTCATACTGAAACATTCTTTCGGGTGTTCTGTGTAACAACTAACTGGAAATCTAATCTTATTCTAAATCTAATAAAATAGAATAATTTCTTTAAAAAAAGATAAGAATTTATCGATCATGATAGTCCATAAGATGGGAGTAGGACCAACAGTTTATAAGACTGTATCAGCAACAATATGTAATTTTATTAAACGAATTCAAAATTATCAATTCAATACAAATTAAAAGTAAAGAAAGAAAAATTTTACTTTTAGGATTTAATTTAAGTTTCCTTTGCTTTATGACCCTGAATATTTTCCAAAGGATATAACAACATACATACATACATATGTAAACATACTTATAGTTGAAATTTCTCATTTAACTAATTTTACTTTCCTTCTGGTTATTTTAACAATATTGGCTTGATTTCATACTAATATTTACAAATATTTGTTTAGTGGAGCTTCGTACCTTTAGGAAATATTAACAATAATTACAATACCATCGACCTTTGTCTAAATACAAAATTATAATTAATTTGTACGTAAAGTTCATTATAATTTATTTATAATTATTCTGCCGTTATTCTAATAAAACTTGGAAAGATCTACATTACCTTTTGACTTATTTTGACGTATTGATGTGTGTTTGAATTCTACTCAAATATAATAAACTGTTTACAATTTCATTAACATAAAAGCATATAAATAGTTATAAATGTTATGTTATTATAAATGTAGTGCTTTTGTTATTAGTTACTCTTAATTTTAGTTCTCTTTGTTCTTGAGTATGCGCAGTATGTACTCAAATAAAAGTCGATAAAACGGTTTCTTCATATCTCTTATACAGAATTTCTCTTAAGATGTTAAAATCATCTTAACATAATCTAAAATTCATTAGCTTTAAAGCAAAAAAGCTTTAGAAATTTATACATTAAAACGTTTCCGAGAGTGTTGGACTATGAGTTCTCTCGCATCGGTTTCGTGTTTCTTTTAGCATAAAGCGAGAAGTAACAGGTATTTGAATTTTAATATTTCATTTTGTGTTTAAATTCAAGTACAATGAGATGAAATGAAAAATTATTTGCGCAATTCACACGACTTTGTATCGTGTATGTTGTATTCTGTATTAATTGGTCATTACAACCATTCAGTCAGGATTACGACCTAGTTTCTCACACCACTTATGTTGTGTGGCGGGACCTACAGTTTAAAGTCGCCTCCGAACGACAAATTTTTGAGAAACTTTTCATGGCAATGTCTGGCCTGGGGCTCGAAACCTGGTTTTTCGTCTAATAAGCCAACACACTACCTACTAGACCACGGCGACTCCAAGAAGAATAATGTTATTACTAATTTAATTTTTAAGCAGCAAAATGAAAAATATTGCTGTAAATGCAAAATATTGTAAATTAATTAATTACACCATACGACAAAATACAAAAAATTAAATACACCCGAATAACGACCTAGTCTAAGTTGTTCAGTTAGTTGAGTAGAACTCAAAAATACTTTTTCTATTTTTCTCGAACCCTCCAAACTGTTTTTTTACTTTACGCACAAATTCATTGATTATACAAAAATTTCTGAACCTATGTCCAAAATTTTAATCTTATTAGAAATGAGAGAGATGGGTCTTTAAAACAATATACATATATATATTATTTGACTTAATATGCTATGCGGTTTGATAAGGTAAACTTGACAAATGCGAATATTTTTATATATTTTCAAGTTTGTCAGTTCATAGTAGCAAACTTTAATTAACACTAGATTTACGGATGTTGATTATATTTTTTTTTCATTTTTACTGAAGTGAGCACATTTGACTCATACAAGAAAATTCAGCCAATTGGAAAATAAAATCGTTTCGTGAAATATTTACTTGAGTCGTCTCTTTATACAGAACCCAAGCATTTATAGCTGCTAAAACTAAAATGTTGTAGAAATCTTGTAGAGGCCATCTCCGTGAAATTGCTTTAACGCTATATTTTCGGGTCATTAGGTACATGATTTGCTATATGCTATCATACCTTCGTCAATTTTCAAATTGAATGCGCTACTTGGCGAACCAAGCATTATATGCCTTTTAGCATAGGCAGTTGGACCAGAAACGTCTTTGAATATGGTAGAAAACGTTGATCTGCCTACGTTTCTGCCTTCGTTCAATGTTTCTCATAAAGTGCCGTCAGCAGCTTTTTCGGCTTTATCAGAAGATATATCGATAGCTTCTAAATCATTTTCGGATTTAGAATCAGAAAAACCCTGGCTTTTTGTTAGAAGCTATATAACAAATATCTTCATCTTCACTGCTTGAAGATTCAATATTTATTTATTTTATTTATTTATTTATTTGTTATTAGTCATAGCACAATATAATAATCTTATAAATGAAAGTGCTATGGGAGTAAATCAAAGAAACAAAATAATAACAAATCATTGATTATATATGTAATGAAATGTTTGAAATAATGTAGAAATAAAAATGAATAAGAACGTGTTAAAATCACGGGAAATAGCAATCGATACAAAAAAGGATAAAAAATGAATATATGTAAAAAATAAATTAGGAAAACTACAAAGAACAATATATACAAATATAAAGAAATATACAAACAAAGTAAAAATATATTCATATACTAAGATACAATGAAATTTAAAGATATATTAATTTAAAAAAAGAAAAATTAAAAATAATTCCCAAAAAAAATCAAGATATGCTAAAAACTACTTGAACAGATTGTATAACTCCTTTTTGAACTTAACTGCATTGCCTATATTCTGAATATAATTAGGTAAAGTATTCCAAAGACTGATGGTGTATATAAAAAACTGGCGTTGTGACAAAAGAGTCCTATGTCTGTGTTGGATAATCTTCATACCGCGGTTGGATCTAGCAAATGTAATCCTACTAAATAAGTATATTGGCTGTTTTATTAATATTATTGACTTCCTCTTCTAATTCAATTTCGTTATCAGTTGTATCCGATTCATTGTTTGATTGGGCTTTCTTTATCTTTAGTTTTCTCATCAGAAGACAATTTTCCTGATTTTTCCCATAAATGAACGACTCACACGTGATGAATAACACGAAATGATGACAGAAGTGGGTAATAATGTATCAAAAACAAGTCACAATCAGAGAAAGAAAATCACAGGCATCTTGACTGTTGCCCAGACTGTTAAACTATTAAGCCATTCTATGAGTCAAATTAGCTCACAGCCGTGAAAATAGGTATACCACATTCGATAATGCGAAATGAAGGGGTGTGTGGGGAAAAGGAATGAATGTTTACATATATTTCATTACTTAACTAAAAACCAACGTATGATTTTAAAAAGGAATATTAAAGTTTTTTATATATATATAGCGATAAAATTTTTAATGAGTCAAATTGGCTCGGTCCGTAAATCTAGTGTTAAAAAAAAATATGAAATAAGTGGAGACATTCTGAAAGTACATTATTTTGTGAAGAGATTGGCACTTAGTCTGATCAAATTGGACAAAAATTACCGCAATTATTATTTAAAGAGTCAAACAGTCGAGTTATATTTTTCATATACAGTGCCGGGAAAAAGAAATAGCACTATAGCCATTTTAGACTTTGTACTTGATTTCAACTTGTATATTCTATTCGAATTGAGCTTGAAACACGTTAATGAAATTTTTTTTTTTTTTTTTTTTAATTACAACTGAATAAAATTCATTTAGTAATATTACAATATGAGGCAAATAGTGTGATGAGTAATAATTCATTAATTATTCTCAAGAATGATAAACTATATATATACGAATATTTTTCTAGTTGACAGCTAAGTCCATTGGAAGAGTCCTATGCAGTCTTCTATAGGGGTTGTGAAAAAAAAATATTTCATTAAGATCTTCATTAGTATGAAGCTGAAGTTTTGTTGCGTGCTTTTGTGCATGATGTTTTGTTTCCTCAACTACGGTGTTTATCTTTAAATCTCTATGTAGATCATCGTTACGTATGAACCATGGAGCATTGACGATAGTACGTAAAATTTTGTTTTGTGTTTTTTGAAACATTTGCAGATTGGTTTTCTTTGAACAACCCCAGAGCTGTATTCCGTACGTCCATATTGGCTTAATTATTTGGTTGTACACCAGTAGTTTGTTACTTAGAGATACTTCAGAATTACTTCCAAGTAACCAGTATAATTGTCTGAATTTTAATTTCATTTCCTGAGTTTTTTTTTTAATGTGTTCTTTCCACTTTATTTTTGTGTCAAGGGTCATGCCCAGGTATTTGGCAGTATTAGCATGTGGTATTTTCATATTGTTTATGTATAACGGTAGGTATTTTATTTTTTTGTTAGTGAAGTTCACATGAATAGATTTACTTTCATTGAGTTTCATCCTCCATTTCCTGATCCAAACTATGATATCTGAAAGTGCGTTTTGTACATTGTTAGTGGATTCTTTTTCGTGTTTGCCTGTTGCTAGAATTGCTGTGTCATCTGCAAACGTCGCTATTGTTACAGATGGGGTTATGGGAAGGTCTCTTGTGAACAGTAAGTATAATATAGGTCCAAGGACACTACCTTGCGGTACGCCGGCTTCTATCTTTTTTAGATTTGAATATTCATTTTCCAATTTTACTCGAAAATGGCGATCAGTGAGATATGACTTTAAAATTTTGTAGAACTCTTTTGGTAGATCTTTGTGCAATTTGTATAGAAGTCCTTGATGCCAAACTCGATCAAATGCTTGACCGACATCAAGAAATACGGCTGAACAAACTTGTTTATTTTCTAATGACTTTTCAGCAACATCTATAATACGATGGACTTGCTCAACTGTGGAGTGACGCTCTCTGAATCCAAACTGATGTTTGGGGATCAAATTACGTTGTTCTATTATGGACTGTAGTCTTTAAACAAAAATTTTTTCAAATACCTTTGACATTACAGGAAGTAATGAAATGGGTCTATATGATGCAATTTCATTTGGTGGTTTACCCGGTTTTTGAATAACGATAACCTCTGCAACTTTCCATTGCAATGGAACATATTGAATGCGAAAACATGCATTTATAATGTATAATAACTTTTTTAAGGCTTTTTCAGGTAGTTTCTTCATAATTTTACCGGTTATTAAATCATAACCTGGTGCTTTTTTTGGGCTTAGGTCTTTATGTATAATGTTTTTTAACTCCTCTATGGTAGTTAGCTTTATACTTTTATTATCTATTTTAAAACTCTTCATAACATTTTCATCAGCTGTCTGTCTTGGCAAAGGTTTAAAAATTTCTTGAAAGTGATTAGCGAACAATTCAGATTTATCCTTGGCATCCTTAGACCAGTTGCCATTTGGCTTACGAATTGGTGGTATATGCGGTGATACTTGATTAAATTGGTTTGTGGCTTTCCACAAACTATAATTTGTATCTTTGTTTGCAGATAGGTTTTTCAGGTATCTAGACATGGTATTATTTTTTAACTCATTTATTAAGTGTTTAAGATCTGTACATAATTTATTAAAAATTGTTTTATTTTCTGAAGTGCGTTCAAGTTGCCACTTTTTTCTCGCCTTACGCTTCTTATTTACGAGGTCCCGTATTTCTTTGGGATATGTAGAGGTGTATGTAGATTTCTGTATTTCCGGAGAGCTTTCCCAAGCCGATGATTGAATAGAATCAATTAAGTTATCTAGCTCATCTTCAATATCGTATTTGGTCTTAAGAGGCGTTTGCAAATTAATTTTTTCATTTAACAAGGTAGTAAATAAACTCCAGTTTGTTTTATTATTTATTAAAGCTGGTGAAGCAGGTTTTTGTATGATATTATCACTAAGTGTCATAATGACGGGTGAATGGTCAGATGAAAGACCACAATAATTTTGTACACATACATAATTTTTAGAAATACCTTTAGCAATATAGAAATCGATCAGATCTGGGATTGAGTTTGGATTTGAAGGCCAGTATGTGGGTTCATTTCCTGAGAAAATTTCGCATTTAAACTTGCAGCATGCGTTGTATAATTCACTACCTTTGGGTGATGTGAGCCTGGATCCCCAAATTTTATTTTTGGCATTGTAATCGCCTCCAACTATGAAATGGGTTCCTAGGGATTGAAGCATATTTAAGTATTGGTGATACTTGATATTATGTTTTGGCGGAATATAGATTGCACATATTTTAAATGAATTGTGGTGTTTTAAATTAACTGAAATACAAGCCAATTGAAACATGTCAGTTTCAATTTTCGATTCTTCACAATGTTGTATGTTTTCTTTTATTATCACAGAGGATCCACCTCTTGCCCGTTCCGCAGGATGGATTGCGTTATAAAATTTATAGCCTTTGATGTTGGCATATGATTGTTTTGTTAAATGACTTTCTGATATAAGAAGTATGTCAATTTGTTCTTCATTTAGGAAATATTCAAGTTCATGTAAACGGCTTAACAAACCGTTACAATTCCATATAGCTATTCGAAGTGTTGAATACATTTTGGTGGATTATTGATTGGTTTGAGATCTAAGCTCTATCGAATTGATTTTGTTAAATATTTTTTCATTGGTATTATTTTGTTGATCTAACCTTTGATTAATTTTTTCAATATTTTTCAAGATTTCGGCTAGGATTCCATTGTTATTTGGATCCTGCGTAGATTGGTTTCGAACTATTTGGGAAAATGTTCTTTTTTGAGAATTTGGCATCTGTCGTGTGGGTTGATATTGAACTATTTGGTTATGACGTTGTTGTGGTTGATATTGTTTTGTTTGCATTTCAAATTGATTTGTTTGAATCTGGGCTTCGATGTTTGGTAACTCTGACCTTGAATATCGATTTTTATTTCTTATCTTTTGTAGTTCTTTGGCTATTTCGCATCCTCTATAGCTAGCGGGATGGTTTCCCTGGCAATTTACGCATTTGGGTGCTGTTTGGGTTGAATTAGAACATTCAGAAGTTAAATGTTTACCGGCACATTTTACGCACCTGGATTCTCTATTGCAATATTTTTTCGTATGATTAAAGCCTTGACACCTTTTACATTGTGGTATTCTGGTAGTATTTCTTCTTATAGCCTCTATTTTTACTTTTATATTGGCAATGTTTTTAATTTTATATATATCATCAGTTTTATCTTCATTACTAAAGGTAATCATGAAAAGTGGCAACCCTCTGCGGGTATGTAAAATGCCTGTATCAGTCTCGATGGATTCCTTTTTGATTATGTTGACTGCATCTAAGGGATGGAATCCCTGTGCTTTCAAATCTGGTATTATATCTTCTTTAGTACAAGTGTAGTGCAAACCTCTAACCATCACTTTATTTGGTCTATTGATTTTATTTTCATATGTATGCCATTGAATTTTTTCTTCATTTACTGTAGAAGATAATAATCTGTAATCATCGGGATTAGCAGTATTAACCTTCCAAATATTGTTGTTTAATGCTATAACCTTATAGTTTTTGAGATTTGCTTTAACTATTACTTCTTTAAGTTCAACATATGTTGAGACCCCAGATATATTTATCGGGGGAGGTTGTTTTTGTAAACTATTTTGTACGTGATTTTGATGGCGTTGTTGGTTGGTATTTTGTATAATATTTTGTTGAAGTTGATGGTTACTCTGTTGTTGACAAGACTGTGATTGACTAATTTGTGGCTGTTGTTTGCTATTTTGATTACTTTGATTTGGCGGATTAATGTTTTTGGGTTCGGGTGTTTGGGCAGGTGGGGATTTTGCCTTACGTTTTTTCGATTTGACCATAATCCAATTTGTTTCCCTCTCTAGTTCTTCCTCATCTGTTCTGTAGGAGTGTTCAATTGTTTCATTGATGGTTTCATTTTCACCTGTTTGAAAGTTTTGCATTAAACTTTTTAGTTCGGAATTTTCTATTTTTAAGTTTGTAATTTCGTGATTCATTTTTTGAATTATTGATTTTAGTTCATCGATCTGTTGTTTTAGGTAGCTATTTTCATTGGGAGTACTTAGACCATGATTTCCCAGTAAAGGAGTACCCAAGATTTGATTATTTTCATCCATTTGTTTTGATTATTTTTATTACTTTTTTTTATATATGCGTGCTGCACTTAGATTATTGCCCAGGAGTGTGAGTATTAATAATACTACTCCACACCAGGTGGCGTTTTTTGTTGTTTGCAATCAGCTGTTTATTATTTTCTTTTCTTATTATTTTTGTTCATCAACCGAAGAAGAAGAAGATGAACCGCAATTTTATTTTGTTTTGCACTTTTAATACTGTCTCTATCAGCAATGTTTTTATTTTGTGGAAAAAAAGTGTTATAATTTTTCCAAAATGGAATATTTTTTTGTGAAAAAATAAAAGAATATTTAATGTTTTTAAATTATTTATCGAGAAAATCACTACACCGGCACAACAAGCAACACGGCACATGATTCAACTACGATTCTATACGGGTTTTGTGTTAAAATAAACACCAATAGTCTATGTTATTTTGTTTTTTTTACGAGAGTTTTAGTTAACACGTCTATTCCCAGCAAAAACTTTTTTCTTTTTGAAATGAGATATTTAAATGCATTAAGAAAACAACAAAATTTGTTATATTTATTTAGTTTGAAAAATATTATTAGCAAAAAAACAATTGACACTTCAAATCTGGCCGGTAAAAAATAGCACTATGAATATTAGCTTATACAAAAACAAAATAATACAATAAAAAAAAGAAAAAAATTAAGAAAATATAAAATAAATCATAAAACTAACTAAATGGAAGGTTTTAATATTTTGTTGAATGGCCTTTGTTGGCAATAACCGCAGCACATCTATTTGGCATTGAATTAACTAAGTCCTCACATCTTTTTTTCGGAATTTTTTTCCACGACTCCTTAATTACTTTTCATAGCTGCTCGTTGTTAGTAGGTTTTACTTCTGAAACACTTTTTTTGACGTCAGCCCAAAGATTTTCAATGGGGTTCACTGAGTAGGCCACTTCATAATATTAACTGAATGGTCTAAAAACCATTGACCAGCCTTTCTGCTGGTATGTTTGGGGTCGTTGTCTTGTTGGAAGACCCATAACAAAGGCATTTCCTCTTCAGCATAAGGCAACATCACGTCTTCCAATATATCAACGTAAACATGTTGATCCATTATGGTTTTTATCCAATATATTAGCCCCACTCCGTAGTATGAAAAACATGCCCAAACAGTTACACTTGAACCTTCGTGCTTTATGGTCTTAGAAGTGAATCTTGGGTTATATTCTACTTTAGGTCTTACATACGAACGAGATCCTTTTCCACCATACAGCACAATTTTGCACTCATCCGTCCACAAAATATTTCTCCATTTACTGACTGGCCAGTCAAGGTGCTGTTTTACAATTTTTGATGACAACAGTGGAACTTTTCGTGGGCTACAAGCTTTAAGCTTATTTTCTTTCAATCGATTACGAACTGTTTCAACACATGCTTCTATCTGAAGCTCCTTTTTTAGCACTGTTGCTGGCTTAAACGGATCTTTTTTGCTTTCGCGGACCAATCTTTTTACCAATAAGTTGGACATGGCTGGACAGTTTGTCCTATTTCGGCATATGTTTTGCCTACTGAGTGCATTTTTTTAATTATTTCTCTTTTTTCTTCCAAAAAATATTTTCCGCGGCCCATTATTGGTAAATCTTTAACACTTTTATCACGAAAATGTATTATATTTTTGAAAATAAATTGCCTAATTACAGAACACGCATCAAAATAACAAATTTACACTAAAGAAGCAGCTTACAAAGTAAAACAAAGATCAGTGCTATTTTTTTACCGTTAAATTTTACATTGCACTCTTAAAATTCATTAATACAAAAAAACGTAGAAGTTAAGAGATCAATCTCTTTTAGAAAGATAGTATTCATATCACTGTATATTACAGTAAAACTAAGAACAAAATGAAATGTATAGTAAAAGTTTCATATGAAGCAATATACTCGATAGAAGTGCTATTTTTTTACCGGCACTGTATATATTTTTGCAAATGAACTTTTAGTTCAAAAATTTTCAGAATTTTTGACAGACCTTGATTTTTTATCGCAAAATGTGTCAATTTTAGGTTTGAGCGATCACCAGAAGTTGAACAATGTTTGCGCAAAGAGAAATAATAATATTTGCAAAAAACACAAAAATTGGCCGACTTCTTTTCATCGTACAAACTTGAAATTTACACATTTTGCGATAAACAGTCAAGATCCATCAATACTTTTGAAAATTTTTGAACGGAAAGGTTGGGGTGCTAAGGTGACATATATAAAAAACATAAGTCGACTTTTATACTATTTAAATAATAACTACGGTAATTTTGGTCCGACTTGATGAAACGAAATTCCAATCTCTTCACAAAATAAAGCACTTTCAGAATGTTATCACCTATTTCATATTTTTTTAATTAAATTTTCCAATTAGGAATGGCCAAACTTGGAAAAATATGAAAAATATAATATTTTCCTAGTTTACCCCATCAAAACTCAACATATAAGTTTGAACAAAACGTTTATGTATACCGCTTTAAAGATTAATCTCTTCCCTTTCTAAAAACTTTGGAAATTTAAAATAGGTTCAAACATATTTGGGTAATCAATAATTAATATGAAAAGATCGAAAAATCCGTTTTTGTCAAATAAAACAAGTTTGGAGGGTTCGAGAAAAATAAAAAAGGATTTTTGAGTTCTACTTAACCTAGTGAATAACTTAGACTATGTAGTTACTCGGGTGTATTTTCACTGTCGCACAGTGTTATCTGTGCGAACAATTATAATTTCGAAATGTTAATTGTTGACTCAAGTTGCATAGAAAATATTTTGTATTTTTATCCTTCTTCTTGATTACTGGCATTTACATAAACTGATAGCACGAAACCAATACAACTTTTAAAAACATACGAAAAAATGTTTATAAGTTTATCGGATTTTTATATGAAAATTATCAACAACAAGCATACACTGTTGTATATTGGTCCAACAATACACGTCATACAAAAATACAAGGGCTTGTGTGAATTGCCCACTTGTACACTATTCCTGATTTGTAGTTTTCTTTTATTCTTTTAGGGTGAGGTAGATTGAAGGATTTAACCGTAGATCGAGCCTTAAAAAAACTTTATCATTCTAGCTTATGTATCACTTTTGATACATACTTGTAGTATACAGAATTGTCACGATTATTGATAGATTTTGTTAAAAAATTTTAATATTTTGATTTATTTTAATTCATTTTATTATCACTTTTATGAAATTTACGCCAAAATTTTTGACATGATATACATACAGTATGGCTTTTTACGTAAAAATCAAACATTTCATGTCAACTTGGTTTTATTTTCTTCTAAATCATAATAATTTGGCATCTAGCACACTTGCTTTCTTTTCAATTGTTTAGATGCGGCAGCTTATTGTCATTCGCATCAGTAACTCTCTTAATTGAGGACTGGATGAAACCTGCCGGCACAGACCTTTGTTATATTTCATTAGAAATATTTGTTGTCAACGTCATGTGAAGTAAAAAAGTTTTCCATTTAAATAAAACATCGATTGTGCCAATAACAATGCTTTCTCTACGAAACGCTTCTCCACGAAATTTATAACGATCATAAAATTCAATTAATTACTCATCTACAGCGACAAAATTATTGGAATTGTTAAAAGCCGAAAGTGTTTCAGCTCAGTTTTCGAAAAGGCGTAATTAGTGTAAATTTATCATCATTTCTGTTTAGCACATTATTAACGCGAATGATTCTGTTATCTCATACTTACGCAGTCGACAGAAATATTATCCTTCTATAATATCTATAAAATAAAACGTAGGTCAAAACACTTTCTTGTTTGTCAAGTGAGACAAATATAAAACGAGCAGTAAGAAAGACTCTACAACATTTCAATAAACAGCTGGCAATCTGCGTGAAAATTGGTAATATTTTCTCTTTCCAAGCTACTAAAGGCATATGGTTTATTGTCATATTTGTTGCTGTCAATACTTTCTTTTTCTTTAGTCTTCAGCAGCAGGAATATTACATACTTACACACATAATCGGTCATTAAAACCTTTCTTATAAATTGAAAAAGTCTCACCTGAGTTTTGAACCTTGGTCTGACGTCTAATAAGCTAACACGCTATATACTAGACAACGACTACTTCTTCAATATCAAGAACAAAAAATTCAACCTTTTCACTTTCATCCAACACTTAACTTTCAATTCCTTTTCAAATACCATAAATAAGGTTTTATTTACGATAAAACTTCAAAAAATCTGAAAAATTAAAAGAATTACATAATCAACACCAAAGCATAGCTAGCAAATTCGTATGTATCAAAAATGATACATAAACCAGAATTATGAAGTTTTTGACTTTTTTAAGTTCTGTGTAAATTTTTTTTATTTGGGTTAAAATATAGGCGATAACAATACACACGAATTAAAAAAATATCAGGCATCTAACTTTTTCTGAATTAAAGCTATATAGTCTCAAATATTGAAATGTATCATTTTTGATACAAAGCTCGATCTACGGTTAAATGAATTATTTTTTATAAAAAGACCTTTAAAAATATGTTTTTCTGGCCACTTCAAAACTTTGATTTTTCAATGTACATTTAAATGTTAATTTCGGATAATTTGGTGTTGATATCGCTACTGTCCCTGTACATAAAGTGTTCCATCATATCTGTTTTATGCAGTAAAATAATCCATTCGCAAAATAAATGAAACATTCGCTGATCATGACATTAAATTTTCCATGTTTTTCTGTATGTTTGATGCATCTTATACGAAGGCGCTGATATTTTGCTTTTCGTACTAGCTTTGCTCAATCAGAATCTTGGTCATTACGACCCTTCAGTCAGGATTACGACCTAGCTTCTCACACCACTCATGTTGTGTGTGTTAATTTTATACATGGCGGGACCTACAGTTTAAAAACGCCTCCGAACGACATATTCTTGAGAAACTTTTCATGGCAGAAATCTGCTGAGATGAATTCGCCGAAGAAATATTTTTTCATATTTCGTTTTGATGTCTGACCTGGGGTTTGAACCGTGGCCTCACGTCTAAGAAACCAGCACACTACCTACTAGACTACGGCGACGTCTAGAATCTCAGATTAATATGTGCATATACTAAAGCTGGGTTCACCCATCGTTTCGGAACAAAATTTTTGTTCGTTTTGGTTTGACGTTTCTCTTTTTGAGAGAGAGAGCGAAAGAGAGTAAGCTTGCTTCGGAACAATTTCAGCTCGAATTGGTTTAATTTTATTTTTAGTTCTGAAACAATCGCACTGTGCGGCCAGATATTTTAATTTTTGAAGTAAAGTTGAACTGAGCTACCACATCATATTATATGTGCATTTTTATGTATGTATAATAAAATACAGAGCGGTTGTGTAATACTGTTTGTTTCACTAAGATTTGTTTTAATTTACAATTTCAGTAACAATTTTTAGAACAATAAAATATATGATAACACTTAACAAACGAATTGCAATCATCCGCTACTGTGCTGCCTAATTGTAAAATGCGTGTTAGCATCGTTCACAAAAATATTTCATGTGATAACCTTGTGTTTACAGAACAATTGTTCGAAGTGAGTGAATCGTTTTGGAACAAACTCTCAGAAAACTGAACTTGTTTCGGAACAAGCATTTTGTTGGGTGAATCCAGCTTAAGGCTTGGTGAACCTCAATACGCACATGTATATCTTTATACATATATAAATATGTACATCTTATTGAGAGGTTTGGATTTTCGACAATTATAGGCTGGTGATTGGAATGCTCCCAAAGAGTTTTTTGAACAATATACATATGTTACAGTCCTTTTTTGCCAAAAAAAAAACTGAATAATAAATTGTTTTATTTGTAGTACGGGGAAAAATGTATCACACCCGACACAATGTGTTGTCAATATTAATTTTATTCACCTATACAGTAAGACTCCGCTTAACGCGGGGAATATGTTCCTATAAGTTCCAGCGCTAAACCAAATAGCTTTAAATGAGGCAACTAATAAATCAACTGTGACGCAGGAAAGATGCGTTGGTACTGTGATTGCGACTTCGGAAAATATAGTTGGAATCTTTATTCTGGACTGACTAACAAAAGAGCGTTGAAAAAGATACATAGTATACACCGCTTTTGGTTGGTGCATAACCGTTTCATTTGCACACATTAGGGGCAACCCAATATTACCACGTTAAGCGGAGCAACGTTAAACGGGGTCTTACTGTATATTCCAGTTCTAAAACCATAATAATCACCCGTATTGCCTCCAAAGGTTTACTAAGAGTTTTTCGTAATTAATAAATAACTGCGACGATCTTTTCAAAGTAAATATTTCATTAAATATAAACATTCCAATATATTAATTTTATTTATTTAACATAAGACTCTATGCTCCTGTATCATGGAAACCAATATATGTACGTATATGGAAATATTTTTCGTTAAACTTTATTCATAAAATATTATGATTAAAATTTAAAATTACACGGTGCGACAGTCAATATTCACCCAGCTAATCACACAGTGTAGGTTGTGAGTTTTGTTGAGTAGAACTCAAAAACATTTCTTTTTATATTTCTCGAACCCTCCAAACTTATTTTATTTCACAAAAAAGGTTTTTTTTTATCATTTTACACAAAATTATTGATTATCCAAACATTTTGTAACCTATTTTCAAAATCCAAATTTTTGAGAAAAGGGGAAAAAAGGAGCCTTTAAAATGGTATAAACGCATGGTTCAAACTTACACGTTATGAGTTTTGATCGGCTAAACTTGGAAAATATGATTTTGTTTTCTAATTTTTTCAAGTTTAGCTATTCTTAATTGCAAAATTTAAATAAAAAATATGAAATAAGTCATGACATTCTCAAAGCGAATTATTTTATGAAGAGATTGATAATATGTTTGATTAAATCGGATACAAATTATCGTAGTTATTTAAATAGTATAACAGTCGTGTTATTTTTTTATATATGTATATCATCTTATCAAATGAACCCGCAGTTTAAAAATGGATCTTGATTGTTTATCGGAAAATATATCAATTTCACGTTTGCACGACTACCAAAAGTAGGCTAATATTTGTGTTTTTTGCAAATATTATTATTTCTTTTTGCGCATTCAGAAATGTTTGTGTAATCAATAAATTTGGCCGTAATGTCCAAAAAACAGTTTTTGTAAAATAAAACAAGTTTGGAGGGTTCAAGAAATATAAAAAATATTTTTGATTTCTATTCAATAAACTCACAACCTACACTATGTCATTAGCTGGGCATATTTTTTTTTTGTCGCATAGTGTTATTAAAGTTTTTTAATTTAACGTGTTCGTTGACAACTTATAATTCATTATACCGAGACATTCATCTTCATTTTGTTTCGTTGCTAGCGTACTTTTTTTTCCTTAACAAGTACTCATTTTAAGCAAAATCATTAAGTATGTTATAAAGAACTATTGGTCTCTCTTAAAAGCAGCACTAATAATACATTCCAGTTGGATGCATTAAAGATTGTAAAGAGTTTCATAAAACTGATTTAAATTATGCTTAATTTATAATTTTTTATCTTTTGTCATCATTTTCTCTCATTTTGAATTGTTAATTAAAAAGGACGTAAAAAATTGAATAAAGTTGTTCATATATGTATGTAATATAATGTATAATACAATTTAGTAATATGTACATATTACCATATATACATATATGTATACACGAATACACTAGTGGCAGAAATTAAAGCAACTGACTTAATATTTCGACATTTTCATAGGTTACCGGCGGAAAAAAAACAAACCTTAGCATTTTTAAAGATAACTTTTTTAAATCTTTGAGGTTCTACTTATTTATAAAAAAAATAATTATTGAAAAATTTTTTTAACTTTGAAGAAAATAAAAAATAAATTAAATTTTTCAAATTACTTGGGTATGCCACTTGCCTCGGTCAAGTTGGCCATTGCGCGAAAAATTTTTCGAGACGCCAACCTATCCTGGGTCAATGAGGAGTTCTGCTTCACCGCTAGACTTACCTGGATCCTGATGAATAGCCGTGGCATCGTCTCAATCATAGTGGCCATGCTTACAGGTCATTGTGGGGAGACACGCGGAAAGAATGCGGCTCCCATTTAACGACATCTGCCGTGGTGCAGATCCCCTGAGGAAGAGGAGACTGTTATCCACTTTCTTTGCCAGTGTCTATCTCTTGCGAGGAGCACATATAGGTTATTTGTCTCTCCATTTCTTGTCAGCTTGACGGAGCTATCATCTATTGATGTCAAGGATATAGCTTCGTGTATCAAACTTTCTGACTGGTTTTCTATAGTAGGGTTGTCGTGCTTTTAATGTGCAGCCCTTGCGCTGACCAACTTCTTCCTCTTCCCTGGTCTTCGTAGAACTTGGTCAGTACAGAGACTGCGTTCACCTGTGGTGTCACAACGGAACGTTATGCGTGTTCAAGTGAGCTTTTTGATATCAGAGCTACCACTCCGACCTATATACCTCAATTAAGATGTGAAAAACTAAAGCAAATCATTTAAATTTATTTTATTTTCTTATAAAAAATATTCAAACTTGGGAATAACCAAGATTTTACAATCCGAATCTGACCTGTCGATGAAAGTTTTGAAATGAGGAGAGACATCTCGTCAGATCTAAGATTTTCCTTTCGGGAAACCTGCAAGGACATCTGAGGTGATACGACGTATTCCTTCGCTTCCATCCTAACATCCTTCTTCTCAGATAGTTACTTCTAGCAGCAGGAACACCAACACCACTACTCTTCACTGAAGGATTTCCTCGTCATCTGATGCCTTGCTTACGTTTTGAAATTTTGCAAAACGTTTATTTATTGTGGAAACGAAATTATTTACTTGTGATCGTTATTTGTTTCTTTATTTAAATAAGTCCTTTATTAATTTATATAATAACACACAATGAACCCTTATTCTCCTTTTCACTATTGATCAGCTTTTGCAGTTCCTGTTCCATGGCATCGGAACGGACATTTCAGACTTTGCTGATTCTTGTGTATCTATGGTTCTGATTTTTCTGGAAAATGGATCATCGTTTTTCTATTTTATAATACCACCGTCAATCCCGAATGTTATCAAATTTCCATTACCTTCACCCTTGACCTTTGGGATGCCTCAGAATTAAGTATCTAGTTGCCATTTTTAAGCGACGTTAAGGCTTCACTATTGTATTTTATTGGCGTGATGGAATATTATTTTCCTCCTTGATCCTGTGGTCTTCAGCCTTTTATAAGGCTGATGCCACATGGGTCGACAGAAATTAAAACCTGGTATGTGCTATTTAAGTCGCCATAGTCTAGTAGGTGGTGTGATGGCTTATAAGACGTAAGGCCGCGGTACAAACCCCAGGTCAAACATCAAAACGAACATATACAAATATTTCTCAGGCGACTTCCTCTCAGTGGATTTCTGGCAAAAACTCTGAGAGCGAATAAAAATACAGCACCAATGTTTTTCAAATTTATTGACACCAAATTCACTACTTGGCCACATATCTGCTCAAAAACCTTGTATATTGAATGCAAATTGGGAATTTATTATTATATAACGAAGAAAGTACAAGTACGAATGCCGTTCTTTCACTGGACTGAATGTTCAACTATTCTGCGGATACAACATCTAAAATCTTGAACACTCTTTGTTAGAAATTTAATATTTTGTTGCACATACATACACATGCGTTGCCAAAAATTTCAAAGCTGAAATGAGTCAATTTACTGCAGTACTTTTGGATTCTGCGAATGAAATTTTGTACAAATAAAAAGGAAAATGAAAACCAAAAAAAAAATCACAAAAGAACTCCAGTTTATTCTGTGAACTTTAATTAAATTTAATTTAGTTGTAGTTATGATAGAGAAGCGTTTTCGAATACGTTTCTCTTTTAATTAATAACAGTGGCAAACTGAGTAAAGAAATATTTATTTCGTTTTAATTTATTTCTGTGGTTTACATAAAATAATAAGAGAATACGGGTTCATCTTCTACGTTCAATACTATGCTTACTGTTCAGGACTTGAAATCCGAGTATAAATATCATTAAAATATTTAGTAACTCAGACTTAAGCCAGGCGGCCATAAAGTCTCTGTCGAACGTTGCCAATAATTCCAGGAACGTCAGGGAATGTCGCCGTTGCCCCATCCTTCTTTCTAGGCGCTTCATGGTCACAATTATCTGGGTCCCAGGACACTGTGACATTCCGTGAAACTGCAGAGCCCATGAGCTCGCCAGAGCTAGTGCACTACTTCCGGAATCCTCTTCAATCAACTTAGGAATGCCAGTTACCCCTTTCAAGCTGGTCATCGCGAGGAAATTCTTCCGAGACGCCAACCTATCCTGGATCAATGAGGAGTCCTGCTCTACTGCTAGGCTCACTTGGCCCTCAATAGATAGAAGGCGCACCAACCAGTTACTTGGACTAGGTCGAAACAACATCTCGATCACAGTGGCCATGCTTAAAGGTCACTAGTTATGGGTAGACACGCGGAAAGAATGCGGCTCCCATTTAATGACTTCTGCCGTTGGTGCACATCCGCTAAGAAAGAGGAGACTGTTATCTACTTTCTTTGGCAATGCCCATCTCTTGCGAGGTACGGATATCGGTTATTTCTCTCTCCAGCCCTTGTCAGCTTGACGGAGCTATCGTCCATTTATGTCAAGGATATAGCCTCGTTTATCAAGCTTTTGGGCTGGTTTTCCAGCGTGGGGAAGTCGTGCTTTAAATGTGCAGCCCTTGCGCTGACCAACTTCTCCTCCTTGGTTCGGAGGAACCTGGTCAGTACAGAGACCGCGTTCACCTGTGGCGTCACAACGGGTGCTCAAGTGAGCTTTTGGTATCAAAGCTACCACACTAACCTAACCTACCTAACTCATTCTTTTTATTTTCAGTTTGAAAGAAATTTAATCGACATTTTTCTCTACATCATGTTTTAATACCCAACTTGAGGAGTATGCACTAGATGGGTACACCTTTTTTCATTTCAATATGTAGAAATATTGTATACCTAACACAAGTATGTACAACAACAATAATGAAAATGTTTTTATATGATGAATTTTCTTATTGTCACACACTGAAATGTATAAAAATATATACACAGTCGTAGTAAATGGGGGATATTAACGTGAATACCGTAGCATTCACATCATTTTGCAGCACTATGAATATGAATGCTATCGCCTTCACGTCAGCGAACGTATTAAATGCTGAAATAAATATTTTTCAATCTTTAAATCACACATAACAAATATTTTGTCAAAAAGTACTTAGTCTTGTATTTTTTTTTTTTCAAAATTTAATTAAATTTGAATTTAACTTCAATCGAAAGAGAGAGTATTTATCCTTGAATTTTATTCTGACCTATCGGACCCAATCACGACATATAGCAGAGTGTGCTCTGATATTTTAAAGTACAGCCACTGTGAAATAATGTTCTTGATAGTTTACGATAACATAAGCCCAAGAAGTTAAAATAATACAATCAGATTGAAGGCGTAAATTCAGATATCAGATATGAAATTATCAACAATCATCTCGAAGCATGTTTTCTAATTTATTTGACTATAAAGTTTTTATTTTTATTATAAAATTCATATGGATGTTAAAAAATTGAATTTTTTTCGAAAATAAGGGCCTCTTTCTGTAAGACTTTACCTTAACGCTCACTTCTACCTTATTGTTCACTTATAATAATGAAACAGAATTTATCTGCCCGTTAAACTCCTCCCTTTCGTTAACGGCAAGTTGTAATAATAGCACTTAATTTTATTAAAAACTCTTAATTTTGTTCGAATTTTAGAATAAAAAAGATAACACTACTGTTACACTATTTAAATAATAACTACGTTAATTTTTGTCCGATTTGATCAAACGAAGTGTGCACTTTCAGAATGTCATCACTTATCTTCTCTTTTTTTATTAAACCTTGCAATTAAGAATATCTAAACTTGAAAAAATGAGAAAAAAATCATATTTTTCAAGTTTACTCGATCAAAGCTCATAACATGTAAGTTTGAACCATTCGTTTATGTATACTATTTTAAAGATTCATCTCTCCCCTTTTCAAAAAACTTTAGATTTTCAAAATAGGTTAAAAAATATTGGGGTAATCAATAATTTTGTGTGAAAAGATCACAAATATCATTTTTGTCAAATAAAACAAGTTTGGAGAGTTCGAGAAATATAAAAAAATATCTTTGAATTCTACACAACAAAACTCACCACCTACATTATGTCATCAGCTGGGTGTATTTTGACTGTCGCACCGTGTTCGTATTGTTTATTTTTATTTTAAATTAAATTTTTATTAAAAATGCCAAAGAAAAAGTCTGGGAAATAAAAAACCCTAAGCACCATTTATACGCCTACGCTAATGCATCTGAGAACAAATTTATACGTTACACTTGCATGATGTTGTTTTGCAAAAAGTTTAAAAGAAAAAAAAATAAAATAAATAAAAAGGAAGAGGAAAAGGACTTTGAATAATCAGCATTTGTGTGTTTAAAAAACTTTGCTGAAGAAAGTTACAGAACGTGATTTTGTCATTAAAAATTTCAAATGTTTTAGATCGAAGAACATTCAATTTCATTTTCTACCAAAAGCAATTTAAAAGGATACATACAAGTATATTGCCAAACTTGTGGTTGTAGCAGAGATGTACATATATAAGTGTTGTTTCTCAATATTTAATAAATAAGTACGATAGATAATTAACCCATTCACGACCGCCGCACCAAATTGAGAGCACTTATTTATTTTGGGAGCATAGAAAAGGTATTATCAACATTTATTAAAAAATGTAGGTGTTAATAATTACTAGGAGGACCTGAGGTTACAAAAAATAGAACAAATAAATTTGATTTGATTTTTGTGCATTAATATAGAAGTGGTGGTTAACTTTGGTAAACGATAATTAAATTCTCTACGTAAAGGTTAAAATCATAAATCTGTTTATTTCATCAAATTAGAACCATAACGATTATTATTTTATATTGGGTTTAGTTAAAGGTAACTTTAGCTAAAGTGAACTTTAAAGTCACCTTTAACTTTTATTTTTTAAACGTAGTGGCAACGACGTGCTTCGTTTTTTTTTTTTTTTTTGTTGTATATGCTCATTATGTTTATATTTGAAGTTGCCTTATTGAAAATAATATATATGTATGGCAAGTTCAAACATAAACTTAACTTTAAAAGATAAAAGTAGGATGATCTTCCCTTTACCTTAACGCTCACTTCTACCATATTGTGCACTTATAATAACAAAAACAATTTATCTGCCCGTTAAAATCCTCCCTTTAGTTAACGGCAAGTTGAATAATGACCTTAAATGCGTTTTATTTTGATATTTTAAACGTACTTAATTTTATAACACTGTGCCAATTTGGATACAATGGTACAAGTGCAGCACAAAAATATACAGAAATACACGTCAGTTGATATTTGTTATGAAAAGAAAGCCAGTTAAAGATTGAGTTGCGGGAAGTTTATTACAATCACTTTTCTCCTTTATTTAAATTTTAGGAACTGATAAATAGAAAATTTTAGAGTTATTTGAAATAAATATTTTAATATACATTTAGTGGAAAATAAATCATATTAAGATGTATAAAGGGTTAATAAACAAATAAAAACATTTTTGTGAAGTTTATAGTAAAAAATTAAGAATTTTTACACAAAGTTTAAATAAAAACTTATTTTCCGTATATTGAATACTCGTGTTTATTTCATTGTGTTCAAGCTAGGGTACCAGTGTGACGCTAGGCGCAAAACGGAACATTTTTGATCATCGGATTGCGTTATCTTTATTCTCATGTTCCATGATCTCAAGACCTGCAACTATTTATGATGTATGCTGTATTATGATGTATTTGTAATTTGACACTTCTTTTGAAACAAGTATTAAGAAGTCATTTTGCTCTAGAATTACATGTAAATTGATTTTTTGAATTTTGTATTGCGCTTACCTACAAAAATTACACGGTGCGATAGTCAAAATAAACTAAGCTAATGACATAGTGTAGGTTGTGAGTTTTGTTGAGTGGAACCAAAGAAAATAAAGTATATCCATATTCCTTGGTGGAACTCAAAAATATTTTTTTGTGTTTCTCGAACCATCCAAACTTGTTTTATTTGACAAAAACTGTTTTTTGGACTTTACGCACAAATTGATTGATTACACAAACATTTCTGAACCGATTTCCAAAGTTTAAAGGAGAGGGATGGGCGTTTAAAACGATATAAATATATATATTATTTGACTTAATATGCTATAGGGTTTGATGAGGTAAACTTGACAAATGCGAATTTTTTCATATTTTTTCAAAACACCTCCTCTTAACTTTCGTTTATATTGTTTAATATTAGCTCCCATGTTTTTGAAATTTATAATATAATATAAAATTTTATATATAAGCTGTTCTTTTTGTGTTTAACAATGTTTCTTACTTTCCTAACAAAAGTTCACCTTGGAACAAACGTAAAATTATTTGGATGTAGCACAAGCTTTTTTGTTTCTCAAGGCAAAAGAGTTTTCATAGCCTTTAGTTTTGGAGGTCTAAACTCTAAACTGGTTACAGTTCAAAGTGCACTTCAGTAATTTTTGGACTAGTCGCTAGTCTCTCTTATTTTGATATTTGCTTCCAAAATAAAAACATTAAGAACTTACTGAGAGATAGATCCACTCTCGTATCTTACCTATTTAAATTCTTTTATAAAATTTTTAGTTTGCTCACTGTCTGTGCTTATAAATTCGCCTATAAACATCGACACTGACAAAACATCGAGTGACGACATAAAGCGGAGATAGGAGGTAGAAAAAACTTAACGGAAATCGAGAGGATGTAAATCGGCGAATTCAGAAATTATTAATTAATCTTTTATATTGTTGTAAAAATCGAAATGGTGTTTTGCTTTCACATCGTTTAAATTGTAAATAAAAGCTACAAAAACAAAAACAATGAACTTGTTTACATGATAAATAAGTAAGTCAACAAAAAATAAACAGTATTAAAAATGTGATAAACAAGTAAACAAAAAACAACAACAACATTGCACGGACCAACGTAAACAAGATACACAAACAACAATAACGTAAACAACATGTTTACATTTATAGAGATTTCGAGAAGGCGAAGTCATTCTCCTTCTATAGCATCCATCAGACTGTTTACTCTGCTATATAAAAGGCAAGACGTAAAGACGCGGTGTTTGAAGAAAGTAATTGCGGTTAGAAGATATTTGTTCAGATAAAGTTATAAAAAATTAATAAGGTATTACAACTTACAATAAATATTGAAGTGAAAAATGCTTCTTCAAAATTTGAGCCCCCGCCATAAAAGATTGCGCTGGATACTTTGCTGTCCCAAAGCGTAAACTTTGTGAGCCAGCCATCTCCAAACATTTTCAATAATGTTAAGGTCAGGAGAGTAGGGAGGCCAATCCAGCAAACTAGCATTTTAATTCTGGAACCAGGACTTTACCATCCTGACATTGTGGATTGGTGTATTGTCGTGCGGAAGCACTTAAAGAAACTAATCTTAAAAAGGAAATAACCCCTATATAACGCCTACAAAGAGCCAAGCTTGGAATTTTCTAAACTAAAAAAAGAAAAATGAAAAATGTTCCGATATTTGACTGAAACAACGAAAATTTTGTTTTGTGGTCAAACTACACACATTTATTTGCCCATTTTTATCTACTCAAAAAACGTGAAACAAAAATATCGGAAGACATGTTCGCCTTATGGCCAACTTGAAAAATATTTAACATAGAAAAAATATTTGACCAAAGATAAATATAAGATAAATATTTGAAAATAGATGTTAAATTCAAAATATTTACCCCAAATATATATACATAAATTAAATGATTTATTTTAGGTTTAATTTGAAAACATATTGTAAGGATTTTTGAGAAGGGTTTATATGACACTTTGATTCGATATCTCACAAAGTGATTACATTACTTGAGTAAAAAGAAACCTATTGCTATATTCTCACGTAGTATAAGAATTCTCCATTATAATCATGTGTACGGTCCACAACAAGAGTTCCATCTATGTTCCATTGGAACAAAAACATGCAAATTTTGTGATAATTTGCAAAAAACCAAAATCATTCCAATCAAAATTCAATATTTTCGATAACATAACAATAACTCTTTATTTTTATGTTCTGAAGAGACAGGTAGTTTCAAAGAGAAAATATAAAAATTTTGTCGCGTAAATTTGTTAATGACTTTTATTGCAGAAATTAACAGAGATTAATTAATTAATGAGATTAAAAAACAATAATTTTACTGAAAATCAAAGAATTGCAATAACAAAAACAGTAACCTCTTCTTTTTCTATTAACAAGATTTAAGCAAGTTTTTATAAACTTTTTTTGCAGTTTTAATAATATTGTTATGAAAATTGAAAAATCTAGATACTGGTGTGTTGAATTTTCATCCTTTGACATTAAAATTATAAACAAAAGCTACAAAAACAAAAACAATGAACTTGTTTACAAATTATCGCACTGCGTGTTGTATAACAATAAACACCAGCATAAAAAAATTATAAACAAGTAAACAAAAATACAACAACGAACACCACAAGAATAAATGTAAACAAAATACATAAACAACAATAATGAAACAACGAGAATGAAACAATAGAGATCTCGAGAAGGCGAAGCTACGAACATTCGCCTTAAAGAACATTCATCAGATTGTTTACGTTGCCATATAAAAGGCAAGGCAAAGCAGGCAACTGGGTAGTAAAAGTTCAGTCAGTCTTGTGTGAAGACGCGGTGTGTTTGAAGAGAGTAATAATGGTATGAAGATCTTCGTTAGAAAGGTCTGTCGAACAATTGATTTGTTGTTTTGTTTATGCAAAGAGTGTGAACAGAGGAATAACAAACAAAGCAATTGCTGTTGTTTACATCAAGTGATGAAGAAGTTGGTCAGCGCAAGGGCTGCTCCTGAACGACATATTTTTGAGAAACTTTTCATGGCAATTTTAATTTTTGTCAGAAATCTGCTGAGAGGGAGTCGCCGAAGAAATATATTTTTTATAATTCGTTGGAGATGTCTGACCTGGGATTCATACCGTGACCTAAAGTGTAACAAGCCATCACAGTACCTACTAGACTACGATGACTTCACAGATATATTCATAGTACCTATATTTAATTAAATTATTGTATTTTTCAATATTTGCCTTTATTCATCATACATACATTTTTCGTATTGCCTCCTTTGTATTCAAATTTCAGGCTCTGAATATATGTTTGTATATGCAGGCACACAAATATTTATACACATATAATGAATACATTTACAACGAATAAAAAGGCTTGCATAAAACAAATAACTTATTAATTTAAAATTTTATTTCATTACTTTTTCTTACGATTTCGGTAATTCAGTCTTGCTAGTATACAACACAGCTTTATACAGCTGCTTTTTGCCTCTGCTTGAAATAACGAAAAATATTGTTACGAAAATGGAAACAGTGTAAAATCGTTTAACATTTAATGAGCAAAAGCTACACAAACAAATACGACGAACTTGTTACAAGTAAACCAACAGCATCAGTATGAAAGAAAATGGGAAAGACAAGTAAGTGAGAACGTAATAATAAGAAATGTGAACAACATACACAAACAACAATGAACTCGCAATAGAGAGCTCGAGAATACGAAGACACGAATATTCGACTTCAAGAACCTTTATCAGACTGTTTACGTGTGCATATAAAAAGGCAAGACAAAGCAGGCAACGAGTAGTAAGTATTCAGTCAGTTTTGTGTGAAGACGCGTTGCGTGTGAAGAGAACTGTCTTGGTTTGAAGATCGCCGTTGGAAAGATCTGTGTTGTATTTGTCAAGTTGTAAACGATGGCACACAAAAGCAATAAAGAGTTTATTGAAATTAAAAACAAATTTGTTTTTATTTTGTTTGCAATCAACGAACTCATATTTTAAACCTTTTTAAAAAAGTACAAGCGTGTCAATATGTAAGATCAAATAAATATTGTTACGTTGTTACCTTTTTAAATACGTTTAAATATGAGTTCGTTAATTGCAAACCAAGTAAAAACAAATAGGTGTTTATTTAAAATCTTCTCTGCTTTCAACCTTTTTGAACGTTCAAACCGCAACGCGTCTTCACACAAGACTGACTCAGTTATAACTGACTGCTGCCTGCTTTGTCCAGCCTTTTTATAGTCCGACACAACCAGTCTAAAGAACATTCTTGAAGTGCAAGGTCCGTGATCTCGCCTTCTCGAGAGCTCTATTGCTAATACATTGTTATTTGTGTACTTTGCTTATGTTGTCTATCCCTTTTTATCACATACATGTTGTTGTTGGTACCAGGCGCAACCAGGTTCGTCGTACATATGTGTGTGTGCAGCTTTAGATAACCAACACGTTCATTGTATTCTTAGTGTTAGTGTGTATTTGTATCGTATGGCTTTTGTTTATTGTTTTTGTTGTTAGGTCGTTTCGATTTGCTTAACAATATTTTCCCATAAATGAAGGAAATATTTGGCCAAAATAAATGGTTTTTTTGTTCTCCACAAATTAGTTCGTGGTCACACTACGGCAAAGGAATATTTTATGTTTTTTGTCAAACTCCTGCCATATGTGGCCGTACCTTAAAACAAGTCATACTTATAAAATGTCAAAAAATATAAAATAAATTTTCAAATTTTACTTAACAAAACTGCCGAATATAAATAACAGAAACTATTTTTATATGCAAGGATAAATGTTTTGAAAAGTTGAATTAATTTGCAAGAAATTTTAAAAAATATTGATTTGTATTTCTTTACATCATTATTAATTACATATTAATTGGTATTCGATCATAATTAAATCCATTATTCCTTTGGCACAATTTTTAATTGAAATTATATTTCATGCAAACATAATGAATATTGCGACATTAACTCTTATCGAACAGTTCCTAAACAGCAACAAAATACAAATGTTTAACAGGGTTGAAAGAATTGCACTTGAAAATAGAAATCGATGCCTCCCTCTCCCTTCTCACAATAGTTTGAAAATCATTTGAAGTATTACACACTTACACCCATGAACTACCAACATTCCTGCATGGTGATATGTACATATGTGGGTCTGCTTTCTGTAATCACATTCAGTCACTACTTACTCACCCATTTTCAGTTACATCAATCACATTCTATTGCCAACGGAAGCGTGATATTCATTTCTCAGGCTTCTAAATTAAAGCTTTATATTAAATTTTAATTTGAAACACACTTTAATTTTCTACGCCACATTGCAAATACATTCATTGAATGCTTAAAATATAAGTATAAATTATAATTAAATCATATTAATATCTCATATTAACCCTTTGCACTCGGCTGTCCCCTCTGAGGGGACATGATAGTTTGTTAGCGATTACGGACAATGAAATTATTCCACCAAAATTTTTTAAGAAACACGTGTTCTCCTGTATTTTTCTGTTAAAATGACAAAAAAAAACTAATCGATAATATAATAAAATTACCAAGATGCATGATAAATAAATCAACCCTTTACACGTCGAAAAAGAACGTGCGAAGTGCGTTCACGACAGACTGTACACTTCTCTGATCCGTTGAGTAAATTGTAGATATAGTGGATAAGGCGTACAAAGGAACAAGGGTATGGATCAATGAAGTGGAAAACTTGATACGATAATAAAGAAATCCGATAACCGAGAGAAGAAATATACAAAATCTCAGTTCGTACTGAAGCGTCGAATAGAAAAGATCTCTGTAGTAATAAGATAGTGTTGTGTTTTTCGTAATTTACCATCTTTTACCATACGTTCTTTCCAAAGTATTTTTTACCCTTTCGTTTATTATATAATCAAAATTGATTATTATATAATTAAGTCGAGTTGCTGATAGGTAACGTCCGAAACGGTGTCGAGTTGAAAGGGTTAAAGATACGAAAGATAAACCAACGAAAGGTTTTTCATTATAGTTCTAACTTGCGACTGTTGTATGAACCGTCCATAAAAAATTTATATTTTGCTTACAAAATAAATACAAATTCAATTGAAAACAAAACTATTTTCAGATATGCACTTTTATTAAGTAAATATTCAGTTTATTGAGTACAATATTTTAAGTGTTCAGACATAATATACGTAGTTTAGTTTATTCAATATTCATTTGACAGCTGGTAAACAAAACAGTTGGTTGTTTCAACAACATTGTTTTTATTTTGGTCGCCATTCTTTGTTTGCCGTTGTTGACATTTTAGGTTTTACTCAATATTATAACAATTTGCGTATTTATTGCGATTTACGCAAATATAATATTCGAAATATTGCTCAATTTTTTTTGGGCATTCTCCTTAAGTGGTAATAGTTGAGTTTGGTGTTGTTGAATTTTATCCATAATGTACAGTTTATTTTGAAGTCCAGTGTATATATACTTACATATGTATATTTAGATTTCAATACAGTATTCCCCGAATATAAGTACCCCGTTTAGTAGCACTGGAATTTAGGCAATCTTAATTTTTGCTTTAAAATGTACTGAAACTATTTCGATATGTGCATCTCGTTTTTATATGCGAAACATTGTACTTCACACTTTAAATTTACTTTAAAAATCTAGTTTATATGACTCACTTTGTGACAATTTTGTTTTCTCTAGCTCCCTCGTTCATGTGATTAAACGTTTCTGGATTGCTACAGCTATTTGCCATACGACAGGTTTATTGGGAAACGTAATAAAAAAATTTGACAGCACAATGCAATTCCATAGAATTTTATGGTTTCATTATCGTTGAGTCAGAAGCTGTACTAAGTTCCTATCCAGAAGACATAACCAACTGAGGCAACGCAATCTCACATAATTGATTCCTTATACAAAACTACAATCTACCAATGTTCGTCTTTCGTAATTTGAAGAGCTTTTCTTCTACTAATTTGACCTGATGCAGATCTCGGGCGAGTCGACGGCCTGGTTCTCTGCCTAGTTAATACTGCAATAGAACTCCTGACTATGTCTATTAATTCGGTCGGCCCACTAGCATGACAATGACGGTAAAAACCTCATTAAGATGCCAAGGAATCTCTTCCGTTATAATAAAGTCGATATAGACCATTGTCTGAAAATCATCTGATAAATACGGATCACGTAACATTCCAGATTAGGATTACGTAAACTATGTGTTTGGACGGGTCATTAGGATCACACTAGACATCAGTTCGAAACAAATTTCTCAGCATATTAGGGTAACCTTTAGTCATGCAATCCAACCGAGTCCGGATAACAGGTTGGATAGATGTACACTTAAGTCATCATATAGCGGAAATCGTATTACCAGGTGGAGGGATTCAGTACGTAAATAATGATAAAAAATAAAAAAAATTCTTAAAAAAAACTTTTTTAAAAAACAAATTTTGTTCCCACCTAAATTATATGAGCTTTTCGACTCTCTTAATATTACTGTTTATTACACACATACATACATAATTGGTCATTACAACCCTTCAGTCAGGATTACGACCTAGTTTCTCACACCACTTATGTTGTGTGTGTTAATTTTATACATGAGTGGCGAGACCCACAGTTTAAAGTCGACTCCGAATGACAGATTTTTCAGAAACTTTTCATGGCAATTTTATTTACTCTGTGTTTTTGCCAGAAATCTGCTGATAAGAAGTCGCCGAAGAAATACTTTTTGTATTTTATTTTGATGTCTGGCCTGGGGCTCGAACCCTGGCTTTTAGTCTAATAAACCAACACACCACCTACTAGACCACGGCGATTTCTGTTTGTTAACATACTCTTAATTACGAAGGGCCATATTTTGAGTGCGGTATTAAATTGAAGTTTAAGTGAATCTCCAGTTAAATTTAATCTTATAGCCCATTTACACTACTGCGAAATCTAGTACTTATGAGATTTCGAGCCAAATCTAGTTGATTTTAACTAGATTTCCCATACAAAACAAAATCTACTTATTTTGTAGCTTTCGGCAAAATCTAGTAAAAATAGAAATGCAACTATGTGTTTTGCCAAATGGTACTTAAAAATACAACGCTGCGCTGGAAAAAAATGACATTCAAGTTTAAAACAAAACTAATAAGATAAGTGCGGAAGAAATTTTTGTTTAAATTATAAAACAAAGTTAATAAAATGGCAGAAATAATTGGTAATAAAAGGTAATCTGTTTTTTAAATGCATATTTCTTAATAATATCATATGCATATTACTCTTGATTTATAGAACACGGACATACAAAAAGAAAAAAATTTGGAAAACGGAGGAGGAGGCTCTACTAATAACACTTTGTGGAGACTATATTCATGATATTAGAGGGTGCCGGAAAAACAGCCATGTCTATCAGGATATATCAACTAGGATGAGGAGCAATGGCTTTGATTTTAATTCAGAGGAAGTGAGAATTAAAATACACAATCTTACATATAAATACAGGTAATACAGGATAAATAAATATCTATGGATGTATATACATATGTAAGCAAACTATTTTTAGGGATGAAAAGCGAAAAGTTGGGCCCTCAGGTGGGTCGCCATCAAGTTGGCCATTTTTTTGAGAGAATCCACCTAATTTTGGGTTCAAATCAAACTCCATTGAGTTAATTATGGATGAAAGTATAGGTAAACTACCTTCGCACAAAAATATTTTTTTATTACGTCTCTTTTGATCATAATCTTTTTGTAGACACCCCCAACAAATCAAGTAACTGCGGAGAAGTGGAATTGGAATCCGTAAATGATTCATCACAAAATTCATTAAATGAATCGTTCGATGCACCTCCTTCAAAGAAAAAAAAATAACTCAAATGATTATGCTGGAAAAAATACAAGAGTCCAATGATATTATAAGGAAAGAGTTAGAAATGAGTGCTGAGGTCGACGCAAAAATGTTAGAACCACAGGAGAGCCTCATAACAATAGAAAAAGAAAGAAATGAAATTTTGAAGTCCCTTTTAACCAAGTAACGCAAAGCTTTACATGACTTTGTTTTGATCTCTAATTAATTAGTTTTTTCTCTGCCAAAAAATATTGAATTTGTATTTCTTTTTTGTTTTTATTAAATTTATTTTTGATTAAAAAGTTCGCAATTACGTTTGTTATTTCTTCAGATTTGGGGTTATAATCATAAGTGAAATTTTCACAATTCGGCTGATCTCTGGTTGTTTTACGCTTACATTGTCAGGTCTCATTAAATATTTCTTTGTTGTTATTTAAAAAATAAAGGGCTATAGCAAAACGTTTATGAACATTTTCTAAATGTTGTATCAGTTTTGTTCATGGAAGTTAGCTTTAAGCATAACAACTGAAAAATTTGGCGGCTCATTCTAAAATTTTAGATGAACATATCATATGACATATTAGGAACATCTTCCTCCAAGAATGACCCATTACGAACCTGTATTAAAGTGCGGATTAATATTTATATATTATTACCTATATATGTACATATATACTTACATTATTTTTTGAAATCTTCTATTCAACAAATGCTGACGTTTTTTTTCGCAACAACATTATTTCTGATTGGATCTTATTTGGTCTTGATGAAAGATACTAAATGTCCTATATTTTTCATTTTTGTTTGGTATTAAACTAAATTTGGAAATATTTTCTTTTAAATTTCAGTCAGCTGTTTTTGTTATTAAAATGATCTTACTACTGTCAAATAAATCCAGTGTAAACGATCTAGATTTTGAACAAGATTTGAAATGTAACCTACTAGATTTCGCTGTAGTGTAAATGGGCTATTCCGTTAATTGAATTTACATTTACAAAATTTCAACGTGTTTCACAACAATTTGCTTTTGTATAGAACAAAAACAGCTGAATACTATTGATCTTTAACTAAAAAAATAATTTTTGAAAAATAACAAACTAAGGGCCATTATTACAACTTGCCCTTAAACTTGGGTTTAGTTAAAGGTACCGTTAGCTAAAGGGAACTGTAAAGTTACCTTTAACTTATTTTCGTTATTACAACTTACAGATAAAATAAAGTCAACTGTTTCAAAAACATGGCATTGGCGGAGTAATGTCGATAACACTGCTCAAATGAAACAAGTTTTTTAACGCAGTGGCGACGAGCTTCTTTTTTATATTCGCTCATTTTGTTTATATTTGAAGTTGCTATATTGAAAATAATATATATGTATGGCAAGTTCAAACATAAACTTAACTTTAAAAGTTAAAAGTAGGATGATCTTCCCTATAGCTTAACGTTCACTTCTACCTTATCGTCCGCTTATAATAATGAAAAACAATTTATCTGCCCGTTAAAATCCTCCCTTTAGTTAACGGCAAGTTGTAATAATAGCCCTAAGACTGTCAATTGTCAATTTGTATTATATATAATTCATAATCACTTAAATATTTGTCTTATTCGGTTTTCTCTCACTTAAAAGATTTTTTTAAACAAAATTTGTCAACTACGAAAATTAAAGTTAACTTAATCGTTAATTTCGCACTTAAAAAATGGCTCTAAAAGAATTATTTATTTTATTGCAACAACATAATTATTAATACAATTTATTTCATTATTCAGCGCAAGTCTAATTGTTAGTTAGACCAGGAGTCCAACTCTTCGTAACAGTTTGCTAAATTCCAACGAACCATTTCTCATTTGTATTTGCGGTGATTTTAAATATTTAAATTATTTTCTTATTCAATTATTTAATGGAGTCCAACATAGAAATTAAAACGAAACAAGATTTAAATAAATTATGGCGTACGTTTGAACAAATTCTTTTCCACAAATGAAAGCAACCAGACAGTGAGTGAGTGCTACAACAGAACATAATTTTAACATGGTTTTGTACTTCAAACTCAGATTTACAAAGACTTTTTGTAGCACAATTATGTACAAAAGGTTCATTCGACTCTTTTCTACGAATATATATGATTACTTTTTTTGGTTTTCCAAAATGTATATTTAGATCTGATTATTTTTTCATTTAAAAAAATCTTTATTTATTATTTGAGAATAAAATAAATCCATTATTTATTTAAACAGCAAAACATTTCATCATCTTTGTTTACGATTTTTTGTTTACAAAGATCAAATTATAAGTGTACAATACCTCTGTGCTTAACATCACACTTTTAATTACAATCTCGATATCTTTTATACTGGCAACGTTGTCCTGTGCTCAAATTTTACTGCCTTATATTATGTCTGGCGACTTCCTGATTTTTCATATGTAGTGATGTTCTTGTAATTTGATCTTTACTTTGTTCCTATCCTTATACTTCCCTGGGTATTTATTTTTTTAATACTTTGCACCGTACGATTTGAGCGCTTATTTTATCCTGTTAGTGCTTATTCATCCACCAAACACCATCATCAAATACGCTTAGCGTTAGTAAACTTAACAAACTTTTCGTTATGTATCATTTCTTTAGACAAACAGCGAATTAAACTGTATCCAAAAATAGTAGCTGTTTATAGTATATGTATGACAGATAAAAAAAATTTGAATTTTGTCTGTTTATGTACATACCATGTTATCGTCAGCAAAAGAAGTTTCAATAGATACCGAAAATGATTTTATTGAAAATTTAATAGAGAAAATTCGCTTACGCATTTTTTTATATAACTCAACTGTTAGACTTTTTAAATAATAACTACTGTCCGATTTGATCGAGTGTAGTATCAATCTCTTCACGAGATAATGCACTTTCAGAATGTCATCACTTATTTCATATCTTTTAATGACGGACAAACTTGAAAAAATATGAAAAAATTCGCATTTGTCAAGTTTACCTCATCAAACCACATAGCATATTAAGTCAAATAATATAAATATGTAGTATATCGTATTAAAGGCCCATCCCTCTGCTTTCTAATAAAGTTTAAATTTTGGAAATTGGTTAAGAAATGTGTATGTAATCAATAAATATGTGCGTAAACTCCAAGTTTGGAGGGTTCGAGAAATAAAAAAAAAATATTTTAGAGTTCTACTCACAACCTACACTATGTCATTAGCTTGGTGTATGTAATTTTTTTATTTTGGCTCAGTGTGATTTTACATCAGATATTAAAAAATCGATAAAAAGAAAATTTAGTCACAAAAAAGATGTATTCACAATATTTTTTTATGTATCCAAGGCTTAGGAAATCAAAATATAAACCCAGTGATTCAGGAAAAGTGGTCGATTTGTTAAGTGTCCGACTCCATTCTCAACCAAACAGAATTTAATATAAGTTTTATGCCAACATTTCTTTTTTGAGTACCATAAAATGATCTATATTGGGCTATGAGAACTTTATCTAGAAAACTAAGGACAACGCCTAAATAAAATACGCTTTAATAAAATTAACAAAATTATAAAATTGAACACTTCACGTTTATCAATTTTGTAACAACATAGAATATCCCAAAAGCTCCTAATATCCTGAAACCTAATGTTAAAATGGCAAATACATATGTACATACATATGTATGTAGACTAAATTTAGCTTCAAAAGGCCAATCCGGCAAAAGCCCTCAACCGGGAAACAATTGCGCAATTTCTTAAATAAAGTCCTTAGTTTTGAAAATAGAAACTTAAGACATAATGATGATATGAACTTCAATATTCAATTAACATATAATATAAAACATAATTGGTCATTACAACCCTTTAGTTAGGATTAAGACCTATGTTGTGTGCGTTAATTTATATACATGAGTGGTGGGACCTACAGTTTAAAGTCGACTCCGAACGACAAATTTTTGAGAAACTTTTCGTGGCAATTTTATTTCACTCTCAGAGTTTTTGCCAGAAATCTGCTGAAATGAAGTCGGCGAAGAAATATTTGTTCATATTTCGTTTAGTTAGCCTGACCTGACGAGGCCTCACGTCTAATAAGCCAACACACTGCCTAATAGACCACGGCGACTTCAATTAACAATTCGTATAATTTCATGTACATTTTATATTTCATATGCTGAAAAAATCATTTCAAAGATATGTTTGTGTTCATGTGCTCAATCAAAAAAATATTGAATTTGTATTCTGAGAATTGTTTTCTTTATACTTCAATTGTTATTAACGCACGGGGAAATGAAGTTGAATGAAAATTTTAATAACAAATGCTTTAATAAATTCATACGTTTTCAATATATTTGTATTGCAGCCCAAGGACTGTTGAATTTTAATAAAATTATTCTTTAGAAATTCTCCGACTAAAATATAAAGCAGCAAAATGTTCATCAAGACTATGGATTTGGCGGTGCTAGGTTACCATTTGTATACATTCTCCTTAAGAGAACAATAATATCGATTTGCTGCTTTATTGACAGGATTCAAAGTATACTTAAATTACAAAATATTTACATTCAAAACACAACTCTATTGTTAAATCTTTTCTTTCTTCATTCAATAAGAATTTATTAAAAGCTAAGCATGCAGTCAGTCATTTACCTTATGTTCAATGGTGCGACATTGCACAGTGAAGGTTATATGCATAGATTAATAGAAAATAATCATAAATAATTTTACTTGAACTTTTTGATATTTTATTTTGCCCATTACAAAGAAATATGAAAAAAATGTGTTTTGGCTATAAAGAGCGTGAAATTTCTAATTCTGAATTCTAATTCTGAAAATCTAATTTATTCCTATTTAATAAACAGATTTCAAAAAGCTAATTTTAATGGCAATATTTCAGATCCACTTAATATTAGTAGAGGTCTTCCCCAGGGATCAATACTGGGATCTCTGTTGTTTTGTATGTATATAAATGATGGTTAACTGTAATGTTCATACGTATGCTGATGATGTGCAGCTTTATAGTAGTACTCCTAAGGAGAATATTTATTCTTGTTTGGATTATTTTAATCGAGAGTTTGTTAGGATTGACAGCTGGGCCTCAGCTAATGGACTATGTATCAATCTTTCTAAGTCTAAATGTATTATACTTTCGAGGACCAACAGATCATTTGTCATACCTGAATTGAGCATCAGTGGAAATAAAATTGACTTTGTCAAGTCTGCTACCAGTCTTGGTATTGCATATGTAAAGTTTTATAGTTCAGTTAACCTAGTTGCCTTTAAATAACAATAATGACCTCCACTCGGTCTCAAACAGAGCAAAATATATAAATTTATATTTTTTTTATAAAGATTTAATTCCCTACATTCCATACAGTATAAAGAGTCTTCAATTTTATATGGGAATGATGATGATTCCCAAGAAAAACATGAATATAGTTTTGTTCATTACATTCAAACCGCTTTCATAGCTCCGTAGTGAATCCTATAACTTCCCTGACGATTCATTTGTGTTGTCATTCGCATTAATTAAAGCAGGCTCATACCGAAAGGCAGAACACCATTGTGATGGTGTATTGGAGTGGACAACACTTATTAAGTGTTCCCTCAGACATATGGCACTTTGCCCTACACACTACTTGACATACAAATCAAGCGGAATCAGGCAGAGCATAGTGTCAAGAGCAGCCTGAGGACAACTCTTCCTCTCTCCAGTGATACTCAAGGAGCCAATCCGCTGAACCTTGTCCAATATTTTCCATTCAAAACTCTTATCCAAGGTACTCCACCAAACAACACAACCATATGTAATAAACGGTCTAACAATCGCCAGATATACCCAGTGAATGGCCCTAGGCGGAAGACCTCAGCTTTTACCTATGGAGTTCCTACTCCACCAGTCCCTTCGCCATTCTTTCCTCGGTGTTTCTTTTCCAGTTCAACTTGCTGTCCAGGACAACACCCAAGTACTTGACCTCAGAAGACAACGAAAGTTCACTACCACCTAACCTCGGTAACCTGAAGATTTCAAATTTGTACTTACGAGAGAACAAAACGAGGTCTGCCTTAAGGGGATTTATACCCAGAAAAAGTCTTGGAAAAAATTATGCTTTTGAAGTTTGGTACAAGGTGTTACTAGGCCAATATGGGCCATTGTCAAATGGGCGACTTTGGACTACTGCCACGCCCACCGCCTATACAACTGCAAACATTTTATTTCTGATATTATTCGCGTTGAATAATAAAAAAGTAAAACTGCAGTGAGTATGCATGATAGTGTTTAAAATAAATAATAAAGAGGTAGAAGTAACAATTTAGAAAACAATTGTAGTGGTACGAAAGGTATACTGAATAATGGCATCGCTAAGGTTTTCTTGAAAAAATTTTCGTTTATATTGAGTCTGAGTGGAACCATCACAGCCCCACTTTACGAAAAAGTGCAATTCTTGATTAAAACTTGACATGGAAAAGAAAACATCTTCCAGAGCTAAGGATAATCTTGATAAGGTATGTCAAGTAATGATTGCAAGTTTACTTCGGCATAAATTTCGTTAACATTTATTTTTTCTTTCTTTTCTATATTTCTAAAACATAACATGTAGGTAATTTGGGATATAAATGTTGCACATGATTTCTTATTGAACGATATGCGTTTATCGATAAATTTCTATCGATCATCATTGCAAGTGCTTTTTGTGGAGACAAACTTTTCACAGTTTCATTAGAAATTCTGGTTTTTTATATTGGTACCTCTCTGAGGTGATGAAGTTTACTTACTATACTTGTAGAATCTCATTTACGTGCTGACCCCATTTTTTTCGGCTGCCAAATATAACTCTTCAGTACTTACTGAATTCAAGATTTGTTTTGTTTTTCTTGCCTTTGTTTTTTGCGAACTTTCATTGAAGCCTTTAATGGTCTTCCAGCTTTCAAATTTTCTTTTGGTTTCTTATAAATAAATTGAGAAATGTCAAATCAGCTGTGTATTTTTCTAAATTAAAAGCAATAAAAATAAATTTCAATTAATTATTTCTTTGAGAATTCATTAATAATAGCTTCAAAACGTAAAAAATATTGGGGTAATAATCCTCGATTTAAAATACAGAGATCGCTCTGTAATAATAGGTTCCAGATGCTCTCTGACCTAGAAGATGACGTTGGTTCAAGCGTTGAAAGTGAAGTCGCCCATGAGATTGTTAAGATTCCACCAATAATTGTTGATAAGTGTTATAAATTTACTGAGGTTATAAATCTTATTGGTAAAATTTGTAAATATAAAAGAATATCTATCGGAACTAAATTAATACCTAACTCGAAAGCTGAATATGATGAAACTATAAAATAACTAAAAATTGCCCAGATGAAATTTTTCACTCATCCAATAAAAGACAATAAAAGTTTTAAGCTTATGTTGTTCGGTTTACCACAAGTTAGCTTGGAAACCTTAGAAAGTGAATTTAAAGATGCATTCAACATAGAATTGGTTAACGCAAAAGAAATAATAACCAAACGTTCAAACCCAGATGATGCATTATACATGCTGGAGTTTAACCGAAGTCAGATAACAAAGAGGGAGGATATAAAAATTAAATATGTTTACGGTATTGTTGTACACTGGAGAAGTCCCCAACGTAGGTCAAGAGGTCCTACTCAATGCTCTAAATGTGCTATGTATGGACATGGATCTGCAAATTGTTTCAGAGCTGAAGCGTGCTTAGGATGCGGTGGGGCCCATCATTACTCAAACTGCCAACTTAATAAAACATCAGAAGATGGTCCTGTTATATATAAATGCTTCAACTGCATTAAAAAGAATTTAAAAAACGTTAATCACCGTGCTGACGATCCTCACTGTCCTTCAAGAAAGGAATATTTGCAGATTCGACAAAGAACTACTAACAGCACGAGACAAGTAAGGCAAGTACGTTATGACGACATTGTTCTATTTCATCAGACGATATGCGGGAAGAGACAAGAAGTTTCGAGGTGCCATTTTCTCAAAAATTATTAGGTAAACGTCAAAATAATGTTTCTTATGCCTCAGTTGCTGGTTCTAAACAAAGAACGCAACAAGATGATAATTTGTCAAACGAACAAATTTTAGACATTTATTTCGAAGCCTTAGACGCATTAGAAAAATGCAAAACCAAGTACGATAAAATGAGATGCTTGGAAATATGCTTAGATATGTTGTATAGGAAAACAATATGGAGCCTAAATGTTATGCATTGGAATGCTCAGGGCATAACGACTCCAGCCTCGATAATAGAACTAGAACTTGTGTTACATCAAAAACAAATAGACATAATTTGCATAAATGAAACATTCCTAAAAGCTAATCACAAGTTCAAATTAAAAAACTTTAAAGTCTATAGAGAAGATCGTATTACACATGGTGGGGGGGTTTTGATTGCAATCAAAAACTCCATTCCCCATAGACGTATTTCAAAATATCCAACAGTCAAGGTTGAAAATGTATCCATCATAGTTACCATAAATAATAGACCAATAAGATTTACTTCGACTTATTGTCCAAATTATACAAATGATTTTATTAGTGATATAAATATTTTAACCACAGCTACAACTGATTATTTTATATTCGGAGATTTAAATGCCCAACATACAAACTGGAATTGCTTTCAAAATAACACGGCAGGCAATAAACTATTCAATCATCAAATGAGCTCTCACTACTACATATATTCACCAAATTCATTCACTCGTTTTAGTCAGTCGTCAAATCCTACACGTCCATCAGTTGTTGATATTCTTCTCACTAATTCCAACTTAGACTTCTCGCAGCTAGAAACACATCCTGAAATTCTAAATTCAGATCATATACCAATGACCAGCACAATATTTGGTTCTTTAACAGAAAATTCCATTAAAATCCCACTCTATGGTAAAGCTAATTGGAAAGATATAGGAATATTGCTTGATAATGAGTTTAGGAAAAATAACTTACAAGCTATTGAATTATCAAACTCAAATGTGGAAGAAACACTTTCAAAAATCACTTACCTGGTACAAGAAGCGTCTAAACAGATACCAGTTGGTAACACACAAGTCTGGCACAGAAACCTTTCCAGTCTAACTTTATTTTTAATTTCTCAAAGAAATAAATTTAGACGAAAACTTCAACGTTCAAATAATTACCCAGAAAGAAATATAATTATTTCTTTATTAAAACAGCTGACCATACTAATAAATATGAACATAAACAAAGATAGAAATAACAGCTGGTATCAATTTATACAGAAGCTGCCAAAAGGTAATAAAAAGTTTTGGATGTTGACGAAAGCAATAAAAGGCAATAAAAAAGGTGTTTGCAGTTTAACAATAGATGGCGTTGTAAAGTATAATAATAAAGAAAAAGCTGAAATAATTTCGGAAGTTTTTGAAAATTATCACTATACAACATACAATATGACTTCGCCAGTAGATAATATTGTAGAAAAGCACATAGATTGGTTGAATGCCCAAGGTATAACAGAAGACATGCAGCAAAACTTGACATCAGTGGAAGAAGTAAAATTCTTCATAGGTACACTGAAAAACTCGAAAGCACCCGGACTGGATGGAATAAACTCCATTATATTGAAAAATATGACAAATACTTTTTACACAAATTTTTAATTGGTGTTTGTCACATGGCTATTTTCCACAAATTTTTAAAACAGCGAAAGTAGTCCCAATATTAAAACTGGGAAACGACGCAAAGTCATCTACATGTTATCGTCCCATAAGCTTGTTGAATTGCTTAGATAAAGTCTTCGAAAAAATCGTGCTAATGAGAATAAATGAATACACCGAAACTAATAATATAATACAAAAAGAGCAATTTGGTTTTCGAAAAGAACATTCAACAGTGCATCAAGTAAAGAGAATTGTAAACTTTATCACAAATAACAAAAGCGAACGATAAAGTACTGGAATAGTGCTGTTAGATGTAGAAAAAGCCTTTGATTCTATATGGCACAAAGGCCTAATTTTCAAACTCCATAAGTTTGGCTTTCCAATATATTTGCAAAAAATGGTACAAAGTTTTTTGAACGAGAGATCCTTTGTAGTGAATATTGATACGGAATACTCCTCCCAGCGTAATATCCCAGCAGGAGTTCCCCAGGGTTCGGTGTTATCACCAGTTCTGTACTCAATTTATACATCCGACTTTGAAGTACTCAAAGATCAGTCAGCTGCACTGTACGTAAAGTAAAGTTTCAAACGCCATAGTCAAAAGGATGAAAAAGGTCTTTTACATGCTCAAAAATACTTTAAAAAATGGAAAATAAAAATAAACGAAAATAAAACTCAAGCAATAATATTTCCTTTTAATAAGTCGCCAAAGAGGATACCTTCAATACCTCTATCTGTAGAAGGAGCTGAAATTCCTCTTCTTGATACCGTTAAATATCTTGGAATTGAGTTAGATAAAAAATTGACTTTCAGACATCATGTTCTAAAAACCTGTGAAAAGGATGGATGGAAGGAAGAATGTGGAAGAGCCCTTTTCCCATTATTGAATCGAAAATCAACTTTGAATTATAAAAATAAAATCTTATTGTACAAAATGTGCATACGGCCCATCATGACATATGGATGTCAAATTTGGTCAAATAGGTGTGCCAAAACCTATCTAAAGAAGCTGCAAATAATCCAGAATAAAAATTTGAAAATTATTTTTAATTTACCTAGAAGATACTCAACAAGTAGATTGCATCAACATTTTCAACAAGAATTTTTTGAATCAGTAATATCTAATTTAACACAAAGATTTGAAGTACGAAATAGAGCTTCAAATTATGATATAATAAGGAATTTGTAGTATTAACTTCTTCTTCAACTTCAGTGATGAAGCTGATAGAAGAATTAATTTAAAATTTCTTTAATTCTTTACTAGATTTTTCCCTATCTTTTTTCCTAACTCTGCATTAATGTAAATACTAAACTATAGATATTTTTACACAATAAACTTAGTTTATATTTGTTGCAATACTTATTTAAGTAAGATCTCGAAAAATGTGATTATTGTAAATATATTTTAAATATATTTTAAATATTTTAATTGTATAATAATGATAGTTAAAATAAAAATTAAAAAAAAAATTGAGAAATGTCAATGCTTATGCTTAACCAGTCATCATAGCGAAAAATCACGTTTCGTTCAGTTTACGGATTTCCATCTTAGCTTAAATCTACTTAATATACACATTTTTTACAAAACTTTTTAATTGCTCATAATCAATATGAGAATTAGAACTACTGCTTATTTTTCCACAAATATAGTTTAAGGTCAAGCCTCTCATTTTTGGGTGTTTTAAGCCATATATCAAAAAGTTACGTGTGGTATTATCACTCATTATTTTTTTATACGGGAAATCTCGGCAGATAATTTTATACGTGGCTTAAAGTAGTTACTGCAGACGTTCGAATAAAACTAATTTGGTGTTGAACCGTTATGTAGAAAAGAATTTATCGATTATAGAATTTTTTTCTTAACTTAACAAAAAGAGAAATTGTTTAAATGAAATAGAACGAAAAGAATTTTCCAGGTTCTAAAAGTAAATTCTGGTGATATTAAGAGCGAATAAGTTAAGCTTCAATACGAAAAATATAGTTAAAAAATTCCATTCCAATAAAAAGTTACCAGCTTTTAAGGATGAGCAATTTCATGTAACTGATTTTGTAGTTTTTAATTCAGTCAAAAATATACAAGTTTAAACTACCGTCATAATGTTATTGTTGACAAATTAGGCAAAGTTTTTGCACATTCTATGTTGGCATTCACGCTATTAACGCTCCTATAATTACACAAAGGAACGTAGTTAGCGTGTTTACGATCTCCATGTTCGGCTAACCACAGCTTAAGTGCTGACGTATCAAATTTTAACACCGTTGAATATTTTATTGCCATTAAAAACAGTTTAGAGCGGATGCATTTTAACGTATTTGTTTTTAATTGAATTTAAAGTATGAAGTATAATGTTTCATTTTTATAAGCGGGATGAGTATGTCGAATGTTTCAGTACACTTTAAAGCAAAAATCAAGAATGCATAATTTTTAGTGGTACTAAGCGGGGAATTGTTATTATGTCCAGGGAAGACTGTAATTCCTTTTACAATTTTAAACGACGGTGTTCCTAAACGTACGTAGGTAATTGGTCATTACAACCCTTCAGTCAGGATTACGGCCTAGCTTCTCATCCCACTTATGTTGTGTGCGTTAATTTTATACATGAGTGGCGTAATCTACAGTTTAAAGTCGACTTCCTAAACGTCACAAAGCAAAATAATTCAAAGTCATCAAGCTCTCTCCTCCATATTTATGTGTTTATTCCACGTAACGCCCTGGAACATCTTTTTTAGGTCTTGTGTCTGGCCTATCGACTAATACAAAACACGGTTTTATTTATTTATTAATTACAATAAAATTACAAATTATATTCTAATTATATACGAGCTGAGTAACTTTGACCATATGCTCGGTTTAGTATCACAGACCAGAATCTCTGGTGGGAATCGAACCCACGACCCTCACGCTAATAGTCTAGCACACTACTCACTAGACTATCAGGGCACCCTGGTTTTATATTCAGTGGTTTATTTACCAGCGTATTAAATATAATAGTAGCAGTACAAACTGGCTTAGAGGTTTACAAAGCATTTTTTACCTCACAACTAATTAAAGCGCATTCAATTCGTTAGTAAACTGAAAACGCTAATGCTGCTCTAAAATAGTTTTCAGTGCAAAAATTTTGATAAAAATATAACAATTTTCCCGTTTCAAATCTATCGATAATTTGTAGTCTACATCCATAGAGGTGCAACACAATTGAGTGCCTATTAACGTAGAAGTACTTTTAAACTTTGTATGAACAGAATGGAAAAATATTCCAAGAGTAATTAATAAGAAATTGTAGTCAGGTATGTGATAGACATACGTTGTATCTTTACTTTTTCAAATGACCGCAATGTAAAAATATATACTTTGTTATGTTCTTTATTCCATGTGATACTTTTCGTTAAAATTGGGTAAATATTTATCTTAGACGTTCGTCGGATACTTTTAAAGTTATCAAAGAGTTTTTTTCACTTTTTCTCTAGATTTTGTTGTTATTGTTGTAAGTTAAAGCACTCATTATGTGGCGCATTCTATGTACGTATGTAGCTGGCTTTAACGCATCTGAAGGAATGCAGATGTTTTTTAATATTATGTTGAATATATTTGTTATCGTTCTGTTGTCATATAATTGGCAATTAAATTTATATGTTAATATCATATAGTAAAGAATAATAGCTGAAAATTTCATAAAATTTTCTCTTATGAAGTCTTAAGGGAAAATATTCAGAATAAGCAATGTACACTAGGCATAAAAAGTTTACGTACATCAGTTTAGCTTTGTAACTCGAAAATAAATACAAAAATTTTTATTTTTTAAATTCAAATAGATTTTATTTGTTGTACATCTATTAATCTCTTTAAATACATAAAACGTAAATTAAAAGGAAATTTACTGGAATAACAACAAAATAAAAACAAAAAATATACGAAAAAGTCAGCGTACAATTTTAAGAGTGAATTTAGAACTTACAATAATTCAACTAATAATTTTTTTAAAGCTGATAGGAGAGTAATAGCGTTTGAAACACTCTGCCATAATATTTTTTTAAACATCTAAATTTCTCATCCATCACTGCTTCAAAAAATTGAAGTGCAATACAGATTTACCTCCACCCTAAACCAACACATACTGCACAGTGGAAGACAAATGCTTTTTATATGGAGAGCAGTAGCCCCTTTTTCGGATTATTTGCCTTCCTTATACGGTATTCAGATATGCACTTTTATTGCGTAAATCGCAATAAACGCCATTATTGAGCTCAATATTTCATATGAAGTTTCAATTAATAATTGCGCAATAAATACACAATTTGTTATAATATTGAGTAAAACTTAAAATGCAGCACTGCCATAAGTATGTTCAGTGAGAACGTTACAACTTATGCAAAAAAATTTTTTTGATATTTCAAATACAAATATATATACGAGTGAGGTGGAAGGTATGTAAGTTTATTTATATAAACACTAAATCTACCGATACTTCTTGTATTCCTATTCCTATTCCATTCTCTTGCTACTATGTATATATTATTTAAAATTTCGGGGATAAGGACTATAACAAAACAATGAAATAAGAATTTTTATTAAAAAAACAGCACTTGAAATTTTTACTTAATACTCGTTTGGAGTAGAGTCAATATCCATCTACCAGAAAACAAACAATATACCTCAATATGTCGTATCATACCAGGCAATCCCAAGAATTCCTCAGTAGAAAAATGCAAGATGGGAGTAAATCTTCAAAAATATATTCGATGTATTTTTTTAATAGAAGTCGTAAAGGCAAATAGCGGTGTTATAATGTTATATTCAAGAAGTTCTGATAAAAAATCTTAAATGAGTAATTTTTCCCTTCACGGATTATTATGATTACTGAATAAGCTGATTTGCATATGCCTGAACACTTAAAATAATTTTGTCAATTAAACGAATATTGACTCAATTAAAATTCATGCCTGAACATAGTATTAAGTGGCAAAAATATGTAAAATATTTCAATATTTGATGTCATCAAAAAAAAAAAAAAAAAAAAAAATACTTTATCTCAGACCCCTGGACGCTTGCTTATATACTCCTTTGTCTTTTATGGAAGAAACTGTGGGCATATCTTCGACCTACGTGACATTGGTAACCATTTTTTTAGTATTTTTCCAAAAGTGTAGCCGCTAACGGCTTTTTTAAAGTTGAGTTCATCATAGGATCATTTTGAATTCATAAAGAAAGTTTGGAAGGGCGACTTGAGACAAATCCCATTATTTTTTTGTAATCCCTTATCAATATTTGTATAGAAGATCCTCCAATTTATAAATTTTTTCCACAAATTTATAATAATTTTTCGCTCTGCTGGATTTATTTAATTTTCTTTTCGATTCATAATTAAAAAATAGATTTAAAACCTCTTTTTGGTAATGTAAAATAATTGAATAACATGTATTAGAAAGAAAATTGTGCAAAAGACACATTTAACTCTAGATTATCGTTACTTAATTATGACTTTACTAAGCCGAAGAACTTTTATTCGGTAAATTTAATGATACCAATAATTATAAATCTGAAATCTATACTAGAGAGTGTGATTTTAGTTAAAAAAATTGCTTAATTACGACATTTTTATATTTTCGAAAAATTCGACAAAGCAATGTTTAAAGGTTTGTACTTTTTGTACCCAGTGTATGTGGAAATATGTGCCAAATGTGAACATACCTTTTAGAATTATGTCGTTGAAGATAAATATGTACATACATTAATTTGGCTCCTTATTTTTTCCATCGTCTTTATCATTCGACATCATATGAGCAAATGCTATTCTGCAATCTCATTGACAATTACTTTAACCCATCGGTGAGTAAAGTCTCTTAAAAGGGAATGTGAACTTTATTCTTATTACTTTTATTGAATACTTAATTAAAATTCTGAAAAGTTAGAAAATAATACCTCAAAAAGGTATTGTTACGAAAATGGAAATGGTGTTACATCGTTTAACATTAAAGTGATAAACAAAAGCTCCAAGAACAAAAACAATGGACTTGTTTACATGACCAACAAATAAACAAAATATAGTAACAGCAGTATAAAAAAGGGATAAAAAAGTAAACAAGAATGAAGCAGCAATGTTTACATTTATGGAGATCTCGAGAAGGCGAAGCCACGAACATTCGACCTCAAGATCATTCATCAGACTGTTTACGTCGCCATATAAAAGGAAAGGCAAAGCAGGCAACGGTGTCAGTCCGTCTTGTGTGACACGTTGCGTGTAAAGATAATAATCGTGGTTTGAAGATCTCCATATAAAGAGCTGTCGAACAATTGTTAGTGTTTAAGCAGAAGAATGTAAAGAAGAATAGCGAACAAAGCGAATTGTTGTTGTTTACATCAAGTTGCGAATAGAGACACACAGAACAATAAAGAATTTAATTAAAACTGAACACAAATTTATTTTCATTTGCAATCTATGAGCTCATATTTTAAACTTTTTTTAAAAGGTCACACGTTTTTAAAATAGTTACACATCAAAATAAGTGTAAAGATTTTTCGCATATTATTACTTCACATCTATGAAACTTCTTCTCTTTGTCATGCAGTTGATATTCTCCTTTAATACGTAAGTGATAGTCGTACTAAAAAATGTTTACTACGTTCCATTCCGCAAACTGAAAAAGAATCGGTATACTACAGCTTCTCTGACAAATGGCACCCCAGACATGTTACCTTTGAAACTAATTTCGATGGACATAAAATCATCAATATGAAGTTTTATAACTAAATTTTTCAACTAGGATATTTATATTATTACGAAAATGGAAACGGTGTACATCGTTTAACATTAAAATTAAAAAAGCTACACTAACAAATGCAACGAACTTGTTTATAAGTAAACCAACAACATCAGCATGAAAGAAAAGGGGGTAGACAAGTAAGTGAGAACGCAACAACAACCAACGTGAACAAAATACACAAACAACAATGAAGTCGCGACAGAGTTCTCGAGAAGGTGAAACCACGAACGTTCGACTTCAAGAACATTCATCAGACTGATTACGTGGGCATATGAAAAGGCAAGACAAAGCAGGCAACGAGTAGTACGAATTCAATCAGTCTTGTGGGAAGACGCGTTGCGTGTGTAGAGAACAGTTGTGGTTTGAAGATCTTCGTTGGTGTGTACGCGAATAGAAGTGTAAAGAAGAATAACGAATAAAGCAAATTATTGTTGGATTTATCAAGTTGTAAACGGTGGCACACAAAAGTAGTACGAACAATAAAGAGTTTAATTGAAACTAAACATATATTTGCTTTTATTTTGTTTGCAATCAACGAACTCATATTCTAAACGTTTTTAAAAAGGTAAAAACGTAACAATATGTTAGAATTTATTAAAAGTTCTGGTTTCTTGGAAACCTTACACACTAATGGGTTAAAAGGTTAGATAAGAATGTTTCATACAAAGATATAAAAAGCAAAACTAACTTACGCAAGTTTATACATGAATCACGTTGGCTCGTCGTTGAAGTTTTTATCAACAATACAAGGTATGACACTGATGTAACAGTTGGTGTTTTATTTAACTTTTCCCTTAAATGTACTCCTCAGCGTAAATAAATTAATTCTTATGCAATCATTATGGTTAAAATATGACTGGAAAAATAAGCAAATAACAAATAAATATCCCAGAAAGACACAACATAGCTTGTTTAAAAATTGTTCAAGTGAAGGAACTTGGAAGTCGTTTCTATAATTCCTTTTTACATTTAAATAAAAATAAAAAATAGAAATTAAGTATTCTACCTTGTATTAAACATCCTAATATTGTGTTCATCGATAAAGTTTAATTGCTCAACTCAGGCATGTTATACAAAGACCTTTAACTTGATTTAACATAAAAAAGTGGAGTTAATTAGTTACGCCATTGGCACTCAACTGCCTAGAAGCAACTTTATGCGATGTAGTGGGTTTAGAGAGGACTAGGATGTTTATTAATAGAGCAGCGGAACAAAATCAAAACATTGCCAAAATAAATACTTCTAGAAAGGAAAACAGAAAAAGAACAACAAAAAAACAAACAAATAATAATGCGCCTATAGGGAATTTGTGATAACAGGAACAAAAAGAATAATTTACTGTATCTAAATGGGAATTTTGTATTCCCCACTCTACAGCTATGGAGTTGGAAACGCCTGTTTTATAGTGGCAGGCGTTATAGCTCAATGGCCCTAAATTACTCTTGAGAGACAATTGGGCAATTCACACAAGCCCTTGTACCGTTGTATTTATTGTATTGTTGGACGAATATACAGTGTATGCTTGTGTTGATAATTTTCATATAAAAATCCGATACACTTATATACATTTTATTTCTATGTTTTTGGAAGTTGTATTGGTTTCGTGCTATCAGTTTATGTAAATGCCAGTAATCAAGAAGAACAATAAAAATACAAAATATTTTCTATGTAATTTGAGTCAACAATTAATTAACTTTTCAAAATTATATTGTTATGCGACAAAACACAAAAAATTAAATACACTCGAGTACCTACCTAGTCTAAATAATTGAGTTGAGTTAAAATAGTTGAGAAGAACTAAAAAATCTTTTCTTACATATTTCTCGAACCCTCCAAACTTGTTTTATTGGACAAAAACTGTTTTTTGATTTTTTCACACAAAATTATTGATTACCCAAATGTGTTTGAACCTATTTTAAAAATCCAAAGTTTTTTAGAAAGGGGAGAGATTAGCCTTTCAAACGGTATACATGAACATCTTGTTCAAACTTATATGTCATGAAATTTGATGTGGTAAATTTGGAAAATAAAGTCGCCTGAGTCTAGTAGGTAGTGTGTTGGATTATTTAACGAAAGGCCAAGGTTCAAACCCCAGGTCAGACATCAAAACGAAATATGAAAATATTTCTTCGGCGATATCTGGCAAAAACTCTGAGAGTAAATAAAATTACTGTGAAAAGTATCTCAAAAATATGTCTTTCGCAATCGACTTTAAACTGTAGGTTCCACCACTCTTGTATAAAATTAACACACACAACATGAGTGGTGTGAGAAGATAGGCCGTAATCCTGAATGAAGAGTGGTAATGGCCAATTATGTTATGTAAATTTGGAAAATATATTTTTCTTATTTTTCCAAATTTGACCATTCCTAATTGGAAAATTTAAATAAAAACTATAAAACAAGTGGTGATATTTTTTAAGTGCATTCTTTTATAAAATCGGACAAAACTTACAGTAGTTATTATTTAAAGAGTATAACAGCTGAATCGTATTTTTTTATATATGTTCTCTTATCAAATGAACTTTAAGTTAAAAATTTTCAAAATTTTTGAGCAAATTTGCAATTTATGGGCCAAAGCCAAAAAATTAAACATCTTTTCGGATGAAGGTCATTGCCATCTTGGTGGGTAAGTTAATAAGCAAAATTGACGTGTTTGCTGCTCAGGAAACCCACACATGGTCTTACAAAAGTTAATTTATTATCACTGACTATTTGGTGCGGTTTGTGCAGCGGAGTCGTGACTGGCCCATATTTCTTTGAAAATGAGGACGGCACTACCATTGCGGTCGCACCGTGATAACGGATTTTTTTGTAACCGCTCTTTATGGTATTGTTCACATCAATGGGTTTCACCATGATGATGCAACTTTCCACACTTCTCATACCACAATCGATTTATTGCGTCAAACTTTTGATGGCCGTTTAATTAGCCGAAATGGTGATGTCAATTGTCCACCAAGAATCTGCGATTTGTCACCGTTGGACTATTTTCTATGGGGAGCCATTAAAGAAAAGTGTTATACCGACACCCCAGAGACAATTGAGCGTTTGAAGGCCAACATTCGTGATGCTATTGCACAGATACGATCCCATACACTTGAAAAAGTGTATGAATGAAATAATATTCCATATCTAACCGGAACAATTGCACTTCACAACAAAAAATATTGTTACGCAAATCGAAACGACCTAATATCGTTTAACCACAAAAACGATAAACAAAAGCCACACGATACAAATACACACTAACACTAAGAATACAATAAACGTGTTGATTATCTAAAGCTGCACACACACATATGTACGACGAACCTGGTTGGGATATACAACATAAGCAAAGGGCACAAACAGCAATGTTTTAGCAATAGAGCTCTCTAGAAGGCGAGATCTCGAACCTCCCACTTCAAAAATGTTCGTTAGACTGGTTGTGTCGGACTATAAAAGGGCTGGACAAAGCAGGCAGCAGTGAGTAAGAATTCAGTCAGCCTTGTGTGAAGTTACGTGTGAACAAAATAAGTCGTGGTTGTAAAGATCCAGTGAATACTTGTGTGAGCTAGTAAAGTGAATAAACAGATTATTATTGTTGCATCGTTAAATTGTATACGGTGGCACACAAAAGTAGTGTAAAGAATAAAGAGAGTTTAACTGAAATTAAACACATATTTGTTTTTACTTTGTTTGCAATTAACGAACTCATATTTAAACGTTTTTAAAAAGGTAAAAACGTAACAATATATTTGTGGGAGCCCTGGTAGTCTAGTGGATAGTGTGCTAGACTATTAGCGTGAGGGTCGTGGGTTCGATTCCCACCAGAGACTCTGGTCTGTGACACTACACCGAGCATATGGTCAAAGTTACTCAGCTCGTATATAATTAGAATATAATTTATAATTGTATTGTAATTAATAAATAAATAAATAAATATTTGACGAAATTTCAAACCGTTTTTATTTTATTACATTACATTTTATTACATACATACATAATTGGTCATTACAACCCTCAGTCAGGATTACGACCTAGTTTCTCACACCACTTATGTTGTGTGTGTTAATTTTATACATGAGTGGTGGGACCTACAGTTTAAAGTCGACTCCGAACGACAGATTTTTGAGAAACTTTTCATGGCAATTTTTATTTACTCTTAGAGTTTAAGGCGTTTATCTTGTTTCATATTTTCAGTCTGCTTACTATATTTATTTTAGTTCACTTTACTTTAACCCCACGGGATCGCCTTAACCCTTCGGGTGCGATCACTCTTTCGGCCCTCCAGACGCATCATTCGACCCGAATGACGTGCTCTGCGAGTGCGATCCCACATACGGGCCTCCTGACGAATCATTCGACCCGTATGATGTACTCGCTTCTAACAGTCGCTTAAACGACTTACCCTTTCCAACAAAGTTTAAAAATTTTGGAAATCGATTCAGAAACGCTGAGATGAATTTGCCGACACTAAACAGCCGTAGAAGAATGCTTAATGTTTCACTTCTTATGAATCTTATTAATTAAAACATACCATCAGAGTTTTTCTTGTACTTCCATACAACGATCATTACGATCATGCACTGCCAAATTTTCGTAAAAGTTAACTTTATTTTTTCTGTAAGTTGTAATAACGAAAATGAGTTGATGATAACTTTACAGTTTCCTTTAGCTAAAGTTACCTTTAACTAAACCCAACTTTAACGGCAAGTTAAAATTCGTTCACTGGCTGCATTAGAATGAGGAATTGAAAAGACGAAGCAACAAATCTTTTCAAAATTAGGAAATGATCCACTATTTAAGAATTCCTTCCATTTTTCTTCTGCAGATTTTTCTTTTTCAATGTTTTCGCAAATGTTTTTGATGATAAAAATTCGTCAGAAAGTTGATCCATATCAATATTTTTGATTGAAAATAATGTAATTATTTCAACAAATTCATGAAAAGAAATGTTTGAATTAGATGGAAAATTGAAAGTTTTTCAAACTTATTATCTTCTAAATTGAAACGACCTTTTATATAAATACTTATATTCGATAAAAACAAATCTCTTGCTGATTATTGCTACTGCTACATATACGTTTGGCTAAAAACCCATAGAATTTTTCATCCTGTTGTTGTTCAAATTTGTCGTTTAACTGTTTTATTATTTGAAACATTTCAATTATTACAAGGCTATTATTAACAACAATCTCGCGACAGAAAATAAGCCTTAATAGCAGGATAGTTTTTTAAAAATCTCTCCACAGCGGGGGTTAGAGAAAGCCATCTAGTTGGTACATGACTTTAAAAACTTTCATTACAATATTTTCTAAATCAAATTTTAATATTTTTAAAGAATTTTAAAACGCATTATTTAATACGTGACAAAGGCATCTAATACCTATTATATTCGAATTTGCTTTTTTAAGTTCAACAAATACACTTTTTTATTTCCAAAATTTACGATGGCATTGTCTGCGCAAAAGCTTGTGATGTTTTCTAAACTCAGGTTTTGACTCTCCAACTTATATTTTAAACAATTTGAAATATCAATTGATAATTCGGAGTCAGAGTTATAAAAACTTAAAAGTTTTGTGCAGACTCCATTTTTTTTTATTAAAATATCTCACAATAGAAAACGTTTTAATATTACCTTTGTTGGACATGTTTTTTTTTTTTGTATGGACATGTTTACCTCTATAAAATTATGGTGAAAGTACAAAAAGTACAAAAAGAAGTACAGATACTAAAAAGAAGTACATTTGCGTACTTCCTTAGGGGTTATTCAGTTAATAGTACAAAAACTAAAAAAAGTACGTGTACTGCTGAAAACAGTACGTCTGGCAAGGCTACAAAAAGGTGACATTTATTCTTAAATGATTTTTTAAAGGGTTAAATAAATTTTTGTGAAAATATTAAACAAATTCTACACATATAGAAAGAATGATATGTGGAATACTCAAATAGGAATTGAAAATTACAACCCGTAGGTTTTCACATTTTAGATACATAGTGAAATTCTTCAAACAATTTACTGATTCTAGAGTTGCCGTAGTCTAGTAGGTAGTGTGTTGGCTTATTAGACGTGAGGCCACGGAAAAAACTCTGAGAGTAAACAAAATTTGCCATGAAAAGTTTCTCAAAAATCTGTAATTCGGAGTCGACTTTAAATTGTAGGTCCCGCCACTCATGTATAAAATTAACACACACAACATAAGTGATGTGAGAAGCTAGGTCGTAATCCTTTCTAAAGGGTTGTAGTGACCAATTATGTATGTATATATGTATGGTTACACTTTTTATTAGTGTATAATGGCTGAAGATAATTTGTATATGTTTTTGAAGAAGAAAAAATAACCAGCAATAATGATAATGAATAAATGGCAAAGAGAAAAGACAACGCTGCCTGTAAACTTTCCCCATAAACATAATTTATTTCATTTCATTGTATGAAAGAAAAAAAAAATCTGATGTAATTTACTCTTAGCAATATTAGATTTAAGAATGTGAATGCGAAATAAATTCCATTAAGAATTTTTAAAGGATAGTTGTTATGTATATCTGCACTGATTGCTTTAAGGTACAACTTTAGTCATTATATCAAGCAAGCTAAGTGAACAAAATTTCTTTATAAAATTTCTAAATGATTGCTCAGTGCTAATGGCAGTCTTTATTATAATGTCTTTTTTTATCAAATTTAAAAGTTTTTAATGTATTAAAATTAAATATTTTACTGAAAATTACAAAAACAAACGTTTTTTAGGTTTTGTGCTGCAGTTACTAGCCTGTTGTTAACTTAAAATTTTATCTGAGAGTATTTAACCGTGGACGGTTACTGTTCGTCGAATCGACGAAGCTCATTTACTTTTTATCATATAACTTTTTTATGTTTGACCAAATTTTGCTCTTTTTTTCAACAACGTTAGTTGGTAATGAAAACTTGCAGTCAGTAGACGAGAAAAATTTCTTTGTTAGTCCATTCAACGAAGAGTAGTTGGTAATGAAAACTTGCAGTCAGTAGACGAGAAAAATTTCTTTGTTAGTCCATTCAACGAAGAGTAACCTTACTGTACAAAAATTACAATTCAGGCTTAAAAAAATGGGTGGCCAGGGTACGTTTGCTCACTACAAGCTTTTGTTATCAACAATCATTATTGATAAAAAGAGCGAAAATTTGGTCAAACATAAAATAATTAAATGATAAAGAGTAAATGAGCTTCGTCGATTCGACGAACAGTAACCAATTAAATTTTTAGGGTTGTTGTACAATGGGTCAATTAGACCTCCGGGTACTGTACTTGTCTTAATTGACAAGTACACGTCCTCTAACCTAACCTAACCAATTAGAGTTAAAATGTTCGTCGATTCAACGAAGAATAAACTTAATGTACAAAAATTAAGAGTAACCGTCCAGGGTTAAGTAAATTTTCAATTTTATGATATTTAAATTCTAATAAATCATTAAAAATCTATGCTTCAGATGCGTTTCTCATGCATGCGTTTATATATACAGTATCGTTCATAATTAAAGCACCCCCTTTTTGAATATCATATATTTTTTCACGATAACGACTTTTTTCATTTTTTTGAGTTATATTTTACTTTTTATTTACTTGTTATTCAAAAACAAAAATATTTTTAACTTTCGTTATTTTAAAACATGTTTTGATTAATAAAGAGTTATTGAACAAGAAATAAAAACGGACAAAACTAAAGCACTCCTTCGTGGTTGCAAGAAGAAAATATTTTTAAATTAATATTTGGTTGCTAACCCTTTGTTCTGAATAACATTCGCACATCTTTTTGGCATAGAGAATATTAAATTGTTGATAACTTCAGGCGAAATTACTTCGCAGGCTATTTTTGGAGCTTGAAATAAATCTTACTTATTTCGGCAATTTTCTCGATTAATTTTCATATTAACGATATCCCATAAGTTCTCAATAGGATTGAGACCAGGAGATTGAGCAGGCCACTCGAGAACTTTGACCCTATTGTTCAATAAAAATTCCTTGCAAACTTTAGAGGTGTGCTTAGGGTCGTTATCCTAACCTCCACAGTAGTGGCAGCTCTTCCTCTGCATATGGCAGCATTACATTATGTAATATGTCACGGTATATTAATCGATCCATTATTCCATCAATCTTAAAAATCGGTCCAATTCCTTGGCCAGAGAAGCAGCCCCAGACCATACTTGGGGTTTAGTCTTTCACCTTTTGGTCTTCGTACTCGCCTTATACCATCAGAATCTTTTAAATTGAACTTAGATTCGTCAGACAACAAACAAAACTGTTTCCCATTTTTGGACACTCCAATCAAGGTGGGCCAGCCTTTTTGTTCTTTGCTGATATAAAAGGCTTTTTTGCTGGTCGTCGACTAAATAATCTGGCTTCCACTGCTAAACAATTTTTTATTAGTTTAACAGATGTTGTGAGATCTTTTTGTATTGCTCTTTTGATCAAGGAGTCTTCATGTCTTGGTGTTTTGCGCGGACGTGGTTCGGAATGTACCGGTGATATGATTGCAGCAACTATGAAATAAGTCTGGAAATTACTGTACGGTTGATGGAATATTTTTTACTAAGCTCAGGCCGTGATAGACCAGACTTCCAATCATCAATTATTTTAATTTTAAATTCGCTGGAATACTTGTTCCTTGCCATTATTATATTTTACAATTTAATTTGTAACAATTATGCACATGTCTTCTTTTAATTTTTTCTTTTAAAATTACCGTGAATTTAGATTTAAAGAAATCAGTAGCGTAGGTAAGTTTTAAAACATATCATAAAGGGGTGCTTTTGTTTTGTCCTTTTCATCTTAAAATTTTAAATGAAATTATTAATTTATTATTATTTTATTTGGGCAATAACCATATAATATCGTAAAAATAATAGGAAACTTAAATACGAAAATGACATGTTCTTATGAAAAATCAAGATATATAAAAAACTTACAAGGGGGTGCCTTAGTTACGCCCGATACTGTATATATTACATATGTATCCCATATTTTTAATACTCATCTTCATTTTCGAATCGGTAATTTCAGGAAAGTATTAATATATTGTAAAGTCGGTTTGTGCTGATATAAGTAGTGTAAACGTACTGACATCTAGCAAATTTCAACAATTTCTAAATTTGACACACCCAAATGTTTGCAAATTCGCTTGTTCCTAAAAAATATCGTTAAATTATATTACTTATCTTCTTATTACGTAAATCATTGTATTGGTATTGTTACATTTTTAGATTTTGTAAAACTTTTATTTATCGTGGATTCTTAGATAGCAGTTAAAAGAAAATAAATTAATTACTTTTGGTCGTTATTCGTTTATTAATTTAAATATTAAAGAATTTAACTGATAACATCCATTCTGTACACGATCCTTTTTAACAAAGATCAACCTTCTCGGTATTCAATACCACTGTGCTTAACGTGCACTTGCACTATGGCTCTCGGTTACAGGCTCACGTGTAAACACTCGCTATTCACAACACTGTGGCAGCATCATCCTTCCTTCTATTTATTTATATTTTTTATTTCTACGTTTGGTAACTGCGCGATTTGTCTTTAAGGGTCATTATTACAACTTGCCGTTAAAGTTGGGTTTAGTGAAAGGCAATTTTAGATAAAGTGAACTTTAAAGTCAGCTTTAACCTTTTTTGTTATTACAACTTACTGATAAAATAAAATTAACTTTTTTAAAAATATAGCAATGCCGGAGCAATATCTTAACTTTTCGCAAATTATACAAGTTTCTTTTAAAAGCTGTGGCAACGAGGGACTTCTTTTTTTTGTTATGGCTCATAGCGACGTATCAAATTTAACTGATTAAACTTATATAGTATGTGTTGGTAATATTTGTTGTGCTTAGCACAGCAACACATCAAAATTAAACCTTCAAACTGAATTGTATTGTTGTTGAAAATAACATCTGATTTATGGAACTCGGGTAGCGAAAATCAAAAGTATTTTGATATTTTTCAAACTCTTCTCAGTCTGTACGTGTGAGTTCTGTTTTACCAACGCATTAACAAAAAAGGCGAGTTTCATCCATTATTTGATGCGTGGCCGGGCAACTTTATGTTTGTACATTTTGTTTATATTTGATGTTGCCATTTTGAAAATAAAATATATATATGTATATATGGCAAGTTCAAACATAAACTTAACTTTTAAAGATAATGGTAGGATGACCTTCCCTTTAGCTTAACGCTCACAAGCCAACACACTACCTACTAGCCTACGGCGACTTCAAATTGGTGTTTAGTTTCAATTAAATTCTTTATTGTTCGCTCTACTTTTGTGTCACTGTTTGCAGCTTGACGTATACGACAATAATTGCTTGTTCTATATTCTTCTTTGCTTACAGCGCAGATCTTTACAACGGAGCTTTTCGAACCACGACTGTCCTCTTCACACGCAACGCGTCTTCACACAAGACTGACTGAATTCCTACTATTCGTTGCCTGCTTTATCTTGCTCTTTTATATACCCACGTAATCAGTCTGATGAAGGTTCTTAAAGTTGAAGTCCTCGAGAACTCTATCGCGACTTCATTATTGTTTGTGTATTTTGTTCACGTTGCTTGTTTTTATATTCTCGCTTACTTGTCTATCCCCTTTTCTTTTATACTGATGTTGTTGGTTAACTTGTAGCAAGTTCGTTGTATTTGTTTGTGTAGCTTTTACTCATTTCAATGTTAAACGATGTTACACCGTTTCCATTTTCGTAACAATATTTTTATTTAGTTTGCTTTTGCCTATGTAACAATGTGACATGAATCTACTAACTCTGATGGCGTACATATGTACGAGTATATGCTTAGATATGTGACATGATTTTTTTATTTTATAATTTAGTTCTTAATTACATTTTCAAATTTTTTATGTTATAAATTCTCTTTTATTTTGATTTTAATTTTAATTATAATCTTAAATGATAACTCCTCGGAAACAATCCCTTCAAAAAATTTTCATCAAAATTTTAAGTTTTTAATTATCCATGTGGAGAACTTTATGTAACACTATACGTATGCATGTATGTATGTGCTTACATTCATTTACGTTGATGCATTTTTACACACACACATATTCAGTTTTAATTTTTGAAAACTAATGCAACAGTAAGAAGTAAAGTAACAAGTTAAAACACAAAAAATCTTAATGGGAATTTAAAAATCTATATGAATTGATGTCATCAAGGTATTGGGGAGAGTTTTTGTACAATTTCAGAACATATTTTTGCAAGTAGAAACCACAACGTTGTTTGGGGTATTTTCGAACACAGACACTCCTTTAATATTAGTTTCTTTCACCAGAGCGAACGAAGTAACATTATAAAAACAATTCCCAATAAAGTTTCGGGTATAACACACGTTCTCAAATAGATACAGACATGATGATAAAAACAGGTGCTGTTAAAACAAGATTGGGGACTGAGTTGTTTGATTTATTAAAAGCACAACAAAAAGTGTCAACTGGGGTGCAAATTTGCTACACATATTCTTGTATGAAATATAGAAGTAGCATTTTCTTTCAAGCATTCATACGAAACATGTATTCACTTAAGGGGTGGTTACTCAAGCGTAAGGAACGTAAAACCGTAACGTACGTAGAATTAAAAACGTTGGTGTAGTTATAGAAACGTTTAAAACGTGACAGCTGTCAACGAAGAATGTAAATAAAAACGAAACAGAACACAAAGCAACACACAAACGAAAACAACACAATGCAAAGATATTGGTATACAGACATTTGCACGAAGTCAGGCAGTACAGAGATGAGTGCTGTTAAGGTAAACCATAATCCAAATTGTATCAATTGGGCCCTAATTAGAAGAAGTTGTATTTGCTTCTTAAGTTTTATGTTATAAATATTTACTCTTGAATATTACATTTTTGGTTTAACTTGAGTCAATATTTATGGAATTTATATATACGTAAGTACAGTTGAATTTTGTTCTATTCAAAGTGATTTTTTGTTTTTTTTTTTATTAAATTGCAAAACAATGCCTCTACCTAGGATAATAAAAAAATACTCTTATAATTCTTTATGAACATCAGAATCATAAGAATAAGCATTTAAAAATTTTAAAAGTTAAAAAGATTTGTGTATAAATAGGAAAGTACCAAAAAAGGCATTTGCGTTACATTGCCACTCAAAATACATATTTTTTATTTATTATGTTTCAAATTGTTTTATACACATTACAATCATAATAATATTTAAAGAAAAATCATTTTTTATATACAAATTTAAGAGGTTAATATATACGATTAATAAAGGGTACGACAAATAACTTTTTTTTGAAAATTTTTTAAAAAAAACTACTGAATATTTTCTCAAATTTATTTTTTTATTTGAAAGTACAATCCTTCCGGTTAATAATGGAAAATAATTTCTTTCAAATGGCTGCCTCGGCTGGCCATGCAGTAGCCTACACCAGAAGATGCCGATTTTGGCAAAAAAAAATCATCTTTTCAGATGAAGAGTTATGATATTTAGTTTTTAAGTAAAACAAAATTTATTTAATTTTATTTATATTTTTATTTATTTAAAGAAATAGTTTTAATTAATGTTTTAAATTTTAATACAATTTACACAGTTTCATTTAAAATAGTTTGTTCTTTAATATTTTAACACAATTTTATTTACAACAATTCTTATTTTAATATTTAACACAATTTTAACGAGCAACAACAATTCTTATTTTTATTCTTTATTTGATACTTCTCGTTCGAACGTTAGATCAATAATCATATTTTTCTTTCTATGCTACCGTTTATATATAGTTTAATGTAAACGAACAAAACCAAACATGATCGTGCATGCATAATCATGTTTGATTTTATTTATTATGTCTTCTACATTCTGTTTACATGTAGCAAAGTAAGCAAGTATGTACATACATTTATTTCATATGCGTTAACGTTTGTTATGTAAAATCATAACAAAAGAAAGCAAGATTGTACATGCTCAACCATGTTTGTTTAAAAAGGAATAGAAAAAGAATAATATCAAATAAGTGGTACAGTTGTACCAAATATGTATTTATTTTAAAAGTTAGATGAAACATGAATAAATAATTACGGTTACTGCAAACGAAAACAAGATTGTGCATGATCAATTAAAACTGTTATTGAAGAAGAGAAAAATAATAAAGTAAATGGTAGAGTTGAACCAAACATATCAAAATTTACATGTACACATGTATGATTACTACAACGATCATTATGGGTGTTCACACACATAACTATGAAGCTCATTTTGATCTTGGCGGGTATGTAAACAAGCAAAATTGTCGCATTTGGGGCACAGAAAACCCAAAACGAGTCACTGTTTGGTGCGGATTTTGGTCCAGAGGCATAATTGGGCCATTTTTCTTCGAAAATGAGCAAGGCGTGGCCGTAACAGTCAATGGCGATTGTTAACGGGCAATGTTGAACGAATTTTTGTTCACAAAAATTGAAGAGGAGGATATTGGACATTTGGAACATTTGGTTTCAACAGGACGGCGCTACGTGCCAGATAGCCGAAGCTACACTCGATGTTTTGCGTCCTGTTTTTGAAGATCGCATTATCAGCCGCAGAGTTGATGACGTTTGGCCACCTCGGAGCTGCGATTTAACACCGGTGGACTATTATTTGTGGGGTGCCGACAAAGATAAGTGTTACGCCGACAAGCCAGTGACAATTGACGCTTTAAAGGACAATATTCGTGAAGCCATTGGTGAAATACAACTGCACACAATCAATAATGTGCTTAAAAATTGGACCGATCGTGTAGGCTACTGCATGGCCAGCCGGCGCAGCTATTTGAATGAAATTATTTTTCATTATTAACCGGAAGGATTGTACTTTCAATTAAAAAAAGAAATTTGAGAAAATATTCAGTAGTTTTTTTAAAGCATTTTCAAAAAAAAAGTTATTTGGTGGACCCTTTATATATGAAAGTACCAAAAAGGAGAATTGGTACCACTTCGTCATACTTATTACTTACTTATTCTGTTAAAAAATTTTTGTGTGCACAATAGAAACATAACAATAAGTATTTGTTTCTTATAAAATAATTTTTTTGTTATTATTTTAATCAAAAATTAAAAATTTCATTATATACATGTAACCATTTAAAAGTTTCGTATAAATAATCATGAATGTACCAAAGAGGCCATTTGTGCCACAATGCAACTCTATATACAATGGTCATATCACTCATGTTCAAATGCCACGTAAAAACGTGAGAGAATTCTGTTTTTTACAGATCGTTCCGTTTTGCTAACGAGAGAGAACGTTTTGTTAAGCGTTTACATTGCTCTCCATATGTTAAAAAGAGAACATTCGCTACGGTACGTTACGTTACGTTTGGGTGACTGGCACTTTATACATGGACCATAAGTACATATGTACTTACTAATTTAGAGTCTTAAAAATTTTGATTGCAAGTCTGAACCTTCACCCTGAAGTGAAAATAATAGTAATATTGCATTTTTTAATCCAGTAATATATGCAGGTAAAGTTGGTAATGAATATTACAATTACTGTTGCAGAACGATGCTATAAATCATATGCAGTCATTTGAAAGCTGTCAAACGAATACTGTTGTACATACATATGTATGTATGTAGCTGCTGAGTAGAATGTATGTAATAGTTGAACAAATTTTCAACTTATGGTGGTACTAAGTAATGTAACAAATTGAAAATTAATAGATGAACGATGACAAATTATAATTGCAATTAATAGATGAAAATGCTACAATTTAAATTCCAATTTATTGAAATTGAAACAGCGGGAATAGGAGAAACTGAAATAGAACCAGAAAATCAATCCAAAATCTTATTAATTTATTGCCGTATTGTATTTTTTAGTTCTATTTACATACGAATTATAAATAAAACATATCATACAGATATAATATAAATTGAATACATATGTATAAACGCTTTGCATAAGAGTCTACATTTGTCAAGGGTAATCATTTAAATTACAACGTCTTAAACCTAATCTTTTTGACATAAGCCTGTGAGGCAAATTTTGATTATCTAACATACCGCAACCAAATTTCATGACTTTTATTTTACATACCCTGGGAGAAAATTCACTAAAGAAAATGAGTACACCAATACCTCGCTTTGCGTCGTTTCGTTTTGTATTTTTTCGCTGCTGTATTAGTACTAATTTCGACTGTGCGTCGTTAAATTTTCGAAGTTACCTTGTTTTGGGTTCGAGTGTATAATTACAGGGTGTAACAGTGAAAATACACCCGAGTAACTGCATAGTCTAAGTTGTTGAGTTAGTTGAGTAGAACTCAAAAATCCTTTTTTTATATTTCTCGGAAAAAAATGTAATTAAAAACTATAAAACAAGTGATGATATCCTTAAAGTGTATATATGCTACCTTAAATATGCTGTATTGTCAAATGAATTTTAATTAAAAAAATAGAAGTCGCCGTAGTCTAGTAGGTAGTGTATTGGCTTATTAGACGCAAAGCCAAGGTTCGAGCCCCAGGCCAGATATCAAAGACAAAATACAAAAAGTATTTTTCGGCGACTTCCGCACACCAGATTTCTGGCAAAAATTCTTAGAGTAAATAAAATTGCCATGAAAAAAGTTTCTCAAAAATTTGTCGTTTGGAGTCGACTTTAAACTGTAGGTCCCACCACTCATGTATAAAATTAACACACACAACATAAGTGGTGTGAGAAACTAGGACGTTGTATAATGGGTAAATTCGACCTCCGGGTACTGTACTTGTCTTAATTGGCAAGTACATGTCCTCTAACCTAACCTAACCTAAAAAATTCCAAAATTTTTGATAGATCTTGAGTGTTTACTGAAAAAAGTGTCCTTTTTGCGTTGGACCAACCACCGGAAGTTTGCTAATGTTTGTGCATAGCGAAATAATAATATTTGCAAAAAACGCAAACATTAGACAATTCGGGAAGTCGTTCAAACGTGCAAAGAGCAAATTCATAGGTAAACAATGAAGATCCATCAAAAATTTTGAAAATTTTAAACATATAATTTATCTGACAAGACAGCATATATAAAAAAATGACTCAGCTGTTATACTCTTTATATAATAACTACTGCAATTTTTATCATATTTTATCAAACGAAGTGTCAATCTCTTCACAAAAGAATGTAATTTAAGAATGTCATCACTTATTTTATAGTTTTTAATTAAATTTTGCTAGTAAGAATGACAAAACTTGGAAAAATAAGAAAAAAATAATATTTTCCAAGTTTACCCCATCAAAACTCCTAACATATAAGTTTGAATAAAATGTTTAGGTATGCCGTTTGAAAAGCTAATCTCTCCTCTTTCTAAAAAACTTTGGATTTTTAAAATAGGTTCAAACATATGAAAAGAAAAAAAAAACGTTTTTATTAAATATAACAAGTTTGGAGGCTTCGAGAAATATAAAAAAGACTTTTTGAGTTCTACTCAACTAACAGAACAACTTAGACTGGGTAGTTGCACGGATGTATTTAATTTTTTGTATTTAGACGCATAGTGTTATTTTTTAAAATTTGTAAAAAAATTCTTTTTTAAGATAGCACGACTTTTGCTTCTAATTGCGCCATGTCATCAGAGCATTTAATACAGTTTTATTTTCACTTTATTTTTACCAATTTTAGAGTTCAGTTTCAATAAGTCTGTTATAAATTAAGTGAATTTTTTTATTTTGTTTTAATTGAATTTGTGTTATAGTTTTTTTTTGTATGTACTTGTATGTAATAAAATTTTATATTATTTTTGTTTGTTAAATGTTTACTTCGGTCAATTTTCTTTTTAAAAAGTAGTATTTTCGTAACCCGGTAACCTATCTTCGATCGTTACATGGTTTGCTATAGAAAATCATAATTCACTTTGCGTCGTTTCAATATTCGTCGAGATTTTTTTTTTTAAGTAACCACAACGCGAAGTGTCCCTAGTCTAGTAGGTAGTGTGTTGGCTTATTAGACGTAAGGCTTCGGTTCAAACCTCAAATCAGACATCAACACGAAAATATGAAAAAATATTTCTGCGGTGACTTTCTCTCAGCAGATTTGTGGCAAAAACTCTGAGAGTATATTAAATTGTCATGAAAAGTTTCTCAAGCATCCGTCGACTTTAAATTGTAGGTGCCACCACTCTTGTATAAAATTAACACACACAACATGTGGTGTCAGAAGCTAGATCGAAATCCTGACTGAAGGATTGTAATGACCAACTATGTATGTAACCACAACGCAAACTGAGGTATTGGAGTATTATTAAATATTTCCATCTGTTAGAGACCGAAATATAAAATAGTTACGTTAACTACTGACGTGGGCCTCAGAGACTCATGTAAAGTAGTTCATGTTTTTTTAGTTTTTACTTCATATTATTGTAAGGCATTTTCAATTTATAAAAATGTTTATCTTTCATACATAAAGTAACCTTTCATATGCAAAAGCTAATTTCTTTGTGCCGCGTACCTTAACGTCGGGGAAATCTGTTTTTATTTAGATTAAAAATTAAATGAAAACAACTGTTAACAACATGAATAATAAAATAAAGTTTTGTAAGGAGTGGAAATGTTTATTATAAAAATATCCTTAAATATTTTTCGAGCCTTAGAGACTCATGCCAGCAAAATTTGTTACATTTTTATGTCACTAAGATTAGGGTTAAACATTCTGTAAATTTTCGTCAGAGTTATGACAAACTTTTGTAAATTTCAATTATTTGTGTATGAATGAATATGAAAACATTTCAATAAAAAAGAATTTATATATTGTTCGTCAGCAAATATTGCTGTAAAGATAAATTATTTATATTCATTTGAACTGATTTGATTATAATCGAATGAAGTAGTGGACATGCCTGGTGCCAAGTTAGTTACAAGATTTTATTGTATCGTTATCAATAAAAATGTCTGTACCGATTGTCTAAAATAAATTCTTTAAGGGCCATTATTACAACTTGCCGTTAATAAAAGGGAGGATTTTAACGGACAGATAAATTGTTTTTCATTATTATAAGTGGTCAATAAGGTAACTTTTAAAGTTAAGCTTACGTTTGAACTTGCCATATTATGTATTACTTTCAGTATGGCAACTTCAAATATAAACAAAGTGAGCAAATACAACAATAAAAGAAACCCGTCGTTGTCATTGCGCTTAAATAAAAACTTGTATAGTTGTGCAGTGTTATCGACATTGCTACGGCACTGCCATATTTTTGAAAAAGTTAACTTTATTTTATCCGTAAGTTGTAATAACGAAAATAAGTTAAAGGTAACTTCACAGTTCCCTTTAGCTAAAAGCATTTTTAACTAAACCTAAGTTTAACGGAAAGTTGTAATATTGACCCTAAAAATGTTTGTCCAATTGATTTGAAATTTACTCTGCTGCCATAGCGAGTGATTCGTCGAGATTTAGATTTGTGTGTTTAGAATAAACATTGTCAAAAATAACTTGCCACGTTTGTCAGTATTGTAGTTTTCGTTCAAATCAGCTTGTAAGTTTTAACTCTTAATAAAATGCATATATTAAAATTGATTATCTCTGAAATTTATGGTACACTCGTATTTCATTGTTGAACAATTTGTCAGTACATCAAATATTTGGGCATAAAAATGTGATATGCATTAAATATGTTTTATTTGACAAAAACTGTTTTTTTGTGGACTTTACTCACAAATTTATTAATTACGCAAACATTTCTGTACCAATATCACAAATTTAAACCTTCTTAGAAAGGTGAGGGGTGTGCATTTAAAACGGTATGCATATATATTAATTGATTTAATATTCTATGAGGTTTGATTAGGTAAACTTATATTTAAACTAATAATATTTTTTCAAGTTTATCCATTCTTAGTAGCAAATTTTTATTAAAAAATATGAAATAAGTGATAACATTCTGAAAGTACATTATGTTGTGAAGAGATTGACACTTCGTTTGATCAAATCGGACAAAAATTACAGTAGTTATTATTTAATTATCTATAAATCCGAACCAATTTTTTTATTTTGATATATTTCCATTGAAGTGAAAAAATCAGCATTTGAATAATCTCATATCTATTGTCCTATTATACATTTGAGCCACTGTACATGCAAGTGTTTAATGTGATCTAGTTTATTCAACGAAATTGCTGACTTCGTTAGTTTTCAATTTCGTTAAGAATTAAATTTTGAAAGCTTTAAAACCAACTATGTTGGTTTAAATTACTATTGTTTTGTGTAAAATTCATATATATTTTTAATAACCATTATCAACTTGACATTTTAAAATACCTTTTTAAAAACTTTTAAAATATGAGTTCGTTGATTGCAAACAAAATAAAAATAAATTGCTGTTTAAGTTTAATTAAATTCTTTATTGTTCGGACCATTTTTGTGTACCACTGTATACAACTTGACGTATAAAACAATAATTGCTTGTTCGCTATTCTTCTTTGCTTATACATTTTTCAAAGGCGATCTTCAAACAACGTCTGTTCTCTCCACACGCTACGCGTCTTCACACAAGACTGATTAAATTCTTACTAGTGATGTTGTTGGTTTACTTGTAACAAGTTTGTTATATTTCACACATTCCTCCTCTTCACTCATCCGATTAGATTGGCTAACCCATTCATTGTTGAATATAAAAATATAAATTAGCGTAAGTTGCTCACAACTGCAATGGTAATCTTATAATCGCGTATTCTATTTGGGACAGGTTGTGGACTGTAGTACAAAAGGCAATACACTTTTGGCGAAAACTCTTCAACTAATGAACTGAATTGTCCAATGTTATAACATGTATTTAATTTGTTTATTATAGGTAAAATAAAATACAAGCAAATAATTTTCCATTGAACTTTTATGGTTTAAAGGTTAGATATGCTCTGTTAGAAATTACTTAAAACAATGACAAGAGGCAGCAGTAATAGTGATTTCATCATGTAAGAACATTAAAGGCTTATCAGTTTATTTCTAATGTTTTCTTATATCTTAAAGTCCTTTCTTTAAATTTTTAAACAAGTGGGAACCTTATTAATTTGAGGACGCTTTCAGTCCACATGATATTCTGACTGTTCGCGCATTTACGTTGTAGCAAATATCTGTTCTTTGTTCCAAAATGTTATTTAAAATATATTGCCGAAATATGTATGCATGTACATACATATATGGTATGTACATATGAATGTACGTCATTTATTAAAGTAATTAAAATTAGTACTTACACAAATTATTGAAAGAGAATTTGTTGATAGCAAATAAATTACTGTGAGAAATTCATTGTTAATACAATATTTAATGTTTGGCAACATAAGAATGTTTTCATCAATTTTACAAAGTACATATACAAACTTCAATTTAAACTTAAAGTTAAAAAATATATGTGTGTACATATATACATGCTGTATGTATATATTTTTTTTAAACTGGTAGTGATTCGTGTAACCATACGCTATTACCACCTTCAGCAAAATCAGCGGCTGTGTGATTTTCTCCTCTCAAAATCCATTTTGTGGTTAGGAGGCCTTCTACACCGACGGGTCCTCTAGCGTGTATTCGTGCAGTAGATATGCCAACTTCAGCACCCAAACCAAAACGAAAACCATCAGCAAAACGAGAACTGGCATTATGGAAGACACAGGCACTATCGACAGAATTTAAAAAGTGTTGCGCAGCGGATTCTGTTAGGATACACATCATTAAACAAAACTCATTATTATATTGTGGATGCAAAATAACGCAAAACTAAGTAATAAATCAATGTAAGTAAATAAACTTTTATGCAAACAAAAGCAAAATTAATATATTCGGTATTAGAATTCCGGTGTTCTATTTTAATTTCGACAATATAAACGATTTTATCGAAATTAAGTAGTTTTTAATGCTGCTTGTGAATGTCGAATATATAAAAGTAATTTAAATAATTAATTTTTAAATTAATTAATATTATTGCAAATCATAATATGATTACAAAAATTTATTGAATTGTTACGTCGGGCGTCAAACTAATACTATGTTCAGATATGCACTTTTATTGAGTCAATATTAGGTTAATTGAGTACAATATTTTAGGTGTTCAGGCATAATAATATACGCAGTTCAGCTGCTTATTCAACATTCATTTGACAGCTAGTAAACAAAACAGCTGGCTGTTTCAACAACATTGTTTTTATTTTGTTTTGTGTTTTTTGTCGTTGTTGACATTTGAGTTGATAAATATTAACAGAAAGTGTTCGGTTAATTGTAATATGGTCACTAAACACAATTATGACAGCGCTGCATTTTACGTTTTACTCAATATTATAACAATTTGCCTATTTATAGCACAATAATTAATTGAAACTTTATATGAAACATTGAGCTCAATAATGGCGTTTATTACGATTTCCGCAATAAAGGTGCATATCTGAACACCGTATTACTTAAATGTAATAAGAACCAACAGCGATCATGTTCTGTACATGGTCCACTTACCGTTCTCAGTTACGATAACATCTGTATGACCGCTACCAAATGTATGTATGTGGTTAATGGCGTCCTCGAGGTCTTTAACAATTTCTATGCAACATTCTAAAGAGCCATATTCGTGCCTCAGGCTCTTGGCTGCTGGTGGCCCGAATGTCAGTTTCTGATTAAGTTTTGGTCCGGAATAAATCTTAACCCCTTCTTGCTTAAGCATATTACATACGTCACTGAAAATGTCGCCGATCATTAAATCCTCATGAATAAGCAGAGTTTCCATAGCGTTACAGGCTAAAAGACAATAAGTATTATCAATTAAACAACGTAAGTAGTAAAAATAAAGTTTAGAAAAATTAAATAAAATAACAATTATAGATTATGAGCAATATATTTACACTGTAAAATATAAAATACAAAATATACATGTACAAAACTAAATAGTACAAAAAAAAATTTTGAATAAGCTTAAACAATTGCCCGCACAGCTTAGATAGAGTCAAATATACCTAACATAACCTCTCTAGCATAACCATTTTTTGTCGCAGTTTGTATTTGTTATTAATAACAGTCAAAATACACCCAACCTTTATTTGACTGAAACGGTATTTTTGATCTTTTCACACAAAATAATTGATTGCTCAAACATTTTTTATCCTATTTTCAAAATCCAAAGTTTTTTGAAAAGGGGACAGATGAGCCTTTAAAATGGTGTATATTTCTATGTATTTATTATAATTCAAACTTACATGTTAACAGTTTCGATTGGGTAAACTTGGAAAATACGATTTTTTCTCAATTTTAGCTATTCTTACTAGCAAAATTTAATTAAAAATGTAAAATAAGTGATGACATTCTGAAAATGCATTATCTTGTGAAGAGATTGACACTTCGTTTGATCAAATCGGACAAAAATTACCGTACTTATTATTTAAATAGTATAACAGTCGTGTTACATTTTTTATATATATACATATCGATGCCTCCATTATATAACGCTCTAAGTGTACTTAGAACGTTTTTAATGTTCTTGCATTTTTAAATTCTACGTTCCCTAACTTAAATATTGTCAAAATTTGGTTAATATGCGCCGATCCGTTCCGAAGTTATAGGGTAAAATCTACTTAGAATACACATATAGTCGTATGTCGCGTGAAATCTTTGAGAGCTTATAACCCAAAACACACTTTTTCGACTTAGAATTTTATAGAACGGAGGCGTCGATATGTCATATTGTCAAATGAACTTTCAGTTGAAAAATTTTCTAAAGTTTTGAGGGCTCTTGATTGTTTATATCAAAATGTGTCAATTTCACGTTTGTACGACTACCAGAAGTCGGCTAATATGTGTGTTTATTATTTCTCTTTGCACAAACATTGGTCAACTTCTGGTGGTCGTTCAAACACGAAATTGACACATTTACCGATAAACAATCAAGAAAAATACACCGCTACTGTTAGACTCTTTAAATAATAACTACGGTATTTTTTGTCTGATTTGATCAAACGAAGTGTCAATCAAGAATGTACTTTCAGAACATCATCACTTATTTCATATTTTTCAAAAATTTGTTACTATGAACGGACAAACATGAAAAAATATGAAAAAATTCGCATATGTATATAGTTTTAAAGGCCCATCCCTCTCCTTTCTAATGAGATTTTAATTTTGGACATCGGTTCAGAAATGTTTGTGTATTCAATAAATTTGTGAGTAAAATAAAAAAAACAGTTTTTGTCAAATAAAACAAGTTTGGAGGATCCAAGAAATATAAAAAAAATAATTTTGAGTTGTACTCAACAAAACTCACAACCTACACTATGTCATTAGCTGGGTATATTTAATTTTTTTAATTTATCGCATAGTGTAATTATTGGGTTTGATGGAACATAAAATTTGACATTCCATTTAGTATTACAACTAACAAGTAATTTCATTTAAAACAGTTAAATTAACGCCATAGTCTAGTAGGGCTCATTGGATGTTAAGCTCTGGTTCAAACCTCAGCCCAGACATCTCGAAAAAAGCGAAATATAAAAAATTTCGACTACTTCCTCTCAACAGTATTTAGAAAAACTCTGAGAGCAAAAGAAATGTTTCTCAAAAAATTGGTCGTTCGGAGTCGTCGTTAAACTGGAACCTATATTCCTATAGTATGAGTAAAATTAACACACATAACATGGGTGGTGTGAGAAACTAGATCTTACTCTTGACTGAAGGGCTGCAATGCCCAACTAAGTAAGTAAGTGAAACTTTAATATACACCAATACCTCGCTTTGCGCGGTTTCGTTTTGCGTCACTGCTGAATTAGTACTAATTTTCACTGTGTGTCGTTAGATATTTTGTTGCGTTGTCTTAGGCTCGAGCCTTTAATTTTTTGAAAGGTTCTTTTTTTATAAAAAAAAAAACTAATGAAAAACTATTGCAACTGGAATTGCAATTTGCTAATGAAGAAATTTCCGAAGAACAAAATGTAACCTCCCAACAAATTTTCAAAGCGTTGTGTTTTATTGACGAAGCTATGGAGATTAAAAAAAAACGTTCCTGACAGCGGAAGGAGTTTTATAGCGTTCCAGGCGGTAGCTACGAATTCAATTGATACAAGGAAATTTATTTTACATAAAAAAAAGCAAACATTGGTTTGGTTGGTTGCCGACTTACGGCAACAGGCACTATGGACTCATCGGACAGTGATTAATTTTTATTTTGTTTTTTATAAATTAAATGAATATTTTATTTTCATTGAAGTTGTGTTTTACATATATGTAATAAAATTTTATATTATTTTTGTTTTTTAAATGTTTACTTTGTTTAATTTTCTTTTTAAAATGTAGTATTTTCGTAACCCTGAAACCTACATGTCTTCGATCTTTACTTGGTGTGCTATAATTCATAATCACTTTATCATAATTCACTTTATGTCGTTTCAATTTGCGTCGTGTTTTTTTGGAACGTAACCACGACGCAAAGTGAGGTATTGGTGTATTTTATATTTAATTATAATGTTATTTAGTCGTCAATGTAGTAGGGAGTTTCTAATTAGCTCGGATGGTTTCCTTCTTTCAATTCTGCGTTCCAAACATACAGGGTAAACAATATATGATACTTGCAAATTAACTCTACATCTCAGTCGGATGTTGTGCTTTGTTGCATTGTTTTCAAACTCCAACTGTATTTAACTGTTAGATCGTAATGTAAATCGTACCATGGTGCATTTACTATGCATGTGAGTACTTTGTTTAGGAAACGTTGAATAATATTTATATTTTTCTCGCTTGTGCCTCCCCACGATTGTACACCATAAGTCCATATAGGTTTCAATATTTGATTTCACATCAGTAATTTGTTAATTAGCTTCTTCCAGTAATTCGACAATAATAATTTCAAAATCTTCGTTCCAACGCAGTTTTACATCCTGTATCGTACCAAGATTATTTTACTGCATTAGTTTACGGTGTCTGTATGCTGTCTATAAAATAAATATGATTTATTTGTAAAGTCGACATGTATTGACATAGAACTGTTTAATTTCATGCACTATTTCCTAGTCCAATCTAAGTTCCTTCTGTAATCTGTGTTTCCCATTATGCTTAGATCTAGCAACTGGCAAAATGGTCGTGTAATGATCAATTATGTATGAATGTATTTTTGGGATTATGTTGTTTGATATATGTTTATGGTAAGAACTTCAGTCATTATTAAGCCAAATCCAGGAAGTTTTTTCTAATTTTAGGTTAAGATGGATTTGTTCAAAAACTTCAATTGAACACATTTGCTTTCTATGGAAACAATGATGCAAAGCACATATTACACCATGCGATGATGTGGCTTATTCATGTTTGTCAAAAGTTACTCGAGACAATCCCCACATCTTAACATTATTGGGCATACATATTTGGGAAGACTTGCCCGTATTCAATTTGGAGCAGCGATTACGATGTGAAGAGAAAAACTTTATTACAAAATTTTGTTTCAATTTCGTTGCACCAACATTTAGAAGCAGTGATAAAAAGGTCCAAGTACAAAAACTGTATCTTATAGTATATTTGACAATCGCATTAATTTGTTTGACATGAAATTTGCTGGTTAGGTTTTCCTTCCTAATATTAAATACCGTTTTTAATAAAATATGCTAATTATATACATACATTACATTTAAAAGTTTTCCAATGTTTTAATCTGCAACTCTGCATTAAAAATTAATAAAATCATTTTCATGGTAATTATGTCCAATTGTACGTTTTGGTCACTGTCAAAATAGCGTATATTACTAACACTTTTCTATGGCTGTAAATAAATAAATTCTCTTAACTTATTTTCTCTCTCTTACACACTAATACACAACCAAAAAAATTTTGGTATCCCCTGCTATAGGGCTACATCTCTGATAAACAATATTTCGTTATACTAAAAAAATTCTCCTTACATACATATTACGAATGTAGATATGTGCTACACCATATAAATAAAACATAAAATGGCATATAAACGTGATAGTGTTAGTTATCCTCTCAACAAAAGTGTTTTTTTAGAAGGAGTTATGTATTGGATTTTCAATACGAAAAATAAAAACAAATGTCGAAATCCACACAAACGCTACGGCTTCTCTTGGTAAAAGTGTTGATTGTAATACGTGTGGATTTTAAGCATTTGCACTCTCTTATTTTGAATAAACAAGTTAACATACTTATATACAATTTTTAACAATTTTTCTATTTTCGTTATGGAAATTACAAAAAAAAACAGATGTACTTCAATATAATGCACTATGGGTAATTTTACCCTTTTTTGTGGCAAAAAATTCATTTTTCTCACTTTCAAGAATGCTTTTTTGTTTTTTTATTTGATAGAGAACAACACAAGGCTAATAATACCATATTTTGTTTTTGTAAAAAAATTAACGACGGTTGTTTAGCGGGTGTTCAAAATCATTTGGCCAATTCACACGACTTTGTATCGTGTATGTTGTATTGAATACAATTTTTGTTTGTGAACGTTCAGTGCTATGCTGAACGTTCGTATTCCAAATAATACCGATATTTAGAATTTGATTTTCAAGCAAACGAACTGGAAAATATTAAGACAAAAGGAAATTAATTAATTTTCTGTGCGAACAATATAATTTTGAAATGTTAATTGTTAACTCAAGTTACATGGAAAATATTTTGTATTTTTGTTCGTCTTCTTGATTACTGGCATTTACATAAACTGATAGCACGAAACCAGTACAACATTTAAAAACATATGAAAAAAATGTGTAGAAGTGTATCGGATTTTTATATGAAAATTATCAACAACAAGCATACACTGTTGTAAATTCGTCCATACACTGAATGCAACGATACAAGGGATTGTGTGAATTGCCCAATTGTTTGTAAGCAAAGTTTAAAGGCAGTATATACTGTGTGCATATACAAGCATAAATTTAAATTAAATATGGAAAACAAAAGTGATAGGAAGTGCTTAATAGTTTAAGAAAAAGATTTTATTAAAAAATATTTTTTAGCGAATAAGCTTATAATTCTGATATCTCATAATTGCTTCCAAATCTCTGGATGTCACAGTATTTTACACCAACTAATATTCGAATGCTATTAGCGAAGACTACCGACTCTTATGTATGGATGTGAGCTGTTTGCTAGCTGCGATGCAATTAGTAGACGATGCTATAGCACGATATATTTTTGGCATTAGGTGAAATGGGACCATATCGCATTTCACCCGACTAATTTATACTGTCACATTTGACAATTGAATGAATTGCCGGACTGCTGTTCCTGCATTTATAATCGACAATAATGTATAATCGACAGCCACCTTATTTCTATTAGAGATTAGTATTTTCTAGGTCAAATAGAGGAATCAAGATTAATTCTACAAAATATAACAAGGCCATCTCTCAGCAACACTTTTTCATTCAATCCATCCGTCTCTGGAGCCAACTTCCTCCTCAAATGCATTAATATGCAACCCACTTGAAACCTGCCATTTTCAAGCACTTTGCATAGATAATTTTCTCTAACTTTGTAAATGTTTTTTTTTTTTTTTTTTTTTTTGTTTTCACCCCTTAGTCTTATTATAACTGTAATATTCTTTCTTTTCTTTTAACATTATTGTGATAATAATGTTTCTTTTATCCTTTCCTTTTATTTTCTTAAATTTTAAGTTTCTCTTCTTTTTAAATTAATTTTTTTATTAGATTTGTTAAATTATTTAAAATAGATGATTCAAAATTAATGTTAATAACAATTGCTAAGCAATATAAGATATATTCTTGTAGTATTGTTTTGCATAAATAAATAAATAAACAAAATAAAAAATAATTTTTATTTTATTTTATTTATTATTAATTACAATACAATTACAAATTATATTCTAATTATGTATGAGCGGAGTAACAGGACCTTATGCTCGGTGTAGTGTCATACCACGTGTCGAACCCACGACCCGCACGCTAATAGTCTAGCACACTACTCACTAGACTACCTACCAGGGCACCCTAAATAACCTTTAATTAATTTTTTTTCTGAAAATTGAGTTTTGGTCGCATTAGAACAATTAAAGACTTATTAAATGAAGAGTTTTGAGTTAATTTTTATCAATTTCATTTTGCGATTTTTTGCTTTTTTTCGAGGAATATCATTTTTGTAGCAAAAAAAATTTTTAAATATTTTCTACAAAAATTTCTACTTAATTATTTATTATTTTTTTTTGAGGTTTTAGACAAAAAAAAAGTTGACAGCTGGCAGTTTAACCCACTGAAATCAGAAGAAATTTTATAATATAATATTAGATACACCATTTTGTCGCCGTAGTCTAGTAGATAATGTGATGGCTTATTAGACGTAAGGCCACGGTTCAAACCCCAGGTTAGACATCAAAACGAAAATATGAAAAAATATTTCTTCGGCAACTTCTTCTCAGCAGATTTCTGGCAAAAACTCTGAGAGTAAATAAAATTGAAGTTTCTCAAAAATCTGTCGTTCGGAGTCAACTTCAAACTGCAGGTCCGCCACTCATGTATAAAATTAACACACACAACATGAGTGGTGTGAGAAGCTAGGCCGTAATCCTGACTGAAGGATTGTAATGGCCAATTATGTATGTAGATACCTCATTTTGTATATAAAATTTTTTATCATACATACATAATTGGTCATTACAACCATTCAGTCAGGATTACGACCTAGTTTATCACACAAATTTTTATCTAAGATTCGAAATCAGCATCCTTAAAAATCACCAAATACTGATTTTCACGAAAATCTGAAGAAATTTAGGTAGCCATATTGGGCCGGCCATTTTGAATTTCAAAAATTTTAGGTCAGATTCGAAATTAGAAAATTAAGACACCATATTGGATCCCACATTTTGATTTTTGGAAAACTTTACTTCAGTTTCGAAATCAGCATCTTCACAAACTCCTCTACACTGATTTTCTTGTAATTCTGTAGAAATTGTTAAATATAGGCCGCCATATTAGATCCGCCATTTTGATTTTTGAAAAATATTACTTCGTATTCAAAACCAGCAACCTCAAAAACCCCCGTATATCGATTTTCGTCCTTATTCAGTGATTTTTTATAATTTTGGATAGAAAATGTAGTCATATTGTAGCCTATAGTGTAATGTTGTAATAAAAATATATGTAAATATCAGTATAATTACCAATTGAAACAAAAGCTCCAATTGTATCATGTATGGTATGTAATTAAATTAACTAAAAAGTTTTCCAACTTTTCTAATTTTGAGTAGTAGAAATTGTTTGAAGTGTTTGTTAGTTTAAATAGAAATTTCTAATAAATGAATGAAGTTTAATTAGAGGGACTTCATGGATGTTACAAATAAATTCAACGCGAAAATGAAACCGAAAATGAAAAACATTTTATACAGAATAAGGGCTCTAAATAAAATATGAAACTTTAGGATAAAAGTGTTTTTGTTATATTTCAACTTAAATTTTATTGTATTAAAATTGTTACGAATGTTACCTACCTGCAGGATAATCACATTTAGCATCACGAGCTATTTTTAAGGCTTTTTGTATATCGGCATCTTTATCGATGAAAACATGACAGACACCCTCTGCATGACCCAAAACGGGAATGTGTACTGACTGCTGTTGGATGTGGCGAACTAAATCAGATGAGCCACGCGGTATGATTAGATCAATATGGTCCTCCATTGACAATAAATCGCTAATTTCCTCACGCGTTGATACCTACAGCATATTTTGTTTATTTAATTATTTTTCTTATAAAAGTTTAATTTAACCGCATACCAGAGATACTGCCTTTTCAGCACCAACACTTGAAAGTGCTTCTTTTACTAATTCCATAAGAGCCTTATTACTATAGGCTGCCTCTTTACCACCCTTTAACAGCAAACCGTTGGCAGAAGCCATAGCGAGTGCGGCTACTTGTGGCAATGAATCTGGTCGGGATTCAAAAATAACAAGCAAAACTCCAATAGGAACTGTCACTTGGGTTAAATCTAAATTCTGAGCCAAACGAGTACGTCTTAATACACGGCCAACATTCTGAAATTATTGGAATGTAAGAAACTATGAAGTTAAATTAATTTCATAAAAATTTATGTAGATAATTATGTAAGTTAAAGGTATTCTGTTCTGTTTATCAAGAAGACTTTGATGTGTAAACTAAAACAAAAAAAGATTAAATTTAATTTCCTAATTATCATTTATTATTCCTGTAGGTATGGTAAATAAACATTATCAAATATTAAGATAAAATTATATTTAACGTATTACTTTTATTTATTTATTTGTTTGTTTGTTCAAAACAATACAACGAGAATAAATCTTATATTATAGTATTGCTTAGCAATTGTTACTAACATTAATTTTGAATCATTTTAACCAATTTAACAATAAAAAATTAATTTAAAAAAAGATACTTAAAAATTAATATCACAATTATAATAAAACTAAGGGAAAAAACATTTACAAAATTAGAGACGGCTAACTATGCTAACTAAGTGCTTAAAGATGGCAGTTTTGGAATGGCTTGCATTCTTCATCATTTGCATTTGAGGAGGAAGTTGGCTCCAAAGATGAATGGAATGAATGAAAAAATGTTGTTGAGAGATGGCCTTGTTATATTTTATAGAATTTATTTTGTTTCCTCTATTTGATCTAGAAAAAATTAATCTCTCATATAAATAAGGCGGCTGTCGATTGTATATTAATTTGTGTAGAAAGAGTAGAGTCCGGCAAATCATTAAATTGTCAAATGTGACATTATAAATTAGTCGGGCGAAATGCGATATGCTCCTATTTCTCCTAATGCCAAATATGTATCGTGCTATAGCATTGTAAGTTACGTTCAGTCTGCATCGCAGCTAGCAAACAGATCACATCCGTACATTTGCAGATGCCCATAAATAGATTTGATCCAAATCCTGGTTCACCAAAGGGATACAATTGGGGGCATCACTAACACTACAACTTATGTATAGCTGCAACGTCATCAGCATATATGTGTATTTGGCAATGTTTTACTTGCAATGGTTGGTCATTAGCATAAATCGTGTACAACAGTGGGCCAAGTATAGAGCCCCGGGGCATACTTCTTAGTCGCTTAGGTACGAGGAGATTAGTTTTAAGGCAGTCGAGGAAAAATTGCATATATATTTATGTTTCAAGATAAAATGATGGACAGTGTCAAATGCCTTAGAATGATCCAGTAGCACAAGAAATGACATAGTCTGACGTTTATCAATCTGGCACCTAATTTTCTCGGTCACATCAACCAACGCACTAAGACGGCTGTGTTGTGGTCTAAATCCGGGTTGACTTTTCGTCAATAACGGGTTAGTATGTACATAGATAACTACTAATTTGCAAATAAACCAATTTTTCAAAGACCTTCGATAAGTAAGGCAATATAGCAATAGGCTGAAGACTTTTATACTGTTTCAATATTGGTACGATTTTAGCATGTTTCCATACAGATGGGTATGTGGAGGTGCTGACGATTGTATTGAAGAAATGAGTGAAATACATAAGCGTATAAGGGAGCGTAAGTCCAATAAATTTTAATTAAATATTAAGACTAAATAACTAAAGCTTCCTAGAGGGCATCAGCGGTCATTTCTCAAAAATGTGCAAACAATAGTGTAAGGGCCATTATTACAACTTAAACCGTTAAAGTTGTGATTAGTTAAAGTTAACTTTAGCTAAAGTGAACTTTGAAGTCACCTTTAACTTGTTTTCGTTATTACAACCTACAGATAAAATAAAGTTAACTTTTAATATGACAGTGATGGAGCAATATCGATAAAACTGCTCAATTATCAAGTTTATTTTAAACGAAAGCCCTCTTTTTTGTTTTATTTGCTCATTTTGCTTATATTTGAATGATTGAAAATAATATATAATAAGGCAAGTCCAAACACAAACTGAACTTTAAAAGTTAAAGGTAGGATGATCCTTCCTTTAGCTTAACTCCCGCTTCGAACTTATTGTCCCACTTATAATAATGAAAAACAATTTATCTGCCCGTTAAAATCCTCCCTTTAGTTAACTGCAATTTTTATTTATTATCTTAAATAATAATGGAATTCGAGAAGACACGTTTTAAAAAAATCATTTTGTCCTGTATTTTATATGTGCTTATTTGCGAATGCAACACTTTGTTTGTCGAAAAAAGTCATATAAATAAAGTATGCTTTTTTCTTTTTATATGAAATATTGCCTTTTATTGCGATTTAGCTTTATTTTACCAGTGTTATATGTACTATGTATTTAATTCAGGCATACTTTTTATTGTTACAGAAAACGAGTTTACTTCGTTTTTTAAGTTGTTCCATCAAATTGCAAAATATGCTTCCTTAGAGAATAAATAATATTTTTTTCGATTTTTTTTACATATTTATCGTAAAGTAAACATATTGAGGTTTTGTAATAGAATAAAATAGAAAAAGGAATTGTAGATTTTCTATAGAATTGTGAATTCTTTTGCAACATTTTATTGGCTTCCATGAAATGCCCTGTAAAACAATTTTGTGTCCTTAAAAAAGATGACTTTTTCTTCTGTTTATTCGTCCACGTTTTCAACTAGAATATCCTTCAATAAAGCAAAAATTTCAAAACTTAAATCGCTACGCTTTGCTTAAAAAGTTTTTTTTGCAAACTTTTTTACTTACATTATGACTTGAATCGGCAATCTGTTTTAAGCCAACAGACAAATTTCTCAATTTGCCTGTGTTTAGGGACAAACGTGACAACAATGGTTTGGCCAAGCCGTTACGTTGTGCTTCTGCCAAATCCTTTGCATTTTCCTCCAATATAAATTTCTCCCGGCTTACCAATAAATCAGCTAATGTGTTAACAGCACTGGCTCTTTGCTCTGGTGATAACCCTTGCAACTGACGGCTTCCAACGCGTGCTACAAAACAAACAAACAAATTAAGAGACTGAAAATATAAAAATGGACCATATGAAAAAGTAAATTCTGAAAAAAAAAACTTCATGTTGCTATAAATATAAAATTCTAGTAGGATGAGAAGTGTGTAGTGCATATGCAGTGAAAACTCTACTAACGGACACCTGCCATGGGCGGTCACATCTTTTAAACGGACAATTTTTCTAGTCCCTTTGTTTCACAAGAATTTGTAGAACAGATTATTCTCTTCTAGACGGACACTCCACTGGCCGTACGGGGAGACTTTTTTCCCTAAAATACCTCCAGTAGACGGACAAAATTCAAACTTTATCAGACTAAATTCTACCAGTTCTTCTCTACTACCACATAAATTTACATTTTATTACGTAATAAAAAAATTATTTCGGGAGATCTGTGTTATAGTGTTTTCACACCGACTGGTTTTAACGCAAAAGTTGGTTTTAACGTTAAAACCGTAAATAAAACCTGGTTTTACCATACGAAATTATTGTGTTAAAACCATCCTAAAACCTTTTTTGAATTAGTTTTAAGGTGTTTTCACACCGAGTGGTTTTAACGTTAAAACCAAAAATAAAACCTGTTTTTACCATACGAAATTATTGTGTTAAAACCAAAATAAAACCTTTTATGAATTGGTTTTAAATAGGTTTTATGAAATACAACCTTGTTTTGATGTACTAAATCAGAGCTACCAGCTCTGAAATCTTGAAAACAGCTGATAAAAAGAAAATAAAAACAAAAACAACTGTAAATAAATAAATAAATGTAAATAATCATTTATTTTGTATTAAAAAGGGAAAATTTGGAATATTTTTAATTTCTTCAATGAAAAGTTTAAAGATTCTTAAATATTTAAATATTAATCGAAATGTGTGTGGTTTCTGGTCACAATGAATATAGTTTCTTGTGCAAAAGGAAATTCAGAAGCTAAATATATCAAGATGAAATAAGGCATATTGCTCATAAATTTTTTTCTCGCAGTCATAAATGTCATGAATTTAAAACCAATTTTAATAAAACTTGCAGTGTGAACGCAAAAGCAGCTGATTATGGTTTTAATGCTAAAATCAGGTTTTAAATTTTGGTGTGAAAACACTATTAAGTAGGTTTTATGAAATATAACCTTGTTTTCAATGTACTAAATCAGAGCTATCAACGTAGAAATGTTGAAAACAGCTAAAAAAAAAAACAAAATAAAATCAAAAACATTAAATAAACATTTATTTTGTGTTAAAAAGGGAAATTTTGGAATATTTTTTAATTTCTTCAATGAAAATTTTAAAAATTTTAAATATTTAATTATCAATCGATATGTGTGTGGTTTTTGGTCACAATGAATATTGTTTCTTGTGCAAAAGGTAAGTAAGAAGCTAAATATTTCAAGATGAAATAAGACTCATAAATTAAATGCTTTTCTCGCAGAACTTTGTGTATATTACCAGTATTTATTAATTCTCTTGAATGAAAAAGTTAAAATTCGCTAATTTTTTCATTATTAATCGAACTATAAGCAATTTCCCTTCACAATGAAAAAAGTTCCATGTGCAAAAGGTAAGTAAAAAGAAAAATATAACAAAATATATACTCATAACTTTTTGTTTCAGGATTTGTGAATATACCTCTAAGGGCCATTATTACAACTTGCCGTTAACTAAAGGGAGGATTTTAAGGGGCAGATAAATTGTTTTTCGTTATTATGAGTACCCAATAAGATAGAAGTGATCGTTAAGCTAGAGGGAGAATCATCCTACCTTTAACATTTAAAGGTCACTTTATGTTTGAACTTGCCATCTTCAAATTTAAACAAAATGAGCATATACAAAAAAAAAACGAAGCCCGCGGTTGCCACTGCGTTAAAAAAAAACTTGTATAATTGACCAGTTTTATGGACATTGCTCCGGCACTGCCATATTTTTGAAAAATTTTATCTGTAAGTTGTAATAACGAAAATAAGTTAAAGGTAACTTTACAATTCCCTTCAGCTAAAAATACCTTTAACTAAACCCAAGTTTACGGGAAGTTGTAATAATGGCCCTAACAGTGTTTTCACACCTAAAGTTAAAACCTGATTTTAGCATTAAAACCATAACCAGCCGATTTTGCGTTTGCACTACAAGTTTTCTTAAATCTGGTTTTAAATTCATGAGATTATGACTGTGCTGTTTTTGTTTAAGAAAAATTAAGAAATGAAGAATACATTAACAAAATACATTAAAAAATATTGTAAAAGAATACTTTAAAATAGTCGATCTATTTATAAAAAATAAAGATATGCTTGGAAATCAAGTAGTTTTATATAAAACAAAGGCTTTCTGTATTTTTACATGTTTTGTTTTTATTTTGTTTTTTCTCGGCTGTTTCAACATTTCAATGTTGGTAGCTCTGATTTAGTATATCGGAAACAAGATTGTATTTTATAAAACCTACTTAAAACCAATTCAAAAAAGGTCTTAAGACGTTTTTAACACAATAATTTTGTATGGTAAAACCAGGTTTTAATTGTGGTTTTAACGTTAAAATCAACTTTTGCTTTAAAACCACTCAGTGTGAAAACACTATGAGAATAAACACTTGAAGAACATAATAAATAAATAGAATTTCAATAAAATTAAATAAAATAAAAACAAAATTGAATAAAGGATGAAAATGGAAACCCTAGTTTTATTAATAGGAAACGGAACATGTGGTAAATATTAATTTACATACAAATTACATCGAAGTTAAATTCAGAAGACAAAAAACTATTAAATTTTAAATTAAAAAATAAAAAATACTTTATACAATATTATATACATTGTAATACATATCTTTAATGACTATTAAGCTTTAGTGGCAAAAAAGGCAAAGAAAACTAGTGGTCAAGTGTTTTTTTTTCACCCATTTTCTATTACGTACATATGCACGTCCTACATAAAAGTTATAAAAGTTTATTCTTTTCTTCATCCAGTATTGTATTTATGCATCTGACTTTCATCTCAACAACAACATTTCATTCATTTTAAAAACAAACAATTTAAAACGTAAAATGTGCACTTACCATTTTCCGCAAGTTCTTCGACAGGTGTGGTGAAGCCCTCAGTTGATTCAGTAAAGAATGTTCCAACTTTTCTGCCACCAATTATAGTTTTAATAGCTTTTTCTTGCATGCCATTACAAATTACTACACTGACACCACGATCCAAAGCCCATGTAGCTGCTTTGACTTTTGAGTCCATACCACCAGTGCCAACCTATACAACAAAATAAAAAGCAAGCAAAACTAATAAATGGGTGAACGCAACCACGAAACGGGTAGATTGAAAATTTCTTTTATTTTGAAAAGAAAAAAAGAGAGGAAGGAAATTCAATTCATTAATTCATAGATTAATTTTTACACAAATTTTAAGGCAAAATTTATAAATTCCTTAAAAATAAAAAAATATTCTTCTAGCTTCTTATACACACATAAATTACACTATGCGACAAAATAAAAAAATTAAATACACCCAATTAATGACATTTTTATAGTTTTCTTATATTTCTCGAACCCTCCAAACTCGTTTTATTTGACATAAACTGATTTTTTTTGGACTTTAGCCACAAATTTATTGATTACAGAAACATTTCTCAACCAATATACAAAATTTAAACTTTCCTATAAAAGGGAGGAATGGGCGTTTAGAACGGTATGCATACAAACATTATTCAACTTAATATTCTATGAGGCTCAATGAATATTTCTTATTTTTTTTTAATTCTTATATTTTTTCAAGTTTGTCCATTCATAGTAGCAAACTTTTATTAAAAAACATGAAATAAGTGATGACATTCTGAAAGTGCATTCTCTTGTGAAGAGTTTGACACTTCGTTTGATAAAATCGAACAAAAATATCGTAGTTATTATTTTCAGAGTATAACAGTTTTGTTATATTTTTCATATATAATTTTTTTCAAATGAATTTTCAGTTCAAAAATTTTCAGAATTTTTGACGGATCTTGATTTTTTTAAAATGTGCCAATTTCATGTTTGAGCGACCACCAGAAATTGGGAAATGTTTGCGCAAAGCGTAATATTATAATTTTTAAAAAATAACACAAATATTAGACGACTTCTGGTAGTCGCCCAAACGTGAATTTGCGGTAAGCAATCAGGATCCATCAAAAATTTAAAAAATTTTTAACCTAAAAGTTCATTTGATCAGATGGCATATATAAAAAGTATAACACGACTGTTAAATACATAATTGGCCATTACAACCCTTCAGTCAGGATTACGACCTGACTCTCTAACACCACTTTGTTATGTGTGTAATTTTATACATGAGTGGTGGGACCTACAGTTTAAAGTCGACACCGAACGACAGATTTTTGTGGAACTTTTCATGGCAATTTTATTTACTCTCAGATTTTTGCCAGAAATCTGCTGAGAGGTAGTCGCCGAAGAAATACTTTTTGTATTTTGTTTTGATGTCTTGCCTGGGGCTCGAACCCTGGCTTTACGTCTAATAAGCCAACACACTATCTACTAGACTACGGCGACTGTTATATTATTTATATAATAACTAGGGTAAGTTTTGTCCGATTTTATCAATCAAAGAGTCAAACTCTTCACAAGAGAATGCACTTTAAGGATGTCATCACTTATTTTATATTTTGTAATTAAAGTTTGCTACTATAATTGGACAAACTTGAAAAAATGAGAAGAAAATCACATTTTCCAAGTTTACCCCATCAAAACCCATAACATGTAAGTTTGAACCATATGTTTATGTATGTTGTTTTAGTCGCTCATCTTTCCCCTTCTTACAAACCTTTGGATTTTAGAAATATGTTAAAAAATATTTGGGTGATCAGGAATTTTGTGTGTAAAGATTAAAAAAGCGCTTTTGTCAAATAAAACAAGTCTGCAGGGTTCTAGAAATGTAAAAAATTATTTTTGAGTTCGACTCAACAAAACTCACAATCTATACTATGCCATTAGTTGGGTGTGTTTTGACCGTGTTATTAGTACATCAAGGAAGTATTACATGTTATTATCAAAGACGAACAAAATGCCATTTTTAACTTTTGCTGCAAAATAACAGTTCTAAAGATACAATGTTCAACAACATGGAAAATATCAAAGGGCATCTTCTAAAGAAGGATGCCGACCGCAAAAACTGATCACGGAATACCCAGCTAAGACAACTACCACAACATTTCATAAAGATCTTTGTAAAGCTTTGATCGGTTCGAATACACTAATAAAAAAAATTCGTTGTACTATTTTTAAACATTATTTTGGAGGAATATTCAAAAACCGATTTGCACCGAAACTTGCTTACGCATAAATGTACAAAGAAACCCTATGGCTTATGCGGGCAATAGCTAAGGACAAATACACATGGATTTCAGCGAACAAAGATACATTGCCAATTTTTGGAATTCTTATTTATTAAATGTGCTGGAGAATGCAAATGTCATTTCCATTGTAGCATTTCTTTGGCTTGATGGTAAATTGTAATTGTATTGTAATTCACTTTTTTCAATTCAATGATATTTTTTTATAATTAAATATGTATGTATGTAGGAATAAAATATGACAAAGTGTTATATGCCTCTTCAGCGTCAATGTATCCGAAACTTCTTTACTTGACATAATTTGCGCGTGGCATAAATCGAATTGCAGATTTCATTCTATTGAATTTTAAACACGTCAATAAACTTAAATCAAGTGTAAGAAATAATTTCTTTTAAGTAAATATTACTATCTGCAATTAGAGTGCAAAATCAATTCTTGCTTACACTTGCTCTTAGCAAAATAGCTCTCACGTAGATTGACTGCTACCAAGGCGAATTTATTCTATCAGGTGACCGTATCTCTACAATAAATACGACAATGCAACAGGCATTTGTTCTTGTTAAAGAGTAATCATCTTGTCAAAAAATTAACCCTCAAACCTCCATAGGTAATTAATAAAAGCAATTAAATAAAAAAATAAATAAAACTTATATATATTGAAAATTCTTATGATTTTTATGTCATGCTAAATTACACAATAGGGCACCACTTATAAAGTAAAAAAATATTATTTCATGCAGTCAATAACATTTCCACTTTACGTAAAGTTTTTATATGGTCATCGAAAAAAATTTCAGCTGCAAGCTTTATTTTTTATTTGTCATAATTGAGGCACCTAGTTGAAGAGGCCGAATTCTTTTTTTTTTTTTTTTTGGTAATTAATTGCTCTCGTCTAAATAAGTATAAATATAGTAAATCTAGGTTGTAGCTTAAAAGATATAGGTATTAAGTGTTAAGGGCTTAAATATTGTTAATGATCTTGGAAAAATTTTAATACAATTTGCTTTAAAATAGTAATCCTGAAGAATTTCTAGAGTGGGTATCATTAAGGATACATGCGGCACGCGTTTGTCATGGAGGTGTTCATAACATACATACATATATAATTACAACCCTTCAGTCAGGATTACGGCATAATTAGGTTTATGACTAATATAAATACGAAAGTTATTATCGAAACGCACACAACATAAGTGGTGTAAAAAACTACGTCGTAATCCTGACTGAAGGGTTGTAATTATATATGTATGTATGTTATGAACAGCTCAATGAAAAACGCGTTGGTGTACATGATTGGAGGCGGCAATGAATTATGCAGAACATATAGAAGAAATAAAATTAGTTATTTTAAAACTAAATAGTGAAGAGGCCGATTCGTTTTTATTAAAATTATTTCGCAGATTTTCGGATTGCCTTAAAAAAGCTGCAAAACCGTGGAACTATCAATATCTGAAAGCATTAATACGCCGTAGATATTGGTGTTGCCATATTAGATGTAAGGTCACGGTTCAAACCCCAGGCTAAACATCACCAATAAGACGAAATATGAAAAAATATTTCTTTGGCGACTTCCTGAGAACAGATTTCTGGCGAAAACTTTGAATGTAAATCAAAAATTGCCATGAAAAAGATTCTCAAAAATCTGTCGTTCGTAGTCGACTTTAAACTGTAGGTCCCCCACTTATGAATAAAATTAACACATATAACATAAGTGGTGAGAGAAGATAGGTCGTAATCCTAACTGAATGGTAGTGACCAATTAATTAATTAATACAGTTTAATGGTCAACGAAGGGTTACTGCAGCTCCAGGGAAAAATTATGTGAACAAATTAAATTCTGTATTATAAAGACATGCGAGATATCAGCAATTTTTGGAAATAATTGAAAGTCTGAAGTTAGGCATCGTGCCAAAAGATGAAAATGTTAAAGGATTATCATCAGCTGAAATTTTAAATTTGCTCCACCATTTTTCTTTATATAAAAACCTTTTAAGAAAACGACATAAAAACCTGATGTTTGAAAATATAAAATTTCACCTAAAAGTGTATTGCAATAATTTTGATCATAGCGAAGAATTGGAAAAAAACTACATTTTAAAACATAAAAAAAGCTTTTTATGCTTTTCTTTCCAATTTCTTAGTACCTTTTTAGGTATCAATTTGCCATAAATTCAAGGACTAATGCTGCTTTTGGTTTTTGTCTGATTATTACATAATGCAAGTATTATAAGTACATATATTATTACAAAAAGCAAACTTCATTAATCACTCCGAGAGAGAATTATATGCACTTTCCACATCTGTAAAATTGCAAAGAACAGTAACAGAATATCAATTTAATCTCTCTCTCTCTCTCTCTCTCTCTCTCTATTGGTTTGAAAAGTTAAAATAAAAATTTATAGCCACTTTCGAAACGTGCCACATATCTGCACATTGGAAAAAACGCTTTAATAACGCATATTGTAAATAACTTCCAGTTTTTTTCACATCGTCTAAATTATTATGGATGTAGTAAGCTATACATCAAGTGAACTTTTAAATAAACCATGAACATAATGGGGCTGTGTATCTTGGAAAATGAAATTTATCTGAACAAGGAGTAAAACGAATATTTATATAAAATTTAATTTCTTTAAATATCCATAAACATCATATGTATTTCATATGTTGCTTATACAGTCGTGGTGTTATAATTATTCTCAAAATAACTGTAATTAATAAAACCTAGTGAATAAATATTAACTATTAAAATTACCTTTAGGGGCAGATAAAGCATGCCATGTATTTTGCTATAATGTTCTTAGTGAGATGAAAACAATTAAACTACATTACAGGGTTTCGTATAAATTTCATTATATTTACATGTTTTCTTAGAAAAAACAATATATTTTATATTTATCTGTGTAAAAAAAATGTTTCAAGACTTGCGGAAAGTGGTTCGAGTGGTATGGAATGATATACTCGTACAATATGCAAGATTTCAAAGACTTGTTTAAAGTCTTCCTGGGCGTTTATAATTCGTAATCGAAGAGAAGAAGTAACTCCACAAAATATTAAAAAGAATTAATGGAAGTGTGCTAATTAAGTGACCACGGAATTTTTTGTCATTTATTGTTAAATTCTTTTATTGAAGTTCCCTTTACTTTATACATTACTTAAGTATACCCTACAGAATACTTAACTGACCTGAAATAAATTTTGAAAAAATATGTCATCTTTGTTATTGGAAAGGGATCGTAAAGATGGGTGTGCTAATTATAAGACCACCAATGTATGTTATAAATATGAGATTTAGTTGTTTATAATTATTAGTCATTAACCGAAAACACAAATTTATGGCTTCGAATCTAAAGTGCGCTGACTGCTGACAAATGCTTAACCGTTTATATGTGCCAAATACTGAGAAAATGACACTGAAGACAAACATAGATACATACATAACTTTTCATTACAACCTTTTTGTCACCTAGTTCGACCTAGTTTCTCACACCACTTATGCTGTGTGTGTTAATTCTACACACAAGTGGATGGACCTACAGCTTAATGTCGATTCTGAACGACAGATTTTTGAGAAATTGGCATTTATTTACTCTCAGAGTTTTTGCCAGAAATCTGCTGAGAGGAAGTCGCCGGAGAAATATTTTTCATATTTCGTTTTGTTGGAGATGTCTGACCTGTTGTTTGAACCATGGCCTCACGTCTAATAAGCCAACACATTACCTACTAGACTACAGAAGGACAAACATGTAGTAAAATTTTAAACTGGAAGGATAAACTTGTAATTTTATGTTCGTAATTCTGATGACCGCCATAAAAAGCAAATCTTGTTGCATCGAATCGTTACTGGCTATGAATACTGGCAGTAATATGAGCGTCAGACCTGAAAACACATTTTCCAAAAGAACTTGAACTTTTGAAGGAAAAGTACCAAACTCTTAAAAGAAAACAACGAAGTCCAATACTTCTGTTACTAATAAAATACATAATTTTTTATTTAAAAACTAGCTGTACCTTGCGCGCTTTGCTGCGCTACCAACTAAAATAAATTTGACGGAAAGACATTACACAAATATCCAATTAATTTTGAATCATTTTATTGATTTTGTTTCCCGTTGTCCAGATGATTCAGACGAACGGGCCTGAGTAGTACGCATTCGATCAGTTTCGAATCTCACTTCTCGTTGTTCAAATGATTCATGCGAACGGGTCTCAGCGGCATGTATTCGAAGATTTTCCATTCTCAATGCTCGTTGCTCGTCTGATTCTGAGGCTCGTAATTCTCTTTTCTTCCGTGCTTGAGGTGTAGGGCGACCAATTGCTTTTCGCTTTGGAGACATGATTGCAACGACGTAAAAAATGAGTTTAAATTTATTAGAATTTTACAATGTACCCAATCCAATGAAACGGATGTTCAGACATGGATATAAATGTTAATATTGACAGTGATCACCAATTCGTTTAGGGTAATAAGAAGTGGCAAAAAGTAGTAGAAGAAATTTAAGCATATATTTTTGTGGTACCTATTTACCTTATACATATTTATTCCACACAACGTAAACGAAGTCTTGTCTTTTGAAATATTTTGGTTTAATTTTGGACTGTAAGTATTTATACTTTATATTTTTGGAACCAGGCTAGACATCAAAACAAAATACAATAAGTATTTCTTCAGCGACTTCCTCTCAGCAGATTTCTGGCAAAAACTCTGAGAGTAAATAAAGTTGCCATGAAAAGTTTCTCAAAAATCTGTCGTTCGGAGTCGACTTTAAACTGTAGGTCCCACCACTCATGTATAAAATTAACACCAAATAACGACCAATTATGTATGTATGTATGATTGACATTTTACGGGAATGAGTTATACCAAATGTTATTAAAATCATAAATGATGAATCCAAAAATATCTGGTATTTGTCCGATCAACACATGATCAAATGCACAGTTTACGATTTAATTCATTTTGAGTAATTTTCAGTGGCCCCACCTGTCGGAAATTGGTCATATCAACTTTGAAACCTTCGTCGGCTCATGCACAACAACTTTGCTAAAGATCATGATGATCAAATGCATAGTTTACTATTCTTTAAAGGACATACACACAAACATTCATTTTTATATATGGGCAATTTCGTGTCAAGTGACCCAATTTTTAAAATCAATGTCTTCCGACATAGTCATGGATAGTAGGCCTGACACAAATTTTCAGCTCTATCAGTCAAGAACTGTCGGAGTTAGAGGGGGTCAAAGTTGGACATTTTGGTCATACAGGGTTTTTTTAAAATGTGTGTAACTTTTCACCTATTGGTCCTAGCAAAAATGTTCAAAATTTTCTTCAATCTTTTCAAAAATTATTTTTTTTAATTTTTTAAAATTTTTTAAATTATTTTTTTTTAATTTTTTTTCAAAATGGGCCCTTTTTTGCTCAAAAGAAAGCTTATACAATTTCCTTTAAGGCCTTTATAATCGCTTAATGGGATGCGAGTGGGATATCTATCAAAAATTCAATACTTGGCATAAAAACGTACTACCTAAATGTGGATGATTTTGTTGAAGAAATATGCAAAGGTTTGCTAAATTTGAGAACCCATGACTTTTTAGTCAAACAGCAATGGTCATTTTTGAATGATTTGAAGACACATTTCAAGTCCGGTGAATTCGTGATTTCATATGATTTCGCAGGGAGATTTAAAAATTTGGGTCACTTGACACGAAATTGCCCATATGTATGTATATAGATAGATGTGAATATTTCATGTTTATTATTTGAAAAATTTAAATTTATCCAAAAAACAACTGGCTTTGTTAGAAAAAAATTTTTATGAAGACCTTTTTGCATCTCAAAAGAACTTGGAAATATACTAACAACTTGGCAATACTATTTACAAATTACATTGCATTACTCATGCAGTGCATTATGTTGGAGCTAGGAAAATAGGTTATAAAAAAGAGGAAAGAGGGGCAGTGTTTGAATATATTAGATGAGAATCTCTTTATGAAGGAATACGCCTTGCTCAACTAAAGAACACGTTCCATCAATAATGAATTGAGCAATCCACTCGACAATCGATAACTAACAGATGTACTCTACGTAATAAATGCATATTGCGTAAAAATATCCGATTTTAGGAGACAACTACCTTTTTTCTTTGTAAAGCAGCGATAAAACAGTGAACCATCATTAATAAGTTTTTTTAAATTTAATTGGATTTCATTGGAATTCTTTTTTGTTAACTGAAACTGAAACTTTTTCTTCATGATTATGACACTGGTTTACGTTGGTTTTAAATCTATTTGAGCGTTTAAATTTTTTTTAATTAAGAAATGTTTCAGCGCACTTTATAGAGAAACTAAATGTGGTTTTATTTGTATTACTTTTAAACTGGAAACTCAATTTAACGAATTTGATACTTTAAAAATTACTTTGGGTTTTACAAACTTGAATTGTGTTAAGAAGGATAAGAGAGCTTAAAAAAAAAGAAAGCAGTTTGTGAATTATACGATTATTTTCAAGCATGTTCTTGCAATGGTTAATGGCAACGATACAACAGTTAAAGTTTTACGATTATGTGTACGTGTGCTTACCTTAGATTTCTTTCCAAACTCGATGAGACGGCTGTCATTGGATGTATAAGTGTGCATTAATTTTGCACCATCTTCCCACGGTGGTTTGTTGTAAATACCATCAACATCCGACATCAAGATGAGCAAATCCGCTTGCACTTCTGCTGCCAACATAGCAGACAAACTGTCATTATCTTTTATGGCAATTCCCTTAGAGTTACAAACAAAAATACTTATTAAAGGATATTCAACAAATTTAGAAGGATGGTACATAAGTTAAGTAAAGTAAACTGTACTTGAAATGTACAAATTCTACTGCAATTTTCCTCATTATATTTATGTATTGTAATGAAAAATTATTATTTTCATAACATTGTTAATCATTTTGGAGCCACCTTATTTAGTTTCTCATTATGTATAGATTTTTTAAAACTAAAATAACTTAACCAGAACTTTTTGAACATGCTGCATCATTAACGCTGAGTACTTTCTCTTTAATTAACATGTTGCAAAAACTTACTTTTTTCGAACCCGCTGGAAGATCGTCATCAACAATGAACATTGGTGGGGAGACTGCATCGTTAGTGTTTATAATTGGTACAATGTTAAGGCTAATTAATTCGGATAGAGTACAAAACAAATTATTGCGTGTCTCTTCATTGTAAAAGTCCGGTTTCGTAACCAGAACCTAGAATATAAAAAAAGAGAGAAAAACAAAAAATAAAAAACACAATAATTGGCATACAAGCGTCAATAACAAGACAACGTTGACAAACAATTTTCAACACTTTTTATTTTCTTTTGTGTGTGTTTTTTTTATCATTGTTCGTCAGTGTTTTATGCAATGTTTCATTACCTGTGCTATCTTTACACCATACTGTGCGAACATGGCATCATAAAGTGACATAAGACCAGATTGTCCGACAGCAGCTGCTGCTCTTGGATCCAACACAAATCCATCTTCCTATGAATATTGAAATTGATTTATGTTAGTATGTTTGTAAACAAGGTGTCATGATACGTGAGAACATGCATGTACTCGTAAGTGAAAAGAAGGACGTAAACTTCATTAATTTGTTTATAAGGTTTCCATTACCGCTTTTGAATGGTCCTTAGGTGAGAGTGTCTCCCTCATCGATAACGACATCAGCAGCTCCTGTGCCAGCTTCTGTTTACCAAAAGCTACTGCACCACTGGTAACCATCATTACTTCACGTCCTTCTAAATGACATTCTGCCACCTGTAAAAAGAATTTTTTTACCATAATTAAACAATATTTACTAACACACATAGTGAATATAGATATTATTATGAATATATACTCGATTAAAGTAACTAAAACTTAAATTATAATTCTAACAACATGATTTTAACGTCATTATATATTGTACATTCTAGAATATATATTTACATATATATGTATGTATGTACGTTTATTTACTCTTACATAAAACCCTGTGTGTTTCGCTATCCTTTCTCATTTATAATAACAATATAAAAATAATATTACAGACTAACTAATTAATTTTTGATGTTTTGTTGAGTAGAACTAAAAAATATTTTTTTCTATTTCTTGAATCCTCCAAACTTGTTTTATTTGACAAAAACGGTATTTTTTTTTTTGACAAATTTATTGATTACACAAACATTTCGGAACCAATGTCCAAAATTTAATTTAAAACAATATACAATATTATTATATATATTATTTGATTTAATATTCCGCGAGGTTTGATGAGGTAAATTTGACAAATGCGAATTTTTTTTGTATTTTTTCAAGTTTGTTAACTCATAGTAGAAAACATTAATTAAAAGATATGAAATAAGTGATGACATACTGAAAGTGCATTATCTTGTGCAGAGTTTGACACTTCGTTTGATAAAATTGGGCAAAAATTACCACAGTGTTATTGGCATCGATTTTAATCAGCTTCTTTTAAATAAAATTATAGGTTTCAAACAGATTTTTAAACCGTTGGAAAAATGGAAAAATTACGTATTACTCAATTGAATGTATCCTCTTTTGCAATTTAAGTAAAACAATATTCACAATTTAATCTACAAAATGTAGGTATATACAAACTTTTTATGAAGGTACACATACATAATTGGTCGTTACAACCCTTCAGTTAGGATTATGGACCTAGTTTGTCACACCACTTACATATGTTGTGTGTGTTAATTTAATGGATGAGTGGCAGGACAAAATGCTGTTCAAGCCAGAAAGAAATTGATCGATGTGTATGGAGAAGGTGTGTCGACAGTATGCCTGTGCCAGAACTGGTTCGCTAAATTTCGATCCGGCAATTTTGATGTCGAAGATGCACCACGTTCGGGAAGGCCTGTTGAAGCTGATAAAGACGCAAAAAGGCATTAGTTGATGCGAACCGGCGAATAACAACATGTGGGATCGGATTGAGACTAAATTTATCAAATTCAACAGTTTATGAGCACTTGATTGAAAACTCATTTCCACAAAAAAACGAAATTATTTTGAGAACAACCCAATGAAATAGACGCGGAATAGGTGTAGTAGGCCATCTTGAGTAAAAGGGGCTAGAAGGCAATACCTCGACGATCTTTGCTATGCAGTGGTTGATACTGGTAGCCCCACTGGTAATAAGCGTACTCACGGAACACTCCGCCTTAAATGTACGCATTGACGTAGTGGCAAATGAGGAATGCAGGGCATACGGTGAAAACGTTGGCCCACTTTCTATGTCATTATCCAGATTTCATAAGATCGAGATCCCAACATTTTGGGGATGACCCCTTACCAGGCGTAACTCATCTGAGAGGAATGAACTTTAAGTAGCTAAAAAAGTTTACAAGATACACACTTCTTTGGAGAGTAAGGTGGTATTCATAAAGGCGAGCGTATGCCAAGCGTTAGGTGTATATAAATTGGCATGAGAGTCTGGAATGAGACCCATGCAAATTGACATGCAATATTAAATATATAAACATAGAGTAATAAATATTAAAAACATTAAATATTTTGAAAAATTTTTGCTTACAAGTCATAAAATTTTTTACATAAATTAATGTTTTTAAATAATGTTTTTAATTGTTTACATATATAATGTAATGTTTACATTAATTAATTTATGTACATACATAGTTATTTACTTATAATTATTTTTAATCTGTTAAATAAATAATTGGATGAAGCGCAAAAGCGATAACTGTTTCTTACCTGCTCAACAATGGATGCCAGACGACCAAGAGCAAGGCCATGGTTATCTTCCCGAGTGATGACAGCACTACCCAACTTCACAACTAGACGCCGAGCATATTTCAGTTGACTTCTTTCACTGAATGTGGGTTGTTTTCGTTCAAGACTTGAACGTTTTTCAGGTGGTGTAATCTAAAAAGTATAAAAACAATAAAAAGTTATAAAAAAAAGCCAAAAATTTTCTTAAAGGAAATAAAACGTATATGTTAACAATTCCAGGAATTGTAATACCTAAGATGAGTGCTTTGAGTTTCCATAAGAAATTTAATACAAGGTTTCCCAAGGACGTAATTTTATCAAAACAATACAATTCCTTAAAATTTTGTAATTGTTTGTATAACTTAATGAGTTTATGTTGAAAATCCTGCTAAAGAAGAAGATAAAGTTTTAAATTCTTTTTTCCCTCTCTCTTCGTATTTTTTTTTTCGTTTAATTTACATTTTAAAGATAACCTTTCTCTTTTCTTTTTTTTTTGTGGCAATTATAGTTACACTTCCTCCGTCATACACACCCTGTGTTATATCTGTTTTGTCAAAAATCAGTCATATTTTTTTTGTCTTCAAATTTCATGCTGCGTGAGAAATGTTTCTATCAACAAACATAATTGCCTAGATTGGTGTGAAGAGCTGCCAGAGGCTGTTCAAGAGCTACCAATGCAACTCAAAGATGAGCTGTTTGGAGCTATTTGTGGGCCAGCGGTATCAACAATAACGAAAAGCGCATCTTAACAGCCAATAGTGTAAGTTATTGTGATGATTTCTTTTATTTTTCACAAAATGAAAGAAATGCATTTGGTTCCACATATTGAGAGGGAGTTTATTGAGCAATTAAATTCACGTTTTGCCAATGTGAACAACCCACCGCTTAGGAGATACATGAAATCTTTCGTTACAGAGACAACATTGCACTTGGCATTGGGGTGATACAAATGCTGGAAAAAGTATGCCGAAATGCGAGTTTACGAGTAGACCAATAACGGCGAAGCCTTGGCTAGTATTTATGCTTTGTTCGCACGAGACTTCGAATTACTTTAGTCTCTCTTTGAATCCTGACTCTGTATAAATGATCATGTTTGCACAGCAACTTATCTTGAATTACATACAGTTTGGGTGATTCCCAGTCAAAGTTTTGTATGGCGAGTTATGTGATTTATCTCATAGTTTATATTTTGAAGGAGCTCAAGAATGACGAAATAATTGCTTATCGCCTCAAATAGATATTTCAAATAAAATTAAAAGACCGGATTTTATTATCAGTCATAATACTAAATTTTAGTTATAAAGTCTAGAAGAGTTTTTAGTTCAATCATCAACCCTGACAATAAAATTATGTTATATCGCCTATATTTATATTTATATACCTAAATATTCGTGTCTTAACAGAGAGCTTATAGACAAAACACCGTGAACTTTTAATAAAAATAAATACCCGCTTATGCTTCTGATTTGTAATCAAATAAACAAATTTTTTAAAACCTCTTTTTTTAATAGACATTATCAGGGTTACCAGCAGAGATCAGCAATGAATATTCAAAAAGATGAGTAGATTCTGATACTTATACGCATTCATACTTATTTTAATATCATGGAACCTCTACTCATATTCAAAGTTTGATGTACTCATCATATTCATACTTAACAACATGTATGCTGCTGTTGATTTCGACTCTCCGTTACTCAACATTTACAAGAATCACAAAATAAGTAAGATTCGGGTACGAACACTACAATACTCACTAGAAGGTTGTTTGGTTGTCTTTTTATTTCTTCTTTTTTTGTAAATTCAACAACAACTAAGACTGTACATTTTGAAGAATGATTCGAATCACTCGAATTATTTATGAGTATTATAAGTATTTTCTATACTTATTAATCTGAATTAGTAGGCGTATGTATCAAACATATTTAGAATGTCATGAGTTTGATATCAACGTTGTACTCATATTCATTGCAACCTGTACTTATAAATCAATGTTGTAGTGAGTACGAATGAATCAGAGTAGTTGAATTGCAATACTGTTGGCCCTATGCTCCCTAGAGGAGTAAGAGGAACATATATATATTTATACTGTTGACTTACTCATACTCAAAATTTCATGAGTACTGTTGATTTTTATAATAGTTTTTTTAAACATTTTGTAACGTAAAGATTAAATTAATTAATTAAAAGGATTTATTTCCAAATTCTCAAAAATATAATAGAAAGTTATAATATTATAATGTGCTAAAAGAGAAATTAAAATTGTTTTCAAAATTATATTCCAACAGTCGCAAAAAATTAAATTCTTTTAAGGTTTACCTGACACCAAGAGAAAAGTAAATTAAAAAAATATGTCGTACATGAAAGAACATTAGTCGTACAGCACATAATTTTCATAAAAATCACTTTCGAAAAACTTGCCTTAAGCAAGAAATTAAAGTTATTGTTTTGAGAATTTCGCAAAAGAAAAAACATTAAAGTTCTGTCAGAACCAAGAGCGACATAAAAATTAATTTACTTTAAGGTGTCTAGAAACAAGAGAAACTAAACAAAATTTAAACCATTCACCTTAAAATATATTTCTCTCTACAAATTCATTCCCCTTTTCAAAAGAAAAAGTTTAAAAAGTAATTCCAAAAAACATGAAAATATTTAAGAGAATTATTCTTCTTGAACGGACATAGTGCGTTTCATTTTCTTTTATTTAAATTTCTGGAGAATCAAAGGGATTGAAAAAATAGTTCACTTAACGTTCGCATTTTTCTCGAAATCATATAACTCTGTAGGACATCAAAATTCAATCAGCAATTGCCTTGAAAATTTCATATTCCATACTTTGTAATATATTGATTAATTACACTATGCGACAAAATACAAAAACTAAAATACACCCGGGTAACTACCTAGTCTTAGTTGTTCAATTAGTTGAGTAGAACTCAAAATTACTTTTTTTTTGAACCCTTCAAACCTGTTTTATTTGACAGAAACGGGGTTTTTGATCTTTTCACACAAAATTATTAATTACCCAAATATGTTTAAGCCTATTTTTTAAAAATCCCAAGTTTTTTAGAAAGGGGAGAGATGAGTCTTTAGAACGGTATACATAAACATTTGGTTCAAACTTAAATGTTATGAGTTTCAATCAGGCAAACCTGGAAAAAATTATTTTTTTTTCTTATTTTTTCAAGTTTAGGCATTCTAATAGTTTATTTGATCACACAAAGTGCACTTTCAGAATGTCATCACTTAATTCATATTTTGTAATTAAAGTTTGCTAATATGAACGCATAAACTTGAAAAAATAACAAAAAAAATTGCATTTTTCAAGATTACCTCATTAAACTTCGTATGATATTAAGTCAAATAAAATCGTTTTAAAGGCCCATACCTCTCCTTTCTAACAAGGTTTAAATTTTGGACATCGGTTCAGAAATGTTTGTGTAATCAATAAATTTATGCGTAAAGTCCCAGAAAACAGTTTTTGTCAAACAAAATAAGTTTGGAGGATTCAAGAAATATAAAGAAATATTTTGAGTTTTACTCAACAAACATCACAACTTGCACTATGTCATTAGCTGGGTGTATTTCAATTTTTTATTTTGTCGCATAGTGTTATTAATATTACAGGATGGCAGACATATTAAATTAAAAAATGTTTGATATAAAATATAAATAAGAGGGAATCTTAAATTCTGCATGTAGAAACTGAGGAATAAAGTGAGTTTCTATTTGAATTAAAGTAAATCCAATAAATGGTATTTAAAAAGCAATAAACCAAGTCCAAAAATAAATAGGAAAGATAAAAGGTTTTAATTTCTAAAAACCACAAAGATAAAGTATGTGTCGGCGAATTTTGAATTTAATTTCAATAGAATTGAGTTTCTATAAAAATTAACTATAGAACAAGATTTTAGAACTCAAAATTATATGAATATACAAATTAAGAGTACACAATGGTTCTACCTCAAAAGAGACACAATTATAAAAGTGTTAAAGATTTAAATTAAAAGTTAATTATTACTTTAATTCAGTTCTGCTGTATAAATTATTAACTTTTGAGTACAAATTACATACATACACATAATTGGACATTACAACCTGCAGTCAGGATTACGATGTAACTTCTCACGCCACTTATATTGTGTGGGTGTGGTAGCTCTACACATGTTTACAGTTTAAAGTCGACCCTAAACGACAGAGATTTTTCAGAAACTTCTCATGTGATTTTTTTTCTTACTCTCAGCGTTTTTGTAAGAAATCTGCTGAGAGGAAGGCGACAATGAAATATTTTTTTATATTTCGTTTTGGTCGAGTTGTCTGACATAGGGTCTGGACCGTGGCCTCACGTTTAATAAGTCTACACACTACCTACTAGACTACGGCGACTATTGGATACAAATTAAATTGTATAAATTCATGTAATTTTCTTTTCTTACTCTATTCTATGTGTATTTACTTTTAATCCTTAGGGAGGCCATAAATTTTTGGACAACACTATTAAAATTTTAACAATTAAAATGTTAACACATTTGAAAACAGAAAGTTTTTTATTCTCTGGAAAGGAATTTATATTGTTTAAGGACAATTTTGCTTATGTCTCCATAAATAAATAAACAGCGGGAAAAACAAAATAATTCAATATTTGAACTTATAAAGTATTAATAATTGTAAAACTTAATTTTTTAAGTTGTCTTTGCACTCAGAATGCAGTAGAAGTATCTCTCTAAGTGCAATAATAAATTTTATTAGTATAATAGTATCTAACAATCAATTATAGATACAATATTATTGTTTATTTATTTTTTTTTTTTTTTTGGAAATTTGAAACACTTCGTTTTATTTTCCTATCTACCTTTATTTTATTATCTTTTTTATCAAAATATAAAAAAAAATATCAAGATATTAGCAGTAAATTCTCCTAAGATCTCCCTTTTAAAATCACAATTTTGAAGCAATTTTCACACACCAAAAAAATACTTAAAGAAAAATTGTATAATATGTAATAAATACAACAATTCAAGGCAAATTCATACAAGGTAGGCTTATTTCTACAACAAATACAACAATGCAAAAACAACAGACATTTTGTTTTTGTAAAAATGTACTCATCTTGTCAAAAAATTAACCCTCAAACCTCCATAGGAAATTAGTTAAAGCAATTAAAAAAAACTAAATAAATTATTATTACATTACATAATACTGCAGCACCTGTAAATTAAAAAAATATCAGCTGCAAACGTTATTTCTTATAATAACAAATTTTCACCAGAAGATTGGTCCAATTTGGTTTAATCCCTATATCCCAATCTTTAGAAAGAGAATTTGTTTTAAAAATAACACACAAGTTATTTCAGTCATAATTTACGCACCTAGTTGGAGACATGAAAATTTTTTTTTTTAGTAATTCATCACTCTTACCTAAATAACTATAAATGTATGTATTTAGTGTTAAAGGCTTAAATATTGTTAATCATCTTGCAAAAATTTTAATATATACATACATAATTGACCATTACAACCCTTCAGTCAGGATTAAGGCCTAGCTTCTCACACCACTCATGTTGTGTGTGTTAATTTTATACATGACTGACCTACAGTTTAAAGTCGACTCCGAACGACAAATTTTGGAGAAGCTTTTCATGGAAATTTTATTTAGTCTCAGAGTTTTTGCCAGAAATCTGCTGAGAGGAAGTCGCCGAAGAAATACTTAATATATAATTGGCTTTAAAATAGTAATCCTAAAGAATTTCCAGAGTGCGTATCGTTAAGGATACATGCGGTACATATGAGGGTTTATGACTAATATAAATACGAAATTGAATATCGAAACAAAATACACAAAAAACAAAAATTTTTTGACATTGTTACTTGCTATCAGCTGGTCTTTCGTTCTCACCTTCTAATGAATTCGCCTTGCAACAATTCAAAAACAACAGGGATTTTGTTTTTGTTAAAGAGTAATCATCTTGTCAAAAATTAACCCTCAAACCTCCATAGGAAATTAATAAAAGCAATTAAAAAAAACTAAATAAAACTTATATATATTGAAAATTCTTATGATTTTTATGTCATGCTAAATTACACAATAGTACATCACCTATAAATTAAAAAAAAATATTTCATGCAGTCAATAACATTTTCACTTTACGTAAAGAGCATGCTTTTATATGGCCATCAAGAAAAATGGTGGCTGCAAACGTTATTTCTTATTTGTCATAGTTTAGACACCTAGTTGGGGAGACCGAATTTTTTTACTTTTTTTTTTGGTAATTCGCCACTCTCGTCTAAATAAATACTAGAATCGAGCGTTACGGTCAAATCAGTCATATATCTTAAACATAATAATAATAACGGAAATAATATCTGTTAGTCATTCAGAAGTAACTTAAAGATATGATTTATTTTGGAAATAGCTATCACATTACGGAGTGTTATTTCGTAGTATGTCCCAACCGTAAAATAATAAGCACGAAACGTTGGTAATTGCAAAAACAAGGAAACGTGGGCATAATTATTTTCTGGCTTTGTCCCGAACCAGAGAATTTGGAGCCCGATGAAGTATATCTCGGATTCTCTAATTTCAATTTTAGGTTATCACAGGCTATATAGAACTTGTCGCCGTAGTCTAGTAGGTAATGTGTTGGCTTATTAAATAAGAGACCTTGGTTCAAACCCCAGGTCAGACATTTCCAATAAAACGTAATACGAAACAAAAATTATTCGTCGACTTTCTCTCAGCAGATTTCTGGCAAAAACTCTAAGGGCCATTATTACAACTTGCCGTTAACTAAAGGTTGAATTTTAACGGGCAGATAAGTTGTTTTTCATTATTATAAGTGGCCATTATGGTAGAAGTGAGACTTTAGCTAAAGAGGGGATCATCTTACCTGTAGCTTTTAAAGTTAAGATTATGTCTGAACTTGCCATACATACATATTCACCCCTATCGTGAATATTATGGGAATAAATTATTTGGGAGTAAACTTTTTTTCCCATCCCAAAAAATCGGTATTGCGAATATATTGGGAGTAAAAGTTTTTATTGTGAATTAGTTATAAATGTTGTGTAAACAAAAAAATTTATTGTGAATTATCTCTCAACAATTTTTCAAAGAAAAATACAAATATTAAAAAATGAGTAGCGTATATCTTCGTTTTTTGGTGCTAGAAGAGGAGAAACGATCCATGGAAAGGTTGCAGCGAAGATCCATTCGAGATGAATCGAATCCTCTATCACTCCCTGAGATAAAGTAAGAATTATACATACTAAAATATTTATGTTTGACGGTAAATCAGGTGTCATTTACAGATTCCAGGAATATTACAGGGTGAACAAAGAAGGGTTCAAATACCTCCTGAATATGTTGATGGAAAACTTGCCCCCCAGCGGTAAGATATTTGCCATACCCCCCATAGTGAAACTCGCCGGCACTTTGAGATTTTTGGCGGAAGGCAGCTATCAAAAGGGAGTAGGTAGGCAAATTGATGTCGGTTTGGCTCAGTCTTCATTCAGCGAAGTGCTTTCAGAAGTATTAACAACATTTGAAAGAGCTTTATGTCCTCAGTGGATTGTGTGGCCGTCTCCTGAGGAAAAGAAAGAGATTGTAAAATGGTTTTACACAAAATACAAGATTCCAGGTGTTGTGGGTTGTATAGACGGCATGTACGAATCATCGCACCGTCAAAGAACCGACATTTATACTTCAACAGAAAAGGCTACAACAGCCTAAATGTTGCGATTGTAAGCATATGATATATTCATGTCTAACAACTCCCTTTTTATATTTTATAATTCATTACAAAAATTATAGGTGGTAGACAACAATATGAGAATTCGCTATGTAGACAGCAGTCATGGTGGAGCTACTCATGATGCTTCAATTTGGGCCACAAGTTTATTGAGGTCTTCCATGGAGGAAGAATACATAGTGGAACACAAACGATTTTGGTTGTTAGGTATGCTTTTATAATAATTATTACATATACTTATTTTTAATACAAATATAATTTAGGAGACGGCGGGTACGCCTCTGAGCCATGGATGCTAGTACCCTATAGAAATGCCGCAGAGGGATCAGCAGAAGCAAAATTTAATGAAGTACATTCTCGAGCGCGTAATATTGTGGAAAGGACCAACGGAGTTCTTAAAAACAGATGGCGTTGTTTGCTTGGAGCACGAGAGTTACACTACTCCCCCAAGAAAAGTGCTCAAATTGTTAATATTTGCAGTGCGTTGCATAATTTATGCATATATTATAAGTGCGACTCACCACTTGTAGACATAGTTTCATATGAAACGCACGAGCAGGAAAATGTTGATGAAGTTATTCAAGGAACACGTGTGAATGAAGCTGAACGCATTCGTAATAACATAGCAAGTTCACTTTGATAGTTTAAAATAAAATGTTTATTTCATCACATTACAAACATAAAAACAAAACAAAATAAAATCCATCTTCTTTGGAATACTTAAATCTAAAAAACAATATTTTCATCACATTACATACATAAAAACAAAACAAAACTAAACCAGTCTTCTCTGGAATACTTAAATCTAAAAAACATAAAAACAAAACAAAATAAAGCCAGTCTTCTCTGGAATACTTAAATCTAAAAAACAGTCTTCTGCGTAAATATAATAAATTTGTACTAGTATTTTTTACTATTATTGGTTAGTTTGTTTAATTTAATATCCTCAATTTCAATTTGACGCTTTGTGAGCTCCAGGTTGTTTTGTATTTCTGAACTACGAAGTTGCTCCATTGCTCGGTTGTGGCGTTTTGTCTCTTCCAGAATATTATTTTGTGTCTCTTGCAGCAGCTGCAAAGATTCGCCGATCTTTTTAAGGCGATAATCAATATCTTTATTATGTTTGTAACACATTTTTGTGCATTCTTCAATTTTATCACAAATCTTTTTTTGTGTTTCCAATTCTGCCGATAAGATTAAACTCGGGTCCAACTTGTTTTTTTTTGGCGGCAGATTTTGAGGTGAATTGTTGTTTTTAGAGGCACTCGTACATTTATCTCGTACATTACAAGAAGCATCTTCATTTTCTTTATCAGTATTTGTTCTTTTGGGGTTGTTTATTGGTGTTCCAAAAACTTCTACGTCTAAGCCTTCAATACTCTCCTCCAATGACAACAGATCAATAATGGCCTGTTTATTAGAAGAGAATATGTACTCACGGTTTGGACCACCACCAGTTTTGTTCCGATTTTTTTTGTTTTCCGTGAGTTTTTTCCTAATATAGCGTTTCTGATCAATCCAAACCTGTGAAAATTTCATGTTATTGCTTTTATTCTAAGTATATACTTATGCACATAATCCTACCTTTTTCCACTCCGCTATAGATTTAGTTGGTGGTCCTAGGCTGTTCAACGTTATATTCAAATCACTCCAAAATTTTGCCACATCCTCCTTCTTCTCCTTTTGGAACCCTTTAGCGAATGAAGGTTTTGCTACCATCGCTTCCACCATGCAATTAATTTGCTCCTTATTTACATTTGCGTTCCTTAAATAAAACAATGTAATTAGTTTTAAAAAATCAAAACCAAAACAATTTATTACTTACATTTTCTCTTCTTGTTCCCATAGGCACACGATGCGAATTAATTTTAAAAAATAATTCTTGGGAATAAACATTGACGATACCATATTTTTTATGTTTGTGAATTCATTCCCAAAAAATTTTTTTGGGAACGATTCACAATAGGAAATGAGGAAATTTGGGAATTTTTTTATGGGAATAGTTATTTGCGATAGGGGTGATTAATTTCAATATGGCAACTTCAGATATAAACAAAAAGGGTAAACCAGGGCCAGGGCGAACTCAAATAGGTGATGGCAACAATTCGCAGTGTTTTTTAACGAAAACAACATGTATTTTCTGTTGTTTTTGGGTGACGGGTTATGTCAAATGAAATTCGACGTAAGCCAGAAATGACAAAGGCGAATCCATATAATGACATTAAGTTGTTATTTTGTGTCATTATTTCTCTTTAGTTTCTTTTTGTTTATAAAAGAAAAAAAAATTAAAAAACAAATTTAAAATAAAAAATTTTTTAAATACGGGCTGATTCGCGCTACCACTAAAGTATGACGACCTTCAGACGGATACAGGGAAGCATAAAAGCGGATTCTGCAACAAAAATTGTGCCAGAACATCAAGAATATTTAAATAAATTATAGATTGTGTAGAATACGAATGTAAAAGGAAATAAAAAATAAATAAACAAAAGAATGTATCTACAGTGAGCAAAAAAATGTGTAGACTTATTGTAAAACACTAACAAATAAATTAATCCACAGGATTTTGTTTAAGATGATTTTTTAGAAAATTCGGTCCCAATAGTCAAAAAATCACAACTTTTTTGTCTAAAAATGTGGGAATTTTTTAGTTTCGGCAATTATTTTCTTGTTACGTAACCAAAAGAGAAATGTTTATAACCAAAATGTAGTTTTTAAGTTTTTTTAGTCTTAAGGACAATAAATTTAATTTCTTTTCATTGATAATGTTTTGTTCAAAAGTTATTTCGAGGTAGTAAGTGTAAATTTTTTTTGTTCACTGTACGCAAACAAAATATTTGACAATCTCGTGTACTTAAAAAAGCAATCAGCTGGGCTAATAACATCACCTTCTATGAATTCGCCTTGGAGCAAACATAACAAAAAAGGTCGTCGTTGCCACTACGTTTTAATAAAAACTTGTTTAATTGAGCAGTTTTATCGACATTGCTTCGTGCACTGCCATATTTTTGTAAAAATTTATCATTAGGTTGTTTAGGTAGTTAAATGTGAGTTTAAAGTTCACTTTAGCTAAAGTTACCTCTAAATAAACCCAACTTTAACGGGGAGTTGTAATAATGGCCCTTGGAGCCCCAATATATTTTAGCTATTTCATGAGTTTTAAGCAATAATATATAAAAATAATTTGTGATTTTAGTTTATTTTTACTCCAAAAAATGTATGTTTTTCACAAAACAAAAGAAAAATAAGGAAATTTTTAAAGACTCCATAAAGAACAAAAAAAAATGAGAGTAATTTTAAAATTCAAAGGCCCAACATATTAAAATGTTATCCCTTATATTTAATATGATATCCCTTAAGGTTGAGCACTGCATTTAACACAATTAGCATTGAATGTACCAGTATTTTTTAATATTTCCTCTTGATATTGACCGCCATTCACTATGAGTTTCAGTTGACTTTTGTTTGAGGTTTAGCAGCTATGTAACCGTTCTTCCATATGATCTTCTGTATACTCTCTTTAGGTTATATCGGCCCGTTAAAATCCTCCTTTTAGTTAACGGCAAGTTGTAATAATGGCCCTTAGAATATTATGTCGAATACAATTTTAAAGGCCCAACCCTCCCCTTTTTAAGAAAGTTTAAATTTGTGACATTGGTTCAGAAACGTTTGTGTAATCAATAAATTTGTGCGTAAAGTCAAAAAACTGTTTTTGTCAAATAAAAGAAGTTCGGAGGGTTCGAGAAATATAAAAAAAATATTTTTAAGTTCTACTCCACAAAACTTACAACTAGCATTAGCTGTTATTATAAAATATTTCAATAATATTTTTATTAATGAACGAACTTAAATGGCATTACCTGCACCAATTTATTCTTTAATACGTAGATTTTCTTATCAATATCAAGAATTTTTCAAACACTATTAAATATGATTGTCAAGTACGTCATTGACTAGAAATGCGCTTTTAGTAGCACTTATATTTTATTATTAATTTAAAGCGTAACTGACTTCTGTACTAGTACACTATACTGAGGACTACCGTAGCCACATTCATCTCAGAAAGAGGGACTCTTTTACCCTCATCTCCATATGACATATATGTATACGTATATGTTATTTTAAGATTTAAGACGCTAGTGTTTGAAGTCGCCATAGTCTAGTATGTAGTGAGTTGGCTTATTAGACGTGAGGCATCGGTTGAAACCCCAGGTAAGACAAATCCGACTAAACGAAATATGAAAAAGTATTCCTTCGTCGACTTCCTCTCAGCAGATTTCTGGCAAAAGCTCTGAGAGTAAATAAAATTGCTAAAAAAAAGATTCTCAAAAATCTGTCGTTCGGAGTCCACTTTAAACTGTATAAGGGTTAAACGCACGCATGTATAAAAACTAACTCACGTATGTATAAAATTAACACACACAACATAAGTGGTGTGAGAAACTAGGTCGTAATCCTGACTAAAGGGTTGTAATGACCAATTATGTTATCTATGTACTTATTGTTAAGCATAACATAAGTAATGAAGAGACAAAATTCCATCTGTTTTAATATTAATTTAATGTAACGTGGTAGAGTATATCTCCTTAGAATCATAACACTTAGGACCCATATATATTCCTGTAAAGCGAGTCAAGACAACAATCGGTCTAGTGTCCTCTTCAAAAATCGTCTAGTCGCGAAGCTTCATCGATACCGGGCCATCTCTATGAATAGATTTTGACAAGTTAAAGGGGGTTATAACCTAGTCGACCTACCCACGTGGATATCACATGAATTCTGGAAGTAATAATGACAATAAGAATAACCGGATACAAACGACGTTATATATGCAAACCTATGATATGGTGATCCCCTTGCTGCAAAGAATCTTCTATGCTTGCCACAAGTACGCACATGTACCTGCTAGGTGGAGAGAGACGAAGGTCGGTTTTATCTCTAAAGCTGGGAGATCATCGATATCCATTGCAAATATCTAACCTCATTCGATCTCCAAACACTGGAAATGTAGGCAGTAGTGCTCAGCATGCTTAAACTAAGGGCAGATCCCTTTGGTGTTAACATTGAGAAAGTTCTGGCTTGCAAACTTTACTCACTGGCAGCTTTCATTGACCTGGAGTGCATTTGCAACAATGTTAGTGAGCCTGTTGCGAAATTCGTTACAGAACTTTTAACAAAAAAAGGATTATTAATGCCTCTCTAGGTGAGTCTCATTAACTCAAGGTGATGTTCTACCATCCTTGCTATGGAATATTGTTGTACAGGACTTGTCGGAAGAGCTCCAAGGATGTCGTTTTAAGATTAATCGTTATACAGATGATCTGGCCATTATGGCATTATATCCACATATTCTCTCCATTAGTGAATGGTGCTCATCGCTTATGTCAATCCTCGTTAAACGGAATTGGTGCTTTTTGCCAGACGACATAATATATTTATTTTTATATTAATGCTCCATAAAATCAAAATTCCTTATCCAAGAGATTAAAATACCTAGTAGTAATTTTTGATCCCAAGCTCTCATCAAAGGATAACATTTTCTAGAGAGCTAAGATAGCAACAATAGCGCTTTACACATGCAAAAAGCCCGTAGGTAAGATCTGAAGACTTACACCAACCATTACATACTGGCTCAGTCGGGCCGTGGTGTTGTCAGCCTTGCTTCATGGTATACTTGTCAGGTGGACGACGTGCAAACAATAATGCCACTGTCGACTAGTATGCAGAGTACGCAGGTAGTCAGCTGTTCTGGTTACCAGTGCGATCTGTTCCAATCCAATAAAGACACAATTTGATCTATTGACTCTCCTCTGACCTCCTGTTAAGAGAGGGCCAGTAAGACTCAACGCAATCAAGTCCTGGCCCAACATGGACTATGGACGTGCACTTTTCTGGGAGATATAAAGATATCCGACACATGATTCCTTATAACTTTCTGAACAGAACATTCGATATTAGAATTCCAATCAGGTACTTCTGGTTTGAAATCCCAAGGTTCCCAATAGATCTCTTGAGGTTTGTACTGATGGTTCAAAGGTCAGTGACATGGTGGGATATGATATATTTACTAAGGGTTCTGATATTAAACTTTCTTATAGACTTTCTTATGACTGATGCAGTGTTTCGTGGCAATTTTGAAAGTAGCGCAATGCTAGTTGCATGGCTGGATTATTTTGGTGTCGGGTTGGTTTTCACCAGGAAATGTTTTTTTACCGGATAGAATAGATTGTGTTATCATAATGAGCCTAAATCCTGGCTTTAAAAATTTGTTTTTACTAGAAAATGTTCTTTACACTGGTTTTGGAGCAATTTAAATTAAACATGTAGTTGGCAACACTATAAAAAGTGTGGGACAAAAACAACACAAACTAAACCGGGAATTTTTATTGTTTATTTTAAATAAATTTCGTTAAAAGTTATGTACTTAGGCCAACTGTTTATAATTAAGATTATACGCTACGAAACAAACTAAAAGAAAACAGTCTTATAAAAATTGGAATACAACGACTAATATCGGAATTTATAACTAAAATCACTGAACCATCACAGATCAAGATTTGGATATATTTCTAGTGATGAAAGTAATGTTTTTCGTAAACGAATTGAATTATCAGAAAGTGATACTGATTAAAAAATGATTTTAAGTTTTGTAATTTTTGTGATTACTTCTATATACTTATGTAAATGAACAGTTTTTTCTATAGTTTTTTGTTCAAATAAAATAAATATGTATGTATGTCTATTAGAGTGGCCCTTAAAATTTCAGATTTCCAGACTCACTCCCCCAGTGTGGTGAATGTTGATTAAAAAAGATGATATTGTCAAAGTTTCAGGTCAATCGTTTTGGGTTAAGAAGACCAATGAAATTTAGGGGAAGCCATAAAATTAATTTTTCATTTCAAAAATATGAATTTTATTAAAAAATGTTGTACTGAACGGCTCATATATGAAAAATATAACTCGAATGTTAGACTCTTTAAATAATAACGACGGTAATTTTTGTCCGATTTGATCAAACGAAGTGTCATTCTCTTCACAAGATAATGCACTTTCAGAATGTCATCAATTATTTCATATTTTTTAATTAAAGTTTGCTACAATGAAGGGACAAAGTTGAAAAAATATGAAAAAAATTCGAATTTGTCACGTTTGCCTCATCAAACCTCATAGCATATTAAGGTATATATTGTTTTAAAGGCCCATCCCTCTCCTTTTTAATTAGGTTCAGAAGTGTTTGTGTAATCAATAAATTTGTACGTAAAGTTCAAAAAACAGTTTTTGCCAAATAAAACAAGTTTGGAATGTTCAAGAAATATAAAAAAATATTTTTGAATTCTGCAAAACTCGCAACTTACACTCATTAGCTGGGTGTGTTGCATTTTTTATTTTGTCGCATAGTGTAATTTTTTACAGAGAATCCTGCAAGTTATTCAGTAGTACAATGGGTAGTACAATGGATCAATTCGACCTCCGGGTACTGTACTTGTCTTAATTGACAAGTACACGTCCTCTAACCTGTCCTGCAAGTTGGAATGAAATGAACTCTTTGAATATTGTTTACCTATTAAACGTGATTAATGACGAAGCGGAAAGGATTATAATTTTATTTTCCCGAGAAATGAGCAGGAGAAACAGTATATTTTACAAATTGTGCAAGATTATAGACAAAGGTATTCTGGTTGTCTAAAAAGTGAATTAATTAACGCTTTTTAAATTCTGAAGTTTAAACCTCAAATTTATAAGATTTTCTATATTTTGTTTAAATATATGTTTGTTTTATCAAAATGTAAGAATTAAAAATATATTTCAATAACCTGCAAGTTTACAAAATCTTGGATTATGACTAGTTTATTTACTTCTTTCCAATTTACTTTCTCAACCTGGGAATAAGAAAAGTGTTGTCAAGGTAAAAAAAGTTTAAAACTTTACAGCAAACATCTTTCTCTTACAACATTTTTTTTTGTTAAATTAATATTTGAAACTTTGACAATATCATTTTTTTTACCAATATTCACCAAAATATTCCATATCGCTAAGTCTGACCCTAATGTATATACAACATGAATTTGATTTATTTATCAGTGGAAGCAATTTCCTCATTTAATATGGACAATCTTGACGCTTTTATGCGAATATTTTTACGCAAATTTTCAAAGTACTATCTATCGCAAATTAAGTGTATATTATAAAATATGTCATTAACAAATGAAGCACAATACTTAAAGTTTCATATTTTTAGCTCTGCATTAATTAAAATGTTAAATTAGATAAATTTTAATAATTTTTTGCTTAAAAATTTAAAAATAATATAAAAAATTTACAATACAATGATATTTAATCAATTTATTTATAAATGAACACAACATAAGAAACTGCTAAGATCCATGCCCCTCATTAAAAAAATAACAATAAATACTTTACTTTTAAATATCCATATTCATGTGAGTTGGCATATGTTGATTTATCGTGATAAACTTTGATAATTGTAGTGAAAATAATGTCAAGAAAAGTAGAATCTATATATAAAAAAACAAGTAATTTACAGCAAATCTTGCTTAAGTTACAACGATCATCATATTTTTTTATGCAATTTTAAAAATTCTTCGAAGTTTCGAAAATTAAAGTTTCTCTAAACGTACATTCTGTTGTTACAATTTATTATTATGATGTTTTGCAAACAAAAAAAATATTTCAAAGAACAATAGAACTGTTTTAAGTGAAAAAGGAAAACCTTGGGAAGAAAGATTAAAAATTTGCAAAGGAAATTGATTTTCTTTACAAAGCCATAAAATGCAAACAAAAATATTTCTTAGTTCCGTAGAGAAAATAAACTTTAATTGAAACCCGCATAAGAAATTGCGTTGAAATGTAAAATCGTTTCTGTGTATGTATGTACTCTATTATATTTGCATAAGTATGTATATATGTATTAAAGTATGTATATGATGTTTTAAAAATTTTTTTTTTTACATATATGTTAATATTTTTATATTTAGAAATCAGTGATTATGAGCACAGGAAATGTTATGATTAAACTGAAACCAGTAGTACTTCTAAATTTCTGTTGTGCGTTTTATTAGCCCATTTATAAAATGAGATCTTATTGCTGCTTAAAAATATTTAAAAAATTAACAGGTAATCTAACTAAATATACACAATATTAACCCATGTTAACTCATATTAACTAATTTCCAAAAATAATTTGTGTACCTCTTTTAAACGTATTTAAGCAAATTGTTACACTAAATCACGATATCGATTTTGCCCCTATGTAGACAATCCTACACAATCGATGCAAATTTTGGATTATGATGAATATATGGACGTCGTAAAGATTTGTGTCAGTATCTTGCTCTTATCCTAAATAAACCACTTATTTTCTGACATCTTTGACCGAGCTCTCTTGCTATTGCAGCAATTGTTGATTGATTGTGGCACCACAATAGGCCTAAATGTTTGCATAAGTGAGAATTTTCGTTTAAGACGGTCCGTAATCTTACCTGACCTAACCTAAAGGTCTATTTGGACCATTTTCTACGGTAAGCGTGGGGAATTTTTTAGTTTCGGCAATTATTTTCTTGTTACGTAACCAAAAGAGAAATGTTTATAACCAAAATGTAGTTTTTAAGTTTTTTTAGTCTTAAGGACAATAAATTTAATTTCTTTTCATTGATAATGTTTTGTTCAAAAGTTATTTCGAGGTAGTAAGTGTAAATTTTTTTTGTTCACTGTACGCAAACAAAATATTTGACAATCTCGTGTACTTAAAAAAGCAATCAGCTGGGCTAATAACATCACCTTCTATGAATTCGCCTTGGAGCAAACATAACAAAAAAGGTCGTCGTTGCCACTACGTTTTAATAAAAACTTGTTTAATTGAGCAGTTTTATCGACATTGCTTCGTGCACTGCCATATTTTTGTAAAAATTTATCATTAGGTTGTTTAGGTAGTTAAATGTGAGTTTAAAGTTCACTTTAGCTAAAGTTACCTCTAAATAAACCCAACTTTAACGGGGAGTTGTAATAATGGCCCTTGGAGCCCCAATATATTTTAGCTATTTCATGAGTTTTAAGCAATAATATATAAAAATAATTTGTGATTTTAGTTTATTTTTACTCCAAAAAATGTATGTTTTTCACAAAACAAAAGAAAAATAAGGAAATTTTTAAAGACTCCATAAAGAACAAAAAAAAATGAGAGTAATTTTAAAATTCAAAGGCCCAACATATTAAAATGTTATCCCTTATATTTAATATGATATCCCTTAAGGTTGAGCACTGCATTTAACGCAATTAGCATTGAATGTACCAGTATTTTTTAATATTTCCTCTTGATATTGACCGCCATTCACTATGAGTTTCAGTTGACTTTTGTTTGAGGTTTAGCAGCTATGTAACCGTTCTTCCATATGATCTTCTGTATACTCTCTTTAGGTTATATCGGCCCGTTAAAATCCTCCTTTTAGTTAACGGCAAGTTGTAATAATGGCCCTTAGAATATTATGTCGAATACAATTTTAAAGGCCCAACCCTCCCCTTTTTAAGAAAGTTTAAATTTGTGACATTGGTTCAGAAACGTTTGTGTAATCAATAAATTTGTGCGTAAAGTCAAAAAACTGTTTTTGTCAAATAAAAGAAGTTCGGAGGGTTCGAGAAATATAAAAAAAATATTTTTAAGTTCTACTCCACAAAACTTACAACTAGCATTAGCTGTTATTATAAAATATTTCAATAATATTTTTATTAATGAACGAACTTAAATGGCATTACCTGCACCAATTTATTCTTTAATACGTAGATTTTCTTATCAATATCAAGAATTTTTCAAACACTATTAAATATGATTGTCAAGTACGTCATTGACTAGAAATGCGCTTTTAGTAGCACTTATATTTTATTATTAATTTAAAGCGTAACTGACTTCTGTACTAGTACACTATACTGAGGACTACCGTAGCCACATTCATCTCAGAAAGAGGGACTCTTTTACCCTCATCTCCATATGACATATATGTATACGTATATGTTATTTTAAGATTTAAGACGCTAGTGTTTGAAGTCGCCATAGTCTAGTATGTAGTGAGTTGGCTTATTAGACGTGAGGCATCGGTTGAAACCCCAGGTAAGACAAATCCGACTAAACGAAATATGAAAAAGTATTCCTTCGTCGACTTCCTCTCAGCAGATTTCTGGCAAAAGCTCTGAGAGTAAATAAAATTGCTAAAAAAAAGATTCTCAAAAATCTGTCGTTCGGAGTCCACTTTAAACTGTATAAGGGTTAAACGCACGCATGTATAAAAACTAACTCACGTATGTATAAAATTAACACACACAACATAAGTGGTGTGAGAAACTAGGTCGTAATCCTGACTAAAGGGTTGTAATGACCAATTATGTTATCTATGTACTTATTGTTAAGCATAACATAAGTAATGAAGAGACAAAATTCCATCTGTTTTAATATTAATTTAATGTAACGTGGTAGAGTATATCTCCTTAGAATCATAACACTTAGGACCCATATATATTCCTGTAAAGCGAGTCAAGACAACAATCGGTCTAGTGTCCTCTTCAAAAATCGTCTAGTCGCGAAGCTTCATCGATACCGGGCCATCTCTATGAATAGATTTTGACAAGTTAAAGGGGGTTATAACCTAGTCGACCTACCCACGTGGATATCACATGAATTCTGGAAGTAATAATGACAATAAGAATAACCGGATACAAACGACGTTATATATGCAAACCTATGATATGGTGATCCCCTTGCTGCAAAGAATCTTCTATGCTTGCCACAAGTACGCACATGTACCTGCTAGGTGGAGAGAGACGAAGGTCGGTTTTATCTCTAAAGCTGGGAGATCATCGATATCCATTGCAAATATCTAACCTCATTCGATCTCCAAACACTGGAAATGTAGGCAGTAGTGCTCAGCATGCTTAAACTAAGGGCAGATCCCTTTGGTGTTAACATTGAGAAAGTTCTGGCTTGCAAACTTTACTCACTGGCAGCTTTCATTGACCTGGAGTGCATTTGCAACAATGTTAGTGAGCCTGTTGCGAAATTCGTTACAGAACTTTTAACAAAAAAAGGATTATTAATGCCTCTCTAGGTGAGTCTCATTAACTCAAGGTGATGTTCTACCATCCTTGCTATGGAATATTGTTGTACAGGACTTGTCGGAAGAGCTCCAAGGATGTCGTTTTAAGATTAATCGTTATACAGATGATCTGGCCATTATGGCATTATATCCACATATTCTCTCCATTAGTGAATGGTGCTCATCGCTTATGTCAATCCTCGTTAAACGGAATTGGTGCTTTTTGCCAGACGACATAATATATCTATTTTTAACTTAATGCTCCATAAAATCAAAATTCCTTATCCAAGAGATTAAAATACCTAGTAGTAATTTTTGATCCCAAGCTCTCATCAAAGGATAACATTTTCTAGAGAGCTAAGATAGCAACAATAGCGCTTTACACATGCAAAAAGCCCGTAGGTAAGATCTGAAGACTTACACCAACCATTACATACTGGCTCAGTCGGGCCGTGGTGTTGTCAGCCTTGCTTCATGGTATACTTGTCAGGTGGACGACGTGCAAACAATAATGCCACTGTCGACTAGTATGCAGAGTACGCAGGTAGTCAGCTGTTCTGGTTACCAGTGCGATCTGTTCCAATCCAATAAAGACACAATTTGATCTATTGACTCTCCTCTGACCTCCTGTTAAGAGAGGGCCAGTAAGACTCAACGCAATCAAGTCCTGGCCCAACATGGACTATGGACGTGCACTTTTCTGGGAGATATAAAGATATCCGACACATGATTCCTTATAACTTTCTGAACAGAACATTCGATATTAGAATTCCAATCAGGTACTTCTGGTTTGAAATCCCAAGGTTCCCAATAGATCTCTTGAGGTTTGTACTGATGGTTCAAAGGTCAGTGACATGGTGGGATATGATATATTTACTAAGGGTTCTGATATTAAACTTTCTTATAGACTTTCTTATGACTGATGCAGTGTTTCGTGGCAATTTTGAAAGTAGCGCAATGCTAGTTGCATGGCTGGATTATTTTGGTGTCGGGTTGGTTTTCACCAGGAAATGTTTTTTTACCGGATAGAATAGATTGTGTTATCATAATGAGCCTAAATCCTGGCTTTAAAAATTTGTTTTTACTAGAAAATGTTCTTTACACTGGTTTTGGAGCAATTTAAATTAAACATGTAGTTGGCAACACTATAAAAAGTGTGGGACAAAAACAACACAAACTAAACCGGGAATTTTTATTGTTTATTTTAAATAAATTTCGTTAAAAGTTATGTACATAGGCCAACTGTTTATAATTAAGATTATACGCTACGAAACAAACTAAAAGAAAACAGTCTTATAAAAATTGGAATACAACGACTAATATCGGAATTTATAACTAAAATCACTGAACCATCACAGATCAAGATTTGGATATATTTCTAGTGATGAAAGTAATGTTTTTCGTAAACGAATTGAATTATCAGAAAGTGATACTGATTAAAAAATGATTTTAAGTTTTGTAATTTTTGTGATTACTTCTATATACTTATGTAAATGAACAGTTTTTTCTATAGTTTTTTGTTCAAATAAAATAAATATGTATGTATGTCTATTAGAGTGGCCCTTAAAATTTCAGATTTCCAGACTCACTCCCCCAGTGTGGTGAATGTTGATTAAAAAAGATGATATTGTCAAAGTTTCAGGTCAATCGTTTTGGGTTAAGAAGACCAATGAAATTTAGGGGAAGCCATAAAATTAATTTTTCATTTCAAAAATATGAATTTTATTAAAAAATGTTGTACTGAACGGCTCATATATGAAAAATATAACTCGAATGTTAGACTCTTTAAATAATAACGACGGTAATTTTTGTCCGATTTGATCAAACGAAGTGTCATTCTCTTCACAAGATAATGCACTTTCAGAATGTCATCACTTATTTCATATTTTTTAATTAAAGTTTGCTACAATGAAGGGACAAAGTTGAAAAAATATGAAAAAAATTCGAATTTGTCACGTTTGCCTCATCAAACCTCATAGCATATTAAGGTATATATTGTTTTAAAGGCCCATCCCTCTCCTTTTTAATTAGGTTCAGAAGTGTTTGTGTAATCAATAAATTTGTACGTAAAGTTCAAAAAACAGTTTTTGCCAAATAAAACAAGTTTGGAATGTTCAAGAAATATAAAAAAATATTTTTGAATTCTGCAAAACTCGCAACTTACACTCATTAGCTGGGTGTGTTGCATTTTTTATTTTGTCGCATAGTGTAATTTTTTACAGAGAATCCTGCAAGTTATTCAGTAGTACAATGGGTAGTACAATGGATCAATTCGACCTCCGGGTACTGTACTTGTCTTAATTGACAAGTACACGTCCTCTAACCTGTCCTGCAAGTTGGAATGAAATGAACTCTTTGAATATTGTTTACCTATTAAACGTGATTAATGACGAAGCGGAAAGGATTATAATTTTATTTTCACGAGAAATGAGCAGGAGAAACAGTATATTTTACAAATTGTGCAAGATTATAGACAAAGGTATTCTGGTTGTCTAAAAAGTGAATTAATTAACGCTTTTTAAATTCTGAAGTTTAAACCTCAAATTTATAAGATTTTCTATATTTTGTTTAAATATATGTTTGTTTTATCAAAATGTAAGAATTAAAAATATATTTCAATAACCTGCAAGTTTACAAAATCTTGGATTATGACTAGTTTATTTACTTCTTTCCAATTTACTTTCTCAACCTGGGAATAAGAAAAGTGTTGTCAAGGTAAAAAAAGTTTAAAACTTTACAGCAAACATCTTTCTCTTACAACATTTTTTTTTGTTAAATTAATATTTGAAACTTTGACAATATCATTTTTTTTACCAATATTCACCAAAATATTCCATATCGCTAAGTCTGACCCTAATGTATATACAACATGAATTTGATTTATTTATCAGTGGAAGCAATTTCCTCATTTAATATGGACAATCTTGACGCTTTTATGCGAATATTTTTACGCAAATTTTCAAAGTACTATCTATCGCAAATTAAGTGTATATTATAAAATATGTCATTAACAAATGAAGCACAAAACTTAAAGTTTCATATTTTTAGCTCTGCATTAATTAAAATGTTAAATTAGATAAATTTTAATAATTTTTTGCTTAAAAATTTAAAAATAATATAAAAAATTTACAATACAATGATATTTAATCAATTTATTTATAAATGAACACAACATAAGAAACTGCTAAGATCCATGCCCCTCATTAAAAAAATAACAATAAATACTTTACTTTTAAATATCCATATTCATGTGAGTTGGCATATGTTGATTTATCGTGATAAACTTTGATAATTGTAGTGAAAATAATGTCAAGAAAAGTAGAATCTATATATAAAAAAACAAGTAATTTACAGCAAATCTTGCTTAAGTTACAACGATCATCATATTTTTTTATGCAATTTTAAAAATTCTTCGAAGTTTCGAAAATTAAAGTTTCTCTAAACGTACATTCTGTTGTTACAATTTATTATTATGATGTTTTGCAAACAAAAAAAATATTTCAAAGAACAATAGAACTGTTTTAAGTGAAAAAGGAAAACCTTGGGAAGAAAGATTAAAAATTTGCAAAGGAAATTGATTTTCTTTACAAAGCCATAAAATGCAAACAAAAATATTTCTTAGTTCCGTAGAGAAAATAAACTTTAATTGAAACCCGCATAAGAAATTGCGTTGAAATGTAAAATCGTTTCTGTGTATGTATGTACTCTATTATATTTGCATAAGTATGTATATATGTATTAAAGTATGTATATGATGTTTTAAAAAATTTTTTTTTTTACATATATGTTAATATTTTTATATTTAGAAATCAGTGATTATGAGCACAGGAAATGTTATGATTAAACTGAAACCAGTAGTACTTCTAAATTTCTGTTGTGCGTTTTATTAGCCCATTTATAAAATGAGATCTTATTGCTGCTTAAAAATATTTAAAAAATTAACAGGTAATCTAACTAAATATACACAATATTAACCCATGTTAACTCATATTAACTAATTTCCAAAAATAATTTGTGTACCTCTTTTAAACGTATTTAAGCAAATTGTTACACTAAATCACGATATCGATTTTGCCCCTATGTAGACAATCCTACACAATCGATGCAAATTTTGGATTATGATGAATATATGGACGTCGTAAAGATTTGTGTCAGTATCTTGCTCTTATCCTAAATAAACCACTTATTTTCTGACATCTTTGACCGAGCTCTCTTGCTATTGCAGCAATTGTTGATTGATTGTGGCACCACAATAGGCCTAAATGTTTGCATAAGTGAGAATTTTCGTTTAAGACGGTCCGTAATCTTACCTGACCTAACCTAAAGGTCTATTTGGACCATTTTCTACGGTAAGCGCTTTAACACAGGATTACAGAGAGATTCCAGTATTTCGTAATAAAGCTGTAGAGAGACTGAATGTGAACACCAATATCGATTACACGGTGCGAAAGACAGAATACACCCAGCTAATGACATAGTGTAGGTTGTCAGTTTTGTTGAGTAGAACTCAAAAATATTTTTTTATATTTCTCGAACCCACCAAACCTGTTGTCATTTTATAAAAACAGTATTTTTAATCTTTTCACACAATATTATTGATTATCCAAATATTTTTTAACCTATATTCAAAATCCAAAGTTTTTTGAAAAGGATTAATTTTTGTCCGATTTGATCAAACGAAGTGACAATCTCTTCACAAGATAATGCACTTTCAGAATGTTATCATTTACTTTATATTTTATAATTAAATTTTCGAAGTTTACCCGATCAAAATGTAAGTTTGAACCATATGTATATGTATACCATTTTAAAGGCTCATCTGATCCCTTTTCAAAAAACTTTGAATTTTAAATATAGGTTAAAATATATTTGGGTAATTAATAATTTTGTGTGAAAAGATCACCTAATTCATATCTTTTAATTAAACGGACAAACTTGAAAAAAAATGTTCGCATCTGTCAAGTTTACCTCATAAAACCTCATAGCATATTAAGTCAAATAATATATATATGTATGTATATCGTTTTATAGGTCCATCTCTGCTTTCTAATAAGGTTTAAATTTTGGGCATTGGTTCAGAAATGTTTGTGTAATCAATAAAATTGAGCGTAAAGTCCAAAAAAAGTTTTTGTAAATAAAATAAGTTTGGAGGGTTCACGAAATTTAAAAAAAATCTTTTTGAGTTTGACTCAACAAAACTCACTACTGTCATTAGATGGGTGTATTTCAGTTTTTTTTTATTTTGTCACATAGTGTTATTATAGGTTATTATATTATTATTACATATATAGTTATTTCAGAGATAGCATTTAAGTCTTGAAATATAATATTCGACTTTTAATTTTAGACAGAAAGCCATAATTAATCTAAAATCGCATCAAAAAATTCGCGGTAAAAATAGAAACCTTTGGTCGTGTTTCTGGGTTACGTAATATAGCAAACACAGCAATTTTGCTTATTGTCAAGTTGCCTTTAAAATAAGTATTTCAATAATTTCCCTTGTTTTCAATTTTTGAGAGATTGCTGTATATGCTGCGTTGCTTTTATTGTGTTTATAGCATTACATTTACTAGATGTCACATTCTATTCCTCTATTACTTATGCATTTTATAAAATTATATATCGCAATATTATTAAACTGGAGAACAGAATAGTCGCTGTCGCACAACCTAAGCGCAGAAAATTGTCAAAAGTTAAGTCGGGCACAGTATAAAGTAGTTGCAGAAGAAGCTGATTTTACGACATTATAATAATAATAATAACGTAACAAAAAATGCAAACAAAATAATGAAGCTCTCTTATAATATTGACACGCAACTTTTTCAAAAACTTTCAGCATAATGCAAGAATTATATGTGAATTGTCTAACGAAATGCATTTTATAATATGAAACAATAAATGCATATTCAATTACATATTTCTCTCCTGCAACATTAAATTTTATGTTTAATTGAATATAAAGCAATTTATATTTGTCGCGTGATAAATTTCAAAAATTTAAATTTTGCGCTTCAGCTTCTGCAACAGTGTTGATATCGATTTGAATAGCCTTTGTCAATTTTTTACAACTTGCAGTGCTACTCGTCAGGTTGTACCACAGCGGTTATTATGTTCGGCGCTTTTAAAAATTGATGTCAACAGGTCACATAGTTGTAGTACACGCTCCACTAGAAACTGAAGCGTAAAATTTGAATTATTGAACTCTGTCAGCATTATCTTTTAAAGTTTTTCTTGTTGTTCATATTAATCTATATCAAATGTCGCCGTAGTCTAGTAGGTAGTGTGTTGGCTTATTAGACGTAAGGCCACTGTTCAGACACCAGGTCATCAAAACGAAATATGAAAAAATATTTCTTTGGCGAATTCCTCTGAGAGTAAATAAAATTGACATGAAAAGTTTCTCAAAAATCTGTCGTTCGGAGTCGACTTTAAACCGTAGGTCCCTCCACTCATGTATAAAAGTAATCCTGACTGGAGGGTTGTAATGGTATTTATAAGAGAGCGTCACTATTCTGTCCGCAATTTTTCTTGCCACGCTAATCATTACGTCGCACATTGGGGTTTTTGATGCCTAAAATGGGAATTAATTGGAAAATGAAATTCTTGAGTAAAAAATATTTTCTTATATGAGCTAAAAGTACACAAAGTTCTGAATCACTGAATCTTAAAAAATGTGTCTCTAGAAAGTATCGTTACATTACTACGTCTTTTTGAAGTTTGAGTTTTTTGATATTTTTAATTTTTCGTGAAAAAACTAAATTTTCAGTGTTTTCAAAAGTAGTTTTCGGCAAGTTTTTAAGTAAAAATATTAAAAAAAAATGGAACCTACAACAATAGGTGATTGAGATTATATTTGCTTCGTTGTTTTTTAAGTTTATATAGTTTTGTTAGTTTTAAAAAAAATTTTTGGGAAGGTCTATAAATTTACAAATTTTGTAGCATATATGGAAAAATAGTGGTGAGCACAGTTAAACCTCCTGAAATAATAGAAAAAATTGTTTGCACTTTCTTGCACCTGATTAAAAATTGAAAATATATTTGTGCGCCTACATATATAATTTTTACCAATTAATTACATATTTTTAATTAAAAACAACACAATGCTGTGGATGTTTGCATTTATTTTGTGGATCATATTTTAGAATTGTTCTCGGAGAAGCTCATGAGTAAAATCTAATGAAGCTATTTTTAAAAGAATATTAATTACTTCGGATCCTGTCATATCAAATATGAGAAAATTAAAGGAAAAAATCCGTCATAATTTGCCCATAGAGGCAAAGCGTTTACTGATATTTGATTAAAATCGAGATGATGATGAAGTAAATGTCAGCAATGATGATAGTGATTCTTATAACAATCACACAATCAATCAATGTAATAACATAATAGGTAACAAATACATATTGCTGTTTTAATATTTATTATATTTTAGCAAATAAAGCAGCATTTATACATCTAGTAAGTATGATAAATTATTTTGTAAAAAAGGAGCTTCAAAAAAATTCTAGTAACATATCGTCACCCAAAATGCAGAACGGCGTAACGATACTTTTCAAAATTTTACAGGAGCGGGAAATCCCAAATGAAATAAAAACTTGTTTGATACTCAAAATGATTTATTCTAATTTGTGTTAACATTTCTATGCTCAATTCTAATTGTATCTGGTTGGTAGTTAACACTAAACCTACCGACATATTACATATACCTATTCTACCGATGGCGGTCAAATGACCGCTTTTGAAATAAACATTATAGTCTTTTCAGTTGATTGTAATTAATACAGAATTTAGCATAAACAATAAACACAAAATAATTATCATATAATAATTAAAAAACATTTATTTTTCGGGCTTTAGGAGTACATTTTTAGAAAAGAGGCTCGAAACTGAAAAACTATATGCTCCTTCATTCCCCCCATTGCTTATTCCATAAATATGAAACGTACAAGTTTCTTGTTTCATATGCACCACGTGCATATAAAATTGCAATGACAGCATCTAACTCTTCTAAAGTTATACTCCATTCGGATCCTAAAATTCAACGTGCTTCTGATTCTGTGCACATTTTTATATGATTCATAATTCCATGGTCAAATATCAACGAAAATGCACTCCTTACATTGCCCTTCATAATGTTGCGTGTCGCATATCCCGTTGGCCCTGATATTTCTCTGAAAATTGTACGAGGTATAAAACCTTGGTGAATTTTTTGCAAAACAGTTCCATCAACTGAAGTTTCGTCCCCTATGCGTGTTCACAATGTTCTCTTCCTCATGATCCGTGTCGAATAGCTCAGTAGCAGTGTCTAATAGATCATATATACTATCCTTACTCCCAGCATTTTCTTCTTCATCTACTTCAAAGAATAGTTCGCTTATATTATTTATTTCTTCCAGCAATTTCTTTTGCATTGACATTTTAGAGCTAATTTTTTGCATTTGGATTTGAATAATTCACCAACAATAAAATGCAGAAATCAGCATCTTACATAAAGTTTGTAGCCTATTTTATTATTACAAATATAACTACCCACGTCGCAAACATTTGTAATGCCGCGTACAGAGCCAGTAATCTAATTTGAATGATCGCTATTTTGCCTCACCTCGAAAGTTACCAGCAGTCGCTATGTGCCCAGCATAAGACTAACTGCAAGCACATGGCGTTTTCCTAGAACACAATCGGATGACTTTTTCTTGGAAAACTACGGTTTTTGTGAGAAGGAGAGAGAGAGATTTTGAGATTTCAATGCAGATAACTTCATAAAATTTCATATATATTCTAGCGGTAAAAAGACCGCTCAGGGGAAACAACGGTAGAGTTTATATTATCAGGAAAAACGAAAGAAGAAAAGAAATATATATTGAAAAATTAAACAGCTATATATTATAGAAAAAGTCGTGAAGTAAGTTCAAGAAAAGTAAAAACCTGGAAATTAACAATTCTGATTAGTCTCAAAAGCGGTCATTTGACCGCTCTGGTAGGTTTAGTGTTAATCTTTGAGAGTAGTATTATAAAATTTTATCAGAACATATATTTTGAAACAGTACATTAGAATCAATCAAAAACTCAATTTTGAATTTTTTGGTTGTTAGGCTCTTATGCATTTCAAGTCACGATTTTTTTTATTATGGATCTATCTTCTTAAAGCGGAATAAAGCAAAAATGTTAAAATAAGCAACCAGGAAAGCTCCCACGATTTAATTCCTATTTTAGGCATCAAAAACCCCAATGTGCGTTGTCTGCTCAGCTTCCGCAACAACTGTTTTATTCTCCTCCAAGCCTAAAGTAACGTACTTGATAAGTGTTTCCCTCAAATTTTATAACTATAGATTTTCGCAATATTTCGAGCTAAAATAAATAATAAATATTTAAATATTTGTTAAAGTCATTCAATTCGTTCACTAGTAAACACTTATGCATATACATAAATATACAAACCTCTTTAGCTTAGCGACTCTGTCAACTGTAGCATCAATCTGCTCAATGGCTCACAGATGATGTAGTCTCTAAATGTCATAAAATCGTTTCTATGAATACCAACAAGAGACACATTTCTTTAGTAGTAAACAACATTCAGATGGAAAAATGTATTGTTATTCTTGTATGTATGTTATCCGAGTATACAAATTTATTACAACTTTAGTAGAATAAAACTTTAATGTGACAGTCATTAAATGTTTAAGAATTTGCGAAAAAAAAATCATTTAACATTCGAAGATTAAACGAGTTGCATGCAATCAATATTCTTTCGTTTGAATTTTTTTTTAATAGCATTTAAAGTATAACAAAGTCCCACCAGAGGATAGACAGAACCAAACACAAAATACAAAAGAATTTCTCTTTATCACAAAAAAAAAAAGAAAACATTTTCCATTCCGTCTTATTGGTTTTGTGTGTCAATATAAAGTCATACGATTGATTTTTAATAAAACAAATTATAAAAAAAATAGAATTCAGTTGTCAGAATTTTTTCTTTTTATATTGGAAAGGAAACTTAATTTAAAATGCTGATTTCGGCACTACGGCCAATACAATTTTTCGTTCAGCGTTTACATAATAAACAATTTAAGAGGTTCTTTAATCAGTATTACTACAGTCTGCGATATGCCTTTAAATCCAACTGCCAAAGAAGTAACAAAGAGGAGGGCAAAAAAGTTGATCTGTGGAAGAACTATCCCATGATTGATTATAGTTTTGATGCTCTCGTCGTTGGTGCTGGAGGTGCAGGCCTAAGAGCAGCACTGGGTTTAGTACAACACGGCTTTAAGACTGCTCTCATAACAAAACTGTTTCCAACGCGGTCACATACGGTAGCTGCTCAGGGTGGCATAAATGCCGCTTTAGGTAATATGGAGGAGGACGATTGGCGTGATCATTTTTATGATACGGTTAAAGGATCTGATTGGCTGGGAGATCAAGACGCTATACATTACATGTGTCGAGAGGCTCCTCGAACGATTTACGAACTGGAAAATTGGGGAATGCCTTTTTCCCGCACAGCCGACGGTAAGATTTATCAACGTGCCTTTGGTGGTCAGACGCTTAAACGTGGCAAGGGCGGTTTGGCACACAGAGCTTGCGCCGTTAGTGACAGAACTGGCCACGCCATGATACATACTCTCTATGGAAAATTACTCTCGTATGATTGTCATTGTTTCAATGAATGTTTTGTATTGGATTTGTTGTTTGAAGACTGCAAATGTTGTGGAGTGATTGCGTGGAATTTGGAAAATGGTCTTATATACCGTTTCCGAGCACCCAATACAGTTTTAGCTACTGGTGGCAGTGGACGTACATATTTTTCAACTACAGATGGTCATACGTGTACTGGTGATGGAACAGCAATGGTAGCACGGCGAGGTTTACCGCTCCAAGATATGGAGTTTGTGCAATTTCATCCTACTGGCATATATGGAGCAGGTTGTCTTATTACCGAGGGTGTGCGTGGTGAAGGTGGATTTTTCCTCAATAGCAAGGGTGAACGTTTCATGGAACGATATGCTCCTAAAGCAAAGGATCTTGCATCACGTGATGTAGTTGCACGAGCCATGACGGTGGAGATTCTTAATGGTAATGGTTGTGGACCTGAGAAGGATCATGTTCACTTACAGTTACATCATTTGCCCAAAGATGTCGTACTTAAGCGATTGCCAGGCATTGTTGTAACAGCAAAAATATTTGCTAATGTGGATGTTTTTAAAGATCCAGTGCCAGTATTACCAACCGTCCACTATCATATGGGTGGTATTCCCACGAATTTTAAAGGCCAAGTAATTACCCTTGACAACAAAGGTAAAGATTTTATTGTACCCGGACTATATGCATGTGGAGAGTGTTCATGTTCCTCTGTGCACGGAGCTAATCGACTAGGTGCTAATTCACTGTTGGATTTACTTGTTTTCGGTAAAGCATGCGCCGACGCTATTGCAGAGACTAGTAGGCCTGGAGAACCCTTACCACCTCTAAAGCAATCAACGGGCGAAGATACTATTGCCGAATTGGACAAGCTACGCCATGGTAAGGGCAATGTAATGCCAAACACAATTCGTACTAGAATGCAAAAAACTATGACCAAACATGCTGCAGTATTTCGGGAAGGCAAACTTCTTCAAGAAGGCTGCAAAATTATACTGGATTTATATAAGGAGTTCCCTAATATTAAAGTTGTCGACGAGAACATGATCTGGAATACCGATCTAATGGAAACACTGGAATTGAAAAATCTTTTGACTAACGCAGTAGCTACTGTAAATTCAATGGAACACCGAAAAGAATCTAGAGGAGCCCATTCCCGAGAGGATTTTAAGGAACGCATTGATGAATATGACTACAGCAAAGATCTGAAAGGTCAAAAAAAGAAACCCTTAGATCAACATTGGCGAAAACATTTGCTTGTATGGATTGATGAATGTGGAAAGATAACTATTAAATATAGACCAGTCACCGATACCGTATTGGATGATTCAGTCGAAACAATACCGCCTGCTCCCAGAAAATATTAACAGTGAATAATGCTATGCGCATGAAATCCAGTGATATCAAAATGAATTTATTGACAATTGTGAAGAATTTAAACAAGCTTAAGAATTATTTGCGAGTCAAATGTACTTATATTTATGCAAAAATAATACACTATCAATATAAAAGAATTGAAGAAACGATTAAAAAAAATATTCGTTTCGTATTATAAACGTCATTATAATATTGCATAAGTAGTAAGCAAGCCAAACCATCTTTAATTTAAAATCTATTTATTTATGAGGTCATTTGCTCTCACGTACCCGAAAGATAATAATCTATCTCTATTACATTATTTATTCTCCTTATTGATTGATGTTTTATTATTTACGTATTTATGTACTTGGTTGGTAAAATAATTTTATTTCATTTCTGTAAATGATTAAACAATTTCTGAAAAAAATAAACGTACCACACTATTTATTCGTTCTGATGTCGTTTTCCCTCACGTACCCCATTATCCATAACACGGCGCGACAGTCAAAATACATCCAGCTAATGACATAGTGTAGGTTGTGCGTTTTGTTGAGTAGAACTCAAAAATATTTTTTTTATATTTCTTGAACCCTTCAAACTTGTTTTATTTGACAAAACTGGTATTTTTGATAATTTCACACAAAATTATTGATTAGCCAAACATTTTCCACCTATTTTCAAAATTCAAAGTTTTTTGAAAAGGCGACGGATGAGCCTTTAAAACGGTGTATATAAACATATCGGCCAAACTTACATGTTATGAGTTTTGATAGGGTAAACTTGGAAAATAAAATATTACAAATAAATAATTACAAAATTTAATTACAAACAGATAAAATAAGTCATGACTTTCTGTAAGTGTATTATGTTGTGAAGAGATTGACACTTCGTTTGATGAAATCGCACAAAAATTACCGTAGTTATTATTTAAATAGTATAACAGTCGTGTTATTTTTATATATGTCATCTTATCAAATGAACTTTCAATTCAAAAATTTTGAAAAGTTTTTATGGATCTTGATTGCTTATCGCAAAATGTGTCAATTTCACGTTTGCACGACTATCAGAAGTCTGCTAATATATGTGTTTTTTGCAAATATTATTACTTCTCTTTGCGCAAACATTGGCCAACATCTGGTGGTCACTCAAACATGAAATTGACACATTTTCCGCTAAACAATCAAGATCCATCAAAAATTCTGAAAATTTTCATTTGAAAAAATCATTTGAAAAAATATATATATGAAAATGATAACTCGACTGTTAGACTCTTTAAATAATAACTAAGCTAATTTTTGGCCGATTTGATCAAACGAAGTGTCAAGCTCTTCACAAGAGTATACGCTTTCAGAATGTCATCAATTATACCATATTTTTAATTAAAGTTTGCGACTATGAACGGACAAACTTGAAAAATTATGAAAACAATTCGCATTTGGTAAGTTTACCTCATCAAAACTCATAGCATATTAAGTCAAATAATATATATATGTATATCGTTTTAGAGGCCCATCCATCTCCTTTCTAATAAGGTTTAAGTTTTAGAGATTGGTTCAGGAATGTTTGTGTAACCGATAAATTTGTGCGTAAAGTCCAAAAAAAAACATTTTTTTTCAAATAAAACAAGTTTGGAGGGTTCAAGAAATATAGAAAAAATATTTTTGAGTTCTATTCGACTAAATTCACAACTTACACTAACTATGTCATTAGCTAGGTGTAATTTATTTTTTTATTTTGTCGTGAAATGTATTTCCTCCTGTAAATGATTTCTTATTATATTTTCTTTCTTTACATTTCTTGAAAAACGAACTCGTTAACAATTTTTCTTTTTAAATGATTAGAATATTTTCCATAAATAGACTCAAAGAAATTTGAAAAGAAAGCTGAGAAATAATGCATATAACGGTAAACGGTATTTCTAAATATATTAAACATTAAATATTTTGACAAATTTCAGCATTTAACGTATTCACTGCCAAGTCCGTTTTCATAAAGCTAACGTCAGGTGTTAATATAAATTTAGGCATTTTTAGGTAATACGAGATATCACGTAGTTTGGCCTACTTATATAAAATATGCCAACTACGAGATAACTCGTATCTTATCATATAATAATACCTTAAAATCAAATAATAAAGTTAATTCAATAAGCCATTTCGAAATTAAGTTCAATATAATCGCAAAGTTCTTGCTACGAGTTATCTCTTAGTTGGCCTGTTGAGTAAGGTTTGCTACTACGAGAGAACTCGTAGTTGGCAGCGAATGCGTTAAAAAAGATAACAATTTAAAACTTTTTGTAAATTTTATAAAATAACTTTAAATGTGGGTTTAATAAAATCGTAGACAATTGTGATAAGTTTAGGTAAATAAAAAAACTATGGAAATTTTATTGGAGTCATTTCATTAATTCGTGAAAAACTCATAGCACAAATTAAAAATACGTTGCTTTTTTCATGAAACTTCTTAAAGAAAAACAAGTTAACATTTTAACGTTATCGTACAATATTGTAAATCGATTAGCTCTATTGCTGTTAGGCAGACGCATTCAAATATTTCAAAATATTAAAACGGTACAATTTATACGAATATATTTTGTACAGTTTTAAAATTAATTTTATTAATTCAATTATTGTAATCACCTTGAGACGGTAATTATATTTTTTTATGAATAGAATTTTAGTGATTACACTACGCGACAAAATAAAAAATGAAATACACCCAGCTAATGACATAGTGTAAGTTGTGATTATATTGAGTAGAACATAAAAATTATTTTTAAATTTCTTGAACACTCCAAACTTGTTTTATTTGACAAAAACTGTTTTTTTTTTTACTGTACGCACAAAGTTATTGATTATACAAACATTTCTGAACCAATGTCCAAAATTTAAACCTTATTAGAAAGGAGAGGGATGGGCTTTTAAAATGATATACATATATATATTATTTGACTTAATATGCTATGAGTTTTGATGAGGTAAACTAATGCGAATTTTTTCATATTTTTTCAAGTTTGTCCGTTCATAGTAGCAAAATTTAATTAAAAAATATGAAATAAATTATGGTAATAACTACGGTAATTTTTGTCGGATTTAATTAAACGAGGTGTCAGTCTCTTCACAATATAATGAAGTTAATATCATCACTTATTTTATATTTTTTAGTTAAATTCAGCAATTAAGAATAGCTAAACTTGTAAAATGAGAAAAAATCATATTTTCCAAGTTTACCCGATCAAATCTTATAACATATAATTTTGAGACATATGTTTATGTATACCATTTTAAAGGCTCATCTGATCTGTTTTCAAAAAACTTTGGATTTTGAAAATAGATTAAAAAATATTTGGGCAATCAATAATCTTGTGTAAAAAAATCGAAAATACCGTTTTTGTCAAATAAAGCAAATTTGGAGGGTTTGAGAAATATAAGAAAATTATTTTTGAGTTCTTTTCAACAAAACAAAAAAAGGGTGCCTCAAAGGAATGTTGAAACATGTTTAACCCACTCTGGGAATGCATTAAAATTGAATAAAAATTTTAATTTTAATGTTTTTTTCAACGTCTATGAAAATCTTGTTTCAGTTTAATAAATTCAAAAATTAACAGGCTTGCCACTACTGGACTATACAAATACTGGACATATAAAAATCAAAACTCAAGTTTCAGAAGCTTCTACATTTGCCTAAAGTGAAGGTCTTCCCGCTTTTTTGTAAAACATCTTAAAACATTTTTTAAAGGTCTCTTTGAAAAACACTAAAACTCCTTTTACATCCATATGATATGAAATAAAACAAATCTGTGTGCTAGTATACAAGTATATATTTTGTTGGTTTTATAAAACCTAATGTAGCGCAAGTAAGTTTTTTTTGGATTTTGTTGTAACTACATATAAAGCTTTTCTTACAGGCTGTCTTGGTGGATGTATACTGGCTGCCCTCCAAATATTTGTGGCGTAAGTTGTTTTTATCGCATTCGATATTTGTAAACTTTTTCTCAATATTACATTCATTTTGTCAAACGTAATTTAATATCTGTTTTTATCTTTTTTATTGTATGAATTTGATACGAATGAATGAACTTAAAAAATCAATTTCGTATTGAAGACAAGCACTTAAGAGACAATTACAACTAAACTTCACTTTCGGAAAGGATTTTATATTTTATTTTATTTTATTTTCGTAAGAATATTTTTCTTTCACTTTACTTTACACCGATTTGAACTGAGCGGTTTAATACATCGCTTCAAACTGATGTGCTATTCCAGTCAATACGACAAACTGTATGGAGCTCATCATTTAACTGATAACGAATTTTTAAAAGTTCATAAGAATGTAATATGTTATGTACATACACACATACACTTACAATATAAACGTATTAGTTAACATGTATTTGTGTTTTTAAGAATTTTATTGTTTTTCGTAATAAATAAATATAAACACTGATAGTATACATACATACATATGTATGTGCATGTGAAATGCAAGTGATTATTTCGTTGTTTCTATTTTCTTGTGTTGTTGGTAATCTCTTATTTTTTTTCAACTATTGTTTTTGTCCATTTTCTAGGGCAAACAATCTTGACAGGCAGACATACAGACAGACGAAGGGCTTATTATCAATTAATAATATATGTTCAGTTATTGTAAGTAATATACCTACTTCAACAGCATATACTTTGTTTTTACAGCAGGTACAAAATATTTATTATTAATCGAGTAAATAATAAGTATACCGGCAAATGTAAAATTTAAAATAGATTTCCATCGGTTCCTACTTTAATTATTTTTTTTTCACATACGAAGATATCAAAGATATAGGTTAGGTTAGGTTAGAGGACGAGTACTTGTCAGAAGAGACAAGTAAAGTACCCGGAGGTCAAGTTGACCCATTGTACAAAACGTCCTTAAGATGAGGGGATAGGAAAAGGAGAGGAATTAGGAAAGGGAGAATAGGAAGCGGAGTAATTACATAGCCCAACAAACATACAAGGGAGAGCGCGACTACACTAATGAAGCCCTAGCACTTCTCAACCAGTTGAAGCTAATAATGAATCTGTGGAGAGCCTTGACGTCGGCTCTCGACACAGAATTTAAACCCTCAAAGAAGCCAATGCCAGGGATCTTCAACCTCAACCTACTAAAGGCTGAGCAGCTACAGAGGATGTGCCTGATAGTCTTCAACTACTCCTCATCGCAACATACCCTGCAATAGTCCGGCTGGGATCTGAAACAGATCCCTGTCAGCGACCTAATCTCGCAGTGCCCCTAAAAGACCCAATAACTAACATTAAACTAGCCTTATCCAAGCCCAGCAGCCAACCTGTTCTTACATTATCTATAGCTGGCCACAGACATATAGAAACATAACAACCCGATCCATTTCCCCAACGCCTCTGCTCTTCCCCCCTGACCCATCCATTGGTGAGGTATCCGGTATAAGGACCCTTAAACCAGGCAGAAGCATAGCCTCAGCAATTTAAATGATTCATGTGTTTGACATTCAGTGATCGTTAGTTCGGTTCGGTTGATAGGTAGTACTCCACTAGTTGGAAAATATTATTGATTTTTTTGTGAAACCTCTACAAATAGGAAAAGTTAATTTTCATCTCGAAAGCTATTCTTACTCTACGCACTAATTTGTGGAATTGCTCAATAGTATTCAGTTTCCTCCTGCAGACTAATTGATGGTCCGGTTTACACCTGCATAATTATTAACAGACTTTCAAAAATCTTTGACATAGTAATAGTTTTATTGGCCTTTCGCGCTCAGAACACATTCAACGGTGATTTTTCTAATATAGAATTAAGACCTTTTAACCCTAATCTTACTGGCATAAGCTTCTAAGGCTCATGTATAAAAACTACGAATTCCTTCTTACAACAAACAGTTCCACTCCTCAGAAAATCTAAACGGAATTAGTCTTTAACTCTTGTATTCAGATATACGAATCATTTAATTTTTAATTTAAATAAAAAGGGATTTCCTAACGTTAAACTTAGCAGAAGAGAAAAATTAGTTCTTGTATATGAAAGATTACTTTAAAGATTTATATAAATAGAAAATCTTTATGAATTGAAGATGCCTTAGAAAGACATAAAGAATGATTTACTCAGTCTTCTTAGATATTTCTTTTTTTTCGAAATTCGGCCTTTTCACGTCTATGGGTAAACTGTGTTACAACGGTCTTCTTAATATTTTCACGAAGATTAGAAAGCATTCACATCATCTGAGGTCCTCAATCACACATATATTTTCCGCACAATGAGTAATATTAAAGTCGCCGTAGTCGAGTAGGTATTGTGTTGGCTTATTAGACGTAAGGCCAGGGTTCAAACCCCAGGTCAGATATCTCCAACAAAACGAAATATGATAAAATATTTCGTCGGCGACTTGCTATGAAAAGTCTCTCAAAAATCGGTCGTCTTTCGGATTCGACTTTAAACTGTAGGACCCGCCACTCATGTATAAAATTAACACACACAACATAAGTGGTGTGAGAAACTAGGTCGTACTCCTGCCTGAAGGGTTGTAATGAGCAATTATGATGTATGTGAGTAATGTTATCCAATAAATGCAATTATTGAACCTAATATTTGTGGTTGATATGCAATATCAAGAGTATTTAAAATCGTGAGTGTAGAAGGCAAGTGTCTTCAAGATAAATCCAGTGATACTTCTGTCTGAATCCAACATTTATGCACGCCTTTGATAACGCAAAAATCAATATTCGTTTGAATCTCGTATACATAAATTGGTCGTCCACTAGAAACGACGACCAAACTTATTCAAAAGATTTCTGCAGGATTCCCAAAAGATTTCTGCAGGACCATACATTTATAGGTGTTTCGGTATTCGGCCGCTGTAATCGAAAATTTCTGGAACGAGTAAACCGAGGAAATCTGAATCAAAAGTTTTCAGAGCAGATGTTTATTGTTTCTTCACACCAGTCGTTAAAGAACTTATACTTAAGTATTAACTTAATTTGAACAGCCGATCCTTCTCATGGACAATCTCAAGGTTTCTTGCAATCATATATCTAATGTGTAGGAAAAATTTTAAATATTTTTCTGGAAGAAAGTATTCAATCTTATTTTTATGTTGATAGATGCAGTTGGAATTTCGGATATTTTCAGAACATCGATTGCCAACAGTCGCTTGCGGCAATTTATAATGTTAATTGATTCAATCAATTTATTAAATGTAGCTGCAATTGAGTTGAAGTCATGAACTTTACCTGATGGTTGCTTTATGTGTTGTCCTTCACTCATATGGTGTGAGCTTAATTGGAATTTAATTAACAGTGCTAACCGCACAAAAAGTATGCTCAAGGTCTAAAGGAGTTCGCTTAGTATGGTTATTGGACTTATTACTAGACTATGTATTACGGTTATTCATGCGAGGCACATTGTTCTTGTTCATATGGAATAGAAAGAAACTATTTTTCACCCATTGGGTACTTGTCCAGCATTACATCGGATGAATGGCACCTTGGCGAATACAATTTAGACAATTTGTATGATTTGTCAGTAACGAACATTAGCAGAAAAAGATAACTTTACTATCATAATGGGACTGAAAGGGCCTAAATATGTATATTCTAATTTCTTTGGGTACACTTAATGCATTTGTTCTGAGAGGTATCATGTTTAAGTATAAAACATTTTTCGTTTTGAAGGGCACTGCACTCAATACCTTCAGTGGAAAGTTTATTGTTAGCTTTTCAGTGACTATATTGTTAGCTTAGTATGACCATACCCCTGAGAGTATAGCAACTAAGTTCTTATGGGTACAGAATCTTTTCTTAACTTTTATTCTAGTCGTATACCATTGTGGCTAAACTTCAACAGAACAATTTTTGTTTATCAATTTTTATTTCTCATAGATTTAACGATTTATCCAGCTTAAAATGTCAAGGGGCATCAATGCATACAAAAGAAATACAAAACTGGACCCAATATAGTATTCTGTGGCACACCGACTAGGAGTACTCGAAAAGTTACCTTCATAAGCAACAAACTTTCGTTCGATTATATAATGTTATTAAAAGAATAGTTTCAACTGAACTAATATTTGCCGATTATAAATTTAAAAATGAATCACCTGAATGTAAATACTGAACATATGCTACATTCTTGTAATATCAAAGAAATTTACAAATCGAAACCGAATGATAAGTTGAAAGTAGGATTCTAAAAATAAGATGTCTGGTATCTTATGCTCTAATAAAGAAATGGCGAACCAATGGCACGCACAAAAACAAAACTATTTTTTATGTCTTGTTTTTCGGTAGAAATGAATTAAAGATTATTAATCTACACTTAAAGCCTGGCGACCGACGTCGTTATCATATAAGGCGACAATCAGTTGATTTGAGGCTAATTCTTTCAGTCGAAAGAAAATCAATGCGAACGATAACGTAAGCATTTCAATAGATTTTGTGTCTCTCTATTTTATCTTTTTTTATTTATGGAAAATGAAAAATAAGTGCTTAGTAAATGACATAACAATTATGAAAGTGGAAAATACAGTATCGAGCAAAAAAATGCAATGCTAGCCAATTGATCTTTTTGAACGCAGCTTTCAAAAAACAGTACGGAAATTAAATACTTCTTTTTTATTTTTATGCTCTACAAACTTAATTAACAAATACAGGTTACAATATCAAAATTTTTCTAACCACTTATTTTTATTTTAACATTAGGTAAAATAAGTACAAGTTTTCTGCAAAAAAAATGCGACGCTACGTTATTCAATAACTTTATTTAAATTAAATGTAAATTCGTACAAAATGTTGGTTAAAAATATACTTAAAACTAATACTTGGCTGCGTAGCTTTTATTTTCTATTACCGCTTGCAGTCTGGAGGGCATAGAATCCACAAGGGACACGATGGTGTATAGGGGTATTTTTTCACATTCTGAATTTAAATTTTTTTCTAATTCCGCCAAATTTGAAAGATTTTTCTTCTTAACTTCGCGATCTAAAATCTCCAATATCATATTTCCAAGTTTATCCAATCAAAACTCATAACATGTACCTATTTAAAAAACAATTTATGTGGCTTTGTGGCACGGACATCAAAAAAGGTACGCCATCCCCGCTCTAATACACATAAACGAATACAATGACAAAATTTATATTTGATCATTTATGAAATTCGTGCAATTATTATTGTTCATAATTATTCAAACAATTTTTTGATTTGTATTCATTTCAATTAAAATTTATAATTATAGGCCATTACAACCTTTCATCAGGATTACGGCCTAGCTTCTCACACCACTCATGTTGTGTGCGTTAATTTTATACGTGAGTGGTGTGACCTACAGTTAAATGTCGACTCCTAACGACAGATTTTTGAGAAACTTTTTCATGGTAGGTTTATTTACTCTCAGAGTTTTTGCCAGAAATCTGCTGAGAGGAAATCGCCGAAGGAATATTTTTTTTATATTTCCTTCTGATGCCTGGCCTTGAATACGAATCCGGGCTTTTAGTCTAATAAGCCAACACACTACCTACTAGACTACGGCGGTTTCTCTTATACATTCATAAGCGTGTAAAATGTGTAAACCTTAAAAATACAGTAGCGAGAAAAAACTCGATACCATATTATATTCAACACCGTGTCTTGTCTTATTTACAAAATGACAGCTGGAAACTGCTATTTGGGTGAATATCTTTGTTTTGGGGGCCGACAAATGTAATTTAACCCATCAGAGCCAAATAAGTTAATTTTTGATTCGTCGCTCCACAAAACTTTGGCTCTTTTGACCAATGCAGATATCGTCTAGCAACGTCAAGCCGTTTTTTTTTCTTATTAATCTTACTTATAAGTGGCTTCTTGGCTATTCTTCTAGCTAATAAATTTGTCTCTCTTAATCGGTTTATGGCTATGTGGATGCCAATAGAAACCCCTAATTGCTAGTTTGCATAATTAGTAACATCTACTGCTGTTTTCGGAGGGTCAACCTTTACTATTTTTACCATTTGACGGTCGTGGCGGGCAGTAGATTTACGAGGTCGACCACTTCCTGGCTTTCTTTTCAAGTTATTTGTTTGACGATATTGCGATGAAATCCGACAAACCGTTGATTTGTTGGTATTAAATTGATGAGCAACTTCATTTATTGATTTGCCTTCTTCCAAAGCCCTTATAATGGCAAATTTGCTATCTGCTGACAGCTGTTTCTAGTTTAAAATTCACAATTTGCAAATTTTTCATTAAACTTTAATTTTAATTATTCTAGTTGACCTACTTTTACATTTAACACATTGTGTTGCATTTTTTTCTCGCTAAGTTTGTAAACTTTTTTATAAATCTAAAAGAATTAAGCAGAAAGAGAAATAAACAACGCTTACTGGTGCTTTTTAATAAAATTTAAAAATCAACGAATAAAAAACAAAAGTGGAGTCGAGTTGGATTCCGTTATAAGTTTCGAGTTTCGAATGAATATCATATGACATAGATTTGCATTTTTTTCTAGCTACTGTATATACGTTTGGAAATAATATTTTTTCACGATTTATCCTAACGAACTATGAATTTATACTAACGTTTTTATATTTATATAAATTTTGAAAATAATTCGATTACAAAACAAGATTTATTTACAAACAAAAATCTTTAAGAAATAACAAAAAAAAAAATAATTTTCAATACTTCAAATGTATGTACATATGTTTATTATTCTATTATTAATATAACGTCATTCTTATCAATCAAGGCAAATAACCTTTAATCTTACAAGTCTAAGCAATAAAAATAAAATAATTAAATAAATAAATAATATTTTCTTTAAAAAAAAGAAGTTGATTTATTTATATAATAAATCAATAGATATTGTATATGTATATGTATGTATATGGCAGATATCAAAAATAAAGTACCTGATTGTTGGTTACAAATTTATTTGATCTGTGATCTGATTGAACAGTTTTTCTAGAGGGTTTTTGAAGGGTACGATCAAGGCGAATACATATATCAGGTGGCCTTAAGTTACCATCTGTTGAGTATCGTTGTTGTCAAAAAAATTTTCGTTTTTTGTGTATTTTGTTTCGATAATCAATTTCATATTTATATCGGGTACGCCGTCTAACGTTTTTTTTTTTCAACCAATGCTTATTTCGTGAATGGTAACACTTAGCTCATGTCTGATTTGACAGATAATCAGTTTTATCCTTCCGCTGAACGAATTTGGTTGTGTATACGCTTGAACAACGCTGAAAAATATTGCGACATTACTCTGAAAATCATGGTAATGTTGCAGAATGTGTGCGAAAATTGCGTACGGATTTTGGAAGAGAAGCACTGTCAGCTCCGTATGTTCATTATCTTGTGAAAAAAGTGAAAGAAACTGGCATCCTCATCGATAAACCAAAGCGTAAAAAGCCAAAAACAGAAAGTGTGCGTGAAGCGCCATCAACATCAATTCACCGTCGTTCTCAACTGTTGAGAACATTTCGGAGACATCATTGAGACGAATTTTGCATAAAGACCTTGATATGACGCCATACAAGCTCCAATTGGTTCAGGAGTTGAAGCCAATTGACCATCCAATGCGTTTTCGTTCGCTAAGTGGGCCTGTGATCGGCTTACAGAAGATGCCGATTTTGGCAAAAAAAAAAATCATCTTTTCAGATGAAGCTCATTTTGATCTTGGCGGGTATGTAAACAAGCAAAATTGCCGCATTTGTGGCACAGGAAACCCGCACGCATACATTGAAAAGCCGACGCACTCAAAACGAGTCACTGTTTGGTGCGGATTTTGGTCCAGAGGCATAATTGGGCCATTTTTTCTTCGAAAATGAGCAAGGAGTGGCCGTTACAGTCAATGGCGATCGTTATCGGGCCATGTTGAACGAATTTTTGTTCACAAAAATTGAAGAAGAGGATATTGGCAACATTTGGTTTCAACAGGACGGCGCTACGTGCCACACAGCCGAAGCTACACTCGATTTTATGCACCCTGTTTTTGAATATCGCATTACCAGACGCAGAGCTGATGTCGTTTGGCCATCTCGGAACTGCGATTTGACACCGTTGGACTATTATTTGTGGGGTGCCGTCAAAGATAAGTGTTACGCCGTGAAGCCATTGGTGAAATACAGCTGCACACAATCGATAATGTACTTAAAAATTGGCCCGATCGTGTAGGCTACTGCATGGCCAGCCGAGGTAGCCATTTGAATAAAATTATTTCCCTTTATTAACCGGAAGGATTGTACTTTCAAATAAAAAAAGAAATTTGAGAAAATATTCAGTAGTTTTTTTAAAGCACTTTCAAAAAAAAAGTTATTTGGCGGACCCTTTACTAGTCATAAACCCTCATAACGATACTCACTCTAGAAATTCTTCTGGATAACTATTTTAAATCCAATTATATTACAATTTTTGAAAGATGATGAACAATATTTAAGCCTTTATCACTAAATACATATATTTTTTAAGCAACAACTTAGATTTACTATGTTTATACTTATTTAGACGAGAGTGATGAATGACCAAAAAAAAAGAATTCGATCTCTCCAACTAGGTGCCTAAACTATGACAAATAAGAAATAACGTTTGCAGCTGTCATTTTTCTCAATGACCCTATAAAAACATGTTCTTTACGTAATTATTGCGTAATTAATTTAGCATGACATAAAAATATTAAGAATTTTCAATATATGGTTAGGTTAAGTTAGAGGACGTGTACTTGTCAGTTAAGACAAGTACAGTATCCGGAGGTCGAATTGACCCTTTGTACAACGTCCTAGTTTCTCACACCACTTATGTTGTGTGTGTTAATTTTAAACATGAGTGGTGGGACCTACAGTTTAAAGTCGACTCCGAACGACAGATTTTTGAGAAAGTTTTTCATGGCAATTTTATTTACTCTCAGAGTTTTTGCCAGAAATCTACTGAGAGGAAGTCGCCCATGAAATATTTTTTGATCTTGATGTCTGGGGCTCAAACCCTGGCTATTACGTCTAATACGCCAACACACTACCTACTAGACTACGGCGACTGCAAAAAATGTTCAATATATAGTATTTATTTATTTTTTAATTGCTTTAATTTATTTCCTATGGAGGTCTGAGGGTTAATATTTTTGACAAGATGATTGTTTTTTAACAAAAACAAAATGCCTGTTCTTTTTGCATTGTTATATTTATTGTATTCACCTGATAGAATGAATTTGCCTTGGTTACGATGAAATACAAAACGATAAAAGATAAGAAGATATACGACTTACAAACTTGTTTGTGTGGTATCTTATTCCGAATGCAATAAACTTAGATTTGCTTCGTGTATATTTTTATCTCTATAGATTATGTAAAGACTAGTGGCTAGTGGCAAATATTTGACTGTTTTAACAAGTTTGCTGTGATAAAAGATAAGAGATGTAGAGAGACGGTAACAAAATCGTCTCTTCTTTTGGCTGTCCAATCTTTTGATTCAATATATAAAAATAATTATAATTATATTTTTAAGAAACAGTTATCAGCTTATAGGAACTTGTCGTAATTAAAGCCGAACAAAAAGCAGTCCAAATAATAAAAAATAATATACGCCAACACGATAATGAGTCACATATCTTGAGGCTTTCCCAACAAAAATTAAAAACTTTATATATATATATGTAAATATGTAGGTCATCGCAATCCAATTAATCTTTTAGATTTAATTTTTTAATCGGCAGTTCACATCGCAAGAATATATAATTACTGTATAATAAAGCCTGTTTATGTGCAAGCCAACTTATGTGCAAATTTTGTAAATGAGCCGTTTATTTGAAAGTGGTTTAAATCCATTTTTCCTTATATTGAGCTATTTAAGAGTTTGCGTTTGAACTGTTTCAAAAATATTGTTAACTGGTATTAAGTTGTTTTAGTGGCTATGAGACCTTAAACATGTTAGAATATATAACGTAATACGTTTTGTAAAATTTACTAGAAAAATAAGCTGTGCTTCAAAACCTCAATTGGACTTAAACCACTTTCAAAATGAATAAAGTGACTTATTTGTTTGTGAAAACGAATAAGTCCACTTTGTGTTGTTTGTTTAATATTATTGAAGAAGAATTGAATTGAAGATTGATTGAAGAATTGAAGAAGAGGATATTGGCAACATTTAGTTTCAACAGGACGGCGCTACGTGCCACACAGATGAAGCTACATTCGATGTTTTGCGCCCTGTTTTTGAAGATCGCATTATGAGCCGCAGAGCTGATGTCGTTTAGCCACCTCGAAGCTGCGGTTTGACGCCGTTGGTCTATTATTTGTGGGGTGCCGTCAAAGATAAATGTTACGCCGACAAGCCAGAGACAATTGACGCTTTAAAGGACAATATTCGTGAAGCCATTGGTGAAATACATCTGCACACCATCGATAATGTGCTTAAGAATTGGACTAATCGTGTAGGCTACTGAATGGCCAGCCGAGGCAGCCATTTGAGTGAAATTATTTTCCATTATTAAGCGGAAGGATTGTAAAGGATTGTAAGGATTTCAAATAAAAAATGAAATTTGAGAAAATATTCAGTAGTTTTTTTAAAGCATTTAAAAAAATGTTATTTGGCGGACACTTTATATACTAAAAAAAATTAGTTTTTAAAAGACAAGTCTACCCAGATAGCATTTGGAAGATTAGGTTAGGTTAGGTTAGAGGACGTGTACTTTTTAATTAAGACAAGTACAGTACCCGGAGGTCGAATTGACCCATTATACAATGTCCTAGTTTCTGACACCACTTATGTTGTGTGTGTTAAATTTATACATGAGTGGTGGGACCTTCAGTTTAAAGTCGACTCCGAACGACAAATTTTTGAGAACCTTTTTTCATGGCAATTTTTATTTACTCTTACAGTTTTTACCAGAAATCTGCTAAGAGGAAGTCGCCGAAGAAGTACTCCTAACATACTGATAAATCACTCATAAAAGACTCGTATGCTATGAAACGATGACTGAAAGACGACTCGAAAAAGACTCATAAACGAAGATAAATAAGACTATTCGAAAATGATCATAAAGCTTCTAGAAAAAGGATCGAAAATTACTCTAAACTAATATAGAAAATAACACATAAATGACTTTTTAAGAAGAATCGCTGGTAGTCACTTTTTTCGCACGACAAAAGAGTCTTTTATGATGAGAAAAGAAGCGCATATTCTAGCTTTTTTATCACGTAGAAGAATCAAAAAAGACTCGAATTTGACTAAAAATTATCAAAAATGCTGGCTGGGGTAATACGTGTGTTCGCTTTAGTCTACGAGTTTCATTACTTTCATCTAAAAGCATAACGGCCAGAGGATTCGTATGGTTGCTTAAACTTTGGAGATATTTTTCACTTAACCTTTTTATTTTTTCTCTTACTGAAAGCAAATTTAAGTCCCTTCTTATACATTTGTTTGACACAAACCATGGTGCTGCTGTTATCAGTCTTAGGGCCATTATTACAACTTCCCGTTAAACTTGGGTTTAGTTAATGATACCTTTAGCTAAAGAGAACTGTAAAGTTACCTTTAACTTATTTTTGTTATTACAACTTACAGATAAAACTTTTCAAAAATATGGCAGTGCCGGAGCAATGTCTATAAAACTGCTCAATAATACAAGTTTTTTTAACGCAGTAGCAACCGCGGGCTTCGTTTTTTTGTTGTATATGCTCATTTTGTTTAAATTTGAAGTTGCAATAATGAAAATAATATATAATATGGCAAGTTCAAACATAAAGTGACCTTTAAATGTTAAAGGTAGGATGATCCTCCCTTTAGCTTAACGATCACTTCTATCTTATTGGGTGCTCATAATAACAAAAACAATTTATCTGCCAGCTAAAATTCTCCCTTTAGTTAACGGCAAGTTGTAATAATAACCCTTAATGTTTTTGATTGATATCTTTCCAGAATATCAATGTTCGATTTACTTGCTATTACCCATAACATTATTCCATATGTCCAAACCGGTTTCAAAATGGTTTTGTACACTCTGAGTTTATTGCTTAAATTTTAGTTCTGACTTTGGTCCTAGAAGTCAGCACAGTTTTCAAGTTTTTATTTTCAACTGAGCATATTTAACTTTAATGTGTGGTTTCCAAATAAGTCTTCTATCAAGATACATGCCAAGGTATTTGACAGTATCTTCTTTGGTAATTTGTTCTCCAGTTTTGTATTCTTAAGGTAAATGTAATGTGCTGTGATTTAGAATATGACACATACTCGTACTTCAATATAAAAGTTTTTATAACAGATATAAAAAAATAGAAAAATACAAAGTTAAAATATCAGTTTGATTTCAATAACAATATAACAATACTTACATATAATAAGATTATTATTTCACTCATTTCTTCAATACAATTGCCACCACCTCCATATAACCCATGAAACATGTTAAAATCGTACCAATTTTAAAACAAGATAAAAGTTTTCGGCCTATTGCTATATTGCCTTACTTATCGAAGGTCTTTGAAAAATAGGTTTATTTACAAATTAGCTGTTATCTATATACTAACTCGTTATTGACGAAAAGGCAATCCGGATTAAGACCACAACACAGCTGTCTTAGTGCGTTGGAAATTAGGTGTCTGATTGATAAACGTCGGACTATGTCATTACCTGTGCTATTGGATCATTCTAAGGCATTTGACACTGTCCATCATTCTATTTTGAAACTTAAACTGAAATATAAAGTGGACAGGAAAAATCTTAGTACGGCAATATATTTTGACAAAAAAAGTTACCACAGGCTTAACACTCTTGCACAAAGTCTCGATAAGACTTCATTTATTTAGGACATCATTTGGAAGAACGGTTACGTAATCGCTAAACCTTAAACAAAAGTCAACCGAAAAGCTTGCTCATCGTGCCACCAGAAATCACTAAACAAAACTTGTACATTTAATTCCAAATGGGTTAAAGGGAGTGCGTGACCTTAAGGGATATTCTACTAAATACAAGGGATAACATTTTCATATATTAGTCCTTTGAATTTTAAATTGACTCAGGGTAAATTTAAATTTACTTGAGGGTACCTATGGAGTCATCTGAAACTTTTCCTTATTTTTCTCTTGTTTTAATCTTAGTACGGCAATATATTTTGACAAAAAAAGTTACCACAGGCTTAACACTCTTGCACAAAGTCTCGATAAGACTTCATTTATTTAGGACATCATTTGGAAGAACGGTTACGTAATCGCTAAACCTTAAACAAAAGTCAACCGAAAAGCTTGCTCATCGTGCCACCAGATATCACTAAACAAAACTTGTACATTTAATTCCAAATGGGTTAAAGGGAGTGCGTGACCTTAAGGGATATTCTACTAAATACAAGGGATAACATTTTCATATATTAGTCCTTTGAATTTTAAATTTACTCAGGGTAAATTTAAATTTACTTGAGGGTACCTATGGAGTCATCTGAAACTTTTCCTTATTTTTCTCTTGTTTTATGAAAAAAATAAAGACTTTTGCTGTCGACTGTATATGCAATTTTTCCTCGACTTCATTAAAACTAATCTCCTCGTATCTAAGCAACAGGAGTCAAAGGGTTACCCATTATTCGGTTATATCCAGAAGCTATTCAATGCCAAGAGGTGTGTACTCGATTTATACTAATGACCTACCGTTGCAAATAAAACATTACCAAGTACGCATGTATGCATGGATCAAATTTATTTATGGGCATCTGCAAATGGTCTAAGTATAAACCCCAACAAATCAATGTTGGTTACTGATAGGAGCACCTGAAAATTTGATCGCGTATCAACCACCAATTCAAATTAATAGATCAAATATAGGTGTTGTTAGAATAGCTAAAAATTTTGGCGTAACTCTGAATAAAGAACTAAATTGATCGGCTCACGTTAAAATGAATTGTGGACAAACTTTGCTATGCTTCGAAATCTCTGGATGTCACAGTATTTTACACCAGCTAATATTCGAATGCTATTAGCGCAGACATATTTACTACCGACTCTTATGTGTATATGCGAGCTGTTTGCTAGTTGCAATCCAGTTAGTAGACGAAGACTGAATGTAACTCACAATACTATAGCACCACATATTTTTTTGGCATTAGTATAAATGGGAGAATATCGCATTTCGCCCGACTAATTTATAATGTCACATTTGACAATTTAATGAATTATCGGACTCTGCTGTTTCTATACAAATTAATATAAGTATAATCGACAGCCACCTTATTTGTATGAGAGATTAATTTTTTCTAGATCAAATAGAGGAAACAAGCTTCATTTCACAAAAATTAATTTTTTTGTTAATTTAGTTAAAATAAATGATTCAAAATTAATGTTAGTAACAATTGATGAGATTTATTCTTGTTGTATTGTTTAAAACAAATAAATAAATAAAATACATAAATAATAAACACCATTAAGATAAATATGATTTTTATTTATTTATTAATCACAGTACAATTACAAATTATATATTTAATTACTTCCGAGCTGAGAAATTTCGACAGACCAGAGTCTCTGACGGGAATCGAACCCACAACACTCACCCTAATAGTTGAACACATTTAAGATAAATAAATTGATTATACTGTGACAAAATTTTATTCCTCATAATTTCTATAAAATTGATTTATTCGATGAGATAAATATAATTCCTATGGTGAAAAGTTTTATATAACGAATATCGAATAAAATTCTAGTATCTAAATATATACGGCCGCCGTAGTCTAGGAGGCAGTGAGTTGAAATCTCATCGCCAACATGTTGAAAAAGAAATATGACAGAATCTCTTCTCTTGGCAACCTTCTCTTAGCAGTCTTCAAGCTGACGCTTAGATATTTACATAATAGTTGCCATGAACAATTGAGAAAATATTTCTGTCGTTTGGAGTTGACATTAAATTGTATTTCCAGCCGCTAATTGATAAAGTTGAAGCACATAAAATAGGTGGTGTAAAAAGCTAGGCCGAAACCCTGTCTAAAGTGTTGTAATATCCAATAAAGTAAGTATGTATAAAAGATAGATAGATATTCATACAAGCGTTATACGGCGAATGATACACTATTTTTATATGGTAACTAATTAATAGCATAGCACAAAAATTTAAATTAGTATTTCAAACTATGGTTGGTTGTTAGATGTAATATCAGTCAAAATTACACTCTTTTTAATATAGAAAGAATAAATTTGATACAGAAAATTAAAATTAAGTTAAAAGACATTCGCATTTATTCAATTTGATTTATTACAACTTATTTCAGCAAAATTTTGTCACCACTTTAGGTTTATTTTGAAACGCTAAAAATTTTCAATTTATTTACTTAAAGTCGCCGTAATCTTGTAGGGAGTGCGATGGCTTATTAGACGCAAGCATTGCTGCCAGATTTAACGATTTATCGTCATTTTGATTATTTTGAGCTCCAAAAATATTATATTGACAATTTATGTCCTTATTTTGACGATTTTTGGAAATTAAAAATTTACATCATGTTCTCTATTTTAGTACATTAAAAGCCACTTTAAGCTTTGTATATACTTTGCAATTGTTACTATTGGAAATTTATGTTAGTATAAGCAAGGAGTAAATTATTATATTTTTAAGTAACTTTCGAATACATGTGATGATTTTTCTGTATTTTATTCCTTTTAACCCCTTCAAAGCCAACAAATTACAACTCCTAAATAACCTCGTAGTTGAGAATAATTTATCACTTGTCATTGCAGACCATTTTAAAAATCTGAGCATAGCTTCTAATATTACCATCGGAAGAACAAAGGCAAGCGCCCTTATTTTGTTTCGTACAACCAACACTCAGGGGATCGAAGGCATTGTGTTTGAAACTATGAAAATATGTTATGTGAAGAAGGAAAGAGAGAACAGTGTTTATGGACACTAGGCTTGTATATATTTATACTAGAGTTGGGTTCTTTAGCTCTTTTGAGTGTTCGCTCTTTCTAGTTCAGCTCTCTGTAATGAACTAGTTCGTTCTTTTAGTTCAATAGTTCAGTACTTTTAAACAACTCCGCTCTCTTTCTCAATTTTATTTATATTTAAAATGATGTAAACAATACATATATACATTTAAAGGAATTAATGCATTCCGTGTATTTATATCAACTTATTGAATAAAATAAAAACAGTATATAGTATAGTATTTAACACATTTTCATTTTTATTAATTCATTTATGTGCTTGAAGCGCTTTTTAATCAAAATTACTTAACTAACTAATAATAACAACAAAACTTATCTAAATATATACATATATTTAAAAGGAAAAAAATAAATTGAAAAATAAAAAATGCAGCTTTTGAAAACCTTAATTTAATTATAGGGACATAAAAAACAAAAATAAAATAAATACAAAAAATAGAAACAAATAGTAATTCAGTCTATTGCAATCACATTTATTAATTTAATTAAAAAAACACATTTATAATATGTTTATATAATAATATAATATACATTGTATTTACATTTTTGATATAAAGTTAATAGTAACTTGGCTCACATGTTATTGTGTAAAAACCCAAGAGGGGAAACTTTATTTGGTTTGATGAGGGTCCTTCTTTCGTTTATTATTTGTCCTGTTGCTGAAAAAATACGCTCACATGGTACAGATGTGGCTACTATGCAAAGGCGTTTTAAAGCATACATGTACACCCTTGGATACAAATGCCTGCGTTCATTCCACCACGCAAGAGGGTCTTTCCTTCTTTCCAGGTGCTCCTCGTTTAGGTACTTATCGAATTCTCTTATTCCAGCAGCTATGTTATTGTCAGATTTTGTAAGTCGACTGAAGTTCATGTCGAATTTTTTCCAAATATTTTTTTGTGGAACTTCAGCAATACTTCCTTCCGTATCAGGTGTTTCAGTATTTGGTAGTCTAATTTGGCCGATTCTGTTGCGCAATAATTTCACAGCGTTTTCATAGGAGCTGTCATTTTTAAAACCTTATTTTTTAAATCTGGAATCTAGGATTGTGCTCTCTGCATATAAACTACTTCGTTCTAGTTCACCAAAACGATTAGTAATTTCTCTTTTCATCACGGAAATCAGTACTTTTATTTGACTTTTAGTTGCGTTAAAATCAGAAATTACACTTTCTAATAGATTACACAAAACTAAAACATTTGATAGGGTTACATTTTTTTCAGCTGAAATATCTTTCGTAACCTCATAAAATGGCTCGAGAACTGGTATTAGTTCGTCTAAAACCTCCCAATCTTGAAGTGCCAAAGATAAATCGGGTTTTGTGAGCGACAGGGTTGAAATTACAGCATCTTTTACGGCAACAATCCTGTTAAGCATGTCGTACGTAGAGTTCCATCGTGTTGGAACATCCTGCTTTAATTTTAGCTCTGGGAGTTTCATTTGCTTTTGAGATTCTCTTAGCTTTTTCAGACCTTGTGTGCTTTTATTGAAAAATTCTACTATTTTTTTCACTTTAGAAACAGTATCACTCACCTCCGCAAGTGCTAATTGCACGATCAGGTTTAATGAATGGGCAAAACAGCTAATTCCACTCCAATTTCCCATACGTATCGCTGCAGTAATATTTGCCGCATTATCGCTCACAATTGCCGTAATTTTATTTTCAATACCAAACTCTTGCACCTGTTTTTTTATAAAATTTTTTATGTCTGTCATCATATTTGTCGCATGCAATTAAATGTGATTTTAGTTGCATATCTTCGCTAATATAATGAGCAGTTATAGCCAAGTAGCTATCATTTGTTTTCGAAGTCCATCCATCGGTAGTTAAACAGACTGCTGTAGCAGATAATAGTTGAGATTTTACTTGGCTTAAGATATCTCCATAAACCGCTTCCATAATATTATTTGATATAGTTTTTCTTGTAGGAAGCGTGTATCCCGGACAATTTGAGACAAGTTCTATTAGCCGTTTGAATTCCGGTTCTTCTACAATTCGTAGAGCATGGTGTCCTTTGGCTATCATTTTCAACACTTGTCTATCGATTAGCTCAACAGTACGTACGGGTGGAGGCCTATGAAAATATTGTGTTATATTTTGTTGGGGTTGCTGAGGGAGCGTTGCACTTTGCCTGGATTGGAAGCTGGTAGAAGGTTGTACGTCTGGCATGTCTTCTTCAAGTACCTCTGGTGGGATTGTAGTCTGTCTTTCTTGATTTAATGGTGTAAGCGGATGTTTTGTTCTCATATGTCGAGAAAGATTCCCATGAGAACCCCCAGCAATGCTTAGGTTTATTTTGCAATATTTACACATTGCTCTATTACCTTCTTCTGCCGTGAAATGAGTCCATATTGCGCTAAATTTTCTTTTTTCAGCCATTTTTAAATATAAAAATTCACTTAGATCACTTTGATCATCCGACACTATACCAATATGAACTCTTTCGAATAACTAGTGCTTGATTCACCCATGTTGTCTATTTATATATGTGGCTCTCTTCCTGAGAAAAAAATGTTTATTACAAATAACTCTCATTTTGATTTTTTACCCTGATTCTGTAAGTCGAATGTTTTTTTCCAGAAAAAAACATGAAGAGAGCTATTGAGCAGTTTTTCATAATGGGTGAATGCTACAGAAAACTCTCAGTAAGAATAACATTTGTTTTGTGTGACGTCACACTTGTACGGTTAGTTGACCACATTCAACCCATTTTTCAATTGCAGCCCTTTTAGCACTCTTTTGACATTATTGCTATGACGAGAATAACATTTGTTTTGTGTGACGTTACACTTGTAGGGTAGGTAGCATGACCACATTCAACCCATTTTTCAATTGCGGCCCTTTTAGCACTGTTTTGGTATTATTGCTATGACAGAAATTTCCTACAATTTATTTCTTTGACAATTTACCTACCTGCTCTGAAAAATTTGAATACCCGGCAATAAATGAATGAAATCTAGTGTTTAGCGAGAATTTTGCAAATCCAGATTTTGAAATTGTACCCTTTTCCGATTATTGGCAAGATTTTTTGACCTACCAGTGTCGAAAAATTTGAATTTCTATCAAAAAGTTAAGTCAATGGATTGGCGGAAATTTTGATAATTGAATCGTTAAAAACAATAATATATACATAAAATATAAATATTAAGAAAAACATAAACATAAAAATATAAATTTAAATTTATTTATATACATATATATATAAATACATTTACAATCTCTTTTGTCTTATTTAAATTTTTTCAATCTTATAGATTTTTAGTTGACACTATTATTTATAAAAACATACTTATTAGCGTAACAGACCAGATTATCTTGTGAGAGTCAAACTCACAATCGTTACGCTATGCACTAACTTTCCATGGAGCCCACTTAGAAATTTTATTAAAAGAAATATATTATAAAATTTTTTTTAGCTATTATGTGCTATTACTTCTAATGTATAAAATTTGAATTATATTCAAGAAATTCAAAAGCAAAAAATTTTAATTTTAATACATTGTCAAAAATTACATATGTTTTTATAAAAGTATATTTAATAAGAATTTCTGTGGATATTTCTCGCCTAACCCTTCTTTGAGTTAAATTGAAAAAATATATTATTTTAATTTGCTTATTTTTTTATTTTTTGCAATTTTCGCGCTTTTGTAGGAAAAATGTTGCCATAAGTTATTTTATTAGTATGTGGTAACACCGCCAATGATGGCACTACCATTTAACACTACGATAAACAACAGAAAAGAACGAAATGAACGAATAAGAAACGAGAACAAGAGCCAACTGAACTACGGAGCTAAAAGAACTCATTAGTTCAGTTGTATGAATAGTTCAATTGAACTAATTCGTTCGTGAACTACACAACTCTCGTTGAATAGTTCAATTGAACTATATAGTTCGTTCGTGAACTACACACATGAGAACGATAAACAAAATAAAAGAACGAAATGAACGAATAAGAAACGAGAACAAGAGCCAACTGAACTACGGAGCTAAAAGAGCTCATTATTATGAGCGGCTCTTTTAGTTCAGTTGTGTGAATAGTTCAATTGAACTAGTTCGTTCGCGAACTACCCAACTCTAATTTATACCATAAGTAACATGAAAGGTCTCTGCAGGAAATGAGATCCACAGACGAATAGTCCGACTAAAAACGTATTTTTACTGTAATGCAGTGTGCGATCCACTGGCCAATTGAACACATACGGAAGTGGTGTCCGGTAAAGACGAGCGTTGCGTAGGAATATATGATTTTCGGAAACAGTCCCCTTACTTCTTTCGAGCAAAATCGTTTTGTCGAAGCGATAGAACAGTGAAACACAAATCACATACAACGATGCTCCAATGATTCAATGGAGTTGGATACACTACCGTCATTAACGAGCTACTACGGCCTCTCGTGTACACGATCGAAAAACCTCAAAATAGACGTTGAGACATGAGAGTTGTATTCTCGGTCGGTTACAAATGGTGTAAATAGTAAATAGAAACTGAAGGAACTGAAAAATGTGTCGGTTAAAGCCAACATTACACTGAATTTTCATTCTCAGAATGTCAAGAGCTTCTGACTCCTTAATATTTACACCACCTATAGATTAAGATGATTCACTACTATTGCTGCGCTTATGTGTCAATAAACAACACTACCATTGGGATAGATTGTTTAATCCTTAAACAATTTTTTCCTGAAAATTATATAAAATTTCTCCATTTTTTAAAAAAAAAAATAATAAATGAAGATGAATGACTCCAGCTTTTAATTTCTGGAAATTTTTTTTAAATGTTTTATTTTTAAACTCGGATATATACATACATATGTATACTGACTTTATATGTTTTACTACAATAGAAATAATTTTGGTTTTTAAAAACTTATAATTTATTTATTTATTTTTTGTGACGATTTTTTTGGCGATTTTAATAAACGTTTTGGACGATTTTTTCTCAAATATTTGACGATTTGGTGCTTCATTTATTTGGCAGCTATAGTCGCAAGGCCAAGGTTAAAACCCCACGTTAGACATCAAAACGAAAATATGAAAAAAAAATATTTCTTCTGAGACTTCCACTCAGCAGATTTCTGGCAAAAACTCTGAGAGCAAATAAAATTGCCATGAAAAGTTTCTCAAAAATCTGTCGTTCGAAAACGACCTTAAACTGTAGGTCCCGCCTCTCATGTATAAAATTAACACACACAACATAATTGCGGTGAGAAACTAGGTCCATACTCCTGACTGAAGGGTTGTAATGACCAATTATGTATGTATCAATATCAAATTTATATTTCATATAGAATATACAGTAAAGTATTTGGATAACTTTTGAAATTTATCTTGTTCCACTATTAAAACGCATTCAATTGCTTTGAATCGCCGTAGATAGGTTTCTCATCTAAAATATTTTTAATTTTTTTTTATTTTTTTGCTTTATCTCATATGTGTTGTATTGACTGAGAGACAATTATTTTTTTATCTTACAATTAATTGTTTGATAAATAGCATGCTGTCGATAACATTCGAATGTCTTTTATCATTATCAATCGTTCAGTATTTTATTAATCATCAATGCGCGAACACTTCTTAAAATATAAAGACAATAAATTTACAATATTTTTTATATTAATAACCACAATCTGTAGAATATAAACAATTATGAATTCCGAATGTGATGCAGATGATGACAACTTTAATGTTAAACGGTAATTTCTTTGTCATCTTTTGATATTCAAAATGAATACGCATTTAATGTCTCTTAAACAATATACTTCTAGTAAAACTAAAGAGAAGCCACCACTATGGGATTCTTTTCAAGATCCACCATCAAAACGAGCAACTGGTTCAGCTGCTAACTGGACCAAGTTGAGTGTAATTTTGAAACTCTTCAAAGCCTTTACATACTTGTTTGTATTTACTATTATGTTGATTGCAGCAATTTTGTCTAAAGTCTCATATACATTCATGGTTGCCCATGTTAAATCAAACACCACCGTAAAATTTTGCAATATTATTGGTTTGTAATGAAAATAAATACACAAATGCATACACAACATAAATTTCACTTGAAATATTTTTTGTTTTTTTTTTCAATTTTTCAAACTAGATAAGAAATCTGACTATTACGCAAAGTTGCCGACCAATGAACAAATAGCTTGGATTTGGGCCTTAATATTTGCCTTTGCTGCGCCGGAAGCTTTCACGTTTTTTCGTTCATTACGTATTTGTATATTCAAGGATGTCAAATCGCCTACGTGGCCAGAAGTATTATTGGTATGTGAACAAAAATTCTTGGTAAAAATTCATAACATATGTACCATATGCATTTCACATTCATATACACGAGATTTACTCTTTTCCAATAAATTATTGTATTTAAGTGTTGCAAAAAATTTTATGAAAAAAATGTAGGAGTATGAAAAATTTGTAAAGTACAATATATCGATGGCTTAATATAAAAAAGGCCTAACTCGATTTTTGGTTACTTTACAGTAGAAGGAAAAAACTTAATAAAATTCGTAAAATTTTAGTTACAACAAAAATTTTAATACAATTTTTAATAAGAAACAGCAACACATTTAATCTCTCATTTAAAAAATTTTTATTTTTTTTGTGCATCTGACATTTATCTACCAGAATGAACAAAAAACCTTTTTTTGAAAAAAAATTGAGTTAGACCTTTTTTATATTAAGCCATCGATATTCAATGTGTGTGAAGATAGATTTTCTAATATATTGCCCCAGACGCAAACCAAGTCAGTTAACAGAACTCTGTCAAACAGTTAATTTAAGACTGGGAAAGAAAAACAGAAAAAAATATTTAAAATCCTGCGTATAATAAGAAAAAAAAGCAAAAGTTGATCAAACAAGTCCTACAGTTAATCACTGTTACAAAAAATTGCGTAATAAGCAGATAATCACACATTTCCGAAATCTAATGTAATCTGATAAATAAATCAATATAGGGATAAATCAGGACTGAGTGGGCGGACAAAGTAAATTGTTTTTAAAGCATGTTACGCCCCTTTGACTAAATCAATCGCCAGAACCCTTAACAGAGGGAGTTTTTATAGTAGATTATGAAATTTTCCTATTTTAAAATATGATTCTAAAATCTCGGAAAATGCTCAGTCCTGTTTTCCCACAAAATGACATTTAGCGGATTTTAAAACCTGAAATAACAGAGCTCTGTTAACTGACTTGGTTTTCGTCTGGGGAGATAGATTTCAAAATCTATCTTCATACTTACACATATATGTACATATATTCACACATTTATGTAAATATCAGATTACAAACAATTTATATATATTTATGATTAATACCACCCAAGAAAAGTTTTTCCGCCCGTTTGTGATGTTCCCATATACTTATGTATGTTTAACAAATTTGCGCCTAGGTTGATAAAGATAGTAAATGTAACTTTTACGAACCATAGATAACATTTATGAATATTGCATTAGGTCGGTTACCTATTACATACATATAGCAAGCATCAAATAAATATAAACACCCCATTTTATTGATAAATATTAAAATTTTATTAATAAATTTTAATAGTAACATATAAAAAACAATGTTACATTGTTATGAATATAATCCAAACGTTATTCAAATAATGTGAAGTGTTTGCTTTCATTTGACACTCACTGTATATTAAACTGAATCATTCTATATCAATAGCTCTCACAGAACCATGGCTGTATGAATATAAATCCAGTCTAAAAATATGGAGTTAATACAGCTTTTTATTAGGCCTTCTATAAACTTAGCTCAAACGTTAATATTAATAACACGACAATTCAATTCAAGAAGTACATTTTTTATTGCCGAAATAACAGACATGCACTAGTAGCACGAACTAAAGCAACTGACTTAATATTTTAACATTTGCATGGCAATCTTGTGAAAAACAAATCTGAGAATTTTTAAAATTTGCTACTTCAATTCTTTAAGGTCCTATTAATTTATTAAAAATAATTATTAAAAAAATCTTTTTAGTTCAAAAAAGAAAAAAATAAAATGTTTCAAATGTTTCATCTTAACAATTAATGGAATATCCTATATTTTGTAAATTCATCTGCCAGGCATTGGAGTTATCATTAAGTTATCAATTTCGCTTTTGAAATATTTTCGCATGCTACTTTTAATTCGGAAAAAAGTTTTGGTTGATTTTTATCCATCCACAGTCACATAGATTCTCTGTTGGACTTAGGACGGACAACTAGGCTGGCCATTTAAATGTATTAATAAATTGTATATAATATAATACGTATATAATATGCTTTGGATTATTATCGTGTCGAAAAATTCACAAAGGAGGCATTTCATGTTGTCGCCGTAGTCTAGCAGTTAGAGTGTTGGCTTATTAGAGGCCAGGGCTCAAATCCAAGGTCAGACATCAAAACGAAAATATGAAAAAATATTTCTTCGGTGATTTCCTCTCAGCAGATTTCTGGCAAAAACTCTGAGAGCAAATAAAATGCCATAAAAAGTTTCTCAAAAATCTGTCGTTCGGAGTCGACTTTAAACTGTAGGTCCCGCCTCTCATGCATAATAATTAACGTACACAGCATAAGTGATGTGCGAAACTAGGTCCATAATCTTGACTGAAGGTTGGTAATGTAGGCATTTAATTTGGCATAACAGTTTTAAAAATATTTTTGAGAGGTAGAGCTTCATAGTTTTACTATTTTTATACAGATTCCATTGAGTGAAAAACACTCTCGCACCATTGCATTCCCACCAGCAAGGTTAACATTTCCTCTACAATTTCTTTAGTTATTATTTCAAGTTAAATTTAAATATCCACCCTCAACAACCCAGTGTAGATGTATGTTCGCAAATTCTGATCTCGCTTTACGATTGTTATGAGAAATAAATGGATTTTGCTACTTTACTGGAGTGTGGTTATGTCCTTAATGCCCTATCCTTCACTTTTCTTTCTGCTGTATTTAAATCTAATTTCTGGTCAATATTTTGTAACGAAACAAAAGAGTATTTTTTGGTGAACCAGCATTTTACGTGATGTTCCATTACTGTGAACAGTTTCAACTGAACTAGTTGATAAGAAATTTTTTAATAACACGACGAATAACTGATTTGGGTATGTTGAATATCAATCAACCGTACAGAGAACCTGTAGGACAACATTCATAGAAAACAAAACGTGATTACAAAGAAAATTTTCTCCTCCAGAATAAAAAACATTTCAGAGAGCGAAATTAATAAATTAATAGCTCCAATGCCTCATGGATGAGCTGCTGGTTTGCAAAATATAGGATATTCCATTAAGAGATGTAAGAATATAAAAAATTTAAATGTGTTCCTTTAGTTTTTGCCACCTAAACTTTATTTTATTTTTCTTTTTCTTTTATTTTCTTCGAACTTAAAAATTTTTTCAATTATTATTTTTAAATAAATTAATAGGACCTTAAAGATTTGAAACAGTTAGCTGGTTTAAATTCTCAGGTTTTTTATCACAAAATTGCAATGGAAATGTTAAAATATTAAGTGGCATTATTACAACTTGCCGTTAACTAAAGGGAGGATTTTAACGGGCAGATAAATTGTTTTTCATTATTATAAGTGGACAATAATATAATAACTTAATGTTAAGTTTATGTTTAAACTTGCCATATTATGTATTATTATCAATGTATCAACTTCAAATATAAATAAAATGAGCAAATACAACAAAAAAGAAGCCCGTCGTTGCCACTGCGTTTAAAAAAAAACTTTTTTAATTGAGCAGTGTTATAGACATTGCTTCGGCACTGCCATATTTTTGAAAGTGTTAACTTTATTTTATCTGTACGTTGTAATAACGGAAATAAGTTAAAGAAGACTTTAAAGTTCACTTTAGCTAAAGTTACCTTTAACTAAGCCCAATTTTAACGGAATTTTTTAATAATGGCCCTAAGCCGGTTGTTGTGGCTTGTGCCACTAGTGCACATACACAGGTATATACTGGAAACAGAGTTCAAAGTGTTGCTAATGACAGTACGCAAGTTTCATTCTGTTTTATTACTTATTATTTCACACAGTTTAAAAAATTATTTTGACTTTATGTTTGACTAGAAAATCGTAAACCAACTTTGAAGTTGGAGCCATACACGTTACAATTAGAGTGGTAGAGATTCCAAAAAGTCATATCAAAATACAGAAACAGAAACGCTAAATTACTAATTTTCATTCAATGATATCAAAATTTTTTTTTAATTTATTAGTTACAATACAATTACATATTATATTTTAATTTTATTATATTTTAATAATAATTATATACGAGCAGAGTAACTTGCCCATATGGTCGGTGTAGTGTCACAGACCAGAGTCTCTGGTAGGAATCGAACCCACGATCCTCAAGCTAATAAAAAGCACACTACTCACTAGACAACCAGGGCACCCATCAAAAAAATAAATATACATAATATACTTCGCAAAAATCAAAAACAGGTTTTCAAGGGTATGATTAGCACTGTCTGATGCCGCATCAAGATTTCCAAAAAAAAAATGAACTTGCAACGAAACATTCGCCATGTTATTGCACTTATAGATTAGCCAATTCTGAGGTCGGATACTGGGCACCAAAAATCTTTAGAAATATAAAACAATTTGGAAGAAAATATTTAGATTTTCTACAAAACTCCTCAAAATGCATCGCATTTAAATCTAATCGACGTTATTATATCCTACATTTTGGTTAACAAAGTTCTGAGTAAAAATATCAGTGCGAATGAGTACAGTCAACGCAATCAGGATACATTCATATGATTCTATTTGAGTAAATTCGATGCTAAAAGTTGCCTTTTGTATAAATTATATCGAACAAGTAGAGTCATGTGAAGTCATGTCAATTTCGTTTGATTTCAAATACTAGATTACAGCCAAGAATTGCTTCATCGTCCGACCTGCTCTCTGGATTCAGCCACGGGTAACAATTTCCTGTATTCATTTACGCGTAATAGTGAAGATGTTTAATGCGAATACAGAATACTGCAACTAGTTGAGAGTTAATTGGCAAAGTATCAACAAACTTTTTAATAAGCTTTCATTTCTAGCAATTATATGACAGCTAATTGTACTACTGAGAATATCATCTCTTGGTAGAATTTTGAAGCAAGACCTTTAAGTAGTCTAAACAATTATTTAACAAAATGGGTTCAGTGTCTTATAAGTAACAACGTAATATACAAAAACAAAAATTAAATTAAAAAACGAAAACCTTGGAAACTAACAAATGATTTACCAATATTATTGAAGTTTTGTATTTTCAATTATCGGATTAGAAAGCAACAATATATCAAAATTTTTTCATGCAACAGGCGAAAACTGCATAATAACAACTATCTACGAACTACTGTTGAATACAAACACAAGTTTACTGAATCATAATTGAATTTATTGCATGGACATGACTTCATTTCAGTAGACATGAACAACACAATTCCTTTCATAATGTAAAGGCTTTGTGAATGTCAACAGAAATCATATACATACGAGTACATATTCATATTGCATTCGCTTTCGATTACTTTTATATACTGTCACGTCTTTATTCCACAAAATTGATAAGTATTAAAACACAGGCAACTTGATTGACTTCAGAATACAAAGTGATAGATATTTTATTTCTCATTTTATTCTGTACATTCATTTTGGGATAATTACATTAATGTAGGAAGTTGCTTAGTTTTTTTATTTAAGTTCATTTAACCCTTTAATACACTACAATACCCCCTACTTAATGTATTTCAACCCCTTAGTTCTTATTTTTAGGTCTTAAATTATATCTTTCAGAGCGTGGAACAGATTCTTTATTTACGTCTGTTTGTACATTATTTTCAATCAAATTATCATCCTCGTTAACATTATTGTGTTAATTTCAATTAAATTATTATTTTCAACTTTTTCTCGAATATTTAATTTTTGCAAAGGATCTGTTAACACACTTGAATTTTTAGTATCGTCAAATTCCTTAAAACATAAAGTTATTTGATTTGCGTGCCTTTTCCAAACAGCGCTATTAGAAGTTTTAACAATGTAAGATTATCGACCAACACGTTTTACTATTTTTGCTTGGATCCATGAAACTTTCTCTGGCTTAGTATAATCTTTTACCATAACAGTGTCATTAATATCAAATGTACTTTTCTTCGATTCATTATAATACTTCTTCTGATTTGCTTGTTGTTTTTCTACATGATTACTAATAGCAATTTTATTTTGACATTTGACGTTTCGTTTTTCATTTAACAGATCTAGTCTACATCTCCATTTTCACCTATTGAACATTTATATAAGCTGGGGAATCACATGTAGTCCCATGAATCGTATTACGGTAATCTAATAAAAATCTATTTAAAACGTTGTCAAATTCTGATAATGGTGCGTTACGTAAATCGTTAGTATAATTCGCGAAGACGCTAAGTCCACTTTTTTCCAAAATTGAGATTTTGATGCAAAGCGATAACACTATACAAAATATATATTTTACGACAACAAAAAATGTCAGTATGTAGTTTAAAGTTGTTGTAATTTTGTGGTTTGCAAAAACGCTAAGTCTACAAAACTACGAAAAATATTAACAGCACGTGCTAACTTCACTAATATTAATTATTAATTATTCTTAATTTTTGATGTAGGTCATTTAAAGAGAGCTATTTTGTAAAAATAATTGCGTTTAAAAAGTTTACAAATTTTAAAAACTGAAGAAGCCGCAATGTTTTTTGTGTCTACTGTAAAATTTGAAAAAATGGACTTAACACATTTGCGAATGAGACTAACGAAATTCTTCTTTAAAGCTAATTTAACTGTTTTTACAGAATTTTCCGCATGTCCATTTGTAGCAGGGTGGGCCACCGCTGTGAATAATTTAAATTCTTTTGATATAAACGCAATAACATTATCGGAAACAATTATTTTCGGTATGCCATACCGCGAAAACATCTCCCTCAGTACTGACACAACTGCTCGACTTGTCGTATTAGTGCCCATATCTACACAATCTACTCACTTACTTGTGCTATCAACGATTATTAAACACCAACGATTTAAAAATGGCTCAAAAAATCTATATGAATGCGTGACCGTACCTCATCCGACCTTTTCCATGTAATAAGTTCTTGCAAGGCGAATTCATAGTAGGTGACCTTATCTCTACAACAAGTACAACAATGCAAAAAAAACAGGCATTTTGTTTTTGTAAAATATCTTTCGATTGTCAGAAACAGCTGACTGAAGAATGACGATGGGAAGAAAAATGTTAAAAAATTTTATAAAAATGATTAAAGCATAACCATGGGAAGAAAAATGTTGATTAAAGAATGCCGATGGGAAGAAAAATGTTAAAAGAAAAAGAAGAAAAATATACAAACTTCTGACACAATAAGAAAAAACGAAATTGATTATCAAAACAAAATACACAAAAAACAGCAAAATTTTGACAATCGAAATGATATCAGCTGTTTAGATACTCCCACCTATTATATGAATTCGTCTTGAGTTCTTGTTTCGGTGGTGAGAGAGTAAACATAACTCGCACTTTTTTACGACATCTTCATAGATTTGGCCACTAACAGCACTCGTGGCTTTCATTTTAATTATACCCATATGGGAAATATGCAAATAGCAGGAACTATTATACGGTATCCCCAAAACGAACAGTTATTTTCTTCGCAAATTCTGCGTCTTCACATGTTTTTGGCCAACCGTCAACTATAAATGTTTTAACCTTTTGCAATAAAGCATTTTTTCCTGTCTCTTTTCTATAATAGCCTCAAAATTAAGTAGTATATGAAACATTTGATTTTCGTGAGAGATAATCCGCTACATTATCTTTTGAAGGTACACTTTCCACATCAAACTGATAGCCCGTCAGTGTTAACGCAATGCGTTGTACACGGTTTGATGTCATAACCGGAATACCCTTCTTAGGACAAAAAATATACTTTAGTGGTTTATTATTTGTCACCAAAGTGAATTTTCTGCCAAACAGATATTGTTGAAATTTAGTCACACCAAATTGAATAGAAAGTGCTTCTCTATCAACTTGAGCGTATTTACGTTCACTTAATGATCGAGAAGCAAACTCAAATGGCTTTTCTGTACCCTTCTCATCTACTTGGGATAAAATCGCCCCTACTCCTATAGGACTAGCATCCACCGTTAATTTAGTTAGTCAAGTGTTGATTAAAATGAGCTAAACAAAGTTCTGATGCTAGGGCCTTCTTTATTTTTTCCAATCTACGAGAACAATCTTGAGACCAAACAAATTTGTAATTATCTCAACAATTTATATAATGGACCGCACACTGTGAACATATCTGGTAGAAACCGTCTATAAAAATTAATCATTCCCAACAGGGTCTGAAGTTCCTTTACGTTTGTTGGTTGCCTTAAATAATTTATCTCTTTAACTTTCTGAGAATCCATATGTAATCCTTTTTTATCTATAACATGTCCTAAGTATTTTATTTGTTTACACAAAAATTCACATTTTAGTCTAGATAATTTAAAACGAGCATTAAACAACACAGAAACACATTTTTGAAAAATGGCTGGGGAGGAAGCCAATCCATAAATTAAACGAGTATACTAAAATAAACCTTTTGAATTTGGATTGGTAGTAAACTTACGGGAAGCTTCATCCAATTCTATCTGTTAATAAGCTGTGCTTAAATCTAACTTTGTAAATTATTGACCACCTTGAAGCTTTGCAAACATTTCCTTAATGCGGGGAAAAGGATACCTTTCTATATTTAATTGTGGATCTAAAGCTACCTTAAAATCTCCGCAAATGCGGACACGGTCATTTCCAGCCCCATTACGGACTTATCACGTATCGCCGTCTCCAGAGTTCACCAAACTCGCACTTGGTAGCCAACGCTCTCTCTCGAACAGCCCAATCATTAACTGAATTGGTTTGTGTCTTGGTAGCATTATAAAATTTAAATCGTTCTGCAAGTGCCAATGATGGTGGTTTGAAATCAGATTTCATCGCGGCAATGCAGGCTTCGAAAGTTGTATTGCTAGCATCAATTTGAGCTGGACTCAGCAAATTCTCCAGTAACGTATAAGCATCCTGCGACAAAGACGTCAGCATTATGGCTTTTTTCTAATGCTATCGGTTACGCCATTCTCAATAAAAACTGGAACAATTGCTTTTCGAAAACGGCCCATTGATTCCTTTCAGGATCAAAACGCGGAACATTGATTTGGTCACTCCAATTTGCTGGTGAAGCCACCATGATCATTTAGCGCCATTCCTTATTAAAAAGAACTTAAATTTTTACATAACTTTATATACATATTTGTTTTCTCGTCGCCAAATTGTCACGTCTTTATTCCACAAAATTCATAAGTATTAAAACACACGTAACTTGATTGACTTCAGAATACAAAGTGATAGATATTTTTTTCTTCTTTTATTCTATACATTCATTTTGGGATAATTACAGTAATGTAGGAAGTTGCTTAGTTTTTTTTTATTTTAGTTCATTTAACCCTTTAATACACTACATATGTATACAAAATGTAAAAAGTTTTATTTTTTTAAACAAATTGAATTAAATGAATGTATCTTTAAATTTCCAGGTGGTAACATTTGAATTGTTTCATGTAGTTGGTTTGGGAATTTTGACGTTTTATGTTTTTCCCCAAATGGATTCGATACGAGTGTTGATTTTGTGCAGCAGTGTTTGCTTTGTACCTGCTTTACTCAGTAAGTATTTTATTACTACTAATTATAATACAGAATAATGACGGTAATATACATAACTAATTAAAATGGACACAGTTCACTTATACAAATTATTCAGTTTGGAATACACCAAATCCGAAATTTTTTGACAGAATCGTATCAGGTTTTACATAGAAATCGCTAATTACACTACGCGAAAAAATAAAAAAAATTGAAATACACCCAGCTAATGACATAGTGTAAGCTGTGAGTTATGCTGAGTAGAACTCAAAAATATTTTTTTTATATTTTTTTGGACTTTACTCACAAATTTATTAATTACACAAACATTTCTGAACCGATGTCCAAAATTTAAACCTTATTAGTAAGGAGAGAGAAATAATAATATTTGCAAAAAACATAAATATTAGCCGACTTCTGATACTGAAATTAACACATTTTGCGATAAACACTCAAGATCCATCAAAACTTTTGAAAATTTTTGAACTGAAAGTTCATTTGATAAGATGACATACACTGCGGTTCATCAGGATAGAACCAACACATTTTAAAGAAAAAAAACCCTATAAATTGCAAATAAAGATAGAATAAAAAATTTAGTTTTGCAGAAAACTAGTTGATATTGTAAATGATAATTTAAACATAAAAAATAGTATAAAAATGAATTATAATGGTACTTTTCCACTTTCTTTGTAGTCAAGTATAAAATTTTTCATTTATTTTTTGGTTCAACAGAATAGAAGCACGTGCATTTTTAACTTAAATTAGTAGGTGATTGTAATAAAGCTTTATAAAAACCAAATAAAATTAAAACTACAGTTTTTGACTGCAGTTAGCTAAATCAATATGGGAAGAAAGAGCTCTTTAAATTCGTCTAAAATGGTAAAAATTGATTTTTACCATTTTGAAAACTATTCTTATCGCGAAATCGATAGAAAAATCGGACAAAGTCGTGTTGTGGTAATAATTTACATAAAACATCGTAAAAAATATAATAAAAATTACAAAGAAGGTACTTAGACAGCTCTAACACCACAGAACAAGCGAAATATTCTTCGAATTACCTCAAATTCAGCCCATTCTACATCTAAAATTAAGCATTTAGTAGGAGTTAAAGCAAGTAAATCAACAGTTCGTCGCGCTATTTTAAGCAGTGAACATTTACAACTCCGAAAACTAAAGAAAAAACCTCCATTAAATGCAATCCGTCAACAACAGCGCCCTCAGTTTGCCAAAGATCATATGGCATGGGATGTTCAAAGACAATTAAGCGATAACGATTGGCGTAATTTTATCTGATGAAATGTATTTAATTTGGATGGCCCCGATTTGACTGACAAAGACGACTGCTATGCTATTTAAATAATAACTACGGTAATTTTTATCCGATTTGATCAAACCATGTGTCAATCTCTTCACAAAATAATGCACTTTCGGAATGTCATCACTTATTTTACCTTTTTTAATTACATTTTGTAATTAAGAATAGCTTAACTCGAAAAACTGAGAAAAATAATCATATTTTCCCAGTTTACCCGATCAAAACTCATAACATGTAAGTTTGAACCATACGTTTATGTATACCATTTTAAAGGCTCATCTCTTCCCGTTTCAAAAAACCTTGGGTTTTGATTTGATATTTGGGTAATCAATAATTTTGTGTGAAAAGATCAAAAATTCCGTTTTTGTCAAATAAAACAAGTTTGGAGGGTTGGAGAAATATAAAAAAAGAAATATTTTTGGGTTCTACTCAACTAACTGAATAACTTAGACTTGGTAGTTAGTCGGGTGTATTCAATTATTTGTATTTTGCCACATAGTGTAATTTTTTCTTTAATTTTACTATAATAAAGGAGTTAAATTGACGAAATTTAGTAAATTTACCGAATTTTCTTCAATTCTACTAAATTATATTTAAATTACCAAAAAAAAATATTCAATATGTTTAAAAAATTACTAATTTTTTGTTATTTTTATTATAGCAGATTTATTTAATTTTAGTTAAATTTTAGTTAATTCAGCAAAATTTTATTTAAATTAACAAAACATTTATTAATTTTAACAAAATTTTATTCAAATCAACAGGTTCTAATTAAATACATTTTATATATAAAACTTATTTCGTTAATTTAAAGAAAAATCTTTATTTTTAATAAAATTTTTGTAGATTTGTAGAAAACTTGTATAGACTTGAACAAAAAATCCATAGATTTGAATATATTTTTCGTTTTATTCAGGAAAATAATATAAAATTTATTTCGTTTTAATTGTTGTTTGTTGCTTTACCCTTAAAGATATTAAACGTTTTATTCGCTCTAATTAAACAGTTTTTTTATACCGCAATTTCAGATATTTTATTGGGAACTCACAAACATTGGAAATCAATTGCTGTCTATACCATAAGTATTTTAGCATTAATTGCACAAACAACTGCATTCGTATTGTGGCCAGCCATCGATGATTCATTGCATGTACAAATATTGATAATTCCATTGATGCTGATATCGTTCCGTTGGTGGGAGAATTATATCAATTCGTATTCGAGTATTGGTTTGTATTAACACAAAATACAATAAAAACGTCTAAAACGATATCGCATTATCAAGTATCATTTTTCAACTACAGTATGGCAGAATGAAAATTTTTAATGCATTTAAGTTAATATTTATAATAAATTAATTCATTTTCTTTTTAATTCAGCTGTAAATTATATCAATCATAAATATTAAATTTTACAGAATTTTATTTAAAAGAAAATTAAAATTAAAAAAAAAGTTCGACCACACCCTTTGCACTGACTTTGTTCAATCGGGGTTTTCAATTAAATTTCGCCACCAATTTCTCACTTCATGTGTTTATTTTATTCTTACGTTTGTTTGATTTTCTACTCAATTGGAATCTTTTTATTTTCAGCCAACTTGATAAAAATGGTACGACGAACAAAGTCTCGATACCATACGTATTTGTATTTATCGCCAATAAAAATGGTCGTATTTGCTTTAATTGCATTCAGCTTTCATGGTGAGCCCCTAAATGATTATTTTTTAATGTTTACTGAAGCATGGAAACCACATGAAATTTTAGTTAAAAGGGTAAGTAAGATACAAACCATTAAAAAATTCACAGAGAATCACAGAATCGTGCTTACATTCATTTATTCAATACTTATTTCGTACAAATAGGATAAATAAAGTGAATCAACATATACATATGTACCACAAACCGTGAATCGTACAGAAAGAATAAATAAAATGAATCGATATGAACGAGAAACCAACAAAAGAAAAATGGAAAAAATACGTTAAGAGTTGATTTTAGTAAATTGAACAAAAAATTATCTGACTTCAGTGCATAATTGTTTTTGACGAAAACTGTTGCCAAAAAAAATACTAATGATGTAAACATTTTTTAGAACGGCATAATTTAAAAACAAATTAATTAAACTTTAGTATTTATGGTATGCCGATATTATTTCTATTTCTAAATATTTAATACACAACAAATATACAGTAGCGAGAAAAAAATACAACTCAATGCCATATTATATTCAACATTGTGTCTTGTCTTATTTACAGAATGGCAACTGGCAATTCATATTTGGGTGAATATTTTTGTTTTGGGGGCCGACGAATGTAATTTAACCCATCGTCGTTCCTCAAATCTTTGGCCCACTGCTCTTTTGACCGACTAGCAAAGTCAAGCCGTTTTTTTTTTCATAATAACCTTACTTATAAGTGGTTTTTTGGCTGGTCTTCTAGCTAATAAATTTGCCTCTCTTAATCGGTTTCTGGCTGTGTGGATGCCAATAGAAACCCTTAATTGCTCGTTTGCATAATTACTAACATCTACTGCCGTTTTCCGAGGGTCAACTTTTACTATTTTTACCATTTGACGGTCTTGGCGGGCAGTAGATTGACGAGGTCGACCACTTTCTGGCTTACTTTCCACGTTATTTGTTTGACGATGTCGCGATGAACTCCGACAAACCGCTGATTTGTTAATATTGATATTATTAAATAGATGAGCAACTTCATTTATTGATTTCCCTTCTTCCAAAGCCCTTATAATGGCAAATTTGCTATCTGCTGACAGCTGTTTCTAATTTAAAATTCACAATTTGCAAATTTTTAATTAAACTTTTATTTTAATTACTCTGGTTGACCTACTTTTATCTTTAACACATTGCGTTGCACTTTTTTTCTCGCTAAATTTGTTCACTTTTTTATAAATCTAAAAAAATTAAGTAAAAAGAGAAGATAACAACGCTTACTGACGTTTTTAAAAAAAACTTAAAAATCAACGAATAAAAAAACAAAAGTGGAGTGGAATTGGATACCGTTATAAGTTTCGAGTCTCGATTGAATATCATATAGCATAGAGTTGAATTTTTTCTCGCTAGTGTATTTCTGGTCAGTGATAATAAACAAGCTAAACATCGCTAAGATAGTGCTGAAAAAATATTACGATTGGTAAGGTCCGGAGAGCCTTGCTTGAATGATAACACACCAATTGTTAATAGTTAACCGTTAATTATTTTAGTATTTAGAAACCAAACAATGTTGTATCGAATTAAAATTAGAGGAAACGAATAAATTACGAAACAAAAACTGCCTATTTGTAGAGCGCGCGTGTACTAGTTGAGTCATTATATGAAGTATTAATTTGTTGATTGACGTGGGGGTCTCCGGTGGCCGACATTCGACTTGGTTATTACTTCATGAAAAATATACATATTATCAGTGCATGTTGCGATGAGTCATATTAAAGCACTTTATGGAAAGAAAATGGGAATTACCGCTGTCGCAACGAGATTTAGTTTAGAATACGTGTACTTGTAAAATGAGACAACTACAGTACCCGGAGGTCAATTAACCTATTGTACAAAACGTCCTTAAGATGGAAGTATAGTGGAGGGGATAGGAAAAAGTAGAGGAAGTAGGAAAGGGAGAAGAGGAAGCGGAGGAATTACACATACCAAACAAACACACAAGGGAGAGCGCGACTACACTAATGAAGCCCTAGTACTTCTCAACCAGCTCAAGTCTTGATGTCGGCTTTTGACACAAAATTCAAACACTCAAAGAAGCCCCTGCCAAGGGTCGTCAACCTCAACCTACTGAGGGCTGGGCAGTTACAGAGGAGGTGCTCGATAGTCTCCAACTCCTCCTCATCGTAACGTACCCAGATCCTTGTCAGCGACCTAATCTCGCAGTGCCCAGTAATAAACACGATAGCTAACCTTAAACTGGCCTTATCCAAGCCTAGCAGCCAACCTGTTCTTACACTGTCTATAGCAGGCCGTAGACACCTAGAAACATAACAACACTATCCATTCCCCAACGCCTCTACTCTTCCCCCCTTAGCCATCCATTGAAGAGGCCGTAGAGGGGGCAGATTGGGGGATTAGAACCAACTATTAAATCGCCCTCAGAAAGCGAACCTAACCCAGCGAGAGCATCCGCCGAGTATTTCACTATGACCCGAAATGCAGCATAGACGGATTCGGTCTGGTCCAAAAGTTCATAAAGATTCCTTGCACTCGCGAACGAGCTGTGATATGTACCAGACCGACGCAATGACCGCCACAACATTATGTCACCTATTTTTAGTGGAATTCAACGTATTACGTTCCATAATGCATGAGGTATAGCGTGTACATTCTTCGCCATTTCCGCATAAAGGTAATCACCTTGATTTTGACTGGTGGTAGATCACTTAATTTCTTTAATGGAGCTATTTTTAAGAAATTGATAAGAACGGTTTCCAGTCATAGAGCCATGTTTCTTTTCTTTTCAAATTTCTCCAAAAGCAGTCGTTTAAGTGAAAATTCACAAAACGTACAAATTTGAGATAACAAGTGTAGGATAGCTTTTTTTAGAAAACTTTAATGTAATTTTTCAATTTAATCGAAAATACAGATCAAAATGGTTCCCTTGAAATTATTTATAAACAATTTCATCAATTAACTGAGGAGTTGTCGAAAACTATAATTGTTTTTTTTATTATTATTATCGGGCTATAAGTACAGATATATGTATGAAACTACGACATATTTTCATTGAAAACCAGTTCATTCCTAAAATAAGGAAAACTAACTTCTGGAACAATGAAGTCGCCGTAGGCTAGTAGGTAGTGTGTTGTCTTATTAGACGTAAGGCAGCGGTTCAAACCCCAGGCCAGACATCATAATGAAATTTGGGAAAATATTTCTTCGGCGAGCAGATTTCAGACAAAAACTCTGAAAGTAAATAAAAATTGCCATGAAAAGTCTCTCAAAAATTTGTCGTTCGGAATCGACTTTAAACTGTAGGTCTCACCACCATAGTTACCAGATAAATGAAGCATCAAATCGTCAAATCGATGATAAAAAATATAGCAAGACTGCTATACTATTCGGTAATTTTTTCCGATTTGATCAATGCCAATCTCTTCACAAGATAATGCATTTTCAGAATGTCATCACTTATGTTATATTTTTTAAATAAATTTTGCAATTAAGAATGGCTAAACTTGAAAAAAAAAGAATGAATTGTATTTTCCAAGTTTACCCGATCAAAACTCATAACATGTGAGTTTGAACCATATGTTTATGTATACCATTTTAAAGGCTCATCTGTTCCCTTTTCAAAAATAAACTTGGATTTTGAAAATAGGTTAAAAAAATTTTTAGGTAATCAATAATATTGAGTGAAAACATCAAAAATACCGTTTTTATCAAAAAAAAACAAGTTTGGAGGGTTCAAGAAATATAAAAAACAATATTTTTGACTTCTACTCAACAAAACTCACAAACTACACTATGTCATTAGCTGGGTGTATTTCGACTGTCGCACCATGTAATTAAATGGAAGTAATTCAATGCTTTAATTTCATTCATTTTCATCACTAAATGCAGGCTTTTAAAACAATACTCTTTTTTTGATTTTCTCAATTATTCTTTTACTTTAATCAGAAAAACAAATGCTTAGAATTTTAGTTCATAATACAGAAAATTCCTACACAAACAATTGTTCAAAAGTTACAAAACACATAGCTCTGCACTTAAAGTTAAACAATTTTTCTTCAGTTCATTTCTTAATTTTTTCTTTGACTTCAGGTAAAAGGATATTTCAAATGCTTCTATTATTGCTTTTAATCGTTAGCAAAAAAAGTTCTGTTTTTTTTTCAATTTTTAAAAAACAACTGATTCTATGATTTTACAAACTATTGGAAACAAAAACGTAAAGGTAAAGTTTGGTAAAGAGATATAATTCAACCATGAACGTTCCGTTTTACCCAAATGTCAACACAAGAACACTTTTTGGCATAAATGGAAGTCCCTGATCAGAACAAATGTATTAAATTACAATACAATTACAAAATAATATTTTAATTATGTACGAGCTGAGTAACTTTGACAATATGCTATGTGTAATATCACAGACCAGAGTCTCTGGTGGGAATCGAACCCACGACCCTCACGCTAATAGTCTAGCACACTACCCACTATACTATCAGGGCGCCCTAAAACGAAATAATAAATTTTATTAAAATGACATAAATTCGGTCGCATAATACAGCCAATGAAGAAAATATATGGTATATATTTTTTTCTAAAAATCTCTTTGAATTTAAAGCTAATTTATAAGTTTATATATATTTTATATTGAGTAAGAGAAACAAAAAATGAAAGTAAAAAATTTTCAGAGTTTGTTTATTTTTATTAAATATTTAGCTATTTATTATCTTTTTGGCAATACTGGTTTAAACAGCTCACGCACGTTTCGTGTTTTGTTTCACTGTCAAACATCTTCAGTTTGGTCTATAATTTAACCATGAATCGTCTTACAAACGAACAACGCTTGCAAATCATTGAATTTTATTATCAAAATGCGTGCTCTGTTAAGAAAGTTCATCGCGCGCTTTTTCCATTTTATGGTCAGTTTAATCGACCCACTGAAGCGGCTATTCGGGCTATTGTGTCTAAAGTTCGCACCAAATTTACATTGTTGGACATTAAACCACCAACACGCTTACGTAGAGTGCGAACTGAAGAAAATATCGCAGCTGTATCGGCCAGTGTTAATGATGACCATCAATTATCGATTCGTCGCTGTTCGCAGCAATTGGGCTTCTGTTACTCAACAACGTGGAAAATTTTGCGGAAGGATTTAGGTGTGAAGCCTTTCAAAATACAGCTGGTGCAAGAATTGAAGCCGAACAACCTACCGCAACGCAGAATTTTTTGTGAATGGGCTCTTGGAAAGTTGGCCGAAGATCCACTTCTTTATCGAAAAATTGTGTTCAGCGACGAAGCTCATTTTTGGCTCAATGGATACGTAAATAAGCAGAATTGTCGATTTTGGAGTGAAGATCAGCCAGAAGCATTGCAAAAGCTACCAATGCATCCAGAAAAAGTCATAGTTTGGTGCGGTTTATGGGCTGGTGGCATCATTGGACCGTACTTCTTCAAAGATGCTGCGAATCGTAACGTAACTGTGAATGGTGATCGCTACCGTGAGATGATATCCTACTTTTTTTTGCCCAAAATGCAAGATCTTGATTACATGACATGTGGTTTCAACAAGACGGTGCCACATGACACACAGCACGCGTAACAATGGACTTATTGAAAGGCGAGTTCGGTGAACATTTTATTTCACGTTCGGGACCGGTCAATTGGCCGCCTAGATCGTGAGATTTAACGCCTTTAGACTATTTTTTGTGGGGGCTATGTTAAAGCTCATGCCTATAAAGACAAGCCTGCTTCAATTGACGCATTGGAAAACAACATTGAAGCATTTATTCGTGAGATACCGGCCGAAATGTTGGAAAGAGTATGCCAAAATTGGACTAAACGGATGGACCATTTGAGGCGCAGTCGCGGTCAACATTTGCATGAAATAATCTTCAAACATTAAATTATATGGACCGTACTATCGATTCAAATAGAGATTTCATGAATTTTTCTGAATTTTATGTTTTTTTTTTGAAAAATTTTCCTATAGCTCTTAAAAAATCACCCATTAGCTAACTCAAATTCTTAAAGGAAATATTTATATGGTACAAAATAAGGTAAAATTCAAAACCTAAAGCTAATTAAATATATTCAAATAAGACATAAATTTTAATAATGCGTGTGTCCTCTTCGATTTTTAATTACTTCATTTAACCGAAGTGGCATAGAGTTTATTAATTTTTGTAACTCATCTTGGGGAATTTCGACCCATTTTTCTATTAAAGCTTCTTTTAGCTCTTCTAAGGAGTTATAAGTCATCCCACTCTTGTATATTTCGTCACTTAAAATTCCCCAGAGGTTTTCAACAGGATTTAGATCGGTACTAAGTAGTGGTGGCCAGTCCAAAACAGTTATATCATTTTCTTCAAAAAATGCTTTGGTCCTTTTGGCTACATGTATAGGAGCGTTGTCTTGCTGAAAAATAAAATTATTTCCATAATTTTCTTCAGCAAATTCAACGAAAACATTGTCCAGTAATTCCACAAAAAATTATACCCAAACCACGATTGACCCCTAGACACAAGGCAGCCAGATTGGCTTTCGCTGAAAAATAGAAATTTTGGGAAGAGGAGTGGCGTAGTATTATATTCAGTGATGAAAAAAATTCAACCTTGATGGACCTGATGGATTCAAATATTATTGGAGGGAAAAAGGAGGTGATACGCGGACCAGAATTGCACGTAATTTTCGGGGATGATCTTTAATTACTTTGGTAGCTTTTGGATATAGAGTACGTTCCCAATTCTGTTTTATTTCTCATAAAATGAATGCAGAGAACTATGTTTTCGTTGAATTTGGTGAAGAAAATTATGGAAATAATTTAACTTTTCTGCAATACGACGCCCCTATACATGTATATATTATATATTATTTTTGATACATACGACTTTCCTACGGATTCTTTTGTGTCACGTATGTAATTTTTTTAAGTTTTCAAAGATTTCAGGTCAGACATTTCCAATTTACAACGAAATGTTGTAATGACCGATTATGTAATATTCCTGCTGCTGAAGACTCTGAAGAAGAAGAAAACAGAAGCTCGTCTTATGAACTCACGAAAGAATTGGCAGCAGCAAATATGACAAAGGATGTTTATCGTCAAAAATGGTACTACTTGGAAAAGAGAACCAATTTACGCCAGAATGAAATGTTGTAGTCTTTCCTACTGCTCTTCTCATACTTTTCTCACGTGACTGACAAACATTAGAAAAAAGTGATCGTCCTATGTTTTATTTCATAGATATTACAGAAGGATAATATTTCAATCAACTATGTACGTATGAGATAACAGAATCGTTAGCTTTGATAATGTCCTACTAGGATTTGATTATAAATTTACACCTATAACGACTTTTCGAAAAATGAGCTGAAACCCTTTCGGCTTTTAACAATTCCAATAATTTTGTTGGTGTAGGTTTAGTTACTAATTAAATTTTATGGTCGTTATAAATTTCGTGGTCCACTGAAGTCGAATTGGCAGTTTTAGAATCAATACCGGCTCCGTGTGTAGAAACTACTTACAGCCGTATTTGGGGAAACTTGTATCCGGGAAACCAGAGAGGAATCAAAGAGAGAGCACTGTTATTGATATAATCGATGTTCTATTGCAACAGGAAACTTTTTGTACTTCACATGACGTTGACAACATTTTTTCTAACGAAATATAACAATGGTTTGTACCATCAGGTTTTACCCAGCCCTCAGTTGAGAGCGTTACTGATACGAGTGCTAATAAGCTGCACCATCTAAACAATTGGAAACTTATAAATCGCCAGAAAGCAAGGGTGTTGGATGTCAAATTATTACCATTTAGAAAAAAAAAATCAAGCTGACATGAAGTGTTTGATTTTTACGTTAAAAACCATACTGCAATATACATCGTCAAAAAATTTTTGAATTTTTCTACTTTATTCTACTTTCTGTATATTTTTAAAATATTGTGTAAAGAACAAATTAAAAGTTCTTCATAAACTACAAGAGCTAAAGTATTTAAAATCGATTTCATTCAAACGTTTAAATGGTTGTTCATAAATTTTTAAATTCCCTTTTATTCATCTCGTTTTATTGTTATTTCAGGCTATGCCATCATCAGGATCATTAGTAACAACAAAAGCAGAACAGTTTGTGATTAAATCAAACCCAAATGCGGTCATTTATATTATGCTCGTACAAGTGGTTTCATCGTATTCGTGTTACATTTTTGGTAAATTTGCATGCAAAATCAAAATTCAAGAATTCAGCTTCGCTCTGCCACTTACTTTGGCTACGCCATTAACTGTAGCTGCCGCAGTGACTTTAATATGGTTACGTGAAATAGATGTGTGCTCGTTTAATGGTTATATACCAAACTACCTGTGTTTTAAGGCTTCAACATTATTTGGCAGCGATGCATGGGGCTTTTTAAATGTGGTTGCAAAAGACCACCTCTGGATCTGGCTGTTGTGGTGGCTCTCACAAATATGGATTACGAATCATATATGGTATCCAAAGAATGACAAGAATTTACCCACTGAGAAGCTATTCGTTTGTCCGTGGTATTGTGGCTTTTTGGTTGAACAGTGCATTACATTAAATAGACGCATTGTAGACTGGAATGAGGAGTACTTGTCTATTAAGGTAACAATTTTCATAAATTATACAAAATTTTACACAAAAATTAACTGAAAATGATTTCTTCAATTGATATGATTATTTCAATTATTAATAAAACGTATTCTTAAGTAATTATAAAAGATCTAAATTATTATTTTTAAAATACAATTATTATAAAATTTTTTTTATTTATTATTTTAAAAATATTTTCTTTTTTAATTTTTTTTTAATTAAAAAAGAGTATTTTCTACCCAAATATGGACATATTAAAAATGAGTCAAATAAAATTCCTGTTTCTATATATACATTTAGTACGTATCAGAGATCAGCAATGAGTATTCAAAAAGATGAGTAGATTCGAATCATACTTTTAACTTGTGATACTTATACGCATTCATACTCATATTCAGAGTTTGAAGTACTCATCGTACTCATATTTAACAATACGCATGATGTTGTTGATTTCGGCTCTCCTTTACTCAACATTTACAAGAATCACAAAATAAGTATGACTCGCGTACGAACACTACAATACTCACTAGAAGTTTTGTGTTTGCTTTGCTTGCTGTCTTTGTCTTTTTCTTTCTTCTTTTTTTTAAATGCAACAACTTTTTTGATGAATGATTCGAATCACTCGAATCATTTATGAGTCTTATAAGTCTTTTTCTAAATCTATTAATCTGAATGAGTAGGCGTATGAATCAAACATCTCGAATGGTTTGAGTTTGATGTCAACGTCGTACTCATACTCATTGCAACCTGTACTTATAAATCAATGTTGTATTGAGTACGAATTAATTTCAATACTGTTGACTCACTCATACTCAAAATTTCATGAGTACTTATGAGTAGCTCAAAAACGATTCATTGCTGATCTCTGGTACGTATCTCATTATGGAATATGGTAAAGTAAAAATATGGCAGGGAAAAATCTTCATTCATTTCAAAAAACTGTTGTAAGCATGCATGGCTTTTGAAGAAATTTTCTTAAATTGTTAAGAAACAATTGATCCAATTTTAAATTATTTCAAAAATTTTAAGCAATTTAGTATAATTTCATCGTTTTAGATTTAAAAATCTTTGCGTAAATATAATTATTAATAGTAATCATAAAGAAAAGAAGCATTTGACGTATGCTGCTACGATCAGATAATAACCTAAAGTTCATATACTCCCTAACCGTTAAAGGTTCGTACCACTTATTGAAATATCAAAATTTGAGTTTTAAATCGCTCCAACTCCCACAAAAATTGTCCAAATTGAATCAAACAACATTTATTTTAAAGATAATTTTATTATGTTTCAAAACTAACCAAAAAGTTTATTTTCAAATTCATTCATGTTAAAAAAAATAAAAAAGAATTCAGGTACTTAAAAGTAAATATTTTAAATATTCCATATTTCACTAATTTTTTCCTTAAAATCCGCCAACAGTTGTTTGGGGTTCATTTCTTAACCGCCTTTTCATTATAGCCCATTCACTTTCAATCGGATTTAGGTCTGGGCTAGATGATGGCCAATCTAGGACATTAATATTGTTATCTGAGAGCAATTTCTTTGTTGCTTTTGCTGTATGAGCTGGAGCTCCATCTTGTTGGAAGGTATATTCATCGAAAGTTGTGATATTGGGTATGGAAGGTATTTAACTTTCCTCCAGAATATTAATATACCGTGCAGCATTAACGGTATTTTGTATAAAGCACGTTTTTTCCATATCATTCCCAGCGAGCATGGGAATTTGACTGTGCGTTTAAGGCAATCCCTATGAAAAGCCTCGTTTTTTGTTCGTATTACTTTCGTGCCAGTTTCACATACACACAGTTCAAATCTTGATCCATCACTAAAAATGATAGTCTCACTGTCTTTGGGTCCATGATTGCCGCGCTTTTGCCCATACCAATCTTTTTTGTTTTTGTACTTTTGTTAGCAATGGTTTTGCTTTTGGCTGGCATATGAAAAATTTTTATGAAAATATTAATTTTCGGTTTGCATATGTAACCTACCTTGTAAAAACCGTAGTTAAGCTTTTTCAAATTTTTTCTTGTCTCTCGTCCAATTGGTTCTCCAATTACTAATGACCACTCATTTGCTAATTTCCTGACAGTACTTCGCCTTTTTTAATGATATTCCCAATGAACGTAATTTTCGAGGAGTTATCTTGGACACTCGTCCACAACTTTTGTAATTGGGGCTTACAGAATTATTTATATTAAAATATTGCGTAATATATTGGACGGTAGACTTCGCCAAATGCATTTGAGACGAAATTTCTCCATAACTTCTTCCACTTTTCCACTTAGCGCCAACAAGTTCTCTAATTTCTTTTGATACGGCTTTACCTCGCGACATTTTTTTTTTATTTTTTGTTTATTTTATTGCTTAAAATATTTTTTTATTACTAAAAATAACCACACCTGCCTTTTGACTTACAAAATTGTTTTGGGAGAAAACACTAGAAAAAAATAACGGAACTTTGCACAAGGTACGAGCTTTTTTTGGTCAAATTTTTAAAAACTTTTTTGAAGGCACTTTTGAAAGCATAGTTGTATATAAAGGAAATTATTATATAATCTTAAATTCAGTGCTGCATTTTATGGTCTTATTAATGCAAGATATTGAACAGGAAGTTTTAAAAAAATATCGTCAAAAATTAATTTTTAACAGAATTTTGAAAACAGAATTCTAAAAATTTTATATATGGTACGAACATCTGATGGTTAGGGAGTATACACACACCTGGACAGAAAAATAGTTGCGAATATTTTTGACACAGGCATTGTGAGATATTTAATATTTTTGTACTTTTATTTACTAATGCATATTATTTTATAAATTAATACATATATACATAATTGGCCATTACAACCCTTCCAGGATCACGGCCTAGCTTCTCACACCACTCATGTTGTGTGTATTAATTTTAAACATGAGTGGCGGGACCTACAGTTTAAAGTCGAGATATTTGAGATATTTTTCATGGCAATTTTATTTACTCTCAGAGTATTTGCCAGAAATCTGCTGAGAGAAAGTCGCCGAAGAAATATTTTTGTTTTCATATTCTCGTTTTGATGTCTGACCTGCGGTTTGAACAGTAGCCTTACGTCTATGGTGAAATGGTTGGTCTTCACATCCCTTAATTGTGTGCCATTACACTAATTGAGTCTTTTCGAGGTTGAATAACTTACAAAAGTTAAGAAACTTCAAATCATTGAAACTACAAGAGAAGGTATACCATATACAGTTAGAAGGTCTACGTTGAGGGAATAATTTGAGGCTTTCGTTCTCTCAGTTGTATAGAAGCAAATTATTAAAAGCTTAAAATGGATGTCTCCAAATTGATCGCCAATAAAAAAAATTAATTCATATTGTGAATATAGGAAATTAAGAAATTTGGTTTTTATATATGTAGGTGCGTATTAAAAATTTCGAATTTTAATAATATAACTCAGTCTTTCAAGCAAATATCATATAAGGCAATATATCCTCCGGTATATCCTCCATTATTATTCATGAGAACAGCTTCTATTCATCTAGACATAGATGAAATTAATTTGCGACAATTATCAACTGGTGTATTGTACTATTATCTTTTATTAATATTTGACACTTTTATCTTATTTCTGCAATGAAGCTCAAAAACACTTTGCTTTAGCTCCCCCCAAAGATTGTCTATTGGGTTGAGGTCAAGACTCTGACTTGGCCAATCAACAACGTCAACCTTATGTTCTCGGAACCAATTCTTTACCAACTGCAACGAGTGCTTTGGATCATTGTTCTGCTGAAACTTCCAAACGAGTGGCATATTTTCCTCAACATATGGAAGCATGAAACAACAAATCTTTGTAGAGATGGTGTTTTCAATGAGGTGTATTGGGCCTACACCTTCCCAGGAAAAACAGCTTCATAAATTTATAAATTTATTTATAACTTACTTTTCTTTTTATATTTTTATCAAAAAATCTAAATTTAAGAACTTTAGAGAATTCACGCCTATTTTAAAGACCATGCCGATATGGAACTAAATTGTAGCAAAAAAATTATGTTGGTGTAAGAATTAGGCTTTTTGAATTTAAAACAATATTGCCATATTTAAAGTACATAGTGTTGGGACTTTAAAAGCATCTTGATACATATTGATAAAGTCACTGGCTTATTAGAAATGAGGCATTGGTTCAAACCCCAGGTCAGGCATCTCCAGATAAAAGAAATATGAGAAAATATTTCTTCGGCGACTTCCTCTCGGCAGATTTCTGGCAAAAACTCAGAGAGTTAATAAAAAAAATAAACCGTAGGTTCCACCACTCATAAAAATTAACGCACACACGTGTGAAAATTAACGTGTGAGAAACTAGGTCGTAATCCTGACTAAAGACTTGTAAAGACCAATTATGTATGTATGTTGATACATATTTTTGTAAATTTAAGAGAAAAAAATCGCAGCTATTTTTCTGTCCAGTTGTGTATACGCAGATTAGTTAGAATTGAATTTATTTACTTTTATGGATTAAAAAAAGTAATGACTGTTTATACAATACTCCATCAGCATATGATTCCGGGTATATTTACTACCTTCTAAAAATAATTTACTTCTTTTATATTGAAAAATGCTTTATATGTGAAAACCATTCCGTTTCTAGATGTCAAAGCTCTGAGAAAAATTTAATGGAAATACCTATAACCCTATAAGTATATATAACACCTTATGGCAGTACCCAAAGTTTGGCAGAACAATCTTAAACAGGGAAAAGTTTTTGGTAACATTTTAAATCCAAATTGAATTGTAGTACTGTAGCTGTAGTTCTCGTACGAAAATGAAATTATTCCAGAACAGCACGCAAAATTATTTAATTGGATTAAACATACTGCATCTTTCCTATTTGTTTAATTATTTCGCATTGAATAATTATTTAAGGAAGTTATGTTTGAAAAACTAATAACATTATGCGACAAAATAAAAAAAAATAAATACACCCAGCTAATGACATGGCGTAAGTTGTGAGTTTTGTTTAATAGAACTCAAAAATATTTTTTTTTATATTTCTTGAACCCTCCAAACTTGTTTTATTTGCAAAAACTGTTATTTTCGACTTTAACCAGAAATTTATTGATTACACAAACATTTCTGAACCAATGTCCAAAATTTAAACCTTATTAGAAAGGAGAGTAATGGGCCTTTAAAACGATATACATATTTATATTATTTGACTTAATATGCTATGAGCTTTGATAAGGTAAACTTGACAAATGCGAATTTTTTTCATATTTTTCAAGTTTGTCCTTTCATAGTAGCAAACTTTAATTAAAAAATATGAAATAAATTAAAATTTAAAAATCTGAAAGTGCATTATCTTGTGAAGAGATTGATACTTCATTTGATCAAATCGGACAAAAATTACGGTAGTTATTATTTAAAGAGTCTAACAGTCGAATTATATTTTTCATATACGAGTATACATATATTTTATCAAATGAACTTTTAGTTCAAAACTTTTCAATAGTTTTGATGGATCTTGATATCTTTCACGTTTGAGCGACCACCAGAAGTTGGCCAATGTTTGCGCAAAGAGCAATAATAATATTTGCAAAAAACACACGCGATAAACAATCAAGATCCATCAAAACTTGAAAATTTTTAACTGAAAGTTCATTTGATCAGATGACATTTAAATAATATGTAACTACGGTAATTTTTGTCCGATTTGATAAAACTTATTTTATTTTTTAATTAAATTATGCAATTAAGAAAAACTAAACAAGAAAAAAGTAACAAGTCGCCGTAGTCTAGTAGGTAGTGTGTTGGCTTATTAGACTAAAAGCCAGGGTTCAAATCCCATCAAAACAAAAATACAAGAAGTATTTTTCGGCGACTTCCTTTCAGCAGATTTCTGGCAAAAACTCTGAAAGTAAATAAAATTGCAATGAAAACTTTATCAAAAAAAATCTGTCGTTCAGGGTCGACTTTAAACTGTAGGTCCCACCACTCATGTTTAAAATTAACACACACAACATAAGTGGTGTGAGAAACTAGGTCGCAATCCTGACTGAAGGATTGTAATAACCAATTATGTATGTATGTATGTAAACGAGAAAAAAAATCATATTTTCCAAGTTTACCCGATTAAAACGCATGGTTCACATGTAAGTTTGATTTATATGTTTATGTATACCATTTTAAAGGCTCATCTGTCCCCTCTTTCAAAAACTTTGGATTTTGAAAATAGGTTGAAAAATATTTGGGCAATCAATAATTTTGTGTGAAAAGATCAAAAATACCGTTCTTATCAAATACACAGGTTTGGAGGGTTCTAGAAATATAAAAAAAATATTTTTGAGTTCTACTCAAAACTTACGCTGTCATTAGCTGGGTGTATTAAATTTTTTTATTTTATAGCATAGTGTAATTTTCCTAAAAACCAAAAAAAAATTTAAAATTTCCTATAATACGCGGTCCTTTCAATATTTTAAGTCGCTTTGTAACTTAAACTTTCTTTAATTAAAATACAATAAAAATGCATTAATTTTGCACATATACTGTACATACTTATGCATGCGTACACTATCCGCCCAAGAAAAATGTTTCTTATTGTAGGTTTGCGTTATACTGCATCCTGGGCAATATTGTAGACTTTTTTAAAATGTATACAGGAAGAAGAAAATCATTTGAGTTTTTATGATAATTTAAGTCAAAAAATCCGTTGTGCATACCCAATATTCAGCAATAAAAGGAATATGTAGTCAATTTAATGCATTCTATACCGTTACAGAAAGGAACGAAAGACATGGACAAGGGAGATGCTGTCATCACTGATATATTGGAAACAGATAAAATTCCTCAGCTTATTATATGTGCGACAATGTGGCATGAAACTCAAGAGGAAATGATGGAATTTTTAAAATCAATTGTACGCCTCGATGAGGATCAATGCGCAAGGCGAATGGCTAAAATACACATAAACGGTGGAAAGCCAGACGACGAATACTATGAATTGGAAAGTAAGTGCCATTAAGTTTAATTTATTTTTGTTTTTTTATTATTAATGAACAGGTACATACATATACAGCTAAGGAAAGGAAAGGTAACGAAACGAAGAGTAACAATGTAAAATATTGAAAAAAGTTATTGAACGAACACAGTCTCTTTAAAAAGCAATAGAGTTTTAATAGAGTTTAAAAATGTTTTGTTTTTTTGTTCAACTTGAATTCTCTACATTTTTGCTCAATTTCGTTCATCATACAAATTCCTGAAATGAGCAATAAATTATTTAAGCTTATGGGATAAAAGTTTTAAATCGTGAGTTAAATTCAGTATACTATCTGTCCACTGTAGCTGAAGAAACATAAGGAGGGTTTTTTTGTTCAGATTACTCATTGACTATCCTTGAAACAATTCAACTTTACCCACTTTAACATCCACCTAAAGTTCGTATGCATTAACAGTTACAATTGAAAATGTATTATCCTTGAGATACAGATATTTTTGTCATTGTAAATAATCGAAATTTTCATTGTATGTAGCTTGAGTTTTCGGTTTCTTTGGAACACCAAATTTCTGTGTACATGCGGATGTATATATCTGTGGTTCAAAGAATGGAATGTTATTTTATAGCGATTTTTTTCTGTTTTCTTTTTTTTGCTACAAATCGGATTTTATTTCAAAGAATTTTATTCATTTATTTTGTTTTAAATTCCACTCTTGTTTTTTTGCTTTCACATTTAATCTGAACAAAAGACTCATGTTATATATGAATACAGTTAAATGTTTGCAGTACGTACGAATGAGATCAGTGAACAATTTCTTTCGAATTTCGTAATGTCAGACAATTTAGATAATAAAAGTTATCTGACACTTACTTTAAATATCGATGCTACGATGTCATTGATGTTAAAAAAATATTGACATGCAATTATTATTAAATGATTATTTTAGGAAAAAGTTTTTGTTTTACTAAATACATCATTTTATTCTTAGCATTTTTACTTCATTTCCCACAAATTAAAAAGATTAAAAAATTTTTAAATCCATTGCGTATTCCTTTTCAGTCCATTGAGAATTTTTAGGCAACTCTTTAGAACTTTGCTAAGGTCTCCAAAATTTCTCGATTTGCAATAATAACACGGTGCGACAGTCAAAATACACCCAGCCAATGACATAGTGTGGGTTGTGAGTTTTATTAAGTAGAACTCAAAAATCTTTTTTTTATATTTCTTGTACCCTCCAAACTTGTTTTGTTTGACAAAACCAGTATTTTTGATCTTTTCACGCAAAATTTTTGTTCACCCAAATATTCTTTAACTTACTTTCAAAATCCAAAGTTTTTTCGAAAGGGGAGAGATTAGCCTTTAAAATGATATACATAAACATATGGTTCAAACGTACATGTTATGAGTTTTTATCATGTAAACTTGGAAAATATGATTATTTTCTCATTTTTTCAAGTTTAGCTATACTTAATTGCAAAATTTAATTAAAAAATATATAATAATGTGATGACATTTTGAAAGCGCATAATCTTGTGAAGAGATCGACACTTCGTTTGATCAAATCGGAAAAAAATTGACGTAGATATTATATAAATAGTATAACAGTCGTATTATATTTTTTATATACGTCATCTTTTCAAATAAACTTTCAGTTTAATAATTTTCAAAATTTTTGATGGATCCAGATTGTTTATCGCAAAGTGTGTCAATTTCACATTTGTTTCTTCAAATATTTTTATTTCTCTTTGCGCATACATTGGCCAATTTCTGGCGGTCGTTCAAACGTGAAATTGACACATTTTCCGATAAACAATCATGATCCATAAAAAATTCTGAAAATGTTTGAACTAAAACTTCATTATATATATTTATGTATATAAAAAATGAAACTCGACGGTTAGACTCTTTAAGTAATAGCTACGATAATTTTTGTTCGATTTTATCAAACGAAGTGTCAAACTCCTCACAAGAGAATGCACTTTCAGAATGTCACCACTTGTTTCATATTTTTTAATTAAAGTTTGCTGCTATGAATTGTCAAACTTTTAAAAACATGATAAAAATTGGCAGTTGCCAAGTTTACCTCATCAAACCCCATAGCAATTAAGTCAAAGAAGAGGGCCCATCCTTCTTCTTTGTAATAAGTTTTAATTTTTGGACATCAGTTCAGAAATATTTGTGTAATCAATAAATTTGTGCGTAAAGTCTAAAAAACAGGTTTGGTCAAATAAAACAAGTTTGGAGGGTTCAAGAAATATAAAAAAAGATTTTTGAGTTCTACTCAAGAAAACTAACAAAGTCGCCGTAGTCTAGTAGGTAGTTTGTTGGCTTATTAGACGCAAAAGCCTGTGTTCGACCCCCAGGCCAGGCATCAAAGACAAAAATACAAAAAGTATTTTTTAGCGACTTCCTAGCAGATTTCTGGCAAAAACTCTGAGAGTAAATAAAAATTGCCCTGAAAAGTTTCTCAATAAATAAAAATCTGTCGTTCGGAGTCGACTTTAAACTGTAGGTCCCACCACTCATGTATACAATTAACACACACAACATAAGTGGTGTGAGAAACTAGGACGTTGTACAATGGGTCAATTCGACTTCCGGGTACTGTACTTGTCTTAATTGACAAGTACACGTCCTCTAACCTAACCTTGTACTTGAGTGCGTGAATTCACACCGCTTTAAAAAGAAAATGTTCGGTGGGAATTATAGATTAAATGGGGGCGATTATATGTATGTTCGTAGCTGTACAGCAAATAAAAATGCCAGGAATGGGACTGTCGTATCGTAAACAATCGCATAAAAACTAAATAAACAATTCTGTGGCATTAAAAAATAACAGTTTAAGTCGAAATTTCGTGTTTCCAGATATTAAGGGTTTTGTCTAAAATTTTTAATTACTACAAGGCTTAAGTTAAAATATAAATGCGTATAGTTTTATTAATAATGACATCTTATACATGAAATTTAGCTGAGTGATAGATCTTGAAGAAGAGAATAAGAATATGCAATAAATTGGAAAACAACTTATGTCAACTTAAGCTGTTATTATTTAATGCCACAGAATTATGTTTTAAATTAAACGTCTTTAATCTTCCGTGGTAAACATTTCATTAAATTTAAGATTTTTGTGTCAAGTCTTCCCATTCCTTTAATCTATCATCGTAGGAATTCCTTCAAATTAAACGAATTTTCAATTAACAATTAGATTTATAAAGTGAAATTATTTCAAAAAAATATCAAATGTTGCATCCCTGACTTATTTAAAATAGCGCTATTGTTTGTATCAATTCTTGGCGTTTAATACGTTGTGTTGAAAAATTTATATCATAAATTTTAACGTAATAAAAGAAATGAATTCCGTTGTGCTTACGTACCATCGTAGTTAAAGCAAACGTCATCTCTAGTGCTTGTATTTATCAAAAAAAAAAAAAAATAGCAAGGAACTGCTATAAATACCGTATGTTCGCGTTTACACAAGTCAAATTTGACTTCGCAAATCTTATGTTTTTTATTCCTCTACGAAGTTCAAAATATACGAAAAAAGCATTTTGTTTGTGAACAAGTTCAAAACAGAATTGAATACAATTTGATGAAGCAGACTTGATGTGTGTGAACTCAGGCTATAATTATATGTATAAATAATATTTTTAAAAATTCAGAGGAATTTCATCGACAATGTTTGATACACACTAAATCGAAAAATCACCATTGAAGACCACCATAAATAACACTATGCGACAAAATAAAAAAAATGAAATACACCCACCAACTGACATAGCGTAAGTTGTGAGTTTTGTCGAGTAGAACTCAAAAATATTTTTTTTTTTATATTTCTAGAACCCTCCAAACTTGTTTTATTTAACAAAAACTTATTTTGGACTTTACGCACAAATTCATTGATTACGCAAACATTTCTGAAACAATGTCACAAATTTAAACTCTCATAGAAAGAGGAGAGATGGGCTTTTAAAACGGTGTACGTATATACATATATTACTCGACTTAATATTCTATGAGGTTTGATGAGGTAAACTTGGCAAATGTAAATTTTTTCATATTTTTTCAAATTTGTCCCTTAGTTAGTAGCAAACTTTAATTAAAAAATTCAAAATAGGTGATGACATTCTTAAAGTGCATTCTCTTGTGAAGAGATTGACACTTCGTTTAACAAAATGGAACAAAAATTACCGTAGTTATTATTTAAAGAGTATAACATTCGTGTTATAGTTTTCATATACACTTTTTTTCAAATGAACTTTCAGTTAAAAAATTTTTAGAACTTCAATTAATCTTAATGGTTTTTGGAAAATGTGTCAATATTACGTTTGAGTGACCACGAGAAGTTGGCCCTTCTCTTGTGGCTCTTGGTTGCTAATGTTGGTTTGAGGCTTCTGGAAAGTAGGGGCTTTAGGGTTGTGGCATACGCCGACGATTTGGCTGTTCTGGTGGGTGGAAAATTGTTGCCGACGCTGGGGGAACTGATGGAGTCTGCTCTAGGAATTTTATTCTCTTGGGCTACGAACTGTGGTCTGGGTATAAATCCGAATAAGAGGACCTCGTTTTGTTCTCGCGTAGGTACAAAATTGAAACCTTCAAGTTGCCGAGGTTAGTTGGTAGGGAACTTCCGGTGTCTTCTGAAGTCAAGTACTTGGGTGTTGTTCTGGACAGCAAGCTGAACTGGAAACGAAACACCGAGCAAAGAATGAAGAAGGGACAGAATGCTTTCTACCAGTGTAGTAACTCCATAGGTAAGAACTGGGGTCTTCTGCCTAGGGCCATTCGGTTATTACTTATGGCTGCTTTGTTTGGTATTGTGCCTTAGATAAGAGTTTTTAACGGAAAATCTTAGATAAGGTTCAGCGGATTGCCCCCTTCAGTATCACTGGAGTGAGGAAGAGTTGCCCTCAGGCTGCTCTTGATGCTATGCTCTGCCTGACTCCACTTGATTTGTATGTCAAGCGGTGTGCAGCACGTAGTTCCATTCGTCTGAGGGAATCGGGCTGCTGGAAACAGCGCTCGATAGGTCACTCCAGAGTTCTGACTTTCCTGACTTTCGGAAAAAGTCACCGATTATATTGTGCCTGCCTGGTTTAAGTATACTTATACCGGAAAAGGCCCAATGGACTGGTGGGAACTCAGAGGCAGAGAGGAATACCCATCTTCACAGATGGATCTAAGTTAAGTGGATGTACAGGTGCTGTGGTTTTCTGTAGGGAACTCGGTCTTGAACTCCACTTCAGGTTGAAAATGATGACTGCAGCGTTTTTCAGGCGGAGATTTTCGCAATCTTGAAGGCAAATCACGACTCATTCGCGAGTGCAAGGAGTCGTTGAGGACTTTTGGACTGGACCGTATCCGTCTATGCTGGGTTCCGGCTCTTAGCGGAATACTGGGCAATGAGACAGCGGATGCCCTCGCTAGGTTAGGTTTGCTTTCTAAGGACGATTTGATAGTTGGTTCTGACCCCCCAGTCTGTCACCTCTACGGCCTCATCAATGGATGGGTCATGGGGGAAGAGCAGAGGCGTTGGGGGATCGGATCGGGTTGTTTTGTTTCTAGATGTCTATGCCGTGGACAATAGGAGAACAGGTTGGCTGCTGGGCCTGGACAAGGCCAGCTTAAGGTTGGTTGTCGGTTTTATCACGGGGCACCGCCAAATTAGGTCACTGACAAGGATCTGGAAAAGATTCCAGCTGGACTATTGCAGGGCATGTTGCGATGAGGAGGAGTTGGAGACTATCGAACACCTCCTCTGTAACTGCCCAGCCCTTGTTAGGTTGAGGTGGAGGACTTTTGGCAGGGCCTTCTTTGAGAGTTTGAATTCTGTGTCGAGAGCCGACATCTAAGCTCTCCACAGATTCATTAGTAGCTTGGGCTGGTTGAGAGGTGCTAGGGCGTCATCATTGTAGTCGCGCTCTTCCTTTTTGTTGTGTCTTGTCTGTGTAATTCCTCCGCTTCCCATTCTCCCCTTTCCTACATCCTCTCCTTTTTATCATATTCCCTCTATTATCCTTCCCTTTTTAAGGACGTTGTACAATGGGTCATTTCGACCTCCGGGTACTCTACTTGTGTTAATTGACAAGTACACGTCCTCTAACCTAACCTAAAAAAATTAACTTTTCACTCAAATTACTCAAACATTTTTGAATCGATTTACAAAATTCATTTTGGTGGAATTATTACTCCGATCATTATTATCGCTGGCACGACTATCCCATTCACACATACTACATTTGATGTACAATTTGATGTAATATCACAACTTACATACATACATAATTGGTCATTACAAGCCTTTAGTTAGGATTACGACCTAGTCTCTCACACCACTCATATTGTATGTGTTAATTTTATACAAGAGTGGCGGGACCTATGATTTAAAGTCGACTCCGAACGATAGATATTTGAGAAACTTTTTATGGCAATTTTATTTACTCTCAGAGTTTTTGCCAGAAATCTGCTGAGAGGAAGTCGATGAAGAAATATTTTTTCATATTTCGTTTTGATGTCTGACCTGTGGTTGGGTTTAAATATTCTCTCTTGGACGATTCGAAAAGCATGAAAAGTTTACTAAACTTATTACAAGAATTCAGTACACAACTAGCGATTCAAATTGGAATATTTGATAGCCAAATTTAAAACGGATAATCCAATTAGATTCGATTCACATGCCAAAGTTTTTGAAAATCAACTTTTTTTATCTTTTAAAGTAACATTTGCATCGACACGCAGAAACTTTTATTTAGCGACTCTCATGTTCCATGCAGGTATGAAAATTGTGCAGGATAAAGTCACATCCACCCAAACAAAAGTTAAACACTAAAACAGAAGGGTGTGTGCCATGGTTTGAGAAGTTTTTTATGCGAACGAATACTTTGCAGTTACACTTAACTTTTCACAATTCTGCATAGAAGAATAATTTTTTTTTTGCTTTTGCTTTTTAGCCAACATTTTCTTTGATGACGCCTTTATATTGGATGGCAAATATGTTGAGAATCCAAAGAATCCTCCTTTGAATGAATATGTGAAAATATTAATCACCAGCATTGAGAAAGCTGCATTTGAGGTGTATGGAGTGAATATAAAAATCAAGTCACCCGTAAAAATTGAAACGCCATATGGCGGCCGCCTTGTGTGGACCTTGCCTGGTCGCTCAAAGATGATTGCTCATCTCAAAAACAAAGATAAAATTCGTCACAAGAAGCGCTGGTCGCAAGTTATGTACATGTATTATTTGTTGGGCTTTCGTATAATGGAATTAGAATCAGTGTCGGCCAAGCGTAAAGCATTGATAGCAGAGAACACATTCCTATTAGCCCTTGATGGCGATATTGACTTTCAGCCACAGGCCGTTCAACTGTTAATCGATAGAATGAAAGCCATCGATGAGTTGGGGGCTGCTTGTGGTCGTATTCATCCCGTTGGTAGGGGGCCAATGGTATGGTATCAAATATTTGAATACGCCATTGGTCATTGGCTGCAAAAAGCAACTGAACACGTTATTGGTTGTGTGTTATGTAGTCCTGGCTGTTTTAGTTTGTTTCGCGGTAGTGCGTTAATGGAGAACAGTGTGATGAAAAAGTATACAACGGTTTCTCAGGAACCTATGCATTATGTACAGTACGATCAGGGAGAAGACCGTTGGCTTTGTACTCTTATTCTTAAACAGGGATTGCGAGTCGAGTATTCGGCAGCTTCAGATGCATACACACATTCGCCGGAGATATTTAATGAATTCTACAATCAACGTCGCCGTTGGGTTCCGTCCACCATTGCCAATATTTTTGATTTGCTTTCTGATGCCGATATTGTAGTTAAGAATAATAGTTCCATATCAATGCCTTACATTATATACCAAGCAATGTTGATGGTTGGCACTATCCTCGGTCCTGGAACTATTTTCCTAATGATGGTTGGAGCATTAGTGACCGTTTTCAGCATTAACATTTGGACAGCTTTTCTATGGAATTTTATTCCTTTATTGGCTTTTATACTCTCGTGCATATATTTGAAACAAAATTTTCAGGTAAGCAAAATTGGAACAACAAATTACTTCTGCTAATTATTGTAATTCGACATTTTTTAATTTTTTAGTTACTTTTGGCTTTCGTAATCAGTTCCTTGTACTGTTTAGTTATGATGGCAGTCCTAATTGGCATTATAATTCAAATGATTGATGATGGACCCTTGGCTCCGGCATCGTTATTTTTTCTACTAGTTTTTCTGCAAATCTTTATAGCAGGTATGTACATAAGAACTTATCTATAAGAAAAACTTATATTATAATATAGAAAATAATTGCAAATTATTATGACAATGTAAGTCTATTTTCAGTAACAACAGCTGTAGTCACGCCTTATGAACTACATGATATTTATGATATCTAAAGTAATTTTTTTTAATTCCGGATCTGTTTGAACGGCTTTTTACTAAAACAAGAACTTTGTGCTGTTTTTCTGTCTTTAACCCTGGACAGTTACTGTCCGTCGAATCGACGAAGATCATTTACTCTTTATCATATAACTCTTTTATTTTTGACCAAATTTCTTTCTCTTTTTCTCTTTGATAACGAAAGCTTGCAGTGAGCAGACGTAATTTTTTTTTAATTGTTCGTCGATTCAACGAAGAGTAACTTTACTGTACAAAAATGACCAACCAGGGTTAAAAAATGGGTGGCCAGCGTACGTTTACTCACTGCAGGCTTTCGTTATCAACTAAAGTTGTTGAAAAAAAGAGCGAAATTTGGCCAAACATAAAAGAATTATATTATAAAGAGTAAGTGAGCTTCGTCGATTCGACGAACAGTAAACATTCAGGGTTAAAGTCGATTCAACGAAGTGTAACCTTAATGTACAAAAATAAAGAGTAACCGTCCAGGGTTAAGTTCTAAGTGAAAGTATTTCAATACTCTCCTGATTTTATTATCAAAATTACTTATTGAGATGTATATAATGTATGAAATACCCGATGTTTCATAATCCACTTTGTCCAATTATACACTTACCCAATAAAGTCTGCGTTCACCTAATGTATTTTTAGAAAATATATAAAAACCCACATTAAGTATTAAATTTAAATCAAAATTTTTTATTTATACCATTTTCTAAAAATTAAAAAGCTTTGATGAACATGCTTAAATCTTAAATTTATTATTTTGTTGGATATTCACATTGTTTTATGACTTCATTCAATCTGCTTGGCATGGAATTCACCAACTTTTCTGGTTAGGTAGCACTTAATTTCTCCCACTCTTCACGTATAACATTTCGCAAGGTCTCTTTACTTCTAATTACATGCTGGCGAATTTTTCCTCTAATAAATTCCACAGATGCTCAATAGGATTGAGATCTGGAGATTGGGGGTGTCTTGGAGCATTATATAGGAGCCAAAGTCGAACGACCTTCACAGTGTTCTTTGGGTCGTTATCCTGTTAGAACCAAAACGTAAGTGGTAGGTTGAGTTTTGCCGCACTTTGTTTTAAATTATTTCTTAATATAATATTTAGGTATCCATATTTATCCATGGTGGACTCAATAAATTCAAGTTGACCTACCCCCATACCATAACTCTACCACCACCGTGTTTTACTGTGCCAACCAGATTTTGTTTACCAAGCGCAATTCTGGCTTTCGCCACACCATTTAACGACCTTTTATTCCAAATGCCGAAAAATGGTCATACAAGGCAGAAACACGGGGAAGAAAAATTAGTCAATCTGATGTTCATCGTTGTACGATAAGAAGGGTTTTACTTAACAATAATCCACCAGCAAGAACTCCCCGTAAAGTCCCGCTTTTGAAAAAACGACATGTTGTAAAAAGATTAAAATTTACCCGAGAGCATTGTAAAAGGCCTCTATCTAAATGGCGTAATATTTTATGGTCTGATGAGACTAAAATTGTTCGTCTTGGCTCAAATGGTTGCCGTCAGTACATTAGACGTAAGCCTAACACAGCATTTGAACCACGCAATGTTTAACTACTGTAAAACTTGGAGGTGCGAAAATAAATGTATGGTGTTGTTTTGCCTATTACGGCACTAGTCCTTAATTTTGATTAAAGGAACACATGGATGCCCATCTATACGTTTATATTTTGGAAAGTGTTATGAAACCATATGTCGATTGGAATTTGCAATTAAAATGGGTTTTCCAAAATGATATCGACCCTAAACACACAAGCAGAGCAGCTAAATCGTGGTTTACTAAGAGTGGCATTGATGTTATGGATTGGCCTGCTCAGTCACTGGATCTTAATCCCATTGAAAATTTGTGGACCGACATCAAGGAAGCAGTTTTTACAGCAAAACCGAAAAACGAGTAGGATTTATGGAATGTGGTGAAATCATCGTGGCGAGCTGTTCCGGTAGAAAAATGCCAAAAATTTGTTAACTCCATGGTCGATGCCATGCAGTAATTAAGAATAGAGGATATTCCACAAAATATTAATTTTAAACAATAGTTTTTATTTTTTTCCCCTAAATATTTGAAATTCTAAAAAAACTACTATTTTTTAGCAATCTTATTTTCCTAAAAGTTTTAAATTTTCCATTTTCAAATTTTGTGAAAATGTAAAAATAAATAATAACCTCAATGAATACGCATCATACTAAATAATGAATTTACAAAATAATTCAATTCTTCAAACAATTCTTTAATAATTTTTACAATAATAGGCAATGTCTAACTGAAAACTCTTCACTGCTATTATTTTGCACAGTGCTGTAAGTCTGTTACTAAGAAAAAGTTTTAATTACGCGAAGGCCTTACTCACTATAATTTCCAAGTGTCGTTTTAGGCACTTATGGAAATATTATGCTAATTTTACCAGCTTAATCTTACCTATTTATACAAAGCGCCTGAGCTATAGTGCTACAGCAGTTGCAGTTGGATGATCGGCTTAAGGTGCGTGTGAATGCTAAAATGGCAGACATTTTAAAAGTGCTATACGTGCATTGCCGTAGTCTAGTAGGTAGTGTGTTGTCTTATTAGACATAAGGCCACGGTTCAAACCCCAGGTCAGACATCAAAACGAAAATATAAAAAAATAATTCTTCGGTGACTTCCTTTCAGCAGATTTCTAGCAAAAACTCTGAGAGTAAATAAAATTGCCAAAAAAAAATCTGTCGTTCGGAGTCGACTTTAAACTATAGGTGCCACCACTCATGTATAAAATTAACACACACAACATCACAACATAAGTGGTGTGAGAAACTAGGTCCATAATCCTGACTGAAGGGTTGTAACTACCAATTACGTATGTATACGTACATCGCATATTAGGATAAAAGCAAAGAATATGGATATAAAGAATACGCATCATGTAGAAGTAAAATTTCTTATGGCGGGTTGTAACATTACGACCCGCTCTCACCAAAATCTTCTTAAAAATCATTTCTCGATGAGGAGGAAGACAGAAGGAAAATAAACACAAAAAAAGAGCGTAACAATTTGTTGCTCTCATCGTACGTATGTACATGTGTATGTATTCTTGTGTTTTTTGATTTAGTTGTCGATCAGACTGCGACCACAGAATATACACAGAATTGAAACCTTTGACGTTTAAAAACGCTCAAAGCAGCACTTTAACCTACCTCGTAGAGGGAGAAAAAAAATATTTTAATGTTTTGCGAATCAAATGTGTTAGAAGCAACAGATATACAGACTGAAAACTGGCGGTTAAAGTAGAAAAACTAAATGTAAATAAACATTTATTTTGTGTTAAAAAAGGGAAAATTTGGAATATTTCTTAATTTCTTCAATGAAAAGTTTAAAGATTCTTAAATATTTAAATATTAATCGAAATGTGGGTGATTTTCGGTCACAATGAATGTAGTTTCTTGTGCAAGATGTAAGTGAGAAGCTAAATATTACAAGATCAAAATAAGACGTACTGCTCATAAAAAAATTTTCTTGCTGAAAGTTGCCAATATTTTTTAATTTCTTGAAAGAAAAAGTCAAAGTTGTTATTGTTATTAGTTGTTTTTATTATTTATTAATAGTTTTAGACAAAAATTACATTTTTTATTAGCTCTCGCCAATATAAAAAACCACCCCGAAAACTAAAAAAAACATAAATAAACAAAACAGAGTTACAATCAGAGAGAGACAGAAATACTTTTTGGTAATATTTGCTGCCTCTTTCTCCATGGAAAGTTAAATGTCAAACTCTTGTTTCTATTCTGTGTATATTCTGTGACTGCGACAATAACGCATGTGTTGCGGATGTTTTATCATTTTATTTCAGAATAACACTCGAAGAATATTTTGTGTTAAAAATGTTCTATGTCATTAGCTGGGCGTATTTCATTTTCTTACTTTGTCCCATAGTATAATTTTTTTAAATGCTTTGGAATGCTCGTTTCTTTTTCTTTTAATAAAAAATTGTTTTTTTTATTCTTTTTATTTTTATTTATCTAAAAAACATGGCCTAATTTTTAAGCCAAAGATGGATAGCTTTATGTTCTTTTAATAATAAAATGGATTTTTTATTTTATTTTTATTTATCTAAAATTATCAAGTCAAAGATAGACAGATTTACATATGTATGTTGATGAAATGAAAATAAAAATAGAGTATATTACTAACACTTTTATATGGCTGTAAATAAATAAATTCTCTCAACTTATTTTCTCTCTCTTACTCACCAATCCATAACCAAAGGCATGTGTTAACCTAGAGGAAAATTGTTAGTAGTAGTTTCAAGTCTACTTATTAACCCAATGATATGTATATGTGATCGGAAAATATAGAAAAATTGTACTGCACTAAATCCCTAAAGACACCGTATTTAACTTGGCAAGTATTCTTCCAAAAATCGAAATTATTTCTCATTGATATTAGTGAATTCTGCTGTGATATTTCTTTGGGTGTATAATTTAAAGAACATTCTTAATGTTCGTGTCCTGTGTGTGTAAAAAGCCGAAGATGTTCTTCCCTGAGGGACATTGGTGCCGACGTCTGGTTTTAACACCAGGAAATAAATAAAAAAAGTGGTCAAACAACAAAAACGCACGATGAGAACAACGCGTTGTTACGCTCTTGGTTGCTCTAGCCTTCCCTTCTATCTTTCTACCCGCGTCATGAACTATTTTTGAAAAATATTCCAAATTATGTTAAAATGCACATTCTTCATAGTTTATTTTCTTTGATAAAAGAAAAACTGTATCTTAAAGATGTTAGAATAAAGTAATTGGCGATGTTTTACAATAATAATAATAATAATAATAATAAAGCCGAGTTTTTCCATCAATGCCTAACCACCACTTCAAACTTTTGGGATATTTTTATACAAAGACAACGAAGACAGTCGCATCAACAGGCAAGGTCATGATCCAATTTTTTTATCTTTCATAAAGCCCGATATACTTTAAAAAATGGTTTGTTGAGGAAAGATTTGCTAACAATGAGTACCTATTGTTGAAAGCTAAAAACTTTTAACTACAAACTGGATATTGCAACTACGAAATATTCTTGGGAAAATGAGATTATGCTCCCAAAATGTTTTTGGTTGAGATACCACTCTCATATATACCATATCTTGGAACAAATAATATTTAGAACATAAATTCCTCTTTAATATTCCACTTAAATAGCTAATATTTAAAAAATAATATTGATATATTTAACTTATATTAGGCACTGTACATGAATATTTTATTTACAGGCATTGTACACCCTCAAGAAGTTGGTGCTCTCATATGTGGCTTCATTTACTACATCACCATTCCATCAATGTATATGTTGTTGTTAATCTACTCTGTTTTCAATATGAATGACGTATCCTGGGGAACGCGGGAAGTTGCACCAAAGAAGGTAATTAGAAAAATACTCACATAAGGCAAAATTATAATGTAATCAACACCCATTGTAAGTTCATTTTCACAGATTTTAGACGGAGTAAAAACTTTTTCGTTCACATTGAAATTTAATCACATAAACATTCTCATGCAAAAATATGTACATACATACATACATAAGTAAATACTGGCATAATCTGTATACATATGACGAAATACATACCTACAACGATTTATTTTTTTTTTTCTAGGAAGATGAAGAGGTTGGTGAGGAGGATGAGAACGAAGAACAACATTACATACCGGGTTGGATTAATGATCCCTTACTTGTTGATTCTGAGTTGGGTGAGATATCGTTGAGAGAAAAACGTTTCTGGAAGGACTTAATTAAATTGTATTTGAAGCCAATGTTTCATACAAAAGAGAAGAAGGCTGAAATAGCCGACAGTCTGAGAGAATTACGCAACATGTTTGCATTTGCTTTTGTAATGATAAATTCAATTTTCGTTCTTATTGTTTTTCTGCTACAATTGAAAAAGGATTATTTACACTTGGAGTGGCCTATTGACCCTGTTGACTTTATAACATACGACGACACAAACTCGCAAATATACATTTATCGTCGTTACAAGGAACTTGACCCAATCGGTCTATGCTTTGTTCTCTTCTTTGGTCTAATTCTCATAATCCAGTTCATTGCAATGTTCTTTCATCGTTTTGCAACCATTTCACAGTTGTTAGCTACAACTAAATTGGATTGGTTCAGAGCATCAAGTACGGTAAGAAAATCTTTAGAAATAATTTCCTTATTTTCTCACAAACAAAAAAAGTTAAATTAGTTTAGAAGCAGGTATACGCAACCTTATGTGCACTATGACGAACGACGTATTTTATGTTCGATTTTAATGGGTTAAAATACAGATTTTCCCATACAATTATTCTGAAGATTAAAACTTTTGTAATTAAACTTCAAAAACAGTTACAATATTAATTCTTAATTATTTTCCTCACAATAATTAGAAGGCTACCCCCACAAAAAACTTCGTTTTAAAATCATAATTTTTAATTTTATTTTTCCAAAGTTTTTTTTTCTTTTTTTTTTCAATATTAATATGAACTGTTATGTCTCCTTTCAAATATGAAAACTTGGAAAACATACAGACTAAGTTTTTGGAGGTGGGGACAAATATATATACATACATACATATCTATATTACTGCAGTGAATACAAACTTATCAAAAGAAGAGATATTTAATTTTTGTTGGAAAGCAAACAAGTGAAAAAAATCTCCGTAAAAACATATTTTTTTAAAACTTTTTAAATTTTAAATACTTTTATGAATTTTTGATTCTAGTCACGATAGAAAAGAGTGGTGTTGACGTTTAATTAACCAATTTCTGGTTGATAGATTTGACTAAAAGTTAGCCAAAATTCGAAAGTCGATACTTTCTAATACGCAAAAATAATAAACTTATATACATACATACATAATTGGCCATAATAATCTTTCAGTTAGGATTACTCATGTTGTGTATGTTAATTTTATACATGAGTGGCGGGACCTACAGTTTAAAGTCGACTCCGAACGACAGATTTTTGAGAAACTTTTCATGGCAATTTTCTGAGAGTAAGAGTTTTTGCCAGAAATCTGCTGAGAGGAAGTCACCGAAGAAATATTTTTTCATATTTCGTTTTGATGTCTGACCTGGGGCTTAAACCGCGGCCTTAGGTCTAATAAGCCAACACACTACCTACTAGACAACGGCGATTTCAATAGTGATATAGTCTCCGATATATTCTTCTGCTTTTTCAAAGATTCTTTGTTGCTCAAGATAACGCTTTTGTACTGTATAAATCTAAATAATATTTCAAATTTTTGAACTTTTATCTGATTGCCAAAAAATTTTGGATTTACTCAAAAACAATTGCAAACAAAAATAACAAAATTGAATTTCAATGAAGAATTTCGTGAATTTCAATGAATTTCGTAGAAAAATTAACTGCATGAATGAACCAAATGCATCTGATGTTTTTTAGTTCTTTATTTCTTAAATATAATACAATTACAAATTATACATATTTAATTACTTCGAGCTGAGTAACATAGACCATACTCTGGGAAACTGGACCTAAAAATTTCTCTACGACTGCCGGATTACTGTAGCGTGTTTCAGGCGGAGGTGATGGCCATTTACCGGGCCCCTCAATAGATCCTCGTCAACGATGCTCCTTTCACCCGCGTCTCAATCTTCTCTGACAGTCAGGCCGCCATAAGATCTCTGGCAAGTGTTGCGAATAATTCCAAGATCGTTAGGGAATGTCGCCGCTGTCACGACTTTCTTTCTGGGCGCTTCAGTGTCTCACTAGTCTGGGCACAGTAACATTCCGGGAAACTTCACTCCTTCCGGAATCCTCTTCAATCGACTTGGGTATGCCACTTGCCTCGGTCAAGTTGGCCATTGCGCGGAAATTGTTTCGAGACGCCAACTTATCCTGGGTAAATGATGAGTCCTCCTCCACCGCTAGGCTCACCTGGCGCTTGATGGATAGAAGGCGTACCAACCAGTTACTTGGACTTACTCGTGGCATCACCTCAATCACAGTGGCCATGCATACAGGTCATTGTGTTATGGGTACACACGCGGAAAGGATGCGGCTCCCATTCAACGCCTTCTGCCGTGGATGCAGATCTGCTGAGGAAGAGGAGAGTTTTATCCACTTTCTTTGTCAGTGCCCATCTCTTGCGAGGTGCAGATATAGGTTATTTGGCGTACCATTTCTTGTCAGCATGACGGAGCTATCATCTATTGATGTCAAGGTTATAGCTTCGTTTATCAAACTTTCTGCTCGTTTTCCAGCATAGGGTAGTCGTGCTTGACCAACTTCTTCCTCTTCGCTGGTTTTGGTACAATTTAGTCAGTACAGAGACTGCGTTCACCTGTGGCGTCACAACGGGCCGCTATGCGTACTCAAGTATGCTTTTTGATATCAGAGCTACTACTCCGATGTAGTGTAACAGACCAGAACCTGTGGTCGGAATCGAACCACAACCCTCACGCTTTATAAATCATAACACTATTTTTTTACATGTGCTATCTATGTATGCATATGATGTCGCCGTAGTGTGTTGACTTATTAAACGGTTCAAACCCCAGGTAAGCCATCTCCAACTAAACGAAATATTACGAAATATTTCTTCGGCGACTTCCTCTCAGCAGATTTCTGGCACAAACTCTGAGAGGAAATAAAATTGCCATGTAAAGTTTCTCAAAAATCTGTCGTTCAGAGTCAACTTTAAACTGTAGGTCCCATCACTTATGTCTAAAAAGGAACACAGACAACATAAATGGTTGGAGAAGCTAGGTCGTAATGCTGACTAAATTGTTGTAATGATAGTAATAATGATAATTATGTATGTATGTATGTATGTACATATTTATGCAAATGTGTATACATATAGGCTATTAAAAATTGACCCAATTTGGAGATTAGAACAATATTTGGGCAATTCACACGACTTTGTATCGTGTATGTTGCATTGAATACACTTTTTGTTTGTGAACGCTCAATGATATGCTGTATTGTGAATTTCGTATTCCAAACGTCAAAAAGTGATAAGAAGAAGAATAACAATATTAATTATTTGATTTTCAAGCCGCAAAATTAAAAATATCGTGGAAAAAAGTAAATTAAATAATTATCTGCGCGAACAATTAAAATTTTGAAATGTTAATTGTTGACTCAAGTTACATAGAAAATATTTTGTTTTTTATTCTTCTTCTTGATTACTGGTATTTACATAAACTGATAGCACGAAACCAATATAAATTTTAAAATCATGAAAAGAAATGTGTATAAGTGTATCGGATTTTTATATGAAAATTATCAACAACAAGCATACGCTGTTGTATATTCGTAATACAACGATTCAAGGGCTTGTGTGAATTGCCCAATTGTTATAGTCTTCCGCACAAGCATAATTTTTTTTTCTTCGAATGTATTAGTTTTGCAGCAAGTTCCAAATACTAAAAATTATGGCCCATTTGTTGGAATTTTTTAATATCTAAGCTGAAAACATAACAACAAAACAAATTTGTAAAAGATTTCAAATATTATATTTCTGTGCGGCCCGTACAACAAACAAATTGGAAGAGCTCTGATATGCTGCACTGTTTTATGATATTGTGTGCAGATTGTGTGCAAGAAGAAAGTATTATAAGTTTGAGGCAACATCTCAAATTAAATTAAAGTTTGTTTTTTTTTGTTTTATATGCCTGAAGTAAAGTTTATTTTCATCATCACCTGTTATAACATAAAAATGCACTTTTTATTTTCTTTTCTTTTTCTTTTGAATACTCAGTATAGATTTGATTACTATAGAACCAGTGAACGAGTAAATACCCATTCTATTTGCTTTTCAAATAGTGTGAACTATTAGGGAGGTCACTTTTTAGAAAACTTTTTTATCTGACTTTAAAGCCTCAGCATAAGCCATATACAACTTGTAAACGTTCACAATATATGGTACATGCATAAATCCAATCAAGTTAAAATTTTAAATGGCAAATTTTTTTAAATATAAATCAGTGGACTATCTCGATGTTACAGGCAATACCTCTAATGTACGTATTTATATGCAAAAAAAAATTAAATAGCAGAACTCTAGTAACAAAAAATACAGTGCGCGGCAAAAGCCAGATTTTGAAGAAACATGTTTTGTACAATCAGTCAAGCGATTATTTAAGGCCGTGGCAGATTTAGGGCCATATTACAACTTGTTAAATTGTTTTTCATTATTATAAGTGGACGATGAGGTAGAAGTGAGCGTTAAGCTAAAGGAAAGCTTAACTTCTAAAGTTAAGTTTATGTTTGAACTTGCCATATTATATATTATTTTCAATATGGCAACTTCAAATATAAACAAAATGAGTATATACTATATAACAAAAAACGAAGCCCGTTGTTGCCACTGCGTTTAAAAAATTTTTTAATTTGAGCTGTGCTATGACATTGCTCCGCCACTGCCATATTTTTGATAAAGTTAACTTTATTTTATCTGTAAGTTGTAATAACGAAAATAAGTTAAAGGGAAAAGTAAAGTTAGTTAAAGGTACCTTTAACTAAACCCAAGTTTAACGGCAAGTTGTAATAATGGTATTACAGTATTAGAAAGTGAATGTGTGTGACAGATTTTTTGGCAGTCGGTCTGATTTCATAATTCTTTGCAAAAATTTCATAAAATAATATTTTCTGCAGAGTTGTAATGAAATTGAATGGGCTCTTGGAAAGTTGGCCGAAGGTCCACTTCTTTATCGAAAAATTGTGTTCAGCGTCGAAGCTCATTTTTGGTAAATTTGGTGCGAAATTTAGTCACAATAGCCCGGAAGAAGCGCGCGATGAACTTTCTTAACAGAGCACTCATTTTGATAATCAAATTCTATGATTTGCAAGCGTTGTTCGTTTGTAAGACGATTCATGGTTAAATTATAGACCAAACTGAAGATGTTTGACAGTGAAACAAAACACGAAACGTGCGTGAGCTGTTCAAACCAGTGTTGCCAAAAGGATAATAGCTAAAAAATCACCCGTTAGTAAATTTACATTAAAAACAGTGTGGCAGCGAAACACACATTTTATTACGATTTTCTTTAAGTAGGACAGAAATCCATCAGATTTTTTTTTGACGTAATTACGCAGCTTTTCAGGATAGTCAGTCAGTTCCTTTAATATCATCATTCACAATTAACTGATTAAAAATAAATGCATTTTTAATTATTGGATTCTATATGATAAAGAATAAACAAACATTTTATGTATACAGCAAGAGCTAGGATCATATAATCATAGCATAGAACGAGAAATTCATACACATCGCATATAATATTCTGTGTAAAACAGTTTTATTAGACGTAAATGTATTTAAACTTATCTTTAGAAGAAATTTATTTGGATAGGATTCATCGAAAATGTAAACAATAATTATGTGATTTGATTTCATTACGCACTGTTATTAAACTAATGCATTTTTCACTCTGCTTAATTCCATTACAGATAACGGAAGAGGACGCAGCTCAAGAAATACGTGGTAATGCGGTGCATATTGCGCGCCAACTTCAAAGACCAAAAAGACTTGATGATGATGATGAAGATGACAACGCAAATGATGGTAACCTAAACGAACAAAACGATGAGTTGGAACAGCATATGGTGCGCCGTCAAACAATTTTTAAACTGCACGAAAATCGTAATAAAAGCCATTACGACTACAGTGATTTGCCTCGTAATTTCGAAAGACGATTCTTGGGTGACGGTAAGTTTTGCCTTCAAATAACTTTATAAACACAAAAGACCAACTAATGTCTTTTGGGTTTTTGTGTATTTTTTTTAGATGAAATAAATGTGAAACATATTTCCATGAGCAGGAAATCTCTTATGATGTTAAATGAGACACGTTTTGTTGCAAAACGTCGTCTCACCAAACAAACTACTCGCAATACTGACTTTAATAGAAATCCAATTCAAGGCTACAATAATCATGCCTTTGAAAATAGCGAATTATAAGCGACTCCTTTGAATGAATTTTCTTTTTTATTATTTTATTATTATATTATATTATTAACCAAAATCAATATTAAATAAATAAAGACAATATATGTATATGAAACTCATGTCAAGACTTCATAAATTATATCTTATCACAAAATCATAAATATCGAAATTAAATTATTTATAACTGAAAATATGCGTGTTAAGCAGATTTTCAAATTGTAAAAGATTAAAGCGTTTAGGTAGGGTTAGCAGATAGACCTTCCATGGCAGGCAGTCCCTCTTCGGCCAGAGCTTTGGTCCATTCTGATATCACAACTAATATCCAACCCGCGGATCTTCATATTGGAGGATTCCGTGGAGGATGACTGAATATGTAAGGTTAAGAATTTCCGTCTCTTCATAGCGGAGGCAGGACAATGAAAAATGGGATGAAATGATTTCAAAGTAGCTCTATGGGACTTATATGAAAATTTTTAATTATTACTGAAAAGATCTAAACTTGACAAATGCAAAGTTTTTATTACCCAGCTGGGTACATCAATAAAATACAGTCACGTTCATACAGTGGGATATTCCCATGTTGTTTAAAACTGGTAGACATCCTAAAGTATATCTTGAACAAGTTATAGTTATATAAGTTATACTACGCAGCCTAAAATAATTCCCACAGCTTAATCTCTGGTTGCTGTTTTACTATATTCTGTAACGAATTTGGACCCGATTGTAGTAGGACTAGTATAATACATTGCTATTATTTTCTTCGGACCATTTCTTAGTGCACTTTGCAATATATTAAGGGTTATTATCCTGCTGAAACATGCATCATAGTGGTATATTTTTGTTCAACATAATGGTCCTAGAACAAACCTAGTGTGTTGAAATTGGTGAATATGTATGTGCCATAGTTATGTTCATATGAATTAGCACAAATTAAATAGTTAAAAAACGTCGGTATATACGATGTGCCTGCACCTAGAATACGTCGTACGTTGTACTTCGAAAGTACAACGCAATCAGTATTTTCACGTATATTGAATTTGCATGTACACAACAAAACAAAAAAAGTACTTAATTCAGGTCAAAAGTGAATAGTTGCCCAACATTATGCGCTGTGTTAACGGAGAAGTCCCGAATGAAGCAAGCCACATAAGAAACCGTGTATTTCAATTCTGCTGGCAGTTACAAAAGTCAAAGTTTAACGTTTGACGGAGATTAAATTTTATTTTTTGCTTAAAAAGAAAAATACTTTTTTAGGGTAATTAGGACATACTAATGTCAGAAATCAGCTCAAAAAATTTTTCCAACTTTTCGTTTTCCCAGCAAACTGTTCGAATTCCGAACACTGGCGTTTATCCTACATGTCTGCTTTATATGAAAGTAAAACATTTGAATTTATTTGCTGTTTTATTGATTTATTTTATTATTTTTGAATCAAAAGGCACAAAAGTTATTAAATTTAGAAAAAAATTATACTTAGCTAAATTTATGTTGTAAAAATTTGATACAAAAATTCAATTGACAACGACGATGTTTTCCTTCGGGATATCTGATTACAACGTGTTTTCCCTGCATTTTTGGAAGATTTGAAGGTCGATATTCCTTATCTTCACCATCATTTTCGGTAATTTCTTTCCTTTCAGTCAAAAGAAGAGCTTCTGTCACCGAGATTTTGAATTTTTTTTGACTCAAAGGCTTCTCAATTTTGTGTTTTGCAATCAAGCAATGCAATTTCCAAGCATTCATAACTGCCGAATTCAAAGTAGTACACCACAAAGGCCAATATCATTATTTTCCACGAATATTAATTCGGTAGTTCTGGATTGCATTGTCGTGTAAATCCACACCCCCATGCCCTTGTTATAACTTGTGTAACATGGCTGGCTGACCATACCGGACGTATTTACCAGCTTCCGGGTTCTTTTTGGATGTCGATGCTTTTTTTCAACGTTGTACTTAGTGCAAAGACAAGACTTCAACAAAATTTGTTGCCATGGTGACCTCTTTGTTGTCCTGTCATCTACATAGCAATAGTTTTTGGTTGTCATCAAATGCATAATCATAATCACCTCTTGGTAGTTTTTTACCGGTTTTAAGTTTATCAGACAACAAACAAAGCATATGATGTGAAAAAGTTATCAAAATAAACTTCATGTCGCATTGGATGTTTAACATTCGAAAGCAAATGCATAACAGCATCAGCTCCCAATCCAACACCATTGTTATATTGGTCCGCAGATCCACAGTAAGGTATAAAACAGTAAAGATAACCTGTAAACAAAGAAAATAATATATTTATCAAAATAAAATTATTACGAGAATATGAAAGATTTATTACCTGAAGAAGAGCATAGGCACCATAATTTATAACCAAAACGAATTGGTTTGCCTCTAATGAACATTTTACAGTTGTGTCTTCCGATTTAGAATATCGAATAAAGAACGCACTATGTAGCATTTACCCTGAAAAGCTGGCCAAAAAGGCCAAAATGAATTTAAAGAAATTTAAGAAACTGAGTATGCAGTTCGATAGACAACAAAATTCTGTATTATATAGTGAATTTTCACGACCTTAAGTTGAGATTTGTAGATTTGAGACGATGTCAAAGTCAGGAAAGTGAAGAAAATTAAATGCGTTTTTGGTGTTTTTTTGAAATTTTAATAGGTTTATATGATATTTTTTTGTAGCTATACGAATAGAGGTTTTATATTGATTTTTCTTTTATTTGAAAGGTATGAGCAAATGCTACTTTGAGATTTTTTCTTATATATATATCTCATATATTAATGTTAGAATTATTCGTTCAAAATTTCAAAATAATAAAAATTTCACATTTTTTTACCCTTGTGTTTGATTTTCTTAATGGACCGTATGTGGTACATAGGGGCACTTATGATCCGATCATAGTAAAATGTGATCATAAATAATTCACATTCATATTAAACATGTTCATGTCGAATATCATCGAGGTAATAAAATTTTTAAGCCAATTATAGACATTTATTCTTAAGGGGCCCTATTTTGGACCAAGGGGCAATTACGGACCGACCATAACAAAATTTTTTAATATGATTTAGATTTACAAAATACACGTTCGTACCGAATTTCATCACGATACCGATGTTTTTAAGCCATTTATAAGCGTAAACGTGAATTTCTAAGGGGGACTTTATATGGGGACTAGGGTCAAATGTGATCTGATTTTTACCAAACTTTACACCATGATTTCTTAGTACACAGAACTGATCCATGTTAAATTTTATCATGATCGTTGCATAATTACCATAATTATGTGTAAATAAGTGAAATTTCGAGGGGAATTTGCATGGGGGCTAGGCGAAATCACGGACCGATTTGAACCAAAATCAGTTGGGTTCATCCTTGGGCCTAATTATCACTAGCACTATCAAAAAATTCCAGCCATTAACTCATAAAACACTTTTATTAATTTTGGCCAGGTTTTCAGGCAAAATGCCACATAGTGGGACGTAGCTAAAAAAATACGAATATAAATAAATTGAACAATATAGTGAATATCTTACGATATGTTTCAATATTTGTTATTGTTATACATACCTTAGCCATTTTATCAGCATTGTATAAATCATTATTGTTAGCAAAATGTACATTTGATATTGTATGCATAAAAGTTGATCGAGTCATGACCTGTTTTACCATTGGGATCCCCAATGATGGCTTTGAAGGCCATTAATCAGGAACAGATGGCAGAGTGTGATATCCTGATAATAATAATATACCAATAAACCGTTTAAGCATCACCTCATCCAAATGAAACTCCGTATTATTTTGTCCCGCATATATATTTGTTTCTTGAATAATATGGTCAAAGACTTCATCATCGTAAAATAGTTGAAACAATTGCAATGGAGAATGGTTGCTCAGTTTTGAGCAATGTCAAAATTGTATTTGTTTTGGTTCCTTTTTGTCCATTTCGATGTTGAAGGTCGTATTTCATCTTCAAATTCAGGATATCCACTGTCTTCAATTGCATTCCTTTCAGTTTCAATTTCAACAAAACCGGCAACCTCGTTCATTGGATTTGGATCTACGTTTAAGGCTATTTCATCATCATTGATTGTCTCTTCATCCGAACATTCATCGACTCGACCTTCATAGTCAAAATCTTTTTACGTGTACTCATACTTACCTATCCAAAACACATATCTATAATACAAATAAAAAAACACAAATAGCACGAAATTCACTGGTAAATTGTACATAATATATGAAATATTCACCCTTTCTTTAAAAAATTTATTATTAAATGTTAAACCACACGATGAAAGAAAAATATAATAATAATATAATGCGTGTTACATTTAATACAAAGAATTTTGATCGTCAGTCAGTAACTATACGATAAGCGCCAGCGTTCGAAATATCGAAAATAACAAGTTTACACATATGTGAAGACACGCATGTGCATGTAAATCATATTTTTTATATTTTATAAAACGGTTACATATGTATATTGGCAGTAATTTCTCATAATTATTTTTTTAATTTTATTTTGTTTATTATTTTTAAAAATTAATTTAAAAAGTATTTAACAATATGGGTTGCAGAAAGTTATCCCTAGCAATGGGGGAGGGGGATATTTTACAGGCGGATTCTTTTTTATTTTCCTAAAGTTGAGACTTAATACCAAAAACTAATTTTTTTTAAAAAAGAAGATTTTTACTGTTCGAAAAATCGAACAGCGGAGCGAAATGGGTTAATGTATGGATCCAATTTTTAGTTCTTTCTCTGTTTATAGTCTGTTATTTTTTTATTTATTTAATGTCAATAGATTATTTATCCTTACTGACTAACTACATATACAACAGTTTTATACAAATGATCAAAAACAAAACTTTGCTTATCAATTTAAAAATATGGTTAGGGTTTTTTAATACGTCTTTACTCTCCGAGAAGTCAATTCCTTGATAACATTCATTAAAGGTTTTACAGGCTCGTATATATATACTGCATAACAAGGGTCCCTTATAATAGAACCATAATCCAGAATAGGTCGCACGAGAGATATAAATAACAATTTTGTTAAATAAGGATCAACAAATTCCTTAGGCCAGCGTTTTATATGCCCTATCCGAGTATGCCATAAGCTTTATTCACCATCATAGATATTGTTACATAAATCGAAACGACCTAACATCGTTTAACAATAAAAACGATAAACAAAAGCTACCAGCTACACCAACACAATACACACGACACAAATACACACTAACACTAACAATACAATGAACGTGTTGATTATCTAAAGCTGCACACACACATATGTACGACGAACCTGGTTGCGCCTAGTACCAAGGGGTGGACAAAGCAGGCAGCAGTCAGAGTTATAATTCAGTCAGTCTTGTGTGAAGACGCTTTGCGGTTCGAACGTACAAGCGACATTGCTTGCAAAAAGGTTGTAAGCAGAGAAGATCTAACGAACAGTTGTTAGTGTTACCGCGGACAGAAGTGTGAAATAAAATAGTGTACAAGCAAATTATTGTTGTATCGTTAAGTGTGAACAGTGGCACATGTTACAGTAATAAGATTCACTTTCGAGTGTATATATATATATATTCCATAGCTTTTCTAAGTGTATACGCCTTTATTAATTAATATATACTTTGTTTTTTAATATACTCTATATCTTTGTAAACTTTGTCACTTTTAAAAATTTAGAAAAAACATGAAGTAAATTCTTATTCCAATAAAGACACTTGAATTGTAAAGTCGCATTTTTTTTTTCTTTAATAAAGTTGCAATAGGTTATGGGCCTATGCATATGAAGTTTCCAGAAAATTCAAGTGAAAATAAAGGAGATAAAGTTAAAAATAATTTGTTTAACCAACATAAAGTTTATTTTTAAAATAAAATAAAATAAAGATGACGGACACAAAAACAAAATTTAATAAATTGCACAATGAAAATTATGTAAATTGGAAATTTAAAATGGAGCTACTATTGAGAGCGCAAAATTTATGGAAGCTGGTGATTGAAGGTAGCCGTCCTGAACCTAAGTTTAAAAATAATGTGTTGGAGAACAAGGCAGCGATTGATGAATGGGACACCACAGATGATGAGGCCAGGGGAACCATTGGATTGCTTGTGATGGATTACCAACTTTGCCATATAAGAAACTCCAAAACGGCAAGAGAAATGTGGGATAATTTGAAAAATTATCATGAAAAGAATACTCTGTCTAATAAAGTGCATTTAATGAGGAACATTTGTTCGTTAAAATTGGATGAAGGTGGCAATGCGGTGGTCCATATTAATACAATGAACAAGATATTTACAAAATTGCGTGATGTTGGTGAGGAAGCCTTATCTGATAAATGGAGTGCTGCTATGTTGCTGAGCAGTTTGCCGGAGGGCTATGATACTCTTATAACATCTCTAGAATCCAGAAAAGAAGATGAAATTAATTTTGCTTTTGTTCAACAGAAAATTATCGCCGAATATGAAAGACGTTTGCATGCTAATGGAGGCGCAGTGGGTGATGCTGTTTTGAAAGTTGTTGCTAAGCCTGGTGGTGTTTGCTATTTTTGTAAGAAACCCTGTCATCTAAAGAAAATTTGTATGAAATATAAAAACTGGAAACAGAAACAAAGACCAGAAAATAGTTTCAGCAGAATCAATTCTGTGGAGGAAAAATTTAATTCAGATTTTCTTTTCAAGTTTGGTAAAAATAAATATTTATCTTGTTGGCTTGTTGATTCAGGCACTGCTAGTCATGCTGTCAACGATTACAAATTTTTTCAAAAATTGGATGAATCTTACAAGAGTCATATTGAATTGGCTAATGGTGAAAAAGTTGCTATTGAGGGCATTGGGTCAGGTGAACTGATGTTTTATGATAAATACGGTAAGGAGCATAAATTTTTCGCAAAGGAGGTTTTATATGCACGTAGTTTGGTGGGAAATATAATTTCAATAAGACAGTTAACGAGATTCGTATGGTATGGCTGATATCGAAGGAGAAATGTATATTTTACGTCAACATGATAAAATAAATGCTTTAATTCAACATAATAATAACTGTATTCATGTATGGCATCGAATGCTGGGACATCGTGATCCTGATGCCATAAGAAAGATGTTTTTGGAAAACTTAGCTGATGGTGTTAAAATTGTTGAATGTGGTATAAAGGAGATATGTGAAACTTGTGTGAAGGGGAAGCTGACTAGAATGCCGTTTCCAAAACGATCAGTAAGCAAATCAACGGAGCCATTACAGTTAATCCACTCTGATGTTTGTGGACCGATGCAAACAATTACACCATCTGGAAAAAGGTATATAGTGACTTTTATAGATGATTATTCAAATTTTACAATAATTCGATTAATATCAAAGAAATCAGAAGTAGAACAAGTATTTAAAGATTTTATAATGTTTTGTCGTACAAATTTTGGTAGAGCTACCAAGGCCATTAGTTCCGATAGAGGTGGGGAATATACCGGAAAAAATTTTACTTCTTTTTTACAGTCTGAAGGTATTCAAATACAATTAACAGCCCCTTATAGTCCTCAACAAAATGGCAAGGCCGAAAGAAAAAATAGGAGCCTAATTGAAATGGCCAGATGCTTGCTAATACTAATATATGCTGATTTGCCTTACTTATTTTGGGGAGAAGCTGTATCGACTGCGAATTATATTCAAAATATAGTTTTTACAAGATCTACAAATAAAACTCCATATGAATTATGGTATGGTTCAAAACCGAATTTAAGTCTCTTTCACGTTTTTGGTTCAGAATGTTTTGTACACGTTCCCTCTGCAAAAAGGCGTAAATTAGATGAATAAGCACTAAAAATGATTTTTTTGGGATATGATGATAATTCAAAAGCTTTTAATTTTTACAATCCTATAACGAAGAGAGTAGTCATAAGCCGTGACTTTCGATTTTTAGATTACACTAAAGATAATACTGATGAAAACATTTTTATTAAGTTTCCTAAAGCCTGCCAAAATATCCATATTTGATTGAGAAAGAGAAAATTAACCTTTAACATATGACGTGAAATTGTTTAGCGTATATGAAGAGGTGGTGTAAATTATACACCCGAATTATTTTTCATATAATTTTTAATGTGTATATATTATAATAATGTTATACTTATATTATTCGAATTTGATTGCTTCTAAACGCATTATTAACAAAAACAAGGAAACAAATTCAAATTTATTTAAAAAAATTTTACTTTATTTCACAAGCCTCATTTATGCAAACAAGAAAAATAAAAAAGATAGTGTAAAATTTACCACCACGTCATAAGTTAAAGGTTAAATCAGAAATTCAGAATAAAACCAATCCATTATTGATTGAGGAGGAGAGTACGGAACAACAACAACAAAATTCAATCAATAATGATACGGCAGAACTTAATGAAAAAACTGATAAAGAAGATGATTCTGAAAAACATTTGGAAATACATACACCAACAGTTAGAGTTTCTAGCCGTACAAATAAAGGCAAAGAACCTAGAAGACTAATAGATGAATTATGGTCAATACAAGAAATCAAAGAACCTAAAACATATACGGAAGCAATTAATTGTGATGAAAAGGCTCAGTGGTTAGCTGCTATGCAAGACGAAATGGAATCTATGAAAAGGAATCAGACTTGGGAACTCGTCAAATTACCCGAAGGAAAGACAGCTATAGGAAGTAAATGGGAGTATAAAATAAAACGTAATTCCGATGGTGAAATATATCGTTTCAAAGCACGTCTAGTTGCTCAGGGTTTTTCACAGAAATATGGAATCGATTATGATGAGGTTTTTGCCCCAGTGGTATCCCACACTACATTCAGAATTTTATTATCAATTGCTGGAAAGACAAATATGATTGTGAATCACATTGATGTAAAAACAGCCTTTTTAAATGCAAAATTGTCCAAAACAAGTTATATGAAACAGCACCAAGGTTTTAATCATGAAAACAGTGAACTGGTTTGCCTACTAAAGAGAAGCATATATGGCTTAAAACAGGCTGCAAGATCATGGAATAATACATTACATGAAATTTTAATCGGAATGGAATTCAAACAGAGTTTTAATGATCCCTATTTGTATTATGGTAATATTTACGGGAACATATGCTATATAATCGTTTATGTTGATTATCTCACTCTGGCTTGTTCAACAAAGGAACAAATAAAGTACGTTGAAGCCAACCTATTAAGTAATTCCCCTATAGAAAATCTAGGCGAATTGAAACATTATTTGGGAATTGAAATATCGAAAGATTTCGATGGGAACTTTCAAATTTGTTAATCGAATTATATAAATAAAACAGTTATTGAATTTGGGCTTCAAGATGCAAAATCCGTTAGAACCCCTTTGGATTTATGTTACGGAAAAGGAGGAGATACTAATTTACTTGAAAATAATATTATGTATCGCAAATTGATTGGACATCTTTTATATATTTCCGTTAACACCAGATCTGATATCTCAGCAGCTGTAAGTATTTTAGGGCAAAAGGTATCACGGCCCACTAATGAAGACTGGATACAGTGTAAGCGTGTTTTAAAATATTTGAAATCAACAGCAAATTTAAAATTGAATTTATGCAACAAAGATAATGAACAAAAACGAATTGGTTATGCTGACGCGAACTGGGCTGAAGAAAGAATTGAAAGAAAATCTAATAGTGGTCGAATATTTTTCTACAATGGTGGTACTGTTTCTTGGTCCTGTCAAAAGCAAACACTGGTTGCTTCTTCAACATGTGAAATGGAATATATTTCATTATCTGAATCTGCAGAGAGGCAAACTGGCTCAGACAACTACTGGATTTGCAACAACCAATTAATGAACCAACAACTCTCCTAAATGACAACCAAAGCTGTTTGCGACTTTTAAACGACGATAAATTCTGCTGTAAAACAAATCATATGGATACGAGATACAAAATGACAAAAGATTTAGTGAAGAAGGGTATCATATTGTTACATAAATCGAAACGACCTAATATCGTTTAACAACAAAAACTATAAACAAAAGCTACCAGCTACACCAACACAAAGCCACACGATACAAACGCACAGTAACACTAAGTATACAATGAACGTGTTGGTTATCTAAAGCTGCACACACACATATATATAACGAACCTGGTTCGTCATAGTAGCAACAACAACCTAAAGTAAACCAGCTACGACAAATATGTAACGGACAACATAAGCAAAGTACACAAACAACAATGTACTAGCAATAGAGTTCTCGAGAAGGCGAGATCACGAACATTCCACCTCAAGAATGTTCGATTGACTGGTTGTGCGGACTACAAAAGGGCTGGACAAAGCAAGCAGCAGTCAGAGTTAATTCAGTCAGCCTTGTGTGAAGTTGCGTGTGAATAAAAATAAGTCGTGGTTATAAAGATCTAGCGAATAGTTGTGTGAACTAGTGAATAAAAGAGATTATTATTGTTGTATCGTTAAGTTCTATACGGTGGCACACAAAAGTAGTGTAAACAATAAAGAGAGTTAAGAAAAACTAAAGACATATTTGTTTTTACTTGGTTTGCAATTAACGAACTCATATTTAAACGTTTTTAAAAAGGTAAAAACGTAACAATTGGTGTCAGAAGTGGGATTGCAAAAATCCAAAAGTAAAAATAAATAAATAATTGAGAAAAAATAATTAAAATGAAGCTCACCGAACTAAGAGTGGAACGACTGAAACGAGAGTTGGGTAAACTAGAGCTGCCGACAACGGGAACGAAGAATGAACTCCAAAGGCGGTTAAGGGAACATCTGCAGCTTCAGGGCATTAACATCGATTCTCACGAGTTCGAGGAAGAAGAGGAACGAGAATTACAGGCCCCTGCAACTCCTAGCGGTACTGACATAAATTTCTTGCTAGCCGCTATGATGGAGAAAATGCAAGTAGCAAACCAAAAGCTATTTGCTGACGGACAAGAAGCTTCTAGAGCCGAAAATCGCAAAATGCAAGAAGAGAACAAAAAGCTATTGGTTGATGTACAAGAAGCTTCTAGAGCTGAGAACCAGAAGCTATTCGAAGCTTCTAGAGCCGAAAACCAACGACTGCAAGCAGCAATTTTGTCAAAAATTGAAAAGGAGCTGGAAACAACATCTGGAAAGCTGCAGGAAATCCATGAGTCGGTCAACAAAAGGATCACTGGTGTCGAGGAAAGGGTGTCACATTTAGAAAAGGCCGTTGACACGAAAGTGGATAATTTGGAAAAGATCGTCGGCGGAAAAATCGTTATGATGGAAGAGAAGATCTACAACCTCCAGAGCCAGCGACCGGAACCAGTGCGAGTCGTATCCGAAAGTACCGGCAGAATAAATCCACCTTGCTTTGATGGCGGCTCACCCCTATCCGTATTCAAATTCCAATTTGAGACAGTAGCCGGCAGAAACGGATGGGACGATGGAGAGAAGGCTCTAGAACTAATTCTGGCGTTAAAAGGTGTCGCAGCTGAGATTCTAGAAACCATGTCAGCCAGCAGCAGAAACAACTACAACGACTTAATGGTGGCGTTGCAGCGTAAATTTGGCGATGAGCACAAACTAGAACTATACCGCATGGAGTTGAGATGCCGGGCCCAAAAGACAAATGAATCGTTACAAGACTTTGCAATGGAGGTTGAGAGATTAGTACAGCTCACATACCCCGGAGAAAACCATCCGCTGATTGACAACATTAAGACCGAGGCGTTTGTCAGTGGTATACGAGACCCTGACATTAAACTAGCGGTATGTTCTACGCAGAAGACAACCTTTGCGGAGACCGTGGCCTTCGCACTAGCCCAGGAGACCGCTCGCACAATTTCAAGACCACCAGTTAACAAAGTGCGAAAAATGGAAGTCGTGGACGAAGAAGATTGCCTGTTAAACAAACTTAAAGAGATGTTGAAGCAAGTTTTGACAGAAAAAGGACAAAAGAGTAAACCTACATGCTTCAACTGTGGAAAGAGTGGCCATTTCCAAAGAAACTGTAAAGCGCCACGGAAAAGATCAAGACTAGTCTCTCCAAAAAGACGACGTGCTATTGCTACGCCTACGGCTTCTGATGAACACTACGTTGAAACGAGTAGTTCCAAGAGAAGACGCAAAAAGCCTGAGAATAGTGAGGATCATCCTGTGTCGAAAGTACCGAAAACAGAGGCTAATATGCAAATCGAAAAGTCTCCGAACACTTACGCGGCTGCAGAAAAGACTGAAGTTATAAAAGTTAGAAGAGGATGCAAGAAGATCAAAGCTGATTCTGAATTATCGCCTGTAACAAAAGGAGGTGGCGGATTGGATAGCAAACTGTACCCAGTGTATTGCAACTAAAGGTCCAGTAAAAAGAAGTCAAGGTCAGCTGCAACAGTATAACTTGGGCGCACCTTTGGAGATTAAAGCGATGGTCAGTAATGGAATGAAAGCCAGGTATGATCGTGCAGCAAACACGGAGGGTTTCCATGAAGGACAACTGGTACTATTCTACAACCCAACGCGGAAGAAAGGATTATTCCCGAAGTCGCAAAGTAGCTGGGATGGACCGTATAACAAACCGAACAAAAATGAAGGTCGTACATAAAGAGCGACTGGCATAATATGGGAGTAGAGATAATGAGCCTATTCGGGACGAGCAGGCTTAAGTGGGCGGCAGTGTTACATAAATCGAAACGACCTAATATCGTTTAACAATAAAAACGATAAACAAAAGCTACCAGCTACACCAACACAATACACACGACACAAATACAAACTAACAATACAATGAACGTGTTGATTATCTAAAGCTGCACATACACAATGGCAACATAAGCAAGGTACACAAACAACAATGTATTAGCAATAGAGCTCTCGAGAAGGCGATATCACGAACCTTCCACTTCAAGAATGTTCGTTAGACTAGTTGTGTCACACTATAAAAGGGCTGGACAAAGCAGGCAGCAGTCAGAGTTATAATTCAGTCAGTCTTGTGTGAAGACGCGTTTCGGTTCGAACGTACAAGCGCCATTGCTTGCAAAAATGTTGTAAGTAGAGAAGATCTAACGAGCAGTTGTTATTGTTATCGCGGATAGAAGTGTGAAATAGAATAGTGTACAAGCAAATTATTGTTGTATCGTTAAGTGTGAACAGTGTCACAAACGTAGTGTGAATAATAAAGAGAGTTTAAGAAAAACTGTACTTTATTTAAACGTTTTTAAAATGTAAAAACGTAACAATATGTTATTCCGAAAGTTAAGACTCTGATCCAATAGTTTACCAAGGTCCAAAATAGTTTGAACTTTATCCAAAACAGCATTCTCAATGCAATAGAAGGCATCAATCTTTGAGTGTTTAAAAAATGTCATGTGTTTACACTTTTTAATATTTAATTCCAACAAATTAAATTTGCACCATTTATAAAAACTGCAAAAGTCAGCACGAAGTAGATCAAATCCATTAAAATCCTTAAAAGTTAAATATTTTAACGTCGTCAGCATCACTACCATAGAACGCAAAACAGCTGAGGGAAGGTCATTGATAAACAAAGTGAATAAGATTGGGCCCAAATGACTGCCCTGAGGTACACCAGATTGCACTTTAATAATTTTATTTCTTCTGCTATTGACAGTGATTCGTTCATTTTTTTGCAGATAAGTCTTAGATTGTCCATTTATTACATGTTTTCCATTATTACATAAATTCTGTATGCGCCTTCTGAGACGTAACTCGTTAAAGGATTTCGTAGTATCGTTTAATAAGATTCGTCTCCAAGATATCTTCGAAATTACATATATTTTCTTCTCTTTCTTTGTGTTAACGTTGCAGCTACGTCAATGGTTACCAATGGTGAATGATTTTTGATTTTGTATCTTCTCGATAAGCAACGAGGTTTCAATCAATCCACATTGGCAATGGATTAGCTTCTTCCATTCAGTCACTTAGTCAGGGACTAAAGCACACGCGTATCGGATATATTTTTATTTTTTTCAGAAGCGCTAAGAGAAATGAAATATAATATGTGTTACACTCTTTTAATTCAAAACCATTTTATATTGAAAATATTGTTACGCAAATCGAAACGACCTAATACCGTTTAACAACAAAAACGATAAACAAAAGCCACACGATACAAATACACACTAACACAAGGAATACAATGAACATGTTGATTAACTAAAGCTGTACACACACATATATATGACGAACCTGGTTGCGGCTGGTACCAACAACAACATAAAGTAAACCAGCTACGACAAATATTTAATAGACAACATAAGCAAAGTACACAAACAACAATGTACTAGCAATAGAATTCTCGAGAAGGCGAGAGCAAGAACCTTCCACATCGAGAACGTTCATCATACTGATTACGTGCGTGCGGACTATAAATTGCTGGACAAATCAGGCAGAAGTCAGAGTTAATTCAGTCAGCCTTGTGTGAAGTTGCGGGTGAACAAAAGAAGTCGTGGTTGTAAAGATCTAGCGAATGCTTGTGTGAACTAGTAAAGTGAATAAACAGATTATTATTGTTGTATCGATAAGTTGTATACGGTGGCACACAAAAGTAGTGTAAAGAATAAAGAGTTTAAATGAAATTAAATTAAACACATCTGTTTTTACTTTGTTTTACGTAACAATATTTATTATTTTTTAAGCCTTCATAAAAGTAAACAAAATCAATTGAACCTAAACTTTTTTAGTTATTGTGCAGGAAACCAAAATCCTTGTAGTCTAGCAGGAAGTGTATAGGCTTATTAGACATGAGGCCACGGTTCAAACCTCAGGTCAGAGATCTCCAACAAAACCAAAATATTGTTACGAAAATGGAAAATTACATACTGGTGTTTTGCTTTTATGTACATCGCTTTACATTAAAATTATAAACAAAAGCTACAAAAACAAAACAATGCAGTAAACAAACCTGTTTACAATTTGTCGTGCTGCTATATAACTAATACTAATATAACAACAAACACATAATAGCATAAAAAATGGTAAACAAGTAAACAAAAATACACAAATAACACTACAATAATAAATGTAAACAACGATGTTTACATTTATAGAGATTTCGAAAAGGCAAGGCAAAGCAGGCGACTGAGTTAGTGAAGTTCAGTCAGTCTTGTGTGAAGACGCGATATGCGTCGTGATTTGAAGTCTAGTAATTGTTATTGTTTATGAAAAGGGTATAAACAGAGGAATAACAAAAAAGGCAATTGTAATAGATTATTGATATATGTTCCCCAGATTTTAAAAGAATTACAGATATATGAGAAATGCTATCTTAGTGGGTTTTCACCGAAAACGGCCAATCTGATAATCTACATTCACCGCAAACTGTAATGTAACTGTAGTATATCGGGAGATATTGACGAAAATACTACATACAACTTAATTAGTAGTAAGAAAAATAGCGCATTTAGTTTATTTTTAAGTAAACGTAAGCGAATTAACAAAATAGTTTGTTAGAATATTTATTTTATCTTCTTTATAACGAAAATAAATAAATTGATCTTATAATTATGAGTGTTTCATTTCATTTCATTCATAATGGATTATGTTACAAAAAATACACAACAATAGTAAAGTATTCCTTAAAAGTACATGAAAAAATCTTCGAAAGGAACCGAATTGATTATTGCTATATTTTAAAAGATATTTGATACACAGAAATATCCTTCTAAATGTGGTCAAGGTGTATGCCAAAACATTTATATACGATTGTTAATGTCACGTTAACACATTTTTATTTCTCCGCCTTTGTCCTCTATAGGTTGAATAACTTTTCAGTGGGAAAATGTTATCTTACAGTTACTGCGATGCTTCGTACGTATGCCTATTTATTGGCATATTCAAGTAAAAATTACATTTTGAATGGGTCCGCTAAATAATACCCGACACTGACTGCATTCGATTGGGCAGCACTCACTAAGTGAAATTCCTTAACACCAAACCCGCCTTTTATGTACAATAACTTTCCTGTTAATAGGAAAGCTCAGGTTCAGTTTAAGTATTAGACGTTCTTACCAAAATTCGTCGAAAGCTAAAGAGATATTAACAAATAAGGGAGAACAATTTTTCACGAATGCTTTCTTATTATTTTCACTAACCTGTAGGTCCGGAATACACCATCTCACGTTTAATGAATTTACGCAAAGCCTATATGATTAAGCCTTCGCATAATCCTTGCAAAGTTTTTGTACCACTTTAATCAGTGCAATCTTCCACTTTTGAGGGTAACACTTAAGCCGAAAAAGAGCATTAAAAATTAAAAGAATAATCCTAGCAGTTCAATAAGAACTTTTCAACTGACTTTGAACGTAACTTCTTCAGATTGAGCTCGGAGATAACTTTCTTGATCACTTCTACTCAAATGGGTTGTGGCGCTACATAAATTCGGTGCCGTCAATGAACAGGCCATCTTTTCCGCCCAACAAAAGGTGACGCTTCGTAAAGATATCTTAAATAGGAAAAGTTGTTGTAGTTTTGTATTGGTTATGCAGTAGTAACGTGACTTTTAGATTACATTCATTTATTTTAACTCTCATACATTTTGTTTTCCGACTTTGGTGCGTAGACCATATCTTATCGCGGTTGAGGCTCTCAACTAAACACGGTCGTCCAAAAATCCTGATCACATCATTGTTGGTTAAACCTCCAATGTTATCCTGACGTTGTTGAAAGAATTTCATGCAGCTTCCGCTCATTATGGAAAATGGTTAACTTATTTTCTCATCGTGTGTTGTTATCTCATTTGAAGTTGTCGTAATGCTCCTTTATAAGTTGAATGATATTATCTGGTACGCCTTTCACTCTAAGAGCATGCCATATGTTCGGCATTGTGTCGAAAACAAAAAAATTAAATATAGTGTTGCAATATATTTGTTGTATTGTTATCATATGTAGACTGTTGATAGATTGTCGCTTTGGTGAAATTATTGTAGTAAAAGCCAGTAGCTGTATATGTGTGTATATGTTATCGCTGTACTATAGAGAGCGTATACACCACATCGAAGATACTCATGTTGATTCTGGGATAAGTTGAGAACAACGCTCGAACGATATGAACATGAATTCACTTATAGAGAGGCCAGGAAAATCTGGCTCTTTATCGATAAATATTGATCAAGATTTGTGTTAAGCCCGTCTGAAAAAATACAGTGAAGTCATAACGGAGTACTGGGAAAATTGAAAATATATGACGTGGAAGGCAACCAAAGTGTCTTATAGACTAGGAGTTAAGAGTTATTGTGAGAATAGTAAAGACCACTACATAATCCAGAGCAGTACAAATAACAGAGGATATCTCACATTCATCTAGAATCATCCCTACACCAATGCAGATTACACGGTAGGCACCACGCAAAACGCTTTACAGATTAAAAAACGAAGAAATTGTAAAAAAAATATGTGTACGAACCGCTATCATCACTTGTGGTCAAAAAAACATCAGACATGACGAAATAGAAATAAAGCCTGGAAAGATAAATCTGTTATGAAAACAGCAAAGCATGATGGGGAGTCAGTAATGGCAATCTCATTTTTTATTTGATTAGCGATTAAAACGGATATCTCGATATTATCAGATAGAGTGTAGCTCCTAGAACGGAGAAACTGAGCTTATCCTACAGCTGTGTGTTTCAACAGAACAACGATACTCAACACACCTTCAAAATTGTGAAGCAGTGGTCATTTTATAGAACCCCAAAAATATTGGATCACCTGCCACAATCGGCAAACTTGAACCCAATTAAGCACACGAAGGAATACCTTGATAAAGTAGTCGCAGAAAGAAAACGTTCGGGCAAGGAGAACCTAACAGAATAGAATAGAATAAAATAACAACAGAATTAATCCTAAAATTTATGAATTCCATGCTACGAGACTTGAAGCCATATGAAATCAAAAGGACGGCAAACAAAATGTTAAATAATTTAAAATTTCTGTTTGCTTTGTTTTGCGCTTAAAAGTTGTAAAATTTTTTTAAAAAGTGAATAATTTCCTAAGTTGGCCAGCTATTGTTTTAATAATTATTTGTACTTCAAGTAACTATAAATTACAGAACATAATTTTTTGTATTTCAGTTTAATATTTAATATAATGTACATTTTTTCAAATACTTTCATTTGACGTTCATAGTATGAATCCGCTTTCGATTATATTTATATAACGAAAGTACAGGATACATCATATTATGATAATGGTTTACACATCCGAGAGAACATTATCCAAATATACAGTGGTCTTATCAAAACAGTACCTTAGATTATTCAGTCTCAAATTATGTCTGACGCTGTGTGAGATCGCCACTATATTGAGCATGATGAAGTTTATACCACATCTAAGATTGTCCTAGAATGCGAGGTGTTTCTGAAACACGGAAAAATTGAATTAATTCCATTCCTTGACACGGAAACATTGAATAAATTCATACGTGAAATAGACATTATTCTGCAGAGGGACAAACAATTGTCTGCACACAGGCTTTAAATAATTCTAACTGTTAGACAACGAAATATAAAATAGTAACGTTAACTACTGACATGAGCCTCATAGGTTTATATAAAGTAGTTCATATTTTTTTCTTTAATTTGTGACTGAATAAATCATTCTTCATACACTGCAGTACCCCCTCTACGCTTTCAGTACTTTTTTATTATTACATATTTTATGTCTTGCGCTTTTCAACTATTAATGCATTAGCAACACGTTCAACGCAATGCTAAGTATAATTAGGCTTTAGCCCCGGTTAGCCAAACGTCCACGGAACGTACGTTCGTTTCTAAAATACGAAAAACGAACGTATGTTACATTACGTTCCATCGACGTGACTAGACGGGGCTTTTACGTTTTGTTACGTTCCGAATCAGCTGTTTGTGTATTGTATGTGTATTAATCATAAAAAAATAGGTACTTACGTGCTGGCTTACTATACGTGAGCACACGATTCAAACCCAATTGCAGACATCTCATTCAAAAAGAAAATGAATGAATATTTCGGTGACTGCCTCTCAGCAGATTTCTGCAAAAACTCTGAGAGGAAATAAAATTGCCACGTTAAAGTTTCTCAAAAAACAGTAACATCGGTATACTAGAACAGCCGGTCAAGAATTTTCTGACGCTTATCAAGAGCAATTTTTAAGTTTATCGGTACGATTAGTGTACTTATCATGTTCGGAAACAATATTCGCTGTCTACAATCCGAATTTTTCAGCAGTGGTAGGTTAGTTAATGGTTAAAAGGTTTATATGCGATTGAGCAGCCATCAACTCCCTTAGACGTTGTGCAACTATAAAGTTGATCTGACATATTTTGGTTCCGAATTTTATGCCCTGGTTTTGGCAATACCATTCCTCGCCATCCGACTACAGACAATTAAATTTCGTTTCTCCTGATTGGGATAAACGTGTCCCAGTCACCTGTCGTTCATAAAGAATATTTCTGTGCAGATCAACTTTAAAATTGGCTAGCCATACATTATCCACCAATTATAGTTTTTGGATTCTCACTCAATTTGGCAGCTACTGAAAGTGTGTAGATAGGTAGATTTCATATCATTTTATATTGAACTAAAAAGTTTACGTTTTATTACTTTCACAAATAATTATCGAATAGAGGATTAGAGATAAAAATACCACAATTTCTCGATAATGTTAAAAACAATCAAGGAATTAAAACAAAGACAACAATCAGTTTTTATATCACAAATACATATATTTATATAAGGTATGAGGGATTTTCCAAAATGTCAGTGTCATTTGATTGCTTTTCTTCATTCGTGACTAGTAAGAGGTAAGTACGTGTGCCATTCTTGATGATCATTTATGAATTGTCATTTTAAAATACATTCAATTTGAGTTCTCTTAAGGACGAACATTACGATTTTGCTTATTATTAGTATCATTATTTAAATTACAAGCATCGTCCATTGTGGTCGGTAGAGATTTGTTAGCAGTTTCTGGAAATAACAACGTCAAACATCCACTTACCAAAGCAAATCCAGCAAAAACAATTTGAGGAGCATATTCATAATAATTTGCCTGAAATATATTTTTCATTACAGTATAGAGGTATCTACATAAGGATATGCATTCAATTTACCAACAATGGAGTCTGCGGTGCTAACATTGAACCAATTCGTCCAACCATTGAACACAGTGATAACAGGCTGTTTCGCACATTTGTTGGAAATATTTCCGAAGTAAAAAAATACAGAATTTGAAAACTACAGGTTATTGCAAATTTTCCAATTAAAAATAATACAAGTTCTATTGTATGACCATCTAAAAATAGATAATAATTAATAAATTAATTGGTAAAGTTTTTTATTTATTTGTTTAACATGTTTTACCTTTTCCAAAAAATATTGTTGCTGTCATACAGAGGGCACACACTAGCATTGAACCACACAAAGAGAAACGACGTCCAATTGAATTCATTATAAAAAGTGGAAGTATAAGACCAGGCACTTGAACCAAACCGTTCCACATGAAGTTGTTGTACTTATTACCACCTAAATTAACAGAATTTAAACTTAAACCCAATGCTATCAGGGTATGTGTGAACCAACAGAGCGAACAGTTAGAAATTCGTAAAAAAAATGTTTTCATGGCTAACCAGATAGGGTAACTACTTTCATTTGCGTCTTCCAAATTTATTTTGTTTGATTCCAGCAAATTTTCTAGGACACTCTCGGGCAAAACTTTATGATTAACCTTAGCCGCCTTTTTAAGTATAGCGATTGCTTGATCCTCTCTGCGTTGACTTAAAAGCCAGCGTACACTTTCGGGTAAAAGCACTAATAAAAGTATATGCAATGCAGCTGGTATATACAGTACTCTAAGAAGTACCCTCCAATTTTGAAATTGTTCTGCTAAAATACCCAATAATGCCTCTCCTAAAGAATAGAATATTGTTATAATAGTAGCGGCAGCAACTCGTCGTTTTGGTCCAACCAATTCTATGGCTAACAGAAAAGCTGTTGGAAACAATGTACTGCCAACAACCATATCGAGTAGTTCAAATGTCAGAAACATGTAATAATTTGTAGAAAAAGATCGAATAATGCCCATTATTGAACTTAAGAGTCCTGCAACTGCAAGCATTGTGCGCCTACCAAATCTAAAATAAAAGAGACATTTATTCAGATATTCTTCATTAGATCACAAATAAATTAAAATATTTACCGATCGGCAAGTAGGCCACCTAATGGAATACCAATGAACTGTCCTACATTATTAATAGTACCTGCCATACTAAGCTTCCATTCGTCGGAACAGAAAAATTCAAACTAAGAGAGTAAGTAATACATTTAATTTAAATATTTCAAATACCCAACACAAATAGCATACAAATAACACTATGCGACAAAATAAAAAAAATTAAATACACCCAGCTAATGACATAGCGTTGTGTGTGAGTTTTGTTCAGTAGAACTCGAAAATATTTTTTTTACATTTCTTGAACCCTCCAAACTTGTTTTATTTGAAAAAAAATGTTTTTTTTTTTTTGACTTTACGCACAAATTTATTGATTACACAAACATTTCTGAACCAAAATTTAGAAAGGGGAGGGATGGGCCTTTAAAACAATATACATGTATGTATATATCATTTGACTAAATATGTTGTGAGGTTTGATGAGGTATACGTGACAAATGCGATTTTTTTCATATTTTTTCAAGTTTGTACGTTCATAGCAGCAATCTTTAATTTAAAAATATGATATAACTGATGACATTCTGAAAGCGCATTATCTTGTGAAGATATTGATACTTCGTTTGATCAAATCGGACAAAAATTACCGTAGTTATTATATAAAAAGTCCAACAGTCGAGTTATATTTTTCATACATATATATTTTAGTTAAAAAAATTTCAAGTTTCGATGGATCTTGATTGTTTATTGGAAAATGCGTCAATATCACGTTTGAGTGACCACTAGAAGTTGGCCAATGTTTGCGCAAAGCGAAATAAAAATATTTGCAAAAAACACATATATTAGCCTACTTCCGCTAGTTACCCAGATGTGAAATTGACACATTTTGCGTTAAAGTATCAAGATGCATCAAATATTCTGAAAATTTTTGAACTGAAAGTTCATTTGATAAGATGATATATATAAAAAATATAACACGACTGTTATACTATTTAAATAATAACTACTGTAATTTTTGTCCGATTTGATCAAACGAAGTGTTCACAAGATAATGCACTTTCAGAATGTCATCACTTAGCTTATATTTTTTAATTAAATTTTGCAATTAAGAATAGCTAAACTGGAAAAAAATGAGAAAAAATCATATTTTCTATATCATGTTGTATGTTGTTGATGTACACCATTTTAAAGGCTCATTTCTCCCCTTTTCAAAAAACTTTGGATTTTGAAAATAGATTAAAAATATTTTGGTAATCAATAATTCTGTGTGAAAAGATAAGAAATACCATTTTTCTCAAATAAAAGAAGTTTGGAGGGTTCTACTCCACAAAACGCATAACCTACACTATGTCATTAGCTGAGTGTATTTTGATTGTCGCACCGTGTAATTAATAGCCTTGTGCTTATTGTACCTCATTAGCAACCGTATATTCTGCATCACGAAATTTAAATCCATTGTTGCATTGCTGTACTTTATGTGTATTAAAGTTTTCTTCAATACATTCGGATGATGATGGCAAGGAAGAATAAAAGTCCTGATGCTGATTTTCAAAAACATACTGATTACATTTATGATAGTTCCTATCTTTATACGGAATAGTAAAGTTAATCCAATCTTCCCAATACAGACTAGTTGAACTGTCACATTGTGTAATATTGCACCTAAAATAATAACAATAATATTCAATATAATTTATTCGATTAAATTAATTCAGAATTATTTTAAAATATAGAATTTTTAAAATCATTTACTTCTGAGTCATAAAAAGCACTTTCTCAGATTTTATTTTATTAGATTTATTTCGTCTTATATTTATTTTTTTTAAACCAAATTTCATGAATACATAACATAAAATTTTTCACAATTGTGAGTGCCTATTCCAAAGAAATCAATAAAATGCTTCAATTTATAAGGTTTCATTTCGAAATATTTATGTATATTAAAACTATCGGGTGAGAAATTTAAAAGTTTAAATTTAAAAATACAATAAAACAAAACCAGTTTGAAACTTTGCAAATTTATTTTTTTGTTATGAAGTACAATTTTTCCGGAATATTATTTCATTCATATGGCCACACAGTACTTTATTCAATCGGACCAATTTTCATGCACTTTTCTTAGTGTATAGAGTCGTATCTTGGCAATGGATCACGAATGCTTAATTGGATCCAAATGCTTAATTGTCTCTGGTTTGTCGGCATAATACTTTTCTTTACCGGCACCCCACAGATAATAATCCAACGGTGTTAAATCATCAACATTTCGGCTAATTAAACGGACAACAAACGTTTGATGCAATAAATCGATTGTTGCATGAGATGTGTGACAAGTTTCCTCATCCTGTTGAAACCAAACATCGTCTACATCAATACAATGAAGAGCGGATACAAAAAAGTGGGTTATCATAGTGTGATAGGTATCTCCATTGAACGTAATGTCTTCGCGATCCTTATTTCAAAGAAAGCCGTACCAAACAGGTAAAGTGTACATTATCTACAGTGAGACCACATGTGGGTTTTCTGAGTCCCAAATATGGCAATTTTTCTTATTACCGTATCCATCAGAATGAAAATGAGCTTGGTCCGAAAAGATGATTTTTTGGCCAAATCTATATCATAGTGCAGTTTCTCGTTGGCCCAATAAATCCCAAGCTTAATAAAGTTTAATTGAATTTAATCATTTGACTGTAATGGTCTGGAATTAACTTATTTATATACACCTTTTGTCCCAAGCTTTTGTCCCAAGCCATAACAGCCTAAGTCGACTTAAGTCAATTTAAATTCTATATGTTATCGTATTCTACGTGTATATTTTGCAAAAGTATCATTTAATGCAAAAAAGTACTCTTTCAATTATAGTTCAGTACCTTTTTAAAATTTTAATTTTGCTACTCTGCTACATACAGAGAATCTTCCACTGTCCTGCATTTATATGAACAATGTTGAGACCAGCTCTTTGTTTAGCTAAAACTCTAATCATGTTGTAGACACAGTCTCTGGAATATGCTCTATTAGATTTCATCAAATTGTGCTCAAGTTTTGGCAATGCAATCAAAAACTATGTAAATAGCTAAGCTTAAGAAAAAAGGAGTTATACATACGAATAAGGAAGGGAATAACAATTAAATTAAAGTTGAACATCATCAGGTTTGTTATCAGGAAACAGCTTAAACAGTTAAGTTTTATGCCCAGGAAATAATTTGTTCAGGCTACCAATGTCATCAATTTGAATTACGTCTCCGTACATGTGTTTTCTAATATATACCCCTATAGTAAATGCAGAAAACAAACGTTTTTTCTCTTTTAGATGAGTTGCAGCACGTAGGATTCTAAAGTTGTTCGGTGTCAAGTTCTCGTTTACGTACATACAAAAAAAGGCTGTAATGCCAAGAAAATTTGATTTTGATTCAAATAGAATTTACATTCGGATTGTGCCCAACAACATTTTGCATTTGTACCACCAAGTATGTTTCTGTTGTCTCGAAGTGTAAATTCATTGTAGAGGTAAAGTTAAAAATGTTGCATTAAATGTCATATTTGTTGCCACAACGGTGCAGTTGCTGTTGTCACAACTGCACAAATTGTTGCCTCAACAGTTCAATATACTTTTGTCGCAAATTCAAATATTGGTAGATATATAATATAAATGAAAACATTATTTTTAGTTTCAGAATATTTATTTTAAATTTTAAATAAAAATAACCATACATATTTGCTCTTTTTGGAATATTCTAAATCCATGACGAAACATATTTTAATTATCAAATCGACAGCGCGAAGTAAGGTTTCGACCTTATATCTTACGCCACTAAAAAGTATGTAAAATTCGCTTAACTTATCCAACGCTTCACCAAGCACTAGTATTTTAGGCTGCTTTCTTTCGCAGCAAGGGATCAGGCATCATCTTCCCACTAGATCAAATTGTTTATATTTATTATATGGCCAATCATATCCTTTTGTGCATCAGATATAGATGGTTTCGCTCCCTTGTTGATGCGTGGAGGAGTTATAACCGCATGTAGTAAATAAAAGAAATAAACAAAATAAAAGTGTTTAAAGATTTTAAATATACATAGTTTATGTATAGTAACTTTTGTTACAAGTTCATAAGTACCTTATTTTGATTCCGCCACTTTTGCAATTCATGGCGAAAAATCTTTTTTTCTCCTATAAACCCCCTTCCTAATTTTGAAAATACTTCGTCGATGTCTTTTGAATACATTATTTTCAAAATATCGACTTGGTTGATGCCGCATTCTATGAATGTAGAAATTGTTTCTATTGAAAGATTCATTGTTGAAAGCAATGCAACCAACCACTTCATTGGATAAATCCACCGTACAAACTGTTTCCTGAAAAATGTCTTCCGACATTGTTGTTTATTTATTTGAAACACTAATTTTTATTTTAATTATTTTAAAACTAAAAGGCTCACTTTTCACTTGTTTCACACCGACAAACTACTTAATACTGATCGCAATGATAATGAAGTACCAATCATTAGAGTTGCCAAATGCAAATTTTTTATGACAACGGTAATATTATTTGATTAAAAAAATAAATATTTTATGGCAACAAAAATTGTTATTTCCTGCAGCAACAGGAACTTTCAATGTACCGTTATTTCAGGAGAAAACCTTTAACGACAAAAGTTATTCCATTTGCAACAAATAATTTTACTGTTAAAAAACTTCAAATACTTTCATGTTGTTGCGGTAAAAAAATATTGTTGGAAAATTTCTTGCGACAAAAGGTTTTTCTCCAACAAGTTTTTATTCACCCCAATAGCAAAATCATCAAATGCTAAAATTATTTGCCTTCACAATATTTATTATTTTGTGTGTAAAATTTTACGTCCGAATTATAGCCACTGTTCCTGAGGCCGTAAGTAAAACCTTTGTGCAGTTTTCTGTAGTTAGCCAACGATTTAAAAAAGAAGTTTCTATCGTAAGCAGACCATAGTTTCACTATTATAACGGCATCTTTCGAATACTCGTTATGTTTATTATTGCGGTTCCCCAAGCGGTAGATTGATTTTAGGTTAGGTATGGGTATGCCTATTACGTTACATATTTTTTTGAAAAATGTCCGGTAGATTTTACTCTTGAGTAAACGCAATTTCATTAATCCGGAGCTCGGATGACTAGTTCGAATAGACGGATAGTTCTCTTGTTGCCGCTATTTTGTTTTCAGGTCCCTTGTTTACACGCGCATACTTTCAATTTCAACTGATCTATTTTCGAGAGTTACCCTCTCATTTATTTCAAGAGTCACCCTCTCATTTATTTCAAGCGGTTTATTCTCGAGGATATTGTATTTTTCGAGCAGATCTTTTACGATGTCTTCTTTAAATTTTAGATCTATAGTATCCAAGATCTGTTCCGCGAATTTGTCAAACTTTTTGTCCGTACAATTTAGTAGTTTGAAAGGTGAATCAAACTCATTTTTTTAAATGTCTGCAATACGTTTGTTGACAGGTGTGTTAGGCAATCCACCTGAGGTTGATGTTATAACTTCCGAATATTTATTTATTTTCTTGTCCTTCCTTAGATTGTACATTGAAAATAATTAAGTGAAATTAAATCTAAGTTACCTGACGTTACTTGTGATAAACTTGGCAGTACTTATTAAACCGGTAATTAAATTAGTGCAATCAGCTAGTTATTCGTAATTTGTTTACTTTTGTTTTTATATTGCACAATGTTACTATGTAGTTGTTTAAAAAAACACTAACACTGCAAGTTAAAGATACTGTGCTATTTAATTTGTGTAAAGGATATATTGCGAAAGAAAACAAAATGTAAAAAAATAATTTTGTTACTAAGTTGTCTGTATGTTGTTCGATTGCTGTTATTTACAATTTTGTGGATACAATAAGTTCGTTTTGCGCTTATTGATGACCCAGCAGTTCCAGAATTTCTTATTTTACTTTCATTCCGTTTAATGGTGCGTATTATGGATTCGTTTAAACCGAGAGTTTTTGCTATTAATCCTGCTTTGTCACCACTGCTCAATCTATCTAAAATCTTTATTTTATCATCTAAGGCAATAAGTTTTCGCTTTAACGTATCTTTTTTGTGAGTTACAGATTTGCTATTCATGCCTAAAATAATTTTTAAGAAATATAAATGGGAAGAATTAATTGTAAATTGTATTCGTAAATTATTAACGAAAGATAATTTTCTTATAAAGCTTTTTTTGTTGATAATTGAACAATAAAATAATATTCACAATAAAACAATAAAATAGTATTCAACTTTTGGATTTTTAACTATAACAAGACAAAATTTGGGTAATACCCAAAATTATAATTCCCAGAAATGCATGACAAACTGTGTAAGGCAAAAATAAAAACCATTGCCATTTTCAATTTCGCGTTGTAGAAGTACCACGTTATACGAGGGAGACCTGTAATTGTCCGTTGGATAAAATATTTGTCTTCATATTTTTAACTATTGGACTTAGAGTTGTTATTTGTTGCTATGCGTTATTAAATTTGATAATTACAAAATTGTTATTGTTTACTGTAGAATTATTTTATTTCATGTAATTATTTGTTGTAGAAAGTTTAAAGATAGAAATTAATTTTATAATTGTCTGCATTAGCGGATATTTAAATATTAATCGCACTTCACAAAAACTATTTACTTTTCCTTATTTTATTTTATTGGTAATCTTAAAAGAAAATGTAAGCAACAATCACACTTTTGCAGGACCTCCCACATAAATACATCTATTCATATTAAGAATCAGGTTAAGAAAAAAATTAAATTTTATAGTTTTTGTGGGTTTATTTACATTTGTCAGAATGTCAGAAATGTACTTTCTCAATTTTTTTTTTTAGAAAAAAGTGATTTTTCTCGAAGCATCATTTTTAACTTAGGCTGTTATTGTGTGAGAAAACAGACTTATACGATACATTAACATTATTCACCACGACCTTTTAATTGTTTAAGCGCGATCGCTTCGCTATAACGGTGATTGATCTATTGTGAATATGGCGCTCGGACATGTAATAAACATAAAATAATGTGCAGATTTATCAAAATTTTGCAGTTTTTGTAAGCATTGAGCAGTTTTGCAGTTTTCTCGTTATAATGCAGAAAAATTTTTGTATATGTTTTACAAAATTGAAAAAAAAAAATTGATATTGAATATTCCACATTTCTCAAACATGCGAGCGATATTTATTTAGGTGCTGAAGTTCTCTTAGCACTAACTACAATGCATAAATTAATATATGATCATAAATCATCGAAATATTATTTATTCGTGTGATGGAACTATTGATGACATTATATGTGAAATATAACAACATTTAAACTTCCATGCCATGTTTCCTTCGAAATGTCAAATTTTTTATGATTCTGGCAAATAAATCAGGCTGAATTTGACTGATGGCATGGACTATGTTGGGTTTGAAGACCGCTGTGGTTTGTAGCTTATTCGCAAACGCCTGCGACTTAAGGAAACTCCACAAGAAAAAGTCTAACGGGATCAAATCGCACAATCTCTGTGGCTAGTTCACATCGCCTCCACGTGTTATGGTCATGCCCACAAATCACTCGCTCAGAATATCTAACACAGCATGAGCTACATGGCACATAACGTTGTCCTGTTGAAACTGTATGCAGTTGGTTTCCAGATCATCGAATTGACTATAGCGCTCATCCTTAACAGTGATGTCCTAACCAAAGCCATTTTCAAATATGAAATATGGAACGATGGCGTCGTTAGCATTCTTCCGGATGTATTGGACACTCGTAATTCTCATTCGGATTGGTATCGTCAAAAATTCCATAATTTTGTTTATCCACGGACATATTCATTCAGAAAAGAGCCTCATCGTTGAAGATGATTTTACGATGAAAATTAGGGTGTGTTGCCAACTACTAGACTGCCCTTTTAGTAAACACAGTTCGTTATTTATGGTGCTTCATGCTTTGGCAAAGCAAACTAAAAAAATGACAACTAATTTGACAGAGACAAGATAACCGTTATTAACTCTCAAAGTTCCAAAGTCCATGTTAGAAAACCCAATAGCAATACCCATAAAAACCGTTCGGTATTTCTTTTTTATTTTTTTTTTTTTTGAATTTAGATATTCTGAAAATAAATGCCTGCCATTTAGTTTTTAAAGATTATTTCCTGTAAATTTTGCCTTTGGCTACGCTAACCAATCCCCGATCTCCAATTTTAATGTACGTTTTAAAGAATTTTGGATGATATCTTACCAATAGTAGCTGTAATCTTGTTTTCCAGGGCTGAAATTGTGACCGGTTTGCCCCTGTACCCGATTAAGATTACATATCTCTTCAATATGCCTAAAAAATAATTCCTTAATAGTATTAAAATACCTGTTTGTTTGAGCCAAAAAAGAGCTTCATCGCTGAAAATAATTCTCGATAGAAACACATTTCTCACACAGCCCGAATTTTGACGGTAAAATTCAAATCTTAATTATCATTTTTAACATTGCCACATGCCACAAATCTTCTTACGCTGAAATACTGTAAGCGATCTTTTTTCTAAAATAAATATTTTTTTGAGCCAACAATGTACGATCAGATAACCGGTTACTATCCCCGGACTGCTTGTGAATAGTCTGATGAATAAATCCAATTTCTTATCATTGGATTCATTCAGCATCGTTACAAAACAAATTCTCATTGCCACGAGTATACCAAAGAAATCTGTGCTTGTGTGCTATGTCTTTACAAAACAAGTTGTTATTGTTTATGGGTTGATTATGTATGGCATATTGTATTTCGATATTTTTTTCACTAAGGGTATGCACACATTTATACAGTACAATAAAATTATTAAAATAGGTTATGGGAGGCAGGAAAGAAGGAAATGTGAATATGATATTTGAGTCTATTTCTATTCTATAAGTGATAGGAAGGACATCTGCAGAAAGAGAGTTCTACCTAAAGGTATTGTAGCTAAAGAACGAATTATGTCGGTAATGACCAATCGACCACGATTTTCGAAAACATGGCAATAGCTTTTTAATTAATCAATTGAGTTGGATGCCTTACAGGACTTAATAAGCATCTTCGCCCTTTCATCCACGCCTGGAATCCCCTAAATACACTTTATGACACCGGCCCATACATGAGAGTTGTATTCCATTTTCGGAAGGATATAAGTGGTGTAAACAGTAAGTAGATCAAATGGGGTGAAATATTTCTTTTTTCAATTATTAAAAGATATGCCGGTTCCAGCGAACACAGTGAATTTTCATAAACAGACAGCGTTGTCAGTAATTTTTTTTAACTTTTTTTCTGGGAAAAATTTGTTTTCTACAAAAGTATCAAAATTTTTAAATGAAACACCGGAGACCAGTGCCCTCTATTTTCTTGTTTTGTTTCTTTGCTACTTTTTCCCGGGACTAATAAAAATACACAATATTTTATTTAAAAATGTATGTAAATAATTCGTCTCATTGTTGAATTTATTGAAATTTTGAATTTTTCGAAAAAAAGGGAAAACTATGCAAATGGCAACGCTGCACACAGACCAAAAAATAGTCATAGATGACATAATAATTCAGAGATTGACCTTAAGTCGGATGTAAGTATTAAGTTTTTAACTGTATGATGGTGTATCGATAATAATAACAAAATCTTCCACGAATATCGTCCACCACTGTTTTGTTTTTTTTTTAATTTAAAAAATTTTTCCACTTTAATTTCTTTGTCGATAACTTCATTTTTAAAGCAAATATGCAAAAGTTATTTACTGCGCACAGAAGCACTTAAATATTAAAGCACGATCAGCTTCGCTATTCGTTTAAAACAATTACACTGAACGAAAAAGTTTGTCAAAAACATTATAGTTATATACATTTATATATGTACATTAAGTTAATATAGACATATATATTATATAGTATATATAATTAGCCTCTAAAGATTGTTAACATACCTGTAAACAACGGGACTGGCGGTAAAAACGTAAGATATGGACTGAAACGCATTAAATATCATTGGCATACAAAGTAGAATGTAATTAAAAATTTGATATCGCCCGAATTCACCGATTCGCACCAATATTATATCCAAATAATTATCTTGCCCCCGATTATGATATTCATCAAATATTTCTCTAGTACTTGATTTTAGTATACCCGGAACTCTGTTGTCATCACTCATGTTTGCGTGGATTCTCAAGATTGACTAAACGAATCAACTTAACAACGTGTTGTATTATTGTATAAGTATGTATATGTATTAAAGTTGCATTTTTACAGCGAGAGAATTTAATACGACTGAGCAGCAAACAAAGAGAGAGACACTAATTGTTTATTTGGTCGTTGTTCTCAAAAAATGTTTTTTTTTTTGTTTTTATAATTTTTGTGCTTTCTTTTATTATTTCATTTCACAGTTTCGTAAACAAACCTGCTAACGATAATAATATTTACTTTATTTTGTTGCTAATGTTTTGTTCTTTTAATCGATAATTTCTACAGTACTTAATACATCGTTTATTGTTGCCCTGATAAAGTTATTTTATTCTCTAAGTTTATTTAATTTAAAACAGAAATATCTTTATAATTTCTGAGTAGTACGAATGGTTTTGTTTCTCCCATTGAAATTGTACTTCAAACACACGCGAGTGGCTGAGTCAAAAACTAACAAAACTAAACTTCTCAATGTTTTTTAATCTAAATTAATCTCCAGTTTCTTATCCGAGTTAAGAACTTATAAACATTTATTTTATATGCACATAAGAATTTTCGGATGTCTCCGATTAGATGATTTAATTCGTTTTTGTTCTTTGCTTTTGTATGATTTCAAAAATCCCGTTGTTAATAAAAATAAAATATAATTAAATTAACTTTTGTAAGAAATGTTTTATGTAAAGTCTTATTTGTTACTTATATATGTATATATACAGTGGCTCCATCACATAATCGGACAAGCATTAGTCTGATATGTATGTGCTTAAAACTTAAAAAGAAAATATTAAATATATGTTTTTTTTGCTTTTATTTACACTCTACATTACAACCTTTTAGATTAATCAAAAAAATAACAAAATTTTTCATGATAAGGGTAATTTTATAAAGAAAAAGAAAAATAACTCAATTTTTTGCGCTCAACGCATAATCGGACAAAGAAGATAACCATTGCTAAAAATGACGAAAGAGAACAATTAATACTTTGTGGCATATCCTTTGTTCTCAACAACGGCCTGTAAACGTTTTGGAATTGATTTTACCAAATTGTAGCATTTCTCAGGTTCTATGGAGTCCCACGCTTCCAGTAAAGCCGCCTTAAGATGATTCAAAGTTTTAAATTGTTATTGGTATACTCTTTTAACTAATTCTTCCCAAAGATGTTCAATTACGTTGAGATCTGGGCTCTGTGCAGAGGTTTCTATAAGTTTGGGGCAATTATGGACCAACCAAAGCTTTTCCACACCCGAAGTGTGCTCGGGATCATTGTCCTGGTAAAAAGCAAAATCATTCGCAATGCCTAATTTCTCGGCACTTTGCTTTACATTTTCCTTCAAAATGGTGAGGTAGCCAAATTTGTTCAAACCATAACAGAGCCTCCTCCATGCTTAACAGTAGCTTTTGTATTTTGAGGATTAAATTCTGCATTTGGTTTACGCCACACAAACATCTTGCCATCTGATCCAAGCAAATTGAATTTGCTCTTGTCAGTGAACAGAACATTGTAAGGAACAAAAACTATCAGCAAAAATGTATTTTAAGATATCTTTACACCAAATTACCTTATTCCAAAAATCTTCTGTTTTAAGCAAATACTCTTTAGCAAATTTTATTCTCTTGTTTTTATTCTTAGGCCTAATAAATGGCTTTTTTCTGGCAAATCTACCATGGTAGTTATATTTGTGCAATGTATTACGAATGGTATTTAAGCAAACATCTTTTCCACTGCTGTTTTAAAGATATTTTTAGTTCTTAGGTATTGCGAATGATTTTGCTTTTCACCAGGACAATGATCCCAAGCACACTTCGGGTGTGGAAAAGCTTTGGTTGGTCCATAATTGCCCCAAACTTATAGAAACCTCTGCACAGAGCCCAGATCTCAACGTAATTGAACATATTTGGGAAGAATTAGTTAAAAGAGTATACCAATAACAATTTAAAACTTTGAATCATCTTAAGGCGGCTTTACTGGAAGCGTGGGACTCCATAGAACCTGAGAAATGCTACAATTTGGTAAAATCAATTCCAAAACGTTTACAGGCCGTTGTTGAGAACAAAGGATATGCCACAAAGTATTAATTGTTCTCTTTCGTCATTTTTAGCAATGGTTATCTTCTTTGTCCGATTATGCGTTGAGCGCAATAAATTGAGTTATTTTTCTTTTTCTTTATAAAATTACTCTTATCATGAAAAATTTTGTTATTTTTTTGATTAATCTAAAAGGTTGTAATGTAGAGTGTAAATAAAAGCAAAAAAACATATATTTAATATTTTCTTTTTAAGTTTTAAGCACATACATATCAGACTAATGCTTGTCCGATTATGCGATGGAGCCACTGTATGTATATATATGATGTTTATATATTTACATAAATACAGTGTCAAACAAAATTAAGTACGCGTATCTGAATGTCAGCAAAGTATATTACAACATGAAAATAGTTGCTAACTCCATAACTCGTTCTTTTACTTTAGTGGTAATACACACCTTATTTCGAAAAAGCAAAGACAATAAAATGCACACAAAATTTTTTTGTTCGTCAACTTTGTGGTCGCTTCCCATACTCTTTCTCCCTCGTCAAAAAAGATGCTTGACGGGTCATTGAACTTCGCGAAAGGATACAGTTGAACACATAAGACTTAAGCTAAGTGAAACAGCACCAACTATTATTGTTGATGGGGGTGCCCTGGTAGTCTAGTGCATAGTGTGCTAGACTATGAGCATGAGGGTCGTGAGTTCGATTCCCACCAGAGGCTCTGGTCTGTTACACTACACCGAGCACATGGTCTAAGTTACTCAACTCGTAATAATTAGACAACATTTGTAATTGTATCATAATTAATAAATAAAAAAATAAATTATTATTGATGAATTGGTTTATAAAGAGGAAATGTCTGCTTATTTTCAGAAGAGAAGATGCTGAGCAGAGCTCGCCAAAAGAAATACTCAAGATATCGGATGTGAGATTTGAATTCAATGACTCTCGTCTAAACCAATATCAATGCAATATAAAAAAATATTTTGATTCTTTTGAACCTCGCATAAAACGAATTGCCTCGTTGAATTTACTCCCTCAATTAATTTTAAGAAATTACTACTTTCTTTTTCTTTCTTTTTGTTATTTTGTGATCGATCTAAAAGAAAATAAGTATATTATTAGGCAACTTTGTGTGAGCGTTTAAAAATAATGTTTATTTTCAAAAAGGGTTAGGTTAGATAAGGTCTTCCTGAAAGGAAGAGGTATCACTTTTGCTATTGCAGCAACTTTATATTAGCGGGCTTGGTCAAGGATGTCAGAAAATGGAAGGTTAAAAACCTCCGTCTCTATGGCAATACCAGGGCACTGACACATGTGTTGAAAGACAGTGTCTTACCTCTCCTCCGCATGCCTACTAAGAGAACAGTGACCCATTAAAATCGTCATTAGGCGATGGATGGCTATGTGATACAGTCTTTCCTGTCCATCTGTGTCCAGCGGAGTATAGCAATATTGCTATACATGTCGGAAGCTGCAACCTCCGTACCGGCCTTGCTCAGCTCATTAGCAATACAATTTTCAACGATATTCCTATGTCCCGGTACACATATAACAATTACCTTTGGAATAATCCAAAATTTTCCATAGAAATCCTCGACATTCATGGACAAGGAAATTTCAAAATTGCCATGATCTATGCTTGGAAAACTCTGCAGTGGTCAGGCAGCCTATAAGAAAGTTTTATATTAGACCACTTAATAAAAAATACAAAAGCCCACACTGCCACTCATCTTTGAGCCATCAGTAAAAGTTTTCAGAAACTTTTCCTTATTCTTCATTTGTTGTGTTGAATGCATAAATAATTTTTTTGTTTTATTATAAATTACAAGTAAATCAAAAAATAAGAAGAAAAAATTCTGTCTTTAAACTCCTAAAAAATAATTACAAATACAATACATAAGGTATGTAGACTTATGCTCTACACTGTATATACCATATTAAAAAATATACACATTAACCCAGCCAGCATTTTTGGAAATTTTTAATCAAATTCGAATCTTTTTTGATTTTTGTGCGCGATTAAAAAGCTAGAATATGCGTTCATTTTCTGATCACAAAAGATACTTGTGTCGGGCGAAAAAAGTGACTACCCGCGAATCGTCTAAAAAAGTCTTTTATGAGTCATTTTCTATATTAGTTCAAAGTAATTTTCGACCCTTTTTCTAGTAGTTTTATGATCATTTTCGAATCGCTTTCTGACCATTTAGTAGTCTTATTTACCTTCGTTTTTGATTCTTTTTCGAGTCGTCTTTCAGTCATAATTTAATCGCATACCAGTCTTTTATGAGTAATTTATCATTATGTTTAGTCCTTTTATTGTAATTTATCTGTCATGTTTGTATTAATATGGACTCGTTTTTACGTCATTTATGATTATAATTTGAATCATTTATTAGTCGTATTTCAAAATGTATTTTATTCTCCTCAAAGGTTTTTAGTCGGTTTTCTGAGTCCTACGTTTACACTGCCGCGATTTCAAAAATCACGTTCGTTTGAACGTTAAGTATCAAAGAAAGAATATTAAGTTTATATGTGATGTAAGTTCAACAGATATCAAAGTTTATTTAAAAAAATATTTTTGTTTCGTTAAAAATAGTTCTTAAAATTAAAAGTTCAATAAAAAACGTTTATGGAAATAAGTTTTGGTACTTTAAAATTTGCATTTGTTCTTAAGGCTTCGAGTTAAATACGAACTATTTACGTTTTCTTTTTGTCACTCTATCTTTAGCATGCACAAAATGCTTTTGCAGAATAACATTCAAGTCTTTATCTGTGCTTTTATATTTAAGATGACAAATATATGAAACAAAATATTTTCTTTTTAAATATTTATATTAAAAAATAAAAATTGTTTGAGTTTTTCCTCATTCTCCTGTACTAAGGAATCAAAGTTATTTAAATCATTTATATCATTAAACGAAAGTTTTTGAGTCTCATTAAGTTCGTCTGTTATTTTAAAAAAATTCTGGTTATTTCCCTCCTTCATCACTTTTACTTCTTTTTTTAAAACCATAACTTTATTTTTTAAAGAAACTATTTCAGTACGCAAATCCATGATTGAATTCGCAACGCTTTCCGATTGGGGGACGTACACATTTTGGACAAAAAACGTCAAAAAACTATAAGAAGAAGACCAGTATTCATAATTAGATTTTTAAGCAACAAAATGAAAAATATTACGGAAAATAGTAAATTAATTAATTACACGGTGCGACAGTGAAAATACACCCGAGTAACTATATAGTTTAAGTTATTCACTAGGTTGAATAGAACTCAAAAAAACTTTTTTATTTTTCTCGAACCCTCCAAACTTGTTTCATTTGACAAAAACGGTTTTTTGGACTTCGCGCACAAATTTATTGATTACACAAACATTTCTGAACCGATGTCCAAAATTTGAAGCTTATTAGAAATGAGAGGGATAGGCCTTTAAAACGATATACATATTTATATTATTTGACTTTTATCACCAAAAGTATTCTGAAAAGACTCAGCAAGGTGATTTTTCTAAAAACAATCATCCAAATGCTAGCTGGGAAGAAACAAGCTTCACATACATACAAATATTTTTCGAATATTGTAAAGAAAATTAAAAAATGTATGACATTTTTTAAAGTATCAATAAATAAGTTTATTTATAAAACAAAAAATTAACTCCCAGAGACTAAACAGCTAACACTTAAGAAGAAACTGAACATACATACATACATCCCCAGAAAATAAAATATACAGTCAAACATCGTTTATAACGAACTCGGTTATAACGAATTCTTGGTTATTACGCACATATTTTCAAGTCCCAACGTTTTAATAACAATTTTCATACAAAAAACATCGTTTATTACGAACTCGTTTATAACGAATTCTCGGTTAAAAGGAACAACTTTAAATGGTCGCAATAATTAAATTTCATACATTTTGCCTTTTTATAACGAACCCTCAGTAATAACTTTGAAGTGTGGCAAGTCTTTATTTTTATTTAATATGGCAGCATTGAATTATAACTCAACATCTTTAATCAGCTGATAGATAAAAAGAATTAAAACGGCAGTTGCTAAATAATTTGAAAATGTCTAAAAATAAGAAAAAATCGCTGTCTGTGCTTCAAAAAATTAAAATATTAAGTGAAATAGATGAGAAACGGAAAATAAATAAAGACATATGCATAGAATATAATATAGCAAAATCAACATTTTCAACAATTTTAAAAAACAGGACAAAAATTGAAAATTTTTATAAAAAAAAAAATCAAAAGTCGACAACAAAAAAAATACGAAGTTCAAAATATGAAGCGGTGGAGTGGGCTTTGTTGATATGGTTTCAACAGGTACGTGCCGAAAATACACCCGTTTGTGGAAGTTTAATGATGGAGAAAGCCAACAAATTAGCAAAAGATCTTAACATCAAGTTTACGGCAACAAATGGCTGGTTAGACCGCTTTAAAACTAGAAATTAAATTGTTTTCAAAAAAGTATGTGGAGAGTCTAATAGTGTCGAACCAGAAGTCACAGCAAATTGGACAAACAAAATACTAGCTCCCCTTTTGAGAAAATACGCAATACGTCAAATTTATAATTGTGATGAATTTGGCTTATTTTATAGGTGTTTGCCCGATAAAACACTAGCATTTAAAGGAGATAAATGCTTTGGTTCAAAAAATTAAAGAGAGGCTAACCGTTTTAGTTGGATGTAACGCAGATGGCTCCGACAAACTTCCATTATTTGTGATCGGAAAATTTAAAAAGCCGCGATGTTTTAAAAATGTTTATGAACTTCCTTTGCAATATGAAGCAAACAAAAACGCTTGGATGACATCAGAATTATTTTTGAACTGGTTAAAGAATATGGATCAGTATTTTGAAAAACAAAATAAAAAATTGCTTTAATTCTTGATAACTGCACTGCACATCCATCTGTAAACTTAGAAAATATTGAACTCATATTTTTGCCGCCGAATACTACAAGTGTATTGCAGCCATGCGATCAAGGCATTATTAAAAATCTGAAGCATCACTATAGGAAAATAATTTTAACTAAATATCTTACAGCAATTGAAATGAAACAAAAATTAGATGTTAATGTTTTAGAAGCGTTGTGAATGAAATGACATTACCAACACTGTGGAACAAACAAATGTAGAAGCGCTGTCTTTGTAAGAATATATAAATATAGATGAAAATACTTTAACGTCGGCGCCCCTTTCTGATAGTGAAATTGTGGAAATTGTAAAGCCTCCACCTAATGATAATTTGAGCGATGAAGATGATGAGATGGAAATAGAGGATTAAATACCTAAAATTGAAAATGTGCATATTTTTTTGCAAAAAATAAAAAAATTTGTTCAATCAAAGCCTTATGTAGAAGAAGCAAATGACCATTTATATGCCTTGGAAAAATGTATATCAACAAAAATTATCAATGCTGCTATAAAAAGAAAAATAACAGACTTTTATATGTAAATATACATAAATGTTTATAGTTAACTATAGTTTTTTGAAGTTATTTTTGTTATTTAGTTTTATTTTGTTTTTTAATACTATTTTATTCAATTTTTCACTGAAGTACATATTTTTGGTTTTTAATAAAAAAAATATTTCTTGTTTTTAATAAATGAAAAAAATTATTTGTATTTTATATTTTCTTCTATGACTTCACCCCGTTTATTACGAACTTTGCCTATAACGAACTATTTTCTCTGGTCCCATGGAGTTCGTTATAACCGAGTTTGACTGTATGTATGTATGTATGTACATGATTTGTTTACATGAAAAATTAAAAAGAAAATATAGTATTTGATGGAACCAACCAATCAATTAAATTTTTGAATGGTTATTTATGATGCAAATTATTGCTTGCACACGAGAGGAGTCCAAAAAATTCAAAGTAATGGTTTGGGGTTAAATGCATGTTAACGAAGTAGGCAACCTTGTATGTATTGCGGGAAATATGAATAAAACAGATTTTATAAAAAAAATTTGTAATTAATTTGGGTCAATCTGCTTAAATAAGAATTTGGAAGATAATTTTGTGGTCGTTCAAGACAACGCCTCAAAGCATTGTAATACAGAATTTTGTCTTAGATGAAAATATGAAAACAAAATTACGTTAATGTAGCTCAAAACAGATGTCATTGCGGTTTTATAAAATAGTTTTTTTTTTAATTTAGAATATTTATTAAACTAAAATTAAAACAGAAATTTATTCTGTGAAAAAGAATAAGGGCATCTCATTTTCTTTTCCAAATAGTTATAAAAAAAATAATATAATTATACGTTTGCAATAATTTAATTTTTGATGTTGTCCTAGTTAATATTAATATGTATTTTGTAGACGCTGGTGATATTTAAAACTGATAGATATTGTCTAAACATATAGTCAAGGAAGTCGCCGTGGTCTAGTAGGTAGTGTGTTGGCTTATTAGACGAAAAGCCAGGGTTCGAGACCCAGGCCAGACATCAAAATAAATACAAAAAGTATTTCTTCGGCGACTTCCTCAGCAGATTTCTGGCAAAAACTCTGAGAGTAAATAAAATTGCCATGAAAAGCTTCTCAAAAATCTGTCGTTCGGAGTCGACTTTAAACTGTAGGTCCCACCACTCATGGATAAAATTAACACACCCAACATAAGTGGTGTGAGAAACTAGGTCGTAATCCTGACTGAAGGGTTGTAATGACCAATTATGTATGTATGTATGTACACCTAATTCTGTTTTTACACGGTTTTGATATAACACGGTTTGGAAATAAAATATTTTTAATTTTTGTTACACGATTTTATTCCATTTAGCACGATTTAAAAATTTTTGTGCTTAATTTTTTTTTGTCAAATTTAATTTTTGCAAAGTATGTTCATATCACAAATTTAGAGGAATTCCCTTTTTGTGCATACAAGCACAAAAGTTAGAGCAATGGAAATGTGTTAATATTTTGTGTTTGGTAAAGAAATTTTTTATTGGCAAATTTGTTTTTCTATCGTTACATTAAATTTAACGCATTAAGATAAAAGGCAAGCCAAAAATATTTTAAATTTATTTAGTTATTTATATTTTTAATTTTGTTAAATATTTTATGAATCCCTAAAAGAAAATGTCAAATACAAAACTTCTTAAAAAATCCTTGTTTTTCACTAATTTTAATAGGTTTTAGAGATTAGGAACCAATCACCTATTTTTGCATACGATCAGTGTCTTTTTTACACGGTTTTTTCTGGAACCAATCTACCGTGTAAAAACAGAATTAGGTGTATAGTCAAGGAAATTTGGCCATACCGATTTGTATCATTTCTGTACATCAATACTTCGGAACAGGGCGAACCCAGGCCTTCCTGTAATTAAAATGAAGTTAAAAGAATTAAAAATAAAATATCATCGGCGCTTTTCACGGATATATTTTCTATGCTTAACTTAAATACAATTGAAGTATCACTTCTTAAAGTTTACTTCAATAATAAATACTTCTGAAATTGTGGCTGCAGTCAATTATTTCCAATTGTACAAGCCGGTGTCAATGAAATGATTTCGTATTAGTTTTAAAAGATGGGGAGCATCAAAAACGTAAATACTTTATCTATTTCATTGACCGGAGTTGGGAGTCAAGGCTTTTCTAAAAATAAAAAATTAAAAGTATAGTTAAATATATAGGGTAAATGTACCAGTAGTCGGCAGTTTTTTTTTTTCTCTTTTTCAAACTGGTCTGATTAGAAGTGGGAAAGTATTGTTGAGATGATGTTTATTTATTACAATTCTGTGATTAGTTTAGTTTTAGATCCATTTACCAACTTTGGACATTAAAATAGCAAAGTATAAGTAATTTCCATATTTTGATTAAATCATCGATTTTTCCAGTGCTCGGCACATGTGTTCCTAAGTTCGGCAAAAAATTATCCTATTGTCGGCATTAAAATATTTGTTAAATAAAAGATAACGTCATATAGAATTTCAAATTATTTTTATTTCAAATAAAATAAAAGTTGCCTATACCATGTTTAATTATGAGATCTATTCATATTTTATAAAGACTAATAATTTACTATTAAAAAACTTTAAAATTAATTGTAATTAAGTAAATTAAATAAGTAATCAATTCAATTGTGTTCAATGGCCAATGCTTCCAAATGGTTTTGAACACATTTGGTGTAGTCAACGTTTTCAGGATTTAGAGGATATAAACCACATTTTCTAAAACAATTTTTAAGTGTGTCTTCCAAATCTATATTAGAAAGGACAATATTAAGAAGTGGGCAAAACGTAGACTTTGAAACTACTTTGTTATTATTTTCAGGTTTTAACTGCCACTCCCTTATGGTTTCCTTCCATTCTGTTTTAAGCGGCTTAAACACGCTAACATCCGCAAGCTGCATAATATGGGTGACGTTAGGAGGAAGGGCATACAAAATAATGTCATTCTCTTCGCAAAACTTGCTCAGTTCTAACGTCATGTGGGATTTATGACCATCCACAAACAACAAAATTGGCCGCTGAACATTGTGCTCATTAAGCCAACTATCGACACCGTTGGCGATGTAATCAAAGAAGGTCTCACTAATCATCCATCCCGTTTCAGATTTGCCTAAAAACCAATTTTCCGGCAAACTATTTACTACCGACATCAAGGCTCTCCACAGATTCATTAGTGGCTTACCCTGGTTGAGAGGTGCTAGGACTTCATCGGTGTAGTCGCGCTCTCCCGTCCTTTTGTTGTGTCTGGTCTGTGTGATTCCTCCGCTTCCCGCTCCCCCTCCCCCCTTTTCCCATATACCCTCCTTTCATCATATCTATACTATTCTTCCCTCCTTTAGGACGTTGTACAATGGGTCTATCCGACCTCCGGGCACTGTACTTGTCTTGATTGACAGGTATACGTCCTCTAACCTAACCTAGGTGGTCGCACATATGGAAAGACAACCATTGGGTCCACTATCTGACCATTTGCTGAGAAAACCAGCAGCACTGTTATTGTTTCCTTTTCATTTCCCTTTTGGATACTATACACATTTCTATATCCTTTTGGGGCCAGGACTTTTCCGGTTTCAGGGAATAAACTAACGTTGGTTAAATCTCCGTTAAATATTCGCGCTGGATCATTCAAAATGTCAAAAACGTTTTGCTCTGTCAGGAAGGTTTTTAATCCATTGAACTATTTTTTAATGTATTCTTCCGTTATCACCGCTCGTCCTTTACTTATACCTTCCGCTTCTCTAAGGCTATAAAAATCCCATATCGCTACCACTTCCTTCCTGGGCGACCATTTAGAAACGGTGTGGGTCTTTGATCATCTACTATTATCGCTTAAACTATATTTATCAATTCTTCAGCTTTTAATGGGAATCCAGACTTTGCTAGGTCCACCATTTCTCAAGAGTTTCCTCTTCTGATTCAGTCAAGATTGTGGACCCATTTCTCTGGCATCATCAAAAACACGGCCATGGATTCTGTCCTGTATGGTGGAACGCGGGACGCCATATTTTTTGATTGCACTCAATATTGTACATGTGCCATTTCTTACTTCCATTAAACCACATTTTAGGGACTCTTGGGAGTATTGGTGTATGAGCCTTTTTCCGTTGGTGGACATATTAATGAATTTATATTGCCTGAAATTCCAAGAACAGCCTATTATGCCCACTGAACCACGAATTGTCGTCCTATTATAGCATTTCTAGTTATATAAATGTAAGATTTCCGACTTTAGATCACTTATATCCTATTCTCGGCAGGTCTCAGTGTATTCAATATAAACTATGCCGACTACTGGGTAAATCAAGTTTTTACTCATTTTTCTTTTAAGAAACAGCAAGAGCGATGATTTCTAAACCATTTTATAAAATTTGAGCTTAATCTAAGAAAAAACCCAATTTCCAGTAGTCGGCACCCCCCTGCCGACAATAGGAAATCATATAATTTTTTGTTCTTAATGCCGGCAGCAATAAAAATTATAAAAAAATATTAATTTCGTTAATTTTTTACTTTTAATTTAATATTTTAACTATTTTCTTTCAATAAAACACTTACTTTCTTCAAAAACACTTAATTTAATGTAAATAATTACTTGTTTAAGGAGGCACCTAAACTAACATTTTTTTTAAAAACTGGCACTACTGCACTTGTTGAAAATCCATCACTGAATTAGAACAAAAATTGACAAAATAATTCATCCCACTCAAATTTACTTATTTCATAAGAAAAGAAAACTATTTTTTCTACCAAAATCAGTTTTAACTTTAGTAAATAATGGTCGCTTTTCTTATTTATTTGCATTTTTTTACAAAAACTGCCGACTACTGGTACATGCCGACATTAGGTGCATTTACTCTATGTAGATATATAGAATGTGAAATAGACATGATTTAGTGTTAGTTGAAATGCTTTAAGTATTAGATTTTTTAATTATTTTTTTTCATTCACCAGATTTCTAGATACTTATATCCTTCCTTGTCAAGCTATTAATAGTCGTCATTGGAGGAATTAGAAAAATATGTCAAGCGTAGTGGTTGTGTAGTGTGTTGTAAACCTATTGCGTATATGTCACTTACCTGGGGAAACTTCTATGTCCTCCAACAACTTACGGTTGGACGGGCTCATGACTTCTTCAAGCCACGTGCCATAACCACCTAAACGTAGTTACTTGGCTTCCTCACTTTGTCCAGGTTGGTATCGTATTCGAAAGTCGTCACTACTTTCATTTTATCAAAGACGAGTACACATACCTTTTCAATATCGGATAAATTGGTGATGTGCCGCATGAAGTCTACTGATGATTCGATAATGCCTTCCTCTACCCGCACTTTTCAACACCAACGCTAAAAAGGGAACACATGTGGTAATGGAATACATTTTACGTACAGACGGTTATAGGCCCTCGCTCCTGAAGCATGCAGGCACAATGCATTGGAAATATCTGTCCATTGCCAATGTATTGTGTCTGAGGTCATCAGTTTTCTGACTTGGCCTTCTGTAAATATTCTCCTTCCCTCCGCACTGTAGTCTTTATTTGCGACTCTAATACTTTGATTTTATTAGAGTACCGTAGTAGAAAAGAACGTATGAAAGAAAATACTTGGTTGTTAATTACACTTTGCATTGTATACATATGTATGTATTCATAAATGTATATATATATATATATATGTACATACAATTTAATATATATCAAAAAAATTCTTAACTTACCTTGTCTGCGTTTCTTGCTCTAAAAGAGTTTTGGAGGGCGGAGTCAGGTGACGGTAAGTATTTGATAGTGGCAGGTGGTATGTATGATCCAACAGTGGAGACGGAGTTAGGAATTGTATTCTAAAAAAGTACGCAAAGTATTAAATTATATATTTAAGACAACTTACTCCGTTTGTGTCCCCTGATCTACAAGCTTTATGTCGTCGCTAATGTCCATGTAATGGACTTGTTCAGGTAAAATTAATCTGAATGAAAAAGTTTTCAGAAACTTTTCCTTATTCTTCATTTGTTGTGTTGAATGCATAAATAATTTTTTTGTTTTATTATAAATTACAAGTAAATCAAAAATAAGAAGAAAAAATCGTGTCTTTAAACTCCTAAAAAAAATTTACAAATACAATACATAAGGTATGTAGACTTATGCTCTACACTGTATATACCATATTAAAAAATATACACATTAACCCAGCCAGCATTTTTGGAAATTTTTAATCAAATTCGAATCTTTTTTGATTTTTGTGCGCGATTAAAAAGATAGAATATGCGTTCATTTTCTGATCACAAAAGATACTTGTGTCGGGCGAAAAAAGTGACTACCCGCGAATCGTCTAAAAAAGTCTTTTATGAGTCATTTTCTATATTAGTTCAAAGTAATTTTCGACCCTTTTTCTAGTAGTTTTATGATCATTTTCGAATCGCTTTCTGACCATTTAGTAGTCTTATTTACCTTCGTTTTTGATTCTTTTTCGAGTCGTCTTTCAGTCATAATTTAATCGCATACCAGTCTTTTATGAGTAATTTATCATTATGTTTAGTCCTTTTATTGTAATTTATCTGTCATGTTTGTATTAATATGGACTCGTTTTTACGTCATTTATGATTATAATTTGAATCATTTATTAGTCGTATTTCAAAATGTATTTTATTCTCCTCAAAGGTTTTTAGTCGGTTTTCTGAGTCCTACGTTTACACTGCCGCGATTTCAAAAATCACGTTCGTTTGAACGTTAAGTATCAAAGAAAGAATATTAAGTTTATATGTGATGTAAGTTCAACAGATATCAAAGTTTATTTAAAAAAATATTTTTGTTTCGTTAAAAATAGTTCTTAAAATTAAAAGTTCAATAAAAAACGTTTATGGAAATAAGTTTTGGTACTTTAAAATTTGCATTTGTTCTTAAGGCTTCGAGTTAAATACGAACTATTTACGTTTTCTTTTTGTCACTCTATCTTTAGCATGCACAAAATGCTTTTGCAGAATAACATTCAAGTCTTTATCTGTGCTTTTATATTTAAGATGACAAATATATGAAACAAAATATTTTCTTTTTAAATATTTATATTAAAAAATAAAAATTGTTTGAGTTTTTCCTCATTCTCCTGTACTAAGGAATCAAAGTTATTTAAATTATTTATATCATTAAACGAAAGTTTTTGAGTCTCATTAAGTTCGTCTGTTATTTTAAAAAAATTCTGGTTATTTCCCTCCTTCATCACTTTTACTTCTTTTTTTAAAACCATAACTTTATTTTTTAAAGAAACTATTTCAGTACGCAAATCCATGATTGAATTCGCAACGCTTTCCGATTGGGGGACGTACACATTTTGGACAAAAAACGTCAAAAAACTATAAGAAGAAGACCAGTATTCATAATTAGATTTTTAAGCAACAAAATGAAAAATATTACGGAAAATAGTAAATTAATTAATTACACGGTGCGACAGTGAAAATACACCCGAGTAACTATATAGTTTAAGTTATTCACTAGGTTGAATAGAACTCAAAAAAACTTTTTTATTTTTCTCGAACCCTCCAAACTTGTTTCATTTGACAAAAACGGTTTTTTGGACTTCGCGCACAAATTTATTGATTACACAAACATTTCTGAACCGATGTCCAAAATTTGAAGCTTATTAGAAATGAGAGGGATAGGCCTTTAAAACGATATACATATTTATATTATTTGACTTTTATCACCAAAAGTATTCTGAAAAGACTCAGCAAGGTGATTTTTCTAAAAACAATCATCCAAATGCTAGCTGGGAAGAAACAAGCTTCACATACATACAAATATTTTTCGAATATTGTAAAGAAAATTAAAAAATGTATGACATTTTTTAAAGTATCAATAAATAAGTTTATTTATAAAACAAAAAATTAACTCCCAGAGACTAAACAGCTAACACTTAAGAAGAAACTGAACATACATACATACATCCCCAGAAAATAAAATATACAGTCAAACATCGTTTATAACGAACTCGGTTATAACGAATTCTTGGTTATTACGCACATATTTTCAAGTCCCAACGTTTTAATAACAATTTTCATACAAAAAACATCGTTTATTACGAACTCGTTTATAACGAATTCTCGGTTAAAAGGAACAACTTTAAATGGTCGCAATAATTAAATTTCATACATTTTGCCTTTTTATAACGAACCCTCAGTAATAACTTTGAAGTGTGGCAAGTCTTTATTTTTATTTAATATGGCAGCATTGAATTATAACTCAACATCTTTAATCAGCTGATAGATAAAAAGAATTAAAACGGCAGTTGCTAAATAATTTGAAAATGTCTAAAAATAAGAAAAAATCGCTGTCTGTGCTTCAAAAAATTAAAATATTAAGTGAAATAGATGAGAAACGGAAAATAAATAAAGACATATGCATAGAATATAATATAGCAAAATCAACATTTTCAACAATTTTAAAAAACAGGACAAAAATTGAAAATTTTTATAAAAAAAAAAATCAAAAGTCGACAACAAAAAAAATACGAAGTTCAAAATATGAAGCGGTGGAGTGGGCTTTGTTGATATGGTTTCAACAGGTACGTGCCGAAAATACACCCGTTTGTGGAAGTTTAATGATGGAGAAAGCCAACAAATTAGCAAAAGATCTTAACATCAAGTTTACGGCAACAAATGGCTGGTTAGACCGCTTTAAAACTAGAAATTAAATTGTTTTCAAAAAAGTATGTGGAGAGTCTAATAGTGTCGAACCAGAAGTCACAGCAAATTGGACAAACAAAATACTAGCTCCCCTTTTGAGAAAATACGCAATACGTCAAATTTATAATTGTGATGAATTTGGCTTATTTTATAGGTGTTTGCCCGATAAAACACTAGCATTTAAAGGAGATAAATGCTTTGGTTCAAAAAATTAAAGAGAGGCTAACCGTTTTAGTTGGATGTAACGCAGATGGCTCCGACAAACTTCCATTATTTGTGATCGGAAAATTTAAAAAGCCGCGATGTTTTAAAAATGTTTATGAACTTCCTTTGCAATATGAAGCAAACAAAAACGCTTGGATGACATCAGAATTATTTTTGAACTGGTTAAAGAATATGGATCAGTATTTTGAAAAACAAAATAAAAAATTGCTTTAATTCTTGATAACTGCACTGCACATCCATCTGTAAACTTAGAAAATATTGAACTCATATTTTTGCCGCCGAATACTACAAGTGTATTGCAGCCATGCGATCAAGGCATTATTAAAAATCTGAAGCATCACTATAGGAAAATAATTTTAACTAAATATCTTACAGCAATTGAAATGAAACAAAAATTAGATGTTAATGTTTTAGAAGCGTTGTGAATGAAATGACATTACCAACACTGTGGAACAAACAAATGTAGAAGCGCTGTCTTTGTAAGAATATATAAATATAGATGAAAATACTTTAACGTCGGCGCCCCTTTCTGATAGTGAAATTGTGGAAATTGTAAAGCCTCCACCTAATGATAATTTGAGCGATGAAGATGATGAGATGGAAATAGAGGATTAAATACCTAAAATTGAAAATGTGCATATTTTTTTGCAAAAAATAAAAAAATTTGTTCAATCAAAGCCTTATGTAGAAGAAGCAAATGACCATTTATATGCCTTGGAAAAATGTATATCAACAAAAATTATCAATGCTGCTATAAAAAGAAAAATAACAGACTTTTATATGTAAATATACATAAATGTTTATAGTTAACTATAGTTTTTTGAAGTTATTTTTGTTATTTAGTTTTATTTTGTTTTTTAATACTATTTTATTCAATTTTTCACTGAAGTACATATTTTTGGTTTTTAATAAAAAAAATATTTCTTGTTTTTAATAAATGAAAAAAATTATTTGTATTTTATATTTTCTTCTATGACTTCACCCCGTTTATTACGAACTTTGCCTATAACGAACTATTTTCTCTGGTCCCATGGAGTTCGTTATAACCGAGTTTGACTGTATGTATGTATGTATGTACATGATTTGTTTACATGAAAAATTAAAAAGAAAATATAGTATTTGATGGAACCAACCAATCAATTAAATTTTTGAATGGTTATTTATGATGCAAATTATTGCTTGCACACGAGAGGAGTCCAAAAAATTCAAAGTAATGGTTTGGGGTTAAATGCATGTTAACGAAGTAGGCAACCTTGTATGTATTGCGGGAAATATGAATAAAACAGATTTTATAAAAAAAATTTGTAATTAATTTGGGTCAATCTGCTTAAATAAGAATTTGGAAGATAATTTTGTGGTCGTTCAAGACAACGCCTCAAAGCATTGTAATACAGAATTTTGTCTTAGATGAAAATATGAAAACAAAATTACGTTAATGTAGCTCAAAACAGATGTCATTGCGGTTTTATAAAAGTTTTTTTTTTAATTTAGAATATTTATTAAACTAAAATTAAAACAGAAATTTATTCTGTGAAAAAGAATAAGGGCATCTCATTTTCTTTTCCAAATAGTTATAAAAAAAATAATATAATTATACGTTTGCAATAATTTAATTTTTGATGTTGTCCTAGTTAATATTAATATGTATTTTGTAGACGCTGGTGATATTTAAAACTGATAGATATTGTCTAAACATATAGTCAAGGAAGTCGCCGTGGTCTAGTAGGTAGTGTGTTGGCTTATTAGACGAAAAGCCAGGGTTCGAGACCCAGGCCAGACATCAAAATAAATACAAAAAGTATTTCTTCGGCGACTTCCTCAGCAGATTTCTGGCAAAAACTCTGAGAGTAAATAAAATTGCCATGAAAAGCTTCTCAAAAATCTGTCGTTCGGAGTCGACTTTAAACTGTAGGTCCCACCACTCATGGATAAAATTAACACACCCAACATAAGTGGTGTGAGAAACTAGGTCGTAATCCTGACTGAAGGGTTGTAATGACCAATTATGTATGTATGTATGTACACCTAATTCTGTTTTTACACGGTTTTGATATAACACGGTTTGGAAATAAAATATTTTTAATTTTTGTTACACGATTTTATTCCATTTAGCACGATTTAAAAATTTTTGTGCTTAATTTTTTTTTGTCAAATTTAATTTTTGCAAAGTATGTTCATATCACAAATTTAGAGGAATTCCCTTTTTGTGCATACAAGCACAAAAGTTAGAGCAATGGAAATGTGTTAATATTTTGTGTTTGGTAAAGAAATTTTTTATTGGCAAATTTGTTTTTCTATCGTTACATTCAATTTAACGCATTAAGATAAAAGGCAAGCCAAAAATATTTTAAATTTATTTAGTTATTTATATTTTTAATTTTGTTAAATATTTTATGAATCCCTAAAAGAAAATGTCAAATACAAAACTTCTTAAAAAATCCTTGTTTTTCACTAATTTTAATAGGTTTTAGAGATTAGGAACCAATCACCTATTTTTGCATACGCTCAGTGTCTTTTTTACACGGTTTTTTCTGGAACCAATCTACCGTGTAAAAACAGAATTAGGTGTATAGTCAAGGAAATTTGGCCATACCGATTTGTATCATTTCTGTACATCAATACTTCGGAACAGGGCGAACCCAGGCCTTCCTGTAATTAAAATGAAGTTAAAAGAATTAAAAATAAAATATCATCGGCGCTTTTCACGGATATATTTTCTATGCTTAACTTAAATACAATTGAAGTATCACTTCTTAAAGTTTACTTCAATAATAAATACTTCTGAAATTGTGGCTGCAGTCAGTTATTTCCAATTGTACAAGCCGGTGTCAATGAAATGATTTCGTATTAGTTTTAAAAGATGGGGAGCATCAAAAACGTAAATACTTTATCTATTTCATTGACCGGAGTTGGGAGTCAAGGCTTTTCTAAAAATAAAAAATTAAAAGTATAGTTAAATATATAGGGTAAATGTACCAGTAGTCGGCAGTTTTTTTTTTCTCTTTTTCAAACTGGTCTGATTAGAAGTGGGAAAGTATTGTTGAGATGATGTTTATTTATTACAATTCTGTGATTAGTTTAGTTTTAGATCCATTTACCAACTTTGGACATTAAAATAGCAAAGTATAAGTAATTTCCATATTTTGATTAAATCATCGATTTTTCCAGTGCTCGGCACATGTGTTCCTAAGTTCGGCAAAAAATTATCCTATTGTCGGCATTAAAATATTTGTTAAATAAAAGATAACGTCATATAGAATTTCAAATTATTTTTATTTCAAATAAAATAAAAGTTGGCTATACCATGTTTAATTATGAGATCTATTCATATTTTATAAAGACTAATAATTTACTATTAAAAAACTTTAAAATTAATTGTAATTAAGTAAATTAAATAAGTAATCAATTCAATTGTGTTCAATGGCCAATGCTTCCAAATGGTTTTGAACACATTTGGTGTAGTCAACGTTTTCAGGATTTAGAGGATATAAACCACATTTTCTAAAACAATTTTTAAGTGTGTCTTCCAAATCTATATTAGAAAGGACAATATTAAGAAGTGGGCAAAACGTAGACTTTGAAACTACTTTGTTATTATTTTCAGGTTTTAACTGCCACTCCCTTATGGTTTCCTTCCATTCTGTTTTAAGCGGCTTAAACACGCTAACATCCGCAAGCTGCATAATATGGGTGACGTTAGGAGGAAGGGCATACAAAATAATGTCATTCTCTTCGCAAAACTTGCTCAGTTCTAACGTCATGTGGGATTTATGACCATCCACAAACAACAAAATTGGCCGCTGAACATTGTGCTCATTAAGCCAACTATCGACACCGTTGGCGATGTAATCAAAGAAGGTCTCACTAATCATCCATCCCGTTTCAGATTTGCCTAAAAACCAATTTTCCGGCAAACTATTTACTACCGACATCAAGGCTCTCCACAGATTCATTAGTGGCTTACCCTGGTTGAGAGGTGCTAGGACTTCATCGGTGTAGTCGCGCTCTCCCGTCCTTTTGTTGTGTCTGGTCTGTGTGATTCCTCCGCTTCCCACTCCCTCTCCATCCTTTTCCCATATACCCTCCTTTCATCATATCTATACTATTCTTCCCTCCTTTAGGACGTTGTACAATGGGTCTATCCGACCTCCGGGCACTGTACTTGTCTTGATTGACAGGTATACGTCCTCTAACCTAACCTAGGTGGTCGCACATATGGAAAGACAACCATTGGGTCCACTATCTGACCATTTACTGAGAAAAACCAGCAGCACTGTTATTGTTTCCTTTTCATTTCCCTTTTGGATACTATACACATTTCTATATCCTTTTGGGGCCAGGACTTTTCCGGTTTCAGGGAATAAACTAACGTTGGATAAATCTCCGTTAAATATTCGCGCTGGATCATTCAAAATGTCAAAAACGTTTTGCTCTGTCAGGAAGGTTTTTAATCCATTGAACTATTTTTTAATGTATTCTTCCGTTATCACCGCTCGTCCTTTACTTATACCTTCCGCTTCTCTAAGACTATAAAAATCCCATATCGCTACCACTTCCTTCCTGGGCGACCATTTAGAAACGGTGTGGGTCTTTGATCATCTACTATTATCGCTTAAACTATATTTATCAATTCTTCAGCTTTTAATGGGAATCCAGACTTTGCTAGGTCCACCATTTCTCAAGAGTTTCCTCTTCTGATTCAGTCAAGATTGTGGACCCATTTCTCTGGCATCATCAGAAACACGGCCATGGATTCTGTCCTGTATGGTGGAACGCGGGACGCCATATTTTTTGATTGCACTCAATATTGTACATGTGCCATTTCTTACTTCCATTAAACCACATTTTAGGGACTCTTGGGAGTATTGGTGTATGAGCCTTTTTCCGTTGGTGGACATATTAATGAATTTATATTGCCTGAAATTCCAAGAACAGCCTATTATGCCCACTGAACCACGAATTTTCGTCCTATTATAGCATTTCTAGTTATATAAATGTAAGATTGCCGACTTTAGATCACTTATATCCTATTCTCGGCAGGTCTCAGTGTATTCAATATAAACTATGCCGACTACTGGGTAAATCAAGTTTTTACTCATTTTTCTTTTAAGAAACAGCAAGAGCGATGATTTCTAAACCATTTTATAAAATTTGAGCTTAATCTAAGTAAAACCCAATTTCCAGTAGTCGGCACCCCCCTGCCGACAATAGGTAATCATATAATTTTTTGTTCTTAATGCCGGCAGCAATAATAATTATAAAAAAATATTAATTTCGTTAATTTTTTACTTTTAATTTAATATTTTAACTATTTTCTTTCAATAAAACACTTACTTTCTTCAAAAACACTTAATTTAATGTAAATAATTACTTGTTTAAGGAGGCACCTAAACTAACATTTTTTTTAAAAACTGGCACTACTGCACTTGTTGAAAATCCATCACTGAATTAGAACAAAAATTGACAAAATAATTCATCCCACTCAAATTTACTTATTTCTACCAAAATCAGTTTTAACTTTAGTAAATAATGGTCGCTTTTCTTATTTATTTGCATTTTTTACAAAAACTGCCGACTACTGGTACATGCCGACATTAGGTGCATTTACTCTATGTAGATATATAGAATGTGAAATAGACATGATTTAGTGTTAGTTGAAATGCTTGAAGTATTAGATTTTTTAATTATTTTTTTTTCATTCACCAGATTTCTAGATACTTATATCCTTCCTTGTCAAGCTATTAATAGTCGTCATTGGAGGAATTAGATAAATATGTCAAGTGTAGTGGTTGTGTAGTGTGTTGTAAACCTATTGCGTATATGTCACTTACCTGGGGAAACTTCTATGTCCTCCAACAACTTACGGTTGGACGGGCTCATGACTTCTTCAAGCCACGTGCCATAACCACCTAAACGTAGTTACTTGGCTTCCTCACTTTGTCCAGGTTGGTATCGTATTCGAAAGTCGTCACTACTTTCATTTTATCAAAGACGAGTACACATACCTTTTCAATATCGGATAAATTGGTGATGTGCCTCATGAAGTCTACTGATGATTCGATAATGCCTTCCTCTACCCGGACTTTTCAACACCAGCGCTAAAAAGGGAACACATGTGGTAATGGAATACATTTTACGTACAGACGGTTATAGGCCCTCGCTCCTGAAGCATGCAGGCACAATACATTGGAAATATCTGTCATTTGCCAATGTATTGTGTCTGATGTCATCAGTTTTCTGACTTGGCCTTCTGTAAATATTCTCCTCTCCTCCGCACTGTAGTCTTTATTTGTGACTCTAATACTTTGATTTTATTAGAGTACCGTAGTAGAAAAGAACGTATGAAAGAAAATACTTGGTTGTTAATTACATATATATGTACATACAATTTAATATATATCAAAAAAAATTCTTAACTTACCTTGTCTGCGTTTCTTGCTCTAAAAGAGTTTTGGAGGGCGGAGTCAGGTGACGGTAAGTGTTTGATAGTGGCAGGTGGTATGTATGATCCAACAGTGGAGACGGAGTTAGGAATTGTATTCTAAAAAGTACGCAAAGTATTAAATTATAATTTAAGACAACTTACTTCGTTTGTGTCCCCTGATCTACAAGCTTTATGTCGTCGCTAATGTCCATGTAATGGACTTGTTCAGGTAAAATTAATCTGAATGAATTAATAATAAAATATATACTTCTATAAATATATAAAACTTTATGTACTTTCGATGATTATTTTCTTTATAAATAACCAATAGAGAAATGTTTATAATCAGAATATAGTTTTTAAGCTTTTTTAAGTTTTAAGGACAATAAATTTCTTTTTATAGATAATTTTTTGTTCAAAATGTTTGTATTTTCAAGTTTTTTTTTTTGCTCACTGTACGTAAACAAAACATTTGACAATCTCACGTACTTAAAAAGGCTATCACCTGGGCTGACAACACCACCTTATATGAATTTGCCTTGTTCACATTTGTTAATTATCTTTTTAAAATAAAGTAAAAATAAAAACTTCAGTTGTTTTAGCGTTGTATTCCATTTTTTTGGTTCATCCAATTCAATTCGTCGTTTTATAATTTCTATTTCCTCTATTCTAAGTTTTAAAAGTTTTCTTCTATATTCCTTTCTGCATTTTAAATCTGTCTCGTAAAGTTTAAGCTCTTCTTTCTTATTTTTTAATACTTCTTTATACATTTTTAACTTATCTTTACTTAACTTAACTTTTAACTTATCGTTCAGCAAAAAGTTCTTGCGTGCGTAAAAACTCAAAAGAATAGAAAATTTAATTGGAAAATTTTTATTCTCATAATAGGAGATTAAAGAAAAACTCCCAAACTGTTAATATTTTCATTTAAGTTGACTAAGGTTATTTTATTCATATTATTTATACTAATAATGAAAATAGTCATTGTAGTCATACGTTTCTGATGGCCGGACATGTAAGTGACGAGTCTTCATTCTTGATGTAAGTTCCATAAAAATTTTTACACCGTCGTCGTGGTTTATAATAACTTTGCTTTCTGTATCTTTATCATCATCTGGAAAACGAGAATTTGTATTATACAAAATGTATTTATATTAAATTCTATATTTGCAAAGTATTTCATTGTTTCTAATAAACTATTGGCAAACTTTAACAATTTGGAACAAAAAAAATTTTTTTTCTTTTTTTAAAAAGTATTTCCATGGTTTTGTAAGATAAAAACATTCATTTTAACTTCCAGATATTTTGTTATTTTATAATTCTACAATATATGTACATAGTGATAACTTACCAAACCAATACAAATCAAAAGCGTCACGATGCCCATCATAATATTTTTCTACAACGTCCAATAATTCGGACAAAGTAGATCCAGTAAAATAAACATATACACTCCTATTCTCGCTTGTATCCTCGTGATATGTTATTTTCAGTGTCTTATTATTAGCAGCCACTTTTTTCATATGATTTTTTTTATTATTCATTTTAAGAACCACCACAGAACACTTAGCACAAAGCTGCTTGATGAAATTTCTCTCGGATACTAAACTGAAGTGCGATAAAATGCTTAATGAAATTTCAAGTTACAATTTAACTCGGGGATGCACAAAATTAAAATTTTGTTTGTAGGCAAGAGAGGTGAAGATAATGGTTTTTCAGTGACGTAAAGTTTCAGCCAGCTACAACCCCACATTGCCAGCAGAGAACTAAACATGCACATTTTTAAAAATCAAATCAATGCAAAACACTAAACATACAAAGCTGTGTATACGTATAATTTCATGCCAAGCTAATATTCATCTCATGTGATAAATATGAACAAAAACTACGGCTAAAAATAAAAACTAAACAGAACACAAACGAACACAACATAACAGTGTTGGCAAAATTGGTACAATTGTACTTTTTTTGGTACAAGTCAAACATCAAAAGTACAATGGTACACCAATCACCCATTTTGTACAATTTCAAAGTTTTCCCAATTTTGATTCTTAATTTCTTAATTTTTGGAGCAAAATTTTTGAAATTAAAAACGAATCAAATGAGTATATGTTTTTAGAACTTAGTAAAGTAGTTAGAGGGATATTATCTATTCATCATTCATCCGCAAATGTGGAACGAATTTTTTCGTATCAAAATATAATAAAAACAAAAGAGAGAAACAGACTGCATGCAGCTACACTTTCTGGTTTACAAACTAAAGATTTAATAAATTCATCAAACTGTTATTGTTATAATTATAAAATAACGAAAAATTTGATATCAAAACTATAGTAAAAAACATTTAAAAAATTATAGACTGTTTTATGTATTTATATATACATACATTATTAATTTATAAAAAATATATATTTATCAATTGGGAAAATTAAATTTCTCCATAAAATTAATAATTATAATATTTATTTGTTACAACAGTACAATTGAATTCGTATGTGCTTTTTTGTCATGTTTTTTATATTGTTTATTAAAATAAAATATATATTTCTACTAAACATATATATTTCCAATAAAAAATGTGTTTTATACAATTAGGGTCAAAAAAGTAAAATTTAAAACGCTGGTCTGTACAATTTAGAAACGTTATTTGCCAACCCTGCAACACAATGGAAAGAAATTCATCAGGGCGAACTCAATAACCAAAATTACAACAACTGAATTCGCAGTGTTCATAAGCAAAAACAACACGTATTTATTGTTTTTTTTCGGGGAGCTAGACTGTCAAATTAAATTCGACGTATGACAGAAATGACAGGGTCGAATTCATATAATGACACAAAGTTGTTATTTTGTGTCATATCTCTTTTGTTTCTTTTTAATTGTTTAAAAAATATTGTTTTTCTTATTTTTTTAAATACGGAGTGATTTGCGCTACCACAAAGATCGTCATACTTCAGGGATATACTGGGGACCATAAGAGCAGATTCTACGATAAAAGTTGTGCCAATACATGAAGAATATTTAAATAAATTATAAAAATAAAAGGAATTAAAAAATAAATAAATGTATATACAGTGAGCAAAAAAAATGTGTACACTTATTGTAAAAAACTATTAAATAAATTATTCCACAGGATTTTGTTTAAGATGACTTTCTAGAAAATCCGTTAGCCATAGTTAAAAAATCACCACTTTTTTGCCTAAAAATGTGGGAATTTCTTAGTTTCGACAATTATTTTCTTTATACGTAACCAATAGAGAAATGTTTATAATAAGAATATAGTTTTTAAGCTTTTTGTAGTCTTAGAATATAGTTTTTAAGCTTTTTTTAGTCTTAAGGACAATAAATTTCTTTTTATAGAAAATTTTTTGTTTAAAATTTATTTCGAGGTAGTGTGTGTTAGTTTTTTTTGCTCACTGTACGCAAACAAAATATTTGACAATCCCGTGCACTTAAAAAGCAATCAGCTGGGCTAATAACATCACCTCCTATGAATTCGCCTTGGGCTGATAACACCACATTATATGAATTCGCCTTGAAATTGATATATAGACATTTGCACGAAGTCAGCTGTTTAAAACAGTGATAAGTGTTGTCAAAGTAAATCAAAATTAAAAAAGTACCAATAGGCTTTTATTGGAAGAAGTTATATTTGTTTATGTTATTTATTTATGTTATTATAAATATTTATGGAATTTAGATAGTCGTGATTTGTGATTTGTTTTTTTTTTTTTTTTTATTATTATTAAATTGCAAAACTCTAGCTAGAATAGCAATAATAAAAAATTTCTCTTATAATTCTTTAAGAACATTAGAATCATAAGAATATGTACTTAAAAGCAAAAAAGGCATTTTCGATTCATTGCCAATTAAAATACATATTATTTTTTTATTATGTTTCAAAGTTTTTTTATACACATTACAATCATAATAGTATTTAAAGAAAATCATTTTTTATATACAAATTTAAAGTCATATATGAAAGTACCAAAAAAGAGGATTCGTACCACTTCGTCACTCAAAATACGTGAAATATGTATATGTTATTTATTTATTGTGTTGAAAATTTTGTGTGCACAATAGAAACAACAAAAAGTATTTATTTCTTATAAAATAATTTTTTTATTATTATTTTAATTAAAAATTTTATTATATACATGTAACAATTTAAAAGTTTTATATAAATAATCATGAAAGTACCAAAGAGGGCATTTTCTTATAAAATAATTTTTTTATTATTATTTTAATTAAAAATTTTATTATATACATGTAACAATTTAAAAGTTTTATATAAATAATCATGAAAGTACCAAAGAGGGCATTTGTGCCGCAATGCAACCCTGCATTCAATATCCGCATCACTCATGTTTAAATGTCACGTAAAAACGTGAGAGAATTCTGTTTTATACAGATCAGTGTTGATCAGTTGTTGATACAAATACTTATTCCCAATGCGTATTTCTAAATCGTTTTACTTTCAATTCACACATTTATGTACAAAACATAAAAGCTAGGCAAAATTTAAAGCCGAAAGTCCATACCATCCGTTTAATGCCATTCTCACATTCTATGCGGTTTCTATTGCAAGTTACATACAATGCTTTATATGCGACAGGTTTTTGTTTTGATCAGCTATCGTGATTCTAAAAGAATTTATGAAATTAATCACATGTTTATGAATTTACATATTGTATGATATTTTATGCTGATAAGGCCTACAAAAGGCTTCAAAAGAACGCAAAACAATTGTTTTCAGTTAATTTATCCTTCATTTTTCTTGTTTACAAATTAATAAATTCAAAAGAGATGACACTTAGTACATAAAAACAATCGATAAATAGTATCCAAATTTTGTTCATGAAAGAAATGTTTTAATAAATGTATTTCAACGTATTTTCCTCTTAAATTAGTAGTAAACTTTATTATGAAATATTTTTATAATCCAAAAATAAAATGGGAAAATAGTAATGCACTATTTATATTTATCGAAACTATTCACAATAGTATATAATTTGTCTTTCCTAAGTTTAAAAAACTGCTGACTTTTTCCAGCAATGTAAAAATGAAAAGTAGAAAGTAAACCTATTTGACGCATTCTATGCGTTTATGTATTCTATGAGTTTTCTTCTGTAACTTGTCACAAACAACTACACTGATTCTACTTGGTATACGCGTAACGCAAGGTCGCATGAAACGGATGGTATGGACTTTCGGCTTAAGTTATACAGTTTTTAAAGTAATGGATTCCTTTTCGATAAGGAAAGTAAATGATTTCGTATTCATTTATATATATTTAATTAATAATTACTTAACTATAAAAATTTGGCAACAAAAAAACATATTATGCCGCATTTCGTGAAGAATGGAGGGAAAATTATCCATGCCTAGCAAGAGATAGGGAAAATGGGAAAAAATATACAATTTGCAACGTTGGAATCGTCGTTGGCTTAAGCCATATACGACAGCATTCGACCCGAGAGTGTCACATCAAAAAATTGGAAACTCGAAGAGCACACCGAAAATTAGAAGTTGAGCTGTGTTTTTTCTTATTTTTGACGGAACAAAACTTATCATTAAACAATCATAATATGTTTAAGTGTATCATAATATCGTTAAACAAGGAATCTCGAACTCACAGATACTGAAAAAATTTTAATTAATAGCCAAAAGTCACAAAATTTTGTAACTAACGTAATTGGAGCAGAAAATACAAAAACCGTTTCATTTTATAATAACCATTATTTTTCAATCATAATTGATAATGATTGCATGGTATCCAAAAACTTGCCTATTTAGAACTTTTGACGGAAGATGTAAGGACAGATTTCTATCATTAGAGCCTTTCAGTGACTGCTCTGCAACCGGAATTGTTGAAAAAATATTAGAAGTTTTAAATAAAAGCGAAATCTCTTCGAAAAATTTAATAATTTATGGCGGATAATTGCAATGTAACAATTATCAAATGAACGGTGTACAAACTAGGTTAAAAAATATTTCCAAATTTGTGTCTGCCTAAAGATATCGAAAAATTGAAATGAAAGATATAAGTTACTTTTTCTGCAATAGCTCAAGTTGAAAAGAATTCATCGGTTTTCAGGAATATTTTGGTGCAGATGTATACTCGATTTTTAAGATATTCCCAAACTAGGTGGCTTTCTAGACAAGCAGTTATAGAAAGATTTCTTGAGCAATGGGAGTCTCTGACCTATTATTTTAATTTAAAGCGGTCATAAAAGTGAACGCGTTAACTTCATTGGTACTGAAATCTTAAAACGTAAAAAAAAAATTATATTTTATTTTTGTCGTATACATTTTTTAAAAATAATTAACGATATTAACGTTGAAATGCAAACTGATGAAGCGAGAATCCACATTTTGCCTTCCAGAATGGAATTTTTGTTCCTACAAGTGGCAAGAAATTTTATTTAAGAGACTACTTTGGATGATATGTAGCTGGAAAATTTAAATGAAAACCATTTACCTGTAAATGACGTTTTTTATGGAACAAAATTTGACATATTTCAAGAAACAAAAAAGTTGACAAAACAGCAACATCTTTTTATTTGAAACATTGAAATCTAAGTTTTGTTTTGAAAATAAAACATTAAAAATATTAAATAGTTTTGCTCCAAAAAATATTATTTCTTGTACAACCAATAGCTTAATGCCATTGTTATTAACTTTATTTCCTAATGAGGAAAATTTTTATGAAAATATTTATAAAAGTAAAAGACAAAGAAAGAAACCATTTACATGTTGAAGCTGTTTCAAGTTTGATTAAAGATAAAGATTTATAATCAAATGATAGTTGCTGTTTTAATTATAATAAATTAAATTTGATTTGTCTTAAAAAATGAATTGAAGGTTGTACTTTTTATTACAAATACTTCAAAACTTAAGTAAGAACTGAGTTCTAATTTATATTTTTTTATTTTGTTGTATTAACTAATGGTCTCATAATGTAATTTTTTTTATTTAAAATAAATGAATTGAAAGCTTTAAATTGTAATACAAATACTTTACACCTGAAGTCAGAACTGAGTTCTATTTTTTATTAATTAAAATATGAAATCTTCTTATATATAAAAATGAATGTGTGTTTATTTGTTTGTGGGTTTATTTGAAGTCTGATTTTCTTGAAATTTTCACAGTATATCTGGAAGGAGATATAGGCTACTTTTTATTTTAAAAAATGAATGTTTGTATATACCTTATAGAATCGAAAACTATGAATTTGATCATGTTATGAGCTTTAGCAAAGTTGTTGCGCATGAGCCGGGGAAGGTTTCTAAGTTGGTGTGACCAATTTCCGACAGGTGGCGCCACTGAAAATTACTCAAAATGAATTAAATCGTAAACTATGCATTCTTTAACAAAGTTGTGGCGCATGAGTCGACGAAGGTTGGTGCGATTAATTTACGATGGATGGCGTTACTGAAAATTATTCAAAATGAATGACAAACAATTGGTCGACCAACACCTCAAGCACGGAAGAAAAGAGCATTACGAGCCTCAGAATCAGACGAGCATTGAGACTGGAAAATCTTCGACTATATGACGCTGAGACCCGTTCGCTTGAACCACTTGAACAACGAGATATGAGATTAGAAACTGATCGAATGCGTACTACTCAGGCGCGTTCATCTGAATCATCAGGACAACGGGAAACAAAATCAATAAAATGATTCAAAATTAATTGGACATTTGTGTAATGTCTTTCCTTCAAATTAATTTTAGTTGGTGGCACAGCAACACGCGCAGGATACAGCTAGTACATACATAAATATTAAACAATTTTGTTTAGAACAATGAAAGCTGTAAATATACCTTATGTTTATCTATAACAGAGTTTTTATGTATATAAAATAACTTTATTATAAATATTAAATAACTTTAAAAACATGAATTCTAATAAACTATTTCTTGTTCATTTAATTTTTATAAATAAATTTTTTTAACAAAAGTACCATTTACTGCAAAAATGTACTCTTTCTGTTATAGTTCAGCACCATTTCATAATTTCAATTTTGCAACACTGATACAAATCATTCCGTTTTGCTAACGAGAGAGGACGTTGTCCATATGCTAAAAAGAGAACGTACGTCCAGTTACGTTACGTTCGGGTAACTGGCACTTAACGCTTGTAGCGTAGCATATTTTATATATAATTAAACCTTATTTTATTTTGTTTGCCGATTACCATTAAATTGTACGTCACTAGCATGTGTGACTTTTTTAAGATACAAAACTGTTACTAGTTTAATACATCACTGCAATAGAACTACTCTTTCGTTAGTTTCATTTTAAACCAGAAACAAATTAGTGTTGAAACAAAAATTGTTTGAAGTATTTAAGACTCAAACTTGATTAAAGATTTTTTTCAAAACAATTGCGAATTCCAATAATTGAATTAAAAATATATAATATAATGTCCTTTTTCTGTCTAAAAATATTATTTTACAGTGCAGTCACAATTTTTATGAATTTCTTGTATAGCAAAGAAAAGAGATTTTAAATGATAATTCAATGAGGAAAAATTATTTTAGTATTTAAACAGTTTAAAATCTCCTATTCAGGGGATAGCATGCATATAATAATAGTATGTCTGCCAAAACTGCCCTACATAGCCTAACCTGTTCGCTGGCACACCTTCTTGGATATCAACGATGTGGAGCTAAGCGCTATATCCGGCACACTAATAAGATTGGGTGTACAGAACACTTGGATAAACTGGATATCTAAAAGAAAGAATACTCTGTCTGACGCTAGGGAGCTCAGTGAGCTCTACAAGGTGATGTACTCTCCCCTTTTTTATGGAATATGGTGATGAATGATCAGATTTGTCGATACTATTAGAGATAGGATGCAATTTGTTCTAAGGAAGGTTAGCGGATATCTTAATGAGATCGCAGAAAGATATGATATCCATATCATATGGACATCAGGGAACTGTAAAGCGAATGAATTGAATAAGCGCGGCACAACCATTGAATGCTCTCGAAACTTGCAAGATTATAATTGATTAAGCAGAACGACGCAGAAAATCTTACCAAGGTTAGATAAAGAGCACACGACAAGTCTGCTTAAACTTCAAAAGAGCACGCTCAGTATAGTTGCTGGGGTCACTGCATTACGAGCACGCATGCGAGGCGCATCGGTCTTGGAAACCGAGCTGATGTTTTCGCCAGAAGCTGCAGAGATAAGGAGACTGTTCTGCACCTACTGGGAACGTGCCATGGTCTATTTCATAGAAGAAGAAGATATCTTGGTACCTACAATGTAAACGATCTTGAGAAATTGTCACGCATTGATATTGGCAATCTTAGTCGCTTCATCAGAAGCTCCAAGTGGTTGCGGGACTAGGAGATAAAGGAAAACTGTGGCATGACAATGGGGCCTAGTGGCCTAAGTGAGTTCATTCAACTCGACAGCCACCTCTACCTACCTACACATTCAAACACATTTTGGAAATGGGAACATGCAACAGCACAGCAACTAACGTTTAATTATAATTTTAGTTTATTTATTTGTTTATATATTATTAATCATAGCACAACAAGATATTAATTTTAGAAGTAAAAGTGATAAAATATGTATATTATATAGTGTACAAATAGAAATGAACGAAAGAATATGTTATTACCTAAGAATGTAAAGAAATCGATGTAAAAAATAAAAATAAACAATATATTCGTACATATATATATGTAAATAAAGGTACAAAGAACTAAAAAGTTATGAAAATGAGGAAGAGTATAAAGAATAATAATACCTACATACATCTATATCTAACAAAAATGAATGTTTGCCAATATGTCCTTTATAGAATAGTAAACTATGTAAACATTTGATCATGTTATGATCTTTAGCAAAGTTGTTGCCCATGAGCCGACGAAGGTTTCTACATTGGCATGACCAATTTCCGAAAGGTAGCGCCACTGAAAAATACTCAAAATGAATTAGATCGTAAACTGTGCATTCTTTAACAAAGTTGTGGCGCATGAGTCGACGAAGGTTGGTGCGATTAATTTCCGATAGATGGCGCCACTGAAAATTATTCAAAATGACTATCCATTTGATCATGTGTTGATCGGACAAATACCAGACATTTTAGGATTCATCATTTATAATTTCAATTACATTTGGTACAACTCATTCCCGTAAAATGTGAATCACAAATTTGAAAGCTTTTAATTCTGGAAAATGTTTTAAAAATGCTGTTGTTTGTATCTCAGACATTTAAAGGCATTAAATTTTTAAAAATTTATCGTTTAAATATTTACGATCTAAAATTAAATTAAAATATTTCAAAGACAGGAAATCGTTTTGATTTTCCTTCTTTTAATATACATACATAGATATACATAAGTTTACGTTGTATGGTAAATAGGTACCACAAAAATATATACTTAAATTTATTCTACAAAATTTTGAACATCGATTTTAACAATTCTGGAATGCTACTTTTTGCCACTTCTTATTTCCCTCAACGAATTCGTGATCACCGTCAATATTAACATTTCTATCCATGTCTGAACATCCGGTTCAGTTGGATTGGGTACATTGTGAGATTCTAATAAATTTAAACGCATTTTTCACGTCGTTCCCTTGCAATCGTGCCTCCAAAGGAAAAGAGACCGGAAAATCTTCGACTACACGAAGACGAGAAGTGAGATTAGAAACTGATCGAATGCGTACTACTCAGGCACGTTCGTCTGAATCATCTAGACAACGGGAAACAAATTCAATAAAATGATTTAAAATTAATTGGATATTTGTGTAATGTCTTTCCTTCAAATTTATTTTAGTTGGTGGCGCAGCAACGCGCGCATGTTACAGCTAGTATGTATATAAAAAATATGTATACATCAAAACGCCTGAGGAAAATAAAATTGCCATGAAAAAGTTTCTCAAAAATCTGTAGTTCGGAGTCGACTTAAAACTGTAGGTCCCGCCACTCATGTATAAAATTAACATACACAACATGAGTAATCCTAACTGATGATTTTTGGAATATGGTAATTTGGTGTAAAGATATCTTAAAATACATTTTTGCTGATAGTTTTTGTTCGTTACAAGGTTCTGTTCACTGACGAGAGCAAATTCAATTTGCATGGATCAGATGGCAAGATGTTTGTGTGGCGTAAACCAAATGCAGAATTTCATCTTCAAAATACAAAAGCTACTGTCATATCAGACTAATGCTTGTCCGATTATGCGATGGAGCCACTGTAAATCATTAGCAAGACTACAATTGATTGCTTTAACTTCATTTAGCATAAATGTTAATGCAGCAACAGCTTCACATAAGGTCATGTCACTTCGACAGAGCGCTTCAAGAGTTACCTTAATTGGGTTTAAAATATTTATAATTTGTTTAATCAGTCTAGATTCTTCATTTTAATTTAAGTACATTTTAATTTATAAAGTACATATGAATTCACAATCCCGAAAATCCCCGGGACAAGTTTTAAAAAATCTCGGGATTTGTGAATCCCGAAAATCTCGGGATCTCGAGTTTCGGGATTTCCCGATTGGGAGTACTGAGTGGCATTATCCGAATGAAATTCAATTTTCCCTTTTGAAAATACGGCCTTATTTGTAAGTATGTATGTATATAAGAACGTCCTACGTATCTTGATTGTTTAGGCGAATCATTATCAGGGAGTACTGAGTGGTGATAAAAATCAATTATTCCCTTATTTCTTTTTCAAAATATTTCCAGTCGCCGTAGTCTAGTAGGTAGTGTGTTGGCTTAATAGACGTAAGGCTACGGTTCAAATCCCAGGTAACCGTTTCCTTTTTCTGCAATTTCGCAACGTATTTCAACAACAATTTGTAATTAAAAATTAGGTTAACTATTGTGAGACGCATACATCGATTTAAGTGGTACCAAAAGTCTCTTTGTGTAATATTTAGCCCCTAGGCATTTAAAACATTCTTTTGCCGATATTTGCGACCAAACGCTAACGTCAAAACCAACATTTTATGTAATCATCATAAAATATTCATAATTTTAGTAGCCTCGGTTATTTTCGCATTTATTGAAGCAGAATTTAAAACATACATGAAAAGTATATGTTGCGTCCATTTTTAATGATGGAGTCAAGCAATCATATTTTATTAAATTTCAATTCCATTTTTTTTAATTTTTATGACATCAAAACTCAATCCCTTTTGCTAGTGATCTAAATAATCAATTGATTGAAAACAAAAATAATAGGAAGTTAATTCTTGGATCAAGAACGGTATCAGTTCGAATAAATATTAACTTAAAGGTAAGGCTTTAAGCCCTTTTACGTCTGTTTTATACTGTAGACAGATATTGTTTCATACTGTAGGATAGACTGGATTAATTTAGAGACGAAGTTAAAATAAATTCTTCTAAAATTAAGGACCCTTAGAATGTAGTTGTATTTAAACTTGTACATACATAACATAATTGGACGTTACAACACTTCAGTCAGGATTACGACCTAGCTTCTCACACCACTCATGTTGTGTGTGTTAATTTTATATATGAGTGGTGCGACCTACAGTTTAAAGCCGACTCCGAACGACAGATTTTTGAGAACTTTTCATGGCAATTTTATTTGCTCTCAGAGTTTTTGCCAGAAATCTGCTGAGAGAAAGTCACCAAAGAAATATTTTTTCATATTTCGTTTGAACCGAGGCCTTACGTCTAATAAGCCAACACACTACCTACTTAACTACGGCGACTTCACTTGTAAGCTTGTAATTGTATTTAAAAATAATTTTTCCTGAACATATTAAATATTTAAATATTGTCAATATACAAAATGCAATGCGCAGAAAAATTTTAACGAAGAAAACCACAAGAACTCGCCAAAAAACTGTCCTATATAAATACATATATACATATGTGTATATATGTATGTATGTATGTATGTATTCGAAAATAGAAACGAAAAAATTATTCTTCTCAAAAACAAATTGCGAATGGAAATAAATAAAAGGCTAATATAAATAATTAGATTCAAATATTAATTATATTTAATTATTTTTTAATAATTTATAATAACAAGACGACAGACAACTGCAACTGATTATTTTAATTTTTAATTTTTTTTCTCAAACTTGTGCAAATACATGTATACAGCCTTAATTAATATCTGCATAGTGCAGACAGCGACATACAAAATAAAAGCAGCATTAAAAATATATTTTTGTATGTATGTAACCAAAAATAAAATTTAAAATTACTAATTCTGCCTAAGGGCCGTTATTACAACCTGCCATTAAACTTGGGTTTAGTTAAAGGTACCTTTAGCTAAAGGGAACTGTAAAGTTACCTTTAACTTATTTTCTTTATTACAACTTACAGATAAAATAAAGTTAACTGTTTTCAAAAATGAATGAAAAAAAATGAAGTCGCCGTAGTCTAGTATTTAGTGTGTTGGCTTATTAGACGTAAAGCCAGGGTTCGAGCCATAGGCCAGACATCAAAACAAAATACAAAAAGTATTTCTTCGGCGACTTTCTCTCAGCAGATTTCTGGCAAAAAATCTGAGTGTAAATAAAATTGCCATGAAAAAGATTCTCAAAAATCTGTCGTTCGCAGTCGACTTTAAACTGTAGGTCCAACCACCCATGTATAAAATTGGCACACACAACATAAGTGGTGTGAGAAACTAGGACGTTGTACAATGGGTCAATTCGACCTCCGGGTGCTATACTTGTCTTAATTGACAAGCACACGTCCTCTAACCTAACTTGGTGAAAGAGTTAAGCATGGCCTATGTAGTACAATATTGTAGATGTGTGTCCTCAATTACATTAACTAATGCAGTAGTGCAGGTCCTAGCTTTCTTAAATCCCGGCTGCGTATCACATAAGAACTTATACTTTCCAAGTTATAATTTACTTTCCCAGCTATGGAGTTTTCCATTCATCCGGGAAAGAGGACTTTGTCAGAACTGTATTGAATAAATCAGTAAAATAAGGCCAGTCTAGGTGTGAAAGCTTTTAAAACCATAGGAATTAAATCTCATTACCTTTAACCGAAGAAAAGCCTTCCAAAACTTCGAGCTGATTGACACAACGAAAACTAAAGGGATTTTCTAGTGGAACAAAGCAAAGATCATCATATATGTTACTATTAGGGGTTGGAACATTCATATTAACGAACTTGTTATTGAGGATGCTTACAACATTTTTGCCAGATACCAATTTCGCAGATTAACTTTCATTTATCTTTAATTCTATTACGGAAGGGAACTTCCTGCCGCAAAACAATATTTTGGGAGTTTTAATGCGTTTGGTAAAGTTGCTACGTACGCGATTTATGAATGACTTTCAGATCATCAGTTCTGAATCTCTTCCATCGACATTAAACCTCGGTTACTGTTTGGTCTTAATAAATTTATATTTATTTTTTATCTTAATAAAATATGTGTGTTCCTGACATATGTATCATATAGCAGACGAAAATTTTCATGAATTAGGGCCTATTGCTCATTTACATTATGAAGTAAGTAGATCATGTCCCAACAGATATTACCAACATTACTATTGGGTTGTTCGGAAAATAATATCGTTTTTTTCCCGACAGAGGATTTAAAAGTAATTTTTTGCACCCAACTTCACACTTAAGTAGTATAATTTGTATATGCTTTGTGAGCTCATATAGCAAGGCTTGGGCGTGTAAAATTCCAATTAATTCTGCGCAGTAGCTTTCGGTTAGTGCCCTTTTAAATATGGAGAGCGATAAGCATCATTTTCGACATACCTATGTTACTGTTTTACTACAGAAAGGGTAAAAATGATGTTCAAGCCAAAAAGAAATTGGCCGATGTGTATGGAGAAGGTGTGTTGACAGTACGACAGTGCCAGAATTGGTTCGCTAAATTTCGATACGGCAATATTGATGTCAAACCACGCTCGGGACCCCGTTCGGGAAGGCCGGTTGAAGCTGATAAAGACGCAAAAAAGGCATTAGTTGATGCCAACCGGCAAATAACAACACGTGAGATCGGATTGAGGTTTAATTTATCAAATTCAACAGTTTACGACCACTTGATTCATATTATACGAAAACTGTCTTTCATTTTCACAAAAAAAAAAATTAAATTACTTTCCGAACTGTGAAATCAATACTTTTAAAATCGAGGTATGTAACATGAAGAGAAAATAATGATTAACAAATATGAGTTCGATTAAACTACGGGAAAATGAATCCTTTTCTCATAACTTCTGAAATTTTGAATAATAAAAAGTTTAAAATTTCATTTTTTTTTAACAATTGAAATATGTTTGACTTGTTAAATGTTTAATAGAAATATCACTTTATTGAAAAAAAAAATTAAAGATTTATGTGAATTAATAAATTATTGAAATTTCTTATGCATTAAATAATCACATGAAGTTAATTTGTGAATTGAAAATGAGTATCGATAAATATTCCTCTCTTTGAAATAATAATAATAAATAGTAATAAATAAATATGTATATAATAAATAAATGACAGATAAAAAAAGGGAATGACATATTACAATAATTGCATACATTATTTAACTTAATGAAATTATTTTTAAAATTTGTGCAATAGCGATTGTTAAAAATACTACATAGGATTTGAAAAATTACACACTAATATGAAATATTGATAAATAGATAAACAACGTTAATAATTCTTCACAAGATATAACTAACAAATATACGATCTGAATACTTCAAAATTTTTTTACCATCGGAAACGACTACTAAAATGTTTTCTATCTAATTCAAACATTTATTATAAGTGATTAAATATATCAATTTGGAATCCAATTTCTTTAAAGATTATACATAGGATTATTAGTGGCATCGAATAGTTGCTTGCCAGTTGATTCAATCATTGCGCGTAGTGCAATGCTACGTTGCTTTGACACGGCTTTACGTAATATTACTTCAAACACATTATCTTCATCAACATTGTCCATTGGTAAGTGATCGCGTCTAATATCCTGTGTTAGTGGATTTTTATTTTCAACCTGCTCCTGTTCGAATATTAAACCACCAATATCTGCATCAATTGCGGTTATACACTCTGTATTAAATTCTTTAGCCCAAAGCTCTATATTGCGCTTATGAAGAACATCATCAGGGAAGCATTGCAATAGTTGTTCAAAGTTCAAGTCTACTACTAGGTTATTAAGGATTTCTAAAAAGAAAAACAAATTTATCATAATAAATTCAAATTTAAAATTACTTTGCAATGTAATCACCTGCAATATACGTTTTCCAATTTGGCAAAAGTTCTTGCTTGTCAATAATTCTCTTTAGTAGAGCTTCCCATTGTTTTGTTGTAAAGTTATTGGACTTCAAAATTGCAAAATAAGTTAATTTTGTTTTAACAAAATTTTCCAATTTTGTAAACTTACCTTTCCATACTGCCATAAATGTTCAGGACTAAAGTTTAACATGTAATTTATGGACAACTGCTTGGGTAATACAATTACTATAAAACTATCGATACCTATGAGATTCGGTGTCTTTTGCACAAATGCAATAAACTCTTCGATAATTTCTTGATAGATTTTAGGTGAAGCTAGTAAAGACTGTAATTAAAATGTAAAATGCATATGAATATGTATGTTTATTGTATATTTAATTTAATGATTCTACCTGAATTTTTAAAGTTAAAGTTAAAAGTTCATTATGCCAGCCAACGAAATGAACTTCATTTTCTCCATCTTCTTTATTTGGATAACTAAAGTCACCGCGTTTAAATGGCGGTAAACGATTTAAAAATTGTGGACGATCTAAGAGAGAGGGTATAGGTCGAATATATAATTTTAAATGTTGCTCAAATTTTTCGCCATTTAACTTATAATCAGGAATTAATGGTACAAATATTGTCTTTTGTCCATCATTTTTCACATCTAACGCTTCTATTTTCCCGTGATAGGGCTGATTATAATGAAGTGTGCCAGACTGATTATCGTGATGTTGCTGCATGCGCAACTCTTGCAAGTGACGAATCATATATGATATACATTCCACTCGTAAGCCATGAAATTCTTTATTTAATGATTCTTGTTCAACATCTGCCGATTGTAGGTCAGTTATTAAATCAGTTAAGGCTTTTAAGCGCCCCACATACATACGTAATAATATTTTTAAGCCTTTATTATTGATTTCATTCTCATTTGTAATGCGTTGTTCACCTATATTTAAAAGTGATGCGTTTGAACTGCGTTTAAACGGAGACTGTTGTTCTTGTAACTGATCATAAACAATACGATTGCAATGACCAGATGCTCTTCTCTCATCAATTGAAGAGCTAGCTGCTGAATTCGTTTCTTCAATAGAATTAGCAATGGATTCACTGTCTCTTTCGCTGTTTTCTTTAGAGAAACCCTCATCAAATTCTTCATCGATTTGTGGGGGAGAATTAGTTGTAGGAACATCCTGATTACTATTCAATATATTAACATCAAATAATTCATAATAGTATACCTAAAATAACAAAAATTAAAAAATTATTGATGAGTTTTACCGTTTTAATACATACATGATTGGTCATTACAACCCTTCAGTAAGGATTACGACCTAGTTTTATACATGAGTGGTGGGACCTACAGTTTAAAGTCGACTCCGAACGACGTTTTTATACGACTTAAAAACTTTGACATTCGCAAAAAGAAGTGGACAATTTTTGTCGTTTGAAATAACGATTGTTTGATTCACTAAGAAGATTTTAGCAAATTATGCCCATTTTCTATACTCGAAGCTAAACGAGTGTTAGATAACTTTACAGTTACAGCTATAACTTTGTCACATTTTTCTTGTCTAACCCAAAAATAAGTTAGTGTTGGTACAAAAATTATTTGGACCATTCAAGACTCAAACTTGTTTAAAGCTTGGTTTTTTTAAACAAATGTAAATTGTATATGTATATTAAAAATATAAATTATTATATTATTATTAAATTACTCCTGATGACATATTCTTACAACTCTATTTAGAAAAACAAGAGTCGTCATTAGAAAACGGTTGGTCTTGGATCAAAAGACACGAACGGAACAACTTCATATGCCATAGTAGATTTCAACACCCTAATCTTCCTAATTACACCTCGGTATTTGTTTCTGAAGCCATTGCCAAAGCCATATCTATCTCCCTCACAACTAAAAACAAAACTGTGATTTGCACTGACAGTCTTTCCGTTTTAAAATCGATAATTAATCCAGCTTCTTTAAGGTGGAACATTATAAACCAGATTCAAGATTTGCTAGTCAAAGATAGCAGTAGATTACAGTTACTCTGGATTCCAGGTCACAGTAAAATAGAAGGAAACATCGCAGCTGATCAATCTGCAAAATTTGGGAGTATCGCTCTCCTACTAATGGATTCAACAATAATTTAATAAAACTACATCTTCAACAGAAACAAATTTTTGCTTGATCTGGATACCACCATCCCCACTATAAAGAAATAAATAACATCGCATTCCACCTATGTATCCCACAGATATAGACATGCACCTAATTTTTATTTTATTTATTTATTTTTATTTTCCCGACTGCGCCTCCTATGAAAACCAACATTTTAAAAATCAACAATTTTATAAAGAAAATTGGAATCATTATTTAGTTAAGAATTCTACTATGCTATATCCGTAATTCAATTATTATTTAAGTTATTTATAAATATTACCTAGAGCCGTTGGCCTCGTTGGTAGTGCTCCTTAATTTCTTACTTAGATCTCATAATTTAATTATAAATCTAATAAAAATTATAATAATAACAAATTAAAATTATTTTGTCGATTAAAAGAACCAAAATATTTGTTTTTGCTGATAATAATAATGATAAACTGCAAAAGTAATTTTTCCTAATCAAATTATGATTTAAAAACTTTTTCGATTCTTATACAAGAAAATCATTAAAATTGTGACTTAACTTTAAAATAATTTATTTTTCATTTTGTAATCAAAACAATTTCAAAAAGCTGTTGGTTAGTTAACTTTGCATACGGAAACACATTTAGGGTTAGACAAACTCAAAACGCTTGAGGATAGAAAAAGCGCATTACTTTCACTTGTTACAACTTATTGTGTTTACTTTACGCTCGCACTGCAAATTTGAACAACAAATGTCAAATGCTTTTTCTTAGTTAGTGATGCAGTGCTCATGCGATGTTTAAAAGCAACCATTTCAAGAAAGTATTTTTCGAGAAAAGTTATGAACTTTCCTGAAGACGAGTTAATTAAATTCCTTAAGATGCAAAAGGAACAAAAGGTAGCAGACAACAAGATCGACAACACTTCTTAGAGAAAATTGCAAATACAACTGACATAATTCCGAGTGTCTAAAACCACTCGCATGAGCCGACGAAGGTTTCTAAGTTGGTATGACCAATTTCCGACAGGTGGCGTCACTGAAAATTACTCAAAATTAATTAAATCGTAAACAGTGCATTTGATCATGATATGATCTTTAGCAAAGTTGTTGCGCATGAGTTGACGAAGGTTTCTAAGTTCGTGCGATTAATTGCCGATAGATGGCGCCACTGAAAATTATTCAAAATGAATTGAATCGTAAACTATGCATTTGATCATGTGTTGATCGGACAAATACAAGACATTTTAGGATTCATCATTTATGATTTTAATAACATTTGATATAAATCATTCCTGTAAAATGTTAATCACAAATTTGAAACCTTTTAATTCTGAAAAATTCTTAAAAAATGCTGTTGTTTGTATATCTGATATTTAAAGACATTTTTAAAAATATATAGTACCTATAAATATTTACGGTCTAAAATTAAATCAAAATATTTCAAAAGACAAGACATCGTTTTGATTTTCCTTCTTTTAATATACTTGTACATATGTAGATATAAGTTTACGTTGTGTGGAAGAGATATAAGGTAAATAGGTACCACAAAAATATATGCTTAAATTTCTTCTACAAAATTTTTAACATCGATTTTAACAATTCTGGAATGCTAATTTTTGCCACTTCTTATTTCCCTAAACGAATTGGTGATCACCGTCAATATTAACATTTCTATTCATGTCTGAACATCCGGTTCAATTAGATTGGGTACATTGTGAGATTCTAATAAATTTAAGCGCATTTTTCCAAATTTATATTTTGTATATATTGTACAATACGTTCAGTATTATTTCATAATTAATCTTGAAATGTTCTTAAAATGTTGCGATTAATTTTTTTTTTATTACTTAACATTTGCCTATGCACCTAATTTTGTGTCTTATGTTTTGTGAAACAAAATATTAACATTTGAAGTAATTCCATTAAGCAGTTATTGGTAATTAAAAGCGATAGGTATCTAATATTATTATTTTACTCACCTGCAAAATGTTAACAAATACTTTTTGGGAAGTTTGGTAACCCTTTTGTCCAATATGAGATGCAATATAGTTTAAAAATAACTGCAAAATCGTCTCCAAAGTAATACTGTGTTCAACACATAGTGCATGTATGAAAACATCACTTATTGCCTCTATTAATTCCGTTTTCTCTGTTGCTAATAGAATCGTTTCTGTGAAATCCGAAAATGAAACAACTTCCTGACCTGTGGTTTGCATGTTACTAATTAGAGCACCCTGGTGATTATGTTGCGTTGATTTACGTTTGTGTTGTTTAGCATGAGGTGATGGAGTAGTTTTGGATGAACTATTTGGATATTCGTCCGTTTTTGTACGCTTTTGTTTTTGAAATAAAACCGTTGTATCATCGAACAGAACATTTTTATATTTTATTAGCGCAACAGCTAAATTGTGACGATTAGTGCGAGTTACAACTTCTTGAGATAAAATGTAATTTGACATTCTACTGGCGGTAACAGCAAGTAAGAGATTATCATCTGGTTTTCTATGGTACGAATAGGTAATAAAACATTCGATAATTTATATACTTAATAAATTAAAATAATTAAAACTCACAAATTATCCAAAAATTTTAAGTAATTTATAATTTCACCACTTATAGTATCAGCAACAACAGGAGATTCTAACATAACCTGTGGAATGTATTCTGGCGAATATTTAATAAACAAATTAAGAAATTCTAATGAAAGGGAAACTTGGGTAAAACCTTGTTTTATTACACGGCTTGGAGTGAAGAATGGTTTTACCAACTGATTTAAGAAGGAAGCCTTTAAGCGATCCATTCCTAAATTCATTAAAAACAATTTTACTGTATAAATTAAACCATGAAGATTATCTGCAATAGTAGAACTGTCATTCTCAGGCGTTGGAAGCTTTTGCATATCCTGACTTTTTTCTTCGTCCACATAGGGAAAATTATTTACGTAGTTTTCATATATTTCCGATAATTGCAGGTTACACATTTTGTAAAATCCTGATGCCTGCATATATATTTCCTTCTTTTTAGATCTTATTGAAAAATCAGCCAATTTTCGACAATTAGCCATGAATTTTAATCGCAAATTCGCTTCTCTTTCTTCAGTTAATTTGTTAAATTGCAGAGATGTACTCATCCTTAACATGACATGGGCTTCCTCCATTAGATCATAAAAATTGCTACTACTAGCGGAGCGATAAGTCTCAGCCATTGACTCCAAATCACCCACTACTTGTTCTACTAATGGAATCTCGAGATTGTACAGAGTCCATTCATTATTAACAGATTGTTGATTAGAATAACTGCTGCGCAACATATTATGCTTAGCTTTGGCTTCAGCAATCAAACGGGCTGCAATATTACGCTTTCCTTCACCAGTACTACGTCTTTTTAATGCCGTATTATTGCAATCATTTGAAACTGACGCACTTAAACAATTTACTGCACCGTTACTTATCAGGACAACATTATTTCGATTGACACAAACATACTGCACGTGTATAAATGAACAAAGACCGATCACTGCAATTGGAGCATTTACATCAGGACTTGACTCTTCGGGGAAAAGTTGCGCTATTGACGGATATTCAAATCGATTATTGAATAGCTTATGACCAATTCTCGAAGTATGAGTTTCAACTGAATCAGTAGTTACCGCATAAATAACATAATCATTAATGTGAACTTGCAGAACAGGAGCAGTGAACGAATAGATAGCAATTGGCTTTTCATTTTCATTATACCATTTTCCTTTATATAGAGAAACAATGCAATGTAATAATTTGCCAAGTATATACAGAATATTTCTTACCTTGAGCACAAAACTGATATAAATAACCATCAACACTACTTGCGACTAATAAAGCAAAACCAATACAACTTTGATGTTTACTGGATTTTAAAGTTCGTCGATTAACATGTTTTGATGTTGTTATCGCGCCTGGGACTTGCTGATTTCCCATATCATATTCAGGGTCATCAATATCATCGCTGTCATTCTCGTTACGCTGATAAATAGCTTTCAAGTCCATGCAGCGTAATATATCTACAACTCGACCACCACCAGCTTCAGAGGATTTCATACAGATTTGTAATAATCTACGAATATCGTATTGCACCATATTTTCTTCATTGTACGCTGATATTATTTTACCATTTGATGATATGCGCTATAAAAAATTAAATAAAGCCCGATAAAGTCTTCAATAAAAATATGCATTGTATACATACATACATATAACAACTTGTGTTTATTTACCTGAACATTCATTGCTTTTGCTTCATTGACTAATTTAATTTTTATTTCATTTGCTTTGGCTGGCATAATAATTATATCTTGAGTGTCACACGTTATATTACATTTACCGGTCGCCGCATTAATACCCGCATCAGAATCACTTTGATCCCATTGGGACTTTAATTCTACTTCAAAATCTCGACCGCAGGCTGAGTTTACCATGCGAGCGACATTAAAATCAATTGGAGTTCTACCTGGAAAGCCATTTAAAGGGCGTTCACTCGCTGTGCTTTGTAAGGAATCTGTTTCAAAACTATTATGGCTATGAGTTGTAGGACCAGCACTTGTCTTACTTGCCACACTTGATTCCGAATTTGATAATGCATCTTCTACTTCAATGTCTACATTTTCTTCAGCGCTGCAGCCTTGTATCATTGAGTTTGGAAAGCCTACGTCTCCAGTTGTACATACGTTGCTCGCTAGTACATCCACAACCCGAAATGCTACACAGTATCGGTTATTCATACACGCAATTACATTTTCAGCCAAATTTAGTTTCAGCGGCACAAAATTCAGATTGACGAAAAACTTGAAAGGCAGAAAATCTATGTATTTAAATCTAGGTTGAGTACTCTCATGAACGCATTGGGTATATTCATATAAATATATACGTTCTTTACTGCTAACGATGATATTTCCAGACGTCTGAAATAGATAAATACGTATAACCAAATCAAAATGATATATATTTCCCAAAACAATATTAATAATTTTTTTTATTCTTTCAATTTGTTAGCGTGAATAAAAATTAGTAATATGTACTTCTCTACATAACATTTTTGTTGATTTTTGAAAACCATTTTAACAAAAGAACACTGACAAACTCGAGTGCTATTTGCAAATATACATCTGAAGAGATAGTGAAACATGGCGTTGTCGTACGAACCTAAGACTCATTTGATTGGAATTGATAGATAGATAGAGACCTAAAACTAAAAGATTATGTTTCCGTTATATAAAAAAAGCATGTTGTGGAGGTAATGGTATAGTTCGGGGATGCTTTTCATGGCAAGGTGTGGAATCAATAGACTGAAATAAATGAAGGAAATGCCTTGTAATTCCAATTTCGCCAGGACTATGGTTCGAAACACACTTCGGGTGTAGTCAAAAACTGGTTTCTTGATAATTCCGTGAACGTATTAGAATCTCCGTATTTAATTCGATAGAAAATCTTTACAAAACCATAAAAGATAGTATTAGATCACCAAAAAAAGTCGCCGTAGTCTAGTAGGTAGTGTGTTGGCTTATTAGACGTAAGGCCACGGTTCAAACCCCAGGTCAGACATCAAAACGAAAAGATAAAAAAATATCTCTTCGGTGACTTCCTCCCAGCAGATTTCTGGCAAAAACTCGGAAAGCAAATAAAATTGCCATGAGAAGTTTCTCAAAAATCTGTCGTTCGGAGTAGACTTTAATCTGTACGTCCCACCACTCATGTATAAAATTAACACATACAATATAAGTGGTGTGAGAAACTAGGTCCATAATCCTGACTGAAGGGTTGTAATGACCAATTATGTATGTATGAAGGAGAAATTTTAAAGTATGTGTTATTCTATTCCAAAAAACTTTTCGGGATTGCCAAGGTAATGGAAATGTGTACTTAGAAATAAAGAAAAAATATTAATAATTTTTATTCAATTGTAAAGAAAGTTTAATTTTTTTAAATAATTTTGGCTAAGCATTCATAAGGAATTTCCTCATTTTAATGTTTTTAACATCGTAATTTAGCATTTTTTGTTTGAAAATCCATTTGTCCTAACTGTTCACACGAGTGAACAAATACACAAACCTAACCCTGACTTCCAATAGGACAACACAAACATCTTTAAAAAACAATAACAATATAACACCAACACACATCAACATTCATCATTCATATCAAAATTCACCACACACATCACGTACACACTTTCATCAACATCTCCTGCATGCTTGTTTTGATCCTAGTTAGTTAGTTGATTATTGATTTCTGAGCAAAAAAGAACCCAACAAACCCTACCCGAATGCGCTACAAAATATTGTTATTTCAAAATATATAACAGTTGATTATCGATCATCAAACCACATACAACGAAATATCCAACAATCCTTTCGCGAGTGCGCCACATATAATATCATTTTAAATATTGTGAAAATTAACAAGACTAAAAGAATTTGTAAAATATTGTGAACATTAATAAATTTAAATCTAAATGTGAATGATAGTGAACAAATTATATACAGAGGTAGTCATAAGTATTTACACAGAATAGCATTTTTACGTTTTTCTTAAAAAAGGTCTCAGTACTTTTTACTGGAAGTAAATTTTGGAAAAAAAATTTTACTATTGCCTAGCCTGGAATATGCAGAAGCAAATAAAATAAAATTGGAAAACGTAACGGTTCTTAGTACCAAAGAAAAAACAAATAACCATATGCTTATAAGTTTTCAAAATTATTTACACACGTTTTATTCTTTTCAAAAGTATTTACACAAGACTTAAGTCCGGTCGCAATCTCTATTTTAATTATTATTTTTTTATTTTTACATAGTTTATTAACAAACTTAACTAGTGCTTTGTAATACCGCCTTTTGAATCAACGACCGCCTGCAATCTTTCTGGAATTGAGTTAATTAAGTTCTGGGCAAATTCGGGAGTCAATTTAGACCAAATTTCACTAATTTCTTGTATAGCCTCTTCGCCTTTTCGACTTTTATCTATAGTTCTATGATATTTTATGAAAGCCCAGACATTTTCAATAACGTTTAGGTCAGGGCTCTGAGAAGGCCATGGAAGAACAGCCTAACCTATGTTTTCTAAGAATGTGGTAGGTAACCATTCTTTGTAGCAAGGGGCACTGTCGTGCTGTAAAATCCATTCACTGGTTGGAAAAAGGTTGTTTGCGGATTCAAAGGCATGGTTGTTTATAATTTCGAGATAACCACACTGCTTTAAAGTCCCGTCTATCGGTACCTAATTGCCAAAACCGTAATATGATAGACATCCCCAAAACATCACCGTGCCGCCACCAAACTTGTTAAGTGGTTGTACAGCCTTTTTTGTTTGTTTCATGGTAGACGCATAAAGCGCTTACAGAACGAGCCCTGGAATTCAATTGCAGCCTCATCCATCCACAATACACTGTACCAAAACTCTATAGGCTTCTTAATATACTCCAAAGCAAATGCGAAACGTTTAGCTTGGCAATTTGGTACCGATAGACGGGACTTTAAAACAGTCTGGTTATCTCGAAATTATAAACAACCATACCTTTGTGTCCGCAAACAAGCTTTTTCCAACCAGTGAATGGATTTAACAGCACGACAATGCCCCTTGCTACAAAGAATGGTTACCTACCACATTCTTAGAAAACGTAGGTCAGGCTGCTCTTCCATGGGCTTCTCAGAGCCCTGACCTAAACGTTATTGAAAATGTCTGGGCTTTCATAAAATATCATAGAACTATAGTAAAAGTCGAAAACGCGAAGAGGCTATACAAGAAATTAGTGAAATTTGGTCTAAATTGACTCCCAAATTTGCCCAGAACTTAATTAACTCAATTCCAGAAAGATTGCAGGCGGTCGTTGATTCAAAAGGCGGTATTACAAAGCACTAGTTAAGTTTATTAATAAACTATGTAAAAATAAAAAAAATAATAATTAAAATAGAGATTGCGACCGGACTTAAGTCTTGTGTAAATACTTTTGAAAAGAATAAAACGTGTGTAAATAATTTTGAAACCTTATAAGCATATGGTTATTTGTTTTTTCTTTGGTACTAAGAACCGTTACGTTTTCCAATTTTATTTTATTTGCTTCTGCATATTCCAGGCTAGGCAATAGTAAAATTTTTTTCCAAAATTTACTTCCAGTAAAAAGTACTGAGACCTTTTTTAAGAAAAACGTAAAAATGCTATTTTGTGTAAATACTTATGACTACCTCTGTATATTGTAAAACAATTACATAGAAATACATTTTATAATGTTTTTAAAATATATACACAAAACATTAACAAAGACTTATCATTTGCATATATACATAATTTATATACAGAAAAGGTTTGTGTATTTATATACCCTACCCCCTCTTACCCCACATACTAACCCTTCCCCCAAACCCGTTCGTTCACTAACCATATACATTCACACATAATTTCATCTAATGTTTATTAAAACCATTTTTTTCGGAGAGTAAGTAGACCTAATTATTTGTAAAATTATTATTTCTGCAATATCTAATTAAATGGCCACACGAAACTATTGAACTAATTATAATATTTAAAAGATGTTTAAGCCTATAATTTACTTGTGAAATTAGAATAACAAGTTTGGAGTTGCTTGAATGTCATAGTTTCGAACTAACAAAGAAAAAAATTTGGTTGTTATGTGAAAAATAATGAGAACACCAATGTGACATTTAGAAATTTGACGAGAAAGTTATTGATAAATATACATAATTGGTCATTACAACCCTTCAGGAAGGATTACGGCCTAGTTTCTCACACCACTCATGTTGTGTTTGTTAATTTTATACATGAGTGGTGGGACCTATAGTTTAAAGTCGACTCCGAACGAAAAATGTTTGAGAAACTTTTGATGGCAATTTTATTTACTCTCAGAGTTTTAGCCAGAATCTGCTGAGGAAGTCGCCGAAGAAATATATGCATGTAATATGTTTGCTGATTTCTTCGCCAGTACTTATTCTGATGCTGTTTACAATGACATAAATAAGTATCCTTATACATTTTTATCGAGTCAAATAATATCTTATCCTATTTTTAACGAAAGTGATATTTTGTTGTACTTGAAGAAGCTTAAAATGTATTTTAGTTTTGGTCCTGATAGAGAGCTCCGAGTTCTATTTTAAGTCCATCTGCGGAATCACTCGTCACACCGTTAACTTTATTGTTTACTGCTTCATTAAAGTCAGGCAATAACATCATATGTAAGGTCATAATTAGTAACCATGAGGTCAGATAATTTAGTATTTAAGCCACGTACATTTTGGTATACAATATTTAAACAATCATTACAGGTTATTAGTTTTTTGTAGTGGGTATTTTTCCTAGTGGCAAACGAGCAATATTCATCTCACAGTTGTTTCTAGTTTTTTCTCAAAACGCAAGTGTAACGTAAGTGTTTTCAGGCCAAAAGTTTAGACAACTTATTGTTAAGTTGTAGTCATCACCAGTGATCAAAATTTTAAATGACGAAATTAATCTAGGCTCAGAGAATTTTAATTTTTGTATCCAAATGCCCGCTTTAGGTCTCAAATTTAGATTTCATATAATGATCAAAATCATTCGAATAAGTAACGCTATCTAATCGAGAAATAAATACAGTTTTCTTAGGTGGAACGGCTTGAAGAGGTTTCTGAAGTACTTGGGCATTTGTTCCAATGCCAATATCATTTGCTGGAATGTTTAATGGATGAGAAGAAACTGAATTTGATGACGTAGATGGCGTAGAACCAAACTCACTGACCGTAACGGAATTAGTAACAATAGGCACAGATGAATTGCTCAAAGAAGGAACTTTTAACAATTTATTTAATTTTTCTTTCCTATTACGGGAGCTATCATAATCAGCTTATAGTTCTAAACAATTTATAAAAATCTATGTTAATGTTTTGGCATGCTGAACAAGTCCAGACTTTGCGGGCTCTAAAAGCGCATTCCCTTCACATGCTTTAAAAACATGAAAACAAATTTCATTACGGTTTATAAATCTATTTTTTTATTTAAATATAATTATTACGTAATTAAACCTAAAAGTTTCGAAAGACTTTTATGGTTAACCTTTTGCAGGTTTTTGCTCAATACATTACCAAACACCTTAGTGTTGCAGCTTATAAGTAACATTACATTATACATATATATGTATATATATATATATATACACTGAGCGCCATAAGTGAGTCAACACACACTATAAATTTAAATTTTCTATTATAAAAAATATACTTGTATCACAACAATAATTTTTACGATGAAAATTTAAAACTTCCTTCATAACCAACTCTACCACAAAATAAAAATCAAAAAAAAAACATTTTTTTACTGGTTTAAAACAAAAAACTCAAAATATTTCGCAGCAAAAGTGAGTATACACCATTCCTCTCATTACATTTTTTGCTAAAACCGTTAGATTTACTGCTAGTTTTCTTCAATTTTTTTTGTAAGAAAATACAATTTAAACATTCTTTAACTTCATTAGTACTCATCACTTGCTGTGTAATAATCTGACAAGAAGTACAAAAAGTTTTAAAAAGATGAGAACTGAAATTTCAACTGAAACTCGAAAAATTATTGCAGAACTAAGGGAAAAAGGAAAATCTTATCGTGAAATTGCGAGAATTGTTGGAAGGCATCACACTTCAGTTAAAAAAATCGTCGATAAATATAAAAACTTTAAAAGAATAGTAAATTTTAATCGAACGGGTCGGCCAAGAATATTAAATGAAAGGGAAGAAAGGAAGATTGTTGCCACAGTAAAAAAATTCCTGGTTCTAGCGCAGTGCAGATGGCCAAAGAGATTAGTGAAGAGTTGGAAAAACCTGTAAGTGGAAGTACAATACGACGTATATTGCATAAATCCGGGTTTCATGGCAGACATCCCAGAAAAAAAAACCCTATATTTCCGAGGTAAATAAAGCAAAACGCATAAATTAACTTTTGGGAAAATGTCCTGTTCACGGATGAGAACAAGTTATTAGTCATGAAACTTAAATTTTAGGGTTTCCCCTAAATTTCATCGGTCTTGCGGCACGTCTTAACCCCAACCGATTGATCTGAAACTTTGACAATATCATTTTTTTGCCAATATTCATCAAACTGGGGGGTGAGACTGGAAAAAATCTGACTTTTAATTTTAAGGGCCACCCTTATATTTATATTTATATATATATATATATATATATATATATATATTTCTATATATTATATACATTTTTTCTATACATTATAAAACCTTTACGCAGTTCTTTACAAAGTAAAAGAGCGCAGCAAATAAGTACAACAAAAGCACAAGAGAAACCACAAGAGCTGAAACGCTGCAAGCAGTAGTTATCGTTTGATATTAATCGCTGTGACTGACTGCGTTAGCAGAAAACATTTCACTGTAACACTACAGCTAATGAGTTTGTTTCTGTTTCTTCGACTTTGCTGTTTGCTTTCGCTCTGGGTACAATTGCTGAAAAACTTTAAGCATAGCAGAAATTTAGATGCTTTTGCTAATTTCAAGCAAGCAATACAAACCCTGTTCGTATCATCCAGCTTTGATATGTTAAACATTGTTGTGGACATTTTCACTTAATATTTTATATGCTCTACAAAATATTAACCACTTTATTGGAGAGTAGAACTTTTAACAATTAGTGCAGGTGTATATTATATTATTATTTATTTATAACTATATGGAAGAGGAAATGGGATGTTCTTTTTTTCAAGGGGTGTATTTTTGTTTTAATTAATTCAATGAAAAAAATTTAGTTTAAAAAACTGCATAAAACCGCAATGAAATTGGTTCTTGTGATATATAAGCTGAGAATATGTGGAGTTACTAATCAATAATTTTCTTATTTCAATTAGTTTCCTATCAAATCTCAAAGTATCACATTGATGATCTTATTTTTTACATCTCTATATATGTTGTATATATATGAATACAAAAATGAATAAAAAAAGAAATTTCTTACCTGACAGCACTGTATTAAATCTGGAGGACTACGTAAAGGCAATTCAATTACGTCAATACTTTTAATCAGTTGTGCTTTTGGTGTTGTCATCGAAGCAATGCGTATAGTAATTGGTAAATCGGCTAATTTTAATTCTGGAAATTTTAAGAAATTCGCATATATACGAACAAACATTTTCGTATCATCCTCTGAATAAACGATAATGTTATTACTACTACTAGTGCAACTAATACTAGAGGAATTCGTGTTCACTGGACTGCCAACAGACTCCTTCTCCAAAGTAACCAAATATTTACCTAAAAATGTAATTTTTCAATTAAAATTTTCAAAAATCAAATCAAATAAAAGTAGCAAACCAGCTTCACAATATATTAAATTGACCACTTCACCAACGGTGGGGAGTGTATATTTATTTGGTATTTTCTCATCATTATTCACGGCTGATGTACTTGTTGCAGCACCATCTGATGAAGTAGCAACATCATTTAATCCACCGCAATCGACTTGCTTATTATCTTCTGCAAATCGGTGTCTGTCGACAATATCATGAATTTCAATAAATTGTTCTGCGCTGCTAATTGCAATGCGATTCGAATCAATTAGTGTTGCTGCTAATATTTCACCATTCAATGCAAAAGTATTTTGCTTAGCGAAATTATAGGCCTGTAGTATTTTAACCATTTTTATTTATAATTTCTGCAAAAAACAAAAACTGAAGTAAATAATTTTAAATTATTTGATGTTTGTTCTGCTTAAGACACCATTAAACAACGCCCTTTAAAGTAAAGTTAACGTCATTCTATATTTTATTTTTTCCATACACCCTCGCACTTAATTAAAGCGTTCATTTAGTTCTATCTATGTTGACCATTATAATAAGACTAAACATTCAAAATTAACCATGTATGTATGTATATGCGTTTGCTGCCAAACAAGCAGTTATTATAAATGTTTCGCTATCCATATTTTTACAGTGAATGGATATTTGTTTTTAATGCTTAAACTTTTTCAACGCCTTTTTATAATTAGAATGAATTATTTAATGAACTTTAGTATATTAACGTGGATACACATATAAGTATATACATACATATTCGTACATATAGTACTAATTTTTAATTTCTTTAATTGATTTAGTGTCTCATCATCTTACAATCTGTTAACAACCCGAAATTTAAGAATTAAAATTTACAGGAAAACCCAATATTATAATACTAGTTATGCTTGTATTAATTCTAAATAGGAAAAATTAGTTCGAAAACATTAAAATATGCTTCTAAATATCTTATAAGGATGAATGTCGACTGTATAGACATTAGTTTAATGAATAATTTAACACATAAATTAAAAGGAGTCTTAGATAAAAAAAAATCCATATGTTTGAACTATATTTTAATGCACGTAACTGGATTGAAAAGAATTATAGGAGGCAATAAAATCAATCAAAAATATCGGGTTGTTCGGAAAGTAATTTCGTTTTTTCCCAACAGAGGATTTAATAGTATTTTTTTGCACACAACTTCACGCTTAAGCCGTATAATTTTTATATGCTTTGAGAGCTCATATAGTAAGGCTTGTGTGTGAAAAATTCCTATTAATTCTACGCAGTAGTTTTTGGTTGGTGCCGTTTTAAATATGGTGAGCGATAAGCAGCATTTTCGACTTATCTTACTGTTTTTGTTCGGGAAGGTCGATTGAAGCTGATAGAGACCCGATAAAGGCATTAGTTTTGCGAAGCGGATTGAGGTTAAATTTATCCAATTCAACAGTTTATGACCACTTGAAAGGCCTGGGATTATACGCGAAGCTCGATATATGGGTTCCCCATGATATCACAGAGAGAAATCTGTGTCGCCGTATTGACGTCTGCGATTCGCTTCTCAAACGTCACGAAAATGATCGGTTTTTGAAGCGCTTCATCACTGGGAACGAAAAATGGGTTGTATACAACCTTACAAAAGTTGAATGGGATACAATGCCACACCCACCATATTTTCCAGACCTGGCACCATCGGATTAATATTTGTTCCGGACACTAAAAAATTTTTAAGATGGTCAAACCTTCACCTCAAATGAAGAGGTCAAAAACAACCTCGATCAGTTTTTTGCTAGCAAAGACCAAAAATTTTATGAGCGTGGGATTATGCTACTACCAGAAAGATGGCAAAAGTTGTTGGACCAGAACGGCCAATAGATAATTTAATAAAGTATTTGTTTATTATACGAAAACTGTCTTTCACAAAAAAAGGAATTACTTTCCGAACAACCCAATAGTAATATGCTAAGCCTACTCCCAGTTAAGATTTACTTGATATAAAAGGTAAGCTTTTGTTGAAATACATACTGTGTACGTCTCAGGCAACAAAATAAAATATTTAATGTTCTTTCCTTTTACCCAATTCTTGTGCATCTATTGATTGGTTTCGCCGAATGTTATCGCACTTTGAAGATGCGTTTGAATAAAATTGTTTTTCCGCATTTGGTTAAAGTCGTTTAATGTTTCATATAAATATGCAGTTAATATTAATACGAATTAATACGATTTTAGTTTTCAATTATTTATAACCGTGATTAAAACAACAAAAATTACAAAATTAGAAAAATAACTTTAAAATGTTTTATTTAAATTGCTTTAATTTGTATGTCACTGTGGGACAAATAGATTCTTTATTTCTTACAAATTTTCTTTTCTACGAACTTTTAGTAGCATTTGTTACTGGCTGTAATTTTCCTATTTTAATCCTGTTTAATTTTTTTTTTGTTGGAGCAATCTCAATTTTTTAACATTGTCAGTGTCTAATTGTTGATCAACGTACAAAGAATACAGAAATAAATTATTGAAATTTTAAAACCAATTGTGAAATTCTTGTGCTTACTTCTTTTAAAGTTAATGATCTACTAATAGTCTGACGATATTTTACGATACATATATACACATATTGTCGAAAAAATAAGTACACCTGCTTATTTTTGGTTTATTTTTAATTTTAGTTACTTTAACGGAAAGTAAACATGGCAATTATTTTTTATTTAAATAACTTTAATATGGTAATGCCTTTAAAAGTAAAAAAAACCTTGTTTTCATTGTGAGTTTGTTTTGTTCAGGTGTAATTTTAGTAATTGGTCAAAATAATAAATACATTTCTCAATTCTTTAATATTTTCGCAGTCTACTCTAGTTCTTTTGCAGAGACTAGTTATTTTACCGTTGTTTATCTTCATTCATAACAGAATATACACAGTAAAACTTCGATATAACGAACCATGTTATAACGAAAAACTCAATATAGCGAATTATTTTCTGAGTCCCTTGAAAAACCTCTTTACTGCAAAGTTTTTCATAAAAAATGCACTATAGCTATAACGTAGAAATACTGAGCCATAAAACCTCTACATTGCGAATCATTGGTACCAAAGCCTTTATACAACGAATTAATAATAAAGCTAAATCAGTCCCGCCTATGCAAAGCCGCTATATAGCGAAGTATTCTTTCAAAAGCTTCTATATAACGAAATGAGAATAAAAAAATTAAATTTTGAGTAATGTTAGTCCCGTTTCAAAAACAACAAAGTCTAAATGCGTTTGCAAGTGCTATTGCAAAGTCTCTATATAGCGAAATACTGATTCAAAAGCCTTTATATAACGAAGTCATAGTAAAGCAAAATAAAATTTTAAGCAAAGTCCCGTTACCAAAAATTTTTTAAGAGTGAACACATACGTCACAAAACTAGTCAGTTTTGTTTTGATTCTTGTCAAAATGAGTTCATTAAAGCCTAAATCAATTTCTATAGGTGAAAAGATTTCTATAATGGATGTCAGTGGAGAAAGTGCCAGTGTAAGTGATAACGTTTGTTCTGATTGGAAAAAATTGCTACCAAGTTTGTTAGCAGAATATGTACCGCACAATATTTTTAATGCAGACAAAACTGGATTCTTTTTTTAAATGCGCTCCAGATCGAACAATGGCGTTCAAATCCGAGAAATGTCATGGTGGAAAACACAGTAAAGAAAGACTATCTCTTCTATTTACTGTTAACATTACAGGCTCTGAAAAGAGAAAATTACTTGTAATCGGAAAATCGTTTAATCCAAGATGTTTTAAAAACGTAAAAAGTTTACCAGTTGACTATACTTCTAATAAAAAAGCTTGGATGACAAGCGATATATGGCTGGATTACTTAAAAAAGTTTGACAACGATATGACTAAAGCCAATCGTAAAATCTTATTGTTTGTCGATAACTGCACGGCACATAAAAATGTTCCATCACTTAAATCTATTAAATTGCAATTTTTGCCACCAAACGCAACATCGAAACTTCAACCTCTGGATCTGGGAATAATAAGGAATTTTAAGCAATTTTATCGCAGAGGTGGTCAAAATTTTAATCAACGATCTGGAAGAGGGGCGCAAAAACTCTATAAATGTTTTACAAGAAATAAGAATGGCTCACAAGGCATGGAAAAGTGTTCAAAAATCAAAATTTTTTTAATTGTTTTGCGACTGATATTTTAATTACTGAAAATGTTTGAATTCAAGACAGCGATGAATGACTTATTCTCAAAAACCATTTTAATTTAACAGAACAGTTTGATGATTTTGGTGACAATATTGGTTCTACTGGGTCCCTTACCGATGATGACATTATTAGTAGTGTATCGAAACTACAAGATCAAGGAAACTGAAAAAATCGAAAATATTGTAACAGCTAAAGAACCAAATATAGTTATCGGAAAACATTTTTGGAGGCACAGGATTCTACACCACTAAGTACATTCAATAGCTTAGCATCCGTCTAAAAATATATTGATAATTGTATTCGAAACATACATAAACAAACTAAAATAACACAATATTTTACTATGTAAAATATAAAAAAATTTAAATGTTTAATTTTCTGTTTTATTTTTAAATAGTTTCGAGTAAATAGAATTTAGAGAAAAAACTATAGTTATAACGAATTTTATTCGTATATCTTCTAATTTCGTTATACCAAGGTTTTACTGATACATATTTATAACGAAAAAGTAGCTATAACGAAGTATTTTGTGATCCCCTTCAGTTTCGTTATATCGAAGTTTGTCTGCAGTAAAAAAATCAGCCATGGGTCGAAGAAGTCATTGTTCTCCGGAGGAGAGAAAAATTGTTACAAGACTAAGAGAAAGTGGCCGAAGAACTTCAAAAACAACAGATATCCGTATTGAAGAACTTGCGAAGAAGGACCCGTTTGTGTCTTCAAGAGCGATTTCAGCAGAAATTGGAAATGTAATTTCATAGCGAATTGTTAGTTAGACAAAAAATTAAAAGATTAGATTGGCGTTTACAAGAAGTCATTCTAATTGGTCCGGAGCATACGGTGAAAAAAGGCGAAACATTTTGTGGAGCGATGAAACAAAAATTAATTTATTTGGAAACGACTGTGCCCGGAATGCTCGCTTTACAAAGAAGACGGTCAAGCACGGGGCGGCAATATTATGGTCTGCGGTTGTTTCTCGTGGTGTGGTGTAAATCCGATACATCGAATTACCGACACTATGACCAGATTCCACTACAAAGATGTCTTGGAAAATACGATGTTGAATGTTAATGACTAATGAATCAGAAAAATCTCGGGACATGTAATTAGCACACCATGTATTTTGTTCTTATTTCTCAGTGAGACGAAAAAATTAAACTAGATTACATAGTTTCGTATAAATTCCATTTTATTTATATGTATTCCTAGAAAATACATATGTTTTATGTTAAACTGAATAAAAAAATCTTTCTTTTTACCTAAGTTTCGCAAAAGACATCTAAAAATTGTACAATAATAATATCGTATCAAAAACATCGCAAAACAACTGCGGCCATTAGAAACAAAGCCCATACATAATTGGCCATTACAACCTTTCAGTCAGGATTACGGCCTAGCTTCTCAAGCCATGAGCAACACAAAATATAAATTAAAAAAAAAAATCATCCGTCGCCGACTAAAGGCAACCAACCATCTTAAGGATATATAGCGCAAAACAAAAAATGATATTGCGACTCGTCTCTTTTTCACTAAAATATAAAGCAATCAGCTAACAATATTCGGAAATACGTCTTTAGGAGTGGTGAATCTAAATTTAATCGATGTTACACTAATTGAAAGAACAATATGCGGCATCCACGGAAGCAATATATAAATAAAGTTGTACAATGCAAGCCAGTTTCCAGATATCTATATATACTATACATACACATACATATATATGTATGTACATATTTGCATACATATATAAATATGTATGTATATATATACATACAGTGGACAGCAAAAATCTAGGTACATCAATATATTTTAGCAATTTCATAAATTTTAAGCAATATGTAGAAGTAATTGATGTTTTTTATATTTTATTAATTTATAATTAAGAAGGGTGCCCTGGTAGTCTAGTGGGTAAAAAAAATAAATGGCAACACCACCTTATATGAATTCGCCTTGTTTCTTACCATGGCATATAAGAGGTAGGAGCAACTCAACAGCTGACGAGTTTTTGAATGTAAAAAAAAAAGTTTGTTTTTTGTATATTTTGTTTCGATCATGGCATATTTATAAGAGGTAGGAGCAACTTTACAACAAGTACAGCAATGCAAAAACAACAGGCATTTTGTTTTTGTAAAAGTGCTTTTGAAGTGTCAAAAAAATTAACCCTGAAACCTCCATAGGAAATTAATTAAAGCAATTAAAAAAACTAAATACATTTTATATATTGAAAATTCTTATGATTTTTATGTCATGCTAAATTACACAATAGTGCAGCACCTATAAATTAAAAAAAAAATTATCAGCTGCAAACGTTATTTCTTATTAATTATTGCACCAATTAATATTTGTACCTAATTTATATTTATTTTATGACTGAATTTTGAAATTGAATACTTATTTAAACTATTATCTCTTGAATTATATTGTGAATTATTTTGAATTACCTTTAGTAGAAAATTGAAATCAAAAGTTGTACTTAAAATTCACTTGCTTCCACAACACTCAACCAAATTGACAGACTCAAAAAATAAAATAAGAAATACATACTAATACTTCTTTCTTTCTCTTTTTTTAATCCCAATTATAATTATATAATTATAATTATAAATACATGCGGTACATATGAGGGTTTATGACTAATATAAATACGAAATTGAATATCGAAACAAAATACACAAAAAACAAACATTTTTTTTGACATTCAAAAACTCGTCAGCTGTTGAGTTGCTCCTACCTCTTATAAATATGCCATGGTTTCGATATTCAATTTCGTATTTATATTAGTCATAAACCCTCATATGTACCGCATGTATCCTTAACGATACGCACTCTAGAAATTCTTTAGGATTACTATTTTAAAGCCAATTATATTAAAATTTTTGCAAGATGTTTAACAATATTTAAGCCTTTAACACTAAATACATATATCTTTTAAACTACAACCTAGATTTACTATATTTATAGATATTTAGATGAAAGTGATGAATTACCAAAAAAAAAAATCCATGTCTCCAACTAGGTGCTCCAACTATGACTGAAATAACTTGTGTGATATTTTTAAAACAAATTCTCTTTCAGAAGATTGGGATATAGGGATTAAAACAAACTGGGCCAATCTTCTGCTGAACATTTGTTATTATAATTACTCAAACGTAATTATAATTGGGATTAAAAAAAGAGAAGGAAAGAAGTATTAGTATGTATTTCTTATTTTATTTTTTGAGTCTGTCAATTTAATTGAGTGTTGTGGAAGCAAGTGAATTTTAAGTACAACTTTTGATTTCAATTTTCTACTAAAGCAAATTCAAAATAATTCACAATATAATTCAAGAGATAATAGTTTAAATAAGTAATCAATTTCAAAATTCAGTCATAAAATAAATATAAATTAGGTACAAATATTAATTGGTACAATAATTAATAAGAAATAACGTTTGCAGCTGATAATTTTTTTTTAATTTATAGGTGCTGCACTATTGTGTAATTTAGCATGACATAAAAATCATAAGAATTTTCAATATATAAAATTTATTTAGTTTTTTTAATTGCTTTAATTAATTTCCTATGGAGGTTTGAGGGTTAATTTTTTTGACACTTCAAATGCACTTTTACAAAAACAAAATGGCTGTTGTTTTTGCATTGTTGTACTTGTTGTAAAGTTGCTCCTACCTCTTATAAATATGCCATGTTTCTTACTTTTCTTAAACATTCCTTAGCCTTCTTCGTTCTGACGACAAATTTGGCGTCGCTCTACGTCGGCACTCCTCTATCCTATAACAGTGGACTCGCAAAAATGTGAATTAATTTCAACGTTCCGATTGGTTTTTTTTATTATATCTTCTTCATTTTATACTACTTTAGAAATTATCTAAATTTGTTAATTATTTGATATCATTTCGAAGTCAAAAATGTTATATAATCAAATGTTTTTTATAAACAATTGTAATTTTTTTGAAATTTATCCTACGAAAATTGATTTAGGAATATGTTGGTTAATAAATATCTTATTAGTAAAAACTAAATCAGATATTGTTTTAAAAGGTGTGGTTTTACTTAAACAAAAACAAAATCTTCAATTTAGCATAACATAAAAAAATTAATAAAATATATACAAATGTAAATGACTTCACTTCAAAAATTTTATGAAAATTAAATAAATTAAAATTTATTAAGTAACAGATACGAGAGAAATAACCAGATCAACCCATACAATTTAAAGGAACAAAATCTAGGAATCAAAGAACTTTGAAAAGAAGAACAAAAGCAAATAAAAAAAGCTAAGAGAAAAACAATAAATGTTGCATTAAAAGAAATCATTTACACAAAAGTTTAGCAAAACCCTTACACTACACGACCATATTGAGTATAATTTATGAAACAAAGTATTTGTTATTTTTTGCGGGGTTTCCCACAAGGTTTAAACTTAATCATCAATATCGTAAATAACATTCCTACCAGAACAATGACGATAGTCATTTGACCGTCATTTGTGATGTGTAAATACATCACAAGTTCCCATCAAGTTATTAAGGGCAATGTGAAAAACTTTATGTAAACATTTGATTTGTGATTTTGCTTCTCTTTCTAACGTATGAATTCTTTCGACTGTAAAACATATATCTAACCTGCTCACTCTTTCGCTGTTTTATACAGATAATATAAATAGTACTTATTATCGGTCACAGTTGTCGAGTTAAACTTGATTCACATATCAGTCAAAGTTGACACATCAAAAGTGTTGAAAAAAGGTCACAATTGACATGTATTTGAGTCACAGTTGATTACCAAATTGAAACATAGATTTTTAATTAAAAACTTAATTTTTTTATAAGCAATTTACTTTCATTAAATAAAATTTTAATACATAATTAAATACTGTTAACAGTTAACACTTTGATATCTGAATAAAAATTTCATATAAATATATAAAACAGTCGACTTCGTCAAGAGGTGGCTCACAACCGAATTCAGTTGCCGTCACGTTTTTTGCACTGACATAGTTGACGTACTCCTCCTTCACTTTATCCTTTAATTTATAACACTTAAAACTTTCACTTTAAAATTTGTCAGAAGTGAAATTTTTTTTCTTCTGAAAGATATTGTCAAAAATATATTTGACGCCATCAAGTCTGATAATTAAAAGACCGGTCGTTTTACCTTCACTAATGATGTTTCCAAAGGCCGGTCATTTTACAGTCACTAATGATGTATCAAAAGACCGGTCATTTTACCCTCACTAATGATGTATTGTTGGTAATGCAACTCTACAGCTGAAAAGTACTATAAAATGTTTTGTATGGATTAGTAAGTGAATCTTGTATGCGTTCGTTTCGGTCATTCCTTTCTTGTATGGATGACAAGGGTTCATATAAAAAAATCCTTAAATATTTAAGTTCACGTTTTAGAGATTTCAACTTTTGTTCACGTTTCTGAATATTCACGTTTCCGCGAGTTCACATATTTGTAGGGAAGTGTACTGGTAGCTTCATACTTCTTTAAATGAATTGTTGGAGCATGCTGTTCTAACTTGGACAGAGATAGAATCCATGAAGAATTGAGGCTGTTATAATTACAAACACTGAATATACGAAATATTAATGTAGGTAATTTAAGAAATTTAATGTTTTAAGCAAACACAAAAAACTGACCACATGCACTTTTTGCATTTATTTGAATATCAAAAGGTAACGGTTTAATAGGTTACCCCCCCCCCCATGGCTATTAATTAAAATAAAACAAAACAACAACAAAACAGAATGCTCTGCGAGCAAAATCCCAAAAGTAGTTTTGTTGTTATAAACAAATGATCAGTTTTTTGAATAACTGTACATATATATAAGTATATACATATATGTATATGTATATTATAATATTAAATTATATAGTTTATCAAATCGTTCTACGTAACAACCTTTGCTAATCTTGGTCAATACATGACGATAGCAGAAGAACTTAGAGTTAGTCTACTCTTTCTTTTAATTTCTGAAACTATGGTTAAAATTGCTCCGTAATGAGTTAACAAACTTTTACTACTTACTAAGTCAATGAAAAACAATATCTGGTAATATAAAATCTATGTATGTTGTTGCAGCCCATTGCAAGGCAATAGCATAAAAAGTGTTCTATTGTTTTGACTTCTTCACCACACGCCCTGCATTCATCATTTTCCACCACGACAATACAGTTTAATTGCAAGGTATAATGTCCCGTTAGTACTTTATGAGTACTCATTTATGTACTGAAGTCGCCCTTATTCAGATTTAAAACACTCATAGTTTTCTTTATTTTCTTTATTATTTCTTTAGATTGCCTCTGAGTACTTTAGTAATTCTTCATACTGTATCTTTGTCCCACTCCTGCAGCTTGGTCTTTAATACAATGAAAGGCATTAAGTTATCTAAGTTTATGGTATACAATACTCTGGCTTTATTAGCCAAAATATGTATATCCTTCTACATTTCTGAACGATTCCGTATCCCTGGATGTTCTAATAATAACTTGACTATAAGTGAAGGTATTTTAATTAACATAACTTTAATTTTGAAAAGGTGGAGTGCGGCCACAACCTTCTTTTTATTCTTAATTGTTTTTTTATTGTATTTATTGTATGTCCCATAGACAAGACATTAAGTTTCATATTGCAGTATGGAACCCAGTATAAATACATATAAAATATTTATATAGAATGGATTCATTAATTAAGACATTTAGGGCCATTATTACAACTTGCCGTTAAAGTTGGGTTTAGTTATAGGTAACTTTAGCTAAAGCGACCTTTAAAGTCACCTTTAACTTTTTTTCGTTACTATAACCTAATGATAAAATAAAGTTAACTTTTTCAAAAATATGTCAGTGCCGGAGCAATGTCGATAAAACTGCTCAATTAAACAAGTTTTTTTTAAACGCAATCGCAACGAAAGGCCTCTTTTTTTGTTATATTTGCCCATTTTGTTTATATTTGAAGTTGAAGAAAATAATATATAATATGGCAAGTTCAAAGATAAAGTTAACTTTAAAAGTTAATGGTAGGAAGATCCTCGCTTGAGCTTAACGCTCACATCTGCCTTATTGTCCACTTATAATAATGGCCCTTAATAATAAAATATTAATTATAAATTAGCATAAACACAATGCAAAATTAAATGAGGTTATAAAATAATAAAAACACTGAAAACATTAAAAATTATCAAAATAAAATTATTTATATACATATATTTAGTTATTTAAATTAAAAAAAATGGTAAATAATATATACTGTGGTGGGCTTATAATTAGAAACGATGTTTCTGGAATCGAGTTCTCTGGAGTGACGAATCTAAGTTTAATTTGTCCCAATCTGATGGAAAAACGTATGTAAGACGTCCTCCAAACAAAGCCTTTGATCCCAGGCACACAGCGACAACTGTAAAACAAATTAACAAACATAAATGTTGCTAATTATAATTATAAGGCCACCACTGTATATATATATTTTTGAATCGATGTACGTTACTAATAACTTAAGAGCTGTAAGGAATATCGTTCCAGTGGCTTATCGCAAGTACAAAGGGTTGGTATTTAGACATCTGACAGCTATATCTAAAGCAAAGTAATCCTTTACCTCTATTAAGAGTAGAAAAAATCAGTCACCCAAAAAGATCATAAGGTTGATATGTGTATATTATTTTATGCATAAATGTTAGGCATTCCCATAACGAATTATATTATCACATAGTTGCATTTAGTTTTCTTCTGCTAATGATCTCGCAACTGGCAAACCGTTCACACCCGTACAGTAAAGTAGACGTTAAGTATGTTTTTGCTACTACCCTAATCACTATCAATTCATATACAATATTAAAAGTTCCATATTTTGGATAATAATAACGGCAACGCCTTAAGAGTTACATTTTCTGAAGTCTTTAATTCTATATAAAATAAGTTTGAAATATTTTATAAATGTACTAAAGCAAAATTTCATTGTTTTTAAACCAAAATTAACTGACCACCGCTAACTCACTATTTTCTTTTGTCATCTGACATTTCTTTCAATTAGAGTAAAATCGATTGAATTTAGATTCACCACTCCTAAAAGTCTTTCTCCTGAATAATGTTAGCTCGTTGCTTTATATTTTAACGAAAGAGAGGCAACGCGCAAGATTATTTTTTGATATGATAGGTTTGTTTTGCGCTATATAAATTCGTAGCCTTTAGCCTATAACGGAAGATTTTTGTTGAAATTAATATTTTGTGTTTTTCGGGGCTTTCTTCTAACGGCCGCAGTTGTTTTGTGATGTTTTTGATACGATGGTGTTATTGTAAAATTTTTAGGTGTCGACCGCTGCCACTTGCGATTTCAGAAATGTCTATTCCTCATTCTTCTGCATATTTATTATAATTTTGCGAAACTGAGGTAAAAAGAAAATTATTTTTATCCAGTTTAACATAAAATATATGTTTTTTTAGGAAAGCATGAAATGTGATGGAATTAATACGAAACTATGTAAGATAGTTTACCTGTTTTCATCTCTCTGAGAAAATATTAACAAAATACATGCTGTGCCTTTTGAGAATAAAATAGTCAACACAAACTATTTGGTTGATGGATGTGCTAATTATAAAAGCGCTACTGTACAGGATACTTCGTTTACCACCCATTATCCAAATTTCTCACGAACAAAGCGAATGTTTCAGATCATTAAAGAAATACATATTATGAAGTATTAAGGCATATTTTTTTTATTATTTGAATATATTCACTTTTTTGGTTTCAAACACAATTCGAAAATATTCTTATATTTTAGTTAAACGTTTTTTGTTACGAAAATTAATTCTTAATACTTTAAAGAATGCCATGCACTTCAAAATAATATTTTCTACTCCTTCGCTGGTTTGAAACTAAACTTAATCATTTTTTTATTCTTAATTTCTTTAAAAATGAGGCGTTTTAGTTATGAACCAAGTAAAAAGGAAAAAAACATATGCAAACTTGTGTGCGTTTAACAGAAATGAACTGTGTCAAGTCAATGTTGCCACTAGCCCCTTTTTTTCTCACTCCTATCTTTTGACTGTGACCTGTATAGATGTAAATAATTAATCACTGTTTAACATGCTCTTTTAGTCGAAAACAAATTTATAATATGCTTACATTTACAAAGTGTTTACACAGTCGAATGCTCAATTCTAAGTGACATTTACGTGCATATGTATGTATGGTATACCTACAAGATCTACAAAAATATTATTAAGTAGGCATTCATATTTTTATACTAAAATTTTGACAAGAGTTAAATGTGCAAATTCTGGAGTTAATATGTACAGTGTGTCTGAATAATTTTCGGTTTTTATGTACATTTTAAATAGGACTTGATATATTCCTTTTTCGATTTTTTTCCAATAAGAATTTAAACAATTCGAAACAAAAAGCCGAATATTAAAGGGTGTTACTGTACGTTAACAAAAGCCGGAAAAGAAAAATAGCAAAACGAAAAATACTGAATTATGAAGTTTATAATTATTTTTGGTAATGGACAACAAATGATGCAATATGGGTGCGTCCCTCTAAATATAGCTTAGTATAGTACAAACATACATACTATATGTAATAAATTTTTGAAGAATTTAAGTTTAAACTAATAACTTATAGGTATTACTTAAGCTACAGAAACTCTTTAAAATTTATATTTTTATTTTCGATTACAATAAGAAAAATTTTTGTTTCTTCAACATGAAATTGCACTGCATAACACTGAAAAAATCAATAGTTCCACCATCGGAATGATTCCGCTCTTATTTCATTAATTTAAACAATTACGAAAAATGTTTTTTTTTTTGTTTAATTTTTTTTTAAATTTTTGAAATTCTATCCTTAAATTAAACTTTACCTTTCAAACTAATTGCTAATTTTCTAAAGTATTTAATACTTTTTTATTTATCCACAGAATTTTTTGCAAAAAAATTATTTTCTCTTATGATTTTCTATTAATTATTAGCATTAAAGAATTTATTAAACATTTTAATAATTTCGCTTAAAAACATTTTCCAAGAATTTAAATTTACGGCTCCACTTATGTTCTATTAAATACTTTCTGAAAATAATATGTATCTTCTCTTTTGTTTTGTTTAGTGGTTCTTTATTGTTGACAACTTTTGTTATTCTTTGAGTCAACATTCGTACCTCACAATACCTCAACTTCCCTAATTATTGTGAATGATAAAAAAGTGTTGTTAACTTTGGTAAAAATGATTGCTTGGAAAAAATTTTAGTTAATAAGAAATATAATACGATTGGTTGTACAATTTTATCAAGTTGTAAAGCAAATTGTAACGTTCGAGGGCTGGCAGGCAAAGTACATTAAAACAAAAATGAGTTAAGGTGAAAAATAAATTTATTATAAATAAAAATATTAGATCATTAATGCAAACGCTTTCGAACTAATTTTGTATGTTAAAAGTTAAAGTCGAATGAACAGTTGGTTGAAAAATTGAAAAATGTGAACAACAACAAATTGTTTATCAATTGTGTTGTATAGAAAATCTCAATGTATATTGGCTGCACACATTGATGATTGAATTTACTAATTCGAATCGAATTAATAGTTGATATGTATACTGATGATATGTAAAGTGTAAGTAATACAGAGAAACATTGTTTAAGCAAGAAAATGCAGAAGAAATCCACGAAAAGTAAAGATTACTTCTCTTTCTCTAATTTCTAAAAACCCATTTTTTTTTTGTTTTGGAGACTAGACCAGGTTTTCTAACAATAAATCGCAACAAATTTTAGAGAAGACAGTAGATTTTTCGTGATAATAGTTTAAATGAAACGACAAGATTCGCTATTAAAATATTACATAGCGAAACATGATGCTTCAAAATTGTTAGGACTCCAAAACACTAATGAGGGATGGAAACTCGAAATATGTTCTTCATTATCTGCGTTTTATAATGGGTGGATTAAATGTGAAATAAAAAAATTTTCAAAATTCCAATATAAACAGAAAACAAAAACATTTTATAAAAGTAAAAAAGACTTTACTACGCAGGGGACAAGTTCCAATAATACTTCTAACTAGGCAGGAAACAATACCACTAGATTATCGATTCTTGCACTTGTTACGGTGTCAGTATCGATACCTAATCCTCGGTATAGAATAAAAAGCAACGATACACACTTATATAGATCAGGTTCTTCATAATATTCATGATCAGCAGTGAATAAAAAAACTACATACGTACGTACATGGTTTTTAATTCGTTTTGTTTTTCGATTTACCATATTTTTGTTACAATTATACACGTTTAAATACAATTTTATTAAAAAAAAAGAAAATTATTTTATAAAAGATAGGCATTATATATCGAAAGCGTCGGTGACGGGAATCCATATTAAGAGCCTGCGATCGTTTTTATAATTACCAATGATGAGTCGACTAAAAATAGTGCTGCTTCCGGTATGAAACAGTATAAGGTTCGAATTTTTTATAAAAGTTTTCCATCGTGATAAATCTTTTAAGTTCAATCAATCTTCTCTGGCAACAGGCGAATACCTTCAGCATTAATTAAATGGCTCAATAACTAGATTTCTATTTTTCCAAATTTGTACTTTGAAAGATTAATCCACGATAATTATTGGGTAGGCAATGAAAGAATTGAACAAGATAGACAGTTTTGTTCTACCGAACTTGAGGCAACACAGATACCGTCGATATATGGAAAAACGAAATTTAATTCTCGTAGTACCTCGTTTATACGTTATAAGCTGGCGTTGCTAACTCCAAACGTCATGTACTTTAATTCAATTTTTTAACATATTTTTTACTACCTAAATTTGTCGTGTAGTCGGTTAAGATGTGTAAGGGTAGCATTGACGCCATGATCCACCGCTCTTTTTGGTCATATGCAGTGAGTTGCTGCGTGTTTCTCTGCAGTAAAGCATCGTGGTCGACAAAAAATTGTAGTAGATTTCGTCGGGATTCACAGGCAAGCTCACTCGGTGGCTCATATAGCCCATTGCTTCACCCAGTTTGAGGTAAGCTTGTCATGTCAGATGATGCTTTTGAACAACATATGAAACCGGCTAGTTCCATTTGTTGTACGTTCGCCACCATGCCTTCTGTCACCCAAGATGATGTCTGTATGTTCTGAAGTGCAGGACACTCGCCCAATTGATTTCGTTTCCCTATATTAAGGCGGCTTTTGCAATAACCCTGGTGGGGCAACCGAGTTTGTCAACAAAACTGCCAATAGCGCAGTATTAGGTCCGCGGTTTTAACCGTGTGTGTAGACAGTTCACTAGCAAAAATCTCCGACTGAAATACTCTGGCTTGGCTAGGTAATTTGCATGACCCGTTCAGCGCCAGACCCCAGATTCAATTCCATATTCCATTCTTAAGCCTTTGGTGAATAATGTTTTATTATCGTTACCGATGACAGCTTCAGCAACCCATTCTTCCCTTGTGGGAGTGTGAGAAAGCGATTGAGGCAACGTTGACAGCTGCCGGTAATTACTCCGTTGTTTACAATGTTGTTGGGTACAATGAATATAATTACAACAAAAAAGGGTCGTAGTAAACCACGACTGAATGAAAGTATTCGACATCTGGTGAACCGACAAAAGAGCGTAAATAGCCAAAATGCCAATTTACACGATAGGAGTTTACGTAAGTACGTCGGAGTGAAAGTATTACAGAAGTCCATCCGTATTTTAAAAATAAGATAAGTTTTACGATTTTTACACGATTAGTAAAATATCAAAACAAAGTAAAATGAATGAAATGGAGTGTCACGGTTTTTGAAAAATTAAAAAAAAACAGTCGTACGACTGCCTAATTTCCAAACATCCAAATTTCTCGACGTCGTACGCTTCCATTACATATTGAGTTTACACAAGAACTTGACATGTAGTATGACTTGTCTGACTGTTTAAATTTCCCTTAACTAATTTTTTATTAACAAAGATATACAAAAAACAAATAATTATTTAATTTTTACCTTAATAATAATAATTTTAGTATGGATAATTTGAACAATAATGGAAAATAAGTCCTTAAAAATTCCTCTCTGTGTAGCTCTACAAAATATTACCAAAATAATAGCCGTTGTGTTTTATACACGAACTCTGGACAAGAGTTTTTTGGAAGTGATTGAAAATTATTGTGAATGATTGCGACAAAAATAATAGTTTTGCGCCTTCATTTGTTTTGTTTTGGTAAAGTGATGAATTATGGCTAGCAACAGCTCCTCGACTAGGAACTTTATTCCAATGGCAAATAAATATGATAGAGTTATACTTTTAGTGGATATGGATTGTTTCTATTGCCAAGTAGAAGGTGGATTGTAAAAACTTGCTTTAATATTTTCTAGAATTTATTGTATTTTTTATAGAAAAGTTGGACCCATCTTTAAAAGGAAAACCTCTAGCTGTTGTTCAATACAACGCTTGGAAAGGTGGCGGGTAAATATAGGCCAAATATGTCACAATAACAGAATAGTTTCAATCGTACCTTGTACGTAATCAGCATCATTGCAGTCAATTATGCCGCACGGGCAAAAGGAGTTACGCGCCATATGAGAGGTGACGAGGCGAAGGAACAATGTCCAGATATTCTGTTAGTTAAAGTCCCCAATGTTCGCGAGAAAGCCGATTTGACAAAATATCGAGAAGCTGGTAAGGAGGTTGCAACTGTTTTGAAACGTTTTACTCCACTTTTGGAAAGGGCATCGGTTGATGAGGCATATCTCGATATAACGGATGCGGTCAATAAACGTCTACAAAAAATGAACGAAGTGAGTCTGAAATTTGAATTAGATTAGAATGAATTAGAAAATAGAGTTTATAATACATATACTATGCCTCTATATTTATATTGAAGGGTGCTTTTATTTTACAACCCAAAGAACTGGGGAATACTTACGCTGTTGGCTTTCCAACCATTGGAGAATTTGTAACAAAAATAACTTCTACTTTTATTAGTAATCCCGCTGTAGATAATGATGAATTGCATCGCATTTTTCATGAAAACGATATTCCAGCAGTGCGTCAAAGTAATATTCGCCTACTAATAGGAGCTTCAATTGCTAGCGAGATACGTAATGCAGTAAAATTGGAAACTTCGTATGAGTGTTCAGCTGGTATTGCCCATAATAAAATATTGGCTAAATTAGCATGTGGCATAAATAAACCGAATAAGCAAACAATTTTGCCTCTTCTTGAAATAGCAGCTTTATTTGAAACCTTGCCGTTAGGTAAAATAAAGGGTCTTGGCGCAAAATTCGGGGAAGAAGTATGTGAGCGTTTAAATATTCGCTACATAGGCGAATTATTGAAATTTACTGAAGCGGAGTTACAAAGAAAATTCGATGATAAAAATGGGTAAGTATGTATACTTATATAATTTAGTATTTTAAGTTTCAGTCTGTAAGAGCTAACATAATATATTAACCTAATATGCAAAAATTAAATCTGATAAAACCGACAAAACAAAAACATGCAATGGTAAATAATTAAAGAAAAATAAGTACCGGTGAATATAAAAAACATTTCTGGAACGCAACAATTAATTAGCGATGTAATGTCATGCAGAGTAAGCTCTTTATATTCATTGCGACAAGGAAGCTAGAGAATGAAATGTTCAGACATGTCTCCGATTTGTAAAAAATTATATCTTTATATCAATAAGGTCTTCTATAAAACAAGTTCAAATTAAATGCGTAAATTTTAATAATTCAAATAGTTAAAGGGAAAAGTAATTTTACAGTTTAAAATAAACATGAAATAAGCCATATATTTCTCTGAAAAAGCGTGGGTAAACCATTTATTTTGGATTTATAATAGCACTCAGACCTGCTGTATAAAGTCATTATCCACAGTGTACTGAAGACAAATGTAAAAAAGAAGGGTACAATTGTTTGTAATTTAATATAGTCAATGCATTACACGCATCACGATGTGAAGAAGTTTTAAAAATGCTACCCAACTTAACATTATTATCAACTGCTTATACGCCAAATCGTGGAAGTAGTGTGCGAAATTATTATCAGTTACATTAAAATATTTCTCGAACGGAAAATTTAAATTAATTAATTACAAATTTACCGTTACCGTTTTCAGACGACCGAAAATATATATGAAAACCGCCTTATTCAAATATTTTTGAGTAATTTTTATACAAATTTTTCAGTACCAGAAGTCGCCAATTTTGTAGAAATAATTATATGAAAAGTACTCAACTACTAAAATATTTTAAAGTTAATACACATTTTCGATCGCCTGAAATCGCTAGTCAAACATAGACAAGGATTAAAATTTATTTATACTCTGTTTCTGTAAGAGGAATTATTTCAGGCGACTGTCTGTTTTTATGAAAAAATACTTAAAAGGCTTAATTTTACATTCATCTGAATGTGTTCGTCTTACTGAAACAGACCTTTAATCCGTGTTTGTGTAATTGAGTAGTTCTCTTATGCAATTGATTTCGTTTGAGTTAGATATAGTTTAGAACTCAGGCCCCGTTTCTGCAAGTCGAATGATTTCAGATGAACGCCTGTTTGTAAGGAATATTCAAACAAAAATCCAAGAAGAAATGAAATATTTCGCTTGAGATTTCCCGAGTATTTCACGCTGCTGTTGTTATCCAGTCAACAATGAATCTCTGGTGTGAAATCTGTACTCACCACAAGAGTCCCTATACTATTTTGACCTATTTGTGGAAGTGAAGTCTTTAATAGAAGAGGTGGTATTATTAAAAGCCCATAGATATCCTAGAAGGACGACAATATGTAATCAACTCTAACCAAATTGCAAACCATAAACCTTGCCACGTCATAAAATCCATGAACCATCACCCCCTTGAATGAAGCCAGAAAATGTGGGGATCTTTCAGAGCCAGTCACATTCTGTGTTATTATTAATTTTAATTCTTATAGAAACTTACCCGGGTGGTTCTATTTCCTCACTCTTCATTTTTATAACATAACTAGATCTATAAACACAGCATTCAGCAACCTCAATAACCAAACTTTTAATGTATTAATTATGGAATGAGTTTTAGTGTTTAATATTATTTATTACAGGCAATCTCCAGTGGTTTATTTCTTATTTTATTCAAATGATATTTTGATATAAGAATCATAGAATTCGTTAATTTTTTCAACTGATAAAATAAAATATCATTGGGTAAAGCTGGCACAATGAGTACTTTGACGTACGATGAATTTGCCTTGAACCGAACCTTAACCAGAATTTTTTATTTTGATTAATCCGAAATACATAGAACCTGAACGCATTTTTATAAGGCTTCATTCAGTCCCTGTTAAAAACTAATGCCTCCTTTGACAAAAAACTATATTTATTATTTAAAATAAGCTATTGTATGTAACTTGAAAGTTAGAAATTACAAAACTCTAAATGCAGTTTATGTTTACCTCTAAGCTTATTATAATAAGGTTAGGTTAGGTTAGAGGACGTGTACTTGTCAATTAAGACAAGTACAGTACCCGGAGGTCGAATTGACCCATTTTACAACGTCCTAGTTTCTCACACCACTTATGTTGTGTGTGTTAATTTTATACATGAGTGGTTGGACCTACAGTTTAAAGTCGACTACGAACGACAGATTTTTGAGAATCTTTTTCATGGCAATTTTATTTACACTCAGATTTTTTTTGCAAGAAATCTAATGAGATGAAGTCGCCGAAGAAATACTTTTTGTATTTTGTCTTGATGTATGGCCTGGTGCTCGAACCCTAGCTTTACGTCTAGTAAGCCAAAACACTACCTACTAGACTACGGCGACTCCTTATTATAATAAAATGCTTTCAAATTTTAGTAAGCAATTGCCAATATTAATATTTGGCTTATAGTTTTCATTGTGTGCACCAGATTTTGACATTTAATTATTTACATAACCTTTACATTTTGTAACTGTACTTCAAAGTGAAATAGATCAATTAATATCAACATCTTTATTCGTTTGACTTATTCTACTAATTCCAGCACGTGGCTTTATAATATATGTCGTGGTATTGATCTCGAAGCTGTTACACCTCGTTTTTATTCAAAAAGTATTGGCTGTTGCAAAAAGTTCCCCGGTCGAAATAACATATCAGGATTGAAAACCCTTAAGCACTGGCTGAAAGAACTTGCAAATGAAATAAATGAAAGATTGGAAAAAGATATGATTGAAAATAATAGACGAGCTAAGCAAATGGTTGTCAATTATATTCAAGAATTTGATAAGGAAGAAATATCAAGTTCACGATCTGCACCTTTGCAAAATTATGACGTTGAAGCTCTAGCCGATATAAGTTTGGAAATTATAAAAGCTAATACCAAACAATTCTTTCGTGCAGGTAGCGAAAGTGTTCTTAATAATCCAATAAAGTTTTTAGGAATAAGTGTTGGTAAATTTGAAACTATTTCGAATTCACAAAATAACATACAGGAAATGTTTGCGCAGCAAGCTTCTAAAATGCAAAAGTCCAAGAACAATGCTGAAAAACAACAATCACATAACGCAGTTTCAATTACAGATGAACTAAATAATATAGAATTTGAGCAAGACTCTAGAAAAACAACACCTCCAAATACTTTAAAACATATATCCAAAGAAAAAAATATTCCAAGTGTAAAAAGTTTCTTTTTTAATGTTCTAAACAAAGAAACACAAAATAACAAAACATCTGGATGTTTAGATGACAATAGAAATAATAATGTTAACAATCATACAGAAAATACTTCTGAAGTTGATATAGACTTCAAAGACTGTTTAAATTATAAAGATGATGATCATGCACAGCTTTGTAACAGCGATAATTCCAACCAACATAAAGTCTTTATTGAGGACGAGTTAGTAAATTTTGAAAATGATCTTCAACGTTCTAGCAAAATTCGAAATAAAGAAGTTGCCCCAATTATTAACAATGATGCTCTGTGGGGAACTACTACTACTAGTTCGGATAAGAAATTATATTTAGAATCTAATGTCGGAGATTGTGATGATGAACTATCTGATTTAATATGTGATCTAAAAAGTAATCAAATTGAACTTGCTGAATATAAATCGCATAGAGGAGAAATTGTAAACAATACCCCGAAGAAACTCGTGAACGATATTTCATCTAAAAGTCAGAATACAACAACGGACACTAGCAATGCATCAACATCATATATATTTTTGCAGTCAAATAATCAAGTTGGAAATCCAAAGCGTAAATTTTCGGAAATTGAAAGTAATGATGTACAAACAGATTATCGACACCAGTATGCAGAGTTTGCAACGCCGGAACTTCGTCCAGAGTATCTACAATTTATAAATTGTCATAAATGCGGAGTTAAAGTTTTTAACGAACCAAATTCAATACAAACACATAATGATCTCCATTTAGCACAAGAACTTAGTCAGCAACAACGTAACGAATTTAGGAATGAAGTTCGAACAAAAATTAATTCAGCGAAATCACCCCAAAGTAGTCAAAATAATAAGAAATCGAAAAAAGGCTCAAATACAACTGTAAAAAAATCATTCAATGCTAATATAACAAAATTTTTAAAACCTAAAGTTCAAGCTCCTACAGAGTCAGGATTTACTATGAACATCAGTCAAGATGTTGAAAGTAATAATACATCTATAAAAATATGTGATTTGTGTAAAATTCCTATAAAAATTGAAGAAATTTTGGAACACAACGACTTTCATGTAGCCAAAGATTTACAACGGCAACTGAATCAATTAGAAGTACATACAGTAAGTGTGGTGAAAAAACAAACATCAGAGTCGTCACGAAAAAGTTTAAATTCTTCAGTGAATACAACATCTCGTCAAAGTAACTCAAAAATTAAACCAATAACAGAGTTTTTTACTCAGTATAATTCATAAGCGTAAAAGAAAAATAGATATCTGCTAACGTGTACTAACCTCAAATCAAAATTTGTTGTTTTTTTTATTGATATTATGTATGTATAAATTTCAAAGTGATATCAAATGACATTAAATAAATATTTTAAGTCGTCTTCCTAAACAAATAAATTTAACATTTTATTAACTACAAATGGCTATATATTAATATATACATATAAATCATTTTTAAGCTCAGCGAACTTAATTTAAAATAATATTGGGTGTTCACGGCAGTATAGAACTTTAGAAAATAAGTGTTGCAAAATTGCAGATTTCTAATTTAAATTTTTTAGAATTTTAACTACAATGACACAATGGCAACACTACCTTACTCGTTCGTTGAGTGAACTTCAGTGTTTCACTAATCGAGATTAATTATCCTTAATCCAAACGCAAATCTCACCATTGGTAATACAGTTCATAATGGTAACCAGGTATGTCGGCCTCAGCCTCAGCTAACAGTGGTGAGAATTACTTATTCTAGACACACACGATCGTTTAATTCACAATATGCAGTACATTGGTTTAAGGTAATACAGTGCCATTTTGAATAACGGCACTTTGGTGAGTTTCGATTGTATTCACCACACCGGATAAATTCGCCACACTTAAAAAAGCCTCCACTCCACTCTGTTCGTCATATATGGCGGAGGAGCACAACCACAGTTACAACAATCGAACTTACCCCCACCCCCTCTTTTCCCTTTTGTTCATTTCTCCTTCCCCCCTTTTCACGCAGCAAGCAAGCCTCCCACACACCCAACAATAACCCACGCCGCACACACAAAATTCCTTCCTATAAAACAAGGGGCTTAATTTTTTACTTATATAAACCGGAAACGGAAAAAAAGTGCGAATTATAATTTAAAAATCGTTTATTTTTTTGAACGAACAAAAACGAATTTTCATCAGTGTTGGCCAGGAAGGAAAAAATATTCTAAAAAACCAGTGTTGCAAAACTGAAATTTTGAAATAATTATAACTGAAAAAGTACTTTTTGCATCAAATAGTACTTTTGTAAAAGATACATACAGGTATACATATAAAGTAAACACATCCCATCCAAACAAATTGGTCATTGGTCAGATTTTTGAGAAACTTTATACATTATAATTTTTTGATTAATATTCACCAAACTGGGGGTTAGACTGGAAAAATTCTGACTTTCAACTGAAAGAGTCAACCTAGTTAAAATAGATCCTATATGTAAATGGTCCTAAATGTACCGCTTTTTGAACAGAGTAAGGGACTGGGGTAGTCGCCATAATCTAGTAGATAGTGTGTTGGCTTATTAGACGTAAGGCCACGGTTCAAACTGCTGGTCAGACATCAAAAATATGAAAAAAATATTTCTTCGGTGACTTCCTCTCACAGATTTTTGGCAAAAACTCTGAGAGCAAATAAATCGCCACACAGTAAACAGTATTTGTGTAATTTTTACACCAGGCTGGTGTTTATATATAACAAACCCCAAAATGAATTAAATTTACACCCGTATAGCATGAACTTAAAGCGACTAAATGAGAGATATAGAGAGAAAATTGATTTGTACTCATTTTTTCAGAGCATTAAAATAACACTAAAATGGATTACGTTTCATTATTCCTTCGGTATTCAAATTAAACTCCCGTAATAAATAAATAATATGTTAAAAGAAATGATGTTATACCATATCGTATAATTTGTATACGCTTTAAAGTGTTATTTTGTATATAAGAATTGTATTCATACCATCCGGAATGAATATATTCTTCAGTAGGTGTACATTTTGATATCCCACTGAACAAATTGTATGCATGACTGGGGTTGCTTATAACCTAGACAGAATTAATATAATACCATGTTTGTAAAATTTCACAGCTTAAAATGAAACAAATTTTATTGCATTTTGTTATTTTTATTTTCTTTTAATTAATCTCAAATTAGATAATACAATTCTACTTATTGTTCTAGAATATCGAGTGTTAATAAGTACTCTCTTGAGTTAATCACAACTTTCATATTGCCTTCATTCCAATTCCAATGCCTGCAATAAAAACGCTTTATTAAAATTGAAGTGAATGAACAAAATTTTACTTTACCTTTTTAATGTTTATACTTTTGGTTGTTGTTCCGTCTAAGCAAAACTCAACCAAAAACTGTTGCTGCATCTATGTATATTGCGAAATTATTCCTGGGAGCTCTTCAAAATCAATTTCGGCACCGTCGCGATTTTTAAATTGCAACTCTTTTCCTTCTACTTCTAAATTCAGCTTGTTTATTACTAAAAATGTAAAAAAATATCTGAGATTCACGTGGACAATTTGGTGCATAGCGTTACCATAAAAATGTCTCTAATATCTTGGTAGACTCAAAATAGATTTTGTTGCTTTTAGGCCATATCAATAAATAAAACTTGTAATCAATACTTACCTGAAATTATTATTCCATTTGAAATGAATTCCTCACTTTCTGGATCACAAATTTTTACAATAAAAAAATTGTCCACCACTTTTAATTTTTACATACATACTGAAATGCAAATTGTCTTTGAATGAATTAGCTTTTCCACACTTTTAAACCACATGGTATAAAAAGCATTAATTTAATACCATTAACGGTATTAATTGTTGAATTAATTAAAACAGAGAGGGTTTTAATTCTTTTTAGGTGTTATTTGTAAACTTAAAAGAATAATATTTTTAAAAGAGAGAATTTTTATTCTTTTTTGGCATTATAGTAAAACTTAAAGTAATTAAATAAAGAGAGAAATATTTTTATATTAATATTAAATATATTCGACAAGGAATATATTTTTTTCAATTAAAAACCAAAATTCAACTTTTGGTATTATTAAAAAAGTCGCACAATTCTTTTTAGGTTTTACGTATAAACTATTTCGGAATTAAATTCAAAATTATAATTATAATATGTATAATGAAAACCGCTAAGTTTTAAAATGAAACCCAGACTTTTTACTGTGCATGAAAAGTTATTCCAGAAATTTGTCGTTCGTAGTCGACTTTAAACTGTAGGTCCCGCCACTCGTGTATAAAAGTAACACACGCAACGTAAGTGGTGTGAGATACTAGGTCCATAATACTGACTGAAGGGTTGTAGTGACCAATTATGTATGCATGTAGGGACAAATTTTTGCATAAAATGAAATGAAAAACTGGTGTGCATGCAAGTCTAACGTGTAAAAGGGGCATTCAAGAAATTTTGTGTATGTAAAAATCTGGGAAAAGAAATTATATCTGATGAACTTAAAAGCTAATAATTTCTTCTAATGTGCTTTTAATGTAATTTTATTTTTATTTCTATCATAAAATAAAATTTTTATTTTTAATAATTCTCATATAATATACATATTTTAAAATATAATCTATAATTATAATTGTAATAATTCATAATTAACTATTAGGGAATACTGGTAGTATTTTTATTGGATTCTTTTTCTTTTGAAGAGCCAATATTGTCTGCTTCTTTCATGGTAGTGGGTAAAATTATATTGGTAGTCTCGGGAAACAATAACGACAAGAATGCACTGGTAATAGCTGTTGCAGCAAATAGAATTGCTGGTGCATTTTCATAGTATTTTGCCTAAAAAAATATTAAATAAGATTTTAATTTATCTATAATTGGTGTTGTAACAAATTTTACGACTCACCAAAAGCGGAGTCTGTGGCGCAACCATTGAACCAAATCTTCCCATCATAGAGCAAAATGATAACAAACTGTTTCGTAAGTTTGTGGGGAAAATCTCAGATGTAAAGAAATATAACACTTGAAAACTTGCCGTAATTGTTAATTTACCAATTAAGAACAGAGATAATTGCAAATAATAAGAATCTAAAACATAACGAACGAATGGATATTATGAGTAAATAAGAAATTGTTAATGTGGAAGTTAAATTAATTACCTGATGGCATAAATATGGTAGACAAGCAGCACAGGCCGCTGATAAACATGCAACCAAAAAGGGAATATCTTCGCCCGAAGCGATCCATGATTACAAGTGGTAGGAGAAATCCAGGAATTTCTACTAAAGCAATAAATATGAAATTATTGTATTTATTGCCATCTAGCAGAACAGCATTTAAACTGAGTCCGTAATATACCAGAACATTCACAATCCAGCAAAATGAACAGTTTGTTATACGCCAAAATAATGTGGAAAATGCCTTTTTGATTGGAAATTTCCCTTCCGAATCATTTTCTAATTTTTCACGATTCGCTAAAACTAATTTATCAAGAGAGTGTTCAGATAGCTTGCGCTTATTAACTTTAGCTGCTTTTCTTAAAATATTCTTTGCTTCGTCTTCTCTTTTTTGGCTCAGCAGCCATCTTACACTTTCCGGCAATATCCAAAAGTACAGAAATAAGCATATGGCAGGTGCATACATTATACGCAGCAATATCCTCCAGTTAGGAAAATATTTAGCAAATATTGCCAATAACATTTCGCCAATGGCATAAAATATTGTAATTAAACTACAGGCTAAGACACGTCTCTTTGGGCCAACAAGTTCAATGCCAACAATAAAGCAAATGGAATAAAGAGGACTAGAAGCCATGCTATCCAAAAATTCGAATATAACAAAAAATGTGTAGGATGTAGCAAAAGAACGGATTATACCTAAAATAGCTGCAATAAATCCGCCTAAAGCCAGAGCAAAGACACGACCATATCTGTAAATAAAATGTATATTGTTATATATTTTTAATTTAATGTTATTTAGGATTGTAGTAGTAATGTATGTATTTATTATTATGTATGAAGTCATTTGCTATCATATAATCTTATTTTTTTTTGTTTTGGGCTGTAATAAAGAATTTTCCTCAACTTCCTCAGCATTCTTCTTGGGTTTGTTTTTTGGTCGCCTAGGTCGATTTCCGCTAAAGACTAGTCTGTTCTGGTTATGTCAAAACCAAAAAAAACCAATCTTTGAGTAATAACGTAGCTTGAAATTCTCACTTGTTGGTATGTGAACATATTGTTACGAAAACGGAAACGGTGTATCATTGTTTAACATTACAACGATAAACAAAAGCTACACTAACTAATTAAACGAACTTGTTACAAGCAAACCAACAACATCAGTATGAAAATACACAAGCAACAATTAAGTCGCGATAGAATTCTCGAAGAGGCGAACACACGAACATTCGACTTCAAGAACATTCATCAGATTGATTACGTGGGCATATAAAAAGGCAAGACAAAGCAGGCAACGAGTAGTAAGGATTCAGTCAGTGTGAAGACGCGTTAAGTTTAGGTTTAGGTCGGAGTGGTAGCGCTGGTATCACAAAGCTTACTTGAGCACGCATAGCGCCCCGTTGTGATGCCACGGGTGAACGCAGTCTCTGAACTGACTAAGTTCCACCAAAATCAGGGTAGAGGAATAAGTTGGTCAGCGCAAGGGCTGCACATCAAAAGTACGACTATCCTACACTGGAAAACCAGCCAGAAAGTGTGATGAACGAAGCTTTTTCCTTGATATCAATAGATGACAGCTCCGTTAAGCTGACAAGAAATGGGGAGCCAAATAACCTGTATCTACACCTAGCAAAGACGGGCACTGACAAAGAAAGTGGATACCAGTGTCCTCTCCCTCAGCGGATCTGCATCCACGACAGCAGTCGTTAAATGGGAGCCTCATTCCTTCTCATAACGCAATGACCTGTAAGCATGGCCACTGTGGTTGAGATGACGTCATGACCAAGACCAAGGGCCAGGTGAGTTTAGCGGTGGAGCAGGACTCATTGACGCAGGATAGGTTGGCGTCCCGGTTTTAAATGGTGGCACACAAAAGTAGTGTAAACAATAAAGAATTTAATTAAACGTTTTTAAAAAGGTAAAAACATATCAATACTTTATACTATTAATGGTAATCACAATTAATTTTCAATACATACCTAAGCTAGTGAGAGAAACTAAAGTAACTGACTTAAAATTTCCATAGGTGTTTGGTGAAAAACAAACCTGAGATTTTTTAAAGATAATTATTTCAAATTTTTGAGGTGCCATTAACTTATTCAAAAAAGAATTATTGAAAAAAAATTATAAGTTCAAAGAAAATAAAAGAAAAATTAAAATGTTTAAAATTTAGGTGGCAAAAATTAAAGCATACATACATAATTGGCCATTATAACCCTTTCAGTCAGGATTACGGCCTAGCGTCTCACACCACTCATGTTGTGTGTCTTAATTTTATACATGAATGACGGGACCTACAGTTTAAAGTCGACTCCGAACACCCTATTTTTGAGCAACTAATTTAAAGTTTCTTTATTTTCCCACATATCTTAACAAATATTGTTAATAAATATTGTTATATATAATATATTGAATCCGAAACTAAACATGCTTCGATGTATGCTTCAGATTATTATCGCGCTGAAAATTTCATAAAACAGGCATTTCAGCAATACAGTTTCCAAAATATTTTTAGAGAGGTAATTGTCCCTAGTTTTAATAATTTAATACAGATACCCGATTTCATTGATTGAAAAACACCTCCACGCTATTTAATTCCTACCTCCAAGCTTATTATTTTCCTTACAAGATTTGGAGTTAACCGCTTGTTCGGAGGTTAATAGAATAGTAAAATAAAATAGCTTTGCTTTGTCTTTTAGCTTTCCGGATGCCTTTAAGCTATTAGTCTGTATGCTACTGTATTCTACTTCAATCAGAAATCAATTCTGATAAGCTTTGAAGGGGCATACCGGGCTACCTGGTATGATATACTGAATTCGGTAAGCCAAAATATTGTTGACCATATACTTGGACGATGTCTATCAATTTTGAACAACACCAAAGTCCCAACGAAATATTAACCACTCTAGAAGAAAATTAGAACTTAAACTTGTACAAAAGTATATTGGTCATTATTAATTTTCACATGTTTGTATATGTAGTTGTATCTTTTTTTATATACATTGGTATAAAATGCAGTCACTCTAAAGAGTTATAACACTGTTCTACTAGAAACATATTTAACGTCTAGGAGCCTTTCTAAAAATTTCAGTGTCACGATATACGATAGCAATATAGAGCATGTAGAGTTTACACAATGACTTAAATATAATTAATAATCTACACAGTGAGCTTTACATTCTCATTATACTCACCTCCACAATTTTAGATCATTGAGGACTAATAAATCTAGAAGTTTCTATAAAATTTTAGAACTAAGCTTTCTAGTAAACTATTCCTTTAGGTGTAGAGCTGTTTTATACAAACTCTAGAATGGGTTTTGAGGGCAAATCTATAACTAATTTGCTAGTATTAGAATGTTCAGCAAATCGGAATGATATTGCAGCACCTATTATAAATAGGAGGACGAATATATATGTATTGATTGGCTAAATTTTTAAATATGAATAAGAAGCTTAAATAAAGCTTAAAATGCCATTCTAATGACAAAGTTAACTTCTACGTTCACCAAACGAATACCATCGCCATTCCATGCGCAACGAAGGAAGGAAACACAAATCAATTTAAACAAACTGACGTATTAGTTCAAATAATATGAGAGCATTTTATTCGATAGTTTATTAATAAATATGATTTAGTGAGAGCTCATCAACAGTTTCAGGCGGTCTACTTTTGGGACTTTTTTCTATTCAGTACACACTTCAAATATGACAATAAGTAGGAGCTGTATTATTTTACTGATGACATTGCTTATCTTAGCTTATCTCGATATATGCAGAAACGGTGGCATGACATAATGTCCATATACTTTACGACACATACATGGGCATTATGACCCAACGCGAAGTGACATAATGTCTATTGATATAGTGTCCCTAAAAAGTGACATAATGTCCATGGATATAATGTCCAAATGTCAAAAAAGTGACATAATGTCCAAATGTCACTTTTTAGGGACGTTATGTCAATAGACATTCTGTCACTTCGCGTTGGGTCATAATGCCCATGTATAATGTGTCGTAAAGTCCATGAACAATGTCATTTTTGGAGTGACATAATGTCCGTAATATTCAAAAATCCATTCTAGGTATTTATATTTTAATTTTACTTCGAGTTAATTTACCGTTGTAAATTTAAAGTAAAAATAAAAACATTGCTATGATTCTTAGTTATTATCGGAATTTTGTGAAGTTCAGAAATGTCAAAATTAAAGATTTACAAAGTGAAAATGTTAAAGAAGCTAAAATGGAAAGTTTAAAATATAAATATGAATTTATAATGGTTTTCGGAAAAATTCAAAACTTTTATATCTAACCGACAAAAAACAATTATTTCGCCAAATTTTTTTCTAATTCTTGTTATTTCAAAGGATGTAATGTGACAGTTCAACTTAAAAAGAATACAGCGTGTTGTTAGCTGCTGAGTTTAGATTGAAAAACATTTATTTTTTTTAAATTTTTTCTTTTAAACCTCTGCGATTTATTTGAATCATTTTACATTTATTTCACAAAAGCTGGACAAACATTTATCACATGCTGAGTTTTAAAAGAAAAGATTTGAAAAAATTAGATATTATTCAATAAAAATAATCGGCGCCGATTTTCGTGTAATATTTCAATTAAATCAAAACATTCTCTTAATCGTATTGTTTTCTCAGATAACTCTGTCTGGATGTTCTGTCCTTGAGTAGGACATAAGGACAACAAGTGCTTTAGAAGGGTTCAATTCTAAACTTATCAAAAATTCAAAAGTATGGAAAGTTACTAAAAATTTTGGAGGTCATTAGCTGCTTAAAGACTTTGGAAGAAAAATCAAAGACCAATAAATCGCCATCACTTTGTTATTACTGCAGGCATATTGTTAAAGATAAATTAAATATTTTTAAATAAAAAATTAAATACTAATGTGTTTATATATTTTTTTAAAGGAACTAAAATATATGGACATTCTGACACTATCAACTGTGGACATAATGTTACTTTTTAGGGTGACATAATGTCCATGGATATTATGTCATGCCACCTGCAAAAAACATTTTCCATTTAAAATAGTATTCAAATCTGTGGCGAAAAGAGATGAATACACATAAATCTGTTCACATAGTGTAAATATGATTTTAGTGCCGCAATAATAACATTTTACATTCTGTGTAATTAATATATTTTAAATAAAGTGACTACTAACCTGTCTGAAATAAAACCTCCAATGGGAATTCCAACAAATTGACCAATGTTATTGAGAGTTCCAACTAATGAGAGCTTCCATTCATCTGAGCAAAATATGTTGAACTGTGGAAAATAAAATATACCACATATTATACAAATATATTTTATCTATTAATGTTAATATGCTATTATTATTACTACAATATTTGTTCTTTTTTTGATTAGTAAATTGAAAATGTTTTGAAGACAATTGATGTTATTGTTGAAAAATAAGAAATATAGAAAAACAAGAATAATAATTTCAAATTGGAGAAAAACAATTCTAACAATCCATTTTACTCCTTTTCGCCCATTAAAGGATGCATAGGGCTTAAAAAAGTATGTCTTCTTCATTAACCCTTTCATGCCCGATGTTGCCTATAGGCAACATTGTACATTTTTGTTCATAAATTCCGTAATTTTTAATTTTTTTAAATGATTTTTTTTTGCAAACAAGCTTGGTTAAAAACGTGTAAAACCAGAATACGTAGGACTCTAAATTTAATATCACTCCATATTTAGGCCATGACTAACAAACACATGTCCTTAAAGAAATTTTAGCTCTGGCCCAAAAAATTCGGGCATGAAAGGGTTAAGCACGTTTTTTCTGGTAAGAAGGTGATGACTATTCTATTCTATTTTAGCTATCATAATTTTTATTTTTATTATTTGCGACCATACTCTCAATCTATATACGGCATCCCTATGAACTCTTAAATAAAAAATTTGAATAAATTTAACGTTTTATGTTGATCAAACGCTTCAAATTACACTATGCGACAAAATAAAAAAAATTAAATACATCCAGCTAATGACATAGCGTAAGTTGTGAGTTTTGTTGAGTAGAACTCAAAAATATTTCTTTATATTTCTTGAAACCTCCAAACTTTTTTATTTGACAAAGACTGTTTTCTTGGACCTTACGCACAAATTTATTGATTAAACAAACATAAATAATATATAATGTAATTTAAAATAAATTTAGTATGTATTTTTAAGAAATTGGTATGGATTAAACTATGGATTTGAAGCAGACGACGGTGTTGTGGGACTAGTTCCATATGGCTTTAATACGGACTCTGACGATTCTTTCGAATTTCATCCCAGAACGAGAACTCGTAGAAAGAGACTTCACTTAGAAACCCATTATCACACTACTGTCGTGCTGTCACTACAAAAAAATATCTACAAACAGAATGGCGTTCTAAATTGCAATTGTACCACTTTTATGTTAACGACTGGTGTGTTGGAAAAAACACAAATTCACTTTCTCTTACATCTTTCTATGATACATTTGAAGCAAAAAATCTTACTCTATTTTCTCCGAAAAAAGACCAATGCCAATTATGAGTACGTTTTTCAGCAGAAAATTTATTTCAAGAAACTTAACCTTCACCAAAAAACGAAAGAAAAAGCTAGGCGTGAAAAGATGAAAGGCAATGACAATGAAACATAAGTCTACACTGTCGACCTTGAGTCTATTATTGACCCCAAAATCGGAAGTAAGCAGCCTATATTACCGTGCGAAACTTCAGGTCCATAATTTTTTTATCTTTTTAATAGAAATGAACTGAGCTAGTCTTAAGTTTCTGTTTTTTTAATAAAATTAATATAGAAAATTAAATCAAACTTATTCAAGGTCTTTTAAAGAGAGCTATTTTGTAAAAATAATTGCGTTTAAAAAGTTTACAAATTTTAAAAACTGAGAAACTACAATGTTTTTTGTATCCCCTGTAAAATTTAAAAAGAGGGACTTAACACATTTGCGAATTAGACTAACGATATTTACCATTTTTAACACTTTCAGACGTTTACCAAATATATTGAACGTTTAAATATCTCTTCGAAGTAATGTAGCGCTAATAGTTATTAAAAGAGCGTTTTCTATAATATATAAATAAATATTCATTAATTTTGGGTGCACTGGTAGTCTAGTGGGTAGTGTGCTAGACTATTAGCGAGAGAGTCGTGGGTTCGATTCCACACAATTACACTTATAATTACATTTTTTAAATATTGAATTACACTTCTATTGATGAGAAACATTACCTCTGAGTTACTTTGTCCAATATATTGTATATTATCTGGCAGCCATGTGAGACGATTTACTCATAACTTGATTCTGAATTTGTCAGCCTCAAATAATCTCAAATTGTTTTGTCAACACAGAAATTTGCATAATTTTAATTTTTTTCAGAAGTTTCGGAATTTTAAAGATTTTTTAAAAATTTTGAAATGCATAAATGTTAATAACAGTGCGTATGATTAACCTGCATAAATATTTTACCAATTTCTTAAGAAGATTTTTAAATTTTCGTTCGATTAGAACAAGTTAATGAAGTTTTGAAAAACTTTCCATTGTTTTGTCAGCAGCGAAACGCAAACCGAAACGACGCAAAGCGAGGTATGGGTGCACATAAATGTTAATGACAGCGCCTAGCATTAAACTGCATAAATATTTTGGAAAAATTTTTAAAATTTCGTCCGATTACAACGCATAAATAAATTTTTGAAAAAATTTCCATTCAAGCACTGTATATATAATATATATGTAATAAATATATATATGTATATATAATAAATACATATATATATATGGGTGCCGTGGGAAGTGTCCTAGACTATTGGCAATGGGTCGTTGGTTCGATTCCCATTAAAGATTTTGGTCTAATACACAACACCGAGGTCTATGTTAGTCAGCTTGCAATAATTATGGTACAATTTGTAATTATATTCTAATTAATAATAAATACATTTATATACATATATAATATAGATATAGTCGAAGAAAAAAGTCTACATACTACCGGTGTATTCAGATTTTTTTACCGCAAATTTTTATTTATTTTTCGGGATAAGTTCTATGTTATATTTTTTCATATCCGTTTTGTCCTTCAAACAATCGATTTGATAAAAATCAGTGGGAAAAAGTATTCATACACAGACTGTATAACATATGTACACAGATATCTATATATCGTCGTCGAAAATCCAATAGTACGTAACATCACTTTTTCTAATTTTACAAGAGAAGAAAAAACGTTGAATTATTGATATAAAAACGTTATTTTTGGTCGCAAAAATCTAAAAATTAGTAGGGATATGTTAGATAACTTTACGAATCATATTCAATCAAAAACTCGATTTTGATTTTTTTGATGATACGTACTTTTGGATTTACGACGAAGATATATAGATATGAAAAAATGTATATTATATAAATTTATTTATATATATATATTATATACATAGTATATATATAGAAAAAAGTCTACGTACATCGCTGTATTCTTATCAAATTGAAAAAGGTGTTATAGCGTTGTTTAAGGCAGTTGCAATTAAAAATGTTTGAAGACAAAAACGAATACTAAAAAATATAACCTAGAAATTATTAGAAAAATACCAAAAAATTAGCGGGATTGTATGTAGACTCTTTTCTGTGACTATTCATTAATAACACTATGCGACAAAATACAAAAAATTAAATACACCCGAGTAACTGCCTAGTCTAAGTTGTTCAGTTAGTTAAATAGAACTCAAAAATAACATTTTTATTTTTCCCGAGCCCTCCAAACCTGTTTTATATGACAGAAACGGTTTTTTAACTTTTCACACAAAATTATTGATTTTCCAAATATATTTGAACCTATTTTAAAAATCCAAAGTTTTTTAGAAAGGGGAGAGATAAGCCTTTAAAACGGTATACATAAACATTTTGTTCAAGCTTATGTGTTATGAGTTTTGATGGGGTAAACTTGGAAAATATTATTTTTCACTTATTTTTTCAAGTTTGGCCATTCTAAAAGTGCTTTATATAGTTAAGAGATTGACACTTTGTTTGATCAAATTGGACAAAAATTACCGTTGTTATGATTTAAAGAGTATAACAGCTTAGTCATATTTTTATATATGTTGTCTCATCAAATGATCTTTAAGTTAAAATTTTTTGATGGATCTTAAGTGTTCAAACGTGCAAAGGACAAATTCTTAGATAAACAATCAAGAACCATTAAAAAATTTTGAGAATTTTTGCAATAAAAGTTTATTTGATAAGATGACATATATAAAAAATATAACATGACTGGTTTGTCAAACATATTTGGGTAATCAATAATTTTGTGTGAAAATATCAAAAAAAAAAAACCGCTTTTGTCAAATAAAAAAATTTGGAGGCTTCGAGAAAAATAAAAAAGTACTTTTGAGTTCTACACTACCTAGTGAATAACTTATACTATGTAGTTACTTGGGTGTATTTGTACTGTCCAATCGTGTAATATATTAACATTGTTTCATATGTAAAAAATCTATTTAATTTGTCTAAATCAAATTGAATTTATGATAAATAACGCTACAATTATTATTTGCTTTTACAGGATTTAGCAATAAATATATTTCAACTAATTATGTTTTTAATCTAATTAATAATCACTATAGATCGCTATCGCTAAAAGTTAAATCAACAAAATTTTTGCTTAGACAAATGGTAGACATTATGTATTCAATACTCACGTCATTTGAAATTGTGATTTCGTTATCGCGAAATATTAAATTGTCGCTGCTACAGGTTTCAATTCGATTATTATAAAAATTATCAGCATTACAGGTCTCACTATAAACGCCTCTTTCATTATTATCCTCATTATAGTTATTGCTAGTATAGGGGGTTGATATTGTTGTTGTTGAATTTTCTTGCAATTTGCCTACATAACGATTACACTGATCCAAACTATTAGTCTTCTTGGGTATTGTAAACATAGTCCAGGGTTCATCGTAACGACTGTCTGCTGCATCGCATTCGTTAATTTTACATCTATTGTATTAAGAAGTTGTTTTGATTCAGATTAGTTGGATGAGTAGATAAAGTGAAGGCTTTAAGCAAAGTTGTTTGTTACCTATAGGTTACTGTACTGGCCGTAAAAACATACGTCACCGAAAATATTGCATTGAACATCATAGGTATGCAAATAAGTAAAAAAATAAGTATTTGAAATTTTCCAAATTGACCGATGCGTATAAGAATAGAATCCAAAGTTGTTTCATTCTTATCATTGTCATAATCAGGTACAATAGCACTATTTGGCATGTTTAAATTAACATTAGCAGAAATAGTATTTATTATTGGATTTTCCATTATTATAATTTATTATAAATAAACACGACACAATTACACTTTATTATCTATAATTTTTCATTTAAATTAATAATTAGAAGGGCTTTAACTGATCTAATATTTCAAACATATGTATAAAACTGTTTTACTCTCCCGTTTAGTATTTTATTTGTCGCGTTATAAACTATTTTAATTTCAGTTTAATGGAGAGTTCATTACCCGCCGGCCTCTTTATAACAACTGATCGATTTGAAATTAAAAAAAACACTCCGCTAATATGAATGAACTTAGTCTGATCGACTAACTGATAATGTCCAAGTATGAATGGCGTTGATGTGAAAAATGTTCGTTGTTGGTATGATTAATTAAGTATGATTATTATTAGTACAGATTTCACTTCCATATCACGGTATTTATGACAACACACGTTCACTAAAATTGACAATTAGTACTCGTTTTTAATAAAACTAAAAATGAAACTAAAACACTATCCGATAAGTGTACATTTTGTGGAACAAAACCTGATATTTAAAAGTGACTGAAGATAATTCAATGAGCTTTAGAACTCCATCAATACTCGTTGATAATGTCTAAATATGTAGAGTTATCGTCGTAATCATGTGTTGGGATGTAAAATATTTATTTTATTTATTTATTAATTACAGTAGAATTACAAATTATGTTCTAATTATATACGAGCGGAGTAACTTTGACCATATGCTCGGTGTAGTGTCACAGACCAGACTCTCTTGCGAATCGAACCTATGACCCTCACGCTAATAGTCTAGCACACTACCCACTAGGGCACCCAGGATGAAAAATATATTTCGGTTTTATTTTAAATTTTCTTGAAAACATGTCTGAAAATTAATAAATAGTGAACTGAAGCTACCATAATTTATAGAACTCTATGATAGATGTGGCAATAAACTGTGAATCCCTAATTCAAATTTGAAAATCAAAATTTAAGAAGTAAGAGTACAATTCAAAAACAAAATAGATTTTAGAATATAATTAAAGGCTGTAAGTGTTAATATAAATTATTAACAATTTAGAACACTTTAAAATTTTACATTTATTATATGTTCTCGAAGTCGCCGTAGTCTTGTAGGTAGCGTGTTGGCTTATTAGACGTAAAGCCAGAGTTCGAGCCCCAGGCCAGACATCAAAACAAAATACAAGAGTAAATAAAAATTGCCATTAAAAGTTTCTCAAAAATCTGTCGACTTTAAACTGTAGGTCCCGTCACTCATGCATAAAACTAACACACACAACATAACTGGTGTGAGAAACTAGGTCGTAATCCTGACTGAAGAGTTGTAATGACCAATTATGTGTGTCTGTATGTATATGTTCTAGCTAATGCTCAAAAATAACTGTGCATAAATAACAAATAGATAATTCAAAAATTTCTCATATTTTGGGCAGTTAATCTAAAAAATCTAATTTTTAAATTGTATTGCCATACATATTAACACTGTTTGCCGCTGCTATCAAATTTTGTAAAAATGCAGGGATAATATCAAGTTAGCGGACTGACAGTCAGCATTGAATGTTATTAACTTAAGCTATATTATTTGCTCTCTCTAGGTTAGGTTAGGTCGTAGTGGTTGCTTTGATCATGTCACAAAGCTCACTTGAGCGCGCATAGCGGCCAGATGTGATGCCACGGGTGAACGCAGTCCCTATGCTGACCAAGTTCCACTAAGGCCAGGGAGGAGAAAGAAGTTGGTTAGCACAAGGGCTGCTCATCAGAAGCAGAAAATTTGATGAACGAAGCTATATCCTTGATATCAATAGATGATAGCTCCGTCAAGGTGACAAGAAACGGAGAGCCAAATAATCTATTCCTGCACCTAGCAAGTGACGGACACTGACAGAAGAAGTGGATCACAATCTCTTCTTCCTTAGCAGATCTGCACTGGCGGCAGAAGTCGTTGAATGGTAGCCGCATCCTTTCCGCGTGTCTGCCCATAACGCAATGACCCGTAAGCATGGTCACTGTGGTCGAGATGATGTTACGACTAAGTTCAAGCAACTGGTTCGTACGCCTACTATCCATTAAGAGCCATTGACCCAGGATAGGTCTCGAAAGAATTTCCGCTGCTCTCTCTATATTCTATATAAAAATGAATGTTAGTCTGTATGTCCTTTATAGAATAGTAAACTATGCATTTGATCATGTTATTATCTTTAGCAAAGTTTTTGCGCATGAGCCGACGAAGGTTTCTAAATTGGTATGACCAATTTCCGATAGATGGCGCCACTGAAAATTATTCAAAATGAATCGTAAACTATGCATTTGATCATGTGTTGATCGGACAAATACCAGACATTTTAGGATTCATCATTTATGATTTTAATAACACTTGGTACAAATATGTTAATCACAAATTTGAAACCTTTTAATTCTGAAAAATTCTTAAAAAATGCTGTTGTTTGTATGTCTGATATTTAAAGACATTTAATTTTTAAAAATATATAGTACCTATAAATATTTACGGTCTAAAATTAAATCAAAATATTTCAAAAGGCAAGACTTCGTTTTGATTTTCCTTCTTTTAATATATGTACAGACATATACGTTTACGTTGTGTGGAAGAGATATATGGTAAATACTTAGGTACCACAAAAATATATGCTTAAATTTCTTCTACAAAATTTTTAACATCGAATTTATCAATTCTGGAATGCTACTTTTTGCCACTTCTTATTTCCCTCAACGAATTGGTGATTACCGTCAATATTAACATTTCTATCCATGTCTGAATATCCGGTTCAATTGGATTGGGCACATTGTGAGATTCTAATAAATTTAAACGCATTTTCACGTCGTTCCCGTGCAATCATGCCTCCAAAAGGACAAGCAATTGGTCGACCTACACCTCAAGCACGGAAGAAAATAGCATTACGAGCCTCAGAATCAGACGAGCAACGAGCATTGAGAATGGAAAATCTTCGAGTACATGCCCCTGAGACCCGTTCGCTTGAATCACGAACAACGAGAAGTGAGATTAGAAACTGATCGAATGCTTACTACTCAGGCTCATTCGTCTGAATCATCTGGGCAATGGGAAACAAAATCAATAAAATGATTCAAAATTAATTGGATATTTGTGTAATGTCTTTCCTTCAAATTTATTTTAGTTGGTGGTGCAGGAACGCGCGCATGGTACCGCTAGTTGAACATAAATATTAATATGTACATCCATAAATAATGAAATAATATTAACAACAAAAAAAAGGTTATGTTTCCAAAGATCTCTGATTCTCTGATGTAGAAAACATAGAACGACAAGTAATTAAGAAATGCAACGAATAAATTTTAGTGCGGTTTGAAATGTGTAAATATTTAAATGTTAACTTTCATATAAACCAGTATTGCAAAATTAAAAATTTGAAATGGTACTGAACTTTAACTGAGAGAGTACTTTTTTGCATCAAATGGTACTTTTGTTAAAAATACGTATATTACAACCCTTCAATCAGGATTATTTCTTAGCTTTTCACACCACTTACATATGTTGTTGTGTGTTAATTTTATACATGAGTGGTGGGACCTACAGTTTAAAGTTGACTCCGAACGACAGATTTTTGAGAACTTATTCATGGCAAATTTATTTAATCTCACATACAAAATAAAAACAGCTGATTCGGAACGTAACAAAATGTTTTGTCAAACGTCGACTGATCGTAATGCAACATACGTTCGTTTTTAGCATATGAGGAGCAAATTGAATTTTACCGAAGTTATATTACGGTTCGCCAAGCGTTCTTATTGCTTTGCGTATTCCAAAAACGAACGCACGTGCCGAGGACGTTTGGCTAACCGGGGCTAAAAACTAATTCTACCTTTAGCATGTTGCCAACCCATTAATAGTTGAAAAGCGCAAGACATAAAATATGTAATAATAAAAAAGTACTGAAAGCGTCGCGGGGGTACCGTGGTATTTTTAAAATGGAAAAGTAGTGACAAAAGTACTGAATTTTTCAACACTGATATAAACACTAAAAATTAAAACACATGTAATGTAGGATGAAATACGTTCGGTGTTCCATTGGCAAAACTATTTTAATTACAAAATTTTATTTTGCAACGACAGTAGTTTGTTCTTAAAGAGAATTTTTTTAACATTTTTTCTCATATTTTTCTAACGAAAAGGGAATTCCCAAATGAAACAAACAACTTATATTTAAAAGTAAATGAATAATGGCTTAGCATTTACTATCAACGTTAATTTCTGTAATGATTTATATGTAAATAGATATACATCTGTATGTATACAATAATTTATTCCGCTTTGTGATTAAATTGTTTTTTTTTATTACTTTTAATTTTTTTCTAATGCCTAACAATTGAATTTTTTAAATTTATATTAACCCCTTCAGATATTTTGGCCGATATACTAAACGTTTAAATTTTTCTCTTCGAAGTAATGTAGCACTAGCGGTAGTAAACAGATTTTTGCAGTTATTTTCACTGTTATTGAAAGAGTTTTTACTATAATATCTAAATATATCGTTTAAATTTTTAATTTGTCATCGCCTTTTGTTAAATTAAGCCATTTTCAATAAGAAGTTTTTTGAAAGAGAAATGATGTAAAATTGACGATTTCATTATTAGCAAAATGTAAGGTTTATTTCTGTGTGATTGATGATGGCAACTATTCTGCTTTATGGCAGTGAGATCTGGGCAGAAGTATTAAAGGCCGATTGTAGAATAAAAATTTTATCATCGCTATAATGAACCGCTGCACTTAGGGTGGCATCGGCATATATGTAGTATAGTACTGGTAATCAGTGGTGTAAGACCTATAGGTCTACAGCCAAGCAGCGGTAGATGGTGTGGGAGACTAAAAACGTGCACGGAGAGAAAGTAAATGTCGACGACGCTAGAAAGCGAACCATACAACACTGGCTAGAGAAATGGAACACTGAAACAAGTGGTATATGGACGGCAAAACTTCTCCCAGACATTGCCCGATGGATTAAGAGGAAATTTGGTGAGGTTAATTACTATTTAATACAGTTTTTATCCCGACACGGTTACTTTTATAAATATCTGTTTAAAATGGGAAAGATGACACGACCAAATTGCATTTATGATGATGCGTCGACGACGCGTAACACACTTTCTTTCATTGTGAGAGATGGAGTTTAGAAAGAACGGATTTTGATCCCAAAGTCGACTTCTGTACTGCCGAAAACTTCTGCGATATACTTCTGAATAGCGAAGAAAATTGGTATAGCATAGCCAGTTACACTGAAGCCTTGCTGAAATCTAAGAAACTTGACTTGTATGAGAGAATTGGAATGGATGTTTAAACACCTTCTCAAATTTAGTTGCGTAAACCGGACGCGGATATGGGATATAAAGATATAATGGCCAGCGGGACTCCATTTGGAAGTTATACTACAGTAGTTCTGGAGTGGACACAAAGAGTCCAAAAGAGGAGGGGGAGATTTAGTGGGTGAGGACCTCACACCCGGGGGATCCGTATAGTGCGGTTAGGTACATTTACTGCTCCTCTTTTGTGTGACCCACAAATCTAATTGATACATTGTTTGGTTTCCTGCACAACAAGACAAGTCTTACAATTATTGTGTAGGAATATTTAAATGTTGTAACTTTCTTTATCACAATAAAATAATAATTTGCCATATAAAAATATATTATCATAACTTATGAAGAAAAAAAACATAAATAGGAAACTTAAAAGATATTTAATTTGAATTTAAATCAATTAAAGAGAAAAAATAAATCGAAAAAAAAACCAAGAAAGTAAATTATCTAATATTTCAAGTTTACAAATAAATAAGAAATTAAAGGGAATTAGTTATTATGAAAATAAGTTAAACAAAAGTTTTCTGAGATACATTGCGTTGCAATTTAATTGTAGTGTGTGTGAAATTAAGTGCCAAAGACGTGTAGCACTAAGCTATGATGCTGGAAGACCTTGCAAATTAAATTCGATCAATAAATATTTGGGTATCCCTGTATATATAACTTTGTGCAAAGTAATAAGAACTCTGCTTTTCAAGAAATTGTCAAAAAATACTCAAAGAATTAATTTAGTGTACGGCGATATGTACTCATACATTTTCAGATCATAAAAATATCTGGTAATATTAATAAATAGGATATAAAGTTTTGTTCCGTTTATAGAATCACAAAAATTCACAGCCTTACGTGTTGAAGGTAAGGTTCTTATTTTTACTGGCATATATAATTTGGTCATCCATAAAGTTCGCAATTTAATATACATCTGTGCAACTAAAGCTTTGACATGTTAAAAATTACACCGAGGTTGCTAAACTAGCTAAATCTTATCATTATTGATTTTAACTTCGTACGAAAAGTCAGGTATAAAAGAACTTTTATCAATTAATAGACACTTAGGGCCATTATTACAACTTCCCGTTAAAGTTGGGTTTAGTTAAAGGTAACTTTAGCTAAAGTGAACTTTAAAGCCAACTTTAATTTCTTTTCGTTATTACAATCTACAGATAAAATAAAGTTAACTTTTTCAAAAATATGGCAGTGCCGGAACAATGTCGATAACACTACTCAATTGAACAAGTTTTTTGTAAATGCAGTAGCAATGTATTTACTCATTTTGTTTGTATTTGAAGTTGCCATATTGGAAATAGTAATAATATGGAAAGTTCAAACATAAAGTGAACTTTAAAAGTTAAAGGTAGTGTGATCCTCCATTTAGCTTAACGCTCACTTCTACCATATTGTCCACTTATAATAATGAAAAACAATTTATCTGCCCGTTAAAATCCTCCCTTTAGTTAACGGCAAGTTGTAATAATGGACCTTAGATTTTTGTGGTCGTTTCTTGAATCCCACAAATATATATTATTTAGATCATGATTTATTTGAATAATGTTGTCCTGTATAGAGCCCACCGTGGAACTATGATACAACTGTATATCATTTGCATACATATGTACCTTGCAGTGGGAAATTTGCTGATGTAAGTCATTTAAATACAACGAAAAGAGAAGTAATCCCAGAATAGATGCCTGTGGTACCCCCTTTGAAACGGGCAACGTATTTGAATGCACGCCATTTAGAAGAACATATTGTGTTCGACCCATTAAATATGATGATGATTAATTGATGATGACGTAAAGTGTTTCAGTTTGTAGCATAGGGTATTATGGTTGACTCTATCTAATGAAAAAATTTAGTTTAACGGCATCGAGTTTGCGTCTCTAGTTTTCAGTAACATTGATGAGAGAAGTAACTCAACTGTGGTTTGGTTGAACTCCAGATTGTTTTTCAAAACACAACTTATTTTCATGTATAAATTTACTCATTTGAGTATTTCAAACACTTTTTGAAAGGTAACTAAAGGTAGCGTGTTTCCATTTCAAAGGAAAATAAATGGAAGTGATAATTGTGTTAAAAAGTGGGTTAAGTAAGACTGTATAAGTGTTAAAATTATATTTAAAAACTAATGATGTATATTATCTTATCCGCCGGCATTGGATTTCATGGTATGGAAAGAGCATTTAACATCAATTTTTGTTATATAGCAGAAATTGAATCCGTTATGCACCAAAGTATTGTTATCTTTATTGCTAGGGAACTGAGAAAGTGAGTTATTTGATGGACCTACAGATATACTATAAATGTAAAAAGTTTATTTAGTTCATTTGGGGTAGCATATACACCAATACCAATGTTATGATTAGCCTTCTATGTTTACATTAGCACTAAGCCCTGACTCAAATCTTTTACTCGTTTTATTAAATCATTGAATTTGTTCCTAGCAGCACTAAATGCAATATGTATTTAATTTCACCGCCCTAAAGCCCTTCCATCTCGAGTAAGAAAGAGCTCTTTCCTTTATAGCGGTTCTGATGGGGATAGAGAACCAATGTTTGCTCTTAGTGGTCACTCTTTTTGCAATTAAGGGAACGGTTTCATCAAAGCGCTGAAGAATATTTTTATTAGTAAATGATAGCTGGTCATCTACAGAAGTCATGTGATAGATACTTTCCCAGTTTATTTGCATATAAGTAGTTATCATACAATAAATTATAATTTATGTTATGGAAGTCTCTATATTTTCCCTAAGTAATGAAAATGAAAAGTTGAAGTACAAAAATATTAGATCATTTCTTGAGAAACATCGAGCAGATATTTGTAGTAGAGAAGAAGAATTTTAGAATTTTCGAAATATTTAATAGTAGTTCGACGAGTCAAATAGTACCCACTGAATCTTTAAAACGCATCAGCGTTAAACTAAATTTAAATGTTCTATTTAAATTACCTGCAATAAATTCAGATCCTCCAAATTTCTTGATGTACAAATAGCGGAAACATTTTGGACTTAATTAAGAATCGCGGCAGCAGTTGCAGTAAAATTCATACCATGGCTAGTCGGAGAGTTGCATTTGTTAATGTCCACGAATTTGAGTCTGAATTTTTCATATTTTCGAAGACATTTTGAATAAATGATTTGGCTTTCCATTGCATATCTTACTTCAAAATCATCGGCTTCTGACTCATCAGCAATCATTATGCTTAATTCAGCAAAAATTATTTGCTAAATTAATTTTACTGTGTAAGTGTAGAACTTTGTAAAAAAAAAACCTGTCTGGTGTAAAAGCAGACTTAAATATTTGATTTGATAATTTAAGTTGAGAGAAATAACTATTATAATTAATTATTATAATTAAAATTATATTTTATCCAATTAAGGGCCGTTATTACAACTTGCCGTTAAACTTGGGTTTAGTTAAAGGTAACTTTAGCTAAAGGGAACTGTAAAGTTGCCTTTAACTTATTTTTGTTATTACAACTTACAGATATACAAGTTTTATTTAAACGCAGTGGCAACGACGGGCTTCTTTTTTTGTTGTATTTGCTCACTTTGTTTATATTTGAAGTTGCCGTATTGAAAATAATATATAATATTGCAAGTTGAAACATAAACTTAACTTTAAAAGTTACCGGCAGGATGATCTTGCATTTAGCTTAGCGCTCACTTCTACCTTATAGTTCACTTACGATAATGAAAAACAATTTATCTGCCCGTTAAAATCCTCTCTTTAGTTAAGTTGTAATAACGCCCCTACATCCAATAAAAGGCAACAAAAATAGATTTAAAATTCTGTTTTCCTTAAAATTAGAGACTTTAGTCCCGCTGTGGATACATATCGAATTAAGAAAACTATTTTTAACGACCAGTCAATGTACATTTATTTTATTCAAAAATTGGAATATTTCTATGACAAACGCTAGACAACCGCCAAAATATTGTGATTGACCGTTAGTAAAAATTTGATGGAATAGGCCACTATTTTCTCAAAAAAAATTTAATGCAGTAATTCCACAATAATTTCATACTTTGCATCCTTTTTGTGGCTTAAATAATGAAAGTCGTAATCTAGCCGTACTCTAGTAGGTAGTGTGTTGGCTTATTAGACGTAAAGCCAGACATCAATACTAAAATATAAAAAAGAAATATTTCTTCGGTGACTTCCTTTCAGCAGATTTTTGGCAAAATCTCTGAGAGTAAATAAAATTGCCATGAAAAGTTTCTCAAAAAAAATCTGTCGTTCGGAATCGACTTTAAACTATAGGTCCCGCCACTTATGTATAAAAATTAAAACATACAACATAAGTGGTATGAGAAACTAGGTCCATAATCCTGACTGAAGGGTTGTAATGAACAATTATGTATGTATTAAAATTATGGAGTATTAAAATGATCGAGGTCGTCGATATATGTATGTAGATATGGGTCGTGATTTTATCAACATAATTTCAAATATCCAATATCCTTCTGCCTAGTAATTCATAAAATTTAGAAACAATAAATCGATCTCCATGATCAAATTCGTGGATTTCTGAGGTGAAACTGAACTACAATGCTTGTTAAAATTTCGACAGGAGACAATAAATCCCCATTGAAAGGATCCATATTTATCTTTTAGGTACAGAATAGGAAGGTTAAAAATTCTCGAACCAAATTTAGCAAAAGAAATCTATAATCTATACGGAATTTAATGTTATTATGAAATATTTAAAAAGACAAACTAAAAGCAATCAATTTTACCCTAATCCTAAAGGGAAGTCTGTATTGCCTTGAACTGCATTCGTTCTAAATAAACAACTCAAATATTTGCAAATTCTTAATGTGAACAGGTGTATATTTTAATATCTGTATTTATAAATTAATTAAGAAATGCTTCATAGTACGTTGGTACAGTAAATGTTTTGCTATGTAAACATATAATATTAATGGCTATAAGACTTGTGTTAACTGTGCGTAATTATGATTATTTGTATTTGATTAAATTACTTAATAACTACCATTAAATTAATCGTACGAAGACTTTGATTTCTTTTTTTTAATCATATAATATTACTAGCTGTACCCCGCGCGTATTGCTGTGCCTCCAACTAAAATAAATGTGAAGGAAAGACATTACGCAAATGTCCAAATAATTTTGAATCATTTTATTGATTTTGTTTCCCGTTGTCCTAATAATTCAGATGAACGGGCCTAAGTAGTACGCATTTGATCAGTTTCTAATCTCACTTCTCGATGTTCAAGTGTCTCAGCGGCATATACTCGAAGATTTTCCAGTCTAAATGCTCGTTGCTCGTCTGATTCTGAGGCCTGTAATGCTCTTTTTTTCCGTGTTTGAGGTGTAGGTCGACCAATTGCTTGTCATTCATTTTGAGTAATTTTCGGTGGCACCACCTGCCGAAAATTAGTCATACCAACTTAGAAACCTTCCCCAGCTCATGCGCAACAACTTTGCTAAAGATCATAACATGATCAAATGCACAGTTTGCGATTTAATTAATTTTAAGTAATTACCAGTGGCGCCAACTGCCGGAAATTAGTCATACCAACTTAGAAACCTTCCCCGGCTCATGCGCAACAACTTTGCTAAAGATCATAACATGATCAAATGCATAGTGTACGATTCTATAAGGTATATACAAACAAACATTCTTTTTTATATATGTAGACTATGAGAGGTGACGCGCCCACTATAGCCAATCCGCCCATTTTGTTTGTTATATACGTCAAAGTCGTCCATACAAAATTTGTGGAATCTAGATGTTGCAGTTTATGAGATACGCGACATTAAGTACTTATTGGGTATGTGTGTTTGTGACACCTCGCCTATTTGAAATTTTAAAATGAAAAGTAGCCTATATATCCTTGCAGACATACAGGAAGGTACTGTTAAAATTTCAAGAAAATTGGTCCAGCCGTTTAGCCGTCTATAGACTTCAAACAAACAAACAAACCCACAAACAAATTTTTTTTACATTCATTTTTATATATAAGAAGATAAGATGAAAGTGTGTATCAAATTTATACAGACATAACACTTGTCGTGTGTAACAACATTTTTAACATCGGATGATAATGTAGGAAACGTGGTGTTCCCTTATTTGTTTTCAATCTTATCATGAAATTAATTTCACAGCAACTAATCGAAAATGTTTTTGTCATCGGTTTAAATCGACTTAAAGGTACCCGACAAATACTACATAATTTTCGCTTTTCGTATTATATCACTTGTTATGTGTACTTTAACTTCTTCATTTAAACAAAAATTAAACGTACGGAATATTCGTAATAAAAAGAATATGTAGAGTGAACAAATTATTCGGCGTCTGTCGCTAAATTGTACAAATTTAAGTGGCGTTGTAGATACAAAGTTCATTTAAAAATGAGTATTTTTTACACGCCACTCACTGGTACATTCTAGTTGAAGGTTTAATGTCGATTAAATTCAAATTTGAAAAAATGAAATGAATCGACTGATTTGATTTTTTTGCCACAAAATCCTATATCGCTTGAGCTACTAATATTAACTAATATTATATACAATCAAATCATAAAAAGCGTACGTAGTATAGACGTTATTCAACTATGCTACAGTGCAAATAAATAAAAAATTAAAAAGTTCCTAAAGCGATTAATTAAAATACTACGCGCTATAGAAAAGGCAACCTGACACAAATGTAGTTCATACGAAAAATTTCTTTTCATAATTATATCGTCATGAATTTTATTTAACACTTCTTACAGATTTTAATGAAACATTTAAATCCTAAACTTGAAACTACAGGAAAAATATGATAATATTTTAATGTGGTATGAACACGGCAATTCTGAAAAGATTTCCCAAAACTATGATGTTAAACTATTTTTATAATTACAATGCATTTGGATAAAATTTATAATGATTTCAATTGTCAGTCTTTGCCGTTGATTAAAATCTAATTTTTTAAGCCAGACATATGTAAATTACTTATGAATTAATATTGTATGTAATTATTAAATAATATAACCACAACACAGTGCGAAAGTCAAAATACACTCAATACACTCAACGAATGGCATAGTGTATGTTGTGAGTTTTGTTGAGCAGAACTTAAAAATATATATTTTTTTATTTCTTGAACCCTCCAAACTTGTTTTATTTGACAAAAACTGTTTTTCTGATCTTTTCACACAAATTTATTGATTACCCAAATATTTCTTAACCTATTTTCGAAAAGGGGACAAATGAGCCTTTAAAACGATATAAATAAACCTATGGTTCAAACTTACATATTATGAGTTTTGATAGGGTAAACTTGGAAAATATGATTTTTATTACTCATTTTTTCAAGTTTAGCTATCCTTAATTTCAAAATTTAATTAAAAAATATAAAACAAGTGATGACATTCTGAAAATGTATTATCTTGTGAAGAGTTTGACACTTCGTTTGATCAACTCGGACAAAATTTGCCGTAGTTATTATTTAAATAGTATAACAGTCGTGTTATATTTTTTATATATGTTATCTTATCAAATGAACTTTCAGTTCAAAAATGTTTAAAAGTTTTGATGGATCCTGTTGCACCACTACCAGAAGTCAGCTAATATTTGCGTTTTTTGCAAATATTATTATTATTCTTTGCGCAAACAGTGACCAACTTCTGGTGGTCGCTCGAACGTTAAATTGACACATTTTCCGATAAACAATCAAGATCCATCAAAAGTTCTGAAAATTTTTGAACTAAAACTTCATTTGAAAAAATATAACACGACTATTAGACTGTTTAAGTAATATCTACTGTAATTTTTGTCCGATTTGATCAAAGGAAGTATCACTCTCTTCACAAGGTATTGCACTTTCAGAATGTCATCACTTATTTCATATTTTTTAATTAAAGTTTGCTACTATGAACGGACGAACTTGAAAAAATATGAATAAAATTAGCATTTGCCAAGTTTACTTTATCAAAACTCGTAGCATATTAAGTTAAATAATATATATGTATATGTACACTCAGCCACAAAAGTCTACATACGGATAACAAATTTCAAAAATTTTTAAACTAATCCGTTTTCGTTGAAAATCTTTGTAATTGTCTGACAACTTTCCTCGATTTTAAGACGATCTTGGTTAAAAAATTTCTGAAATTTGTTAACTTTTGTGGGCCTGATGTACACTTTTGTGGGCCAAAAAAAGTTTTTGTCAAATAAAACAAGTTTGGACGGTTCAAGAAAAATAAAAAAAAATTTTTGAGTTCTGCTCAACAAAACTCACAAATTACTCATTAGCTGAATCATTTCAATAAAAATATTTTGTCGCATAGTGTAATTATTATATATACATTGATTGTATCTATTAAACAAAATACTTGTGTTTATACCTGCTTAAATACATGAATGCATTTTTTAGATAAGTGATGTGTGTTATATCAGTGGCTAAGTATTTTTGTACATACATATTGTCTAAAACATGTGGTGCATAGTGCTATAATTGATATTTTTTTAAGGCGGTCAAGAAGCATTTATCTGTACGAACCTCTAATTTACATCATAATTAGTGAATTTATTAATCAGCAAAAATCTATCTATTAGTTGCCAATGTATATGAATATTCAATTAAAGAATATTCCTTGAAGAGTTTTAACTCTGTTGTAAGAAATAAAACATATACAATATATATAAAACAAATATAATTTTTTAAATTAAAGTTATATTTTAACTTCAATATACCATCATATGAAACATTTGGTTTAATATTTATTCAATACTAGCTGTACCCTGCGCGTATTGCTGCGCCTCCAACTAAAATAAATTTGAAGGAAAGATATTACACAAATGTCCAATTAATTTTGAATCATTTTATTGATTTTGTTTCCCGTTGTCCAGATGATTCAGACGAACGGGCCTGAGTAGGACGCATTCTGATCTCACTTGTCGTTGTTCAAGGAATTCATGCTTGTACTCGCAGATTTTCCAGTCTCAATGCTTCTTGAGGTGTAGGTCGACAAATGAGTTCAAATTTATTAGAATCTTACAATGTACCCTATCCAATTGAACCCAACAGCATTTTTAAAAAAAATTTATGCACAACAACTTTGCTAAAGTTCATATCATGATCAAATGCAAAATTTACGATTTAATTCATTTTTAGTAATTTTCAGTGGTGCCACCTGTCGGAAATTGGTCATACCAACTTAGAAGCCTTCGTCGACTCATGCGCAATAACTTTGCTAAAGTTCATATCATGATCAAATGCACAATTTACGATTTAATTCATTTTTAGTAATTTTCAGTGGTGCCACCTGTCGGAAATTGGTCATACCAACTTAGAAGCCTTCGTCGACTCATGCGCAATAACTTTGCTAAAGATCATAACATGATCAAATGCACAGTTTACGATTTAAATCATTTTTAGTAATTTTCAGTGGCGCCACCTATCGGAAATTGGTCATACCAAGTTAGGAACCTTTGTCGGCTCATGCGCAACTACTTTGTTAAAGATCATAACATGATCAAATGCACAGTTTACGATTTAATTCATTTTTAATAATTTTCAGTGGCGCCACCTGTCGGAAATTGGTCATACTAACTTAGGAACCTTCCCCGGCTCATGCGCAACAACTTTGCTAAAGATCATAACATCATCAAATGAAACAAACATTCATTTTTATATATATAGATATACACAACTATAGGTTCCATATTAATTGTTTCTATTTCAGTCCTTAAATTATGTCTGGGTTTATTTTAAATAAAATTAAATAAAATATAAAATTCTTCTTTAAGTAGAAATTGAAAAACGCTCGATTCGAGTCACTCGAATCATTTATAAGTATTTTTCTAAAGTAATAAATCTAAATGAGTAGGCTTATGAATCAACTAAGTACGCATACTCATTGCAAGCTGTGCTGTATATCAACGTTGTAATGAGTACGAATGAATTTGAGTAGTCAAATTACAATATAATATTTCTAACTTCGTCGTACGTTTTTCCCTCTTTTACAATAAATTTTCGATTTTCACCTGTACTGTGTTAGCACGACCCATTTCTAACACTAGAAAAATAAAATTTATTGTGAATAATATGTACGCGAATAGCCAGTTACCATTTAAATTTGTTTTAGAAAAATGTTTGTTAAGTTTCTGACTTTTTCTTCTTAATTAATAATATTTTCACAGCCTCTTACTAAGAGAGTATATTTCTAATAATCGGACTGTAAAGTTATGGAATAAAATATAGAAGCATAGCAATAGAATTGAATCTATCATTATAGTGATGCTATTATTTTGACAGTAACTGTAGTTATGTATGTACATTAGAGATGAGCGATCCAGTGATTTTTGAAGAACGTTGTCCTCAGTGAACGTGATTTGTTAATCACTGTTCTTTAAAACAGTGATTGTGATCACAGTATTCCAAAAGAAAACAATAATGACAATAACTTATTTTATTAAGTCGTAAGAAAGAGACAACTAGATACATACTACGAAAAGACTACTAAACAAAATCAAAGTGGTGTCATCAATTTTATTATTTTTAATGTAATTTTTTTTATATGAAGTTTGACAATTAAGTTTCACAGAAAGTTCATGTATAAAAGACAAAAGTAAATAATCAGCATCATCTAATAGTAATTCTGCCTCGCTCAAAATAAAATGAAATAAACTTGAGTATGTAACAATTTTGAAAGAACGACATTATTAATAACTGTTATTTGGCAATTTCAATCACTGTAGTTACCAGTGAATTATCAATTACCGTGATTAAATCACAGTTTTGAAAATATCGCTCATCTCTAATGTACATATGTATATTATGGCACACGGCGACGCTGATTAAATTTGCATATATTTAATAATATTTATTTTGCTTAGCAAAGCTACACATCAAAATTGTATCTTCAAACCACATTGTATAGCTGTTGTGAACAAGAAGAGAATATATTGTTACGAAAATGGAAACGGTGTACATCGTTTAACATTAAAATGAGCAAAAGCTACACAAACAAATACAACGAACTTGTTACAAGTAAACCAACAACATCAGTACGAAAGAAAATGCGATAGACAAATAAGCGAGAACAACAACAAGCAATTTGAACAAAATACACAAGCAACAATGAAGTTGCGATAGAGTTCTCGAGAAGACAACACTCCAAACGTTTGACTTGAAGAACCTTCATCAGACCGATTACGTGGGCACATAAAAAGGCAAGACAAAGCAGACAACGTGTAGTAAGAATTCAGTCAGTCTTGTGAGAAGACGCGTTGTGTTTGAAGAAAACAGTGGTGGTTTGAAGATCGTCGTTGTAAAGATCTACCGATCATTCGTTAGTGTGTACGCGAACAGAAGTGTAAAGAAGAATAACGAATAAAGCAAATTATTGCTGGATTCATCAAGTTGTAAACGGTGGCATACAAAAGTAGCGCGAACAATGAAGAGTTTAATTAAAACTAAGCACATATTTGTTTTTATTTTGTTCGCGAACTTATATTTTAAACGTTTTTAAAAAGAGTAAAAACGTAAAAATATCATTTATGCAAAGCAGGTAATTAAAATCAAAAGTATTTTGACAGTCTTCATACTCATAACAAAAAAGGTGAGTTTGGTCCATCACTGGATATGTGGCCGGACGACTAACAGTAACATTCATATAGGTCTCTAAAGCTGCATGGCTACCAGAGATCAGCAATGAGTGTTCAAAAAGATGAGTAGAATCGAATCAAACTCATAATTTCTGATACTTATACGCATTCACACTTCTTTTAATATTATACTCATACTACTCATATTCAAAGTTTTAATTACTCATCATATTCATACTTAATGATGTTGTTGATTTCGATTCTCCATGACTTATTTATTTTTTACTTATTTATTTTATTTATTTGATTTATTATGATCTACATAGCACAATAAAATACTAAATCTCATAAGTGACAGTGCTATGTTTATAATCAATAAGATATAAAAAATTAGCATTAATTAAATATAAAAAATTAGTAAAAAAAAACAAAATTAATATATCTACATAAATATTAAATTTAATTATAAAGAAAAGTATAATAATAATAATAATAATGATGATGACCTAAAAAATAAAATCACAAATTTTACAAATATGAGGTTAAAATTTTAACACTAGATTTACGGACTGAGCCAATTTGACTCATTAAAAATTTGATCATTATATATATAGAAAACTTTAATAATACTTTTTAAAATCATACGTTGGTTTTTAGTTAAGTAATGAAAAATGCGTAAACGTTCATTCCTCTTCCCCATACACCCCTTCATTTCGTATTATCGAATGTGGTATACCTATTTTCACGGTTGTGAGCCAATTTGACTCATAGAATGATTTAATAGTTTAACAGCCTGGGCTGTTTCTCTGATTGTTACTTGTTTTCGATACATTATTACCCACTTCTGTCATCAATCGATTTATGCATCGCGTGTGAGCCGCTCATTTAAAAAAAATCAGAAAAATTGTTGATAAAAACTAAAAATAAAGAAAGACCAATCAGATAATGAATCGGATACAACTGATGCAGACCAACGGCATAACGAAATTGAATTCGAAGAGGAAGTCAATAATATTGAATCTTCAAGCAGTGAAGATGAAGGTCTTTGTTATATAGTTTCTAACCAAAAAAAAAGCCTGGCTTTTTTCTGATTCTGAAACCGAAAATGATTTAGACGCTATCGATATATCTTCTGATAAAGAAATTTTAGCCGAAAAAGCTGCTGATGGCACTTTATGGGAAACATTGAACGAAGGCAGAAACGTAGGCAGATCACCGATTTATACCATAATCAAAGACGTTTCTGGTCCAACTGCCTATGCTAAAAGGTATATTATGCTTGGTTCGCCAAGTAGCGTATTCAATTTGATAATTGACGAAGGTATGATGGCATATATCAAATCATGCACCAAATGGCCCGAAAATATAGCGTTAAAGCAAGTTCACGCAGATGGCCTCTACAAATTTTCTACAACATTTTAGTTTTAGCAGCTATCCATGCTTGTATTCTGTATAAAGAGACGACTCAAGTAAATATTTCACGAAAAGATTTTATTTTCTATTTGGCTGAAGAGCTAAGACGTAAATATAGAGAAGAAGTCGAGGACACTTCCATCCCAATGACAGAAATCCATGCTACTGACGCACGGAAGAATTGTCAAGTTCAACAATCATACTGACGCACGGAAGAATTTTCAAGTTCAACAATCATGTAAAAGAAACAGATCTTCAAACTATTTTACTAAATGTAATAGAAATGTTTGCGGAAAATGTGCTTCAAAAAGAGAGTCTATATGTAAAAACCCTTTCCATGAATTTTTTGATAATAAACATTTCATTTAAATTGATTTGGAACTATTTTCTTCGGAAAAAAATCAATTTTCTTGTATGAGTCAAATTGGCTCACTTCAGTAAAAATAGGTATGTAGATAATCAACTTCCGTAAATCTAGTGTTAATTATGAAAATAATTTGAATAACTACTTTTTGAACGCGTTTGCATTGCCCAGATTTTGGATGTTATTTGGTAGGGAAATTCCAAAGACTAATGGTGTGTATAAAAAACTGTCGCTGAGACAGAAGAGTCCTGAATCGTTGCTATATAATCCCCACACCCCGGTGGGATCTAGCAAACTTAATTCTACAATATAAATATTTCGGCTGTTTCGAGTAAATTATTTTATGAAGTAGAAGGAGGCATCTAATTTGATACCAAGAATCTGGTAAGCTAAATGAGAAATATGATCTCGACGCCCCTTAAGGAAAACATACCTGGCTATGTTATTGTACGCTAGGTTAAGTTTCTGGTTGTCATCATAACTGCAATTTGCGACTATCTCACATCCATATAAAAGTACCGGAATTAAGTACGTTTTAGCAAGTTGCATTCAAATGACAAAAGGAATTGAATCTATGACAGCCCACAAATTTCGAAGCATGCCATAAATTCTGCCAACAATGACACTTATATGGGTAGACCACGATAATTTGTCATTAAAGACAATACCCAGATTAGTAGCCGACCTGACAAATTCAATTTTATTTCCAGGTATGACAAATGATCCGTTTGTTCTCGAAAGTATAATACATTAAGACTTAGAACAATTTATGCATAGTCCATTTACCGAGGCCCATCCGTCAACCTTTGCTAAGTCACGATTAACCAAAACATCAGGTAGATCTTTTATATACATGCAAAACAGCAGAGGCCCAAGTATTGACCCCTGGGGAACACCTCTACTAATATTAAGTGGATCCGCCATTGAAATGAACCTTCTGAAATCTGTTCGGAGAAATAAAACAATTTTTGGAGCTTTTTCAATAGAATCACACCATCACAACATAATCACAACATAAGTATAACTCGCGCACGAGCACTACAATAATCACTAGAAGGTTGTGTGTTTGCTTTGCTTGTTGCCCTTGTCTTTTTCTTTTTTTTTGTAAATGCAACAACAACGACGACTGTAAATTTTGATGAATGATTCGAGTGACACGAGTATTTTTTGTAAAGTTAAAGGATCTAAATGAGTCGGCTTATGAATCAAACATATTTCGAATGGTAAGAGTTTGATGTCAACGTTGTACTCATACTTATAAATCAACGTTGTAGTGAGTATGAACTAAAGGTGTGCACAAGCCATTAAAAATTGTACAGTATTGTATTGTTCTCATGAGCGAATATTTACTGTAGCTGCAAATATAAATAAAAGTGAAGCATAGATAGAGAACAAAAAAACAACTGCACTCATAAACCATTGTACAACAATACAAAAGAGAGTTGTGTGAAGAGTACAGCAAAAATATTGTACACTTCATAGTGTCACAACGTGCATTTCTTTTTGCAGTAAGTGGGAAAGAAAAAATGTTTTTTTTTTTCTTTTTTTTTCAGAATAAAGAAAGAGTATTTATTCAATAGCAGACGTCGGCACCAATAGCCCCGGGGGCCGAACATCTTCGGCTTTTTACACAAATAGGACACGAACATCAACGAATATTAACATAGCAATTTGAAGAGATATTGTTGTTGGAAGAGTTCATAGCAGAAGCAAAGAATGTATAGAAACACTTATGTACGCATATTTTTCAACGTTGACACTACTGAAATTCATTTGACAATACTGAAAATTTAGTTTCAGTAGTGAAATATGCTCTTACAACACAAAGCATATATCCATTACTTCACAGATAAATGAGTGCTGTTGTATACTTTGAATAAAAGAGAAATACACATTTCAGTGTATTCGTATAATCAAGACCAACAAAAAAGAGAACAATTCAGTATTGCATTTAGTGAAGGGTAAGCTAGCAAGATGTCTTGTGCACACGTCTAATACGAACGAATCAGAGTAGTTAAATTTCAATATTGTTGATTCACTTATATTCAAAATTTCATGAGTGCTTATGAGTAGCGAAAAAACGATTCATTGCAGATCTCTGATGGCTACACACCAAGTTTGACTGATCAAATGTACGTATGTGTTAATTATACTTATTTATTTCGATTAGCACAAAGGTTCTTTATGTACCATTAACATTATAAAATATTATGTGCTTGTTTTGTTAAGACTTACATAGTTTTGCAACAATACGCTGAGATTGGTTCGTACAGAAACCGAAAACTGTTTAGAGATGAATCAAAATTCGTTTTTAATAACTTCATTAAATAAAAGAGCATTTTAAATACCGTGAAGGTAATGTTATGGTGTATACTTGCTTTTCATTAAATTTTGTAGTCTTCCACAATTTAATAACATAATAGGTTGACTGTGTTAAAAATATTTTAGGAACTAAAATGATTACATATATTTAGTGGATGTTTCAACATGATAGACACAAGAGATTTGATTAAAGAGTTCATGGAGAGTATGGGCTTCAAACCATTGATTAACCTCTTTAAAATATTGAAGAAAAACCTGCGCAGATCAAAAACCTACAATCTGAATGCAATGTATCCCAGAATCCATAATTAGTAAACTTATTCAATACATGCTTCGCAGATGTGCTGAAATTATAAAAAATTAACATAAGAAATATTTGCCCCTTTTGCGGTTAACAAATTTTTTAGTAATTTTTTAGTCTTTCAGAAATCGGTATTGCCATTCTCAACTTAAATGCGGTTGAGCGGTTGATTTTTTAGTTGTGTTTTATGGCATTGCGGTTCACGACTTTGTTTGAGTTTGGTTGACAAAAACGTTAAATAAAGACAACTGCTTATTAGTAGTTGAGTCTCTGTCAGTTATAGAGTTCACTAAATACATTTTCTTTTTAAAAATAATAGAATAATAGAAATAAGTTTTATCTGCTTAAAATAAATAATTAAATATTTAATACGCAGGAAATTTAAAATAACAACCAAAGCCCAATTTGTGCGACTTGTGAAGTTGAATGAAAATAATCCAGAAATTTCTAAAGGAAAGCAAAAATTTGGGATGACCAAAAATCGGTGCAAGGAAACACCTCTGAATGGCAACGTGTAAGTATATAGCATCTAAAATATTGTAAATATACATTTTATTAAAATTTTTACTCCGTATAGGTTTGGTTTCACTACAAAGCAAGTATTAAAAAAACTTGCTAATAATAATAAAAAACAATCAAGAAACAAGAGGTGGTCCTTCACAAGAAATTCCCCTTACCATCCTTGAGGATTGCGTACCCCAGCTGTTATCACTAAATGACCAAGTAGCTCCATCTGGACACACTTTCGGCATTGAAAATATCGCTCGGACAACCAGTCGCGTTTCTGCATCTCCTCAAAATCCCAACATGGAACAAGTCATTACAAATGCGCCTGAGATATCAAACACCCCAGCTAAGAAAAAAAAAATAAATCCTTAAGATTTAGAACTAGAACTTTTGAGAAAGCAATGCGAGACACAAGTTAAACTTTTAAAAAACATTAAGGATTTGGAGAGAAATACTTATAAAAACTATGAAATAAACAAACAGCTTTTACAAATTAAACAACAGAAACTTGCCTTATATGAAAGGCAAGTTAATGAAGCTACTGAACTTCACAATCTTACGGTGGAGTGCGAAAGAATTTCAATTGAGAAATTGGAAAATGAAATTGGTATGGAAGTACAAAAACCATGAAATATTTACATATTTTGACCACAAGGAGTGATGTTTTTTTATTTATTTTTTATTTAGTATTTTATTACTTATCAACATAAAAGTACATTAAATTTATAAACAACAAAGACTGAATTCTATTGAATTGCAAAAAAATAAAATAAATAAAATAGTTTTGTTATGACTGAAAAGAACGCATTATACTATTTCGGATACTCATTCAAATTTCCGTACCCTCAATATTTGATTTTAGGGATTGTGATGTCATATTATCATTTTCGTAAAATAAATCCACACTTAAATCCATTTTTAATTTACTTTTATTTCTACAGGAACTATTTTAACTTATTTTTGCGTTTCCTGTTCTTCTATTTCTAAATAAATTTCATGGTGTTGTTCAATTTCATGTTAACAACAATTACAACTAAAAAACGTTGAGTTCCACAATATCAAAAAATAATTTGGTTGAGTGAAAGTTGGGATGACTGGCAGACGACCAAACTGAGTTGAGTTGAGAACGGCAATTGGGGCAATTATTAATACATTGCTTTTTTTGCAACCCTTTATTTAAAGACCTCGATTGCTTTGCTGATATGTAAGGGAAGGTTGATATAAAGTGATCACTCCTATTCCATGTTTCAATTCGAATCGAAATTTTATCCGTTTGGGAATTTTTTGTTCTGCATTAATATTCCGTTCTATTTTTTCGATTTTTTTTTTTAACAAAAAAGGTAATAAGTTTTGTAATGTAATAAATAAAATGTTTTATAAATAATTTTGTTATATTTGGTATGATGAACAGAAGATTAAGATCTGCAATAAATCAATAAAAAAGTCAAAGTAAAGTCAAAAGTAAATTTGGCTGTATTATGTCAGAAAATTAAATTTTGACACTATAGATGGAGTCATTGGAACATTATGGTCTGCTCCATCTTCTATTTTTTGTCATAAAAAAGTCGGTTAAGCCCTGAAAAAGACGTTAAAGAATAGGACTGTAATTGTAATCGAATTAACAAGCTTGTTAAAAAATACTACTATAATATGCATTCTCTATGTTTTTGCTTCTCCAACCTTGCCGCTCGAGACTATAGCACGTTGACCACCTCATCCAATAATGATGAATAAAATGCATAAAACGAGACCTGAGTGTACATATATGGCCAAAAAATTAGGTGTTAAATTTTTTTTCTTTCAACTTATTAAAAAATGCATAAAATTACAACCATGGGTGCGTTCGTAAATTCAGCAAATTTTTGCACCACTGCGGCAGTAATGCCAAGTTTTGTTGCTAATGCGTGATCAGCTGTTGCAGATGCTTGCTACTGCACAATAACTAAACAGAATTTGCTTTTTAGAACGTTCTGCAAAAATTAAAAAAAATGTTCTCAAAATTAACAATAGCAAATATTGAAAATTTAGACTGTGGACCTGAGAGCTTTATAATAAAAAAAAGAATAAGGAAAAAAATTAAAAGACTTCTGGCTATTAAAAATCAATTAAAACTAAAAAGAAGGCATATTCCTAAAATAAAAAATTACTTTAAAGTAATAAACCGGTATCAAGATGATGTATTCTACAGCCATTTTCTTATTTGTTCCTTTGTCATTTCAAAGTCCGGTTTGATTTCTTTAATTTTTAATACGATTTTTCCCCACAATACTGACTTCTTCTTTCTCCCTTCTTGGAAGACCGACTCCATATCCAGTCTAGTTCGTATTATTAATTTTTGTATGTTGAATGTGAAATCTTCCTCGTAACTAAAAATATAAATAATTAATATTTTCTATAACAATATCGGTTAAATTTTATTATTTTTCCATTTTTCTGCAAATAAAGCAAAATTTTCTTTTGTTTAATAACTTTTATTTCACGAAACTTCAATGTTGTCGAACAAATGGTTTACCGCGAACTATTGCAACTGAAATCAAACTGTTGGTAAATTTGCAAAAATTTGCGACAGCATTGCCATTTGTCTGTAAAAAAAACTTTCGACGCAAGTCACTGCTGCCAAGTATTGCATTTTTGAACATTTGATTTTTATTATGCTGCAATGTTGCACAACTACTGCATTTACGAACGTACCCCATGCTAAAATTACTAAATAAATAGTCTGGTATTATTGTTGCAGAAAGAAAAAAACCGGAATTCCACTAAAAATAAGCTTGTCTCAGATAAATAGTTTGACATTTTCCCTTTAAATGCGAATTTTACTTGGAAAAAATAATAGGTGTGATTTGTAATTTAGTTAAAATTTGATTTTTTGTCAAAAAATTAGAAAAAAAGGAAGAAAGTAAGTGAAATAATATTAATTAAAAATAAATTAAACATTTTATAAGACAGATGTAATTAATTTTTAAGATGGGTCGTGGGCGTCATTGCAGTAATGAAGAAAGGATCCTCGTTCTTAAACTTTGCGAGCAAGGTAAAACCTACAAATTCATTGCAGATGCTTTAAATCGGTCTGAAAATTTTGTAAAAAGAAAAAAATAACGTTGAAACACAAGGTAGACATAGAAAAACTTCATTAACTACAGAAAAACGCATAGTCACACTATCCAAACGGGACCCTTTTAAGTCATCTAAGGCGATTGCTAGAGAAATTGAAAATACAGTGTCATCCCTAACTGTGCGAAGACGATTACAGAAGGCAGGCCTACAAGGTAGGATAGCTAGCAAAGTCCCTCTGCTTAGAACAAACAATTTAAAGAAGAGGAAAAATTTTGCCATGGCTCATAAAGATTGGTGTCCACATCAAAAGCTGATCTTTTTTTGAATTCACTTTATTTTAAACATAATTTACTGTTATTTTCCCTTTCTTTTAACTTTAACGTAAAATAAATTAATTTAATAAAAATAATTGACTAAACTATGACGTATAAATAAAACCGAAAGTAAACGGATATTGTTTGCTATGTAGTTCACACCTATTTTTTTGGCCATATGTGTATATGTAATAAAATAACTGCACTTTGTTTACTGACCTCTTATGAATATAATTCCGTTACATTTCAAAAATTTGAAGCGTCACTATAATTAATTGCAAGTATAGATTTGGTTGTGATGTTAGATCATGGTGAATCTATTTTATTGAACAGCACTGCATATTCAATTACAATGAAAACATGGGGGTTACTTACTTCTTTTTGTACGTGTCTAATCGATTGCTTTTAAAAGAACTGAAACTTGATTGTTGGTTTTTTTTTTGTTTTTATGTTATAATAAAACCACAAATTTTCTTTTTTTTATTATTTTGAATCCAACAAATTGAACGTTACATAAAATTCCTATAATTAATAATTATATAATTTTTTTTGTTTTACTTTTCTTTTGCATTTTCATTTTGCATGTTGTTGTTGTTGTTTTTATTTTTCATTATTATTATGTTTTTCTTTTTAATCATTTATTATTTTGCATAATTTGAATACCATTAATGTACGAATATGTATGTATGTATGTACGTTGTATGTATGTATGGATTTTATGTAAATTTTGTATATAATTATGTATGATTCAATGTTTTTGCTTTATTTGTATGTAGGGAATATGAATGTGAACGATTTGTTAATAGCTTGTATGCATGTACATTTTTTTTGTATAATTATTATCAAAGTTAATGAACTTGTTTGCATGTATGTATGTATGTAAGTAGGTGTATATTTGTATATTATTATTATTTATGATTATGTGTATGTATGATAAGTGACATTATTTAGATTTGTAAAATTCGTATTATCAAATACATACATACACATACATATCATATGGTTATATGCTGTTGTAAGTGATTAATTTTTAATTTTTTTTCTTTAATTTATTTTATTTTATTTATTATTTCTATTTGAGATAATGTTAGTAAGAATAAAAAAAGAAAGAAAAACTTAAATAAGAATGGGCTAATATTGTAATGTAAACTAAATTGAAATTATTTAATATAAAATAGTGATAATATGTGTTTAATTGTTACTATTATTATATTGTCATACTACATAGAATAAATTTATTATAATTTTATGATTCGGCTACAACTCCTTTTTTTGCATTACTACTTATGTGTGTATAACTGTATGTGTATAACTGTATGTGTGTAAATGTTGTGTTCATATGAATAAGTAAGTGGTGGTGATATGGTGGATAATATACTTTTCAAGTATTTTTTAACGCATTATTATTTTTATTCCTTAGTTTATACAACTTTATTTCACGAAATTAGAATTCATAAGTAATAAGTGAAACCAAATAAATATAAACAAGAAAACATTTTCGAAATAAATTAACTCAGTCTCAAATTCTTAAACAAAATTTTGCATTTTCATATTTTTTGTTTCATTCATTATATAAAATTAACATTAACAAAATTTTTTTAGCAAATACACAATAATTGTTGTCTACTTAAAATTAATATTTATATATTCATTATTTATATGTATATATATTTTTTAACGAAATAAAATCTATATTATATAAGAAATATAATAATATATGTATAATATAATAAATGTATGTAATTATGAATATTTATGAGAAAGGGTGTTTGTAAAAATTCTCCAAAAATTGTCTCAAATACAAATATTGCTTTTAGTTATTAAATAGTATTATTAATGATAATAAATATATTTATGTATTTATTTATATAAATAAACAAACAAGTGTGTTTGTAGGTAATATTTCTTATACTTTGATCAAACCATCACGTATTATATATGTATATATATATATATTTTATTTGGCACAATTTTACTACATAAATGAATATAAAAATGCAGTAAATATATATTTTATATTACTGCAACAAATAATTCGTAATAAAAAAAACATAAAATAATAAGAAATAAATGTATCCATAAAATTATGTATGTATGTATGTATTTATGTGTGACAGTGTTTTTGAATAATAAAAAAATAAGACAAATTTTATTTGATGAGTTACATAAAACCAGTCTCTTAAAAGAATAACAAAAGACAATATTACTTTTTAAATATTGTATTATTATTTTGCCTTATTCATTATTACTGGATATTATTGTAAATATTTTTAACTAATTTATGTTATATAAACGTAACTAATAAATATGTGTTTTTAATATTTATTTTTCTTTTATTTTAAGCTCATTGCAGATACATTATTTTGTTATTTTTTTTATTATTATTATTATATTCTATATTTAAATATAAACTAATCAAAATTCTAAATAATTTTTATATTTATTTGAAATGTAGAAATTGTTTTAAATTCTTATTGTTTTTTAATATTTCATTATATTCACTTTTTATTATGTTTGTATGTTTACAATTTAAGTACTAATAATCAATTCTCAATAAAAAAAATTCGAATTGCCAATGTGTTGTTCCCATAAGTTTGTTATTTGTGTATATGTGTATGTGATCAAAAGAAATGAAATCAATTTATAGGTCTATGTTCCGTTTCTATAAAATTTCACTTTCTAATATTAGTTCGTGAGTATTTAAAGTGCGTTTTTATCCATGCAATTCAAAGTATATGAATACTGATATCACCCCTATTCTGCATTTCGATTCAAATTGGATATTTCTTTATTTGGCAATTTTGGTTATCTGCGTTTTGATTCCGCTCAATATTTTTCGATTTATTCTGCTTTACGATCGTAGATACGATTGTCTATTTTGTTTTTTAGTTAAAAAAGTAATAAATTTACAAAAACTTCAGCATAAAAAAGAATAAAAGAATAAACATGAATAAAAATAAATGATTTGAATATTGTACTATACATACGAGTATATACATATACATACGCATTAAGTATATTTTATTCGTTTAAATTTTACTTTGTACTTTGAAGTGAATATCTCATTTATTTATTGCAACTCAAAAAAGCTTTGTCTCGAAAAAAAGTGATAATAATTCCAAAACTGGAGATAGAGCCAATCAATCAGTATGTTTTACTCCAATTCGTTCGGTTAAGCAGTAAAGAATTTGACAAGACTGATAAAAAGTGTTACTGGGATAAGCCGTAATTCCATTTTCGCTTCTCCAATTTCTAGCACGTTGTTTTCCAACTGTAAAGTGGCTGCTATCGACTCAATGTCGTCTTATACATATATAATAATTAAAATAAATATAAAATAAAATATAAACATGCCTTATAGATATACTGCGATACAAGATTCTTTTCACTGGGATAGTTTGGCCGCAAGTACCACATATGTATACATACATATGCTCTACTCTGACTCTTCTGTACTTACTGGAAATTTTTTAGAATTGTTAATTTATTAATAATGTTATAAAATCTTTATTCCTTTTTAATCTTAATTATTTTTTTTAATAAAATTATTTTAAAAATTAAATATTTTTTGTGTTCCTTTTTCATAAGTTCCACAGCAAAAAACGTAGTTTGGAACATACTAATCTCGTTTTGTTTTTCTTTCCAATCAATCGTAAGCTAGAATGCGGAGACATAATCGAAACGCAGAATAGGGGTGATTAATTTAAAGAGGTTCGGAGGACATCAAACTAAAATTATAAGTTTTTGTAAGTAATTTCTGTATTGTATTGCGATATAGGCGCAGTATTAAAAACTTCACATTAGATGGGGTCGTCTGTCCTACAGAGAAAGTAAAAAATTATATTAAAATAATGTCCATTTACGCACGAAATAATGAAAGTTTTTAACTTCATTCTCATTTTAACCTAACCTATCAATGAAGTTGTAAATTTAATTTAATTTTTAAATCCAACCTATTATTTCAGGTATGTGTATTCAAATCAAATGATCCTCAGTTTAAGCACAATTGTAGTTTCTATATTTAATACTAATACTCGTATAAAACTCTTGAATTGCTGAATGAGCAGCAGCGGATAAAATAATCGTTTTCTTTTTTGTTTCCAACTCAAAGAATGACAACTTATTATACAAAAATCGTCATACAATGCAATAACAATCACTACTGATTATTACCATAATCATTTTTAAGTCGTGAAGCATTAATTTTTGATCCTATAAATTGATTTTCATTAACATTTTTCTTTTTCTATTTAATTAGCTGTGATAAAAAACATGGTTTTGATTGAGTGCAAAAAATTGTTTTGTAAAAATAATCTACTATTTTCTACTTTACACATAGAATCTTTAAAACATTTATTTCTAAAATATAAAACGTACATTTCGAATTAATTATTCGAGAAAGATGTTGATTTGACACTAAATTATATTATATTGATTGAATGAATTTTTAAGTATTTTAATTTGGTTTGAAAAGTAAAATGAAAAAAAAAATTTACATGTTCTATATTTATTATTACGCTTTGTTTTTGGCACAGTAAAATATATAATTGTGATTTTTTTCATCATATCGTATATATAAATACAATAAAATTTGACAATTATTTGGAATTGATTTATTAATAAATTTAATTTTTAACATTATTGATAATTGTTTGTTTTTTAATACCTTATTTAATGAGAATTTTAATTCTGATATTTATATATATTTTAAATATATAATACAAGTTGATCCCGATTGTTCAGTTATTTTTATTTAATAAATTGTTTTTGTTTTAATTTCGTTTTATTATAAATGTATCAATATTTAAAAATGTGTTGTTTCAAATGAAAACCTTTGAAAGTTCTTATTTAAAACTTTTTCAATCATTTTTCTTTTATATTAAATTTTTTGGATTGTTTTTAATTGTAAGAATTTTATTTTCACATTTTCGCTAAACTCATCTAAATTATTACATTAATTTTCTTTGCTTCATTTTTTGTTTGTTTGTTTATTATACCATTAAACTTGAATACATAATTAATGTTATTTTAATACCAATTTTTAAAGAATATTGTCTTCTTAACCACTTTATTAAATTTGTTATTTATTATATTGGTTTTGTTTTTCTCTTTGTTTTTATTAATTATTTAATTCTCTTTTAATTTTTGTTGTAAATAAATATGTAGTTAAATTCTATATCTATCTTTGTTTATAACTATTTGTAATTGTATTTTATTTATTTATTTATTACTTATTTTTTTATTGTTAGAAACCGTGTAATCAAAAATGTTCTTCTTAATTTATTTGTTTGGTTATGATTTTTTTTTTAAGATTTTTTATTATTTAACTTTTATGATTTGTTGCCAACAAAGTTCAATAAAACATTTCACTCTGAAATTTGTGGTTTCTGCAAAACTTCATGTATAAATGTATGTATTATGCATGTACATATGTATATATTTTTTCAACTATTACAAAAAACAATTAATATGCGATATACGTATAATAAAATATAGACTTGAATATAAGAGTAATTACCGAAATTTATTAAGTTTTTGAATTTAAATAAATTTCTTAGAGTTGCTTCATTGAAATCTGTATTCGCATTGGAATTGTTTCTTTTTTTTTAATTTTTTTTTATTGTAAAATCTCAATAAACTCAAATAACTTTTAAAAGTACATATCTAAGTTTATCAGTATATGATTTTTCATATACATATGTATGTATGTATTTATGTATTTTCTACGTTAATGGATTTTTAAAATAAGAATATCTAAAATATCTTATTTATAACAAATCTTTACCAAATTGTATATTTTTAATGTATTTCTTATAAATGTATGCAGGGTGTTTAAGGCTTAAAAACATTTTAAAATCGAAAAAAATTAATAAATTCATTTTGATGAGAGAAAATCCCGCAACGCTCATATTTAAAGCGTATTTAGAAGGCACAAATACCTTATGAACAGAATCAATTGATTACTTGGCTTCTGTTTTAACAATATTTATATAGCATACTTAAGGGGATTGATACATTCGATTAACTGAACGTGGAGTTCGTTCAATAAAAAAATGTTTTTTTTTTACTGTAAATGAATTTTATTGAATCAATAAAAAATAAGCACAACGAAAAAATACAAGAAGAAGACAATCATGGGAATATAAAAATTAACAACGTTCTTGATATCCATTCTATTTTTATATTTTCTTCTTTAATGAATCTAATTAAGGAAATGAGAGGAAAATGTTCTTACTTTCATATATATTTTGTAATAAATTCATAACAAACAAAGAATAAATGAATTGTCAATTAGTACATGTAAATATACACTGTCGGACAAAATAACGTGCGGTTTGAAATATTTTTTGTTTTTTGATTAAAGCATATGTTTATTGCTTTCAAATGTTTATAAATTATAGTTTCATTTTTAATTCGGTTAATATTTTATCTAAAAAGTATCTTAACATTGAATTCTTTATTTATATTTTCTATTTATAATAGAAACTATATGGCACATAAGGAATTTCAAGTGACAAAATAAAGTAACACTTCACTAGAAAATATTATAAATAATTAAATAACTTCAAAATTTAGTACGAAGTTGCTCCTCCTTTGTTATTTATGACTTCTCTTAATATGTTGAAAAATTTGAATGGCTTGCTCAAAGCCCAGATTTAAATCTCATAAAGCACTTTTGGGCTATCTCAGATGACAAAAACACGATGGAGTCCATAAAAAATATTCAAACTTTTTGGGAAAAACTGCAAAGTGAATGGAGGGCAATTCCTACAAGTACTTTGAAGAACCTTGCGCTAAGTATGCCGAAAATATTAAGAGAAGTCATAAATAACAAAGGAGGAGCAACTTCGCACTAAATTTTGAAGTTATTTAATTATTTATAATATTTTCTAGTGAAGTGTTACTTTATTTTGTCACTTGAAATTGCTTATGTACCATATAGTTTCTATTATAAATAGAAAATATAAATAAAGAATTCAATGTTAAGATAGTTTTTAGATAAAATATTAACCGAATTAAAAATGAAACTATAATTTATAAACATTTGAAAGCAATAAACATATGCTTTAATCAAAAAACAAAAAAATTTTTCAAACCGCACTTTATTTTGTCCGACAGTGTACTTATAATATGTAAACCTTATATGTGTCAAAGATTTTACTATTCAAGTCATTCCAGATGGTTTAAAATAAATAAAATATAAAATAAAAGAAAATAAAAATAATAATAATACATTCATTTTGCATTTGATGGTGTAATAATTTATACTTTTGTGTGTTTTTAAGTGCAACTACATATGTATATTCCATTGTGAATGGCATTATTTTAAAAAGACCAATACTTTTTCATGTTCTACTTTTTTTTTATGAATCTTGACTATTGCGGAATACTTCTTTTTGCAAATAAAATAAAAAATTCTTTACAAAAACATGTCCAACATTATTATTTTTTTTTTTTAGTAGTAAAAAGGGATAATTGGAAAAAAGTGTGTGATCTTCGGAATGAGGAAGACAAATGTTTGTAAAGACAAAAATTCTGCCATTGGAGAAAATTATCTGCGAATTTTTAAAACAGTTTAAGACAGCAAACGACAGAGAGAGAGAGAGAGTGAGAGTTCATGACAATTATTTGTTGGATCGTTATTTGTTCATTAGAGCCAGAGTGTTTGATGGTTTGGAATTTAATTGGAATTGAAATGAACGCATTGAAAATTTATTAAATTGTTATCGTTTCTTTAAGATATTGAATTGAAAATTTTGTTTGAAAAGTAACTCCGTAATTAAGGCACCATTTACAATTGCTTTTTTTACACGTATATTTCCATTTGCAATGTACAAGTTTGTTAAGTTAATTTCTGTTTAATTTTCATCTGTATCATTTTTCTTTTTGCTTGTATTTGTATGATTTTTGAAGCTTAATACTAAAGGATTTCTTAAGACAATACATACTTTTAGTTTTAAATTGCATTTTACATAAATATGTATGTATATTTTAATTTGAACTTTAATAAAAAACTGTTGCTAAAAAAATATTACAATATTATCCCTTTTTTCTACAATTTTTATTTTACTTTTAGTTTTTATTTGATATTTTTTTACACGTGCACTGTTGGCCTAATTCGTGATCTCCAATATACTTTTTCTAATTAGCAATAGTATTCCATAAATTATTATTTTTATAAATTGTTCAATAACAAAGAAAAAAAAATTATGTATATATAGTATATGTTAATACTTATATAAATGAATACAATGAGTGAAAATTGTATTCTTGGCCATTAAAAAAAATGATTTCATATGAGATTTGTTTTTTGTTGTCCTTAAGAATAATGTTCTGAAATTCATTAGTTTATGGGTTTATTTTTAAATTTATATTATTTCATTTTCACTGTTTATGCAATAAATATTCATACATTCTTAAATAAATATCTATTCTTATTCTAAAAAAAAAATTAAAATTTAGCTAAATATTTTAAATACATAACATGTCATTTATAATTATTTTTCTTAATTATTTCTATGTTTTTGTTTTGTTCAAAATGATTGTTTTGAATTTTCTATCAAAAGCGAAATATTTGCTTAAAAATCATCACTAAATACTTTCGCCTTTGATTTATTTTGTCTTCATTTATTTATTTTTTATCAGATAGAGATTTAACTATAACTAATAAATATTTCTTTTCTTTCATAAAATTTTATTTATTTTTTATTTTCTTTAATATATACTTTTGCTTATTTTGTTTTTAAATATTTGATCCTTCACATTGCTAGTTTATTTTAATAAAAAGAATTTTTCTTATATGCCACAACACTCATACGAATGCGTGATCAATAAAACAATAATAATTAATAAAATAAATTTTAATAAATATACATATATATATGTATATGTATATACTATATATTATATATATATATATAAATATTTTTTATTTAATATCATTATAATTTGTGTTTTTTTCCTCTTTTTTCACTTACATTTATAAGATGGATGCACGAAGGCGCCAGGGTAGAGAAGTTTTTAAGTTTTTTTATTGTTATTTTTCATTTTGTATTTGTTCATTATTTTTAATACCTGTATTCTTGTTTTTTGTTTTATTAAATATGTATTCATAAGTTTTTTTTTATTTTATTTAAATTGTTAAAATTATATTTTTTTAAATATAAAAAAAAATTAGAAAAATAATTTAATCGAATTGAAATTTTTGACTGATCATTTACAAACATACGTTTGAATAATATGAACAATAATGCCAATATAAAAATAAAATTACTGTTAGTCGAATTAATAATCATTCTTAACAAAAGTATGAATACCAGGAGAGAAGGTCAAGAAAAACCCTTGTAAATAGGCATTACCAATTTTCTCTCTTTTAAGTCATATGAAAAAAATAACCTAAAAAATTTTGTTAAATAAAATTAATTCTAATTAAAGATCAGAATGATAACATCACATATGATCAAATCACATATGAACGTGTCGTATCTTAACAAATTTTGTAAATGTAATATACATAGATATCAAAGGAAAACATTTAATAAAGCACTTATAAGTATATTTGTTGTTGTTGTTGTTTTATTTTTACTTTTTCTGTAATTTAAACATTTATCAAATTTTAAAGTGTTTTTTTTATTTAAATTTTAAGTGTTTTTAATTATAAATGTAATTTAATGTGAATCAATTCCTTTTGTTAATTTATTTTTCTTAATTTTTGTTAATTTATACCAATATTCAACTGTTTTTTGTTTGTTAATTTCTACAATATGATCTACAATTATTTTGAGAAAAAGAAACAAAAAATATTATAAATGAATAATTGCATTATTTATTATTTAATAATGTGACGTTAAGTAATTTTAACAAATAAGTGCAGTTAAAGAAAAAAATTATAAATAACGTGTTTTTCTTTGCTGTATACAGTTATTAGAACAATTTACGAATTTTAAAAACATTTTGTGGTTATATTCGTGTATGCTAGTAAATTCTCAATTTGTCTTTATTGTGTGTGTGTTATTTTTATTATTAATGATAAATACATACGTATGTATATAATAATATTGGTTTGCATTTGTTGGTTTTTTTTTCTTAATTCTTTTGTTGTTTGGCATAGATATGTGTTTTTTGTTTTTGTTTTTTGCTGGTTCAATAAAATCATTTATTTATTATTTTTGTTTTTCATTTAATATGTTTAAGGATATGTGGTTGTTTTAAAATGTTCATATATATACGTTTATATTTCTTGTTATATGTATATACTCAGATTTGTTGGATTGCAAAAAATATATTAAATGTCTATATATAAATATGTGTCTTTATTTAGAAGAGCGAAATAAAAAAAAAAATAAAAATAAAAATTAAGAGACAGAAATAAAGAAAGGAAAAAAATGTAATTTTCTTGTTAAATAATTAAACGCCTTTTTATTTTAAACATTTCTTAAATTTTTTAATATAGAAATAAAAATTAAAATTTGAATAATTAATTATAAAATATATAATAAATAAAAAACTAAACAAATAAAACTAATCAGAAAAAAAACTCTAAAATCAAAAGTAAAACATTGTTTAACATTCTTAAAATTAAATTCTTTATGTGATGTTTTAAGTGTATTGATGTCTTAAATAAATATAAACACACAACTCACATAACCTTAAAAGGATTTGGCAAACATTTCAGAAAGCCATAATTCCGTTTCAGATAAACTTAGATTTCATATTTTCATTTTCAATTGAAATACATTAAACTTTTAGAATAAGAAGTTATGTGTGTGTGTGTGTGTGTATTGTTGTAAACATTTTCCTATAGAACTGACAAATGTTTCATAATATAATCAGTTTAATTTGATATTTTTGTATTTTGTATGTTGTAAATAATTTGTTATCATGTTATATTGTAGACATTTGTTTTGCTTTAGTTATGTGTAACTGATTTGATTAAACATCTTTCATTGTTAATTATTTTGTTATGTATGTATGTATGTATGGTAATAAGAAAGTCTTTTATCTTCGCATAAGCTCTTTGGGCTTTTGATTTTTTATATGTATGTATATGTATTTGTTATATTTATTATGTTTTATTTTTGTTTTTTATTCTTGATAAGGTCTTTTTAATTTTCTTTTTATTTTTTTCTTAAATATTTAATATGTATGTGAAACATTTATGTAGATATTGTTATGTGTAAATATGCATAACGTATTATAATATCAAATGATATGAAATCAAACTAAAACTAATCAATATATTCGGCTACATCTTGAACTTTTTAAAAAGTGTTTTAAAATATGATATAATGATAAAGTAAAGTATAAATAGAGTGTTCTCATAACAATTTTCAATATATAAATTTAGTTTTAATTCAGACTTTGGTTTAACAATTTAGTTTTGGTTTAATTATAAAATTTTGCTAGAAAAAAATAAACATAATTTTTTTTTATAAAATTTTGTTACTAAACTTGCCTACAAAATTACAACAATTAAAAATTAAGAATAAAAAAAAACAATTTATTGATACATACTTATACTAGAAAACACTCTTTCTGATAATGAAAAAAAAAGATAAACAACTTAAAACATGTGTATGCATGAATCTAATGTGAGAAATACATAATTATATTATGCAGTTAGGGGTTCAGAAGAAAATTAGTCATAAGTATATAATAAAAAAATATATATATTAAATTGAAATTAATACTTAAAGACGACTATATTTTGTCCATTCACACCGTCGATAAACAAAAAATATATTAAGGCGTTTGTTTGTTCCTTTATAGTATTTCAAATTTGAAATAAAAAATAGTTTATTATATACTATGTATTTCTTTTAAATTCATTTTCAATAGAGTTTTATTGATTTTCGTTTAATTTCATCATTCAAACAAAACGAATTAATCCACACATCTCAATTTGTTGTATAACTTTTTTTCTATTTAACTGTTTCTTTATATTTAATTTATGTGATTTAAAATTTGTGTCAAAGTAAACTATTTTTACAGTTTCTTTCTGTATTGGTTTTAATTTTTGTTTAATTTTTTTCTTTGTTTTTTTTTTTTTTTTTTGTCATTAAAACTCTAAAACATTTATTGCATTTTTATTAAATTTAAGCTGATATATTCTTTTTGTTTTGTTTTGTTTTTTTTTTGTTTGACTACACTTACAAATTAATTGCTGTTTTCTCTTACGGGTTCGGCCCGAGTTTACATGTTTTGCATTTAAAAAAGGCAAACACATTTGCATTCTCGGTGCCAAGAAAAATGGTTATTGTTTTTGTAAATAATGATCCATTAAAAATTGTATTAATATATAAGAAAAAAATTAAATATAAATTAAAAAAAAAAAATATAATTAATATTTCTATAAATGATCCGTTTAAATGTTTATGTTATTTTTGTTTGTATGTTTTTGTTTTTGTTTTTTTGTTTCATTTGTTTTTGGTGATAAACTTTAACTTGTCTTATACCATTAAAATTTAAAAATTAATTTAATATTGCTTTTACAGTTCCATTTATTATTATTACTGTGTTTTCCTTGCTAATGCATCTGTAAATTTGCCTGCATTCCATAATTTGTTTTTCTTGCAAATAATATTTGTGTATGTTGGTTAGCTGTACTTTTGTTTTTTAATGGATAGGCGTCTTAACAATTGTATTGGGAGCAATATAATGATAACCGGGAATTGGCAGTCCAGCTGTCTCCATAGATATTCTGAAAATAAGAGAATTAATCGTATCAAATTATTCGTAATACATTTGATTTCATATTAACGTTCGTATTTAGCGAAAACGTTAAAATGTTTATAATATTTTTATTAGAAAATATATATGAAATAATTTACAAATTAAGATTACATACGGATAAATCAGTTAAGGAGTCGCGGCAACAATAGACTTGATTAATTGAAACTTTTATAATTAATAGACAAATTTCCAAATTGAGCCTACGGAATTTTTTAAAATTGTTTTAATTTAGTTCTTTCAAAATTATGCACTTAACATGTGATAAATACTCTACCAAAAATTAGACGCTTTTAAAAAAGTAGAGGTTTTAAACAACTAACTAGTGACAATATGAAAACAATTTCTGTCTTGCTTATTTGCAGGAGATGAAAAACTAGGTATATTACATTGATTTATAATTGAAAGAAAGAAAGCAATTTATTCACATAAAACAAAATTAGAAGAATTACAAATAAAAAATAATTTCAAAAATTCTTTCTTGGAATAAATTAAGTACAAAACTGCAGAGTTCATTATGATTTTAAGTCGACGGAAAAGATAGCCTATTCTACAATAATGATATGGAAAGGAGGATTAGCTAATGGCTGTAATATAATTCAGTGTCCATCAAGCCAAAATACGAGTATTCGACATAACGAAAGGAACAACATTTTTCTTTTAGCATGATTTTCGATTTTGTGAAACTAGGACGATTCAGTACCCTATACAAAAAAATAATCCATCTACGAAGCGCCCTGAGCTACCTACAAGAGACCTCAATCCTGGATTGAATTCATGGTTGGGATTTTCTGTCACATCCTAGATGATTGAAAAGCATTCACATTCATTGCTTTGTCAATCAAACTATGGAAGAGAAGGTAGAGAATGAAAACGTCTTCATCCTGTATGGTTTAATAACAGGGAATGTGGGTGATGTCGTCGTGAATTCATAAAAAAGCAAACTATATAATTTATATTATAAATTTGTCATAACGTCACAAATAATTTTGTGAGCATATTGTTAGATAGATATGTATGTATGTGTTTTTAGTTTTTGAATTCGCACTGTAACAAATGTGACATCTAGCTTTTCCTTCGATTTTCGGTGGAACACTCTTTGATCTTTTTGGAGGAATAAATGATTGTGACTCGCTTTCCCGATATTCAGTGTAGAGCCAAGAGGTGGACTGCACAATTCAGCGACTAGGCATTTCCGTTAGTGAATTATTACATATAGCAAGAAAGATTCAGTTCTTGGCATGTTTTTATGCATTGTTTAGAATACGTTGAGTTTTTATATATGTGTGTAAAATAACACGCAAGGTTAACAAATGTGACTTTGTAAATATCTCATTCTTAAAATATATTTTTGAATACATTAATGCATTTTTTGTTCTCAAATCAAGTATAAAGAAAAGTGAAGAACTTTTTGTAAGTAAAAATTATTTTGTGTGAGATTTTTCATACAAGGACGAGATGAAGGTTAAGAATGAATCAGGTTTATGCTCAAGAATAGTTTATACTATGGTCTCAATAGGCAATTGAGTAGCAGCGACCTCTCTCGTGAGGCAAAACTAACACTTTACAAGACACTCATCCTACCCGTACTCCTTTTTGGCGCAGAGGCATGGACCCTATTAAGTACAGATACAGCGGCCTTGAGTGTTCGAGAGAAAAGTACTACGCAAGATCTTCGGTCCAGTGCGAGTTGGCGATGATTTCCGTATCCGATCCAACGGTGAGCTGTATGAGTTCCTTAACGACATTGACGTTGTACAGCGTATTAATATCCAGCGGCTGCGCTGGCTCGGCCATGTCGTTCGCATTGAGTAGGATGCTCCGGCGAGACGGGTATTTGAGGAAGTCGGCGAAGAGGACGACCTTGTATTCCTTGGAAGGACCAAATCGAGGAAGCCCTGCCATCGATTGGTGTGACCAACTGGCGTAGGCGCGCACGAAGCAGAGGCGCCTGGAAGGATGTGTTGCGGCTGGCCGAAACCTGTTAAACGGGTTGTTATGGCCAATTAAGTAAGTATATACATATAAACAGTTTTCTTTCCGGGTGAATTTGACTTCCTAACATTAATCATTGTTAGAGATACCTTCCTAAATCCTCCTGATCCATTGAACTGAACTACAATGCTGTATAATATATAAAAAATGTCTCATATATAAAAATCATACATGCTGCAACAAAAATATAAGCTGATGTCTATCATTCCATGGAATAAATGAATAGGCGTGACGTTTTACAATTTTAGACTGACACTCTTTGAATAAATATAAAATGATTTAAACAAAAGTCTGTTTCGTAAGGGTAAACGACATATTATATCAAACCAGTAGTACACACTGAAAATAATGTTACCGTTTTTAAACAAATTAATTAAAATTAAAGCAAAGTGATATTAAACTGAAAAATTGGATCACAAAAAACTATAAGTTTGCAATCGTCTGAATATCATCAAAATTATTTGCAAGCATACGATTTAAAAAATTTTTTTTCCAAGAGTTGTATTAGATTTATCTTTTTATTTGTATGTATATTACAAAAATATTAAGAAGATTTTTTTTAGGTTTAAACAAAAAGAATATTTTAACATTTTATTCAAGGAAACCAAGTTATGTTTTTTCTATATTGGCGATTAACAAGATTGGTACTGGAATAAAGGAAGAATGGGATATTGTGGGTTTGCTTCATTGTCTTTTTATTTCAACATTCAGAAAGAGAATACTCCATATATGTGTACAATATGAACCAAAAAATAAATACAAAAATCTGTTTAAACAAAAGTGTGACAAAATAAATAAAAATCAGGATATCTTTTGTGTTTGTTTTTATTATTTATTGTTTAAATGATATTCTGTTTTTTTTTTGTAAAAATAATATGTTATTAGGTTTATGTATTGTGATTACAATATTATTTTATTTTTTTTATTTTATTTTGTAATACAAATTTCTAAGGCTGTCTAGCGTTATTTTTTTAATCAGTTTTTTTAGTTTTTGTTTAAATATATGTATATCTAGTAGATTTAAAGTAATAAAAAATTATTATTATTAATTTTGTAAAAATTGTCATTTTATTTTTTTTTATTTACTGGTCGAATACTATTTGTTCATTATGAAAAAGTTTTTTTTTTAGTATTTTTAAACATATATTCATATATAATAGCATTAAGTATGTTTGTAGACTAACAATTTAAATTTAACGATAAAAGAAGAAAAAAACAAAATAAAAAAAATAACAAAAACCGAAATACAAACGTAATTGAATCGTTAAATAAATAATTTAAGATAATAAAAACGTGAAAAATTCTGAAAGACTTTTAGTCATACTATCGCAATTAATAAATTTAAAACTAAAAGACATATGTAATATAAACAAAGATATAGATTTTAAGTGAATTGCTTCGTTTATATTTGAATCATTATCATTAAAATTCTTCTATAACTGACTAATTTTATTCTGTTTTTTTTTTTTTGTTTTGTCATACAAAATTGTATTAAATGTCAATATTATAAATGATAAAGTATTATTGATTATTTTTAAATTTGTTATAATTGTTATATTAATTAATTATAAATAGATATATTGTAATTATGAGCGAATTGGTCCTTATTTAATTTTTAAATAATTGGAATTTCAACTTCTTTGAGAAGCTTGATTTAGATCAATAATTTTTTTCTTATTCATATTTTCTTATTTCTACAATATTTTTGTTTCAATACAATGTAAGAAAATCTTTAAATTGTTTTTATTTTTTATTTGTATTATCAATTGTTATAACAAACATTTTTGCCATTGCAAGTGCACTACCATATGTATGTATATATGGCTGTATGTATTAATGTAATAATGAATTTATGCATGAGTGTTCGATTATTGAATTTTATATAGTATATGAAATGGATATTGGTTATGATAATACAAAGTTTATGTAAAAACCTTTTTTTTTTCTTTCAAGTTTCTATAATTTTTATTTTAACACGCGTTTAATTTTTAATTTGAAATTGCATTCTAAATTATTATTTTATAATAAATAATCCTACATTTATACTTTGTATAAGAAATCTAATTACATATACATATTCATATAGTATATCGTGTGTGTTTCTTTATTTGTATGCATGTATTTTGGATATATAAATTACATGTCATGGCCTAATATAAATTGAAGTCATTTAGTTTTTCTGTGTTTTTCATAATTTTTGGCATTCTATTTATGTGTGAAATGTTTTCTTTTTTTCCCAAAAAAATTTATTGCTTGTATTCTTTTTTTGAAACAGGCAATAATGCTATAAAGCACTTAAATAATAATTCAAAAATATTTACTTAACCGTACAAATAATGAAATAATTTTATTCAAAGTTTCCAAGAATTGTGTTATTTTTTTCTTTAATAAATTTAAAACCGTTGATACTGATTAACAAAACAAAAATATAATTCGTAATTATAAAACGATGGTCAAGATTTTAAGTTTTTATTATTTTGCTAAGAACTAAGAACTTCTACAATATCTAACAAAACATTTTTTTTAATATCGCGTAATAATCCTCAATATTTTTTAAATATTTCTAAATAAAAACATCTGCTCTTTAATATTTCTACACGATTTAGTTCGTTTTTATTCTAACCAAACAATTTTTGGTAATATTCGGTAAGTCTTTGAAACTAAAGATTTATGAAATCACTAACGAATACGATAACTTCTGAAACGGATCTACAAAATTATATATTCATTACATCCTTTCAACAATTTAAAATAAAAATCACTAGTATGTGTATAGTTTTGGTAGTTTTCTATAATTTAAAATTTTTTATTTTATTTTATAATAAATTTACTGAATTGTAGCAATAAGGGAAATATGTCAACATGCAAGTTAAAGGGTCTACTGCTGGAGTTTGGAGACACAATTTTTCGTATAAGATAATTGTACTTGAAACGTATTAGCATCGCTAATAAATTTGATCAACACAAATGTCAGAATCTAATACTAGATTCAATGCTACATAAAAAAAATCAAATCTATTGAATCCACTGCAGAATTTTTATTTTTAAGTCATTTTTAAGATAGGAATTTTAATTAACATACAACGTATGAAATCGTTCAAAAGGCTGTTTGTCGAACCTAGAGAGAGAGAGAGAGATTTTAAAATTTAAAAACTGCCATAAAGAACAAGTGGCCCAGTTGGACAAGGTGTTGTTTAGAAAAAGTATTACATTCAACAAAATATCAAAACTAACCAGAGTAATATGAATTTCATAACATAGGATTAAAGATCCAACAAGAAAACAAAGATAATTTAATTCAATTTATTTGAGAGAGAAAAAAAAACAACTTAGTTTTGAAGTATGACAAGTTTCTATCAACGAATTTCAGTATATACTGAGTAATTAATAGAAAACGATTAAGTTGCACTCAGTACATAGATTAATGAAATATAAAATAAAATGTAAAGGACAAAAATCAATTCTGTAAATGTATTACGGTCGAATTTCGGTCAGCGAGTTTTTGCAATGTAAACTTAAATTATATAAAGCTTAGCTAAAATAATAATTTAACGAAATATATTAATGTCTTAAGTTATATTCGTGGGGCTGGTAATTAAACTTTTCATGTTACACTTTAAAGCTGTTGATCTAGAAGAATTTCTACAGAAATATGCTCATTTAATTTCAAATCGTTAACTTGACAATGAATGGTTTTATATAAACCAAAGAGTCATGCATTTTTTTATGTTATGCCGCGGTACCAGTGGTCAAATATTCTAAAGCAATGCATGAGTTTTTGCTTGTAATTTTGAAGCGTTTAGGAAAATATCATTAATTTCAAATTCGTACTCGTTTTGACATTCACCTAATTACTTGTCACTGTAGATTTATAATAAAAACAATATAATTTAAATTTCAAATTTGCTTATTATGGGCATTCTATTCAATAGAAATTTAACACAACGTCAATTGAAATTTAATACCAATTAGAAAAATAACACACTTTTAAAACGTTTAATGTAAAGAATAAAAAGACTAATAAATAAATGGCAAAATTATGAATAATAATAAAATAAAAATAATAAATGAGAAAATAAATTTTCCGAATTTCTAAAGAGGTTGTGATTTGCTTTTAACTTACACAAGTTAACGACGTAAACAATGCGTTGCATTGTGCGAGTCTTGCGTTGAATGAGATTAAACTATATTCTAAAAAGTTTAATTATTATTTAACCTTCTATCGTTCATTCTTTATTACGAGTTCCTTCTTCGAACTATTCATTTCAGTCATTACATGTCATGTTTTTTATAAGATTTCATAAATTCTAGATTCATTAAAATTTATAATTTTGGATTATTAAAATTTGGTTTAATTTAGACTTAAAGTGTAGTGTTTTATAGAAAAATAAAAAAATATTTTATAAATAAAAGTGATATAACAAATAAAAAGAGAGGAGAAAGGAAGGACTTTTGTCATTTTGGTTAAAAAGATGTGAAGATGCATTAAATTAGATTCTATACAAAAAAATATGTATGTATATAGAATAACATTTAAGTCGACAAAGACTTACTCCTAAAAAAATGTATTCCTACAATCTACATTTACGACGAATTAATAATTAAAATTTTTTTTATTTTTTGTCAAAATCTAAAGCTTCTAAAAATTTGGTTGCATTTTGCATGGTTATTTGTTTTTTATTTTTATTTTATAAATAAGAAACCCAATATTTTATTGTAATACTCAGCTAATTGTAGTCTTTTTAATTTATGCTTCAATAAGGATTAAATTTGTTACGTGTCTTTTCAGGTTCGGTATTTCCATCTGAATTATGATTACGAAAGCGCGATGAAGCGAAACTTTTGGTACGATGAACCCCAGTTGTTTGCACTGGTGGTCCACCAAGAGTTGCCAGGCCACCTAATAAATCGGACAGACTACCTAAGGCGGTAAGACTTGTAAGAGCATTTAGGGCACCAGGTTTAGCTAACAATTGAGCCAATGGTAATGCCGATGCTAATGAGCTAGCAGCGGCTGCTAAAGGGTTTGTCAATGGTGTTGGTGTGGTGACTGCAGTTGATGGCGATGTTGTTGATGATGTGTTGTTTGAATTTAAAACACTAGTTGTTGTATTGTTTTGGGTTGATGATGTTGTTGTGTTAGTGTTATTGCTATTTGTAACGTTGTTACTTAATGTGGATGTAGGTGTTGTTGTGTTCATACAATTTGTGTTTGCTGTATTATTTGTATTGCTGTTGTTGCCACTATTGATTTGACCTCCGTTTGTGGCGCCTGCTGTGCCATTAACAGTTGTTGTAGATGTTGCATTACTGGCCTCTTGGAGATTTGCCTTCTGCAATTCGACGCTGTAAAAAGGGATAAATAGAGAGAGAGAAAAGGAAAATAGGATATTGTTTTTCTTTTTTTTTTTTTGCTTTAATGGTGAAGATAAGGTTTAACTTGTAGTGATGGTTAATTTTTAAATAAGTATATATCACTGACAATGATGATTTTGTGGAATTGAGTTGAGGTTTTCATTTAATACGTTTTCAATTACATCAAATTACTTTGATTTTTTGTTTGTTTTTCAAAAAGGTTAAGGAGGGATTTTCGGTGGATATTCAGGGATTTAGATAAATTAAATTATTGCAAAAGCGTTCTTTTTGCAATTAAAAAAATAACCTTTCTTTACACGAATTTATTTGAATGCAAATAAAAGCAATAATAACCTGAATTTTGTATGTGTTTAAAAATTGAATACATATGTATGTAAATCGTGTTGAAAAACCTAATTGGTATACACAAAATTGCAATATTTACTTAAATTGTTATTCATATATGTATTTATATTATAAGTTTATTTATTAACTCGTGCTATAAAGATCTTATTTAAAAAGAAGAAATTTTTTTGATTTACGTATGGAACCTTGGAGTAAAACTCTGACAAAAACTTGTCTATTTTTAATTAACTTTAATTTGTTTAGCTGGGAAAATTCCTCTTAAAGCGCTGCAATAAAACGTTGCAATATTGACGAAGTGAACGAAGAAAAAGTGTAACGAATGATGACAAAATGAGGTGTCTTTGATAGGAATTAAAACGTTAGAATGCAGAAAATTTGCAGCTGAAACTAGGATATATTTGCAGATAATTCTGTTGCTGACTTCGATAAGATCGCCAAATAGGCAAATTCCATTCAGTGGCAAGTTGAATATAATAGAATGTTCTAAGCAGACGGGGAAAAGCGAGCTTCTGGAAAAAGATTTATTCAAAGAGAGTGGTGTAAAACAGATTGTTTCCGCATATAATAAGAAATAAGGGATGCATAAAATGACTCAGATAAATTCTAGAGCCTCCAAGAACATTTCTTACAAGATATTTACTAGACTTCGATACTACATCAGTGTTATACGGTGTTCAGATATGCACTTTTATTGCGTAAATCGCAATAAACGCCATTATTGAGCTCATCATTTTATATGAAGTTTCAATTTGTTATTGCGCAATAAATACGCAAATTGTTATAATATTGAGTAAAACTTAAAATGCAGCAATGTCATAAGTATGTTTAGTGAGCATATTGCAATTAACCGAACACTTTTTGGTGAAATTTGACAACTCAAATGTCAACAATGACAAACTAAAAAAAAAAACAAAACAAAAAAGCAACAACACAAAAAACAAAATAAAAACAATGTTCTTGAAACAACCAGCTGTTTTGTTTACCAGCTGTCAAATGAATATTGAATAAGCAGCTGAACTGCGTATATTATTATGCCTGAACACATAAAATATTGTACTCAATAAACCGAATATTGACTAAATAAAAGTGCATATCTGAACATAGTATTAATTTATTCATTGTGGGCCTGTACGAAATTTCATTGGGTGAAAAATTATTCTGTGAAAAGTATTTGTTACTATTTTATTGTAATATTATTGTTACCACATGATAATATTCAGACTGGAAGGCTGCATTATTCAAAATTATAGCTCAATCATACAAAGGTTATATGAAAGTGGTGCCATACATGTGGATTAAAACGAACAGGAATATTCAGAACTAATAATTTGACTTCAGAAAAAATTGCAGCACTGAAACTCGCAGATTGATGCAGATCCTTCCATGAACGTTTCTCATGTATTGGATAGGGTGTAGAGCATGATAGGAAAAAAAACAAAGTTTTCGTATGAGTTCTGAGAAACTGTTGGAAAGTTATATTATTGTCTGTAAGTTTGTAACTACATACAGCACTATGTGCGTGCTTTCCAGCAGCGATTGGTACTGAGGTGTTACTGAATATTCACTCTTGCACCTATTCTGGAGACAATGCCTTTTTACGGCGCGTCAAAACCCAAACATACCAACAGGCATGCATTTTCTGAATAGAGCAGTGATAAGTAAATGTGAGTGAATAAAGGGAAACATGTTCCACTAAAATTCTCTTTACTTAGGATACATAAACAACCAGAGAACTGAATTTGTTTCTGTGTTGGATTGGGCATGAATTACCTTTTTGGTAAATATAAGATTTCTTTCATATGTTGTAGTTCAATATTTAATTATAGATTCAATAAATAAAGATGAAAAACAAAAAAAAAATTGAAGCGAATGTCCGAGCTGACTTAGTTATTGTTCGACACTTATATCTTCAATTGTAAACTTCTTATTTTCGAGGGCATCCCATATCCACAAATCCTATCCTTAAACTAAGCTGCTGTAAAGTTCTTAAAAAGGAGATACAACTGTTACAGTATAGTTTTTAGAATAATTTTGAGTTGATATTTGGTACACTTTTACATGCATTTACGGTGCATTTTTGCAAATTTTGCACTACTTGTTGTGAACTACTCCTTCTTTTACTATAACCATGTTATTATTATATACTGTTTATACAATTATATACATACATATATGTATGTATGCATATATTGTTGAAAATTAAATACAGTGAAATCTCTCCTTACGGACACTTCCTATAAGTTGACACTCCCCGATAACGAACGAACTTCTTGGCCAGTGTCGTTCATGACAATTTTGGTACAAAATCACCTCCGTCAGACAGACTGTCTCTTCGCCGCGAACTTTTTTGTAAAACATCTAATCATTTTTTCTTAAATAGCTCCCGTATCCGGATAAAAAATAGAATATGAATCAAATTGAAGTCGCCGTAGCCTAGTAGTGTGTTGGCTTATTAGACATAAGGCCACGGTTCAAAGCCCAGGTCAGACATCAAAACGAAAGTACAGGTGTCCCTCGTATAACGCGGTGGTTATGTTGCAGGAAAATGCCGTGTTATGTAATTCGCGTTATAGAAAACTGAGCTTTTATATAAATTTGAGGGTTACGTTCCAATAAGCTTTTTCCAAAATAAAATAGGTACTAAATTAAAGATGTATGTACGTTTACAACTCGAAAACAAAATACATGCTTTATTTAAAAAAATTAAAAAACAATGAAAAAAAAACAATCGGAAAACATAAATATTATTCATTAAATAATTTAATTTTTGTGCTTTCACTGGTCTGTGTCACTTACTTCGAACATCATATTACATCGAAATAGTGAGCGCTTTGGGCGTATAACACGAGAGTTCTAACTGTAATGATATTTTTTAATTCATCTTTTATGTTTTGAAAGTAAAAACGGGTAATACCCAAAATTGTAATTCTCAGGAATGCATGACAAACTGTGTAAGACAAAAATAAAAAGCATTGCCCTTCTCAATTTCGCGTTATAGAAGTTGAAAATTCGCGTTGTAATGAAACTGTTTTTTTTAAATCCGGTTTTTTCGAAAACGCCTTGTAGAAGTTCCGCGTTATAAGAGGGAGACCTGTATAGAAAAATATTTCTTTGGTGACTTCCTCTCAGCAGATTTCTGGCAAAAACTCTGAGAGTAAATAAAATTGCCATGAAAAGTTTCTCAAAAAATCTGTCGTTCGGAGTCGACTTTAAACTGTAGGTCCCACCACTCATGTATAAAAATTAACGCGCACAACATAAGTGGTGTGAGAAGCTAGGCCGTAATCCTGACTGAAGGGTTGTAATGACCAATTATGTATGTATATATTGAGTAGTAAGCAGATTTTCTTTTTAATTTAAGAATGGCTATCCTTCATTTTTTTTTTCTTTTTTAATGACTGCTTTAGGTGTATTTATTTTTTTAATGTGTGTAAGTACGTATGCATGTGTACATCATCAATATTATCGTATAGTAGTTAGGAAATTTCCACTTTCTCTTGCCACCACATCAAACATGGCGTTCAATGTTTAACGGCGTTGCATATTTTTTAAAGCTCTTAGCACATCACCTGTGGCATCACAACGGGCCGCTATGCGTGAGGTCAAGTGAGCTTTTTGGTAAATTAAAGCTACCACGCTAACCTAGCCTAGCACATTGTCGAGAAGGTGCTAATACAGCATAATTTTATTTATTTATTTATTAATTACAATACAATTACAAATTATATTTTAATTATATACGAGCTGAGAAACTTTGACCATGATCCCGGTGTAGTGTCACAGACCAGAGTCTCTGGTGGGAATCGAACCCACGACCCTCACGCTAATAGTCTAGCACACTTCCCACTAGACTACCAGGGTACCCAATTTTATTATATATGTACATAATCAAAATGTACATAATAAAAGTGAATTGAAACATATTAAAAGTCCATCAGTAGTTGTTATGTCAAATATTAAAGAGTTTAATAGTAACTGCTGAACTAATTAAAAGTACCAACCCTTTAAGTGGACACCTCCCTATAGCGGATAAAACTAGCTCGATTGTTGTTACCCGCCTTTGGGAGATTTCACTGCATATACATACATACAGTTTTAAAAATAAAATATATGTCATTAAAAATAAGTCTTTATAAGAATTGAAGTCTTATAAGACTTAATTAAACACGAAATAAAAATTGGAATTAAAAATACTAATATTAATTTATATATATTGTTCTCATAATTTAGTGATAAAACTGTATACGTATTTGAAAATTATTTGCATTCAAATAAACGGAAAAAAAGGATTATCTGTCTTGAAAATTAAATATATATTTTTTAATAAAAAAAAAAAATAGGAATTATTAAGGTTGTCAACGCCGATCTATCTCCAATTACCGTTAATTTCAAATTAAGTGATGGTTGTTGGCGGTGTTGGCTGATTGATTGGTAGGTGATTGATTGGCTGATTTGTAATCGTCGATATTTTAAATTTATCCCTTCTTTTCTTTCCATATCATTTTCGATTGATTGAGTGATTACAATTAAGTAGGTTTACAGTAACACTTAAAACTATCCAAAATAGGTAGAAAATTGTAACATAAATTTAAATAGTAAATACAATTGTTTAGATTTAACGTACGTATATATTTTAATTATATATCAAATAATCGCTTAATTAATATCGTTTTAATATTTCAATGAAGCTTTCGATAATTGTATTTAAAACATTTTTAAATTCAAATAAATGAATTGTATAAAAAAACAATGACGACGTTCTTGTTGGGATTACAAGGGAAAAAAGTTTGGATATGGATTATTTATTATATTCCTTTTGGGATATACAATAACGTTAAGCAGGGTAGATTGTATTTAAAATAATCTTAAGATTCATCAATAAAAATAATTTCAGTTATATATTAAAAGTTAGGTATTTTGTATACAAAATAAGAGAAAAGATAATATGAACGCTTACATATACAATAAGTAATATTTTGTTAAACTATTTAAAGAAAGAACAAAAAAAAGATCCTCCTCTCCTTTTATAATGATTTATTAAATGTCACTATAATTCATAACAAATAAGACTATATTTGTTTCAGTTCAAATCAATTCGACAAAATTTTACAACTACGATTATATTTATTAATAAACAAGTGGAATTAGTTACAAAAATAAATAAAAATACACAATCATTTAAAAAAAAAGAACTCATACACACACATATACCCAGAAATGTTGTTACATCGAAATCAACAATACTGTAAGAAACTGAAAGTGGTGTAAAAACAACAAATCTTAAACTACACAACTTACCTCATGTTGATTAAGTATTGTGCCAGGGCTACAGAATCTGGATTGCCGCTAATGGTGATAGTGCGATCAGTGTTGCCACCTTCACGTTCCTCACAATTTGAAATGCGTATCATTGCACCAGAGATCTGACGTATTTCGGCAATTTTAGTTCCACCCTTACCAATAATGCATCCGATCAAATCATTCGAAACGGTCATTTCGTGCTGTTGCTGTTGAGCACGATTTGTATTGGCTGTTCGCAACTGTGAACCAGCTAAAGCAGCCAATGCTGTTTTTATAAATAAAATAAAAAAATTTAAGACATAAACAGTTTATTTTGTCTTTTAAATGTTTTGTCTTTTAAATGTTGCTTACCTGTCGGATTAAGACCCCCAGTATTAGCAGGAGCCATTCCAGCTAATCCCAATGCAGCCAAACTAGCCAAAGGATTTTTAGCCACCTGTGCAGACGAAATACATAAAAGAAATATTATTTAAAACTTTTATTTTCACAAATTACATTATGAACAAATCGAAAGAAAGAAGAAACAAAAAAAAACAAAACAAAACAAACTTAAAAAATAAATAAATTGATAACACATAATTACAACGAACAAACGGATACAGCATGTACAATCATATATTATATAGAAAACGAATAGGCCAAGTGATTACACTCTGTTTACAAAAAACTAAAATGTTTTAAGCTTTCCATTTAGTACAAAATTTATTATTAATTTTACAATGCATTTCCAATGAATCACTTTGTCCTACCCATCTACTGAACGATTCAATAATAAGTCAAATAAAAAAAAATAAATATTATGTATATATAGTATGTATATAAAAAAACAAATAATTAAAATTAAATTTAAATTTAAATGTGTAAAAATAATCTTTATTGTGTGAATGAATTGTATTTATTTAAATAAGCTTGTTTTCGAAAATGTGGAGTTTTAATGGGAAATGTATATATATTAAGGTTTTTAAAATATTTAAATATTAATGGAAAGGAATTATGGTTTTCATAAGATGAAATTAGGCTGTATAGTCTGTACAGGAAAGATGAAAGCGTAGCTGAAAACAAGTTGGAAATGAAAAGATACTTTGAAGACATTCATAAGGATTTTTGGACACCGATTACCTACAGTATTTTTCAAAAATACATAATATTTTTCTCTTTAACAGACATGTATGTATGTTCTCTGAAGACAAGTGTGTAGTATATTTTTAATTATTCTCTGGACATGCATAATAAACAATGATAAGAAACAGGCAGTTAAAAACTAAAGAAATATTTTAAAGAAAAAATACAATTAATCAAATAGAAAGGCCAAGAACGTGACTTTCATTGCACAATTCTATTTTAATATTTTCAAATATTTCATTAGATTTTAATAGCAAAATTAATAAATTTATAAAATGTTCCATGATTTAAAAGAATTATTTTATAAAATTATGATTTGAGAAATTATGAAATAACAATTGTGCAAATGTGAAAGAAAGTTCACTTTTTACTCAATTATTTTCTTAGTCTTTATATTTTTTTGTAAATATTTATAAATTTATGAGTTTATTGAAATATGTATGTATACACCTATTAGAAAGAAAAATGATAAGAAAAAATTGTAATTTGTAAAATGGCTAGAGACCATTAAACACAGCTATTTACTATTTTACAACGTCTTTTAGAGTGGGGACTTTCGTTTTCATGTTTGATGCAGGGTAGTAATAGTAGGATCAGGGGTACAATGCTAAAATCAAACTACATTTTACTTCTTTACACAATGGGAAAACACTTTTGCTCATTGATCATTTGTTAGATATGGAAGGGAATCGTAAAACCAAATCTTATTTCATATTATGTGATATTGATAAATATGTATGTTTACGTGGATTTCATAAAATAACCAAGCATTTTGATATTACAGAACATTATAGAACAGGGAATTTCTTTAATTACAGGGAAGAATAAACAAAAATAAATGCAATGCTTTCAAACAATTTCGTTCAACCAAAACTCACATCGGGCAATTGCTGTAGGTGATGGTGTGCTGGTACTGCTCCTTGTAAATGTGCGCCCTTTAATAAAGGATCCGTTAAACCCGATATACCAGCATGTAGACCACCGGTAGCCAAAGCAAGTGGAAATACTGGACAGGTCTAAAGTGGTATATAGTTGTACATAGATTTTTTGATTGATTTTAATTTGCAAGTGTAGTAAATATAAGTGTCATTGTAAAACAAATTGAAAAATAAACATATTTAATGAAATATAATAGAGTTCAGTAGAGTTGTTATATATAAATTAATTTTTAAAAAGTAAAAATCTTTTTTTTTTTAATTATTTACTTGTTTTGTTGTTGTTGATGTATATGGTATTTGGAACAATTTTTTTGATATATCAAAATAAAACGAAATCAATATTTGTGTGTTAAAAAGAAAACTAATAATAATAACATAAAACGTAAACAAATACTGAACACTGTAACATTTTCAATGTAATACTACAAAGTTTTATTCTATCTATGTATGTAATTAGTATTAAAATATATTGTATTATTTGTTAATTAAACAAAATTTTGAAAGCATATGAATAATAAACATTTACGAATGATTTTCTAAATTCACAACAATTAATTGAGCTTATTGTGTCATTACGGTGCATTTAAAACTCTTTCAAAAGCGTATATTCGTTATATATAAAAAAAAAACTGCTCTATATATTTTATTACTGCTTGGACTTTTACAAAACATTCAAATAACACATTTTGTTTCAATTTGTTATGTTTGTTATTTCTTAAAAAAGACAGCCAGTTCCTTCAAGTTTTCTATTTCTAATGTTGTCGATATGCATGTTTCGAAATTAAAATATTTAATATAAAGTGTAATTGGAATAAGAACATATATCTCGAAGGATAATATGTCTACAATATAAAGAAAAATACAACTTTCTAAAATTTTAGCAAAATATACAAAACTATTATTAAAAAAGAAATCATTCCTTAAATGCAACACTTTATTTAAACACAATAGAGTGAGGTACTAAAAGAGAAAAAGCTCGGTATGTATAGTACGACAAAATAACTAACTTCAAGTATTTTAAGGTTGCAGACGTGATACATGGTGCCTCTAGGCAAGCAACATATCATCTGTATCTTAATTATCTACTTGTTAAAGCGCAGCAAGTTTTCTTTAAAATGCAACTTTTATAACCTTCACCACATATGTATGATTTAATAAAGATTATATACAACTAAATTTAAAGCCTTCATATTCTACATTAGTTACAATTTTGTCAAAAAATGGGGAACGGAACAATAAACATGAACATAGTAAATTATTTATTTTATAATTTTAGCAAATAGTGCCAATAATTTTTTATGAAATTAATATTGTATGTAAATATTTAATATACTTATATATATATATGTATGTATATATATTTAAAATTTTGAATTCATATGCAATTTTGGTCTTTTGCAATATAGTAAGTTATATATTAAGTAGGTTGGAGGATATAGACACACACACACACACACACATTAACAACGGCTGGTGTAAATTAACATTTTCAAATTTGAGTCAATGATTTAAGATTAACGTTCAGTTTGTATATATGTATAGTATATATATATATAGCAAGATGATAAAACGACATGAGTTTTGGGTTCATATTTTTCTGAGTTATTTAGTTATATTTTGGTTTTTTATATTTTTAAGGGAACCAAATAAACAAAATATATAGAAAAAGAAAGAGAGCAAGATAGATGTGAGGGCTCGGGCAGGGATTTTTGAGTTGAGTTGAGTTGAGTTGATTTGATGTTGAATTAATAATTTAATCTAATTCATAATGAATTAAGTTGTTTAAATATTCCTGGTTGGATTGTGGTGTAGTCTGGAATATTGAGGTGAGATTGTTATGCTAAGGAAAATATCTTGTTTAAGTCCAGAAATTAAAAAAAGGTTGTATTATTAATTTAAAACAAAAAAAGAAGGTAGTATTATTATTTTTGTAAGTAAAGTACAATAATAGGGGCATTTAAACAATTTGATTAACTGATCATTTAATAGTAATCGGAATTTTTAATTGTGATCTCTGGTCTAATTATCTATTGATTTATGATGACATAAAAATGAAACAAACAATTTTTATATACCAAACTCTATAAGAAATGTTAAAAAGGAAAATTGGTTGCTGTTTTTTTGTTGGCAGGTACATATTTAAAAATTCTTGATGGGACATTTAAAAATCGAAAGATAAAGAAAGTTATAGAGGATAATTATGTTTCCATTTTAAACAATTCTATTTAGTTGACTGATTCGATTGGTTTGGTAGTGGTTTTATTTTTGTGGTTGTGAATACGGATAATTTTGTTTGTTTGTTTTCCATAAGTTGATCAAAGTAATAATAATTCATTAAATAGTTACAAAAAATTATATATATTATATATGTAAGTGTAATATGATGATAAACCTACTTTTATCAACTGCTCACGAGCCCTCGTATCCTAGCGTTACTATGTCGCCCACGATCTTATACATATTTTCTATTTCAAGCTCAAAATTTATGAACCTGGCGGAAGAAGTAGTAGCAGTAGTAGAAGAGTAGATGTTGAGTGGTAGTAGTAGAGTAGTTAAAGCTTTAAGACTGTGTGTTTTTATTTTTTTTTTATTTATTTTCACTTAATCAATCAAGCCTTTAATGCTCACAGCCGATCAAGAGCAACTCATTACAGTGTAGAGATTACATTAACATAGTGTGGGAGACCACCATCGTATGTCTTCGAACATTTGTTACCCGCAAATATCGAAAAAATTTTATTGTATTCAAAAATATTTCATTAACTTTTCAAAACTTAACCTAAGAGAAAAAAGTGCAGAATAATAATAAATAAAATCAGAATTCAACTAAAATTTATGGTAATGAATAATACATCAACAATAACAAAAACAACAAAAACTGTTATGTTAGGAAAAAAACGGTTGGTTGAGGCATTTAAAAGTAAAAACTCTAAATTGTAATTCTTTTTACTACGGGACTAATATTTAAGTAAATGCTTCTAATTTCTGGATATTGGACATGTAAAAAAGGAGCGATTATAAGAATTCCTTTATTTTAAAATGTTATACAACACATGTTTATCAATTACCAAATATGACAAATAATTAATGATTTCAAAGTAGGAAATATTTCGAACTAAAGCAATATTTAGACGCCTTATTTTACAAAGTAAAAAATAAACAATAATCAAAATGCTGAAAGTGAAAAATATCTTTTACATATATAACTGCTGAAGATGTTGATCTCTCTTTGGACACATAGCCTAGTGGCGGTATTGATACAATATCAACTGCGGAATCAAGAAAAGGGTGAGTCATGCCTATTGAAACATTTATATTCACTAAACTCACGAACTAGAAATAACGAATGAAAAGTGAAGGGAGTATGAATGGCTAGTTAGTGGTGAAAGCCGACTAGTCGTTAACTGATTCAATTCTTGTGTAGTCCGCGCAATTTGACTCTACGCAAAATGGTCCATTCCCTAGCTTCCTGTCAGGACACAGATGCTAACCTCACTAGCATTGTGGATATAGACTAGATTACTCTTCTTTATGTTTTAGCAGCCAAAAATATAGTACAAAATAATTAGATTGTTGAAACTGAAATACCGCCTGTTAAAATGTAAAATAAGTCGCCCACAAAAAACAGAAAAAAATAAGGCGCACGCCAAAGTTTGCTTACTCAAAATGGATATGGACAGCAATTGGATTTAATAACTTTTTAAGACGCAGACTTGTAATATTCAAATAGATAATTTGGTTTATGATAAAAGACAACCTCGAAAACCATAACGCTACGACCGTGTTATTAGACTTAACTGTTTTTCTTTGGTGTAACGGAAACCAAGGTAAAAATATTCTCTCGCTAGTTCCAGGTACTGGCCTTGTAGATACAGAAGAGATTGACAACGTCAACATACCAGTAGTTAAAATGTTGCTAGAAGGACCGTTCTTTTACAACACCAAATGTTAATGCTACAGGTCGCGCAGATTAATCTGAAGCATTGTCGAGCTGCTACAAACAATCTATGAAACTTTTAGCAGAAGAATATCTAATCATAGGCATCATATTGAAAGTTTGTGTTCAAAATGGAGATAAAAGATTTCTAGGACGCAGAATATCAGGCAAATTCCTGGAGGGATCAATTAAGCCAAGTAGTACAGTCTAGTCGTAAATTTTTTTTAAATATTTCTTTGCGACAGTATACATAGTACGGCTACTGTGAAGCAAGACTGAAAGACTTAGATTATAAAGTCTATTCTCTAGCTATTCGCCGTAGTCTAGTAGGTAGTGTGTTGGCTTATTAGACGTAAACCCAAGGTCCAAACCCCAGATCAGAAATCAAAACGAAATATGAAAAAAATATATATTTCTTCGGCGACTTCCTCTCAGCAGATTTCTGGCAAATACTCAGAGAGTAAATAAAATTGCCATGAAAGGTTTTTCAACAAAATCGATTTGGAATCGACTTTAAACTGTAGGTCCCGCTACTCATGTATAAAAATTAACAAACACAACATGAGTGGTGTAAGAAGCTAGGCCATAATCCTGACTGAAGGGTTGTAATAGCCAATTATGTTATAATATATGCTACCCTTTTTGACGAAGTTCAGCTCTGAAGGGAATCGATTATAAATTTAGTGGATGGGAATGAGCGGATATCGATTACGTACAGCAAGACCCCGCTTAACGCTTTTTCAGTATTACGCGGTAGTACAAAAGCGGTGCACTATATAACGACGGTGTATACCATGTATCTTTTTCAACGCTCTTTTGTTAGTCTGTCCAGAATAAAGATTCCAACTGTATTTTCCGAAGTCGCAATCACAGTATGAACGCATCTTTCCTGCGCCACAGTTGATTTATTAGTTGCCTCGTTTAACGCTGTTTCGTTTAGAGCTGGAACTTATTGGAACGTATACCCCGCGTTTAGCGGGTTCTTACTGTAATTAAAAAATACGTACTATTGGGGTACGTACTATTCGGTCACCAAAACCGAATAGAATATTGCCAAGAATTAATGACGCAATATGAAGAGTGGCTTGTCAGATCATGGCTAATTGTGATGTTCACATGTGCACAAAAATTTTGAAAAATGCTTAGAGGAGGAGATTAATCCCTTTTGTTATTATTTCATGATTGCGGCAATTTGATATTAAGGAAGTGTATAAGCGCTAGAAATTACAAGGCCTTAGTTTGTGAACAAAATTGTTCACTAAGAAGTGACGAATAAAGTCACCACAATCTCTATATGCTGCATCTGTTTCCCATCGACATGTTTAGCCGAACTTGACATCTTTATGAGGAGGAATAGAGCCTATGTATTACTTTTTTCTTCGGACTACTGTACTACCAGTGAGTCAGTAAGATTTTTATACACATTTAAAGAAAGGAAAAAATACTACACAGAAAATGTTTTCATATTTAAATATTTGATTTTACAGCAAAAATTTAATTCAAAACTTAATTGGGAAAATATTATAAAGAATTTATTTTAATATAAATTTCAGTTCTTCATATTTTTCGACAGTGAGATATTTTTAATTTTTAACATTGAATCGACTACATCAAGTAAAACATTTAATTTGCTTTATATTAGTGTTTTTATTCTTTTTTTTTTTTGGAATATTAAAAGAAAAATAGCTTTTGTGCATTTGAGATAAAAAAAATAATAAACAAAAAAACTCAGCTATATAAGTTGGCTATTAATTATAGACTTCTTGTGCCTAAAATGATTTCAACTGCCAAGTTATTTTTCTGCACTATTTTCTTTTTTTTAACGTTTTAAAATTAAGAGTCTTATTGTATTTCTTGATTTCCTACTTCGAATTATTAAAAAATTTGTGATATTCGGTAAATAAATAACAAGGTTTAAACGTTTAACATTTTTATAAACTAACAACAGAAAGAATGTTGTATGTTTTAAAAAATTATTGTACTCAAAAAGAATAGGATTTTATGGTGAGGGGGTGGGGGAGATAGATTAAGGGATGTTGTTGTTAATAAAGAGCTGTGAAAAAGCATTCATAAAAAGAAAATAATGAATAAAGAAAAATAATGATAAGAAATATAAATTAAAATGTGGTTTAAATACGCAACAAAAAATATTAATTGAGAAATGTATGTAGAAGAAGAGTATATGAAGACGGCATCTTATATGAAAAAATATTGATAAATAAATGAAGCCAAAATTGCAATAATAGTAGAGTATTATAAAGAAGGACATAAGTAGTTAAAAATTGACTTTATTGACTGTCTGGAATGGAAGACTATAATGGTTTGAAAGTGTTTACACAAAATTACCTCTTGTGCGGGTACAGCATAATTGCCCTGTATGGTAAATGCTTGCCCATTAGCCAAAATGACAGGACCTGATACTTGTGGTTTTGGCCTGTAGGGGATGGTAGCACCTCTGGGAGGCGACTGTAAGTGAATATAAAAATAAAATTATTGACATTTACTACACAAAAAAAAAAAAATATATATATACACTACAGCGCTTTGTGTATAGGGATACATACCTCCAACATAACGAGACAAATTTGATAGATGCATTGAGTTATTTGTTCAGCTGTACCACTTAATGTAACGGCGCGTTCAGTTGAATTTGGTAACATTTCACTAGCCACCTGAATGGAACAGCCTGTTGTCTGGCGTATTTCTTTAATTTTTGAACCACTTTTGCCTTAAGTAAAATTAAATGTTAAATTAATATATATGTATGTATGTAAATGTATAGTTTTTATTTTTATTTTGGTTTATTTTAAATAAAATTAGGAACAATTTATTGTGAAAAAACTTACCAATTAACGATCCACATTGACTGGCAGGCACAATCAAACGTATAGGTATTTGAGTTTTACCACCTTTACCAACATCATTATTAAACTGAGAGCACCACTTTGAAGAAGCATAAGAGAAGGTAAAACATATGAATAACTTGCGTTTAATAAAATTAATTCTTATACAAACCTCTTCAAATTTCTTGGTAATTAAAGTAAATGCCGAATAAATTGCACTAGTTGTACCAGACACCGTAACAATACGCTCCGGACAAGAACCATCAGATATATTGATTTTTGCCCCTGACTACAAGAAACATCAGAAATAGCATTTAATAAAATGTGAAAGATATTAGCAAACAAACAATTTCACAAACCTCTTCCCGAAACCTGTTAACAATTTCACCCTTTTTGCCGATAATACTTCCAACTTCCTGCAAATAATTAAAAAGTATAAACATTAAAATTAAACAAAATTCATCAAATATTCCGTCAAGTATGTACTGTAGCGAATATACTTAAAACTTAAGTACTAGAAAATTACAACTTTATACTGAATTAGTTGCTATTGAGGTGTAAAGGCGAAAATTCATTTTGGTAATCATTTAATTTTAATTTGACAAGAAATAGTTATAAGAAATAGTTATAATATAAGGCCCTATATGCGTATAATGCACGGCGCATAAGGTGCATAAGTATATGAATAAATAAATTTGAAATATTTTACTCTCAGTATTCAATCATTAGCAGAAATAATTTCCAAATATTTTTCTTTTTAGGTACATTCTATTAATTTCGTGGGAACCATAATTTCAGTATGGATGTTGTCAAAACTTAACTTTTTCAACGTCACATGACGAAGAAAATCAAAACATACATACAGTGGCGAGCAAAAATTGTTGCATGTTTTTAATTTTCGCGTTTATTATCTTGTAAAATTTTATAGTGTGGAATATGATTATTCTTGCTGAGGTTTTTCTTCTAATTTTCATTACTTTAGTGTATTCAAAATAAAAATTCAAAAAATTTTACCAAAAAGAAATTAATTTAAATAAACGTGTTTGATGTCAATTCTTCCACTTTTGCACGTTATGCTAATTTTTGCATAAAAGCAAAAAACAATACAAGTAACTGCAAAAAAAACGATACAAATTCTTTTATTTTATATTCTTTGCATCATTTTAATAATTAGAAGCTGTCACTAGTGATTTGATCATAATTATCGTCCCTATTAAGAATTGGTCTTATAATATTAATAAAATGAAAAAAGTAAGTGTTGAAAATGAAAATAGAATTGTATTTCTAACAGAAAAAGGTGGATCTGCAAGAAAAATAGGAAAAGCACTACAAATATCACACTATGTGGTTTTAAGTGTTCGAAAACGACGAAATGTGCAGCCAGTTTCTACAATTGGAGGTCGACCAAGATTGCTCACCGATGGCGATGCTCGACTTATGGAACGTCTTATGAAAAATAAGGACACAAAAACATCAAAGCTAACTGCCAAGGCCATAAATAAAAATGTCAACGAGTGGACAGCCCGAAGAGCACTTCGCAGAATCGGGTTGGTATCCGCCATTAAGCTAAAAAGCCGGCTGTATTGCATAAAAAAGCCAAGGCTCGTTTAGAATTTTGCAAAACTTATGGTAAATGCGTGTAGAAATGCATGATCTGGTCGGATGAAACCAAAATTAAGCGATTGCAATCAGATGGAAAATAGTATTATTGTCACCGGCCGCATGAAATACTGCAAATGCATCAGGTAAAACAGAAAATCAAACATGGAGGTGGAAATTCGACGGTTTGGGGATGTTTTATTTGGTGGAGTGTTGGTCCGTTAGTGAAAATAGAGCGTATAATAAGACAGGGTAATCATATCAGTATCAGAAAGTGCGTGCCTTGAAGAACTGTTTTTCCAGCAGGATGTCGATCCGAAACACACCGCTAAAATTGTTCAAAATTGGATGCCCCATCAACATTTTCAATTGATTAAATGGCCACCCCAAAGCCTTGATTTAAATCCAATAGAAAATTATTGGGCAATTATTAAGAGAAGACTGGCAGCATATGAAAGAGCTTCAATCAATATAGACGAACTTTTGACTAGGATATAGGATGTATGGGGAAAAATACCAAAAAGAAAAACATAGTAAATTTAGTGAAAAGTATATCCAAGCGCATTAAAAGCGTAAAAACATAAAGGACAAAATATTAAAAAGTAATAAATATTTAAAAATTTCGAATGCGTGCAAAAGTTTTTTTTTAGCAAATAAATGAAAACGTTTTATGTTCAAAAAATATATCAAAAAATGTAATATATACCTGAAGCTTTATTTAAATTGCTTATTTCTTTAGGATTTTATAGTACTTTTATTAAGAATGTGGGAGGATGCATGCATTTTTGCTCGCCACTGTACATATATCTGACATAGACACATGGTCTTGGTAGATTTTTTATAAGCATATAGCATATGTATATGGTATTATATTGACATATACATATATGTAGTATGTATGTACATATGTATATGCATTACAAACAACACTACACATGTGTTGTTAATCTGCTGTAGCAACAATTGCAATTCATATAAATCATTATTTTATAATTCTTTTTCTAGTAGAAAATACATGACATGCATCTTATTGCATGTATATGTATGTATGTAAGTAACAGAACATCTTCAATTTATATGTTTCTCCGTTTGTCCATTATACATGCAAAAGTACCGTTGATGTAAAATTAAAAAAAAAAAAACACAGACTCAACGGAATAATGCAATTTAAAAGAAAAAAACATATTAAAAGATAAGAATACTGTACGACGATATACTAAATGTCTACTGATTAGTAACTGAAGCTTAAAAACACTTCATATATGAAGAACCAAAGAAAGACGAAAGAAAATCACGAAATAAAAAAAGAAATTAAAGTTTATCTTCAGTTGCATGTGAAAAACAAGAACAGAAGTCATACTCTTCTCGAAGTAAATAAGAAATGAAGAGTATAAGGAGCACGATTAATGCAAAAAAATATTGCCTCCAAAAAAATTATAAATCTTTATGTTTACGTGTATTTGCATCTGTATTAATTTAAGTCTCTAAACATTTTACGTTTTTTATGTGATATTCTGTAAAAATTTTGAAGTGTTAAAAAGGTTTGTGTGCAATTCCTATGGGCATTTCTACATATCATGTCGAACGGTGCTGTCATATGTGTTTTGACAACAAGGCAAACTTGAAACTCTTAATTAGACTTATTATAACTTGCCGTTAACTAAAGGGAGGATTTTAACGGGCAGACAAATTGTTTTACATTATTATGAGTACCCAATAAGATAAAGGTGATCGTTAAGCTAAAGGGAGGATCATCCTACCTTTAACACTTAAAGGTCACTTTATGTTTGAACTTGTCATACATATATATTACTTTCATTATGGCAACTTCGAATTTAAACAAAATGAGCATATAAAAAAAAAACCGTCATTGCCCCTGCGTTAAAAAAACTTGTGTAATTAAGCAGTGGTATCGACATTGCTCCGGCACTGCCATATTTTTGAAAAAGTTAATTTTATTTTATCTGTAGGTTGTAATAACGAAAATAAGTTAAAGGTAACTTTACAATTCATTTTAGCTAAAGGTACCTTTAACTAACCCCAAGTTTAACGGCAAGTTGTAATAATGGCCTTTAATTAGACTTCGAATTCGAATTTAACTAACAGAGCTAATGTTAAAGTTAATAGAGCAATGTTAAGTGGTTAACAGAAAATACAAAAAATAGTCAAGGAAGAAATCACCCAAATATACGATCATATACACCTTACGCTACAATTTGTACATAGTGGGATACCTGCAGCAAGTCCCATTTTCCCACAATATCGATCTTTCTATCCAGACATTCGTAAAGCAAATACGTTTGGAGCACAATTTTAAAGGAATGGAATAGGTATTCCATTCTCTGATATCGTATATTTAGTTGGTTTCTTCCTTGACTATTTTTAGTATTTTCTGTTAATCACGTAACATTGCTCTGTTAACTTTAACATTAGCTCGTTTAAAATGTTTGGTTTTTGTCTTTGCTAGTTAAATTCGAAGATAAACATATGATAGATTTAACACACATGATAGATTTTTGGCCAAAAACATGTGAATATTCCTTAGAAGAAATAGTATACCTTCTTTACTATATGCAAATGGTAGTCCAGAGGGTCCTCTTTCGAACCGTGGTAGTGGGATAGCTGGAATAATTTTGAGAGTTGAGAAACCACCTACCATTCTTTACATTTAAACACTTTTATTTACAAATAATAATGATCATAAGGAAAATTCCATATTATGTCGATAGTCTGTAAGAATGCAAAGTAGAAGACTAATCTACTTATTGCCACTGTTAAACAGTTAACAGTGCTCTGTGAATAGTAAATTTTGCGCTGTCAACAGCAAATGTAGCGCTCTTAGAATTGATGGATTGCGTCTTGGATTTGCAAATTCCAATTTATCTTCACAATAAATCGATTTTTTCAATTGAAAATCCAGCTATTCTACTATCACGGTTCGAAAGGGGGCTCTCTGGACTACCATTTGCATATAGTCGGCTAGATGTACTATTTCTTATATGTATGTATGTCCCAAAATGGCCACTAATCTTCTAGAGAATTTTCAAGCAAAAAAATTGATAGTTTCAAAGCCAATTTTCGAAATACCATATTGCATTATACATATGTGACCTTATTGCTGATTATATTAAGAGGGCTTGGAACCTACCTTTGAATATGGTATGGTACTGATAGATTTAGTGTATATCCTAAAATTAACTCCTAAAAAAGAAGGCTTGTACAGATGGATACTGTTAAACAGCTAACAGTGCTCTGTTAAGGGCAAATTTTGTTCTGTTAGCGCCAGATGTGGCACTGCTAAAATTTATGGATTGCGTCTTGGGTTTTTAGATTCGAATTTATCTTCACACACATGCATATACATATATTCTTTATAGTTTCCATTATGTTTTTTGTTCTTTGTATGGATTTTTCTCTCTCTATGGGTATTGGAAGTTAAAATATTCTCATAGTTTTGTTAATTAGCCTACGTTGCGCAATGTAAATTTTAGTTCAGGTCGATATAAACAAGATAAATTTGTTCGACTGCACTTTATTGGAGACGTGGTTGCTTATATTTCTGCTTAATTTTCAGCTTTGCATCGGTTTTTTATTTTTACGTTACACTTGGCCAACAAAATAATTTACATAAAGGTGTTGTTATTCTCGATATAAGTTTAATTAAATTTACACATCATCTTTCAGTGCATTTCTTTAAATAGTTTCATTGCAATTATTTAATTTATTACAAATAATATCTGTACAAAACGGAAGTTCGTAAATTTAATGAAGATATGCAGCAAAAATAAAGCGTGTCATCAATACTTGCAACTTGTATTTTAAGTAAAGTGATGGATATAAAACGCATTGGTAGGAATAAGTTCAATAATGTTAATCGATTACGTATTCCTTTTTTGAATGCAATTCTTGGTCACCTAGAAGCTCCTTTTGATACAGAAAATCAACTGTCAGAATATGTACAGCAAAATGAATTGGTAAACAATTTCAGCGATACGGCTAACAAATTCATAACAGGCATTTGCCTCTAATGATCTGAACATAAAAAGGAAAACTTTGTGTAGAATGTTTCGTAAATAAAATACTGTTGTTGTTTCTGAAACAACTAAATTCTATGATAATTTCTATTTGATTTTAATTTAAATCAAAAAACATGTCTGAAAAAAGTAGTAAAAAATTCTGTACATTAGATGAAATAAGTTTAGTTTTAAGGGATAACGTGTGCCCACTTTGAAAGCAAATCCTTTTTCGTACATATTTCCATTCGTTTTTTGGAAAAAAGTCCTCTTCTATAAAAGAAAATTCACCAGTAACTAATGAATTTTGCAGCCAAGTTCGGTCTACAAATTGGATAAACAAGAAGGTTCTAGACAAGTCATTATCAGTGAGAACTAGGGATGCCAAACGGGATTGATTTTTAAAAATCAATTACGAAATCCCGAATCCCGATCACGAAATTCCGGGATATTTCGGGATCCAAAAATCCCGAAAAATACAGGGATTTCGAGATTTTCACTTAATAATAAAAATAAAAAACCGTAAATTAACAAAAATAAAAATAATGTATACGTATACAAATACATTACATACATACATACATACATACATACATAATTGGTCATTTCAACCCTTCAGTCAGGATTACGACCTAGTTTATCACACCACTTATGTTGTGTGTGTTAATTTTATACATGAGTGGCGGGACCTACAGTTTAAAGTCGATTCCGAACGACAGATTTTTGAAAAACTTTTCATGGCAATTTTATTTACTCTCAGAGTTTTTGCCAGAAATCTGCTGAGAGGAAGTCGTCGAAGAAATACTTTTTGTATTTTGTTTTGATGTCTGGCCTGGGGCTCGAACCCTGGCTTTTCGTTTAATAAGCCAACACACTACCTACTAGAACACGGCAAATAAATAATTTAAAAAAATAATTTGGATTCCAAAATAAGTATATTATTGTTTTAAATAATTATTTAAAAAGATTAAAGCACCTAACATGTCATCTGATAGCCTTGAATGAATTTTGTTGTCAACATACACTGTCGTTGGTAAAATAGTTCCAAGATAGCTATATGCAGCTTGTAAATATTCACCTCACCCACCTCCTGATATAAATAAATCTATTTCTTTGGACAGTTAAGTATCTAAAGCAGTAACCCTATTAATTGATTTTATTATTCTTCGATGGCATCAAATAACTTTTTAGCAATTTAAGTAGGGTCCATCCCATCTGAGATGCTATTGTCGAAGTCGAGTGATATAAAATTTTTTTCAGCACCTTTTGCAAAACGCAGGATTAATGCCTTTAATTCAGATTGTATTAAAGTCATATCCAAATCTTTATCAAAATCAGTCTCTTTTTTGGATTATTAATAACATTTAATAGATGTGAATACACAGTTCTTCTTTCCTCTATTCTTTTGCGCAGTGATTTATATAAATCTTTAGCAAGACTACAATTGATTGCTTTCATTTAGCATAAATGTTAATGCAGCAACAGCTTCACATAAAGTCATGTCACTTCGACAGAGCGCTTCAAGAGTTACCTTAATTGGGTTTTAAATATTTATAATTTGTTTAATCAGTCTAGATTATTCATCATTTTAATTTATAAAGTACATATGAATTCACAATCCCGAAAATCCCCGGGACAAGTTTTAAAAAATCTCGGGATTTGTGAATCCCGAAAATCTCGGGATCTCGAGTTTCGGGATTTCCCGATTGGGAGTACTGAGTGGCATTATCCGAATGAAATTCAATTTTCCCTTTTTTAAAATATGGCCTTATTTGTAAGTATGTATGTATGTATATAAGAACGTCCTACGTATCTTGATTGTTTAGGCGAATCATTATCAGGGAGTACTGAGTGGTGATAAAAATCAATTATTCCCTTATTTCTTTTTCAAAATATTTCCAGTCGCCGTAGTCTAGTAGGTAGTGTGTTGGCTTAATAGTCGTAAGGCTACGGTTCAAACCGCAGGTAACCGTTTCCTTTTTCTGCAATTTCGCAACGTATTTCAACAGCAATTTGTAATTAAAAATTAGGTTAACTTTTGTGAGACGCATACATCGATTTAAGTGGTACCAAAAGTCTCTTTGTGTAACATTTAGCCCCTAGGCATTTAAAACGTTCTTTTGCCGATATTTGCGACCAAACGCTAACGTCAAAACCAACATTTTATGCAATCATCATAAAACATTCATTCATTTTTAGTAGCTTCGGTTTTTTCCGCATTTATTGAAGCAGAATTTAAAACATACATGAAAAGTATATGTTGCGTCCATTTTTGATGATGGAGTCAAGCATTCATATTTTATTAAATTTCAATTCCATTTTTTTTTTAATTTTTATGACATCAAAACTCAATCCCTTTTGATAGTGATCTAAATAATCAATTGATTGAAAACAAAAATAATAGGAAGTTAATTCTTGGACCAAGAACGGTATCAGTTCGAATAAATATTAACTTAAACGTGAGACTTTAAGCCCTTTTATCTGTTTTATACTGTGGAAAGATATTGTTTTATACTGTAGGATAGACTGGATTAACGACGTCCGACGAACGGACGAAGTTAAAATAAATTCTTCTAAAATTAAGGACCCTTAGAATGTAGTTGTATTTAAACTTGTACATACATAACATAATTGGCCATTACAACACTTCAGTCAGGATTACGACCTAGCTTCTCACACGACTCATGTTTTATATATGAGTGGTGCGACCTACAGCCGACTCCGAACGACAGATTTTTGTGAAACTTTTCTTGGCAATTTTATTTACTCTCAGAGTTTTTGCCAGAAATCTGCTGAGAGAAAGTTACCAAAGAAATATTTTTTCATATTTCGTTTGAACCGAGGCCTTACGTCTTAATAAGCCAACACACTACCTACTTAACTACGGCGACTTCACTTGTAAGCTTGTAATTGTATTTAAAAATAATTTTTCCTGAACATATTAAATATTCAAATATTGTCAATATACAAAATGCAATGCGCAGAAAAATTTTAACGAAGAAAACCACATAGAACTCGCCAAAAAACTGTCCTATATACATATACATATGTATATATGTATGTATTCGAAAATAGAAACAAAAAATTATTCTTCTCAAAAACAAATTGCGAATGGAAATGAATAAAAGGCTGATATAAATAATTAGATTCAAATATTAATTATATTTAATTATTTTTTACTAATTTATAATAACAAGACGACAGACAACTGCAACTGATTATTTTAATTTTTAATTTTTATTTCTCAATCTTGTGCAAATACATGCATACAGCCTTAATTAATATCTGCATAGTGCAGACAGCGACAGACAAAATAAAAGCAGCATTAAAAATATATCTTTGTATGTATGTAACCAAAAATAAAACTTAAAATTACTAATTCTGCCTAAGTGCCGTTATTACAACCTGCCATTAAACTTGGGTTTAGTTAAAGGCACCTTTAGCTAAAGGGCACTGTAAAGTTACCTTTAACTTATTTTCGTTATTACAACTTACAGATAAAATAAAGTTAACTGTTTTCAAAAATGAAAGAAAAAAATGAAGTCGCCGTAGTCTAGTAGGTAGCGTGTTGGCTTATTAGACATAAAGCCAGGGTTCAAGCCCCAGGCTAGACATCAAAACAAAATACAAAAAGTATTTTTTCGGCGACTTCCTCTCAGCAGATTTCTGGCAAAAACTCTGAGAGTAAATACAATTGCCATGAACAGATTCTGAAAAAATCAGTCGTTCGGAGTCGACTTTAACTTGCTTTAACAAAATACAAAAAGTATTTTCCGGGATTTTCTCTTAATAAAAAAGCTAAAAACAATTGTTTTATTAAAATTTCATTAATTTTTGATCTTTATCACAATACACATGTTATAAAATAGAAAAACACAACCAAAAATTAACTGAAATAAAAGTAATTCACCTGTGTCTCCATACATACACATTAGTGAAGAAACAAATACCTACTATTTTAAGAACATTATTTAATGTCCAAAATATATATGTATATTAATTATATTCATTGTTTTAAGTAATTTTTTAAAAAGATCAAAGACGCTAATATTTCATCGCAGAGCCTTAATTTTGATGAAAACGAAAACATCTTTTCGCTGAAAAACATTTTTTGTAATCTACACTAGTGGGCAAAATGGTTTCAAGATATATGCAGAGTAAACTATTCACCTCTAACACCTCGTGCTTCAATCACATCTATTTCTTTAGAAAGTTTTTTGTCTAAACCGTCAGCTGTATATACAGATTTTATTGGGCTTCGAGGGCAACGTTTAACTCTTTAACAAAGGAAGTTGGGTTCTTATTCAGTTCGGTATCGAGTGATATAGAATATTCACTTCATTGTTGCATGATACACTTGAAAAACTACAAGAGTGTTATTTAATGTATTAGTAAATAAAAAAAACAATGCCGTAGACTCAATTTTTCTTACTTTATAAAGTGTATATGTATGAATTTACAATCCCGAAAATTCTCGGAATACGTTTTAAAAAATCCCGGGATTCGGGATTTGGGAATCCCGAAATTGCCGGGATTTTGTAATTCGGGATTTCCCGATTGGCATCCCTAATGTCGATACAACTGCTCAAATTAAACAAGTTTTATTTAAACGCAGTGGCAACGACTGGCTTCTTTTTTGTTGTATTTTCTCACTTTGTTCATCTTTGAAGTTGCCGTGTTCAAAATAACTTATACATATGTATGGCAAGTTCAAACATAAACTTAACTTTAAAAGTTACCAGTAGGATGATCATCCCTTTAGCTTAACGTTCACTTCTGCCTTATTGTCCACTTATGATAATGAAAAACAATTTATCTGCCCGTTAAAACCTCCCTTTAGTTAACTGCAAGTTGTAATAATGGAACTAAGAGCGCTAACTTCTTTATTGATATGCTGTTAGTCTCAAGGATTCAAAAGATTTAACATTTGGATTTTGTTTTAAATTACGACAACAGCCTTTTTAAAACAACGCCGAAGCTCAAACTAGCCCATTATAGACGAATATTTGATGATAATTATCACTACATTAGCACTGTAAACCCAAATTTTTTGGAAACTTTTCATGGGAATTTTATTTATTCTGATAGTTTTTGCCAGAAGGCTGCTGAGAGGAAGTCACCTAAGAAATATTTGTTCAAATTTCGTTCGATTTAAAGCACGGCCTGACGCCTAGGAAATTTTTCTTTTGATTTTAACATATTGATTTATCTAAATTCAATTGTGTATATGTGTGTCTAGAGGATTTCTTATGGCCGGTTGTAATGTATTAGCCTTTTTGAGAGAATTCATCAAAATTTAATTAAAAGCCAACATTTTTTTTGTTTGTCATACTGATTTTTGTTGTCATTGCTGTTGCAATATTTATCTTTATGTACATCGACAGGTGGATTTGCAACAATAACTTGACAAAAATAAAATTCATATTCCCGACAAATGCAATGAAAAACAGTGCAATGCTGCAATATGTGAGTCGTAAATCTAGCAACAAGATTAAAAGCAACAAACAAATGTATCACTGTTTTTTCTTCGTTGTATACTGCACACGTTAATGTTTGAGAAATGAAATGAGAAATGGTGTTGTCCTGTGTTACGATGCATCATCGTTATCTAATGCCACAGTGTAGGACCGATCGGTATCAAACGTCAGAAATTTCAACCATATTATTACATGAAGCGTAAAAATTGGCAAAGTATCGTAAAATACTTGTACAACAAAGTTTACAAGACGTATAAAATCTGTACTGATTATAATTACTTATGCAAACATAGTATGTGTTATACGTTGTTAGGCAGGCCATGTGAGAAGATTTCATTAAAAACAATACCATATTTACTGTGGTGGTTAATGAAATTGAAAAGCAAAATATTATTGCTAAGGCTAGTGAAATTTAATTGTAGACTGTTCGCATATATTAGATCAAAATCTTTAATATACATTTAAATTTTCATTGTTATTTAAGAAATATTTTTGAAAGTAAAATTAAATTGAATTAAATTTCATATTAAAAAAAAATTTATATTTTATGTTTCAAGTCCCAGTCTATAACTTTGTGCCAAATATAAAATCACTGCGTTGCGATTTGGTTTTAGGGCATGAAATTAAAGTGGATTCAGAGTGAATTACATTAAAATAACACAGCCCTGCATGGGTTTTGCAAATAAGATGGCTCCAGGTGTTTCAGAAGGCATTTTGCGCGCTGAACACGAATCTGGGTTCAAAAATTAATCAGATTTACTTGCAAAGATCAATTGTCAATTTCTGACAATAGCGATGGTTCTAGCTCGTCAGTGTTTAACTCTACAATTTTTAAAAATGGCCAAAAACGCTATTTTTAGGTGTTTCAATCCCCTTTTTCTCGAAAACCTGACGTGATGACAAAAAGTCCAAATGTCAATTAATGTAAAGTTACAAATAAATTAATTGAAAATCTGTCGATAATGGTAGAACATGGTGAGAATAGCAATAATTGCACTTAGGAATGATTCAGCTTAAAATATTAAAAAAATTAAAATAAAAGGAATCAAACTAGAAATATATGTTTTCGAAAAAAATAAGATAATTTGTGTGAGATAAATTAATTCTTTCAGTTTTAAACAAAGTACAGATTGTAAATTCCTAAAACAAACATAATAATTGTCTCACTTAATAAAATCATTAAGATAAAAAAATAATTAAATTAAGGGCCTTTATTACAACTTCCCGTTAAAGTTGGGTTTAGTTAAAGGTAACTTTAGCTAAAGTGAACTTTAAAGTCACCGTTAACTTCTTTTCGTTATTACAACCTAATTATAAAATAAAGTAAACTTTTTCAAAAATATGGCTGCGTCGGCAAGTTTAAACATAAACTTAAATTTAAAAGTTACCAGTAGGATTACCTTTAGCTTAACGCTCACTTCTACCACACTGTCCACTTATAATAATAAAAAACAATTTATCTGCCGGTTAAAGTCCTCCCTTTAGTTAACGACAAGTTGTAATAATGGCCATAAATGTGTTTTTCCACGAATTTTATAGACATCATAAACAATTTGCTTTTCGCATTATTTCTTTAAAATTATTTTGTTTTAGTCTCGAATCGATTAAATTAAAAAAATAATTTATATTCTATCATGTTCATATAATTTATTTAATTCAACTTTCAATTGGTCGAACAACTCTCGTTGTCGGCTTTAGGGAACGAGATTTTCGTTTAGAAATGTTACAGAAATTGTTCACTTTTTGGCATTAATTCAAAAACATAGGGTAAAAATATCGTTAATAAAAAATAAATAAATAAATAAGGTGAAAATAAAATAAAAAAAAAGTGTTGTGGTCTGGGTGGATACGTGAATTGAGTATGTTCTTTCGGCCATTCGCTTTATCAAAAGATGGAGTGCCATTTCTTTTTCTGTAAAAATAAAAATATTTATAATTATCTGTATCTCTACGTTTATTTGTTTGTTTTGTCTTTATAAAATGCACTCATAAGTGATACATACAGACGTACTGCATGTAGTTGTCTGGTATTTTATTTATTTATTCGAATTTTAATTTGTATTTCAAACTATTTATGTAAATTTGTTCAGTTCGATTTGTGTGACTAATGCAGACGGTCATCAGAAAATTGTTGGTCTCCTCTTTATTTTAAATAGATTTGCTTTTATACGTACATAAGTGTGCACTTTAATTTTATTTATTTTTGTCATTCAAAAAGTAAAATTATGTACTGAAAGACATACATATTTACTGAAACAATAAATATATTTTTAGTAAATTTTGCCCGTACTAGAAGTTGTTGAAATATTGAAAAAAGTTATTTTCATTTCTTAATTTAAGTTTGCTTTCTTCTGAATAGGAAAAACTGTGTTCATCTGAAGTGTTTTCACATTGCGAAATGTGAAAAATTTCATCATTTCAAATAATAGCGGATGTTAGTCAATTAGAATAATTATCAGGATTTCATAGCACTCTCTTTAAAAGTTTTGTTTAGTTATTCCTCATTTATTTCGTTACAAACCATTTTAATAATAATAATTAAATAATACATGTTATTAAACCTCTGCAAGCTTAATAAATTAAATTTATTTGTAACATTTTAATATTATAATTGTATTTAAATTGGGCCATAAAATTATAATTTCTTGTAAGGTAAACCTAATATATTAGCAGCTTCAGTCTTCTAACGGCATCTATTTAACCCTCTAGTGCCCAAATTTTCTTCTGGATTAAAAAATTATTTCTGGGTTTGATTTGTCTTGAAAGTAAAGGATATTTAAAACAAAATTTTTTTTGGTCAAATCGGGTTTTATAGCGCCAAAATCTTAGACCGCTTCTAGATGGCTTTGGGAAAAGAATCCAAAAAAATTTATCGCAATTTTTTTTCTTCTTCATATAAGTAGAGTAAAATATTTTATTTGAAAAAAAAAAGAACGGATTATAAAAGAGATGTATAAAAAATAAATTGCAGATTTCATTTCTTTATAAGGTAATACAAAAAAATTTTGAAAAAAATCAATACTTATGGCAAAAAACAGTTTGTTCAAGTTATTTATGGGACCGTATAACCAGTAAGGAATCGGAATTTTGGTGTTTACGGGCGAATTATGAAAGGGACAGCAAATATTACCAAAAAGTATTTCTGTCCCTGTCTGATTGTCTCTCTGTTTTGTTTATTTATGTTTTTTAGTTTTCGGGATGGGTTTTTTTATATTGGCGAGAGATAATAAAACATTTAAATTTTGTCTAAAACTATTAATAAATATTAAAAACAACTAATAACAATAACAATTTTTAACTTTTCCTTTCAAGAAATTATAAAATATTTACAACTTTCAGCAAGAAAAATTTTTAAGAGCAGTACGTCTTATTTTGATCTTGTAATATAAAGCTTCTTTATTACCTCTTGCACAAGAAACTATATTAATTGTGACTGAAATTCACCCACATTTCGATTAATATTTAAGAATCTTTAAACTTTTCATTGAAGAAATTAAAAAATATTTCAAATTTTCACTTTTTAACATAAAATAAATGTTTATTTACATTTTATTTTTCTGCTTTATCCGCCAGTTGTCACTCCGTATATCTGTTGCTTCTAACGCATTTGCTTCGCAGTACTTATAAGATTTTTTTCTCCCTCTAAATTCGCCAGTAATGCTGCTGCTATGAGTGTTTGTCAAACTTTACAATTATCCCTTCTGTGTGTTCGGTGATTTATGGTGAAAATCGTAGAAGTAGAAAAAGTAGAAGTTTCTGAAGAAATACTTTTTGTATTTTGTTGGCTTTTACGTCTAATAAGCCAACACACTACCTACTAGACTACGGCAACTTCACTCTACTGTTAGATTCTTTAAATAATAACTACGGTAATTTTTGTCCAATTTGATCAAACGAAGTGTCAATCTCTTCATAAGATAATGCACTTTAAGAATGTCTTCACTTATTTTATATTTTTTAATTAAAGTTTGCTACTGTGAATGGACAAACTTGAAAAAATATGAAAAAAATTTCGCATTTGTCAAGTTTACCTCATCAAAACTTTTAGCATATTAAGTCAAATAATATATATATATGTATGTATATCATTTTAAAGGCCCATCCCTCTCCTTTCTAATAAGGTTTAAATTTTGGTTCAGAAATGTTTGTGTAATAAATAAATTTCCGCGTAAAGTCCAAAAAAAAAAAAAACAGTTTTGTCAAATAAAAAAAAAAATTTGAAGGGTTCAAGAAATATCAAAAAAATAAAAATATTTTAGTGTTCTACTCAACAAAACTTACAACTTCCACTATGTCATTAGCTGAGTGTATTTAATTTTGTTTTATTTTGTCGCTTAGTGTAGAGTGGATTTTTGTATAATAAAAATCTTTAGAAAAAGAAAAATCCAGTTTCTACTAGGTTATGTTACGCTATTATATAGAATTGAGTAATACTATTTAACTTATTGATTATTGTTTTCCTGGTGGAAATGTAAATAATATATAATTAAAAATTAATAAAAAAGAATGTAGACTTACCTTTCCTTGCATAATTAGCCTTATTGTTAGTGTAACCGTTGGATCATCATGTTTAATTTGCGTACTTGTGTTATTGTCCTCCATTTTAACTGTGTTGTTTGGGGTTTGAGGTTGTTTTCAATTTCTTTTTATTTTTATTTTTTTTTAAATATAAATTTTAATTAATAAATAACTTTGTTATTTAAAAAATGTGAACTTATTATGCGTGTATATATATTTATTTAATATAAATATACAATTATTAATGCTTATGTTGGTTGCTCCCTCTGGATATATTTGCTTTATTTAGGATTTTAATACTTTGTCCAATAAGAAACAAATAAAATGTATAACAATTATTAATTAATTGGTGGTGTCTTTTATCGTTTCATTTAAGCTCCTCTTGATTTATTTGAAATTCAAAGAATTTTATAAGTTCTTTAGAAAAAAAGAATCAAGAATTAATTTGAGAGTGAGTTAATTGTCCTGTTTGCTCCTTCTTAAAAACAATGTGAAAAAATACATTTATGCATAACAACAATATGTTTTGTTTTCTTGAGAACAGATAATAAATTTCTTGAAAACAAGAAAATATTTTGGTTCTGGCTGTCCGTCGTTTGTGGTTTATGGATTGAATTGTTTTAGCCTTTTGAAATGTATGTATGGCGTTCTTAAAACTGGCAATATTTGGGCAAAAACAATTTCTTGTTTTTTTTTATTTTTTTTATCAATTTTCTATTTTTCTGTTTAGAAATAGAAATATTCTTTTGTTCTTAGCGCATTTGACAACAATTAGAAGAGGCTGTACAAGTTGATGTAGCGGCTGAAAAATAAAGAATAGCCTTGACGAGTTTTCCTTATATAAACGCTGATTTCAGTACTACAAATTATGTCGACGACATTAATTGATGCTGTAAAGATAAGAAAATAAGAAATATTATAATTAATTACAATTAATTATGCAGTTGTATAGATACAAACATACATAACAGATACAAGTCTTGGTCTTTGTCGTAAGAAGGCAAAAACAAATATGCACACTTGATTAATTATTATATACTTAGATTTGGTGGAAAATCTCTATTTGTGTGTGTAACATTTTCCTGATTGTGCAGGGTAGCCTAAACCTAACAAATGCACGAATGTATACAATTTTTTTTTTTGGCCAATTGATTAAAGTCGAAATACTGTCTCAGTAATGGCGACAGCCAAACTTCCGGCAGTCAATAACATTTATTTCTATGTTCTTGTTCTCTCATTGCAATGCTTTATTTGCATTTAATTTTATTTATCTTTCAAAATTTGTTTAGAATTTATCTATGTATGTTCGATTTTTTCACTTGTTTATGTAAAATTTACAAAACTTTGAATGCTCGCCAAGTTTTTAAGAATTAAATCGTATATCTTTGTAAGTGTTAATATTCTTCTTTATGCATGTACATAAGTATGTATTATATTTTAATTTGAATTTTACAAAAAAAAAACATTTTTCTCATTGTCTCTTAAAATGCGTAATGAAAGTGTTTTAATGTGATTACATTTTTAAATCAACTGCAATGAACAACAATTGCCAAAATTTTAAGGATGAACTTGCATACGATTACTAAACCATTTTTTTATAATAATAAACTGTGTAAATTTATGTTTCCTTTAATATCGGCTCTTTCATTAAGCGTTTTCTATCCTTGAATTTAAATAAAACAAATTATGTGTGAGATAACATTGACATTTTCTTTGGCTTGCACTTCCGAAATATCTGATTTTCCATGGCTATGGCGCATAAATCAGGCTCAACTTGACCGATAGCATAAGTTATGTTGGTTTTGAGGATCGCTGTGGTTTCTCATACATCTGTGAATTAAACAAAACCGTAAACATCACATGATCTCGGTTGTCAGTTCACATCACCTTGCCTTGATATGTCCATATCCTCAAATCTCTGGAGCGGAAATTCCAAATGTCATTGGTGCCCAGCTCATCCAATTCAGGAAGAAAGTTAGTAATCAATATCCAATATGTTCTCGGCGTATGTTCGCCGTGGCTACGTATTGTATGATCCAATTTTTGATTAATTTTTACAGTAGATTTAGCCGTATGTTTCAATAGTGGCTTTCTTTGCAATACTTCAATAGTTATAAGTTTGTTGGCATAAACAAATGGTATAATGGGATCTAAAAAGTAATACAACGGCGATCAATTATACTAACGAAGGGGCCAGCGAGCAGGACCACTTCTGGTAAAAAAAGTTGTCACGAAATTTATTTCATAATAAATAGATTGTTAAGTGAGCTGAGTAGCAAACTGCACACAATAAATTTTAACGGATGCAATGGTGATTCGTTAGCGGTTTAAGTATTATCTTCGCTCCAGCTAGGGCAATTTTGATTAAAAAAAATTTTTGATAAAAAAAAAATACAAAATAGGAGTAAATCTTCAAAAATACATATATTCGATGTATTTTTTAATAGAAGTCGTAAAGGCAAATAGCGGTGTTATAATATTCAAGAAATTTTGATAAAAAAATCTTAATTTAGTATTTTTTCCCGTCACGGTAGGATTAGTGTTAAATCTATGAATTGTTATAAAAAAAAAATAAAAAAATAATTTTGTTTTCTAGCTGTCAAATTCATTCCTGAACATAGTATTGGCCTTTAAACCAAAATTGAGATTCATGACTAAACACAATTCTTTAATAAAAATGCTCATTTGCCACCAGTTTCTAATGAGGCCAATTAGTTAAAATGCGACCCAAACGATGATCGTTGGCTTTAATTCATCTACGTGCTGTATTTTTATAGATACTTATGTCAAATAAAGGACAAAGGGCTAGGCCGACAAATTGAGTTTAACGACGAATCTTAAAAATTTCACGCTTAAGCAAAATTCTCTTCATTACGCACATTCCTTTCTCTTGTCAATTATTCTGAATCGAGAAGAGTAAAATTAGTGCTAAAACAATCAATATTTCCATAAATATGTTGAATGTAAAATGGAAAGTAAACTAAAAAATATCAATACGGTCATTCTCAACTGTCAAACCAGAGTTATCGACATCGACACTTGATACCTAGAGATGTTTCAAAATTAAGAGTAAGTAAGCGTTCTATTTTTGAAGTTTTCTATTTATTTATATTATTTATATATTTCTTTCCTTTTCGTGCATAGAAAAGATATTCAAATATTAAATGTCCCCCAACGTAATGAAAAACAAACATATTCCTTCTTCTATTCCCTAATATACTGTAATTACCAAGACTTTAATCGACTGTAATCAACTTAAACTAAGTGCTTGCAAACTTTCAATATTGTTTTGTTTATTTATTTCGAATGCAAATCGGTTTACATACATATTGTATATTAATTTAATTGTTACAGACAACTGCGGCAGCATCTCCGAAGGCATTTATCTATTTTTAAATAGATTCATCGGCACATATTTATACCCAAACGTAAATCTGAACCTTTTAATGCTTTTGCTATTAAAGGCACATCTCCTGCAGATTATATGGGAAAAACGGGGAACGACGACGACAACATTGTGGCCAAATGTTTTCATTCTTCTACGTTTCGCTTAAATTTAATTTGCCCAGATTTGTGCCCGTTCATTTTGTGCTTGCCAGCTATTGATGAGGATAAATTTAGAATAAGAATTTAAGAAATAGTCCTCTTATTGTGTATAATACATTATTTTTATTTGTAAGATATGTATGTATGTAAATTGGAAGAGTATAGAAAATGTATTAAGGCTACACTAGTAATCCTACCCTTTAAAAGATTTATTAATAGAATAGAATTTATATGAAACGTACAATTATTTTGTGGTTGAAAAGGAATCAGAGAAATATGTTCTGATTAATTAGCGGAGGATTAATGTAATTCATGTTGAAGATTTTTTTATTTATTATTTTTATTATTAAAAAAAATTAATTATATTGAAACGATTTTTAATACAATATTTTTTTGTTAGAGTTTTGATGCCTTAAATGTTATTAAAAAATATTTAAAATAATTTAGTTTTTACTTTCTATTCTGTGTCGAATAGTGTTTATTATCGAGCCTCGCGGCATTTTTTTGAGAATCTAATATTGTCGCCGTGGTCTAGTTGGTAGTGTGTTGGCTTATTAGACGAAAAGCCAGGGTTCGAGCCCCAGGCCAGACGTCAAAATAAAATACAAAAAGTATTTCTTCGGCGACTTTCTCTCAGCAGATTTCTGGCAAAAACTCTGAGAGTAAATAAAATTGCCATGAAAAGTTTCTCAAAAATCTGCCTTTCGTAGTCGACTTTAAACTGTAGGTCCCGTCACTCATGTATAAAATTAACACGTACAACATGAGTGGTGTGAGAAGTTAGGTCGTAATCCTGATTGAAGGGTTGTAATGGCCAATTATATATGTATGTTTATATATATATTTTTAAGGGAATGTTGAGTTACGATTACCTACATTCATATTAGCTGGTTGAGTAATATTTTTGATTGTTGACTTTCATTAATAATGAATTACAGGATACCATTAAAAAGCTTACATATTGCTGTTCATTACACTTCCTGAAGGCCCATGGCAATTAATCAAATTAAAATGGTTATTGAAATAAACTCTGATAATCCAAAATTTTTGATTTATAAATCGTTTAATAAAGTAAGTTTTTAGCGATGATTTCTGAATTAAAAAAAAAAAAAAATGTGGGTGCCCTGGTAGTCTAGTGGGTAGTGTACTAGACTATTAGCGTGAGGGGTCGTGGGTTCGATTCCCACCAGAGACTCTGGTCTGTGACACTACACCGAGCATATGGTGAAGTTACACCACTCGTATATAATTAGAATATAATTTGTAATTATATTGTAATTAAGAAAATAAATAAAAAAAAAATTTAAATTATGATCATTTTCAAACTGTACATTATTGATTGAAAATTTTAGTTTTTTTTTTCTAAAATACACATCATTCGGAATTAAAATATGTGTTCTTTTTCCTATTCTATGTTTTAGATGATAACATGACTCCTTGTTGTTGTTCCAAATGTCTACATATCTCTGACAGTAGTTACTAGAATGGGAAAAGAAATATCAAATGTCTACTGATATATGTATTAATGCTAACTCTGCCTTCTTTTATAGACTGAAATAGATGAAATGACATTTAATTAGAAACACATTTAGTATGTCGTCTTCCTTTCCTTTAATAAGACAGTTTTTCCCTACACGTTTAGCTTATCACAATAAGAATGAAAACTAAAACCATGATGGAAGGAATACACTACTATCGGCCAGAAAAAATCTGTAGGCAAAATGAAAAGGATATTGATTCAAAGTGTTACCCTCGTATTAAAAAATGAAATAAAAAAATGTAAAGTAAAGTAAAGTAAAAAAAAGGAAACGAAAATAATTGGCAGATAATGCCAACAAAGCTTTCAATCTGCAACTAAATAACACAACATTTTAGACTGTCATAGACCAACTTTTAAAAATACAAATGAAAAGAATTGTTATAAAAAAATTTCTATCAATGGTGTACGAGACAGACAGTATGATAGTTGGGAAAAGGGTAACACTTGTGAATAAAAGTTTGTATGGATATATGACTAAGAAATGTACAATAAATGCTGAATCAATACATATTCTCAGTTTCATTGTTGTCAGTTTACAAAATATATATGTATGTAAATACAAACAGATAGTGAAATATTGAAATACGTACAAAGGCTTTAATATACATTTTACAATAATTTTTTGTATATCATTTATTTTTGACAACAGTGTTGAAAGATTCAGTACTTTTTCATTTCAAAAATACCTCAATACCCCCGCTATGCTTTTAATACTTTTTTATTATAACATATTTTATGCCTTAGGCTTTTCAACTGCATTAATGCATTAGCAACATGTTCAACGCAATGCTAAAGTAGAATTAGGGTTTAGCCCCGGTTAGCTAAATGTCCGCGAAACGTACGTTCGTTTTTAGAATACGAAAGACAATGAAAACGCTTGCCGAATCGTAATATAATTTCGGTAAGCAATTTCATTGCTCTTCATATGCTAAAAACGAACGTATGTTACATTACGTTCCATCGCCGTGACTAAACGGGGCTTTTACGTTTTGTTACTTTTCGAATCAGCTGTTTTTGTCCTCCTGTATGTGTATTAAATATGAATAAATAAATAGTAGTAGGTAGTGTGCTGGCTTACTAGACGTGAGCCCACGATTCAAACCCAATGGCAGACATCTCCATCGATACGACTTCATTCTGGCAAAAACCCTGAGAGAAAATAAAACTGCCACTATAAAGTTTCTCAAAAATCTCTCGTTTGGAGTCGACTTTAAACAGTAGGTCACGCCACTCATGTATAAAATAACGCACACAAAATAACTGGTGTGAGTGGGGTCAGGTCGTAATCCTGATTGAAGGGTTATAATGACCGATTATGTATGTATGTATGTACTTTTTTTTACAAAAGTACCGTTCGATGCAAAAAAGTACTTTTTCAATTATAATCCAGTACCATTACAAAATTTCAGTTTTGCAACACTGGTTGACAATATTTAAAAAGTAACTACATACGTATTTCATATTCATTAATGCACAGTGTTTAACTTATTCTTCAGAGAAAATATATTTCATATACATCGATAAATATGTGCAATGCATACTTTAAGTATTGGCTAAACCAACAGGAATTTCCGAACTTAGACAACTGATAAAGGTTGAAGCTTCATTAGTTGTCATATATTCAGTCTGTTTTTCAAATCATCATGGACGGTGACGCTCAAATAAAAAAAATTATTTATTTAATCAGAATAGGTCTTCTGTTCGGTTAATGTACCTCACGTTTTGCTCATTTTATTAACATAGACGCCGATTTGTGGTCGTTGAATGGGCAATTGATTGTAAATTTCATCGAAAAATTATCTTCAACGATTAGACTTCGTTGTCCTTCCAAATAACAACTTTTAGTGGCAGTTTACATGAAACTATTTTGTCAATGTTATATTAATAGACCTTGGAGCCTTGGCTTGGATGTGAAATGGCACTCATGAACCTAATATACATATATCCTATAATTAGCTCCTAAATCTATCGGCTTTTTCAGTTGGGATTGGTGGTCAGTTAATTTTGATTGCTATGTTATTACCAAAATTGGCGGTAAAAATGTGTTTGATTTTTAAATTCGAATTAATCTTCACACACATAAAGAAATTTCAGTTCACACTTCTTTCTATAAAAACTAACTTTAATGATATTATTTCAATCTTTACTACGACTAATACGGTGTTCAGATATGCATCCTTATTGCGTAAATAGCAATAAACGCCATTATTAAGCTCAATATTTCATATAAAGTTTCAATTAATAATTGCTCAATAAATAAGAAAATTGTTATAATATTGAGTAAAACTTAAAATGCAGGACTGTCAATAAATGTGTTTAGTGAGCATATTATAATTAACCGAACACTCCTTGTTGACACAAATGTCAACAATGGCAAAAAATATAAACAATGTTGTTGAAACAACCAGCTGTTTTGTTTGCCATCTGTCAATCAATCAATTGAATAAGCAACTGATCTGCGTATATTATTATACCTGAACACTTAAAATATTATACTCAACCGAATATTGACTCAATAAAAGTGCATATCTGAACATAGTATAAGAAATGTTAAGTCTTCAATATCTTCTCCAACTTTTTTTATTTAAATTTGAAATACTTTCACTTCGGCCTTCATTTAGTTATCTGTTGCCGTTTTACGGTGGTATTAAACTTTTTATTAAAACCTTTTAATTTTTGAGTGAGTCAAATGTTTTTTTTTACGTATGGCCAATGCTTCACGACCCAATGATGTAGGATCAGAGAAATGTGGACATTTTATTTTTTAATATAATATTGGTGTTAATAGAGCCCTTAATAATGAAGGCAGTTCTCTTTTACAAAACGTAAAAATTCTTTGCCATATTAAAATATTTCACCTTGAATGGACAGCGAAAAGTTCTTGTCCGGGAAACTATACAAATTTGGGCTATATCGTTCGTTTAACAGCGCTTATATTTTTTAAATAAACCTCTTGCTAAACTTTACGTTTTTTTATTCCTAAATATTTTTGATATTAGTGCCAAGACTCTAAAAATTGTCTATTTGTATGATTAATTTTAATAAAAAAAATTATTTTGTTATAATTGTATGTATGTTATATTGTTATACAATATAATTATATTGTTATTATTATTTTCCCTTTATGATGGATAAGTTGATCATCTTCTAACGGGCATTATTACAACTTGCAGTTAAAGTTTGGTTTAGTTAAAGGTAACTTTAGCTAAAGTGAACTTTAAAGTCACCTTCCTTTCGTTATTACAAACTACAGATAAAATAAAGTTGTTTTTCAAAAATGACAGTGCGGGAGCAATGTCAATAACATTTGCCAAATTAAACAAGTTTTTTTTAAACGCAGTGGCAAAGGCGAGCTTCTTTTTTTTTTTTTGTTGTGCTCATTTTGTTTGTATTTCAAGTTGCCATGTAGAAAATAATATATAATATAGCAAGTTCAGACATAAAGCTAACTTTAAAAGCTACAGGTAGGATTATCTTCTCTTTAACTTAACGCTCACTTCTACCTTATTATCCACTTATAATAATGGAAAACATATTATCTGCCCGTTAAAATCTTGCCTTCAGTTAAAGGTTATATTTTATAACTTAAAAATATGAACTTTATCTGTAGAAACCTTATGGACATATATTGCGATACCCTTTAAAGTTCAAATCTCTCTGTATATTTGATATTTAATTATTTATATTTAATTTTATTTTACTTTTCTTTTAATAAATATAAGAAAACGATTTACATAAAATACAAAAAGAGGAGAAAGGAAAATAAAAATTAATGTAGACTAGTTTTCTTTGTTCAAATTTCCACAAAAATAGAAAAAAAAAATCATTGTAGAAGAACTAGACCGAAAGCAAAGAAAATACTTTCTTACTATCTATTTTCACTAAATATTATTTTACAAAAAAAGTGTATATTTTTTTAGTGAAATTTCCACTTTTTTTCGAATACATAAACGAATGGAGTGAAAAAAATAGCAAAAAATAATACAAAATTCTTAATTAATTCACTAATTATAATTTTGATAATTATCATTGTGAGAATTCAATGATGATTAACTTTGATTTAAAGGTGGCTACAGTTTATTATGTACCATTTCTCTGATCTTAAGAAGAATTATGAATTTTAAAATTTTTAATTCATTTTTGTTTTAGGGAAGCAATTTATTGTATATCATGGAGATGTATTTTTTGTTGTTGTTGGCATTATTGTTGCCTCTAATCTATCTACTTATATATTATTGGGTTGTTCGGAAAGTAATTTCGTTATTATTTTGTGTGAAAATGAAAGACAGTTTTCATATAATATCAATCAACTCATAAACTGTTGAATTTGATAAATTTAAGCTCAATCCGATCTTACGTGTTACTATTCGCCGATTCGCATCAACTAATGCCATTTTTGCGTCTGTATCAGCTTCAACCGGCCTTTCCGAATTTGGTGCATTTTCGATGTCGGGCAATTTCTTTCTGGCTTGAACAGCATTTTTAACCTTTCTGTAGTAAAACAGTAAGATATGTCAAAAATGCTGTTTATCGCTCTCCATACTTAAAAGGGCACCAACCAAAAATTACTGCGTAGTATTAATTGGAATTTTTCACACACAAGCCTGAGCTTTCAAAGCATATAAAAATTATACGGCTTAAGTGTGAAGTTGAAGTTTGAGTGATGAATACAAAAGTAACCCGTTGCTATAGAAAATGGTCATATCTTTACTGCAGCCTACTTATTAATTACGCGGTGCGACAGTCTAAATACACCCAGTTAATGACATAGTGTAGGTTGTGAGTTTTGTTGAGTAGAACTCAAAAATATTTTTTTTTTATTTTTGCGAACCTCCAAACATGTTTTATTTGACAAAAACTGTTTTTTTGATTATACAAACATTTCTGAACCAATGTCCAAAATTTAAACTTTATAAGAAAGGAGAGAGCCTTTAAAACGATATACATATATATAATTTGACTTAATATGCTATGAGGTTTGATGAGGTAAACTTGACAAATATGAATTTTTTCATATTTTTTTATTTTTTTCCATTCATAGTAGCAAACTTTAATTAAGAAATATCGAATAAGTGATGACATTCTGAAAGTGCATTCTGTTCTGAAGAGATTGACGATTCGTTTAATCAAATCGGAAAAAAATACCGTAGTAATTACTTAAAGTGTTTAACAATCGAGTAATATTTTTCATATATATTTTTGTTAAAACTTTTAGTTCAAAAATTTTCAGTATTGTCATTAGCTGGGTGTATTTTTTTTTTATTTTATCGCATGGTGTTATTAAATGTAATCAGACGCTTCAAAGTACAAATTTTTGATTTTTACTTAGAATCTTTTTTAAATTATTAGAATAAAGTACGTAAGTCCTCACCATATCCCCAAAGAAAGTATCTTCTTTAATGTAAATGCTTATCATATTCTATTAGGTGACCTTAATTCTCAGAATATGTATATTGTCGATATTAACAAACGTTGTATAAGCACGTAATAATATGATGATACGTTTCAATATTTGGTAACTTAAAAATTCCTTTTTTTTTTTGCAATCAACAAATAGCAACATTTTACATTTTTATTTTTCAGTTATAAAATGTAAAAATACCTTGATTTTTTTCATTGTTACTTTCAATTTGAAACAATAAATGCTTTTTGTTCTTTGGTATTTTGAAAATGAAATTATTTTATGATGACATTTGCATCAAAAAGTAAGCACAGAAAAGCAATGGATTGAAATGGAATTTACCTTTCTTTAGGAGTATAGTGGTGGTCTTATAATTAGCACACCTACATATCTACTAAAAATTTTGGGTTGGATATTTAATTTCAAAAAAGACAAACTTTTTATCACATGCTATAAAATAACTTAGTATCGGTAATTTATAAAACCTTGTAAAAAAAAACGGCAACATTAGAAGTAATTATTAAAATTACTTTTATCTGATAAAAAAATAAATGTGTTTTGAATTTTTTAGTGAAAGGAATAGATTTCATAATTCCAATACATATGTACATCCATTTAAGCTTCGTAAAGTTATAATAAATAAGCAAGAAAATGAAAAAAAAAATTCTGAAATAGCAAGAACTAGATGCAGACATCCAAAAATTATCCGATAATACTGTCGCAACAAAACTATCACAAAAACTGGCAGTCATTAGAAGAATGCCCCGACCAAGAAGCGCAGATCGTCTAATAATTGTTTAGGCGAAGCAGAAACGCTTCATAATTTCATCAGAAATGCGGAAACTCGTTATAGAGGAACACAACATATTAATTTTAACAAAAAATCATTTGTTTCAGACTTAAGGCAACCAACATATGTAATTGGGTATGTAGCAGAGATCAGCAATGAGTATTCAAAAGATGGGTAGAATCGAATCATACTCATAATTTCTGATACTTATACGCATTCATACTTATTTTCACATCATGGAACCTCTACTCATATTCAAAGTTTGAAGTACTCATTATATTCATACTTAACAACACGTATGATGTTGTCGATATCGACTCTCCGTAACTCAAGATATACAAGAATCACAAAATAAGTATGATTCGCTTACGAATACTAAAATACTCACTAAAATGTTGTGTATTTGCTCTGCTTGCTGCTCTGTCTTTTTCGCTTATGTGTCTTTTTTCTTTTTTTTTGTAAATGCAACAACAACTAAGATTGTAAATTTTAATGAATGCTTCGAGTCACTCGAATCAATTATAAACACTCAAACATATTTCGAATGGTATGAGTGTGATGTCAACGTTGTACGCGTACTCATTGTACTCATACTTATAAGTCAACGTTGTACTGAGTACAAATGAATCAGAGTAGTTAAATTTCAATATTGTTGACTCACTTATATTCAAAATTTCATGAGTGCTTATGAGTAGCGAAAAAATGATTCATTGCTGATCTCTGGTATGTAGCTCAACGCAAACCTATGATATCAAAAAATAATCTCATCTCTCTTTCGCTAAAATATTAAGAAATAAGCTAACATTATTCAGGAACAATGTTTTTAGGAGCGGTATATCTAAATTCAATCGATTTGGCTCCAATTTACATAACAATGTGTTGTGTCCACAGAAGCAAGATTCAAATCCACGCTCTACTTGGTAATTAAGCATACAAAACTTGTATAATGGAAGAGTCAGCTTCCGTATAGCATTGTGTGGGGTCGGATTATGAAGAATGATGGATTACCATCACCAAACTTATTGTGCAGATTCATTTGATTCCATTCTCTAATGAATACTTGTATGTAAAATAGATTTTTATGCTCGATAATGCAATGATCTTGAAGTCGCCGTAGTCTAGTAGGTAGTGTGTTGGCCTATTAGACGTAAAACCAGGGTTCGTACCCCAGGCCAAACATCAAGACAAAACACAAAAAGTATTTCTTCGGCGACTTCCTCTCAGCAGATTTCTGGCAAAAACTCTGAGAGTAAATAAAAATTGCCATGAAAAGTTTCTCAAAAATCTGTCGTTCGGAGTCGACTTTAAACTGTAGGTCCCACCACTCATGTATAAAATTAAAACACACAACATAAGTGGTGTGAGAAACTAGGACGTTGTACAATGGGTCAATTCGACCTCTGATTACTGTACTCTTACTTGACAAGTACACGTCCTCTAACCTAACCTAACCTATGGAATTATCTTGAGATACAAGTTGAAAAAAAATTTTCAAGACCTGTGGAAAATGGCATGGTATGACATACAAGTCTTCCTGGAAATTTATAATGGCTTATTAAAGAGATGGAGTGTCAAGTGATGGCTTTGTCCCCTCTTCATGGGGATTTTCTGATTTAAAGATTTATTTATTGTTAAATTCTTTTATTGAGTTTTCCTTTGTCCTATACATCGCTTAAGTTAAGCTTATAGGATGTTTACCTGCCATTAAATAAATTTCGAAAAAAAGGGGTGGAAAGATGAGTGTGCTAATTATAAAACCACCGCTGTTTGTACGAATTTATATCAATGAAAAGACATGCAGTGATGTGAAATATAACAAAAAATTATTGGATTGTTTTTTTTTTTTTGTCCTAAAAACAAGTTCTATTTTAAACAACTTTACTTAGAACTATTGGTATGCATATAAACATATGCACATCTGAAATTCATTTTCAATACGGACTTTTGTAAATAAATCGATTTTTATTGTCATATCTGAAACAGTAACTATGCGAATTGAAGGGACATTGCTAAAAGAAAAATTATATATAAAAAAACTACGCTATTTTGGAATTTTCTCTGAAATTGTTCAGTGTGCAATGAAGGTACGATTATAAAAAGTATTTTAATGGAAGGATATACCGTTCTTTACAGAGAAGCAGAGAAGAATGAAAATAATCTTGAAATATAACAATATAGAATAGTAATTAATTTTTTTTAAATATATGTATGTACATATGTAGTTAGTTTATAAATAATACCAACGGACGGTCACTGGGATCAAGAATTATGCCATTATGACGGTTTAATGAATTTGTGTTAATATACCAAACTTAATAATTCTCATATGCCATACAACATTTAGAATACATATGAGTGTTTAATCACAATATACAACTTTTTTTTACAATGTAGGACGTACACATATATGTACATATTTTTATCAACAATATTGCAGGCATTTTGATTGTTCATTTTGAAATTCATTCATGTACTTTAGGTGACACAATAAAAGGTACGGAAGGATATGATTCAGTTAAATACATATGTACATACATTCATATTGAAATATATGTACATATTTATGTATGTATGCAGTAGTGCACAACATCTGCAACAATGTATAAGAATATAGCCTACCTACGACTCATACACTTATTTACTGGCGTACTCACTCAATCGCAAAGTAATGCAAACAAATAATAGAGAACTGAACACAATACAATACAAGACAATACAATACAGTTTTATACAATACAAGTAGTTTTGATATTTTAAAACACCCTACACAACCCACACCATTATACCATTTGGATTATTAAAGTCTTTTTCAAGGACATAAGCAAATGATTAAATATTTAAAATGATATGTTTAAATTAAGACCTCCATATAGTATACATACTCGTACATAATTGGCCCCTACCCTACATTTAGTCCGGATTTCGGTCACCCCCCCCCCCCGGCATAAATTCAAATATAATTTGTTAAAACTTAATGCCAGTTATTCCATTTTGTTTGAAAACTTCGCAAGACCGTATTTCATAATGCAATTATTATTTATATATTTCGTTGGTTTTTGTATTTTCCGATTTAGGGCCATTATTACAAGTCGTTAACTACAGGGAGGTTTTTAACGGGCAGATAAATTGTTTTTCACTATTATGAGTACCCAATAAGATAGAAGTGAGCGCTAAGCTCAAGGGAGGATATCCTGCTGGTAACTTTTAAATTTAAGTTTATGTTTCATGAGTATAAAAAAAAGCCAAAGCCCGTCGTTGCCACTGTGTTAAAAAAAAACTTGTTTATTTGAGCAGTTTTAACGACATTGCTCCGGCACTGCCATATTTTTAAAAACAGTTAACTTTATTTTACACTCAGCCACAAAAGTATACATACGGTTAACAAATTTCAGAAATTTTTTAACCAACCCGTTTGCGTTGAAAATCTTTATAATTGTCTGACATCTTTCTTCGATTTTAAGACGGTCTTTTGCATTGATTGATTTGCATGAAATTTGTGAAATTTATTAATCGCATGTATACTTTTGTGGGCCTGTGCAGGGCCACAATTCAGTTCAATTTTAGAAAATTTTTAACCAATCCAAAAGACCGTCTTAAAATCGAGGAAACTATAAAGATTTTCAACGAAAAAGGATTGGTTAAAAAATTTCTGAAATTTGTTAACCGTATGTATACTTTTGTGGCTGAGTGTAAAACCGTATGTATACTTTAGTAACTGTGTGTACCTGTAAGTTGTAATAACAAAAAAAAAAATTAAAGGTAACTTTACAGTTCCCTTTAGCTAAAGGTACCTTTAACTAAACCCAAATTTAACGGCAAGTTGTAATAATGGCCCTTATTGTTTTACTCGTTAAAGCATATCAAGGTAAAATGAATCATATAAACTCGAAGTTATCTCTAAACTTTTCATTCATTTCTAGGCAACATCAACAAAGTTAAAGCTACAAAGATAGAATCAAAACAATTCTTAATTCATGGTTCATTTGAAATGATTGCTATTTTAACGGTACTGTTTCTGACACTTTGTTAACAAAGTTTTATTGTATCCATCACATTCAATTAACTATTTTGAAAGTAAATTTGTGGTTGCATTTATACTTCTAATTCTTACTACTCTCAATAGAATAGCACCTAGCACATGGCAATAGAATAGCACATAAAATAAGATAGCAATAATATTGTTACTTTTTTAAATTTTACAAAACGTTTATTTATCGTGAATTCAATGATTGCAATGAAAACAAAAGAAATTGTTTCTTCTGATATTTATTTGTTGTTTCATTTAAATAAATCCATTATTGAAATTAATCATTTATTTATTTAAATAAAAACACATTTCAACTGATAACATTACGCCATAAATTTTATGATCAAACTTTCGGTGTTTAATTATTACAACTCTCGATTACTAAACATCGACTCATGTCTCATCATTAACTCACACAAATAAATAAATAATAACTACGGTAATTTTTGTCCGATTTGATCAACCGAAGTGTCAATCGCTTCACAAGTAATGCACTTTCGGAATGTCATCACTTATTACAAATTTTTTAATTAAAGTTTGCTACTAAGAACGGACAAAGTTGAAAAATATGAAAAAATCAAGTTTACCTCATCAAACTCCATAGCATATTAAGGCAAATAATGTATAATCGTTTTAAAGGCCCATCCGACTCCTTTCTAATAAGATTAAAATTTTGAACATCGGTTCAGAAATTTTTGAGTAATCAATAAATTTGTGCGTAAAGTAAAAAAAAAAACGGTTTTTATCAAATAGAACAAGTTTGGAGGGTTCAAGAAATATAAAAAAAATATTTTTGAGTTCTACATACTAGACAAAACACACAACTTGCACTATGTCATTAGCTGGTTGTACTTCTAATTTTTTATTTTGTGGCGTAGTGTAATTAGTTTTTACATTTTACGGGTGGAACTCCTTAAAACAAGGATTTCATTTCATTAAATCACAAATAACGTCGTCAGCATAAATACAACTTAAAGCAACAATAAAAATTATAAACCGAAAAGTAAACGTGCTATTCATTAAAATTTAAATTTTTATTAATTTATACATACGCACACATTTATTTAATCGAACATAAACACATAATAAATTTTCAATTATATACAGGTGTTTATAAAAATACGTGTACATGTACATATGTATTCAGACGTATAACATTTAATATGAGGATATATAAGGTAGCGAGGGTGTATTATGGACATTCTTACATATTAATTAATAATTAATTAAAAATATTTAATATTTATGCACACAACACATCCACAACACATCGCATTTCCTTTTAACAAGAAACTTACGACCATCTCATATCCTTCTAGAGTTATTAATTCGAGTTCCACCGGTGAATGGATAAATTAATTCAGCTTGTATTTACATAAATTTGTAGAAAGAGCAACAGAAACACCATAAATTTCACGGAGAAAAAATGTTCCGTGCGACAGTTATTAAAATGAAACTTGCCATTAACTAAAGGGAGGATTTTAACGGGCAGATAAATTGATTTTATTATTATAAGTGGACAATAAGGCAGAAGTGAGCGTTAAGCTAAAGGGAGGATCATCCAACCGGTAACTTTTAAAGTTAAGTTTATGTCTGAACTTGCTATATTATATGTTAATTTCAAAGTGGCAACTTCAAATATAAACAAAATGAGCATATACAACAAAAAGACGAAGCCCGTCGTTTCAACAGCGTTTACAAAAAACTTTTTTAATTGAGCAGTGTTATCGACATTACTCCGTCACTACCATATTTTTGAAAAAGTTAACTTTATTTTATTTGTAGATTGTAATAACGAAAGGAAGTTAAAGGTGACTTTAACTCTGGACGGTTACTCTTAATTTTTGTACATTACGGTTACTCTTTAACCCTAATTGGTTACTGTTCGTCGAATCGACGAAGCTCATTTACTTTTTATCATACATGTAATTCTTTTATGTTTGACCAAAATTCGCTCTTTTTATCAACCATGTTGGTCGATAACGAAAGCTTGTAGTGAGTAAACGTACCCTAGCTACCCATTTTTTTAATTCTGTATGGTCATTTTTGCACAGTAAGGTTACCCTTCGTTGAATCGACGAACAAAAAAATTTTCTTTTCGTCCACTGACTGCAAGCTTTCATTATCAACTAATGTTGTTGAAAAAGAGCGAATTTTGGTCAAACATAAAAGAATTATATGATAGAGTTAAATGTAAAGAGTAAATGAGCGAACGAACAGCAACCGTCCAGAGTTAAAGTTCACTTTCGTTATAGTTACCTTTAGCTAAACCCAACTTTAACTGCAAGTTGTAATAGTAGGCTTTAGTTGGGTAAATCAACACCATTTTAAGGAACCTGAATACAAAATATTCTAAAATTAGTCGCATTAAAATTTTTCTTTTAGTTTCATCGAAATCCGTGATTGAGCGGACCGCCTTGTAATCGACATCTATTTTTGCCACATGCAAATGCCGTCTTGGTTTATCTTATTTAACTTCAAAACGAACAATTTCTCAAAATCAGTCTTAGCACCAATTATTGTGCTAATCTAGAACTATAGGTTTCGCCTTTAGTCAAAAAATAAAATAATGTTTTGGCGTCTGCTTTTTCACTTTTAATCGGTTCGCATGTGGCATTCGACATTAGTGAAATGCCCATATTATAGTTTTCCAATTCATACTTTGTCTTAGTTCAACAACTCCAATTTCGAAATAATACACAAACTCTGAGAAGGCAGTGAATGCTTTTACCAGTTATACTTAACAAATCATGAATTATTTAAATATGTTTTTAGAACGATAACGGCATCCACTAAGATAAATACGAACGCGATACGAACTGCTTTCTGAGGCTCATTCAAAATCGATTGATATAATGTTTATAATTCCAAAGGAACGAGAAGCAAAGTATATTGAAGTGTGGCGATATTAAATAACGCGCGAGCAAAGTAGAATCTGTAGGTAAAAAATAGTGTGTGAAATATTTTCAAGCTTCTTTAACTTTCATTGAGGTAATTAATTCAACACGTAATGTGAAGCAGTTATTCGTTGAAAAGAGAATCCGATGAATGTGTAATATATAGATCGCCCTAACTTAGGAATGAGTTCAAGGAAGTCATTACCCAAAATATTGCAGAACAGACGACGTTATCAAACTGACCGTTATTCTAAACAACAATTAGTGTACAATCGGACAAGCACAGAAAAAAATTGGTGAGAATCATGTGAAAGCCTTTTAAGAAAAAAAAAAAAAAAAAAAAAAAATCTCTTTTTTTTATCGACCTCACTAGGAAGATTGCTAACTCAACAAACATTTAAGGTGAAGGATATTGATTATATAAGCGAACCTCAGCCCCTCCCCAAGAAAGTATATGAAATATAATTCCCATGTATAACACCACTACATGATCATGAGGCTATCTTAAGTATTAATTAAGACTCACAGGAAGATTGGTTGAAGCAATGGAGATTACGCGATTAAGAGCAAAATTTTACACACATAGCATTCACATTGCGTAGAAGGTTATGCCCACCTATTTGAATAAATAAATAATCTGCAAGAGTTCTTGACCACCGAAATTAAAGCCAAAATAAAAAACCAAACAAATATATTAATTAAGTTTTGATAAGTGAAAAACACAAAATTTAACTGAAAACTGAACAAATTCGGACATAATATGCCGAAATTGAAATGAATTCTAAGCATAATCTTATTCATTAACATCCTTTAATAAAATTTGACGAATTCTTAATTTCACATAAACGTTCAATTTTTTGAATAGCTTATCAGCGCGTAATTTCATTCTAAACGATTAACTGAACTTTGTGGTTAAAAATTGTTTGTTATTGCACTGTACGATTAGACCACAAATGTATACATTTTATTAACAAGGGCACATTTGTATAATTTAAGAATTTAATAAATTAATGCGAGACTTCTTATTTACAGGAAAAAGAAAATATAATGCTTTATTATAGCTGCTGCTTCAAATATTTCGGTATTTTTTATAATTCTATTTGAGTATTTAATTATGATTTATTAGTCTCATAAATTTAGGAGTTAATATTTATGTCGACGTTATTTAAACGTTTTTTTTTAATATAAAAATTTTATTGGACAAACAAGCAGAATTTTCTCGAATATTTATTACTACAGAAATTACCATTCTTAAGATTAATAACGAACATAAAAGAAAATCCATAATTGCTATAAATCCATCCAATACAAATGTATCCTACTTTAACAGATTATTTCAAGTGAAAGTTTAAGGGCCATTATTACAACTTGCCGTTAACTAAAGGCAGGATTTTAACGGGCAGATAAATTGTTTTTCATTATTATGAGTACACAATAAGATAAAAGTGAGCGTTAAGCTAAAGGGAAGATTATCCTACCTTTAACTTTTAAAGTTCACTTTATCTTTGAACTTGCCATATTATATGTATTATTTTCAATACGTCAGATTCAAATATAAACATGAAAACTAAACGTTAATATATTAATAGTTTTTCGAATCCAAATGGATATTGGCGTATTCATTATATTTATTTTATAACAAAAAATAAAAAAGCTAAAACCTCAACACACAAATTTTTTTAAACAAAATGAATAATTATAACAAATAAGAAGGCACACGTCGTTGCCACTGCGTTTTTAAAGCACTTGTTTAATTGAGCAGAGTTATCGACATAGCTCCGGCACTGTAATATTTTTGAAAAAGTTAACTTATTATTATTATCTGTAGGTTGTAATAACGAAAAGAAGTTAAAGGTGATTTTAAAGTTCACTTGAGCTAACGTTAACTTACACATCGCCACAAAAGTATACATACGGATAACAAATTTCAGAAATTTTTTTTTTCTAATCCGTTTTCGTTGAAAATCTTTGTAATTGTCTGACAACTTTCCTCGATTTTAAGACGGTATTGGTTAAAAAATTTCTGAAATTTGTTAACTTTTGTGGGCCTGATGTACGCTAACAAATTTCAGAAGTTTTTTAACCAATCCATTTTTTTTAAAAATATATATATAATTGTCTGACATCTTTCTTCGATTTTAAGACGGTCTTTTGCTTTGGTTCAGAAATTTGTGAAATTTGTAAATCGGATGCATACCATTGTGAGCCTGTGCAGGGCCACAATTCAGTTCAATTTCAGGACTTTTTTAACCAATGCAATATATCGTCTTAACATCAAGGAAACTATAAAGATTTTCAACGAAAACGGATTAATTAAAAAATTTCGTCAATTTTTTAACCGTACGTACAATTTAGTAACTGTGGTATGTGGTCTGGCGTTATTATACTCCAATGCAACATCTTTTTGATTGCAAAATTAGGCACGGTTTAATTGAATTTTTTGGTTCAATCTTGTTAATTTTCGTTTGTAAAAGTTAGAATCAATTGTTTGTTCTACTATTCCCTCACAATTCCTCGAAACACATAATGTTACCTTGCCTGGTACAAATCCTGGCTTTGCACCGTCTGTGAAGTTTCACTTGACTGCGTTCAGGATCATGGCCAATTTTTAATCCCGTAATCATTTACTTCAATGGTTCAGTCGGTTAATATTTGGCCCATAAAATTATGCTTTGTTAATTAATATGGCACATAACCAGCAAGCTTCTTTGTTTATCCAGCTTTCTTTAAATGGTTGATAACTGGTGACGAATGCCTTGTGCCTTAGCAACACCAACGCCGTTTATGTCCCATAATAACAATATAATAATTTTTTAATGGTTGGTCGAACGGAGTAAGGTCACGTCATTAACATCAAAATTACCCGATTGAAAACGAGCAAATGATTTCGGTAATATTCGTATATTAATTTCTATATAGCATACTTAACCTCACAAATTTTTTTTCACTAATATGATGACAATATTTCACTCAATATTCTAAAAATGTACAACTTTTCACAGAGTAACGTGATTTTAATAGTTTTCTAACAAAGTGAAGCCTAAAATGATTATTTTTTGAGACAACCATTATTTTTCTCATTTATTTAAAGTTTTCTTCCGACATACATAAATATTCATGTAGCTAGTCTCAATAATAATTAAGTTATTCGCATGCATTTTCAGACAAACCTGATGCTTGGTTAACAGCGTTTTTTTGTTTTATAATTTACTCCAAGCATTTTTACGAGTGAATATTTAAAAAGATTAATTCTGACCTATCCCAATATAACAAATATTTATGCATTTTTATTTTATTTTAATTCGTCAATTATAAAACGTGTAATTTTTAATTGTTGTTTTAACGTATACTGTCAAAATGCTTATATGAAATTTTGAATATATTGCATAATAATTTAAGAGCAATTGCAATTCTCTCATTAAAGTAAACGGCTTTTTCTGGTTTGACAACCTCGTCAAATGGGAAGACATTTCTGTCGAACACTTTGATTTTTGTACCTGCCTCATTTTAAAAAACACAGAAAATTTTATTTTATTTTTATATTTTTTAACGCCATAAAAAGTAAATTTTTTTTTGTTATTAAGAATAAACAAAAACCTTGAAACAAAATATTTGAAGAACGTTAATCTGTCAAGTTTAATAATACTATGCGACAAAATACAAAAAATTAAATACATCCTAGTCTAGTTGTTCAGTTAATTGCATAGAACTCAAAAATATTTTTTTATATTTCTCGAACCCTCCAAATATGTTTTATTTGACAAAAACCTTTCTTAGAAAGGGGAGGGATAGGCCCTAAACCGGTATACATATATATATTATTCGACTTAATATGCTATGAGGTTTGATGAGGTAAACTTGACGAATGCGATCAAATCGGACATACATAAATTGCCGTAGTTATTATTTAAAGAGTCTAACAGTCGAGTTGTATTTTTAATATAATTTTGTGTTTTTTGCAAATATTACTGTTTCGCTTTGCACAAACATTAGCCAACTTCTGGTGGGCGCTCAAACGTGAATTTGGCACATTTTCCAATAAACAATCAAGATCCATCAAAACTTTTGAAAATTTTTGAACTGAAAGTTCATTTGATAAGATGACATACATATAATATATGAAAAATATAACTTGACTGTTAGACTCTTTAAATAATATCTACGGTAATTTTTGTCCGAATTGATCAAACGAAGTGTCAATCTCTTCACAAGCTAATGCACTTTCAGAATGTCATCACTTATTTTATATTTTTTAATTAAAGTTTGCAATTAAGAATAAATAAAGAATTTTAAATTATATAAATAATCATCGATTTTTTTTTGTTTTGTAATTTGAATACCGATTTTAAGTGACTAAAATAACGAATTTTACACCTGATAAGTAATATTTCATATAAAAATTATGCGGTTTAGAACAGTATATTTTTCGGAAACTTTAGGTTTCAAATAATTTTACATTGTTTTATACACAATCTCATATGTTTTCACAGTCTGCAACTGCAAAAGGCAAAACTAGTAGAAATAAAAAAACATAAAATGGAAATAAAAATGAAAAAATAAAATAAAACTAAAATTGTTTCTTGAGTATTTGAAAAGCAGTAATTCCAAAAACGTCATAATGATTTGAATTTTCTTTCGGAAAAACGAGCATAAAAAATTAACCAATATGCTGGTATAAAAAAATAATAAAAAATTTTGCAAACATTGCATATTTTGAATACTCAAGTCGTTTTTTATTTCAATATGAATGAATAGTACTATTCATGGAACAAAGCTAAATTAATTTTTTATTTTTTATATTTAAACAACAAAAACATAGAAAATATAAAACAAAACTTCGGTTGCAAACAGTTGCTGCAAAAAAATCAATAAAGCCGTGTAAAAATTGCAAAAAGCATAGAAAATTGAAAATAAAACGATAAAAAAACTTTTAGCAAGACTTTGAACTTATAACTGTAAGCAAAAATAAAGAGAAAAACTAAAAGAAATTAGAAAAAAAAAAATTTGACTTAAGAAAACTTTTTAAAGCCAGACGCAAAAAGAAAAGGAGAAGAAAATAAATTGTATTCTGTTAGCGAAAAATATTTAATAAAAAGAAAAATAAATACTTGTAGAAAAGATATCTGAGATATGAGTGCCTCTTGATCTTGGCTCTTTAACATAGGCATATACCACTTACGATCCTATAAGGGGTTTTCTTGTAATACATTACATCTATAATTCCTTAAATTTTATGAAGGCATGAAGTCGCCATAGTCTAGTAGGTAGTGTGTTGGCTTATTATACGTAAAGCCAGGGTTCGAGCCCCAGGCCAGACATCGAAACAAAATACAAAAAGTATTACTTCGGCGACTACCTCACAGCAGATTTCTGGCAAAAACTCTGAGAGTAAATAAAATTGCCATGAAAACTTTCTCAAAAATCTGTCGTTCGGAGTCGACTTTAAACTGTAAGTCCCGCCACTTATGTATAAAAATTAACACACATAACATGAGTGGTGTGAGAAACTAGGTCGTAATCCTAACTGAAGGGTTGTATTGACCAATTATGTATGTATGTACATATGTATGTATGACTTTTATCAAAATTATATTTGGGTTGACAAGTTTTATCGATAAATTCTAAGTCCTCAAAAAGCTCTAATCTTAGTTCCCCAAATGTCAGGCAATAGGTAAGAAGATCTTGTATATCCAATCTTTGGGCAGGTAAGTCTAATGGCCAGTTACCCCCGCCATGAGGTTCATAAGATGGATTCTGGGTAGATTTAATACAAACCGTTTTCCATATGCATCTTGCTTCATCTTCAAGCTCTCAAAAGAGGAATGTAAATATAATTTTCGAATTTTCACAAGTGCGTCAGCTCTTTTGTTACATTAGTTTGGTGCTTATACTCTTTTATAATGTTTAGCTGCAGATACAAGCTTCTTATATTGTCAAATATATAATACATACATATATAAACTAATTTTAAAACTTGAACCGTAGTGCAGAACTATGCATTCCCTCAAGTTTTACAATTGTAAACAGTATATTAGCAAATATATACAATTGATTGAGAACTTAGATTTTCTTTTAATAGACATCTTCTTTAAAGTACAGGGCATCTTTAAAGTATAGGCTATTTAAGTTTATATTCTGAATTATATTTTAATTGTCTAAGGGCCATTATTATAACTTGCCGTTATAGTTGGGTTTAGTTAAAGGTGACTTTAAAGTTCACTTCAGCTAAAGTTACGTTTAAAGTTTAGTTAAAGGTGACTTTAAAGTTCACTTCAGTTAAAGTTACGTTTAAAGTTTAGTTAAAGGTGTCTTTAAAGTTGACTTCAGCTAAAGTTACCTTTAAAGTTCACTTTACCTAAAGTTAGCTTTAACTAAACTCAACTTTAACGGCAAGTTCTAATAATGGCCCTTAGACAATTAAAATATAATTTGGATTATAAACTTAAATACCCTATTTCGTTATTACAACCTACAGATAATATAAAGTTAACTTTCTCAAAAATATGGCAGTGCAATGTCGATAACACTTTGAACAAGTTTTTTTATAAACTCAGTGGCAAAGACGGGCTTTTTTTGTTGTATTTGCTTATTTTATTTATATTTGAAGTTGTCATTGAAAATAATATATGTATATGTATGAGAAGTTCAAACACAAACTTAACTTTAAAAGTTAAAGGTAGGATGATCCTTCCTTTAGCTTAATGCTCACTTCTACCTTATTGTGTACTCATAATAATGAAAAACAATTTATCTGCCTTTAAAATCCTATCTTCAATTAACGCCAATTTGTAATAATGGTCCTAATTGATTTTTCGAATAATCATGTTAGCGAACTTTTATTTGAATTGAAATGTAACGGAGTTAGTTACTATGTATATACATACATATGTCCTTATATTTTACTATTCTTGCAGGTTAAGAGACATTTGGGTCTTTTTCAATTTTATGATGCTGATCAAATTGCATATAAATGTCCATTTCTTGTTGCATCACGTTTTTAATCATGTATTAGCTGATATTATTATGTTTCTGCGTTCAAGCCATCAATAAACAACAAATACTAGTGCGTATATTTACTGATATTGAACATACAGTCATGGACATTAAATTAGCACACAATCCATGTATAGTTTGTTTGAGAATTTTTTCTCATTTGTATCCTAATTAGGCCAATTGTTTTGGTCTGCGAGGTTGCACAATGACATCTAGCTGTTGTTTAATGTATGATAACGGTAATATTTTTTGTTTTGATTGGTATGTATCAGTAGCTAAATTCGAGCTGGGCAGGAAATTAGCACAACGTGCCTAAAAGTGTTTTAGGTACAAGTTTTGTTCGACTATTTGTATTCTAATGGTATATTTTTTTAATTTTGGGGCATTTAAAGTAATTTTTGGAAAAAATGGGACGTTGAAAAGATTGCTTGCCAGAGGAGAAGCACATTATCGTTAACTTGTGGAATTATGGGAAAAAGCTGGATGAAATTGCGGAAATTTCGAATTGCTTGCGAAAAATGATTTATAACGTGATTATTTCCTTTAAAGTAAATGTCGCAGAAAACAAAAAACGAAAAACACGTGTCAAATAAACAACCGAAGTCGTGGACGGTGCTATTGTCCGGAAGTCAAAGAAGAAGCTTTTCATGTCGTTACGCGATATTTTGAACGAAATTAACTCCCAATTTTGGTTAAATTTATCGGACAGGCTCATGCGATGAAGTCTTAATCACAGAAAGCTCTTTGGATGCTCTTGCCGAAAGAAGCCACTTCTACCAAAAGAAAAATATAGTCAAGCGTTTAACGTTTGCTCGCACCAACAAGAATAATGACCTCCCATACTGGAAAAAAAAAAAATATTTCGTAGTGACGAAACAATTTTAAATCGTATGGGACCGGATGGTAGAGTAGTTGTGCAACGGCCAAAATGTCAGACATTAAATCCACGTTATGCACAAAGGATCATAACTCATGGTCGAGGAAGCACAATGGCGTGGGGAACATTTTCATGGCACGGTTTATGGTCCCATTGTGAAAATTAATGAAAAAATGGACCGTTATCAGTATTTGAACATTCTAAAGAATACATGCCAGTTTTATTCATATTTATGCAAGGTAGTGACTCCAAACACACATCTAAGCTGGCAAAGGATTGATTTTATAAAGAGCACATTCCTGTTTCAGACTGGCCGGCGCAAAGTTCTGACTTAAACTCGATTGAAAACCCTTGAAACGATGTGAATTGTACTTTTGCTCAACAACAGCACAAAAATTTGGACCATTTGTGGATTGGAATACGGGACGCTTGGTACTCGATTCTCAAAGATCTTTCCCAAAGAACTAGAATAGAGGCTACTCTACTAAACATTGATCAAATAGACTGAAAACATTAATATTTTTACTATTTATTAAAATATATCATTTTTATTCCAGAAATTTTAATTTGTGCTATTTTACTGTCCAGCTAAAATCTTGCGTTTGATATGTGGCAGGTCTTAATAAGCAGACGATTGGCAATTTCGTCTAATTTTTTTTTTTTTTTTTTTTTTTTTTAAAGAATATGCAAAAAATATTGTGCCTATTTAATGTCCACAGCTGTACATATGTATGTATATGTATGTATGTATACATGTATGTATGTTTTCTGCGTATTGCACTGTTTATCGTTTAAAGTATGACATTAAATTCCATGCGATTTCTTTTAATACATTTAGAGATTAGTTTTTCATTTCTTTTCTTATCTTCTACTTCTTCTTTTACTTGTTTCAACACATGCTTGAATTCACATCAGATCCATTCTTTAAAAGGGTATGAAAAATGGGAAGATGAAAAATAATTCATTTTTACAAAGTTTTTTTTCACACCAAAAGAGAAAACACAACAGCCTCGCTTTAATTTCTCCACTTATTTTTATGAATACCACTACCACTTCCACTGTATTGCCACACATTGAATTTCGTTGCAATTATTTTTTGCAAAAAAAAAATTGCATTGCAACTTTCATTACGAGTAATACTTACAATAGAAAAAGAGTAGAAGTCACTAGACAAATGTGTCAAACAGTCAAGTCAGTCAGTCAGTTGTTATTTCTTTCTATTACTTGTATATTGTTTTAGCAAAACATTTTCTTTCGACTAATTGAATTTAGGCCTACTTAAAATATTAATTTTTATTTCTCTTCTTTGTGTTCACAACAACATATCTGAGATGGGATTTTTGTTTTTTTTTCTTTGTTTCTGTTTTTTCTTGCATTTTTACATTTTGACTTTTTTAATTATAAAAATTTATTTTGTTATTTTTGTTGTAGTAATCTTTCTATTTTTTTTCTCTTTAAGTGGGTCATAGATGACATTAGTGTTTGTAAGTACATATGGCATGGCGCACGTACGACTTCGTCTATCTATCTACACTCTTTCGCTCTCTCTCTCTCTGTCACACTGACTTTATAAGTCAATTTTTTCCCCCAGTAACATCAATATGAATTTACCTGTTTTTAAAAGCTTTTTATTGTAATCTTATTACAAAGAACAAAACACAGTGACAATAGCAAACAAAAAATATCCAACACACTACAACATAAGCTGACAAGTAAAAGGGACATTTTGTTAATTGAAACATTTACGTTCACATTTTATTCTGTTGAAAATATTTTTATAGCACAACTTAGTGTTTGTTGCGCTGCAACATTCTGCGAACAAATCAACAACCCAAAACCATCCCTCCAATGCATTATAGGAAATTTTACCCCTTTTATTTTGCCAAGATTAAAATTAAAGTTTTTGTAAATTTTTGCTTTAATATAAAAATAATAACAATAACAAAACAAACATATCTTTTTAACCCTTTGCATTCGGCTATCTCCTCTGAGGGGACAACGTAACTCTAGCATATCACTCGGTTGTCCCCTGTTGTCTGAGGCGACATGATAGTTTGTTAGCGATTACGGACAATGAAATTATTCCGCCGCAATTTTTTAAGAAACACGTGATCTTCTGTACTTTTCTGCTAAAATGGCACAAAAAAACTAATCGATAATATGATGAAATTAAAAAGATGCATGATAAATAAATCAACCTTTTTACACGTCGAAAAAGAACGTGCAAAGTGCGTTCACGACGGACTGTACACTTCTCTGATCCGTTGAGCAAATTGTAGATATAGTGGATTAGGCGTACAAAGCTACAAAAGTATGGCTAAATGAAGTGGGAAACTTGATACGATAATATAGAAATCCGATAACCGAGAGAAGAAATGCACAAGAACTCAGTTCTTGTCGAGTTGGTGGTAGGTAACGTCCGAAACGTTGCCGAGTGCAAAGGGTTAAAATGTCTACAGAATTGATTTACTGTTACTTTACCAGTTGTTTATCTCTCAATTTCTAAATTAGTTACCAAATAACGATTGAGTGCAGTAGGGAATTTTGTGACAGTTTCTCATAAAAGTTTTCATAATAAAAATAAAAAATGGAAAATACTGACGAAGATGTGTAAAATGCTGGTGAACTCAATACTATAACCTTAAGATGAACTTATGGAATTGTGAATTGGAATTTTATTTCAACTTATAAAAAATGATAGCACATGATAGCCATAAAACCATAATAGTTCTCTAAGACAATCACCTAAATTCCAAATTTAATAAATTTCAGCTGCGTATACAGTATCGACCAAAACCTAAGCACCCCCTCAGTACATTTTTTTTTTAAATGAAAACTTTTTTAAGAAAACGAAGTTATTAATTTTTTTTTATTTATTTATATCTTTATTATTGAAAAAAACACAAATTTAAGGAATTCAGAAATTAATAAAAAAAAGTTAAAATTCAAAAACATTTTAAGTCGCAAATATAAGCGGACTAAACTAGAGCACCCCCCATTTAAGGTACAGATAAAAACTATTGAAATCAATATTTCGTTGCGAATTGTTTGTTCTGGATTACACACGCACATCTTTTAGGCATAGAAGATATTAAATTATTAATTATTTCAGGTGATATTGCTTCCCAGGCTAGTTTTGCGGCTTCAAATAAATCTTCTTTGGTTTTGTAATTTTCTCGGTTGATTTTTAAGTTAACGATCTCCCACAAGTTCTCGATTGGGTTAAGATCAATTGAGTGCTAGATATTCGATCAACAGACCAATTATTTGCAAACTGGTCGCGCATCTCATACTCACTCTGGAGGAAGGCCACGTGAAACTTCGCGACATGAAGATTGCTTAATTAAAAGGACAATCCGAAATGATCCTACAGCATCTTCTAGTCATATACGAAACCGCCTAGATTTAAAAATTAACGAAAGAACGATTCGCCGAAGGGCGGTTGAGGCCGGATTATTCAGTCGACGACCAGCAAAAAAACCCAAAAATAAAAAAGCCAGACTTGAATTCGCCAAGGCCCATCTCAACTGGAGTCCAAAAATGGAGGACTGTGCTGCTAAAAATCAAAATAATGAAGTTCAATCACTAGTTCTTCCTGCGAGTACGGGTGCCCTATATAGCAGTGGTGTTAAAAGAGACTGTCAGTACTCCGAATTTTGTTTGTCACTTTTTTAAATTGGTAAGATAAATTTCTACTATTATCTTTGAAAGTTAGTGTACACTCGAAAGAAAAGTTTAGAAAAACAAAACAATTCGGAAAGGCAATAATCTATCAAAGATCTATTAAATCTTGACTCCTGGAAATTCGTTTGGAACTGATTAATTTTTTAGATAACTTTACAAAAGTTTGTAAAACGGATTAAGGGTCCCTTTTTCCCTCTTAAGTCAAGTCAAAAAAAAAAAGAGTCGTGCCAAAAAAAGCAATGTCAAAAAAAAAAACACATTCAAATTGGTCCAGCCGTTTGATTGTAACTAATTTTGACCAAAAAAGGGGTAAAATGTCCCATAGTGTAACGAACAAATTCCATAATATTGTTCTAAAATTAAGAACAATTTCAGTTTATAATTGAAATTTAATATGAAAATTTAACAGTAGCTTTAGGACAATTGGAATGTAGCGAGGATGATGCAATATTCCAACAGGATAATATTCCGAAACACAAGTTGAAACTAGTTCAAACTTGGTTGAAAAGTTTAAAATTTAAATTGATGGCGTGGCACAAAGTCCAAACTTAAACCTCAATGAAAATTTGTGGGCCATCCTTAACCAAAAACTAGGGGTCTTGAACAACAACTTGGAAGTATTAAGGAACTATGGAAACAAATATATGAAATGTGGGGTGAAATTGATCTAAAATACATCAGAAATCTAGTGAGAGAATGATACATCGCATCAAGGAATTTATTCGCAAAAAAGGATATATTATCGGTTATTAATACAGTTTTTCTGATTTTTTTAAAAGAGAGCAAAAGTGAGTTTTTTTAGTTCTTTTCTTTTTCAACAAAGTATTTTTTTGCTGCAGGAAATGAAATGTAATTTTAATGTTTAGTGGAATATATTACATCTTTAGTTAATTTATGGTAAGCATTTTATTCAGTTTTCATTTGTTGTTAAAAGCTACGGTTCCATAAAAGCAATCTTAGAAAAAAAGATCACTTTTGCTACATAGTTTACCTTTTTACTCGAATTAAATTTATCTGCTATGAAATGAATAACGAATAACTTCTATTGATTTTTATAATAAAATTTGTTACAATTAATTTTTCAAATAAATATAATATTTGATCTGATCTGGAAGGTGGACCAGTAAGATATATACGCGGTGGAATCATGCTTTGATTACGGCAAGGAATTTAATTATCCTACTATGGTCGACTGGTAAATGTTATTAAAATATAATATTTCTCGTATAACAAGAAATAAAAGATAATAAAAATAGCCCCTAATGAATACATACATATGTACATATGTATGTATGTAAGTACATATTTCTGTAATACAGAGAAAGCAACTAAAGGCAATCAAGAATAAAACACCTACAAGTAAACATAATTTTTTTTATAATTTATTAGGAAGTAAAATATTAGGAGAGATATTTAGATGTCTTTTTTGTATATCAATGTCTTTAGGTTCACGTACATCAGTAAACATAATAAGCATTTTATGTATTTAACTTGTGTGCAGAATAATCGAAAATAAATCCTTTAAGCCTTAAAGATAAATTATTTATTCAATCACACAACCAACCCAAACCCCATTTAGTCAGGAAGACAGTCAGCCATCCTGTCTAACAGCGACTCCTTCGAATAATCTGCCGCAAAGTTTGGTAACACCCAAGAAAGATAAAGTCAGGGAATTAAATGCATAAATAAATGAGTGAGTGAATGAATAAACAAAATAATGATAGAATGAAGAAACAAGATATTAAGCGAACTATGAACACAAATATGAAAGTAAGGAAATCATATAAAATGATGATTCTTTCATACTTTTCATCCATCCATTCCATTCACCCATTTATTCGGCAACCCTCTTTATATTATTTCTTGTTTTCAATCTTCACAACAATTTCGCCCTGTACAGGTTCACATACATATTTATATACGGAATATTTAAGTTAATTCCAAAGAAGGCCGAAGAAAGGGAGGATAAATATAAACTTAAACACAACTTTTACAAACAAACGTACTAGAGAGCTGGTGAAATTTGGAAAGGACTTTTTTGAGAGTTAAAAGGAACTGCATGAAAACAAGAGAAAGATAAAAGAAATATAATTTCGATTATAAAAACTGAAATGTAATAAAATATTCACAGTGAACAGAACTTTAAAATAATTGTATATCCTACTTCCATCCATAGAAAAATATGTTTTGACTTTCCAAATAAATTTTTTAATTTGTGTATTTGATGTGATGAAAAAGTTTTCTTCATTTTGTAATATTTTTAATGCTAACATTTAGAAGGAAAAATAAAGACTGTTAATGAAGAAGTGCAGCGAAAGAAGTACAGATTTGATGTCTGCTATTATGACAAGCGAATGCGAGAGCGGGGTCCTTCTATTTAAAATCCCGCACGCATCGTTTGACACCGTAACATCAAGTCCGGTTAGGAAGTTAGCAGACACAACATCAGAATCCAATGATTGGACTGAAACAAAAATTAATAACAGGGACACTCCATCTGGGTTTGGAAAACAAGCTGTAGTAAGGTCGGTGAATCTACGATGACATATAATGTCCAATTAAGGTTTTGACATATATTTATGTATATGTATGTATATCTACGTACCAGAGATCAGCAATGAATCGTTTTTCGCTACTCATAAGTACTCATGACATTCGTACTCCCTACAACATTCATTTATAAGTACGGGTTGCAATGAGTATGAGTACAACGTTGACATCAAACTCATAACATTCGAAATATGTTTGATTCATACGTCTACTCATTCAGATTCATAAATTTAGAAAAATACTTATAATCAGCGTTGAAAAATTCAGTACTTTTTCATTTAAAAACTACCGTAGTACCCCCGCGGCGCTTTCAGTACTTTTTTATTATTACATATTTTATGTTTTGCGCTTTTTTACTGTTAATGTCTTTGCAACATGTTCAACGTAATGCTAAAGGTGAAATTAGTCTTTAGCCCCGGTTAGCCAAACGTCCACGGAACGTACGTTAGTTTTTCTATACCATATTTCGTGTATTAAGTATAAGTAAATATTTTTTTGCAAAAGTACCATTTGATGCAATATAGTACTCATTCTGTTAGAGTTCAGTACCATTTCAAAATTTAAATTTTGCAACACTGCTTATAATCAGACGTCGGCACAAAGAGAGAGGCATGTGTTAACCCAGAGCCTACTTATTAACCCAATAATATGTATATGTGAGCGGAAAATATAGAAAAATTGTACTGCGCTAAATCTCTAAAGACTTGGCAAGTATTCTTCCAAAAATCAAAATCATTTCTCATTGATATTAGTGAATCCTACTGTAATATTTCTTTGGGTGTAAAATTAAAGTTTGAAAAAAGCGACATGAACCTTCTTCTTTAGAAGCTGACAAGCAACTGAATGCATTTTTACGCTCTTTTTAACAAACATTGTTGATGTTCGTGTCCTATGTGTGTAAAAAGCCGAAGATGTTCGGCCCCCGGGGGACATTGGTGCCGACGAATGATAATAATACTCATAAATGATTCGAGTGATTTGAATCATTCATCAAAATTTTATAGTCTTAGTTGTTGTTGCATTTACAAAAAAGAAGAAAAAAGACAAAGACAGCAAGCAAAGCAAACACACAACCTTCTAGTGAGTATTGTAGATTTCGTACTGTACTTTCTTGTAAATGTTGAGTAAAGGAGTCGAAATCAACAACATCATGCGTATTGTTAAGTATGAGTACGATGAGTACTTCAAACTTTGAATATGAGTAGTATGAGTATGATATTAAAATCAGTATGAATGCATATAAGTATCAGAAATTATGAGTATGATTTGAATCTACTCATCTTTTTGAATACTCATTGCTGATATCTGCTACGTACATATACTAATTGTATTAATAAAAGTGAGTAAAATAAAGTTAAGACGAGTGATAACAGTTAAAAAATGCAATTGAATTTATACATCAATCTGAAGTAATTGTTTTCATTGTACCATTTCACTATTCTAATACTTAAAAGGTCCCATAGAAATACGTGCGTATGTTTATGTTAGAAATGTTGCGTTATAAGTTAATATACAGACACACCTAACGACCTAAAAAATGAGAATCTTTAAAATTCATAAAATTGAAAGAAATCATTCCTTTATGTGAGTGAACACCACGCGAATTGTTATAAGTTTGTTGAATTTGAATGAACAAGTTGGCGTTGTTGTTGATCGTTATATTGTTGTTGATGTTGTATGAAATTATAACAGGAATTATTATACTTCTCTTTTTTCTCTCTTTTATTATTTGGCAGGTCGCCTAAATGTCTGGTATGATTTTGTCTGGTTTAGTAAAATGCTTATATAATTATGATGCCTATAGCATTAACAACAACAATAACACTAATAGCAGTGTAATATGAGTCGCATTGCTGTATGTGTATATACATTCGTATATATTCGTTCGCAAACATTTGTGCTCAAGCATTTTGAATCATTTATATAAACATTTAACATTTAATACAATTAAAGGCAATCAATCATCTAATAAAAAACAAAAACAAAAAAAAAATTATATTTGTATAGCAAGTATTCAACGCACACACACATACGTACATACCTCGTAAACTTTGTTTTCCTATGAGCGAAAATAATTTTATTTTAATTTCATTAAGTTTTTAATGATGTCAAGAAAATATAACCCGTTTTTCCGGGGACTAAAAACATATGTTGTATGTACGTACTATGATCAATTGTTTCCTTTTATTTTCCCTTTTTTGTCTGTTCGCACAAAGTTTTTTTAATTTGATTATATATTAAAAGCTTTCAACTAAATGACAACGACACTGCTGCAGTCGAAACTTCGAAAGAATTATTGAAAATTCAAAATCAATTATCGAACCTTTTTGTTGCAATTTTTAATACGTAGTACAAGTACAACACAGAATAAAACATGAATTAATATTTTATATTTACTAAGATGGGTTTTACAATTTCAAAGATGACCTTTAGCGTATAATGAATTTCGATATTTATTTATTAGATACATACATATATATTATTTATTAATGTAAATATTAATAATTGGTTGTCGTAAAAAGTCGCCGTAGTCTAGTAGGTAGCGTGTTGGCTTATTTAGACGTAAAAGCCAGGGTTCGAGCCCCAGGCCAGACATCAAAACAAAATGCAGAAAATATTTCTTCGGCGAGTTCTCTCTCAGCAGATTTCTGGCAAAAACTCTGAGTAAATAAAATTGCCATGAAAAGTTTCTCGAAAAATTTGTCGTTCGGAGTCGACTTTAAACTGTAGGTCCCACCACTCATGTATAAAATTAACACACACAACATAAGTGGTGTGAGAAACTATGTCCTAATCCTGACTGGAGGGTTGTAGTGACCAATTATGTATGTATGTTTTGCAAAATTATTTAATGGAAAGCGCGTAGTTAAAAGATTTGGCTTTTGTTTATGTTACTTCGATTTCAAGTTTAATAAAAAATACAATATTTTAAATAAAATGGGTCGTGGAAAACACTGCAGTGCGGAGCAGCGCGAAATAATCGAAAAATGGATGGAAAGTCTTATAGGAAATTTGGCCGATTGGTTGGGTGTTCTAACAAAATGATTGGAAATTACAATTACTTATAAAGGAAAGGCTGAAAGTCGTGGAAGAAAACGAGCCCTGACCACGCTTCTTCCCAAAAGGTTAATCCGCGAGAGCAAAAAAATATCCTTTCAAAACTGCAACTTAATATAACTGCGACAGTACAAACAGTTCGCACATGTCTCAGAGAACATACTTTAAAAGCATGCAGAAAAAGAAATGTCTCTTTCTTAAGCGCAAAACATATGTATCTCCAAGCGCATAAAGTTCCCAAAGGAATATCCAAATTGGACAGTCGAAAAGTGTAGGAATATTTTATGCACAGATGAGAGCAAAGTTGTAATGTTTGGTGGTAAAGGCTCTCGCTCGTAAGTCAGGCGTCCTCAAAAATCCGAATACAATCCAAAATATACGACAAAAACCAATAAAGATGGAGGGTCGAGCGTAATGACATGGGCTTGTTTTTTATTATGGAGTAGGCCCAATACATTGAATCAAAAACATAATGGACTAACACGTTTACGTCGATATTTTGGATATTGTGACGCTACCCTAAGCAGAAGGTGAGATGCCGTTGGTATGAGTCTTCCAACAGGATAATGACCCCAAGCATACCAGTAAGAAGGTAACGCAATGTTTCGAAAGAAATTCAGTGAATGTTTTGGCGTGGCCTTCTATTATTTTTTCGTTCTTTCTCTTAATTTTTCACAAAAATTCTTAAGTTCGTTGAAAACTGTAAATAAAATTATGGATTTTGTTCCATAGTCTTCTACTTTTAAAAACGAATTCAAAAGTTTCTTAAATTTAAAATGTAAATAAGAGGGTTTTAAAATTTTTTTTATGGGGGTGGTGCTATTTTTTATTTGACAGCTGTAATAACAATAAAGATCTCGACTTTTAAATTTATTTTAAAAGTTCATAATTTTTTAATTATTTTGAAAAAGTAGTTCTTTTTTCAAACTGAATAAATATTAAATTCGTTTTTAATTATTGCAAATATGAATTTCAAATTTTAAATTTTTTATATTAAGCTTTGTCAGAAAATTCTAAATTTAATAATTTTTTTTGGTAAGAAACAATTTTATTTTTTTATGCAGAATTTTTGTGAACTTCATTAACAAAACAGTTATTAAAACAACACAGAAAGAACAGATAGAAAATAACCAAGTTCAACGAAAACACATTTACATGTACACATCACATGTACTCAATTTTGCACGTCCTGGTTTGTCTTATTTAGTTTCAACAAAAATTTAACATTTTATGGCTACAGGACTGTCCTCAATTACTGACCGGGTTCCGGTCACGAAATTTAATTTACGTAAGTCCATCATAAATCATAAGAATATTCAAAAGACAAGCTACACCACAACTCAGAAGTACAAACGTATCTTTATAACACAAATGAAAAGCAGCAAATAACTAAAGGAAGCTGTTTGCTGCATTAAATAAGTTACACAACAATGTTACACGGTGTTCAGATATGCACCTTTATTGCGTAAATCGCAATAAACGTCATTATTGAGCTCAATATTTCATATAGTTTCAATTAATTATTGCGCAATAAATACGCAAATTGTTGTAATATTGAGTAAAATTTAAAATGCAGCACTGCCATAAGTGTGTTTAGTGAGCATATTACAATTAACCGAACACTTTCTGTTGAAGCAATCAGCTGTTTTGTTTACCACCTGTCAAATGAATATTGAATAAGCAGCTGAACGGCATATTATTATGCCTGAACACTTAAAATATTGTACTCAATAATCCGAATATTGACTCAATAAAAGTTCATATCTGAACATAGTATTAGCCTGACAAAAACATCGTAAACAATAAATGGGAGAAGGACCACGGGCGGTAAAAGTATGAAAAAAATCAGTATTCTGAAGTTGAAGTCAACATGAAACAGAAATACAAAATCATGAAATTCGAACCAAGACGCTTGGAAGTACACTGAACTCGCGAAAACACAGTAATCTAAACACTACAAGAACAGGACCATTCATTGACCATTCAAAAACGTGAACAAAAGTTGAAAGCTGTAAAATTCGAACTCAAATTTCAAGGAATTATTTATGATACATCCACCTTTATCATGTTATTTGCGATTAGGATAATCATCATCGACGTCGCCGTAGTCTAGTAGGTAGTGTGTTGACTTATTAGACGTAAGGCCTCGGTTCAAACCCCAGTTCTTCTCAGCAGATTTCTGGCAAAAACTCTGAGAGTAAATAAAAGTGTCACCAAAATCTTGACTTTAAACTGTAGGTCCCACCAGTCATGTATATAATTAACACACACTACATAAGAGCTGTTAAAAACTAGGTCCATAATCCTGACTGAAGGGTTATAATGACCAATTGTGAATGTATAATCATCATCAACTATTGTGATAACAATCCTTTTCTTTTGCTTTAGTTTGTCAATTAATTTTAATTTATATAATTTTCTTAGATATTTTTTTTATATTTTTACCTATTTTATTAATTACACTATGCGACAAAACACAAAATTTGAAATACACCCGAGTAACTACCTAGTCTAAGTTCTTCAGTTAGTTGAGTAGAACTCAAAAATACTTTTTTTTTATATTTCTCAAACCCTCCAAACTTGTTTTATTTGACAAAAACGGGTTTTTTGATCTTTTCACACAAAATTATTAATTACCCAAATATGTTTAAACCGATTTTAAAAATCCAAAGTTTTTTTTAGAAAGGGGAGAGGTTAGCCTTTTAAACGGTATACATAAATATTTTGTTCATACTAATATGTTATTAGATTTGATGGAGTAAACTTGGAAAATATTATTTTTTTCTTATTATTCCAAGTTTGGCCATACCTAATTAAAAACTATAAAACAAGTAGTGATATTTTCAAAGTACATTCTCTTGTGAAGAGATTGACACTTTGTTTGATCAAATCGGACAAAAATTACCGTAGTTATAATTTAAATAGTGTAACAGTCGTGAAGTCGCCGTGGTCTAGTAGGTAGTGTGTTGGCTTATTAGACGAAATAGCCAGGGTTCGAGCCCCAGGCCAGACATCAAAATAAAATACAAAAAGTAATTTTTCGGCGACTTCCTCTCAGCAGATTTCTGGCAAAAACTCTGAGAGTAAATAAAATTGCCATGAAAAGTTTCTCAAAAATCTGTCGTTCGGAGTCGACTTTAAACTGTAGGTCCCGCCACTCATGTATAAAATTAACACACACAACATAAGTGGTGTGAGAAACTAGGTCGTAATCCTGACTGAAGGGTTGTAATGACCAATTATGTATGTAACAGTCGTGTTGTATTTTTTATATATGTTCTCTTATCAAATGAAGTTAAAAATTTTCAAAATTTTTGATGAATCTTAAGTCGTTATTGAAAAATGTGTTCTTTTTCCGTTGAACCAACCACCAGAAGTTGCCTAATGTTTGCGCAAAGCGAAATAACAATATTTGCGAAAAGCGGAAATATTAGACAACTTTTGGTAGTCGTTCAAACGTGCAAAGAGCAAATTCTTAGGTAAACAATCAAGATCCATCAAAATTTTGAAAATTTTTGAAATGAAAGTTCATTTCATGAGACAGCATATGTATATAAAAATTATGACTAATCTGTTATACTTTTTAAATAATAACTTCGGTAATTTTTGTCCGATTTGATCAAACAAAGTGTCAATCTCTTCACAAGAGAATGTACTTTGAAAATATCACCACTTGTTTTATAGTTTTTAATTTTATCAAACTAAGTGTCAAACTCCTGACAAGTGAATGCACTTTACGAATGTCTCCATTTATTTCATATTTTTTTTTGTTGTTAAATTTTGCAATTAAGAATGGCCAAACTTGAAAAATAAGATAAAAATAATATTTTACATTATTACCCCATCAAATCTCATGACATATAAGTTTGAACAAAATGTTTATGTATACCGTTTGAAAGGCTAATCTCTCCCCTTTCTAAAAAACTTTGGATTTTTAAAATACGTTCAAACATATTTGGTTAATCAATAATTTTGTGTGAAAAGATCAAAAAGCCCGTTTTTGTCAAATAAAACTAGTTTGAAGGGTTCGAGAAATATAAAGAAAGTGTTTTTGATTTCAACTCAACCTAGTGAATAACTTAGACTATGTAGTTACTAGGGTGTATTTTCACTGTCGCACCGTGTTATTTTATGTCAAATTGATGATTTCAACATTAGAAAAAATGTGTATAAAAATGTTTGATTATATAACACCTTTGAAATCGAAATGATATCAAATAATAAACAAATTTGGATAATTTCTAACGTAGTAAAATATAATTAAAAAGTAAGAAGAAATAATAGAGACCAATCGGAGATGAGAACAAATTCAAAAACCTTAACATCGTTTGCAAAAATTATTTCACGTTTCTGCGAGTTCACTGTATGCCAATTAATCCCAACAATTGACAGCGTCTACTGCTAGATTCATTTCAATTTAAGATATTGAAAGAAAAATCTTATAGGTATACTGAAGGCAAAAGATATACGAATCTATTTTCGATTATTGGATATAAACAGCTTTTCGGCTTGAAAATTCTCAAATGAAAATCGTTTTACTAATCTAACTTTATTTAATAATTCAAATTTAATGATAAATTAGAATTCCAAACATTGTCTTTCATATGCAATATTTCAAATGCATTCCATTTGAAGTAATTACTTTAAATTGAATACTTTCTTTTCGGGCAATTTTTTAAGTGGATACTTCGTTTAAACTTTATTTATACAAATAATTAAACCATCATCAATGCAATTCTATATAATAAGAAGAAAATAATATAATGAAAAAGAGAAAAACTCACGAAAATAAATAAATAAGAGGAATGCGAATAGAGAAGAAAGAAAAACCATCAGCATCAGACAAACCGCATTCACATATACAAACATAACTCACTCAACTGCCAACTTTTAAACGAGAATAAAGAAAATAAACTCTGTGTAAAAAATACAAAAGAAAAACGAGGAAAAACTATATATTATTTCAAGGAAAAAAGAAAAAAAAAACACGGATAAATCCCATTAAGTAAATATTTAGTATGAAAATGGTACGGAAAATACATCAACCATGATGGAAAAACACATACAATACATACATTGCAATGTAAACTTACACCCATACAGGCAAATCCATAGAAATTTGCAATGGTGAACAAACCCAAGGAGGGAAGAGGAAATTTTTATAACGTTTCTACTTTTCTCTGTTGTTTGTTTTTGTTTTATCGTTTTCTCTTGGTATTTTTACAGAAAAAAAAAAAATTAAAAATAAAAAAAGAAATCTTTTAAATTCTGGCCATTCAATTAAGTCAGTCATGTTGAGTTGTGAAAACACAGGCAGACACACACACACACACACACCCATCCATACTTTTGTAAAGTGTTGCCATCTGGTAAAATTTTTATAAAGAACACATTTAGCGAGTTGTGCAGTTCTTCTAAAATTAAAATAGCTACAGTTAGTTATCGTAATAATGATTAAAAAAAAAATAAAAGTTCTTGATTCTAAAATCGTACCGTTTTTGGGTAATCACAACTTAATGGACATAAAAATAATACAATGGATTTTGATTATATTCACTCTTAATATAATAGTTTGCTAATCTATATTTTCATGTAGGGCATCCATTTTGGTACGGTACATTCCACTATATTGAAATCCATTCTTCCTTACCTTTATGTCGTCTATTGTTTTACATTAATTACACGATGCGACAGTCAAAATGCACCCAGCTAATCACATAGTGTAGGTTGTGAGTTTTGTTGACTAGAACTCAAAAATACTTTTTTTATATTTCCCAAACCCTCCAAACTTGTTTGATTTGATAAAAACTGTAGTTTTCATCTTTTCACACAAAATTATTGATAACCCAAATATTTTTTAACCTATTTTCAAAATCAAAAGTTTTTTGAAAAAGGGATAGATGAGGCTTTAAAATGGTATATATAAAAATATGGTTCAAACTAACATGTTATGAGTTTTGATCGGGTAAACTTGGAAAATATGATTTTTTCTCTCATTTTTTCAAGTTTAGCCATTCTTAATTGAAAAATTTAATTCAAAAATATAAAATAAGTGATGACATTCTGAAAGTGCATTATCTTGTGAAGAGATCGACACTGCGTGTGATCATATCGGACAAAAATTACCGTAGTTATTATTTAAAGAGTAGAACAGTAGTGTTATATTTTTTATATATGTCATCTTATCAAATAAACTTTCAATTCAACAATTTTCAAAAGCTTAGATGGATCTTGATTGTTAATCGCAAAATGTGACAATTTCACGTTTGCACGACTACCAGAAGTCGGCTAATATTTGTGTTTTTTGCAAATATTATTATTTCGCTTTACGTAAACATTGTTCAACTTCTGGTGGTCGCTCAAACGTTAAATTGACACATTTTCCAATAAACAATCAAATCCATCAACAATTTTGAAAATATTTGAACTAAAAGTTCATTTGATAAGATGACATATATAAAAAATATAACACGACTGTTATACTATTTAAATAATAACTACGGTAATTTTTTGTCCGATTTAATCAAACGAAGTGTCAATCTCTTCACAATATAAATGCACTTTCAGAATGTCATCAGTTATTTCATATTTTAAAATTAAAGTTTGCTACTATGAACGGACAACCATGAAATAATATGAAAAAAAAAAATTGGCATTTGTCAAGTTTACCTCATCAAACCTCATAGCATATTAAGTCAAATAATATATAAATATATGTATGTATATCGTTTTAAAGGTCCATCCACTTCTTTCTAAAAAGGTTTAAATTTTGGACATCGGTTCAGAAATGTTTGTGTAATCAATAAATTTGTGCGTAAAGTAAAAAAAAAAACAGTTTTTGGTCAAATAAAACAAATTTGGAGGGTTCAAGAAATATAAAAAAATATTTTTGAGTTCTACTGAACGAAACTCACAACTTATACTATATCATTAGTTGGGTGAATTTCTTTTATTTTTATTTTTATTTTGTTGCATAGTGTGATTAATACTCGCTGTTGGTAGTGATGATATATTTTTGATAGTTTTAATATTGAACTTTACCTAAATTTACGACTACAAATGTATAAAAAAAAACACCACCGCCTGTCTTGAGCGCCAACTCTAGGTTAAAATTGTTATGGAAAGATCAGATAATTGATTGCTAATCGTGGCATTTGACATTAGTGTGATGACATTGATTTGTAGCCAAAACAAAAAATCTAAATTCAAGAAACAATTTTATTTCAAACTGGCAATACTTTAAGAAATGTTTGTGAGTGTTAGAATATAATAAAATCATGATGTTGATATGTATGTATGTATGTGTGTAGTATGTCTAGATAAGAGTGTAACAAACTGTCATGCCAATTCAAAAATGAAATCAAACAATCAAACTACGACACATTTAAACGAAATAAGTAGAAAAAGCAGAACTATTTTCAACAAAAAACAACAACGATAACAACACTGACAACAACTAACTTCAGCAACATTGTATGTGTGAGAATGAAAATATCCTCCGCTTTTCAAATGAGTAAAAACTTGTACTGAATGGAATAGAAAGCAAACGTTTTTTTTTTATTTTTATTTTTGGCCAAAAAGGAAATTGTGTAAATAAATACACTGGAATAGGAAAAATTTACTCTTACCTTTATGGTTTACAAATTTGTTTAAGTTTTTTTTTTCTTTTTTTTATTACGCTATTAATTTCATACGATGTCACTTACATACTTACATATACAAGTACATGAGGCTGATGTCGAATACTTTTCCAATTAGTTTTTCTCGTCTGCGATTTTAGATTTTTCGTTTTCGTGTCTCTTTCCTACTTTAAGAAAAATTCTTACTTAAAGCGTAATTACTGACAGGTTTTGCAAAACACTAGCCAGCTAACGAGCCAAACCAGACCTAACCACAGCAAAGCCGTTATTTGAAACATGGGAAACTGAACGAATACCATAGAAAAATACAAAAACGTATAAATGTGTATACCATAAATGTAGTATAAACTGTAAATGCAACTATGTACACTATTGTTAAAAAAAAAGAAGTTATTTTATATACTTTTCCAATTTGTTAATCTGCCTCACTCTCTATCACTCACTCCTCTTTCACTCTTGTTCTTTCAGAAGAAAATGAAGTTCATCTTTTTCACAAAAGAATGATGCAGACGGTGTATAGCTATTTGTAGGTAAACTGACATTAGAGTAACTCATTTACACGCTCTGATCAAATATCAGAGGACAATTTTACTTTTCCTACCCCAAACAATCTGTTCTATGAAGTGTTTTTAAAAATAATTTCTAAAAATATTCTGCAGACAATACTGGAAGAAGACCTTTGTGTCAGGCAATCTGACCGATGATTTATTTGTAAATGAGAATATTAAAATACAAATCGAAATCAAAACTTCTAAATATATACAGTCTTCTTTCATTTGACCAAAGTCTTTATTGAATTCCAACGAGTCATTGCTGGCCAGACATGACACAGTGCAGTTATTGGCGTCGTTCTCTCTCAGCATTATAACTACTGTAGAATGGAAAAGGAAAACCATGATAATGACGACGTTGTTACCTGTAACTTGTTTTTAGTTCAGGAAAAGAAAATTTTCAAGTTGCAACTTTTTCTATTTCTTTTTTCTTTTCTTTCTATAAAATGTAAAATATTTATTTGCTGTTGTTAACGAATAATTATCCAAAAAAGATAATGATTTGCGATGAGATGTTATTAAATGAAAATTTTTATTTCTTCCATTTTATTTCTTCTAAAAGTTTAGCAAATAATATCAATGCAACCTAAATCGTAATACCAATGTTTAGACAAATTGAGCAAAAAAACAGGAACAACAAGTTTTACGTTATGCACATAAAAAAATATCGAAATTAGAGATTAAAGTTGAAAATAACAGAATAAAATGATATATTCTTTGGTTATTGAATCTTCATTAAAAGAATGCACCAGTGCTAGATAAACAAATTTATTGCACATAATTTGCTATCATTTAGACTATCAGCCTGCAGATGGCCTATAAATAAATAAAATTGCTTTAGTTTCGAAAATCTGATGTCAAAACGTCTTGACGTTTCTATTGAGAAAGGTATGACAAGTAATCATAAATTAACGCCAGAAGAAAGCCTCTAAATTGTGGGAATTTACTTTATAAAAAAATAAATCTATTCAACATATTCGTTGTACTCGTATAGAGCAAGCAATTCGTGTAGTTATTTATTGTATTCGCAATAATTTTACTATACATACATAGAAAATTAGCCATTACAACCGTTCAGTCAGGATTACGGCCAAGCTTCTCACACCACTCAAGTTGTGTGTGTTCATTTTATACATGCATAATTTGATATCGCAATTAAGGGACTGCGATAACCACTTCACCAGGAGATATTCAGACCGAAGTTGCCGTGGTCTAGTAGGTAATGTGCTGGCTTATTAGACGTAAGGCCACGGGTCAAACCTCAGGTCAGACATCAAAACGAAAATATGAAAAAAAAATATTTCTTCGGTAACTTCCTCTCAGCAGATTTCTGGCAAAAACTCTGAGAGTAAATAAAATTGCCATGAAAAGTTTCTCAGAAATCTGTCGTTCGGAGTCGACTTTGAACTCATGTATCAAATTAACACACACAGCATGAATGATGTGAAAAGCTAGGTCGTAATCCTGACTGAAGGATTGTAATGGACAACTATGTACATACATATGTATGTATGTATGTATGTAATTATCATAACACAAGATATATGAATCTTTTAAGTGAAAGTCATATGTATAGAATCAGCCAAAGATAACAAACTATCAGAAATAACATTAAAGAAAAATTACCATAAATAACATACAGTGAGAAGCAAAACTGTCCAGATGTTTTGCATTAAGAAAGTAAGGCAATGAAAGTAATACAAATATAGGTGTATTATCAAATATGTATGTATTTTTTTTATTTTATTGAACATTATTCTAAATTACAAAGAACAAAAACTTATATAAATTTCTTCAAAAAAATAAAAACAAATGCAAAAAACAAAAAATTCACTATTTGGACATTTTTGCACTGTTTGTGGGGTTTGCTGAAAATCTTTAATCGTTGCCAATTTAAAATTTCGTCCAAAGGTCTTTATTTTTAATTACGCTTTCAATACGTTTTGGCCTACTCTCCACCAACTTTTGGATGGTATCACGTTCAAGACCTCGCCATTCATGTTGTCTTCTCTCCCAAAGCTCGTCAACCTTTTTTGGTGGGTTTTCATATGCTGTCAGCTTTCTTTTAACATACATAGCCCATACATTTTTTTATAGGATTCAGCTCTGGGCTTTGTGCACGCCAGTCCATCGTCCCAAAAGTTTGGTTTTGTAGCCAGCTTTTAACTATTTTGGCAGTGTGTTCTTTATAATTTAGAATAATATTCAATAAAATAAAAAATACATATGTATATTTGATAATACACCTATATTTGTATTACTTTCATTACCTTACTTTCTTAATGCAAAACATCTGGACAGTTTTGCTTTCCACTGTACATATTACATATAAAGTAAAAATAAAAAAAATTTCTTTAGAATTGTGCAGAGTAATTTATAAAACAATTTAAAAAATATAAAAATAATAATATTTACATAAATCAATATAAAAAATAAAAAAAAAAATATAACAGATGTAAAACCTAAACTAAAATTAAAAATTCATAAAAATATAATAAAATGAAAACTAATGCAATTTAATTATTGTTAAAGAAACAGCTTAGACGAAATGTTTTTATTAAAAAAAAAAAAGAATTAAAAAAAAAATTTTTTTTAAGGCATTTGCATTGTCTTAATTTTTAAACTAATTTGGTAGGGAATTTTAAAGACTTGTGGAGTGTAGAAAAAAACGGTCGCCGTAGTCTAGTAGGTAGTGTGTTGGCTTATTAGACGCAAAAGCCTGGGTTCGAGCCCCAGGCCAGGCATCAAAGACAAAATATAAAAAGTATTTTTTCGGCGACTTCCTCTCAGTAGATTTCTGGCAAAAACTCTGAGAGTAAATAAAAATTAAACAAAAAGTAAACAAAAATCTGTCGTTCGGAGTCGACTTTAAACTGTAGGTCCTACCACTCATGTATAAAATTAACATACACAACATAAGCGGTGTGAGAAACTAGGACGTTGTACAATGGGTCAATTCGACCTCCGGGTACTGTACTTGTCCTAATTGACAAGTACACGTCCTCTAACCTAACCTAACATAGCAAAAAAAGCCGCTGTGACAGAAGACTAGTATCGCTGCTAAATAATCTTCTTACCCGGTAAGATCTAGTTAACTTAAATCGACTTAATAAATATATCGACTGTTTCGAGTTAATAATTTTATGGAATAGAAAAAAGCATTTATTTTATTTTCGAGAGATTATCAAATCTCTCTTTATGAAAGAAATATCTTTCTATATTGCTGTCTGCTAAGTTGAGTTTTCGGTTGTAATTACTATTGCAGTTAGCGAAAATTTCACTCCAATATAAAAGGACAGGTACTAAAAACGTTTTAGCAAATTGCATATGAATGGCGTTATGACAGCCCATAAGTTTCTAAGGGCCATTATTACAACTTGCCGTTAACTAAAGCGACGATTTTAACGGACAGATAAATTGTTTTTCATTATTATAAGTGGACAAGTTAAGTTTATTATATATTATTTTCAATATGTCAACTTCAAATATAAACAAAATTAGCCACGTTAAAAAAAACTTGTTTAATGAGCCGTTTTATTTATCGACACTGCTCCGGCACTGTCATATTTTTGAAAAAGATTACTTAATTTTATCTGTAGGTTACAATAACAAAAAAAGTTAAAGGTGACTTTAAAGTTCACTTTAGCTAAAGTTACCTTTAACTAAACCCAATTTTAAGCGCAAGTTGTAATAATGGTTCTAAGCGTACTATAAATTTTACCAACAACGGTACGATAATCTGCATTAAATACAATACCCAGTTTAAATACAAATCTGACAAAGTCAATTCTATTTCCCCAAAATACTCAATTCAAGTATGACAAATGATCTTTTGGTTTTCGAAAGTGTTATACATTTAAAATGATTGATAGTCTGTTTGCCGTCAATTTTTACAAAATTACGATTAATAGAATCATTACAAGAATTAATATTCTCTGTTCGAATACTAGTATAAAGCTGCATTATCATTAGCATACATATGTATAATAAGAAAAAAAATCCATTCTAGGAATATTTCTATGGATACACTTCTTGGAATTAAATTAATTATTTTAATTTTAGCAAATCTCAATGACAGAGGTTATTATAACCTTACAAGTATATTGTACTATGCACAGAATAGAAATCCAAATTCAATACATACGTATGTGAAAAAATAATGAATAACAAATAAATATAGTCAGTACATATGTATTGCTGGATCTGCTCCTCAAATCTCATAACGATAACAGTAATAACAACAAACAAACTTTAATACATTTGGCATACATACATGCACAACAATTCATTTATTTTTGTTTTCTTTTATCATAAATGTTGTTGACATTGTTGTTATCGGATTTATTAACGAGTTTCTTTCATTTCTTAAAATATGTGCAAACAAAGACAAATTGAGAAGAAGAATGCTCTCAACCGAACCAGCTTTAATGTAATGACACGCAATTAAAAATATGTACCAATAATAAGAAGAGAATATGAACTTGATTTTACTCACACTCTCCTGTTTCTTCTCTTAGTACCCTTTTCAGATTCTTACTTTTCAATTAGACTGAGCATTATATTAACAATTAAACACCCAAACCAAGCATTGACTAACTTCTTGGAATCCAATCTGTGCTTGGAATCTTTACCCTGCTGAAATGTTCGATGTACCGCCGTTTCACACTCCCAAAACATGAACAAAAAAACATGAAAAAAACCAATTTGGCCTCTTTCAAGTTTTACCGCGCTCAACACAAAAATTTTTTAGAACTCGATTTCATTTCGATCTTCTTACGTGGATTATGCCAGCAGTAGCGGCAATGTAAAATATTGATTAGTAACTAAAGTCCTCTAGACGGGAGTTGCAATTTCCTTTTATGGATTAACTGGTATTTTTAATTCTCTTGCCGACATTGGACCCTCAATTCGCTGTTTGACTTTTTAAGAGTACGGTCGAATTAGTTGTGCGTGTGGTCATAAGAAAATCATAAGAAAAAAAAAACTAGACAAAAATTTTTTAATAGGTGGCAACAACAAAAAAAAAAAAAGCCGGTTTTTTAAAACAATTTAATAATAATAACGGGACAGTGTTCTTAGAACCCAGTTTTCGTTGATGGGTTCGCCAAAATCTTCTAACAATTGGAGTGGCACGAATAGCCGAAATGCGTAATTAAATTACGTTCACCTTGCATCAGCACTGAAAAAATTACGGATTCGATTAGAAACTATTTGGCCATGAAACCAATAATTAAATCGAACCTAAATGAGAATGCAAGTGCGCTCAATTTGAACAAAGTTCAGAAATCTAAAGTACAACTCGAGACGGACAGACATATTACGTACTAAATTGGCCATTAACAACCCAATTAACGGATTCGGCCTGCCGCAACACATCCCTCCAGGCGCCTCTTATTCTTGCGCGCCTACGCCAGTTGGTCACACCAATCGATGACAGGGCTTCCTCGATTTGGTCCTTCCAAAGCAAACAAAATCGTCCTCTTCGCCGACTTCTGCAGATCCCCGCATTAAATTCCCGCATCGCGGAGCGCAACCGCTGGATATATTAATACGCTGCACAATGTCTATGTCGTTGAGGAGCCCATACAGCTAACTTTTGGATCAGGTGTGGAAATCATACCCAACTCGCACTGGACCGAAGATCTTACGTAGGACTTTTCTCTCGAATACTCTCAAGGCTGCTGCATCAATGCTTATGTCCATGCCTCTAAGTCATAAAGAAACACACGTAGAATGAGCGTCTTGTAGAGTATTAGTTTTGTCTTACGAGAAAGGTCTCTGCTACTCAATTGCCTATTGAGACCATAGTAGCACCTGTTGGCAAGACTGATCCTACGCTTGATCTCCAGACTGACATCATGTTGGTGGTAACGGGGCGGAGCCAAGATAAATAAATTCCTTGAGTGTATCAAAAGTATAGTTATCGGCCGTAATCCAAGGACAGATGTCTAACATTACTAAAAAGGGCAAGAGGTCCAAGATTTATAAAAACCTCCGCTGGTAAAGTACCCACGTGGCAACGTAGACGACACCAAGGTACAATTAAATAAGGAAAAAGAAAATATTTGAAAATAAAAATTTTACGGAACAGATAAATATGATAAACCTAAAGGCGATACTTCTCAGAAAAAATGCAGTAACAACACTACCGATTTGTAACTTGTTGCTGCTGTACCTCCACTATCTCTAAATTGTGAGTTTCGAGAGAAACAGAAAACTATTAACGGATTCAATATGAAGAAAGCTCCTGGTAAACAAATAATCAGTAACAATATATAAATAAACTCAGTAGTTTTCTCTACTAGGTTTTTATTTATTGTAAGAGATGAGAATAATAATGCACAAATAAAAATGCGTTTGCCATAATACTGGCAACTCCTGTCTATAATAATTTCATAATCTGCCTCCAGCTATTGGGTTTAATGAACGAACAAAAAAAAATTATAAAAAACAGCACCAGACTACTAAAAGAGATTTAAAAAAATCGTAATTCCTCTTGTCGACGAATAATCATCTGCAAGCCAGAGTCACGTCGTAACCCAGCAAACATTTGTCCAATATTGATGATACCAGTATCATCAATAAAAGAGTTCATTGCATCTACACTTCGTTGTTTACTTTTCAGCCAATTTTATGCCATTTTAAAATAATGATATTACAATCCAATTTCAAATTACAATGATGCACGATTTTGTAAATTTTCCAAATAAATAACAGGTTAACATATCAGGAAATAAAATCCAGAGATACCTTCTGGTTTAGGCAGGTTATAAAATAGAAGTACAAACTTTAGAGTGCCCAAAATCGTTGTCCTTATGCTAATGTTGATCCTGAAGATTTTTCGAAGTTTTTCATTTAATTATTATTATTTTATTTTCATAAAAAAAAAACTTTTAAAGAATGCCTCCACAACATTTACTATATTTTCTATTAAATTTATTGAAAAAAAAGCAATAAAATAAAAGTAATAGTATTGTACAATTTTAAGGTTAAGTGTATTTATAGGTTATGTATTTATATATATTTTTTTTGTTATAATTTGTTCCACACAAAACTTGACCGCTGTAGTCAAAGAATGAGTACTTGATAATACAAAAAAGAAGGTTTGCCTCACCCTTCGCTAAACCTTGATTCGAATCCCATAGAACATTTGTGAACTCATATGAAAATGAAATTATCAATGTTACTACCAGCAATGAAACGTTTTTTCACTACTCATAAGCACTCATGAGATTTTAAATATACATAAGTGAGTCAACAATATTGAAATTTAAAAAATTCGTACGCATTACAACGTTGATTTATAAATACAGGTTGCAATGAGTATGAGTACAACGTTAACATCAAACTCATAACATTCGAAATATGTTTCATTTACACGCCTACTCATTCAGGTTCATAAATTTAGAAAAATACTTATAATACTCATAAATTATTCGAGTGATTCGAATCATTTATAAAAATTTACATTCTTAGTTGTTGTTGCATTTACAAAAAAAAGAAGAAAGAAAACGACAAAGGCAGCAAGCAAAGCAAACACACAACATTCTAGTGAGTATGGTAGTGTTCGTACGCGAATCATACTTATTTTGTAATTCTTAAAAATGTTGAGTAAAGGACAGTTGAAATCAACATCATGGGTATTGTCAAGTATGAATACGTATAAGTATAAGTTTGAAGTATTAACTTTGAATATTAATAGAGATTCATGACACTAAAATAAGTATGAATGCGTATAAGTATCTGAAATTATGAGTATGATTCGATTCTACTCAGAGTAAAATATTTTTTTTTTTCTAATAACCGTATTAACTTCATTTCGGTACATCTTTTTTTTTTCAAATTATTTTGAGGTGGTTAGTGTAAAAATTTCTTTCTGCTCACTATATATCAAAAACAGTGGTTGCTGAGTGATCTCAGTGTACTTACAACGTCTGGTATAAAAGGATAAAAAGTCTCAACATTGTTATAAATATTGTGCCTTAGGCAATTAAACGTTAATTGGGCGTTGACAGTTCTTTTTGCAAGTAATCTCGAATAAAGTTTTTTTTAGAGAAAGAATTATTCATTTGAGAATCTGGTTTTATCACAAAGGTGGGACAGTTTCTTAATTGCTCCGTATAAGTCGCTAGCTCTGTGAGCATCGGCTCGATGCACTCTTTGCACTCTTTTTTACTAAGTAAGGCAATACCAAGAAAACTCATTTAAGCGCGTGGTTTCCATTGATGATCATAAAGCTTCGATATCCCATAACCGAGTGTTAACCGTAACGTTTTATTTTCTCTGCTAGTCAATTAGTTAGGACATTAGTTTCAATTAATTATTGTGCAATAAATACGCAAATTGTTATAATATTGAGCAAAACTTAAAGTGCAGCCCTGTTAGAATTATGTTGAGTGAGCATATTACAATTAACCAAACAGTTTTTGGTGATATTTGACAACTCAAATGTCAACAACGACAAAAAAAGCAACGTTGTTGAAACAACCAGCTGTTTTGTTTACCAGCTATCAAATTAATATTGAATAAGCAGCTGAACTGCGTATATTATTATGCCTGAACACTTAAAATATTGTACTCATACATACATACATAATTGGTCATTACAACCCTTCAGTCAGGATTACGACCTAGTTTCTCACACCACTTATGTTGTGTGTGTTAATTTTATACATCAGTGGCGGGACCTACAGTTTAAAGTCGACTCCGAACGACAGATTTTTGAGAAACTTTTCATGGCAATTTTATGTACTCTCAGAGTTTTTGCCAGAAATCTGCTGAGACGAAGTCGCCGAAGAAATACTATTTGTATTTTATTTTGATGTCTGGCCTGGGGCTCGAACCCTGGCTTTTCGTCTAATAAGCCAACACACTACCTACTAGAACACGGCGACTACTATTGTACTCAATAAACCAAATATTGACTCAATAAAAGTACATATCTGAACATAGTATAAGAGCATCTCTGCATCAAACTTAATTCGTTTCTTATTGTACTATTGAACACACACGAAGCATCGAGATAAGAGAATCGTAGCAAAATATTCTTAAAAAAAAACAATCAAGTGTTGAGCAAACAAACGATCCGTAGTCGTCGATGTTTAACAAATATTGTCGTTGATTAGGTCGGGTAGAGCAACAATAATACTATTAGATTGATTGAAAGGCTTTTTTTAATATTGTTGTTGCATGTTTTCTTATTTCAGGTTGCAACATGTGTATGCAGTACACCTCCAGTGTAGAGGTTAATATACGTTCAAGATTTTCTATAAAAAAAAATACCCAAGAAACGTAGAAAAAGGAATACTTGCAAGCACTTATATGCACAACTCTGTATGTACACAACGGCAATAAATACAAATCCACATAAATTCTAGAGCAACAACAAATACAACCTACACCAACAAACAGCGTTGCCAGAAAGATATCACGGAGGTGGCTTCTATTGTCTGTTACGGTATGATTGCTTGAATTATATAAACATCTTAAAAAATATTTTGCGTTTTTTCTAACATAGATTTCATAGATAACACGGACTCTATTAAAAGTAAGTTGCAGGACATTAATGCACTCTGTGCGTTGTTTCCTTAACAAATTTCCAAAACGAAGTGAAAGTCGCCGTAGTCTAGTAGGTAGTGTGTTGGATTATTAGACGTAAGGCTACGGTTCAAACCCCAGGCCAGATATCAAAACGAAAATATAAAAAAAAATATTTCTTCGGTGACTTCCTCTCAGCAGATTTCTGGCAAAAACTCTGAGAGCAAATATTTCTTTGGCGACTTCTTCTCAGCAGATTTCTGGCAAAAACTCTGAGAGCAAATAAAATTGCCATGAAAAGTTTCTCAAAAAATCTGTCGTTCATGAGTAAAATTAACACACACAACATAAGTGGTGTGAAAAGCTAGGTCGTAATCCTGACTGAAGGATTGTAATGACCAATTATGTATGTACGTTCAAACGAATTTGAATAATTAATTTAATTTTGAAAATAAAAAGTTGTTTCCACCAAACGAGGAGGTATATTTGTGTTAATAAAACAAAGAATTTCTAGCTCAAAAATTGCCTTTGTTAAAAACTGCACACCTTTAAATATATTCCATTTTAAAGATTACTTTAAAAGAGTTTTTATGTCTGGACCCTTTGAGATTTATAAATAAAAAGTATAATTTTAGACTGGATTAATACAAAATCTTCAAAATTTGATTAACGAGAACGACATTCATTCTGACAACTTCAATGATTGCTTTGCCATTCGAGATAATATTAATTGTGAAGTATTCTTGTGGAATAAAATGATGTGCAAATAATTTAAAAAAAAATCAAGATATACTAATTTAAAATATGGAATAGTAAAAATGTTTCTTAAATTTAAAATATGATTTTTCTTTCACATAATGATGAGTTTCTTATCAGAGATCTGGCAACGCTGCCAGTAACAAACAAGCAAAACACACATAAAAAAGAGTGTGAGCATTTTAATAGTGAAAAAGAGCGAAATTTTTTTATCAAAACAGAATTGAAAAGAAACGCAAAAAAAAAGAACAACAACAAAAAAACTAAATAAACATAAAAAGCAAACGAAAAGCCAACGAACGCAAGTCCAGAAACATATACTCAAACATACACAATTGCATACTCCAAACGATAAGCAAAAAACAAGAATAACAACTACAAATTGAAAACAGAGTGTAAACGAATCAATTTCTTTGGGAGCAGACAAGAACGGAAAAAATCAGTTGCTCTATTTGAGAGACAGAAGCTAACAAACACCAGTGTTGTCAACTCCTTAAATTTATATGAAAAAATTACTCATTCTAAATGTCGTTCTTTTAAATATGTATTTAGGAATTTGTTAATTTCTACATTCAACTTAATTTTCCAACTAAAGGTACCTACTTACGATAGAGTTTAATAATTTTGTAAAAATTAATAAAAATAATTAAAATATTAAAGGACTGCAATTATTATTTAAATGAAATGAGATTGCCCCTACCAAAGTACGTAATTGGTCATTACAACCCTTCAGTCAGGATTACGACCTAGTTTCTCACACCACTTATGTTGTGTGTGTTAATTTTATACATGAGTGGCGGGACCTACAGTTTAAAGTCGACTCCGAACGACAGATTTTTGAGAAACTTTTCATGGCAATTTTATTTACTCTCAGAGTTTTTGCCAGAAATCTGCTGAGAGGAAGTCGCCGAAGAAATACTTTTTGTATTTTATCTTTGATGTCTGGCATGGGGCTCAAACCCTGTCTTTTCGTCTAATAAGCCAACACACTACCTACTAGACCACGGCGACTTACCAAAGTGTGGTATCATTTTCAACATAACTTTTAAAACCTTACAAGTTTGTTATCACTTAGAAAGTGATTCGCTTACCTCCTATGGAATATACGCAGCCCAATGGAGGTCACTTATGTATGGGCTATCCCAAGGTAGACTTGAACTAATGAGATAAGTTCAATGGTAGCTTTAGACGGTAATACAAGTCGTACGACATGTTAGGTTTTTGTGTTGAAGAGAGCACCTAGTGCCGTGTGAAAATACGGATGCAAATTTAGCAATCGTACGTTAGATTACGGTTATGTTCATTTAATTTGGTTTTGGAATTTCGGTAATGTTTACCGAAATTACATTACGGTTCGGCAAGCGTTTTCATTGCTTCTCGTGTTCTAAAAACGAATGTTGGCCTAACCGGGTCTAATTATACCTTTAGCATTGCGTTAAAAGTGTTGCTAATGCATTAATAGTTGAAAAGCGCGAGACATAAAATATGTAATAATAAAAAAGTACCGAAAACGTCGCGGGGGTATTGCGGTATTTTTGAAATGAAAAAGTACTGAGAAAAGTACAAACGTACAGAATTTTTCAACACTAATTACGACTTAGCTTTTGACACCACTAATGTTGTGTGGATTATTTGTATACAAAGGTAGCGGGACCTACTGTTCCATGACAATTTTTTACTCCCAGAGATTTTGCAGAAATCTGATATACATATATATCGGAGAAATTTGCTAAACATATAAAGACTAGAAGTTAGTTATATATATGTATATGTATGTATGTACTGTGAAAGGAAAAATATCAGTACTTTGTCCCTCTAAGAGTGCAGATACATACATTTAATTTAAACAATTTTAAATATAATTCTATTCTTATAAGAGTGTCATTTACTCATTAGCAAAATGAGTATGTAATTGATTCCCTTATTGTCCTCACCATGTGATATAAATACTCTTCAGAAATAATAATAAAAGGGTTTGTTCGTTCCTGTAAGACGAATTGTTTCAGATGATGTTTGTGTTTTCAAAAAAAAAAAAACGGACTTCTGTCGAAACAGGGTATAAATCTAATTACAGTTGATAAGATTCATCAAAAATAAAGATCTTTTAATTTGTACACCTATTGGCTGCTTGAATAACTAACTGAGCGATAAAGTTATAGACTGATAAGGAACCGAGAATAATCTGTCAATCGCATTCTACAAATGCTACAGCAGAATTAAATAATAAACAAACAAAAATTGTGCATAATAAGATAGAAAAAGAAAGGCGGGAAAGCAATCATTGGTAAACGTTTAACACGCTTGAGGAAAAGAGACACATGCGAGGCCATTCATTGGCATGAATTGTTGAGAAGGGCAAAAAGAGGTTTTTATTTACAAAAACGACATCATAAAATTTAGCACTCAATGCGAAAATAAAAACATACGCGACAACAACAAATTCTATCAACTTTAAAAATAAACCGAATACAAAAACATAACAACAAAGAGCGCATGATGAGTAGTATTCTCTTACTTCCCCCTATTAAATTGTGTGTATGAATTGATCGGTCAATGAACGTATAGAAAAAGTAGAATATGTATTAGGGTTGCCAGATTTATTTTTCAAAAAATTGTACTATGTTATGTTTATATACTAGTAACAATCTCAATGAATGTAAAGGAACATACATACATTCATACTGACTACGTAGGTATATGTAACTTGTCTCCATTAGTGATCAAATCTATTATCCTCACTCTGTAGTCGTTAAAAAGTAAGCGAAGTCGTCTTGCCTAGGCTGAAGGAATTAGCATTCTAATCACCGAGTAACCAGAGATGACAATTATGACGTTTGAAAAACGCTAAAAACAGCAGCCTTTACCGGTTTAATTAGAGGGAGAAGAAAATGTTATAAGTTTTGCGAAGCAAATGTGCTAGAAGTAACAGATATACAGAGTGAAATCTGGCGGATAAAGTAGAAAAATTAAATGTAAATAAATATTTGTTTTGTGCTAAAAAAGGGAAAATTTTGAATATTTTTTAATTTCTTCAATGAAAAGTTTAAAGATTCTTAAATATTTAAATATTAATCGAAATGTGGGTGATTTTCAATGAATATAGTTTCTTGTGAAAAAGGTAATAAAGAAGCTTTATATTACAATATCAAAATAAGACGTACTGCTCATAAAAAAATTTTTCTTGTCGAAAGTTGCCAATGTTTTTTAATTTCTTGAAAGAAAATGTTAAAAATTGTTATTGCTAATAGTTGTTTTAATTATTTATTAATAGTTTTACACAAAAACTACATTTTTGTTAACTGCGCCAATATAAAAAACCCACCCCGAAAACTAAAAAAAAAATAAACAAAACAGAGAGGTACAGAAATAATGTCCCTTTCACATTAAACCGGCAATTGTCAAATTCCGTGTCGTCTCTGTGTACACTGTGATTCTAACAGACAAACTATACAATGTGTTTACGCAATATTATAATATTCAGGTTTCATACTTTGATATACCCACTGCAACCAATAATGCAACTTGAAATATCAAAATATTTTGATTATGAATTCTCGAATGAAACCAGTAACCCAACAACACACTTTGCAACCGCTAACAAAACATGCCTGCTTTCATAAATATAAAAAAAGAATAAACATAAATAGGATTTTTAATAAACCTATCCTTCAGCACAACCTCCAAAAAAAGAGCGTCATTGTGATGGCTCAAGAAGGCAGTCAGTTGAATAAGAGACATGAATTTTATCCATTCAAAACAAAGTGTAGTTTCTAAACTAAGTTGTTTATGACACTGATCTGAGGCAAGAATATAGGCGCTGCTAGCGATGTAATTATGTCAGAAATAAAAGATTATAAAATACCATTTTTTAAATAAGCATAACATCTTTCAATAAGGCCGCATTACGCAACAGAAAATATGTTTAAATCCTTTAAGGAAATATCAAAATATAAAATTTGAAAGCAGTAGAATTTGATTTTAATAATCAGTTTTTAGCCGGTGATATGGAGATAACAGAATTCTGTCAAGGTATACTTCCTTACTAAATTAGGGGTTCTTTATTTGCTTCATCACTCGAAATTTGAACCAGAGATAAATGAATTCGCTAACTTTAAAATTAAAGTTGCTTTTTCTATTCAATTTATTCGATAAACAGCATCCCTGTTACAAGACAGGATATCAAATTAGTCCCAAAGTACTGTCTTTGTCAACACGATGCTAAAAACTAGACAAATCGATAACTGCTTTCCCAACGAATCTGAATGTGAGCATGTTATATTACGTTTTTGGCGTCCTAGCATGTAGTTACATTTTTAGTAATACACGGACATTCCAATGCCATAGCCTAAGCTTTTTTTAATTATTACTTTAGTAGTCTATCAATTGAACTTGCTTTTTTCTATTCGAACGAATAAAGTGACCACAGCAAATACTGTTTCCATCTTCGCAATATTTTCAATTCAATCAGTATGAAGTTTTCAATTAAGTCTAGGGGTGGGTTACTATGCAGTTGAAGCATTTCCTCATTTCCTTTTGAATGCTGGCATCAGTAGAAAAAAACAATAATGCAATAAAAAAAATGTTGACAATATTTGATTATATTGGCATTACTGCTAATGTTAATTTAAAAAAATACACTGCATTACATTACATATGCAGAGATTTAAAAAAAAAAGCTACAAATTGTCATAAATAAATCCATCAAATACTCTATTAAAGCAAATATTTTCTTTAACCTTTAACTTAAAAGGTGAATTTTTTTTACACTTAGCATGAGTAGTAAAATTTACACCACAATTTTTTTTAATATAATTTTTTATGAGGTTATGTTTTAAGGAATTTAGTTTAATTTAAATTAACTCTCTCTAAATTAGCTGAAGAATGTGATAATACTAATATTTCGTAATAAATTTAGTCAAGGCTGGAAATAAAAAGGTACCATTTCTTTTTGCATTTTTTGATTTTTTTTTCCAAAAATCGAGAAATTTTATATCTTGTTCAGAAAAAATTGTTTAGTGTTTAAACAATTTATACTAGTGTTGTTTATTGATACATAAGTCCAGCAATAATATTGCATCATCTATATCGAAGGGTGGTGTAAATATTAGGGGATCAGAAGCTCTTGATTTTCTGGGCATGAAAAATCAGTATGATGTTCGCTAGAACCGACACATAATTCAGTGCCTTCTTCTTCTTCTTAAGACGGTGCAAGAAATATTTCACTTCATCTTCTTCCTGTTTACACCACTTATATCGAATACAACTCTCATGAATGGGCCGGTGCCTCAACGTCTTCTCGACCGCGTACAATCAACTCCATTGATTCATTAGAGCTTCGTTATAGTGTGACTTGTGTTTCACTGTTCTATCGCTACTACAACGAATTTTGCTCGAGCAAAATAAGGGAACTTCTTTCCCTTCCTACGTAACACGCGTCTTTCTCGGAGAGCAACTCCGTTTATGCTCGATTGCTCAGTGGATCGCATAATGCATTACAAATACAATTCGTTCTTTAGTCGGACTATTCGTAAGTGGAACTCCCTTCCTGTAGAGGTGTTTCCTGTTACTTATGGTATAAAGAGTTTCAAATCTAGTATCTACAAACACTTTCCTCCTTCCTATAACACATTATCCTAGTTCCAACACAATGCACTGGATGTGTAGGGGCCCCTAACACAATGCACTGCATGTGTAGTGCACATTAGTGTCGGTCACACAAAAAAAAAATTTGGCACTTGCCTTTGGTCTTCCTAGGGTAATATTAGAAGCTATATTCGAATCTTTAAAAATGGTCTTCAACGGCAAATGGTAAGTTACGCTTAACAACGATAAGTGCCAATTTCATTTAAAAATTCTTGATATTGCTATTATTTGCTGGGTAATGTTATGGTATTTGCAGGTATTTGAAGAACATACCATTTTTCTTTAAATATCTGATCATTTTATTTTTAACTTTCTTTACTAATTAGCACTTTTATTTAGCATTTTATGTGTATCATCACTTTAATCATCATCATCGCTTAAAGAGGCTTTTCATGTACTAAAGTAAAGAATATGATGTAAATTTTTAATTTCTAAAAATCGTCAAAGGGTATAAATCGTCATATCGTCAAATCTGGCAGCTATGGTTCTACTCAATAAAACTCACAACCTATACTATGGGTGTACTTTGACTGTTGCACCGTGTTATAAATCAAATGTAAGTTTTTTTTAAATAAAATGGAGTGTTTACTATAATTTGACGCTCACTGCATATACATATGAATATTATAAATAATCAACAGCTTCTTTATTGTCTCGTTTTAAAACGCAAAGTCTCAAAGTATGAAACATAATTTTTCATATTTTTCAAATCAATTTTCACATGATCTTTTTTTATGATTTATCTATAGAGTCAGTACCGTACAAAAACAATAAATAAATTTTCTACGAGAAAAAAAGAAAGCAACAACTAAAGTAAATTAGTAATTCGAATGATTGTAAATGATATTTAAATATTAGTTATTCTTCCAACTACAAAAATGAAATTAATCTAATTTTATAAGCATCACCGTCATGCAACAACGTTCATTTCGTGCAGTAATTTTTAATTAAATAATCAGAAACAGATGTAAACGTTCATTATTTATTTATTGTGCTGTTTATTACTGTAGTTACTCTCATATGCACGTCTAATAAAAAATCAAATAAAAATGTGAAAAAAAAATAGAAAAAGGTGATCTAAAGATTATTAAATATTTTCGCATTTTCCATATTTTATCTTCGTTTTTCAATAATGTGCACCAACTTCTTATACAACAGATACATGTTGGATATACAGTGGACAGCAAAAGTCATAGTAAGGCAATACATTTTAGCAATTTCATGAATTTTAGACAAATGCTTGTATAAAAATTTATAGTTTATATATTTATTTTATTAATTTATTTCTGTTTTATTATAAAACAAACAATTTTTTAATGTTTTTCACAAAACAAGAGAAAAATGAGTACTTTAGGTACCCCCAAGGAGAACCCTGAGTAAATTTAAAATTCAAAGGCCTAATATATGAAAATGTTATCCCTTGTATATAGTAGAATATCCCTTAAAGTCAAGCACTCCATTTAACCCATTTGGAATTGAATGTACAAGTTTTGTTTAGTGTTTTCTGGTGGCAACATGAGCATGTTTTTCAGTTGGCTTTTCTATCAAGTTTAGCAATTACGTAAACGTTCTTACAAATGATCTCCTAAATACTCTCTTGAGATCATATCGGGACTTTGTGCAAGAGTATTACGTCTGTGGGGACTTTTTTTTTTTGTCAAAATATATTGCCGTACTCAGACTTTTGTCATCCACTGTATCATTTTACATCTCTCCAAGGATTTAAAACAAATACAAGTACGAAATACTTCGAGTGCCAGTACATGAACATTTATTAAAACGATAGAATTATTGAGTTTTGGAGTTGGAGATAAAGAGAAAGGAGAAAAAAGCAAGAAAATGTTTCAGGTTATTTGATTTTAAAATTCTATGAATTTTTCAAAGATTTGTTTTTCTTTCAGTCTAGGTATCTATCTGTGCATCTGTAAATATTTTCAGGCTTTGGTAATGGTCAACAAGGCAGTTCATGATGACAAGGATGTTCACAGCGACAATAACAATAATGAAGTCTATTGACGAAGGCAGCAGACCATTTGTATTCAGATTATGGCCATATTATTAACTCAATTACTGTGTTGTTTTTTGGCGTTAACACTTGATTTCCATGTGTCAATATTTTAAGGGTAAATGTCTTATTTCAATCTCTAAACAAAAATAATTGAAAATAGAACACAAACTGAAATGAATTAGGTGTTTTATATAGCCAGAGTTTAACTGCCAGCAGTGTTCGAAAAACCTTGTTATTATTGGTAATAAACTTATAATTCCTCTTCCGTATGATCTTTTCTAGGATTCGGTATCATTTTAATTAGAGATTTCAAGTTAACAAATAGATTAGCTCTCGCAGCATCATTTATCGCCCATTATGGCTTAAATTACACAGGTTGTTAAAGTATTCTGGTAGAAACGAAATCTTCTACACATCTCTTAAGAGATGCCGCTCGCTGTGTAATTAAGGCAATCTAATCTGTTGCGATTCTCTATGAATCTTTTTTTTTTTATCAAAATCAAAGTTTCCCCATTTATATGGTCAACTCTTTTTAATCCATCCTAAATACAAATAATCCTCTTTAGTGAAATAGAAGGTAGAAACATTCACATCATCTGGGGTTTTTTTTACCGTCAAGTAGGCGTATTGTTTTTCTGTTTTGAGTGTTTTTGTTTCTACCAGTAGACGTGAAATTGACACATTTTCCGATAAACAATCAGGTTCCATCAAAATTTTTGAACTGAAGGTTCATTTGATAAGATGGCATATATAAAAAATATAACACGACTGTTGTACTATTTAAATAATAACTACGGTAATTTTTGTACGATTTAATCAAACGAAGTGTCAATGCCTTCACAAGATAATGCACTTTCAGAATGTCATCACTTATTTTATATTTTTTAATTAAATTTTTCAATTAAGAATAGCTAAACTTGAAAAAGGGGAAAAACATAATAATTTTCCAAGTTTACCCGATCAAAACTCAGTTTGAACTATATGTTTATATATACCATTTTAAAGGCTCATCTGTACCCTTTACAAAAAACTTTTGACTTTGAAATTAGGTTGAAAAATATTTCATTTTTTAACAATAATTTTGGGTGAAAAAATCAAAACTATCGTTTTTGTCAAATAAAACAAATTTGGTGGGTTCGAGAAATATAAAAAAAAAAATATTTTTGAGTTCCACTCAACAAAACTCACAACCTATGTATATTATGTCATTAGGTGGGTGTATTTTGACTGACGCACCGTGTAATTATGCCAATTGGATTGAAATGAAACGTAAAACAAAGATAACCCCAAATTACAAGTGTTGCTATAATTTATATTTTTGCTAATGTTATTAATTATATATAAAAAAGTAAGTTTTTGGTTTTCTATAGTTTTAAACCGACATAATATTTGCCATACAAATTTGGTTTTTTATTTAACACTTCAAATTCCATCTCTTTTAACTTTTTTTTAAATATAAATACCTTTTACATATTATTCGAGCTGTTATTTATTTAGAGTTCTAAATTAAGTAAATAAATATGTACCTGCAAATAAAAAAAAATATATATTAAAAGAAATAATTTTGAAATCAAATAAATAAAATTGAATCATTTCGAATATTTTATTTCGAAATTTACATTAAATTACAATTGTATTCTTTAAATGAATAGTTTTGTTAATATGAATAGTTTAATGAAAAATTACGTCAAAACTGTCAAAAACACCTGTAAAAACATTAGCATTTGCTTAAAATCTGAAAGAAGGAAAGACAATGCCAATATAATGAAAAAGTTCAATGGTTATTATTTAATTTTTATTATTATTAATTTATTTAATCTAAAATTAATTAATTCTAAGGTTAAATTTAACCGAAGAGCATTAACTGCACTGGCCATCAGCTCCTATTTATTTTTTAATTTATAAAAGCGTTTGTAAAATAGTCATGTTTTATGCCCCTATTGGTGCTTTTTTTTAGAATCGGCAGTCCTTTATGAGAAGAGAACATACAATGGTCACCCACATATTTTCAAAACAAAAAATAAATGTATGATCTGTAGTAGGTTACGCCTTTTAGGGCCATTTTTCGAGTGCGAGATTAAACACAAATTTAACTTAATCTTACGTTAATGGAATTTGCATTTTTTGAGTGGCAGTTTAAACCTTGTAGGGCTGCCACACTTATAAGCAAAAATTGAAACGTGTTTCACAAGAACTTGCTTTTGTATAAAACAAAAACAAACAAACAAAAGCTGAATACTGTTGATCTTTAAATAAAAAAATAATAAATAAATAAAGAGTGTCTATTGTCAATTTGTGTTATATATAATTCATAATCAGTAAATATTTGTTTTATTGGGTTTTCTCTCATTTAAAAGCTTTTTTTAAATAAAATTTGACAACTACTTTTGATAGTTAATCTTAAGTTTAAACCACCAATGTAAGATTATAAGTAAACTCAAAAACTGAACGAAGATTAAAGTTAATTTAATCGTTAATCTCGCACTCAAAAAATGGCCCTTAGGGATTAAAGCCCTAGTTATGCTACCGGAACGTAATGTAATGCAATATAACAGTAATGTGCACGGAACGTAAAAATGTAAGAGCAATTATAGGACGTAAAAACGTAATCATATGTTGTTAAGTAAACAAAACAATAAAAGAAATAAACAAAAACGAATAAAGAAATAAAAATTGCAAAAACTAAAAGATAAAAATTCAGATATGGATACGGAAGACATGTTTTTGGGTTCGAGTTTTTATTTTATTATATTTATTATTGTTTTTTAAACAAACTCAATATTAATTTCAGATTTTAAAAACTTCGTTTTCACTCTTTTTATCACTTTTAATATGGCGCCTTTTGTTTTCCTTTAATTCAGCTGTTAACCAGTGTTATCACTACAGAGTTTTTAGGTTCATTTCAACGATTTTATATTTATTTAAAGGTACTAATTAAAAGTTATTTTATTTTTATTATTATTATTAAAAGTTTTTATGTAAAACAAACACAAAATTGAGTGCTTTTGATTGTATTTTCCATATAAATAGACAAGCAAGTGAAATTGTTAATTTTACAGAAACAGGTCAGGTATTTCTGAAACCAAGTTTGTACGAACGTTAAAACGTAGTTATCTTCTCTAATAAAAGTAAAGTGAAATATTTATCGAACGCTTTAATTAGTTAAAAATCTATAACTATATTTTTCTAATTTAACATAAAAATAAACACTACCTACATAATGTAATAGTAAAATGTTTATTTTTATTTTAAAGTTAATAATGAAATAAGTTATAATTTAGGGTTTTAAAATATGCGAAGTTTTATTTAAATATAATTCCACATACAGACAAACATAACAAACGTACAAAATGTAAATTCTGTTTATAATTTCAATTTTCAGTTTTGGTGGTTCTTAATATTGACATGTTGTTAACACTGCTAAACAGATGTCACGTAAAAATGTAAGAAAATTCTATTTTTTTACAGATTCTTGCGTTCCGGTTACGTTACATTACATTTCTATAACCATTCGTATTGCTTTATGCATAACAAAAACGATCAGCTGTTTCTTACTGTTGCGGTTACATTCCGTTACGGTAGCATAACTAGGGCTTAAACCTCGATGTTTGTGTTTTGAGCGTGCTTTTAAAAGGATAAGTTCAGATGTAATACGTGGTTTTTTATTATTGAAGTTTGTAGCAAAAAACTTGTAATGATTTCGATAAAATTTCAAAATCAATATATTTTAACGGAATTAAAACGATTACATTTACAGTACACAGACACGCTAGACATGAAATTTCATTATCCCTAGCCAGTGAATGAAACTATTATATTTACTTTGTACAGTATGCACTTGCTAAACATTTGCATTTCATTCATTGGGAGACTACTGACTACAGTAACTTAAAATTTTAAGAACAAAACGAAAATAAAAAATCAGATCATATTAATAAATAAACGATTAATAATTTACATTCTATAATTCATTGAATTATAATCTTTTATGCGTTTAATTAGTAAAATTAAAATAAATATACAATAAACATTTTCACTATTTGAAAAAAAAATTTGATTGAAGTAAAAAGTTTTATTAGTTTCAGTTTTTCTTCATAAGAAAGTAGGCGCTGTTCATTTTTATTTAACACAAATAATAAAATGATTTGACAAGATTTAATTCGTTACACCCGAATTCTATTATTTGTTTACCTTATAAACGATTTGCATTTCGAAGAAAAAAAAAAAATGAACAAATACACCAATGCCTCACTGTGCGTCGTGGTTACGTTTCAAAAAACATGACGCAAAGTGAATTATGATTTTCTATAGCAAACCATGAAAAGACCGACGATAGGTACCAGGGTTACGAAGATACTACTTTTGAAAAAGAAATTTAAACAAAGTAAACATTTAAAAAACAAAAATTGGTGCCTTGGTAGTCTAGTGGGTAGTGTGCTAGACTATTAGCTTGAGGGTCGTGGGTTCGATTCTCACCAGAGACTCTGGTCTGTGACACTACACCGAGCATTTGGTCAAAGTTACTCAGCTCGTATATAATTAAAATATAATTTGTAATTGTATTGTAATTAATAAATAAATAAATAAATAAATAAAAAACAAAAAACAAAAATTCAATTAAAACAAAATTAAGAATTCACTTAATTTATAAAACACTAATTGAAACTGAACTCTAAAATTAGAAAAATAAAGTGAAAATAAAACTGTTTCAAAATTTCGTTTAATTTCAGTTAGACAGGGAATCACCGAGTTTTGATGGCATAACGCAATTAGAAACAAAAATCGTGCCATCTTTTAGAAAAAAAAGGAAATTTCAAAAAGAAGTTAAAGACTCGAATCCACACAATGAAAATTAGTACTAATTCAGCAACGCTGCAACTTCGAAAAAACACAAAACGAAACGACGCAAAGTGAGGCATTGGTGTACAAGAGTTGATGTTAAATTGTTTACATTAGCACCAGATGTTTAAAACGCAGCAAAAACAAAACTTGTAGTGAAATAATTAGTTTATTTAAATTTATTTTAGTTTGTTATAATCATTTTATTACATTTTTTCTATTTTTTTATGAATTCGAAATTAAAAACGAATTTACTTATATTGCGATGTCTTCCTCCAAGTATTTTTGTAGACAAAAACCAGCATTTTAACCAACGATGTGGATCGAACTTTACAAATAATTTAGCAGAAAGCCTTCCACATAAGTTATGCAAATAGTGTCAATAGTTTTCTATTATTCAAAATGACATGACTATTATGTTCCAATGAAATGCACAACACTTGTGTAGAAAATTAGGTTCTTAATGTTTTATTAACTTCTGAGTTAATATGAATATTTTATAAATTCACACCGAAAATATTCTCGTCATGATGTGAAAGAAAAATGTAAAATGGAATCTCTTTCTGTTATTGTTTGGATCGGATGATAAACGAAAAGGAAAGTAAAAAAATGTATGTATGTATAAGATTTGCATGTTTATGCAAATTAAATAAAATTCGCACACACAAACATATTTAAATTACGATTAAAATTAATTAACAACAGACGCCAACGCAATGCTATTGGGGTTCTGAATGGAACATAATTCACAGCAAATTTAAAATATCTCCTGTTTTCAGATTTAATAAAACAAAAAACGCGGCAAACATTTTTCTTACAGCAAAGTAAACAAAAACAGAATACAACAATAAATTAAAAAAAGAAAAAATCAACAACAAGTATGTTAATGAACTTTAAGTCGTAAAGAAGGAGGAAACAAATCACACAAAATATAAATTAAAATCGTTTACAAAAAATAGAATCAGAAATGAAAACAAATACAATAAAAATCATCAACTCATTTTGATATTTATATTCGCAAACTTTATCAATAGCACAGCACAACTGCACAAAATACAAAACAAACAACGAATTGTTGAACAATACACATTACATTACACATTAAATTTAAGTGGATAATATTTTTCTTCTTCTTTTTTTGATTTTTTATTGTTATTAGATATTTTGTTGGTATTATGTACAAAAGGCCCTAACTCACATACTTTAAAAAAACAAATTTGTAATTATAACTATCAATAGGCCAATTCACACGACTTTGTGTCGTGTATGTTGTATTTGATACACTTTTTATTTGTGAATGCTCAACGCTATGTTGTATTGTGTATTTCGTATTCCAAACATCAAAAAAGATAAGAAGAAGAATACTAGTATTCATAATTTGACTTTCAAGCAACAAAATGAAAAATATTACGGAAAAAAGTAAATTCATTAATTACATAGCCCTGCAAATTTGGACTTTTTTGTGCTCAGGGGTTTTTGGGGTCGCTGATTACAGATCTACATTCAGATTTAAAAAATTCAAAATGACGGTTCCAATATGGCGGTCAAGGTTTATAAAAATTAATCAGATTTACTGGATCGCCGTATTGGATCCGCCATTTTGAATTTTTTAAATCTGAATGAAGATCTGTAATCAGCGACTCCAAAAACCCCTGAGTAACAATTTTCAAGCAAATCTGATTAATTTTTAAGGATCCCCGTAATATGTTTATTTTTCTCTTGCACCCCTTGACATAAACCCACCCCCTACTTTAAGAATGCAACAATGCACTAAACAATTTGGCTTTGGTCTCATTTTAAAGAGCAAAGATCAATTGTCAATTTCTGACAATAGCGATGGTTCTAGCACGTTAGTGTTTAGCTCTACAATTTTTCAAAAATGGCCAAAAACGCTATTTTTAAGAGTTTCAACCCCCCTTTTTTTCGAAAACCTGACGTAATGGAAAGTTTTCGATTCATGCTCAGCGTGCAAAATGCCTTCGGACCTGGAGCCATCTTATTCGCAAAAACCATGCAGGGCTGTGTTATCTGTGCGAAAAATTATAATTTTGAAATGTCAATTGTTGACTCAAGTTACATAGAAAATATTTTGTATTTTTATTCTACTTCTTGATTACTGGCATTTACAGAAACTGATAGCACGATACCAATACAACTTCCAAAAACATATGAACAAAATGTGTATAAGTGTATCGGATTTTTATATGAAAATTATCAACAACAAACGTACTCTGTTGTATATTTGTACAATGAATACAACGATACAAGGGCTTGTATGAATTGCCCAAATATGTATTTCTTTTAATACAGATTTTAATGTGAATCAATCTACAAATTGCATGATAATTTTGTGATAAGTTATTTGTGCAATATTGAAGTGACTAATTTCGATTTTTTTTTAAATTTCTTTATTTACAATCTTTTTCTACAAAAATTTTCTAATACGGAAAATAACAGTTGTTATTGAACTTTATTACAATAACAATAGCATATTTAAAACTATTTATGTAAATAGTATATGGTATTTACAAAAGAAATTATGTATACTATTTTATAATATTTACAAAATTGCAAATTTGGCACATGTAGTCTTTTGAATCTTCGTACAGACTCTGTCTCCTCTAGTAGACTAATGCCTAATAGCTATGGTTATTCAGTCTTTCAACATATCTAGAACTAAATTCAGTTATGGTGTCTTTAACTAAAAAGATAGGCTGACTTCCAAAATGTTAGTTGCTTTGTGTTTGAACAAAGTATAGTTTCATAAAGCCGTTATACAAAATGTTTACAGTGTATACTATTTCAAAACGTTGTCAACGTGTATTTTTAACGCAGTCTAAAAGCAAACAGGCATCGGATTTATAGTTGATGCATTGTTTGGTAACTTTGCATATGTGCATAATTTATACACCGTAGTAGAACTGCATACAAACTTTGTATTGATACATTTTTAAAGTCAGCCATATTGAGATCATTATGTATAGAGGCATTGGTCACGAACCCGGGCGCTTGAGTAGTGAACTGTAGGATTTTAGACTGATAAGTTTTTAGCTGTTCCCCAAAAATGTATTCCATAAGTCCACACGGGCTTGAGAATAGCTTTGTAGAAAATAATCTTGTTACTTAACAAGTTGACAGCCGCGGCAATTTTCAGAAAACTTGCAAAAAAACGACAATTTAATTTTTTCACATTAGTGAGTACGAGATAACTCGTAGTTTAGCGCCCTAGAAGGGGACGCAATCTCCGAGTTATCTCGTAGTCAGCAGTCAACGTGTTAAAGTTATTTTTGATTTCGGGCCTAATAGCCAATACAACTTTTCGGTTTTGATGTTTAGAAATTTGCGTTTAGTTTTGATATGTTCCTTCCAAGTAAGACGCTTATATAAACCTAAGTATTTTACACTTTGTACAACTGGGATTTGCATTCCATTAAGAGCAACCGGTGGGCAACAATCTCTTCTAAGGGAACAAGTTAACTGAGAAGACTTTGTTGTGTTTATTTTAATTTTCCACTTTTGCAGCCATTGATGGAGTATATTGAGTTGTCTTTGTAACAAAGTAGAAGCTGATATAGGCCATAAGCCGCAACTGTAATATTTTGTAAATATGGCATATATATAATATATACATAGGTGTGATATATTGAATAAAGTGCAGGGCCTCAAACACTACCCCACCGTGTATCGTTTTTATATTTGAAAATTCTTCTTTAATATTAACATAAAAGCAACGTTCATTTAGACATGATTTTAGAACCAGCTAAAATGATGTTGGTAGCAAGGATTTTAATTTAAACAATAGCACGGGGTGCCAAACTTAATCAAAGGGTTACTGAACATGGGTACAATGGGTCAAATCGACCTCCGGTTACTGTACTTGTCTAAATTGACAAGTACACGTCCTCCAACCTTGCTGGACATCTAAGAATACCACGGAGCAATATTTTTTCGTTCTAAGAGCATCAGTTATGACATTTATAATTCGATGGCACTGCTCTGGAGTACCATGCTTGCTGCGAAAACCAAACTTATGATCAAGAATGATATTATGTTGTTCCAAAACAGGTTTCAGTCTTTCAAATATTTTTTTAAAAGCTTGACAACAAATTTATTGGTCTATATGACGAAATCTCGTTTTCATTTTTATTACTTACTTACTTACTTAATTGGCCATAACAACCCGATTAACGGATTTCGGCCTGCCGCAACACATCCTTCCAGGCGCCTCTGCTTCTTGCGCGCCTACGCCAGTTGGTCACACCAATCGATGACAGGGCTCCCTCGATTTGGTCCTTCCAACGGATACAAGGTCGTCCTCTTCGCCGACTTCCGCAGATCCCCGCATCAAATACCCGTCTCGCTGGAGCATCCTCCTCCATTCGAACGACATGGCCGAGCCAGCGCAGCCGCTGGATATTAATACGCTGTACAACGTCCATGTCGTTGAGGAGCTCATACAGCTCACTATTGTATCGAATGCGGAAATCATCGCCAACACGTACTGGACCGAAGATCTTACGCAGTACTTTTCTCTCGAACACTCTCAAGGCTGCTGCATCAGTACTTAATAGGGTCCATGCCTCTGCGCCATAAAGAAGCACGGGTAGGATGAGCGTCTTGTATAGTGTTAGCTTCGTCGTACGAGAGAGGTCTCTACTACTCAATTGCCTATTGAGACCATAGTAGCACCTGTTGGCAAGAGTGATCCTGCGCTTGATCTCCAGACTGACATCATTTGTGGTGGTAACGGCGGAGCCAAGATAAATAAATTCCTTGACTGTTTCAAAAGTATAGTTATCGGCCGTAATCTGAGAATCAATACGCCGCACGTCTCTACTTGTCGATAACATATACTTTGTTTTGCCCTCATTTACTGCCAAACCCATCTTAGTAGACTCGCGTTCAATAGCACTAAAAGCAGCAGTAACATCTCGCTTCGTACGCCCTATTATGTCAATATCGTCAGCGTACGCAAGCAACTGGACACTTTTTTGAAATATAGTGCCACTACGATGCACTCCTGCCTTTCGCAGAACTCTCTCCATGACGAAGTTGAAGAGGTCGCATGATAAGGGGTCGCCTTGTCTGAAACCTCGCACGGTATCAAAAGGCTCGGAGAGGTCCATTCCTACCTTGACGGAGCTACAGGAATTGCTCAACGTCATTCTGCATAGCCTTATCAGCTTCGCAGGTATACCGAGCTCAGACATTGCGGCAAAAACACGATCCCTTATGGGGCTATCAAAGGCAGCCTTATAGTCGACAAAAAGATGGTGTGTGTCGACTTGTTTCTCGTGGGTCTTTTCCAGGATTTGGCGTAGTGTGAAGATCTGGTCGATGGTGGACTTACCAGGTCTGAAGCCGCACTGATAAGGTCCAATCAGTGTTTTGACGAGTGGCTTCAGTCGTTCACACAATACGCCTGTAAGAACCTTATATGCGATAGGGAGAAGGCTTATACCCCTATAGTTGGCGCATATAGTAGGGTCTCCCATTTTCAGGACAGGACAGAGGACACTGAGGTTCCAATCGTTGGGCATACTTTCCTCTAGCCATATTTTGTAAATAAGCTGGTGCATGCGCCCTACCAACTCATTACATCCGGTCTTAAACAATTCAGCGGGGAGGCCATCAGGACCTGCCGCTTTATTGTTTTTAAGTCGCGTAATCGCGACTTTGACCTCTTCATAGCTAGGCGGCGGAATCTCCACGCCGTCATCATCGATCGGGTTCGGAACATCATCTCTAAAGGCGGTATTGGTGTCGTCATCGCCTTGTAGCAGAGTAGAGAAGTGTTTCCTCCATAACCTCAGTACTCCCTGCGGATCTGTTACTAAGTTTCCATTATCGTCCTTGCAGGAAGACGCTCCGGGTTTATAACCCTCGGTTAGACGCTTAACCTTTTGATAGAATTTTCGAGCGTCATTCCTACATCTATACATCTCGACTTCCTCACGCTCACGCCTTTCCTGCTCCCTCTTCTTGCGTCTGAACAGGCGTCTCTCATCCCTTCTCTTCTCTCTATAGTTCTCGACAATGGCTCGCGTAGCGGCAGACTGCAACGTTTTCTTGTATGCGGCGTTTTTCGCTGCAGTTGCCTCGCGACACTCCTCATCGTACCATTGATTTCGTTGGGGTGGGCGTTCGAAACCAAGGACTGTTTCCGCAGTAGTGCGCAGGGAGTGGGAGATGTTGGCCCACAGTCCGCCAATGTCGTTGAGATTAGATGGGGAACGACGGAGCTTATCCGAGAGTTGAGCGGAGAACGCCTCAGATGTCCTTTGTGATCGCAGCTTCTTAACGTCCAGCTTTCGCAATGCACTAGAGTGCGCAGACCTCGAAGCGCTAATGCGCAATCGAAACTTGGCTGCGACAAGGTAGTGGTCCGAGTCGATGTTTGGACCTCTGAATGTGCGCACATCTAGTACATTGGATACGTGCCTTCCGTCTATCACAATATGATCGATCTGGTTGGATGTTGATCGATCAGGGGACATCCATGTGGCCTTGTGAATGTCGAGATGTTGAAACTTAGTGCTACATACTACCATGTTACGCGCCGCGGCGAAATCGATCAGCCTCATACCATTGGAGGTAGTGTTCGAGTGGAGGCTGAACTGTCCGACAGTGGGGCCAAAGATACCTTCCCGCCCGACCTTCGCATTGAAATCTCCGAGGACGATTTTGGCGTCATGGGTCGGGCACTTATCATATACGTCCTCGAGTTTAGCGTAGAAGGCATCCTTAACCACATCGTCCTTTTCTTCCGTCGGGGCGTGAGCACAAATTAGGCTGATGTTGTAGTATTTTGCCCTGATGCGGATTGTGGCTATTCTTTCGTTCACAGGCGTGAACCCAGAGACAAGGTGTCGAAGTCTCTTATTAACCACAAAACCGCATCCGAATTCGTGCTTATCAACATGGCAGCTGTAATACACATCGAAAGATGCCAGCCTTTTGCATCCTTGCCCTATCCATCGCATTTCCTGTATGGCAGTGATGTCCGTCTTACATTTCTTGAGGGCATCCGCCAGCTGGGCGGAAGCGCCTACCCTATAAAGGGTGCGGACGTTCCATGTGGCTATTCTTAAATCGTTGTCCTTTGAACGTTTGCCGTGGTCGTCAACTTTAGAGGGGATCTTTTTTAGGTTTGTTGTTCCGGTTTTCATTGGATCACATTTTTACGTGGTGGGTTCCAAGCCCTACGCACAACCCAAATTTAACGTCCAGGGGATTGGACATTCGCTGCACGCATTAGTTAACATCTAGCGGGTGCTAGAATGCCATCCAGGAGGGGCCGCGAGGAGGCTGCGTGTCAACTTGAATACAGCAAGACAAGGATCGTCCTGGTGGTCGCCAAGTTGACCACAATCAGAAACTTTACCTTGTTTGCATGCATTCCATCCCTCCTTTTCATTTTTATTAGGTTTCAGAATCATAACGATTTGAGCATACATACTTCCACTGAGTCGGAAAATATTGTAAACGTAAGATTGAATTATATAAATAAAGTTAAAAATGCGAGTTAGACCTTTTCTACAAGAGACCAACATTATGAGATTTACTTAGCATTTAAATACAACGACCGCAATAAAATTATAAACAGAACAACAACAATAAATTGCAATAAATTCAATAACTTATCAAATATGCGCATATACACATCAATTGTAACACCTACCAGATGTGCATTCAATACATTTATTTACAGTCGTTAGCAAAAATAATCAAGTTTGAAAATATTTAAGAAAAAAAAAAAATTCTTTATTATTCTGTACAATAAAGTAAAGTTTTTACATACATAGACTATTAAAAGTTAGTTTTTTCATATAAATGTAAAATATACAGAAGATTAGCGAAGGATTAACAATTAGAATAATAAAGGATTTTAATGCTGGAGATAAGCAAAAAACAATTTATGATAAATATGGACTTAACAAATAAGCAGTTGCAAAAATTATTGAAAAATTTTGTGAGGAAAGACCATAGTAAACTACTGCGATGTAGAGTGGAGTTGGAACCATATGTAATCAAAAAATTGGAAAGATGACTACCAACAATTACATCGACATTTTGTTAACGAACTTCTCTGCCACTCGGCAAAAACTGTGTGTGCAATACTCAGATATTTTGTTCCAGCATGACAATGATCCCAAACTATTACAAAATAACTCAAAGGAGGAGCAGATTTTATCGAGTTCCTACATTATCCCAGATATACCACCACATCGTTTGGAAAGAGGAGTCTCTGAACCACCATTTGTATATGATGGGATAAGTGTAGAAAGTCTCATTTCTTCCAAAATGACAATTAATCCTCCAGAGTCTTGCAAATTTTTAACTTAAAATTTCATTTTTTTAAATTTTTTTTGCTTAAATTCTGGAATGGTGTTGTTTGAAGTCGCCGTAGTCTAGTAGGTAGTGTATTGGCTTTAAATTGTAGGTCCCGTCACTTATGTATTAAATTAAGTATTAAATTAATTGTGAGAAACTAGGCCCATAATCCTGACTGTAGGGTTGTAATGACCAATTATATATGTACAGTGGACAGCATAAGTCTTAGTACGGTAATATATTTTAGCAATTTCATGAATTTTAGCCAAAAATTTGTATAAAAATTTATAGTTCATATATGTATTTATTTTATTAATTTAATTCTGTTTTATTATAAAACAAACAATTTTTTAATAAATCATAAAACCAGAGAAAAATTGGGATAAGTTTCAGATGACTCCATAGGTACCCCCAAGGAGAACCCTGAACAAATTCAAAGGCCTAATATATGTATAAAAATGTTATCCCTTGTATTTAGTAGAATATCCCTTAAGGTCAAGCACTTCATTTAACCCATTTGGAATTGAACGTAGAAGTTTCGTTTATCATTTTCTGATGGCACCATGAGCAATTTTTTCGGTTGACTTCTGTTTGAGGTTTAGCGATTACGTAACCGTTCTTAGAAATGATCTCCTAAATACTCTCTTGAGGTCATATCGGACTTTGAGCAAGAGTATTAAGTCTGTGGGGATTTTTTTGTGTCCCACTACAAACGCATAAAATCAGTACGCACACAAAATGGTTAATGTGAGAAGTTAAGCCGTAAGGATTGTAACGGGAAAAGAAAAGTATTTTATTTTTGATTAAAAATATTTACTTATATGACTTATATGGTCGCAAACAATAACAGCCTAAGTCGACTTAAGTTAATTTGAGTTATATGTGTAAAGTCGCTGTAGTCTAGTAGGAGGTGTGGTAGCTTATTAGACGTGAGGCCACTGTTCAGATCCCACTACTGACATCTGCAACAAAACAGCATATTACCGGCAAAAACTCTGTGAGTAAATAAAATTGCCATGAAAAGGTTTCTTAAAAATCTGTCGTTCGGAATCGACTTTAAATTGTAGGTCCCGCCACTCATGTATAAGTGGTGTGAGAAGCTAGGTCGCTATCCTGACTGAAGGATTGTATCATATTCAACTAACAAAACTATATATTTACATAAAATCCCCATGAAATTCTCTAACAATTTTTCGTTAAAAAGTTATTTATAAAAACATGTTCTACACTGTTTTGGATGTTTACTGAGTTTTCACCGAAAATAAAATGAACATTAATTGGCTTATAGTTGTATTTTTTATCAAGTATAGTGCAAAGAAAAAAGTCGCCGTAGTCTAGTAGGTAGTGTGTTGCCTAATTAGACGTAAGGCCACGGCTCAAACCACAGGTCAGACATTAAAAGGAAAATATGAAAAAAAGTATTTCTTCGGTGACTTCCTCTCAGCAAGATTTCTGGCAGAAACTCTGAGAGTAAATAAAATTGCCATGAAATGTTTCTCTAAAATCTGTCGTTCGGAGTCGAGTTTAAACAGTAGATTCCGCCACTCATGTATTAAAATTAACGCACACAACATAAGTTGTGTGAGAAACTAGGTCCATAATCCTAACTGAAGGGTTGTAATGACCAATTATGTACATATGTATGCATGTTGGCCAAATCGTAACGCAGCTCCAATTACATTTATAATAAAAAAAAAACAAATGATGCATTTCCTCACTTTTTCTAGAAGCACTTCTGTATATAATCTTCTGTATATATCATTTTCGACATAGGCTGTTATTGCTTGGGGCCACAGACATATATATTTAATATTGATTTAATTTAGTTAATAAACCGAAATGAGGGGATTTAAGCAATCCTTAATAAAAATGTCTACGAACACAAGCAGTAATCAGCCGACTGCATACCTCATAATAAACATGATAAACTGACAATATCTTAAAGATTTGTTTGACAACTATTGCCAATTATCATTAAAAAGAATTAAAAATTAAAACCAGTTTTAATTTTTGCAGTAAGTACCAGTTTAGTATAATATATACATAAGTATATACGATATTGTAAAGTTTATAAATATATATCAGAGCTATTGATTAGTCAACAATCGAAAATAATTTTCATAATAGAATGCTGCCCCGATTATTTCGAAACTAAAAGTTATCAAAATTTTATTTAAATTTTCACGTGATACACACATTTATTTTTAATTAAACGTTTTGTTTTCACCAATATTTTTCATATAATAGGCGAAATTAATATGATAATTTTGTGGGTAAAAATGTATACAAACTTCATTTATACGAACAAAACTCCTATTTGTAGTCTGAGTCAGGGATGGAAAAGTTAGTACAATTGTACTTTTTTTGGCACTATTTGGAAATCAAAAACACCATAGCACCTCAATGACTTATTTAGCACTATTTAAAAATGTTCCCTACTTTATTACATTACTCAAATATTCTGTCTCATCACTTCTCCAAATTTCAAGAATATTTTGGTACTAATTTTCGCGTTATCCTAAAATACTCAACAACCCGTTGGCTGTCACGTGAAGAAGTATTTAACAAAATTTTGCAACATTGCGAGCCACTTTAATATTATTTTACGCTCAATGATTTTGAAGCTGATTTACAAAACGTTAGAATTAATTAAATTTTATCCGGACTTTCATATCCACTTTATAAAATGATATTTTTATTTTTACAATATGTTCTTAAAGTTATTAACAATATTAATTTAGAAATGCAATCCGAGGATTCCAGAATGCAAATTTTTTAGACCGCTTAAAATTTTTGTTCAGTCAAATAGCTCGCAATTTTATACAAAAGGATGCATTAGATGAAAATGATATATTAAAAATCAATATCAATGAAAACCATATTGCTATTGGCGATATATATTGTGGAACAGAAATTGATGTATACATATCCATAAACAACACAGTATTATTTTGGAACTTAAAGAAATAGCAAAGAAATAGCAAAGAAATTTTATTTAAAAGTGAAGATTTAAAAGCAAAAGTTGATTTAAATAATGAAATCTTTATGTGGTTTAAAAAATTTACACCAGAAGACGTTGTTACAGGTAAAACTTTAAGTATTGTACCGTTTATACTAAAAATGTTTCCCAATGAAATTAATAATATTGAATCAATAAATAATCAATTTCGGGCGCTTTCGGACTTAGAAACTATTAAAGCTTTAAAAAATGAGAAAATAATGACATTTAAAGAGTTATAAAATTAATATTATACATTCCACATTCATCGGCGAATTTAGAAAGGATACTTTCGTACCAAAATTTAATAAAAACCAAAGCGAGAAATAGATTGCTTGCTTCAACTGTCTTCAATTTAATCCAAACAAAAGATTTATTGAAGTCATTAAATTCGTGTTGCTACAATTTTGAAATACCAAATAGTTTGCAAGCAAAAAATGTTTTATAAATAGTGATTTAAAATTTAGATTTCATAAACTTTTGTTTCCCTTTATAGTTAAGTATTGAAGTCGCCGTGGTCTAGTAGGTAGTGTGTTGGCTTATTAGACGAAAAGCCAGGTTTTGACCCTAGGCCAGTCATCAAAAATAAATACAAAAAGTATTTCTTCGGCGATTTCCTCTCAGCAGATTTCTGGGAGTTCTGAGAGTAAATAAAATTGCCATAAAAAGTTTCTCAAACATCTGTAGCTCGGAGTCGACTGTAAACTGTAGATCCCACAACTCATGTATAAAATTAACACACACAACATAAGTGGTGTGAGAAACTAGGTCGTAATACTGACCGAAGGGTTGTAATGACCAATTACGTATTAAAGTAAGTTGTTAAGTTTACCTGTTATATATACAAGTACTTAGTACAAAGAAACTGCAATCAACCTCTTTGTTAATTTTTATGTTTTTTTACGCATATAGTACATAAATATATGTAAAATGAATTGTCATTTATATTTTTATTTAATTTTTAATAAAAAAGTTTAAAAAAGAAAAAAAGTGAATTTAGTACAATCGGGCTGAAAAAAGTACAATTTTTTGTGGAAGTTAGTACAATTTGTTAAGATCAATTTCCCATCCCTGGTCTGAGTGTATTTAAATATTTTACCGATTACTACTGTTTTTAAATATTTTATTTCAAAAGAATTTTTGGTTAAAATTTTTTATTTTTCTTTTATTTTAAATGTCAAAGATACCGATTAACTAAAAATAAACGTTCGGATGAAATTCTGAAAATACCGCACATGAATACCAAGATCTATTCAAATTTTATTGTGAATTAAATAAAAAATTGTGTGAGTTAAGGAAATTACTTGATAAAACAACTACAACAAAAACAAATTATTTCGCAAACAACAAAAGCAAACAGATATGAATTTAAAAACAAGAAATTTATTAAACATACAAACAAATGCTTCTTATTATTATTGAAATTATTATGACGTCCAACGAAACCAGTTTGTGATAATACTGTACTGTACTGGGATGTCAATATAACTGCTTGAGTGTATAGAAACTGTGACTGGAATGTACAGAACACTAAATTCTTTTGTTAATTTGTCGATTTGCTCGACTAAAATTATAATAAGATTAAATTTATTGTGAACATATAAAATCCAAATATAAATTCACGGTTATAACATGAATTTACTTCCTAAAATCCAAAACTAATATCAGTATTTTAAAGCGTCAAAACAGATGTTTTAATAAATGTTTATTAAGAATTTATCCAGAGGTGATGACGTCTGCTAAGATATGTATGTAAATGTGTGTATGTTGACGTAACACACTTCTAAATATCAAAAATTAAATCAAAAATTCATATTAACACGTCAGTTCGCTTTAAATACCAAATAACTAGACCGTTCGACAAACAAACGTTTGAATTGAAGATGAAACTGACAAGTCAGACTAAACAAGAATTTGCTGTGCCACAAACAGGTTACCTACCACACATCTTTACTCATAAATATTTAATAGCTATTTATTACGTTATTTGTTTACAAAGATGAATTAACGTATTCTGAACAGTTTTTTATTATTATTTTTTTTTAGTTTTAGTATGGCTGATTAAAACACCCAATTTAAACGACCCAAAAATTCATTCAGCTCAAAGAAACTGAAGACAAACGTTAAAACTATAAATATAACTATAAATTGTAGCAGCCTTAAAAATATTAGAATTGACATCAATTTAAAAAAATTATTAATTCTAAATATTCATTTTGTATACATACCTACATATATGTACATATGTATTATAACTATAAAATTGCAAGGAACTCATCTTATGGACCTGTTTGGCGAAAAAAAACTAGTTCATAAATATTTGATCGCACTTTACGATGAGCGTTAACGATTGTGATTTTAATAAAATTTGTTTTTTTTTAATTTTTCGATTAACAAAAATACCAAACATCGATTAAATGTTAAATTTAAATGGCTTTTGTAAAATTTTAATGGCCATTATCATTTATTTTCAGCTACCACCAGGGGCGTAAAGATAGGCACGTGCAAACAGAAACACAACTCGTCTACATACAACAATAATGATTATATGATTAAGTATAATGAATATAATTAATAATAAATAAAATTTATTAACATTTATGATCACAATTTTAATAAATCAAATATTCAAACTACTGTAAATACAAGTTAGCTGCGTCACTATTTTTTAACGATTTACTGTAAGATGCAAAGGTTAACATACACTTTAAATATACGGTAATAATGTTTATTTACTTTTAATTGCAATTTAAAATAACGTAAATTCCGCATCTGATAAGGCACGTTAGACTTTTGATTCATATCAGAGATCAGCAATGAGTATTCAAAAAGATAAGTAGAATCGAATCATACTCATATTTTCTGAGACTTATACACATTCATACTTATTTTAATGGCACACTCATACTACTCATATGAGTCATTTATTTTGAAAGTGGTTCAAGAGTCCATTTTTAAAAAAATTTAGTTAATGATAACAATAATCACAATCCTATATAACCTTTGTTTGTATAAACAATTTAAGTCTAGTATCATTAAAATCGCTATGATTTGGGAAACTTGAAAATTAGCTAATTAACGAAATGCATAAAAGTTTATTTTGAAACTTGTTTATGTCCATTGAAATCCATTAAATTGGCAGTAACATGGTTGAAAATTGTGCAATCGGCAGAAAATAAGCAGGTATTATTGACCATAAGTTTTTACTATCAGGACATTCATTTCTGCCAAATGATAGTGATTTTGGAATGATAGTAATGGCTTTGAGGACATAAAAACATGTCGAAAGAGTTACAAATTTATATTAACCAAAATGAAACGTGAAGATTTTTTTTCTACAAAACCTCTGGAAGAAACAATTAATAAAAGATTAAAAAACACTAGTGGCGAACCTGTAAATTGGCTAAGGATGTGTTGGATGCGATTTATAAAAAGTGAACACTATAAAATGATTTATAAAGAATATATGGATGTGGATACAGAGTTCAAAATATTTGATTTATTACCTTGTCGGGGAAGACCAAGCAACTTTAGCAAAATAAAATTAACACAATTATACAAAAATGTACGTCCCATTCCAACTCCTAAGTATAAGGGTAACTATTTAGAGGAATCACTATCACTAGTGGAGTAACTTTAAGTGAAAAAATTAACTTATAATAATATTAAACAAAGAACACAAAGTGGACTTATCCGTTTTCACAAACAAAAAAGTCATTTTATTCATTTTGAAATTGGTTTAAGTCCATTTTAGGTTCTGAAACACAGCCGTTTTTTCTAGTAAAATTTACAAAACGTATTACGTTATATATTCTAACATGTTTAAGGTCACATAGCCATAAAAACAACTTAATACCAGTTAACAATATTTTTGAAACAATTCAAACGCAAACCCTTAAATATCTCAATATAAGAAAAAATGGACTTAAACCACTTTCAAAATAAACAGCTCATATTCAAAGTTTGAAGTACTCATCATATTCATACTTAAAAACACGTATGATGTTGTTGATTTCGACTCTCCATGACTCAACATATCACAATAAAATCACAAAATAAGTATAATTCGCGTACGAACACTAAAATACTCACTAGAAAGTTGTGTGTTTCCTCTGTTTGCTGGCTTTTATCCTTTTTTTGTAAATTCAACTATAACTAAGACTGTACATTTTGATGAATGATTCGAATCACTCGAATCATTTATGAGTATTATAAGTATTTTTCAAAATTTATGAACCTAAATGAGTAGGCTTCTGTAACAAACATATTTCTAATGGTATGAGTTTGATGTCAACGTTGCACGCATACTCATTGCAACCTGTACTTATAAATCAATGTTGTAGTGAGTACGAATGCATCAGAGTAGTTAAATTTCAATATTGTTGACTCACTTATGTTCAAAATTTCATGAGTGCTTATAAGTAACGAAAAAACGATTCATTGCTGATCTCTGATTCATATCAAGTATAACAAAATCGAAAGCTTATGTCGATTGTTAAAGTTTATCGTTGCTTCATTTAGAACTGAACATAGAGTTTCTGTAATCCCACGATTAAATGCATCTTATCTTATTCATCTTATTTATTCTGCTTATTTTACATTTTAACTATTTTAACCATTATTTTCATAAGATATTTCAATACAAAAAGGGGGTGTGTTGGCTTATTAGACGTAAGGACATGGTTCAAACCCCAGGTCAGACATCAAAACGAAATATGAAAAAATATTTCTTCGGCGACTTCCTCTCATTAATTAAATTGCCATCAAAAGTTTCTCAAAAATCTGTCGTTCGGAGTCGACTTTAAACTGTAGGTCCCGCCACTCATGTATACAATTAACACACACAACATGAGTGATATAAGAAGCTAGGCCGTAATACTGACTGAAGTATTGTAATGGCCAATTATGTATGTTTTTCGATATAAACGCTTTCTAATATTACCTTATAATGATCCTTAATGGTGAATTAAGTCACGCCTAGTCTGAATTTGAGATTTATTGATATATAGCAAGTGTACATACAAATGAATATAATTGTTGTTCAAATGTTAGATTTGAAAGATTTATTTCAGATTTCTGTAGATTTCTATAGATTTTAAATGTATATTTTGATATTTAGAGTAAGAGATACATATATTGAAACAGACTAAACTCTTTATAGGAATTTAATGAAAACATTCATATGTTTTCTGATTGCAAATGTCGGTTTAAAGCGTTTATGGAGTAGGGACATTAAGATTGTGACATATGCCGATGATATGCCAATTCTGGTAGGTGGTAAGTTACCGTCATCGCTGGCGTAACCAAAACTAATAATAATCTGCGCTTGAATTGTTATCCTCATGCGCTTGAAGCTTTATCCCTAATAAGACAGAGCTCATTGGATACCAGGTTACCGAGATTATCATCTGAGGTCAAGAATCTCGGTGTTATTGCGGAATTGAAAAAGGAACGTCGTCGATCCGTCTATGCTGGTGTCGGTGGCGTGGCGCGAGCAAGATGGCAGATGCTTTCGCTAGATTAGGATGATTTGAAGGGTTTAGTTTCTCTATCAGAAGCCGATATTAGGGCTCTCCAGACATTTATAAATAGTTTGAGGTAGTTAAGAAGTGCTGGACACCTAGGCTATATACTTGGATATCTATGTTCCTCCGATTCCCTTTCCTAATTTTTTTTTCACTAACCTATTTGCTTTACTATCCTCTCTTTCTAGCACAAATTTACAATGGTTGATTTCGACTACCGGGTATCGTACTTGTCTTAATGACAGGTACACGTCCTCACACCTAACCTTACTTACTCGTTAAACAAATTTGATTTTAATAAAGAATTTGGGTAAATATTGAATTCTCTGAAATTAGATTTTTTCTCACATATATTAATTAGTTATTGAATTTTCATTTCAAAACATAATCCTAAATATGCATTTCGTCAGAAGCTGGACAACATATTCCTGTTCATGACAATTTTAATTTCTGATATTTTCTTCTCATCTTCAGCTAAGGCGTTCAGCTAAGACGTCTTCTTAATCGGATATGACACAGTGTTGCAAAACTGAAATTTTTAAATGGTACTGAATATAATTGAAAAAGAATTTTTTTGCATCAAATAGTACTTTTGTAAAAGATCCATACATACATACATAATTGATCATTATAACCCATCAATCAGGATTACGGCCTAACTTCTCACACCACTTATTTTGAATGTGTGTGTGGTGTATTGAGCCTAGCTTCTCACACCACTCATGTTGTGTGTGTTAATTTTACACATGAGTGGCGGGACCTACAGTTTAAAGTCGACTACGAACGACAGATTTTTGAGAGTATTTTCATGGCAATTTTATTATTTACTCTCAGAGTCTTTACCAGAAATCTGCTGAGAGGAAATCGCCGAAGAAATATTTTTTCACATTTCCGTTTTGATGTCTGACCTGGGGTTTGAACCATAACCTTACGTCTAATAAGCCAACAGACTACATACTAGACTATGGCGTCTCAGAAATTAATGGAAAGAAAAATAGAAATTAGCACGAAAAAAGTCTACTTACACCGTTGTACATATGTAGACTTTTTTCTTTGACTGTATGTGAATCATTATTAATAACTTTTTAAAAAACATTGTTAGACAAATGGGGATTTCACGTAAATATAAAGTTTTGTTAGTAGCATATGATAGCATATGTAACTCAAATTGACCTATGTCGACTTAGGCTGCCATTGCTTGGGTCCACAGAAATAAATCATTCTGCCTCAATGCAATACGGTGGAAATTATTTTACCAAATTGAATGGCTTTTCTTTTAAAGCGCATCAAACATCAAAAAAAATCGTGGATATTAGCAATAGTCAATATGAAATATACAATAACAGACATGGACCTGCTTTCGCTCTGATAAAAGCGATAAAAGATTTAACATGTAAGTACATAGCATATCGATATTTTTTGATCCAAATAAAAGAAGCATGGAAAAATATTTCAGAAAGCGATAAATGATAAATTAATACAATTACTGCCTCGCAGTAAAAAATATTGCATATTTAATTAATTGTTAGGATATATAAGAAAATAAAAAAAATTTTAAATGAGTTGCTTCAGTTTTTGCCAACTAAATTTGTGACATTTCAATATTTATTTTATATTCCTCGAACTTCTAAATTTTTTTTAATAAAGTTTTGAAATAGCTATCTTTAAAAAGATTATCAGATTTATTTTTTTTTTACCAGATACCTATGGAAATGTCAAAATATTAAGTCAGTTGCTTCAGTTTATGCCACTAATGTACATATACAGTGGACAGCAAAAGTCTTAGTACGGCAATATATTTTAGCAATTTCATGAATTTTAGCCAAATGTTTGTATAAAAATTTATAGTTTATATATCTATTTATTTTATTAATTTAATTCTGTTTTATTATAAAACAAACAATTTTTTAATGTTATTCATAAAACAAGAGAAAAATAAGGAAAAGTTTCAGATGATTCCATAGAAAAAATTCCATAGGGAAAATTTTAAATTCAAAGGCCTAACATATGAAAATGTTATCCCTTGTATTTAGTAGAATATCCCTTAAAGTCAAGCACTCCATTTAAGCCATTTGGAATTGAATGTACAAGTTTTGTTGAGTGTTTTCTGGTGGCACCATAAGCAAGTATTTCGGTTGAATTTTTTTTAAGTTTAGCGATTACGTAACCGTTCTTACAAATGATCTCCTAAATACTCTCTTTAAGTCATTTCGGTACTTTGTGCAAGAGTTTTAAGCATGTGGGGACTTTTTTGTCAGAATATATTGCCGTACTAAGACTTTTGCTGTCCACTGTATATGCTGTGATTATGAAGTCGTAGCTAAGGACAATGATTAAACTTTGAAAATTACTTGAATGTTAATTTTTATTTCATAAACTAAGCATTATGCATCGTATGAAACAATGTATTTAATACCTTTCGAATGATTTTGAATTTTCAAATCTTTAATTCAAATTTTGAACCAAACGGAACTATTTGAGATTGAATTTTTACGTGGATGGGTCCATCTTTTTTATATATATTTCTAATTGCGGAAATTAACAATAAATACTTCTGGCAACCTTACAATTTAGAGGAAAATATTAAATGCAGTTACAACAATAACAACAAGACCCTATACTCCACTCAGACAATTATTAAATAAAAAGCGGAAGGCGGTTAAGTACCAGGGTATTATAGTGTTCACTAAATGCAAAATATGTGTAAACTGCTGTTACACACTCATATAATTTATTTTATCAACTCTCTCCAAAGAGCAGAAACTTTTACTAAAAAAAAAAAACGTTGTACTAAGAGAGAATTGCTGGGGCTTCGCCGACTAAAACCATATGAAACTTTGTTAATGCAGGCCCTTTGTGCAACTTATGCACAAAAACAAAAAATTCTATATTCTATGCGAATAATAAATACACGTACGCATACGAGTACATACATATTTATGTATGTATGTATGTATGTATGTATGTATGTACATACATGGGTACATGTAGCAAATGTGAATGAATTCTTTCAAGTGGTGTAGAGTATTGGCCGCAGCCACAAAAACTCTGTATTTGCAACTTTACACATGAGTGTTTGTGTATGTTTTTAAAGCAGTCTCGATTACAAACAGCAACAATACAAAAGCAATTGAATAGATGCATACATGCATTTATAACCATGTATATACATACATACATACATATACTATGTATGCTCGTAAGTATGTTTAAAGTAGACAAAGAATTAACAACAACAACAGCAACAATAGAAGAAGAAAAACACAAGAAGTGGCAAAAAAAAAAAAAAAGAAACTTCTTTTTTCTAATGCTGAGACTAATACCATAGTTGGGCTGGTTTGGTTTACTGTTGAAAACTGCATGAATGCATGTTTTCAGGCATGCATGCATGAAACCAAACTCAACAAATAGAAAAATAGCAGAAAACCCATAAAATATTGTAAAGAAAATCAAATAACAACAGCAAGAACACAATAACAAATGGCGTACAGGGTCAACACAGATTTACACATAGTTGCATACACTCTCACACGTACACACATACAGATACAATTTCTATTGAATATTTCTTCTTTTTCTTACATTAGCATTACTTTCTAGATATAAATGACATTGTTTTTTTTTATTTTATTTTGTTGTTGTTGTTGTTGTCAAAGCCAAGTTAAACGAGGTGTCTGCTACCACAGACTTGAAGCGCTACGGCAAAACATACACTTACATATATACATGTATACAAAAAGAAATAGAAGATTAGCGAGAGAGGCCAAAGCTTTTTGCAATGATGGTGTTGCTGTTTATGGCTTGTTGTTAACAGCGTTGCTGTCAATGTTGTGTGGTGTGTTGCACTTTTTATACGTTGTCTATGTTGTTGCAACACAGTGTCGTTGGCCTACAAAAACTCAACATGTGTGCTGTGAGTGTATATGTATGTAAGTATAAATTGTGTTGTGTATGTATGTTCCAGGTTTTCACCATAGACATGCTATGCTATATAGACTTGAGTGTAAGTGTGTGTGAAGTTGTTTTCCACTTTGGCATGGAGGATAAAGTAAGCATGACACGTCAAAGCCAACTAAAGTAATACTCAACCACTACAATAACAACGACAAATCACACTGGTTAATTTGGCAAAAAAAATGAATTTAAATTTAAAGTTTTCGGATGTATAGTCAGACAAAATCCTGGATTTGAATATCTAATAAGCTTTATCACTTATGAAATTTACGAAAAAATTTATGTGCGCGGTCCACTGTGCTTTAAAATAACGAAAAATACTTTTCAAAGTGGTGTTGCATTAGAAGTCGCAGTCGCAACTGTCTACATTATAAACACACTGGCACTTTTGCGTACGTATGTAAGTGTTGCGTACGTAAGAGTAGAAAACTAAAACAGGGTATTCGCTTCACACCGATCAAGTTCCCATACACCGACATGTTGTAGACTATTTAAGTAACATCTAATAAAGATGATACAGTGAACGAACGAATAACAATGTCAACTAAACTAGTCCATATCCCTCATGCCACCTCTCATGCTACACTCCCATTAGGCTAATGCAAACGCCTATGTATGTGTGTGTAAGTTTTGTATAAGACGTTGTACCACAAGAAAAAAGAAATAAAAGTCTAACTAGAGCTTCAAGAGATGCAATCAAGTAATGCAGGCTATACACTCGTCTTGTTTGTTTAGTAGTGCTGGTAGCAAAACAACAACTACTACTACTGCTTTTGTAAACAACGCCAACTTCTGCAAAGAAATTTACCACATGTAACTGTAAAATAAAATAGAGGAATCTATAAACCAACAAAAGCAATAACAACATCGAATAGTCTACGAGTTGGTTTTTGAATTTTTTAATTTGTTCGTTAATCTGCTGCAGCTGAATAAGTGTGAGAAAGTTGATTCGGTAGCAAATAATATTTCAGAGCCTGAGAGAGAACACGCGAAACTTATGATTACATGTACGTTCAAACAACAGCATTGACAGTTGTTTGTGGTTTCCAAAATAACGGTATTTATGAAAAGAAAGAAAATATAAAAGCTATACGAAGTAAAAATATTTCAAAATCATATTATTGTTGTATTTTTTCTTACACATCTTGAAAACTTTGTTAAAAAAAATGGCGGAATGTAAACGGTATTTTCAGTTTCTGAATTACTTCTAGAGTTTCATGTAAATTTCGATCATATATGGGGACAAAACAATTATCAATTTATCATTGTCAAAATCAGAAACTCCTGATTCAAGTGAGTTTCCTGAAGCTGAACACTACTTTCCAATGAGTTTTAGCCCGAAAAACGTCCTTTCATTAGACTGAGATTAAGACTCTACGTCCACTCTCTTATATTGAATATTGAAAAGTTTATTTGTGATACAAAAAATTAATTCAATATAGAAGCAACAAAAAAAAAAAAAAAAAGAAAACTAAAACTTAACAAATTTATTTTCCCAATAAATTTTCAATATTATTCTCAATGCAATTCAGCCGACCTGCCCCAGCAAAATTTATAACTTCTCAAACTACAACGTTGTCACCATCGTGTTTCATTGTTGATATAACATTGTTTGGGCCAAAATCGATATTTTATTTGCTTCATATTCTATTGCGGCTATCATTTCCACTATTGTCATCAGTAAATAAAATATTTTGTCGAAAATCAATATTCTTGTTCAAGTGAAAATTCTGAGATATTCCAGATTATGGCTTTTTTAATACTATCGGTGTTTCTGTAATTTCTAATTACTGTTTGGTGAGTAGAGCAACATTATTTATCACTTTTGCCGTTTCCCCATAAGATTTGTTTTTACATCGGTGTTTGGCCGCAATATTTCTAACTGAAGCTTCTATCTTTCTTTATTTCCATTTTTCGAGATTCAAGTTAAGAAGTTACCAAATTTTTGCACTTAAAAATAATACGGTGTTCAGATACGCAACTTTATTGCGTAAATCGCAATAAACGCATTATTGAGCACAATATTTCATATAAAGTTTCAATTAATATTTGCGCAATAAATACGCAAATTGTTATAATATTGAGCAAAACTTAAAATGCAGCACTGTCATAAGTATGTTCAGTGAGAAAGTTACAACTTATGTGAACAAATTTTGTATTGTATTTGTATATTTAAATATCAACAACGTCAAATAAAAATTGCGAGTGATGTGGAAGGTAAGTCTATTTATATTAACACTAAATCTACAGATACTTCTTGTATTTCTATTCCTATTTCATTCTCTTTCTGCTATATATTATTTAAAATTTCTAATGATTTAAAATATTTTGAATGTTTCAAAATTTTGGGGATAAGGACTATAACAAAACGATGAAATAAGAATTTTTATTAACAAAATAGCTCTAGAAATTTTTACTGTAATACTCGCTTGGAGTAGAGGGAATATTCATCCGTCAGAAAACAAACAATATACCGCAATATACCGAATCATACCAGGCAATGCCAAAAATGTTCCAAACAGTGGTTTTATATCACAAAATATGCAAATAAAGATAGCCCTGTTCTCAGGGCAAATAACTTCCCGCATTAGTTAGGGCAGATTACATGCACTCCTCAGTAAAAAAATACATGATATGAGTAAATCTATTCGATGTATTTTTTAATACAAGTCGTAAAGGTAAATAGCGGTATTATGTTATATTCAAGAAATTCTGATAAAATATCTTAAATGAGTAATTTTTAGTATTAAATTTATGAATTGTTATAAAAAAATGTTGTTTTCCAGCTGTCAAATGATTATTGAATAAGTAGATTTGCGTATGCCTGAACACTTAAAATAATTTTGTCAATTAAACGAATATTGACTCAATTAAAATTCATGCCTGAAAATAGTATAATGCTTGTACAATAAATTAATTCGGAAAAATAAAAGAAATTTCAATTTTCTATTTTATTTCGGAGTTTCTGAGTGCCCTGGTTGTTTAGTGGGTAGTGTTCTAGACTATTTGCGTGAGGGTCATGGGTTCTATTGCCACCAAAGCATATGGTCGAAGTTAGTCAGCTGGTATATAATTAAATATAATTTGTAATTGCATTGTAATTAATAAATAAAGAAAATAAAAATATTTAGTAGTTTCTATGCAGAGCGTAGACTCTTTTCTCTAAATTTATCGATAATAAATTCTAAGCTACTAATATTTTCAGCGTTTTGTTATAAATTTATGACATTTATTGATATCAATATCGTTTTCTTTTAATATCAGTAGTTGTCTAAACACTTAAAATCTCAGAAGACTCGTGAATGAAACAACGTCAATTTAATCAAAACAGAATTTCATATACAATACTGTATAATATTTTCCATGTCTAGTTAAATTTATTACAACAATAAGATTGTGAATGTGTAAAAATACAAGATGAAAACTTGAGAATGTATTTGAAATCGAAGATGACGCCGAAGAGTGTAAAAGAATCGCAGAATATAGTCATAAAGTGAGAAGACTTGAAAACATATTAAATATCGCAAAGTGTTCGTTTTGGTGTGTGTGTGTATTTTATACGAATGAATTTTCCACTGACGAACAAGGAGGATAAGTGGAGGCACACATATCAAGCCAACAAACATCAACTCAGAATAAGTCATTGGCACTGATAAACAAGCGCACACCTTCTTAATGGAAAAAAAATCTTAAGATATGCAACTAGAAAGCAGAGTAAAGAGGAAAATTGTAAACGTGTAAATGTGTTTGTGAATAGAAATTTCACCATTGTATATAAATATACCATGTATGTACGTATATAAAAGGCTTCAAGACTAAACGTCAGTTAGTCATTCAGTCAAACAATGACTTTCTTAGTCAATATGTACATCGTAAACATTTTATGGATACAAGATATGCACTTACCTCTACAATATTAACCACATATACATACATACATACATTCAGTGATATGCATCTCGTTTTGTAAGCCTATATCTCTGTGTTAGTCTAAAAGTGTAGGTTAATATGTATGTGTGCATATGCGTGTTTAACTGTCTCGTTGCAGTTGCAGTGCAAGCAGAATAAGTATTAAATTTTAAACCAAATGGCAACTCGTGCGCAGCGAGGCAATGAAATGTAATCACAATTCAATACCAAAGCTTTACTGTTTAAATTCAAAGACAAGACGACGCAACTGCCAACAACAAAGAAATTGTTTTTTTTTTAAGAATACAACAATATCAAGAATAACAACAACAACAACAACAACAACAACGACAACATGTCAAATAATGATAGAAAAGTAGCAAAATGAAATGCATCTATCAGTGTATAACTAAGAAGAGCAAAAAAAAAAAACGTCACGGATGCAAAATAAAATAGAGAAACAACAACAGTACAATAAATGAATACATATGTACATGTATATGTATGTTTTTCATAGATGCATTCATATGTATGTTCATCACACACAACACAAAAGCAAAAATGGTGGAAGAAAGCACTTCAAGTGCGATTCCACCAGCCAACTACAATAAAAACAAAAACAAAATACATTCATTCGTTGTGTGTTGTTCGTGGAAAATTTCTTTTAAGCACGAGAAGAAAAAAAACGCTTTTTTCTCTTCATTTTCACAAAAGAAGATTAAATATGTACATATTCATATATACCCTTGTGTGTGGGTATATGGTGTGGTATATATGTATATACAATACCTACGCTGGCAAAATGTCCCAACTAACAAATAATGCAAAATAGGCTTTTCAATCCATCATTTGCTGTTAAAAATTCCAACCAGTTTTGAAATATTCATATCTCTTCGATGAATTCGATTGAACAGTGTTGCATTTTCCAAGAATGATTTTCGAAACAACTTTCTCTGAAACATAACTTTTATAATTATTTGGAAAACGCATTTCATGTAAAATTTAATATGTTGAATGTGTTCGTATATATAAAATTAAAAAATCTGTTAGTAAGATATGAAGTCGTCGTAGTTTAGCATGTAGTGTGTTGGCTTATTAGACGTAAGGCCACGGTTGAAACCCCAGGCCAGACATCAAAACGAAATTTGAAAAAATATTTCTTCGGCGACTTAATCTCAGCAGATTTCTGGCAAAAACTCTGAGAGCAAATAAAATTGCCATGAAAAGTTTCTCAAAAATATGTCGTTCGGAGTTGTCTTTAAACTGTAGGTCCGGCACTCATATACAAAATTAACACACACAACATGAGTGGTGTGAGAAGTTAGATTGTAATCCTGACTGAAGGGTTGTAATGGCCAATTAATATTATACGAACGTTTTTAAGTTGGTTTTTTTATTCTCAATTGAAAAATGTTAAAAATGTAAGTTAGGGCTGTATAGGTTTTTGTTGGCGTTATATACACATTTTTTGTATAATGTAAGTCAGAAAATAAAGAATACTTATCATATGTATATAAATGTCACATATTCCTACATGCACTTGCAATTCAATTGCATTTCATCTTCAAGCATTACAGTGAGTATAAAATGTAAGTACATATATCGCTCAATGGCGCATATTTTTTCTTTTTTTTTTAATTTTAAAGGCTATAAAATCGCATACGCTACCGCAATTGAATATGGAAAATGAAATTTTCGGACAAATATAAATTGGATTTTTTTTATACCACCAACACTCAGATGCAGACTTGCACCCATGCCATGCATTGTGTTGGAAATAAGTTCTGGGGATAGTAAAAGACAAAGGTTTCTTTATAGGCATTATCTTGAAATCCGCTGACATTGAATGAGTATGAAATACTAGTGCAGCGCTATAAATAATGTGACTAAAGAGCAAATTATCTCCGTACTGACTTGTCCTAGGCGACCACAGAAAAAAAATGTTTTCTATAAGAAAGATAAACGCTACAGAAAATATACGATTGTCATGTAGTAAAAGTGAAAGAAAATAATATTGCATGTTCCAAACGCTGCAAAATAAATAAAAAAAATAAATAAAAAATAAACATAAAATAATTATCATAAAATATAATTCTCAAAAAACTTGGTCTCTGGTCTGCGGAAAACTAAATAAGAGTAGAAGTTAAAAAGAAAATAGAATTTGGCATTGGCTAATGTGATCGCATCAACAACTTATACTGGGCAATCATTGATAAACTCGATATGAATTGAGAGTTGTTAATGCTATAGACAGAAATGGCAATTTTAAATCCCCGTATCCTATAATTTTTACCGTACATACATAATTGATCATTAAAAACCTTTAGTCAGGGTTACGACCTAGTTTCTCACACCACTTATGTTGTGTTCGTTAATTTTAATACATGAGTGGCGGGACCAACAGTTTAAAGTCGACTCTGAACGACAAATTTTTGAGAAACTTTTCATGGCAATTTTATTTACTCTGAGAGTTTTTGCCAGAAATCTGCTGAGAGGAAGTCGCCAAAGAAATATTTTTTTCACATTTCGTTTAGTTGGAGATGCCTGATCTGGGGTCTGAACCATTGCCTCACGTCTAATAAGCCAACACACTACCTACTAAACCACGGCGACTTCGTAAGTATTGACAAAAACATTAAGAACATTACAATTGTTCTTTGAACAATTTTTATTTTTTAATTTGTTTTTATGTTATAAACAGACGTAATATTGATTATAGGGTTAGACACCTAGGATGTGAAAAATATTACGTAGCATTATGTACTATTAATATACCGGTATTGATTTTTTTCCAACAAAATCAAAATAAAAATAAATAAATTTATATACACATGCAATACATATACATATGTATGTATATGTATACGACAAGTGTATTCGAGTAAACTGTATTAAAGTTTATTTAACGACTTCTTTAGCACATAAAAATACCGTTATTAAATAAATAGATGTAAATGTTCATACCGCTTAAAAAGCGATTAAATTATAAATAAGAGGCATAAAATTAAATCATAAACTAGCCAAATATGTAGAAATTTATTAAAAAAAAAAATAAAAACTTATCTGTAAGATTAAAAACAAATAAAAACATAGCCAGTCTTCTCCTTGCATTCTTTGCTTTTAGCAGTTACGGTCATTTACTTTCCCAGCAAGTCTCACATGCATATGAGCACACGCATACCAGCATCCCAAAGAATAATTTTTTTTACAGCTATTAGAACACGAATACAAGGGAATAAAATTGCAAATGAAAAAGAAAAAGAAAAAACTTGCATATATGTATGTACGTCTGCATGTTTGTCCGTCCCTACTTTGTGGCTCTTTTCTATTCGTTTCGAGCAATGCAACATGAAGAAATTAAAAAAGAAAGAAAAGGCTGGCGGCAACAAGACATTTTTTCTATGAATATATTTCCTAATTAAGTATCCAATAGATACCAGGCACAATAGATTCATTTTTCTAGATTTTATTTTGCATTTCTTTGCACGTAATTTTTTTTTTCTTTTTCTTTTCAAACGAAAATTGTCATTCGTTTTACTAAAAATCGTATACTTTTGTCTACTTTAGAAATTTTGAATTTCATTTTCACTTGATTTTTATTTAATAAATTTGTTCTCTTTTGGCGCTTAACGATACTTCGTTCGCCGCGAATGGCATTTAAATGTTCATGCAATTTAAAAATAGAAGGGGCTCTTGTCTCTAATGCAAATTCAGTTGGTACTACTTTGAGAAAGAATTTTTCATTTTTAAACAAAATTAGAACATGGCAAATTATTGTTTTTAATCTCTTAACAGCAATAGAAAAACGAAAAAGAACCTTAACGAATAATTATTAATGTTGTTTGTTTGTTAAATATGTATGTATGTACATAGATTTATGCATATTATGTATGTACATGCATATATATATATCCATTTCGAACGAAATTCCTTTGAAAATATTGCTTAATTTTTAATTAATAATCAATTGTTATATTGCATGTCCATGGGTTATGCACACTCATACATACATATGTCTAAATAATATAAATTTACTTAGATACGTACATATATGTACATATATACATAATCTATGCTTTTCACAAATGCAAAAAGTGAGAAGCCAGGTTGTAATGATTTGAATATAGTACATATGAGAGGCTCTGAATTACACTACAAACAATGCAGCAAACAGAAATTAACTATGGATCGACAATATTCTGAGGAGACCACAGAACGTACATATATACATACAGTGTTGGCCTTATAATTAGAAACGACTTAGCAACATGTATGTTTGTTAATTTGTTTTACAGTTTTCATTGTGTACCTGGGATCAAAGGCTTTGTTTGGAGGACGTCTTACATACGTTTTTCCATCAGATTGGGACAAAATAAACTTAGATTCGTCACTCCAAAGAACTCTGTTCCAGAAACATCGTTTCTAATTATAAGACCACCACTGTATGTATACAAATTATTGATTGACTGGAGCTGGAAGATAATAGAATATGAATAACAACTGTCTTGTGAATTAGAAATTTGTAATTTACGAAACTGAGTTAAATTATTACAAAACCTGCACATTAAACAAACTTTTATGAATTTGGCATCAACTTATTTGAGCATGTTTTCATTTTTAGAATGTATTTTATTATATATGAAGTCGCCGTAGTGTAATAGGTAGTGTGTTAGCTTATTAGACGTAAAGCCAGGGTTCGAGCCCCAGGCCAGACATCAACACAAAATACAAAAAGTATTTCTTCGGCGACTTCCTCTCACCAGATTTCGGGCAAAAGAAAAAACTCTGAGAGTAAATAAAATTGCCATGAAAATTTTCTCAAAAATCTGTCGTTCGGAGTCGACTTTAAACGTAGGTCCCACCACTCATGTATAAAATTAACACACACAACGTAATCCTGACTGAAGGGTTGTAATGACCAATTATGTATGTATGTATTTTATTATACATATATTATATATCGTTGGTCTCATGTGGAAAGGCCCTAACTCAAATTTTCACAAAAAAAATCAATTTCGAAAAAAGTGTGAGTTAGGGCCTTTCTACATGACACCAACGATATAAAGTATAAGTATATTATTACTTTGAATCTGAATTCGAAACATAAATCTGTTCTAATGGCCAAACATAGACGTAAACATGCAAGGTAATGGTATACATACATATCGAAACGATTTTCACTCTTGCAAAAATTTTTTTTTCTATCTTGCTTGTTGTCTAGTAGGTAGTGTGTTGGCTTATTAGGCGTGAGGCCTCGGTTCAAACGCCAGGTCAGGCATCTCCAAATAAACGAAATATGAAATAATATTTCTTCGGCGACTTCCTATCAGCAGATTTCTGGAAAAAAAAAATCTGTCGTTCGTAGTCGACTTTAAACTGTAGGTCGCACCACTCATGTATAAAAATTAACGCGCATAACATAAGTGGTGTGAGAAACTAGGTCGCAATCCTGACTAAAGGGTTGTAATGACCAATTATATACGTATGTTTTCCATTGATTTCATAAGTTTACAGAAAAATTAAAAGTGGGAAATGACAACTTCATAAAAACAAGATAGAATTTCGCAGCTTCAACTCAGTTCAAACGAAAGTATTGAAAAGCAACAGCAGTCAACATTTTGTGTAGCCACACAATTTGGAATTAATAATAACTTGCAGGCGTATTTTCATGGAATTTATTCTCTTTCTCTCCGTATCTCTGTTTGATTTTCCGAATGTCTACTGGCAGTACTATTTGTCATGTAAACCAATAAATTTTCAAAAAGTTTCAGTTCTGGACTCTGAGGTGTAGTATTTAGCTCTTTATCGCAATTAAAAACAAGCCATGCTTTATGCGAAAGCAATAAACCAAACTTAATTGCATTGCTGATCAAATTTGAATAAAACAGATTTCTGAAACTCTTTTACTGAATATACAACCTCAAACTATTATGTCACGGTCGCTATTTATGTTGCGAATTTTCGATACTTTTAAACTTTTTAAACAAAATATGAATTGTAGGAAAATACAATCACTTTTCATAGTAGTTTTCTTTTCAGCATATTTTCATCGACTATTCTCCTTAAGACTCGATCTGTTCTCGCTGATATCTTATGTGATCGACCAGTTGGGGTTTTAAGGTTAGCATCCTTATATTTTATTATATTTGCCTTGAAATTTTACTATTTCATAGCTGTGGAAAATAGATTGTAGTATTCCCAAGGATTTTCTATAGCTCAGGATTTAAGGCTTTCTTTTTTCTACCGTTTTTATTCGTTAAAATGCCTACATAGAGTGAATAAATATCAGATGGACCCAAATAGAATTTTTCAAAAGAAAATAAAATAATTTATGACCACCAGAAACTAACAGTGGTGCACAAAATTTGCGAGACTTGGTTTTGTGTAAAAATATGTTCTTGCTTTAGTTAGTACAAAAAAGATAAAATGAGTCAAAATCATACGATTTTTTTATGTTAAAAAGTTTATTGACGAACTATTACAAAGTTTCCTGTTGTGAATACCTGTTTAAAAATTATGAGAAAGAAGTTGTCAGAAAATATGTTATTGCGTAAAATGTTTTTACAAATGTAGAATACAAGGCATAGGCAATTAATTAGACAATGTTGTAGGTATATATTAATTATTTAGTTTACGTCATATAATTGAAAAATGTAATGAATTTTGTTAATTTGGGAAAGAGTATTTGATATGATAAACAAGGAAAAGAAAGATAGAAAGAAAGACTGCAAGTTTAAAAAATAGAAAAAATTGGAACTCCCCTCCGCCGTTAAATTCACACTGCAATTTCAGTTAACTTTAAATCCAAATCAATTAACAGTCACTTAATCCCGGTCCTATGGAACCTGGAATGTATAAAATTTACAAAAACTACATATTATCAAAAGTAAAAAACATTTGTGGATGATTTTGTCTGCTTGTTTTTTTTTCGTATATTATCAATTGTTGATTGATTTCAGTCTTTGTGATATCATACATTGTAAAAAAACCAAAAATTAAAAAATTATAAAATTAAAGTCATACTTATTAAAAAAAAACGACAAATTCAAAATTTTAGCAAATAGGTACATAGTAGCAAGACTGAACTTTATGTGATCCACCTGTATTTTTTCCGCATTCGTTGCATACAGTCTTTGCCTTTGGTATAGACACAAAGCGCGAAACATTATTTTTTTTTTTCTTTTTGAAACTATAATATAAACCTTTGCCTCTAAACGTTCTTTAATTAAATAATTTCGATGTTATTTACTAATTTTGAACGTGGGGAAAGGGCACTTTAAACGATTTTAGAGTCTTAGACTACCAAAAATATACTCATGGACCATTTCTTAGTTTTCTTTTAACACGACATATTACTACACATCTCGCATCAATAATGATGATGATATTGGATCAGTGATATCCCTAGCTTCTCTTTTTGGTGCCGTTTTCCTTTGATTATCAAACATTTATATTTTTTGCCTGTCTTAAAACCTTGTTCCTATTCTCCTTACTTCAAGTACTTTCTTTCAGATCACTTTCATGACATTCGGTATTCGAATTATCACTCGATAAACTGTCATTGGCCTTCTGCTTCCGGTAATTTTGGGACAACTACCCGCTCAAAAGCATTTAAATACTGATTTTCGGAAGCACTACAATATTGGTCATCGTAAGGTATTAGGTTAGAGGACAGTACCCGGGGGTCGAATTGACCCATTGTAGTCGTCAGACATTGCCAGTAATCTTTTTATTTCCTTGTCAGACATTTTCTTTGCAGCCATTTTGAATTAAATGAAAATATTTTTAAACGAAAATGTATTAATTTTGTATTATTTCATGATTTGTAATAATTTTGTTTAATTTTAAATTTAAAGTATTTTTAATACTTATAATAAAAAAAAATTTTGTTTTTGTTAAAAAAAAATTATTACACTAAAACCAACGTTTGTCATTTCGGCTATGTGCTTTCCAAAAATTCATTAATACTGCTTAATTGAGTATCTCCATTAGACCGTACTTGTACGCGGGGACTGATTTCGTTTTCTCATGATAAAAGTTGAGAGTGATAGGAACCAGGGTTGAATAAAAATTTCAATTTCATAACGATTAGTCGTAGGCGTTTTAAAATATACAAATTATTACCACAAATATACTTTTTGAATATTTTTTTTAATAAGTTAATGGAAATATTTTTTCTAATATATATTTTTTTAATTTATTATTTTATTCCTTTAAGTCACTGTAATGTTATTAATAAATACATACATACATATGTACGTATACCTTTGATATTTATGAATTTTTCGCAACCTTAAGCATTTGAGGAACGATTCATGCGACAATTCTGCTTTGCATGTATATTTTTTCATTTGTTATCTGTTTTTTGCATTCTTTTTTAAAAGGCAAATTTCATTCAATTACTGGAAAATTAAAAAAAGCTCGCAATGTAAAACGCCACTATTCTCTTCTAATTCTAATGCAAATATAAAACAAACAACGACAGTAGTAACACACCAACAAATATCAACTATACACGAACGAATAAACGGAAAGCAAATATAAAACCAAAGTATAAGAAAAAAACAACGCGAGTAGAGAGAATGCGAAAGTTAATATGACCACGAGAGAGAGGTAAAAATATAGAAATGGAGAGAAATATTCTCAAATTGACTGGAGTGTACTGGCTTGCGGAACTCAATAATACAAATGAAAAAACAGAAAAAAAAAGTACAAAACGTGACAAGAGAAGCACAACAGAAGAAAACAATGTATACACAATAGAAATTTAAGAACAAAACGAAATGCACAATAAAGAATGAGAATGTAATAAAAATGGAATATAACATGTAAAGAAAATCAATTCCAACGAGACGAAAATGCAGATTTTTTTTACAAGACGAGACCGAGACTAAGAAAAAGAAAATCATCATTATCGCCATCATATTTTGTGTACTCGCGGGGCCACAGTAGTATGTATATTTATGCGTGTGAGTATTGATAAAGTAGAGAGTGACTTTATTTTTAGTGAGGTTTCAATCTTAAAAATACAGCCTATCCAACTAACAATCATTGAAGATGACGATTAAAAGTGTAGTCACAATCAGGGAAAAGTTAAAAACATAAAATGAGAACAAGATACAAAACTTGTGCAAAATAATTTTGCCGGTTGTTGTTGCTGCCACTGCATAAAACTGGAAAATTATAACCGCCACCACCGCTCTCTCTCTGTACGTTCTCCCTATAAGAATTTTACCTACAATTCGTGCATTTAAAAGAGTATACGAAATACATAAATACCCAACCGTCTTCTTGTTGTCACTGACTGCTTGTCATTATTTTTTCTGCAGTTGTTAATATATTTTCTAATGTAAAAATCAATTTGCACATTTAAATTCAATTAATGAACTGTGTTGCGGTTTTTTGTTTTTGTTTGCTTTTGATTTTAATTTTTTTTTTTGTGTGACCAGTTTTAAATGATTAATAAACTAAATAGAGAACTAAGAATGAAGAGAAAAAATACCTTTTCTTCTCGTTGTACTGTATATTTTTTTGTTGTAGTTTTTTTTACTTGCGCCGTTTGTTTGATTTGTTTTTTATTTTTCTCAACCTTTTTTTTTTAGAGAAAAGACAATAATAAATAATAAGTCGATATCACTTGTGTTTTAATGATTTTTTTCTTTTTTTTATATTTTTGCTGTTATTAATTGCTTTTAATTTCAAAAAATATTCAATTTATTTTACTTTTGGGTATTTAGCAGAATATATTTCCTGTTTTAAAAAATATCACTGTTTTGCAATTGATTTTTATTAAAAAAAAATATTATTTAATACAGAAAATTTTGTCTCAAAATTTTTCGCTTGTGTTGACCGTCCTTCTGTCTGTCTGCTTGGTTGCTTTGTTTGTTTAAATCGCACACGTTAATTAAAGCCACCGATAAACTGTAAAAATCAAAGAAATAGAAAAATATCGAAATATTTTTTCTATTTCGAATTTATAATGTAATTTTGTTTATTTATTGTTAAACAAGACGAAGAAAAACACTTTTTAATTGAGATTTATCAATACAATTGGAATTCGGCACGTTTATTGGGTTTTATACTCTTTTTTCTGTAGATTTTGTATAACAATTTTATGTAAACCGTCATTAATAAATAATTTACTTTGTATTCCTTGTCGTTTAGCTTGTATTTAGTGTGTGTTTCTTTAAATAATTAATTTAAAATGAATCTTTTTTATTTTAAAAACTTGCGCTACGAATCACTAGACGAACGTACACCACCATTAACTTTTCTTGAGTGAATTTATGTGCTCGTCTTTATTGTTGTCTAGCCGACGTTCGATATAATTATTTCTTGTATCTTGTTTTGTGCTGCTTATTCTTCCAATTGCATTCTGGTGTGCTACTACTGTTGTCTCTTTTTTACTTATAGTCTGTTTACGGTGTTGTGGAATTAAATGCAATTTTACCTTTGCATTCTAACTCATAAATTAAGTGTAAATAAAAAAAATGAGAAGAAAAAAATTAAAGAAGAATTATTCTCTTACTTTCTCTGCATTGATTTGCTCTCTTTTGCGGTGTGCTAATTTGTTACTAAAAGAATGCGCCATAAGATTGAGTATTTTTTAACACACAATTTGAAAACGACTTGCCAGACTACACATTTTATACTACTTTAGCTAAATGGAACAAGTTTAATGTGTAACAGCGAACAAGTGGATTTTCATTATAAAAATAATCTTCGGCTGTTGTCCCGACTTACACCAGTGTTGCAAAATTGAAATTTTGAAAAAGTACTGAACTATAATTGACAGAGCAACTTTTTGCATCAAATGGTAGTATTATAAAAATATATTTATTTATACTTAATAATGTACGGAATGGAATAGAAAAACTAACTTAACTACATATTTGCTCTAATACAAAACAAAAACAGTTGATTCGAAACGTAAAAGTGTTTAATCAAATGTCGACGGAACAGTTCGGCAACCGTTCTCTCTTTGCTTTTTGTAATCTAAAAGCGAACATAATACATACGTTTAGCCCCTGGCTAACCGGGGCTAAAGACATTCATTTTAGGGCATTATAGGCATTCACATAGCCTAGTTGAAAAGCGCAAACCATAAAATCTGTAATAATAAAAAGGTACTAAATGAAATGTTTTGAGATTGAAATGGTTTCAGGAAACTAAAACCAACTTCTGAAAAAGAGGAAAAGTGAATGAATAATAATTTTTCCTGATGTTAAATTAGATAGATCCGAACAAGGCACAAAAAATTATAAATATTTCGACAAAGAAAAGAAGGAAATTATTCAAAAATTCATTTACAAAATAATATAAATTTAACTGTTTTTATATTTTTTAATTTTTTACAATTTAAAAAAAAAAATTAACACAATGGCAATATTGTTGAGTGTTTAATGATAACGAGACATATCGATGAATGCCTCCACTAACAGATCTGAAAATTACTTATTCTAGACATACACCGTCCAACTCACGATATGCATTACATGGATCTATGATAATACAGTACCATTTCTAATAATGACACTTTGGTAAGTTTGGATTTCTAAAAACTCACCAGTCTAGAAACTCACCACAACTATAAAACCCACCAAACTTAAAAAAATTAAAAAAAATAAATTTACCGCAAGGATTTACTCTGTTAATATGATCCTCGACCCAAAAACAAATGATAATCGAAAAAATTATTTTATAAATTGTTTTCTTTCTTTGTCTAATAAGTATTTATTGAATTTAACATTGAACATTGATATAACTGATCAAATCTAAAATCTAAAGAAATCTACTTATGAGGAAAATAAATTCAGCTTTCGTAGTTTCTTATACATATGTACATACAAATATGAAATTATTCTTCATCTGGCCATGTGAAAGTAATGTCACATACTCTAAAATTAACTGTATTTTGCTGTGTTTTATCACCATAAATATTTTAGGCATTGTAGTACAACGGGACAGTGTGCGCCAAACGTTTATTAAACAAGTGTTTAAGTTTTAATGGGTATCAATCAAATTTGTGTAGTATTCTTGGTTACAAAATAAGTGTGTTATTATATAATTAAGTGATTGTACGAACAATATTCAACTTTTATTTGTTTAAATTCAGTTTGTGTCACCTTACTCAGCAATTTTTTTGTTGCTATATCGTTGACGAAGCGCAAATTTTAGACATCCTTCAGGAAATTGTAGAATAGAATTGACTATGACGATGATAGCGTTGCTAATCCGGAATGGATCGGGTTGTTATGTTTCTGGGTATCTATGACCTGCTATAAACAGTATAAGAACAGGTTGGCTGCTGGGCTTGGATAAGGCCAGTTTAAGATTAGTTATAGTTATTAGTTTATGATGGGCACTGCGACATTAGGTCTCTGACAGGGATCTGGAATAGATCCCAGCCGGACTATTGCAGGGTTGTTGTACCTCCTCTGTAACTGTCCAGCTCTTAGTAGGTTGAGGTTGAGGACCCTTGGCAGGGGCTTCTTTGACTGCTTCATTAGTGGCTTGAGCTTGTTGAGAAGTGCTAGGGCTTCATTAGTGTAGTCGGGCTCTCCCTAGTGCGCTTGTTTGCTCTGTGTAATTCCTCCGTTTCCTATTCTCCCTTTCCTACTTCCTCTCCTTTTTTCTATCCCCTCTACAATCCTTCCATTTTAAGGATGTTTTTGTCTAATGGATCAATTTGATCTCCGGGTACTGTACTTGTCTCATTTGACAAGTACACGTCCTCTAACCTAAACCTACATTTCTTACTTAAAATTAAATTAAATATAAATGATCAAGAAAAAATTATTAAGTCATGGGCCATATAAGGTAAGTACTTTTTATTTAGACGATTTAAGGAACTTTACAAGGTCATTGAAATTCAGATAAAAGTGATTGGTATAGTTTTGAATGATGATATTGAATGATGGTTATGATCAAAAACTTACGTTATTTGAATACATCAAAGGCTTAAGGCCTTTGAAGCTGTTAATAAATTTCAATGGAAATCAAGGAACCTTAAGTAGACAGGAAGAGTTTTTTTCACTATTATAGAATATCTTTTAAATTTACTGGAACAAATAACGCTACAATATTGAAATTTAAATGGAGTTAAAAATTATTTTATGGAACTCTAGTGGCCTAATGAAGAATCAAAGAGATCTAGAAGTAGTTCTGAATAAGGAAAAAATTGATGTGTGCCTTATCTCTGGAACCTATTTTATTATAGAGAATCCTTTATAAGATTCAGAAATTAATTTAAATTTATTAAATTCAATTCATCCTAAAAATCCAGCTAGAGGAGAAAGAGCGGTTATAATTAGGAAAAATTAAAATTAAAGCATTACGAAGAAGCTAAGCTAAGGACTGAAGAATTTCAAGCAACCATAGTTCGATTATCAATAAACTCACAGAAACTGCTGATAACGTCAGTATACAGACCTCCGCGTCACTCAATTAAGTCAATTGATTATAGAAATCTCATAATGAGACATGATTCCATTTACTTACTGGGGATCCCGTTGCAATACTCCTAAGGGAAAGAAACTATATAAAGCTATTTTTGTAAAACGGATATGAAACTGAGTCAGTGGGTATCTAACATATTGGCCAACATGCAGTACCAAAATACCTGATCTTTAGATTTCTTTATAATAAATAAGATATTAACCATTCTTCGATATATGTAATTGAATGTTTATGAAAAGTTTTTTTCTAAACTCTCCTTTTTTGACAAATAAATTTACCAATTGGCAATATTTTCAGCAAGTGCTGCTTACACTCTAATGAAGATGTTGAGTCTGATACGAATCTAATTCAAAGTACAACATGCGAAAGCGTTCCGGACCCTCCTGACAAACAACACTTTGTTTCATACCCTGTTTATATAAGAGAGATGATCAAATATAAAAGAGGATTGAGAAAGATATGGAAACGATCAAGGCTTAATAGAATGACACTCGAACTTAGCTTAGATTCAAAACTATTTGCAAGGGTTGACTAGTCATTGCATAAATCAACGCAAAACTTAAAGAGACTCATAACACAAATTCCTCCCATTCACGTGACAGACGGAAATTGGGCCAAAACAAATAGCCAAAATGAAGAATTGATGTGTTCTCTCTGGATATTAATCCACCGTCTATAAGGCAGTAAGTCAATAGTCTTAATGGTCTTCATGATTTCACAATACCCGAAATAACAACAATTGAAGTTTTTAAACATCTGCCGAATCATAACATAATCCTAAAAATAACACAAATTTTCAATTCTTCATTTAATTAATAATGATACCAAAACTTGGAAAACCTCCTACTGAATTTAAATCATATAGAGCTATTTCGCTTTTGGCCATCTTATCGAAATTATATAAGAAAATATTACAATTTCGTATCAAACATACAATTGAACAAGAAAGCTTAGTTCCTAAACATCAAATTGGTTTTAGAAATGCACATTCAACAATTGACCAGGTTCATCGCATTACTGATGTAATAGAAAGAGCTTTAGAGGAACAAATGTTTGTTCCGCTTTCACAAGCATTCGATAAAGTCAGTATTACGGGTTTACTCACAAAGCTAAGCCCACAATTGCCAAGGATATAGTGTATTTCATTTGAATCGTATCTTTCTTAATTAAGGGAAATACAAGCAGGAGTACCACAAGGAAGCATTCTGGGTGCAATTTTGTATGTTTTATATACTAATGATATACCAGAAGTTGCAGGAAAACTATGGCTACATTTGCCAATGACACGGCTATTTTGTCAGTTGCCAGATCTGTTTTTCTCGGACTTAGAATGGACTTGAAAATGGTGCATAAAATTAAACTCTTCGAAGATAACACATGTTTACTTTACAAATAAATCAATTTTAGCTGGCCCTCTATATTTATGCACAGTATACAGGCACCGTATGCAAATACGACAAACTATCTTAGTATGACACTGGATGAAATTTTAGCTAAAGTGAATTTTAAAGTCACCTTTAACTTCTTCCTAATGATAAAATAAAGTTAATTTTTCAAAAATATGACAGTACCGAAACAATTTCGACAACATTGCTCAATTGAATAAGATTTTATAAATGCAGTGGTAACGACGGCCTTCTTTTTTTGTTGTATTTGCTCGTTTTGTTTATATTTGAAGTTGCCGTATTGAAAATAATATATATGTATGGCATGTTTAAACATAAACTTAACTTTGAAAGTTAAAGGTAGAATGATCCTTCCTTTAGCTTAATGTTCACTTCTGCTGCATTGTCCACTTATAATAATGAAAAGGAGTTTATCTGCCCGTTAAAATCCTCCCTTTAGTTAACGACAAGTTGTAATAATGGCCCTCAATATTAAAAAACAAATTCAAGCAGAATCAGAAACATAAACAGCAGAATGTAAATATTTGTCATGTGCCATAGAGCCTTGTATATAGTGTTGAAACCAAAGGTTAAAGAAGTTTTATTAAGATTTTTAAACATACCTTTAGGATGCATTTAGTGAAAGCTATAAACGTGTCACCTGTAAAGTTGACAATATGTTTTAAATCATTCTAATCAGTCCTGATAATAAATAGTCATTTTAACGATTTTATTGAAATTATTTGAAGGTAAATGGCAAACGAAGGAGTCATAAAATGCGAATGAAAAAAAAAATTGCAAATGTGGTCTTGACATTATTCTTATGAAATGAATTTTTATTACACATTCCAGAAGCATATTTAAGTAGTTTATCGTTTGCCAATTGTTATTTGCAGCAATGTAAATTGCATTCTCAGTATCTCTTGCATTGGACTACGCGTATTACTCATAAAACTGTTCATTGAATTTATCAATTTATCTGTGTTGCATTTTCACGATTACTGAATTAAAACCAGAGGCTTTAATTGAAGGAGGCGTTTTCAGGTTTTAAAAACATTTAAAATAAGAGTTCGTAGATTGCAAATAAAATAAAAATAAATTTGTGTTTAGTTTTAATAAAATTCTTTTTGTTCGCATTATTCTGTGTGCCACTGTTCACAACTTGATGTAACAACAACAATTGCGTTGTTTGTTATTCTTCTCTACACTCTTTTGCGTAAACAATAACAATAGTTCGACAGATCTTTATAACGGAGATCTTCAAACCACGATTATTCTCCTCAAACACCGCGCGTCTTCACAAAAGACTGACTGAATTTTTAGTGAATGGTTGCCTACTTTGTCTTGCCTTTTATATCGCAGGGTAAACAGTCTTGTTGGTCCTTTTCTGCGACCAAATTTTATACGACGTTTTCGTGCAATTTCTAATTAATTGTATTCGTTTTAGAAATAAATTTCTAATAAATCCCAATGTTGCTCAAGCGTAAATCGATTCATTATGTTCGGTGGAAATAATATACTGAATTTCGTTACAGACTGGAATAAACTAATATTCCCAGATTCGAAATAACCGATGGATTTAAATCGATAGATGGCGCACCTGATACGTGTACATATGTATGCAGTTAATTTGAAATTAATACGTCGTCATAAATATTACATTTAATATGTGGGCAATTCACACGACTTTGTATCGTGTATGTTGTATTGAATACATTTGTTTGTTTGTGAACGCTCAATGATATGCTGCTTTGTGTATCTCGTGGCATTCAAACAATTTGATAGCCCGAAACCTACACAAATTTTTAAAAACATATACACATTTTTTACATTCACACTTTTTGATAGCACGAAACCAATACAACTTCCAAAAACATATATGGTCAATTCACACAAGCCGTTGTATTCATTATATTGTTGGAAGAACATACAACAGTGTATGCTTGTTGCTGATATTTTTCATATAAAAATCCGATACACTTACACACATTTTTTCCATGTTTTTAAAAGTTGTATTGATTTTGTGTTATCAAATTTTGTGAATGAAAAAATGTGTATATGTTTTGATATGTTTTTAAAAAGTTGTGTTGGTTTCGGGCTATCAAATTGTTTGAATGCCACGAGATACACAATACAGCATAGCATTGAGCGTTCACAAACAAACAAATTTATTCAATACAACATACACGATACAAAGTCGTGTGATTTGCCCAATGAAAAAGATGTGTATAAGTGTATCGGATTTTTATATGAAAAATATCAACATCAATATGTATATGTATATTCGTCCAACAATACAATGAATACAACCATACAAGGGCTTGTGTAAATTGCCTTTGTAAATAACTAACCTTTAGAATCTCCCCACTTATTTTATATTTTTTTAATAAAAGTCTGCTACTATGAATGGCCGAACTTGAAAAAATACTCAAATACTAAATAATCCTCATCATTATACCTCATCAATCCTCATAGAATATTAAGTCGAATAACATGCATATGTATACCGTTTTAAAGGCCCATCCCTCCCTTTCTAAGAAACTTTAAATTTGTGACATTGGTTTAGAAATTTTTTGTCAAATAAAACAAGTTTGGAGGGTTCGAGAAATATAAAAAAAAAATATTTTTAGTTTTACTTAACAAAACTCACAACCTACGCTATGTCATTAGCTGTGTGTATTTAATTTATATGTGTGTATTTAATGTATGGGGAATTTCGTGTCAAGTGACCCAATTTTTAAAATCGATGTCTTCCAATTTAGCGTGCGAAACTGAAGCTCTAGTAACTCAATTTTATCATAAAATATTGCAATAATATTGAAAAATCTTATTCTTGAATTAAAAAATAATTTTTTTGATACATATCCCACTCGCATCCCATTAAGCGATTATAAAGGCCTTAAAGGAAATTGTTCTTTAAAAAAAGGGCCCATTTTGAAAAAAAATTAAAAAAAAATTAATTTAAAAAAAATATAAATTTTTTTTTTTTTTTAAATTAAAAAATTTTTTTTTGAAAGATTGAAGAAATAGCTATCTAATATCCTTCGGAAAATTTTTGCTAGGACCAATAGGTGAAAAGTTACACACATTTTAAAAAAAACCCTGTATGACCAAAATGTCCAACTTTGGCCCCTCTAACTCCGGCAGTTCTTGAGTTATAGAGCTGAAAATTGTGTCTGGCCTACTATCCAATAGTACTAACCTTGGTGCAAATTTCATCCAAATCGGAAGACATCGGTTTTCAAAATTGGGTCACTTGACACGAAATTCCCCATATATACAATTAACCACAATCTTTTATAACACTCGATAATTGATTAATTGAAATGATATATTTTATTAATTGTTATTATATTTAGCAACTTGAGTTCTGATTGTGATTGAAAGCCTTCTAAAATTATGGTTTTCAATTAGTTAAAGATTTTACTTTGCGAAATTTAAAAACTTTATAAATTGAAGAAAAAAGAAAATCACTTCACCTTTAAATTGGCAAATTTCAACCCTTGACTAGAAATATATCATAAAAGCATATTTTGAACACTTTTTCATACACTAATTTAAAATCGATAAGAGAGAGAGAGAGATATATTGAAACAGAAACAAAGTGTCTATAATTGCATTTTTTAAGGAATCGATTTGTTAGTGTTTTAACATTTCAGAAGCAGATGAAAAATTTAAAAGAATTTCTAGTTTTTTATTCTTTTAAGAGCAGAGATCGCACACAATACTTAAATTGAATAAGAAAGAAATAAAAAAAAATATTAAATAAAATTATAAAATGGCTTTTGTTAAGAGAAATATATAAGATGTTATATAATACTAAATATATATAGTAGAGCTATACATACAGTAGACAGCAAAAGTCTTAGTACGGCAATATATTTTAGCAATTTCATGAATTTTAGCCAAATATTTGTATAAAAATTTATAGTTCATATATGTATTTATTTTATTAATTTATTTCTATTTTATTATAAAACAAAAATTTTTTTAATGTTTTTCATTTTTTCCTGGGTACCCCCAGGAGAACCATGAGTAAATTTAAAATTCAAAGGCCTAATATATGAATATGTTATCCCTTGTAGTTAGTAGAATATCCTTTAAGGTCAAGCACTCCATTTAACCCATTTAAAATTGAATGTACAAGTTTTGTTTAGGGTTTTATGGTGGCACCATGAGCAAATTTTTCGGTTGACTTTTGTTTGAGGTTTAGCGATTACGTAACCGTTCTTTCAAATGATCTCCTAAATACTCTCTTGAAGTCATATCGGTACTTTGTGCAAGAGTATTGAGTCTGTGGGGACTTTTTTTTGTCAAAATATAGTGCCGTACTAAGACTTTTGCTGTCCACTGTATGCGTGATGTATGACGAATACTAAAGTCTGGAATTATTGGGTTGTTCGGAAAGTAATTTCGTTTTTTTTTGTGAAAATGAAACGCAGAAAGAACTTCGAGAATAATCCCAGGCCTTTCAAGTGGTCATAAACTGTTGAATTTGATAAATTTAACCACAATCTGCCGATTCGCATCAACTAATGCCTTTATCGCGTCTTTATCAGCTTCAAACGACCTTCCCGAACATAGTGCATCTCCGACATTAAAATTTGCCGGATCGAAATTTAGCGAACCAGTTCTGGCACTGGCGTACTGTCAACACACCTTCTCCATACACACCGGCCAATTTCTTTCTGGCTTGAATAGGATTTTTACCCTTTATGTAGTAAAACAGTAAGATATATCGGAAATGCTGCTTATTGCTCTCCACATTTAAAAGGGCACCAACCAAAAACTACTGCGCAGAATTAATTGGAATTTTTCACACACAGGCCTTGCTATATTAGCTCTCAAAGCATATAAAAATTATATGGCTTAAGTGTGAAGTTGGGTGCAAAAAAGTACAATTAAATCCTCTGTCGGGGAAAAAACGAAATTACTTTCCGAACAACCCAATAGATTAAAGTGCACACGAATTGTTGTGAGAGTTATTAGGACTACTCTAATCCGTAGCCTACTGGGGATTGAATTTAAATTTACCAATAACTCAGCTATTGATCAGAGCATATCAAAACCTGAAAATCTTTAGTTTTGGGTACTATACAGCAGTATTGAAAAACTCAGTACCTCAGTACTTTTTTCAGTACTTATCCATTTTTAAAATACCGCAGTGCGTACCCCTGCCACACTTTCATTTTCATCACTTTTTTATTATAGTATATTGTATATGGTTTGCGCTTTTCAACTGTTAATGGGTTAGCAACATGTTCAACGTAATGCTAAAAGTGGAATTAGTCTTTAGCTCAGGTTAGCCGAACGTACGTTCGTTTTTAGAATACGAAAAGTAATGAGAACGCTTGCCGAACCGTAATGTAATTTCGGTAAGTATTTAATTTGCTCTTCATAAGCATGAACGTAGGTTCCTTCGAAGTTTGACCAAACCGAGCTTTTACGTTCTGTTACGTTCCAAATCAACAATTTTTATTTTTTATATGAGAAACATGTATAGGTCGTTACTTATAATTTTAAGTAAATATGTTTTTACAAAAGAGCATTTGATGCAAAAAGGTACTCTTTTAGTAATAGTTCAGTACATACATACATACATACATAATTGGTCATTACAACCTTTTAGTCAGGATTACGACCTAGTTTCTCACATGAGTTATACATGAATGGCGGGACCTACGGTTTAAAGTCGACTACGAACGACATATTTCTGAAAAACTTTCAGTGCAATTTTATTTACTCTTAGAGTTTTTGCCAGCAATCTGCTGAGAGGAAGTTGTCGAAAAAATATTTATTCATATTTCATTTTAATGTCTGACCTGGGGTTGTAACCGTGGCCTCTCCATAGCTGCTAGATATGACGATTTATCGTCATTTTGACGATTTTGAGCTCCACAAATATCATATTGACGATATGACGATTTGTGCCCTTATTTTGACAGTTTGGATATGAAAAAGTTCCATCATATTCTTTACTTTAGTACATTAAAAGCCACTTTAAGCTTTATAATTACATTGCAATTGTTACTATTGTAAATTTAGGTTAGTAATAACGAGGAGTGAAGTATTATATTTTTAAGTTATTTGCGAACACCTGTGATGACTTTTCTGTATTTTATGCCTTTTTTATATCTGAAAAGCCAAAAAATTACAACCTTTGCATGAAGGGAGTTCCACATACGAAGAGTCCGACTAAAGAATGAATTTTGTCTGTAATGCCGTATGCGATCCACTGGCCAATCGACCACATGCGGATGTGCTCGCCGAGAAAGACGAGTATTACTTAGGAATACATTATTCTCGGGAACAAGTTCCCTTATTTCGGTCGAGCAAAATCCGTTGTAATAGAGTAAGAACAGTGAAACACAAGCCAATTTGCAACGATGCTCCAAAGAATCAATAGAGTTCGATACGTCGAAATAGACGTTGAGGCACCGGCCAATACATGAGAGTTGTATTCTATTCCCTTTCGGATATATGTAAGTGCTGTAAATAGTAAGATCACATGAAGTGAAGTATTTGTTGCACCTCCTTAAGAAGCTTAAGCACTGACAAATGTGTAGGTTCCAGCGAACATCACACTAAATTTTCAGACGAGTCAGAACTTCAAGAGCTTCTGACTCCCTAATATTTACACCACCCATAAATTTACATATATGATGCAATATTATTGCTGCGCTTAGGTGTCAATAAACAACCTTGGGAGAGACTGTTTAAACTATAAATTATTTTTTTTTTTGCTGAGAATGATATATATTTTTGGAATAAGTTTTTGGAATAAAAATCAGAAATGAAAATGAGCGATGGGAGCTTTTTCCAGCCTTGACTAAATTTATTAAAAGATATTGGTATTATCACACTGTTCAACTCATTTAGAGAGAGTATTAAATCAAGTTAATTTAAATTAAATAAAATTGCTTAGAAGCGATATTCTATATATATTATATAGAATATATATTACTATATATTCAATATTATATAAAATTTCAATATTCAATGTCGCATATCTCATAAACTGCAATAGCTAGAGTCCTCAAATTTTGTATGGACGACCTTGACGTACATATATATGAACAAAATGGGCGGATTGGCTATAGTGGGCGTGCCACTTCCCATAGTCTATATGCATATATGTTTGTTTGTATATACTTTATAGAATAGTAAAAGAAGCATTTGATCATGATATGATCTTTAGCAAAGTTATTGCGCATGAGCCGACGAAGGTTTCTAAGTTGGTATGACCAATTTCCGACAGGAGATGTCACCGAAAATTAGTCAAAATTAATTAAATCGTAAACGTTACATTCTTTAACAAAGTTGTTGCGCATGAGTCGACGGAGGTTGGTGCGATTAATTTCCGATGGATGGCGTCACTGAAAATTATTCAAAATGAATGACAAGCAATTGGTCGACCTACACCTCAAGCACTGAAGAAAAGTGCATTACGAGGCTCAGAATCAGACGAACATTGAGACTGTACTTCGACTATATGCCGCTGACACCCGTTCGCTTGAACCACTTGAACAACGAGAAGTGAGATTAGAAACTGATCGAATGCGTACTACTCAGGTCCGTTCATCTGAAGCATAAGGACAACGGGAAACAAAATCAATAAAATGATTCAAAATTAATTCTATATTTGTGTAATGTCTTTCCTTCAAATTTATTTTTATTGGTGGCGCGGCAACACGCTCAGGGTACAGCTAGTATTCTTAAAATACTCGTTTTTAAAGTTTATTTTTATAATTAAGGTGTTAAAAGGACTTGTTAATTTTTTTTTAGTTATTTTTTTATTTATTTTTAAACTAAAATATGTACATTAAATTAACTTTATATGTTTCATGATTTCCATGAACATCTTTGACGATTTGGACAATATTTTTTCTAATATTTGACGATTTGATGCTTTATTTATCTGGCAGCTATAAGCCATGCGTCTAATAAGCCAACACACTACCTATTAGACTACGGCGACTTCTTCTTTACTTTTTACTTCATAAAAATACAACTATAAACCAATCAAAGTTCATTTTATTTTCGGTGAATACTCAGTAAACTTCGAAAACAGTGAACAAGAAACCTTCTAATTTGATTAATATACGAATGTATTCAAAGCCATTTTATTTCTACTGCATGGATTGGTATTGGTACATACATATTTGCTATAATTTGAAAATTTATCAACATTGTAGAAACCAATTAAAATTTTTTTGTAATTTTTATTTCCAAAATTGTACATAATTTTTAACCGTTACGTGTATTTTTGTTTATAATGATGTCAGATGTTACATGCGTAATAAATTCTCCTCTCAACCTGCCTTAAAATGTCCAGACTGTAATGGAATTAAATTTATTAAAATTAATCCAATGTTTTTTTTTATTAATTCCTACAAAAACTATAAAAATTCTGCAACATTTGTGCGCCCATAAGGTCATAAACAATAAAAAAACAAAAATATTCATTAAAACTGTGGTCCCAAAATATAATTTCATGTTGCGACCAAAAACATTGCAATAAAGAAGCCGCGTCTTATGTTATATTGTCACTACGCGTTTCTTCTTGAGGAAAGCAAGTGCTGAATTGGATATGAAAAATACACAGCTTAATATAACTTTCAGCAATAAAACGAAATAAAAAATAAACTGGTATTGCCTGTTGCAACAACTTGCAACACAAATTTGTTAAATACTACGGATTGAAAAATTTCAGATTACGTTTGTAATTTTTCTAAAAGAAAATTTTATATATTTTTGCACCTCTACATACATACATTACATAATTGGTCATTACAACCCTTCAGTCAGGATTATAGACCTAGTTTCTCACACCACTTATGTTGTGTGCGTTAGTTTTATACATGAGTGGCGGGACCTACAGTTTAAAATCGAATCCGAAAGACAGATTTTTTAGAAACTTCTCATGGTCATTTTATTTGCCTTACGTCTAATAACCCGACACACCACCTACTAGAATACGGCGACTTCACCTCTACACTTTCGTACACCTCTACAATTTTGTATCGAATATTAATTAAAATGAAATTAATGTTCTCCGATATCTACAGATACTCTCTCCGTTTTTACTCAATTGTTTAAATCGTTATAATTGTGCCACCTTTCAGATGAAAACGGAACAAAACAAAATAAGAGTGTCGAAATTGTAAAATTTTATGCTCCTTCTTATAATAGACTTTCTTTTCTTTTGTAAATGTAAACTTTTTAAAGTAAAGTACACAAGTGCTTGCAATTAATTTTATATTTTTATAATAAAGAACGTACATAATTATGTTTTAATAATAAAATGTGAAAAACTGAATTTTGTATATGTATTATGGTTACTAATAACAACGACCACCAACCAATGACGCCAGCATCGACAAAGACGATGATGATGATGATGCTATGTATTATTTGTTGTTCTGAAGACAGCTAGTGAGCGTATGATGATGATGATGATGGTGATGGTGCTGATAACGATAAACTGCTCTTTCATGAACAGTTAGTTTTTCAACTTTTAAGCAACAACTATTCACTCACCCTGTAATTTCTCCAGGATGATGGTTAACAAAGTTGTAGCCACCAATACAACAAGAAAACGCACACAGACGTTTACATAAACGCACGGCCACAAATTTATGGCAACAGAACTTATTCCTCTTAGTTTCGTACGTCGCTTGTACTTTTCAGTTTTCTTGTTAACTTTTTAGCAAAAGGATGTAGTTCACTGCAGTTACTTTCCTATACATTTTACAAATTGAAACAGAATAGAGAAATTGTTTTGAGGTTGAAAATCAATTAACAGTTTTCCTTATACTGTAAAAGACGTATTTAAAAAAATATCTCAATATGGTATAATTTACGCTTTAAGGGCCACTGTTACAACTTGCCGTTAAAGTTGGGTTTAGTTAAAGATAACTTTAGCTAAAGTGAATTTTAAAGTCACCTTTAACTTCTTTCATTATTACCACCTACAGCATATACAACAAAAAAACGAAGCCCGTCGTTGCCACTGCCTTTAAAAACTCTTGTTTCATTGAGCAGTGTTATCGACATTGCTCCGGCACTGCCATATTGTTCAAAAAGTTAACTTTATTTTATAATTAGATTGTAATAACGAAAAGAAGTTAAAGGCGACTTTAAAGTTCACTTTAGCTAAAGTTGCCTTTAACTAAACCCAACTATAACGGACAGTTGTAATAATGGCCCTAAATGTTGTACTTTTACGACAGTTGCAGTAGTATCGGATGACAGCTTGAGAGATGCAATCTCAAATAAGATTGCAATTGATATCGAATGTCATGATGCCGAAATAAAATATTCGGATCAATTTTAAATTATATTATATATCGTATGTATGTATAATATAATGTATATTATATATCGTATGGTAAAAATACCATACGCTGGTTGCTCTCAAAGTTGCTGCATTTCTTCTGTTTTATACAAAATATTGAAAAATCTAGATACTGGTGTTTTGCTTTTACATCGCTTTACATTAAAATAATCGTATTGCTTAATATGACAACAAACACCAGCGTAAATAATAGTAAACAAGTAAACAAAATACACAAACAACACTACAGTAAACATCGTTGTTTACATTTATAGAGATTTCGACAAAGGCGAAGTCATAAACATTCGCCTTCAAGAACTTTCAACAGACTGTTTACGTTCCCATGTAAAAGGCAAGGAAAAGCAGGCAACTGAGTCAGTAAAAATTCAGTCAATCTTGTGTGAAGACGCGGTGTGTTTGAAGAGAATAATCGTGGTTTGAAAATCTCCGTTACAAAGATCTGCCGAATAATCGTCTAACAATTGTTATTGTTTATGCAAAGGGTGTAAACAGAGGAATAATTGTTGTTGTTTATATCAAGTTGTGAATAGTGGCACACAGAATTGTGCGAATAATAAAGGATTTAATTAAAACTAAACTCAAATTTATTTTTATTTTATTTGAAATATACGAGCTCATATTTTAAACGTTTTTAAAAGGTAAAAACGTAACAGTAATTACTTTCTTGTATCTAAATTCATTTTATTGTTCCTTAAAATTAAATTTTGTATTAAAAATTGCTTATAAGCACTTAACATTTTATCCAGAAAATATATCAAGTCTCAAGATTTATAAATCGTCTGAGAGTATCGTATTCCTGCTATTCCTCCGTAATATAAGAGACTTATTTTCCTGAAGATTTTATCACGATTTATATGCCAACGCAAACACTCTGATAAATGTTCTTGAAGTCGAATGTTTGTAGCTTCGCCTTCTTGACATCTCCTTAAATGTATACATCGTTGTTTCATTGTTGTTTGTGTTCGTTTCTTTCAGTTTTGAGATGGAAAAATGAAATGTTTCGTGCAAGAGCTGTTTGATATTTAAACTTGTCGACAAAATATGATACAATTTTTGCAAATTATATTCGTAGTATTGATTTTAGAGCAAAAAAAGGACTCTGTTGTTGTTTGTAGAACTGTGAGCAACCATCATTTTTAATAAGTCAATCAATTATTAGCAGCAGCAATTAAAATTAAATCTTTTGTCTTCTCAACATTTTACCATAACGGTAGGTATAGTTTGAGCTCTCAAGGAATTGCATTACTAATTAGATTGATTTAAAATCTGCCATTCATATGAAGAATTAAACATACAAACATACAGTGGTATATGTATACAGTTGCATAACAATGATCAAATATTTTTTCAAGATTTATTTGAGAGCAGTTAAACATTTTATGCGGTATACCTAAGCGATATATACAGTAATACTATTTTAATTGAGTCAATATTCATTTAATTAACAAAATTATTTTAAGTGTTCAGACATATGCAAATCAGCTTATTCAATAATCATTTGACAGCTGGAAAACAACAACATATTTTTATTTTTTTTATAACAATTCATAAATTTAATACTAAATCTACCGTGACGGGAAAAATTACTCATTTAAGTATTTTTTTTCTGAATTTCTTGAATATACTCGTAACATTATAACACCGCTATTTGCCTTTACGACGTCTATTAAAAAATACATCGAATATTTTTTGGAGATTTACTCCAATCTTCTATTTTTTCTAATGAAGAATGCATGAAATCTGCCCTCACTACTGCGGGAAGTTATTTGCCCTGAGCACAAGTTCTGTATCTTGATTTGCATATTTTGTAATAAAACCATTGTTTTGGACATTTTTGGCATTGCCGGGTATGATTCTGTATATTGAGGTATATTGTTTGTATTCTGGCAGATGGATATTCGCTCTACTCCAAGCGAGTATTACAGTAAAAATTTCTAGTGTTATTTTGTTAATAAAATTCTTATTTCTTTAATTTGGTATAGTCCTTATCCTCAAAATTTCGAAACATTCAAAAAATTTTTAATCATTAGAAATTTTAAATAATATACAGTAGAATGAGAATGGAATAGGAATAGAAATACAAATACATGGTTACATTTGAATGATTAAAACACTCCAATTATTAATATCTGATGTTACAATTTGTGCAAAATTAATATTTATTTCTGTAACTTTTTTGACAAAAATTATTTTCAATAAATCAAAAAAAAACTTGTATAGTATTAATGTAAAAATGATCAGCGCTTTAATTCAATTACAACTTTTAGATTTCTTTTCTACTTTTTGCGACTTTTCAACTTGACGGCTACTTCTTGAATGATCTAGAAAAAGAAGATGCTCGTTGTAAATAATTAAGACAGCATTGCTAGCATAAAAAAACAATCTAGAAAAAGAAGATGCTCGTTGCAAATAATTAATACAGCATTGCTAGCATAAAAGAATTGGACTAATTAAAAATATCAGCTGATCATAATCCTTAACCCTTGTACGCCCTTTCACATGTATATAATATGGCAAGTTCAAAGATAAAGTGAACTTTAAAAGTTAAAGGTAGGATGGTCTTCCCTTTAGCTTAACGCTGAAAATGAAGTTATCTGCTCGTTAATATACTGCCTTTAGTTAACGGCAAGACGTAATAATGGCCCTAAGGATAAAATACTCAACACAAACTTTTTAGTGAATGGGTGTGCTAATTACAAGACCACTACTGTATTTGATTAGGTGTGTGAGGTATCTAATCGAAAGAATTAAAAATATGCTTGATTTTAGCTTTTGCTGTTTTGTTGCTTAACTTTGAACGAACAATTGTGAAATATTCAGTTTTTTTTTCCTAAATCAATACAAATAATACAACTACTCATACGTATTATACATACTTTAAATTCAATTCGAATTATTCATAATTAATATTGACCTAATTATTGCCTTAAAATATTTAAATAATCCCTGACTAGCAATGTCTCATAAATGTTGTAAAATTATTGATGGCCAATATAATCGATTCCCAATGTAATGCTCTTATTGTTTAGGACATAAAAGCTTAACGTTTAATTACGAATTTATGATTGATTTCAATATATTTTATGGACATTAACTTTAAGGGCCATTATTACAATTTGCCGTTAACTAAAATAAGGATTTTATCTGGCAGATGAATTGTTTTTCATTATTATAATGGGACAATAAGGCAAAAGTGGGCGTTAAACTAAAGGGAGGATCGTCCTACCGGTAACTTTTAAAGTTAAGTTTATGACTGAAGTTTAAATATAAACAAAATGAGCAAATACAACAAAAACGAAGCCAGTCGTTGCCACTGCGTTTAAAAAACAATTGTTTAATTTACCAGTGTTATCGACATTGCTCCGGCAGTGCCATATTTTTGAAAAAGTTAACCTTATTTTATCATTAGGTTGTAATAACGAAAAGAAGTTAAGAGTGACTTTAAAGTTCACTTTAGCTAAAGTTACCTTTCCGTAAACCCAACTTTAATGGCAAGTTGTAGTAATGGCCCTAAGAATTTGAGCGTTTACTCTTTGCAAAGTCTATTTGGTATGCAAATATTGAAAAAAGTCATTTCTTTTCAGTTATCTTATCCAATCTGGATAAGATCTTCTTCCATATTTTCAAATAATTTGGGTGTGTATATATTTTATTCGTATTGTTTTTATTGTATTTTATCGTTACTTATTTCAAAAATGTACGCTGTATTTAGCCGTATTCAGAGACTGTAGTCAATTTCAATCTCTCCTAACCACTCGCTAACTCTTCGTCCTATCTCAAATCCTAATGCTATTGTAACATCTGCCACAAATATGATGTAGAGTAAATGTTGAATGCATGAATGAATGAAATTTAATATGAAGTAAAGTAATGACTTCTTTATCCAATTTTAGTCAAGATTTCAAGGATTACGCTTAGTGGGCAACTTTCTTCCATCTTCAAGCAGGGTTTAATAGATCCTATTGGTGCGAAAGGTTAATTTTCGGTAAAAGGAAGGCTTTTATAGAGTATTAAGCAGGTGCCTAAATGAAACTATTTATGTGAAGTTAAAAAAAAACAATATATCTTCAACTGACAATATTATTAATAATTCGACTCTTTTGTGGGCCTGTGCAGTTCAATTTCAGAAATTTTTTAACCAATGCAAAAGACCGTCTTAAAATCGAAAATATAAAGATTTTCAAGAAAAACGGATTGGTTAAAAATTTTCTGAAATTTGTAAACCGTATGTATACTTTTGTGGCTGAGTGTACATACATATAACGTAATTGGCCATTACAACCTTTCAGTCAGGATTACGACCTAGCTTCTCACACCACTCATGTTGTGTGTGTTAATTTTATATACGAGTGGCGGGACCTACAGTTTAAAGTTATATCCGATCGACAGATTTTTTTGAGAACCTTTTCATGGCAATTTTATTTACTGTCAGAGTTTTTGCCGGTTTTTGTAATAAGCCAACACTCTCCCCACTAGACTACGACGTTACTAAAGCTAACGTTATTCATTGAATAGTTCAAAACATATTTATGGATTCAAGTATTTAAGCTCAAATGCATCTGCTCGAAGTCGCCGTAGTCTACTAGGTAGTGTGTTGGTTTATTAGACGTAAGGCCGCGGTTCATATCCCAGGTCAGACAAAAACGAAGTACGAAAAAACATTTCTTCGGCGACTAACTCTCAGCAAATTTCTGACAAAAACTCTGAGAGTAAATAAAATTGCCAATGAAAAGTTTCTCAAAAATCTGTTGTTCGGAGTCGACTTTAAACTGTAGGTCCCGCCACTCATGTATAAAATTAACGCACACAACATACATAAGTGGTGTGATAAGCCAGGTCGAAATCCTGACTGAAGGATTGTAATGACCAATTACATATGTAAGTATGCATGGATAGACTTCACGTATAATTTTCAAATGATGAATTTTCATGTCCTTTTTCTATGAAACATTTTATTTTATTTTTCCGCTATTGTACTTTACATACAAGCATATTTTGATTATGAAAACAAAAAAAAATTAAATGTCTAAAATCCTGGTGATATCGGTTCCCCTAGGTTTTCAATCAATCAATTTCCGGTTTATTGAATAACAACTGTTTACAAATAAAATTTTCAAAAGATGGATTCTTTTTGTTGCTGCAACAAATATAAAACAAACAACAAACAAATAGCAAGAACAACAAGTTCCCGGAAATAGATCATATTAACATTTTCACAAAAAATTTCTCTGTCAATTCATAAATCGATACAAAAGAGCTCGCTTCGGATTATTGGAAAATAACTGTTTATTGTATATTTTTGACTGTGAGTGAAATGCAGACATGTTCTTTCATGAACTCTGTAGGAAAATACAAGTAATATCCCTTAAATCCTCTTACATCAATTGTTGTACATGAGTTCATACATAAGGACGTACATATGTAAATGTATGCGAGAGCGTGTGTATTTGAGCTTTTTACATTTATGGTGTGGAAAATTTAAGAGAATTAAACCCTTTTTTCTCTCTTTTACTTTTTGTTGAAATTAGCCAACAGTCGTACAGGTTCTGCAGTTGTACAGATCTGTTGTACAATTTTGAGGAAAACTCTAAGTGGAATGACATGGTCCAACGTCTATCCATAACATGCTTTCATGTTCGTTTTTTCGTTTTCTTTTTTCATTTCAAAGGAAAACGTGGATGTTTGTATTGACATCACGGGGTATTATTCATGTCTATTTCGATATGTTTGCGAAGAATAACAAAAAAAAAAAAAAACGATAAAAAATTAGAACTGAACCAAATTGGAAAAATAATCCATTCATATTGGATGCTGACCGGATATAAGAACTAGTTTATCACAGCATGCCTTAAAATATTTGACAGTGTGTTAGCAGTGACACTAGTTTCACTAATAATTCCGTACGCATGTAAACTCGTGTCGGTAATGTGTATGCTAGTGTATGTATGTATGTGTTTAAATATTGTATGAATGGAGAATACCGTTGGTTTCTGGTCATGATTCTCTGCGTATGATAAACAATATGTTCGTTAGACCACTAAAATGCAAATAAAATGAGTTGGAAAATTGATTATTAAATTTTCCTTTTCGTTTATGTTCCTATATACATATGTATGTTTGAGTATGTGTTGTTCCAATTTTAGAAATATATTTTGTTTTCATAGCACTTTCGCTTTAATCGCTTGATAGACATGTTGGCATACGAAGCAATGAGCAAACAATAAAATCAATGGGTGCGTGAGTGAAACGACTTTTATGGGATTTGATTCATCACAGATTCAATAACGAACTGTTAAAAACACTCATTCCTAACAATATAAAGGTGTACCGACAATGTCATACACTAAGCATAAATGTTTATTTAATTCTTTTTTTTATTATAGACACACTTGAATGAATGAAGGAAAGAGCCAATAAGTATTCTAATCACAATAATTGCAATATATTCTTGCAAACAATTCTTTATTTAAACAAAACGAATTTTATTTAACTTTTCTTTTCTTTTTAACTAAATTGTTTGCGTTTTGGACGTATAACATGCATACCAGAGATCAGCAATGAACCGTTTTTTCCCTACTCATAAGTACTCATTAAATTTTGAGTATGAGTGAGTCAACAGTATTGAAATCCAACTACTCTGATTTATTCCTACAATGTTGATTTATAAGTACAGGTTGCAATGAGTATGAATACAACGTTGACATCAAACTCATAACATTCGAAATGTGTTTGATTCATACGCCTGCTCATTCAGTTTCATAAATTTAGAAAAATACTTATAATACTCATAAATGATTCGAGTGATTCGAATCATTCATCACAATTTTCAATCTTAGTTGATGTTGCATTTACAAAAAAGAAGAAAGAAAAAGACAAAGACAGCAAGCAAAGTCAACACACAACCTTCTAGTGAGTATTGTAGTGTTCCTACGCGACTCATACATATTTTGTGATTCGTGTATACATAAGTTAAGTAAAAGGGAGTCGAAATCACCAACATCATACGTATTGTTAAGTATGAGTACGATGAATACTTCAAACTTTGAAGACGAGTAGTATGAGTATGATATTAAAATAAGTATGAATGCGTGTAAGTATCAGAAATTATTAGTATGATTCGAATCTACTCATCTTTTTGAGTACTCATTGCTGATCTCTGATGCATATGTGCATATGGTCATTACATCCCTTCTGTCAGGATATTGACCTAGCTTCTCACAGCACTTATGTTGTGTGTGTTAATTGTATACAGTCACACTGGTAATTGTACGTACCCCCCTAAAAATAATTTTTTTTTAAATAATAATATATGGACAAGTCAACTGATTTGTCCGCCAAATGTTTTGTTTTCCGTCACAGCCGAAGAAATAATATTTGTTCTCATCACTAAATATTACATTCGCTCAAAAATCAGTTGACTTGTCCATACATTATTGGGCGAATTCCAATCGTGGCTTTTTTCTCGGCGCTCGGCTGCGGACACCGTTCTTTCTCAAAACACTTCGAACTGTTTCGGAATGCACAATAACACTGTGATCACTTTCCGAGGTAATTCGTATTTATACGGCTGTAGTCCTAGGATTTTTATACACAATACCATTTATATACCGGGCTGCCCTTGGAGAAATTTTATGCGAAATATACGTCGTACGTATAATTTTCTGTGGTGCCATATTGGTTTTAAGCAAACTGCAGTCACAAATGCATAGATTTTGAGAATCTTTTTAAGTAAATGTGTCGTTACAGACGCTTATGTAAAGAAATTTTAGATTAGAAGTTCATTACTTAAAAAAAAAAATGATTTTTAGGGGAGGTACGTATAATTATCTGTGTGACTGTATATGAGTGGCGGGGCCTACAGTTTAAAGTCGACTACGAACGACAGAATTTTAAGAAACTTTTAATGGCAATTTTACTTACCCTCAGAGTTTTTGTCAGAAATCTGCTGATAACTTCATCGAAGAAAATTTTATTGTAGTTGGATAAAAACAAGTTATGAGCCCTTGTTTGCTTTTTTTTAAGTTCGTTCTGGATTTCGCAAGGTAAGGTGGCCGATTAAAATCTCTTTGCCTTTTGATTTCTCCTGTTATGTATCATTTGTATGTATTTTAGGGTGAAATCTGGAATTGATTTATAGGAATCTCTCTCTGAACTGATGTTGTATTTTGGAGTTTCAATGATATCGTAAAAACCTTCTCCATTGAAACAGTGTTTTACATTTACATTAATTGTTGTACTACAGTAGCTTTTAAGACATTTTCTGGAAATGTGTTTTTCTTTTTCTTCATAAATAATTCTATCAATATAACATAATACATAATAATAACATAATAAAAAGGAAGCACGTTGATGTCACTGCGCTTGTTTAATTTGACAAAAGATATGGCTCCGGCGTAATCATATTTATCAAAAAGTTAAATTTATTTTTTCAGTAGGTTGTAACAACGAAAAAAAGTTAGAGGTGAGTTTAACGTTCACTTTAGTTAAAGTTACCTTTTCATAAATCCAACTTTACCGCCAAGTTGCAATAATGGCCCTTAGTGTAGTTGTTATATACATGTGTAGTATTAATAAGCCTCACTCTAGTCATTCAGCAACTCAATAACTGATGAAAGCCTGAAAGAAGAGTGGAGAATCGAATAGATGATTTTGTTTAAATCTGGCAAATGAAAGGTGAGTTTATGTTTTGAATTTCAATTTTCAACATATTTGACGCCATAGTCTAGTAGGTAGAGTGTTGGCTTATTAGACGTAAAGCTAGGGTTCAAACCCCAGGCCAGACATCAAACAAAATACAAAAAGTATTTCTTCGGCGACTTTCTCTCAGCAGATTTCTGGCAAAAACTCCGAGAGTAAATAAAATTGTCATGAAAAGTTTCTCAAAAATCTGTTGTTCAGAGTCGGCTTTAAACTGTAGGTCCCGCCGCTCATGCATAAAAGAAGAGCGAGAAGCTTGGTCGTAATCCTGACTGAAGGGTTGTAATGACCAATTGTATGTATGTATGTACTAAAAACAAAGTTTTTAAACTTTAAAATTTAAAATGACATTGTATCGAAAACTTGTTGTGGAAATATCAAGAACTACGTAGGTTACCTTGACCTAATATTATTATACATAGAATTGGAAAATTTCATAATTTTTAAGTATTTTATACTTTGTGACTGAAATACAGATGTGTTGTATGCGTCTATGTATGTATTGAGTGTAAAATTATTTAATTTTAAGTAATTTCAAATACGTATGCGTTTCTGAAGTATTGGTTTTGTTAATAATGCTCTTAAAATATCAATTATTGAAGACTTTATTACCTATTTTATCTATCAATATAAAGATTTTATATTCTCTATGTGTGAGTGTATATTCTCTATTTAAATGTATAGGTATGTATATATAAAATAATAAAAGTAAAATATTAAGGTTAAAAAATTCGAAACCTTTTCTACATATTTTGATTTTCTTTTATAGAACATAGACAGGCTAGTGAAATAATGGTTTTCTCTTTTTTGGCCAAACCTCTAGCTGACCAATCATTAAAAGTGTATACAAAAAATTATAGAAAAAATTAAGAAAACCGGCTAATAAGCAGCATAGAAGTTGCTTTGAATTTAGACAATTATCATGCATTTGGAATCAGCTAGATACACAAATAATGTTAAAAACAACAAGTTTTAAGACTTAAAACTTAAAATCTCACACTTAGATACATCTTCCATATTACTTCTTAAAAATTTACCGACAACTTCACCATCACTTTATAATGTAAGGATTGAGCATTCAAGTATTCTATGGTAGTTTGTGATATGCCTTTGTTGTGTCAATACGTAGTACAATTTTAAAATTTTAACACATGCTTCTTTTTTTTTTTTTGCAAAATTTATAATCTTCATATAATTTTTTGTTAATATTATATTGTTAAGTTTTTACCTTTTAAAAATGTTTAAACTATGAGCTCGTAGATTGCAAATAAAATAAAAACAAATTGGTGTTTAATTTTAATAAACATTCTTTATTATTCTCACAATTCCGTGTGCCATTGTTCACAACTTGATGTAACAACAACAATTGCTACAATTACTAGACAATTGTTTGACAGATCTTTGTAACGGACATCTTTAAACCACGATTATTCTCTTCAAATACACCGCGTCTTCACACCAAGTCTTCACACAAGACTGTCTGAACTTTTATTAACACAGTTGCCTGCTTTGCCTTGCCTTGTTATATGCCCACGTAATCGGTCTGATGAATGTTCTTGAAGTCGTATGTTGATGTGTTCGCCTTCTCGAGAACTCTATAACGACTTCATTGTTGTTTGTGTAATTTATACACATTGCTTGTTGTTGCGTTCTCGCTTACTTATCTATCCCCTTTTATTTCATACTGATTTGCTTGTAACAAGTTCGTTGTATTTGTTAGTGTAGCTTTTGTTTTAATGTTTAATGATGATACACCGTTTCTATTTTCGTAACAATATTGTTGCGCAAATCTCAACGATCTAATATTAACAACAAAAACGATAAACAAAAGCCACACGATACAAATACACACTAACACTAAGAATACAATGAACGTGTTGATTATCTAAAGCTGCACACACACATATGTACAACGAACCTGGTTGCACCAGGTACCAACAACAACACACAAATGAAAACAAACCAGCTACGACAAATATGTGATAGACAACATAAGCAAAGTACACACACAATAATGTACTAGCAATAGAACTCTCGAGAAGGCGAGAACACGAACCTTCCACTTCAAGAATGTTCGTTAGACTGGTTGTGTCGAACTGTAAAAGGACTGGACAAAGCAGGCAGCAGTTAGTGATAATTCAGTCAGTCTTGTGTGAAGACGTGTTGCGGTTGGAACGTACAAGCGGCATTGCTTGCAAAAAGGTTGTAAGCAGAGAAGATCTAACGAACAGTTGTTAGTGTTAACGCGGGCAGAAGTGTAAAATAGAATAGTGTACAAGCAAATTGTTGTTGTATCGTTAAGTTGTAAACAGTGGCACAAACATAGTGTGAATAATAAAGAGAGTTTAAGAAAAACTAAAGACATATTTGTTTTTACTTGGTTTGCAATTAACGAACTCATATTTAAACGTTTTTAAAAAGGTAAAAACGTAACGATATTATACTCATACTACTCATATTCGAAGTTTGAAGTACTAATCATATTCATACTCATACTTAACAACACGTATGATGTTGCTGCTTTCGACGCTCCATGACTCAACATTTACAAAAATCATAAAATAAGTATGAGTCGAACACTACAATACTCACTATAAGGCTGTGTGTTTGCTTTGCTTGCTGTCTTTTTCTTTTTTTGTAAGACTGTAAATTTCGATGACACTCGAATGATTTATGAGTATTATAAGTATTTTTCTAAAGTTATGAATCTGAATCAGTAGGCTTATGAATCAAACATATTTTGAATGGTATGAGTTTGATGTCAACGTTGTACTCATATTCGTTTTACTCATACTTATAAATCAACGTTGTAGTGAGTGCGAATGAATCAGAATAGTTAAATTTGAATATTGTTGACTCACTTATATTCAAAATTTCATGAGTGCTTATGAGTAGCGAAAAAACGATTCATTCTGATGAGCTAGATTATAATTTAATTTGGAAATGTATTATAATAAATAAAAAAAAAATGCAGGCAATAAAAAGATACTAAATAAAGTTTTTTGGATTATTGATTGCCAAAATCTAAATTTGTTTAAATTATTGGTCATTGTTATTAACGACTTATTATTATATAATTTTAGTAACATATAAATTCCGATTCTGTAGTGAATCTTAGTGATTGACCGGGATATTCACACATTTGTTTTTGTTCAATAAGCAGTGCATCAACATCTCACCACCTGCATTCGACTTAAAATTACTTTTGACAAAACATTTCGCTCTCGTAAAATCGATGGAAATTATTAAGGACGTTAATCGACAGAAATTATCTAAGAATTAATGAGTGGAATCTTAATGATCTTTTTTGTTAGCACCATGAATGTTTTCGGGACTTTTTATTTTAATGGAAGAATAATGTTTTCTTGTTCTACAAATTGACAAAAGTTTGTTACCTATCGTGATAACTATATTTTTCAGTTACACAGTAAAGAAACGAATAAATTACCATTTTGTAAATTCTTAATATTATTTGTTCAAATCCAAATTATCCATTTAAGACACTCTTAGGGCTGTTATTACAACATGTAGTGAACTAAAGGGAGGATTTTAACGGACAGATAAACTGTTTTACATTATTATAATAAGTGGGCAATAAGGTAGAAGTGAGCGTTAAGCTAAAGTGAGGATCACTGCCTGTATCTTTTAGGGCCTTTATTACAACTTGCCGTTAAACTTTGTTTAGTTAAAGGTACCTTTAGCTAAAGGGAACTGTAAAGTTACCTTTAACTTATTTTCGTTATTACAACTTACAGATAAATTTTTTCAAAAATATGGCAGTGCCGGAGTAATGTCGATAAAACTGCTCAATTATACAAGTTTTTTGTTAACGCAGTGGCAACCGCGGGCTTTGTTTTTTTGTTGTATATGAAAATATAATGAAAATACTATATAATATGGCAAGTTCAAGCATAAAGTGGCCTTTATAGGCCATTTACACTACAGCGAAATCTAGTACTTATGAGATTTCGAGCCAAATCTAGTTGATTTTAACTAGATTTCCCATACAAAACAAAATCTACTTATTTAGTAGATTTCGGCAAAATCTACTCAAAATCTAGTAAAAATAGAAATGCAACTATGTGTTTTGCCAAATAGTACCAAAAAATACAACGCTGAGCAGGGGAAAAAATGACATTTCAATTTAACCCTAATCAAGTCAACATGTGCCTCTCCGACACATATTTCACTTGGTCATATTTCCTTAAATATAGGTTCTAGTTCTTACTGCTTCTTGAATTCCTACTTTCAGTTGTTTTATTTAGAATTTACAAATTTCAAGTAATAAATTAATTTCTTTTTATTTTTTATTTTGTTTCAATCAAAAATGTTCTTAATCATGTCATGTTAATATATGAGGCACATATGGGAACGCTATTACTTCTATTGTTGGTGCACAACAAAATAAAATATAATAATTAGTTATAATGAGGTATAATGAGTTACGAAGAGTTCTGGCACCCATTATTTGCCGTAGTCTTCTAAAATTAAATAAAAATAATTTGTCCAATGTTCGGTCCATACAACACGAGGATGAATTCTCAAACCAGCCAAGGCAGACAGATATGCGACGTAGATGTTATATGTGCCCACCGAAGATATGCAGAATGTGTAAGCAGTCTTGTAGTATTTACCACAAAAATACTTGCAACGAGCGTTGTTCAAAAGTTCTAGTTTGCTTAAAATGCGAAAATAAATAAATAATATTTCATTTATGTAACTGAGAAGAAAAAATTTAATAAAATGAAAATAAGTTAACAAAATTAATACGTAAATTCTTTGTATGTGCCTCTGAGACACATTTTGACTGGATTTGTAAAATTTTTTCCTGACTTGGTTAGGGTTAAACTAAAATATTATTATTTTCTTTTAAATTTCAGTCAGCTGTTTTTGTTATTAAAATGAAATCTTGCTACTGTCAAATAAATCCAGTGTAAACGATGTAGATTTTGAGCAAGATTTGAAATCTAATCTACTAGATTTCGCTGTAGTGTAAATGGCCTATTAAATGTTAAAGATAGGATGATCCTCCCTTTAGCTTAACGATCACTTTTATCTTATTGGGTACTCATAATAACGAAAAACAATTTATCTGACCGTTAAAATCCTCCCTTTAGTTAACAGCAAATTGTAATAAAGTATAAGTTTATGTTTGAACTTGAAAATATAGACAAAATGAGCAAATACAACAAAAAATAGGCCCTTCCATGCCACTGCTTTTAAAAAAACTTGTTAACTTTATTTTATCATTAGATTATAATAACGAAATGAAGTTAAAGGTGACTTTAAAGTTCACTTTAATTAAAGTCACTTTAAACTAAATCCAACTTTAACGGCAAGTTGTAATAATAGCCCTTAATAAAGTTAGAAATTAATCATGCGATATCTTTCACACATTACCTTCAACTATCTATAAAAACTATGTACCTCCCATAAATAGCTTTAACTGTTCATTGTTTTTCAATAGAACTTAATTTATTTATTTCTACAGTTATTAAGTATTCGTACGTTATATCGTGGTAAAAGTATAAACTTTAAAATTGTTTCAAACACATACTTAAATTAACCATAAACGCGTTAATTTTACATAGTGTGGTCAAGTTACTTTAAATTCAAAATTTATTAGTTCCACAAAACATTTACAAAATGAAGATAATTTGTTTTTCATTGTTATAAGTGGACAATAAGGCAGACGTTAAGCTAAAGGAATGATCATCGTACCTGTAACTTTTAAAGTTAAGTTTATGTCTGTACTTCCTATCTATATACATATATATTATTTTCAATATGGCAAACGCAAATAAAAACAAAATGAGCGAACATAATAAAAAGGAAGCACGTTGATGTCACTGCGCATGTTTAATTTGGCAAAAGTTATGGATATGGCTCCAGCGCAGCCATATTTTAAAAAAGTTTTAAAGTTTTAAAAAAAGTTAAATTTATTTGTTCAGTAGGTTGTAACAACGAAAAAAAGTTAAAGGTGACTTTATAGTTCACTTTAGCTAAAGTTACCTTTTCATAAATCCAACTTTAGCGGCAAGTTGTAATAATGGCCCTTAGTGTAGTTGTTATATGTATGTGTAGTATTATTGAGCCTCGCTCTAGTCATTCAGCAACTCAAGAACTGATGAAAGCCTGAAAGAAGAGTGGAGAATCGAATAGATGATTTTGTTTAAATCTGGCAAATGAAAGGTGAGTTTATGGTCTTGAATTTCTGTATCGTGTCAGATACAATTTTCAACATATTTGATCACATACAACCTTTTTATGAAAATAATTAAAATAGGTGTTTACCATGATTACAATTAGATTTGGCACAATCTAAGACTATGCTAAAAAGTCCACATCAGAGATGCATCAAGAAGTTGAAAATGCTTTACGGATTAATAAAGTAACAGGATAGATATGGAAGAATAAATATTATTCGAGATAAATTGAAAATGAACATAATTCTTGCACAATTTTTTATATTTAATTCAATTTGGTCTTCCAAAATTCTTCATTCTCATTCAATTTATTTGTAGAAAGTGCAATGCTATTAACGCCTTTTATAGATCAATGACAAGTAGAATTTCGGTTCATGGTGTATTTATTTGACTTGAGATTGTATAGTTCAGTTGGTTATAAAAGTGATACCATATATAGTTAATGGACTGATTATAGTACTAATAGTAATGATTGTAATACGGTGTTCAGATATGCATCTTTATTGCGCAAGTCGCAATAAACGCCATTATCGAGCTCAATATTTCATATAAAGTTTCAATTAATAATTACGCAATAAATACGCATATTGTTATAATATGGAGTAAAACTTAAAATGCAGCACTGTCAAAAGTATGTTTAGTGAGCATATTACAATTAACCGAACACTCTCTGTTGATATTTGACAACTCAAATGTCAACAACGACAAACTCAAATGTCAACAACGACAAAAAAAAAATATAAACAATGTTGAAACAACCAGCTGTTTTGTTTACCAGCTGTCAAATGAATATTGAATAAGCAGCTGAACTGCGTATATTATTATGCTTGAACACTTAAAATATTGTAATCAATTAACCGAATATTGACTCAATAAAAGTGCATATCTGAACATAGTATAACAACCATTGAAATGCGAAATTAAAGAACTTTTTCGATGTAGCATGCAAAACTAAAAAAAAATAGTATCAATACATAAGATCTCTCTATACATACAGTAGAGAGCAAAAAAAATGCAACGCCAAGCCGATTGACCTTTACGTACGCCTCTTTCAAAAAACAGTACGGAAATTAAGCTCCACAAACTTAGTTAACTAATGCAAGTTACAATAACAAAATTTTTCTCTCCACTTATTTTTATTTCAACATTTAAGAAAAAAAGTGACAAATTTCAGCGAGCAAAAAAATGCAACGCAGTGAATTATTAGTGACAGTAAGTAGATAAATTTTTTTTATATATTTATAATATATACAATATTTATTAACCATTAGAAACAGTTATCAACTGATGGAAAGGTAGCAATTATTAAGGCTCTGGAAGAGGGCAAATATTCGGCGTAAACAAATCAAAGGTGTGCCGAATTGTGTCTAAATTTCGAACAACAAATAGCGTGTACAGAAAGTCTGGCAGTGGTTGCCCAAGAAAATCTACCAGCGCGAAGATCGCCAAATGATTAGACTGGTTAAAGCTGATCCAAGAATGACAGCTGTGGACGCTAATGAGCAAATGTGCATTTCCATTAGAGTGCATACTGTTCCCCGCAGATTGAATGATGCCAATTTATTCGCCAGACGCCCCGCAAAGAAACTGCTAATAACTAAGGCCAATAAAATCAAACGCCTTAATTTTGCAAGGCGTTATCAATATTGGTCAAGTGAACAGTGGGCAAAAGTGCTGTGGAGTGATGAGAGTAAATTTAATCTTTTTGGTTCTGATGGGATAAAATATATTCGAAGACCATCTAAACAGAAATACTACCAACAGTAAAACTTGGCGGAGATTCACTACTAAGTTACTTTTGTGTTTCAGCGAAATTCTTTGTTTTATGCAATTTATTAGTAGGTGTGTTTTCTCGGTACGAAGTTGGTCCGTTGGTGAAAATCGATGGTATTTTGAATGCCACTAAATACTGTGAGATCCTAGAAGAAAATATGCTCCCACATCTTATGAAAAAAATGCCCCCAAACAGCATATTCCTACAAGACAACGACCTGAAGCACACTAGTCGGTTGTTTCGTAAATACCTAAGCGACCATGATGTGCAAGTTTTGGATTGGCTGTTACAATCTTTCGATCTAAGCCCCATAGAAAACCTATGGGAGAATTTAGATCGGAAAGTTAAGAAGAAAAATCCTTCAAATTTGGCGAAATTAGAAAAAAAAATTATAGTCAGTATGGGAAAAAATACCCCTGTGGATTTTATGCCCTCCAGACTGCAAGCGGTAATAGAAAATAAAGGCTACGCTACCATTAGTTTTAAGTATATTTTTAACCAACATTTTGTAAGAATTTGCATTTAATTTAAACAAAGTTATTGAATAACATAGCGTTGCATTTTTTTGCACGCTGAAATTTTTCGATTTTTTTCTTAAACGTTAAAATAAAAATAAGTGGATAGAATTTTGATATTGTAACCTGTATTTGTTAACTAAGTTTGTGGAGCATAAAAATAAAAAGTATTTAATTTCCGTACTGATTTTTTAAAGATGCGTACATAAATATCAATCGGTTTAGCGTTGCATTTTTTCCCTCGCTACTGTATGTATAAAGAGACGCTAAATATTACCAAATGTATCAGCTCAAATCATGTGAAGGCTGTGATAAGTGAATGCGTATACGTTTGATTTGGTGTTGCATCGTTATCTTTACTGCGGTACATCCTTTTCACTCTCACTCTGTCTTCTTAGGAAAAATAAACACAATTCATGTATAAATATATAGACATACAACAAAGTATGTATGTATCTCGTTACATGTTCAAGTTCATTTAGCAGAAGTTAAAAAATAAGTAGAAAGAAAAATGAAAAAAAAAAATGAAGAAACACAATGGCTTGACACAAGTACAGGAAAATCCGTCGGTTGGTTCCGTGAGTTGTAGTCAAATGTGTCATGTACTCATCTACTTAAGTGACATGTGCATAAGAGTATATGAATTACATGCGCACCATAAACTGTCAGTACTTTGTTACGTAAATATGTTTAAGTATAAGCGAATGGGTATTAAAAAGGATCTGTAAAGTTGATTGAGAATCAAGTGAGTATCCATATTAGCTGCATTATTTAATTTACTATTGTTCAATGTGTTATGTTAAGTTATAAAAACTTACAAACTTCACATCTCCATGTCTATTTTCTGTATGAGTTTGTAAATTATATTCAATATTATGTTTAACATGATTAATTTTGTATGAAAAAAGTTGTGGGATGAAAAGTTCACCAAAAACAATCGTCAGCCCACAAAAATTAGGTCAGTACAATGCAACTGAGTCAGCTGTTCGAAAATATTTACTCACATAAAAACTAAATCAAACGAAACGGTAAGACATAAGCAATATGAAGTCAATAATATTAATCGAATTCTTTTTACTTAATTACTTAACTTAACCTACTTAATTGGGCATTACAACTCTTCTTCAGTGAAGATTACTACCTAGCTTCACACACCACTTATGTTGTGGGTGCTAATTTTATACATGAGTGACTCCGAACGACAAATTTTTGAGAAATTTTTCATCGCAATTGTAATTATTCTCATAGTTTTGCCAGAAATCTGCTGCGAGGATGTCGTCGAAGAAATATTTTCATATTTTTGCTTTGATGTCTGACGTGGGGATTTACGTCTAATAAGCCAACATACTGTCTACTAGACTACGGCGATTTCACTTCATTATAAATATTATCTTCATTATAAATATTATTATTCTATTAAACATATTAAATTTATTGCGTGTTTTATAATTTAATAATATTATTAGACTTCCTTTTCACAATAAATATTTATCGTTTCTACGTATTTTTCATTCAAAATGCTTAAAAATTTATGTTTTAATCGAAAACTTTTATTATTCAACATTTATCGTGAGCTTTTATTTATTTATTTTTTTTGTTTAAATAAATACTATGAGCATATGAATTTAATTAATTTATTAATTAGAAATATCAATTGTTTTAAATACAATATAAAAGAGAATATTTAAATTTCATTCTTTCAATATATGTATGGTAGAGTATTATCGCACAGTATGCCGATTAAATACTTTTAATTTCATATGAAATTTAATGAAAATGTCAATTAATTTTTCCTACTCATTCGACTATATCTTATAATTATTTTGTTTTACGTTCATGATTCACAGTGTCGCGATAGTGAATTAAACTTAAACAGGAATTGACATTTTGTGTGCAATAATACAAAAGAATTAAAATTTAAATAAATTACAATCATTAAGGGCCATTATTACAACTTCCCATTAAAGTTGGGTTTAGTTAAAGGTAACTTTAGCTAAAGTGACTTTTTTTCGTTATTACAACCTAATGATAAAATAAAGTTAACTTGTTCAAAAATATGGCAGTGCTGGAGCAATGTCGATAACACTGCTCAATTAAACAAGTTATTTTTTTAAACGCAGTGGCAACGACGGGCTTCGTTTTTTGGTTGAATATGCTCATTTTGTTTATGAAGTTGCCATATTGAAAATAATATAGTATATGTATGGCAAGTTCAAACATAAACTTAACTTTAAAAGTTACCGGTATGATGATCCTGCATTTAGCTTAACGCTCACTCCACCTATATTGTCCACTTATAATAATGAAAAACAATTAATCTGCCCGTTAAAATCCTCCCTTTATTTAACGGCAAGTTGTAATAATGGACCTGAAAGTTTATTGGCTTTTACAAAAGGGTAATAATGACATCCATCCATGCCAAGGTACACGGTAAAGCTGCAGTTCCGATAGATAAAAGAAACACTTTTTCAGAGCGTATTTTATTACTGAAATGGTGTAGGCTTTCGCTGACCTGCTTATTTGAGTAATAATCAGCCAACACCCGCAGGTTGAAGTAGTTGAAAACATTCAAGTTCTTCGATTACAACATTAATTGGTCATGGGTTTCGGTTACATGTCCACAGTAATATATGTTGAATATGTTTTTTTATTTTTTTTTAGTAGTCGCCGTGGTCTAGTAGGTATTGTGTTGGCTTATTAGTCTTGAGGCCTCGGTTCAAAGTCAGACATCTCCAACAAAACGAAATATGAAGAAACATTCCTTGGGCGATTGCCTCTCAGGAGATTTCTGGCAAAACCTCTGAGAGCAAATAAAATTGCCATGAAAATTTCTCAATTTCTCGGAGTTGACTTTAAACTGTAGGTCCCGCCACACATGTATAAAAACTAACACACACAACATAAGTGGTGTGAGAAACTAGGTTGTAATCCTGACTAAAGGGTTGTAATGACCAATTATGTATGTATGTGTTAAAAATTTTCGCAGTTAGAGGCGCTTAACAGGAAAGATCCGAACATTGATTGTAATTGCCGACGCCAAATGAAACTCACTGTGTTCAAGCATTATCTTTCCCATTAGGAGCTGATTTTTTTGCCTACAGGTTAGCGATGACTACATAAATCAAAAATTTCTAACAGTTTTGCATTTGACTTCGAAGTCATTTCATGTCCTTCCTACTACCATGCTATTATATGGCGTCAACGTACCACAGAGGCGTCTTCAAAGCTTTCAAATCGAGACATTCTGACTGTCGATATTGCCGACCATTTGCCGTTCACTTTTGTATTACAGTTGAAACCGCTCAGATTACGCTTGTGGGTTATATAGTGTAGTATGAGTAGTGTAAAGTCGAATTTTCTGTTATGAGATCGGTCCTCTACTGCATATTGTCTTTCACTTTTGTAATTCTCAAATTCGTGTATGTTTGATGTACGTAAATTTAAGTGTATTTTGCTTCTATAGGAGTATGACAGTTAAAAGTATTTGACTTTTTTGTACTAACTTTTACTTAAAATCGTGACACTGTAATTTGTATATGACACACATTTTTTTGTCAACAAATTGCTGAAGTAATTTTATTCGCTCAGTTTATTGTTTTTAATGGAAATTCAAACAAAAACGTCGAATTTATTTAATTACTAACAAATGGATTTATAAAATTGCATTGACACACGCGCGTATTCTGTTCTATAATTTGTGAAGATTATTAAAACAGCGATACTGATTCAATTGTGAGAGGATTACAATTCAATTAAAAATAGTACAACAATAATTTGTTTAGATCATAAACCAATAAAAAGAAAACTAACAAACAAAATATTATACTTAAAAAAGAAATATGTATTTTAATTAAAATACAGGACAAGAGCCCGCTTAACGCTGCTCCGCTTAAAGCTGCACCGTTTAAAGCTGCTCCGCTTAAAGCTGTTTCAGTATTACGCGGTGGCAAATGAAATGACCATGCACCAACCAAAAGCGGTGCACTATATATCGACGGTGTATACTATGAATTTTTTTGCAACGGTCTTTTGTTAGTCTATGCAGATTAAAGATTCCAACTGTATTTTACGAAGTCACAATCACAAAACCAACGCATCTTTCCTGCGTCACAGTTGATTTATTAGTCGTCATCAACGTTACTAGGTGTATACATATGTACGTGTTAAGTTGCTGTACTTCTCTAATTTTTTTGTGTTAAATTTGGTAACAAATTTTTTTTTATTAAAAATTAGTAAATATCTCGGACATATTTATCATTATTCCCTATGACCAATTGCGTGGCGTGGTGAGGCGCGAAAAATGTTGCTAAGTTTCGACTTTAAGCATACGACGAACATATGGTAGTTCGTTATGGAATAAAGAAAAATTTTTCGCTATCGTTTCATTCTAACGTTTCATCTAAGCAATGACCTTAAACCGTGTAACTTATATTGTTGGAAACGAATTGAAGAACTTTTTTCACCAGAAATGTAATTTGAAATCTCACGTTTTAAATTGGGAATATTCATTTGAAACCGCCAATACTACACCTGAACAGAAAAATAGGTGCGAAAATTTTTGACAGGAATTGTGCGATATTTTGTTTATTTATTTATTAATTATAATACAATTACAAATTATATTCTAATTATATATGAGCTGAGTAACTTTAACCATATGCTCGGTGTAGTGTTACGGACCAAAATCTCACGCTAATAGTCTAGCACACTACCCACTAGACTACCAGGGCACCCACGCAATATTTTATATTTTGTACTTTTATTTAATAACACTATGCGACAAAATAAAAAAAATGAAATACACCCAGCTAATGACATAGTGTAAGTTGTGAGTTTTGTCCAGTAGAACTCAAAAATATTTTTTTATATTTCTTGAACCTCCTAAAATTGTTTTATTTGACAAAAAGTTTTTTTTGGACTTTACGCAAAAATTTATTGATTACACAAACATTTCTACAAAACCTTATTACAAAGGACAGGGATGAGCCTTTAAAACGATATACATATATATATTATTTGGTTTCATGAGGTAAATTTGGAACAGGCTTTTTTATTTTATATTTTTTTAAGTTTGTTCACTAATAGTAGTAAACTTTAATTAGAATATATAAAATAAGTAATGACATTCTGACGTCATTTTTCCCCATTATCAATACAATAGATCCAACTATGCTGGTGCTGATGCAATAAGGAGAATGTGTAAAGAATTTAAAAATTTGTATATGCTAATAGATTTTTCTTTATCGAATAATGTTATAAAAAATAATGTAATTATATATTTAAATTCATAGCTTTTCAAAATTGATATTTTGTAACATTGCTAAATTGCCTCCAAAAATATTTCCATAGGCAAATAAAATAAAATAAATAAAAAGTGCATTACCTTGTGAAGAAATTACCGTAGTTATTATTTAAATAGTATAACAGTCGTGTTATATTTTTTATATACGTATGTCATCTTATCAAATGAAATGAATTTTTGATGGATCTTGATTGTTTATCGGATAATATAATAATACAATTTTGCAATTAAGAATAGATAAACCTGAAACTTGCATTTATTAATAATTAGAAAATGCTTTCATTTACCTTTTATGCAAATTGTATCAACTGATAAAAATTTGTAAAATATATGCTGCTTTTAGTTATTGAAGCCGCCGTAGTCTAGTAGGTAGCGTGTTGGCTTATTAGACATAAAGCCAGGGTTCAAGCCCCAGGCCAGACATAAAAACAAAATACAAAAAGTATTTTTTCGGCGACTTCCTCTCAGCAGATTTCTGGCAAAAACCATGTCATGAAAAGTTTCTCAAAAATCTGTCGTTCGGAATCGACTTTAAACTGTAGGTCCCACCACTCGTGTATAAAATTAACACACACAACATAAGTGGTGTGAGAAATTAGGTCGTAATCCTGACCGGAGGGTTGTAATGACCAATTATGTATGTATGTACTATGAACGGACAAACTTGAAAAAATATGAAAATAATTCGAATTTTTCAAGTTTACCTCATCAAACCTAATAGCCTATTAAATCAAGTTATATATATATATATGTATATCGTTTTAAACACCCATTCCTCTCCTTTCTAATCAAGTTTAAATTTTGGACATTGGTTCAGAAATGTTTGTGTAATCAATAAATTTGTGTGTAAAGTCCAAAAAAAAAAACAGTTTTTGTCAAATAAAACAAGTTTGGAGGGTTCGAGAAAAAAAAAATATTTTTAGTTCTACTCAACTAACTGAACAACTTAGACCAGGTAGTTACTCGGGTGTATTTAATTTTTTGTATTTTGTCGCATAGAGTTATTTGTATCATTTATATTAAAGTCGCCGGAGTCTAGTAGGTAGTGTGTTGCCTTATTAGACGTGAGACCACGGTTTAAACCCCAGGTCAGCCATCTCCAACAAAAACGCAATATGAAAAAATATTTACCCGGTGACTTCCTCTCGCCATATTTCTGGCAAAACTCTGAGAGTAAATAAAATGGCCATGAAAAGTTTCTCAAAAATCTGTCGTTCGGTGTCGACTTTAAACTGTAGGTCTCGCCACTTATGCATAAAATTAACATACATAACATAAGTTGTTCTGGGCAGAAACATTGAAGGTCGACTGTAGAAATAAAATCTTATCATCGGTACAACGAACCGCTGCACTTAGGGCGGCATCGGCGTCTAGGACTGTATCTAAGCCAGCAATACTAGTAATCAGTGGTATAATACCTATAGGTCTACAGCCAAGCGAGCGGAAGAGAGTGTGGGAGAGACTAAAAACTTGCACGGAAAGACAGTAAATGCCGACGACGGCAGAAAGCGAACCATACAACACTGGCAAGAGAAATGGAACACTGAAACAAGTTATAGATGGACGGCCAAATTTCTCCCAGATATTACCCGCTGGATTGAGAGGAAATTTGGTGAGGTTAATTATTATTTAACACAACTGTTATCAGAACACGGTTATTTTTGTAAATATCTGTTTAAAATGGGGAAGATGACACGACCAAATTACATTTATGATGAAGCGTCGATTGATGATGCGGAACACATTTTCTTTCATTGTGAGAGATGGAGTTTGGAAAGACGGAATCTTGAAGCCAAAGTCGGCCTCTGTACGAAAACTTCTGCGATGTACTTCTGAACAGTGAAGAAAATTGGAATAGCATCGCCCCTTTATCCTAAATCCTTGCTAAAATCTAAGAGATTTGACTTGGATGAGAGAATTAGAATGGATGTTCGAACACCTTCTCAGATTTTGTTCCGCAATCCGAAGGCGGATATGGACTCCACTTCGAAGTATATCACAGTAGTTCCAGAGTGGGCACAAGGAGTCCAAAAGAGGAGAGCGAGATTTAGTGGGTGAGGGCCCCACGCACGTGGGACGACTTCCCTTATGGTGCGGTTAGGTACATTTACTCCTCCTCAGCGGAAAAAAAACATAAGTGGTATGAGAAACTAGGTCGTAATCCTGTCTGAAGGGTTGTAGTGACCAATTAAATTAAGTAAATAGTATTCAACAAATAACTTAGGAAACACAACAGCAGGTAAATTATAAATAATATAACATTTGAGTACATTGATCCTTTGAATTTTGGAGTTACACTCTTTTCTTTTTGGGGGTACCTACACTTTTGCCCAAAAAAAGTAAAGGGTAACCAGAAAGTTTTCCTAATTTTTCTTTTGTTTTGCTAAGTACGTGAATAATTTTATTAATAAAATAAATATGAAAAACTTCAATTATTTTTACAAAAGAACGACAGAATATACATGAACGTACATACATATGTGTATATAGCATCCATCCACTCATAAGGTACCAATTACGAAATTGGTCTGACTTAAATCGTTTTCAGAATATTAAAACAAAAACAACAGAAACCTACAAACTGTGGTAATAATTAAAAATATCCCAAGCAATGAATGAAAAAGCCTTATGAGTCAAACACTCGAATCAGTTAAAAATACTCGTTAATGGAACAAAAAAACAAAAAAAAAAACAATTTGAAATGCCCAACACCTGTATGTGACACATATTGGCAATAAGCGAAACAGTTTAGGGGCAAGCAATAATGTTCCAGTATTCCAATAAGCATTCTGTTTTACTGATTCACACATACTTCTGTATACATTCAAATCCATTGAAAACATTGATATATTGGCCAATCCATTGACTACTATATGTACTCGCATACATTCGCACGGCAGCAGCAATCCCACTTATTCACATACACACTAGATTTTACGAACACAAGAGTCCTTTAAGTGTTGACTATTGTGATAGAGAATGTGTGTTTTCAAAAGGATTTTAAATCATAAACAGAATATGAATTTCGAAAAATCCTGGCACTTGCAATACTTGTTGAATTAAAATTTATTTGTATTCTGTTAATAAAATTGAAACATCATAGAATGACTTTTACTTAATAAATGTATTGTGCATGTGTATGTACCAGTAATGTCATACAAATTGCATAAAACTTGTAAATTATTAATATCTAAATATTATTATCTAGTAATTGCCATCTTAGATTGAAAATTGTACAGAATTAAAAGAACACTGATTTTCTTTTACTTTACGTGCCTTTAAAATACATATCGTTACGATAATGAAAATGGTGTTATATCGTTTAATATTAAAATGATAAACAAAAGCTACAAAAACAAAAACAAGGGACTTGTTGACATGATCAATAAATAAACACAAAAATATAGCACCAACATCAAACAAAAAGGGATAAACAAGTAAACAAAAAGCAACAACAAACATTACCAGAATAAATGTAAACAAAGTACACAAACAACAATGAAACAACGATGTTTAAATTTATGGTGATCTCGAGAAGGCGAAGCCATGAATCATTCATCAAACTGCTTCCGTCGCCATATAAAAGGCAAGGCAAAGCCGTCAACGTAGTCAGTAAAAATTCAGTCAGTCTTGTGTGAAGACGCGTTGTGTTTGAAGAGAATAATCGTGGTTATAAAGATCTGTCGAGCAATTGTTAGTGTTTACGCAGAAGAGTGTAAAGAAGAATAACAAAAATAGCAAATTATTGTTGTTTACATCAAGTTGTTAACAGTGGCACACGGAATTGTGCGAACAATAAAAAATTTAATTAAAACTGAACATATATTTATTTGCAATCTATGAGCTCATATTTTAATCGTTTTTAAAAAGTAAAAACGTAACAATGTCCTGCCACAAATAATTTCTTGGTTTTATTTTCATTTTACTACGCTTTTTAGCTAATAAGAACACCGGGCAAAAGTAGCAGGTATACAAGGACATTCGTTGTAGATAATCGTTAGATGTCTGGAAGATGTTACGTCACGTTACGTTTCCTGGATGTAATATTTTGAGTTGGAATTTCATGAAACCTCTTTATAAAGAACCACATGTCTTTTTGGTTAGAATAAATTCAAAACTTAATGAATTTGCAATAATTCTACAATTTATAAACGTTAGGTTGTATCTCTCGTCCTTGGTTATCATTTGTGGCTCTATCTCGGTAATTTTGTTTGATGTGAGGATGTGATTTCGGCAGCAATTGTTTGCTGTCTGCTATGTACCCATCGTCGGTAACTGGTCAAGAAGAAGTTCTACTAATTTGAATGATTATGATTAAACAGCTTTTCTATGTGTGTCTGGGAACATTGAAAGAAGTCTAGTTTCAAGCTTTAGTTAGTCTACCATATTTTCGACAAATTGCCTCAGAATTAGTTATTGTAATGCTTACGGCATGAGATGGGATGGGATGCAAGCAAACAAGATAAAGTTTCTGATTGTGTTCAACATAGCGACCGCCAGAACGATCCTTGTCTTGCTGTATTCAAGTTGACAAGTAGCCACCTTGTGGCTACTCTTCGATGGCATACTAGCACTCGTTATATGTTAACTAACACGTGCATCACAGTCCAATCTCCTAGACTTTAAATATGGGTTGTGTCTAGGACTTGGAACCCTCCACGTAAAAACAGTATCCAATGAAAGCGACAACACAAGCCCCTCTAAAGTTGACGATCACTGCAAACGTCTACAGACTCGCAAAGGACGCTGAGGTTATGAAGACAACACTTCTCTACTCTGTTACGAGGCGATGACTGCACCAATTCTACTTCTAGAGATGATGTTGTATCGAACTCAATCAATGATGATGGCACGAATATTCCGCCGCGTAGCAATGAAGCGGTCAAAGTCGTGATTTTGCGGCTTAAGAACAATAAAACTGCAAGCCTGCATCCTGATGGCCTGCCCGCAGAATTGTTTAAGACTGGAGGAAATGAGCTGGCAGGGTGCACGCACCAGTTTATTTATAAAATGGATGGAGGAAAGTATGCCTAACGATTGGAACATCAGTGTTTTCTGCCCTATCCTAAAAAGGCAGACCCCAAAATATGCGCCAACTGCAGGGGTGCCCTTTTTCTATCGCATATAAGGTTCTTACAGGCGTATTGTGTTAACGAATGAATCCATTCGTCAAAACACTGATTGGACCTTATCAGTGTGGCTTCAGAACTGGCCAGTCCACCATCGACCAGATCTTCACACTACGTCCGCCGTTACCACCAAAAAGAATGTCAGTCTGGAGATTAAACGTAGGATCACCTTTGCCAACAGGTGTTACTATGGTCTCAATAGACCATTGAGTAGCAGAGATCTCTCTCGTATGACAAAACTAATACTCCGCAATCCGCTCATCTTCTCCGAACTTCTTTATGGCGCAGAAATATGGACACTATTAAGGACTGATGCAGCAGCCTTAAGAGTATTCGAGAGAAAAGTCTTACGTAAGATCTTTGGTCCAGTGCGAGTTGGGGATGATTTCCATATTCGATGCAATAATGAGCTCTATAAGCTTTTCAACGGCATGGACGTTGAGCAGCGTATCAATATCCAACGGTTGCGCTGGCTTGGCCTTGTCATTCGGATGAATGAGGATGCTTCGGTAAGACGGGGATTTGCGTAAGTCGGCGAAGAAGACGACCTTGTTTGAGATAGAAGGATCAAGTCGGGGAAGTCCTGTCATCGATTGGTGTGACCAACTGGCGAAGGTGCACAGGAAGAAGGCCGAAATCTGATAATCGGGTTGTTAATGGCCAATTAAGTAAATAAGTAAGAAAGTAATGCATACGATATAAGAAAATGAAGGTGGGAAGTTGAACGCTTTCTTCAAAATTACAAAATAAACATACATTTGGCCCTTGCGATGCATTTTTCATAACTGATTTATTTTTCATTCAATGAATATGTAGTGTATGGAGCACTAAAGAGCTCCATACAGTGCAACTATTTTTGACTATTTTTACATCGCTTGACATTAAAATTAATTAACATTAAATTCAATGAAGTCGCCGTAGTCTAGTAAAGGGTCCGCCAAATAACTATTTATTTTTTGAAAATGTTTTTAAAAAAAACTACTGGATATTTTCTCAAAATTTTTTTTTATTTGAAAGTACAATCCTTCCGGTTAATAATGGAAAATAATTTCATTCAAATGAATGCCTCGCCTGGCCATGCAGTAGCCTACACGATCGGTCCAATTTTTAAACACATTATCGATTGTGTGCAGCTGTATTTCACCAATGGCTTCACGAATATTGTCCTTTAAGGCGTCAATTGTCTCTGGCTTGTCGGTGTAACACTTATCTTTGACGGCACCCCACAAATAATAGTCCAATCGCAGCTCCGAGGTGGCCAAACGACATCAGCTCTGCGGCTGATAATGCGATCTTCAAAAACAGGCCGCAAAACATCGAGTGTAGCTTCGGCTGTGTGGCACGTAGCGCCGTGCTGTTGAAACCAAATTTTGCCAATATCCTCCTCTTCAATTTTTGTGAACAAAAATTCGTTCAACATGGCCCGATAACGATCGCCATTGACTGTAACGGCCACTCCTTTCTCATTTTCGAAGAAAAATGACCCAATTATGCCTCTGGACCAAAATCCGCATCAAACAGTGACTCGTTTTGGGTGCAATTTTGCTTGTTTACATACCCGCCAAGATCATAATGAGCTTCATCTGAAAAGATGATTTTTTTTTGCCAAAATGGGCATCTTCTGTAAGTCGATCGCAGGCCCACTTAGCGAAGCGAAAACGCATTGGATGGTCAATTGGCTTCAACTCCTGAGCCAATTGGACTTTGAATGGCGTCATACCATATGCAAAATTCGTCTCAATGATGTCTCCGAAATGTTCAATTGTTGAGAACGACGGTGAATTGATGTTGATGGCGCTTCACGCACACTTTCTGCCACAGCAGCAATATTCTCGGGTGTACGTACTGTTTTTGGCTTTTCACGCTTTGGTTTATCGATGAGGATGCCAGTTTCTTTCACGATATTATTAGTGCTTCTCAACCAATAATAGCCGATGTACTACAGGGTACACGTTTGTACAACGTTTATTTCCCGTGGATTTGAAGATCGCAGTTAAAAATACTAGAAATTATTTACTTTTAGGGCCATTATTACAACTTCCTTTTAAAGTTTGGTTTAGTTAAAGGTAACTTTAGCTAAAGTGAACTTTAAAGTCACCTTTAACTTCTTTTCTTTATTATAACCTAATGATAAAATAAAGTTAACTTTTCCAAAAATATGGCAGTGCCGGGGCAACATCGATAACACAACTCAGATTTTTTAAACGCAGTGACAACGACGGGCTTGGTTTTTTTGTTATATTTGCTCGTTTTGTTTATATTTAAAGTTGCCATATTGGAAATAATATATATGTATGGCAAGTTCAAACATAAACTTAACTTTAAAAGTTAAAGGTAGAATGATCCTGCATTTAGCTTAATGCTCACAATTATTGTAATGAAAAACAATTTATCTGCCCGTTAAAATCCTCCCTTTAGTTGACGGCAAGTTGTAATAATAGCCCTTAGTTCTTATTCCTTATTTATTTAGATAAATCCTTTATTTAACCAAACATTAAACTTTTCAGTGTTAAAACCATGATTTCCAGACACACGTCGACACTGACTGCTTATTTATGTCTGAGTGGTGACATAGCTCTCCTCCTTATGTACTCCTTTCTTATTTTTCTGATAATTTTATCGATATTTCTTTAAATGTTGTTGTTGCTGCCTTTTTTGAAATCTGTTCCCTTCTTTTCATGAACTTTCTTTAAACGTTATTGTTGCGCTTTTGATCTTTGTTTTGTTCGTGCAATTTCCCATGTGTCTGTTAGTTTAGTTTCTGTTTATAGAAGTACACCACGTAACTTTGTTTGTTTGGCTTACTTGCTCTTGTTGTGTTTTATTTGTTTACCTTTTATACGCATAACAATATTTAATATATACAGCGGACATGCCAACAGCCATACACATACTTCTACCTTTGCTGATGGCACTGCATTCCTTTCCACGCATGAGAATCCACAAGGAGCAATGAATATATTTTTCAGCTCGTGAAATAGTTAAAACTCTGGAGAAATAAATTGAATGAAAAAATTGTTTCCCGTAACATTCGCTTTACGATGCTTAACATGCCCCCCAGTTTGGATAAATAATAAAGTTATGACACAACAGTCCCATATTGAATCCAAGTATTGATAGACGCCTTGCTTGGAAATTTCATATCGAGACAAAATTAGCACGAATTAAATTGAAACAGGGAGGTGTGTTTCCACGACGCCGTTGAGGACAGGATTTTGGAAAGCTCTACTCTGCGAGAGATAAGATACGGAGAAGGCTCTTCTCAAAAGAGGATAGCTTGAGATAATTTAAACTTTGGCTTGGTACTTATTGTGGGAAGATATTTGTGTCTTGTATTAAATATAGTCTGAAAATATTAACGAGAATTGGAGACTCAAAGAACACCGTATGGAATAGAAATCAGTTCAATACCAACTTATAAATTAAATGATAAGAGAACGAATCACTGGAAAACATAGTTGAAACCTATGCTGCGATAATGCTTTTCAAAGGGAAATACCTCAGTGCATGTTGAGTACTAGGCAGGCAGTTATTTTTATTGACACCGAATAGCAACGTGAAGTTTGTTAGACAAATGAATTGGGAGAGCCGTAATAGGGACACCCAATATAAGCGTATGAAAAACGTCAATGTTTTTTGTGAAAAATTGATATAACATCGATGCATCTTTGCTTCGAAATAAGCATCGTTTGTCTTTTTTAATGTCCAGCACTGCTCCGTTATGACGTCTCGGTAGACAGTTTTGTGTGCTTTCACCATCATTATTTACTATTCTCATAGAAGATTTCGTTTAGAAGATCTCGGACGAGTGATAAGAAAAGCTATGCATGTTCAAATAATGGAAAATAAACCCCTCAATTTAAAAAAAATAAAAACTCCCGAAAGACTAAAACAATATGGATCAAAACAAAAAATACTTGAACACTTATACTGCTCAATAGATCCTTGACGATGAACAAGTCTTCACTATTTATGTTCATACTGTGGTATACAAGTGAAACGTGAACCGATTTCCACCAATAATATTAATATGTACATACATAATTGGCCATTACAACCCTTCAGTCAGGATTACGGCCTAGCTTCTCACACCACTCATGTTGTGTGTGTTAATTTTATACATGAGTAGCGGGACCTACGGCAATTTTATTCATGGCAATTTCATGTACTCTCAGCGTTTTAGTCAGAATTTTCATTTTAATGTCTGACCTGGGGTTCGAGCCGTGGCCTTGCGTCCAATAAGCCAACACACTACCTACTAAACTACGGCGATAATAATAATATAATAATAATATAATAATAATAATTAATTAATTCGGTTAGCTTTCGTTGCCCTCAAAAGCAGCGAATCCAACTCTTGTGCAGACTTTCTCGGGAATGCATAAAAAACACACAATATTAAAAATCTTCTGAATTAAACGTAGATCCTCCAAGATAAAAACTACTAATAAGGGCGGCAGCATGAGAAATAAATAAGAAAGGCTGGAAAGAGCGGAGTTAAAGAATTTTATTTTATTTAACGCCGACTCCGAACGATAGCTTTTTGAGAAAATTTTCATGGCAATTTTATTTATTCTCAGAGTTATTGCCAGAAATCTACTGAGAGTAAGCCGCCGAAGAAATATTTTTTATATTTTGCTTTGTTTGAGATATCTGACCTGGTGTTTAAACATTGCCCTCACGTCTAATAAGCCAACACACTGCCAACTAGACTACAGCGACTTCTAAATTTGACTATAAATTATATAATTTCAGTTAAACTCGATTTCATGGTCTAGTGGGTAGTGTGTTGGCTTATTAGACGTGAGGCCTCAGTTCAAACCCCAGGTCAGGCATTTCCAACTAAACGAAATATGAAAAAATATTTCTTTGGCGACTTCATCTCCACAGATTTCTGACAAAAACTCTGAGAGTTAATAAAAATGCCATGAAAAGTTTCTAAAAAATCTGTCGTTCAGAGTCGACTTTAAACTTGGTTCCACCACTCGTGTATAAAAAATTAACGCATACAACATAAGTGGTGTGAAAAACTAGGTCGTAATCCTGACTAAAGGATTGTAATGACGAATTATGTATGTATGTATGATAAGCAAATTTAATTTAACAACTTCAATCTAACATCGATGAAATAGAGAATGAATACCTGTACCGTTTAATTGAAAAGAAAATTGTTTAAATGTGCGATTATTTATTTTTTAAAAAGTATGTCTTCTATTCACTAAATTTAATGTTTAAATCGTTTTATGATGGACCCATGCGATAATAATTTAATAACACCGAAATCAATTTATTTATGATTAACCAACAATGTCCTTTACAAACCTCGTTTTAAAAATAAAATATCCTCTCCTATTGAGAATATATTGCCTTCCATACGAGTACATTTAGGTAAGTTTAATAGAACATTCATTCAATTTACATGTAAGGATGTACGAACGTTAGAATATGCCATAGTAACTGGTGATAAGTAATTTAAAAAATGTCCTTCGATAATTATTGCATCATGTGAGGAATAAAAAACACAAAAAACGGAGAGAAAATTAAATTAAAATTCACTTGAATACACAAAGAATTCAATTTAAGCAGATAAAACAAACTTTTAACAAGATACATACGTACGAGTATATGTATACCAATTTTATATGTTCATATACTATGTACGATACGTATGTATGGACGTTCATACATACATACGAAGATGACATCCACATCGTCCATACATACGGAATTACTGAAATTAATGCAATCCTGACCAGAATTCATTGGAATTTTTTTTTACCAAATATTAAACAATTTTAAATCAATAAAAAAACTACGATTATATTTTAATTTTTTAATGTTAAAAACAACAAAAACATGAATTTGCATTGTTATGAAAATCAATTGCAACTGTTCGTACTTCAGAGAGTACGAAATTTCATGAAATTCGTTTATGTTTCAGATTTAACTTTTCAGCATATTGAAGTCTTCATTCAAAGACTCTGTTGCTCTGTTGCTGTGTCTTTATCTATTTCTATGGTATAAAGTAAATTTAGATTGCGGCATTCATTATCCATTTATCCATTCAACCACCAAATATGCTCCTTTAACCAGGTATCTGAGGGAAAACTTATGCAAGTATGTATATCGAGATTTGTAAGTGTGATTTGAAAATTTTGCTACTGTTGGCTCACGTGAATGAATAAACGGACAGAAAAGGTAAATAGATATGTACATATGTATATGTTACATGTAAATATCCGATGAAATATTGGCAATTTAGCGTTTATTTCCAGATTTAGATTGAGTAGAACTATTTTAAAAAAGCTAACGATGTGGTGATCATTTCTTTACATATTGCTATCTAATATTATGTTCAGATATGCACTTTTATTGAGTCAATATTCGGTTTATTGAGTACAATATTTTAGTGTTTAGGTATATTAATATACGCAGTTCAGCTGCTTATTCAATATTCATTTGACAGTTGGTAAACAAAACAGCTGCGTGTTTCAACAACATTGTTTTATTTTGTTTTGTTGTATTTTGTTTGTTTATTGTTTGTCGTTGTTGACATTTGAGTTGTCAAATATCAACAGAAAGTATTCGGTTAATTGTAATATGCTCTCTGAACATACTTATGACAGTGCTGCATTTTAAGTCTTACTCAATATTATAACAATTTGCGTATTTATTGCGCAATAATTAATTGAAACTTTATATGAAATATTGTACTCGATAATGGCTTTTATTGCGATTTACGCAATAAAGGTGCATATCTGAACACCATATAACACATACACACTATGAATATACAGACTTAATTAACGTTTGGGTGACCCGATGCCCGTAGACGCGATTCCCACACAGAGATCCTAGGTAATTTCTGATTGACTGATTGTTCCCATTAATTATATAAGATTAACCGTACTAGAAAACAAGGGAGAACTACAAAGCAATTCTCAAGAAAGATAAGTGGCGAAGGTTTAACACTGATGGTTCAAAAATAAAATTAGTCGCACATTACCCCTCTTTTCCTTCTCCTATAACTACATACATACATATGTCAATCAGGATTACGACCTAGGTTCTCACACCACCCATGTTGTGTGTGTTAATTATATACATGAGTGGCGGGACCTACAGTTAAAAGTCGACTCCGAACGACAGATTTTTGAGAAACTTTTCATGGCAATTTTATTTAGTTTCAGTGTTTTTGCCACAATTGAGCTAGAAAAATCTATTTTCCGACAAGTTGGTTAACGTTGCTTGACAAAATTAAAGAAAAAAAATTTTACAGTTTAATAAACGTAATAGCTAGTAAAACTAAACGCGTTTACAACACTCTCAATACAATTTATTATACACGTTGAAACCGTTATACCAACAGATGCATTTTAAATAACTTTACAACGTTAATGATCATCAAATTCATAAATAAGTAATCACTTCGTTCAAAACCAACGAACAACAAAGACAACTTGGTCGTATTGCCGGTTCATTGGCTAGCATGCTGACTGGTGTCATATGTGGGTGGGTCGTTTAAATGGACATTCATACATGCATATGTATATACATCAATACCTACACAATTTTAAATGAATATGCCGGATAAAATATTGTGTGTTAAACTGGTCTGACTTGTTTCCTTCTTTTTATTATGGCATCTTTCCTTTAATATTTTGATTTGAATACTTATCAGGTGACCTTTCGTTTGGTTGGTAATCGTTTAAAATTGTTCGTTCATTTTCTTCTGTTTCACCATTCGTACCAAGGGTCGTATAACAAGTTATTGTCAGCACAGAGCTTTAAAAAAATTAATTATTTATGGATGGGCTTTATAACCCTTTACATAATTAAGTAGAATATCATACATTTAAAAACTTTAATTTAAAAACTTAAAAACAACATTTGAAAGGGGCAAAAACGTAAAGATATATTCCATTAACAACAATTAATAAGATGTAGCATATACAGGTAATAAGTTTGAATGTATATATAACAGTACTCTCTTATTTAGGAGGTAAACGGCCATATTTTGGCCTCAAAACGAATAAAGTTCTGTGAAAATAATGCTAAATTAAGGAAATTTAAATCTGGAAACCGGTTCCAAGTTTTTTCTGACTTAGAGATTGGAAAAAACTCGAGAGTTGAATGTGAAGATCAAAGTGAAATGAGAGTAAAGGTACTTACAATTGCACTATGCGATAAAAAAACAAAAAATTAATACACCCGAGTAACTAACTACGTAGACTAAGTTGTTCAGTTAGTTGAGTAGAAGTCAAAAATACTTTTTTATTTTTCTCGAAGCCTCCAAATCTATTTTATTTGACAAAAACGGTTTTTTCATCTTTTCACATAAAATTATTGATTACACAAATATGTTTGAACCTGTTTTAAAAATTCAAAGTTTTTTAGAAAGAGGAGAGATTAGTCTTTAAAACGGTTCAAACTTATATGTTATGAGTTTTGATAGGTTGAACTTGGAAAAAATTATTTTTATCTTATTTTTCCAAGTTTGACTATTCCTAGTATGAAAATTTAATTAAAAAATATGAAATAATTGGTGACATTCTGAAAGGGCATTATATTGTGAAGATATTGACACTTCGTTTGATAAAATTGGACAGAAATGACCGTAGTTATTATTTAAATAGTACAACAGTCGTGTTATTATTTTTGTATATGTCATCTTATCAAATGAACTTTCAGTTCAAAAATTTAAACATTTTTTAATGGATCTTGATTGTTTACATAAGAATTTGCTCTTCGCAAGTTTGAACGACTACCAAAAGTCGTCTAATATTTCCGTTTTTCGCAAAAATTATTATTTCGCTTTGCGCAAACATTAGCCAGTGGTTGGTCTAAAGGAAAAAGGACACATTTTTCAATAAAAACTTAAGATCCATAAAAAAATTTTCAAAATTCTTAAAGTTCATTTGTTCGACAAAAATAAAAATGCACAACTTAGACAATGTAGTTACTCGGGCATAGTGTTATTAGTGCTAGTCTATTATTTTATTTTAATTTTTTTTATAACTATTTTGAAATGACAATGGAGTTTCGTTATTTTTTCACAGTGTGAACATGTATTTTAATTTAACCCTTTCATGCCCGAATTTTGTGGACCAGAGCTAAAATTTTTTTAAGGACATGGGTTTGTTAGTCATGGCATAAATATGAAGTGATATTAAATTCAGAGTCCTACGTATTCTGGTTTTACACGCAACCAAGCTTGTTTGCTAAAAAAAAATCTTTTAAAAAATTAAAAATTACGGAATTTATGAACGAAAATGTACAATGTTTCCTATAGGCAACAACGGGCATGAAAGGGTTAATAAAAATTTTAAAGCAAGAAAATTAATAAAACTGCAATGAAATTTGTTTTGATATATAAACTGAGAAAAAGTGCAGTTACCTCTGAGCATTTTTCACATTTCACCTACTTTTCCATTTAATTTCTATGAGTCACATTGGTGTCCTTATTATTTTTCACGACACTGTATATAAATCCAAATTTTGTTTTTATTTTCACCAAAAACGCATGTTCGCTGTGTTTTTTAATTTCAGCGAAATATTTTTTGTTTAACAAAGTATTCTGTACATTTTGTCAAAATCAAGCGATGAAGTTAATTTAAACACAATATGTATGAAGGTGGAATTAGATTTAAAACAAAATCGGAATTCGATTAATCAATATCGATCGATTCATAAGTGTGCGCGGGAATTACTTTTTGTCTTTTCCCTCCTTCCTTTCTTCTTTTTACAGTATTTACGGAAATTTTTGGTTTAGTGTGTGTTCAAATGATATATTTTTTAATCGTGTAACTGACTAATACGTTTTTGATCACCAAAAGTACTCTAAAAAGACTCAGCAGGGTGATTTTTCAAAAAACAATCTTCCAAATGCTAGCTGGATATTAAAAACAATTTAAAAAATGTTTAACAATTTGGACGGACGTATAGTCGTTGTCGAAAATATATGCTTAATATTAAATAAATTCAAATTGATTTCAAACAGTCATCAAGATTTACAATAACGTGGTAACTGAATTTAAAATTTTTTTAAAATTAGTATTCGTTCGAGAGATACCATGGTCCGAAGAATTCTCATTTCACAGGTGTTCGTACTTCTTACCAGAGATCAGCAATGAATCGCTTTTTCGCTACTCATCAGCACTCATGCAATTTTGAGTATGAGTGAGTCAACAGTATTGAGATCCAACTACTCTGATTCATTCGTATTCACTACACCATTGATTTATAAGTATAAGTAGCAATGAGTATGAGTACAACGTTGACATCAAACTCATAACATTCGAACTATGTTTGATTCATACGCCTACTCATTCAGATTCATAAATTTAGAAAAATACTTATAATACTTATAAATGATTCGAGTGATTCGAATCATTCATCAAAATTTACAGTCTTAGTTGTTGTTGCATTTACAAAGAAAGAAGAAAGACACATAAACAAAAAAGACAAAGACAGCAAGGAGAGCAAACACACAACCAAGGCGAATTCATTAGAATGAATTCATTAGAATGAATTCGCCTTGCACACAACCTTCATGTGAGTATTGTAGTGTTAGTACGCGAATCATACTTATTTTGTGATTCGTGTATGCGATGAGTCGCGGAGAGTCCAAATCAATAACATCGTGCGTATTGTTAAGTACAAGTACCATGAGTATTTCAAACTTTAAGTATGAGTAGGATGGGTATGACATTTAAATAAGTATGAATGCGTATAAGTATCAGAAATTATAAGTATGATTCGAGTCTACTCATCGTTTTGAATACTCATTGCTGACCTCTGCTTCATACTGAAAAGATCGGTTATTACTCCGGTGATATTTTGTTATAAATGAATAAATTGTTGTAGAATAGCATAAGTTTTCTAACCTTAATATAAACATTTTTCTAAATGAATTGGCATGTTCTGATGTTTGGTTACAATGGTTTCTTATTAATAAATATTTTAAATATTCTTTATTATGGACAACTTAGTCAAATTGAACGCTTCATTCGATATGGGACAAATTATTCTATTTTGAGGTGGTGAAATATGATTATGCTCAACAGTCTCATTCTGTATGTATGTATGTATGTGTGTATCTAAAGGATAATGTGCGATGATAAAGCAAATGACTGTATATGAGCGCCTCGAAGTCTGTATTAAGGTACTTGTGGCTATGTGTTCATATATATTTTTTTCCTATTGTAGGTTAATTTTCCTTTGAAAACATGTTTTGTGACCATTCATCCATTCAATAGATTCACCCAACTGGCAGCAAGTAGTTGATTCGCTTCACTGATTCCATTTGGATTCCATCCATCTTGTTATAAGTAACTCGTATCGGCAACCGTATCTTTGTGTTCTTTTTAGCATACAAATACTTTCAAACCACCGCCATCACCACCACCACCACCACACGTACACCAACTTACACACATATGTATGCCACTTCTTCAGTGTTGAAAGGCTTAATAAATTTATATCTGTACGAATGGATATAGATTGGTGAGTAGGGGAGCGCGTTGTGTGTTTGCGTACATGTGTTTTGTTTGATTACTTGTGGGCTTTAATTGCTTGCCCAAGTATATGTAACTATGGCTATTATTATTGCCACTGCTGTCACTGCCGTTGTTACTATTGTTAACGGCACGAGCTTTTCTGCTTGCCATTGTTTATTGTTTATTTTTGCTGTTGATCAGTTGTGGGAATTTATCTTTTAATAAATTTTATTCCTTGCTTCATAAATTTTTAACACACTCGTCCAACTCGTCCACACGCACATTAGTACTACGTAGTTAAGAGTGTGTTAAAAATATCAATGTAACCAGTCGTCTGGATTAATGTTGCTTGAAATGAAGTGAAGTATGCAACTTGTTCTACAAAAAGTATTTTAGAAGTGAATATCATTTATACGATTAGCTTTAGCACAAGTTCAAACGTATACTTTAAAAAGCAGTTAACATACATACATACGTACATTCTATAAGAAACTTTTAATATTAACATAAAATTTGTAATATCTGTTCTTACGAACATAGCATATAAAAATATCCCACTGAAAGGTCAGGGAAAAACTTATCTAATATTAATGCAAAACCACAAGTCGATTTTAATATTATGGAAGGTGTATGTGCGTAACTAATTTGTTTTACAAATTATTGTCGCTTTAAAAGATATTTTCATTGCATTTAGTAAGCAGCGAAAAAAAATTGATCGCCAAAATACTGTTACGTTTTTACCCTTTTTAAAAACGTTGAAAATATGAGTTCGTAGATTGCAAATAAAAATAAATTTGTGTTTAGTTTTAAATAAATTCTTTATTGTTCGCACAATTCCATATGCCATTGTTCGCAACACTTAGCTTTATTTATTATTCTCCTTTACACTCTTCCGCGTAAACACTAACAATTGTTCGTTAGATCTTTACAACGGAGATCTTCAAACTGCGATTATTCTCTTCACACACAAGGCGTCTTCACATAAGACTGACTGAATTTTTACTAAACCCGTTGCCTGATTTGTCTTGCCTTTTATATCGTTGAGTAAGTTAGGTTAGGTTAGAGGACGTGTACTTGTCAATTAAGACAAGTACAGTAACCGGAGGTCGAATTGACCCATTGTACAACGTCCTAGTTTCTCACACCACTTATGTTGTGTGTGTTAATTTTATATATGAGTGGTGGGACATACACTTTAAAGTCGACTCGGAACGACAGATTTTTGAGAAACTTTTTCGTGGCAATTTTATTTACTCTCAGAGTTTTTGCCAGAAATCTGCTGAGAGGAAGTCGCCGAAGAAATACTTTTTGGATTTTTGTCTTGATGTCTGGCCTGGGGCTCGAACCCTGTCTAATAAGCCAACACACTACCTGGTAGACTACGGCGACTTCAATCGATGGGTAAACAGTCTGATGAATGCTCTTGAAAGAGAATGACTTTGCCTTGTAAACATGTTGTTTACATTATTGTTGTTTGTGTATTTTGTTTACGTTTGTCCTTGCAGTGTTGTTGTTGCCTGTTTGTTTACTTGTTTATCCCTTTTGATGTTGTTGCTGTATTTTTGTTTATTCGTTGATCATGTAAACAAGTTCATTGATTTTTTATTTTGTAGCTTTTGTTTATTATTTCAATGTTAAACGATAACACCACTTCCTTTTTCGTAACAATACAATAAAATTTTACATTTCGTTTTAAGTGTAATCATTTCAACTAATTTTAAATGAATTACAATAAAAATCACTGCACATAATTGTTTGCAAGACTTAGAGCCATTATTACAACTTTCCGTTAAATTTGGGTTTAGTTAAGGGTACCTTTAGCTAAAGGGAACTGTAAAGTTACCTTTTTTTATTCATTTTGTTTATAAAATTTGTGTGTTGATTTTTTAAAATAAATATAATTAATACGCCAATATCCATTTTGATTTGAAAAATTAATCGTTTATTTTTCATGTTCATATTTGAAGTTGCTATATTGAAATAAAATATATAATATGGCAAACTTCAACTTTAAAAGTTAAAGGTCGGATGATCTTTCCTTTAGCTTAACGCTCACTTTTATCTTATTGTGAACTCATAATAATGAAAATCAAGTTATCTGCCCGTTAAAATCTAGTCTTTAATTAACGGCAAGTTGTAATAATGGCTCTCAAATGTTCATATACAAATATTTTTAGTTATTGTATGTTAAACTTTTTCATTTAAAGTATAATTATGTGTACAGTGCAATTCAGATAAAAGCACAAAGTTTAATTTCAAAAATTGCATAACTGCGAATGAATATTATTTTCATTGTTCAAAAGATAATTAATTCTGATAATTCTGCAAAACCTCTTAAACGAAAGGGATTTTGTTTGTAAAAGCGAATTTTTATATAAAGATTTAATTAATTATTTCCTCAATAAATTCCAAACTGCCCACGTCTGCTGTCGATACACATTATAGTACCACCACCATGTTTAACTGTTTCTTGAGATCGAGCTCTTTATTTCTTTTTCCTTCATACTAAAATACATACGTACGAGTGGAGAAGAAAACACATTATTCCAAATCTCTCTCATAATGGAGGAAGAAAAATAAGGAGCTCAATCCAAAGAATTTGCGTGCAACAGTACAATACTGTGGGGATAAGTGTCGGCACCACGTGTGGACAGTTTGGAATTTATTGAGGAAATAATAAATTAGAGGGAGTTTTTAAACATTTTAAAGTACAAATCCACCTAAAGCTCAGAAGAATTAATAATTTGTAATCGTTATTATTTCCAACATGTCAATGAACCCAAACAGACGGCTGTTAAATGAAGATGGGATCACACCTTCGCGTTAGTTGCAGTATACTTAGGATCACTCAATTGTTGGAAGTAATTCTCACTGCGAATTCATAATTCTTACGCACTTTAGCTTAAATTGTCCTTTATAATGTATAAACACACTGTCTTATTCATTATATCTTCAATAAATTTTAAACTGTCCACACCTAGTGCTGACACACATCCTCCCATTGTATTACCAGCACCATGCTTAACTATTTCAAGGAAGTCCTTTAGATGGAGCTCTTTATTGTATTCCCTCCATACTAAAGCACGTCAAATGAGTTTTAAAAGAAGATGATGATTTTTTCAGGCGTGTCGTAAAATATCATTTTCAGCTTAAGCTTAAGGAATAATGTTAAGATTTTAAAATTTTTCAATAAAATAATAATTTCTCTTCGAGTTGTTTTAAAATAAGCACTTTAGTTTATTATATTTGTAAGCCACAGAAATCCAAATCTACATATTTTTACGGTGTTCCGATTTAAAACAATTTTTAGATTTAATACGGTTACTAAACGCTTTCCTACACTGTTATTGTATTAGTTTACATGCACATAGAAATACAATTTTATATATAATATAATATATATATAAGTATGTATGTATGTATATCTAAAAACTTTGTGATGTAAACTGTTTTTTTTTTATATAAATTTAACTTTTATGCTGGTTTGACAGATTTGACAATAAAAGGAAGAAAAAAAAAGAATTTGAAAAAACCCACAGACGTCAGACGAATAATAGAAAAAATATAGGCTGAGTCAATGAATGAATTTCTGTTGTTTTTTCATCTTTTCTTTCTTTCCCAAAGCATTATTTTCAGTGTAAAAGTTTGTGTGCATGAGTAGGAACCTATCTGTGTGTAAGTATGTCTATTTAAAATAAGAAAATAAAATAAATTAACCCAGTAAAGAATTCGAGTTGAAAAATGTTATTTATTATTGTCCTTGTACGAATTTATATGTGGCTTTATTGGCGACTGATTTTGTTTCTATTTTCGATTTTGTGGTTCAGTTGATGTTAAAATTTTATGCTTTACAGAAATTCAAGTTCTTTAATTATATTATGTTGTTAATTAGATATTGAAGCTACCATAGTCTAGTAGGCAGTGTGTTGGCTTATTAGACGTGAGACCACGGTTCTCGCAAAATCTCTGAGAGTAAATAAAAATTGCCATGAAAAGTTTCTCAAAAATCTGTCGGAGTGGACTTTAAACTGTAGGTCCCGCCACTCATGTATAAAATTAACACACACAGCATTTGTGGTGTAAGAAACTAGGTCGTAATCCAGGCTAAAGTGTTGTAATGACCAATTATGTATGTATGTAGATCGGTATTTACTCTATAAAAATCAGGTATAAAAATATGTAAAAGTAATAGCTCGCGATAATTTGATTTTCATTATTATAAGTGGAAAATAAGGTAGAAGTGAGCGTTAAGCTAAAGGCAAGATAATACTGCCTGTAACTATTAAAGTTAAGCTTATGTTTGAACTACCCATACATACATATATATTACTTTCAATATGGCAACTTCAAATATAAATAAAATGGGCAAACAATACAAAAAAGAAGGTCGACATTGCCACTGCATTTTAAAAAACTTGTTTAATTTGGCAAAAGTTATGGATATTGCTCCGGCACTGCCATATTTTTACAAAAAATTAAATTTATTTTATCAGAATGTTGTAATAACAAACAAAAAGTTAAAGCTGACTTTAAAGTTCACTTTAGCTAAACCCAACTTTAACGGCAAGTTGTAATAAAGGCCCTAAGTAAGTTTTAATGAATTTATAATTTGATTTCGAACAAGCAAATCCAGATGTTTTGATCTTAAAGTAAAGAATAAGAAAAAAATTAAAAATAAAAAATAATACATATTCAGTTCTGATTGTTTTCAAGAACTTTTCTTATGTCTACTGTTTTTCCAGAAATGCAAATGTCACAAGCTACAATATTCTGGATATTTTGGTGCGTTATAAAACATCCAAATTAGGCTAGAATTCGAGAGTTAATTACGAAATTTAAGTTATTTATTTCTTTGAAAAAGACATAGAAAAAACAGCCGAGCCTACAATCTGCAGTTGCAGTTGCCATACGTAAACCTTACGAAGTTTATTTGGAGAAGTGAGAAAATCAAATGACCACCAATGTCGGATTATTTTACTGAGATAATCATTGAAGTCGCCGTAGTCTAGTACGTAGTGTGTTGGCTTATTAGACGTAAGGCCACGGTTCTAAAATATATTTCATCGGCGACGTCCTCTCTCAGCAGATTTCTTTTAAAAACTCTGAAGGTAAATAAAATTGCCATGAAAAGTTTCACAAAAATTTGTCGTTCAGAGTCGACTCTAAACTGTAGGTCCCGCCACTCATGTATAAAATTAACACACACAAATTGAGTGGTGTAAGAAGATAGGCCGTAATCCTGACTGAAGGGTTATTATGTTATGTAATCATTATGTCAGATCAAGTACATTTGAAAGAATTCGTAACTAGGCAAAATTCTCTATTTGATCTTAAAAAATTTGTGACAATATATTTTTGAGATACACATCATCGTTAACTTAAACGAATAAAATATTCTGATATGCTAAAAAAAATTTTTTTTTTGCCAAATTATACAAATGTTAACGATAGGGCATCAAGGAGGTAAGTTCAAGCCTATTTGAATTAATCGCACTGGTCCTGTTAACATACATCAATCTGCGTCATTTAGTTTGTGTTCGACTGTCATTAAATCCAGACTACCGCGTGATTAGGGAAAATGGGTTTACGGATTTACCATCCAGTGCCTAAAACGTATTTACAAACGTAAAGATATAAATTATAGAAAGGAGATTTGACTTCAAATAATGATATCATATCACACTCAAATGTAGTATGAGGACTTCGATAAATCTTATTTTTTGAAATGGATAAAAAATTGTGTAAACTTTCGACAGAGTGTACACAGATCGATCGGCAGTACATTGAAAAAAAATGTTTTTTTTATCAAATAACTTGTGTTTTCAGCGCTACTCATAAGCACTCATGAAATTTTGAATATATGTGAGTCAACAATATTGAAATTGTGCTCTGATTCATTCGTACCCACTACAACGTTGATTTGATAAGTAAAGTAAGCGTACAAAGTTGACTTCAAACCCATACCATTTGAAATATGTTTGATCCATAAGCCTACTCATTCATGACTCGAATCATTCATCCAAATTTACAGTCTTAGTTGTTGTTACATTTGCAAAGAAAGAAAATAAAGACAGAGCAGCAAGCAAAGCAATCACACAACCTTTTAGTGAGTATTTTATTGTTCGTTTGCCAATCGTACTTATTTTGTTATTCTTGTATATGTTGAGTTATGCAGAGACGAAATCAACAACATTATACGTGTTTTTAAGTATGAGTATGATGAGTACTTCAAACTTTGAGTAGTATGAGTATAATATTACAATAAGTATGAATGCGTATAAGAATCAGAAATTATTAGTATGATACGATTCTACTCATCTCTTTGAATACTCATTGCTGATCTCTGATATGAATCAAAACACAATGAAACTATTGACTCACCTTCTTACGGATAGGAAACAATAAGTGTAAGTAAATTCTTGTGGTCATGTTTCGAGCAAGCAAACACTGCTATATTGAAATCTATACTTAGTTACGAATGTACTTGCTGGTTAAAAGCCACCGTATAGTATAGTGAGTACAGAGAAGCGTTTATATACGGACAACAGGAGCACTAAGAGTCCGTTTTATTGCAAGCAACGGATGTGCCAAAAAAAATGTAACACTAGCGACAGTAATAATCTTGTTGACAACCAGAATGCGATGCCAGAGAAATTGACGCTCTTTCTCTAATTAGCCGAACCATGTGAACCACCTAACCAAGGCCATTATTTTATTAATCAGGAGTTTAATTTGCATTTAAAAACAAAGTTTGATTTGAAAACATTCATTTCAAACAATTCAAAATGTTTTTCAAAATGTTCCTGGGTTTAATAACATTTGTAATCATACTTTAAACACACGTTGATAAGCTTGCTGTGTCCCACACTTTTCATGTGTACACTGTACACATGTATTGTGTGTTCCACTGAGAAAAGTTGCTCAACTCGGATTCGAGTACATGTAAATATGAGTATGTGTGTATGTCTATGGTAATAAAAAAAATATCAACCATGAGACTTTAACAACTTGGAACAAAAGAAAAATACATGTCCTTAAAAGGAAATACCTGTTTTTTTTTGTTATTTTTTCTTTCCACATCTGCTTCTTCTTCTTCTTGATTTGCGTCTTGTCCCTGTTTTTTTTTTGCTAAAGATTCATTCATAGAGTTTAATTTCCTATTTTGGCATTGTTATTTCACACAATTTACAATTTTAATATTTTCATTATTTGATTTTGATTTCGTTTTAATATTTCTATGTGGTATACACAGTCTATTTGGTTGTTTCCTGTCGGCAATTCTATGCGATACTACTACACTGACTGATTTAGCACTGTGAGCACTGTAACACGTCAACAGTATTTATTTTAGCCATGTTTTCGTTTCAATTTAGTTTTTATTTGTTGTTGATAGTGGTAATAGCCCGGGTTGGTAGGCCCAAAGCGGATGTTCTATTATAATTTGGTCTAATAATTTAAATTGATGTTATAAACATTTTTTTTTATTTGTAATTTTGTAATAAATTGAAATGTATAAGACTTTTGAATATATGGAAGGGATTTCATTAAATGCCAAGGTTTTTACAATTTTATAAGCTTTAGTTCTATTAAAGTAAATTTTTCAAAGAAAATTTATTATGTTAATGAAATTAATCTGTTTAGTTTTTGCCAAATATTTAATTTAAACAAACATGATATGATGATACACGGGCCCACAAAAGTAAACGTACATTTAACAAATTTCTGAACCAATGCAATAAATTCTAAATTAATGTAGATAAATATTATTGGCTTGGATTCGATGAAAAATCCCTGAAATTTATTAATCGTATGTATACTTTTGTGTGTCCGTCTATATTAAAAAGAATTATTTTCAATATTTTAAATTTTAAGGCAGTAAACCTATAGTATATGAAAAAATAAACATGAAAAAATATTCTTTCGGTGACTTCCTCTCAGCTGATTTCTGGCAAAAAAAAAATCTGATAGTAAATAAAATTGCCATGAAAAGTTTGACAAAAAACTGTCTTTCGGAGTCGACTTTAAACTCTACGTCCCGCCACTCATGTATAAAATTAACACACAAAATATGTGGTGTGAGAAATTAGGTCGTAATCCTAACTAAAGTGTTGTAAGGACCAATTATGTACGTATGTATAATTGAATTTATTAAAAAAGAAATTTTAATTTAAATTTATTGAAAAAACTTTGTATTGTTAGAAAACAAGTAGATATAATAAAAATATTTTTGCAAAAAAAAAACTCAAAAAACTTGGGAAAAAAGGAAAGACTGTAATTGATTTTTGATTGATTTTTTATTTTTTTTTTCATATATTATTTATTGAATCTTTCCTTTCTGAATTTACAATAAGTATTCAAACCTTTACCTAAAATAATACAAAAATAAAAGTTGTTATTGCCACTGCAACGTATAACTAAAAGTGCTCATCGAAAGTAAATTTATCTGATCAGATCACTTTTTTGAACCCTCTTGAGACGGCTGTGACCTTCGAATACAAGTAAGTATCTTACAAGACGATTGGGATGTTCTGTAACCCTAGACACGTAGTTGACATTTGCTATTTTTATTTCCCCTCTAACTAGGAGCACCTTCAGATATTTGTGGATGTTACTGTTTCTCATATACCATGTTATTATTCTAAGAAGCCCAGATTGCCGAATTTGAAGCTTCTGATATTGAAGTCAACTATAGAATCTCTATGAATACTTAAAATCGCCGTATTCATAGATTGAATGATTGAATTCATAAATTGTATGTTATTTATGTAAACCTATAGTAAGTTCAAATATCTTTAAATATTTTTCAATTTATTTGAATTTCTAAATCTGGATTGAAAAACAATTAATTTCGCAGGACTTCTTGCAATGACAATATTTTGCTTACAACTCTAATTTAATTAATTAGCATTGAATTCTGTAACTACACATATAATGCATACATTTCTATGTTTGTGATGTGCAAAGGAAAATTTAAATGGCGATTAATTTAATTCACAAAGAATTCTTGCTGAAATAAAGACTATTTAGGGCCTGTTTTTAAAGTTCCCATATAACTTAAAAAGGGACAAAAAAGCCCATTTGCCAGATGCCATTTTGCTTTTAACAAAAATCGATTTTATAAATACGAGTACACCGTATTAAAGTTGAAAAACATACAACCTTAAATAAAAATTATGTATGTATACTCATTCTCATGGTGTTACAGACAGACTGGAGTCTAGTAGAATACAATTTCAGTGTTTTTAAATGGATATACACCCACCAAACATTTTAATTAGAGTTTGATTTGGTAACCCCAATTGGAAAAATATGAAATTGAAAAAAAAAATCATCGTCTATTCCATGCATAATTATTTATTGCTATCTGGGTTATGCCATACTCGTATTTAAGAGAAACATACGACGAATCTATAAAAATTATTCAAAATGTTCTAAATGTAAATCGTCAGTCACTTCAAACACAAGAGTATCACAAAAGAAACCCGGTTACACATTCACTCATTCATCCATCCATATACAAACCTTTATATACGTATGTACAATATAGTATATGACATAAACAAACATACAGGGCTAACGCTAAAACACTTTACCTTTGTGTAAGTGTGAGCCTCTGTGTTACACAAAGTCTATCAAAATAGAAAGCCTAAAAGCGTTCTTAACATTTTTTTCTTCGTGTTTATTTGTTTTTATTTCGAACAGATTTTCAGTACAACATGCTGCAGCAGCTTCAAAAGTCATCATCACAACCCAACTGAGGAGTACACGTTTAAAAATGTGTAAATTGCCATTAAAAATGTCAATAAACACCTAAACTGCCAGTTTATGACGCGTATTGAAATTTAATATTGATTGCAATTGACTCGGATTTGGATTTCCATTGTTGTGCACAACATTTGTCAGAATATTGGTGTTTCGGTGGCTGTGTAGATTAAATTAGGCTGTGAATTAGACTTGGTTGTCATACAACACAGGGTTGCTTAAAGGTAGTTAATATTGTTAACTTGACAGTTCGCTCAATCCTGAATCTATCATCAATTTCAGGAGATACTCACGCCAAGTTTTCATTTTATCTGAACTAAAAACTGAACAGAATTTTCGAAATGTTATCTGCAAGCCAGATAACAAGTTTTCGTGAGTCATCAGTTGCTTGTGTTCATAAAACTTCCTTCAGGTAGATAGAGGGAATACTATGCTTGTTGTCAAATCGCTTCTGCCACCGTTCACGTTCTATGTTCTGGAGAGCTAATGTTCGTTTCCCGACAATCGACAATTTTTTACAACCGGAGTTCAATTCATGCTGTACAACAAAGATGAATTCATTGGGACTAAAATCTAAAGTTGAGTTCTTTTGAAAATTAATCGACCACTATAAGATATACGGGAGACTAATGGGAAAGTGAAGCGTACAAAAGACACGTACTCAAATTTCATTCAAGGGCTTGGTGTCGCCTATAACTCTAACGAGGCTCTGACGACCGACCTTGGGCTGTATAACCTTAATACTTGCACGGCTAAATCCCGGCATTTTGGATGCCTGGTGACGATGTTGGCAACTCCAACACCAGGATCGGACGCTATAGTCTTAAATAACCATTATTACTGAAACCAAAAAAGCGGCCCTATGCTCCCTAGACGAGTATATATATAGGATATACAGTAATTGGTCTCAATTTTTTTCCTTTAGTCATGGCACAAAGGAACGATAAAACAGTTTGATTGACACATTCAACCTCGTCGTTGGCCCGAGGAGTACGATCTGCAGTTTACACGTTTTGAATATTATGTTTCGCGCAATATTCTTCAAAATCGCAGTAAATCCTGTAAAACAATACGTCGTGGTAAATCAAAATAGCTGGTCAACTTATTTCGCACTACTTTCACCAACACAGACTTTTTAAATGCATCCGAAATTGACAATATGTGGGTATGACCACACTTGTTTCTTCACAAACCAGTGTTGAAAAATTCAGTGCTTTTTTTGGTACTTTTTCATTTCAAAAATACCGTAGTAACCCCGCAACACGATCAACGCAATGCTAAAGTAGAAATAGGCTTTAGCTTCGGTTAGCTAAACGTCCACGGAACGTACGTCGTTTTTAGAATACGAAAAGTAATGAAAACGCATGCCGAACCGTAATGTAATTTCGGTAAGCATTTTCATAGCTCTTCAAACGAACGTATGTTACATTACGTTCCATCGACGTGACTGTTTTTGTCCTGTATGTGTATTAAATATAAATAAATAGTCTAGTAGGTGTGTGTGCTGGCTTACTAGACATGAGCCTACGATTTAAACCCAATGGCAGACATCTCCATCAAAACGAAATATGAAAAATATTTCTCCGACGACTTCCTTCTGGCAAAAACTCTGAGAGGCAATAAAATTGCCACGATAAAGTTTCTCAAAAATCTGTCGTTTGGAGTTGACTTTAAACAGTAGGTCCCGCCACTCATGTATAAAATTAACACACACAAAATAAGTGGTGCGAGAAGTTAGATTGTAATCCTGATTGAAGTGTTATAATGACCAATTATGTATGTATGCATGTATGTATCTTTTACAAAAGTACTATTTGATGCAAAAAAGTTATAATTCAGTACCATTTCAAAATTTCAGTTTTGCAACGCTGTCACAAACTGTCCCAAGTGATATACATATATTTGTCGAAATGGAAGTGGTTCAAGCTCACCACAATGTAAGTTACTTTCGGATCTTCCGCCGTTCACCTTGTTATAACAGCATTCAGTACGTTTAGTGCGTTTATCTGCTCTTTGATGTATTTTCTCATATGGGAGAACCAAAAAGTCTGCCGTATTCTCTCAAAAGTTTTGTGGATTCCGAAATGATGTATGTCATCGTGACAATATCTGGCAGTTCGCCATCGGGTTTGGGCACAACGAATCTTTCTCCGTCTTTTAGTTTACGATAGAGTCGGTTATTTCGCAAAATAAAAGCGGTTTCACGTTATTGATGATATTCAGATTTAATATCACTATGGACCACACCAATTATCTTTTCAAATTCCTCATCTTTAAGTTGCATAGTGAAAACCCAGTCCTCACTATTTACATTTATGCTCATTCTGAATCCATTACGAACAATGGGTATTAAGGCATCGTTAACAACAAAAAATTCTAGTGCGGAAATAGTATCATCAATAAGGTCGCGGTAGACTGTGGTCGCTGCCTGAATCAATGAATGCAATCAATCTATGAATTCGACGTTTTTAAGTATTCATAGAGATTCTACAGTTGCGTCACAAAGACTTTAATCTCACGTTAGAGAATTGGAAAATTGGCTTGTGGAATGGATGATAAAAATCAACGTTTCTAAGTGCGTGCACATTACGTTTACACTGAGAAGGGTAAATTGTCTGCCCTTCAAGATTAGTGGTGTAACAGTACCAGAACATAATATTGTCAGATATCTAGGCATCCATCTCGAACGTCGCCTTACCTGGGCTCACCATATAGCTGCCAAAATTACCCAGCACAAAGTCAGAACAGCGCAGCTTTACTGGCTTATTGGACCTAAGTCAACCCTTGACTTAGAACTAAAACTGCTTTTGTATAAGCCAGTATTGTAACCTATTTTGTTTTATGGCATTCAACTGGGGGGAACAGCCTCACCATCCAATGTAGAGAAGCTTCAAAGGCGGCAATCTAGACTTCTTAGAATAATTGCAGGTGCTCCTTGGTATATGATAAACAGTAACATTCGCGTAGATCTGAATGTTGCCTCTAGTTCGAGAAGAAATAAAAATAGCAAGTGTCAACTACAACTAGGATTACAGACCATCCCATGTACTCGAGAGGCACAGATCAGATAAATTTGCTTTTGATGAGCACTTTTAGTTGTACGTTGCAGTGGCAATAACAACTTTTATTTTTGTATTATTTAGGTTAAGATTTGAATACTTAGTGGAATTTCCGAAAGGAAAGATTCAATAAATAATATATGAAAAAAATCACTTTTTCTTTTTTTTTTCCCCAAGTTTTCTGAGATGCAATAATATTTTTATTAAACTTGTTTTCTAACAATACAAAGTTTTTCACTAAATTTAAATTTAATTTTTTTTAATAAATTCAATTATACATACAAAATAGTCAGGATTACGACATAATTTCTCACACCACTTATGTTTTGAGTGTTAATTTTATACATGAGCGCTGACCCCTAGCGCCAGATTTTTTGAGAAATTTTTCATGGCAATTTTACTTACTCTCAGAGTTTTTGTCAGAAATCTGCTGAGAGGCAGTCGTCGTAGAAATATCTTTTCATATTTCGTTTGGTTGAAGATATCTGACCTGGGGATTGAACCGAGGCCTAATGTCTAATAAGCCAATACTCTATACAATACAAGTTTTTTAAATAAATTCAATTATAATAACATAAAATATTTATATTGTTACTTAAATATAAACGGTGTACATCGTTTAACATTAGAATGAGAAAAGGCTACACAAACAAATACAACGAACTTTTTGTTAGTAAGCCAACAACATTAGTATGAAAAAAAGGCGATAGACAAGTAATCGAGAACGCAGCAACAAGCAATGTAAACAAATACACAAACAACAATAAAGTCGCGATAGAGTTCCTTAGAAGGCGAAACTCCGAACGTTCGATTTCAAGAACCTTCATCAGACTGATTACGTGGGCATATAAAAGCATGCAACGAGTAGTAAGTGTTCAGTCAGACTTGTAAGAAGACGCGTTACGTGTGAAGAAAACAGTCGTGGTTTGAAGATCGTCGTTGTAAAGGTCTAACGAACATTTGATAGTGTGTACGCGAACAGAAGTGTAAAGAAGAATAACGAATAAAATAAAATTATTGTTGGATTCATCAAGTTGTAAACGGTGGCACATAAAAGTAGTACGAACAATAAAGAGTTTAATTGAAACTAAACACATTTTTTGTTTGCAAGCATCGAACTCATATTTTAAACGTTTATAAAAAGGTAAAAACGTAACAATATTTTGAAATAAAAATTAGATGATTTATGTAATTTTGTAGAACAAAAGCTTCTTTTTTTTTGGTACACAAAAGGTTTTTTTCAAGAATAAAAAATTAAAAAAAATTACTAGTAACGCTGGTTTCAAGCCGCTGGGCTTTATGGTGTTATCAACAATTTTTACTTCTCCAGTTAGATTTGTTTTCGGTTTACATTCAGCTGTCCTATGTGAACTACGATTGTATTTACCGTAACGTTCCGTTTTTTTTGAGGTCGATGGACTTAGCAGAGTAGTGTCAATAATTGGAGCAATTAAAGCAATTGATTTTACTTAACATGGTGTTACTTTCCTTTTTCGAAGCACCGGTATTGGCTGTTATGTTGTCGTAAGTTTTCTTTTTCGGCTCATTGTATAATGCCTTTATTGTCCTTATTTCGCTGTAGATAAAATAGCAATTAATATTGCTTAGGTGCTGGTTATACGCTACATGTTCGTTTAGGTTTTCCTCTTCAAATCGCGGTAATTAATTCCTCCGCTATATTATGATAGGAATAGCGGATCCGGTAAGGTTACATTTTTCCCAAAAACATACATTCTATAATAATACGCCTAAGGAGACTAGCTTAAACGACGTATCATCGCAGATCTAAAATACCTCTTGGTAGCAAATCGACCCAGCATCTCGTAGGGCCCTGCATTTTCTGCTGTATGGTAAATATTACTGACTGATCATCCTATCCGTATGCTGCTTTTGAAACCTTCAAGCGTTGCACAAATTGTGATGAGTTTATCGTTTCATCTGCGAAAGGATTAAAGTCAGGAACTAATGAGTAACTAAGTAAGTCCTTTACTCGGCCATAGGCGTTATCTGCATGATGGTATTGTTGAAAAACATTTTGCGAAGACGAAAATTACGGTGGCATAACGTACACGATTATAGGCGGTCGTTTGTGTCATTTTACGCAGAGCATAAGAATTTTGTGACAGTGATTGTTATGCATAAGAAATCGGTTTAATTATATCTTGATTACTTATGGATGACGCTACCTGTTGAATAAAATTCGTCTTAAACAGAACATGCTGAACGAAAGTGTATGGTACATGTTGAGCGTAACATTATTATCGTAGTCCGAAGATGGTATCAGCGGTATCCGTGTAGCGTTACGATGGGACACAACATTATCCGTCGTTGCCAATGGACAATGATCACCAGCTATAGCGTACAGATGGCTAAAAACAGAACGTGTAGCGGTGTCGATTGACGTAAATGTATACTACTGCTGTACAGATGTATTCCTTGACTTTGTTGGTTGTAAGCGAGTAGACGATATACAAAATGACGATGTCTGAATTCGGTGGGGAATTCTTTGTTGTCATAAACGTTTGCGTAGGAGGTGATCTACAGATCGGTTAAAATCTGGTGGCATATAACGGTCTATAAATTGTTTGCATATTTACTATTTACTTATGTCCTTAAATCGTTTGGTCATCCATCGCTCAATGCCGATCCATACTGACCATTGTTCTTTTGGTAGGCATGCCAAATGAACAAATGACTTCTGCCGGAGCTGTGGGTCTGAGGAGGTTAAAGAGACTGTCTTTCACAATGGGTCTAAGTGCTACCCTAAGTTTTCTTTCTTTCTTTTTCCTCCAATTGCAAAACTCGTTCCGACAAATCAGGTGAATGTGTTCGTGATGCTATGCGCGAATTTTTTTCTTTGTATTTATCGATACGATCAATCAATTGATTCTTATTTCCAGAACATGAAACATAAATTTCATTGCACTTTGCTTGCTGTTGCTTTATAGTAAACGTTGGTAAATTATCCACAACGTCTTTTTGAAATTTCGATCGTTCTGCAAGAATATCAATCGTCTTCTAAGAATTCAGATCCCACTTTTGAAAAATTTTAAGGACATTAGGGTTTTGGCTTAGTTTCTCACTCCACTTATGATGTGTGTGTTCATTTTATACATGAGTGGCGCGATCTACAGCTTAAAGTCGACTCCGAACGACAGATTTTTGAGAAACTTTTCATGGCAATTTTATTTACTCTCAGAGATTTTGGCAGAAATCTGCAGAGAGGCAAGCGCCGAAGAAATATTTTATCATATATCGTTTTGTTGTAGATATCTGACCTGGGGTTTGAACCGTGGCCTCATGTGGAATAAGCCAACACAACACCTACTAGACTACGGCGACTACAACATTAAGGGCCATTATTACAACTTGCCGTTAAATAAAGGGAGGATTTTAACCTACAGACAGATCGTTTTTCATTATTATAAGTGGACAATAAGAAGTGCGCGTTAAGCTAAAGGGAGGATCATCATACTGGCAACTATAGTTAAGTTTATGTTTAAACTTGTCATATTATATATTATTTTCAATGTGGCAACTTCAAATATAAACAAAAAAGCAAATACAACAAAAAAGAAGCCCGTCGTTGCCGCTGAGTTTGAGAAAACTTGTTTAATTGTTTAATCTCTAGGACTGCCACATTTTTGAAAAAGTTAACTTTATTTTATCTGTAGGTTGTAATAACGAAAATAAGTTAAAGGTGACTTTAAAGTTCACTTTAGCTAAAGTTATCTTTAACTAAACCCAACTTTAACGGCAAGTTGTAATAATGGCCCTAAAAAGTGAAAAAAATTAAGCAGAGCACAATTTTATTTTTGGAGTTTAATACGAATCTGGATCGAAGGGCTCTGAAAAGCAAGTAGGTTCATAATATTGTTTCAAAACATCAAATAAGGTTTCTTGTTATTTACGCTGTAATAAATTGTAATTATATGATCTATTCAGATTTTGTACACACTGAATTTATTCTGTGTTCTATATAATGTCTTCCGTCTTGCCACTTATTTCTAAAGGTGTACTTTCGAACTGTTGTTTCTTCTTAGTTTCCTTTTTTTTTCTTCTTGTAATTTAGTGTTTAAATTTAATTTCGAACATTTACAGAACCGAATGGAGTTCAAATTTCTATTGGGTGGGTGGGTGTGTTTGTTTGTAACAGAGAGTGGCGCTATGACTATAACGGATGTGGGTGGTTTGGGTAACCGACTAATGGAGAGAGTTTCAATAAGATTGTAATTGAATTTCGATTTTGAGTTCTTTGAAATCAAAAACAAAACTCTAAAAACATTATTGAATTTACATCAAACTACCGAAGTCCGTATGTACGTACTGACTTGCGACAGACAGACACGAACACAGTGTTAAAATTGTTCGCGCGTTGAATATCGTCTGTCCTCGAATATTGGGTAAAAGAATCTCTTTGGAATTACGAAAGATTTGAATTGAGAAAGAAAACGAATGATGTTTGCCATAAAAAAATGTGTTTTCATTCCTTATGCGAAAGAGTGGGGATTAAGCAGAAGAAGAAGAATACGAAAGCAAAAAAAAAAAAGAACAAGATTTTTAAATGAATATTTTAATTATGCAAAATAAATTTGGTTAAAATTTCACTTAATGAACAAAGAGCAATTATGAGTGGATCAGATTTACTAAATTATGGCTGAAACGCTGCTTTCCCACAGCATCTACTCACTCTAAATGCTTTTGAAATCTTAAAGTCTTCATATTAAAAAGAAATTAACGAAATAATTACACCAATATACATACAAACATACATATGTATAAGCAATGTTAAAACCTTATTGAACATTTAAATTAATTTATACATTAAAGCAACATTAACTGAATAGAATTTAAAAAATGTTCCGCTTGGTACGTGAACAGAAATATTTCATAAATCTCTAACGAAGAATGGTATGTATTTGACTTTGTTAGCGATGAAAATAAATTCAATTATTTTTTAATTATACAATTATGTAACATTTAAAAATTAATCCTAAATTCGTACTCCAAGCACTATTAGTTTCCAAAACGGATTTTGTTGGCGAGTTTCTAGCAAAATTTTTAGTTTTTTCTACTTTACAGTTCTTATATTAGAAGAAAATAATTACACTATCCGACAAAGTATAAAAAATTAAATACATCCGACTAACTACCTAGTCTAAGTTATTCAGTTAGTTAAGTAGAACTCAAAAATACTTTTTTTATATTTCTCGAACCATGATAACTTGTTTTATTTAATTTCCGATAAACATTTTCCGATAAACAATCAAGATCCATCAAAAATTCTGAAAATTTTTTAATTGAAAGTCCATTTGAAAAAAAATATAACTCGACTGTTAGAGTCTTTAAATAATAACTACCTTAATTTTTATACGATTTGATCAAACGATGTGTCAAACTTTTCACAAGATAATACACTTTCAGAATGTCATGACTTATCCCATATTTTTTAATTAAAGTTTACTACTATGAACGGACAAACTTGAAAAAATATGACAATAATTCGCATTTGTCAAGTTTACCTCATCAAACCTCATAGAATATTACATTAAATAATATATTGTATATCGTTTTAAAGGCCCAAACCTCTCCTTTCTAATAAGGTTTAAATTTTGGACATCGGTGCAGAAAGGTTTGTGTAATCAATTAATTTGTGCGTAAAGTCAAAAAAAGCAGTTTGGAGGGTTAAGAAATATAAAAAAATATTTTTGAGTTCTACTGAACAAAACTCACAACTTATACTATATCATTAGTTGGGTGAATTTCATTTATTTTATTTTGTCGCATAGTGTAATTGGTCATTACAAGCCTTCAGTCAGGATTACGACATAGCTTCTCACACCACTTATGCTTTATACATGAGTATCGGTACCTACAGGCTAAATTCAATTGCGAACGACAGATTTTGATTGAAAAACTTTTCATAGCAATTTAATTAGTATCAGAGTTTTTGCCAGAAATCTGCTGAGAAGAGAGTCGCCGAAGAAATATTATCTCATATTTCATTTTGTTGGAGATGTCTGACCTATGGTTTGAACCTAGGCCTCACAATAACTAAAGGCAGCATATATTTTACAAATTTCTATCAGCTGATATAATTTCCATTAAAAGGTAAATGAAAGCATTTTCAAATTATTAATAAATGCAAGAAAGAAAAAAGGAAAAATATAAATATTTTGTAATAATTATGTAATATTGTACGTTTGTTTATTAAAATACGGATCAAAATTGTGAATATTATTACCACATTTCTTTAAAATATTAATTTTCTATTTATTTTGTGTCTCCTAAAACAAAGTGTGATTTTAATTTCCCTGAGGTGCACTCAATTTTAGGCATATACTTCTGCTTTTGCTTTAACTACGCATCTGCTTCAAACTCGAATCTTTTTCACAATAAGAATGTCATGGAAAATTGCCAACAATGTTGGCTTGTTGTGTTGGGGTTTCTGTTTGTTTCTTATTATTTTTAATATTTTTTCTATGGGGGGTTTCTGCTATAAAATAATTCTCCCACTTATCTGCTATAATGCTGAAAAAATAAATCTAGAAAAGCATAATGTAGGTTGACATTTCTAAAGAGGAAACATGGCTTGCATGCATCAAAAATCGTAATACAGTTGCATATGTACATACATATGTATGTATGTATGTATATAATCATGAATGAATATGTTATGAGTTGCAGACACATTTATAATCATCATACATGTGACCCTTGAATGAAGCTATAAATGACTTTTAGGGAAATGTTTTGTTTCTAATTATGATGTCTAGAATTCCTCTTTGTGTTACTGACATACGCTTTCTTACTTAAATTCAATTTAAAAAGTCATTTAAGAAACAATACTCTTCAATATCAACTTGTATTTCTTATTATTATTAACTAAAGTTTTGAATTGTTTTTGTATTACCATATTAAGGACCATTATTACAACTTGCCGTTAACTAAAGGGAGGATTTTAACGGGCTGATAAATTTTTTTTTCATTATTATAAGTGGACAATAAGGTAGAAGTGAGCGTTAAGCTAAAGGGAAGATTATTCTACTGGTAACTTTTAAAGTTAAATTTATGTTTGAACTTGCCATACATATACATTATTTTCAATATGGCAACTTCAAATAAAAACAAAGTAAACAACGTTGCCACTGCGTTTAAATAAAATTTGTTTCATTTGTTTCACTGCCATATTTTTAAAAAAGTCAAATTTATTTTATCAGCATCTTGTAATAACAAAAATAAGTTAAAGGTAACTCTACAGTACCCTTTGGCTGAAGGTACCTTTAACTAAACCTAACTTTAACGGCAAGTTGTATTTATAAATAAATAAATAAAAAAACAAAGTGCTTATAAGTATATGCAACTGGTTGAGATATAACAGAATTGATTTTGTCCGCTTCATTTGAAAACATGCCAAATTAGGCTATAAACACTGTTTGTGGTTTAGATGGAGTATAATGTTATTACAAAAATGAATTCAAGTGTGCCTCGAATAAGTTTGTATGAGTATTCAAATGATACATACATACATACATAGTTGGTCAGTACAAACCTTTAGTCAGGATTACGACATAGTTTCTCACACCACTTATGTTGTGAGGAGGAATTCTAGACGTCATAATTTTTATATATGAGTGGCGGGACCTACAGTTTAAAGTCGACTCCGAACGACAGATTTTTGAGAAACTTTTCATGGTAATTTTATTTACTTTCAGTGAGAAGTGCCAGAAATCTGTTGAGAGGAAGTCGTTTAGTTGGAGATGCCTGACCTGGGATTTGAACCGAGCCCTCAAATCTAATAAGCCAACACACTACCTACTAGACCACGGGAACTTCAAATTCAAATGATGCTGTGCCATATTTATATTTGATTTTTTATTTATTAGTAAAGAGCTTTCTCTCCATTTCTATCGATTTGTTCTTTGTCTAGTTTCAGTGTTTTTCCACTGTATAGTACCTCGAACGATGGTGATTTATGTGCCTCAAGAAGCAACGCCCTCTATGTTTTGTGCGAAATCTTACTCAAATAATTCCACTCTTTCTTTACTGGAATAACACTTTTTTCTATAAAAACTGTCACGTTGTAAAACATAAATTCAATATTTGGATTTAGATAAACAATACTTAAATCTTAATTATACCTTACTTTTCGAACTCAAAATGAATTCTTTAAATTTACACAGAAATCTGTTAATGGAAGACAGAAAGAATTTTTGTAATGCAATGGGCAATATCTGTGGAGTATATTCGTGCTTCAAAAAATATTTTAACACGAATGCTTAAGGAATGAAAATAGAGTTATTAACCTTAAACAGACATATGGTATATACATGCCAAATATCCAAATTATCCAAATATCTCGTAAAATATTATTTTAATTAATTTGGTTCCTTTTAAAGATTTATTTATCTTTTCATATAATTAGATTAGAAAATATCCTATACTTTATCATGCATATACTTCATCATTTGGGCAATTCACACAACAAGGGCTTGTGTATGTTGTATTCATTGTATTGTTGGACGAATACAGAACAGTGTATGCTTGTTGTTGATAATTTTCATATAAAAATTCGATACCCTTATACACATTGTTTTCATATGTAAATGCCAGTAATCAAGAAGAAGAAGAATAAAAATTCCAAATACTTTCTATGTAACTTGAGTCAACAAATAACATATCAAAATGATAATTGTTTGCACAGATAATTAATGAATTTATTTTTCTCTGTAATATTTTTGATTTTGTTGCTTGAAAATCAAATTATGAATACTGGTCTTCTTCTTCTACTTTTTTTTGACGTTTGGAATACGAAATACACAATACAGCATAGCATTGAGCGTTCACAAACAAAAAGTGCATTCAATACAACATACACGATACAAAGTTGTGTGAATTGCCCAATTGTTGTTGTATAATTTTGGTTACATAATCCATTCAGTGTTTCATAATTATGAGGTCATTTCATATATTTTCGTTATAAAGAGGAAATAAATAGTCTACTAAACTATTTTACTTACTTTGCTTATTGCTATTTAAAGTTAAACTAAACATGCTATTTTTCATGCTACTGATAAAATTTTTAATAATTTCATAAATTTTCCGCCATTCTTCGAAAATTATAGTTTCTAGTGAACGCAAGTTATCAAATTGGTGAAAACCGTAGACAACAGTCATCATATATCTGTCATTCGATTAAAATCTAGGGAACATGCTGGCCAATCAGTTATATCAATAATTTTTTAAATAAACCGTCTCTTTGGGTACAAATTGTTGTGAATTTATGCGTTCTCCTCCTGAAATATGATTCTTTCTGTGGAGATTTATTTATTTATTTATTTCTAATTAATACAATTACAAATTATATTTAATTATATACGAGCTGAGTAAATTCGACCATATTTATGCTCGGTGTAGTGTAACAGACCAGAGTTTCTGATGGGAATCGAATCCACGACCCTCATGCTAATAGTCTAGCACACTACACACTAGACTACCAGGAGATTTGTGATAAAAAGTACATGAAAAGATAAACAAAAGAAACCTAATCGATTAAAATAATATTTTTCGATTTAAGTAATATTTATTATATTTGGAAAATATAAGTGAACTTATAAATGTGGAACGGAATATGAAACATCTTGTTGTTGATAAATTTCACTAAAGTTATTGGGAATGTTTGTGTTTATAATACAAATGTGTGATTGGTCTTTATAACGATTCAGCCAGGATTACGGCCTAGCTTCTCACACCACTCATGTTGTGTGTGCTAATGTTATACATGAGCTGCGGGACCTACAGTTTCAAGTCGATTCTGAACGACAGATTTTTGAGAAACTTTTCATGGCAATTTTATTTACTCTCAGAGTTCTTACCAGAAATCGCTGAGTGGAAGTCGCCGAAGAAATATTTTTTTCATATTTCATTTTGATGTCTGGGGTTTGAACCTTGGCCTTACGTCTAATAAGCCAAAACACTACCTACTAGACTACGGCGACAACTAGAGTATGACATAAAGAAACCGAAATAGAGACCCATAAAATCTTTATTCATTATATTTTCTTTATTCATAATACCTTCACGTTATTAAAATATATTAAATACTGTTAATAGCTTCTAAGAGGATAATATTTCGAGGTTATGACTAAGTCCCATTTTTCAATTTTCATATCATCCCACAAATAAATTTAAAATAAAAAATATATTTTTATTTAACAACAAATATATCGAGGGATATATGTATTTGAAATGTACAGCTTCACTCATACCATTGGTATTAAAAGTAGCTCGTTTTGAAATGTAAGAATTTATGTAGAAATGTTTCTTTTCTGTTACATTTTGACTTACAAGTGTGTTCATGTTCTTAAAATTCAAGATGTTTGCAAATACGAACGAACGAAAAACTATTTATTAACTGTTGTAAATATACATACATACTAGGGATGCCAGACGAGATTGATTTTTAAAATCTCGGGATTTAGGATTTTAAAATTACGATCCCGTAATTCGAGATTGAAATATCCCGAAATAGAACATACTCTGCCGCTGATAAACATCTTTCGCAATCTATCCTTGTGGGCGGAATGGTTTCAAGGTAGCTAATTATATGCAGTATATTAATATCACCTCCTGATATAAAAAACTTTAATTCTTTGAGTTGAGTATCTAAATCATCAGCTCTTTTAACAAATTTTGTTGGACTTTTACATTCTTCGATGGCAGCGTTTAACTTTTTAACAATGGAAGTTGTGTTCTCGTCCAATTCGATGTCTGATGACACAGAAAATTCACTGAATTATTGCATGATACACTCACAAAACTACATGGGTGTTAATTAAAAATTTTGCTCGCTAAGCCATTAACGATTACAGGTGTGTTTGGGGTCACCATCCAGCTGAAAAAGTACTCCTTGCGTAGGATAGGCGCTCTTGTCGGCAAAATCGGGAAGATGGGTTTGCAAAATTCTTAAATAATCTACTTTCTTCATAATGTTATTGATTCTTTGCAGTGGTCCGAGGTGCCACCATGTAAAGCAACCCCATACCATGACATTTCCTTCATCGTGTTACACCCCTTCCTTAACATTGTGTCTTTGAATTCTTTCCCCATGGCGGCGCCAGCAATATTGTTTACCATTGAACTGAAAGCGGTTGAATTCTGATTCGTCTGTTCAGATCACATGTTTCCAGTCATCCGCTGTCCAATTTCTGTATTCTCTGGCAAACTTTAACCGTGCCTTTACATTTTTAGCCGAAAGTGCAGGTTTTTCTTTTTTACTGCTGAGGTATAGTCAATATCTTTAAGAGCTCTACTTGCCATCCATCGACTAAAGGTTTTTCAGATTGCCAAAGAAGCTCCATTTGGTGTTAAAAATTTGTCCCTGTTCATTTTTGTTAGCATTAGACGAGCATCTGCATTAGTTAGTAGTTTTTTACGACCTCTGTCTTGAAGCTAGAGAACAACAGAAAGACGTTTTTGGACTCTGATGGCTACTGAGTGACTAACTCCAAGTTGTTTAGAAATTTCCCTGGTAGAATAGCCACTTCCAGTCAAAGCTACAATACTATCTTCACTTGATTTCGAGACTTTCTTCATTTTTTAATTGATTTAATTGATTTATTTTCGATAAGTTGGAAAAAATATTCGCTCAACGAGATTAAGTAATTAATATTAAACTAATATTTTCAAAGTCAAAGTAGTGCAAAAACATGAAAAAATAACGATAGTTTTTCATTTCGTTTTTGCAAACATATCATAAAATGCAGATGTGCAAAATTGAGTACATGCGAGTAGATTTTGCTTTGTTTGTTTTTTTTTCCTAGAGCTTGATGGTTTTTGTTTTAAATTTTATATTATATATTAAATAAATGACAAAAAACCTTTGAAGTTTTCTTTATTACTTTTAGTTTTATTCAATAAAAAGCGTCCAAAATACAAACATGTACTCATTTGTGAACCTCACTGTATATATGTATGAATTTACAATCCCGAAAAATCCCGGGACAAGTTTTAGGAAATCCCCAAAATCCCGGGATTTCAGCATTCGGGATTTCCCGATTGGCATCCGTAATACATACACACGTACATGTACACATACAATCCAATGCACAGAATCAACGGGAAAGGTTCTCTTATTTCCCTTAACCCTTTGCATTCGGCACCGTTTCGGACGTTATCTACCATCAACTCGACTTGATTATATAATAATCGATTGTGATTATATAATAAAAAAAAAGGGTAAAAAATACTTTGGAAATAACTCATGGTAAATTACGAAACCACAACACTGTGTTATTACTGCAGAAATCTTTTCTATTCGACGCTTCAATACGAACTGTGTTCTTGTACATTTCTTCTCTCGGTTATCGAATTTCTATTTTATCGAATCAAGTTTCCCACTTCATTGAACCATGGCCCTTGTAACTTCGAACACCTAATCCACTATATCTACGATTTGCTCAACGGATCAGAGAAGTGTACAGTCCGTCGTGAACGCACTTCGCACTTTCTTTTTCGACGTATAAAGCGGTTGATTTATTTATCATACACCTTGTTAATTTTATCATACTCGTATTTCGATTATTTTTTTGTGCCATTTTAACAGAAAACAACAGGAGAACACGTGTTTCTTAAAAAATTTCGGTGGAATAATTTCATTGTCCATAATCGCTCACAAACTAGCATGCCCCTCAGAGGGGACAACCAAGTGATAAGCTAGACTTACGTTGTCGCCTCAGAGGGGACAGCCGAGTACAAAGGGTTAGATAAGAAAATATTGTATCTAATTGTAAATAAATTAACAATTTATTATTATTATTATTTTAATTTTATCTCCTTAATATGTTAATAAACAAAAGAGGTCATTAGTATTTAGTTTAACACTTAACTATTTCACGAGGTAGTGCAATTTCATTCCTATCCACTCGGTTAGTGCTTAGTTAATATTTTACTTCAATTTTAATTATCCTCTTGAATGTAAAACTTGGCTACGGTTCTGAACAAGGTTATTAAAATTACAAGTAAATAAAAATTCTTTAACAAATGTCTTATACAGTGACTATATTTTTCATTGTATTTTCATGGCATTGGTTGCTTAAAATAATTATAAAAACAAAATTAGTCAATTTTTCCATAAAAACTATTCTATGTAGTGTAATGATATTAGTACATACATACATACATAATTGGCCATTACAACCCTTCAGTCAGGATTACGGCCTAGCTTCTCACACCACTCATGTTGTGTGCGTTAATTTTATACGTGAGTGGCGGGACCTACAGTTTAACGTCGACTCCGAACGACAGAATTTTGAGAAACTTTTCATGGCAATTCCATTTACTCTCAGAGTTTTTGCCAGAAATCTGCTGAGAGGAAGTCGCCGAAGAAATATTTTTTTTTTTTCATATTTCATTTTTGATGTCTGACCTGGGATACGAACCCGGGCTTTACGAATAGTAAGCCAACACACTACCTACTACACCACGACGACTTCGTAATGATATTAGTAAAGTTAGAAAATTCTATTAAAATTCTGTTCAAAAATTCAAAATTCATGACTATACCTATAATCCAATCAATAACGTAAAATTAAAAAGTTTATACATTAAGGTCGCCGTAGTTTAATATGTAGACTGTTGGCTTATTGGACCTAAGACTACGGTTCAAACACCAGATCAGACATCAAAACGAAAATATGAAAAAAACATTTCTTCAGTGACTTCGTCTCAGTAGATTTCTGGCAAATACTCTGAGAACAAATAAAATTGCCATGAAAAATTTCTCAAAAAATCTGTCGATCGGATACGACTTTAAACTGTAGATCCCTCCACTCATGTATAAAATTAACACATACAACATACGTGGTATGAGAAACTAGGCCCATAATCCATAATAATCAATTATGTATGTATGTTATGTATGTATACATAACGAAATATCAGAATTTGTGATGTCATACGATCAATAGGAGACTTAATCTAATTTGAAGCAAATTGGAATCAGTTGGAAAATATTAAAAACATCATCATATCTATATTGCTACGCAAATGGAAAAATCTAGATACTGGTGTTTTGCTTTTACATCATTCAACAGTAAAATTATAAACAAAAGCTGCAAAAACAATGAACTTGTTTACATGATAAACAAGTAAACAAAAATATACCAACAAAACACCAGCATAATAAGTAATGATAGTAATGATAATAAGTAAACAAAAATACAACAAACACTACAAAAATAAACGTAAACAAGAAATACACAAACAACAATAATGAAACAACGATGTTTACATTTATAGAGGTCACTAAAAGAACATTCATCAGACTGTTTACGTTGCCATATAAAAGGTAAGGCAAAGCAGGCAAAGAGTGAGTAAAAACTCAGTCAGTCTTGGGTGAAGAGGCGGTGTGTTGAAGAGAACAATCGTGTTTTGAAGATCTCCGTTACCAAGATCTGTCGAACAATTGTTATTGTTTACGCAAAAGAGTGTAAATAGGAATAACAAACAAAGCAATTGTTGTTGTTTACATCAAGTTGTGAACAGTGGCACACAGAATTGTGCGAACAATAAATAATTTAGTAAAAACAAAGCACAAATTTATTTTTATTTTACTTGCAATCTATGAGCTCATATTTTAAACGTTTTTAAAAGGAAAAAACGTACCAATATAATACATAAAAATATATTATAAAATATAATGTATAAAAATAATATGATCATTATTATTTTAAATTTATATTTTTAAATTTAAAAATGTTTGTAACATCAATTGCTATCTTCAAGGAATTTAATTAAAGAAATTATCAGCTTGAATTAACGCTACAATGATGAACTTGCCAGGCGGAGCACGACCATCGAGCTCACCGCTGAGTTCTCGAATCTGGGCATACCAATGAGGACCTGCAAGCTCATAATTGATAATGCGATCGTCGATTCCGTCAACGACAGGTGGGCGGCCTCGGACACGGGTAGAACGGCTCAAAAAATCTGGCCAAGGCTGGATGAGGGGCGCACAATGAGTCTGCTTAAACTCCTAAGAGGCGCGCTCAGTGTAGTTGTCGGTGTCATTACGGGGCATTGCATTATGGGTACGCATGCGAGGCGCATTGGACTTGGACACCTTGCTAACGACTTCTGTAGAAGCTGCAGAGCTGAGGAAGAAGAGGAGACTGTCCCTCATCTGCTGGGTACATGCCCGGCTCTATGCCAAAGGAGAAGGAAGTACTTGGGTACTCACTACATGGATGATCTGGAGGAACTGTCACGGGTTGACATTGGCAGCCTAAATCGCTTCATCAGGAGCTCCGAATGGTTACGAGACTAGGAGACAACGGATCACTGTGGTAGCACAATGGGCCCAATGCGGCCTAAGTGTGTCCATCCAAGAAAAATTTTTCTTGGGTGATCAGCCACCTCTACCTATCTACCTACCTAACGCTACAATAGACCTGCTGAATTTTTACTTACTCATTGTCTTCTTTGCCTTGCGTTTTATATAGCAACGTAAACAGTCTCATGAATGTTGTTGTAGAGATCTCTATAAAAAGTTTATTCTTGTAGTGTTTGTTGTTGTATTTTAGTTTACTTGTTTATCATCATTTTTTTATGCTCATGTTTGTTGTTATATTACGCAGTGCGATAATTTGTAAACAAGTTGTAGAATTTTTTCATTTTCGTAACAATATTTATTGCAATTAGTAGTCAATCGCCTTTAAAAAAATAATCATAATGGATAATTGGTTTTATTAAAAAAATTTCTAATTACTAATTGAATAATGACGATTATTTGCCAATAAGTATGGAATAATCAGAAGGTATCAAAGGTTATACTAGAGAAATTTAATTACTTTCAATTATTATTTTTGAAACTGATTATAACATTAATGCCGATCTTCAAACAATGGTAACTCAAGTCCTGTCAGAAATTGGCAAATGTAGACTTGCTACAAGTAGCAATGTCCTAACGTCGACCGACTGCATTCTTTTTTTAAAGGTTTAAAAATTGTAATAATAGTTATAATAAAATAAGATAAGATATTTTAAAAACCGATTAGAGAATAAACACTTAGTAAAATAAGTAAATCAATTTATAAGTTTATTTTTAAATTTAAACAACGCTTTTGGTTAGATTTATCGTATTCACCATAATCCTTTTTAAATTATCAAAATCTAACACTCGTATGTCATTTGATATGCTGATATGCGTGTCAAAGTTCAAACACTTGTACACAGGATTTAGTATGATGACCACACGTACAAAGACGAATGCTAATGAATAACTGATTTACATTTCTTTGCATGTTCAACTGAATTTGGGGTGTTCCATAAGAACAAATTGCAGTTGTTCAAACCAAATAGTCCTTGTATGGGGTATTGAAACCTAGGCTATTAAAGAAGTAATTGTTAATTTCAGAAAAGTTAGATAAAAATGGTACAGGTTGTTACCACCATTTTTTTGAAATAATAAAAAATGTTGCACAAATCCTACTTTTGATATTTTCACAGTTTAAAAAAAACAATACACGTAAATTTTTAATTTCCATCTTCAAACCATTCACAAAATTATTGTTAAGTATGACGACACCCTTCTACGTTGCAAAACTGAAAAGTAATCTGCTTCTAATAACAATTAATATTTGAGTCAATTGGGAGATGCTCATATACATCTGTAAAACCATATGATTAGTTTAAATCTTCTTCTATCTAATACTGCGTATATTTCTGCAAGAAACGGTGGGGCATTAAAGATTCCTCACTAATGAAATTCCTAAGCATATCACATTCTTTTAACTTTTTCTTGACGTTGTCATACACAATGCTAATGTAGAAGTGCACGTTAAGCTAAAGGGAAGATCATCTTACATGTAACTTTTAAAGTTAAGTTTATATTTAAACTTGCCATACATATATATATATTATTTTCAATATGGCAACTTCAAATATAAACAAAATGAGCAAACATAACAAAAACAAGAAGCTCGTCGTGCGTTTTAGAAAACTTATTTAATTTTGGCAAAAACTATCGATATTGCTCCTTCGCTGCCATATTTTTAAAAAAGTGAACTTTATTTTATCTGTAAAAAAAATTAAAGTTGACTTTATAATTAACTTTAGCTAAAGATACTTTTTACTAAGCTCAACTTTAACGGCCCTTAGAGTCATTATTACAACTTGGTGTTAACTAAAGAGAGGATTTTGACGGGCAGATAAATTGTTTTTCATTATTATAAGTGTACGATAAGGTAGAAGTGACCGTTAAACTAAAGAAAATATCATTCTACTGGTAACTATAAAGTTAAGTTTATGTTTCAATTTGCCATATTATATATTATTTTCAATACGGCAACTTCAAATATAAACAAAGTGAACAAATACAATAAAAAAAAGAAGCCCGTCGTTGCTACTACGTTTAAATAAAACTTGTTAATTTGAGCGGTGTTATCGACATTGCTCCGCTACTGCCATATTTTTGAAAAGTTAACTTTATTTTATCTGTAAATTGTAATAACGAAAATAAGTTGAAGGAACTTTACAGTTCCCTTTAGCTAAAGGTACATTTGATTAAACCCAACTTTAACGGCATGTTGTAATAATGGCCCTTAGCCTGCTAAGTTTGCTAAATTGCATCAGACAATGGTTATAATGAATTGACTTGTAGCTGTTGAAATAAAATTTCTAATTGGTTTTATGATATAACTTATATCACTGAAATCCGTATATATTTTAATTTATTTATAGTATGAAACTCTACTTATTGTATGTTTGTTATTGTTTCGTTAGAATGTAAACATACGATTATTTGCATTTACTCCCCGTAATCAGCTGTCTAAGCACAATTCAACAGCTACTTCAGGCGTCACTTGTTAAACCCTAAATGGAAGTTTATTTTTTGATAGTTTTCTATCTATTGCAAGACCATACTACATAACTATGCGTCTAATTGTAGTAAAATAAAATAGTCTTACATGAAGTCAATAGAAAATTTAAACTTTAAATAACAAGGACAAATATCGGTCAATTACAAAAAAAAAAAAAACAAATACAATAGTTTACGTAACATTTACAATATATTGAAAATATTACACCGCTACATTATATCGTGATATGTCATATATCGTAGATGAACGATCGATTATTTCTGCATTTAAAAAAAAAAGCTTTTTTAATCAAAATTCCATAGTATTCCACTGGTTGATGGGCATAGTACTCCACCGATGGGTTGACGGTTGTCGATATTTCATTACTTTTGTATTAGTATTGCTAGAAAAATGTTTTCTCTCTAAACGGAGACACTTATTCGATACAAATTCGTTATCATATTTGTTTGTCCTGATGAAATTAGCGTAGTGCTACCATAATTTGTAATATCTTCAAGTGAAAATGTTTACAGGGAATTCATACAAATTTTATAAAATCAATCATAGAATCGTTTAGAAATACAAGATGTTGTTAGTTATTGCTGTTGTTATTGTATAATTGTTTTTGTTGCTTTATTTAAACTTTCGTGCACTTAATGGTTGAGTGAGAAGGTGGTTAATGCCATAAACAGACGTAATACTGACTACTAATTGGTTTAGCCTTAAAATGCATTCACATACATATATACAAACCAAAACAAAACAAAAAAGAAACAAACGAACGAACGAACCAATAAACAAATAACCGTTAAGAATAGGGGACAAAGTACGTTCTTTTTTCTCCATTCGTAGTTCAACTAATTTTAGTTCATACAATATTATAACAATACGTTCATACACCCAAACACATTATACGTTCATACATACGTACATTTTATTTCATTTAATGCAGTAACAATGTGATCAATTTATTGAATGTTTGTTTAATAAAAACAAAGAAATAAAAAACTTGAAAGTAACCGTAACGTGTGAATTGTCAAAATTATTGGGAGAGTTCTTCTTTTTTTGGGTTTTTAAACCGTCTCTGCTTTTTAAAACCGAAAAATAACGAGATTTACTCGACTGTAAAGGAACGTTGCACGCCAAAATTGCACAATAAACTAATGTGAAGCTCCCAAAAAGTTAAAATGTTTACTGCACGTTTTTAAACAAAATTCGTATTCCTGCTACTGTTGTTGTTATTTTTCTTCGTTTTTTTTTTGTTTCAGTTTTTTTTTCGCTATGAGAACGTTTTCAGTTTTTATTTCATCGGCTTTTATTTTCAGCAAACATTTGCCATCATCCTTTTCGATTATGGTTATTCACGCAGTTCAGTGTTTTTGGTAAAAACAGCAGCAGCCAAAATAATGACTTTTTTTCGTGTAGTAGTTGTTGTTTTTTCAGTATTTTTCTTCGATCTTAAATTATTGTTGGGTATGGTATGGTTTGCGTTGGTTTGGTTCGTATTCGGTTTTTCTGTTTAATAATAAAAATGCGCAATTTTCATGGGAGACTTAATAGAAAAAGAGAGCAAACATATTTTGTTGTTTTTGTCGTTGTTGTTTCCATTTGTATAAATGTTTACGGAAGGCACTGCTGCACTCGAGTGCATTTTAATTGATTTTTTGCCATTCACTGCATATAAACGTACGTATGTACATATGTACACACATGTGTGTGCGTGTAGGTACAAGTATGTTAAGCATCATTATAAGCAGTATCATAAAACCGCCACCCCCAGTATGTCTATCGTCATTATCATTATTACTTTCAAAATTTAACTACATGTGTGTATGTGTGTGTGCATGTTGTAGGCATTTGTAAATGTATATGGAAAAAAAGAAATTCAGAGACATACATACATAAAACGTCTGTCATAATGAGAGCGTTATTATTTATCCATGCATGCCAAAGCCTGAGTGTTGCTTTCGCTCATTCGTATCAAGGCGTATGAGTAACATTTTGAGTATGTTTTAACGAGTATACGGTATGTAGTACATTTGAGTGAAACTGATTCTGAGTAGAAGAGAAATCAATGCACCGGTCTTACTGTTTTAATGCAAATGAACACTTTATTTAATTCTCTTTTGTTGTATTTTTGATGTATCATTGTGAGTTTTCAGGTCATCTGTGTTTTAGGTTTAGGAATTATTTGTTGACTTTACTCTAAATTTTCTGACAAATCTGTCTGTAAACTGATATGTTGAATTATTTGTTTATACGAGTACATACGTTGCTAGTTTTACTTTAGGGAATTTCAAAATTTATTTGAATTTCAAATCGAATGAGAAAATATAATTGCAGAGGTTATTTTATTTAGCTGTTTTTGTCCTGTATGTGTATTAAATATAAATAAATAGTCTAGTAGATGTATGTGCTGACTTACTAGACGTGAGCCCACGATTCAAACCCAATATCAGACATGTCCATCAAAACGAAATATGATAAAATATTTCTACGGCGATTTCCTTCTGGCAAAAACTCTGAGAGGAAATAAAATTGCCACGACAACGTTTCTCAAAAATCTGTCGTTCGGAGTCGAATTTAAACAGTAGGTCCCGCCACTCACGTATAAAATTAATGCACATAACATGAGTGGTGTGAGAAGTTAGGCCGTAATCCTGACTGAAGGGTTATAATGGCCAATTATGTAATGTACATACATATGTATTTTATTTAGTAATTTTCAATTAAATATTTAATGATTCACAAAACTTTGAAATAAATTAAGATTTCACTTAAATATAAAAAGTTAATAAATTAATTTAAACACCTTTTTTCTTTCTTTTAGCAAAAAATTAGTTTTTAATCAAAAGATCAAAAAGAACGAAAAATTTCTATTTTCACTGAATTTTAATTGAAGACCAATATTGAGTTTGTTTTTGTTATAGAATTTAACCTATAAATAACTTACAATATGTCAGTAAACATGTAATAAATTAAAAAATAAAGACAAACTTTACGTCCAAATATTTTTGTTTCCTTTCATTTAATTTTTTAAAATGCTTCTAAAACATATGTAAGTAAAAAAAATAAGAGTTAAAATTTCCTTTCTGTTAGCAATTTAAAAGTTTCTAATTCAATATAATATCAAGATTAGATATAATTAAAAAATAATTTATCAAAACCACTTGAAACACACTTGAAACACATAAGTAAATATCTTAATTTAGACAAAAATTTCGAAAGTTCACTTAATTATTTATTATAATAAACAACTTTAGAAAAATATTAAATTAGTATATTATATAAGTATTATGCGAAAAAATAAAAATAATGAAATACACCCAGCTAATGACGTAGTGTAGGTTGTGAGATTTATCGAGTACAACTCAAATTTTTTTTTTATATTTCTTGGACCCTCCAAACATGCTTTATTTGACAAAAACACAAACATTTCTAAACCGATGTCCAAAACTTAAACCTTATTAGGAAGGAGAGGGATGGGGCTTTAAAATGATATACATGTATATACTATTTGACTTAATATTCTATGAGGCTTGATGAGGTAAACTTGAGAAGAACGAATTTTTTCATATTTTTTCAAGTATGTTCGTTCATAGTAGCAAACTTTAATTAAAAAATATGAGATAAGTCATGACATTCTGAAAGCGCATTATCTTGTGAAGAGGTTGACACTTCGTTTGTTCTTTCTAATCAGACAAAAATTACCGTAGTTATTATTTATTTATTAATTTATTTATAATTAAGTCAATGGACAAATTCCTTACTGACATAACAAAAATGGGTACGAACAAAATTAAATAAATTAAATAAATTACGAAAAAAAATTAAATAAATAGAATTACAAACAGTTTTTCCAAAAATAGAAGTAATTGTTATAATAAAAATATGAAAAATTATGAATTGAGAAAAACAATAATGTTCCGTTTTATAACGCAAGAATTTAAAGAAAAATCAACAAAGTCTGACAAATGATCAGCAACAGCATAATTAGTTCTGCAGAGTTGTATATAAATAAGATTATAACAGCGGAAGTTACGACAAGGAATATTGAATTTAACAGATCTTAACAGAAATTCACAGCAAATATAACCATTGATCAGGTTAACCATGAAAGATATATTTAACATTGTTCGACGACTCTTAAGGGTAGGTAGTTTTATTAAAGCCAGTCTGCTATTATATGAAGGCATATCCAAGTAATTCCCTCCAAGGCCTCGCAAGCAGAAGAGTAGAAATTGTTTCTGAACAGATTCGACGTGTTCGCTGTAAACATTATAGTGAGGATCCCATACGATGGATCCATACTCCAAAATTAGTCTTACAAACGATACGTATAACTGTTTAGTAATAAATGGATCAGAAAATTCCTTTGCCCAGCGTTTTATGAAGCCAAGAGTGCTTCTTGCCTTATTTACAGTCAAAGTGATATGATCATTAAAGTTTAATTTTGTGTCTAATAGGATCCCAAGATCAATAAAAGAGTCCACTATTTCCACTTGATGACCTCCAAGCAAGTAATTAATCGCAATAAAATTATTTCTTGAGGACCGCATACATTTGCATTTTTTAATATTCAGTTCCATCATGTTGTACTGGCACCACAAAAAGATTTTATTGAGCTCACTTTGATGATAAATATGCTCGATGAAATTATTAAAGGAGAGAAAAACTTTTACATCGTCAGCATACATCAAGATATTGGCAAAATTAATCATGTTGGGAAGATCGTTTATAAACAACGAAAAAAAAAGTGGACCAAGATGGCTGCCTTGAGGAACACCAGATAGCACATAAATATACTTAGATAAGCTATTGTTCACACATACGGTCTGCTTTCTACCACTCAAATACGACTCTAGCCATCTTAAACTCCTACGATTTATACCCATTAAATCCAATTTAGTTAACAGGAGTTTGTGATTCACTTTATCGAACGCTTTGCTAAAATCCGTAAAAATTACTTCAGTTTGCTTCTGTTGAGAAAAGGCCACATTTATCGTGGATGTTAACTGAAGCACTTTAGTCGTTGTTGGACAACCCTTTCGGAAACCATGTTGATAAGGTGATAACAACGATGAAGTATGATGAACCAAAAAATCGGCAATCAGTTTCTCGAACATTTTTGGAATAGCACTCAGTTTTGCAATGCCCCTATAATTTGTAACATCAGACTTATTGCCAGAGTTAAAAAGCGGTATAATATACGAGTCCTTCCAAAACACAGGAAAATAGATATTACTTCAGCCGATGCCAGCGAGTAAGGGTAAATATTTATATCATTGTAAGCAGAATTAGAACAAATACTGACGAAGAAATCTGCAAACATATCACATATGACTTCAACACTACTATTTAAAGAGTCGAGTAATATTTTATATATACGAGTATATATTTTTTGAAATGAACTTTCAGTTTAAAAATTTTCAGAATTTTTAATGGATCTTGATTTTTTATCGGAAAATGTGTCAATTTCAGGTTTGAGCGACCACTAGAAGTTGGCCAATGTTTGCGCAAAGTGAATAATAATATTTGCAAAAAACGCAAATATGAGGCCACTTCTTGTAGTCGTGCAATTGAAACTTTTTACGATAAAATATCAAGATCCATCAAAACTCTTGAACATTTTTGAACTGAAAATTCATTTGATAAGATGGCATATATAAAACATATAACACGACTGTTATACTCTTTAAATAATAACTATGGTAATTTTTTTCCCATTTGATCAAACGGAGTGTCAATCTCTTCACAAGATAATGCACTTTCAGAATGTCATCACTTATTTCATATTTTTTAATTAAATTTTGCAATTAAGAATACCTAAACTTAAAAAAATGAGAAAAAAATCATATTTTCCAAGAAATGAGAAAAAATCATATTTTTCAAGTTTACCTGATCAAAACTTATAACACGTAAGTTTGAATCATATGTTTATGTATGTATACTGTTTTGATAGGTTAATAAATATTTGGATAATCAATAATTTTGTGTGAAAAGATCAGAAAAACAGTTTCTGTCAAATAAAACAATTTTGGACGGTTCAAGAAATATAAAAAAAATATTTTTGAGTTCTGCTCAACAAAACTCACAACCTACAATGTATTTTGACTGTCGCACCGTGTTATTACTAGATTATTTGAGTTTGCTGTATCTTCTATTAATGCGATGTAATGTAACGTCTTTTGAGCCAATTTCCACAATTCGTTTTTAAATGGTTCTGGTTGCAATATTAAAAAAGGGACAGACCTTGCCGGCACCTACTTAGCATTTCTTATTAAACGAATTGGTCCTCTCTTGTTCTACGTGGTTGATCTCCTGTTCAGTCGACAAGGAACTCAAAGCTTTAAACAAATAATATAATGATGATCACTGAATATTTATTTAGGTTCATAATCCTACAGGAATACATGACGATAGTAAAATAGTGAAACCTCCCCTTATGAACACCTCCCATAAGTGGATGAATTCCCTGGTCCCATGACTTTAATATCTCCCGAAAAAAATCTGCAAAAAAATTTAAATATTGTTACGTTTTTACCCTTTTAAAAACGTTGAAAATATGAGTTCGTAGATTGCAAATAAAAAACAAAAATAATTTGTGTTTAGTTTTAATTAAATTCTTTATTGTTCGCACAATTCCGTGTGCCACTGTTCGCAATGTGATTTAAACAACAACAATTTGCTTTATTTGTTATTCTTCTTTACACTCTTCCGCGTAAACGCTACTGCCCTGGTTACCCAAGCGTAAGAAACGTAAAATCGTAACGTACGTAGCCTTAAAAACAATCATTTTATTTTATTTTTTGTTTGTTTTTTTTTCTCAATTATAATTTAAATTTGAGAAAAATAAAATAAAAAAACTGCGAATTTAATTTTGGTCATATTTTTCCTTATTTGGTGGTTTTTTCACAAATGTTGGTTACAATATTTTTTTTGTGGCAACACTGCTCATCATCTTTCATGTTCAAATGTCACGTATAAACGTGGGAGAATTCTGTTTTATACAGATCGTTCTGTTTTGCTAACGGGAGAGAACGTTTCGGTAATCGTTTACATTGTTCTCCATATGCTAGAACGTTGGCTACTTTACGTGTGGGTAACTACAGCATTAGATCTTTACAACTGATGCCTTGGTTACCCAAGCGTTAGAAACGTAAAATCGTAACGTACGTAGCCTTAAAAACGTTTGTGTAGTTATAGAAACGTTTAAAACGGGACATATGTAAACGAAGAATGTAAATAAAAACGAAACAGAACACACAGCAACACACAAACAAACACAACACAATGCAAAGAAATTGGTATACAGACTCATCATCAGTGTTGCCGTTTTTTGTTTAATGTGTAGATTATTCCGGATTTGGTTATTATTTTTCTTATAAAAATAGCTTTTGTTTTGTTTGTTCAAATTAATTAATTAGTAAGACTACAATTTTATTTTGTTATTTTTTGTTTTTTTTTTCAATTATAATTTAAATTTGAAAAAAATAAAATAAAAAACTGCGAATTTAATTTTGATCCTATTTTCCCTTATTTGGTGATTTTTTCACAAATGTTGGTTACAATACTTTTTTTTTCGTGGCAACACTGCACTCTCTCTCATGTTCTCTCTCTTATGTTCAAATGTCACGTAAAAACGTGGGAGAATTCTGTTTTATACAGATCGTTCCGTTTTGCTAACGAGAGAGAACGTTTGGGTAAGCGTTTACATTGTTCTCCATATGCTAAAAAGAGAACGTTTTCTACGGTACGTTACGTTACGTGTGGGTAAAGTGTGAATTAACGTTCTCTCTCGTTAGCAAAACGGAACGATCTGTATAAAACAGAATTCTCCCACGTTTTTACGTGACATTTGAACATAAGAGAGAAAACATGAGAGAGAGTGCAGTGTTGCCACGAAAAAAAAAATATTGTAACCAACATTTGTGAAAAAATCACCAAATAAGGGAAAATAGGATCAAAATTAAATTTGCAGTTTTTTTATTTTATTTTTTTTTTCAAATTTAAATTATAATTGAGAAAAAAGAAACAGAAAATGAGAAAACAAAATTATAGTCTCATAATTAATTAATTTTAACAAACAAAACAAAAGCTATTTTTATAACACAATTAATAAACAAATCCGGAATAATCTACACATTGAACAAAAAACGGCAACACTGATGATGAGTCTGTATACCAATTTATATGCATTGTGTTGTGTTTGTTTGTGTGTTGCTTTGTGTTCTGTTTCGTTTTTATTTACATTCTTCGTTGACATATGTCCCGTTTTAAACGTTTCTATAACTACACAAACGTTTTTAAGGCTACGTACGTTACGATTTTACGTTTCTAACGCTTGGGTAACCAAGGCATAACTCCAGCATGAGATCTTCAAACTACGATTATTCTCTTCACACGCAAGGCGTCTTCACACAAGTGTGCCTGCTTTATCTTGCCTTTTATATCGCTGGGTAAACAGTCTGATGAATGCTCTTGAAGGAGAATGGCTTTGCGTTTGCGAAATCTCTATAAATGTAAACATGTTGTTTATTGTTGTTTGTGTATTTTGTTTACGTTTGTCCTTGCAGTGTTGCTGTTGTCTGTTTGTTTACTTGTTAATCCCTTCTTTTTTATACTAATGTTGTTGTTATATTTTTGTTTATTCGTTGATCATGTAAACAAGTCCATATGTATTGAGTAATAAGCAATAATAATACCTGTAATAATTATAATTGTAATGTTTAACGACGCTGAATATTTTTTAAAGCCCTTGTCACATTTCTGCATAATTGTATTATTTATGTATATAAACAAAATGTATATAATAAAAGGAAATTTAAAACACATTAAAAGCTCATCAATAGTTGTTATATTCAACATTGAGGAGTTTAATAGCAAGTGTTGAAGTAATTAAAAGTACCAAGCCCTTAAGGGGACTCCTCCCTATAGCGAACAAAACTAGCTCGATGGTTATTGGAGATTTCACTGTAATGTTGTTCGGATAATTTTCCTACTATTAGACATTTTATGTTACATTATATGGAATAAAAATATTCCACTACGACCCATTTTCCATTTTGATCCATATTCCAGCAAAGTGCACTAAGAAATGTTTCGAGGATATGGTATTTGACTAACCCGCGTTATCTTCAGACCCATATCCAATAGCAAAATTGTAAAATATGGTAAAAACAACAGCCCGAGGAGAGTGTTCACCAATTGTAATAAGTTTTGGAAATTAAATTAGGCTGCCTGATAGAAAATACCGGATTGGGTATGGCAAATCGTTATTGCCCAAATGCTTAGACGATGTCTACTAATTTAACGCAACACCAGGGTCTCTCCAAAATATCAATCACTCTAGAAGAGGATTAGAGCTTAAATTAGTGCAAATGCATTATTATATCAATACTTTTTATAACTATTTCTTGTTTCAATTATAACATAACATAATAATTATAAAATAAAGTTCGAAATAACGACAAAGGACGTGTACTCAAAATGAAAATTTTTGGCTAAAGCTAGTATAAACACTTCGATCTACGAATAAAATAGTTTCGATGAACTTCTTGCGAAAAGACATTACGCTGTAGTATGACATCTACAGCCAGAAATAGATCTGAATAATGCAAGTCACCTACTGCGATGTGTACGTAGCAAGTTTAGATTTAAATGTCGACTTACGATGAGTTTTTCGTGCTTTCGCATTATGTTCTTGCAAAATAACTGCTGTGACAAACCTTAAGGCATTTAGGTTCCCATTAACAACTCCAATAAAAATTCCAAATAAAGTAAAAAATGAATGTTTTGGTGTTTTGCTTTTACATCGTTTAACATTAAAATTGTAAACAAAAGCTACAAAAACAAAAACAATGAACGTGTTTACAAATTACTGCACTGCGTAATATAACAACAAATACCAGCATAAAAACTGATGATAAACAAGTAAACAAAAAAGCAACTACAAACACTACAAGAACAAATGTAAACAAATTACACAAACAACAATAATGAAACAACGATGTTTATATTTTTAGAGATCTCGAGAAGGTGAAACCATGAACATTTGCCTTCAAGTGCGTTCATCAGATTGCTTTGCATTTTGTACTCTTTTACATAAACAATAACAATTACAAGTCAATTGTTCGACTTTGTAACGGAAATCTTCAAACCACGATTACTTTCTTCAAACACCGCGTCTTCACACAAGACTGACTGAATTCTTACTGATTCCGTTGCCTGCTTTGTATTGCCTTTTATATCGCAGGGTAAACATTCTGATCAATGCTCATGAAGGTGAATGACTTCATAACATACATGATTGGCCATTACAACCCTTCAGTCAGGATTACGGCCTAACTTCTCACACCACTCATGTTGTGTGCTTAAATTTTATACGTCCTACAGTTTAACGTCGACTCCGAACGACAGATTTTTATGAGGTTTGAACCCGGGCTTTACGTCTAATAAGCGAACACACTACCTAGACTACGGCGACTGAATGACTTCGCCTTCTCGAAACTTCTATACTTTGTTGTTGCTTGTGTAGTTTGTTTACGTTTATCCTTGCGGTGTTGTTGTAGTCTTTTTGTTTACTTGTTTGCCCCCTTTTTTATATTGGATATTTTGTTGGTATATTTTTGTTTACTTGTTTATCATGTAAACAAGTTCATTGTTTTTGTTTTTTTAGCTTGTGTTTACAATTTAAACGACGAGAAAGCAAAACACCATTTCCATTTTCGCAACAATATTAATTGATGATTTTTTAATAGCAGACTTTAGTTTAGAAGATAATTACTAAGCTGATATTGAAAAATTAAAACTATTTCACTATTTGTAACACGACCATGACATTCACGACCGACGACATGATATTTTGTTATTGACCGTGTTATCATTATCCATTAATCAGTGATTAAAATAATTTATGATAATAGCTTCGTTTTGTTTCGTTGCGTTTGCTTTTTGGTATAAAAATGATCGTACGGTCGATTTATTTGCTTAAAAGTAAAATAAAAATAAAACAGAATACAGAATACAGCAACAATTAGAATTTTTTAATAAAATTCATATTCAAATACAAAAAAAACAAAAATTATGATTTCATTGAAATCTTTTCTAATTTTAATTCATTTCCTGCTGATCTTTAGCCAACAAACTATTGCGCAATATGGTGGTATGGGCTATTATCCTTATGGATACAACGTTTTAAGTGGAATTTTTGACAGAAGAGATGGCATGTTTCCTGGTGGTGCAAGTGGAGGTGGAGGTGGAGGCTATCCATCATATGGAGGATCATATTATCCCCAGTATCCAATGTATCGAAATTATCTGTGCTATCAAAGCATTTACTGTGGCGGAGTGTATCCTGGTTACGGAGGTTACCCGTACTATGGAAATAGTTTAAGTAAGTTAATATGGCCACCTTGCACGTATGCATTTTTTGAAAAAAATTTAGTGTTTTGGACATGTTTCTTTCTTTAGATACCGCTTTTGCCAGCAGCAGTAGTAGCAGTCGATCTTACACATCTTATGCCACAAGCGGGGGTGGCTTCTTTGGTTGATTTATACTCATTTTATAAATATTGTTATTGTTAATTTATTTTATTCTCTTCTATTTAAAATAAAATTTGTGTTCATTTTCAAATTACAATAACATTGCATTCGGCTCTTGAATCTTTATAATGTTATTTAGCATAAAAACATTTTGCGATGAGTTTGATTTAATTAAAAATATCTTTTTTTCATCATATGACACAAAAATTATTTAACACTTTGACAAGAAATTGTAACTAAATTTTTTCAATGTTAAATTCAATGATTTAAATACTGGATATTCTTCTAATTACATATTGTAGCCTCAATATAATTCAATTCCAAAAACTTTGTGGATCTAGGATGACATCTAGAAATAAATAGGGGTCAGAATTATATAGCGAGAACTTTCCGAAATGATTTTAACGAATTGAAATAAATTTAAAAATTATTGAGTACTTTTTTTAATGAAAAAAAATCGAATTTTATCAAGTTACTGAAACTACATACATATAAAAATTAATGAAAGAAAATATAAATTTTTTTTTTAAATTTATGTTTATATATCGACCACTTTTTTATTTATTTATTTATTCATTCAGGCGTAAATACAGTACAACAAGATATCATCTTATTTAATAGTACTGCTAAGGATATACGCATAACAAAATATAAGAAATTACAAAAATAATAACCTTAAAAATAAGTTAACATAACAAATATTATTAAAAACAAAATAATTATATTAAAAAATATGATTGATTAATTACATACATATGTGCATTATGTTCATTCAACAATTTAATAATTGCAGTCTTTAAATGCTTAGCATTGCTTAGTAACTGTATGTTGTTCGGGAGTTCATTCCAGAGACGAATTGCATTGGTGTAAAAGTGTCTCTCAGATATCTGTTTACGGTATTTAAGGCTATTAATTCTCAAGCCTCTATTAGATCTTGAAAAAACTAATCTATTAAACAAATGATGGGGTTTCCTAATATAGATGATTTTATGTAGGTATACCAGAGTACGGCATTTCAACAAATTCTCAAAAGATGTATTATAGATTTGATATGAGAACTCAGATATACTACTGTACCTTGTACGACCATAAACATATCGAGGAAAACTGTTATAAGTGACCTTGAGACTGTTCCAGAGTCACAACTACAAAACAGTTCACATCCGAACAGTAAAGTGGGGATGAGATATGTTTTTGCGAGCAGCATACGAATATTAAACGGAGTAAAATATTGCGCTAGCCAAAGACTTCACAACATGGCAGCCATTTCACCACAGATAGCATTTATATGGTTGGACCAGTTAAGGCTGTTATTAAAAATAACTCCTAGATTCTTGTCATTATATACAGTCTCAATAGTAATATTATTAATCTGTAATGGTGTAAGCTGTGCCGTATAGTTTACCTTGCCTATTATCGAAGCTTTTGATTTCCTCGAATTGTGGCAAAGACCATTAATCGACGCGCATTGAAACACATTATGCTGATCACAATTTATTTTCCCTATACAATTTGTAATATCAGACGGCAAGCAACAAATGTACAACTGAACATCATCCGCGTACATTTGTTCCTTGCAAAACTTCAACTTAGTTGGCAGATCATTTTTTGTTATTTTTATTGTTGTTACCAAAATGGAAATGGTGTTTTGTTTTCACATCGTTTAAAGTAGCACAGCCATGATCAAACTAAACTGATCAATCTGCCATTTTTGTGATTGTTTGGTAAAACTGTCGTCACACGTACAGAAAACTGTCCTCACACGTACAGGCTGAGAAGAGTTTGAAGAATATCAAAATAGTTTTGATTTTCGCTACTTGCTCTGCAGAAAATTGAAGTAAATTTGATGTGTGCGGGCAATTACTTCAAATTTCATTTTTCTGCAGATTTCGTAGGAGTAACATCACTCTTGTTTAGCGGGTGTTACGAAAATGTGTAGCAAAAAAATGGTAATAAATATAAAAAAGTAGTTGTTTTGTTATTTTTTATGTAGTTTTGTTTTTATTTATGAATTTTATGATATTGTGTTCCTTTATTTTTATGAACTTTGTTTTGTTTAATAAAAATTATTTTAATTATAAGCCGAAAAAATTAAGTCCATTAATAATTTGTTTTAATTGCATTTATATTATACTTTAAAATCTTGTTTATTTCTCCACAAGTTTCTCTAACAATGGGACCAATTACTCGTTCCGAAATAGCGCTGAGAAATTTTAAATCAGAAAAGGAATTGCCTGTAGCAAGAAAACGCAATGTTATAGATAGACGTTGATTCGCAGAGATAGAGTATCTTGTTTTTGAATTTTCGGGCCAACCAAATTTAAAAGTTCCTCATTTGTGCCTTCATCCATCCGTAAAAAGTTTCGAAAATCATTTGGAGAACTCAATTTGGGTTCATTTAGAAGATTTTCGTGCATAAGTCATCCCCTTTTTCAACCGTTCTTTCATCCAAAGACGCTTTGCAGTTTCCTTCTTTTTTTTTTTAATTGCCTGTGCCAGGGCAATGACTATGAAACAATCATATGTCATATTAAAAGAAAAAATCTCGACACTAAAAAAACAAAAACAGAGTAATCTCCCAACTAAAAACCATATGTTCTTTCAGAAAACCTAAAAAAATATTTTCAAAAAAAAGAAAACCATAAAAGAATTTTTTCCGATGAAACCATATGATGCTTTCTTCTCCACGACATTTTTAAAATGAAATTTGAAGGCTCAAATTTGATGTGTTGCTGTGCTAAGCCAAACAAATATTACCAACACATATGCAAAATTTGATCAGTTAAATTTGAACGTGACCATGGCACTTAGGCCGGGTTCAACCACAAGTTTCTGAAACATTTTTGGTTCGGAGAAATTTCTTGTTTACTGAGAGTTTTCTGCAGCATGATTCACCCATTTCAGAAACTTTGTTCGTAAAAACAGTGCTGCTATATTTAATTGAAAATGAAGTAAATACATATTTGCACAAACTTAAGAAAGTTAATTATATTTGTGTCAAAATAAAGAAATAAAAAATTAATATTTATAACAAAAAATAAACAGTATTTGTGGTGAATTATTTGGTAAGAATAAAAACATCTTGTTCTGCGATGGACAAAATGGATATAAATCATTTGCTACTCTTGTTCGCCATTGAAGTGACCAAAGTAAAATTACTTGCAAAATATATTTATGAAAAACGAAAATCAAAGATAAACAAGAGGACGGCTGTAAGACCACTTTTGAAACAAAGAGAAGCCAAAGGGTATTTTCACTCACTAGTTTTCGAAACGCGTTTAAGTGACGTAGATTCATTTATAAATTTTCATCGCATGGACCTTGGGACTTTCGATGAACTTCTGCAAATATTGGTGTATTGTATAAATTTCATATGGTGTGGCAACCTTTTCTGAAATGGTTCGGACCTAATTTAAAATTAATTTAATTCACACTGAGAGTTGTTTGCACAAAATAATTTCTCTCGCTCTCTGAGAGAAACGTCAAGCTCCATATAAAAAATTTTGTGCGAAACAAAATTTTTTCAGAAACCTGTGGGTGAACCAGCCCTTAAATTGTAAACAAAAGCTACAAAAACAATTAACTTGTTTATTATATACCAACAAAACACCAGTATAAAAAGTGATAAACAAGTAAACAAAAATGCAACAACAAACACTATATACACAAACAACAATAATGTAACAATGATGTTTACATTTATAGAGATCTCGAGAAGGCGAAGCCACGAACATTCGACTTCAAGATCATTCATGCCATATAAAAGCAAAGCAAAGCAGGCAACTGAGTCAGAAAAAGTTCAGTCAGTCTTATGTGAAGACACGTGGTTTGAAGATCTCCGTTATAAAGATCTGCCGAATAAGTGACTAGTAATTTTAGTGTTCATGCAAAAGGGTACAAAGAGGAATAACAAACAAAGCAATTGTTATTTACATCAAGTTGTGAACAGTGACACTCAGAATTGTGCGAACAATAAAAAATTTAATTAGAACTAGACACACATTTGTTTTTATTTGCAATCTACGAGCTCATATTTTAATCGTTTTTGAAAGGGTTCGCACTACTTTTGTTTGCCACCGTTTACAACTTGATGAATACATTAATAATTGCTTATTCGCTATTCTTCTTTGCTTACAACGCAGATCTTTTCAACGGCTATTTTCAAACCACGACTGATCTCTTCACACGCAACGCGTCTTTGTACAAGACTGACTGAATTCTTCGTTGCTTGCTTTGTCTTGCCTTTTTATATGCCCTCGTATTCAGTCTGATAAAGGTTCTTGAAGTCGAACGTTCGGGGTATCGACTTCTCGAGAACTCTATCGCGACTTCATTGATGTTTGTATATTTTGTCCACATTGCTAGTTGTTGGGTTCTCGTTTACTTGTCTATCCCCTTTTCTTTCATACTGATGTTGTTGGTTTACTTGTTACAAGCTCGTTGTATTTGTCTGTGTAACAAAAAATGCATACAAAGATTTTTCTTGGCTTGAAATTGGTTCCGAAATTATCTAAGATCGTATAAAACCAAAACAACGAGTTGAAATTAACTTAAAATCGGATAAACAAGTTTTTTTTTGGAAGTAAAATAAATTGGCTGCTTAATATATTTATTATTCATATAAAAGCTTAACGTAAACTTGTATTCAAATTTAATTCATTTCATTTTATTGAAGTAAGTAAATATAGTTTTCTTATCTGATAATGGTATGTACCATTTACGAATCGGTAAAAGCGATGGATTTTCACAAGCTTCATTTTCGTTTTGTGTATCTTTTTCTTTTCTGACAATGTAATCCAGGAATTAAACGATTACGACCTCACTATACCCATACATGCACGTTGTAATTTAAAGGCTCATTCCGAATTGAGGTCATTAATAAGAAAATGATTTTCTAATTTACTGCAAAGAAGACCGTCTCGAATTAATTTCGCATGGAGAGTGATTTTTTCTTCCTCACCATTGTCGCTGTCATATTACTGTCATGGCTGAAGATATTAAAACCATCTTCGCCAAACTAATTATTTTATTTGATATTGTGAATCTTTTCCAACTGAATTTTAAGTTGTTGGTCTTATTTCACTTGAAGCAGAAAAATAGAAAATTGCTTCCACACGTCTTTACTACTGAGGACTTATTTTCTAGTTTATTTAGGATGAATAAACGAATTTGCAATTCTGTCTTGATCTATTGGCAACAAGGCTTGTCGTATAGGGCAAAAGAAATACTACTTGGTTGTTATATCTGAGGACGACCTAGTGCATTGTCAATAATTAATGAAACTTTAAAATCGAGAAATTTTTCCTTCATATAGGCTTCCAATTCTGGTACAAAGCAATTATTGAACCATTCTGTAGAAATAATTGTTGTCACCTAGGATTTCGGGTTAGCTGACTAAGGGCCATTATTACAACTTGCCGTTAAGTAATTGGAAGATTTTAAAGGGCAGATAAATTGTTTTTCATTATTAAAAGTGGACGATAAGGTAGAAGTGGGCGTTCAGCTAAAGGGAAGCTCATCCTGCTGCTAACTTTTAAAGTTAAGTTTATGTTTGAACTTGCCATACATATATATTATTTTCAATACGCAACTTCAAATATAAATAAAGTGAGCAAATACAACAACAAAAGAAGCCCGTCGTTGCCAATGCGTTTAAATTTGCCACTGTTGTTTAATTTGAACAATATTATCGACATTGCTCAGGCACTGACAAATTTTTGAAAAAGCTAACTTTATTTTATCTGTAAGTTGTAATAACAAAAATAAGTTAAAGGTAACTTTAAAGTTCCCTTTAGCTAAAGGTACCTTTAACTAAACCCAAGTTTAACGGCAAGTTGTAATAATGGCCCTAAGATGGTCTAAGATATCGATTTGTTATGAGCGGTTTCAACATCCGATCTTCCGATGCATTGCTATAAAGTAATAATTTACTCGATCTTTACTTGTCTTTTGTTCAATTGTAGTTTTTCATCATTTGCAACGTAACTACGATTAGGTATTTTTCTGCAATACTTGATCGACACAATATCTCTATCTTCAATAATTGTTGCTAGTTCCTGTGGAAATTTTTTTGCTGCACCATCATCTGCTTTCCCATCATTTGCTAGCTGAAAATTCTTTAACAGCCTGGGAAGTGGAAGTTGATGGCTCTCACTATCATAAAACAGAATAGCTTTCTACCGGATTAAATAACCGCTTACATTAATTCTTGCCTGAAATAGTTGTTCAATCTAAATTGTAAGGGCTTTTTTGTTCTTTCTATCCTCTTGCTGTATTCAAGTTGACACACAGTCTCAACCCGGAGCGTCTTCCTGTAAAGATGAGAATGGAAACTTGGAAACAGATCCGCAGGGGGTGCTGAGGTTATGAAGAAAACACTTCTGTACTCTGCAACAAGGCTATGACGACACCAACACCGCCTTTAGAGATGCTGTTCCGAACCCGATCGATGATAACGACGTGGAGATTCCGCCGCCTAGCGATGAAGAGGTCAAAGTCGCGATTATGCGTCTTAAAAACAACAAAGCGGCAGGGCCTGGTGGCCTCCCCGCTGAATTGTTTAAGACCGGATGTAATGAGTTGGTAGGGCGCGTGCACGATTGGAACCCCAGTGTCCTCTGTTCTGTCCTGAAAAAGGGCGACCCTACGATATGCGCCAACTACAGAGGTATAAGCTTTCTCCATATCGCATATAACGTTCTTACAGGCGTATTGTGTGGCTTCAGACCTGGCAAGTCCACCTCGACCAGATTTTCACACTACGCCAAATTCTGGTAAAGACCCACGAAAAACAATTCGAGACACACCATCGTCGACTATAAGGCTGCCTTCGATAGCCCCATAAGAGATCGTGTTTTTTGCCGCAATGTCTGCGCTCGGTATATCTGCGAAGCTGATAAGGCTGTGCAAAATGACGTTGAGCAATTCCTGCAACTCCGTCAAGGTAGGAAATGACCTCTCCGAACCTTTTGATACCGCGAGAGGTTTCAGACAAGGCGATCCCTTATCATTCGCACTCTTCAAGTTCGTCATGGAGAGTGTTCTGCGAAAGGCGGGAGTGCATAGCAATGACACTATTTTTCAAAAAAGTGTTCAGTTGCTTGCGTACGCTGACGACATTGACATCATAGGACGTAGCAAGGAGATGCTACTGCTGCCTTTAGTGCTATTGAACGGGAGTCTAATAAGATGGGTCGGCAGTAAATGAGGGCAAAACAAAGTAAATGTTATCGACAGGTAGAGACGTGGGGCGTATTGATTATCAGATTACGGCCGATAACTATACTTTCGATACAGTCAAAGAATTTATTTATCTTGGCTCCGCCGTTACCACCAAAAATGATGTCAGTCTGGAGATCAAGCGCAGCATCACTCTTGCCAACAGGTGCTACTATGGTCTCAATAGGCAATTGAATAGCAGAGACCTCTCTCGTACACCAAAACTAATACTCTACAAGACGCTCATCCTACCCGTACTTCTTTATGGCGCAGAGGCATTAACTCTATTAAGCACTGATGCAGCAGCCTTGAGAGTATTCAAAAGAAAAGTCCTACGTAAGATCTTCGATCCAGAGCGAGTTGGCCATGATTTCCGCATCCGATCCAACAGTGATCTTTATGAGCTCCTCAACGACATAGACGTTGTACAGCGTATTAATATCCAGCGGCTGCGCTAGCTCAGCCATATCGTTTGATTGGAGGAGGATGCTCCGGCGAGATGGGTATTTGATGCGCGGAACTGCGGAAGCCGGTGAAGAGGACGACCTTGTATGCGTTGGAAGCACCAAATCAAGGAAGCCCTGTCATCGATTGGTGTGACCAACTGGCGTAGGCGCGCAAGAAGCAGAGGCGCCTGGAAAGATGTGTTGCGGCAGGCCGAAATCCATTAATCGGGTCTTGAGTAAGATGATAATTTGGCGTAAAATTTTGTATCAGAAATGACAGATTTTTTAATTGCGACTTCATTTTTTCTAATTACTCTTAAAGTAGATTCGCCTATAAGAAATTGTTGCACAATCGCCGTACATCCACCTTCTTTTGTTAAGCGATATAAAATTACAATTTGCGTTTCCAGCGTAATTGATTTTCTTTTGATGTGCTGCTTTCTGCATTGGGCCAAATAAAATCTTAGAATATAAATTCGACAAATTTAGACTTACGATATTGAGAAGACGAAAATCTTTTTTAATGAAAAATAAAACTTTATAACACTTACTTTAAATGTTTAAATCCAGAATCCAAAATGTGCTTAAAATCAGCAAAATTTAATGTCGGTACGCAAATTTAATTTCAAAACAATTACACAATACTTTAATACTTTCAATTCGAAACCGGGCAACTGTTGGACAACCAGTTATCGAAATTTACAGTTTAATCAACTTGATCAAATTGTACAACAAACAAATCGCAATGTGTAGGAGCCGCAGCATGAAGGTCGGTTGAAGTCAATAATCGAGCCATTAGGTTTACTCTGAATCTGTATCGTTGATATAACATTTATGAGCATACATTTTTAAAAAATTGACATTGCCACAGTAAGCATTAGAATTTATTCAATTATTTATGTTCTAACATTTAATAGAACAAATTTTGTTTGTGGAGATTAATAAAGCACACATTACTCAGAAAAATTAGTTTGTTTCAACAAATATTTCGTGGCGAAATATTTTAGACGCCGTGGTCTAGTAGGTACTGTGTTGGCTTATTAGACGAAAAGCCAGGGTTCGAGCCCCAGGCCAGACATCAAAATAAATACAAAAAGTATTTCTTCGGCGACTTCCTCTCATTTACAGAGTAAATAAAATTGCCATGAAAAGTTTCTCAAAAATCTGTCGTTCGGAGTCGACTTTAAACTGTGGGTCCTACCACTCATGTATAAAATTAACACAACACAACATAAGTGGTGTGCGAAACTAGGTCGTAATCCTGACTGAAGGGTTGTAATGACCAATTATGTATGTAAGTATGTATATTTTAGACGAAATTTAATAAAAATTTAATTTTAAGATAAGAGTGTATATTTAAAGTGATACATTTCCCCGAAGACAATTTTTGGATCTAAAAGTAAATAAATTTTGAATAAAATAAACATTTTAAATTTTCAACCATACATCTAATTTTTAATGTCTGTATAAACTTTGGTGTTAATTGTAAACATTTTTATATACGTATGTACATACTTTACTAATTATGTACTATGTTATAAAATACACAAAATTTAATATTTAAACAATAAATACGATTTACAAACACAATTAATTCTAAATAAATAGTGTTACATGCTTAAACAAATTTCTAAAAAAAAAATAAAAACAATATTGGACTACATTTCATTGGAAGCTTTCCAACCGTATTTTTGCTTTTTTCCTTTGTAGTATTTATCGTCTTCATAACCATTCTTATAATAACCATTTTTATCTTCTCGTTGTGATTTTGGCGGTGCACAATAGCATGTTCTTTGCTGCGAGTCCAAATATGATTTACAACCTAGCGTAAGAGTGCCAGTAAATAGCATTTTTGCCGCCGCTTTGCATCCTTTTACCATTAGGTCACTGGCAATGGATTTTTCATAACTGTCACAATACTTATAAAGACAACGCTTAAAGTCAAGATCACAGAGTTCTTTGTCGCTATTACATGTGTCGTAGCATATGTCATGGGCATTGCAACATGTTTCCATTTCAACTGCTGGTAAATACTCAGTACTTATGCGCAGACCCAAAGAGCCACAACCATCCGCTGTTGGTGTATACAATTTATTCTGAACTGGCCGAATTTCTGAAAATGAACATCCAAATTTTCAAAAATTAATAAATATTGTTACGAAAATGGAAATGATGTTTTGCTTTCACATCGTTTAAATTGTAAACAAAAGCTACAAAAACAAAAACAATGAACTTGTTGAAATATACCAACAAAACACCAGTATAAAAAAAGTGATAAACAAGTAAACAAAAAGGCAACAACAACGCTGTAAGGACAAACGTAAACAAAATACACAAACAACAATAATGTAAACAAAATGTTTACAATAATAGAGATTTCGAGAAGCCAAAGTCATTCCCCTTCAAGAGCATTTATCAGACTGTTTACCCAGCGATGTAAAAGGCAAGACAAATCAGGCAACGTAGTCATTAAAAATTCAGTCAGTCTTGTGTGAAGACGCTGTTTTTTAAAGAGAATAGCCGTAGTAATAAAGATCTATCGAACAAATTAACTACTAGTTGTTATTGCTTACGCAAAAGAGTGCAAAAAGGAATAACAAACAAAGCACTTGTTGTTGTTTACATCAAGTTGTGTACAGTGGCACTGAGAATTGTGCGAACAATAAAGAAATTAATTAAAACTGAACATAAATTTATTTTTATTTACAATATACGAGCTCTTATTTCAAACGTTTTAAAAGGCGAAAAAGTAACAATATATTATCTTTATTTTTCATTTTTTATAATTCATGACTAACTATGTAATCAAATTACTATTGGTGCCGTAAACGCAAATATAGGATTTTAGAAAAGGCCCACTACATTTTATATCAATAAAAATACAACTGCATTCTACTACGAATTCTACTGTATTTAATTAGGCCCGGATGCTGTTACATATCTTTGCAATACATAGCTTATTCAGATCATAGTCCAACATTTGGCTAAATTATTAGTATTTTCTGTAAAAAATATATTTATAGGTTCAGAATATATCAAGCATAGTCCTTTACGGTATCATCCCTGAATACTACAAAAAATTACACGGTAGAACGTTGATAGAAGTTTTCATGGCATGTCAATAAAAAAGATTTTATTAACTTAGTGGCAGCAAGTCAAGTTAAACTAAAAATAGAGAAGTATTTGTCAGATAAATACTAGGACCACTTCAAAACAATATATTTATCGTTTATGTAAAATATACACAGTAAGTGCCATTAATAATTGGTTTTCGTCTAGAATTGTATACAAATTCGTTTGTTTATAAGGTCAATGTAGTAAAGTGCTCAGCACAATCACTCGATCTTAATCTCATAGAAAATCTATTGGATATTGGAGACTGTCAAATATTACGCAATATCTGCAAAATTAAAGACTACCTTTACGACAGGTAGAAATCGCTTGAAAGGGTATCTCTAAGGAGGATTTGTCTAACTTAATTGAGTCAATCATATGCAGTTTTGAAAAAAGAAGGGATACAGAATCAAGTATTTTAAATTTCTATAAATTTAATTGAACACGTATTTAAGTTTTGTCGTGCAAGGAAAGCGAGTATAATTGACTTTTTATGAATAGTTCAGTTTTAAATTATTTATTTTTTTAAATTTTAGTGTGCTAGCATATAGGTTGATAAATTATTAACAAAAACTTAAATACATCTAGGTTTAGGTCGGTGTGGTAGCTCTGATATCAAAAAAAGCTTACTTGAGCACACATAGCGGCCCGTTGTGACTCCACAGGTGAACGCAGTCTGACTAAGTTCTACCAAAACCAGGAAAGAGGAAGAAGTTGAGCAGCCAACTGCACATCAAAAGCACGACTACCCTACGCTGGAAAACCAGCTAGAAAGTTTGATAAACGAACCTATACCTTGACATCAATAGATGATAACAGTCTCCTCTTCCTTAGCGGATCTGACCCCACGGTTCGTTAAACGGGAGCCACATCTTTCCGCGTGTCTATCCATAACACAATGACCTCTAAAAATGGCCACTGTGATTGAGATTATGGCACGACCAAGTCCAAGTAACTGGTTGGTACACCTTCTATCCATCAAGGGCCAGGTGAGTCCAGCAGTGGAGCAGGACTCCTCATTGACCCAGGATAGGTTGGCGTCTTGAAAGAATTACCAAAGTTGATTGAAATAGATTCCGGAAGGAGTGCACCAGTCGTCGGCCCTGCAGTGAGACACTGAAGCGCCCAGAAAGAAGGTCGAGACGCCGGCGAAAGGGTACCGTTGACAAGGATCCATTGAGCGACCTGGTAAATAGCCATTACCTCCACCTGAAACACTTTACAGTGATCCGGCAGTTGGAGAGTAATGTTTAGGTCCAGTTAGAGTATACTCCGCTACAAACCCCATTATCGAGTTTAGAGCCGTCGGTGTAATATATCCATGAGACCAGGCGGAACGATCGTGTCAGGATCCCAGTCGTCCCTACTCTGAATCAGAAAGTGAAAACCTTGCGCTGTACCTCTACAGACCATTCTCTGACAATGTGTGGCCTCCATTGTGGAGGTTACTATTCTTCAGAGTCTTAATATTTTATTGAACTACATTCTAGCAAACACGTCCCCGTGCATTAGTTTTTTGTCCAATACTGTATATTACTTCCCGATTATTTTTAGACTTGATTTTTGGTATACACCTGTACCTCGGTTTGCGCGGAACTCGGATTACGCGGTTTTTAAAATTAAGAAAAAAAAATTTTAACTTATATATAATTTTTAATAACTTTTCTTTAAATCTGGCTACATTTGGTTACAACCATTGCACAATCTAATGAGATGACTGTATCCAGTGATGAGTCGGAAATCATAGAAATTCGTAAAAAAAAGACTTGTTGTTGAAAATTATAGCGATTAAGTTAGCTTAAAAATTTTATGTTTTCTGTAATAAGGTACATATGTATATTAATTATTAACAGTATAAAACTATTTTTTTTCAATGAAAAAGCTTTTTTACAGAAAAGTATTCGCTTTACGCGGTTTTTCCATACAAAAATGTAAATTTCGATTTACGCGTCCATAAAAGGATTAGTATGGAAATATTGTCTTAGAAGCTATAAAGAACAGAAAAATCCTTTAAAACTTTGCTCGGACACATATGAATTAAATACCCCAACAATTACGACTAAAAAACAATGTTCAGATAGAAAAGTTTGAGAATTTGCATACGGTTACAAATATTTTGAGCACTACTATACATATTGAAGTCGCCGTAGTCTAGTAGGTTGTGTGTTGGCTTATTCGACGTAAAGCTAGGCTTCGAGCCCCAGGCCAGACATCAAAACAAAATACAAAAAGTATTTCTTCGGCGACTTCCTCTCAGCAGATTTCTGGCAAGAACTCTGAGAGTAAATAAAATTGCCATGAAAAGTTTCTCAAAAATCTTTCCTTCGGAGTCGACTTTAAACTGTGGGTCCCACCACTCATGTATAAAATTAACACACACAACATACATAAGTGGTGTGAGAAAATATGTCGTAATCCTGACTGAAGGATTGTAGTGACTCGAATCATTCATTAAAATTTACGGTCTTAGTTGTTTTGCATTTACAAAAAAAGCCAAAAAATAGCCTTAACAATGAAATTCTCGAAACTTTACGTAGCCTATCGAAATGTCTTGATTTATAAAAGCCTAAACTATTTAGTTTTTGCAACAATTGCTAGTGTATATGCTTTGATAATTTGTATGCAATAGAAAGCAAATCGTAGTGTGCAATAGAAAGCAAATCGTAAGTAAGCAAATGGTAAGTATACCGCAACACTCGTCATCATACAATTTTAATTAGTCAATTCATATTGCACACAGCGCCATCTTTTGGGTTTTAGCATCATTGCTGTTGAAAACTTACGTTTCCATCGATGATTGGAACACGTATGTGTAAAAAAAATGATTTCACATAACTAAATGGCAACACTTCTCATCCATGTGTTGTACTAAATTTAAATTATTCCAGCGTAGTGATGGAATATCAACAGCTGATTAATTAACTGAATGCAAAAACCAAAAACAAAACAAAAACGTAATTCTGACGTATTCTCGTCTAAAGCAGCAGCAGCGCCGGTATAAAAATAAACAAAACAAAGAACTTTGCAATACCATTAATAATAAATAAATAACAACAATGATGATGAATTGTGACATCTTCTTAAATTTATCTTGTTCTGCACTGTTTAATTTACGTAATTGTATGATGAAATTCTTCAACTCACCCGGGCCGCCTTCCAAAGTTGGACATTTGAAAATACATTGTTCCTCAACTGCTGCATCAAAGACCTCTTGTACAGTGTGAAATTTTCTCAGGACGGTAATAAGATTATTGAAGACATCGCCAAATATGGCTTCTGCCGCTATGATGGCGTCACGTAAATGTGCAATTGTGCTGGAACCATAACCCGAATAGGCGTACGTTAAAAATGTTAGAGCGTAAATGGCTATTTTCATATAAGAAATATGCATTTCCGAATTCTTGTTAAAATTTTTCACTTTAGTTTTCTTCCTTTCCACTTTAACTCAGTTTCGTTTTTGGGGACAAGTAAAATAATTGAATGAATGACAACGTAAGGGTTGTATTATGCAGTGTTGCCGAGTTTAGTTATTTCTAACCAAACCGTGTTATTTTTTGTTCAACGTGTAATAGATTTTTCCGGTTTTGTTTTTAAAAATGTAATCTGATTAATTTTACTATAAGTAATCGAAACAAAGATTGATTGATTTATTGATTGATTACAAAATTTATTTCCCCTCTGGCAACACTGGTGGGGAAAAAAATTCATTATTGCTCGTTTAAAAAATAAACTTGAATAATATCAATTAATTCACACATTCTTTTGTCGTGGCCGATGTATATAAAAGAAAATTAAACTCATTGGCGTTTAAGACGCGGCGTATGTGTGGAATTTGTTTGGTGGTGTCTTTCTGATGACTGACTTGATTTTTGTGTGGGTTGGGTTGTGTTGTTTGCGGAATTAGGTTGGATTTGACGGACACCAAAATTAATTACTTTTTAGTGTGGTGTGGAAGTATGGGAAATTTATTCGGTATGGTGAATTTTCGGGGTGGTGTATTTGTGCGGTGTGGTCAGTTTCCAGAGTGGTGAGTTTTTGCAAAATGTGGTACATTTGTCCGGTGTGGTGAGTTTACAGAGTGGTGAGTTTTTGCAAATTGTGGTGAGTTTTCATGGTGGTGAGCTTGTTGTGTTGAATTTGTCCGGTGTGGTGAATAAAATTAAAATTCGCCTAAGTACCGTTATTTGAAATATATACTGAATTATCATACATCAATGCATTACCACATAACACTGTTAGAAAATAAATAACCGGTGTGTGTCTACAATAAATAATTTTTACCACCATTAGCAAAGCCATTGTGTTACCGGCATACCGGTACTACCATCTTTCACTTCATGTGAAGTGAAACACTGAATAAAAGAAGAACACTCTACGAAGGTAGTGTTGCTATTGTGTCAGTATATTTTCTTTGTCTAAAAAATTTAAATAAAAAATTTTTTTTCTCTTAAACTTGCTCAAAGACATGAGTTTGTGGATATAATTAATAGAAGATGAAAACAGAAATTTTTTTCGACTGACTAAACTTAAAGATTTGCTGCAAATTTTATATAAAAGGGAATGAAAAACAAACGTACGAGTATATAATAATACTTTCCTTTCACATTTGTATCTGCCTAAATGCTTGCAAAAATTGTACGTGCTTTGTTCGAAAGGTATATGGACCCAAATTAACCATCAGGAAAAATTAATAATTTATACTATGAATCCTAAATATGATCTGATTATTATTTTCCCAGAAATTGCTTCAAAAATTTTTGATTTCCTGGCAACATTGGTTGTTTTTATAAATTGTTTAGGAGCTGTATGCCATTTTATTATCCACGAATTCACCTCGAATACCGCATAAAATTCACCACTGATAAAGCTTATGCGATATGGGCTGTTAATTTTGGATGTTCCAAAAATGAGTTCCTATAATTCATTCTCATCATCACAGAATCTACACACAGTTACTAAAGTATACATACGGTTAACAAATTTCAGAAATATTTTAACCAATTCGTTTTCGTTGAAAATCTTTATAGTTTCCTCGATTTTAAACGGTCTTTTTCATTGGTTAAAAAATTTCTGAAATTGAAATGAATTGTGGCCCAGCACAGGCCCACAAAAGTATACATCCGATTAACTAATTTCACAAATTTCTGAACCAATGCAAAAGACCGTCTTATTATCGAAGATAGATGTCAGACAATAATATAAATATTTCAACGAAAACGGATTGGTTAAAACAATTTCTTAAATTTGTTAATCGTATGTATACTTCTGTGGGACCACATAAGCCTGCACAGGCCCACACAAGTTAACAAATTTCAGAAATTTTTTAACCAAGACCGTCTTAAAATCGAGGAAAGCTGTCAGACAATTATAAAGATTTTCAACGAAAACGGATTGGTTAAAAAATTTCTGAAATTTGTTAACCGTATGTATACTTTTGTGGCTGAGTGTAAATATTGAGCTGGAGACAACTCTCACTCTAAATAAAGGTACACTGAGTCTGCAGTGACCTATCAAAAGTCCGTTTATCAACCACATGTTATTACTTGATAGTGTGACTGACGCGCGACTATGATTGTAATTTTCCAACAAAAGTTTTGATTACCTGAAATCCACTTGGATTGAAAAGAGCCTTTGCCTCTTTTATCTTCTCTTTCGTTGAGCATCCTTTTTCATATATCCGCTGCCACTCCATAGAATGGTGCTGGCCCTCCTTTCATTAGACCTGGGAGCTAGCAGAGAGTAGCCTTATTCTGCTTACCTAGCTGATTCAGTTTCTTCAAACAGGAACATACTATCTGCGAATTAACTTCATAAGAGCCGAGTAGAATGACGACCTGACTGTCAAATAGTATTGCTATGGCCTGTTTTTGTACTTCATATTCAAATCGAATTAAAAACATCTTTAGATGCCATAGTATTCCGCTTAAAGGGAGTTAGTTTTCTCATGTGCTTGGAATAGTTCATTCTGGGATCACGAATAAAATTGTATGCATAAATATGTTATATATGCCGCACCTTGACTATTCATGTTACCAGAGTTAACTAGTCCACTCTCTAGTTGCCCATTATTATCAACTTCCTGAAAAGTGTGTTCGCAACAGAAGTTCTGCCCTTTCTATTTCTCTATTTGTATAGCTACCATCTTCTTGGTGACACCATCACCTCAGATCCCGCGGATTTTAAGCAAGTTGTTTATAAACTTTTGCTACCGTCGGCAGAGATTCTATACTTTCCCAGGAGCTTCTAAAGCTTTCTCGATTAGCTTTTCTTATTTCCTTGTTACACTCAGTAAGTTACACTTTATATTATTTATAGATAGGGTTTCTAAATGGTAGTATCTCCAGCACCCCTAGTGAGAATCTCTCTCTTATCGTGTGATCAGATAAAGATTTCTCAGTTGAAACTAACCAACCTTTTATATACCTAGCAATGCTCAGACTAGCTATTGTAATATCCAATACATCTCTTCTAACCCTAGTAACAAACGGATGCCTGTTGAATTAATTTAAAATTTCCAGGTTAGAAGCTATGAAAAATTCTGAAACGACCACTCACCTCTGCTGTTGGTAACTGTACTGCCCCAAATGATATTGCAAGCATTGGCACCCCATCCCATCAGTAGTGATGCTTTTTGCCTAGTCACAATGCCACAATACCACAATACTTCCCCTTAGAAATAGGCTGGTGCCACCACCATCTCTTGTCTTCTGCCCACCCTCTTCATATAAGTGTTCATTGGTACTAGGTCCCTCGTCACAAATTCTGTAAAACAATAATAATACAGTCTTTGGGTGAAGTGTCTCTGTCATACCATATTACCTTTCCGCTGGTATAGCTTTGTCCACTTTTCGCTGAAAGACGAGTGAAACATCAATAGTCAATAATTTTATTAAACAAATAAGGTAAAAAAATAGGCGAAAACATGACAAAAAATTCAAAACGCCGTCATTTCGTTATTTTATTACCTTTTCAAAATATGCCAGAATCCATTTCAATTTTTGCTTTCAGACACTCTTAAAAACATGGTCGCCAGATTTTGAGATGACCCTGTTCCGGCTTCCGCACCGCGTTCAGGCTTCCGTACCGCCGCCGGACTTTCGCTAAAATCGTTTTTTTTTTAAATTTCTTTAATCTTCATGTGAGTATTGTAGTGTTCGTAAGCGAATCGTACTTATATTGTGATTCTTGTAAATGTTGAGCAAAGGAGAGTCGAAATCAACAACATCATGCGTATTGTTAAGTATGAGTACGAAGAGTACTTCAATCTTTGAATATGAGTAGTATGAGTATGCCATTAAAATAAGTATGGATGCGTATAAGTATCAGAAATTATAAGTACGATTCGAATCTACTCATCTTTTTGAATACTCATTGCTGATCTCTGCTTCATACATATTTTTTTCGAATTGAAATTGAAATGCAATCAAAACGATTTAACATGATTAATAATTTACAGAAAATCTGTATTTTGAAGTATATTTATTTTATTTTGGGAAGAAAGACTAAAGTGGACAACGATTGGTACTGCTCAGGACTCAACATCATAATTTAGTTGATCAGTACAGAATAAATCTAAAATTTAAGAAAAAAAAATAAACATTCGTGTTGTCCTCTTCTATAAATGTAATAGGACAGTTATAGTTCATTGACATGATCGTTCGGCATTTATTAGAACATTAGTTGCGTGGCTCTCTCTTAAGAAGGTTGTTGATCCTGGGTAAATAGACAAAGTTTCGAAATGATTTGCTTTGTTGGTCACTGGTGCACTTTTAGCAAATATTAACTTATTTATATTGTTACGTTTTTATTTTTTAAAAACGTTTGAAATATGAGCTCGTAGATTGCAATTGAAATAAATTTGTGTTTTGTTTTATTTAATTTCTTCATTGTTCGGACTATTTTGTGTGTCACTGTTCACAACTTAATGTAAACAACAACAATTGCTTTGTTTGTTATTCCTCTATTTGTAATTGGAATTTGTGGTCTTTTGAAATTTATATTTCTTATCGTTTAAATATACAAATCAAATCAGTTATAAAAAAATTTGCTTTCAAAAAATGAGAAAATATTATTGGTTTAAGTATTAAATATTATAACTGAGTTTTATTAAAGTAACAAAGCAGAGATCAGCAATGAATCGTTTTTTCGCTACTCATAAGCACTCATGAAATTGTAAATATAAGTGAGTCAACAATATTGAAATTTAACTATTCTGATTCATTCGTACTCACTGCAACGTTGATTTATAACTACAATTTGGAATGAGTACACGTACAACGTTGACATCAAACTCATACCATTCGAAATATGTTTGACTCATACGCCTACTAATTCAGATTTATAAATTTAGAAAAATACTTATAATACTGTTACGTTTTTACCTTTTTAAATACGTTCGGTGATTGCAAACAAAATAAAAACAAATATGTGTTTAGTTTCAATTAAACTCTTTATTGTTCTCACTACTTTTGTGTGCCACCGCTTACAACTTGACGAATACAACAATAATTGCTTGTTCGCTATTCTTCTTTGCTAAAAACGCAGATCTTTTCAACGGTGATCTTCAATTCCCGGCTGTTCTCTTTCCACGCAAAGCGTCTTCACTGACTGAATTCTTACTGCTGGTTGCCTGCTTTGACTTGCCTTCTTATATGACCACGTAATCAGTCTGATGAAGGTTCTTAAAGTCGAACGTTCAGAGTTTCGTGTTCTTGAGATCTCTATCGCGACTTCGTTGTTGTTTGTGTATTTTGTTCACATTGTTTGTTGTTGCGTTCTCGCTTACTTGTCTATCCCTTTTTTTCATACTGATGTTGCTGTTTTACTTGAAACAAATTCGTTGTATTTGTTTGTGTTAGGTTAGGTTAGGTTAGGTTAGAGGACGTGTACTTATCAATTAAGACAAGTACAGTACCCGGAGGTCGAATTAACCCATTGTACAACGTCCCAGTTTATCGCACCACTTATGTTGTGCGTGTTAATTTATACATGAGTTGTGGGACCCACAGTTTACAGTCGACTCCGAACGACAGATTTTTGAGAAACTTTTTCATGGCAATTTTATTTACTCTCAGAATTTTTTTGTCAGAAATCTGTTGAAAGGAAGTCGCCGAAGAAATACTTTTTGTATTTTGTCTTGATGTCTGGCCTGGGGCTCGAACCCTGGCTTTACGTCTAATAAGCCAACACACTACCTACTAGACTACGGCGACGTCTAACAAGCAATTATGGGTATGTTTCGATTCTCCTCAATTTTTGAATACTCATTGCTGATCTCTATAACAAAGTGTTTATGGGGCTGCCAATATATTTTCTCTGGCATCTTGTTTCTAATACTGAGAAATAATAAGCTCAATTGCTTGTGTTTTAAAAATTTCATCGACGGTGAACGTTAATTAACGTTAATTGAACAGATTTTTTTTTTATTTTGAGATGTTCAAAGTACAGTGTGGTGTACAATATGATTTAATATAGTGGCTTAATAAACTGAAAATTTATGAGAGCCCGGAACAAATAGTTCACCTGCTGATTCTAAAAACAATACAAAATATCTTTATTTGGTTTATAAAAATCAACACTTACAAAATAAATATGATTGTTGTTGTACAAAAGAAAAAATTTGGGAATTTTAAATGATATTTGTTTCGTTTGTTATTTTGTTTATTATTTGCTAATATTTTCTACAAGAACTTGCAAGGAATTCTATGTGAAAGAAAAAATAATTTAAAAAACACACACTCACTTAATCATTCCATGCATTTGGAAAATGTCTTAAGAAAGTATTTTAGAACTTTCCTAGATGCAATGACCTTGCACACCTATAATGAATCTATCTGGTGTAGTCCTTTTTTGTTTTATGTTGATTTAGGTGAACTGGTAGCCTAACGAATAGTGTGCTAAACTATTAGGGTGAGGGTTGTGGGTTTGATTCCCACCAGGGCCGAGCATAAGGGCTAAGTTACTTAGCTCGATATATAGAGATATAATATAATTTGTAATTGTGTTGTAATTAATAAATAAATGAAATAAATGTTGATTTTACCTTTGTTGTTCACAATGGACAACAAAAATATTGAAATTGGCATACTTCCGGCGTGAAACATTTTTAATACTCTCGTAACTAATACTTTCCAAAGATAGCCAATTACCTTAAGTTTGAAACATTTTCGAATCAACCAAACCTTTACAATATCTGATGATTGCTTGTTATTTAGGCAATTCACACAAGCCCTTGTATCGTTGTGTGACATGTATTGTTGGACGAAAATACAACAGTGTATTGTATGCTTGTTGTTGATAATTTTCATATATTTTTAAGTTTTATTGGTTTCGTGCTATCAGTTTATGTAAATGCCATTAGTTAAGAAGAAGAATTAAAATAGGTTGGGTAATCAATAATTTTGTGTAAAAAGATCAAAAATTCCGTTTTTGTCAAATAAAACAAATTTGGAGGGTCCGAGAAATAAAAAAAATTGTTTTGAGTTCTACTCAACAGTACTCAGAACTTTCACTACGTCATTAGCTGGGTGTATTTAAATTTTTTGTTATTTTGTCGCACAGATTATTAATTAATTTACTTTTTTCCGCAATATTTTTTATTTTGCTGCTTGAAAATTAAATTATTAATAAGATTATTCTTCGTCTTATGGCTTTTTGACGTTTGGAATACGAAATACGCAATACAACATTGAACGTTCACAAACAAAAAGTGTATTCAATACAACATCCACGATACAAAGTCATATAAATTGCCCAATTATTGCTTTTATTTATCGAACTATACTCATAAAGCCTACTCCATGCTTTACAGTGTTACAATTAAAAACTACGGAAATGAAATAATAGAGTTACTCACAGACGTTGTTAAAAGTGGGTCGCCCGAGTTTACCGACAAGGGTACTAATCTGCAAATATTGTGGGACGTAGGTTCGATTCCTATCAAAGAATCTCGTCTGTTTTATTTTGTTTAATAACTAGTTGTTGAAAAGAAAAAAAATATATTTTTAACATCTTTTATGGTATCATGTAAATCTGTGATGTATTATTGCGGAATCGATGACTAATATTATTAAAACTAAGGAGAAGAAGGAAACTTCGCAAGTAGAAGATTCATGCGGTCTCATATGAAAAGAGCCAAACATAAGGTTTGCCAGAAAATAATGGGTAACGGGTCGTATACGAGAGCGAGTAGCTTTAAGTTCCTTCCATTTTCTATAATTCTGGGCATGCTATGCTACAAGACTAAGTATTTAAAGTAAATGCGGTAACTTGAAATATACGTACTTTCTTGAGAGATGGATAATTCCGTGATATATGGATGGAACGCAGGCTGACAGTGAGGTGGGCTTTTATATTTTGGATTTGTAAAAATGCTTTTAGGTAAATATGATGCCACTGTAACGATTTGCTGATATTTTAAGTTTTTTTTTTGTTTTTGTCGTTACAGTCTTCTGGAACTAGTAATGACGATGAGAAATCTGATGTATACACAGCTTTATGTTAATGCTATGTTTAGTCAAATTGCTTATCAGGCGTGCAGCTGTTTACGCAGTCTCATTTTCATCTATAGCTGCAGAAAAGCCCGCTAAAATGTACTCCGCGACCACTGAACAGATAAATTATGCACCATTCTTACTCCTACACTCCTCGGTTAGAGAAAAGCCAATATAACAAGCAGACAGTCTCTAGTATCAACCCTTCTTCAGATACACATCCTTGTTCCGTCTCCTGCGCCAACGTTAAGAAAACTAGTATATCTTTTCCATGCTTAATGCAATTTAGACTGCAGTACGGAGATGATAGAGGTAAATAGGATTCGATTAGAGTCTACGCTAATGACCGCCTACCTATTTCATAATAATGGCCGCCTTACGTAAGCGGTCAAAACATCTCATTGGAGCTAAAGAAATATTTTCGAGGGCTGTTGTAAGCAATTACAGCTTCGGAATTATTAAAAAACTGTTGTCCAGGTAGCCCAGCCGCCCTAAGTTATGTTGTAAACCCCACATGATCCACTGATATATTTGGTTCTTGCTTGCGACGCTTTAAAGCGAAATTATCTTATTAGAAGAAAATGGCGTCAATGCGGCGAGGCTAGCTATCAATTAATAAACCTCCATCTTTCTACGTCATTTGTGACTTTGTTCGTTCGTCTTGATAGACTTTTTTGTCTAAGAGTTTACGAATAGCGTTGATGTCTGCATGATCGCGCTTGGAGTTCTAACGTCTACTGGTCAATGAACAGCATAAGCAAGACATTCCAGTTTTAATCCACTGTGACACTAACGCACAACACACAAAGGAATAAAGTGAGTGCCTTTTTGATTTCATTATAAAAATAATCTTATTATTGAGAATCGTACCCCTTTCTTAAATTCGGGTGAAATTTCATGATTTCATGTTAATTCATAATATAAGCGAACTTAATCTCTATTCGAGGATACACTATAGTATAGCTTTCTGTGGAATACTTCTCCTGCTCTATTTAACTCAATTTCTGCATCTTCAGATAACCTCTCTTAATAGGCAGTAACTCTAAGTCAGCTTGGTGAAATCGAGTAACAGAAGACCTTTGACATTTACATGGCAAGATTTTTAGTACAACCAAGACAACTGGTGAATGGAAACTTTACAGTGGCCAGAAAAACAGCTAAAATATCCTTTTTTCCATGTATGAATTTCTGCGGTGACATTGAATCCATTCGAGAATATTTCTCAATTATATTCCGTAGTTTGAAGTTGTTTGAACTTTCTCAATCACTGAATCTGTTTAAATTCTCCAATACCGCATAGCATTTTTCCGCTGATAAACAGAATCTTCCCTAATCTTGCTAAAACTTCTAATGGTTGTTTTGTATTCATCTTTTTTTCCCCGTCTTGGAGTAGCGGCGGGTAATGTTTCTGCTCAAAGCTGGTAAACAACACATACTGAATCAAAGTTTCTTCATTATTAAACACTTTAAAGTTGACCTTCTTGTTAGGAACTCGATCTAACCCTTGACCTTGCCTCAATTTTATTCACATATCACGGAAGTAGAAATATTTTCCCAGGATAAGGATTAAATCTCGCTGTCTTTTCAAAAATTGAGGGGCTTTTTCTATACGCTTTAAAAATTTGGTAGAATTTAGTAGTCTAAAATCTTACTCGTTCACTGTCGGCTATTAAAAAGGTTTGATTCAGAAGGAAGTAACAAAATGTAAAAGCTCTGTTTAGTCACGTCGAGGAACGTAATGTCACATACATACGTTCGTTTGCAGGGCAATGAAATTACATTACTGTTCGGCAAGCGTTTTCATTGCATTTCGTATTGTAAAAACGAACGTACGTTCCGTGGACGTACGTACGACAGTTAAAATACACCCAGCTAATGAAATAGCGTAGGTTGTGAGTTTTGTTGAGTAGAACTCAAAAATATTTTTTTATCTTTCTCGAACCCTCCGAACTTCTTTTATTTGACAAAAACGATATTTTTAATTTTTTCCCACAAAATTATTGATTACCCAAATATTTTGCAACTTATTTTTAAAATCCCAAGGTTTCTGAAAAGGAAAAAGATGAGCCTTTAAAATAGTATACATAAACATATGGTTCAAACTTGTTATGGTTCAACATGTTATGAGTTTTGATCGGGTAAAATTGGAAAAATATTTTTTTTAGCTTTTAAAGTTTAGCCATTCTTAATTGCAAAATTTAATTAAAAAGTATGAAATAAGTGGTGACATTCTGAATGTGAATTATGTTGCAAAGAGGTTGACACTTCGTTTGATTAAATCGTACAAAACTTGCAGTAGTTATTATTTAAATAGTATAACAGTCGTGTTATATTTTTTATATATTTCACCTTATCAAATGAACTTTTAGTTCAAAAATTTTAAAAATTTTAAACATTTTTGATGGCTCATGGACAAATTTGAAAAATATGAAAAAATTCGAATTTGGCAAGTTTACCTCATAAACCTCATAGAATATTAAGTCGAATAATATATATATATATACCGTTTTAAAGGCCCATCCCTCCCCTTTCTAAGAATGTTTAAATTTATGAGGTTGGTTCAGAAATGTTTGTGTAATCAGTAAATATGTGCGTTAAACTTGTTAAACTTAGACGTGTTACTTACAAATTTTATTCACTAACATGATCACCAGTTACTTGTATTGCAAGTAATGTATCTCAATTAGTTTATTAAAGTAAACGGCTTGTTGTTCTATTGATTGTTCTATTTCCATGTCATTTTGTCACACCCATATTTGTGCCGTTTCCCAAGAACGAGAATTACTTAAAGTTATGGCCGAAGAAATTTTAATTATCACAGTTAGACATTTGTATGATATTTGTGGTAGAACTTCTTTTTACTAACCATGCCTCGTAACCATATGTACATACAACAACACTACAATTAAATACAGCAAATAAATATCAATATTACAGTTTCCAATCGTATTCTGTAGGTACGTCGTATGTTGAAGAAGTCCCGCAAAGTCAGTTTCGAATTCTAAATTTTTAACTATCCGAATATCACAAAATTGTATACACATCCATTTGCAAATTTGTGATATTACCTTCCCTCCTTACTCTGCATATCATAATGTCTAGTCTCTAATAGAGCCAAGAACGACAAAGTTCAACGTCCAGGTAGATAACCATCTAAGGCAGTGATAAAAATAAGTGAAGTAGTGTACATCCTTGACATATTTAATTCATAAGGATTATCATCGCAGCAAAGTTGTTTTTTATACGTTTAAACTTTAAAGAATGGCAGCGATTTTCACAAAAAGTTACAAGAGAATGCTAGAAATTAGTGAGCAAAACTTCTCTTACAATGAGTTTGAAAATTTTCTGTATCGGGCCACCTGTGATAGCGTAGTCGCTTTCCCGGTCGCCCGGTTAACTTCACCCAACATGATGAATTCTACTTCCTGTCTTTGGAAATTTGGTATGCTGGTTATGATCTATACCGTTATAAACTTAAGTGGAACATAACAGTGCCAGAAAATTGCTATTCTTTAGCAATATAGATACGAAGACATAACATCCAAGCTCGTGCAAATATTTTGCAGACAGCTATCGAAGATTTTTAGGAAATACCGTTAGGGGAAATAGGACCATTGTAATTATTTAATCAAATTAGAGTCATCTTCGGAATACTGTGAATATTTTCGATGATTTCACCATACACTCATGGCACAGATGTAGCAACAAAAGTTGGTATCGCCGTCAATTCGGCCACAGCCGACGCAATCGTTTACCCAGTCAGCTTACGTTACATAACTTCAGTAGATGAATATCAAGAACCGCAATAACTTTGATGCGACACAACATTACCGCCGTCGCAAAATCGTTTTGCTTTACTGCAAGATGAGAAAGATGTCCCAACTTCTGAAACCAGGTCCTCTAAGCCACCTACAATTTTCCTTCGTGAAAAAAATACAAACGCCCTAATTAAATTAATCATTTCATTGATTGGAGAAAATTCGTTTTTCGTTTCCCCAATTAAACGAGGTAAAATTGATGAAACCAAAATCCAAATTAGCCATGAAAACGAATACCGTAAAATCGTATCAGAGTTTGAAAAACTGAAAAAAAATTTTTATACTTACCAGTTAAAAAGCGCAAAAGGCCTCCAAGTTGTGATTAAGGGTATAGACTCATATGTTGATTCCGATGAAGTAAAAGCCAGTTTCGGCGAAAAAGGCTTTAAAGTTAAAGCCGTTTCTAACATTAAAAATAAAGACAGAGTCCCTCAGCCTTTATTCCGCGTAGAATTAGAACCGGGCGACATCAAACTTAAAAAAAATGAAACGCACCCAATATATGATCTGCAACTTTTTATGCATCGCAGAGTCACAGTTGAAGAACCTCATAAGTGATCTGGGCCTGTTCAGTGTTTAAACTGCCAGGAATATGGGCATACCAAAACCTACTGCAAGTTACCTTTAGTTTGTGTTGTATGCGGCGATCTCCATAACTCGTCCAAGTGCGACAAACCAAAGAACGACACCACGGTTAAGAAATGCAGCAATTGCGGAGGCAACCACACTGCCAACTATAGGAGTTGCCCTATTTGCCCTGTATCCATCCCTGCTCAGCCAACAAAAATACCTACTCTAAGTAATCCGCCACAAGCACAAGCAATCACCAGCCAATTTTCATATGCCAACATTTTGAAATCTAATGAGCTAACAGCGCAAAAAGAGACACCAACTAACGAACAATCAAATTCCAACTTCAGCCGTCTAGAAGGGATGCTGGAAACACTTTTACAAACGATGAATCACTTCACGACGAGTATGAGTAGTATGATGCAGGAAATGCAAAAAATGCAGACTTCGCTTCTGCAAGCCGTACTAAGCAGGCCACGAACTCTTTAAGAATATGTTTCTGGAACGCAAACGGCATTCGCCATCATAAAAACGAATTAGAATGTTTTCTAATTAACGAAAAAATTGATGTCATGTTGATTTCTGAGACCCACATGACATCTAGAAGCTTTTCTCAAATACACGGTTACTCTTTTTATGATACCAAGGACCCGAGAGATAGATCATGTGGTGGCTCAGCAATACTAATCAAATCACGTATTAAACATTATTTACTGTGCGGACTTTCTGAAAATTATCTCCAAGCGACAAATATTTGTATTGAAAATTTTTATCACAAACTCGTTATTTCCTCTGTATATTTTCCGCCCAGATTTTCGATAACAGAAAATCTGTATCTTAACTACTTTAAATCTTTGGGTCCTCGTTTCATAGCGGCTGGCGATTATAATGCCAAACATACATTCTGGGGCTCTCGTCTAATTAGCCCAAGAGGTCGTACTTTGTATGATACCATTTCCAAAATGGATTTGAATATCATCTCAACTGGGAAACCAACTTATTGGCCAACTGACCAGCAAAAAATACCTGATGTTATTGACTTCGGCATAGCAAAAAATATTCCCGTTGAACTTATCCAAACTGAAGCTTCACTGGATCTATCTTCAGATCATTCACCCACAATCATCACCGTTTGCACCCCTCTGCAAATTGAAGCAGACGATTTATTTTTTTTCCAAATGCATAAATTGGCTAAAGTACAAAAAATATATTAGCACCCATTGTACTGATATTGATACTGCTATTTGTAGCCTGAATGAACAAATGAAGAAAGCTTCCCATAATGCATCTTCCTCCTATCGTCAGATTAGATGCACCAAAGTTTTTTCGACAGATATAGAACAACTTTTGTCCGAAAAAAGAAAAGCTCGAAGAGAATGGCAACTGCACAGATCGCCACAGCTTAAAGCAAGGTTAAAAAATTGTACAAGCCACCTCAGAAAATTATTACAAACGCAAAGAGAAGCGTCTCTAAGGAAATTTTTGCAAAGTCTAGATGCGACAGAACAGTCAAATTATTCGTTATGGCGTGTAGCAAAAAATTTAAAAAGACCCATAATGGCAATTCCTCCACTGCGTGATCCCAGAGGAAGTTGGGAGAGAAATGATACTGAAAAAGGTAACCTGTTTGTTAGTCACCTAAAAAATGTTTTTACTCCCAATTCAAATATTGACATGAGTGAATTACCACCTGTTGTGGCTCGACCACCTGTAAAAATAACATTTCAATTCAAAGATATTGTAAATGCTATTGACAATTTGAACGTTAAGAAAGCTCCTGGAATTGATCGAGTCAGCAACAGGATGATTATTGAGTTGCCCCATATAGTAAAGAAAATCATTCTCTATATTTTTAACGCGATTTTGCTTCTTGAATACTATCCGCCAGCATGGAAAGTTGCTTTACTAAAAATGATTCCTAAGCCTGGAAAAGATCCTTCGAAAGTGGAATCTTATAGGCCAATAAGTCTGTTACCAACTATGTCGAAATTGTTCGAGAAATTGTTAATCAACAAGCTGACACCTATTTTGGATCGAAACAACTGTATTCCTAATCCTCAATTTGGTTTTAGACGAGAACATAGTACCATTGAGCAAACACACCGATTGGTGCAGGTCATACGGAAAACGTTTGAAGAAAAGAAATATTGCTCAGCTCTTTTCATTGACGTATCTCAAGCTTTCGACAAAGTGTGGCATGAAGGCCTGTTGACAAAATTGAAGCAAATCTTGCCAATAAACCACTTAACCAATTCAAAAAATACATTATCGATCGACAGTTCATAATTAAAGAAGGTGATTATTTAAGTAGCCCACAACCAATAAAGGCTGGCGTCCCACAAGGTAGTATCCTAGGTCCTATCTTGTACTTGTTATACACTACAGATATGCCAACAAGCAGTACTATACACACATTAACTTTTGCTGATGACACAGCTTTTCTTTGCACACATACAAATCCACAGACGCCTCAAGTCAATTACAGCACCATGTAACCCAAGTCGAGATATGGGCTAATCAGTGGGGAATTAAAATCAACGAACAGAAATGCGTCCACATAACCTTTACCCTACGGAAAGAAACATGTCCGTCCATCAGTATTAATAACCAGATGGTGCCACAACACACTCATGTTAAATATCTCGGTATCCACTTGGATAGACGTCTCACATGGAAACATCACATCGATGCAAAATTGACCCAAATGAAACTGAAAGCAGCTCAAATTAATTGGCTTATCGGCAGAAACTCCGTCCTTCGGCTTGACTGCAAACTTTTAATCTACAAGTCAATATTGAAGCCAATATGGTGTCATGGTATCCAGTTATGGGGCACAGCTTCTGCCTCTAATATTGAAAAAATTCAACGCCGTCAAAATAAAATCCTACGAATGATAACTGGTGCTCCTTGGTATATAAAAAACAGCAACATCCATAAAGATCTTGATGTCCCACTTGTCAAAAACGAAATATCAAAACACGTGGTTAAGTATTTAAAGAAGCTGGAAACACATCCAAATCCTTTCGCTCGAAACATCTTACAACATCGTGGATATACCCGCTTGAGAAGGAGGGATACCATCGCTCTCAGATGACCAACTTAGAAATACTGCGCTTTATTTTTATTTTCTATTTTTATAATAGTTGAAAAAAGGATTTTTGTCTGGCATTGGCTGGACATTAACATTTATTAACTATAGATATAAGATTTGAATACTTATTGTTAGTTCATAAATAATGAAGATACAAAACGATACAATAAAAAAAGAAAATTCAAAAAAAAAAAAAAAAAAAACAACATTAGCTTGTACAGCTTATAGCGATGTTGGAAAAATTCTAAACTACGTAAAGCGAGCCGTTAGATAAATCGTTCTAGAATATGTTCACAATGTAAGGGATGCTGTTACAACATTATGTTATCATCGTACTATGGTATTAAGGTCCTTACTTGTAGAAAACCATGTGAATTTACGACAGATAGAGACAACAACAGACAGAAGATAGAACTTGTTGAAGCTCCTGGTGCTATCGAATAGACACATACAAATTCGTTTTCTTTATCTTTTCTGCATTCAGTAAACTTAAGACCTCCTCGAAGTTAATTTTTTCCTTAGGCAGACATTTTTATGGACCTTCATAATTGGATTGGATTTTTGTGCCACTCTGATTTACTTGCTAATATTCTAACACAAATTAACTCAGATACATACATCCTCACGCAAAGCAATAATTCGTAAGTTTTTCAGTCTTCAAATCCATATACGGCATTAAATTTAATTTTAATTTAATTGATTCAGAGGACTTTAGTACTTTTTTTATAATAAATACGCCCTAAGTGTTGCATCAACTTCACCGAAAGCACTTAAAGCTTGATTTTGAAAACTTACAAAAGCATTATTTTGATATTAATAACACGGTGCGACAGTCAAAATACACCCAGCTAACGACATAGCGTAGGTTGTGAGTTTTGTTGAGTAGAACTCAAAAATATTTTTTTTATATTTCCCGAACCCTCCAAACTCCTTTTATTTAACAAACACTGTATTTTTTGCCTTTTTACACAAAATTATTAAATACCCAAATATTTTTTAACTTATTTTCAAAATCCAAAGTTTTTTGAAAAGGCGATAGATGAGCCTTTAAAATGGTGTACATAAACATATTGTTCAAACTAACATGTTATGAGTTTTGATTGGGTAAACTCGGAAAAAATGATATTTTTCTAATTTTTTCAAGTTTAGCTATTCTTAATTGCAAAATTAATTTAAAAAATATAATATAAGTGACGACATTCTGAAAGTGCATTATCTTGTAAAAAGATTGACACTTTGTTTGATCAAATCGGACAAAAATTACCGTAGCTATTATTTAAATAGCATAACAGACGTGTTATATTTTTTTATATATGTCATATTGTCCAATGAACTTTCAGTTCAAAAATTTTCAAAAGATTACCGTAGTTATTATTTAAAGAGTCTAACAGTCGAGGTATATTTTTCAAATATATATTTTTTAAATGAACTTTTAGTTTTAGCTTGTTTATCGCAAAATGATTCAATTTCACGTTTGCACGACTACCAGAAGTAGCCTTATATATCTGTGTTTTGCAAATATTATTATTTCTCTTTGCGCAAAACATTGGCCAACTTATGGCGGTCGCTCAAATGTGAAATTAACACATTTTCCGATAAACAATCAAGATCCATCAAATCTTTTGAAAATTTTTGAACTAAAAGTTCATTTAAAAAATATATATTTGAAAAATATACCTCGACTGTTAGACTCTTTAAATAATAACTACGATAATTTTTGTTCGCTTTTATCAAACGAAGTGTCAATCTGTTCACAAGATAATGCACTTTCAGAATGTCATCACTTATTTTATATTTTTTAATTGAAGTCTGCCACTATGAACGATAAAACTTGAAAAAATATGAAAAAATTTGCATCTGTCAAGTTTACCTCATCAAAACTCATAGATATTAAGTCAAATAATATATACATATACATCGTTTTAAAGGCCCATCCCTCTCCTTCCTAATGAGCTTTCAATCTTTGACATCGGTTCAGAAATGTTTGTGTAATTAATAAATTTCTGCGTAAAGTTTAATAAAACAGTTTTTGTCCAATAAATCAAGTTTGGAGGGTTCAAGAAATATAAAAAAATTATTTTTGAGTTGTACTCAATAAAACTTACAACCTACACTATATCGTTAGATGGGTGTATTTCATTTATTTTATTCGTCGCATAGTGTAATTAGATTATTAATATGTGAGTTCTGAATATCTGAAATTTAATTTCTCGGCCATACAACCGATTTAACAACGGATTGAACTCAAAAGAATCTATAAAGATTTACCAATTTGGAAGAGTATTCTTATAGGGGCGCTTATATCCTTGTATTGTCTACTCATCAGACTTCTCTAATCCTTTACGTGCCATTTCGTCCGCCACTTATTTTCCCTCTATACCACTATGGTCCGGAACTCAGTAAAGGCGGGTGTTGTGTCGACGTATAGGGTGTAGAGAGTCCAAAATCGAGACGATAGCCGATCTCCATTGTGATTATCAGGTTCTTGTTAGATAATTGATAGGTTGACGGTTAGAATTCTCAGTCGAGAGCCAATGTGCAAAATCAACTGAGATTAATTGTGAAATTAAGCTGACTGAGGGATGTACATTATGGTGGCCCCGTTTGTATGGAGAAAAAATAAGGTATAGATGTTCCCAACTAAAATGAAAGTTTGATTCATTCTAAGACTACGTTTCTCAATTTTTTCGTCCTGGGCTCAATATTTGGTGAGCTGGATCAAAGGATAAAAAGGTCCTTTTTTGAGGTTTTTGGATTTTTTCATATTTCTTCCAAAGGAACTATATATAAATTTGATATCATATGAAAGGCCTTTAAGAGGTGCTTTCAATAGGTTATCAGAAATTTAAAAAAAATTTTGAAATTCAAAAATTTTGAAAATTTCGGACAAAATTTTTGTTTTTTTTTATAGAATTTACTTAACTAAATTGTTGAAATTTCTTGATTATAAAGACCATGTAATTTAACCGAAATGGGTTTTTCCGATTTTCAAAATTCAATCTAGTTCCATTTTTATTAACATTTTTTTAAACCTAATTTCTTCTCTATCTGACAACCTCTGTTATCTCAATTCATATATGTAATGGGCATCAAAATAACGCATTTTATCTTTTGTTAAGCTATTATGTATAAAATCATCATATTTAAATAAAATATTACTAATTTCAGATTTGCTATGTCATTCACAAAATACAGAACGATTTGTACATTTTGTCAGTCAATTCATGCTTTCAGTAAGCGGAAAAAATCGACTTTCTCATATTGCTAACAGAATAAACTCATGTAAACGCATTTGTTAAAAAATGTATATGAAAAAATTATGTTAATATTAAAATATTTTCGATGAATTTATATTTTTTAGTTACAACTGTTAACCTATATTTATCATTAAGCAAATAATATACTAATACAATGTAAAAATATATGTAATAAACAGTTTTTCATTTGCTGCTTAAAATAAACAACCACATTCTTAAGGAATAACAAGAAAATTACATTATAGCGGGATGTATCGCAAATGTTTTGGTTTAAATTGAAATATTCGCTGTATAACAAAATAAAAGTATAAGAAATTATACATCAATAGAAAGCCTATAAAGCGTTATTTTGATGCCCATTACATATATGAATTGTGTTAACAGGGGTTGTCAGATAGAGAAGAAATTAGGTTTAAAAAAATTTTAATAAGAATTGAACTAGATTAAATTTTGAAAAACGAAAAACCATTTTGGTTAAATTACATGGTATTTATAATCAAGAAATTTCAACAATTTAGTTAAGTAAATTCTATGAAAACATTAAAAAAAAAACAAAAATTTTGCCCGAAATTTTCAAAATTTTTGAATTTTCAAAATTGCTTTTTAAATATCTGATAACCTATTGAAAGCGCCTCTTAAAGACCTGTCATATGATACCAAATTTATATATAGTTCGTTTGGAAGAAATATGAAAAAAATCCAAAAAACCTCAAAAAATGACCTTTTGATCCTTTGATCCAGCTCACCAAATATTGACCCCAGGACAAAAATTTTGAGAAACGTAGTCTTAGAATGAATCAAACTTTCATTTTAGTCGGGAACATTCGTAACTTTTATTTTGGGGCCCCCTAATGTACATACATTCATCATCGCATAGTAAATCCTTGGTTTCTATTTACTTTTCCTCTTTACTATTCTATAGCCATTCTTTATTATAAATTATTGCCGATTATTTCTACCTCGAGCCAGCGAGAACTATGATTTCAAACAATGTGAAAGAACTATGATTTCAGGGCATGTGAAAAGTATAAATTAAAAAAATAACATACAAATAAAATGCTGAAACATAAAAATCTATAAGCATTAATGAAGAAAAAATATTATTTCTTAATCAGATTTTGGATAATAATACTCAAATATCGGATACATATGTATGTATTTAAAAATATTGAAATTTAATAATAAACTATGTTTGTTGTTTTGAATTTTAAGAGGTGAGATAATTCTTTACTTTTATTTTTCTTTTCTACACTTTTCAAACATTTTCAAAATTTATAAAAATTTCATCGAGTGTAACAGTCAGTTCATATTTTCAACACAAACAATACAAACTGTATTCTTTTTTATTCATCAACATGCAACTGCGTTCGTTCTTCTATCGGCGAATGTGTTTTATTTACTCTTGTTCATGGCATATTTATATCAGGTAGGAGTAATTCAACAGCTGACGAGTCTTAGAATGTCAAAATTTTGTTGTTTTTTTAGTGTTTTGTAACCATTTTTAAAAATTTTTTAACATTTCTCTTTCTATTGTTATTCGTCAGTCAGTTATGAAGCTGTTTTTGACATTCCGTGTACTCTTTAACAAAAACAAAATGCCTGTTGTTTTTGCATTGTTGTACTTGTTGTATTCTTGCGGTTACCTCTTATGAATATGCCATGCTCTTGTTCTTACAAGAGACTAGCGCGCATACAAGTAAACGAAAAGAAAGAGTTCGTCAGCGTTTTTCAACGTCCGACAAGACCAGATACTGTTGTAAACATTCTGTATTTTCTCACATCATCTCTCGAACAAACAATTTTTCATAGACAAACTGGGGGTATATTGGCGGCAACAACTGCTTTCCTCTCTAACTGCCTGCTTGCCACCTAAAACAGAAACAGCAGCAACAACTACAAATAATAATAACAGGCAGCAAGCAGTCAGTCACTCAACGAACCAACCAACCGGCCAGCCAGCCAGCATCCAACAAACAACAATTAGACTGTGTTTGTTATTATTTTGTTTTTTTTTTTTCTTTTCTTTGAAATTATTTTTGTACTTGATGTTGTTGCTTTTGTTTTTTTCTTTGCTTTTTGGCCAGCTAGTCGACATACGTTGTGGCCGCACTTTTTCATATTTTTGCGTTTCAGTTTCATTCAAAACGTGGAATCGTTTGGTTTATATAGATCGGGATACAAAAAAAAGAAAGAAAGAAAAAAATATTTTCAAATAAGAAAATTAATAGAAAATTTTAAATTAAGAAAAATAAAATAAAAATAATAAGAAACACTTGGAAAATTCGTAATAATTCAGTTAGCGTCTGAAGAGAACGATCATTGAACAATTGTTTATTGTCGGATGCAGTTGCTTTAAGCTTTAAGAAACGTTAAAGTGTGTTTGCGTTTTCATTATTATTTTCGATTTTATAGTTTTCCATGAATTACAATTTTCTTTTTACTCTCAAGTAAAATAATAAATAATAAAAAAAAAAGAAAATTTAAAAGACGTTTAGTCAACAGTAAAGTTGCATAAAAAGCCAAACGTTGCTATTTTGTTCGTAACGACAAATGAAAGTTGGCTAAACAGCAAAAATTGAATTTCCAGTTACAATAGCAACAAAATAACCGCAACAGCAACAACAACAATAACAACAAAATGTAACTAACATAAGAATACATAATAGAAGTGATTGTAAACGAATGAAATAAACCTAAAAAAAAAATAATGCTTTTAAATCATATCGTCAGATAGAGTGGCTAATCTAAAATGGTTTTGTTTTTATTTCTGTTTCTCATAATATAATCAGTCTTTTACATTATATGCCGCAATTCTATAAAGTGAATATTTTTTGCAATAAACCGGAAATTCTAGAAATAAAAATCCAAAAAATAAAAAAACAAATATAAACAAACCATAACAAAACAAACAAAATTTCAAATATGATTTCCTTTCCTTTTTTCGTTTTTTTTTAGATTTAAATATTTTCTAATGAATCCCTCGTATAATTGCTCATATCAAACGTTTTCAAATTATAATCATAAAGCTTTGACATACATTTGCAAAGCATAACACCGGCAACACAATATGTCAAAAAGTTCTCCACTTAAAATTTCAATTGCATGCTTGGGGTAGTAAGAATAAGGAGCAGGGCTTTATTATAAATCGATTGTACGATTGCATTGGCTTGTAGTATGATTTTTTGATTCGATAAAATTTCCCTAAATTTACTGTTATACAAAATATCACATTATAAACAATAATTATCCTGAAGTCGTTTTGGTCTAATAGCTAGTGTGTTGGCTTATTAAACGTGAGGCCTCGGTTCAAACCCCAGGCCAGGCATCTCCCGCTACACGAAATATGAAAAAATATTTTTTTGGCGACTTCCTCTCGGCATATTTCTGGCAAAAGCTCTGAGAGCAAATAAAATTGCCATGAAAAGTTTCTCAAAAACCTGTCGTTCGGAGTCGACTTTAAACTGTAGGTCCCGCCACTCATGTATACAAAATTAACAGATACAACATAAGTGGTGTGAGAAACTAGGTTGTAATCCTGGCTAAAGGGTTGTTATGACCAATTATGTATCATGTCGTGTTTCATAATCTAAATTATTATTTGAAAATAATTTGATTAAAAACAACTTTAAAAAGTTGTGCTACGGGGAGATAAGTTTTGAAGAGGCTTTACATTAGACTAACTAAATGTTCGATCCATAATATTGTTTCTAATAAGAAAATCTTTCGATTTGGATCACACAAGTAATCTGTTATATAGTCTGCGCAGCATAATTCGATTCGTTTGAAATCTATTTACTATTACCATTGTACTCCTATTTTTGTATTATCTTGGAGATATATTTTTAGGGCCATTACTACAACTTGCCGTTAACTAAAAGGAGGAGAAAAAACGGGCAGATAAATTGTTCACCATTATTATAAGTGGATACTAAGGTAGAAGTGAGCGTTAAGCTAAAGGGCAGATCATCCTATCTTTAACTTTTAAAGTTCACTTTATGTTTGGACTTGCCATACATTTATGTATATTATTTTCAATATGGCAACTTCAAATATAAACCAAATGAGCAAATATAACAAGAAATTAACTTCGTTGTTGCCACTGCGTTTTAAAAAAACTTGTTTAATTTGTTAAAAGTTATCGACATTGTTCCGGCATATTTTTGCAAAAGTTAACTTTATATTATCTGTAGGTTGTAATAACGAAAAGAAGTTAAAGGTGACTTTAAAGTTCACTTTAGCTAAAGTTAAACTCCACTTTAACGGAAAGTTGTAATAATGGTCCTTAAGCTATTTATTTGTACTGTACAGAAATTAGATCCTTTGAATCACAAAGCAGCTCCTCACCCTCTCATTTTTACTTTTAGATATGTTTCAATTTCATCACTTAAGTTTTTCCAGCTAAGTAGAACAGTTGCCAAGATGATCCATGCAGGTCTATCTGTCGTTGCCTGTGAACAACTCTTTCTAAAAAAAGTAGTGGGTGCAGTAGTGGGCAACAATTTGCTTATTAAGTTCTACTTTTCTCTCAAAAAGTGGGAAGGTTATTGAACTTCCTATGAAGCTCTTTGCTGATGTTAGTCCCATTGAGGGCAGCATCATTATTTGGAGGATATTAAAATCTCTAAAATTTATAAATTCGAAAACCATGAAGAAATTTGTTCTGTGGTTTTAGCGAGGATTAATCTTTTAGTCGAACATCTTAACCACTACATCTCGCCAACCTCATACAATTATTTGTTTATTTTATCAAAACAAATTTTTTTTTGTTTCTTCATACATATGTATCTGCACTTGCCACAAATTCAGTTTCAATTTTTGGTTTTATTTACCATACATAATGCGATAGAATTGCTTTCTTGGTCAATTACCATCTGTAGAAATCTGTTTATTGTTCTTATAACCATTATTATCCAATTGGCTGCAATACTAAATCAAATTTGGCATAATTTTCGATTTTGTTTTTGTTCCTTGCGAACTTATAATTCACTTGATAGCGAATAATTTTAATGCAGCACATAAACATTTTTATGCTTTATTTCATCATTCATTGTTTGTACATTAAAATTATTTTTCGTCTTTTTTTAGTGATTGAATGAATGTTTATTGTAGTTGTGTGTCTTGTTTAAAATTTCGTTGAATCAATTTTTGTTTTTGTTTTTAGTTTAGTAAATCGATTAAATTGTGTTGAAATAATTTTGTTAATAACACCAAAAACAAGAAAAAAAAAAGAAAAAGAAAAACCAAAAACCAAAAAACTAAAACTGAATAAAGGAAAATCATCAGACTGTTCCAATACGAAAATAATTTTGTTGTGTTTGATCAAAATTGTAAAAGAAACGTGTGCATAAGAGGAGAAATCCGAACTGAAGATTATTGGGGTAAGTAAAACAAAATTATAGTGTGTGGTAAAAAAATTCAAAAACCACTAATATCATCATTTTTGAAATAAAACTTAAGGAAAGAAAAATATTTATTAATTAAAAATACTTCGGGCCATTATAACAACTTGCCGTTAAAGTTGGCTTTAGTTAAATGTAACTTTAGCTAAAGTTAACTTTAAAGTCACCTTTAACTTCTTTTCGTTATTACAACTAGGGATAAAATAAAGTTAACTTTTTCAAAAATATGACAGTACCGGATCAATGTCGATAACATTGCTCAATTAAATAAGATTTTTGGTTTTTTGTTGTATTTGCTCCTTTTGTTTATATTTAATGTTGCCATATTGAAAATAATATATATGTATGGCAAGTTCAAACATAAACTTAACTTTAAAAGTTATCGGTAGGATGATCTTTCATTTAGCTTAACGCTCACTTTTACCACTTATAATAATAAAAACAATTTCTCTGTCCGTTAAAATCCTCCCTTTAGTTAACGGCAAGTTGTAATAATGGCCATTAATTTAAAAATTCTGTTCAATATAAATAAATCTGAAAATTTGCATCATGACTATTATTTTCTAATATTTGTTTTCGCTATAATGTTATTTTTACTTCCGAAAGTTGATGTATAATGTACATCAAGTACAGTTAGCATTAACTTTTATTAAATTCGATCATTCGAACCACTTGTTCAAATTTGTGTGCCTGAAAAACGATTGAATAACGACTATAGTGTATAAAGCCTATTTTACACGGCCCCACAAGTAATATGATCTGTCAGAATTTTGTGTAGAAGAGTACGGATGTGATCGTCTAAACGTACTTTGTAATAAAACCATCACACATTGAGAGAAAATACGTATGAAAAGTTTGACAGTCGTACGGCTCTCTTCATTTTTTTAAAATGATTCAAAAAACCAGCAAGTCGCATTAGATCAGGGATGTAGTTTTATGTAAACACATAGAAAAAAAGTGCAACAGCTGTTTTCATTTTACTTTGTTATTGTCTTGATCATGTAAACGCAAAAAATATAAATCATACGACTTTTATTCTCTTTTTTGTCATACGGATCGAATTTCATTTTACTTTGTCATTAGACTTTACGTACGTTACCGTGTGAAATGGGCTTAAATAGGTACAAGAATATAATAAGACCACAATGTATATAAAAGTTACTGGACGTCGCCAAGAATCTGGCAATTCTATTTCAAGTTTAATAACAATAAATTATTATCTGGTAACCTTTATTTGATAATGTTGTATACCATTGATTGATTGATTGATTCTCATATTTCCATGTAAGCGTTTACTGTTCTAGTTTTTGGAGTAACGTACGTTCCAGTTATTCTTTGGTCGACCAAGACTTTCTGAGTGTTGACGTTGCTTGCCTTACCAATAAATTACCTTGGTTTCAAATGCACCTTTTTAGATACGATGTCCTTTTTGACTAGTCTAATTTTATGTGGAGTCATATCAAGGGGCAGCATTCATTATTGTTTATTTATTTATTACAAACTAAACCACTTTTGGAAGTGTTTTATAGTTTCCGGTTGAGAGTACTTACTTCTTTCCATCTTGCCTTATCGCTCATCAACAGTTTTATTTTAAACTACGGCATACAGGTTTTGGCAACTTGGAAATTTACTAACCTATCCCAGACGTCGGTAGGCCAGTCTATAGCAAACGATTTTTAGCTTAAAATTTGAATTTATATATTTTTTCAAATGTACGTAGTGTGTTGGCTTAGACGCAAGGCCACGGTTTAAAACCTCAGGTCAGACATCAAAACGAAATATGAAAAAATATTTCTTCGGCAGGTTTCTGGCAAAAGCTCTGAGAACAAATAAAATTGCCATGAAAAGTTTCTCAAAAACCTGTCGTTCGGAATCAACTCTAAACTGTAGGTCCCGCTACTCATGTATAAAATTAATACACACAACATGAGTGGTGTGAGAAGCTAGGCCGTAATCCTGACTGAAGGGTTGTAATGGCGCATAAGACGCACAAGATAATTCCAGGATTTAAACCGTATAGCAGAATATATTTTATTTTCATTGCTGTGCTGATATTAGAACTTGAAAATTATGTCAAGACAGAGTTTTGAACTGTTCCATGTAGATCTGAATGAATGCAAGATAGTTGAAGGAATTAGAAAATCTTGTTGGAAATAGTGTCCGTTCATACAAATCTTTAATAGTGATTCGAATAACGATGACTTTATTAACCAGCGATGAAATTTATATCGAAAATTATCGCCCATCTTCAGTTTGATTTATTTGTTCCCATTTTTTTTGAATACTTTTAAAACACAGTGTATAAAAGTGATTAGTTTATCCAGCTACCATATAATATGTGTATTCTTTTTCGGTTTTTTGTCTGTCTTATCATAAAGCTGTGGGCTGGATTCATCCGATATTCAATTTGTTTTTGTTATTGTTATTGTGTTTCATTTTTTAATTTATTTGTTGAGTCATACGGTGAAAATACACGCAAAATTTTTAATTTATTGATTCGGTTATTTTGTAACATTATTCTTCCCATGAATTATACGATATTATTTAAAAAAAATCTCTTTTTTACAACATATGCATACGCTGAAATTTATACTGACTTTAATTTGTATAATTAGACTTTGGTAGATTTTATTGTTAATTGGTAATAACATTTTATAGAAAATATAAATTATATTCTGAATCTATAAATATGTATATATGTGTGTATATACCACATTCACATGTGTATGTAGATCTGTTTGCAAATGCTTTATAAACTTTGCATTTGTACTTTGTGTCTTTTAACATTCTATAACAATTGTATAACAATTAATTGATATCCTATAACAATTATAAGTAGATAATCTATAAATAATTACAGCAATAAGTAATATACATTTATAAATACTTTAGACAGACAGTTGCAAAGGTGGAACAGCAGTAACAAGCAGAACAAAGCCAACAATTTATTTTCTTAAATAATAATATCATTGCAAAAATATGCACAGATTTGTTTCTGAAAACAATGTTCCAATATTGAATAAAGAAATATGTATTGTTTTATGTAATAATATTTATTATTTACAAGGTGCGACAGTGAAAATACACCCGAGTAACTACATGGTCTAAGTTATTCACTAGGTTAAGTAGAACTCAAAAATATTTTTTTTATTTTGCTACAACCCTCCAAACTTGTTTTATTTGATAAAAACGATTTTTTCTTTGATCTTTTCACATAAAATTATTGATTACCCAAATATGTTTGAACCTGTTTTAAAAATTCAAAGTTTTTTAGAAAAGGGAGAGATTAGTCTTTAAAACGGTATACATAAGCATTTTGTTCAAACTTATATGTTATGAGTTTTGATGGAGTAAACTTGGAAAATATTATTTCTTTATTATTTTTGCAAGTTTGGCCATTCTAAATTGCAAAATTTAATAAAAAAATGTGATAGAAATGGCGATATTCTTAAAATGCATTCCCTTGTCAAAAGTTTGACACTTCATTTGATAAAATTGATCAAAAATTACCGTAGTTGTTATTTAAATAATATAACAGTTGTGTTATACTTTTTATATATATGTATGTCGTCTTATCAAATGAACTTTCATTTCAAACTTTTTCAAAATTTTTGATGGATCTTGATTGTTTACCGGAGAATTTGCTCTTTGCACGTTTGAACGACTACCAAAAGGAATCTAATATTTCCGTTTTTCGCAAATATTATTATTTCGCTTTCACATTTTTTAATAAACACTTAAGATCCATCAAAAAAACCTCCAAACTTATTTTATTTGACAAAAACTGTTTTTTCTTGTACTTAACGCACAAATTTAATGATTACTCAAATATTTTTGAACCGATATCCTAAGATTAAAAAGTACTGTCATATTTTTTATATATCAAATTAACTTCGTTAAAAATTTTCAAAATTTTTTCACGGATCTTAATTTTTTTATCGAATAATTTGCCATTTTCAAGTTTGAGCGATTACCAGAAGCCCGTTAATGTTTGCAAAAAGCGAAATAATAATATTTGTGAGAACGCAAATATTAGTCGCTCAAATCTGAAAAGATTTTATTGAATTTTACAGTTTTTACTGAACGCATAAAGATATGCACTTTTATTGAGTCAATATTCGGTTTATTGGGTACAATATTTTAAGTGTTCAGGCATAATAATATACGCAGTTTAGCTGCTTATTATATTATTCAATGATTTGACAGCTGGTAAACATAACAGCTGTTGTTTGTTGTTTTTTTGTTTTTGTTTTGTTTTTCGTTGTTGACATTTGAGTTATCAAATATCAACAGAAAGTGTTCATTTAATTGTAATATGCTCACTGTAATATGCTCACTTATGAAAGTGCTGCATTTTAAATTTGCATAATAATTAATTGAAACTTGATATGAAATATTGAGCTCAATAATGGCGTTTATTGCGATTTACGCAATAAAGCTGCATACCTGAACACTGTATAACTTTTGTTTATGTCCACATAAGCACCTACATACTTGCGAAATGAAGAGTCATAGCGCATATGAAAGATTAAAATGATTTGTTTATGCAAAATAATATCATATCAATATCCAATATTTAATTTAAAAAATACCTGCTTTCATGATACTTATAAAGGAAGATAAATAAAATAAAAATTATCAATACAGTGATGGCCTTAATTGGATACACAATAAATTTGTGTTTTAATACGTTTTGCAGAACTCTTATGTCGCAGAGACTCATGTGTTAGTAAATTTTCAATTTAAATTGAATCAATTGCAAATCCTTTTAAAAGTACTTAACCTACAGCAGAAGACCCAGATTATAACATAATAATAACAATGACGGTGTGTTGGTTGGGTTAGTCAATATATAAAACAGAGTATCAAACTCATGTCATACAATACCAAGAACTTTTTGTAGTTCATACATCCATTGTCTCATGCTGAACAACATCATCGTCAACATGAATTTGAAGAAAAAATTGAAGAGATTGTGTCTGCGTCCATGCTGTATCTCAAATAGTAAAAAAAGGCAAACAAAACATAATGTATTGTAGAGCAATGAAAGGGTTTATAGGTTAGAAATATACTCGAATGTATACAACTAAAGGACAGACATTCTCCATTCAATAGGATTAATATTTAACATTATTATTGAATATGAGCCAGCCAAGCCAGCAAGCATTCAATAGGTTAAAGTGAATTGCTTCAATGATAAAGTTTTGTACATTGAAGTCCATTGGATTAATAAAAACTTAATTCTCGTGATTGAATGCAATTATTGTTCAGAGGATCATACATAAAACTTGGTTTGTTAATTCTGAAATGAAAATCAATGTGCATATAGCATAAATATTATTTTTAGGTAAACTATAAGAGGATTCGCCGTAGGCATCAAAACGAAATATGAAAAAAAATATTTCTTCGGCTATTTCCTCTCAGCAGATTTCTGGCAAAAACTCTGAGAACAAATAAACCTGCCATGTAAAAGTTACTCAAAAATCTGTCGTTCGGAGTCGACTTTAAACTGAAGGTCCCGCCACTCATGTATAAAATTAACACACACAACATAAGTGGTGTGAGAAACAAAGCCGTAATCATGACTGAAGGGTTGTAATGGCCAATTATGCATGCATGTATAAGAGAAGTTAGGATTAAATATGATTATAAGTCAGTATAAACTGATAAAAATTCCGCTTACTCAAGATTTATTACTTTTGTATGTTATCTAGCGATACCAGAGAACTAGTCATCTGTTTTGTTTTTCTACTCTTTCCATCAAACTCAAGATTTTTCAAGCAAAATTTAGAATATCCAAGTATTAAATGAGACTAAAAGAAACTTTGAAGTCTCCGTAGTCTAGTAGGTAGTATGTTGGCTTATTAGACGTAAGGCCACGGTTCAAAACCCATGTCAGACATCAAAACAAAATTTTGAAAAAAATATTTCTTTGGCGACTTCCTCTCAACAGATTTCTGGCAAAAACTCTGTGGGTAAATAAAAACTTGCCACCAAATGTTGCAATTATATGTATATATGTAAAAGAAGGCTTGTTTTTTGAGGCAAATGGCTCAATAATTCTTAGTAAAATTCTTAACAACTGTAATCTAATTATCGAAAATTTGTCTTTCTTTCAGACAATCACTTTACATTTTAATGTCAGCTGCAACTTGCTCCCGTCTACCATCTAAAATGGCACCAGCAACCAACAGTTCGAAAATATCTTGTGACACATCGTTGACAATTAAATTGGGAGGTCCCCGTAGTCGACCTTGTAACTTGTCATCGAGTAGTTATACAAGCCGTAATATTAATACGAGCAGTGCATCGTCGGATCCAGTCGAATCTGATTGTAGTGAGGAAGCTGACGAAGAGGAGATTACAAAGCATACAAAAACTCATACGGAAAACACCTATGAGGATATAGATGATGACAATGATGACGAAGAAGATGAGGACGATGAGGACGAAGATGATGACGATGAAGAAGATGATGGTAATGAAACGGATGATGAGGAAGATGACACTTCCGAGGATAACAGTAGCGTAGAAACAGCCAAAGGTGTCAGAAAATATAGTCTAGACGACTATCAAATAATCAAAACAGTTGGTAAGCATAAGCCTACTTTTTTTTCATTTTTATTTTTATGTTTGTCATTAATACTCGTACAATATACGATTCAACAGAATTTAAGATTTTCCAAATTATATGATAATTTGGTTCTTTAATTACCTCTGCCTTAAAGGTTGTTTAAATCATTTGCCAAATTGATGAATAATTTTCTCCGAAAATGTAGTAAAACTTTGCAAAACAAAACAAAACAAAAAAAAAGACAGGCAGGCAGACAATTTAGTAAACAAAAACATGTTTTGCCATATTATTTTTCCCTGTTGTGAGTTCATTGTGAATTCCCTGGTCGATGAATCATTTATTTTGATTTGATATTCTTTTTCTGCGAACGACATGATTTTCTCCAGACTGCTGGTCTTGAGGTGTGAAAGAAAATATTTTCTTCAGTAAAATAAATATTTACACAGAATTGTATCTTCTGTACAGTTGCTGCACGTGTGTATATGTATGTGCATTATACGAGTGTAAAGATTGAAATAAATAAAAAAAAAGTGGCACAAGGTAATGTGCACAATATAGTATATTAAGGATCATAAAATTAATACAACCTCACCACCATATGTCAAATATACACTGGTTGCGATCAATTTAAAGATGATTAAGAGATATAAAAAAAGAAACATGAATTATTGGAAAATTCAATCATCTTGTATGAATAACTCGCACATTTAAATACAAACAATATCATGTTATTTACCTACAATTTATCATTACCAAAAATATAGTATTTTCCTTTTATTCTTTGTGTTTTTTAGATATAATTTTTTAATTTTCTGTAATTATACATAAATACACACATACATAATTGGCCATTACAATTCTTCAGTCAGGATTACGGCCTAGCTTCTCACACCACACCACTTATGTTTCTGTAATTATAATGACATATAAGTTAATATTTTTAAACATATTTTGTTTTGTTTCTTTTTCACTATTTCTGCGCTATCCGACTCTAATGGGCCTTTTCCAGTTTCTGCCTTTTTAACACGTTGACTGACGCGGCAATTTTCAGAAAACTGGCCGAGCAAGCCAACATTGAATTTTTGTTCGTTTCACAGAAGCCATTTATCGATACTAGCACTGATATAATACGATTTTATTCGTAGCTAGACAAAAATGGCAGGTTTAGTGAGTACGTGATAACTTGTAGGTTGCACCCTAGAAGGGAACACAATCTGCGAGTTATCTCGTAGTCGGCAGTCAACGTGTTAACCTAACCTATACGCTTTGCATTCGATAAATATGTGTGTTAGAGAATATATATCCCCCTCCCTCCCTTTCACATGTGAGCAATTAAACTGTTTCGTTTTAAATCGTAAAATTCAATCAAATAAATTAAATGTTAAGTTTTTTAATTAATTTTGTCTAATCATCTAATCTAATTTGAGGAAATTAAGTCACCATATATTTCTGCTAGTAGAACAGAAGGAATAGAAGAAATAGTCTTTGATTTTGGAATTAGTATTTTGATCAATATCAATGTTATTTTCTTATTTCGGCAATTCACACAAGCTCTTGTATCGCTGTCATTGTATTGTTGGACGAATATACAACATATTACAACATATTGTTGTTGATAATTTTCATATAAAAATCCGTTACACTTATACACATTTTTTTCATATGTTTTTAAAAATTGTATTGGTTTCGTGCTATCAATTTATATAAATGCCAGTAATCAAGAAGAAGAATAAATTCTATGCAACTTGAGTCAACTATTAACATTTCAAAATTATAATGGTTCGCACAGATAAATAATTAATTTACTTTTTTTCCGTAATATTTTTCATTTTGTTGCTTGAAAATCAAATTATGGTCTTCTTCTTCTTATTGTACAATACAGCATAGCATTGTGCGTTCACCAACAAAAAGTGTATCCAATACAACATACACCATACAAAGGCGTGTGAATTGGCCAATTATTATTAAACATTTGCATCCAGTTTTGTGCAAGTGGGTGTACAAAAATGATTACATGGCTTGAATAATTTGAACCATCTAAAGGTATGAATTTTCTTAAGCGTCGAATATATTTTAGATATTTACTCAGATTTTAATAGTTATACATTAAACCCTTAAACCTTTCTAAAATACATTGTTTTAATAAATGTTCTCTCCTTGCACAGTCAAATATTCGAAAATCAAGTTTCTGGCTTTACGTTTTTTAATTGCACATAATGTATACGATAAGTTTCAAGAAATTGTATATGATAGGAACAAATAGTTACCATTGTTATTCTCTTAAAGAAGAAAGAACAAGTCACCGTAGTCTAGTAGGTAGTGTGTTGGCTTATTAGACGTAATGCCATGGTTCAAACCCCAGGTCAGACATCAAACCGAAAATATAAAAAATTGTTTCTTCGGCGATTTCCTCTCAGCAGAACTAAACTAAAGCAGAACTAAGCTAAAACTCTGAGAGTAAATAAAATTGCCATGAAATGTTTCTCAAAAATTCTGTCGTTCGGAGTCGACTTTAAGTTGGAGGTCCCGCCACTCATGTATAAAAATTAACGCACACAACATAAGTGGTGTGGGAAACTGGGTCCATAATCCCTGACTGAAGGGTTGTAATGACCAATTATGTATGTATGTATTCTCTTAAATCTTTCAGACATTTTGTTCAATATATTGGACGTTTAAAATTTTTCTTAGAAGTAATGTAGCTCTAACGGTAGTAAACAGATTTTTGCTGTTAATATCGTTATAAAAAGAGCTTTCACTATATATATATATATATATATATGTATATATATCCTTAATTTGTCATGGTTTTTTTAAATAAGCCATTATCGAAATGAAGAAGAATTTTGGAGAAGACAAATAATACAAAGTGGTGTAAAATGGATGAATTTATTATTAGCAAAAAAAATGTAAGGCTTATTCCTGTGTAAACCGCGAAACTGATTGCTGTTTAATTTATGACACTATTACACTTATAATTGCATTTTTTTAGTTATTCAATTTCACTTTTTTATGAGAAACACGACCACTGAGTTGATTAGTCCAATATATTGCACATCACCTGGTAGCTGGTTGGGATGACATTTATATAATTCGATTTTAGATTCTGAATCAGTAGTCCCAAATTTACTCCTAGCAAAAGTTGGAGAATTTTATCTCATTTATTTCCATTTAATATCTAAAAGAGTTATTCAACTCTGTTTCCTATGAAAAGAATATATCAATTGTAGCCCGTCTCTTTAAGTGCTTTTTCATGTGTTATACTATGTTCAGGCATGAATTTTAATTGAGTCAATATTCGTTTAATTGACAAAATTATTTTAAGTGTTCAGGCATATGCAAATCAGCTTATTCAATAATCATTTGACAGCTGGAAAACAAGAAAATTTTTTTATAACAATTCATAAAGTTAGCACTAAACCTACCCTGATTTTTTATCAGAATTTCTTGAATATAACATTATAACACCGCTATTTGCCTTTATGACTTCTATTAAAAAATACATCGAATATATTTTTGAAGATTTACTCCTATCTCGAATTTTTGTTTTTACTGAGGAATGCATGTAATCTGCCTTAACTAGTGTGGGAAGTTATTTACCCTGAGCACAGGTTTTGTATCTTGATTTCCATATTTTGTGATATAAAACCACTGTTTTGGACATTTTTGGCATTGCCTGGTATGATTCGGTATATTGAGGAATATTGTTTGTTTTTTGGCAGATGTATATTCACTCTACTCCAAGCGAGTAATACAGTAAAAATCTCTAATGTTATTTTGTTAATAAAAATCCTTATATTATTGGTTTGTTATAGTCCTTATCCCAAAAATTTCGAAACATTAAAAATATTTTAAATCATTAGAGATTTTAAGTAATATATTGTAGAATGAGAATGGAATAGGAATAGAAATACAAGAAGTATCGGTAACTTACCTTCCACCTCACTCGACATTTTTATTTGTCGTTGCTGACATTTGAGTTGTCAAATATCCAGAGAAAGTGTTCGGTTAATTGTAATATACTTACTGAACATACTTATGACATTGCTGCATTTCAAGTTTTACTCAATATTATAACAATTTGCGTATTTACTGCGCAATTATTAACTGACACTTAATATGAAATATTGAGATCAATAATGGCGTTTATTGCGATTTACGCAATAATGGTGCATATCTGAACACCGTATTATTAACAAAATTAATACAATAAAAAATATTACTTTCATTTTGACATGATCTTCTGTATGCTTTAAACTTTTATTAACCTGTGACGTTAATTTCTATAAATCTCACTCAGATTAAATTTATTTTTTTTTAATTGCTTAACGCTGGCAGAAAATAATTACAAATATCAAATTGATTTTAATTACACATTAAAATTGCATAAGCATTAGGAAACTTACTAGTTTACACAACTAAAAAAGCAATTGTTGGCAAACAACTTCTATTTCACGGAAAAGCCAAAAAGGGAAACAGAACCTTTGTAACGTAAACGTTTCATTTTCTTCATTTTCAATTAGATTTTTTTATTTCCAATAAAATGGAATATAATATTGGGTTGTTCGGAAAGTAATTTCTTTTTTTTTTGTGGAAATTAAAGACAGTTTTCGTATAATATCAATGAAGTGGTCATGAACTGTTGAATTTGATAAATTTAACCTCAATCCGATTTCAAGTGTTGTTATTCGCCGGTTCGCATCAAGTAATGCCTTTTTTGCGTCTTTATCAGCTTCAACCGGTCTTTCCGAACATGGTGCATGTTCGACATTAAAATTGCCGGATCGAAATTTAGCGAACCAGTTCTGGCACTAGCGTACTGTTAACACATCTTCTCCATACATTTCTTTCTGTCATGAACAGCATTTTTATCCTTTCTGTAGTAAAACAGTAAGATATGTCGAAAATGCTGCTTATCGCTCTGCATATTTAAAAAGGCACCCAACCAAAAACTACCGCGTAGTATTAATTGAAATTTTTCGCACACAACCCTTGCTATATGAGCTTTCAAAGCCTATAAAAATTATACGTCTTAAGCGTGAAGTTGGGTGCAAAATAAATACAATGAAATCCTTTGTCGGGAAAAAATCAAATTACTTTCCGATCAACCCAATAGTAATAAAAGAAATAAACATAGAAACGTACACCTTCAATTTAAATATTAATTTTGCGAATATGTACCAATATTAGCAAAATTTCATATTTTAGATTTGAGAATATCAAAAAAAAAAAAAAACTAACAATCAATCGATGCAAGTGTGAACGAGTGTTTTTCTGTTTTTCTATGGGAAACTATCGGTGAACTAGGTGGTGTGAGAGGGCAAATATATTGGCATATAGTAGGCATTGTCGTATTTAAACCGCAGCTTTTTTGCAACATTTCTACGTTAAAGAGTTGTATAGACTTCCTAGACATTTATGTTGGTGGAATCTTTATCTGAATATGTTTGTTATTATATACACACAGAAGTACATATATATATTCACGTAAATATATACTTGTGTGTGTATATAAACAAATGTTTATTAATTTCTACTGTATGAAGACATCGTTGTTGGTTTATCAGCGCTGACAGTTTTATTTATAATTTTCGCAATACGATTTTTGTTTTCAGTATTTTCTCTCTAATATTGAATAAACAAACATATTTATTTGTTTGTTTAGTCGTCGTTGTTGGTATTGTTGTTGTTGTTTTTATGCGTATTAACAGTTGTTGTTGTTTTTAGTTTGTGTTTTATAGAGAAGATCATAATAAATAACCACAATATTGGCACAATAATATTTACGTTTTAAATAAATGAAGATTTTATAGTGTTTTCGATACGTTGCAATATTGCATGCATTACGCAGCTATAATGTGCTTAACAAATATAATGTTTTTTAACCCTGGACTGTTACTGTTCGTTGAATCGACGAAACTCTACTCTTTATCATATAATTCTTTTATGTTTGATCAAATTTAGTTAGTTAGTTATAATGAAAGCTTGCATTCAGTAGACGAAAAAAAAATTTTTTTGTTCTTCGATTCAACAGAGAGTAACCTTACTGTACAAAAATGACTATCCAGGATTAAAAAATGGGTGGCCAGGGTACGTTTACTCACTACAAATTTGATAAAAAGAGCGAAATTTGGTTAAACATAAAAGAATTATATGATAAAGAGTAAATGAGCTTCGTTGATTCGACGAACAGGGTTAAAGTGTTCGTCGATTTAACGAAGAGTAACCTTAATGTACTAAAATGAGGATTAACCGTCCAGAGAGAGATATAGATATAGAGAGATAGAGAAATTGTTAGCATTTTACTTCAGTAATTAGCTAGAGCCACCTTTCTGTCCCGTATTAGCGTCCGCAAATACTCCTAATCAGTTGTGAAGTAACCTTTAGGTGAAATGCCTCAATTGTTTCCTACTCACTCCAAGGGCAGTAAGTTCGGGATCACATTAGGATTGTCATTTGTGGTAGTATGTGAAGTAACGATACTATATACCAAGATCATTCAGTATTATACCACGCAACATCTTCCGATATGACCTTTTCTCCACCGTAGGATACCATACTATGATCCCGAAGAGTAGAAAAGGATGAACTATTCAGAACAGCGATACGGAGATAAATGCTGGTTCATATCAATGGACGCCTTACTGGAATAGAGGACCGTCGACTGTTTTTTCAGTTTATCATAACGTTCTGCTTGTTGTCCAATGTGATAACGAGGTATTCAGCACAAGGTAGCCTAATGACAGTATCTATTGTCGAATACCATAGGCCGGAAGTCAGGTATCATATACTTCCGCGTAAGGAGTAGAGGAAACATTTTGTCTGTATTGACAGCGAACCCTATTTCCCTTGTTCATTTGTCCAGTTGCTCAAAGGTATTCTAGAGAATGCCACGTAGAATGAGCACAAATTTCTGAACTAGTTTCAGAACTATCTTTCAAGTCATTGGAGAGAGCTTTTCATCTTTTGGTGCCCGTCTGTCAACAAAAAGTTCTATAGTGGATGGATCTAAAGTTTATGTAATGTGTCTCTGTGTTAGTAGCTATTTAGACCACGTAGTTCCATACGTATTTCCAACAATATTTACATCAAAATGGAGAGAGACTTCTTAACCAAGCTCTTTAGCTCATAAAGAGCAAACTCAGTTGTTCTACCCCTTCTACTAGACTTTCTCTCCCGAAAATAGTAAAGCAGTATGATTTCCTATGACTTCAATAGAACGATGGTAGATTTAGGATTTCACCTACCTGGAAGGCATCCCGGACTTAGGTATACAGAGAAAATGTGGAACAGCTATGGGCTATGATGGAGGTAAAGAATTATATGATCAAACTTTCACTCTTCAAACGTGCATTTAAGGTCTTCACAAAAACATTTTTGCATTTTTACAACACTTTCTTTTTTGTGTTAATGGCACCAACACAAATTTTCTAAATTTTGTGATAAAAATTGCTATTTTCACGAAATTTATAAAAGAACAAAAACACCAATGTTGGGAATCAAGTTGCTGACGCATTTGATAGAATTTTCATTGAATTCTGACATTTGCTTCAGCCAGTAAAAGCAAATTATAGTTAGACTTTTAGTTCACCAGAAAAAGAAATTCATCCGCTGCACATATGTATGTATATAACGTTTAGAACTATAAAGACATTGTACTCGAATCTTTTGGTGGATGTTTCATGTAACATTTAATCATGAGTAAAAATTTTCGCAAACTTTAGCTAATTTGTACATGGTATAATAATTTGTTCATGGTTAAGCGTTTGAACTTCACGCATTTCAACATAAAACTGTAAGCAAACATGCTCCACAATCATCCACAATCGCCATAAACATTTTCAATAAATTATTTTAGAAGTTTGCTAAATACTTTTCCATGGCATTTTTCATTTCTCACACGTTTTAAAACGTTAAAACTGCCCAAACATATGTATACATTGTGTACATCGTAATAGGTTGGCGTTAAAAAAGTCTAATAATTGCTTGAATATCTGCATGTATTTGCAATTATTCGTACAACAACAGCTGCGAAAGCAGTGTTGAAAAATTCAGTATTTTTGTATTTTTTCAGTACTTTTTCATTTCAAAAATTCAGCAGTGCCCCCTCTACGCTTTCAGTACTATTTTATTATTACATATTTTATATCTTGCGCTTTTCAACTATTAATACATTAGCAACATGTTCAACGCAATGCTAAAGTAGGAATAGGATTTAGACCCGGTTAGCCAAACGTCTACGTAACGTACGTTCGTTTTTAGAATATGAAAGCAATCAAAACGCTTGTCGAACCGTAATGTAATTTCGGTTTTCATAGCTCATCAAACGAACGTGTGTTACATTACGTTCCATCGACGTGACTAAATGAGGCATTTACGTTTTGTTACGTTCCGAATCAGCTGTTTTTGTCCTGTATGTGTATTAAATGTAAATAAATAGTCTAGTAGGTATGTGCTGGCTTACAAAACGTAGGCACACGATTCAAACCCAATGGCAGGCATCTCCATCAAAACGAAACGTGAAAAAATATTTCTTCGGCGACTTTCTTGGCAAAAACTCTGAGAGGAAATAAAATTTCCACGATAAAGTTTCTCAAAACTCTCGTTCGGAGTCGACTTTAAACAGTAGGCCCCGCCATTCATGTATAAAATTAACACACACAAAACAAGTGATGTGAGAAGTTAGGTCGTAATCCTGATTAAATGACCAATTATGTATGTATGTATGTATCTTTTACAAAAGTACTATTTGATGCAAAAAAGTACATATTCGGTATCATTACAAAATTTCAGTTTTGCAACACTGTGCGAAAGTGATAACAAATCTTATTTCTTTTTTTATTATTTTAAATTAAGAAAAAATCAAATTATTTTTCTATTCAATAACCATTTGTATGTAATTTTAAACGATATTGAAAGAAACAAACAATTAATATTGTGGCGGCATTTGTGGATGAAGTTCAAATATTTAAAAGTGTTGTTCAAGAAATTGTTTTTCAACTAATGTTGATGGATTGGTTTACATTTGCAACTTTACAATTGGAGAAAGTACTCGTATTTTAAATAAAAATTGAATGTCATGAGATATGCATTTTAAAAAATAAGAAATTAATTTTAGGTTATTGAAACGTTAAGGTTTGACAGCAGTTCTGTAATAGCCGTGATAAATGAGGTGATATACACACATATACGAATCCGTATATGGATCCATGCAATTAACATTTAAAAAGACAATTAAATGCATCGGATTTGAAATAATCATCGTTAAGATATGAAACGAATGATCAATTAAATGAACGATTTGGTCATATTTTACACGTGTTTCATATTAATAAAACTCAACTAATTGAATCGTTAATAAATATTGTTGTTTATACATATTCTTATAGTATATTTATTTTTATATTGACTTTCATAACAATTCATAAAAAATAGAAATTAGGTAGAGTCTCCCATTTGTCTAGTTTGAATTGATTTGTATTTTATGTACATATTGTACATATGTATGACTAGCATATTTAAATTATATATTAAATTTTATGTGTACCCATGTACATACATACATACATTGACTACTACCATTTTGTGTTCCATTAAATATCCACAAATGTTTAATCTGATTGACGAAAATATATTCACAAGTAAAAAGTCTCACAAATCGCATGTCTTCTGTAAAAAAACAAATAAAAACAAAGAAACAAAAAAAAAACGTTTTTACCATTCAAGTTTTGGCTTCAATTCAATTGAATTATTTTTAAAATTTATATTTTCAGTAATTTTTAATTTTTATTTAAAATGTATTTTTTTGTTTTATCGTTGTTGTTCAGTGTTCGTTCGTAAATTATAGATCAAAAACCATAATACTCCTCCTATCAACCCACAAACAAACAAATTTATATACATATGTACATAAATATACTGTTTTCTAAACGGTAAATGTTTATGAACATGAAAATACAATACATACATATGTATATAAATTATAATATATAATATTTCTTGGAAGCCATATGCCACGCCAAATATATACTCAAATACATAAAGGATTAAATATTTAAAATTCAGCGACATACAATAATAAGCAAAAAAAAACAAAAAAAAAAATAAATAAAACAACCAGCAGCACACCACAAATTATTAACTAACAAAATAGAAAAAACAAAAAAATAAATTATTGGCAAAATGCCTATTTTGTGTGTGAATCGTACATATCATAGTGCCTCGCCAACGGATGTAAATCAACAGAATCAGCACCCACCCCGATGACTTTATCGCATGGTTCAGAAAACAACACGAAAAATTATCGTCCAAATGGAAAATTATTAAAATAAATATGATGACCTAAAAGCGAATTTAGCAATCATCATCTATTGCGATCAGCATCATCATCATCATTATTTTCATCATTTGCCATTTGCTGGCATTGCCAAACTAGGATGATCAATTAAAAAATTACAAATTGCGATTGCTTATAATTCCCTAAGTGTAGTAATATATGGAAAGATATTATCATGGAGTAACCAATCTCCTGACATTTTGTTATTATTTGATATTTCCAGCCATGCTGTTTAATGCAAAAATTAAATTTGATTTCAAATTTGGCTGTAGAAAATATTACATATTGTTACGTAAATGGAAACAGTGTACATCGTTTAACATTAAAATGAGCAAAAGCTACACAAACAAATACAACGAACTTGTTACAAGCAAACCAACAGCATCAGTATGAAAGTAAAGGGGATAGACAAGTAAGCGAGAACGCAACGAACAAAATACACAAACAACAATAAAGTCGCGATAGAGTTCTCGAGAAAGTGAAACCCCAAACGTTCGACTTCAAGAACCTTCATCAGACTGATTACGTGGGCATATAAAAAGGCAAGACAAAGCAGGCATCGAGTAGTAAGATTTCATTCAGTCTTGTGTGAAGACACGTTGCGTGTGAAGAAGATCACCGTTGAAAACATCTGCGTTGCAAGCAAATAATAATAGCGAACAAGCAATTTTTGTGCATTCGTCAAGTTGTAAATAGTGGCACACAAAAGTGGTGAGAATAATAAACAGTTTAATTGAAACTAAACACCAATTTATATTTATTTTGTTGGAAATCAACGAACTCATATTCTAAAGGTTTTTAAAAATGTAAAAACGTAACAATATTTTGGTAAAGACGCTTGCAAAATTTCAAACATGAAAATCAATTTACCTGTTATAATGCATTTCTCAATAAGGACAAACCCAATTAAAATAGAAGACCTATCCACCTTCTCTCTTAACCGTGTCTATTTCATCGTTGTAGAAGAAAGAAATTAAAAAGACAATAATGCAACTGGTTAACGATAAAACATAACGTACCTAATGATAAAAACACGGAGATCTGGTAATCAGAACGTATGCCCCTGGTGCAGAAGGAAAGCTTAATGATATATGTACATAAATCCCGAAACAAGAAACCTGTAAAATAACAATCGATCCCATAGATCAACAATTAGGGAAAAACGTACCCAGGTTTCTGCTTAAAGATCTTCCATTATCCATAACAGCTGTTTCACCTTCTTTACAAGTCATTTTAATAACGACTCAACATTTAACATCACGTTCCTCAATTTTGATACATACATAATTGGTCATTGTAACCCTTCAATCAGGATTGCGACCTAACTTCTCACACCACTCATGTTGTGTGTGTTAATTTTATACATGAGTGGCGGGATCTACAGTTTAAAGTCGACTCTGAATGACAGATCTTTGAGAAACTTTTTCATGGCAATTTTATTTACTCTCAGAGTTTTTGACAGAAATATGCTGAGAGAAAGTCGCCTAAGAAATACTTTTTGTATTTTACATTTTACAAATTATTACAACTTGCCGTTAAAGCTGGGTTTAATAAAAGGTACCTTTAAAGTCCTCTTGAACTTTTTTCGTTATTACAACTTAATGATAAAATAAAGTTAACTTTTTCAAAAATATGGTAGCGCTGGACCACTATCGATATCATTTACCAAATTAAACAAATTTTTTTAAACACAATGGCAACAACGAGCGTTTTTTTTTGTGTGTTTGCTCATTTTGTTGATACTTGAAGTTGCCATATTGAAAATAATATATATGTATGGCTAGTACAGGCATAAACTCAACTTAAAAGTAACAGGTAGGATGATCTTCCCTTTAACTTGAAAAACAAATTATCTGCCCATTAAAATCCTCCCTTTAGTTAACGGAAAGTTTTAATAATGGCCCTAAGTAATTTTTATCTGTAATGTGAACCGTACTTAAAGACAATAAAAAAACATTCCTTTTTTATTTTTTCTGTTTCTGTATTTAAATAAAATATCATTATAATTGTTTTGTTTTGAAATGTATATATTGTTACGTTTTTACCTTTTAAAAATGTTTAAAATATGAGCTCGTAGATTGCAAATAAAATAAAAATAAATTTGTGTTTAGTTTTAATTAAAATTCTTTATTATTCGCACAATTCTGTGTGCCACTGTTCACAACTTTATGTAAACAACAAAAATTGCTTTGTTTGTTATTGCTATGTTTATACCCTTTGCATAAACAATAACAATTACTAGACAATTATTCGATAGATCTTTGTAACGGAGCTTTTCAAACCACGATTACTCTCTTCAGACACACCGCGTCTTCACACAAGACTGACTAAACTTTTACTCACTCAGTCGCCTGCTTTGCCTTGCCTTTTATATGGCAAAGTAAACAGTCTGATGAATGGTCTTGAAGTTGAATGTTTATGACATGAAATCTCTATAAACGTAAACATCGTTGTTGTCTATAAATGTAAACATCGTTGTTTACATTTATTATTGCAGTGTTGTATTTATTCTTGTCGTGTTGTTTATGTATGTTTGTTTAATTATGTACATACATACATACATAATTGGTCATTGCAACCCTTCAGTCAGGATTACGACCTAGTTTCTCACACCACTTATGTTGGGTGTGTTAATTTTATACATAAGAGGTGGGGCCTACAGTTTAAAGTCGACTCCGAACGACAGATTTTCGAGAAACTTTTTATGGCAATTATATTTACTGTCAGAGTTTTGCCAGAAATCTGCTGAGAGGAAGTCGCCGATGTCTGGCTCGAACTCTGGCTTTACGTCTAATAAGCCAACGCACTACCTACTAGACTACGGCGACTTAAATTGTTTACCATTTTTTTCCTGGTGTTTGTTGTTATATTAAGCAGTACGATAATTTGTAAACAGGTTTGTTTACTGCATTGTTTTGTTTTTGTTAAGCGATGTAGAAGCAAAACATCAGTATCTAGATTTTTTTCATTTTCGTAACAATATTTTATGATACTGTCTTATAATCATAAAATATTTTAATCGAATGCTCTTAAGTCTGAATGATTTGGATGAAAGAAATTGTTTAATTACTTATTTAATGCGCTATTTTTTTATATTCAATGTAAAAACATTTGCTCAGAATACAGTTCTTAATGAAGTTGGTCATAAATATCACAAGTCTTCGAATGTGGAACACATTTTCAAATGTTATTACATTAAAATATGTTTTTCGACTGGCTTCAGTTCAGTTTCATAAACAATACATCTTAAAGACAAAAAACGTTTTTGAAACCATGTGTGATTGCATTTGGATTTTAAATTGGATTTTTTCGTTTTAAATATAACGATTAAATGATAAACAATCACAAATAATTCAATTGTTTAATTGTCGATAAAAACATTCAGTAAGACAAAGATTCACAAATTTATTGTGATATTAAGTACAAATGACATTGAACTGGTCTTTAAAAGTCTGTTTTAATTTCCATTAAGAAGGTTGATGATTAACATATATTGTATAAAATTGTTCTTGACCTGATTTATCACTATTCTGTCCTTAAAAAAAAATAGAAGATGCAAAAATATATTCCAACAAATAATAGAAGATTTATTTTTGAAAATATTTTAACCTTGGACGTATATTGTCTGGCTAAGTGGAAATTTATAAAAAGAAAAAAAATATTTAAAATAAAAAGACATAAATACTGGCAAAAATTAAGTAGGTTTACTAGCAATTGACAATAAATTTTACCATATACTTTTAACATTTGATATCTATTAAAAAAGTATTAATATCGATATCGTTAATTGTCTTATAATATCAATTTTAAACACTCTGGAATAGTAGATTTAATTCTGATTGTAATTAAATTAATTAAAAAATTAATTCAATCTACAGTGAAGGACTAAAGTCTACATGCAGTCCCATATAGTGTTATTCTGAAAAAAAAGCACTTATTTAATAGAAAAATTAATGATACAGTTTTTTTTCGCAAACCATCTTTATACATAAAAAAATAAAAATTAAATTAATTCATTTGGCCTTTAACAAAAAAAAAATTCACAAAATAACAAAAATATGATATGATAAAAGTGTAAATGCAGTTCAGTCTTAAAAAAAGGTAACTTATACTATCCAAACACACGGTATTTTTTTAAGTTTTAGTATTTAGTTGGTCCACCACCATTATCTATTACAGCCTTTAGACGTCGTGGCTTGGAAACGAAATTGTTCATCTATTCCGGAGTTAATTTGCTCCATGCCTCCGTTAACGCTTTTTTTTTTAATTATTTGGCATCTGTAATTCGGCTTTGTCGAATTTTTCGCTCCAAAAGTGCCCAAACATCTACTACAGGATTTAAATCCTTTGTGGAGGGCTAATGAATTGCCTGGGCGCGTTATATAAGCCATTCCTTAACAATTACTGCGATATGCTTAAGGTCTTTGTCTTGTTGGAAAATCCAACCATCCCCAAGACCCAAGCATTCCACAGATCGCTTCAAACTTAGTTCCAATATACTTTTATATTGATATCGGTCCATAATGCTTTCAATAAAAACCAACTTGCCAGCGCCAGATGCTGCTATAGCTCCCCAAAATATAAAGCTCTCACCGCCATGCTTTACAGTTGGCAATAAGTTTTCGATCTGCATAGCCGTATTTTTTTCCTCCATATTTTTGTACGACCATCACTCCGGAATATGTTGAACTTTGGCTCATCTGTAAATAAAACCTTGGACCAGAAATCCATCGCTTTATCAATATGCGCACGGGCAAACTCAAGTTGCAAACTTTAGTAGACTTTAGTCCTTAAATCCGTACCAGGTTCGATAAATTTGGAAAATGATTTTATTTTTAAAAACAATTTAATTTCACTTGCAGAAAAAAATTATACTCGATTGTTTTCCGTTCATGCAGGAGACCATTTGAATTTATATTCTTTTTTTTCTGCAAAAATATTTTTAGGGGTTAACAAACCCATTTCTTCACATACATACATACATAATTGGTCATTACAACCCTTCAGTCAGGATTACGACCTAGTTTCTCACACCACTTACATATGTTGTGTGTTTTAATTTTATACATGAGTGGTGGGACCTACAGTTTAAAGTCGACTCCGAATAACAGATTTTTGAGAAACTTTTCATTGCAATTTTATTTACTCTCAGAGTTTTTGCCAGAAAGTCGCCGAAGAAATACTCTTTGTATTTTGTTTTGATATCTGGCCTGTGGCTCGAACCGTGGCTTTACGTCTAATAAGCCAACACACTACCTACTAGACTACGGCTGACTCATAATTTAATGGAAGTCTATGATGTATTTCTTGCAAAGCTGTTAAATAAAAGTTTAAGCCACAAAGTTCAAGCCACAAATAATGTATTTTTAACCGATTTTTGGGAATACAAATTTTTTTGATCATTTAAAAAAATTACTTTTAAAATTGTTTCTTCAGTTAAAATAAAATTAAAATGTTTTTCTTCAGTTCTTTCATAAATAATGCCCTTAGTAGGTTGAGTTTGAGGACCCTTGGCAGGAGGTTCTTTGAGGGTTTGATTTCTATATCGTGTGCTGACATCAAGGCTCTCCACAGATTCATTAGTAGCTTGAGCTGGTTGATAAGTGCTAGGGCTTCATCAGTGTAGTCGCGCTCTCCCTTTTTGTTTTGTTTGACAGTCAAAATACACCCAGCTAATGACATAAGCTGTAAGTTGTGAGTTTTGTTAAGCAGAACTGAATTTTTTTTTATATATCTCGAACCCTTGTTTCATTTGACAAAAACTGTTTTTTTGGACTTTACGTGGGCCTTTAAAACGATATACATATACATACATATTATTTGACTTAATATCCTATGAGGTTTGATGAGGTGAACTTGACAAATGCGAATTTTTTCAAGTTTGTCCGTTTATAGTAGCAAACTTTAATTAAAATAAATATGAAATAAGGGATTTTGAATGTGCATTATTTTGAGAAGAGATTGACACTGCGTTTGATCAAATCGGACAAAAATTACCGTAGTTATTATTTAACGAGTCTAACAGTAGATATATATTTTTCAGAGTTTTTGATGGATCTTGATTGTTTATCGGATAATGTGTCAATTTCACGTTTATGTGACCACCAGAAGTTTGGCCTTTCTAATTTTGTATTTATTGTGCATTACACGTTGAAATTGTTATATTTGTGCGCCTTTAGTATTTATTTCTTGTATGTTTATATCGTATATTAAATGGATTGCGGATTTAATTAAAAAAATCTGAATACATATTTGCATTTTCTAGCATAATAAAAGTGTAATGTAGACACAACAGACAATAAGTTATGTACATAGATGTATATACAGTGTAAATATAAAACAGATATATTCCGTAGAACATGTGTGTAGTAATTTGCGTAGAATTTGTCGACGTAATTACCTAATTTTACTACCAAAAAAAATTTACTTTGTTTTTGGCAAGTATACTCGTTTTCCTTTGCGTTCGATTATGTTTTTTTAGTGGAATAACAATTATAAATAAATATCACGGTGCGACAGTAACTACATAGTCTAAGTTATTCACTAGGTTGAGTAGAACTCAAAAATACCTTTTTTATTTTTCTCAAACCCACCAAACCTGTTTTTTTTTTGGCAAAAACGGTTTTTTTTAGCTTTTCACACAAAATTATTGATTACCCAAATATGTTTGACACTATTTTAAAAATCCAAAGTTTTTTAGAAAGGGGAGAGATTACCCTTTTAAACGGTACAAATAAACATTTTGTTCAAACTTATATGTTATGAGATTTGATAGGGTAAAATTGGAAAATATTATTTTTCCAAGTTTGGCCATTCTTAATTGCAAAATTTAATTAAAAGTACAAAATAAGTGGAGACATTCTTAAAGTGCATTCTCTTGTCAAGAGTTTGACACTTCGTTTGATAAAATTGGACAAAAATTACCGTAGTTATTATTTAAAGAGTATAACAGCTTTTATTCATAAGTTTTATATATGCTGTCTCATCAAATGAACTTTCATTTCAAAATTTTTGATAGATCTTGATTGTTTACCTGAGAATTTACTCTTTTCACGTTTGAACGACTACCAAAAGTAGTTTAATATTTCCGTTTTTCGCAAATATTATAATTTCGCTTTGCACAAACATTAGCCAACTTCTAGTGGTTGGTCCAACGTAAAAAGGACACATTTTTCAATAAACACTTAAGATCCAACAAAAATTGTTTAACTTAAAGTTCATTTGATAAGAGAACATATATAGAAATTATGACTCAGTTGTTATACTCCTCAAATAATAACTACTGTAAGTTTTGTCCGATTTTATAAAACAAAGTGTCAATCTCTTCACAAGGGAATGCACTTTAATAATATCACCACTTGTTTTATAGTTTTTAATTAAATTTTCCAATTAGGAAAAATATGAAAAACAAATAATATTTTCCAAGTTTACCCTATCAAATCTCATAACATATAAGTTTGAACAAAATATATATGTATACCGTTTGAAATGCTCATCTCTCCCCTTTCCAAAACGTTGGATTGTGAAAATAGGTTCAAACATATTTGGGTAATCAAAAGTTTTTTGTAAAAATATAAAAAAAACCGATTTTGTCAAATAAAACAAGTTTGGAGGATTCGAGAAAAATATAAAAAAAAGTATTTTTGAGTTCTACGCAACTAACTGAACAACTTAGACTAAGTAGTTACTCGGGTGTATTTAATTTTTTGTAGTTTGTCGCATAGTGTAATTAATATAGAAACAGAAAATATTTTGTGGCTTCACTTCTATTTTTTATCCGAAATTTTTTGAGAGAAAAATGATTTATTGGACTTTCCCAATTCTGACTTTAATTTTTTATGTTTGTCCTTAAGTTTGTATGCCTATCCCGGTCAAAAATGTATATTGTATTTGCCTTAATCTATTTTTATAATGAGTTACAACACCTACACTAATATTTAACAAATAATTTGCAATGCGCTTTACAAGTGACTTAGCATAAACGTAAATCCTATCACTGGTCTTAGCCTCTAACTAACTGTGTCTTTTCAAAGGTTCAAATGGATGTACTATTTACTTTAATGACCATTCTGATTACATTTTAAAATGTAATCAAATTTACTAATAATAATACTAATTATGAGTGACTATAAAAGAAAGTTATTGCATAAAATATTTATTAAATATGGACAATTAAGTATAATAAACTATCAGTCAAGCAGGTAATCGACCGTGAAAACGGTCAGCTTGTTTTGCCATTCAAACGCTTTCCTAAGCTAACAATTTTAATTTTCTTTTTGTGGTAAAAGCCTGACGTAGTTTTATTGCTGTTGCAAACGAGTGATTACAACAAAAATGAAAACAAGCAGACATATGCAGCAATGTAGACAAAAAACCTGATAATAATTACACAAAAAAAGAAGAAAATTCAAGAAATAGGCGACACAAATCCATAGACAAAGTAAAAAATATATTAAATATTGGCAGAAGTTAATATTCGTACAATAAATATAAAAAGAAAAAATATGAAAATCCATTAATTTTTGTATAATTTTCGTTATTACCCTGTATGATTCGCTATAACCGTGTTAATGAAATTGAATCATGCACATACATACTGATTTGATACATACATACATAATTCGTCATTACAACCCTTCAGTCAGAATTACGACCTAGTTTCTTACACCACAAATGCTGTGTGTATTAATTTTATACATGAGTGGCGGGACCTACAGTTTAAAGTCGTCTCCGAACAATAGATTTTTGAGAAACTTTTCATGGCAATTTTTATTTACTCTCTGAATTTTTGCCAGAAATCAGCTGAGAGATCTGCCAATTCAACTGATTTGATATTAAAATTAATATTTACTATACTAAGGGCCATTATTACAACTTGCCATTAAAGTTGGGTTTAGTTGAATGTAACTTTAGCTAAAGTGAACTTTAAAGTCGCCTTTAACTTATATTCGTTGTTACAACCTAATGATAAAATAAAGTTAACTTTTTCAAAAATATGGCAGTGGCGGAGCAATGTCGACAACACTGCTCAATTAAACAAGTTTTTTAAACGCAGTGGGATTTGTTGTATATGCTCATTTTGTTTATATTTGAAAATTAAATATATATTGAAAATAAAATATATATGTATGGCAATTTCAAATATAAACTTAACTTTAAAAGTTACTGGTGGGATGATCTTCCCTTTAGCTTAACGCTCATTTCTACTTTATCGTCCACTTATAATAATGAAAAACAATTTATCTGCACGTTAAAATCCTCCCTTTAGTTAACGGCAAGTGGTAATAATGGCCCTAAATTTGATATTTTTTTTTATCAATAACACAAAATACGTCATATTTACTGCTTAAATAAAATAAAAAATAAATATTGTTTTCGAAATTTTTAACGAGCACTCCAAGCCGATGAATACCAATTTTTTTGAACCGATACTCAACCCGAGTGGTTTAAAGGCATAGACATCTCCCGCGGACATGGTGTGAACTGTGGCCGATATGATGCGATTTTTCTTGTACGGTTTTCTGAATTTAATTTCACATCTATTTGTTATTTTTTTCAAGTAACAACCTTTAACTAATATCATCAGCGTTAAAAATTGAAACTATTGATAATTAAAAATTTTTTAATATTCGCTTATAAAGGGTGGGTCATTTAAAAGTTTAAATTTAAAAACAGCAATAAAACAAAAGCGGATTGAAATTTTGCCAAATTATGTTTTTGTTGCGAAGTACAATTGTTCTGGTTAGAAATGGAATATTATTTTATTCATTTGGCTGTCGCGGTTGGCCTCATACTACCTCATTCAATCGAACCAATTTTCGTGCACTTTTTCGAATGTGTGCACGAATATCGGTAATGGCATCACGAATGTTGACCTTCAAATGCTCAATTGTTCGTGGGTGCACGAAAATCGGTTATCACGGTGCGATAGGTGTTTCCTTTGGTCGTAATGGTTGCGCCGTCCTCATTTTCAAAGGAATATGAGGCAATGATGCCTCCGATCCACAAAACCCGTAATGGGTGCTTTGGCTTCTGTAAGACCGCGTGTGGGTTTTCTGTCTATTAACGTACCCATCAAGATGAAAATAAGTTTCATTCGAAAGGATGTCGTGGCAAAATCGTCATCATCTTGCAGTTTCTCATTGGCGCAAATTTCTAATAAATTCCAACGTTGCTCAAGCATAAATCGATTCATTAGTTCAGTGGAGGTAATATACTGAATTTTGTGTCAGAATAGAATGATATAACCGATGATTCAAATTTAAACCCATAGATGGCCCACCCTATATTTATTTAGGCCATGATTAAAATATTATTTATAGTCTATAAAAGAATAGTTAGATGTCCGCCGCCTTTATAACTATATAATTGGTTACTACAACCCTTTAGTCAGGATTACGGCGTAGCTTCTCGCACCATTCATGTTGTGTGCGTTACTTTTATACGTGAGTGACGGGACCTACAGTTTAAATGTCCCCGTAGTCCAGTAGGTAGTGTGTTGACCTATTAGACGTAAGGCCAAGGTACAAACCCCAGACCAGACATCAAAACGAAATATGAAAATAATATTTCTGTGGCGACTTCCTCTCAGCAGATTTCTAGGAAAAACTCTGACAGCAATTAAAATTGCCATGAAAAGTTTCTCAAAAATCAAAAATCAAAATGCATACAACATGAGTGGTGTGAGAACCTAGGCCAAAGAAGCTTGACCAAAGTGTTGTAATGACCAATTATGTATGTATGTATGCATGACAGGGAGAGCGATTGCTCTTAGAAAACTTTAGGACACTTTATAATTAATAAGTTTTTCTTATACAATATTTTGCCATTTTTCCATCATCTAATTTAAGGCCCTTAACTTATTGATGTGCAACAAAAATGTATTCTTCTTGCGTTATGTAGGCGTGAGTATTTATAAATAAATATCTCCGAAGAATTTTGCGTGTCTTCTGCCTAAGGGGCATTCAGAAAGGTAAACTTTGGGCACAATCTCACATTACAATGAATAAAATTAAATTTGAATCAGAAATAGAAAATATAATATTTATTCTTGTTACTTTAGCATGAGAATAAATAAGTTGACCTTATAATTATGAACCACTGTCTTAATGGATTAATAAAGTAATATTTGAAAAGATATCTAAAAACAGACGTGACCTTATAAAGAAAAACTTAATTTCATAGGATATGAAAGAATATTTTGTACATTAGAAGAAGAAGATGATTTGAAGAAATGATTTTGTAGTCAAAAAAAAAAAATACTCGTTGAATATATTTTTGAAAAACTATGCAATACGTACAATGTTTACATGTGTTTTTCGGTCGTTAAATGGTAGTTTGAATTTCCAAATTACTTATTCGCCTACAGAGACGAATGTATACACATAGTATATACAGTGAGGTGCACAAATGAGTACATGTTTGTACTTTTGACGCTTTTTATTGAATAAAACTAAAAGTAATAAAGAATACTTTAAAAGTTTTTTGTAATTTATTTAGCATTTAGTGATTAACAAAATAATACATACATACATACATAATTGGTCATTACAACTCTTCAGTAAGGATTACAGCCTAGCTTCTCACACCACTCATGTTGTTTGTGTTAATTTTATACCTGAGTGGCAGGATCTACAGTTTAAAGTCGATTCCGAGGGACAGAAGTTCGAGAAACTTTACATGACAATTTTTATTTACTTTCAGAGTTTTTACCAGAAATCTGCTGAGAGGAAGTCGCCGAAGAAATATTTTTTTCTTATTTCGTTTTGATGTTTGGCCTGGGGTTTGAACCTTGGCCTTACGTCTAATAAGCCAACATGCTACCTACTAGACTACAGTGACTTCGACTTAACAAATTAACATAAAATGTAAAACAGAAAGCATCAAGCTCTAAGAAAAAAAATTTTATGATATGTATGCAAAAACGAAATCAAAAACCATCGTTTTTTCATGTTTTTGCACTACTTTTACTTTTTAAGCAAATATTCTTCTTCTTCTTTATTTGCGGATCCGCTATTCGGATATAAAGCGATCATTTAATATTAATTACTTAAACTCGTTGAGCGAATATTTTTTGCAACTTATCGAACAAAAATCAATTTCTATTAAAAAGTGAAGAAACTCTTGAAATCAAATGAAGATAGTATTGTAGCTTTGACTGAAAGTGGCTATTCTAGTCTAGAGTTAGTCAGTCAGTAGTCATCAGAGTCCAAAAACGTCATTCTGTTGTTCCCAAGCCTCAAGCCAAAGGTCGTAAAAAACTACTAACTAATGCAGATGCTCGTCTAATGCTAACAAAAATGAACAGGGACAAATTTTTAACACCAAATGGAGATTTTTTGGCAATCGGGAATACCGTTAGTCGATGAATGGCAAGTAGAGCTCTTAAAGATATTGGCTATACCTCAGCAGTCAAAAAGAAAAAACCTGCATTTTCGCGGTAATAATGTAAAGGAACGGTTAAAGTTTGACACAGAACACAGGAATTGGATAGTGAATGATTGGAAACATGTAATCTGGTCAGACGAATCAAAATTCAATCGCTTTCAGTCCAACAATAAACAATATTGTTGGCGCCGCAATAGGGAAACAATTCAAAGATACCATGTTAAGGAAACGGTGAAACACAGTGGAGGAAATGTCATGGAACATGGTGAAACCTCTGACCACTTCAAATAAATAATAATATTATGAAAACAGAAGATTATTTGACAATTTTGCAGAACCATCTTCCCGATTTTGTCGACAAGAGCGCCTATCCTGCGTAAGAAGTATTTTTGCAGCAGGATGGTAACCCCAAACACACCTCCAAAATCGTTAAAGAATGGCTTAGTGAGCAAAATTTTTAATTAATGCAGTGGCCAGCACAAGACCCTGACCTCAATCCGATTGAGAATTTGTGGTCAATCGCGAAGAGACCGTTGGGCCAAAACTGATCAGCCCCAAACAATTTACATGAGCTTTGGCAACGGATTCATCAGGAATGGACAAACATTCCGAAAGAAATTATAGAGAATTTGGTGGTGAGCATGCCAAGTCGCGTAAATGAATCCAAGGGCCTTGAGACTAAAGATTAAAAGTTTTCCCTAAAATTTTGGAATGGTGCAAAATTGCGTACATCCGAGTTATTTTCCTCTTGATTGTTTTTATTCTTATAATTTGAACATTTTAGTTTTCAATTTTATGTTATTTTGTTAAGTACTAAATACTAAATTAAAACCGAAAAAATATTTTTATTTTTATGCAATTAAAATTGCTCAGAGTACAAACATTTACTCATTTGTGCACCCCACTGTATATTCATAATATTTATCTTATATTGTATGCCTCTACAATATTTAGAAACTATATATTGTAATAATTATTATTTTTGTATTCGCTAAAAAGGCAACAGCAATTCAAAAAAATAATTTTTTTGTCTATTTTTAGGAACTGGAACATTTGGCCGTGTCTGCCTGTGTCGTGATCGGGTATCAGAGAAATATTGTGCCATGAAACTTCTAGCAATGGCTGATGTAATTCGCCTCAAACAAATTGAACACGTGAAAAATGAACGGAACATATTGCGTGAGATTAGACATCCCTTTGTAATTAGTTTGTAAGTATGAACACGATGGTATTATGCGAATTCGAAATTGAATATTTTTTTAATTTTAATTATAATGAAAGAGAGAATCCTTTCAATTTTACTCAATCACTAAATTGAATTTGTTGTTGTTTTTTTGTTTTTTTTTAGAGAATGGTCAACAAAAGATGATTGTTGCTTGTATATGATATTTGAATATGTCTGTGGTGGTGAATTGTTCACATATTTAAGAAATGCTGGTAGATTTAGTAGATCAACAGGTAAATATCTTTTCGTCTTCTTTTTGAAAAGAATCCTTTTTCACACGGTATGAATACATTTTTTTTAATTTGTTTCCTCTTTTTTTTTTTAGCAAATTTTTATGCTGCTGAAATTGTTTTGGCTTTGGAATACTTACATTCTCTGCAAATCGTTTACAGAGATTTAAAACCCGAAAATTTATTAATCAATCGTGATGGTCACTTAAAGATAACAGACTTTGGTTTTGCAAAAAAATTAAGAGATCGCACTTGGACTTTATGCGGTACACCCGAATATTTGGCACCTGAAATCATACAATCCAAGGGTCACAACAGAGCGGTGGACTGGTGGGCATTAGGTAGATATTAATCATATTTTCAATACCGTTTTAGCATTAAACGAAACCTAAATTTTCGTATTATTTAAGGTATACTTATTTATGAAATGCTTGTTGGTTATCCGCCATTCTATGATGAAAATCCATTTGGAATCTATGAAAAGATCTTAAGCGGCAAAATTGAATGGCCACGTCATATAGATCCCATAGCAAAAGACTTAGTAAAGAAACTTTTAACAAATGACCGAACAAAGCGTTTGGGCAATATGAAGGTGAGTAAATGATTTCAATTTATACATGCAATTTACGGCATGTGTACCAGTGTTGTAAAACTGAAATTATGAAATGGTACTATACTATACCTGAAAGAGTATTTTTTTACATCAAATGGTACTTTTGTAAAAAAATACATACATACATACATATTGGTCATTATAACCCTTCAATCAGGATTATGATCTAACTTCTCACACTAATTACTTTATGTGTGTTAATTTTAAACATTAGTAGCGGGACCTATAGTTTAAAATCAACTCCGAACGACAGATTTTTGAGAAACTTTATCATGGCAATTTTACTTTACTCTCAGAGTTTTAGCCAGAAATCTGCTGAGAGGAAGTCGCCAAAGAAATATTTTTTTATATTTCATTTTGATGGAGATGTCTGACATGGGGTTTGAACCGGCTCACGTCTAGTAAGCACAATGCCTACTAGACTTATTTATATTTAATACACATACGTCACGAAACAGAAAAACTAACGACTTATTCGTGTTCCCCACATACAAGACAAAAGCAACTGATTCGGAACGTATCGTTTTGTCAAACGTCGTAACATACGTTCGCTTTTAGCATATGAAAAGCAATGCAAACGCTTACCGAAATTAGATTACGGTTCGACAAGCATTTTTATTGCTTTTCGTATTCTAAAAACGAACGTATGTTCCGTAGACGTTTGGCTAACAGGGGCTGAAGCCTAATTCTACCTTTAGCAATACGTTGAAAGTGTTGCTAATGTATTAATAGTTGAAAAGCGCAAGACATAAAATATGTAATAATAAAAAGGTACTGAAAGCGTCGCGGGGTACTGTGGTATTTTTGAAATGAAAAAGTACCGAAAAAAGGATAAAAGTACTGTAATTTTCAACACTGTTGAATGCAAGACATTTAAAAAATATTTAAATTGAGGAGACCTGAAGCATGTTTATTTCAAATTTTTCATTTCTTTTAAATATTTTTTAATTTCCTATCGTTTAGTTTAGAGTTAAATTAAAACAAATCTTATAACATTTTATAAGATAAAGATTGAATTATAATATTTGAAAACCTTAAAAAATCAACGACTATAAATTACGAAATTTTTAGAACAAATGGCTTTACATTTTGCATTTTATAGCAAAATATTTTTTCAAATTTAATATCGGGTGGGCCATCTATCGGTTTAAATTTGAACCATCAGTTATTTCGTATGTGGCAATACTTATGTCATCTGTTCTGTCACAAAATTCAGTATATTATCTTCACTGAACGTAATGAATCGATTTACGCTTGAGCAACGTTGAGATTATTAGACCAACGAGAAACTGCAAGATGATTTTGCAACATTTTTTTGTATCCGCTTTTCATGGTACTGATGTGAACGATGTTTGGTTGCAACAGGATGGTGCTACTTGCCACACTTCTCATGCCGCAATTGATTTGTTGTCTCAAACGTTTGATGGCCGTTTAACTAGTCGAACTGTTGATGTCAATTGGCCGCCAAAAAGCTGAGATTTGACACCGTTGAACCAGTTTTTGTGGGACGCCATTAAGAAAACTGTAATGCCGACAAACCAGAGGCAATTGAACGTTTGAAGGGTACCAGTTGCAATGCCATTGCCAAGATACGACCCCATACATTCGAAAAAGTGCACAAAAATTGGTCCGTTCAAATCAGATATTGTTAGACATGCCGCAGCAGCCATATAAATGAAATAATATTTCATTTCTAATAGAAACAGTTGTACTTCACAGCAAAAAATAATTTTGGCAAAATTTCAAACGTTTTTTGTTTTATTGCAGTTTTCAAATTTAAACATTTATATTTTCCACCCTATACAACCTCTAACAGACATATGCATGCATATTGATGTAAATCACAATTAACACATTAATTTTGTAATATAAAAATAGAAATGATCGGTATTACATTTGCGTTAAACGTTTCCAATTGAATTTTATGAACTGAGTTCATTTGGAAATTGTCTTCAATATTATTCCGATTTTGTAATCTGTCAATAAAATGACGGTCTTCTTTATTGATTGAATCATTGACTAATTATGATTTTTTAAATTAAAAAAAAAATTCTATTAACTTGATGTTTTCTCAATAGATTGCGTCAATTAAAAGGAAAATTAATAATAAAAACCATTACCACCAATGATGACGAATAGATTGTGTATATTGTGTATACAAATCAAATGGTGTATAAATTTTATCTGAAAATTATAAATTATATACGAAACAATTTAAAAATTAAAAACAAATTTTAATATCATCGAATGAGCACTGGAAAGGAATCATTATCGTTTGTTATACGGTGTTCAGATATGAATTTTTATTGCATAAATCACAATAAACGTCAATATTCCATGTAAAGTTTGAATTAATTATTGCGCTATAAATACGCAAATTGTTATAATATTGAGTAAAGCTTAAAATGCAGCACTGTCAAAAGTATGTTTAGTGAGCATATTACAATTAACCGAACACTTTTTGTTGATATTTGACAACTCAAATGTCAACAACGACAAACTCAAATGTCAACAACGACAAAAAAAAATATAAACAATGTTGAAACAACCAGCTGTTTTGTTTACCAGCTGTCAAAAGAATATTGAATAAGCAGCTGAACTGCGTGTATTATTATGCCTGAACATTTAAAATATTGTACTCAATAAACCGAAATATTGACTCAATAAAAGTGCTTATCTGAACATAGTATTGTTCATTTGTTCAGTTTCCTAAATATTCCTTTTCATGAAATTTAATTGAAACTTAAATATAAAAATAAAATAAAAATTCCTATAAGTAGATATGTAAAGAAGTAAATACATACATATACATACATAATTGGTCATTACAACCCTTCAGTCAGGATTACGACCTAGTTTCTCACACCACTTATGTTGTGTGTGTTAATTTCATACATGAGTGATGGCACCTACAGTTTAAAGTCGACTCCGAACGACAGATTTTTGAGAAACTTTTCATGGAAATTTATTCACTCTCAGAGTTTTTGCAAGAAATTTGCAAAAAGTCGCCGAAGAAATACTTTTTGTTTTGATGAATAAATAATATTATTAATTACATTTTAAAATTAATTTAATGAATAACTGTTTTTTTATTAAATATTTAAACCATCTTATGATATCAAATCACTTCATATGAAAGTACTACATATATGGTATCAGTTGGTTGAACAATATTATATGTTTCAAATACATACATATGTATGTATATGCCTTCTGGAAATTAATTAAAACATGTTATCAAAATGTTCAGCTCGAAAAAGTGCTTCAATTTTTATTTTTGCTCTTTGATAGATAATTTTTTACTCGATTAAATTGCGGATTTTGAGGGAAAACATATAGAAAGCATGGGATTCCTAAATAAATTATCGAATAAAATGTGAAATATCAAATCTAACATCAAATACATAATATACACAAATGCTATACAACAAAATAGTACACTTTTTAAAAATTTTCCTCAATATTTTAAAAATATATTCGTTTTTTTTTTTTAATTATGAATTCGTATGTGCACAGCTGTGTATATCATTTTGATTTTTGCCATAAATATTATAAAATGGCATGTACCCAAAAATAACAACAACTAATACACACATTCTTAATTGCTCTTAAAATTCTGAATTAAATTAAATCAGAAAAAAAATTATTTATATGGTATATATGTATGTATGTAGATAGACAGGGTAAAAGGAATGATGTTTTTTCATTTACATTTAAAAGCTCATTAATTGATTTGTGCGGCATAGTCAGTAGTAGAATTATATGTTGTATTATATACATACATACAGTGAGCGCCATAAGTGAGTCAACATCCACTATAATTTTAAATTTTCTATTATGTTCTTAAGTATAAAAAAAGTTCCTTTATCATAAATTGTTGTTTTTGTTTTAACATTTTATAAGTAATAAATAACGTTTTTGTTATTGGAAATTTATTCGACTATTCTCATTTACTTTTCTCGCTATCCTAAGAAAATGAAAAATTTCAGGGGTGTTTACTCACTTTTGACGCTCACTGTACATACATATATACATACATAAAATAAATTTTACAATTAAAAGTACAGAAAATACACGTAAAAATTTAATTTTACATTAAAATGTGAAATAAATTTAAAAATAAATTCTATTAAATTGACAAAACGGCTGATCACAAACAGAAGTCCTAAAATGGGATTTTATTTATTTAACATGACATTATGAGAAAGTTTACTGAATGTAAAGATTTAAATGAGATATTGGTTGGTACAGGTATTTTCCGACTTACGACCGAGATCGATTCCTGGCCATCGGTCGTAAGTCGAATTTCATATAAAAAAAAAATTTAAGAAAAAAATTACATCCTGTACTACCAACTTTGAGGGTCAGGAGAATTGAAAGTACCCAAAATTCATATAATTCAAACTTTATTTAAAATAATAATAACAAAAAAATATATGTATAATTAAAAACAATTTATTATTTAATTTAGAGTTATTTAAATGTCTTCATCATCATCAGCAATGTAATCCATTGCGTTGCCTTCAGAAACAGAATGTCCAGTGCTGGTTTTTTTTTTAAATTTGTCTAATGTCGTCTGAACAGTTTGAACTTTCATTTCCCGGTAAATTTCATGATAACAAGCCAAATTTTCCTGAATCAGCCTATTTATTTTTGAGAATCGCTCTTCATTTGCAACCATTTGTTGTAATTTTAGCATTCATTCATTGTTTTTTTGTTGAGAATTTTTTTGTGGACTTTCTTCTTCACCTGATTTGCTTTTATCTTCGTTTCCTGCAACACATTGTGCTTCAAATTCCAATAAATCTTCATTCGTTAGGATATCCAATTGCTGTGCAATTAGTTGGTTAATATCTTTACTGACAACTTTAAGATTAAGCTGCCGGCCAAGATTTACGATCTGATCTGTAATTTCCTCAATGTCAACTTCTTTTTCATATTCCATATTCCGCTCATACAAGAAAACTTGACATTTTTCGATCCACTTGTTTTTAATTCCATGAAGAATATTATACTTCGATCAAAATTCTTTTAAAGTAATCCCCTCTTCAAAAGCCATAATTGCTTGAGTAAGGGCCATTATTACAACTTGCAGTTAAACTTGGGTGTAGTTAAAGGTACCATTAGCTAAAGGGAACTGTAAAGTTACCTTTAACTTATTTTCGTTATTACAACTTACAGATAAAATTTTTCAAAAATACGACAGTATAAAACTGCTCAATTATACAAGTTTTTTTTAATGCAGTGGCAACCGCAGGCTTTGTTTTTCTGTTGTATTTGCTCATTTTGTTTAAATTTGAAGTTGCCATAATGACAATAATATATAATATGGCAAGTTCAAACATAAAGTGACCTTTAAATGTTAAAGGTAGGATGATCCTCCCTTTAGCTAAACGATAATTTCTATCTTATTGCGTACTCGTAATAACGAAAAACTATTAATCTGCCCGTTAAAATCCTCCCTTTAGTTAACGGCAAGTTGTGATAATAGGCCTAAATGTAATTTTTAAATAATAGGTCTTAAATGTAGCTATAGCACCTTGATCCATGAGCTGCAAAACACTCGTAGTATTTGGAGGCAGATACATAATTTGAATGTTCGGTTGTAAGACGCTTAGGTGTGGTTGATGTCCAGTTGCATTATCCACTAGTAAAAGTATTTTAAAAGGAATATTCTGGTGATTACAATATCCTTTTACTTCGGGCGCAAATACTTTTATAAACCGGTCTTCAAAAAGTAATCATGTCATCCAAGAATTTTTATTTGAGTTGTAATGCACTGGTAACATATTAATATTTACTCCTTTAAATGCTCTTGGATTTTTCGAGCGATGTATTACAAAAAGTTTCAATTTATAAGCAGCAATATTTCCGCCTAATAAAATTGTTAGTTGGTCCTTAAAAGCTTTGAACCCTGGCATTTTTTTGTCCTCCTTATGAATATACGTACGTTCAGGCATCTTCTTCCAATATAGACCAGATGAGATCTACATTAAATATTTCTTTTTTTGTATAATTGTTTTCTTTTAGAAACTCGTTGAATTTAACTACAAACTCCTTAGCAGCTTTACAAGCGCCTCTGCACCAATTTTGACGTTTCGAAAATTAGCTTTTTTCCTACATTTTTGAAACCAACCATGCCTTGTAGTAAAAGTCTGATCATAGTTTTTACCGTCCATTAATTTTAACATGTTGAAAAGACTACATGCTTTGGCTTGGATAATTGCGAGACTTAGAGGAATTCGTTTTTGAATCTAATCCTCCATCCAAATCACTAATAGTTTTTCCATATCATGTATGGGATCTTTGTCTATTTTTGGTTATTATTGTAGATTTCATTGATGTCGATTCTTTTCCAACTTCCAAAATTCGTTTTGTATCCTTTAAATCGTCGATATTGTCGAATGAGACCGTTTAAAATCATGTGCACTTTCAAATTGTAATATTATTTTATGTTTGGTTTCCAAGAAAATTATCAACAACAAGCATACACTGTTGTATTTTCGTCCAACAATACACTCAATACAACTATACAAGGGCTTGAGTGAATTGCCCAATTATTTTTGGAGTAATGAGATTTTGTTTTTGATTTTTTGAAATTTATGCAATCTTGATTTTTGCTTCAAAATGTACTGAAACTATTTTGATATATGAATCCCAATTTGTAGCATTCCCCAAAAAATTTTACTTACTACTCTAAGGGCCATTATTATCACGTGCCGTGGATGGAAGATTTTAATGGACAAAGAATTTTTTTTTCATTATTATGAGTGGACGATAAGGTAGAAGTGAGCGTTAAGCTAAAGGGAAGATCATCCTACTGGTAACTTTTAGCAAAGAAAATAAAGTATAAAGAATGTGCATTTTAACATATTTTGGAATATTTTTCAAAAATATTTCATGACGCGGGGGGAAAGATAGAAGGGAATGATACATAAACCAAGAGCGTAACAATGCGTTGTTCTCATCGTGCGTTTTTGTTGTTTGACCACTTTTTATTTATTTTTCTGATGTTAAAAACAGACGTCGGCACCAATGTCCCTCAGGGAAAGAACATCTTCGGCTTTTTACACACATAGGACACGAACATCAAGAATGTTCGTTAAAAAGAGCGTAAAAATCTTGTCAGTTTTTAAAGAAGAAGGTGCATGTCGCTTTTTTCAGACTTCAATGATACACCCAAAGAAATATCACAGTAGTATTCACTAATATCAATGAGAAATGATTTCGATTTTTGGAAGAATACTTGCCAAGTTAAATACGGTGTCTTAGTGTCTTAGTGCAGTACAATTTTCTCTATATTTTCCGATCACATATACATATCATTGGGTTAATAAGTAGACTTGAAATTATTACTAACAATTTTCCTCTAGGTTAACACATGCCTATGGTTATGGATTAATGAGTGAGAGAGAGAAAATAAGTTGAGAGAATTTATTTATTTACAGCCATATAAAACAACAACATACATATGTAAAGCTGTCTATGTTTGGCTTAATAATTTTGGGTAAATAAAAATAAAATAAAACATCGATTTTATTATTAAAAGAACACAAAGCTATCCATCTTTGGCTTAAAAATTAGGCCATGTTTTTTAGATATATACAAATAAAAGAATAAAAAACCATTTTTTATTAAAAGAAAAAAAAAACGAGCATTCCAAAGCATTTAAAAAATATAATATGGGACAAAATAAAAAATTAAATACGCCCAGCTAATGACATAGAACATTTTTAACACAAAATATTCTTCGAGTGTTATTTTGAAATAAAATGATAAAGCATCCGCAGCACATGTGTTCTTCTCGCAGTCTGATCGACAACTAAATCAAAAACACAAGAATACATACACATGTACATACGTACGATGAAAGCAACACATTGTTACGCTCTTTGTCTGTATTCATTTTCCTTCTGTCTTCCTCCCTCTCATCAAGAAATGATTTTTAAAAATATTTTGGTGAGAGCGGGTCGTAATGTTACGACCCGCCATAAGAAATTTTACTTCTACATGATGCCTATTCTTTATATCCATATTCTTTGCTTTTAGTTAAGTTTATGTTTGAACTTGCCATACATATATATTATTTTCAATATGGCAACTTCAAATATAAACAAAGTGACCAAATACAACAAAAAAGAAAGCCCGTCGTTGCCACTGCGTTTAAATAGAACTTGTTTAATTTGAGCAGTGTTATCGTTAACTTAATTTTATCTGTAAGTTGTAATAACGAAAATAAGTTAAAGGTAACTTTACAGTTCCCTTTAGCTAAAGGTACTTTTAACTACACCCAAGTATAACTGCAAGTTGTAATAATGGCCCTAAAAATTCGTTAAACGCACCCGCTATGTAACAAATTTTTTTAAAGTAAAAAATTGAACTCAAGTCCTTCAACTATTAAAGTTAGGTTAGGTTAGAGGACGTGTACTTGTCAATTAAGACAAGTACAGTACCCGGAAGTCTATTAAAGTTAGAATTTATAAAAATTCTATTTGTCTGACGCTGTAGTTTAGTAGGTAGTATGTTGGCTTATTAAACGAAAAGCCAGGGTTCAAACCCCAGGCCAGACATCAAAACAAAACACAAAAAGTATTTCTTCGGTGACTTCCTCTCAGCAGATTTCTGGCAAAAACTCTGAGAGTAAATAAAATTGCCAAGAAAAGTTTCTCAAAAATCTGTCGTTCGGAGTCGGCTTTAAACTTTAGGTGCAGCCACTTACATACATATGTGTAAAATTAACACACAACATGAGTGGTGTGAGAAGCTAGATCGTAATCCTGACTGAAGGATTATAATGACCAATTATGTATGTATGTTATGTATTTAATTTGCTCTTCATATGCTCAGATAAACGTACATTCCGTTACGTTCCTTCGACATTTGACTAAACGGTGCTTTTACTATCTGTTACGTTCCGAATCAGCTGTTTCTGTTTTGTATATAAGAAACATGTAGAAATCGTTAGTTTTTCTACTCCATTCCATACGTGTGTTAAGTATAAATAAATATTATTTTACAAAAGTACCATCTGATGCAAAAAAGTACTCTTTCAGTTATCGTTCAGTACTATTTCAAAATTTCAATTTTGCAACACTGCCTTCAACTATTAAATTTAGAATTTATAAACATTCTATTTGTCTGACAGATGGCGCTAAAGTTTTAGATTTAGAATTATTGGATTTTTAATTTTTTAATATCAAATTTTTACTGGCATAAAATTAAATGTTGTAGAATAAGGTCAAAAAATTTGTGCTAAACTATAATTTTAGGTGTAACAAATTTAAAAAAATTATTGTTTTTCCTGATATTTTATATTTTTTTAATGATCTGAGGAAGATATTCTATTATTGTTATTTGTTATTCAAAGCAATTTTGTATGTTTTAATAACGTCAACTCATATACGTATATATATGTATATAATACACATTCACAATATATACGATGAATATATATTTGTATATGCGGTCGTTAATGTAAATGTATTTCCAAAAATGATGTTTTGTTTTGTTTTAATTATTAATACTTGAATATGTTTTCCTTTTCCATTTTTCGTTTTCCTTCAAGTGATTTTAAATTGACGTTTTGTTTTAAACTTTTTTAGAATGGGGCCGATGACGTTAAAAGGCATCGATGGTTTAAAGATTTGAATTGGAATGACGTCTACAACAAAAAACTTAAGGTACCTACAAATAAAAATAGCCAATATAAATAGAAAAAAAAAACGAGGAAAATTTATTTAAATGAATTTATTAATTTGTTGGCGAAGAAAAGTAAAAACATTAACGACTAAATTAACTTTAAGAAACAAAATTATTTTTGTTCTTAATGACGAGAAATATATATGTATGTATGTTATGCATATGATTAGAAAATTATTAAAATGCCATTGATTTGTTTATTGCTTGCAACAAACAAATTCCCATAAATTATTTCCAATCGGGTTGTATACAAATTGTTGCAAATATTTTCATGTTCAACAAAATTTATTCTTAAAATTTCTTTTCTTCTTTTTGGGGGTGTTTTATTTAAATATGAAACCTGTTTTCATTGTTTTGATTATAATTTTTTAATTATTTAATAAAGCGATTTTTATATATTTTTAAATTCGTACATGTGTACATATGTATGTACGAATGTACGTACACGAGTCAGCCTACATTAATTTTGCAAAAAAAAATTTTTCTTCGTGCAATAATACATACGTACATATGTATGTTTGTATGTAAGTATGTTATAAAAAGTTTTTGTATATTTTAGAAATTAATATCAAAAATATGTATGTATGTATGCATGTGTGTGATAAAATAAGCAAAATGAAATATTGCAAAAATATTAAAAAAAATTAGTAATTTTTCAAAATATAAATTAAAAACAACAAAAAAAAATGATTTAAATGAAATTTATGGGTGTATTCACATGGATTTAGAATTATAAACAAATTCAAATTTTGATTACAAAATGAATTGTTTTTAAACAATTTATTTTATGACCTAACGACGGAGGTAAGAACAACTGTGTAGGGAAATTAGGAAAAGAGAATTATTTTGATGCTTTTGTTGCCTTCGATTTTAAATACATACATCAGAGCACAATATTAGCATCGTAAATAATAAAGCTTCGTGTAATAAACAATTTTTAATACGTTGTAAAATTTTTATGAGAATTTTAACATCTGCTCAAACGTATCAATGCACTCACTGTATGCCAACAAATAATCATACATATGTATGTATGTACATATGTGTTCATATGTGATCGATCATCCATCCCAAATTGGGTAATTAATTTCGTACATCGCTTTAAATATGTTTGTGTAAACAAATTGATTACATAGTGTTGCCAGATCATTTAGATAATCAAAATGTAATCTTTTATTACATTTCAATTTTATATTGTTTATGTTCAATTTATTTACAATAATTACAATAATAAAACGTATGTTTCAACTTAAATAAAATTGCACAATTTTTACAGCAATTTTTGGCAGTTGTTACAGCAATTCCGAATTAACGATTCGTGTAATTACATAAAATGATTATTTCTATAATGATATTACCTACATAAGCGTAATACAATGTTAACGATAACTGATAAATCAGCTAAAACTTATTCTCAAAATGATCAATAATTAAAACTCTATATATGTACGTACATACTATTAAAATAATATTATTTCATGGTAAACATTATAATACTTTGCATAATAGACAAATTCTGGGACACCAATCACGTAAGTGACGACTCAAATGACGACGAAAGAAAGGAGACCTGACAGAATGCAAGAATTGGAGAGGCATTACTCTTCTGAGCATGGTAAACAAGATCATTGCCAATATAATAAATAAACGTCTGTCAACCGCACTGTCCAATGATATTCGGAGTGAGCAAGCAGGCTTCCGCGCAAGCAAGTCTAGTATTGACCATATTAATAGCCTTAGAATAATAACGGAACAATCAGCCGAATGGCGCTCCCCGTTGTATCTAACATTCATTGACTTTGAGAAGGCATTCGACTCGATTCACCACGCTGCAATATGGACCGCACTTCGTTGTAAGGGAATACCAGAAAAGCTTATTACATTAATTAAAGCACTGTACTAGAATGCTAAGTGCCGCATCCTACACGAGGACGCAATCAGCTGTCCAATAGACGTCAAAGTAGGTACACGGCAGGGATGCCCACTATCCCCCCTGGTCTAAACGGCCGCCTCGAAGATTTAGATTACGCAGACGACATTTGTTTGCTCTTACACAGATTCGACGATATGCAATCAAAGCTTAATAACATCGAAGCCGAATCAGCAACTTGTGGTCTCAAAATTAATATCCCAGAAACGAAAACCATGAGAATCAACACAACAAATACCCGACAATTCATGCTACAACAACAACTGATCGAAGATGTCCAATCATTCTGTTACATAGGCAGCATAATAACAACAAGCGGAGGCTCTAGATAAGACGTTGGAAATCACATAAACAAGGCCAGCCAAGCTTACGGTCAATTAAAACACATATTGAAGTCCCCTCATATCTCAAAGCGCACCAAAATCAACATCTTCAACAGTTGCGTAAAATCAGTTGCGCTTTACAGATGCGAGTCTGGAACTCAAACCAATTCGATATTAATGTATACTAAAATTTTTCTGGCCAAACACCATCACAAACGAACGCTTATGGGCCGAGTGTGGACAAACACGAGTTGAAGTAGAAATCCGGAAATGGAGGTGGATTGGGCATGCCTTGCGAAGACCTCAAACCGACACCACCAGAAACGCAATAGACTGGAATCCACAAGGCAGCCGCAGGAAAGTCAACAAAACGTGAAACGAGCTGAAGATCGTAGCAGCAGATAAACATGAATGGAACGAAATCGTTAAGGCCCTATGCTCTTTATAGGAACAACAGGAACTTATATATATATATATATAATTATAGGTAGTTTCCAGCTTAGCGCCTGTATAGTAAACTCGAGAATGCTAAGGGCCATTATTACAACTTGCAGTCAAAGTTGGGTTTAGTTAAAGGTAACTTTAGGTAAAGTGAACTTTAAAGTCACCTTAAACTTATTTTCGTTATTACAACTTACAGATGGTCCCTTAGGGCCATTATTACAACTTGCCTTTAACTAAAAAGAGGATTTTAACGTGCAGATAAATTGTTTTTCATTATTATAAGTGAACGATAAGCCAGACGTGAGCGTTAAGCCAAAGGGAGGATCATCCTACTGATAACTTTTAAAGTTAATTTTGTGTCTGAACTTGCCATACATATATATTGTTACATAAATCGAAACGACCTAATATCGTTTAACAATAAAAGCGATAAACAAAAGCTACCAGCTACACCAACACAATACACACGACACAAATACGCACTAACACTAAGAATACAAAGAACGTGTTGATTATCTAAAGCTGCACACACACACATGTGTACAACGAACCAGGTAGCAACAACAACATAAAGTAGACCAGCTACGACAAATATGTATCGAACCTGGTAGCGACTGGTACATAACATAAGCGAGTACACAAACAACAATGTACTAGCAATAGAGTTCTCGAGAAGGCGCGTGCGAGAACCTTCCACATCGAGAACGTTCATCGTACTGATTGATACGCGTGTGTGCGGACTATAAAAGGGCTGCACAAAGCAAGCAGCAGAGTCAGAGTTAATTTAGTCAGCCTTGTGTGAAGTTGCGTGTGAACAAAATAAGTCGTGGTTGTAAAGATCTAGAGAATACTTGTGTGAACTAGTACAGTGAATAAACAGATTGTTATTGTTGTATCGTTAAGTTCTATACGGTGGTACACAAAAGTAGTGTAAATAATAAAGAGAGTTTAAGAGAAAATAAACCACATATTTGTTTTTACTTTAGTTGCAATTAACGAACTCATATTTAAACGTTTTTAAAAAGGTAAAAACGTAACAATATGTATTATTTTCAATATGGCAACTTCAAATATAAACAAAATGAGTAAATACAATAAAAAAGCCCATCGTTGCCGCTGCGTTTAAAAAAAACTGGTTTAATTGAGCAATGAGTAGCGAAAAAACGATTTATTGCTAATCTCTGTATACCATACCATGTAGCTTAAACCACTTCTCAGACTTCTTTAAGATTTGTATTAGTTCTTCAAACTATTGTGTAATTTAAAGTTTTGTTCCCGTAGGTGTTTAAGTTTTATTTTTCTTATTCCTTAGCATTCAAGCTATTCTGTCTGTATTGGTCTATGTAGCTTAAGTTGTGGACTTTTTTGGTCGGAGCTTTCTGCCACTGATTTCAATTGCTTTGTATTTGTTTTTAAAGTTTACTTAGAAACAAAACAATTACTTTTTTTTTATATACGGTTTATGATAGAATACGTAAATATATCAAAATTATAATGAGTATTTTGTCCGACATAATGAGAAAATTAATGATAGAACACATTTTGTGACAACTGTATGAATCTTTCGTTTTTTGCTCTTAAAAATAGTTTATTTTTATAATTTCTGTTGATGTTATTCATGAATTTAATTCATGAACATTTAATTATTTGTAGCAGGAGATACAAAATAGTATATTTAAACAAAATATATTAAGCGTAAACATTTATATTATGCATACCAGGCGTATCGGAATGAAGTGAGCGTCAGGATACAATTGTCTCCATAGGGAACATTTATTGTGAACGAACCTTATTTTTTTATTGTGTTGGTGATGACATCTGTCAAATACATTCAGTATACGTTAAATCAGCAAGAAAGTCGCCGTAGTCTAGTAGGTAATATGCTGGCATATTAGATGTAAGGCCTCGATTCAAACCACAGGTCAGACATCAAAACGAAAATATGAAAAATTATTTCTTCGCGACTTCCTCTCAGCAGATTTCTGGCAAAAACTCTGAGTATAATAAAATTGCCATGTTTTCAAAAAATCCGTTTATCGGAATCGACTTTAAACTGGAGGTCCCGCTGCTCATGTATAAAATTAACACACACAACATAAGTGGTGTGAGAAACTAGGTCGTAATCCTGACTGAAGGGTTGTAATGACCAATTATGTTATGAAATCTGTGAACAAACCATATAATATATATAATAATCTGCGAAAATCATTTATTTTCGGTTTTCATTTGGAGAATAGTGCTGAAGAATTGCATTGAATGTTTATCGAGACATTTGGTGATCAGGCTTTTTCAAAAGCAACATGCAGAAGATGGATGCGACGGCTCAGAGATAACGATTTTGATGTGAGAATAGAATACTCCGAATTGCAAACAATATTGGATTAAGATGACACTTTAAAGGCCATTATTACAACTTCCCGTTAAAGTTGGGTTTAGTTAAAGGTAACTTTAGCTAAAGTGAACTTTAAAGCCACTTATAACTTCTTTTGGTTATTAAAACCTAATGATAAAATAATGTTACCTATTTCAAAAATATGGCAGTACCGGTGCAATGTCGATAACATTTCTCAGTTAAAAAAGTTTTTTAACGCAGTGGCATTTGTTGTATATGCTCATTTTGTTTATATTTGAAGTTGCCATATTGAAAATAATATATATGTCTGGCAAGTTCAAACATAAACTTAACTTTAAAAGTTACCAGTAGGATGATCTTCCCTTTGGCTTAACGCTCACTTCTGCCTTATCGTCCACTTACAATAATTAAAAACAATTTATCTGCACCTTAAAATTCTCCCTTTAGTTAACGGCAAGTTGTAATAATGGCCCTAAGTCAGATACAAATGGTAGAAGTGTTAAAATATTGCAAAACAAACAATTTCTAACAGTTTAAAAGCTATGGGAAAGATCCTAAGGTCTGGAAAATGTGTAGCACATGAATTGACTGACAGACATGATAGAAAATCAGTATTGCATCGAATTGTTACTGGCGATCAAAAAAGCATTTGTTTGCAGAATATTAAACGGAATAGTCATGGGTTAATTTTGGCAATTATCAGCCTCGTCTGCAAAATCAATTCGGCAGAAAGGCAATGCTGTGTGTCTAGTGGAACCAGAAAGGTGTAGTGTGTACAAACACCTAAACCCTGGCGAAATCGTTAATACAAATCGTTACCGACATTAAATAATCGATTTTAACCAAGCATAACCAGAATGTTTGCAACATGGTAATGCACCTGCAAACAATGCGGTTTAGGAGACAATCAAAGCGTTAGGCTACGATCTGCTACCTTATCCGCCGTATCCACTAGACTTGACTTCTTCCGAATAATATTTGTTTTCATCATGCGACTCGCATTTGCTGAGCAGCACTTCGATTCCTATAAAGAAAAATTTATTGCCTAACTAATTTAGTGCAAGAGACGAACAGTTTTTTGGCGTGCCATCCACAAATGCCTGAAAGATGAAAAAATTTATAGCCATTAGTGTCCAACACTTTGAATGAAATGTTTTTACTTTCCTATTAAAAATGTATGCTTTTTTTAAAGACTCTTATTTCATACCGGTACAACTGGTACAGTGAGAGCTCGATTATCAAAAATTTAGCTGTACAAAAAACGGCTTTCATGTTTAGGGAATGCAAGTTTCTTAATATGAAAATATCCTTTTATTTCGACCTACGTTTCTGTGTAAAGAACATACGTAGACTATAAGAGAGAAAACATAACCACTTAAACGTTTAAAACATCATTAACGAGTAAGGTTTTTTAAAGATATTTTTTGTCTAAATATTGTTACGAAAATGGAAATGGTGTTATCGTTTAACATTAAAATGATAAACAAAAGCTACAAAAACAAACACAATGGACTTGTTTACAGGATCAACGAATAAACAAAAATATAGCAACAACATCAGTATAAATGAAAGGCGATAAACAAGTAAACAAGAAGCAACAAGAACACTGCAAGGACAAACATAAACAAAATACACAAACAACAATAACATAAACAACGTTTTTACATTTATAGAGATTTCGCAAAGCCAAAGTAATTCTCCTTCAAGAGCATCGATCAGACTGCACCTGCAATATAAAAGAAAAGACAAAGCAGGCAACGGGATCGGAAAGAATTCGGTAAGTCTTGTGTGAAGACGCGTTGCATGTGAAGAGAATAATCGTGGTTTGAAGATTTCCGTTGTAAAGATCAAACGAATAATTGTTAGTGTGTACGCGGAAGAAACTAGGTTATAATCCTGACTGAAGGGTTGTAATGGCCAATTATGTATGTATGTATGTACGCGGAAGAGTGTAAAGAAGAATAAGAAATAAAGCATATTATTGTTGTTTAAATCAAGTTGCGAACAGTGGTATACGCAATTGTGCTAACAATAAATAATTTATTTAAAACTGAACACAAATTTATTTATTTTTTTATTTGCAATCTACGAACTCATATTTTAAACGTTTTTAAAATGGGTAAAAACGTAACAATAAGATCAATTTGACAAGTCTACGTAAACAAAAAATATAAAAGAATAAAGCAATATAAATGAATAAAAAAATGAAGTTTGCACTTATTGAGACTTGTTTTTCAAATAAGTTGCACTGATAAAGACTGCAGTTTCAATAATTTGTCTGTAGCGAAAATCGGGTTGTTGTTATAATCGGACGTTCCGATAATCGAGCTCTCACTGTGTATACATATATATTTTTTAACTAATAATAGCAATTGGCAACACTAATAAAAGTACAAAGACTATTTGATGTAAGCAAATTTTTGAAACATAATGTGATAAATTATTTAAAATATTTTATATTAAAATTTGTAAACATTTGGCGAAAATTAATTCTTTGCAAAATTTTGTTTTAATTTTTAAATGAGCAATAAATATTGTTTTAATAAAAAAAAGAAAAAACATTAATTAGTGCTATTTATATGGCCTTTGTATTTCAATTGTATTAATGATACGTTCAACGTTAGACAATATGATGCTGATTGTAGAAAGTATAGAGAATATACAGTTTGATACAGTAGATACTGTAGGAAAATATTTTGAATGTTAGGAAATTCTTGACTCTAGCAGTATTATATGCCATACTTACTTACTTAATTGGCCATTAACAACACCATTAACGGATTTCAGCTTGCCGCAACACATTCTTCTAGATGCCTCTGCTTCTCGTGCGCCTACGCCAGTTGGTCACACCAATTGATGACAGGGCTTCCTCGATTTGGTCCTTCCAACGCATACAAGGTCGTCCTCATCGCCGACTTCCGCAGGTCCCCGCATAAAATACCCGTCTCGCCGGAGCATCCTCCTTCATTCAAACAACATGGTAGAGCCAGCGCAGCCGATGGATATTAATACGCTGCACAACGTCTATCTGCAGCTCATACAGTTCATTGGAAGATCTTACGTAGGACTTTTCCCTCGAATACTCTCAAGGCTGCTGCATTAGTGTTTAATAGGGTCCATAGCTCTACACCGTAAAGAAGCACGGGTAAGATGAGCATCTTGTAGAGTATTATCTACATTATGTTATATCGATTTATCACAATATAAATCGGTATTTCGGCGGATTCTGGTAAAAAACTCTGAGAGTAAATAAAATTGCCATGAAAGGTTTCTCAATAATCTGTCGTTCAGAGACGATTTTAAACTGTAGGTCCCGCCACTCATGTATATATTGGTTTTTTCGGAAAGTAATTTCGTTTTTACCCGACGATTTAATTGAATTTTTTTGCACCCAACTTCACACTTAAGCCGTATAATTTTTATATGCTTTGAGAGCTCATGTAGCAAGGCTTGTGAGTAAAAAATTCCAATTAATTCTACGCAGTAGTTTAAATATGGAGAGCGATAAGCAGCATTTTCGACATATCTTACTGTTTTACTACAGAAAGCGTAAAAATGCTGTTAAAATGCAAGCTAGAAAGAGATTGGCCGATGTGTGTGGAGAAGGTGTGTTGACAGTACGCCAGTGTCAGAACTGGTTTGCTGAATTTCGATCCGGCAATTTTGATGTCGAAGATGTACCACGATCGGGAAGGCCGGTTGAAGGTGATAAAGATGCCAAAAAAGGCATTAGTTGATGCGAACCAGCGCATAACAACACGTGAAATCGGATTGAGGTTAAACTTATCAAATTCAACAGCTTATGACCACTTGATTGATATTATACGAAAACCGTCTTTCATTTCCTCAAACAAAAAATACGAAATTATTTTCCGTACAATCCCATAATCAACGCGCACAACATTAGTGGTGTGAGAAGCTAAGTCGTAATCCCTGACTGAAGGGCTTTATGTAAATAGATGGTTTCATTCTTAACTCGAGTCAACCTGAAGGAACTAAGTGTTCAAACTGTCAGCTAGTACTTACAGGTGCCATGGGGCACATCTTTAGATGGTATAAACTGCTTGGGGAATACACCCTCGCTTGCCCTACTATACTTCCATAGAATGATATTATTCTGTTTTATTACTTAGTCCAGGGAACGGTTAAGGAGTGAACTGTTAACAAATCGATTTGTCAGCTCACAATACTTTTGTCTATAATTAACCACAGTCTCAAAGATTCTGGTCTTCACTACCGTATGCAACGGCCGTCAGACATCCGATTTCCATGATACCGGTTATAGCAACTCTAAAAAGTTAAAAATATTTAATTTTTTTATTTAAACATTCGAATGAAACATATTTATTTAAGATTTATTAATTTTTAAAATTTTTTTCTTTTAACTTTTATCCATAGCCACCTATTATTCCCGAAGTACAGTATGATGGTGATACCAGCAATTTCGATGATTATCCCGAAAGTGAATGGAAACCTGCCAGAGCAGTAGACCAAAGTGATTTACAGTTATTTAAAGATTTTTAATTAGTTTAATATTTCAATAATTTAATTAATTTATTTATTTAAAAAGTATTTATATAAGTTTGTATTTATAATAATTGAAAAACAAAAAACCAAAAAAAATGAAAATAAAAATGAAAAAGAATGAAAAGAAAAGAACAAGGAAAATATCATAAAAACAGAATTCAATAAAACCAAATTATATAACATTAGAAAACAGATGCTACGAGTATATTCGATAAATATTTATTAAATAACAAATTCGTTCTTACAACAAATATACAAATAAGTCTGCGTACATGGCGGTAAGAAGGCGAAGACTGTTTTCACAATATTTTAAAACTTGTTAAAACATTTGAACAACATTTTGAGTTCTACTCAACTAACTGAACAACTTAGGCTAGGTAGTTACTCGGAGGTATTTAAGTATTTGTATTTTGTCGCATAGTGTTATTGTCCTTAAGATCTGCTTTTATAGAAAAGAAACAGCATTTTTAGCATTTTAAGAATGATTTTTATATCTGGAAAGAGAGGAACTTAAATTCGTAGCATTTTAGAAACTAGAAATTGTGACCAGGTGGAAATCAATAGCTTCAATGATTGAGAAATTTATATTAAAATTTAATTAAGAAAAGCATCACTAATTTGGAAATGGGTGATCTACGGATCCAAATATTAAAATAAATAAGAAATTTTTTTGTTTTTTTGCTTATTTGAAACGACAAACTCCTGTTGGAAAGTAAAGAGTATTTTCACTTTCGCTATATGTAATGAAACTAAATGACGAATAAAAATAAAAACTGCCGGCAAAATATTATTTAAGAGCATTTAAATTCTGTTATCTTTTACTACAGCATAGTATTTTTATAAGATTATTACAACTTCCCGTTAAATTTGGGTTAAGTTAAAGGTACTTTAGCTAAAATGAACTTTAAAGTCAGCTTTATTTTCTTTTAGTTCTTAAAACCTTATGATAAAATAAAGTTAACTTTTTCAAAAATATGGCAGTGCCGGAGCAATGCCGATAATACTGCTCAATTAAACAAGTTTTTTTTAACCACAGTGGCAACGACGGGCTCCTTTTTTTGTTGTGTTTGCTCATTTTGTTTATATTTGAAGTTGCCATATAGAAAATAATATATATGTATGGCAAGTTCAAACATAAACATAACTTTAAAAGTTACCGGTAGGATGATCATTTAGCTTAACTCTCTCTTCTACCATATTGTCCACTTATAATAATGAAAACAATTTATCTGCCCTTTAAAGTCCTCTCTTTAGTTAAAGGCAGGTTGTAATAATGGCCCTTAAATTTATGTTTTTGCACTAATTTGTTTTTATTAAAAATTTTAAAAAGTTTTCGTTCAAAGCGGGACAGCCCGGGATCTATCTAAGGAAATTTCCAAACAAGTATACTTCAGAATGGATATTACCTCAAGACCGACATGTAGATTCTGGAAGACATTCTTAGAAACTGCTTGACATTAATTCATATCACAATCTTAGGTAGGGAACTATCATTGTTGACACCGCCCAAAATCCTGCAGTTAGGCTTGGAGGAAGGATTATGGGGATACCATATAAAGTACAAGGGAAGAACAGTAGAACGTTTGGTCGCAGTACTAAGGGACCACTTCTACGGATGCAAACGATACATCGTAGTTTAGAAAACATCAATGTTTTACTCATAAACTTTCGATGTTAACATCGATGTTTTGATGGACGATATATCGGTGATGCATTGGCATTTGATAGACGATACATCGGCGTTCGAATTAAGAAACTTCTAAATGGTTCATTATAAAACCTATATAAAAATATTTTATAGGAGAGCAATGCTTTGGCATAAAAAATCAATCAACATTTTAATCATAAAGTCGTCTTTTTTTATTACAAAAGTGTAAAGGAACATGTATTTTTATACTGTGTATCGTAATCAGTCAAGAAGTAGATTTTAAATTTTTTGTTAGGACCTTTTTGAAATCATATCGACGCATCCGTTCTATAACATTCAAAGTCGAAAAAGTGTGTTTTGAGTTATGAGCTCTCAAAGTTTTCACGCGACATATGACTATATGTGTATTTTAAGTAGATTTTTCCCTATAACTTCGGAACGGATCTTAACCAAATTTTGACAGTATTTAAGTTAGAGAACGTATAATTTAAAAATGCAAGAACATTAAAAATGGAGGCGTCGATATGACGATATGTAGATGCCGTTGCTCTAAAATGTTGTTTCTAGGTTTTTAGATGTGTTAAAATGCTTTAGGTTTTATATTTAGTTATTTAACATCGATGTGTCGGTCTTATCACCGATGTTTGTTTTTGAAATCATCGTTGTTTATTAACATCGATGTTTTTATGAATTTAGCAGTTGATACGTTGTGATCCTTATTTACATTGAAGTTTTTGATGTACCACAGGACTGCTGTAAACACGGTTTCAAATTTTTCGATGTGTGAAGCTGAAAAAGTTCCCCATAATTGAATAACATAACTCCACACAGTCCAATCTCAAATAGGGCTTTCTACCAATTAGTAGTCGCCGTAGTCTAGTAGGTAGAACGTAACGAAATAAGAAAAAATATTACTTCGGCGACTTCCTCTTAGCAGATTTCTGGCAAAAACTCTGAAAGTAAATAGAATTCCATGAAAAGTTTCTCAAAAAATCGGAATCGACTTTAAACTGTGGATACGTATATGTATATGTATCTTGAAAAGTCCCAAAATAATTTGTGCTAATTGCGCTTCTGTGTGAAGTTTCCAAGTCAGATATCAAGGTGAATGCCAAGGCATTTAACATGCGATTGTTGAAGCACTACTTGGTTGTTTATTCCGACGGACAAGCACGTTTAGCTTTGTACCGTGCAAGTCACATGAATACATTTTATGTTTATCCACCTTAATTCTATAAAAATATACCTATTATTTTAGCTGAAAAATGTGTTCCTGTTAAGAAAAGCAACATCTGCAGCAAAAGCAGAAGTATGAGTATGAATGCTCAGTGTAGTATGTCCGAAGTATTTACTCCCAGTATATTAGCCTGTGGGACGCCGACTGCTATAGTATATGAATCCACAAAGTCGCCCTCCTTAATTATAAATTTTCGGCATCTTAATATTATTAGGAATATTTTGTTTCAATTACGGTTCATCAGTTCCTTATGCCAAACTCTGTCGAATACCTGTAAAAAGGGAAAACAGTATTTCTTTTCCTTGAATGCACTTCATTAACAATTTTTTACTTTTCTCCGATAGTGCTGTATTTCCCTATATATCTACTTGCATTTAGAATTGGCATTAGCTTAGACGTACATACATCAGCAGTTTTCTATGATTTTCCATCAATCCATTTTACCAATCCATTAATGCATATATTTGGAGAGAAGACGAATTGGAGAGGTGCTCGAAGTTGTTTTGAGCATTATTTAAGTCTTAAGGCTCAGTTAGCCGACCGTAACGGAATGTAGCGTAATGTAACAGTAACGTCCACTTAAAGTAAAAATGTAAGTGCAATTATACAACGTAAAAACGTGTCATATGTTTTTAAGTAAACAAATCAAAAAAATATTATTGAATTTCACAAAAATTGCAAAATCTAAAAATAGAAAATTAATATATGGGTTTAAAAGACATATTTATGGGATTGAGTTTCTTAAATTTTTAAGGACTTTTTATTTTAATTTTAAAAACTTCGTTTTCACAACTTTTTCGCAGTTAATACTGCGGATTTTCATTTTCTTTAATTCAACTGTTACATAGATGCAAACATAATTGGTCATTACAATCGTTTAGTCAAGATTACGACCTAGTATCTCACACCACTTATGTTGTGTGTGTTTATTTTATACGTGAGAGGACAGATTTTTGAGAAACTTTTCATGGCCATTTTCTATTTCGGAAACCGAATTTATCCGAACTTTAAAATGTTTTTTATCTTCTTTAGTAAAGGTAAAATGCAATTGCAGTTTTAAAATATAAAGTTTTATTTCAAGAGAATTCCACATACAGATAAACATAACATACGTACAAAATTCTGTTTATAATTTCAATTTTCAGTTTTAGTGCAATGTTGTTAACACTGCTAAAAAGATGTGATGTAAAAACGTAAGAAAATTCTATTATTTACAGATTCATACGTTCCGGTTACCTTACATTACATCTCTATAACCCTACGTATTGTTTTATACATAACAATATCTATCAGCTGTTTCTTACTGTTGTAGTTACATTCCGTTATGGTCGTCTAACTGAGCCTTTTTATGTAGAGCCTCTAAAATCTACAATACCAAACATTTTATCTGTCTCTAGTATGCCTTAAATAATTCTACAAGCTCCACATCAACCATCATTCGATTTCACACGCATGGTAGAAGGTGCTTAAATGAATTAATTAAAACCTTTTAATTGTGTATGTATGTATGACCCTTTTTGCATCATCTTGGAGCCAGGAGTATCTATATTCATAAAACTATGGACGTTTGTTTGTACCTTATATATGTATATCTTAATGGTAAGTTATACCATGTGTAGATTTCATAGATTTTGTTGTCAAAAAATTTAATTTAATTATTGTAAACTAAACATAATTAAAATTTAAAAAAATATAAAAAACTATCGATTTAAATTTGTATATTTTTTTCCTATTTTTGGTTGTTTTTTTTTTCAGAAATTGGTTATAAATGGACAATAAAATTACTTCTTTGTTGTGTTAAGCTTCTAGTTTGGTGAGTTTCACCTGTGAGGTGGGCTTCAGTCTTGTGGTGAATTTCTAGTGAGATGTGTTTCTCCGTTGTGGGAATAAAAATGAAATTCATCATTATCCGTTCCTCATAATAATCCCTGCATTACCGGCATGTCGGTACTATCTGTTCGACCTACCTTACCAAATGTGTGGTTTGTGTCTTGATTAAGAATAATTAATCACGATTGCTCCCAAGCACTGAATAAAAGAAGTTCACTCAACCAACGCAGTGTTGCCATTGATTTAGTGGATTTAATTTGTTACGCATCTAAAAAAATTAAAATAAAAAATATTGTGTAATGCGTAAAAATAATTTGACAATACATTTCAGAATTACTATTAAATTTATTCATAGACAGAGTTTTTTAGGGTGAAAACAGAAATTTGTCTTTTCGACTTAAGAAGGGCCTAATAAACTTAATAAAGATTTACTGAAAACTTAATATAAAAGAGAGTGAATGATGGAAAGAATCAAATATAAAGATGACCTTCTTTCACAAACATAACATAATTGGTTATTACAACCCTTCAGTCAGGATTACGACCTAGTATCTCACACCACTTATGTTGTGTGTGTTAATTTTTATACATGAGTGGCGGGACCTACAGTTTAAAGTCGACTATGAACGACACATTTTTGAGAAACTTTTCATGGCTATTATATTTACTCTCAAAGTTTTTGCCAGAAATCTGCTGAGATGATGTCGTTTTGATGTCTGACTTGGGGTTTGAATAGTGGCCTTACGTCTTATAAGCCGACACACAGGAAAAATTAATAAAAAAAACTACGCCATAAATAAATTTGGTTTTTTTCTCCCATTGGTGATTTCTTTTATGAAGTTGGTTACAAAATTTTTTATATCCTCTCAGCATTGTCAATTATTACAAAGCAAAACAGTGATGCCTGCTTAATTGGACATGACAATATTTAGTTTATTTCGCAACCGGAAACAATGTTCAGGAAATAATATTTTGCTCTTAAAGAAAGTATTGCCAATTTTTAGGCATTAAAAGCTGAAAATCTAATCTAATAATTGCAATCGGAATATGTTCCTAATATATTAAAAACTTTGTAATTTCTAGAATTCTCAACAATACTGAAATATTCCGTTTTGCACGTTAAATGCCTTTAGCTAAGTTGGGTCATTATTACGAAGTAACAGGGTGCCTATAATATTTTATTCTAGTGCGCATACTCAACCTAAAATGTTGATAATAAATCCTTTATGAAACTGTCATTCTTAAAGCTTTTTTATCCTTATAAAATGCATTTATTCACACCAACACCTACACTTGAATGAAAGCATGTTTTACTCCAAGTTACCCTTAACCATGGCTATAAGCAAATCAGTTTTACCTCATTTGTCTTATAAAACGCTTGCCTCTCCCTAGAAACGTAAAAAGGTGCCATAATATATGAAATTAAATAAAAAAAGAAAAAAAAATCGAAAGAAATAGAGAAAAATGTAATTTTGAAAATCATACGATTGATTTATTGTTAATGAAAATAAGCAACAAAAAGAAAAAATTTATGAAAAGTTAATGGAAAGCTAGAAAAATATTTTACAGAAACTGCAAGTAAAAAAAAATTATCGAATACCTGCATACAAAAAAAGTTACGAGAATAGTGAAAATTTTTTGTAAGAGTAAGCCAGGAAAAAAAATTGAATGTGTCGAAAAGTCTGAAATTCGTTGATGTATTTTAAAGTGTTTTAAAATGTAAGTGGTTCGTTCGTTTGCTTATGAAATATATTAAGGAAAAGTGTAATTATTGCTTGGCATAAAAAAAAATGAATACAATAAATAATATTGATTAAAACGAAAAAAAGGAATTAAGAAAAAAAAAAAGAAAGAAAAAAATAAGAGGAAATGAATTAAAATTTTCAATAAACAAATGGTAATTTGAAACAATGAATTGCTAAAGTGATGCACATACTCGTACATGTTCTTTTCAACATATCGATTTTCAACAAAACCGACAGAGCTGATGAACATAGTAGAACTTGAAAAAAAAAACAACACACAAAGGCACGCACACAAACGTACGCTTAGAAACTCATCACGAATAGGAAGAACAACAAATATACGAACTAAATATTAGTATCAGTGCCGCGAGTGGAGAAAAATAATATGAAAAACACGGACCATCAATGTATCGTAATCGTCATTGCCGTTTTCGTCATCATCGTAAACGTTATTGTCGTCAACATCAACATTGTTGTTTCAATTGTTGTTGATATTTTGTTTATGCTTATACACCAAACAAACAGAATAGCAACACAAACAATGCAACGACAAATATTTTTTTAAGGTTTTCTAATATGCACAAATTTAAATAAATAATAATTAAAAAATATAATAAAAATAATTATTATAATAAGTAAATAAAATAACAATTTAATAATAATAATAATACATAATAATATAATAACATTACAAGAAATGAATGTTGCTAGTTTGAGCTAAAATAGGGTAAATTAAAGCCATAGTGAGTAATAAATACGATTGAATTCGCTTGGAATTCAACTCTAAACCAGAGTTAAACTACATTTATGCATGAGTGAGTGTGTGTGTGTGTGTGCTATATAATAATTACTACTTATATTATTTCAATCTTTTGTTTCTATTTACTAAGATAACAATTGAAGTGTGTGTGTGAAGTGCTGCGAAATAGTCGAAAAAATAATAATTTTCTGCAGGATAACAAAAAAATGTATTTCTAGAGTTTTAATATTCAATCAAAATGTTTAAATGAAATTGTTTAAGCGATTTAATGTAGGAAATTATACAAACGTTTATTAATTGTAAATTTTTGTCTTCTGTGACACTCGTTAAGCAGCTGTGTTTAAAAAATGCTTTTTAAGAGAAAGGGAAGTCTAGGGCCTGGGGTTGAAAAGAAAGAGGCAAATGTCAAAAGCAACCCTCCATGTGATTGTCAATGTTTTATTATTTTTTTTTGTCTTTACTTTCTTAGTTTGTCCATTGGGTGTGTTTTGTCCTCTGCTCTATATTTCTTGTAGCGTGTATTAGTACGACTGCCAGTTTGTTTCCGCATTTTGTGCTTTTTTACTGTCTACAAATATTACTTTTGTTTTTATTGCTCATTCTCATTCTGTGGTTATCTCATTTGTTGTAAGCTCTCTCTTTCTCTCTCTTTTGATGTATTTGCTCTCAAGGAGAGTGGTGAATTTTGAAAATGTCTGAAACTTAAACGACTCCCGCCTAAAGTCTTTCAAATAGAAAATTCACAGTAAATGTAAAGAAAATTCCCACGCGTTACTACTAATTCCATTCATATCTAATTTTAAACTATACCACCACCATACTTATACAATCATTTTCATTTAGTTAAGGAGTTTCAATTCCAGAAAAAAAGAAACAATACCATCCTCTTTTTAATCACTTTGTTGTTCGCTATTACATGTTTTCAGTTTTTGTCTTCAATTAATTTTATTTATTTTACTTATCTACCTGCCATATATAAACATTTTTAAATATTTTGAATTTATTAGCTACGATAATGTTGTAGCATTAATTACATTTAAATGTACTCATAATCTAAAGCCGTTAGTATTTTTGGCATCATTCTTGTAATTTAATCGCAAATTATTTAATATTTATTGCGTATTTAATGCCAAAAAAACATATGGCTTCTTTAATACGAGTATGTTCTTTGAATGCAACTCACGAGAAGTAAAAAGGATTGGAATCAAAATGCAATACAATACATTCTCTTGTTAAAACGCTCGGAAATTAATTATCACATATTTTACACACTAAATATTTTTTCCCTCATATATTATTTATTGAATCTTTCCTTTCGGAATTTACAATAAGTATTCAAATCTTAACCTAAAATAATACAAAAATAAAAGTTGTTATTGCCACTGCAACGTACAACTAAAAGTGCTCATCAAAAGTAAATTTATCTGATCAGATCATTTGTTTGATCCCTTTTGAGACTTCTGTGACCCTCGAATACAAGTAAGTCTCTTACAAGACGGTTGGGATGTTCTGTAGTCCAAGAGATGTAGGTGGCATTTACTGTTTTTGTTTCCTCTCGAACTAGGGGCACCTTCAGATCTTTGTAGATGTTACTGTTTCTCATATACTAAGGTGCACCTATAATTATTCTAAGAAATAGGTTTCAATACTGACTTATACAAAAGCAATTTTAGTTCTAAGTCAAGGGTAAAGTAAAGCTGTGCTGTTCTGAGTTTGATCTGAGTAATTTTGGCAGCTATATGGCGAGCCCAGGTAAGGCGACAATCGAGATGGATGACCAGATATCTTACACTATCCTGTTCTGGTACTGTCACACCATTAATCTTGATCGGCGGACAATTTCACCTTCTCAGTGTAAACGTAATCTGCACGCACTTAGAAACGTTGACTTTTATCTTCCGTTTCAGCAGCCAATTTTTCAATTCACTAACGCGGGATTGAAGTCTTTGTGACGCAACAGTAGAATCTCTATGAATAGGCATATACTGAATATGGGAGACATAATTAAAAATAAATTTGTGTCGGACATTGATGTATACTTTAACAGGATGTTTAATACAATTGTATTACTTAAATGAAGATGAAAATAACGATGCTTATACGATGAATCGCATCTACTAGTGTATTATTTATTGTAATTTTTTAGAGACAACATTTCTGAACAATCGTTTTAAGCAAGTTTTCGATGTTTAGAGGTGGCGTAGTATACTGACTGAAATGCTTTACTACAAACTCGCGTAATCCTGGTTTTGAAAGTTGGTGATGAGGAAAAGTTTTTCAGCATGATTCAACTTGTTCCCTAATCCTTGCTTTTTTTAGAGAGAATAACATTAATAGTCACCATATCTCTGTTCAAGCTCTATATGAATAATCTATAACTAAGACATAACATAATTGGTCATTACAACACTTCTGTTAGGGTTACGACCTAGCTTCTCGAACTACTTATGTTGCGTATGTTAATTTTATACATGAGTGACGGAACCTAGACTTTAGAGTTGACTCCGAACGACAAAGTTTCGAGAAACTTCTTCATGGCAATTTAATTTACTCTCCGATTTTTTTGCCAGAAATCTGCTGAGAGGACGTCGCCGAAGAAATATATTTTTTTATATTTCACTTCGTAGGTGATGTTTGACCTGCGGTTTGAACCGTGGTCTCACGTCTAATAAGCCAATACCTACCTACTAGACTTCGGCGACTTCTAGTCTAGACGTTATCATTAGGAAAGATGGCTTACTGAGTGTCGCCCATTCAATCGCACCGGTAGTATATTAGGTTGCATTTTATTCTAGAATATGCTTTGGGCATGACGACAAGCAATCGTACTATTTTAACACGTTGACTGCCGACTACGAGATAACTCGTAGACTGTAATTTTTGGCCACTTTTCTGAAAATTGCCGCGGCAGTCAACGTGTTAAGTTCACATCTTACACTCAAGGAAGCATTTTTCCAGCTAAATAATTTTATCCGGTGTAGGAATACCTCTATCTATGGTACGTGTACATTCACTTTTTTCTTTAAATGTGCCTAACCGCACCATAGGGGAAGTAGTCACTATTCCCCGTGTGTGGGGCCCTCACTCACTAAATCGCCCCCTCCTCTTTTTGGACTCTTTGTGTATTGTAGCATTACTTCGAAGTGGAGTCACTCTGGCCATTTGGCCCCTTTATATCCATATCCGGGTCCGGATTGCTGAACGAGTTCTGAAAAGGTGCTTAAACATCCATTCTAATCCTCTCATCCAAGTCAAGTTTCGTAGATTTCAGCAAGGACTCAGTGTAACTGGCTATGCTATTCCAATTTTCTTCGCTGTTCAGAAGTATGTCGCAGAAGTTTTTTACGGGACAGGCGCCGACTTTGGCCTCAAGATTCGTTCTTTCTAAACTCCAGCTCTCACAATGAAAGAAAGTGTGTTCCGCGTCATCAATCGACGAATCATCATAAATGCAATTTGGTCGTATCATCTTCCCCATTTTAAACAGTTATTTACAAAAATAATCATGTCCGGATAACAGCTGTGTTAAATAGTAATTAACCTCACCAAATTTACTTTCAAACCTGCGGGTAATACCTGGGAGAAGATTTGCCGTCCATCTACCACTTGTTTCAGTGTTCCATTTCTATTGCCAGTGTTGTATGGTACGCTTTCTGGCATAGTCGACATTTACTGTCTCTACGTGCACGTTTTTTTGTAGTCGCCGTGGTATAGTAGGTAGTGTGTTGGTAAAAGAGTAGTAAAATACAAAAAGTATTTCTTCGGCGCCTTCCTCTCAGCAGATTTCATAAGACTGCTAAATTCGAGTTCATTGGTTCAGTAAACGGTCGAATAATATCCGTATATCGACGTCGCAAGTTCTGGAACTGAAAGTAAACGACCATAGATAATAACATGTGTTCGCTGTATGGCATCTGGAGCAGCTAGTAACTTACCCTAATTTGCATTGAATAATCATTTTGAGCAATCAGGCCCATATCTGAATGAATCGGTATGTGAACAAACAAAAAATTGTCGAATTTGAGACGATACCAATCCACATGACGCATTGCGATAGTAACTATTTGGTGTCGATATTGGATGCCTTTAAACTTAAATTGAAAATAAAATTATTCTGTGTCCCGTAATCTTGTATGATCCGTAAATATTTATTGATCAATATTCAGTTATAGTTTTCAGCGCAGTTAAAAAAATTAGCACACATTTAGTTAGCAACTACAAAAGCAGTTTTTATTACTGGTGGTGATGGGAAGTAAATAGTTTTCATTTCTAGACTTCTATCATGTTCAGATATGCACTTTTATTGAGTCAATGTTTGGTTAATTTTGTACAATATTTTAAGTGCTCAGGCATAATAATATATGCAGTTCAGCTGTTTATTCAGTATTCATTTGACAGCTGGTAAACAAAACAGCTGGTTATTCAACAATATTGTTTTTAATTTGTTTTGTTGTTTTTTTTTGTTTGTCGTTTGACAATGTCAACAAAAAGAGTTCGGTTAATTATAATATGCTCACTAAACACACTTATGACAGTGCTGGATTTTAAGTTTTACTCAATATTGTAACAATTTGCGTATTTATTGCGCAATTATTAATTGAAGCTTTATATGAAATATTGAGCTCAATAATCGCGTTTATTGCGATTTACGAATAAAGGTGCATATCTGAATATAGTATTAGCAGTTTAGCGTTTATTGTTAATTCGGTGTTCAATTGAAGTTTCAATGCGTGTATATGCAGTGGTCCAAACGTATAATTGGACACTTGGTATGAGATTTTTCAAATGCTGATTTTCCCACTTCAATGGAAATATTTAAAGAAAAAAATTTAGTTTCTTTAGAATAAAAAAGGGAAAACATAGTACCTACATAGCTATTTACATGGATCAGATGGAAAGCAGTACGTTTGTTGTAAATCAAATACTGATTTTTATCCTAACAATACTCAGCCTATTTTCAAGCATGGGGGAGTGTCGATGCTTGTGTGGGGAGGAGTTTCCAGTGCAGGATAACGTACTCCCTCTTTATATACAGATAGTAAAATGGCTCCATTCCAAGATTTGGGCATTTTAAAATAAAATGTGAAGCAAGGTGCCGATAAGTTCAATATTTCTACCAGGACAACAATCCGAAGGACTCCTCCAACCACCGGTACAGCCCCCTGATCTCAACATTATTGAATATGTTTGAGAAAAACTCGACCGTAAGTTCTATAAATCCAGTATCAATACAGTGAAGCAGTTGATACGAGGAATTAGGCGAGAATGAAACAACATATATCCGGAATTTTACGCCAATATCGTGGAGCATCGGCTCCTCGACGTTTGGAAGCAGGAATAAAAGCAAAACGTTTTGGTTTCAAATGTTAAAACAGTGCCTTTTATTTGACTGTCCAATTATGCGTTTGACATAAAATTTATTAATATTAATTAATTAATATTATACATTGTTACAAAGCTTTTTTAATTATCTATAAATCCTCAACAAAATTTTTTTTCGATTGAAGTGGAAAAATCGGCATTTGAATAATCTCATACCTACCTAGTGTTCAATTATACGTTTGAGCCACTGTATATTAATGCAAATTATTTTTAAGTGTTTTACTATTCTTTAATGTTCTGTTTTCTTCTTATGTTTATTAAATGACTGAATGACAATGTTATCATAAATAACAAACTGAAATATATTTTATTTTTGTTTTTTATTTAGTTTTAAATGTTAACACATTGCTTTTGTTTAAGTATTTTTTTAACAATAAGTGTGATAAAATATTAAAATGTATAATATTCTTGAACCTTTCTTAAAACAAATTTAAAAAAAAACTCTACAAATTTCTTTCTTAGAAGGGCTGTATTCCCTCTAGGAAAACGGCCTAGCTACGCAAAAGTTGACTGTTGGCATCACTAGATCATTACGTATATCCGCGTCTTTTTTGTGGCAGGGCGCTGCCGTAATCGTCCGTAAGGTCTCATTTTGTCGTCTTCGAATTTTATGTAACTCAGAATCTGAGGCAGTTCTAGTGATTGACGATATACATATTTTGTATCTATACATCGAAAAATCGATGGTTTTTACTTAAAGCATCGAAGTAAAAAGTTAATACGAATACTTTATATTCTGAATCAATTGGCAATACTGAGTATATAGGAGATCAATGTAACAAACGAATTATATCTCTTAAATTTGTGCTATAAATTTATTTGAACCTTCTTATTTACTTACTTAATTGGTCATTTTGGCCCGATTAACGGATTTTGGCCTGCCGTAACTCATCCTTACACTGCTTCTTGCGTGCCTACGCCCATTGGTCACACCAAAAAATGGCAGGGCTTCCTCGATTTGGTCCTTCCAACGCAAACAATGTCGTCCTCTTCGCCGAATTCCGTAGACCACCGCATCAAACACCCGTCTCGGCGAAGCAGTCTCCTTCATTCGAACGACATGGCCGAGCCAGCGTAGCCGCTGGATGTTAAAACACTGCACAACGTCTAAGTCGTTGCGGAGCTCATACAGCTCACTGTTGGATCGGATGCGGAAATCATCGCCAACTCGTAATGGACCGAAGGTCTTACTTAGAACTTTTCTCTCGAATACTATCAAGGCTACTGGATCAGTGATTAATAGCGTCCACGCGCCATATTGAAGCACGGGGAGGATGAGCGTTTTGTAGAGCGTTAGTTTTGTCGTACGAGAGAGGTCTCTGCTACTCAATTGCCTATTGGTACCATAGTAGCACCTGACGGCAAGAGTGATCCTGTGCTTGATTTCCAGACTGACATCATTTTTGGTGGTAACGGCGGATCCAAGATAAATAAATTCTTTGACTATATCGAAAGTATAGTTATCGGCCGTAATCTGAGATGCAACACGCCGCACGTCTCTACTTGTCGATAACATATACTTTGTTTTTCCCTCATTTACTGCCAAACCCATTTTAGCAGGCTCCGTTCAATAGCACTAAAGGCAGGAGTAACATTTTGGTACGCCCTATGATGCCAATGTCATCGGCGTACGCAAGCAACTGAGAATATGGAGTTACCCTTTGCTTGATCGCAGGCCATGTTGGAATTCACGGCAATGTGCAGGTGAATGAGATCGCAAGGAGGTGAACTTCCATGACGTCGAGGGGCGACTCTGTAGAACAGAAAGGGGAGTTTGCGAAAGATAAGATATTGACAGGCAGAGACTCTTATCAGCCAGACAGCCAGACTAGTTAGAGTACCACCACTTAAACTTGAGTTGTTGCCAATTAGCGATGTACTTTATGTGGTTTCCATTTCATTTGTTCTAATTTTGCTTCTTTGTAAAAAATCTATCAATCAGGATGCATCCCAAGATATTTTATACGCGAGTTTTAAGCAACTACAACGTTGTTAATTCATGCTGAGGGGCATGTGTCCCTCCGTAGTGTAGATATTATGTGATCATATTTTTATTCATTTACCTTTATCCTGCATAAGTTTCACTATTTTTCTAAAAGGATATGTATTCCTGTAGGTGCTTAAACGTTTCTATTTCTTATGCACGCTGAGGAAAGTAGTGTAAAAAAATGTAACTTAAATATAACATGCTTTTAAAAATCCTAATCGAGCGCCTCAATGAACAATTTGGCTCTTGTGTAAATTAAGCTCAGACGTTCATTGCGATATTTGGTGCATTCCCTAGGTCTGATCTTAAGTATCTTAGCTGCCGTTTAGAACTTTTGCTGTCCACTGTATCTACGCATATTTATTGGCTGTTAAAAATATTAGTTTATAGAATATTAATCCATTATTATGTACAGTTAGACCCGCTCCGCTAACCCTGATTAGGGATTTCCCTAAAACGCACACTGTATTGATACTTGTTGTATACATACGTTTGCGAATGTAACGGCCATGCACCAACCAAAAGCGGTGCACTATATAGCGACGGTGTATACTATATATCTTTTTCAACGCTCTTTTGTTAGTCTGTCCAGAATAAAAATTCCAACTGTATTTTCCGAAGTCGCAATCACAGTACGAGCTCATCTTTCCTGCGTTACAGTTGATTTATTAGTTGCTTCATTTAAAACTGTTGCGTTTAGCGCTGGAATGTATTGAAACGCGTTAAGCGGAGCCTTACTGTGTATGAATCCATCGTGTCAGTTTATATCACAGTTTATCTAAAGACTGTGACAAGCTAATAATGACTAAATAGTAATGAAAACGTTTGCAATTTAGCATATCATCAATTACGACTCCAAAGTATTTAAGCAACTCTGTGTACCTACTGGAATTTTTAAGATTTCATGTTTTAGACTTCTACTCCAGATGTTTCCAATCACTTTCTTATTTTTCGTATGGCCTCGTTAGTATACAGTGCCTGTTTATGTATGAAAAATTCATACATTAAATACCTTGAATTTTTAAAAACCTAAATTTTTTTACTGCACTTCAATGAACAAGTTTTATGAAAATTTTTACGGCCAAAAATATTTGTTTTCAAGGATAAAAACGTTTATAAAGCCGCAATGAAAATTTTAATGAATACTTAATACAATGTACACATGCAGATGCATGTCAACGTTTTCGAATGCTGTGATCATAAATTATTTATATTGAGAAGTAAATGATGAAGACCATCAACTCAATGACATACAATCCCGTGTGGCAATAGAACATGACTGGAACAGAAGAGATTGATGACTGCAATTGACTTATATTGTAACGTCGCATATGACGCCTACAAGTGTCCGACAGGTGTTTGTTCCAATTTGTAAAAATTTGTGTATAAAAGTGTATGTTCTCGTTTTCACTTTTCACTAGGTTCACCTATCATTTCATTTTCATTGTATATTTTGTTGTTGTTGTTGGTTGTGGTAAATCTAAATACCGTATATACTGTATATACATCAGTGATGCTCAAAATCCAAATTTCCTATCACATGTGATAGGCAAAGAAAATTCTGCTGACGCTGCGTTGATACACGTACACTATAAGCTTACTTGTGCGGTTTCTTATAATGATCGTGTGTTTGTTGCTTTGTTTGTTGTGTTGTGTTGAACTCAGAGAACAAAATCAATTCAGTTGATGTTTGGCACTTGATGAGGCAAGACCTCGCTACGCAACTTTTCTGAATGATTTTTTGTTTTTTGCAAATACACGCAACAAAATTTTTGATGAAAATTGGGAATATGATTTTTTTTATAGAGAATATGGATGGTAATGCACAATATATTGTGTTATCGCTCTTTATGTCGTAATTCTTTTTTTTATAAAAAGACATTACGAGGCTAGCCATGGATTTTTGACAACATTAAAGGAAATGATAGGACTTTAAAATTATTGCAATTAAAAGCAGCATTTTTTTAAAATTCATGGTTGACGAAACGGACGTACCAAATTACAATAATTTACCATATAATAACGTTAAATTGTCGTTGCCTTTTAAAAAGGCATCATATATAGTTGCTTTGGCTTTAGCAAAGCAGTGCCGTCCATTCGATGACGGAATGTTCTTTTTGAATTTGACGACAGACGTATTGATACATACATACATCAATATATTCATCAATACATACATACATCAATATATTCATCAATACATCAATATATTCATCAATACATACATACATACATACATATATACATACATACATACATACATACATACATAAGTTCATTATGTGCATGCACGTAACACAATAAACCAATTTTTTTATTTTTTTTATTTTCCCAGTGTACGATTCTCAAAAATTAAGTTGAATTTTGTTCTCCGCTGCTTTACCAACACAACTAAAACTATGATAGTATGTGTTTGAGCACCACTGATATACATACGTTTCATTCACTTGTCCGGTAAATGACAGTATGAAGTGTCAATTTATCAACCATTTTTACTTTATACCTTTGAAAATGTAGAGGTGACTGTGTGCTGGTGAACGTAAACTAATTTCAATATTTACCATATGATTTCGTGCCAAAAGGCGGTTGGAATATTACGGACTTATTCTTATTCTGGTTTACGCCATTTATTGCGTGCATGAAAAACGTTAGATTATGCAACAAAAAAAATAAAACAATGAAAAAAAATGAAATAATTTTATTGAAATACATATCGATATACGATGTATTTACTTTTTTATGTACAAAATTCCTTAGTGTTTAACTAATATCCAATAAACATACATACATAATTGGTCATAACAGCCCTTCAGCCAGGCGTTACGACCGAGCTTCTCACACCACTAATGCTGTGTGTGTTAATGTTATTTTTGAGTGGCGGGACCTACAGCTTAAAGTCGATTCCGAACGACAGATTTTTGAGAAACTTTTTCATTGCAATTTTATTTACTCACAGGGTTTTGACCAGAAATCTGAATTAGAAGATGAATTATTTTTTCATATTTCGTTTTGTTGGAGATGTGTAACTTGGGGTTTGAGCGAGACCTCATGTCTAATAAGCCGGCACACAATCTACTAGACTACTATCCTATAAAAGATTTCAAAATAAATAGTATTTGAGAGTATACGGCTAAAAGTATACAAAAAGCATTTCTACCGCGACTTCCTCTCAGCAGATTTCTGGCATAAACTCTGTAAGTAAATAAAACTGCCATGAAAAAGTTTCTCAAAAATCTGTCGTTTGAAGCCGACTTTAAATTGTAGGTCCCACCACTCATGTATATAAACTTAACACACACAACATAAGTGGTGTGAGAAACTAGGACGTTGTACAATGGGTCAATTCGACCTCCGGGTACTGAACTTGTCTTCCTCTAACCTAACCTAACTTATTACGGCTAATATTTTTGCAAACTGTATTGCTTTTTTTTATATAAATTTGTGTATAAAATTTTTATAATATACAATCATAGCTGCCAGATTTGACAATTTATCGTCATTTTGACGATTTTGTGCCCCAAAAATATTGCTCTTATTTTGACGATTTTTGAAATTAAAAATTTACATCATATTCTTTACTTTAGTACATTAAAAGCCACTTCAAGCTTTGTATTTTCTTTGCAATTGTTACTGTTGCAAATTTAGGTTAGTAATAACAAGGTGTAAAGTATTATATTTTCAAGTTATTTGCGAACACCTGTGATGATTTTTTTATGACTTTTTCATCTCTTAAAAGCCAAAAAATTACAATCTCTGTACGAAGGGAGTTCCACATACGAATAGGCCGACTAAAGAACGAATTTTGTCTGTAAGGCGGTTTGCGATCCACTGGCCAATCGACCACATATGTATCTGCTCGCCAAGAAAAACGAGTGTTACGTAGGAATACATGATTCTCGGGAACAAGTCCCCTTATTTCGCTCGAACAAAATCCGTAGTAGTAGCGATAGAACAATGAAACATAAGGCACACTGCAACGATGCTCCAACGAATCAATAGGTTGGATTCCCTACCGTCATTAACGAGCAACTTCGCCCTCTCCTGTAAACGGTCGAGAAGTCTCAAAATAGGATATTGAGGCAACGTCCTATACATGAGAGTTGTATTCCATTCTCTTTCGGATATAAGTGGTGTAAATAGTAAGAAGATCAGATAAAGTGAAGTATTTCTTGCACCGTCTTAAGAACCTAAGGCACTGTAAAATGTGTCGGTTCCAGCGAACATCACACTGAAATTTCATGCTCCGAACGTCAAGAGCTTCTGCCTCCCTAATATTTACATCACCCATAGATTTATATGATGCAATATTATTGCTGTGTTTATGTGTCAATAAACAAGACTGGGATAGATTTTTTAAACCTTAAACAATTTTTTCCTGAAAATAATATAAAACTTCTCGATTTTTGGAAAAAATGGGATGGTATTATTATATTATGTATTAGTATTATCACATTCTTCAGCTAATGTAGAGAGAGTATTAACACGTTCACGCCGGCGCTTTAATTCATGCTTATCTCCTACGGGCGGCTGTTATATTTGTAAGACTTTATTAATTGTAATTGTTATTAAAAATAAATGCTTTTAAGAGAACGTGACTCTCAGGTATTGTTTTCGACACCCGAAGTGTTAATGATCTAAATATTTGGTATTACATGTCATCTAATAACTTGATCAATTGTAGTTTAGTGCGGGCCACCGGTGGTACACGCCGCCCGATAAGACAGTCTAGTGCGGGCCACCGGTAGTACGCGCCGACTTGAACGTGTTAAGCCGTTAATTTAAATTAAACTAAATTCCTTAGAAGCTGAATTCCTTATATAAAAAGATTATTTAAAACTGGCAATCGTAACTGCTTCGACTTTAATATTCTATCTGATTTGATTAAATGTTTAATTCTAATGTATGTATATGTATATACATGTATATTTAATTATGTACCTGTGGATATGTTTTTAATATACAAATATATTGTATCAAATATTCGCTTTTAAAGTTTATTGTTAATTTTTTTAATTAATTTTGTACTAAAATATGTACATTGAATTAACTTTATATGTTGCACAACAATTTTTTTTATCTTTTAATTTATGTATTTATTTTTTCGGACGATTTTTTTACGATTTCCATGAACGAGCTGGGTACCCCGGTAGTCTAGTGGGTAGTGTGTTAGACTACTACCGTGAGGGTCGTGGGTTCAATTCTTCCTTTTCTTGGTTTTTTGCAAAATTGTCTTGATATCAACATTGAGTTGAATTCAAACACGAACAGAACCATGAGTTGTTATGTTTTCCTAAATTTGACTTATATTTTCATTACAGTTAATGATGATCGTTGTTTAACATTTCGAAAAGAAGACAGATGTTGTAATATATTGTTACGTTTTTACCTTTTAAAAACGTTTAAAATATGAGCTCGTAGATTGCAAATAAAATAAAAATAAATTTATGTTTAGTTTTAATTAATATTCTTTATTTTTCACACAATTCTGTGTGTCACTGTTCACAACTTGATGTAAACAACAATAATTGCTTTGTTTGTTATTCCTCTTTTATTGGATCCGTTGCCCGCTCTGCCTTGCCTTTTATATGGCAACGTAAACAGTTTGATGAATGTTATTAAAGGTGAATGTTCGTTGATTCGCCTTCTCGAGATCTCTATAAATGTGAACATCTTTGTTTCATTATCATTCTGTGTGTATTTTGTTTACATTTATTCTTGTAGTATTCATTGTTGGTATATTTCTGTTTACTTGTTTAACATTTTTTTATGCTGGTCTTTTATAATTTTAATATTAAGCGATATAAAAGCAAAACACCAGTATCTAGATTTTTCCATTTTCGTAAAAAAATATTTTACTCTCCTTCATGTATTTGTGGTTGAAATCTTGCATATCGCAGAAGCTATACGAATGAAATTCTAAAAACTTCAGATACATTCAAGTAAATTAAGATATATTAATACTCAAACCGATCTAGATATGGCAAACATGAAGAGAATAATTGGTATTATACAGGGGGTCAAAGTACCAACAATGAAGAACTTTTTCTAAAAAAATTTGCTTAAATAATTTCATTATACATGTCTGTTCTTCCTTCACAGACGAACTTGCGAAATAATTTGAGAGTAGCTGCTTTATAGAGAAACAAGTGGACACATAACGTCCTCTAGAAAATAAGGATACCCAAAGAACCTTAGTGGTCGCAAACTCTCATGGGAAGTATGTGGTTTAAGCTAGATAAATCAAATAGCTAAGGCTTATAACTAAGCAGTCACTCGAATTCAAAAAGTAAATGACAAACTATAACACAAATAACCAGAGTTATTTAAGTAATATAATAGTTTATTCTATGTAACAACAGCTGGATTACAAATACTTTTTGGCGTCAAATATGTCTTATTTTATACTTTTTCTACTATAACGTGAAATACTTAAGTCAGGCTGAATAATATGTGAATTTATGTCTGACTTATTATTACAACTTGCCTTAAAGTTGGGTTTAGTTAAAGGTAGCTTTAGCTAAAGTGAACTTTAATGTCACCTTTTATCTTCTTTTTGTTATTACAACCTAATGATAAAATAAAGTCAACTTTTTCAAAAATATGGCAGTGCCGGAGCAATGTCGATAACACTGCTTAATAAAACAAGTTTTTTTAAAACGCTGTGGCAACAACGGGCTTCTTTTTTGTTGTATTTACTCATTTTGTTTATATTTGAAGTTGCAATATTGTAAATAATCTATATGTATATATGTATGTATTTGCCATACATAAACTTAACTTTAAAAGTGATAGCTAGGATGATCCTCCCTTTAGCTTAACGATCACTTCTATCCTATTGTCCACTTACAGTCATGAAAAACAATGTATCTGCCCGTTAAAATCCTATCTTGCAGGTTGTAATAATGGCCCTTAGAGGAATTTATTTTCACTAAATTTATTTATGTGCTGAAAAATTTTTTCCCAATAAAAGCAAAATAACAAATAAGAATAAAAACAAAGAAATGTATAAGATTTATATTCTTTCTGCGTTTGTTTAGGTAGACTTACTGGCACTATCGAATAACTATGCATTCATAATTAAAAATAGCAAATGTTTTATTCCCCATTGAAGGGCTGTATTGTAGTCCAGAACTTTGTCGTTTAATTCTTTGAAAACATGTCAATAGCGTTACCGTTAACCAGGTCCAACAAAACTATACTACAAAAACAATCGTTTTTTCGCTACTCATAAGCACGCATGAAATTTTGAATATAAGAGAGTCAACAATATTAAAATTTAACTATGTACTCTGATTCATTCGTCTCAGTACAACGTTGATTTATAAGTACAGGTTGCAATGAGTATGCGTACAACGTTGACATCAAACTCATACCATTCGCAATATGTTTGATTTTTAAGCCTACTCATTTAGATTCATAACTTTAGAAAAATACTCGAATCATTCATCAAAATTTACAGTCTTTATTGTTGTTTGCAGAGCAGCACGCAGAGCAAACACACAACCATCTTCTTGTAAATATTGAGTCATGAAGAGTCGAAATCAACAACATCATGCGTATTGTTAAGTATGAGTACCATGAGTATTTCAAACTTTGAATATGAGTAGTATGAGTATAATATTAAAATAAGTATGAATGCGTATAAGTATCTGAAATTATGAGTATGATTCGATTCTACTCATATTTTTGAATACTCATTGCTGATCTGTGATCTGTAAAACAATATAAACAACAACAACAATTTCGAATAACAAAATTGGGTTTAAGAAACAAATAAAAATTCAAGTTTTGAAACTAAAAAACAAATCCTTCCAACCTAATAATGATTATAATTTCTGTATGAAGGTGGCAGCCATGCATGTCACTGCCTGAAATAAATAATTTTATCTTGCTTAACATCAGTATTTATTATTCTGTTGCATAATCGTACTAATTTTAGGTGTTAATTAAGGTTTTGCGCTCACTTTACTGGACATTGTGCTCTCCACTCCCTCACCAAGAAGATCATGGCATTTTCTCAATGTATTTAACGTAGAAGAAGGCCAAACATGAAAACGAGAATTTTTACGATAATTTCGTGAATAAACCTAAACAGCAAAGCAAAAACACTTGAATTGTAGACGATAACAGTGACCATAAATGAATGCACAGTGAAGTTAGGGGCAAGGAGAGCAACGTGCCTGCATACAGACAAAATTTTAAAACAGTGAAAATTACAATTGCAACAAGCAACCAACAACTAGCAACCCAAACCATCTACAAAAGCAACACGAATAACAAAAAGCAATAAAAGTTTCATAAACACGCCAAAGTAATTAGAAGAGAACTTTAACCCAATTTGCCATACATACGTATGGATATAAAGTATATGTAATACAACAAATAAAGAAGATACATGTACGTACGTATGTATACTCTACAATGATGACGATACAGAATTATTCAAATATTGTTTAAAAAGTTTTTCACAACGATTTCTCAAACATCTAGACGGTAGTTAAACAAAAAAAAGTACAAGAACAAGAACAATAACAACAACAAATACAATAAAAACAAGGAATACACACATATATTAAACTACACAGAATAAGAAAGTGGATATACAAAGAGAAAACAGACACAAACAAGCAGAATTTGGGACGAGCTCTGTATGGGCTAAAGTGCAAGGAATTTTCATGTGATTTTGGAAGTGCAAACGTGGGCCGAAGCCAGAGATATAAACTAAAATGCAGAAGGAAAATAATACAACAATTGAGAATTGCCAATATGTGGGGCCATATCGTCTGGAGAAAACACTCGGCAAAGGACAAACTGGTACGTATGCAATACTACTTATGTAAGTATATAGTATTTATCATATATACACGTACATACATATGTATGGACTATGCACACATATATTAATACATACACATGTATGTACATGTAAGTAGAAATGCCAATTGTGTGTTTTGCTACACGCATGATATTAAGTTCCTAACACGTTCACACGTTCATGTTTATGATTACAAACAAAAGAAATAAAAATACTGCAATATTGTGATAAAACAAATAAATTTAACAAACAAAGAGAAGGTTATCCAAATATTTGACACATTACTAGGCTACAACCAACTCCTCTGCCCACATGGAGAGAGTAAATGTTTGAAAATTTCTATTTTTATCTGTCATATGTGAATAAATTCGCACAATGCCCGATAGGAAATTGTACCCCCTTTTTTTAATTACAGCCTAACGGCTAGACCAACTTGAATGATTTTCTTGATATTGCTTTGGGAACACTATTAAGAGGGAGAGAAGGACCTTTAATATTTTCCACACACAACAAAATAACGTTTATATTAAAAAAAAAGAATTAAATAACACGGTGCGCCAGTCAAAATACATCCAGCTAATGACATACCGTAGGTTGTGAGTTTTGTTGAGTACAATTCAGAAATATTTTTTTTATATTTCTCGAACCCTCCAAACTTGCTTTATTTGACAAAAACTGTATTTGTGATCTTTTCACACAAATTTATTGATTACCCAAATATTTATTAACCTAATTTTTAAAATCCAAAGTTTTTTGAAAAGGGTCAACTTCTGGTGGTTGCTCAAACGTGAAATTGACACATTTTACGATAAACAATCAAGATCCATCAAAACTTTTGAAAGTTTTTGAACTGAAAGTTCATTTGATAAGATGACATGTATAAAAGATATAACACGACTGTTAACTATTTAAATAATAACTACGGTAAATTTTATCCCATTTGATCAAATGAAGTGTCAATCTCTTCAAAAGATAATGCACTTTTAGAATTTCATCACTTATTTTATATTTTTTAATTAAATTTTGCAATTAAGAATAGCTAAACTTGATAAAATGAGAAAAAAAAATCATATTTTCCAACTTCACCCGATCAAAACTCTAACATGTAAGTTTCGACCATATGTTTATGTATACCGTTTTAAAGGCTCTTCTCTCCCCTTTTCAAAAAACTTTGGGTCTTGAAAATTGGTTTAAAAAATATTTGGGTAATCAATAATTATGTGTGAAAAGATCAAAAATACCGTTTTTGTTAAATAAAACAAAATTGGAGGGTTCGAGAAATATTTTTGAGTTCTACTCAACATAGTCCACAACCTAAACTATGTTATTAGTTGGGTGTATTTTAACTGTCGTACCGCGTAATTAGTTCCAAGCACGTTGCTGAGGTTATAGGTTCCCGCATCAACGATTTTTTAGATCTTTGATAGATTATTTGGCTTCCTTCACTGTTTTTATACTAACACTATATTAACTTTTAAATATAATAGTAGCAATTTAAAAAAGTTGCAAATAAAGTTATTGCACGTAAATATATGTGCAGCCGCAGATACAGCACAAACTAATGGTTCAATTTCAATATTTTGAGTTTTAGAGAATTCTGCAGCAAGTTGTCTTTTTTCTCTCAGATTTTAGGCAAAAAGTTAATTACCGCTGTCCACGCCTCGATTTAGTTGAGGCGGACACCGTTTCATGTTTCTTAACAAGATATTGCCATTATGCCACACAGGAAACTGTTTTTCAAAAATTTTACAACGCAACGTAACATATGTACGTAATTTGTCATTACAACCCTTCAGTCAGGAATTATGACCTAGCTTCTCACACCACTTATGTTGTGTGCATTAATTTTGTCCATAAGCTGCCAGACCTACAGTTTAAAGTCGACTCCAAACGACAGATTTTTTTGAGAAACTTTCCATGACAATTTCTATTTGCTCTCAGAATTTTTTTCAGAAATCTGTTGAGAGGAAGTCGCCGACGATATATGATATATGACTATTCGAAATCACTTTCAGCAATATATTAAAATAAATGGGCACAAATAGCGGCTCTTTTGTCATCTTCGTTGCGTTTTTCTCGTCATAAGTTGCATAACTCTGAATTTGGTATGCAGTAACTATATACCTAGGCGCCGTAGTCTAGTAAGTAAGTAGTATGTTGGCTTATTAGACGTGATGTCATGATGCAAACCCCAGGTCGACATCTTCAACAAAAACGACATATGAAATATTATTTCTTCGGCGACTGTCTCTCAGCTGATTTCTGGCAAAAACCTGACAGTAAATAAAATTGCCGTGAAAAGTTTCTCCAAAAAATCTGTTGTTCGGAGTCGACTTTAAACCGTAGGTCCCGCCACTCATGTATAAAACCAACACACACATAATATAAGTTGTGTGAAAAGCTAGGTCGTAATCCTGACGGAAGTATTGTAGTGATCAATTATGTATGTATGTATGTAGCTACCTGGAAAATGCAGTTTTCAAAAGAGTTTGCAGATATCCGATGCTGAAATTTATTAAATTCGGAAGATATGTGATTCCTATAGTACATTGGAATAGAGTGTGAATTAACATATTTAAAGCCATCAAACACCTTCTAATAATAAATCAATACAGTTATGTGTAAAAACATAGCATTATAAGTATTTGTAATATGTGTATGTATTTTGGTATCCTAAAGAGCACATCTATGTAATACGTTTGGATTCAATTGTTAGATTGCAAATATATTTTTGCACAATATTTAAATTCACTAATCATTTCGAGATAAGAACAATTGTAACCAAATCTTAACTTTATACTTGGCAATTAAGTTTGATTAATTCTCCTTCCGAGTTACTAAGAGATAAATTCTTTTAACATTGGAAAATATTAAATTATTATACAGTCTGATTAGATTTCTTTTAAACTTTTAATTTTAATATTTTTTACAACAGGTCTGGTCAAGTTGGGCGTACATTGCGTTACGGGGAAGAAGGTGGCCATAAAGATTATAAATCGTGAAAAACTAAGTGAATCTGTGTTAATGAAGGTAAGAGAAATAACATTCTATTATTTACAATCTAACAATAAACTAAAACATTAATTTTAGACGCTAGGTAGAGAGTTGTATTATGTTAATTTGAAGATTTGCTGTTCGAACATGTTTCCTAATCAGTTGACATCCAGGCGGTAACAGCATGTCGCCATGTTAAATATTTTTAAACGAATTTTCGTAGTGTTCTCAAATTTTTTTATTCTTAATTAAGGGAAGGCCAAAACTTGAGGTTTCAATGTTAACATTTTTTATCACGCAATCCAATTGTAAGCATACCTTGTCCCCTTTATAACGATATTGAAATACAGTCTTATGCTCTTCTGCTACCTGTTAAATTTTAAATGCTTTTATTGTTTAGTGTTTCCTAATATGGATTTCACTTCTCGCCATACTTGCTTAGTTTCAATTTTACTTTCGATGCGTTTTATTTCTTTGATTTTATTAAAATGTTAGTTGACTTGCCAAATATTTTTAGAGCCATTACTATAACTTGCCGTTAAGTAAAGGGAGGATTTTAACAGGCAGATAAATTGTTTTTCATTATTATAAGTGGAGAATAAGGTAGAAGTGTGCGTTAAGCTAATAGGAAGATCATCCTACTGGTAACTTTTAAAGTTGAGTTTATTTTTGAACTTGCCATACATATATATTATTTTCAATACGACAACTTCAAATATAAGCAAAATGAGATACATAACAACAAAAAAGAAGCCCGTCGTTGCCACTGCCTTTAAAGAAAACTTGTTTAATTTGAGCAGTGTTATCGACATTGCTCCGCCACTGCCATATTTTTAAAAGAATTTACTTTATCTGTAATTTGTAATAACGAAAAGAAGTTAAAGGTGACTTTAAATTTCACTTTAGCTAAAGGTACCTATAACTAAACCCAAGTTTAACAGCAAGTTGTAATAATGGCCCTTAGTCTTATACGTTATTGGGGTTTACTTGGTGTATGGCATATATATGGAAAAACCACTTACTAGTGCATATGTTGATATGAGTTTTATATATGGCTTGTGAATTGTCATTGAATTAAATGCCAACAAAATTATTTTTTTAAAGTTTTTCGCATCACATTTAAAATGAATAGGATTTGATCAATACTTTTTAACTGCCTGGAGTTAGGTTAACGAAAAGCTTAATAGCTGGAAAATTCTCGATGTATACATCAAGTGCAGTTATCTTCACTTTGTCAATAAATGTAATAAAGCAAAGAATGATACATCTTTGATGAAATGCAGTAAATGTGGTGATAATAACACAGCAAAATATAGAGTATTCATAAATCTCTTCCATCAAGAATACTGGCACAGTTTCTTCTTAAACTTGTTATTTGTATTCAGTTAACTTGCCTACAATGGCTCTTACCCATCTTTATAACAGAAAGATATTGCATAACATAATTTAGTAATTGCAACCTTTCAGGATTACGACCTAGTTTCTTCCACCACTTATGTTGTGTGTGTTGATTTTGTTCATGAGTGGCGTTACCTACAGTTTAAAGTCGATTTCGAACGACTGATATTTTTGAGAAACTTTGCACTGCAATTTTATTTACTCTCAGATTTTTTGCCAGAAATCAGATGAGACGCAGTCGCCGAAGAAATATTTTTTCATATTTCGTTTCGATGTCTGACCTGGGGTTTGAACCGTGGCCTTACGTCTAATAAGCCAACATACTACCTACTAGACTACGGCGGCTTCTAATAATAATACAATGTTAAAAAAACCACAATTCCTAACCAAAAATCGATGCCACCAAAGGCTAAACCCATGAGCAACTTTATGACTAATATGACCGATTTCGTGTATGACCGAAATGTTGAGAATGTAGTCTACAGTGCTACAAGTGGAGATTGCTAAGCATGAACTTGCTACGATTCTGTTTCTTTAGCCCAACAGTCAGACTTGTGTGAAGACGCGCTAATCGTGGTTTGAAGATCTGCATTACAAAGGTCTGTCGAACAATTATCTAGTTGTTAGATTAGGTTAGGTTAGAGGACGTGTACTTGTCAATTAAGACAGGTCGAATTGACCCATTGTACAACGTCCTAGTTTCTCACACCACTTATGTTGTGTGTGTTAAGTTTATACATGAGTGGTGGGACCTACAGTTTAAAGTCGACACCGAACGACAGATTATTGAGAAACTTTTTTTCATGGCAATTTATTTACTCTCAGAGTTTTTGCCAGAAATCTGCTGAGAGGAAGTCGCCGAAGAAATACTTTTTGTATTTTGTCTTGATGTCTTGTCGGGCCTGGGGCTCGAACACTGGCGTTACGTCTAATAAGCCAACACATTACCTACTAGACTACGGCGACTTCTAGTTGTTTGTTTTGTTTATACCAAAAGAGTGCAAAGAGGAATAACAAACAAAGCAATTGTTGTTATTTACATCAAGTTGTGAACAGTTTCACACAAAATTGTGCGAACAATAAAGAATTTAATTAAAACTAAACACAAATTTATTTTTATTTGCAATCTACGAGCTCATATTTTAAAGATTTTTAAAAGGTAAAAACGTAACAATATGAAATCTCTTGTCAGTAGAATTCTGGCAAAAGCTTTGAGCGTAAATAATTACCATTAAAAATCTTCTCATATTTGTAGTTCGAAGAAATAGAAATAGAAAATATCTCAGTACACACCGCTCAGAATACATGGTGCTATGATAGCAGAAGATGAGGATTAATTTCTCTTCACTTTCCATAACAATCTCAAACTAGCTATACGATATGCTAACCAAACTGCACTTCGAACCAAATGTACTATTGTCACAATTGTAAGGAAAAGCATGTAGGAAATAAAAATTAAATAGATATCCTTCACAGAAAAATGTAAGCAGCAAATATTTACCAGAGTCAAAATTTTTCATAGAGTTGCACTGAACTAAACCATAAATCATGGAAATCGATGTGTAAGTACTTGTTTTATTCCCAATAAATTGAAAGTACTTGGTTTCGAAACAAATATTGCTGAAAATTCCAACAACTGTTAATCTTAGTAGCGGATAATAAACATATATGACAGAAAAGAACACGCGTATGTGTGTATAATATTATAGGTCCACACGATGCAACGTGTTTATGAAACTGGGCATGTTTCATAGTTAGTTGCATTGCGTGTACTAACGTTCCTGTTATCTTATCGGATTTCATTAGTGGTTTCACAAACATCAAAATATTTTTATATCATTGTTGGTTCCAATGTGTGTTACGTTTTTACTCTTTTAAAAACCTTTAAAATATGAGTTCGTAGATTGCAAATAAGAAAAAATAAATTTTAATAAATATAGTAGTGTTCAGTTTTAATTAATTTCTTTATTGTTCGCACAATTCACAACTTGATGTAAGCAACAACAATTGGTTTATTTGTTATTCTTCTTAACACTCTTCTGCGTAAACACTAACAATTGTTCGGCAGATCTTTATAACGGAGATCTTCAAACCACGATTATTCTCTTCACAGGCAACGCATCTTCACACAAGACTGACTAAATTTTTACTGACTCTGTTGCCTGCTTTGTCTTGCCTTTTATATCGCAGGGTAAACAGTCTGATGAATGCTCTTGAACGAAAATGACTTTGCCTTCCCGAAATCTCTATAAACGTAAACATGTTGTTTACGTTATTGTTGTTTATGTATTTTGTTTCCGTTCGTCCTTGCAGTGTTGTTGTAGCCTTTTTGTTTGCTTGTTTATCCCGTTTTTTATACTGAGATTGTTGGTATATTTTGTTTACTTGTTTATCATGTAAACAAGTTCATTATTTTTGTTCTTGAAGCTTCTGTTTGTAATTTTAATGTTAAACGATGTAACACCATTTCCATTTTCGTAACAATACAAACATGATAGATAGACGTTTTGACTAACCAAATTCCTACGAATATGGCCAAGAAATACCTTTAAAGTGGTATCCAAGATTTTAGAAATTTTACTTAACATATGTTACGTTTTGTGTGGTTGTTTTCAAATACTGCAAATCTTCCCCGACCAACAGAACACACTACAGATTTCTACAACCAATGCTCTGGAAACAAACTTTGAGTCAGGAATCCGATTTCTATTTTCCTTCTTATTTAATTAATTATTTAATATTTTAATCAAGAGAATTACTATAATTAATCGAAATAGATAATAAGTATAATATAATTAAAAAGCAAAAATGTAAATATCTTCTATCATATCAGGATTATATTGTGTTACTTAATAAATAATCGAATATTATTTGCATGAAACCCATTTAGGTTGAACGTGAAATCGCCATAATGAAGCTAATCGATCATCCACATGTCCTTGGTCTCAGCGATGTGTATGAGAATAAGAAATATTTGTATTTAATATTGGAACATGTTTCGGGCGGTGAACTTTTCGATTATTTGGTGAAAAAAGGACGCTTAACACCCAAGGAAGCACGTAAATTTTTTCGTCAAATAATCTCAGCTTTAGACTTTTGCCATTCGCATTCGATTTGGTAAGTAAAACCTTTAATATAATCATTCATTCATTTTACTTATTAAAAAATCTGTATTTTCTTCAACAGTCATAGAGATTTAAAGCCAGAAAATTTATTACTGGACGAGAAAAATAATATAAAAATAGCTGACTTTGGAATGGCTTCTCTACAACCGGCAGGATCGATGCTAGAAACATCTTGCGGTTCGCCTCACTATGCTTGCCCAGAAGTTATAAGAGTAAGAATCTGTTAATTTATTTAAAAGAAATTGTACAAATGAAAAACTCTGTTATATAGAGTGGATGATTTAAAAGTTTACATTTATAAACTTTAATAACACAAAAACGGTTTTATACCACCATTTTCGGTGCACTTTTTCGAGTGTATTGGTTTCGTATCTCGGCAATAGCATCACGAATGCAAGTTTTCAAATACTCAATTACCTATGGTATGTCGGCATAACACTTTTCTTTAACGGCGTTCCGCAAAAAGTAGTCCAACGCTGTCAAATATCATCTTTTGAGCGGTCATGTCAATTGGCTATTTGGGGTAATTAGTCGGCCATTAAATGTTTGACGCAATAAATCGATTGTGGTATCACATCAATACAACGTGAAAAAAAATCGGTGCGACCATTGACCGGTCGTGCCGTCCGCATTTTCAAAGAAATATATTCACAGGCCGCACCAAACATTCATTGGTAGTGGGTGCATTGGCTTTTGTAAAACAACGTGGGGGTTGTCTTCAATTTTGCTTTTCATCGTACCCACCAAGATGAACGTGAGCTTCATCCGAAAAGATGTTTTTTTGGCAAAATCTAAATTATCGTGCAGTTCCTCGATGATCCAATAAATCGCAACATTGCTCAATCAATTTACGCCATTCATTACGTTCATTGAAGATGATATACTGAATTTTGTAACAGAATGTAATGACATACAAGTATTGCTAGATTCAAAATAACTGAAGGTTCAAATTTAAACCGAGAGATAGATTTTTTTAAGTATCTACGTCTGCATATTCACTCATGGACAACAAAAAATGAATTAATTACACTATGCGACAAAATAAAAAAAAATTAAATACACCCAGCTAATGACATAGTGTAAGTTGTGAGTTTTGTTGAGTTGAACTCAAAAATTATTTTTTTATATTTCTTGAACCCTCCAAACTTGTTTTATTTGATAAAAAACTGTTTAATAGGACTTTACGCACAAATTTATTGATTACACAAACATTTTTGAACCGACGTTCAAAATTTAAACCTTATTAGAAAAGAGAGGCATGATCCTTTAAAACGATATACTTATATATATTATTTGATTTAATATGGTATGGAGTTTGATGAGGAAAACTTTACAAATGCGAATTTTTTTCATATTTTATCAACTTTGTTCGTTCACAGTAGCAAACTTTAATCAAAATATATGAAATAAGTGATGACATTCTGAAAGTGCATTATCTTGTGAAGAGATTGACACTTCGTTTGATGAAATCGGACAAAAATTACCGTAGTTATTATTTAAAGAGTCTAACAGTCGAGTTATATTTTACGTACATATTAATTTTTTCAAATGAACTTTCATTTCAAAAATTTTCAGAATTTTTGATGGATCTTGAGTGCTTATTGAAAAATGTGACAATTTATTGTTTGAGCGACCGTCAGAAGTTGGCCAATGTTTGCTCAAAGAGAAATAATAATATTAGCAAAAAACACAAATATTAGCCGACTTTTGGTAGTCGTGCAAACGTGAAATTGACACATTTTGCGATAAACAATCAGGATCCATCAAAAACTTTGAAAATTTTTGAACTAAAAGTTCATTTGGTAAGACAGCATATATGAAAAATATGACTCAGCTGTTACACTCTTTAAATCATAACTTCTGTAATTTTTATCCGATTTGATCAAACAAAGTGTTAATCTCTTCACAAGATAGTGCACTTTCAGAATGTTATCACTTATTTTATATTTTTTAAATAAATTTTGCGATTAAGAATAGCTAAACTTGAAAAAATAAGAAAAAAATTATATTTTCCAAGTACCCGATCAAAACTCATAACATATATGTTTGAAGTAAATGTTTATGTATACCCCTTTATGTCCCCTTTTCAAAAAACTTTAAATTTTGAAAGTGGGTTAAAAAATGTTTAGGTAATCAATAATTTTGTGTGAAAAGATTAAAAATACCGTTTTTGTCAAATAAAAGGAGTTTGGAGGGTTCGAGAAATATAAAAAAAATATTTTTGAGTTCTACTCAACAAAACTCACAACCTACACTAGGTCATTAGCTGGGTGTATTTTGACTGTCGCACCATGTTATTTAATTCATTTATAATAACAGAATTGCCATTTGAGGCTCTAACGTACCGAGATCTCGCTTATCAACATAATTTAATGCGAGGCAGTGCGAAATATATTCCCCTTTTCAACTCTAACTGTCCTATTTCTAAACACTAAGGATAGAAAAATACCTCACAGTACATTTTGCAGATTCATAAATACTCAAAATTTGGTCTACGCTTTTCGTCCAGGAACTAAATTCAAAGGGTCATTAGCTGGGAGTATTTTGACTGTCGCACCGTGTTATTAATATTTCAATATTTTGAGCAATAGAATATTGATTGTTTTCCATAGTGCTAGATAGCTATTATGTATGTAAAAAATGTTGTACATAATATACAATTTAATTCTACAGTAACAACACCTTTTTGAGTAAAAAACTACCCGACATCATTTAATAAAATTAATACTATTTTCTACATTAAATTCAGGCAGTTATTACATCAATACAGTCTTGTACATTGAAATGTTTTTTTAATCATACTCTGTCTGCTATATACAGTGGATAGCAAAAGTCTTAGTACGGCAATATATTTTGACAAAAAAAAGTCCCCACAGACTTAATACTCTTGCACAAAGTCCCGATATGACCTCAAGAGAGTATTTAGGATATCATTTAAAAGAACGGTTAGGTAATCGCTCGGGCTCGGGCGGGAAGGTATCTTTGGCCCCACTGTCGGACAGTTCAGCCTCCACTCGAACACTACCTCCAATGGTATGAGGCTGATCGATTTCGCCGCGGCGCGTAACATGGTAGTATGTAGCACTAAGTTTCAACATCTCGACATTCACAAGGCCACATGGATGTCCCCTGATCGATCAACATCCAACCAGATCGATCATATTGTGATAGACGGAAGGCACGTATCCAGTGTACTAGATGTGCGCACATTCAGAGGTCCAAACATCGACTCGGACCACTACCTTGTCGCAGCCAAGTTTCGATTGCGCATTAGCGCTTCGAGGTCTGCGCACTCTAGTGCATTGCGAAAGCTGGACGTTAAGAAGCTGCGATCACAAAGGACATCTGAGGCGTTCTCCGCTCAACTCTCGGATAAGCTCCGTCATTCCCCATCTAATCTCAACGACATTGGCGGACTGTGGGCCAACATCTCCCACTCCCTGCGCACTACTGCGGAAACAGTCATTGGTTTCGAACGCCCACCCCAACGAAATCAATGGTACGATGAGGAGTGTCGCGAGGCAACTGCAGCGAAAAACGCCGCATACAAGAAAACGTTGCAGTCTGCCGCTACGCGAGCCATTGTCGAGAACTATAGAGAGAAGAGAAGGGATGAGAGACGCCTTTTCAGACGCAAGAAGAGGGAGCAGGAAAGGCGTGAGCGTGAGGAAGTCGAGATGTATAGATGTAGGAATGACGCTCGAAAATTCTATCAAAAGGTTAAGCGTCTAACCGAGGGTTATAAACCCGGAGCGTCTTCCTGCAAGGACGAAAATGGAAACTTAGTAACAGATCCGCAGGGAGTACTGAGGTTATGGAGGAAACACTTCTCTACTCTGCTACAAGGCGATGACGACACCAATACCGCCTTTAGAGATGATGTTCCGAACCCGATCGATGATGACGGCGTGGAGATTCCGCCGCCTAGCTATGAAGAGGTCAAAGTCGCGATTACGCGACTTAAAAACAATAAAGCGGCAGGTCCTGATGGCCTCCCCGCTGAATTGTTTAAGACCGGATGTAATGAGTTGGCTAGAGGAAAGTATGCCCAACGATTGGAACCTCAGTGTCCTCTGTCCTGTCCTGAAAAAGGGAGACCCTACTATATGCGCCAACTATAGGGGTATAAGCCTTCTCCCTATTGCATATAAGGTTCTTACAGGCGTATTGTGTGAACGACTGAAGCCACTCGTCAAAACACTGATTGGACCTTATCAGTGCGGCTTCAGACCTGGTAAGTCCACCATCGACCAGATCTTCACACTACGCCAAATCCTGGAAAAGACCCACGAGAAACAAGTCGACACACACCATCTTTTTGTCGACTATAAGGCTGCCTTTGATAGCCCCATAAGGGATCGTGTTTTTGCCGCAATGTCTGAGCTCGGTATACCTGCGAAGCTGATAAGGCTATGCAGAATGACGTTGAGCAATTCCTGTAGCTCCGTCAATGTAGGAATGGACCTCTCCGAGCCTTTTGATACCGTGCGAGGTTTCAGACAAGGCGACCCCTTATCATGCGACTCTTCAACTTCGTCATGGAGAGTGTTCTGCGAAAGGCAGGAGTGCATCGTAGTGGCACTATATTTCAAAAAAGTGTCCAGTTGCTTGCGTACGCTGACGATATTGACATAATAGGGCGTACGAAGCGAGATGTTACTGCTGCTTTTAGTGCTATTGAACGCGAGTCTACTAAGATGGGTTTGGCAGTAAATGAGGGCAAAACAAAGTATATGTTATCGACAAGTAGAGACGTGCGGCGTATTGATTCTCAGATTACGGCCGATAACTATACTTTTGAAACAGTCAAGGAATTTATTTATCTTGGCTCCGCCGTTACCACCACAAATGATGTCAGTCTGGAGATCAAGCGCAGGATCACTCTTGCCAACAGGTGCTACTATGGTCTCAATAGGCAATTGAGTAGTAGAGACCTCTCTCGTACGACGAAGCTAACACTATACAAGACGCTCATCCTACCCGTGCTTCTTTATGGCGCAGAGGCATGGACCCTATTAAGTACTGATGCAGCAGCCTTGAGAGTGTTCGAGAGAAAAGTACTGCGTAAGATCTTCGGTCCAGTACGTGTTGGCGATGATTTCCGCATTCGATACAATAGTGAGCTGTATGAGCTCCTCAACGACATGGACGTTGTACAGCGTATTAATATCCAGCGGCTGCGCTGGCTCGGCCATGTCGTTCGAATGGAGGAGGATGCTCCAGCGAGACGGGTATTTGATGCGGGGATCTGCGGAAGTCGGCGAAGAGGACTACCTTGTATCCGTTGGAAGGACCAAATCGAGGGAGCCCTGTCATCGATTGGTGTGACCAACTGGCGTAGGCGCGCAAGAAGCAGAGGCGCCTGGAAGGATGTGTTGCGGCAGGCCGAAATCCGTTAATCGGGTTGTTATAGCCAATTAAGTAAGTAAGGTAATCGCTAAATCCCATACAAAAGTCAACCGAAAAACTTGCTCATGGTGCAACCGGAAAACACTCACCAAAACTTATACATTCAATTCCAAATGGGTTAAATGGAGTGCTTGACCTTAAGGGATATTCTACTAAATATAAGGGATAACTTTTTTATATATAAGACCTTTGAATTTTAAATTTACTCAGGGTTTTTCTTGGGGGTACCTATGGAGTCATCTGAAACTTATCGTTATTTTTCTCTTGTTTTATGAAAAACATTAAAAAATTGTTTGTTTTATAATAAAACTGAAATAAATTAATAAAATAAATACAAAAACTATAAACTTTTACACAAACTTTTGTCTAAAAATCATGAAATTGCTAAAATATATTACCGTACTATGACTTTTGCTCTCCACTGCATGTGTATGTGTATGTGCCATACAATAATAATAATTTCATACACGTTCTTTGAATGATGACCCCAATTCAACTAAATTCAGGACAATTCAATATGTACCGTTATGTTAGTTATTTTCTACACTGTGGTTAATTGTGTTTGTTTGTGAAATTCGATCGAAGAGAAATTGTTGAAAAACAAAATCGTTTTTTCTTTTTCTTGTAACATTTTAAGGGTGAAAAATATGATGGACGTAAAGCGGATGTTTGGTCTTGCGGTGTCATCCTTTACGCACTTTTGGTCGGCGCTTTGCCATTTGACGATGACAATTTACGACAACTGCTGGAAAAAGTTAAGAGGGGTGTGTTCCATATACCACATTTTGTGCCACCCGATTGTCAAAGTTTGCTGCGTGGAATGATTGAAGTGAATCCAGAGCGACGACTAACGGTGAGTCATATAATATAAATATTGTAGTAATGATTTGTTTGTTTTTAATTTTCTTCTGTTAACCGTGCCATGTGATTGCATTGAAACTATTTTTCGCCGCTCAATTATTGTAGGCGGCAAAAAGGTATCGAAAATTTTACAAAAAACAAAAGAAAGTCTGTTTACTTTTCCATTGCGACCATGATTGACTGACGTATTAGATGGGGTCTTAAGTTAAACTTTCAGTATCGAATCATGTGTATCAAATGTCACTATGAACTGGCAAATATTTAGAGTGTAAATATATGATAATGATGAGTCGATAGGAAATAAATATTGAGTCTAAGGCAGGGGTTACCAAAATTTTTTTGGTTGTGTATTAGTGAGTAAAAAAGAAAATAAGTTGAGAGCTTACAGTCGTAGAAAAATGTTAGTAATATAACTTAACTTATAATCTGCCTATGAGTCCTGTGGACAGGCATATCACATACCGTGGTTTTAAAAGTATCGATTTTGCAGTTTTGAATAGTAGTGTTGATAATGTCTGTTGGAACCAAATCTACTCACTGGATAATGTAAATGACCAGGTGGCACTAATTTAGGAAAATGTTCGTCTGCAATACGACAGTTATGTTCCTGTCAGAACTAAACTTGTTAGAGCCAAACACCAACCGTGGTTTAATGCTGAAATTAAAGCTTTAATTTATGAACGCGACATTGCCTACAGGCGATGGAAGAGGTTCAGAACGGACGATCTGAAAGCCATCCATAGGTCAGCTCGTAGTGAGGTTACCAAACGTATTAAGATTGCGAAAACATTGTTTTACGTCGGGAAGTTCGCTTCCGCATTGGATTACAAGGCTAAATGGAAGGTAATCCGTGATATTGGTGTTGGACAAAAGTGTCATAATACTTCTACTGATGTCGATGTAAACGCTCTCAATGATAAATTTGTTAATATCAGTGTTCCGACCCCTGATAGTGACATATATAATGACCTTTGTTTTGTTCCGCTTGAAAATCCCTTTAGTTTTCGTTGTGTTAATCAGTTCGAAGTTTTGGAATGCTTATCTTCGGTAAAATCGAATGCGGTTGGTTCTGATGACTTAGATCCTCTGTTTTTGAAAGCTTTGTCACCTAGACTTTTGCCGTATTTGACTCATTTTTTCAATACAGTTTTAACTATGTCGTCCTTTCCTGATGAATGGAAACTGTCGAAAACCATTTCCATTCCTAAATCCAACAACGAATTCAGGCCAATTGCCATTCTTCCATTCCTGTCTAAAGTAATGGAAAATCTCATGGCTAAACAAATAAATAGTTATCTCGTGAGTAATAACTTCATATCTGATAAGCAGTCGGGATTTATGAAAGCTAGGAGCTGCACTACTGCTTTAGTCAATGTAGTTGATGATCTTAGGTTGGAACTAGATGAAAATTACATAGCGTTTTTAGTTCTTTTGGATCACACCAAGGCTTTTGATACGGTTGACCACAAAATATTATTGAAGAAGCTACAGACCCTCTTTCATTTTTCTAACTCAGCTTGTAATCTCATACGTTCTTATCTTGTGAACAGATCACAACGAGTTTATCTAAACGGCAAGATCTCGAATTCGCTAAGCGTTGGAAGAGGTATTCCTCAGGGATCAATATTAGGGCCTCTCTTGTTCTGTATATACATTAACGACCTGCCTGATGTTTTGGATAATTGTAGCGTACATATGTACGCTGATGACGTTCAGCTCTATAGAAGCACGCGTATAGAGGATATCCAACTATGTATAGACACCATCAACTGTGATTTACGAAAAATTGATAGCTGGGCTAGGGCCAATGGACTTTGTATAAATCCCTCTAAATCTAAATGTTTATTGCTCTCCAGGACTAAGAGAGCATTAGTTGTGCCGGATATTATTATCAGGGGGAATAAAATTGACTTTGTTGAATCAGCATCCAATCTGGGTGTTATCTTTAATGGTCGGCTAACGTGGTCTAACCACATTAATGTCATCGTTGGTAAAGTTTATGGTATGCTTAGGAACTTGTGGGCTGTTATAGATTCGACTCCCTTTGCCATACGTATGCAACTGGCTAAAACGTATTTGATTCCTGTCCTTTTGTACGGATCTGAAATTTTTGCGAACTGTGATACTGATGATAAGCGGAAACTCAACCTGGCTTATAATAATATAGCCAGATATGTTTTTATTAGGGAACGTCGAGACCATATATCACAATTTTCATACCAGGTATTCGGAGTTAATTTTGATAATCTATTAAATATAAAATGCCTTATTCTCCTCCATAATATTATTACTCTAAAACAGCCAATATACTTATTTAGTAGGATTACATTTGCTAGATCCAACCGCGGTATGAAGATTATCCAACACAGACATAGGACTCTTTTGTCACAACGCCAGTTTTTTATATACACCATCAGTCTTTGGAATACTTTACCTAATTATATTCAGAATATAGGCAATGCAGTTAAGTTCAAAAAGGAGTTTTTAGCATATCTTGATTTTTTTTGTGAATTTTTTCTCTCTATTTCTGTTAATGATTATTTTTAATTTTTCATTTTTTTAATTAATTTATCTTTAAATTTCATTGTATCTTAGTATATGAATATATTTTTACTTTGTTTGTATATTTCTTTATATTTGTATATATTGTTCTTTGTAGTTTTCCTAATTTATTTTTTACATATATTCATTTTTTATCCTTTTTTATATCGATTGCTATATCCCGTTATTTTAACACGTTCTTATTCATTTTTATTTCTACATTATTTCAAACATTTCATTACATATATAATCAATGATTTGTTATTATTTTCTTTCTTTGATGTACTCCCATAGGACTTTCATTTATAAGATTATTATCTTGTTGTGCTATGACTAATAACAAATAAATAAATAAATAAATAAATAACCTATTTTGATTTTCATTTCATCAACATACATAAAGTTATACATCTTTGACTTAATAATTAGGAAATGTTTTTTAGATATTTGCTGGGATCTAATTTAGGTTCATAAATTTTCTATCCTACTAATAACCAACGTTTTAATTTTTCCAAAATATTGCTTTGTGTCTTTAAAAAGAAGCTGTTCTCTTTCCATATCATCTAAATTATTTAGTTTACTATTAAAACAATCATAAGGTGCTCTAGGAACATATAAGACTGCATTCTAAAAAAGGATTTTTTAACATGAAATATTTTTTGAGTATAAAATTAAAAAAAAATATTATAGTATCCGCTGACTTGTATGCTTGTCTGATCGACAACTAAATAAAAGAGCATAAGCAATGTGTGTGAATTCTCTCTGTACAATTGTGCTATGAAATGGTAATCCCTGGTCTAAGGACTGTCGACATTAATATGGAAATAAATTGTAAATAGTGGATGAGTGATATTTCAATAAAATCAAGAAATTTTAAGTCAACAATCGTAATGTATGTTGTTTACACATTTGATATATTGTTTTATTTTTTTTTCTATAGTTGGCGGAAATAAATCGTCATCCATGGGTTACAGCTGGCGGTAAGGGAGAGCTGGAATTAGAATTACCCATGATGGAAGTTGTTCAAACTCATGTTATACCTTCTGCCTCATCTGTAGATCCTGATGTATTAAATGCCATTTGTTCCTTAGGTTGTTTTAAGGAGAAGGATAAACTTATACAAGAGCTCTTAAGTTCAACGTGAGTTTTTCTTTAATGTAATTTGATTTTCATAAATTTACATGTAACTTTAATGTTATTGCAGACACAATACCGAAAAAGTTATTTATTTTTTGTTATTGGATCGAAAACGTAGACGTCCAGCTTTAGAAGATGATGAAGAAATCGCTCAAAAATCTCGCAGTGAATTAGAGGCCGCTGATCCACCTAGAAAACGTTTGGACACGTGTCGCATTAATGGTACGAATTCCAGCAGCTATGGTCAAATATCCGAAGGGTCTCCACTGACACCGAGAAGACAAGCATTCAAGTAAGTAACGCAGTCTCTTAGTTTGTTTAGAATTGAATTGTTTGGGAACATTACACATCATTATCATCATTATTACATCATTAGATACTGAATTTGTTAATCATATGCTTTATTATTCGTAGCTTTTGCTTGCCTAGCGATCTCAAAAATATTCATTACGTTGTAAGACTTTTTGTAGTTAATGTTCGAATATAAACTCATTTAGATGTGCTTTTAAAAAATAAATTATCAGAAGCAGAAGTAAAATTTAATTAAACATGTCATTGTGATTAAATTGCATTTGAAAATACATCATTATTTAATAAATAGTCGGAAAATATTTTTAAATACAAAACAGAAAGATTTAGTAGCTTATCAACAATCACTTATCAGCTAACATAAGTAAATAGTATTCAAAAATCGATACATATTAAAGAAATATACTAAAATACTATGTCGATAAAATACAGTGGACAGCAAAAGTCTCAGTACACCTGTATATTTAAGCAATTTAATGAATTTTAACCAACAGTTTGTATACAAAATTTAAACTTTTATATTTATTTTATTAATTTATTTCTGTTTTATTATAAAATAAAAAATTGTTCAATGTTTTTCATTAAACAAGAGAAAAATAACACATTTTACGATAAACAATCAGGATTCATCAAAAGTTTTGAAAATTTTTGAGCCAAAAGTTCATTTCAAAAAATTTATATATGAAAAATATAACACGACTGTTAGACTCTTTAAAGAATAACTACGATAATTTTCTTCGGATTTGCTCAAACGAAGTGTCAATCTCTTCACAAGATAATGCACTTTCAGAATATCATCACTTATTTCATATTTTTTAATTAAAGTTTGCCCAACAGACAAACTTGAAAATATATGAACAAAATTTGCATTTGTCAAGTTTTCTTCATCAAACCTCATAGCAAAATAAGTCTAATAATATACATATGTATATGGTTTTAAAGGCCCATCCCTTTGCTTTCTAATACGATTTAAATTTTGGACATCGGTTCAGAAATGTTTTTGTAATCAATAAATTGGTGCGGAAAGTCCAAAAAGAACAGTTTTTGTCAAATAAAACAAGTTTAGAGGGTTCAAGAAATATACAGTAGCGAGCAAAAAAATGCAACGCCAAGACGATTGACCTTTATGTATGCCTCTTTCAAAAAACAGTACGGAAATTAAATACTTTTTTATTTTTATGCTCCACAAACAAATGCAGGTTACAAGATCACAATTTTTCTATCCACTTATTTTTATTTTAACATAACAAAAAAAGTGACAAACTTCAGCGTGCAAAAAAATGCAACGCTATGTTATTCAATAACTTTGTTTAAATTAAATGCAAATTCTTACAAAATTTTGGTTAGAAATATACTTAAAACTAATACTTTGTTGTGTAGCCTTTATTTTCTATTACCGCTTGCAGTCTGAAGGGCATAAAATCCACAGGGGTATTTTTCCCCATTCTGACTTTGATTTTTTCTAATTTTGCCAAATTTGAAAGATTTTTCTTCTTAACTTTCCGATTTCAAATCTCCCATAGGTTTTCTATGGGGTATAGATCGGGAGATTGTGATGGCCAATCCAAAACTTGCACATCATGGTCGCTTATGTAGTTACGAAACAAGCGACTAGATTGATTCAGGTCATTGCTTTGTTGGAATATGCTGTTTGGGGGCATTTTTTTCATAAAATATGGGAGCATATTTTCTTCTAAGATCTCACAGTATTTAGTGGCATTCATAATAACATCGATTTTCACCAACGGACCAACTCCGTACCGAGAACACACCTACTAATAAATTACATAAAACAAAGAATTTCGCTGAAAAACAAAAGTAACTTTCCCCACACCATTAGTGAATCCCCGCTATGTTTTACTGTTGGTAGGTGATATCAGGGAGAATATATCTGTTTAGGTGGTCTTCGAATATATTTTATCCCATCAGAACCAAAAAGATTAAATTTACTCATCACTCCACAGCACTTTTACCCACTGTTCCAATGACCAATATTGATAACGCTTTGCGAAATTAAGGCGCTTGATTTTATTGGCCTTAGTTATTAGCGGTTTCTTTCCGGGACGTTTGGCAAATAAATTGGCATCATTTAATCTGCGGCGAACAGTATGCACTCCAATGGAAATACCCATTTACTCATTAGCGTCCATAGCTGTCGTTCTTGGATCAGCTTTAACCAGTCTAATCATTCGGCGACTTTCGCGCTGGGTAGATTTTTTAGCTCGCCACTGTAAAACAGTATTGTTGAGTTCTAGTTAACAAAACTCACAAATTATACTATGTCATTAGATGGTTGTACTTAATTTTTTTATTTTGTCGCATGGTGTTATTTATACAAAATTTTGTTTCAAATTCATGAAATTGCTAAAATGCATTGGGGTACTAAGACTTTTGCTGTCCACTGTATATGTATACGAAGTCGCCGTAGTCTAGTAGGTAGTGTGTTGACTTATTAGGCGTGACATCAAAACGAAAATATGAAAAAATATTTCTTAGGCGACTTCCTCTCAGCAGTTTTCTTTCAAAAACTCTGAGAGTAAATAAAATTGCCATGAAAAGTTTCTCAAAAATCTCTCGTTCGGAGTCGACTTTAAACTGTAGGTCTCGCCACTCATGTATAAAATTAACACACATAACATAAGTGTTATGACAAGCTAGGTTGTAATCCTGAAGAGTTGTAATGACCAGTTATGTACGTATATATATGTATGTCTGTAGAAGTTTAACTGAACTTATTAATTTATTTGAATACGAATTCTGTAGAAGAGTTTTGAATTAATAGACGATAGATAGACAAAATCTCAAATATAAAAGACAATCGCAACATTTCTTATAAAATTGTTACAAAGCAATAATGAAAAGAAATCTTAACAACTTCTATCGTTTTGAGTTTCTATTACAATTTTGCTGTAATAATGTGCATTACATTTACAGTGCCGTCAAACCGTACAAGTTTTGAAAATTCGGTTTGAGACGTTCTATGTAGAAGAAATTTTCTGTTCTTTCATGTAAAATAGTAGATTAGATTAACGTAGATAACATTACTTAATTAATTTTTAACACTTTCAAAGTTGCTTTTTACGTATCGAATTTGTTTATAACATAACATATCATATGAATACTTTTATACTTTCATGCCTGTATTATCTTTGTACTTGAACAAAATTCGAAACATGAAATATTCTATTAACACGTGACCAATTGTTGCAATCAATCATTGGATGTTTGTAATGCTAATGCCAAAATCATCTGCTTAAACACACAAAAAAAAACACCTTCAAAATCAAAATCAAATTCGCATTAACAGCTTCCGATCGTATAGTAGTACACGTAATCATCAAAGACGTTCACCAACATCGGTTTCTACGATGCGTTCTTCTTCATATCACAGTCCAACAAGATGTAATTCACCGATTAGTTCGGCACAACAGCAGACCAATGTTTTATCCAGACCTTCGTCACCAGCCTCATCGTCTAGTCATACGTCACGTCATTCAGCATATGGCGATCGGGAAAGGTCGGCGTCGGTGCATCATCCTCCCAGCAATCGGACATTTTCGCACTCCTCACAGTCTGGTGTGGACAGCCATAGTGTCGGTAGTGGTGGCAGTGGCAACGAAGTTGGGCCTCGAGAACTACGAGAGCGAAGAGAATCGCGCAACGAACGTTCATCTACAGTACAAACTAGTTGTGTTCCCGGAAGTCCCGGTGGAAACTCTGCAACAGTTCACCAAAGAGCCAATTCTGGTCCCACAATTGCCATAAGTATGTTTCACGATCCGGAAGCCAATAATGGTGAGTAACTAGAATCACTTCACTTACTTGTCTAATAGATTTTGTTTTTTCATACATACGATTTCTATTTTAGTCATGAATCCTACAACATCACCATTGATGAACAATAGTACAGCGGTCATATCGGGTTCTCCTTGTAACGCCCCCGGTGGACAACTGTGGAAAACTAGACTTACCAATATTAAAAATAGTTTCTTAGGTAGTCCACGCTTTCATCGAAGAAAACTTCAGGGTAAATAACGAATAAACGAACGAATTTTTGTGAAAAGATACGAATAAATTTTTATAATTTATTGCAGTTTCTGCTGATGAGGTTCATTTAACGCCTGAATCGTCACCAGAGTTGACCAAACGTTCTTGGTTTGGTAATCTAATAACTACGGAAAAGGATGAAACCTTTACGATCTTGGTTAAAGGGAAACCCATTGCCACAGTTAAGGCTCATTTAATTCATGCATTTTTGTCGGTAGGCTTTCGAGCATTTCATTATCACATGTACAGTGTTATGTTGTTTAAAATTGTAATTTTTTTCTAGATGGCGGAGTTATCCCACAGCGTGGTTTCACCAACATCATTTCGTGTTGAATATAAACGCAATGGCAATGGACCAGTTATGTTCCAAAGACATGTGAAATTTCAGGTAATTTCAATTACAAATTCTCGATTCGGTTATTATATTTAATTAATTATATTTAAATTCGCTTAAAATACGAGTACCACCGAGATTGTGTAATTCTACCAAACATACATATGTGATGTTTCGTATCATGAAATGAATATTAATTTCAATCATTTCATTGATCATTTCTCATTGATATTAGTGAATACTACTGTGATATTTCTTTGGGTGTATAATCGAAGTCTGAAAAAAGCAACATGAACATTCTTCTTTAAAACAAACAACTGAATGCATTTTGACGCTCTTTTTAACGAACATTCTTGATGTTGGTGTTCTATGTGTGTAAAAAGCCGAAGATGTTCTTCCCCTGAGGGACATTGGTGCCGAAGTCTGTTTTTAACACCAGAAAAATAAATAAAAAAGTGGTCAAACAACAAAAACGCACGATGAGAACAACGCATTGTTACGCTCTTGGTTTCAATATCCTACCCTTCTATCTTTCCCCCCGCTTCGTGAAATATTTTTGAAAAATATTCAAAAATATGTTAAAATGCACATTCTTTATACTTTATTTTCTTTGATATTACCATTCTATCATTACAATCACGGAAAAGATTGAATACATTTTGGCTCTCAGTTACGTTACAATACGTCAGTTTCATTCCTAAACAATAAATTTTGGAATAAAAATAATTCAAGATTTCACCGCGACTCCAGATGCAAATGCAATAAAATACTGTCGAAACGTTCTCGATTGTTAACGCCGCCAGAACCGCATTAAAGCCTTTTAAAATTGCCAAAATGTTTCGACCAAATTTCATGGTTTCAGTTAGCACGTCTTCTTGGTCTATTGCTGATAAATACTCATATTATCGGAAAAAAACTGATGTCAATTTTTCTAATTTGATTTCCATTTAATTAATGTCAACGAAGAAAATAAATATCCAAATAGAGGGTGGGCCACATAAAAATTTAAATTTAAAAATGCAATAAAACAAAAGCGATTTGAAATTTTGCCCAATTTTTTTTGTGAAGTACAATTGTTCCTGTTCGAAATTGAATGTATTACATTCATATGGATACTAGAAATCAGCAATGAGTATTCAAAAAGATGACTAGAATCGAATCATACTCATAATTTCAAGTACTTATACGCATTCATACTTAATTTAATATCATGCAACCTCTACTCATATTCAAAGTTTGAAGTACTCATAATATTCATACTTAACAACGCGTATGATGTGGTTGATTTCAACTCTCCATAACTCAACATATACAAGAATAACAAAATAAGTATGATTCGCGTACGAACACTAAAATACTCACTAAAAGGTTACGTTTTTGCTCTGCTTGCTGTTCTGTCTTTTTTTTTTTTTTTTTTTGTAAGTGCACAATGACTAAGACTGTAAATTTTGATGAATGATTCGAGTCACTAAGTATTTTTCTAAAGTTATGAATCTTAATGAGTAGGCGTATGTATCAAACATATTTCGAATGGTATGAGTTTGATATCAATGTTGTACGCATACTCATTGGAACCTGTACTTATAACTGAACGTTGTAGCGAGTATGAATGAATCAGAGTAGTTAAATTTGAATATTGTTGACTCACTTATATTGAAAATTTTATGAGTGCTTATGAGTAGCGAAAAAACGATTCGTTGCTGATCTTTGATGGCTATCGCGGCTGGTCTTACGGTACCTCATTCCGTACCACCAATTTTCGTGCACTTTTTCGACTGTATGGAGTCCTATTTCGGCAATGCCATCACGAATGTTAGCCTTCAAATGCTCAATTGCCTCTGGTTTGTCGTCATAACACTTTTCTTTAATAGAGCACTGCAGAAACTAGTCCAAAGGTGTCAAATCGCAGTTTCTTGGTGGTCAATTGACATCACCAGTTCGGCTAATTAAACGGCCATCAAATGTTTAACGCAATAAATCGGCTATGGCATGAAATGTGTGGCAAGTTGCACCATGCTCTTCAATACCTCGAAGAACGGGTATATACAAATTGGTTATCACGGTGCGATAGATGTCTCCATTAACCGTAATGGTTGCGTCGTTCTCATTTTCAAAGAAATATGAGCCAATAATACCGCCGCTTCACAAGACGCAACAAAGAGTCACTCGTAATGGGTGCATTGGCTTCTGTAAGACCACGTATGGGTTTTCTGAGTCCCAAATACGGCAATTTTGCTTATTAACGTACCCACCAAGATGAAAAAGAGCTTCATCCGAAAAGATGTTTTTTTGGCAAAATCGACATCATCTTGCAGTTTCTTGTTGGCTCATCTAGCGAAGCGAAAACGATTCAATTAAACTAATTGAAATTTGTAAGGCACCATACCGAGATCTTTTCGCAAATTCAACGTAAATTGGTGCGTGAAATGTACAATTATTGTGAACGATGACAAGTTGATTTTGATGGATGTGATATTTTAGGGTGTGCGCTCTGTACGAGCACGTCTTGCCGCATCAACATAGAAACCAGTTTCACGAACTTTAGCATATAACGGACACTGTTGGTGCTTCTCTGCGATCAAATTTTGTACGACATTTTCGTGCAATTTCTGCCCAAATGTGTTTGTTTTGGAAATAAATTTTCAATAAATCTTAACGTTGCTCAATCGTAAATCGATTCATTACATTCAGTGGAGATAATATACTGAATTTTGTGACAGAATAGAATGCCATAAGTACTGCCAGATTCGAAATAAGCGATGATCAAATTTAAACGAATAGACGGCCCACCCGTTAGGAGAACGATAACAATTCTTATAATATTTTAAAATTAGAATAGTTCAGGAAGCTTATTTTACACTAATAATTAAAATATTGTTACGTTGTTACCTTTTTAAAAAGGATTAAAATATGAGTTCGTTGATTACAAGCAAGAGTTTTTGCCACAAGGAAGTCGCCGGAGAAATATTTTTTCATATTTGGTTTTGTAGCAGATGCCTGACATGGGGTTTGAACCTGGGGTTCATGTCTAGTAATCCAGCACACAACATACTGGACTATTTATTTATTTATATTCAATACGCATACTTGTACGTTAGATCTGTATAGCGGAGATCTTCAAACCACAACTGTTTTCTTCACACGCAACGGGTCTTCACACAAGACTTACTGAATTCTTAATACTGCCTTTTTATATGCCCACGTAAACAGTCTGATGAAGGTTCTTGAAGTAGGATGTTCGTGTTTTCGCCTTCTTGAGAATTCTATTGCGACTTCATTGTTGTTTGTGTATTTTGTTCATATTGCTTGTTGGTGCGTTCTCACTCACTTGATTATCCCCGTTGTTGGTTTACTTGTAACAAGTTCGTTGTATTTGTTAGCGTAGCTTCTGTTAATCATGTTAATGTTAAACGATGTATCCATTTTCGTAACGATATAAAATTTTATAATAATAAGAAATATTTTTTTTATTAGACTCTATTGTTCTAATTAAAAATTAAATTTAGGTTAAGTTTACTAAGATATTTAAGATATATGACATAACACTTTATATGATTTTGAACTAGTTTTTTAAATTAATTTCGATCATATTATCTTTTGCAATATTTAGGTTGATATAAGTGCCATTTGTAAACAGGGTGATGTAGCTGACATGTTATTTGCGCTCACATTTACGCTATTATCAGGTACATCATGTTAAATGAATCATCAAATCAAATCAAATATAAATAATTTTCTTTTTATGATACAAGGTAATATTAGACGATTCCGTCGCATTTGCGAGCATATTCAATCTCAGGTATGTTCAAAGCGTTTTCCGGGACCCAGTAGCCCGCCAACAGTATCAACTGTTACGCAAGCAGTTTCAGAGAGTTCGTCCTGTGGTTCAGTATCCAGTGAACGTTTGTCCTATAAACGACAGGTATTTAAAATAAAATTTAAACAATTCTTCAAATTTGTTTACATAATTAAATTCGAATAAAAACCAAATTTAGCAAATTGAAAATGATACTGAAATGGATACAATATTTACGTACAAATCTGGCAATAGTCGACGTTCATCGGCCACGAATAACAATAATGCCAATCCTATAGATATGCCTGGTAGTCCAATTGCCGTCAGATCCAAGTAAGTGCTCTACACAAACTCTTATAAAGACAAATACATACAAATAAAAAGCATAAAGTAGTGATAACAATAAATATGCCACTGGCCACAAAACTCAAACACACAAAAATCAATAATGTGTCTATTTTGATAGTTCCGAAACGGCTGAGCAGGAGCGGACTCATGATATGCAGAGTGAGCGTCAGGCGACAACAATGTCCGGGAGCGCAATAGCATGAGAATTATTTCTCTGATTTGGTTCATGTTTTATAAAAATTCCTTATTTTCTTCAACTCTATCAACTTTTATGCCAGTTTAAGTATTTCAATTTGAATACATACACAAACTACTATACACTCTCACCATTATAAAAATAATATTTAAAACCAAAACTAAAAACAAAAAGAAATAGTAATTAATTATAGAAAATTACAAGAGCAAATTAAAATTTCTTAAAACCGATTAATAGTATTGAAAATTTTTATTATCGAAATAAATCGAATAAAAAAAAAAACAAAAAATAAATCAACTACAATTTAAAAAAATAAAAAGCAATACAACAACAATTTAATCAATTTTTCTTAAGCCTAAATAAAAGTGAAATAACAAAAACAAAAGGAGATTAAATGCATTTAGAAAAAAATGTGTATGTTTATCACGATCATCATCATTATCATCCATGTGGCCATGATAATCAATAGGCATGATAATGATGATACAAATGAAATATTGACGATAATTAATTAAAATAAAAACAAAACAAAATTAAAACAAATAAAAACAAAACAAAATATTTTTTTTATAATCCAATTTGCTTTTATTGAAAATTCTAAAGGGTTTCCATTACTCAATCTCGTATGGTTACACCAATAAAACAAACAGTGTATATTGATTCTTCTATTCCAAACACCTGATTTTCGTTTAAGAATCAAACAATTTATTGCGATTTTTAATATCAATAACAACTACTTTCGATAATTATTTGACTTAAACATACATTGTTGCCGCCGAGCCGGAAAAAAATAGACAATTAACGAAAAAACATTGCTTATATACATAAATATTATAAGGCGAAATGCTATTCGTCAAGTAAAATTAAGAATGACCAGCAATTTATTATTAAACGATGATATTCGTCAGTTAAAATTAATGGAACAGACTTTGGTTTATAATATGTTGTATGTATTATATGCTAAATAAACCACCAACACTTTAGCAAAAGTTATTAATCACTATCCATTATAAGTAGTTAAGTTTGTATGTACATTGTATACTCAAAAGAAAAAAGAGCTCCCCACACATTAAACACAATTTCAGTTCACTAAGTGCTACAGAAAATGTGTGTGTGTGTGTAAAATTCGTTGGAGTAAAACAAAATAATGAAAGAATGAAAGAATTGAAAACAAGCTCGTGAATATGCTTTAAATGGTTAAAAATGAAAGAAAACAAAAACTAAAGAATTCTATTTTATTTACAAACATAACAAAAATTTTATTAAATATACAACAAAAATAAGAAAAATTTGATGAAAAAAGAAAATGTATGTAAGTATGTATTTGATTGATATGAGTGTTAAGTCAAATATGTATGTAAACATTTTGAATATTTTTTCATTTGTGTTTTCATTTGAATTTTTCAATCTTGTATTTTAATATTGAAATAATTTGTATAAATTGCATGAATAAGAAATAAATTATTCACAACTAATAATTCACAATTCTTTAAACTGTAATTTAATTTGTAATATTCTTTAAATGACAACATATTGATTTTCATTTCACCAAACACAAAAACAACAACAAATACAAGGCGTTCAGATAAAAAATAATATGTGGATAAATATCATATCCAGCATATAGATAATTAAGAAATGAATAATACTGATTATAACCGTAATTTCAATTGGCCAATTCACATGACTTTGTATAGTGTATGTTGTATTGAATACACATTTTGTTTGTGAACGCTGAATGCTATGCTATATTGTGTATTTCGTATTCCAAACGTCAAAAAAAGATTAGAAGAAGACCAGTATTCATAATTTGAAAAAATGAAAAATGTTACGGAAAAAAGTAAATTAATTAATTATCTGTAATCATAATTTTGAAATGTTAATTGTTGACTCAATTGTGCTTTATATTCTTTATTCTTCTTCTTCTTGATTACTGGCATTTACATAAACTGATAGCACGAAACCAATACAACTTCCAAAAGCATATGAAAAAATGTGTATAAGTGTATCGGATTTTTATATGAAAATTATCAACAACAAGCAACCTCTGTTGTATATTCGTCCGACAATACAATGAATACAACGATACAAGGGCTTGTGTGAATTGCCCAAATATTTTAAGATTGTTACACACGATTTACATGATCGTGGCTTTTACGACGTCGCGGTTTGTTCAAAATTTTACTTTTAAAGCAACTTACTTACTTTATACGATGTTTTTTTTTTGTTGCATTCTTCTGCAGTCATAATTGATTTCACTATGCGACAAAATAAAAAAAATGAAATACACCCAGCTAATGACACAGAGTAGATTAGAGATGAGCGATATTTTCAAAACTGTGATTTAATCACGGAGATTGATAATTCACTGGTAACTACAGTGATTGAAATTGCCAAATAACAGATACTAATAATGTCGTTCTTTCAAAATTGTTACATACTCAAATTTATTTCATTTTATTTTGAGCGAGGCAGAATTACTATTAGATGATGCTGATTATTTACTTTTGTCTTTTATACATGAACTTTCTGTGAAACTTAATTGTCAAACTTCATATAAAAAAAATTATATTAAAAATAATAACATTGATGACACCTCTTTGATTTTGTTTAGTAGTTTTTTCGTAGTATGTATATAGTTGTCTCTTTCTTACGACTTATTAAAATACGTTATTGTCATTATTGTTTTCTTTTGGAATACTGTGATCACAATCACTGTTTTAAAGAACAGTGATTAACAAATCACGTTCACTGAGAACAACGTTCTTCAAAAATCACTGGATCGCTCATCTCTAGTGTAGATTATGAGTTTTGTCGAATAGAACTCAAAAATATTTTTTTTTATATTTCTTGAACCCTCCAAACTTGTTTTATTTGACAAAAAACTGTTTTTTTTTAGACTTTAAGGGAGGGATGGGCCTTTGAAATGGTGTACTTATATACATTATATACTTATATATAATATTCTATGAGGTTTGATGAGGTAAACTTGACAAATGCAAATTTATTTCATATTTTTGCAAGTTTATGCATTCATAGTAGCAAACTTTAATTAAAAAATTTAAAATATGTGATGGCATTCTTAAATAGCATTCTCTTGTGAAGAGATTGGCATTTCGTTTGATAAAATCGAACAAAAATTGACGTAGTTATTATTTAAACAGTATATTTCTTATATATGTCGTCTTACCAAATGAACTTTCAGTTAAAAAATTTTTAGAATTGTTGACGGATCTTAATTGTTTATTGGAATATGTGTCAATTTCATTTTTGGTTAACCAGAAGTTGGCCAATGTTATTAATAATATTCGTAAAAAACACAAAAATTAGCTGACTTCTGATAGTCGCCCAAACGTGAAATTGAAACATTTTGCGGAAAACAATTAAGATACATCAAAAATTTTCAAAAATCCTGAAGAATTTTTAAACTGAAAGTTCATATGATAAGGTGACATGCATATGTATATAAAAAATATAACGCGTCGGTTATATTATTTAAATAATAACTACGGTAATTTATGTCAAATTTTATCAAACAAAGTATCAAACTCTTCACAAAATAGTTCACAATGTCACCATATATTTCATATTTTTTTTTTTATTAAATTTTTCAATTAAGAATGGCTAAGCTTAAAAAATATGAACAAAATTCGTGTTTGCCAAGTTTACCCGATCAAAACTCATAACATCTACGTTTGAACCATATTTTAATGGTTCAAAAGAAAATTTAAAATAGGTTAAAAAATATTTGGGTAATAAATAATGTTATGTGAAAATATTAAAAATACCGTTTTTTTTCATATAAAACAAGTTTGGTGATTAAAGTTGCCGGCCACGTATCAAATAATGGATCAAACTCGCCTTTTTTTGTTAATGTGTTGGTAAAACTGTACTCACACGTATATGCTGAGAAGAGTTTGAAGAATATCAAAATACTTTTGATTTTCACTACCTTTGTTTCGTAAACCATATGTTCCTTTCTTCTTCACAACAACAATACAATGCAGTTTGGAGGTCCCATTTTAATGTGTTGCTGTGCTAAGCAAAACAAATGTTACCAGCACATATGCAAATTTGATCAGTTTGATGCGTCGCCATGCGCTATAAGGTATTTACAATCAAGAATGTTTGAATAACAAAACGAATATGAAGGAAAAATACCAGAAATAATTGGGAATTGGGAATGTACATTTAGAGAAAATATTTTTTATTATGCTTATCACAGCAACATCTTGAAGTTATGCTTTTAAATTTCATTTTATAGTCGGGTAGACTAATTTTTTTTTTACCAAGGCAATCACAATTATGTCGGCTTAATCAGTTATTTTGATGTGTGGCCATGCAGCTCTGCTATATTACTATACTTACGGAATATAATAAAATAATAATATAATAAAGAGTATTATAAAAAGTCATGTAAAACAGAAATCGTAACCTTTTTATCCCTCTTTCTTCCCTTCTACGAAGTCGTAAAAGTCGTGGTGTAAATCGAGTTCCATGTTTTGATAATTTAAAATACTTTTTCGTTCACGTAAAATTTTTTTTGTCGATATTGTTAACATTTAATTGATGCAACGTCTTATACAGAATATAAATATTGTTTAGTATTCCTAAGTGCAAAAAGATTGTCAGAGTTTAATAGATTTAGCAGAAATATATGTACGTATGAAGTCGCCATGGTCTAGTAGGTAGTGTGTTGGCTTATTAGACGTAAGGCCACGGTTCAAAGCCTAGGTCAGGCATCAAAACAATAATATAAAGAAAATATTTCTTCGGCAACTGCCTATCAGCAGAGTTCTGGCAAAAACTCTGAGATTAAATAAAATTGCCATGAAGAGCTTCTCAAAGAATCCATCGTTCGGAGTCGATTTTAAACTGTAGGTCCCACCACTCATGTATAAAATTAACGCACACAACATAAGTGGTGTGAGAAGCTAGGTCGTAATCCTGACTGAAGGGTTGTAATGACCAATTATGTATGTAAAATAAATAAATTGTATCAAAAGTTTATCTTTTAATTTGAGCTTGTATTACTGTGTCAGTTTCAGAAATTAAATACGATGTTAGCTACAACAGTACATAATAATAATACTTTCTAATTTTTGTTTAAAAGCATGAATACATTTAATAATACTCTTACTAATCATTGCACTACTACTACTACTATTAATGAATATGTATGTTTAAATATGTATTAAAAAATAACAATAAAATAACGGGACTTAAGAAATAATAAAAACCGAACAGTATTTAATGAAGAATTTTATTTTATTTTTGATACGAATCTAATGAATTTCAATGGTTTCTTTTGATAGTTCGCAGCTTATTCTGATTTATTTCAAAACCGATAAAAATAATTTCAATCATTTGCAAATAATAGACTTAAAATACAAAAAAATTTAAAACAAAAAAAAAAGACAAAAAAAAAATTAAAAATATTATCCAATCAACATACCGTCCATTTTTATATCATTCCCCTTTTCTCACATGCCTTCTCGCCCATTTAACTTAACAAATAAAGGAAAATGTTAAAACAAATAAGATTATCGTTTTAAATGAAATTGGGAAAAAAAATTATTACAATAAAGACAATTTATACAAATTATTTTATTAAATATTTAGTAATCAAATGCAATTTTTGGTCCTCGTATTTTATTAGAGAACTTACTGTAATAACAACAAAGTTAGTAATTAAATAACAACAATAAAAAAAGAAAATTAAACGAAAACAATTATAGACGAATAAAAAAATAAATTTTGAATTGAAATAAAAAAATAACTTGACTATTTGTTGAATATAAAATTTAAAAATAAAATTGCAAAAATAAAAACAGAAACAGAAAAAGAAAACTAAAACACTCATGCAGATTAAAAAAATTGTTAAGAAAAAATCTGTAGTAATAAATGTACATTAACTGATTGATTGGAAAAATTTAATGGCATGTGACATACTTTATATTTTATTGTATAATTTCTGAAAAATAACGAAACTGCATAAGTAACATACTAAAATGAATTGTAAAAATATACATACAAATAAATTTAAATATACTCGTACATACGTACATAATTATAAATTAAATTGAATTGAAATTAAGTTAAATTTAATTAGTCAAAGCAAAGCTCACCGAAAAGAAATATGTTGCAACATTAACAAATTATATACATACATACATAAATAGATAAACTATAAGAAAACTATTCATACATACTCGTACGTACCATGGCATTAAATCAATTTACATTATAACATACATACATACAGATGTATTTATTTATTTATATTACTTACAACATAGTAACATAAATCAATTCATCTACATATATTCTTTAAAAGGCATAATTATTCATATTCATATTCATATTATTATACATTTAACAGCAGGATAATATACTATATTCATATACATGCATGCATGCATACAAACATACATACATCTATGCATATTTATACATCATACATACATAAATTCTATAAAATATCTACTCGTATCTCATTATAACCAACAATACAAATATCTTGTTCCATTATTCGTTGTGTAATTTATATTAATTTACTTGTGCCCTTATTCATAAATACATACATACATGGGCTCATACATTACATTAAATCATACAAATAAACTTATGAATGCATTGCATACATAGTACATTCATTCAATTCTTAAATTTATGAATATAAAAAAACGTCTATATTTCTCTATTGCAAATACAAGGAAAATAAAACAGAAGAAAATAAAAAAAAGAAAGGAAAGGAAAAGAAAGGAAATAAACGAAAAAAACCATAAAACTATCAAATATTTCATACAATAATTTTTTATTTTAATTGTACAATATTTATTATGCTTAAGTAATTGAATAAACAAAAAAAAAAATTGCAAAAAAAAATAAAAAACAAAGAATAAAAATTTATACAAACATATAAATTTGTACTGAGACGAATGTGAGTAAATGAAAAAAAAATAGAAGGAACCTACACTATATATTTACATACTACAGACATATATACATACATACATACATAAATAGCAAAAATTCTATGCAAATTGAAAATCTAAGTACTATATGACAAACAGAAGAAAATTATATTGTGTATATTGTTATTATCTACAGACACAAACAACAATTAATTAATTACTATGCAGCATAAATTATTTTTTATTTAATAAAAAACAAAAACAAAAACAAAACAAAATAATAACAACAAATTATAATAATAAAAACAAAGAATATATTTATTGAAAAAGAAAAACGCTTTACAACTAAATATTTGCTACTCATGGTATTTATTAAGTGATTATTTGATTTCATCTTTATTGGTAAACCTTACAAAACTGAAACTGAAAAAGAGAACTCTTTCTTATATGGAGTGTTTTAAGCCAAGTTTAAACTTTTTTAAAGCTGAAAGAGTGAAAATCGAATTGTAGTTTTTTATCTGACTTTGTATTTGTAATCTTTTCCACCAGTCTTACATTCAGTTGTTCAAATAGGCACCTTTAATGCTCAAATCTCAATAAACGACATTATTGAGGTCAATATTTCATATAATATGTCAGTTAATTATTGCTCAATAAATTCATAAATTGTTATAATATTGATTAAAACTTGAAATACAGCACTGACATAAGTACGTTCAGTGAGCATATTACAATTAACCGAAAACTTTATTTTGATATTTGACAACTCAAATGGCAACAACGCCAAACAAAAAACAAAAAAAACAATGTTTTGTTTACCAGCTTTCAAATGAATATTGAATAAGCAACTGAACTGCGTATATTGTTATGTCTAAACACTAAAAATATTGTAATCAATAAACCGAATATTGACTCAATAAAAGTGCATGTCTGAACATAGCATTATTGAGCTCAATATTTCATATAAAAATGCAATTAATTATTGCGCAATAGATACACAAATTGTTATAATATTGAGTAAAACTTAAAATCCAGCACTGTCATAAGTATGTTCAGTGAGCATATTACAATTAACCGAACACTTTCTGTTGATATTTGACAACTCAAATGTCAACAACGACAAACAAAAAAAAACAATGCTTTTGAAACAATCAGCTGTTTTGTTTACCAACTGTCAAGTGAATATTGAATAAGCAGCTGAACTGGGTATATTATTACGTCTGAACAATTGAAATATTGTACGCAATAAATCGAATATTGACTCAATAAAAGTGCATATCTGAACAGAGTATTAAATACAATTATATTATACAACAATGGAAACCGACTTTGATGTGGCATTTTAATTAAAATATCGTCATGCATATGGACAATATACGAGTTTTACCGGGTGTAAAATATTTGAATTTCGAAAAGTTAGGAAAACTCAAGAGATTTTTAAATACATTCGAAATGCGTAGAATATGATAATACTATGCGACATAAAAAAAATTAAATACATCCAGCTAATGACATGTATAGGTCGTGAGTTTGGTTGAATAGAACTCAAAAGTATTTTTTTAATATTTCTAGAACCCTACAAATTTGTTTTATTTGACGAAAACTGTTTTTTTTTTGGACTTTAAAGCACAAACTTATTGATTACACAAACATTTTTGAACCAATGTCACAAATTTAAACTTTCTTAGAAAGGGGAGGAATAGACCTTTAAAACAATATATATATATATATATATATATATATATATATATGTATATAATTATATATATATATATATATATATTGTTGGACTTAATAAGATATGGGGTGTTATGATGTAAACTTGGCAAACGCGATTATTTTTCATATGTTTTCAAGTTTGTCCATTCATAGTACCAAACTTTAATAAAACAATATAAAATAAGTGGTTAAATTCTTAAAATGCATTCTCTTGTGAAGAGGTTGATACTTCCTTTGGTAAAATCGAACAAAAATTACCGTAGTTATTATTTAAAGAGTATAATAGTCGAGTTATATTTTTCATATATAATTTTTGTCAAATAAACTTTCAGTTTAAATATTTTCAGAATTTTTGATGGCTCTTGATTGTTTATTGGAAAATGTGTCAATTCCATGTTTGATCGACAACCAGAAGTTGGCCAGTGTTTGCGCAAAGCGAAATAATAATGATTGCGAAAAAAAAAGCAGAAATATTAGCCGACTTCTGATAATCGCCCAAACATGAAATATATACATTTTGTCAAGATCCATCAAAAATTTTGAAAATATTTGAACTGAAAGTTCATTTGATAAGATGACATATATAAAATATATAACACGACTGTTATACTCTTTAAATAATAACTACGTTTTTTTTGTCCTTATTTCATATTTTTTAATTAAATTTTGCAATTAAGAACAGCTAAACCTGACAAAATGAGAAAAAAATCATATTTTCTAAGTTACCCGATCATAACACATAAGATGTAAGTTTGAACCAAATGTTTATGTATTTTGTTTTAAATTTAAAGACTCATTTCTCCCCTTTTCAAAAGACTTTAGATTTTAAAAATAGGTTAAAAAATATTTGTATAGACAATAAATTTGTGTGAAAAGATAAAGAATATCGTTTTTATGAAATAAAAGAAGTTTGGAAGGTTCAAGAAATACATAAAAAAAAAATATTTTTGAGTTCTACTCAACGAAACTTACAACCTACACTATGTCATCAGCTGGGTGTATTTTGACTGTCGCAACATGTAATAAATTATTGAAGTTTGGTTTAAAATTCATACTTCGTTTCATTAATATTATAAAGAATTTCTTGTTTATTTACATCAATTGTTGTAAATAAGATATGTAGAGATCATAATGAAAACATTAAATAGCACGCCTTTATTTCATTTACATATACAGTGGGTTGCACAAATGAATACATGTTTATACTCTGAGCAATTTTAATTGCATAAAAATAAAAGTGATAAAGTATTTCAAAAAAATTGTTTGTTTTTAATTTAGTACTTAACAAAATAATACAAAATTCAGAGCTAAAATTATTAAATCCTAAGAAAAAAACAATCAAGAGGAAAATAACTCGGATGTACTCAAGTTTGCATCATTCCAAAATTTTAGGGAATACGAGTATTTTTAATATATACTCTAAAGACCCTTCTTACGTAAATTCTCTATAATTTCTTTCGGAATATTTCCATTTCTGATGAATCCGTTGCCAAAGATCATCTAAATTGGTTGGGCCTGATCGGTACTGTCTCAACCGTCTCTTCACGATTGACCACAAATTCTTAAACGGATTGATATCGGGACTTTGTGCTGGCCACTGCACTAAATGAAAATTTTGCTCACTAAGCCATTCTTTAACGATTTTCCTGCTGAAAAAGTACCTCTTGCGCAGGATAGGCGCTCTTGTCGACAAAATCGTGAAGATGGGTCTGCAAAATTCTCAAATAATCTTCTTTTATCATAATATTATTGATTCTTTGCAGTGGTCAGAAGTGCCACCGTTTAAAGGCACCCAATACCATGACATTTCCTCCAGAGTGTTTTACCGTTTCCTTAACATTAAGACTTTGAATACTTCCCCATGGCGACACCAGCAATACTGCTTACCATCGGACTGAAAGCGGTTGTATTTTGATTTGTCTGATCAGATCACATGTTTCCAGTCATCCACTGTCCAATTTTTGTGTTCTCTGGCAAACTTTATCCCTTCCTTTACATTATTAGCGCGAAAGTGCAGGTTTTTTCTTTTTGACTGCTGAGGTATAGCCAATATCTTTAAGAACTCTACTTGCCATTCAACGACTAACGATTGCCAAAAAATTTCTTTTTGGTGTTAAAAATTTGTCCCTGATCATTTTTGTTAGCATTAGACGAGCATCTGCATTAGTTAGTAGTTTTTTTATGACCTCTGACTTCAGGCTTGGGCACAACAGAACGACATTTTTGGACTCTGATGACTATTGACTGACTAACTCCAAGTTATTTAGAAATTACCCTGCTAGAATACCCACTTCCAGTCAAAGCTACAAACTATCTTCAGTTGATTTCGAGAGTTTTTTCATCTTTTAATAGAAATTGTTTTTTGTTGCAAAAAATATTCGCTTAACAAGATTAATTTTATGAAGTCATTCCCATTGCCATTTATATTTTGAGTGTTATTGTTTACCAAAACCGTGTTAGTTCTTGGTAAGAGCACATATATTATCATACGTAAACATTTACAACCAGAAAACCAAAGACGAGTTGCTATAAAATTTTGTTATAAATACACGATGAAGTTTATTTCTGCGTGAAGAATAAAGCATTATTTTTGTAAAAAAATATTTGTAGTATATTTCAACATACTTATATTATGTTTGTGGGAAAAAATAATTTGGTAATTCAGAAGCTTTCCTGTTATAATATATTTAAAGTAGGACGAGTATATTCGTCTTTGACAGGGTATCCCGCACTGCCAAGACGAGTATATTCGTCCTTAGCAGCGAATGGGTTAAGTAATTCATATTAAATAATATTAATATTTTCTGAAAAAAGTCAAAGTATTGCAAAAACATGAAAAAATAACGATAGTTTTTCATTTCGTTTTTGCAAATATGTCATAAAATGCAGACGTGCAAAATTGAGTACAGTTTGTTTTTTCTTAGAGCTTGATGCTTTCTGTTTTATATTTTATATTATTTTGTTAATCACTAAATGCTAAATAAATGACAAAAAAAACTTTTGAAGTTTTCTTTATTGCTTTTAGTTTTATTCAATAAAAAGCGTCCAAAGTACAAACATGTACTCATTTGTGCACCCAACTGTATGTAGCAGCCTGCTCGTAAGTAGTTATTGATTTGTTCTATTTTCTGTAATTAAAATTGTAATTAATATGTAGTTAAAATTAAAATCGATTTTATTTCTTTAGTAAAACTCTATTTTATATATTTCAAAAAAAAAAAACTTTTACTTGTTATAAAACACTCCATGGCAGCCTTTAGTCCACATATAAAATTTTGTATATAAAATAGGGATTCATATAATTAATCTTAATCTAAAATTCTACTTATGGTACAAGCTTTTTGTCAATCATGCATTCATTAATCAACTCAATTCATTCACCGAATTCATAACTTATTTATAACATAAATAATTATAATATAATTGCATCATTAATCCCAGATAAATATTTATTAAACTGCTTTATAAATCATAAAAAAATAAAACAAAAAAGGAAATGCAAAATAAACTCATTCATCATTACATCAGGTCATCTAATCCCAAGCGTTGTTTTTATGAATACATTATAAATACATTATTTTCATGCCTTTAAGCACAAAATTCTATCATATTTTCTCATTCATTAATTTCTCATATGGTCCATCTCTCTCTTCCAGGATCATAATAATAAGAAATAGAAACATATTAAATTGTAGATGTAATGATAAGTTCTTAAAAGTTAATACAATTGATTTTAAATAAATAATTTTAATTAAACACCAAAATCTTATCAAAATTTAAAAGAACGTAAAATTATTATTTCAAACAAACACAAACTTTTATTCATAAATTTTATTTTAATCTTTACTGTTCATCATAATGAATAAAAATACATTAAAAAAAATTCAAATCATACGTTCTATGAACAGTTATAAATGAATAAATGATTACAAATAAGGATTTGCTTTATTAGATAATTGAGTATTATTGTGTATTTATGAATGTAATTAAACCCACTAATTTGTGTAGATTTAATCTTAGGTTTCAAATTAAATTCTATCATTTATTATATAATTTCTTCAATTTAAATATATATATCTGTATATATATATACCTATATATACTCATATATATATACAGGTATATATGTATATACTTATATGTACATTTACGATATGTACAGTCTCTTCAGTGAATGTTTTGACATAGTAAAAATCGTTTTAGTTTTGACTTTTTCTTCAATTAATTTTTATTATTATTTTTTATTTTGCAAATACATTTTTATTAAAAATAAAGCGTGAATTAAAATCTTAAACATAAAAAAGGAAACCCAAAATTTATTGTCAAAAAAGTGTTTTGTATGCTCCATACAAACCAAGTAGCACAGAACGCACGACTTGTATCGTGTATGTTGTATTGAATACACATTCTGTTTGTGAACGCTCAGTGTTACGCTGCATTGTGTATTTCGTATTTCAAATGTCAAAAAGCGGTAAGAAGAAGAAGACCAGTATTCATAATTTCATTTTCAAGCAACAAAATGAAAAATATTGCGTAAAAACTAAATTCATTAATTATCTGTGCTAACAATTATAATTTTAAAATGTTAATTGTTGAGTCAAGTTACATTACATTACAAATACATATTTAGTATTTTTTATTCTTCTTCTTCATGACTGGCATTTACATAAACTGATATTACGAAACCACGTAGTCTCCGAAGTCTAGTAGGTAGTCTGTTGGCTTATTAGACGTAAAGCCAAGGTTAGAGCCCCAGGCCAGACATCGAAACAAAATACAAAAAGTATTTCTCCGACGACTTCTTCGCAGCAGATTTCTGACAAAACTCGGAGAGAAAATAAAATTGCCATGAAAAGTTTTTCAAAAATCTATCGTTCGGAGTCGACTTTAACATGTAGGTCCTGCCACTCATGTATAAAATTAAAACACACAACATCAGTGGTGTGAGAAGCTAGACCGTCATCTTCACTGAAGGGTTGTAATGACCAAAGGTTGTAATGTTAGGTATGTACGTTTATTTATTTTGTTGCATTATTCTCGATCCTAATTTTGCTTCTGTTTTACTACAACTGGTTGTTTAAATGTCAATAAACCGAAAATTAATAAAGAGAATTTGTTTATAAACATAAGACAGTAATAACGAATTGTTGAAAAAGTCAAAATCAGACGATTTTTGCTGCGCCAAAACATTTTGTTCACAGGCTGATATATGTACATATGTATACTCGTATATTATTTATTTTCTGTTAAATTTAATAATTTTTATTTGTATTTTTTGTAAAAGTATTTGTTATACACACTTAAACATAAGCCGTAGTTAAAGAATTAATAATAATTTATATTGTTTTGCAATAATATAAAGAAAATCATAAAATAAATACAATTTAATAATTATGAATAAAACTAAAACATTTGCAAATATATTAAAAACAAAAAGAGATGACTAAACATTTAAGCAAATAAATCTTAATAAAATATTAAAAAAACATTTTTTTCTTTATTTTTTGTCAAAAATATACACATAAGGTAAGTTTATTATTATTTTTTATTGTTTTTGACTTAATATGCTATGTTTATACGTTTTAAAAACAACAATTTTATGCAATTAATAAATAACACTATGCGACAAAATAAAAATAAATAAAAATGGGTGCCCTGGTAGTCTAGTGGGCAGTTTGTTAGACTATTAGCGTGAGGGTCGTGGGTTCCGTTCCCACCAGAGACTCTGGTCTGTTACAGCACACCAAGCATATGGTCAAAGTCACTTAGCTCGTATATAATTAAATATAATTTGTAATTGTATTTTAGTTAATAAAATAAATAAATGAAATACACCCAGCTAATGACATAATGTCGGTTGTTAGTTATGTGGAGTAGAACTCAAAACTATTTTTGTTTATACATCTTGAACCCTCCAGAATTGTTTTATTTGACAAAAACTGTTTATTTAAACTTTACGCACAAATTTGTTGATTACACAATCATTTCTGAACCGATGTTCAAAATTTAAACCCTTTTAGAAAAGAGAAGGATGAAGGCCTTTAAAACGATATATATATATATATGTATACATATATTATTTGACTTAATATGCTATGAGGTTTGATGAGGTAAACTTAACAAATGAGATTTTTTTCATATTTTTCAAGTTTGTCCGTTCATAGTAGCAAACTTTAATTAAAGAATATGAAATAAGTGATGACGTTCTGAAAGTGCATTATATTGTGAAGGGATTGGCACTTCGTTTGATCAAATCAGACAAAAATTACAGTAGTTATTATTTAAAGAGTCTAACAGTCGAGTTATATTTTTATATATATTTTTTAAAATGAACTTTTAGCTTAAAAATTAACAGAATTATTGATGGATCTTGATTGTTCATCGGAAAATGTGTTAATTTCACGTTTGAGCGAACACCAGAAGTTGGCCAATGTTTGCGCAAAGGGAAATAATAATATTTGCAAAAAACACAAATATTAGCCGATTCCTGGTAGTCATGCATACGTGAAATTGAAACATTTTACGATAAGCCATCTATCTACCTACTAGACTACCATTAACAAATAATTTACTTATATTTGTTATTCTTATTTTAATTAAATAAATTTTTAATTACGCATTGAATGAAGTTGTCATTGCCCAGTAGGTAGTGCGATAGTAAGTTCAAATCTCTGCTCTGATATCTTGAACAAAACAAAACATGATAAAAATGTATATTTAAGCGACTTCATTTGAGCAGTCTTCTGGCAAAAACTGCGAGAGCAAATAAAATTGCTTTCTCAAATCTATCATTCAGTGCCGACGTTTAAACTGTAGATCTTACCACTCATGCATAGAAATTAACACACGCAATATGGGTGGTGTGATAAGTTAGGTCGTAATCATGACCAAAGGAATGTAATGCCCCAGTAAGTAATTCTTCTCTTATTTCATCAACTTAACATCACTTTTAAATTGATAAATATCACACTATTAATTTTGTTGTACGATACTTCACATTGTATAATAATATTTGCTACCAATGGCCCTATTAATACTTTACTTGGCATATTTTAGAAACTTACGCTGAATTTGGTGTTGTTATACTTTCTTGTTCTTTATTTAGAATAACTAATTTCTTATTTCATTAAGGGCTATTATTATAACTTGCCGCTAAAGTTGGGTTTAGTTAAAGAGAATTTTAGCTTTGAAGTCACCTTTAACTTCTTTACGTTATTGCAACCTACAGATAAAATAAAGTTAACTTTTTCAAAAATATGGCAGTGCCGGAGCAATGTCGATAGCACTGTCAATTAAACAAGTGCTTTAAAAACGTAGTGGTAACGATGTGCCTTTTTTGGTTAAAAAATTTGTGTGTTGAGTTTTCAGATTTATTACTTTTGTGTTTTTTGTTTTAAAATAAATATGATGAATACGTCAATATCCAATTCGATTTGAAAAACTATTAATATATTAACGTTTATTTTTCATGTTTATATTTGAAGCTGCCATATTGAAAATAATATGGCAAGTACAAAGATAAAGTGAGCTTTAAAAGTTAAAGGTAGGATGATATTCCCTTTAGCTTAACACTCACTTTAATCTTATTGTGTACTCATTATAAGGAAAATCAAGTTATAATATGAAATAAAATGTAATAATAACCCAAAGGCCCATTACTACAACTTCCCGTTAAAGTTGGGTTTAGTTAAAGGTGACTTTAGTTAAAGCGAACTTTAAAATCACCTTTAACTGTAAGTTATTACAACTTAATGATAAAATCAAAACTAACTTTTTCAAAAATATGGCAGTGCCGGAGCTATGACGATGCTCTATTAAACAAGTTTTTTTTTAACCCTGGACTGTTACTCTTCATTTTTGTATATTAAGGTTACTCTTCGTTGAATCGACGAACAATTTAACACTAATTGGTTACAGTGCGTCGAATCGACGAAGCTCATCTACTCTTTATCATATAATTCTTTTATGTTAGACCAAATTTCTCTCTTTTTATCAACAATGTTGGTTGATAACGAAAGCTTGTAGTGAGTAAACGTACCCTGCCACCCATTTTTAATCCTGGATGGTAATTTTTGTTGAATCTACGAACAAATTTTTTTCTTGTACTGACTGTAAGCTTTCATTGTCAACTAACGTTGTTGAAAAAAAAACGAAATTTGATCAAACTTAAAAGAATTATATGATAAAGAGTAAATGAGCTTCGTCGATTCGATGAACAGTAACCGTCCAGGGTTAAGCGCAGTTGCAACGACGGGCTTCCTTTTTCTATTGTATTTGCTCATTTTTTTATATTTGAAGTTGCCATATTTAAAATAATATATATGTATGGCAAGTGCAAACATAAACTTAACTTTAAAAGTTACCAGTAGGATGATCTTCCATTTAGCTTAACGGTCACTTTTACCTTACTGTCCACTTATAATAATGAAAAGCAATTTCTCTGTCCGTTAAAATTCTACCTTTAGTTAACGGCAAGTAGTAATAATGGCCCTAAGAATTTTATTTTCTTATGGACAAGTATGTATTTTTAACTTTAACCCCAATAACGAACGGGGAGTGTCTTATATGACAATTTTGATCCAAAATAACCTCCGCTAGGCCGACTCTCTCTTTATTTTTTTGTAAAACAATTAATAATTTTTTCTGAAATACCTCCAGTAGCCGGAATAAAATCTAAAGGAATATGAACCAGATATGTATTGAGTAATACGCAGATTTTCTTTTACTTTAGTTGGCAATCATTTTCTTTTTTTATTTAATTAACAGCCTTAAGTGAGTTCATGTTTTTTACTGCATGTAAGTACGTACGCATGTGTGCACTGACAAAATAAAAATCAATATGAGAGTACATAAGTAGTTAGGGGATTCCCAGTTTTTCTTGCCATCAATTACAAGAAAGGATTGCATTGAAAGGTTTAACTGCGTTCCATATTTTTTAAAACTCTTGGCACATTGACAGCGTAATTTTATTGTTTATGTACATAATCAAAATGTTTATAATAAAAGTGAATTTTAAAAAACAGTTGTTACCTTAAACATTGAAGGGTTTAACTTAAAAGTGCCACCCTGTTCAGCGGTCACCTCCCTATATGCGGACAAAACTCGCTCGACGGTTGTTGTCCGCCGGAGATTTCACTGTAATTCTAAACTTATTTTTATTAATTAAAAAATCTTATATATAAAAATGAATGTGTGTTTATTTGTTTGTGGGTTTGTTTGTTCTATAGACGGCTGAACGGCTGAACCAATTTTCTTGAAATTTTCACAGTATCTTCCTATATGTCTGGAAGGAGTTATAGGCTACTTTTTATGTTGAAATTGGCAAATAAAATAAAATAAAATAAAGTAAATAAAAAAAGTATGAGTGTTATTGTCTAACAAAATATTACGTATACGTCATCCGTCAACTCTATGTAACATTTTATACACGGCAGTAATTGAAATACGTCTATCTTCTTCTTCTTACCTCCTTATATATAAAAATGAATGTGTGCTTATTTGTTTGTGGGTTTGTTTGTGAGTTTGTTTGTGTGAGTCTATAGACGGCTAAACGACTGGACCGATTTATTTGAAATTTCAATAGAATCTTCCTGTATGTCTGGAAGGAACTATGGGCCTCATTTTACTTTAAAATTTCAAGTAGGCGAGGTGCCACGCCCACATACCCAATAAGTATTTAATGTCGGATATCTCATAAACTGCAACAGCTGGAGTCCTCAAATTTTATACGACAACTTTGACGTTCATATGGACAAAATGGGAGGATTGCCTATAGTGAGCGTGTCACCTTCCATAGTCTACATATATATAAATGAATGTTTGTTCGTATGTACCTTATGGAATCGTAAACTATGCATTTGATCATGTTATGATCTTTATCAAAGTTGTTGCGCATGAACCGGGGAAGGTTTCTAAGTTGGTATGACTATTTTCCGGCAGGTGGCGCCACTGAAAGTGAAGGTTTCTAAGTTGGTATGATCAATTTCCGACAGCAGGTGCCACCGAAAATTACTCAAAATGAATTAAATCGAAAACTGCGCATTCTTTAACAAAGTTTTTGCGCATGAGTCGACGGAGGTTGGTACGATTAATGTCCGATGGATGGCGTCACTGAAAATTATTCAAAATGAATGACAAGCAATTGGTCGATCTACACCTCAAGCACGGAAGAAAAGAGCATTACGAGCCTCAGAATCAGACAAGCATTGAGACTGGAAAATCTTCGAGTATATGCCGCTGAGACCCGTTCGCTTGAACAACGAGAAGTGAGATTAGTAACTGATCGAATGCGTACTACTCACGCCCGTTCATCTGAATTATCAGGACATCGGGAAACAAAATCAATACAATGATTCAAAATTAATTGGACATTTGTGTAATGTCTTTTCTTCATATTCAATTTAGTTACGCAGCAACGCGCGCAGTGTACAGCTAGTTGAAATTATAAATAAAACCAAAAATTTGTTTATGAATGTGATACAAAATTCATATAAAAGAGAATGATGCAAATGATTGTCCACTCTCAACAAATTTCGTTTACGACATTTTGTGGTAAATTTTTTCAAAAAATTATTGCCCACATCCGTTGCAATTTGTGTTGTTTAGCACCATGTGTCGTAAACAACAGTGCATTGTTTAGCATTCTATTATGCTCCCATGTACACAATACACTGGAACAGCAGCCATTACACACATAAACCGGTGATACCTTTAAGATAATTTACGCATTAGCACATTATAGTTAGGCCTTTAGACCATTGTAGTTCATGTAGTTCACCGTAAGTATTGAAAGCGGGTTATAAAAAATAAATTAAATGCTCGATAGAAGAACTGAAATAGGCAAAAAGATTCCCATAAAATCTCTGGACAGGAAATAAAATAAAAACAACACACATATAATACACTGCGTTCCATATGAATAAGTGCAGTATTTTAGCAATCAATTTAAGCTTGCCGCTCTCAGCTTGCTAATGCATTGACAGGATTATATTTTAATTTTTATTAAAGGCCTAAAATTAAAGAAAAATATGGTAAGCAAAGAAAGTTTTAAAAATTTCAGCTTGGTTAGCGGTCCGTGCTTATTTTTGTAATTTGTAAATAAAAGCAGGATTTAATTTTGCATCACTTGAAAGGTGCATATTAAAAAAAATTTAATAAAACACGAAAACGAAACAAGATTTCTTCACTAGTTTATTTTTTATTAATTTTTAATAATGTGTACTTCCGCTATTCGACAAAATTACCTCATAAATTCTATTTGGAAGGGAGTTATAAAGTTGCGATAAAAATTGCAATGAAATTTCCGACCACGCTCCTTTTATTGCAACAATTCGGTCATCAAATTGTCGTCCAGATTCGTATACTTTCCGTGACAACCATCCCCACATGTTTTCCATTATATTTAAATCCGGCGAGTATGGTGGCCTGGGCAACAATTCAACATTTTGCTCGCTAATCCACATTTTAACAATCCCTGCATTATCCTGTTGGAAAATCCATTGGGTGGGTCCAAACTGGTCTTGAAATTATCATTATCATTGTTTGGTTTGTAGAATAAAATTTGTTTTGGAATGTCCAACCCAAATTATCTCATCAGACCCCCAAATCCTAGTGGTATTTTTAATCCACCAAATCCAGAATGGTGGAAGGCAAAATTATCAAATAGAGACAGCAGAGGCGAATCTTGTTGAAATTGAAATTGTGTTTCGCGATGTTGTCCGATTTCTTAGAATTTAATTCCTGGACGAAAAGCGTAGACCGAATTTTGAGTATTTATGAATCTGCAAAAGGTACTCCGAGATATTTATCTATCCTTAGTGCTATTAGAAATAAGATAGTTAGAATTGAATCTTATAACACCCCTTTGAAATGTGAATCTATTTCGCACTGCCTCGCATTAAATTATGTTGAAAAGCGAGATCTCGGTACGTTAGAGTCTCAAATGACAATTCTGTTATTATAAGGGCCATTATTACAACTTGCCGTTAACTAAAGGGAGGAATTTAATTCATTATGAGTACCCAATAAGATAGAAGTGATCGTTAAGCTAAAGGGAGTATCATCCTACCTTTAATATTTAAAGGTCACGTTATGTTTGAACTTGCCATATTATATATTATTTTCAATACGGCAGCTTCAAAATTAAACAAAATGAGCATATACAACAAAAAAAAGTAAGGCCCGCGGTTGCCACTGCGTTAAAAAAAAACTTGTATAATTGAGCAGTTTTATCGACATTGCTCCGACGCTGCCATATTTTTGAAAATTTTTATCTGTAGGTTGTAATAACGAAAATAAGTTAAAGGTAACTTTCCAGTTCCCTTCAGCTAAAGGTACCTTTAACTAAACCCATGTTTAACAGCAAGTTGTAATAATGGCCCTATATGATTTAAATAACACTGTGCGACATTCAAAATACACCCAGCTAATGACATAGTGTAGGTTACGAGTTTTGTTGAGTGGAACTCAAAAATATTTTTTTTATATTTCTCGATCCCTCCAAACTTGTTTTATTTGACAAAAACGGTATTTTTGATCTTTTCACACAAAATTATTGATTATCCAAATATTTTTTAACCTATTTTCAAAATTCAGATGGGCCTTTAAAGTGGTATACATGAACATACAGTTCAAACTTACATGTTATGAGTTTTGATCGGGTAAACTTGGAAAATATGATTTTTTTTTCTCATTTTTTCAAGTTTAGCTATTCTTAATTGCAAAATTTAATTAAAAAAATATAAGATAAGTGATGACATTCGGAAAGTGCATTATCTTATGAAGAGATTGACACTTCGTTTGATCGGACAAAACTTACCGTAGTTATTATTTAAATAGTACGACAGTCGTATTATATTTTTTATATATGTATGTCATCTTATCAAATAAACTTTCAGTTCAAAAATTTTCAAAAGTTTTGACACATTTTCCGATAAACAATCAAAATCCATTAAAACTTTTGAACATTTTGAACTGAAATTTCATTTAACAAAATATATGTATGAAAAATATAACTCGACTGTTAGACTCTTTAAATAATAACTACGGTAATTTTTTTCCGATTTGATCAAACGATGTGTCAATCTCTAGTCACGAGATAATGCACTTTCAGAACGTCGTCACTTATTTCTTATTTTTAATTAAAGTTTGCTGCTATTAACGAAAAAACTTGAAAAAATATGAATAAATACTCATTTGTCAAGTTTACCTCATCAAACCTAATAGCATATTAAGTCCAATAATATACATATGTATATCGTTTTAAAGGTCCATTCCTCTCCTTTCTAATAAGAATTTTGGACATCGGTTCAGAAATGTTTGTGTAATCAATAAATTTGTGCGTAAAGTCCAAAAAAAAACAGTTTTTCACGTAAACCAATTTTGAAATGTTCAAGAAATATAAAAATAAATATTTTTCAGTTCTACTCAACAATACTCACAACCTATGCTATGTCATTAGCTGGATGTATTTAATTTTATTATTTTGTCGCATAGTGCAATTATAAACAAGTGGTAATAAATGAGATCGTAAATGATAGATAAAAAAATTTAATAAAAATATAAAATGAGACGTCAAATATATAAATAACGGGACAGCTTTAGTTTTACAAAATCTCGTAAGATTGATGACAGAACAGCTAATGAATTTTATGTAATTATGCCATATAATGAGTGAAAACTGGAATAATTAATTCTATAATTTTAAATAAATTGGAAATAAAGATGCGTTAAAAAAGTAGGCGATGGAACAGTTAGTGTCGTTAATGTCGTGTATAACAATCCTATAATTTTATATGTAATTAAGATTCCACTGACAAATGTTGTTTTCTCTGCTATTGATTATTGTCATCGGTTTCTTGATCTTGTATCTATCATAACTAATGATAGTACCTTAATAACATTATATAAGATCACAACGGAGATAGTCCAGAATATTTTTGCTCCACACAAGCAGATATTTTCTTATTAAAATTTAAAAAGTTCATAAATTTTATAACCAAAGCCCTTGGTATTCTATAATATGAAATTGATCAAGTTAGGTAAGGTCACAGACCCCATTAAAGGAAGAGGTCCCACTTAGGCCCATTTAGGTCCATTGTGACACCAGAATCAATTCTACCTTGAGATCAAACATTTCCTAGAGAAAGTCAACCCGGGCTCAAAATAAATGTTGTCCTATGTCCCGAAACATATAAAAGAGTTACTTTTGAAATGTGCGAAATAATCAAGAGATTTTTAGGGAAAATACTGCCACCCAACAAGCATTGTTCCGTTGTCAAAATTGCCATTACCTCTGCCTTTAGCCATCAGTGTAAGCCTCAGGGGTCCCTTTGGGAACCTTTGGATCTTTTTATTCATAATTTCGAAGTTCTATTCAAAATGTAATTATACGCAATGTGTCTATGTCTTCCCAGAATAGCAGCAGTCTGCAGTCCGGATTGGGATTGTTTAACTGCCACCATATCAACCTATTGTAAAAGGGGAAGCCTATTAAGCAAAAAATGAATCAGTTGAGGTGGAACAAAAAGCACTGGTGATCGATCAGTCGATAGCAGTGTTGGTGTTTACACACCGTCCATCAGACATGACACCATCAAGCAAGATTGGCTCTATCACTGCGCAGTCCTATCAATGCCGTTATCCTTCCATGAGAGCTTGGTAACAAGACCCTCAGATATTTAACCCTAGTGGATGAGGAACCTTATAACGCCTGTTAAAAAGCATGAGTTCCGTTTTGCGAGAATTAACACTTATACCACATAATGAGCATCATTCAGTTGTAAACTTTAGAGCCTGGTTACTTCTTAAAGAGGAAGTGTGCGTGTTGACTTTAAAAAGACGTCGTTGCAGTTCATCTAACAGGTTCTCTACTACAATATTACTCAGCAAGGGTGAAAGAACGCTACCAAGTGGTATGTTTCACTTAATTTCTCTTGCCAAATGAACCTAACCCAGTGAGGCATTAATTAAAAGTTTAGTAAAATATTTCGTAACAGCTTCACTAACTTATTAAGAGCCGAAACAACAGCCTCCGAATGGACTTTCTTGAAGGTGACTTTCACGTTAACGAAAGCCGCCAATCAGTAAAGTTTGTTTGTCAGAGCTTTCTAAATGTTCCCCACCAGTGAGCTTAGTACAGTCTCAGTGCATCTGCTCCTAGTGTAATCTTGTTGAGCACTATTTTATCTCAAGGTCCAGAATACTTTCCAGTGTTTTGAGAACGTATGAGGTTAAACTAATAGGTCTGACATCATTTATACGTATACGTTAGACTATCTACCGCCTTATCCACTCTGATTATGTTATGAATAACCGACAAGTCTCTTGACCTAGCAGAAAAGTCGGACCTAAAGACGACCAAGTTAGTATCCCAGTTATTCCTAATAGGTCGGCTTGTCTTCCCCGGGACCTCGTTAAAGACATACTTTATTTATATATACGTGATCCGAGAGAGAACAGTTGTTAGTGACCCCTCAGTCCATAAAGTGTCTGGCTTCCACTATTGATCGCCTCAGACGGCTATTAGATATCAGGAGAAGACGGCTACCATGTTAGCAGGGATAACACTATTCCACACAGGAATACAAGCTCTCTAAAACTTAGACCCAAGATTCTTGGATCAGAATGATATCTTCCCCCATTAAAGAGTCGAAAAAGAAATGTAGCAGAAGCAGATATGAAGGTACATAGTCTTTGGTTGCAACGACGGTGGTGTCACACCTGGTCGCAAAACCCTGATGGAAATCCGAATAGGACTTTTTGACGACAGTTTCTACTGCGATAAATCCATTTTTAAAATTCCATTGCTTCTTTAATAAGTTTAATAAAACTTGAAAAATGTAATTTAAAGATTTTAATGAGTGTCAGATTGTACTCTAGCAGTGAGTCATCCGATGTAGGTGTCTTTATAGAAGCGTACTCCGCGGAAGGGTCCTTTGCACAGGCCAAATCTACGATGGACTTAGCTTTGGCATCCCTGTCTGTTTTTTATACTTTAAGGTATATCTTGCAAAACCCGTGGAAGATGTAACCTTTCCAGATTTTGAGAAGGGAAAAGGATTCCTCATTGAGGGTTATCGTCACCTTCCTGAACCCAATATTGGATTCTCCGACCTTGGTCACATGCCACAAGCTTGAAGAGGTTCCACGAACGTTGGTCAGCACAACCCAATAAATAAACCTGGCCCTGATACCATCCCGCGTCATGTAGAAAGGAAGAAATGCCGATTCAATCACTTTTCACTTGACCTACTATAGCGTTAATCAAGAGGATCATGGTGAAAGCTCTGAAGCATCTGGTTGCATCGGTATTAGGCAGAACCTTGGGCTAATCCCGAAACCATCCGGTTATCCGCTGGTCGTTACCGTTTAGGCACCGGTTGAGTAATGTTCACGTTTAAGATTGGTCTTCTTATTACCTTGCTCCCCTTTATGGCTGCGTAAGAGAAGGCCCTTCTTTAGGGTTGTGTGTTTGATTCCCACAAGTGTAGAAGTGGGGTCGACCAGTCATAGCCCCCGTTAACCTGGCAAGACCATAAACTATTCAACGATGTAGCTAAGTATAGGTGAAACCCCGTTTGCGACTAGAATTTTTGTAAGGGGCCTCTAGTCAGACTAATCCTTGACTTTAGTCGCCTTACAGCGTGATCTACACCTCTACATCGTTGCTTGCTTTGGTCGTGAGCAAGTATAGTAAGAAAATCTTCTTTTGCGGTTCTCCAAAAGGATCGTCTACATTGCCAATTATCAGATTTCAATAAGAGAAAAAAGTTTATGACTAATACTATAGGAGATGGATTTGATTTCTGAAGTAACAAATGACAGAATTTTTCATTCTCTGGCCGAAGCAATTCTTCTTAAGATTAAATTAAATTTACCTACTTCGACACTGTAAATTAAATACATAATCAATCTTATTGTTGTAGGGATAAATTTAAATGACGTCTCAAATATAATTTAAATAATACATACATACATACCTAGATAATTTGTTAATACAACTCTTCACTCTAGGTTACAACCTAGCTTTTCTCACACCACTTATATTTTGGGTGATAATTTTTTTACATGAGTGGTGGGACCTACAGTTTAAAGTCGACTCCAAACCAATGTTGAAAAATTCAGTACTTTGTACTTTTTTCAGTACTTTTTCATTTCAAAAATAACGCAGTACCCCTGCTACACTTTCAGTACTTTTTATTATTACTTATTTTATGGTTTGCGCTTTTCAACTATTGTAAGTAACATTTGGGTTAGTAACATGTTCAACGTAATGCTAAAGGTAGAATCAGTCTTTAGCCCCGGTTAGCTAAACGTACACAGGACATACGTTCATTTCTAGAATACGAAACGTAATGAAAACGCGTACAGAACCGTTATATAATATCGGTAAGAATTTGATTGCTCTTCATATGCTAAAAACGAAAGTATATTACATTACGTTCCATTCTGTTACGTTACGAATCAGATGCTTTTGTTCGTTTTGTATGTGAATAGCACGAATAAGTCGTTAGTTTTTCTGTTCCGTGCCGTATGTGTATTAACTTCCTTCTGGCAAAAACTCTGAGAATAAATAAAATTGCCATGAAATGTTTCTCAAAAATCTGACTTTCAGAGTCGACTTTAAACTATAGGCCCCACCACTCATGTATAAAAATTAACGCACACAACATAAGTGGTGCGAGAAAGTAGTTCATAATCCTGACTAACGGGTTGTAATGACTAATTATGTATGTATGTATGAAGGTATAAAACTTAAATTGAAATTAATCCTATCTATTAATCTTGTGGTGTTATTGTAAAGTTTCATAATCGGCCCAAGGTTTGTTATTAATGGAAGTGGCTTTGAGCCAAGTAAAGCTGGTGTGTCAAAAGCTTGTATTTTGAGCCTGTCCTATAAATACTATACACTTCGGATATGTCTATGAGTAAACACATTAACACTTGTACCTTTACTGATGTCACAGCTTCCTCAGCGTACATAAAAACCACCAATGAGGCATCTCAGGACCTGCTAAATACAGTTAAAAAAATTGTTTACCTATGGATGATAAAAGTGAGTGAACAAAAATGGATTCCCGTAAGATTTAAGGAAGACTCAACCATTTCATGAAACTTTTTGAAATTTTGGTAGAAATTATTTCTCTTGATTTGATAAACTTCATCTAATGAATATGAATTGCCAAAGCATTGTCTCAATTTTTCAAGCTCCGTTTTTACCATCGATAGTTCAAATTGTGATTTTAAGTATGTGTAACAGACCACAAAGCTGGGGTAATCACATGTTCTTTCAATATTTATTGAAGTAGCGTAATAGTGTTGAAATTTTATTTGAATCTCAGACTTTTTGCCAGAAATCTGCTAAGAGCAAGTCGCCGAAAAAATATTTTTTTATATTTCGCTTAGTTGGAGATGCCTGACCTGGGGTTTGAACCGAGGCCTCACGTTTAATAAGCCACACACACTACCTAAAAGACTAGGGCGTAATTTTTTACTAAAATTGGGCAATTTTAAAAATTGTTCATTGCTATTTTGCCGTCTCATGTGTCAGTATTACAGCAAACGAGTTCGTAGCATTCATGGTATGTATATACATAGCTTCGAAATGTGAATCGTTGTACGTATGTAGTATACGTAGTGCCTGCATAGGTATTCTTTACTTAAGAGAGTAAATTTAACCTGCAGGGATCAGATGGAAAGCAATGTGTTTGGCGTAAACCAAATAATGAGTTTTTGCCTAACCATACTCAGCTTTTTTTAAGCATGTGGGGGGTTCGGTACTATTGGATATATGTATTTCAATATTTAACACAACATTTTAAAACATAATGGGAAGCAAAGTGGCGATAGGTTATATATACTGCACACATTTGTTTCTACCAGAACAACGACCGAAACACGTTGCGAATCCATAGCTTATCCATAACTATTCAAAACTACTCCAAACATAAGCACATGCTCCTGATCTCAACATTGTCAGTATCAAGAAATCCAATATCAGCACATTGCAGCAATTGAAACAAATAATTAGGCGAGAATGGAACAACATAACTCCGGAATTTTATGCCCATCTAGTGCTGTCGATGCCTCTACGTTTGGAAACAGTAAATAAAGCAAAAGGTTCTGGTTCCATGTGTTTAAACAGTACCTTTTACTCGACCATGCGATTATGTGTTTGGCATGAAATTCGTTAATATGGTTTTACTTTTTTGTTTTAGAAAATATTTTTAAATAAAAAATGCTAAGCAATATACATTGTTTGAAAGCTTTTTAATTACGTATAAATCCACATCAAAATGTTAATATTTCCATCTTATATATAAAACAAAAGTGTGTTTATTTGTTTGTGGGTTTGTTTGAAGTCTATAGACGGCTAAACGGCTGACCCATTTTCTTGAAATTTTCACAGTATCTTCCTGTATGTCTGGAAGGAGTTTATGTCGAAATTGGCAAACAAAATAAAATAAAATAAATAAAAAAGTATGAGTGTTATTGTCTAACAAAATATTACGCATATGTCACCCGTCAACTCTATGTAATATTTTATACACGACAGTAGTTGAAATAAGTCTATTATCTTCGTCTTATCTTCTTATATATAAAAATGAATGTGTGTTTATTTGTTTGTGAGTTTGTTTGTTTGAAGTCTATAGACGGCTAAAATGCTGGACAGATTTTCTTGAAATTTTAACAGTACCTTCCTGTATGTCTCGAAGGAACTACGGGCTATTTTTTATTTTAAAATTTCAAGTAGGCGAGGTGCCACGTCCACATACTCAATAAGTATTTAATGTCGCATATCTCATAAACTACAACAGCTAGAGTCCTCAAATTTTGTATGGACGACTTTGACGTATATATGAACAAAATGGACCGATTGGCTATATTGGGCGTGTCAGATCCCATAGTCTATATTGTTTATATGTACCTTATAGAACCGTAAACTATGCATTTGATCATGTTATGATCTTTAGCAAAGTTGTTGTGCATGAGCCGGGGAAGGTTTCTAAATTAGTATGACTAATTTCCGACAGGTGGCGCCACTGAAAATTACTCAAAACGAATTAAATTGTAAACTGTGCTTTCTTTAACAAAGTTGTTGCGCATGAGTCGACGGATGTTGGTGCGATTAATTTCCGATGGATGGTGTCACTGAAAATTATTCAAAATGCATGACAAGCAATTGGTCGACCTACACCTCAAGCGCGGAAGAAAAGAGCATTACGAGCCTGAGAATCAGATAAGAATTGAGACTGGAAAATCTTCGAGTATATGCCGCTGAGACCCGATCGCTGGAACCACTTGAACAACGAGAAATGAGATTAGAAACTGATCGAATGCGTACTATTCAGGCCCGTTCATCTGAATCATCAGGACAACGGGAAACAAAATTAATAAAATGAGTCAACATTAATTGAACATTTGTGTAATGTCTTTCCTTCAAATTTATTTTAGTTGGTGGCACAGCAACACGTGCAGGGTGCTGCTATTTTAAGTGGAAAAATCGACATTTGAATAATCTCATGCCTAGTTTGAGCCGCTTTACCTACCAGAGATCAGCAATGAATCGTTTTTTCGCTACTCATAAGCACTCATGAAATTTTGAATATAAGTGAGTCAACAATATTGAAATTTAATTACTCTGATTCATTCGTACTCACTACAACGTTGATTTATAAGTACAGGTGGCAATGAGTATGCGTGCAACATTGATATCAAACTCATACCATCCCAAATATGTTTGATTCATAAGACTACTCATTTGGATTCATAACTTTAGAAAAATACTTAGTGACTCGAATCATTCATCAAAATTTACAGTCTTAGTTGTTGTTGCATTTACAAAAAAAGACAAAGACAGCAAACAAAGCAAACACACAACCTTCTAGTGAGTATTGCAGTGTTCGTACACGAATCATACTTATTTTGTGATTCTTGTAAATGTTGAGTTATGGAGACTCGAATACGTCATACGTGTTGTTAAGTATGAATATGACGAGTACTTCAAACTTTAAATATGAGTAGAGAGTAGTATGTTTGTGGGGTTTCTGAGCCACTTTTTCCATACAAATTTGGGATCATTTCTAATATGATCATACATATCATTTGTTCTCAGATCATATATAAATGAATCGGTGTCCATATAACAGAGATTAATATTATCACGATATTTTGTCTTCATATACATTTTCCATTTTGATAGATCTAGAACAGAAATGCCAATATATATGGGTTTATTATATTCCGTTCGTACTCTACTCATTTCAACGACAACCATTTTTTTTTTTTTTGTAATTTTAATACAATTATGAAAATATGGTTTCGCAATTAGTGATCTGGCACCTAATCGTTTTCTTCTATTTTCCCATCTGTTTACTATTTTGATGTCTTTTCTCTTATCGACATTTTCCATAGTCTTACCATAGACAGCACTATTGAGTAATTTGAAAAAGTTTTGTTCAAATGTGTTTTTAGTCAATGTTCTATGATGGTTATTTACATCAATATATTTTTTTAACCAATTCGATTGATTAAATTGCAGAATTCTACGAATTTTCTTCAAAATTAAACCATGTTGAATGCATTGCTGAAGATTGCGATAATGTATTATGTAATTGCTATTGTCATTTAAGTCTATGTTTCATATTCTCAATTTTCTTATTTTCTGCACAGAATGGAAAATCACTATCACTATCACAGTTGGATATTCCAAATCTACTTCTAAAATATAATCAAGTTCTGAATCTTCTTTTATATTACTAACATTAAAATTTTCAAAATTTTCAACCCATTTAAAATTTTTATATGGAAGGTATTTTGATATTGCATAACCATATAAATTATTTACATCTAAAAATATTACATAATTTGATTCCTTGTTAGAATCATAATCACTAATATATTTATTATTAGCTATTGAATATCTGTTAGAACATTGAACAATACCTCCCCTGATACCTCGAAGAACAAAATTATATAGTGATTTAACACTTTAATCTGTATTGGGATAATATTAATGAGTTAGTCAATAGACTAAGACTTCTTCTATCCTCTAAAAGTATTGGACGTAACAATCATAAAAACGAAATAATATCTATAGTTGAAGAACCGAAAGAAGCTAATTAAATTATTAGAAAATAAGTTCTATAAATATATTTGGCGAAAGCTTAAAAAGTTATAGCAATATAAGTGATTCAGTCTTTAAGAAAAATCTATTGAAAACACCCGATATTACCGTAGACAGTAAATGTTTAGACTTACATAAGAAAATATTATCGATTTTAACTGCACCTGTTGAATCTAAAGATGCAGTTACAAAAGCATATCTTAATAATAGAACTGATTTACTTACAACTAAAATTGATGACGTTGATAAAAAATTTAAAAACATTAGAATTATTGGAACAGAAAATCAACCTTTCGCTTAACAACATCACAAACACCAATATTGAAGAATATAGAAAAAATTGAAAATATACAAACAAATAGTATTATATCGATATCGAAAGAAATACAAAACACAAAAATGTATGTGATAACTCTTAAAAATGATACTTTGCTATTTACTAATAAACAAATAACGGAAAATGATAATATTAAAAACGGTTTAAATGCAATAAAGGAATTTGCATTTGAAAATTAAAAGAAATTTAAAGGGGATCAGTCAGTCTCTATACGTTTTCAGAAAATAAACAAATTCTAAGTCCGGCTGAAGCAAAACAACATTCAATAATAATTTTCGATGACGTCATTTGTGGAAAACAAAATTCGATAAGAGATTACTTTTGCATTGGTAGACATAAAAATATTATTTTTTTTTTACTTATGTCAAACTTATACTAAAATACCTGAACATTTAATACGTGATAATGCAAATATAATTGCGGTTTTTAAGCAAGACAAAATGAACTTGAGACATAAGTATATATAATGATCATGTTATTGGTGATAATGCGTCAATTCGACCTCCGGGTACTGTACTTGTCTTAATTGATAAGTACACGCCGTCTAACCTTAAACATTTTAATCAAGAAAATAATTTTATTTTTCAACAAAACCATATTTCAAAACAAGAAAACTTTATTTTAAAATTCCTTATCAAAATTTTATATTTTCTACAATCATAGAACGACTGGAAAAAACTAAATATTATATTTTCTTAATCAAAACAATAAACTATTTTACAAACTAAACTGTAAACAACCGGCATAAACGCATCGCAATCACCCTACATAACCCTACATCACTCTCTCTAACAATTGTTACATACCTAAAAAATATTTAGCTTATTTTTCAAAACAAAAATATGAAACTATACAACAACCGGCATAAACGCATCACAATCACCATACAGAACCCTACATCACTCTCTCTAACAAATGTTACATACCTATCACTCAACCAACTATAACACACACACACACACACACACATTAATGTTACAAACCTATCGACTAACCGACCATTACAGACTGTAGCGTAGACATGATCCCAAATTTGTATGGAAAAACATACTACTGTAGAGGTAACATGATATTAAAATAAGTATGAATACATATAAGAATCATTATGACTATAATTCGATTCCACCCATCTTTTTAAATACTCATTGCTGATCTGGTACCTACCCAAAAAAACTGTTTCCTGTTATTTTTCAAATGCAACCGTGGGTTTCATTTTTCGAATATCTTTTAAGCGTTTGTATGTATTGTTACTACTATTACTTGTGACAAAAATCTTTACATATGATATTTTAAACAATTTACAATCAGTTTAGTTCTGCTTCATATCCTAATTTTTTCTTTTTTTAATTTTTTCTTTATTAAGTTAAAATTAATTTTATACAATCTAATCGTTATGTGCACCGGAAACTAAAAGTTTACCATATACTATACATATTTACGTATGTATATACATACATATGTATTTTCATATAGGTACAATATTATTTTTCACTTTACTTCCAAAACAGTGGTTAAAACAATTCAATAAAAAAACAATATGAGAACTATGACATCATAATTCCTATTAATAAGCTGCATTTTCAACTTGAGGAAAATAATGAAAGTTTTACTTGGCATAGAAACTTTTATAATGAAGAGCTTTATTTCTGATTATACTGCAGCTCTATATTGTATATGTATATGGAAGAAAAACGGCATATTAAAAATTCTTTTTTTTTTTTGGAAGTTAAAGCAATGAAACTTTTTTAATAATAAAATTATTATCAAAACCAAGTAATAAAAATTAAATTTAAAATTATTTCAAACAATGTAAACCTTTGGTTTTTTTTTCTAGTTTTTGCTTGAAGAGCTTTTTAGTGAGTGAATCATTTACAAAATTTTGTTTTCATTTTCATCCTTTTGCAAGGTGCTTAACATTTTTGACGATGTTTGAAAGTGTTTCTCCTTTTAGGTTTGCTTTTATCTTTCTTTCGTTCATTTTATTAGCTTCGCTCCGTTTTTGTTTATTCCTCGTTGTTTACATTTATGTCGATGCAATACATATCCATATGTAAATGGTTCTGTGTGTGAAAGAGCGTTTCTTTTTCCCAAGTTTCTTGTTTTTTTTTCTTGTGTTTTGTGTTTGAATATGTCATTTTTACACAATGCGGCTGAGCTGGCACATGTTAGACGACGACCAAAAAATACGAAATGAAAACAAATCACATAAAGCACGAAAGCTTCGAAAACGCACGCATAAAAGCTTTACGGCTAAAAGGGAAATTTTCGGTCATATTCCGAAAAAGCTTTTAAATTTATTTGCAACAAAAATTGTACCCACAGTGCGTGCTGCATTGTATGAAAAGATGCAATATCTTGGTTATTATTTTTCGTTTCAGTTCGGGACGGGTTTGCAAATCAACAACACTTCAAAACGGAAAACCAACAAATCGTTGAGTAGAAGAAAAAGAAAGAAGAATAGAAATATCAAATCATTATATGTATGTTCTCTAGTGGTGGCAATAGCATATATTATTCAAAATGAAAAAAATCAACTGATTTCTATAATAGATGCATGCAGTAAATTTTTGAAAATAAATCACAAGAAATTTTAAAACAAATTCAATATACAACTTGAAAAATCTTTTCAGATTTGTGCCAGGTGTAATCTTAAAGTTGAAAAAAAACGAAATACAAATACAAAAAATAATTAAACAATTGCAAACATAAATCAAATGGAATACTAAAAGAAAATAATTTTATTAAAAAAAAAAAAACAAAAAAAATTAAATAAAAATAAAGTTAATCGAAGTAGAAAAGCTTCGGGCGGTTATGTAAAGTGTGTGAAAAGAACGAACTCCTTTTCTCTGAAAGTAGAAAAGGTTTGACGACCAGAAAATCAGTTTTCGTGAGCAAACTATTAACAAAGAAAATAATAGAAAAAAATTATAAAATTTTAATTAAATATTTTACAAAAAAAAAAAATAAAATAAAATAAAAATTTGAATTTCAAAAAAAAAAAAACAAAAAAAAGTATTGCATCTGCATGTATTGTAAGCAAATAATAAGTTTGCTTCTTGTCTTTTTATTGAATGAAATTTTGTACAATTCGAAAATGCTAAAAATAAAATTTGATTAAAAGAATTTGTGCCAAGGTTTTAATTAAAAATAATAATAATAAAAAATAACCAAACGACAAAATCGTTTTATAAACAAATTCATCTATAATATGAAATAGTTATTGAAAATATTTGGAGTTTCTTGCAACCGTGAGTTTGTTTATATTTTTCCTTTCACATAAGCGTATATGCCTGCGTGCGTGTGTGTGTGTGTGTGAAAAAAGTAAAAACAATATCTTACTTCCACTACAAATATACATATATAAATAATAGATTACAATACATTTGAATAAGTAACGAGATTATGTGTAATTGTTATGATTCACTAAGGACAAGCAAAATGAAAAAACCAAACAAAAGCTGAATGAATAATTTACCACTTGTCCTCCTAATCCAACACCATTTAGAGTTATAATAAGTTAATGTCGCCATCGTTGTCTTACTTCTGACCACACTTTATATTATTTTTAAAAATGAAAAAAAAAATTCAAAAACAGAAAAAATGAAAACTACGACAAGTTCTATTTTCTTTGTCCACTTCGTGTTGTTTTTTTATTTTTTGTAATTGTAGCTGTTGTATACTGTGCTGTTTTCGTGTAGGCCATGAGTACACACTCACACATTCTCTCGTTTACACATGCATGTGAAGTTTAAATTGACTCTTACTCCATTTAATATGGCTGTGTGTGGCGAGTACAGATACGAGTAAGATTGCTTGTGCATACAATGTATACTCAATATGAAGGAATAAGCGGTATCAAGGTTTCCTAGTCGCGACCCATATTTACTAAAAATTACAAATTACACGCAATACTCATACGAACTAACTGTGACTACATGTATGTTTAAGTGTACATATATGTATATACATACATACATGCATAAGTATATACATATGTATGTGCATGTATTTGAATGATTTTTACAAATAAAAATAAACCCTAGACATGCCAGTGCACAGTTCTGCATAGTTGGACTAAAACATGCCGTTTTAATATTTACATGGCACACAATGTACGAATACACATACATACATATAAAAACCACAACAGCAACACAAACATGCAAAACTTTTCATTTAGTTTTGTTAGTTCACATACAATCTATGTATGTGTGTGTGTTTGGTTTTCATTTTATATTCCCTCAATATATGTATAAGCACATACATACATACATGAATATAAACGTATTCATATGTGTGCTCTTCACACCAGACAGGGAACCTTTTCTCAAAAACACACAATAACAAATTAGCACATTTACATTCGCCATCTCTCTCTCTCTCTCTTTCTCGGTCTCTCAATCACTTCCTCTCGGAAATCTTAACACATAGAATTTAACGGCAGGCCTTTCGCCAAGTCAGTTGGTCGGTCAATTTGTTGTTTAGTCAGGTATGTTGATTTCTATACTTAACGGCCATTACCATAACAGCAAAAAACATACAGGAACAGGTATTTTGCATTTTGCCTGGCCTTTCATTGTGTGTGTGTGAGAGAGAGAGAGAGAGTTCTCATTTTAGTTGTTTGTTGGCAACAGTCGTTAGTATCGGTAATGTAACGTATGAGTTATTTTTGTTTTCGTTTATTTATTATTGTTTTGGGACTACGACCAACTGTAATATGAGGGAAACAGACCCATTCACTGAGCAAAAAAGTGCTGAAATATTTCGCAGTTTTTTTGTTGTAATTTTTTAATTTTCTTTACAATACAAATTGTTTAATTTGGCTGTTAATTAAGCACAGTGAAAGCTTATCCTTGGAGACAGACTTTTAGCGAAAGCGTCCATAAAAACGTCTGCCTATCTATCATCAGTGCCTCGGAGTGTAGCATATTAAGCTCAGGGAAATGGGAACAATTCGTTTAAAATAATTATAATTAATAAAACACTATTTCAGCATTTTTACTTTATACAATATGAATGTGTTTCTTTATAATTGAATTAATTGATAAATGACCAGGTTATAAATCTTACTTACTTATAAAAAAACGAATGCAAATGGACAATTTCAAAATATAGTCTTAAAAGTAAAGTATTTATGCCTACCATGTACATTTTATTTGTAAAGTTTTCTTTTAGACTTTTTAACTTAACTTCGAAATACTCCTCTTCTTTGAAAACCTATCAAGCTAAGAAATATTCCAAAACTGCTGAATTGAATTGTTTATTAACAAAAATCCGCAGTGATGAGTAAATCAAGGTCAAGAGGTTAAGACCAAGAGTAATTCCTTTGGAAATTGTATAGGCAAACATGATATTTAACCTGGGTGCCCTGGTAGTCTTGTGGGTAGTGTGCTAGACTATTAGCGTAAGGGTCGTGGGTTCGTTCTCACCAGAGACTCTGGTCTGTGACACTACACCAAACATATGGTCAAAGTTACTCAGCTCGTAAATATTAGGTTAGGTTAGAGGACGAGTACTTGTCAATTAAGACAAGTACAGTACCCGGAGGTCGAATTGACCCATTGTAGAACGTCCCAGTTTCTCAGACCACTTATGTTGTGTGTGTTAATTTTATACATGAATGGCGGGACCGACAGTTTAAAGTCGACTCCGAACGACAGATTTTTGAGAAACTTTTCATGTCAATTTTATTTACTATCAAGTGTTTTTGCCAGAAATCTGATGAGAAGAAGTCGCCGAAGAAATACTTTTTGCATTTTTTCTTGATGTCTGGCCAGCTCGTACATAATTAGAATATAATTTGTAATTGTATTGCAGTTAATAAATAAATAAATAAATATACTTAACCTCTTCACGCCCTTAACCACATATGTGGACGTTTAATTTTTTATAATAATAAAAAGAAGAACAATTTGATAATAACGTATTGACTACCGAATCCTCCAACAAGAGAAGCAAAAATTTTACCGTTTGTCTGCACTGATGATATTATTTCCGATGTAAAGTTAGATACATAAAAAGAAAACGTTAAGTAATTCTTCGGCAATCTGTTTTATTGGAATATAACAAGAAATCGTTAATATTTGAAAAAATAATATCAGATATATTTAATATTCAAATCAAATTAATTCAAAAGCTGGACTAAAATTAATTCCGGAATTAAACTGGACGGTATAGGTCATTATCCTGAAAAATCTCCCCAGATGTCACGACAAAAATTGTATAAGACGAACTCGCTACATTTGTGGGAAATGTGAAGAACCGATATGCCCGAAATGTATGAAATCATTTCACCAATTACCATTAACGCTCAGTGGCCACAAATGTGGACGTTATTCCTTTTTGTGAGTTTTTATTGTATTCCCTTTTGCTTTCTGAATTATAAAATTAATTTAAAAAAAAAATTCAATCATTTCTTTGTCACCATAAAAAAGTCGTCCCTGAAGAGGTTAAATATTGATGTTAATAGAAAACTATTTACAGTAACTGTTATATACTGTGTACAGTGATAAATCGCTTGAATTTCTAATTGCAGTATCAGTAAAATAAAAAGAAAATATTGTTACGTTTTTACCTAAATATTTAGAATGTGAGTTCGTAGATTGCAAATAAAATAAAAAAATTAGTTTTCAGTTTTAATTAATTTATTTAATTAATATTGATGTAAACAACAACAATTACTTTGTTTGTTATTCCTCTTAGCACTATTTTGCGTAAACAATACCAATTGTTCAATAGATCTTTATAACGGAGATCTTCAAGCCACGATTATTCTCTTCAAACGTAAAGCGTCTTCACAAAAGGCTGACTGAATTATTTCTGACTCAGTTGCCTGCTTTGTCTTGCTTTTTATATCGCAGGGTAAACAGTCTGATGAATGCTCTTGAAGGAAATGAATTCGTCTTCGCGAAATCTCTATAAATATAAACATGTTGTTTACGTTATTGCTATTTGTGTATTTTGTTTACGTTTGACCTTGCAGTGATGTTGTTATATTTTTGCTTATCATTCTAATGTTAAACGATGTAACACCATTTTTATTTTCGTAACAATATTTTAAAGTAGTGCTGAATACAAGAACAGAAATAAATATTTTTTTGTTTTCTTGCAAAAGAACACTAAAGTACATTAGATTGCAATAATTAAGTAAGTATAAATAAATCATTTATTCGTGTTTCTTCACCTCAATTCTGTGGATCAGTTAACTTTTCCTCTATAAACACCGATGAACCTGTTCTTATGGAATATATTGAAGACTTAGATAAGCTTTTTCGTTAGTAAACACATTATGACTACATTAGCTTTTATTACTGCACTTACTTTCATTATTTTGTCATCCTATTTGTATTATTTTTTATTGCTTTCATATAATATAATAATATTTCATAACTTTTTCTCTTTATTAAAATTTGCGTTTAACCATGCCAGTCCAATTAAAATATTTAACAAGTTTTTATTACACTGCGTTGCATCAAATATTCCTTATGTCCAATTTCACGATTGACCATCTTGGTTCCAGAGAGGGTAATTATAACGTTATTCGCATACTTTCGAAACAACACCTAGGGATAAATGTTTGTCACATCAATGCCCAAAGCTTATATTGCAAAATTGATGAATTCCGTTATCTTTTTGAAGATTCAGGTGTGGATGCCGTATGTATCTCAGAAACGTGGTTTAATGAATCCCACAGCGACAAACATGTTGAACTAAGAGGATATAAATTATTTAGATGTGACCGGTGTGGAAATGCTGGTGGAGTGGCTATTTATGTTAAGAGCAATATTTCGTGTAAACTTCTGAGAACTTTCACTGCGGATAGTGATGTTGAGTATATATTGGTGGAGCTATCATCTAATGGTGAAAAATTGCTGCTTGGGTGTGTTTACAGACCAAATAAAAATATCAGATTGGACACCATTATATCTGAGTTAGAACAAGTTTCTGTTGCCTATACCAATATAATAATATCAGGAGATTTTAATGCCAATTTATTAACAAATTCAAATTCAAATTTTTGTACAACAATGACTTCGCTCAATCTACACCCTGTTAATAATTCAATGCCAACACATTTCACTAGGACGAATGCCTCTCTATTAGATCTCTTCCTCGTCTCTGATAGCTGCAAAATATCTCATTATGACCAATTAACAGCACCAGTTTTTTCAAGGCATGACCTTATATTTCTGTCATATAACTTCAGAATACAACGTCATGAAAAATCATTTTGTTATCGGGACTTCAATAATATTGATATGCCGTCACTTAGGAACGACCTGTTTTCTGCTAACTGGGACGATATTTTCTATATTCCATCTGTTGATGCACAAGTCGAACACTTAAATGGTCTTATATATCAGTTATTTAATAAACACGTCCCACTCAAAACCAAAAGATCTAATAGAAGAATAAATCCCTGGTTTTCATCGGAGATTAAATTGGCTATTGAACGTCGGGATCTACTTTTCAGTCGACGGAAACGTTACAAAACACCACAGTTTCTTGCGGATTATCACAAGGCGAGAAGAGAAGTTGTAATGATGATAAGGCGGGAGAAACTATTATACTACGGTAATAAATTTCAGAATGCTGTATATACTAAGCATACATGGAGGCAGATTCGTGAAATGGGAGCTGTCAATACCAACCACAAATCAGACACATTAGACACATTAGATGTTAATGCTGTTAATAGGAAATTTGCTAATATTCCGCAACCACCAGTGAATATGAATTTTTATGACGGTAACAACAATGTATCTACAATAAATGATTTCCACTTCCGACATCTTAGTTTGGATGACACAATTGAAGGATTTCTAAAAATTAAGTCTAATGCTGTTGGCCTAGATGACATCCATCCACGTTTTATAAAACTTATACTGCCTTATATAATACGTCATATCAATCACATTTTCAACACGATTTTAACAACTAGCACTTTTCCAATTGAGTGGAAGGCGGCGAAAATTATTCCAGTGCCTAAAAATGATGGTGACTACCGGCCAATATCTATCCTTCCCTACATGTCAAAAGTTTTTGAGAGAATTCTTCATGGACAAATTTATAAACACATACTCGACAATAATCTACTAACAGACCGTCAGTCTGGTTTTAGACCTCAACACAGCTGCACTACAGCATTAACTGAGGTGGTTGAGAATATTCGTGGTAATTTAGATGAGAGTAAGTTAACATTTTTGGTCTTACTTGATCACTCCAAGGCATTTGACACTGTTGACCATCAAATGCTGCTATTGAAGCTTGGCAATATGTTTAAATTTTCTCCAACCGCAACAAAATTAATATCTTCATATCTAATTGGTAGATCACAGATAGTTGTCAATGGTAGTTTTGTTTCTTCACCCTTATTTACAAGCAGGGCTGTTCCACAGGGGTACATACTTGGCCCACTTTTTTACTCCCTATATGCAAATGACCTTCCTTTGCAGATCAGATATTCCAAAATTCAAATGTATGCTGATGACGTACAACTTTATCTAAGTTGTTCGAAAACGACTATGAATTCTGGTATTAATGAAATAAATTTTGATTTAGATAGAATTTATCAATGGGCATCTGCTAATGGACTACTTCTTAATCCTATTAAGTCCAAGTTTTTATTAATTGGCAAAATTTCGGCGGGATTGAAAGGGAATTTGAATATTTCTCTTAATGGGACAAAAATTCAATTGGTAAATACAGCCAAAAATTTGGGCGTTACTTTTAATAGCTCGCTGACATGGTCGGATCACATTAATCAAGCATGTGGCATAGTTTATGGGAAGATTAGAACCCTATGGCAGACTCAACATTTTACGCCCATGAGGATAAGGATGCTGATTGCAAAAACGTATTTAATTCCTTCTCTTTTATATGCCTCTGAGATTTTTGCTGGAGGCAATATGACTTTGAAACGAAAGCTCAACATAACGTTTAATAATATTGTTCGATATATTTTTGCTTTGAAAAGATTTGACCATATATCTCCGTATTTAGTACATGTCCTTGGAATGCACCTCGATGACTATATGAAGTTTAAAAATCTTATTTTTTTACATAAAATTATAACAACAAAAAAACCTGACTCTCTTTACAACAAATTGGTATTCACTTCGTCTGCGAGGAACAATAATATTCGAACATTCAAATACCGAAAGAGTGCTTCTTTTCACCAATTTTATATATATACAATTTATCTCTGGAACCATCTCCCCCCAAATATTCAATTTACTAGCAACGCAGTGCGATTTAAAAGCTTGTTAAGGAATTATTACAAAAATTCATAAATTTATCGTTTTAATTTTCATTTGACTTTGTTTATTACCTCTTATTTATTCTTTTGTTTATTTTTTTTTTTGATTAATATAATTTTTTGATTAATATAATTTCAATGTATTATGTAACTTATTTGATTCTGGTGCTGTAATTTATAAGATAATTTGATCTTGTTGCATCAGAAAAACAATCATTATAATAATAAATAAATAAAAATAATAATAAATAAATACAAACACATATCGTTAGTCTCATTCGCAAATGTGTTAAGTCCCTTTTTTCAAATTTTACAGGAGACACAAAAAACATTGCGGATTCTTCAGTTTTCAAAATAGCTCTCTTTAAATGACCTACAAATGTACATCAAAAATTAAGAATAATTGATAATTAATATTCGTGGAGTTAGCACGTGCTGTTAATATTTTTCGTAGTTTTATGGACTTAGCGTTTTTGCAAACCACAAAATTACAACAAATTTAAACTACTTACTGACATTTTTTTGTCGTAAAATATGTATTTTGTATAGTGTTATCGTTTTGCATTAAAATCTCAATTTTGGAAAAAAGTGGACTTAGCGTCTTTGCGAATTATACAAACGATATGTATGTATGTATAATCTTATTGACTTTTATGTGCTCATATAAAGGATAATATTTAAATATAAACCTATTAAATTTCAATTCATTTAGACCTTCCCGAGTCACACTGGATAACAGAATGGGCCATATGGCCACCGAGTGAACTTGCCTGTGAACGGCAAGCTATCCGCTAACCTAGCGTAGACATACCCGAAAAAGTTCTTGGTATACACAAATTTTATTTTTGTGGCAGTTATTGAAAACACAGTGATATGTAAATATATGTCAACACATCTATAATTATAATAAAAATTTAGTTATGATGTCAAATCTGATAAAAGTCTCTCAGTTATGCATAACAATCGAAATGAGATACAGTGTTAACTTTATATTCGGAGGAAGTACATACATACATACAGCCATTACAAACCTTTAGTCAGTATTATAGCTCGGCTTCTCACAGCACCTACGTTGGTTACATTCACTTATTTTAGAATAATGGAAACTACAGTTCAACGTCGAAACCGAATGACAGATTTGAGAAACATTTTCATGCTAATAAGTTTACTCTGTAGAACTTTTGTCAGAAGAAGAGTCGCTGAAAGAAATATTTATTTATTTTATTAATTACAATACAATTACAAATTATATTTTAATTATATACGAGTGTAGTGTTACAGACCAGAGTCTCTGGTGGGCATCGAACCCACGACTCTCACGCTAATCGTCTAGCACACTACCCACTAGACTGCCAGATTACCCAGATATATTTTTTTATTTTTAAAATTTCAGAACTGAGATTCAAATTTTCAGGTTCTTGTCTAGCAAGATAAAACAGTATTCACTTGACTATGGTAAATTTTATTGAAATTAGAAAACAAGTACAGATTTTACTCATAACCGAGTGTAAAAAAAATCGATTATAAAACATTAGACCCAATTAGATCCAATGAAATAACAAATAATACTACTTCCTATTATAAGAACGTTTAATTTTAACATAATAGAGCAGATACTCAAAAATTCTTTCAACTTTGGTTGTTTTATCAGCTGATGAATTATATTTTAATTGCATTTCAGTAACAGATATAATAAAAATATGTTCTTTATATATAATATATATTATATATATTATATATTATTATATAATATACATATATTCTCATACAGTAAGACCCCACTTAACGCTTTTTCAGTATTACGCGGTGGTATTGGGATCCCCCTAAATCGAACACTATATTGATACTTGTTGTATATGTGTGCAAATGAAACGGCCATGCACCAACCAAAAGCGGTGCACAATATCGCGACGGTGTATACTATATATCTTTTTAAACGCTCTTTTGTTAGTCTTTCCAGAATAAAGATTCCAACTGTACTTTCCGAAGTCGCAATCACAGTACGAAACCATCTTTCCTGCGTCACAGTTGATTTATTAGTTGCCTCGTTTAATGCTGTTTCGTTTAGCTCTGGAACTTATTGCAAAATATCCGCGTTAAGCAGGGTCTTATTGTACGTCCACCTTGTTTTTCTATTTTATTCATACAAATTTGGCAATTTTGCAATGAAATATTTTTAGTAACAATAAACTTAAGATAACCTGTAATATTATGTTATTGATTTAATAAAAATTTACATTATCGGAAATAAGGTAGAGATATTAGACGAGATATACGACTTCAAACCACTAAAATCTTATAAAAAAATATATTCTGTCACGGCCTCTTTTCAGTTGTCTTCTATAACTAAAATGTCTGCCTGCAATATTAAGAATGAAATTATTATTTCAAAATAAATAAATTTAATATTATCAAAACCAAATAAAATAAAATATAAATATTCACAGAAAACAGGAATAAAAGCAAAAACTAAAGATAGAAGAAATACGAAAAGATTCACAAAAATAATGCGAAAATATAAATTTCAACATGAACATTAAGAAAAGTAATGGATGGTCAAGAACGAGAAAAAAATTAACAAAAGCAACAAAAAACAAAACACAAATAAAAACATTGGAAAAGTGTAAATAGTTTACCAAAATGAAAGAAAGAAAGAAAGAAAGAAAACCATCGCATTTCTAAACGCAAAACTACAGGGAAACAAACAAACGTTCAAATGTATATGTACATGCCCTTGTAGACCATTTATTCTAACACTGAGAGAAAAGAAAAAACAAGCAATTATTTATGTACATACATAAATACATACATACATATCTACATATTCTTCTTTTTTTTTTGTTGGCAAATATTTTGTCATCAATTTTACGCACCTTCCGTTACCAAACCCCCTCACAAGATCACCCACCACCAACGCTTCTGTACTGGCCAGCTAGATTCGTTCACTAACGAATTATTTCTATTAAATGTTGCATGCCAAAAACAGCCACTAGTCGTTGTTGTCATCTTTAATGTCAATAGAATCGTTCGGGGAAAATAATAAAAAAAATGTTTCAATATTTTTCTAGACAACGATTGTTTATTTGCTTGTTATTATTTTCGAGTTTTTTTTTTTTTGAGAATTTATTCAACGGACGATAAAGAAAAAGGGAAACTCTTAAAATTACACTTCAATAACTCGACATTTAAATTTTGTTTTATTTCTTTTTATTTTCTCTCTGTTGTTCTGTTGTTGTCTTTCCTCTTATTCGTGTTGTGGTCGTGATAATTTTATATTTCAAATACAAAATTTATTGTCACAAATGGTAGCAGCAATACATACTAACAACAATAATTCGTAACAACAGAAACAATAACAAGAAAAAATTTGTTCAATTTAATACATTGTGAGCCAATTGTATATTATTGTATACCATTCATGCATACCATATATAAGTATGTATGTTCAGACATGTATGTACAAGAAGGAGAACGATTGTTTTGAACCATTTATTATGTTGTATACTCTTCACAAAAATGTATCACTAAATAACGAGAGAAGGTACGAACAAATTGTTTTCAATATTACTACTGTTGGACACACTTACTCACTCAATATGCCAATAAAAAAAAACAATATTTATAGTAGTAATGATTAGAAGACATGCAGGCAAATCACACTCACATGTACAAACAAATAAACGGTTCCCATTATCATTTTGACAGTATTTCTCAAAAAGTTTGAATCAAAATCGTAAATTCCCAACTACAGTGGGATCTAGATAAGATAGTTTATGAGAAATACATGTCATCAGTAGACTCTGCTTGTGTTTTTATTGGTTGTTATAGCAATGGCGGGATGAACTTTTGGGATGACCTTCAAATTTATCAACTATACTAGTCGCCTAGTCTAGTAGGTAGTGTGTTGGCTTATTAGACGTAAGGCCCCGGTTCAAACCCCAGATCAAATATCAAAACGAAAATATGAAAATATTTCTTCGGCGGCTTCATTTCAGCAGATTTCTGGCAAAAACTCTGAGGCCAAATAAAATTGCCATGAAAAGTTTCTCAAAAATATGTCGTTCGGAGTCGATTTTAAACTGTAGGTCCCGCCACTCATATATAAAAATTAACACATACAACATGAGTGGTGTGAGAAGCTAGGCCAGACTGAAGGGTTGCACTGGCTAATTATGTATGTATGTATATATAATGTATATAAATGAGGCTCCATAAGGCTACTTATTATTACAAATTATACTTACTTACTTACTTAATCGGTCACTGCAACCTTTTAGTAAGCATTACGACCTAGTTTCTCACACCATTCATGTAATGGTAGTCAGACTTTTCATGACAATTTTATTTACTCTCAGACTTCTTGGCAGAAATCTGCTGAGAGAAAGTCGCCGAAGTTTGAAGTGTCTGACTATGTCTAATACGCCGCTATACCTACTACCTACTATACTACAGCATATTACAAATTATGTTTTGCTTTATTTAAAGATTAAAAAAGAAACTAAGGATTTAAAGAATTAAAGATTAAATATGTCATAATAGCTTATGAAATTTTTATTGTTTCCATTGAAGAAAAAAAAACATGCATCGAAGATCCTCATATGTATTTGCATTCTCATGAATACATAAAAGTGTAGGTATTTGGATGGTTATCGCCGAAAACGTCAATGTTTGTGGAGGGGGCTTTATTGTATAGATGTAGAAGAATTTGACATCATTAGCAGATAACAACAACTACAATACATATATATATCAGTATGCATTCATAATTCATTCTGTTATAAATTTAAACAAACTGTCAAATGAAATAATAAAATATATGTATCCACGGATTTAAATTCGAAAGCAACAATAGATACATGCATGCACACTATTGGGGTGCTCGGAAAGTAATTTCCTTTTTTTTTTTGTGGAAATGAAAAACAGTTTTCATAAAATATCAATCAAGTGGTCATAAACTGTTGAATTTGATAAATTTAACCTCAAGACGATCTCATGTATTGTTATTCGCCGGTAAGCATCAACTAATGCCTTTTTTGCGTCTTTATCAGCTTCATCCGGCCTTCCCGAACGTGATGCATCTTCGACATCAAAATTGCCGGAATGAAATTTAGCTAACCAGTTCTGGTACTGGCGTACTGTTAACACACCTTCTCCATACACATTGGTCAATTTCTTTCTGGCTTGAATAGCATTTTTACCCTTACTGTAGTGAAACAGTAAGATATGTCGGAAATGCTGCTCATCGCTGTGCATATTTAAAATGGTACCAACCAAAAACTACTGCGTAGAGTTAATTGGAACTTTTAACACACAAGCCTTGCTATATGAGCTCTCAAAGCATATACAAATTATACGGCTTAAGTGTGAAGTTGGGTGCAAAAAAATATAATTAAATCCTTTGTCGGGAAAAAATGTAATTACTCACCGAACAACCCAATATTAAGAATCGTTTCTATATACACACAGTTTTATTTGATATCATATATATTTCGTAGGTATTCATATTCCTATTCTTGTTGTTACTTTAACGTACATATATGTATTTAAAAAGTAATTTAAAAATATCAATGAAGACGTAAGCTCGAGATTCACTCCAGGTCAGACATCTCCAACAAAACAAAACACAAAAATATTTCTTCGGTGACTTCCTTGATTTTTCGTGAAAACTATGGGAGTAAATAAAATTCCCATGAAAAGGTTTCTCAAAAATCAATCGTTCGGGACGGATTTTAAAATGTAGGTCCCGCCACTCATGTATAAAATTAACACACACAACATAAGTGGTGTAAGAAGCTAGGTTGTAATCCTGATTGAAGGGTTGTAATGACCAATTATGTACGATGTATGCACACGAAAATTACTTAAATACCAGATATCAGCAATGAACCGTTTTTTCGCTACTCAGAAGCACTCATAAAATTTTGAATATAAGTGAGTCAACAACATTGAAATTTAACTACTCTGATTCATTCGTACTCACTACAACGTTCATTTATAAGTGCAGGTTGCAATGAGTATGCGTTGCACAACGTTAAAATAAAACTCATACCAATCGAAATATGTTTGATTCATAAGTTTACTCATTCAGATTCATAACTTTAGAAAAATATTGTTACGTTTTTACATTATTAAAAACGTTTAGAATATTAGTTCTTTGATTGCAAACAAAATAAAAATAAATATGTGTTTAGATTCAATTGAACTCTTTATTGTTCGCAATACTTTTATGTGCCTCCGTTCGAACTTGATGTATCAACAATAATTGCTTTTTCACTATTGTTTTTTGCTTACAACGCAGATCTTTTCAACAGCGATCTTCAAACGACGACTGTTCTCTTCACACGCAACGCGGCTTCACACAAAACTGACTGAATTCTTACTGAACCGTTGTCTGCTTTGTCTTGCCTCTTTATATGTCCACAAAATCAGTCTGATGAACGTTCTTGGAATAGAATTTTTTCGCCATCTCGAGAATTCTATCGCGACTGCGTTGTTGTTTGTGTATTTTGTTCACGTTGTTTATTGTTGCGTTCGCTTATATTGCGTTTCGTTATCTATTCCCTTCTCTTTCTTACTCATGGTCTTTGTTTTTGTAGTTTTTGCTTATTGTGTTAGAGTGAAGTGATATTACATCGTTTCGATTTGCGTAGCAATTCTTAGTGGCTCGAATCATTTTTCAAAATTTACAGTCTAAGATGTTGTTGCATTTACAAAAGAGGAAAAAGACACTTAAGCAAAAGAGACAGAGCAGCAAGCAGAGTAAACATACAACCTTTTAGTGAGTATTTTAGTGTTCGTTTGCCGTTCATACTTATTTTGTGATGCGTATAAATGTTGAGTTATGGAGAGTTGAAATCAACAACATCATACGTGTTGTTAAGTATGAAGATGAGAAGTAGTTCATATTTTAGATATGAGTTCCATGATATTAAAATAAGTATGAATGCGTATAAGTATCAGAAATTATGAGTATGATTCGATTCTACTCATCTTTTTAAATACTCATTGCTAATCTCTGTTACATACACTCTTCTGTTGATATTTTCAATATATTTACATATGTATGTACACACGTATTCATTCAAACGTGCTAAGAAAGGAATTTTATACCAATTAATAGAGGATACTTAAGTTCTTAATGAAATTTAACAAATAATATTAAATTTGATGAAAACAAAAGATATTGAAAACGAAAAATTAATATTTTTAATTGATAACACTGTGCAACTGTAAAAATACATCCGAGTAACATAGTGTGTGTAACTTGTACATTAAGTTGAGCAGATCTCAAAAATATTATTTTTCTTATTTATCGAACGCTCTAAGCTTTTTTTATTGATAAAAATTGTTTTTTGAACTTTTCATACGAATTTATTGATTATTCAAACGTTTTTGAACCGATTTTCAAAATTCAAATTGGACAGACAATCCATTAAAACGATATGCACATACGTGTGCATATTATTTGACCTAATATCATATAAGTTTTGATCCGATAAGCTTGCAAAGTGTGCTTAATTTTCTTATGTTTTCAAGCTTGATCAACCTTACAATACAATAAAATTAAAAAATATCGAATAAGTGCCGATAATTTTAAGGTGTTTCCTATTGTTAAGAGATTGCTTAAAAGATCGCTTAAAAGTTCTATCTCTCCCCTTCCCAGAAAACTATAAATTTCGAAAGTGATTTAAAATATGTTTGAGTTAAAAATGAATTTGAGTGAATAGTACACAAAAAATAAAACAAGTTTCTGTCAAATAAAACAAACAAGTTTGGAGGATTCGAGAAATATAAAAACATGTTGAATTGTACCCAAGTAAATGTACAATTTAGTCAGGTTTATTTAATTTTTGACTTTTTGCTGCATAGTGTAATTTATATATTAGACTGATGTATTGTGTAGCGTTTGCTGGTAAATAAAATTGTAAAAATATGAGTGTATGTACATATTTGTGTAACTATTATATTTGTACATGGTTTCTTGACTGATTAAATAGGATTACCAATGTATTAACAAAAATGTATATTTACCCGTACATATATTTGTTTTTTGATTTTCTTAGGTAATCTATTTGAACACAATTAGCTTAATCTTTTTTAATGATGGCACCATCGCCTTAAAAACATTATTGTGGCGCATTAGCAGCATAAAATTCACTGTGTTATCATATTTGGATAACTACATCTAGTAACTGCGTCTAGTAATACATACATAATTATTCCTTATAGTTAGGATTATGACTGACAAGTCAACAATTAATCTCCTCCAGATTTTAGCATTTAATAAATATTTCGTTATTTTACTTTAACAATCTTGTCCAGAGTCCACATTCCTCTGACCAAATTCTAATACAGTCGTGTTCTGAAATCTATTCTTTAATCAGATTATTACTATCTACTTATGTATATAAACTGAACACACACAACATAAGTGGAGCGAGAAGCTAGGTCGTAATCAGAGGTCAGCAATGAATCGTTTTACGTTACTCCTAAGCACTCATAAAATTTTGAATATAAGTGAGTCAACAATATTGAAATTGAACTACACTGATTCATTCATACTCTCTACAATGTTGATTTCTAAGTACAGGTTACAATGAGTATGCGCACAACATTGACTTCAAACTCATACCATTCGAAATATGTTTGATTCATAAGCCCATTCATTCAGATTCAAAACTTTAGAAAAATACTTATATATACTTTTTACCCTTTTAAAAACGTTTAAATAAGAGCTTGTTAATTGCAAACCAAGTAAAAACAAATATGTGTTTATTTTCTCTTAAACTCTCTTTATTCTTTACACTACTTTTGTGTGCCACCGTATACAACTTAACGGTACAACAATAATTTGTTTGTATACTATTCTATTTCACACTTCTGTCCGCGTTAACACTAACAACTGTTCGTTAGATCTTTTCTGCTTACAACCTTTTTGCAAGCAATACCACTTGTACGTTCAAACCGCAACTCGCCTTCACACAAGGCTGACTGAATTATTACTCACTGCTGCCTGCTTTGTCCAGCCCTTTTATAGTCCGACACAACCAGTCTAACGAACATTCTTGAAGTACAAGGTTCGTGTTCTCGCCTTCTCGAAGGCTCTATTGCTAGTGCATTATTGTTTGTGTACTTTGCTTATGTTGTCTATCCCTTTTTCTAAAATATTTGTCGTAGCTGGTTTTCATTTCATGTTGTTGTTGGTACCAGGTCCAACTAGGTTCGTTGTATATATGTGTGTATGCAGCTTTAGATAATCAACACGTTCATTGTATTCTTAGTGTTAGTGTACATTTGTATCTTGTGGTAACAATACTTTTAAACGATTCGAGTGACTGAATTATTCATCAAAATTTACAATCTTAGTTATTGTCGCATTTACAAAAAGAAAGAAAAAACAAAGACAGCAAGCAAAGCAAACACACAACCTTCTAGTGAGTATTGTAGTGTTCGTAAGCGAATCCTACATATTTTGTGATTCTTGTAAATGTTGAGTCATGGAGAGTCGAAATCAACAACATCATACGTATTGTTAAGTATGAGTACGATGACTACTTCAAACTTTGAATATGAGTAGTTTGAGTATATAAAATTATATATTATATTATATATAGCATATTATATATATATATATAGTATATTAAAATTAGTATGAATGCATATAAGTGTCAGAAATTGTGAGTATGTTTCGATTCTACTCATCTTTTTGAATACTAATTGCTAATCTCTGTTCACATTTTTCACATGATGTATGTTTATATACTAATATCTTCCATTGTTTGTTCACTTTTCGAACCTAATAAGGGTTTTAAATGTTATTTTCTTTACACTAAAAAACATGAAGACATTTTAAAATGTATGTAAATGTTGTTGTGAAAATTACAACTTTGCTCTTATGTTTTAGTATTGTTCTTAGCCTTACTACAATATTTAGGTCCACCGTTGTGATTCTGCAAAATGCTAAGAATATAAGATCATAGCTAAAATGGGTTAAACGATTAGCAAAATTTTTTTGAACGTATAGCTGACGTTTAAATCAAAGTTGATACATGAAAAGCGGCATTAAATAAAAAACAAAACGAATCTCGTTATTAATCGTCGATTTAAATCGGATGATTATGAGCATTTTCAACACTCAACAAAAAGTAGCAACAATTACTATTGCTACTGCAACAATACGACTTTTCTCTTTTATATATGCACACAAACACACACACGACAAGCGCAATTACCCTCTATATACGCATAAAATAAAAAAATATAAAAAATATGCGAACAAACGAATTTTAACCAACAACCCTTGTATGTATGTTACTTTAACGGAATTGTAAATTTGCAGATTTATTTACTTGCGAAATTGCTCTCGTAAGTAGAAGTGTCATCAGTGTGTAGACGTGTTTTCGGGTCCGGCTTATGAGGCAAGAGGCATATATGTTGTATGGCATATGCCCATGGCTGTGTGTATGTGACTGAAACAATTTTAAACGAGGAAAAAATCCTGAGGCAATTTGGACATACAATTTTGCTCAAAGGCTCTTTCGCGCAACAACTCAATTGCAGCAATTGTAAAACAGCTGCAACAACAGCTATAAAAATAACAATAGCGACGACTACAACGAAGCCTATTTTAACAATACAACATACCCTCGCCGATGCTTTAACAGTTGAAGAGTTTCGCTAATTAGGTAAGTGATTCTTACTGCATTAGTTTCCATTTTTATATAAGAAAATACAACAAGAGAAGAAATAGGTTCTCAAATATGGTGCATGAGGATGTCATGCATTAAACAGTAAAGTTAGCATTTTAACGATTCATGCTATTTAACGATTAAAGTAAACTCAAAATATAACATGACAAGGAAAACAAATACAGCATTAACTAGGTGATTATGATAGCAGGCTCGATCTAACCAATTTTATCAAAGAGAGAAAAACTTAACTTAATTGTTGATTACAAAACTTTTGACAGGATTAAGAACTAGCTTCTACTCACCACCCAAGATGTATATGTTAATTTAACCATGAGTGGCTGGACCTACAGCTTAATACTGACTCCGAACGACAGCTTTTTGAAAAACTTTCCTTGGCAATTTTATTTACTCTCTGAGAGCAAGTCGCTGAAGAAACATGTTTTCCTATTTCTTTTAGTTAGAGATGTCTGAACTATGGTTTGAACCGTAGCCTCACGTCCAATAAGCCAACGTATTACCTACTAGACTACGGCGACTTGAGGCCTTACTATTATCTGCTAATCCAGTTGTGTTCAAGTCTGCGAATACAAGCAGTCACATTTACTAAAAGAAATTATGTTATTATGCACAATAACAGCAAACATCAAGTTGTAATTGTTGTCGTTTACGTGTATTTATAAGAGCATAATAGAATAATTAGCAATTCTGTGGCGTTTACAGCACATGGTGGTGAACAACACAGTTGCAACGGACGTGAGATTTATTAAAGATAAGTTTAGGTTTTGCTTATTTACTGTATCTAGTATTTAAATAAAAAAATATAAATAGCCTCTTAGCAGTCTTACACAAATGACACTATGCGAAATATGAATGAAATACAACTAGCTAATGACATAGTTTAGGTTGTGAGTTTTCTTGAGTGGAACTTAATAACTAATAACTACGGTAATTTTTGTCCGATTTGATCAAACGAAGTGTCAATCTATTCACAAGATAATGCACTTTTAGACTGTCATCACCTATTTTATATTTTTTAGTTAAATTTTGCTATTAAAAATGGCTAAACTTGAAAAAATAAGGAAAAAATCATATTTTCCAAGTTTGGCCGATCAAATCTTATAACATGTAAGTTTGAATCATATGTTTATGTATACCGTTTTAAACGCTTATTTCTTCCCTTTTTAAAAAACTTTGGATTTTGAAAATAGGTTAATTATTATTGGGGTAATCATTAAATTTGTGCGTAAAGTAAAAAAACCCGTTTTTGTGAAATAAAACAAGTTTGGAGGGTTCGAGAAATATAAAAAAAATATTTTTGAGTTCTACTCTACAAAACTCACAATCCACACTGTGTTATTCGCTGGGTGTATTTTGACTGTCGCACCGTGTGACCTACGCATTTGATAGACTTTACGTTGAATTTTGCCATTTGGTTTATAAAATTATAGCTAGGCATTAAAACTTTAACGTCCTCTTATACTACGTCTGCGCTGTTGCTTTGGTAATAATAATTACAGTTGATTCTATTTTGATCTGCCAAGCATATGATATTGGCTGTGTTGCCTAAATCAATGGAGATGTCGTAAGATGTTCCAAATTCCTCGCTGTTTTCCTAGAAATTTGCGTAGTGTAGTCAAGACCAAGCTTTTGTGCTCGGTTCTGACCCATATATCTCTTTGATATATTTTATATCGTCCGCATTATGACTATGGACGCAAATGATACATCGATGTTTAGAAAATGTCGATGTTTTTATAAAAGATATATCGGAGATTGATGGGCGATAATCGGCGTTCAAATTTTTGCCACAAAAGTGTAAAATTACACCAGAACATGAATTTCGATCCTGTGAATCGTAATCAATCAAGAAGTAGATTTTAAATTTTTTGTCAGGATTTTTTTGACGATATGTAGGTGCGTCTAAATTGTAGCATATATGTATTTGTCGTTTCTAGATGTGTCCTATAAAACACCGAAAAGACATCGTCTTATCAACGATGTTCTTCAACATCGATGTTTCTTATGATCTGTTTTGCAGATACGTTCGGTTTGCAGATTCATATGTGTAACATAACTCTTTCCAAGATATTACTTTAGTACATACATACATACATACATAATTGGCCATTACAACCCTTCAGTCAGGATTACGGCCTAGCTTCTCACACCACTCATGTTGTGTGCGTTAATTTTATACGTGAGTGGCGGGACCTACAGTTTAACGTCGACTCCGAACGACAGAATTTTGAGAAACTTTTTCATGGCAGTTTATTTTACTCTCAGCAAGATTAAAATCTTGCTTGCTTTAGTAGTGAGTACATGTATTACTTTAGTACCAACAGTATTTTCGAACTACCGGGCCTGAAAACAATACTGGTATTCTCCACATTGACATATTTACCACGCTGTTACCATTATAACCCAAATGCATTGTCCAATTGCATTAAGAAGAGTTATGTTACACATATGTATCTGCAAACCGAATGCATCTACAAAACAAATCGTAAGAAACAAGCATTGTCCAAATGCATTAAGAGGGTGATAAGGGTAACAGTAACAGGTAATGGTTCTCCATTATTTAAGTACATACGAGTATGTGATCAAATCGTGCATTTGTTACTTATGCTACTATGTTATCGGCCCCTGACGTTTTTTCACTTTGCATTTTGTCAAGAATTTCTATCATTTCGGCAATAGAATGAATGCAACACGGTACATATAATGCTCATTAATTCTTTTTAAGATTAAAATTAATCTTAAATTGATATTAAAATTCCGTTGTGGATATTTGGATTTGGATATTGGACCTAAGTCAACCATTGACTTAGAAATAAAACTGCTTTTGTATAAGTCAGTATTGAAACCTATTTGGCTTTATGGCATCCAACTGTGGGGAACATCCTCACCATCCAATGTAGAGAAGCTTCAAAGGCGGCAATCTAGACTTCTTAGAATAATAACAAGTTCTCCTTGGTATGTAAGAAACATAACATCCACAAAGATCTGAAGGTGCTGCTAGTTCGAGAGGAAATAAATATGGCAAGTGTCAACTACGTCTCTACGATTACAGAACATCCCAACCGTCTTGTAAGAGACTTACTTGTTTTCGAGGGTCGCAAACGTCTCAAGAGGGTTCAAACAAATGATCTGATCAGATAAATTTACTTTCGATGAGCACTTTTAGTTGTACGTTGCAGTGGCAATAACAACTTTTATTTTTGTATTATTTTAGGTTAGAATTTGAATAGTTATTGTAAATTCCGAAAGGAAAGATTCAATATATTATATATGAAAAAAAAGAAAAAAGTAACAGCTTTACCATAAAACCGTATTGCTCGACAGAATGCTAACATTATGAGATAATTTTTTAGAATCCATTTTGCATACTAGTCAGTTCAGATGAATTTTTATTTACACATCTTTGCTACTCGCATGGCCCACTGTCTCCATAGTTTTGAACAACGAACGTTTTAAAATTTGACGCTGAAGTACTGTTTTGTATTGTTTATGTTGCGGTGGGACTTTTTCAAGTATTTGCCGGATATTTTCAAAATTATACTTTCACTTTTCTTTTGCGTGTAATTAAAAAGAAATTATATTTAATTAAGAATACGTACGTACGTATGTACTTAAGTGAAACACCTAAAATTGTCGCATTATTAAAGAAAAAACTGCTGTGACTGATTTAATTGTGCAAGTTTTTTTAAGACCTTTTTAAGAAAATAAAACTTTTTCTGATCTAGTTAAACAGAACATAGAAACACAAACAAGAACAACAAAAGCAAAACAATAAAAAGCGAATTAAAAGTTCTGAAAACCTATTTTAAGAATTCCTAGGACTTGAAACTTTTCCAAATGTGCGAATATATTTAAGTTTTGTTTTTTAATTTACAAACTAATGCACATGTTTATGTACATGTTCATGCTCTTCTCTTGAAAACACTTTATGATCTCATGAATAAAGTTTTCAAGCGTTCAAACGCATTCATAATGTAGTTTTTAATGCACGATTACGCCCAAGTACAAACGAATGATATTTTTATGCAAATAATAAGAAAGAATGATAAAAGAATGGCAAAAATATTATAAAAATAAATTTAAGAAATATATGATGATTGTAGTTCAAATAACAATTATTTTGATTAATCAGTAAAGAAAGATATACGAATAAAATATTATCCAAACAATCATAAATTTGACAAACGTTGAACAGCTGCTTAGTTCAACATTTACTCGAGGATATATTAATATATCTTGATTTGCTCTTTTTGTGAATAATAATACAAATAAGTAAAGAAAAAATTAAAAAGAAATTAATCTCCAATAGATTTCCATTTTTCGAATTTCGATGTTAACCCTTAGCACTCGGCACCGTTTCGGACTTTACCTATGATCAACTCGACGCCACTTTTTAACGAAAACGTACATCCTTGAAACGCGATATTATACAGTATAATTTTAGAACCACATAAGGAATTGTGATGAAATTTGTTTTATATGAATTTGTGGACATTGAAGAACACATATGTATTTACAAAAAAATTCAAAAATTTTTCTATTCGACGCTTCAGTACGAATTGAGATCTTGTATATTTCTTCTCTCGGTTATCGGATTTCTTTATTATCGTATCAAGTTTCCCACTTCATTGAGCCACACCCTTGTAGCCCTATATCTACAATTTGCTCAACGGCTCAGAGAAGTGTACAGTCCGTCGTGAACGCATTTCGCACGTTCCTTTTCGACGTGTAGAACGGACGATTTATTTATCATGCGTCTTGTTAATTCGATCACATTTCGATCAATTTTTTGTGCCATTTTAACAGAAAACTACAGGAGAACACGTGTTTCCTAAAAAATTGCGGTGGAATAATTTCATTGTCCGTAATCGCTAACAAACTATCATGTCCCCTCAGAGGGACAATCCAGTGATATGCTAGACCTACGTTGTCCCCTCAGAGGGGACAGCCGAGTGCAAAGGGTAAAATTTATTGAACACTAGCTGTACACTGCGCGCGTTGCTGCGCCACCAATTAAAAACAAATTTGAATGAAAGACATTACACAAATGTTCAATTAATTTTGAATCATTTTATTGATTTTGTTTCCCGTTGTCCTGATGATTCAGATGAACGGGCCTGTTTTTAATCTCACTTCTCGTTGTTCAAGTAGTTCAAGCGAACGGGTCTCAGCGGCATATACTCGAAGATTTTCCAATCTCAATGCACGTCTGATTCTGAGGCTCGTAATGCTCTTTTCTTTCGTGCTTGAGGTGTAGGTCGACCAATTGTTTGTCATTCATTTTGAATAATTGTCAGTGACGCCATCCATCGAAAATTAATCGCACCAACCTCAGTCAACTCATGCGCAACAACTTTATTAAAAAATGCACAGTATACGATTTAATTGATTTTAAGTAATTTTCAGTGGCGCCACCTATCGGATATTGGTCATACCAACTTAAAAACCGTCCCCGGCTCATGCGCAACAACTTTGCTAAAGATCATAACATGATCAAATGCAACTTTGTTAAAAAATGCACAGTTTACGATTTAATTGATTTTAAGTAATTTTTTCTGGCGCCACCTGCCGGAAATTAGTCACACCAATTTAGAAACCTTCCCCGGCTCATGCGCAACAACTTTGCTAAAGATCATAACATGATCAAATGCATAGTTTACGATTCTATAAGGTACATACAAACAAACATTCCTTTTTATACGGGTATGTGGGCGTGGCACCTCACCTACTTGAAATTTTAAAAAGTAGCCCGTAGTTCCTTCGAGACATACAGGACGGTACTGTTAAAATTTCAAGAAAATCGGTCCAGCCGCTTAGCCGTCTATAGAGTTCAAACAAACCCACAAACAAATAAACACACATTCTTTTTTATATATAAGATATATAAGAAGATGAGATATTATATAATAAAGTCTATAAAAACAGCTTTAAAAGATTAAAATGATAAATGGTTTATGAATTGATACATATCTTAAAGTTAAGAATTAAATTATTGTAAAAATGTAAATATTACAGTAAAAATTAAATTGATTAAAAAAAAACCCATTTTTCGAATTTCGATATTAAGTTTATTGAACACTAAGAAAAACTGAAAATATTCCAAAATGTTTTTAAATGACAAAATAATTATTGAAAGCAAAACCTAAAATACATGTGTATTAATTAATTCGTAGGTTAATTTCTTAACGTTTGAAAAATTAAATTCTCTTATTTTTAAATTTGAACGAAACTCTGCCCAAATTCCCCAAAAAAGGAACAAATTTAACCAAAACCAAAATGATTAAATTTCTTTAGATTTTAGTTACCACGTTACAAATTACATCTCAGAATTTGTCGAGCTGTCATATAGACGGCGACAGTCGTTATAAAAACAAATGTTTGCAATTTTAAGGCGCCACATTGTACGGTGTTTATTTTTATTTTGTTTTCAACGATTTGATTAACATTCATAAAATGTTAGCCACCAACATTGTTAGCAGTCAATAACGGTGATAGCAGCAATATTAAATACAAACTAGCAACTATTCTTGTGGAGCCTGTACCATCGCTTATGAATATTAAATATTGGAATTTAAACGTTGTCAAGACGAGCAACGTAGTGGCTGAGTATTTATGACAGATACAACTATAAAATCCTAAAAATAATCGGTATTGTATCATCGTCAACCAAAGACTCATAAACTAGCATTTAAAATAATGTCAATGAAGCATGTTGACTAGTATACTTCATGGGACTTCCGCAAACTTTCCCAGGCAGTATTGTTGGAACTCCCGGAATTTTTTTGTGTATAATTGATGCAACATTGTTTAAATTTTGTTTAATTTTGACGAAAACTGATCAGTTGTTGTTCCGAGTAAATTTATAAAGCGTAATTTCATTAGACGTAGAATGTTTTAAGGTTACTATATAAAGGGTGGGCCATTTATAAGTTTAAATTTAAAAATGTAATAAAAAAAAAGTTTGTAATTTTTCCAAATTTATATTTTGAAGTTCAACTGTATCGGTTAGAAATGGAATATTGTTTCATTTATAAGACTTCCCGGCTAGACGCACAGTATAGCATTTTATCGGACCAATTTTCGTGTACTTTGCGAATGAAAGGGGTCGTATCTCGGCAATTGCATCACGAATGTTGGCCTTCAAATGCTCAATTGTCTCTGGTTTGTCGACATAACACTTTTGTTTAATGACAGCTCACAGACAATAGTCGAACGGTGTCACATCGCAGCTTCTTGGCGATCAATTGACATCGCCATTTGGACTAATTAAAAGGCCATCAAACGTTTGACGAAATATATCGATTGTGTAATGAGATGTGTAGCAGGTTGCATACAAACATACATAAAAACATCGTTCACATCAATGCCATGAAGAGATGGTAATAAAAATCGTTTATCTTGGTGCGATAGTTGTCTCCATTGACTGTAACAGTTGTCTTTATCTTTGTCTTTGTTTTGAAAATAAATTTCCAATAAAACCCAACGATTTCCGATTCATTGCGTTTAGTGGAGTTAATCTACTGAATTTTGTGACAAAATTGAATGATATTATATTATATATATAAGTATTGCCAGTTCGAAATAACCGGTGGTTCAAATTTTAACTGATAAATGGCCTACCCGATACATATTGATATGCATACATAAATGTACAAACACTTATAATACTGTTACGTTTTTACCTTTTTAAAAACGTTTAGAATATAAGTCGCCGTAGTCTAGTAGGTAGTATTTTGGCTTATTAGACATAAAGCCAGGGTTCGAGCCCCAGGCCACACATCAAAACGAAATATTAAAAAAGAATACTTCTTCGGCGACTTCCTCTCAGCAGATTTCTGGCAAAAACTCTGAGAGTAAATAAAAAATTGCCATGAAAAGTTTCTCAAAAATCTGTCGTTCGGAGTCGACTTTAAACTGTAGGTCCCACCACTCATGTATAAAATTAACACATAACATAAGTGGTGTGAGAAACTAGGTCGTAATCCTGACTGAAGGATTGTAATGACCAATTATGTATGTATGTACGTTAGAATACAAGTTCGTTGATTGCAAATAAAATAAAAATAAATATGTGTTTAGTTTCAATTAAACTCCTTATTGTTCGCACTACTTTTATGTGCCACTGTTTACAACTTGACGAATACGACAATAATTGCTTGTTCGCTATTATTCTTTGCTTGCAACGCAGATCTTTTCAGCGGCGATCTTCAAACCACGACTGTAGAACAGTCACACGCAACGCGTCTTCACACAAGATTGACTGAATTCTTACTACTTTGGCTTTTCTTTTTATATGCGCACGTGATCAGTCTCAAGAAGGTTCTTGAAGTACAACGTTCGTGTTTTCGCCTTCTCAAAACTTTTATTGCGACTTCATTGTTGTTTGTGGATTTTATGAACATTGCTTGTTGTTGCGTTGTTGTTGTTATTACCGATGTTGTTGGTTTACTTGTAACAAGTTCGTTGTATTTGTTAGTGTAGCTTTTGTTAATGTTAAACGATGTTTCCATTTTCGTAACAATATATAGAAGATATCTTCTCTCTTTATTGAAATGTCCGCTTTCCTGTTTATGGTGAATAATTTTGTTGATTGTTCATATTAGTTTACTGCCAATGGTATTTAAATAGAAATAACTGCTACTTAATTATATTGAACTTTGAACCCTAATGCTCATCCTCTATATTCTACTAATAATTACTCTACTACATATTACAGTATCAATAAATCCAATATTATTGTTTATATATTATCATCATACAATACATATTAGCTCGTATAGTCACTTACCAGTCATATATGTATTCCATGAGCAACTCAAAAATTTATTCCATTTGGTTTTGATATCTGGCTTTAGCAAATTTTCGTATCATTCATCATCCAATTATTACGGATCATATATTTTCATTACATTCCTGTTTATAAGTATGATTCTTTACTCAGGTGTGTATTTATTTCAAAATAGTTTGGAATGAAACCATACAGATGATATGCGAACAATGGCCCACAATTCAATTCAATTCATTGCATTTCATTTCAGAATATGAGATAAATTCTTGTGTTGCACTCACTCACTCATTATAACTAATGACTATGTGGATAAAAATGGTTCAACAATGTATATATGTTTGAATAACGTAATGATGTAATGTACATACTATATGTGCATAACATATGTACATATGTATGTATGTATGTCTACGGTTACATTTGCAGTGAGATCTCTTGAGTGTATACATTTGAAAAGAAATCGGTATTAAAAAAAAAAACAAAATGAAAAAACAAAAGAACATCATTTTACCACCATTCAGTCATTCATTCATTCATTCATTCATTGCTTTACAATGGTTGTTTACGGATTTAGTCTTATGAAATTTAACGATAACATTTAAAATGCTAGAATGCGTCGTTTGTCGCTTTGTCACACTATATGCCTGTTGAGGTTTCACTTAACAAACAAGATGTCATGTGCCAAGGAAATGCTTTAAAAGTACCACGAAGAAAATAGTTTTTTTTTGAATATTTCTGACAGTTTTGAGAGCAAGCAAAAGGAAATGCAAATTTATCAACATAAACTATAAAATTTTATAAACTCTTTGTGATGTAGGTAGGTAGGTAGAAGTGGCTGTCGCCTCGATGAAGTCATGAGCGGACATACTTAGGCCGCACACTGGGCTGTGATACCACAGTTTCACATTCTCCCCTAGCCCAGGCATCACTCGGTTCTGATGAAGCGACTTAGACTGCCAATATCCATGCATGGCAGTTCAGCCAGACAGTTCTCCTCCGACCAAGTGCACAGTAGGTGAAGAACAGTCTCATCCTCCTCTTCATCTCCACAGCTTCTGCAGAAATCATTTGCAAAGTGTCCAAGACCCATAAGCCTCGCATGCGTTCGTATAATACAATGCCCCATAATAACCACGATAACAGTGCTGAGCCTACTTCTTTGGAGTTTATGCAGAGCCGCCGCGCGCCTATTATCCAGTCTTAACCAGATTTTTTGCGTAGTAGATGGGCGGCAAATCTACTGTTGACAAGATCTACGATTGAATTGTCAATTATAAGCTTGCAGGTACCCAAAGGGATCCCCAGTTCATTAGAGAGTTCGATGGTCGTGCCCCTTCTGGCCAGTTCATGCGCTCTGCGGTTACCGGCAATATCATTATATCCCGATACCCATGTGATACAAACATCATATCGATTCGCCACCTTGTTGAGATATCTGCGACAGTCTTATACCGTCCTCGACTTCATTACATTAGAATCCAATGCCCTGGCTATCGGAAAATATGGTGATTTTCCCCTTGTGAACATTTTTGTCCACAATAATTTTCACCGCAACCTGAATTGCTGACACTGCCGCTTTAAAGATACTGCAGTGATTCGTTAGCCTTATAGACCGAGATATTCCGATTGATTCTGAATAAATTCCACATCCAACGGCTTCTTCCAGTTTGGAGCCATCGGTATAAATTTGTTCAATCCTCTCTTTCCGGAATGGATGTCCTAAAACTCATTGTGAAGTCATATCGCGGTCTCATGTAAAACTGTTTGTGATACAAATATTTTATTTCTGTTTCGTATGTACACATTACTTCATAAGCAACACGGTTATGAAACCGTTTTCTTGGTATAAATGTGATACATAAAAGCTTCCCAAAAAATAACTGTTTTACGGTGTTCGAAAAAATTTTGTACCTTCTTCCTCAAGGCACCGTCTGATCTGTTTCGTGCATACGAAATTTAAAATTTCGTATGCGCTTCATTTAGAAAAGCCATGACGGACAGTTGAACGATGTTGTACTCCACACCAGAGATCAGCAATGAATCGTTTTTTCACTACAGATAAGCACTCATGAAATTTTGAATATACGTGAGCCAACAATATTGAAATTTAATTATTCTGATTTATTCGTACTCAGTACAATGTTGATTTATAAATATGAGTACAATGAGTATGACTACAACGTTGACATCAAACTCATACCATTCGAAATATGTTTGAATTATATGCCTACTCATTTAGATTCATAACTGTGGAAAAATACTTATGAATGATTCGAGTTACTCGAATCATTCTTCAAAACTTACAGTCTTAGTTGTTGTTGCATTTACAAAAAAGGAAAAAGGCAAGCAATGCAAACACACAACCTTCTAGTGAGTATTGTAGTGTTCGTAAGCGAATCATACCTATTTTGTGATTCTTGTAAATATTGAGTCATAGAGAGTCGAATTCAGCAACATCTTACGTACTTTGAATATGAGTAGTATGAGTATAATATTATGCGTATAAGCATGAGAAATTATGAGTATGATTCGATTCTACTCAGCTTTTCGAATACAATACTTTTATGATATAAACGCACTTTGTTTTTTTGTATATTTAATAATAAAAACCGCTTAAAAACCCTATATTACGAAAAGTATTGCACTTTACAGGCATTTGTCGACAATTTACAACTGAACGTTTTCAATCTGCAATATATTTTTATATTTTTTTTACTAATTTTTATTATTAATTGTTATTCCTAAGTCTACATACCATAAATATACATACAATCATCATATGTATTTTAAATATTTTAAATGTAAAATCTTGTATGATATTTTCAAGTAAACAAAATTAACGGTAAAACAGTAAGAAACACGATACAGATGTTGGTGTGATAATACAGCATCCCATCTAATTGTTTGGCACAATTGTTATTATGCAAGACTGCTGAATATGAAAATATATTTTAAAAAGATTTGGTTTTGGTGGATAAGCCACTATTGACAATATCCGTCTAAGTTACTACTGTCTTTTTTTTCAATTATTAGCAAAAGTATCAAAAGCATTAGAAACCACATGTTATTATAAATTATACTGAATCCGCACCATCTTCTTTGGCAGAATTAAAAACGAAATTAAATTAAAAAAGGTTAAAAGTGAGGCTATAATCAAAAAGAAATTTAAATGTGTCCATGCAAAGAAATTGTTTCTCAACATAAAATAACAAAAAATATATCTCAAAAATTTATTTAACATGTTATACTATGTTCAGACCTTAATTGAGTCAATATTCGTTTAATTGACAAAATTATTTTAAGTGTTCAAGCATACGCAAATCAGCTTATTCAATAATCATTTTACAGCTTGAAAACAACAACAGTTTTACATTTTTTTATAACAAATTTATTCATAAATTTAACACTAAGCCTTCCGTGCCTTTACGACTTCTATTAAAAAATACATTGAATATATTTTTGAAGATTTACTCCTATCTTCTATTTTTTTACTGCGCAGGCATGTTATTTGCCCTGATCACAGGTTCTATATCTTGATTTGCATATTTTGTGATATAAAACCACTGTTTTGGAAATTTTTGGCATTGCCTCGTATGATTCGGTATATTGAGGTATATTGTTTGTTTTTTGGCAGATGTATATTCACTCTACTCCAAGCGAGTATTACAGTAAAAATTTCTAATGTTATTTTGTTAATAAGTCGCCGTAGTCTAGTAGGTAGTGTGTTGGCTTATTAAACGTAAAGCCAGGGTTAGAGCCCCAGGCCAGACATCACGACAAAATACAAAAAGTATTTCTTCGGCGACTTCCTCTCAGCAGATTTCTGACAAAAACTCTGAGAGCAAATAAAATTGCCATGAAAAGTTTCTCAAAAATCTGTCGTTCGTAGTCGACTTTAGACAGTAAGTCCCTCCACTCATGTATTAAATTAACACACACAATATAAGTGGCGTGAGAAACTAGGTTCATAATCCTGGGTTGTAATGACCAATTATGTATATATTGACCTTGTTTATCTCTAGCCATGTTCTTACAGTGCCAGAGTCAGAACAGAGGAAATTTTCTGTCAATGATTCCATACTTAAACTTAACTTTAAAAGTTGCAGGTAGAATGATCTTCCCTTTAGCTTAATGCTCACTTTTATCTTATTGTGTACTTATAATAATAAAAAACAAATTATCTGCCCGTTAATATCCTGCCTTTAGTTAAAGACAAGTTGTAATAAAGGCCCGAAGACAAATAAATTCCTTTTCGAAATAAAAACTATAAAAACTATTACATAGGCTTGTACAAACATATGTATTTGTCTCACCTATGTAAAGCAAAAAAAAAAAGAAATACAGACATTGGTACACATATTAATGTACTCTTGTATGTATGTAAGTAAATGGTGCATATAATAGACAATAAAATGTTCATGAAGAATTTTTGTATAAATGGGGTTTCTATCTGTATAAAACAATGCGTTTTTAGAACAAAAACGAGCACTTGCACCCAAACCCACTAAGCACAACAAAAGTATGAAGAAGAAGAAAGGCTAATGAAAACAAAAAAAACTTCCAAGCATTCTCTTTGACACAAAAGTCATACGAAAATACAATCGAAATTGCCTTCATTCAAGCAACTAAACACATCCGCACATACATACAATACGTATGGTCGCATATAAAACATTACGTGAGAACGTGTATGCGCCAAATTAAGATGAAACACCCCGGTTAAAATATAAAGAAAAAAAAAATAAAATTTAAATGCATTCAACAGCGAAACGAGAAGTGCTTCATATAAAAGAAATCTGCATTTTCATCTGCCATCATCATCAGCATCGCCGCCGCTGCCACCACAAACATACCAAAATGTGTAGCATATTTTGTGCCTCAAAAATAAAAAAAACGGAAGAAAAAGAGGGTAAAATAAACAGAAAAGAAAAGTTTCTATCAAAACCAACAGCTACAGTACGAGTTGTGCACTAAAGGATCAGCAAAAATACAACAATAGCAATAACAATTCTGTAAAGCGACCGAGTGAACTCAGGCAATATGCCTGTTGCGGTTGTATTGTTGTTATTATTGCAATTCTTGTTGTAAAGTTTGTATGCTTCGTAAGCCTTCGTTCACAGCAAGCATACAAGGACAAACGCCAATTTTTCTACAGTGTTGCTCAATTCAAGTCACACTTTTCTCTGTTTCTACCACCACCACTCGATTTATGTATAATCAATATTGAAAAGAGCTACGACTTGTTCATCCATCAACTTTATGTCTACGTATACATTGTACACTACACAATATACACACACACATACATATTTACATATTTATTTATTTAAAATTGAATTAATGTCAAATAAACAATGTCTTATTCACACAGAAATAAAATTCAATCGGATTAAAATTGTCAAAGAAAGAATAATAAAGCAAAAAATGAAATGAAATAAATAAATGAAAGTAATAAAAAGTAATTTCGTAAGCATACGTATTCTGTTATTTCTTACATTTGTAGAACATAATTGGTCATTACATCCCTTCAGTCACGATTACGACCTAGTTTCTCACACCGCTTATGTTATGTGTGTTAATTTTATACATGAACTAGCTGTATCCGGCGCACGTTGCTGCGCCACCGACTAAAATAAATTTGAAGGAAAGACATTACACAGATGTCCAATTAATATTGAATCATTTTATTGATTTTGTTTCCCGTTGTCCTGATGATTCAGATGAAAGGGACAGAGTAATACGCATTCTATCAGTTTCTAATTTCACTTCTCGTTGTTCAAGTGGTTCAAGCGAACGGGTCTTAGCGGCATATACTCGAAGATTTTCTAGTCTCAATGCTCGTCTGGTTCTGAGGCTCGTAATGCTCTTTTCATCCGTGCTTGAGGTGTAGGTTGACCAATTGCTTTTCATTAATTTTGAATAATTTTCAGTGACGCCATCCATCGGAAATTAATCGCACCAACCCCCGTCGACTCATGCGCAACAACTTTGTTAAAGAATGCACAGTTTACGATTTAATTCATTTTAAGTAATTTTCAGTGGCGCCACCTGCCGGAAATTAGTCATACCAACTTAGAAACCTTCCCCGGCTCATGCGCAACAACTGTGCTAAATATCATAACATGGTCAAATGCATAGTTTACGGTTCTATAAGGTACATACAAACAGGCATTCATTTTTATATGTGTATGTGGGCGTGGCATCTCGCCTACTTGAAATTTTAAAATAAAAAGTAGCCCGTAGTTCCTTCGAGACATACAGGAAGGTACTGTTAAAATTTCAAGAAAATCGGTTCAGCCGTTTAGCCGTCTATAGACCACAAACAAATAAACACACATTCATTTTTATATATACGAAATTGCGGGGACCTACAGTTTAAAGTCGACTCCGAACGACAGATTTTTTGAGAAACTTTTCATTGCAATTTTTTATTTACTCTCAGAGTTTTTGCCAGAAATCTGCTTAAAGGAAGTCGCCGAAGAAGTATTTTTTAATATTTCGTTTTGATGTCTGACCTGGGGTTTAACCCAGGCTTTACGTCTAATAAGCCAACACTCAACACACACTACTAGACTACGGCGACTCTACACCTGAATAACGTTTGCCTTTTTAAAATCTATTTTGGATTTAATGTTTCAATAAAACAACTCTAATCCCATTCTTATGCTTAAGATTGGGGAATGGGGATTATGAGGTACCCACTTAAAATCTGTAGGTTCTTAGAAGGCCTATGTAGATGCTCATTTTGAGTTCTTCCAAGTGCTAACCCAACGTTATAATTTCATAGTAGAACTAGACAGTGTTCTGTTCATTGCTGTATTTAAAAATGAAGCAAAGTTTTTTACACGAATCTAAATGTCAAACCAAATACGAACTTCTTGCTCAATATTAAAGTTACTCATTCTATATTTAAGATCCTACTTCTACTTCTTCTCTAGACATGTATAAACATTTTCTGTGTATGGTGAAGGTCCCTAGCACATTGTTCTATTTCAGCTATTATTTTGTCCAACAATGAAAACATATTTAGGGCCATTATTACAACTTGCTGTTAAAGTTGGGTTTAGTTAAAGATAACTTTATCTAAAGTGAACTTTAAAGTCACCTTTAACTTCTTTTCGTTATTACAACCTAAAGATAAAATGAAGTTAACTTTTTCAAAAATATGTCAGTGCCGCAGCAATGTCGATAACACTGCTCAATTAAAAAGTTTTTTTGGACGCAGTGGCAACGACGGGCTTCTTTTTTTGTTGTATTTGCTCATTTTGTTCTTATTTGAAGTTGCCATATTGAAAATAATACATATGCAGATCAAGTTCAAACATAAAGTGAACTTTAAAAGTTAGAGGTAGGATGATCCTCCTTTAGCTTAACGCTCACTTCTACCATATTGTCCATATAATAATGAAAAACAAATTATCTACCAGTTAAAATCTTGCTTTTACTTAAAGGCAAGTTCCTATAATAGATCTTACTCGCACATAATTTGGAGTTGGAATGTGATGCACTTCCGAGATATACATATATACGTGGAAAATTGTGACTAAGTACCAAAATTAAGTTTCTAACTCGTTGTAATTATTTATTAATAAGAGATGTTGGGTCACATCCACTTGTAATATATTAGAATGTGTGTTTTGTTCCGTCCAGCAGAATAGTAAAATACTATTACCGACATTGTGCAGCCCTTAAACTGACCAATTTCCTCGATGAGTTTGCTGGAATTCGGTCAGTACAGGGACTGTGCTTATCTGTGGCGGCGCAACGGGCCGCTATGCGTGTTCAAGTCTGCTTTGGTAAAGAAAAGTATTGTGCCGACAAACCAGAGACAATTGAGCATTTGAGGGACAACATTCGCGATACCATTGCTGATGTACGACCCCAGACACTAGAAAAATTACACGAAAATTGGTCCGATCAAATGACGTACTGTGCGCGGCAGCCTTCCATTCCATATTCCATTTCTAATCGGAACAATTGTACTTCAGACCAAAAAAATAAATTTGGCATAATTTCCAACCATTTTTGTATTATTTTGACATTTAAATTTGTAATCACTGACCCTATACAAGGGGTATACTCAAATTATCACAGTGACCATATATGAATGAAATTTTTAAAAGGATTCTTTGTCAAAGCGAAGTGGTTTCTTGTATTTTTTATAACTCTAAGGATTTCTGTTGTGCCAGGTTTTAGAATGTATATGATGTGGAAACGGTGTTGTCTTGCTGTAAAACCTTCAATTTTGGTTGTCGAAGTACACAGCAACAGTCCTATTTTTGATAATTACTTTAAATAAAGTTTAGTTATCATTAATCGAAATAATAACTGATTCATGCTGTTTCCTTTACTAGATACACGCAAACGCCAAGCACTTACTTAGTTCAAACATCTCCAATAAGGCGAAATGTGAAGAAAATATTTCTTCAACGATTTCTTCTCAGCAGATTTCTGGCAAAAGCTCTAAAAGTAAATAAAATTACCATGAAAAGTTTCTCAAAAATATGTCGTTCGAAGTCGGCTTGAAACTGTAAGCACCCCCCCCCTCTTGTATAAAATTAACACACACAACATAAGTGGTGTGAGAAGCCAGGTCGTCATCCTGACAGAAGGGTTTTAATGGTCAATTACGTATGTATATATTATTGTACATTTTGACCGACACTGTACAATTGTGCATGATGTGCTGATGTAAATTGGTGTGCTCATTCATTTGCATTTACTCATGTTTTATTTAATACGTGACCATACATTCACCAATATATTCTTTCTCATTTTCCTTAAAAAATAATAATTCTTATGGAAATTTTTACAAAAACATAAAAGCAGATAAGAACGTAATATTAGAACAAATATGTTTTCATACAGAAATTCGATTCGATTTTTAATTTCTCTCAATTACGTAGTTGTCTTAGAGCAAAGATTTCGTTTTTGAAATGTTCTAAAAGCAAAGAAACGAAATGTTTTCCCATACAATTTCGACTTCAAATGAAATTTTCCTTTTTAAGGACAGCAAGTCATCAGTAGGTAATTGGGTTTTAGATAAAAGCACAGAATAATCAAATTCTTGCAAGAAACTGATACCACATCGACATGGAGTTTACATCTTCACCCAAAAATATGCAATAACAGTTAAAATACAATTCAGGGCATCGTTTGAATATTGCAGGAAAACTTTTACAAACGAAAAGTTTATGCGCAATTTTGTGGTCCCCCATACAAGTATAAATTATTCAAAAGGCGTAGGAACATTCTGTCTGACACATTGAGCGTATGGATGCAGCTACAACTTACCTTACAACTTCACAATTGTAAAATAAAAACAGCAACAGCATCAACAACAACAAAAGAAAAGGAATGCAGAGAGATATTGAATAAAACACCTCTCGGCATAATGCAAATAGAAACGAAAAGTTAACAATGCTGCAATTACTGCAAATAAATGTTTCGAAAGTTATTATTATTCTGTGTTCGAATCTTAAACATGAAAAAGTTTATTTTTAAAGACACGCACTTCCAAAAGAAATTCAAATATTCGATGGAGAACGAAATTCTGGTGACGATCAAAAACATAAGATTTATTTTGGGGGTGTGGCAAGAGATCAAAGCGCTTGCTTATTAAGGTTTAGGTTTGAGGAGACAAGTACAGTACCGGGAGGTCCAGCTGACCCATTGTACAACGTCCTAAAGAGGAGAGGATAATAGCGAATATAGGGAGAAAGGAGAGGAAGTAGGAAAGAGAGAATAAGGAAGCAGAGGTATTACACAGACTAACAGAAGACACAAGAGAGTGCGACTACACTATTGAAGCCATAGTACTTCTCAACCACCTCAAACTAATAATGAATCTGTGGAGAGCCTTTATGTCGGCTCTCGAACAGAGTTCAAACACTCAAAGAAATCCCTGCCAAGGATCCTCAACCTCAACTTACTAAGGGCTGAACAGTTATAGTCCAGCTCGAGGCTCCAATTTTCAACTCCTCCTAATCGCAACCTACCCTGCAATAGTCCGGAGGTGTTCGATATACCATAACAACCTTCAATGACTCTGTTCATCCCCCCGACCCATTCATTCATGTGGCGCCAGAGGTGGCAGATTGGGGGATCAGGTCAAACTGTCACATAGCCCTCAAAAAGTGAATTTAATCTAGTAAGAGCATCCGCCGTCTCATTACCGAGTATCCCGCCATGACCCGGAGCCCAGCATAGAAGGATTCGGTCCGGTTCAAAAGTCCTTAACGACTCCTTACACTTGCATACGAGTCGTGATTTGTACCAGACTGACGCAATGGCCCTTAGGGCAGCCTGACTGTCAGCGAAGATGATATAAGATTCCGAATCCGAAGTACGCCTACCAGCTATGTCTTCGATAGCCTTCAAAATTGCGAAGATCGCTGCCTGAAACACGTTATATTCATCCTTTAACCTGAAGTGAAGTTCAACACCAAGTTCCCTACAGAAAACCCCAGCACCTGTATCTCCTCCTAACTTCGATCCATCTGTGAAGATGGGTATACCTTTTTGCCCCTGGAGTACGCCACCATTCCATAGTGCCCCTGGTATAAGTATCCTCAAACCAGGCAGGAACATAGCCTCAGGCACTATATAGTCGGTGGCTTTCCGAAAGTCCGTGCCTCCCCTCAGGAAAGACGACGTTCAGAACTATGGAGTGTCCTATCGAGTGCTGTTTCCAGCAGACCGATTCCCTCATACGTATGGCACTACGCGCTGCACACTGCTCGACATACAAATCAAGCGGAGTCAGGCAGAGCATAGTATCAAGAGCAGCCTGAGGGCAACTCTTCCTCACTCCATTGATACTCAAGGAAGCAACCCTCTGAGCCTTTCCACGCTTTTCCGTTGGAAACACTTATCCAAGGCACACCACCAAACAACTCAATCATAAGTTATAACAGGTCTAACAATCGCCAGATATGTCCGACGAATGGCCCTGGGCGGAAGACCCCAGCTCTTACCTATGGAGTTCCTCTACACTGCTAGAGAGCATTCAGTCCCTTCTTCATTTTTTCCTCGGTGTATCTTTTCCAGTTCAGCTTGCTCTCCAGAGCAACACCCAAGTACTTGACCTAAGAAGACAAAGTAAGCTCCCTACCACCTAACCTCGGCAACCTGAAGATTTCAATTTTGTACTCCCGCGAGAACAAAACGAGGTCTGTCTTATCGGAATTTATACCCAGACCACAGTTCGCAGCCCAAGAGGATAAAGTTCCAAGCGCAGACTCCATCAGTTCCTCCAGTGTCGACAAAAATTTACTACCTACCAGAATAGCCACATCATCGCCGTATGCCACAACCTTAAAGCCCCTACTTTCCAGACGCTTTAAACCAACATTAGCCACCAGGAGCCACAAGAGAGCGCTTATTAATATTTTTTAATATTGTTTTTGTCGAATAAAATAAAATGAGGTATAAAAATTAGTACAATACAAATGTAAGGATTCGAAATAAATCGCTCTCTTACGTGAGGATCATTTTACTTTATATAAAATACAAAAAACCTAAGAGTACTAAAAAAACGGTCTTGTTAATTAGAAGGTAAATTTATTATTCTCCTTAAATTCTCTTGGCAAAAATTAATAATGATTGTATATCAGAAAACTGCAAAGAATCGTTCTTTGCTACTCATAAGCACTCATGAAATTTTGAACATAAGTCAGTCAACAATATTGAAATCTAACTTCTCTAAATCATTTGCACTCACTACAACGTCGATTTATAAGTACAGGTTGCATTGAGTTTGCGTCCAACGTTGACATCAAACTCGTACCATTCGCAATATGTTTGATTCATGAGCCTACTCATTTAGATTCATAACTTTAGAAAAATACTTATAAATGATTCGAGTGACTCGATCCATCCTTTAAAAAATTTGCAGTCTTAGTTGTTATTGCATTTACAAAAAAAGAAAAAAGACACATAAGCAAAAAGACAGATCAGCAAGCAAAGCAAACACACAACCTTTTTTAGTGAGTATTTTATTGTTCGTACGCGATTCATACTTATTTTGTGATTATTTTATATGTTAAGTTATGGAGAGTCGAAATCAACAACATCATACGTGTTGTTAAGTATGAAAATGATGAGTACTTCAAACTTTGAATATGAGTAGAGGTTCCATGATAATAAAATAAGTATGAATGAAAATTATGAGTATTATTTTTGAATACTCATTGCTGATCTCTATTGCATATCATATATTTCAAATCTAAAAAAATGTTTTAAAAACTTAGGTTAATTATTATAATCACCTCCGTGTTACTTTATTAAGAATAAAGGCGATTACAATTCATAAGAAAAAGAATATGTACATATATGCTTAGCTGATTATTAGAAAAATTTGTTTCATGGCATGAATATAAAACAAAGTCATCGCTAACAAATATCACACAAATATCACATGTTTACCACATTTTCATTTTTACTCTTATAATGATTCCTGACTGATTCAGAACTACTGTCAGATATGTAATACATTTAAGCTTGGCTTAATTGAATCATCTTCAAATTTGTTCTATAACGAATACGTATTTCTGATAAATTGTAGTAGACTTCCGTTTTAAATATATATATATGGTAAAAAATAAAACTAAAATAAATGGTTAAAAATTAAACGTTTCAGATAAACGAGTGATTTTTCAGATTACGTTCAAATTCTAATTCTACGAAAGTCGCCGTAGTCTAATGTGTTGTGTAGTGTGTTGGCTTATTAGACGTGAGGCTACAGTTCAAACGCCAGGTCAGATATCAAAACGAAAATATAAAAATATTTCTTCGGCGACTTCTTCTTAGCAGATTTCTGGCAAAAACTCTGATAGTAAATAAAATTCCCATTAAAAAGTTTCTCAAAAATTTGTCGTTCAGAGTCGATTTTAAACTGTCCAGCTACTCATGTATAAAATTAACACACAACATAAGTGGTGTGAGAAACTAGGTCGTAATCCTGACTGAAGGGTTGTAATGACCAATTATGTATGTATGTATGTCAGATGTATAATACATTAAGGCTTTGTTTAATTAAATCATCTTCAAATTTGTCATATAGGGTTCTATAATGAATAGGTATTTCTGATAAATACGTGAGGCCACAGATCAAACCCCACGTCAGACATCTCCAATAAAACGAAATTTGACAAAATATTTCTTCGGCGGCTTCCTCTCAGCATATTTATGGCAAAAACTCTGGGAGTAACTAAAATTGCCATTAAGAAGTTTTTCAAGTATTTGTTGTTCGAGGTCGACTTTAAACTGTAGGTCCCGCCACTCATGTATAAAATTAACACACACAACATATGTAAGTGGTGTGAGAAGCTAGGTTGTAATCCTGACTAATGTAATGACCAATTATGTATGTATGTTGAAATTCTTTCTCTTTATTAATCTTTAATCATATAAGCGACTACTGTACTGTATTAAGTATTAAAATATTTTATATTCGCTAACAAAGCCTTTTTTTTGTTCATTAAAAAGATTTAAAAACTGTTTACCAAAGATGTACTGATTCTAATAGTGGTTCTAAATTTGAATAAATACATAGTCATGCCATTGAAAAAGAAAACTCCAATCTTGGGTGCCCTGGTAGTCTAGTGGGTAGTGTGCTAGACTATTAGCGTGAGGGTCGTGGGTTCGATTCCCACCAGAGACTCTGGTCTGTGACACTACACCGAGCATTTGGTCAAGTTACTCCTCTCGTATATAATTAAAATATAATTTGTAATTGTATTGTAATTAATATATAAATAAAACTTCAATTATTTGTGCAACAAACTACAATTTTGATACTTTCGAGTTTTGTCTTCATATCATTTTTGAAAACAAATCTAAACTGTAGCTCACTTACTTTCCGACTTATAATAATTTAATTATATAAAAAGCTCACTCTGTTCACAATTTAATATTTACGCAACGATAATTAAAAATGTTAAGAATCTTTTTTATTATTTGTTTTCAATTTTTTTTTTGTTGTTGGTTGCGAAAAATGTTTTCATCATTTAACAATGATTTTTCGCTTGTGTGTTCATCAAGTTTAATTGAGTTAAATATGTTCCTAAGTTATACGGTGTTCAGGTATTCACTTTTATTGCGTAAATCGCAATAAACGCCATTATTGAGTTCAATATTTAATATAAAGTGTCAATTAATAAATGCGCAATAAATACGCAAATTGTTATAATATTGAGTAAAACTTAAAATGCAGCACTGTCATAAGTGTGCTTAGTGAGCATATTACAATTAACCGAAAACTTTGTGTTCACATTTGACAGCTTAAATGTCAACAACCGACAAAAAAACAAAACTAAAAACCAAAATAAAAACAATGTTTTTGAAGCCACCAGCTGTTTTGTTTACCAGCTGTCAAATCAATATTGAATAAGCAGCTGAACTGCGTATGTTATTATGCCTGAACTCTTAAAATATTGTACTCAATTAACCGAATATTGACTCAATAAAAGTGTATATCTTAACATAGTACAAGTTAATCGTTATTTATGAAAATAGTATGTAAAATATTATTCATGAACCTAATAATGTTAAAATATGAATTTATAACTTGAAACAATTCGAATATTATCTATGTTATCTATGACTTATATGCCATTACATTGTTCAATACATTTTTTTCATTTTTTAATTATTCACTTTTTAAACATCAAGCAACAAAGAAGTAGCTTATAATTATTTTCTTTTTGAATAAAGAAATTTGTTAACTATAAAAAGAATGTGTGTCGTTTTTCCTTCCACTGCGATGAATTCCTAACAAATAAGTCGACAATTTGGGATTTAAAATGTTTGTATACGTAACATTTTCGTCAGAGCACCCATCTAGAGACGACCTCAATTTAAAAGACAAGTCCATAAAATCCATGTTCCCGAATTCATTGTTCAATTTTTTTGTACCAGTGAGATCGCTGCAAACACTTTTTACGAGTAAACAAGTATTTTTAGCTTTTATTGAAATTGGAATATACACAGAAATAAATGTTATGAATTGTAATGTAATTTAATTTAAGTAAGCTGTTGTGGAAGTTACGAATTATAAAGTGTTTTGCCAATTGTATATTTTTAAAGAAAGAAGAAGAAAAAGTTATGAGTAATAATAAAAATTGGTTCATATTCTATTTGCGTAGTTCTATTTTAAATAAGAAAGCCTTAAAACGAATTTTTTCATATTTACTCAATAGAGATTAAGTTCTTTGTTTTAATTAAATTGTTAAAATAACGACGTAGTATTTTGAATTGCGATTGTAAATTTCATTTTTAACTCGCAAGTATTCGTTTAATATTGCAGTCCATGCAATAAAAATATTAGAAGTCATCGTACGGCAGTTTCCTCCGATTATCAATCAATGTAATTTACTTTTGTGTTTTTCTTTATTTTACATTTTACATTTTACATCTCCAATATTTGAATTTGAAACAAATCGTTGTAAAAAATGTATCAAAAATTTGAAAAATAAAAAAGTCTTGACAACAGCTATTCATCAATCAGAATTGTATGCGTTGAAATGATTCCATTGTAAATATTAATTTTTGAAATTCATATCGAATTTCAAGCTTCTGATACAATATTTGTAAAAAGTAGAATAGAATAAATATTTGTAAAATTTATTTATTTTATGATTTATTATGTCATTTTTTAATTTTCCTTTCCTGCTACCACTTCCATCACTGGTTTGAAAATGAAAAACTACTTGATGCTGAAATGACCTGCAGGTGATGTGCTCGTATTTAATGGTCATTTGTTTCATGCTCAAGTACCATCCTCAACAGTCAGTTGCATATTTAATTCTTAATTTTTTTTTTCTTTAATTGCGTGCTTACATACATTTTATCTTACTGAAAACTCCGGTAGATGAGTTTTGAAAGTTTTATTTTCGTAAATTCGTTGAAATGAAAAAAAATAAAAAAAAAATAAAAAATTTTCGTATTATTTGGTTTAGTTAGGTTAAATACATACATATATTGGCATATTGTATGTAAGAGTGTGTATGTATATAAATTGTAAAATGACGATTTATATCATATACACAATCAAATACGATTAGTACAATAAAATCCGATTGTATTATTTTAAAATTTTTTGAGAAATATTTTAAGAGATTTCTATTTGTATATAAATTTTAATTTTGTTGGAAAATATATACGCAAACCTATATACATACATATGTACATTCAGTGAGTGACTAAGGAAATTTCAATTGCATAAAATAAAATTTATAATATTAAGGGCCATTATTACAACTTCCCATTAATGGCCCTTAAATAAGTCAATGCTAATGGTGTAGTTGCTTTTTCTGATACCATACAATTATGTCGAGTCTTTAATTAAGCGGTTTCTATCTTCAAATTTAAATAAAACAATGTGTGTAAGATATTATAGAATTTTTTTCCTTTTAAAAGCTATTGCTGCCATTATGTGTGACATATAACATCGTTTAAATGTGTGTTGTAGCCACAGTAGTCTAATAGATAGTGTATAGGCTTATTAGACGTGAGGCCACGGTTCCCAAGTCAGACATTTTCAACTAAAAGAAGATCCCTGAAAGTAAATAAATCGCCATGAAAGTTTCTAAACAAAAATCTGTCTTCAAAGTCGACTTTAAACTGTGGCCCGTCGCTGATGTATAACATTAACGCACACTGCTGTAAGAAGCTAGGTCGTCATCCTGGCGACATATTCAAACGAAATTAGAGGTCGCCGTAGTCTAGTTGGTACTGTGTTGACTTATTAGACGTAAGGCCTCGGTTCAAATCTCAGGTCAGACATCAAAACGAAATATGAAAAAATATTTCTTCGTTGATCTCCTCTCAGGCAGTATTCTGGCAAAAACTCTGAGAGTAAATAAAATTGCCACGAAAAATTTCTCTAAAATATGTCGTTCAGAGTCGACTTTAAACTGTAGGTCCCAATACTCATGTATAAAAATTAACACACACAACATGAGTGGTGTGAGAAGCTACGCCGTAATCCTGACTGAATGGTTGTAATGGACAAATTTGTATGTATGTATGTATTCAAACGAAAAAAATTTCATATAAGGTGGAGATTTGTTTATAAATCGTTGACATTACGAATCAATCATCATCAAATCTTCTTCGCCAATGGATATGACATGCTGTTCAGTGCTCAGTGTCATCTGTATTTTTGAGAGCGATATAGAAGAAGAACAACAACACAAAAGTCATGGTAATAGCAATAATGCGTTGACCACCTATTATTATTACTGAACCTTAAACGATTAAATTTGACCAGAAATCAACTATATATAAGACTCGCCTGAGGTTAGTTTCATTGGTCAAAAGGGCACTGCGAGATTAGATCACTGACAAGGATTTGGAACAGATTTCAGCATGAATATTATAGGGTAAGTTACGATGAAAAGGAGTTGGAAATTGTCGACCACCTCCTCTGCAACTGTTCAGACCTTAGTAGGTTGAGGTTAAGGACCCTGGACAAAAATTTCTTTGAAGATTTGGACTATCTGTCGAGAACAGACAATAGGGCTCTCCATAGATTCATAAATAGGTTGAGCTGATTCGAGCTCTCTTGTGTGGTTCATCTTTTTTCCTCCGTCTCTTACCTTTCCTCCCTATCTCCTTCACTATCCTCTCTCTCTCGTTTTCTAGGACGAATTTATAATTTGTCATTTTGGCCTCTGGGTATTATGCTTGTCTCAGTGACAAGTACATGTCTAACGTGACCTAACTGAAGATGATAAGCATATTTTATCCTTTTCATAAAATTATACAATTTCAACTTTTATTATATTAAACCTTCTTCACTCTTCTAAATTAGAATTTAATTGAATTGTGTAAACAACCAAAGCTAATTTGCTACAACTTATGTACGTGGACGAATGGAAAATGAATTGCTTGCAGGCCTAATTAATTTTCTTCATTCCCCTCGATGGACATTAGAAATATTTCAAATTGGTTTTTCAAAACCAATGGAAAGATAATGTTGCAGTAACAAGTAAGCGCCACGTCTTTAGTGCAGTTGGTACTGCATTGAATCAAAACAAAGTTAAGTTAATACCAAAGGCCATTTTAACTCATTAATCCATGCGTTTCCTTTCGTTTCACTATCACTTGTTGTGTTTCTATTATGCTAAGTTTATTATCTCTTTTTCTATAAAGCGTATGTGCATATGCATTCATGTGAATCTACATGTATATGTATTGTATCTGTATGTGTGTGTGCAAACTTGTTTCTATAGAATATGTTGTATATGAGGATATTTTTGAAACATTAGCCAGAATAAAATTCTTAAACATTTACTAGTACGTCCGTCGTTTATGGAACAGAACCCGAATAAAAATATTTTTTTTTAAATTCGTTAAACGAATAACTTGTATTGTATGTTTGAATGTGTCTTGAAATATGGAAATATACTTCGTATAGAGCATCTTGAGAATTTTATATGTGTGTGTGTGTAATGAGAATGAGTACCTTGTTTTTGTTGGTTTTATATTTGTCAGTGTTGCAAAATTGGAATTTTGAAATGGTACTGATCTATAACTGAAAGAGTACTTTTTTGCATCAAAAGGTACTTTTATAACTCTTCAATCAGGATTATGACCTAATTTCTCACGCCACTTATTTTGTGTGTGTTAATTTTATATATGAGGTTCGGGACCTACTGTTTAAGGTCAACTCCGAACGAAGAATTTTTGAGAAACTTTTTTTTTTGTTGGAAACGTCTAATAAGCCAACACACTACCTACTAGACTGCAGTGAATTTACTTATTGGCGCTGCTAGATCTTCTGATGATGTTCCTTGTTGATGTTATCCTATATGGAAGATCAAAAGTTTTCTAAACGGATTATATGTGGAGTAAGCCACTTAAGTTTTTTATTTTTTAAAAGTGAAAAGTGAAAAACTCATGATGAATAGATTGTTTATACATACATACATACATAATATGTCATTACAACCTTTCAGTTAGGCTTCTACCTCCAGTTATGTTGTGTGTGTTAGTTGTTTGTATTCTGCTGTATTTGAACCGATGAGCATTCGCCTTTGCGCGCTCCCTTGCTTATACAGAACGCAGTGTATAATAATGCCTTCAACAAAGACGTTGAACGTGCTTCTTTAGCCTGTATTACGACCAAGCTTCTCACATCACCCACAACTTATTCGTGTTCCTAACAAGACAAAAACATCTGATAACAAAACGTAAAAGCCCCGTTTAGTCAAACGTCGTTCTTTTTTAGCGTATGAAGAGCAATACAAGTGCTTATCGATATAACAATACGATTCTGCAAGCGTTTTAATCGCGTTTCGTATTCTACAAACGAAGGTACGAACGTTTGACTAACCGGGGCTGAAGCCTGATTCTACCTTTAGCATTGCGTTGAGCGTGTTGCTAATGCATCAATAGTTGAAAAGCGCAAGACATAAAATTTGTAATAATAAAAAAGTACTGAAAACGCCGAGGTGGTACTGCGGTATTTTTGAAATGAAAAAGTACTGAAAAAAGTACCAAAGTACTGAATTTTTCAACACTGATATTTGTATGTAAACTGTACAACAATACTCCTTGGTAAAGAGTGAGAGTATTCGTTTGTTATTCTATTCTCTCATGTTAACATGATTTCATTTTTGTTTCTTTGCTTTCTTCTTTCTTTTTGTTTTGCTCCCCACACCCTCAGAATGTAGTATGACTGAGTGTGTACCATATTTTTGTAATCTGGGTCAAGTTACAGTGTATAACGTATATATTTAAAGTATACATACATATACATTCACTGTTCTATATAAATGTGCTTGTGTACATGTCCATTAATACTCTCATACCGGAGTACAAAATCTATCATACTACAGAAAACTCTTTAAGGAGCTAAGACAGTACAGTACACCAGCAACAGAACATCAGTTGTTTTTTTTTTTCTCAATTTTTAAACAAAAAAAGATGGAGTCCCTTATGAATAATTGTTGAACAGAACGGGATTTATTTCATAAATAAATAATCCAATTATATATTACATATTAAATAGAAGTTGTCACAATTATTAGAGTGAAAAGTTATTGTGATTATCCAATTAACCCATTCAAAACCCCAACAGTCTTGTGCTGGTTGTGGAAAGTTCAAACACTTGTTTCATTACGAAGCCACACAAAATTTAGTGTGGATAACATCAGTTAGGCATGAAGAAGTTTTTATAGGAGACTATTTGTGTGTTTGAAGTCGCCGTGGTTTAGTATGTAGTTTGTTGGCTTATTAGACGTAAATCCAGGGTTCAAACCCTAGGCCAGACATCATACCAAAAAATACAAAAAGGAGGTCCCGCCTCTCATGTATAAAATTAACGCATACAACTTAAGTTGTGTGAGTAACTAGATCGTAATCCAGAATGAATGGTTGTAATGGCCAATTATGTATGTATTTGTGTGTACTTTAGAAAATATTTAATAATTTGTTATAAACAATTTATTGTAAAAGTTTATTAATTATTGTCTAGAAAAGCAGCAAATTAAAATAACAAAAAATAATGCTAAATTGAATTGCTCTTAACGCAACCACTGTGTTTACGACAATTTTCATTTACGACTACGATAAATGAGTAAAAATTAAATTAGGAATAATCCTTTATTATTATCTTTTTTACATAAATATCGGGTGGGCCATTTATTGGTTTAAATTTTAACCATCGGATATTTCGAATCTGGCAATACTTATGTCATTCTATTCTGTAACAAAATTCGGTGTGTTATCTCCAGTGAAAGTAATGAATCGATGCACGCCTGCGAAACTTTGGGATTTATTGGAAATTTATTTCCAAAACAGAGACAATTGGTCGGAAATTGCACAAAAATGTCGTATAAAATTTGATCGCAGAAAAGGAACAACAGTGCCCGGCATACGCAAGTTTCTTGCTGAAGTTCGTGAAACTGGTTTCATTGCTGATGCTCCAATACATGAGCGTGCTCGCTCGTACAGTGCGTACACCCGAAAATACCAAAGCTGTGACTGAGAGTGTCCATCAACATCAACTCTTCATCGTTCTCAAGAATTGAACATATCACGCACCAGATTATACCGAATTTTGCGTAAAGATTTCAGTATGACGCTTTACAAGCCTTATGGGCCAACGAGAAACTGCACGATCATGTCGATTTTGCAAATAAAAAAATTAACTTTTCGGCTGAAGCTCATTTTCATGTTGGTGGGTACGTTAATAAACAAAATTGCCGTATCTGGGGCTTAGAAAACACACACGTGATCTTATAGAAGCCAATGCACCCATTACGAGTGATTGTTTGGTGCGGTTTGTGCATTATGTGCATTATTTTATTTTTTCGTTGAAAATGAGGACGGCGCAAACATTGCGGTCAATGGAAACACCTATCGCACCTTGATAACCGATATTTTTGTACCCGCTGTTTATGGTATGGATGTGAACGTTGTTCGGTTTCAGCAGGATGATGCAACTTGCCACACATCACATGCCTCAATCCATTTATTGTGCCAAACGTTTAATGGCCATTTAATTAGCCGGAATGGTGATGTCAATTGGCCCGAAGAAGCTGCGATTTGACACTGTTGGACTATTTTATGCCAACAAACCAGAGATAATTAAGCATTTGAGCTACGACCCTCTACATTCGAAAAAGTGCACGAAAATTTGTCCGATTGAATTAGATACTGTGAGGCCAACCGCAGGGGCCACATGAACGAAATAATATTCCATTTATAACCGGAATAATTCTACTCCACAACTAAAAAAATCATTTGGTAAAATTTAAAACCGTTTTTGTTTCATTGCATTTTTACATTTAAACATTTTAAAGGCGCACCCTTTACACATCAAACAAAGAAAAGTTAAATAAACGGAAATTCATATCATACGGTAAATTCATTTTTAATATAGTAAATTAGCAAAAAGTGCATAGCAATCTTCTGGAATGATTCTTCAATGATCTTCAGATTATTAAGATATTTCCACTTCTTTTAAGAAATTATTTATCTCTGCGTATGTATTCGATAAGATTCATTGTTATGGTTATCATATCCTGGTGCTAGAATTTTGCTGACGGTCGTATTTCAGTTTAAAAAATACAAAAAAATTGCTTTCTTAAAAAGGCGTAAGTTACTTAATTGTTTACATATGTATATATGTATACAATATTCTCCTAAAGAATTATGGAAACTAATAGATTTAAAAAAAATACTGTGTGCAAATAATATTCATGTTTATACTCACTGTCGTTACCTTTTGCGAACACGTATGTATGCCTATCGTTAAAAGTTAGGGAAGCAATAATATTTGTGATACGTGCCTCTATGCAGCATTCATTAACTGTTGCCTAGAAACTCTTGTGTTAGTGTGAGTAAAATACAAACAAAAATTAAATATTTTAGAAAACATCCTAAAACAAAGTTACTTCATTAGTCTTTAACAAATCAAATACTGAAGGCAGTTTGATGGAAATCGCCCAGGTGAAGAAACAATAGCGTACCTAGAATGCAGATTAATTACTAAAGGTCTTAATGATATAATACAATAGGATCTTTTTTTGGTGTAAACATGACTATATTTACTTGTATATGTGCTTATTTTACTCTTCAATTTCTGCAAAAGAAGATTCAGTTTCATATTTAAAATACAGAAAAGCAATGTTCATATGTTTCAACAAGGTATGTATGTATGTATATACAAATAATTAAGGTATGACTTTAATCGAAGTGAACTATAAATTACACTATGCGACAAAATAAAAAAAAGAAATACACCCAGTTAGTGACATAGTGTAGGTTGTGAGTTTTGTTGAGTAGAACTCAAAAAAAAAAATTTTTATTTTTTGAACCCTGCAAACCTATTTTATTTAACAAAAACTGTTTTTTTTTTTTGGACCTTACGCACAAATTTATTGATTACACAAACATTTATGAACCAATGTCACAAATTTTAACTTTCTTAGAAAAGGAAGGGATGGGCTTTAAAAACGGTAAACATATATGTATTATTCGACTCAATATTCTATGAGGTTTGTTTACAAAGTTTACCTCATACTTGGCAAATGTGAATTTTTTCATATTTTTTCAAGTTTGTCCATTCATAGTAGCAAACTTTAATTAAAAAATATAAAAAAATTGACGACATTCTGAAAGTGCATTCTCTCGTGAAGATATTGATACTTCGCTTGATAAAATCGAACAAAAATTACCGTAGTAATTATTTAAAGAGTATAACAGTCGTGTTATATTTTTCATATAAATTTGTTTTAAAAGAAATTTTAGTTAAAAAATTTTCAGAATTTCTGATGGATCGTGATTGTTTATTTTAAAATGTGTCAATTTCACGTTTGAGCGACTACCAGGAAATTGGCCAATGTTTTCGCAAAGCGAAATAATAATATCTTCGAAAAACGAAAATATTAGCCGACCTCCGGTAGTGTTGCAAACGTAAAATTGACACATTTTGCGATAAACAATCACGATTCCCCAAAAATTCTGGAAATTTTTGAACTCATTTGATAAGATGACATATATAAAAAATATAACACGACTGTTATACTCTTTAAATAATAACTACGGTAATTTCTGTTCGATTTGATCAAACGAATTGTCAATATCTTCACAATATAATGCACTTTCAAAATGTCACCCTTATTTTATATTTTTTAATTAAATTTTGCAATGAGGAATGGCTAAACTTGAGAAAATAAGAAAAATTATATGTTTTCCAACTTTAACCGATCAAAACTCATAATATTTAAGTTTGAACCAAATGTTTATGTATATCGTTTTAAAGACTCAGCTCTCCCTTTTATAAAAAACTTTGGATTTTGAAAATAGATTAAAACGTGTTTGGGTAATGAATAAATTTGCGTGAAAAGATCAAAAAAATACCGGTTTTTTTCCAATTAAACAAGTTTGGAGGGTTCGAGAAATAAAAAAAATATTTTAGAGTTCTACTCGACAAAACTCACAACCTACACTATGTTATTAGTTGGATGTATTTTAATTGTCGCACCGTGTTATTTATATTATATGTACTAAAATATTAAAAGTATGATCAATTCGTTCTACAATTAAAAGCGACTACTTCGTTTAAAACAAACAAAGTCATATAAATTAAGTGATAAAAATTCAGGCCAGACATCAAAAAAAAAAATACAAAAAGTATTTCTTCTGCGGCTTCCTCTCAGCAGATTTCCTGCAAAAACTCTGAGAGTAAATAAAATTGCCATGAAATGTTTCTCAAAAATCTGTCGTTCGGAATCGACTTTAAAGTGGAGGTCCCGCCACTCATCCATAAAATTAACTCGCACAACATAAGTGGTGTGAGAAACTAGGTCGTAATCCAGACTGGAGGGTTGTAATGACCAATTATGTATGTATGTATGTATGTACATATGTATGATCAAAATTCATGAATTTAAAATGCATCTTAAGTAATCTGAATGAAAAATAAATCATTTTTAAAATTTCATGATGAGACAGGCGTCGCAAAAACGGCAATCACACATCGACCATTTTTTGGTTTCTACGCTAACTTTCCCAAATAATTCACACATTACTAACCATCTGGCATTATCAACAATTGCACAATTATATCACACTCTGTGGGTTATAGAGCCAAGTATTGCCAAGGCGAAGCTTTTTCTCAAAAGCTTGTGGAAAGAAAAGATTAATTGGGACGATAATATCTCATCATGTTAAAAAACAAATAGGCTTAATTAATGTGAAGAATTTAAACATATTGTTACGAAAATGGAAATTGTGTTACATCGTTTAACGTTAAAATAATAAATAAAAGCAACAACAACAAAAACAATGGACTTGTTTACATGATCAACAATTAAACAAAACGACATCAGTAAAAAAAGGGAAAAAACAAGAAGCAACAACAAATATTACCAGAATAAATGTAAACAAAATACACAAACAACAATAGCGTAAACAACTATGTTTACATTTACAGAGATTTCGAGAACGCAAAGTCATCCTCCTTTAAGAGCATCCATCAGACCAAAGACTATAAATATATATATATATTTATTATATATATATTGTCTTTGATCAGACCACAATGTAACCAATGATGACAATTGTGACGTTTAAAAACGCTCAAAGCAGCACCTTAACCTACCTCGTAGAGGGAGAAAAAAATATTTTAATGTTTTGCGAATCAAATGTGTTAGAAGCAACAGATATACAGAGTGAAAACTGGCGGATAATGTAGAAAAACTAAATGTAAATAAACATTTATTTTGTGTTAAAAAAGGGAAAATTTAGAATATTTTTTATTTTCTTCAATGAAAAGTTTAAAGATTCATAAATATTTAATTATTAATCGAAATTTGGGTGATTTTTGGTCACAATGAATATAGTTTTTTGTGCAAGATGTAATTAAGAATCTAAATATTTCAAGATCAAAATAAGACGTACTGCTCATAAAAAATGTTTCTTGCTGAAAGTTACCAATATTTTTTAATTTCTTGAAAGAAAAAGTTAAAAATTGTTATTGTTATTGTTATTAGTTCTTTCTATTATTTATTAATAGTTTTACACAGAAATTACATTTTTTATTAACTCTCGCCAATATAAAAAACCCGCCCAAATACAAAAAAAACATTAATAAACAAGACAGACAGACAATCAGAGAGGGACAGAAATACTTTTTTGGTAATATTTGCCGTCCCTTTCTAAATACACGGTTAACTGTCAAAATTTACTGTGTACATTGTGCATCAGACTGTATACCCTGCGATATTAAAGGCAAGACATAAAGGCGATATAAAGGCGCGAACAATAGAGAAATTAATTAAAACTAAACACAAATTTATTTTTATTTTTATTTGCAATCTACGAGCTCATACTTCAAACGTTTTTTAAAGGTAAAAACGTAACAATATTGATGAATGTGTTGCTCCCCTCTATGATATTCAATCATTTTCTGATTTAACTTTATGAACAAAATGGTGTATATACACCTATTGACACCTAATTAGAAACGCTTTTTACTTTAGCGCAAAGTCAGTAATATAAATAATTTTTGTGAAAACTACCGTTATGTTGCCTTCCAAATACTTGTATTTTGTTTATTACTCTGCTTTATCTTTAAATTCTTGTACTTTCTTTATTAAGCATTTCAATTACCGTTATTTTTTTGCAAACTTGTAAACACGCTCTTAGTATAGTTTAAAAAAAGTGCGACACATAATTAGAAACCATCATTTATTGTTTAGAATTTGCTGTGAAAGGCAATATTTTGAAAAAGGTAGCTAAATATTTTTTTTAATTCAATATGTTTAAATATATTAGCCTAATATTTTAAATATTTTTAATGGGAAAATGTAAGAGCTGCACTCCTGAAGTAAGGAGCTCTATTTTCGAACTGCGTAAAGCTGGAAAGACGTATAGAGAAATATCAGAGCAGCTTCAGTGTTCAAAAAATGGTCTTTAACACTCTGAAGCACATTCAAAAATATGAGACTACATCGAACGTTCCACGACAGAAAATCCCAGGAAAACATCAGACTATATAGACCGCATTATTGGGCGAATTTGCAAAGCCGATCCAAAAAGTCGTCTGCGGATATCCAGCGTAAAATTTGCGACAGGTTTAATATCTCCATATCCAAGGGAACCATTTCACGTCGTTTGATTGAAGTCACGCTAAATGGCAGAGCAGCACGCAAGAGACCACTTCTGAGCAAAATTCAGAGAAAACGTCCCATTTGAATTGGACAGCTAATCAATGGTAATATGTGCTTTGGAGCGACGAAACTAGGATAAATCGCCTTGGTCCAGAAGGTCGAAGATTTGTTAGAAGGCCCGTCAACCAAGAATTTAATCTTCGCTATGTTTCACATGCCGTGAAGCATGGTGGATGATCGACTATGGTGTGGTCATGTCTTTCCTGGAATGGTGTTGGGCCAATCCATAAAATTGATGGTATTTTAGATAAGGAAAAGTACGTTGACATACTTAGTAATATGATGTTGCCGTGGGCTGAAGAGAATTTGCCTGTTATCTGAAAATTTCAACAGGACAATGATCCAAGACAAGGCCAAGGTAACAAAGGAGTTCCTTGAAGATAATTCCATCACTGTTATGGAGTGGCCACCATCAAGCCCGGGCCTTAACTCCATCGAACACCTATAGGGCGATGTGAGAAAAGCTGCGAGCCTCAAAAATGTTACAGACATGGCGACGAAGGCATGGAAGGCAATACCAGTGGAGCGATGTCGTAACCTTATAACATTAATGCGGAGGCGATGTGAAGCTGTGTTAAAACAAAAAGGGTTTGCAACAATATATTGACAATAAGTAAGAATATAAACATAATATCACAATTTTTTTCTGATGGATTTTATCGTTTCTAATTAGTTGTCGCAGTCAATATTTGAAAAAATTGTGTTTTTTTTTAAGCGTTTAGTAATAAGAGATTTGTTAAGTTTTTTTGTCTCTTTTTATGACTTTATAAAATTAAACAACAAATAGTTTGAAAGGAATAAACAATATGAAAAATATTTCAATATTTTATGAAATTTTAAAGCGTTTCTAATTAGGTGTCAATAGGTGTATAACGTAAATCTATTTTGTTGAAAGTCACGTGTTACTCCATCTCAAACACTCATCATTTCTCAGTTGGAACTCTGCACGATATTTTTACTTGCAATACTTATACATCATATTGTTAAAATTTTTTGGTGAATATATTTGTGTTGATGTGATTCATCAACTGGTTTATCATGGCTTCGTGAGCAGTCTTTCAAATTTAATAGCAAAATTAAGCTGTTTTTTATTCAAATTATCTATTCAATAAAACAAACATACATATCTATTCAATAAGAATATCTAGTAAAACTTATTTTGATTGAAATATTTATACGTACATACATACATATGTACGTATACATAGCATACATATGTATGTTAAAAGGAGTACATATTACAGATTAGTTTTAAAAGAGCATTAGACTTGTAATGACAAGTTATTTTAAATTTAAATTTAATCTACCGGATAATATGTGACAAAGTAGATGCCAGATATTTAGTAACAAACGTTTATTAACTGTGTCACCCCGCACCCAATTCTCCAGAGAATGGAGGAGACATTAAAATTCATTGTGAATATATTTGTTGTAATTTTGTGTGTCTCATTTCTTTTTATTTGTAATAACCGAGATAAAGTTTCATTTCGGATTATTTGTGTTGTGTTTTAATACATTTACAGAATTGTATAAACATGTGTAAGAATATTTTTTACACATACTCGCACATATGTATATACATATGTATTGCTTTAGTATGTGTTCTTATTTAGTTGTTAGTTTTTTGTGGTTTTGTACAAGGTAATGTTATATGTCCTAAGGTGTCCTTGTGATAATACCATTATAACTGTACACTCTTGCGCTCACATTTTATTGTACCATATTGCATTGGTATTATACGTGTAGAATCGTATTTAGTTTGCTTTTTTTTGGTTTTTCTTATTATTGTTTTACTAACCTCTGCTTCAGTGTTGTCCTTTTATCGTTATTTTGTCACACAGCGTTTTTTTTTAAAGGTATTTTCAAAATAAATTGAATTCTTTCAAATTTTCAATTAAAAAAAAAAAAAAATTTAATGAAAAAAATTAAAAAAAAAAACTTTTATCTAAAATTGCAAATGATGTTTTACTTGCGAGAATATTTTTAAAAATCCCATTTAATAATTACAGTTTGAGATTGATTTAAAAATTTACTTGCCTAAGTGTTATAAAACAGACGTATAAAATCACTATCAAAATAATTACTAAAGACTGTCTTATTTATAATACATGCCTTAGTTTGTATTTCTAGATTACTGAATTGATAGATCCTGTAACAGAATTTCTTATAAAATTTTACGGTAATTAAGGAAGGGACTCTGCAAAGTCGAAATTGCTTAGCATAATTTAAATTTCAAATTTCATGATTAAATTAAGTTTTAAGTTACAGGTCAAATTTAGACTAAAACAACCTATTAAGTAAACTAACTTCTCAGTTTCGCAAAACTCCTATTATATTTTTTTAATTTAAATTCTTAATTTTATAAAGCATCTTAATTGTATGGAAATGTGTAAAATTAAGAAATTTATTTTTCCTTAAATTATTTTACTTAAATGTGAGGCCACGATTCTAATATCAAGTGAGACATCTATCATAAAACTAAATATAAAAAAATATGTCTTCGGTGACTTCCTTTCCTCTCAGCAGATTTCTAAGAGTAAAAAAATTTGCTTATCAATATATCGCAGTGGAATCTTTCTGATCTGCCTGTGGTATTTAGTCAGAACTTATAGACTCCAACATATGCTCATATGGCACACTTGAAGTAAGTGAAGGCTCAGATAACGTACAGTCATCGATAAGATTATCCTTTTAGTTCGTATTGAAAATTGAAATTAAGATATAACCAATTTAGTACGTAATAACGGCTGTAATACCTATTAACCTTAACAATCGTTACTAAATGTTACTGAAACTGCAGAAACAACAGCTGTTAAGACTACAGTTACAAAACTTCATAGAATTATTTAATATTGCATAATAGTATTATTATTAGTATCAGAAGACGCCGTAGTCTAGTAGGTAGTATGTTGGCTTCATAGATGTGAGGCAACGGTTCAAAGCCCAGGTCCGATATCTCCAACAAACCGAAATATGAAAAAAATATTTCTTCGGCGACTTCCTGAGACCAAAACAAATTTTCCATGAAAAGTTTCTCAAAAATCTGTCGTTCGAAGTCGACTTTAAACTATAGGTCCCGTCACTTATGCATAAAATTAACACACACAACATAGGTGGTGTAAGAAGCTAGGTCCTAATTCCTTCAGTCAGAATTGTTGAGAAAAGTTGTAATGATCAATTATGTATGTATACGATTCAATACTCTTATGGTACTTCTATAAATATTGAAATAACAAAGAGCAGTTATCATCAAATGAAATTTTCTCCAGCTTTGTGGTCTGTTAAACATATTTCAAATCACAATTTGAACTATCGCTGGTAAAAACAGGGCTTGAAAAATCGAGACAAGATCTGGTCATCAACATACTTTGGCAAATCAAACGAAAAGTTTATCAAACCAAGAGATATAATTTTTTTTTGTTTATGAAATTTGTTTATTGACAGCAGCTAAACAAATTTTAAAAACTCAAAAATAAAAAATAAGATTATTCAACTCCGATCAATTACAGGAATAAATTTATAAATTTATTATATGCTATTTGTAGGTCTAAAAGTTTTTCCGAAAAGCTGAGGACTGCAGTATCTGTCTTTTTTCGTCAAATATTTATTTGAAAAATTTTAATCTGTTCGTAAACTGAGGGCTCTATGTATGTTCGAGTTTCTGATGTACCAAGGTGCTGCTGTAATCATCAGTGAGATATGGTTTTGACGTCTCTGAATATTTTCTATACGTTAAGCGGAAGCAATTCCCAATAATTGTATACCATAACACCACATTGTTGTAAAAGAGTTTTATATAGCAAAAGTTTCCTGTGTATCTAAGGCATGAACATCTACCAATATTTCAAATAGTTTCATCATGTTAATCTTTTATATAAAATGATTGGGCCGTCCTTAAAGTAAATCTTATGGGTATTCATTTTTGTTCACCCAGTTTTATCATCCATAGGTAAACAACTTTTCTAACTGTATATCTGCAGGTCCTGAGATGCTTCATTGGGGGTTTTTCTATACGCTGAGGAGGCTGTGTCATCAAAGATACAAGTGTGAATGTGTTCACCCATAGGCATATCCGAAGTATATAGTATTTATAGGACAGGTCCAAAGTGTCAGCTTTTGACACACCAGCTTTAATTGACTAGGGGGAAACTCAAAGTCACTTTCCTTAATAACAAACCTTCGGAGGGTTATGAAACTTTCCAATAACATCACAACATTACTAGAGTTTAATTTCATTTTATGTTTTATGCCTTCATATATACATAAATAATTGGACATTACAACCCTTCAGTCAGGATTAGAACCTAGCTTTTCATACTACTTATGTTGTGTGTGTTAATTTTATACATGAGTGACGGGACCTACAGTTTAAAGCCTACTCTGAACGACAGATTTTTTGAGAAACTTTCCATGGCAATGTTCAAGTCGTATAAAAGCTATAATGATTAAAGGAATTATTGTAATTGCTATGCGTGGTAGTTCAAAAACGATATTATTACTGAACCTAACTGCATCTGGAACTTTCTTCGGATTATGGGCGGAATAGTTTCTTGGGTTTCTGAAAAGTCAAAACAAATGGCACGAAAAGATATAGCAACGGAAGGAGGAGGAGATTTTACTACATTTTTTGAAAATCGTTGCATTTAATCACTGAAATTTATTAATCTATTGCAAAGGCAAACTTCAGACAAAATATTTTATTTAAAATCCACTAAATTTATTTAATTCACCAATATCAATAAGATATTGTCAATGTATTCGTTTGCCTATGTTGAAATGTATGTACAAATCGGTGCAAATTGCATTCTAGCTAGTATTCAATATTTGCATTCACACTTGTGAATATGATTTCAGATCTAATCAGCGTTGCAGTTTGCCAAGTTTTTGAGATGAGAAAAAGTTTTCATTTAATTCGTTTCCTAACAAAACAAGTTTGTTCTACAAACTTCAATTTCAATTTTTTCAATAAATTCAATAACAATAACAAGAAATATTTTAAATTTTCCTAAAAAATGTGTATTTTAATAGTTCTGGCACGAAACAACAACTGAGGAGGCATCGGGCACCTTTTAAAATTTTGGTACTTTTGTAAAAGAAGTTTTTTTTTCCAGAAATAAAAAGTTTTTATTAAAAATTGATTGTGAACTATGGATCTAATTAATATAAATATACGATTCAATTACTTATGAATAACTGTTGGCGATAAGTTTAGTGTGTTAATGCTCCAGCTATCATACTGGAAGCCAGAGTTGCAAATTGAAATTTTGAAATGGTACTGAACTCTAACCGAAAGAGTACTTTTTTGTATCAAATGCTACTTTTATAAAAAAATATTTATTTATACTTAATATACGTACGAACTGGAATAGAAAAACTAACGACTTATACATGTTTCTCATATACAAAACAAAAACAGTTGATTCGAAACATAAAAGCCCCGTTTAGTCGAATGTCGACGGAACGTAACGGAATGTAGGTTGTACCTGTAGCATATGTATAGCAAATTAAATACTTACCGAAATTACATTACTGTTTAGCAAGCGTTCTCATTGCTATTTGTATTCTAACAACGAATGTACTTTGCATGGACATTGGGCTAACCGGGGCTTAAGGCTAATTTTACCTTTAGCATTATGTTGAACATGTTGCTTAACCCATTAATAGTTGGAAAAGTGCTGAAGAAAGTACTCAAGTACTGAATTTATCAATACTGCTGGAAACTATTTATTTTAGGATTACAATTATAATCTTCTTATTATTATCCGAAATTTTCAATTGTCGAAATTATCTGAGGCTCCGATTGGATTTCATGGAATATGTTTAAGAAAATTTCTTAAAAATAAAACGTAGTTTTTAATGCAAAAAAAATTTGTTGTCCCCTTTTCGCCAATTCAAATGGCAACACTGTCGCTGTTGTTGTAAATGGAATGAATGTTTATATTTATATACATTTGTTTTAAATGGATTTTTTGTACCTGTATTGGTATGAGTACATGTGTGAGTAAAAAGTATTTTTTAGTATTTTTACTTTTTTTTTAATTTAAAGGTAAAACTCAGTGTTTTTTTGCACAAGTACATGGCGGTTTAAAAAGCACTTTAAGTTTGATTTTCCATTATTTTTCTTGTATTTCATTTTGTTTTTTTTTTTGTCATTTCGTTTTTTGGCGAAACATTGAAATATAAGGCACCGAAACAAAAATAGAAAATCTTTTTTTTTCATTCACTTTTTTTCATTTTTTTTTTTCGAAGCTGATTTTTAAATGAGTTTTTTCTGTACGATAGACTTGTCCTTGTATTTGGTTTCATTTTCCATGTTTTCGTTAGTATTTCCACAAATATTGTTACACGCTTTCATTGTTTTTATTATTTGTTTAGTTTTCTTTCATTTTTATTTTGATAGTGAAACTTGAAAAAATAATCGATGATTTTGATTGTTTGGCTTTTCTCGTTCGTGTGGTAATTGTTTTCTGAAAATCTTGTCGAAATAATGTTGCATGTTGATGAAAAGAAATTCTTATCCGTTTCAAAAGACTCTAAAAAACAGAAGTCGCCGTAAAGAAAGGAGGCAATTTTAAAATTTAAACTGCTTTCTGCAATCCTTTAGACTGTAATACAGTCAAATAACACGGTGGGACAGTCAAAATACATATAATACGTAATGTAGGTTGTGATTTCTGTTGAGAACTCAAAATTTTTTTTTATATTTCTTGAACCCTCCAAACTTTTTTTATTCGAAAAAAACTGTATTTTTGATCTTTTCACACGAAATTATCCATAACCCAAATATTTATTAACGTATTTTCGAAATCCAGAGATTTTTGAAAAGGGGACAGATCTGTCTTTAAAATAATATACATAAACATTTGGTTCAAGCTTACATATTATGAGTTTTGATCGGGTAAACTTGAAAAATATAATTTTTTCCTCATTTTTACAGGCTTAGCTATTCTTAATTGCAAAATTTATTTAAAAAATATAAAATAAGTGATGACATTCTGAGTATATCGTTTTGAACACCCATCCCTCCTTTCTAATAAGTTTTAAATTTTGGACATGTTTGTGTAATCAATAAATTTGTGCGTAAAGTCCAAAAAAAAAACAGTTTTTTATCAAATAAAACAAGTTTGGAGGGTTCAAGAAATATAAAAACAAATATTTTTGAATTTTACTCAACAAAACTTACAACTTACATTAGCTGTGTGTATGTCATTTTTCTTATTTTGTCGCATAGTGTAATTAATTAATATGTCAAGCATAAAATAAGTGTTAATGATTAAAATTTCGAGTTGAAAAAAAAACATGAAAGATTATATAAGTAGTTGAAGTATATAATTTCTGCTTAAGGATTACACCCGTTCCTCATTCGAACAAAGTTAGGAAAATTCATTGATGACTTTTCATACAATCAGACGATCATCTGAAATCGATCGTCTTACAGAAGCATGAGTTAATCCTTCAGGTTATGGTAAAGATTTTTGGTTTCATTAAACTTCAGAATTTTTTTAATTCTATTTACAAAGCATAACTATTCATTTTATATATATTTATTGAATCTTTCCTTTCGGAATTTACAATAATTATTCAAATCTTAACCTAAAATAATACAAGAATAAAAGTTTTTATTGCCACTACAACGTACAACGTACAACTAAAAGTGCTAATCGAAAGTAATTTTATCTGATCAGATCAGATCAGTAGTTTGAACCCTCTTGAGATGTCTGTGACCCTCGAATGCAAGAAAGTATCTTACAAGAGGTTGACACTTGCTATTTTGATTTCCTCTCGAACTAGGAGCACCTTCAGATCTTTGTGGATGTTTCTGTTTCTTATATACCAAGAAGCACGTGTTATTATTCTAAGAAGTCTAGATTGCCGCCTTTGAAGCTTTCTACATTTGATGATGAGGGTGTTCCCCACCATAAAGCCAAATAGGTTTCAATACTGACTTATATAAAAGCAGTTATAGTTCTAAGTCAAGGATAAAGTAAAGCTGTGCTGTTCTGAGTTTGATCTGGGTAATTCTGGCAGTTATATGGTGAGCCCGTAGTCTAGTAGGTAGTGTTTTGGCTTATTAGACACAAAGCCCGGGTTCGGGTGCTAGTCAGATATCAAAAAAAAAAAAAAACAAATATGAAAAAAAATATTTCTGCGGTGACTTCCCCTCAGCAGATTTCTGGCAAAAATCTGAGAGTAAATAAACTTGCCATAAAAAAGTTTCTCAAAAAATATGTCGTTCCGAGTCGACTTTAAACTGGACGTCCCGCCACTCGCGTATAAAATCAACCCACACAACATGAGTGGTGTGAGAAACTAGGCTGTAATCCTGACTGAAGGGTTGTAATGGCCAATTATGTATGTATGTATGTAAGGTAAGTCGACGTTCGAAATGGATGCCCAGATATATTATCTGTTCTGGTACTACCACACCATTAATCTTGATGGGCGGACAATTTCCCGCTCTCAGTGCAAACGTTGTGTGCAAACTCTTAGAAACGCTGACTTTTATTTTCCATTTCAGCATCCAATATTCCAATTCACTAACGTGAGATTGAAGTCTTTGTGACGCAACTGTAGAATCTCTATGAATACTTAAAAACGCCGTATCATCCGCAAAAGTAGAGATGTGTTTCACTACACTTGTAGGCATATCTGAAGTGAACTATAAGTATGAGAACGGCCCCAGAATAAATGAAAAATATGTTTTCTTCTTTTATTTACTACATGCGTACACTGAAATTTCAAATCATCAAGACGAACTCAATAAAATTATTGGCATTATTTTAAATTTTATCATATTCTCCATTACTAGAGTGCAAGTAGCTTGCCATTCACAGACAAGTTCACTCGGAGCCCATATGGCCCATTGTGGTACCTTGTCAGACATCTCCGATCCCTTCCGTGGCAGTTCGTTTCCCTCTATGCCTCAGTGGCCAAAATCTAAAAAGCAATATATACAGGCAAATTGTACACTATAGTTCACTTTGTATTTATTTCCAAGTTATTAGAGGGATTAATGCACCATCAATTCATCAAACATCCCGCTTGTGCATTACTTACTCCATTTTTATGTACGATGGTAAAAATTTTTAAAAGTACTAACGGTAGGCGATAACTTTCATTTTTTTTATCGGTCATCTACTTTCAGAATGGTATTAATTTTGGTTACTTTTGATCCGAACTTTTATACTTTGATTAACTGTATTTTATTTTAAAAAGTTTAGAAGCCATAGGTGAGGGTACAGAAAATGTTAGTGATGACGTACTTGGGAGAATGTTAACATGCATGGCGTAGTAATAAAACAATGAAAAAATGTTACTTATTCTGCTGTTGTTATATTTTGAATTGCCCACGTGTACTAACATATGTATATGTACGTGTATATAGTAATCAACAATTATATATGACCTTAACACATTGAGTCATACCATCCAATCATGCTATTAATACTCATTGCACTTATAGTCGTTTATTCTCTCAAGCAGTTTGTCGAGTATACTCGTATACGACATGCGAAATGCAAAGTATACAAAGGGTGTTATTGCACGATAACACATTATATATTTTAATGTTACTTAAAGTTAAGGGTATTATTGTTGATTACTGCAGTTTTTCATTATAAATAATTTCTTTTTTTTAAGGATCGAAAATAAATCTTACAAAATACTATTCCCCTAATTGCTTACTTTAGGCTCAGTTGGTATTTGATTCAATTCGATTGAGAAATCGATCCCTCCTCCTGCTATCTTCTTGATCTTTTTCATGAACATTTACTCGATGTCGGGCTTTTAGGTATAATATCGTTAGTCTCATTCGCAAATGTGTTAAGTCCCTTTTTTCAAATTTTACAGGAGACACAGAAAACATTGCGGCTTCTTCAGTTTTTAAAATTTGTAAACTTTTTAAACGAAATTATGTTTACAAAATAGCTCTCTTTAAATGACCTACATATGTACATCAAAAATTAAGAATAATTAATAATTAATATTCGTGGAATTTGCACGTGCTGTTAATATTTTCCGTAGTTTTATGGACGTAGCGTTTTTGCAAACCACAAAATTACAACAACTTTAAACTACATACTGACATTTTTTTGTCGTAAAATATATATTTGGTATAGTGTTATCGTTTTACATTAAAATCTGAATTTTGGAAAAAAGTGGACTTACCGTCTTTGCGAATTATACTAACGATATTGTGACGCTTTTAGCTTTTCAAAATATTTGAAATATGAGCTCGTAGATTGCTAATAAAAATAAATTTGTTTTTAGTTTTAATAAATCTCTCTATTGTTCGCACAATTCTGTGTGTCACTGTTCACAAATTGATGTAAACAACAACAATTGCTTTGTTTCTTATTCTGCTTGAAACTCGTTTGCGTAAACAAGAAAAATTGTTCGACCGATCTTTATATCGGAGATCTTCAAACCACAATTATTCTCTTCACACGCAACGCGTCTTTACACCAGACTTGGTCCATTGCCTGCTTTTTCTTGCCTTTTACGTCGCAAGGTAAACAGTCTGATGAATGCTCTTGAAGTTGATTGACTTCGCCTTCTCGAAATCTCTATAAATGTAAGCATGTTGTTCACGTTATTGTTGTTTGTGTATTTTGTTTACGTTTGTCCTTGTAGTGTTGTTTTGCCTGTTTTTTCACTTGTTTATCCCTTTTTTACTATTGTTGTTGCTATATTTTTGTTTATTCGTTGATCATGTAAACGAGTCCATTGTTTTTGTAGCTTTTTTTGTCATTTTAATGTTAAACGAAGTAACACCATTTCCATGTTCGTAACAATATGTTTTTTTCTTTTTATCTTCCTATCTTTTTTACTTAATTATGCGATTACATTTAAGTGGGCTTTTATATATGTACATACATTATCATATCATTACAACGACCAATCGTAATCAGTCAGGATTTCGACCTAGTTTCTCACACCATTTATATTGTGTGTGTTAATTTTATACATGAATGGTGGGACCTACACTTTAAAGTCGCCTCCGAACGACAGATTTTTGGGAAACTTTTCATTGCAATTTTATTTACTCACAGAGTTTTTGCCAGAAATCTACTGAGAGGAAGTCGTCGAAGAAATATTTTTTTTTCATATTTTCGTTTTGATGTCTGGCCTGGGGCTCGAACATAAGTTGCTTTGGTTGTTTACACAATTCAATTAAATTCTAAATTAGAAGAGTGAAGAAGGTTTAATATAATACAATTTGAAATTGTATAATTTTATGAAAAGGATAAAATATGCTTATCATCTTCGGTTAGGTCACGTTAGACATGTACTTGTCATTGAGACAAGCATAATACCCAGAGGCCAAAATGACAAATTATAAATTCGTCCTAGAAAAGGAGAGAGAGGATAGTGAAGGAGATAGGGAGAAAAGGTAAGAGACGGAATAAAAAAGATGGACCACACAAGAGAGCTCGAACCAGCTCAACCTATTTATGAATCTATGGAGAGCCGGTTCTCGACAGATAGTCCAAATCTTCAAAGAAGTTTTTGTCCAGGGTCCTTAACCTCAACCTACTAAGGTCTGAACAGTTGCAGGGGAGGTGGTCGACAATTTCCAACTCCTTTTCATCGTTACATATCCTGCAATATTCCGGCAGAGATCTGTTCTAGCTCCTTGTCAGTGATCCCATCTCACAGTACCCAATAACTAAACTCAGGCTGGCCTTATATGCAGTTGACTACTGGTCAAATTCAGTCGTTTAAGGTTCAGTATTAATAATAGGTGTTCAGCATAGTATTGCTATTATCGTAGCTTTTGTGTGGTTGTTCATCTTCTATATCGCTCTCAAAAAATACTGATGACACTGAGCACTAAACAGCATGTCATATCCATTGGCGAAGAAGATTTGATGATGATTGATTCGTAATGTCAACGATTTATGAACAAATCTCCACCTTATATGAAATTTTTTCGTTTGAATACATACATACATACATAAAAAATTGGCCATTACAACCATTCATCAGGATTACGGCGTAGCTTCTCACACCTTGTGTGTGTTAATTTTTATACATGAGTGGTGGGACCTACAGTTTAAAGTCGACTCTGAACGACAGATTTTTGAGAAATGGCAATTTTATTTACTCTCAGAGTTTTTGCCAGAAATCTGCCTGAGAGGAAATCAACGAAGAAATATTTTTTTATATATCGTTTTGATTTGAACCGAGGCCTTACGTCGAATAAGCCAACACAGTACCACCTAGACTACGGCGACTTCTAATTTCGTTTAAGTATGTCGCCAGGATGACGAACTAGCTTCATACAGCAGTGTGCGTTAATGTTATACATGAGCGACGGACCCTACAGTTTAAAGTCGACTTTGAAGGCAAATTTTTTCAGAGGTCTTCTTTTAGTTGAAAATGTCTGACTTGGGAACCGTGGCCTCACGTCTAATAAGCCAACACACTACCTACTAGACTACAGCGACTTAGATTCGGATTATTCAGATGAAATTATTCTAAATCGATAATAGAATTTCAAGATGAATTTTTGCTTCCTTTTTTCAATTAAATGAATTTTTTGCTACTTCTTTAATGCCAATGATTAAATCGTATCTGTTGCAAATGTTTTCAGTGTTTATTTCTTTATTCTTCCATACTTTATTGAATTTATTACTGCCTTGTACTTTTTCAGTTTTTTCTATCACGAATTTAATGACGCTGATATTTGTTGCAATTTGGCTTTGGATTCGCAAAAAACTTTGCAACTATCGAGTATAAGTTTTTTGACTAAAAATAGCACGAAGGTTAATGTTTTAGTTGCTTTACTCCATTCCTGGTGCCGTTGTCGTCAGCATTGATGCTACTTTTTTTGTCAAATCAAACACCAACTGAACGAAACCAGAAAAACTTTACGTCTGTGACTCAAAGAAGGTGGAAAGGATTGTTCAAATTTTTTTGTTGTCATGCTAAAAATTTCTAATTCCTTTTATATCTGGGTCAATTTAGTTTTTTTATGTTTTTATTTTAATAAATAAACTTTGGTACAAACACCAACCAAATCATATCATTCGAAACCCTCCACATTACATCTTAACCCTTGAGTTTACCAAATTGCTGCTGCTGTTATCAATGACATGCCATTTCATGACAAACCATTCTCAGTTAAAATCATTCTTTATTTTGTTTTCATGTTCCTGGGCCCTTAATAAATAATTGTTTGGGCCTTTGAAACAAGAGAATAATCTGAAGAAGTTTTTTTATTTAACAAATTGTCCAACGGTAAGTATATAAATAAAATAGTTGTTGCAGGACACTTGGTAAAATATTATTTAAAAATCTTGATGCGTTTTAAGATATTAAAATTTCTGTACGTCAAGATTCATCTCTCGACCAGATTATACATTCCTTGATCGCTATTATACTCGCTTGAAGAACTGTATTATGGTCCGGTAGCAGAAGGTAAACTGGTTCTGGTTCTTTTATGTAGAAATCCAATCCCGCCTTCCATATAGAAATCCTATCTCCATGTTCAGAGCCATTCGAGTAGCAACAAATCTTCACTTGCACCTTTATTGTTGATCGATTTGACTCAAAAAGTCGATTTAGTACTAGAATGATACAACTGGTTGTAATTGACATGTTAGTCGAATGAGTTTTCATCTGGTTTTGCAATTACAGTCTGGTTATACGATTTGGGTATCTGCTTTATCCATCCCTCCACAGCCTAGAGATGATAAGCCTTAAGTGCCGCTTCATATCGAACCCGTTTTTCTATAGTTTATATCACGAGCATTGTTTATAATGCTCGTGTGCTGATATTCTCATAGCAGCACTTATCCATAAACAACACATTCTTTAAACACTCTGAATTATGCAAATGTAACACATCATATCCATCGATATCCATCACTCTACTGAAGCATAAACGAAGTCTAATATCGCTTTTGTGTTACTCTCGGAATGCGGTCCCAAATATATTTCTATTTATGAAGATACGAAATCCTCGTAATTCTTGTAAACTCCTTAGTTGTGTCCAATTATATGCTGAGCTCAGAGCGTTTTCCGCTCCCCATCGTAAATGGTGTAGATTTCTACCCATCAGAAGTGTTAACATATTGTTCGCGTAGAATTCCTCTCTTCTTATTGCCTTTATAGTTATGATGTATACTCTGGAACATATCGATCTATTACTTGGCATTACAGTCCATCTAACCGATCAGGATCTGTTGCACCCGAAACTCCTTTAACGATTATATTATTGTCTGAACGTTATTAAATGTTCCATGTATGTTAAGGCAGGCTGCAAAATAATATACTTTGTTGCCTAGGGACGGATCCTTCTTAGATGTAGGCATGATGGCCAGAACCTCAGTATTTTAGACATCAGGACAGGCAGACATCAAGACAAAATACAAAAAATATTTCTTCGTTGACTTCCTCTCAGCAGATTTCTGGCAAAAACTCTGAGAGTAAATAAAATTGCCATGAAAATTTTCTCAAAAATCTGTCATTCGGAGTCGACTTTAAACTGTAGGTCTAAAAATTAACGCATACAACATAAGTGATGTGAGAAACTAGGTCGTAATCCTGACTAAAGGGTTGTAATTACCAACTATCTATGTACGTATGTGGGTTTTAGATTGGAATTTCTTAATTTTAAACACATCCTGCACCCGACCTACCAGTTCACAAAATAGTCTACTAGATAAAGTGGTTATTCGACGAAAATTACAATTATCTTTCAGAAAAAGTCATATTTTGATATAAAAAACAACCCCTTATGTTATTTTCAAGTCAATATAAATGCATTTATAACTCACCATTCAATTTATTCGGCAGATTCGTCTCATAAAAACCCACGGTTATACGGTATTCAGATATGCACCTTTATTGCGTAAATGCAATAAGCGCCATTATTGACCTGAATATTTCATATAAAGTTTCAATTAATTATTGCGCAATAAATACGGAAATTGTTATAATATTGAGTAAAACTTAAAATACGGCATAAGTGTGTTTAGTGAGCATATTACAATTAACCGAACACTTTTTGTTTTTATTTCACAACTCATATGTCAACAACGACAAAAGAAAGCAACAACAAAATAAAAACAATATTATTGATACAAACAGCTGTTTTCTTTACCAACTGTCAAATGAATATTGAATAAGCAGCTGAACTGCGTATATTATTATGCCTGAACGCTTAAAATATTGTTCTCAATTAACTGAATATTGATTTAGTAAAAGTGCATATCTGAACACAGTGTTATTCCAAATAAAAAATATTTTCTTGTATTTAAACTAAAGTCGCTAAAAGTCTTATGAAAGTAATTTCAACATTGCAGAGTTAATATTCGTTATGATATTAAATATTTACTTCAAATTCAAATACAAAGACCACGAAAACATTCAAAATATCTAAATCCTCCTGTGGATCCAACAACAATTAATTTAATGTTAATTTGCATTATTAGCCTTAAAGTGTCACATATTACTCTGCTGGACCAGGTAATTACACTTGGGATTCAATTGTCGTAAGTTAGCAATTTTTCAGCCTTTTATTTCCCTAGCGATGATGGTCTAAAAACAAACAACTCTGTATGTAAGAATGTAAGCAATGACTGAAATTATTATTCTTGCGCCATTACCTACTACTTACAACCGAAGAAACAAAGAACTTAACATACAGCAAACTGCTCTGCATCTCGGTTTTTGCCAGCCTTTGGAAATTTTCTGTGCACAGACAGACAGACAGATAGACATCACCTTAAAAATTTCCCACAATCAGCAGTGGGTACGTAGTAAAAGTTGAGGGTTTAGTTAAATACAACTAAAAACAAAAATTCAGAGAACACTTGTCACATTTGCCACATTTGTTGGCACAGTTAAATTGTCATCTGCTCGCTGCCACACGTTTCTATGCAAACAAACAATAAAGCAAACGAAAAATAACCAAAAAAAACCTGCAGAAAGAAACCTCCAGTTAAACTAGAAGACAATGAGGACGTCATTGCATTGGGTTTTCCTTGTATGCGAATATTCCCAACTGAACTGTGAAATTTATTAGCCTAGTTTAGCTTCACTATTTTTACAACCACTTACTAACGCTCTACTTACAATTTCCCTATCTATCTACGAGTATTATACAAGTTTTATGTTCCTTTATCATTAGTTGAGTTGTATGAGTGCGTTTTTAGCCAGCAGGTTTAATTAAGGAACACAATCAAAGCAAAGTGTCTTCAAACAATAGCAGCAACTTCTTAGAAATCTACATAGAAATACAGTTTAAAGCACAAGAACGAGTAAAAAATATATGTAAGTGTAGTAGAAATATATCTGCTGTGTCTAGAAATAGAACAGTAATTGTAGTTTAGAAAATTGTTACGAAGTTGTTACCAACAGAACTCTGTTACTCTTACCACTGTAACACGAAATTTCAGTTTTAATATAAAATGGGGTATTTGGTATTGCAAATATAATCACTGAATAAATGATAGCAAAAGACAGGTCAGAGTTCAGCAACACACAACATCCAAAAAAGAATTTATATTTAAACCTCAAACTATCACATAACATACATAATTGGTCATTACAATCCTTCTGTCAGGATTACGACCTAGTTTCTCACACCACTCATGTTGTGTGTGTTTATTTTATACATGAGTGAAGGGACCTACAGTTTAAAGTCGACTCCGAACGACAATTTTTGAGAAACTGTTCATGGCAATTTTTTATTTGCTCTCAGATTTCTGGCAAAAACTTGTTCGAAGTCGACTTTAAATTGTAGGTTCCACCACTCATGTATAAAATTAATACAAACAACGTAAGTGGTGTGAGAAACTAGGACGTTGTACAATGGGTTAATTCGACCTCCAGGTACTGTACTTGTTTTAATTGACAAGTACACGTCCTCTAACCTAACCTAACCTAATCTTTTAACAATTTGAACTTTGAAAACTGAAATATGATTGCTTCAATACATGAGATTCAATTTTTACATACTTTTTCCGGTATTTCGTCTAAGGCAGTTGTAACGTTGTTTTCCAGGCTTGAAATTGTTTTTATATTACTCTTACTCTTGAACCCAGGCTTTTGCGTCTAATAAGCCAACACACTACCTACTAGACTACGGCGACTTCCCTGCTTATTTGTAAAATCAAAATAAATGTTCGCCTATCTTTCTGCATGATATTAAGCTACTCTATGGGCCATTATTACAACTTGCAGTTAACTAAAGCGAGGATTTTAACGTACAGATAAATTGTTTTTCATTATTGTAAGTGGACAATATGGTAGAAGTGAGCGTTAAGCTAAAGGGAACATCATCCTACTGGTAACAGCAACAAATACAACAAAAAATAAGCCCGTCGTTGCCACTGCGTTTAAATAAAACTTGTTTAATTTGAGCAGTGTTATGGACATTGCTCCGCCACTGCCATACTTTTGATAAGGTTAACTTTATTTTATCTGTATGTTGTAATAACGAAAAGAAGTTAAAGGTGACTTTACAGTTCCCTTTAGCTAAAAGTGTCTTTAACTAAACACAAGTTTAACGACAAGTTGTAATAATGGCGTTTCAGGAAAAGCAGTTCGAAGAAATAACCAGCTATAACTTTCAAATAAACACTAATATTTTAGAAACATTTGTATGTTAGTCGCTCTTAGATTCAATCTTAGATTCAAAACGGCTGCCGCCAGTTTGATATTGTTGGGATTATTCATTCGCTACTTTTTATACTTAACATCCAGATCTATAGGCCTGTCGTCGGAATCTATTCTGTTTATTTATTATGTTCTTAACGCTGGCGACACAAGCTGGTATTGTTACAAACGTTATGAGGATGGCTCACCAGGCCGTAACTTTTGAACGACCTGCCTAATAACTAAAAGAACACACAGGCAGTAAGCTGCGTCATTTAGTTTGTGGTTGACAGCCAGTCATTGATGACAGACTTCAGCGTGATTTGAGGACATATAGTAAAAAGTGAACATCGTGCAAAAAAAAAAATGTCAGAGAATTATAAATTAAGCGACGTATTCAGAAATACATTCCATATGCATTTAAATTTAATTAAATTAAATGCATGCAGTATTTGCAGAGAGTAAAGTCTGTATTACTCATTCTTATACATGTCAAATTACAAGGGGAGGAAAATTTTTAAACAATTTCACCCGTAAAGGTTTAATTTTTGTACATGGTTCACACACATATAAAAATAGATTTTTTTCAAATTCTTCTTTTTTCGATCGATAAACGTGCACGCACTTACACGTTAACACATTAACTTCTAAAGAAGTTTTCTTCATTACATATAAACTTACATTAATATAAACATCACAGAATGGCGAAAAGCTTATACATATACACAAGTATATACTATGATGGACTTGCATTTATATCTGCGCATATACATATTCGAGTAGATATTTTTATATGTATTTTTAGAATAAAGACACGCGATGTGTATATTAGTCGATGTTGATATCTACATGTTGACAACACTCGCAGGTTTATTTACAAACTTTCATATGACATATATTGATTTGTAATATATATGTATGTACATACGTATAAGCATTTACATTGTCTAACTAAATTAGCAGGCACTTTCTGTCGTAATAGTTGTATGAAGTTCTAAAAATCTACAGGTTGGTATAGTCTTATCACCGTATTCTAGTGAGTATTTAGTGACTTAGTAGACGAGAGCTTTAAGGTTCAAATCTTAACTCTGTCATCTTTAAAGAAAGAAATATGAAAGGAGTATCTCTCTAACAGAGATCAGAAATGAATCGTTTTTCCGCTACTCGTAAGCACTTGCGGAATTTTGAATGTGAGTCAACAATATTGGAATGTAACTACTCTGATTCATTCGTTCTCACTACAACGTTGATTTGAAGGTATGAGTACAATGAGTATGAGTACAATGTTGACACCAAACTCATACCATTCGAAATATGTTTGATTCATAAACCTACTCATTTAGATTCATAACTTTAGAAAAATGTTTATAATACTCATAAATGATTCGAGTGGCTCGAATCCTTCTAGTGAGTATTGTAGTGTTCGTATGAGAATCATACTTATTTTGTGATTCTTGTAAATGCTGAGTAACGGAGAGCCAAAATCAACAACATAATGCGTATTGTTAAGTATGATTACGATGAGTAGTTCTACTGATCATCTACTCATCTGTTTAAATACTCATTGCTGATCTCTGACCTATATCTTTCGGCGATCGCTTGTGGCCCTCTTCTGCCAAAAGCTCTTGAGTGTAAGTCCCATGATACAATTTTTCATTAAATCAATCTTTAATAAAATTAACGCGCATAAGACGGATAGCTTCTTATCTAAAGAATTGTATGTATGATGCACAGCAAGCTAAAATTTTTCCTCTGTAGATTGGCCATGTAAAAGCAACGATATGGTCCTATATTGGCCCGTGATCAAGAGATATTTGGGGCGATGCTGCTACAAGGGAGGTTTTAAACTAAATTCAACTTCAATAATATATCGTTTAATATGCTAGAAATAGTACAGTCTGCCTGCTCTAATGGCTAAAGGAATTTCGATTGTCCCCAAATAATATGGCCAGCAACTGTATAAAAAACTACACCCATATCTCACTTTGCGTCATGGTTATGTTCCAAAAAAATACGACGCAAATTGAAACGACTCAAAGTGAATTATAATTTTCTACCGCAAACCATGTAAAGATCGAGGGTAGGTTCCAGGTTTACGAAGAACAAAGTAAACGTTTAAAAACAAAAATAATATAAAATTTTATTACATACACACAAAAAACAGAAAAAAACAAATTCAATTAAAATATAAAAAAAATTCCCCTAATTTCTAACAAATTAATTGAAACTGAACTGTAAAATTAGAAAAACAAGGTGTATTATTTTCAGTTAGAAGGGGACTACCCACGTTTTGATAGCATGGCGCAATTAAAAACAGGAAATTTCAAAAAATTAAAAAAAAGTTAAGAACTCGAACTCGAACCCAAAACAACTCAAATCCGGAAATATAACAACGCATACTGAGAATGAATACTAATTCAGCACAATGAAACGACGTAAACCGAGGTATGGGTGTATTGTATAAATTTTAGTATTCAGTTCTTTTCACTGTTACTAATTGAATAAAAAAATCTCTTTGCGTATTTGAAAGTCGTTACACACGTTAGGCAATCAGGAAGTGTTATTGGCCCTTATAAGCACCAAAGACTTTTTGATCATTGTGCCTCTCCTTTACAACAAAAAAGTAAATAAAAATTAATTGACCGAATCAAAATGACATAGTTTTTGAACGACTTTCATCAATTCAACTCGCAAATCTCTTCAGTGAGTTAAAGAGAGCAAATCACTTTTAGTTTTCATTTTTACTCATGCCATTCTCACTTAAATTTGGTAGTAATTGGTGAGAAATCGTTCGTTTAGCGATTATCATTTTCTTTTACTTCATATTTCATACATCAAGATTTAGGCAAAGATTTCTCTTGGTGTAATACAACAGTAATATCTGCGGCATTTTTTCTAATTAATCCGCATTAAATTATATTGAATAAATATTAAATTAAATATTAAATTAAAGTGTATTCCTCAAATATATTTCTACACTTTATTAATTTAACTTTATAATTTAAAATCCATTTCAGTTTTATAATTTAAAAACGAAAGTTTCTAAAAAAAAAAGTGTTAAGGTTATCCTTAGCAGCTGCAAATATTAACTAATTTGAGAAACTTAGATATACCAGCTGAACCGGTATGAAATGAACGTAAAGATACAAATGTCTACATAGGAAACTATTTTCTGTCAAATGAATACATCAAATGAGTGAACAAACATCATATTTTTCCAACTAATTTTTTACCAGAAAATGATGATTTGCGGAAAGCTTAAAAGTTCGAAGTATTTTGAAGAAAAGTGCTTGAGAGTAACATCGAATGCTTGTCGAGCCACATCGTCATCGATCATGCTCTTTCAGATCCAACATGCAGAAGATAGATTCAACGATTTCGAGATAACCACCGTAAGGAGTTCGAAGACGCCGGTAAAGATAAAGTTTAAAGCTATGGGAGAGATCCAAAAATCTGAAAAAGGGCCACATGAATTGGAAATTAGAAAAACTAATTGTGAAATGTTGCTTCCAAAATACGTTAGAAAATAAGTGTTTCATCGCATTGCTACTGGTGATGGATTTATGGATTTATTTTGAGGATCCTAAACGGAAAAGATCATTAGTTAACCTGAAACAACCATCAACTTCGGCTGCAAAACCAGGTCGATTCAGCAAGATGACAAAGCTGTGTATCTGGTAGGACCAGAAAGCTGTGGTGTACCACGAGCTCGTTAAACCCAGTGAACCATGCGTTAATCGAAATCGACCAGAATGGACCACAAGGCATGCCAAAATAATTTTGATACATGACAATGCAACTGTACACAAAAAACCGGTCCAGGATACAATCAAGGCATTAAGGCTACCCCTTCTGCTGTAATTACCAAACATAGCGTGATTTCGTCTACGTACAGTTTACCATTTTTAACTTATCCTTATCGCTCATCCTTTTCAAGCTGGTATTTATTAGTTGTATATATGTAAACATATAACGTTTTGGAAGAAATAGAAGGGAAACACAAAAATTTCCAAAAATTTTTTCATTGAAAGACGTAGAAATTATTTGCAAAATAAAATAAAAAAAAAATTACAATTAATCTGCTTTTTTTGTGGAAATAAAGAAAATCTTTTAAAATAATGCCAGGAAGAAAACAATAAGCAACTTTTATAATTTCAAAAACAAAATGTTTTTTACATATACGCATATACATACATATTAACATTAACACCATTATTAATTCAATACATTGTAGAGCCATTCTTTAATACTATTTTTATTGTTCGGCATGTTCGGTTCCAGTGTTGAAAAATTCAGTACTTTTATACTTTTTTCAGTAATTTTTCATTCGAAAAATACCGCAGTACTCCGCCTTTCAGTGCTTTTTTATTATTACATATTTTATGTCCTGCACTTTTCAACTACTAATGTGTTAGCAACATGTTCAACGTAATGCTTTAATGCTAGGCTTCTGCCACGGTTAGCCAAACGTTCACGGAACTTACATTCGTTTTAAGAACACGAAAAGCAATAAAAATGCTTGCAGAACTGTAATGTAATTTCGGCAAGCAATTGCATTGCCTTCCACATGCTAAAAACGAACGTATGTTACATTACGTTCCATCGACGTTTGACTAAACGAGGCTTTTATGTTTTGTTACGTTCCGAATCAGCTGTTTTTTTCTTGTATGGGAGGAACACAAATAAGTCGTTAGTTTTTCTGTTCCGTGCCGTATGTGTATTAAATGTAAATAATAAATAAATAGTCTAGCAGCCCATGTCAGACATCTTCATCAAAACGAAATATGAAAAAATATTTCTCAGGCGACTTCCTTCTGGCAAAAATAAATAGAATAAATAAAATTGCCTTGATAAACTTTCTCAAAAATCTTTCGTTCGGAGTCGATTTTAAACTGTAAGTCCCGCCACTCATGTATAAAATTATAACAGACGACATAAGTGATATGAGAAGTTAAGTCATAATCCTGATTGAAGAGTTATAATAACTAATATGTACGTATTTTTTTACAAAGGTACCATTTGATGTAAAAAAAGTACCATTTCAAAATTTCAGTTTTGCAACACTGTCTGGTTCATTACATTTACAATATTGCAATAAGATTCCGAAATTTTAATCAACATTTTCTTGCCAATTATTAGGCGGAACAGAAACCATTACATTCTTGTGAATTAGCCATGGTGATGAGAGAAGGTCACATATGTATTTGTTGTATTTCATACATTTTATCCATACATTTCGTTTGCTGGGCAAAGTTACTTTTCGAGAACATCGACCCATATGAAGACACTAATTTTTGAGGTCTCAATTAAAAATTTATCTCAACGGTCAGTTATTCCGTTATTGTAAAAAAAGCACAATTTAATATAACACGGTGCGACAGTCGCAATACACACAGCCAACGATATAGTGTAGGTTGTTAGTTTTGTTGAATAGAACTCAAACATATTTTTTTTATATTTCTCGAACCCTCCAAACTTGTTTTATTTGACAAAAAACTGTTTTTGTTCTTTTCAAATAAAATTATTGATTACCCAAAGATTTTTTAACATATTTCCAAATTCCTATTTTTTTTCTAATTTTTTCAAGTTTAGCTATTCTTAATTGCAATATTTAATTAAAAATATAAAATAAGTGATGATATTCTTAAAGTTCATCATTTTGTGAAGAGATTGACACTACGTTTGATCAAATCGAACAAAAATTAGCGTAGTTATTATTTAAAGAGTACAACAGTCGTGTTATATTTTTGTATGTATGTTATGTTATCAAAAGAACTTTCAGTACAAAAATTTTCAAAACTTTTAGTTAAAAAATTTTCAGAATTTTTGATGGATCTTGATTGTTTATCGCAAAATGTGTCAATTTCACGTTTGCACAACTACCAGAAGCCGGCTAATATTTATGTTTTTTGAAAATTTTATTATTTCGCTTTGCGCAAACATAAGAAACTTCTGGTGGTCGTTTAAATGTGAAATTGTCACATTTTCCGATAAACAATCAAGATCCATCAAAAATACTGAAAGTTTTTGTACAAAAAGTTCATTTGAAAAAAATATATATGAAAAATATAACTCGACTGTTATATTCTTCAAATAATAACTACCGTAATTTTTGTCCGATTTGATCAAACAAAGGTCAAGAGCTCTTCACAAGATAATGCACTTTCAGAATTTCATCACTTATTTTATATTTTTTAATTCAATTTTGCTACTATGAACGGACAAACTTGAAAAAATATGAAAAAAAAATTGCATTTGTCAAATTTATCTCATCAAACCTCGTAGCATATTAAGTCAAATAATATATACATATACGTACAATCGTTTTAAAGGCCCATCCCTCTCCTTTCTAATAAGGTTTAAGTTTTGGACATCGGTTCAGAAATGTTTGTGTAATCAATAAATTTGTGCGTAAAATCCAAAAAACAGTTTTTATCAAATAAAACAAGTTTGGAGGGTTCAAGAAATAAAAAAAATAATTTTTGAGTTCTACTCAACAAAACTCATATACTACACTATGTCATTAGCTGGGTGTTTTATTATTTTGTGTCTTAGTAAAGCCCGGGTTCATATACCAGGTCAGACATCAAAACGAAATATGAAAAAAAATATATTTCTCCGGCGACTTCCTCTCAGCAGATTTCTGGCAAACACTCTGAGAGTAAATAAACATGCCATGAAGAAGTTTCTCAAAAATCTGTCGTTCGGAGTCGACGTCAAACTGTAGGTCCCGCCACTCACATATAAAATTACCGCACACAACATGAGTGGTGTGTGAAACTAGATCGTAATCCTGACTTAAGGGTTGTAATGGCCAATTATGTATGTATGTATGTATGAATGTATTTTGTCTTAAGTTTTATATCTTTGACATTTTTAGGTATATATGGATGTATAAAGAATGTATACATGTTATTAAGAAATCTTGTATTAATTTCAAGAAAATTCTTCAGTAAGAAATTATTTCATTCAATTTTATTGCAAGAAAAGCCATCCGTAAATTATTTTTAATTTAACAATTTTTATCAATTTTGGAGCGATTATTAGTTTTATTAGTTTTAATCTTTACAATTTCCCTTTGGCAAGTTTTATTAGCTTGTCATTGGTAAAATATCAAGTACAGTATCAATAGCTTATAAAACAATTTGCAATTCGTTTATTACATTCACGATAAAATTTTCCATTTACAAAAAAAAAAAGTAATCGATTCAAAGTTTGAAAAATTTTGCACAAAGAAAAAAAAAAGAAATTATCTGATAAAAATAAAAGACAATAAAGAGAACAAATTTAAAATTGCTTGAAAAGTTATTTTTATTTTGTAATTTTCTTACCAATTTTGTTTCAGTTAGCTTCGTTAAATTTAAATAAAATGACATTTAAAAGTAACTTTTATAGAGTTTTCGTAAAGAATTATAATAAAAAGAAAAAACATTTTTATTTCTTTTCCTTTATAAAACTTATTCAATGGAATGGAAACTTTTTATTTAATGTGGTTTTATTCAATGGAGCCTTATAAAAATTCCTTTTTTATTTCTTTGTGAGATAACGTTGACGTGTCAGTGTACTTCACATTGTAATTCATTTTATATTGTCGTCGTACTTAATAAAATGCTTAAGTATAGAAAGATAATTTTATCTGTACGATTTTATGCTTCCAAAGACTTTCATCATATTTACAGTAAAAGGTAGAGATTCATGTAATTACTTATCCAAAATGAATTAATTTTACAAGATTGGTCTTTGATCGATCTCTCTCTCTCTCACTCTTTCTTGCTGTAAGGTTACTCTAACTAGTCTTACTGACGTATGATATTTGTGACATCGACTTCTGTCGTTATAGGTATGTTTAAATATTATAAAATGAAATTAATTTTTAAATTAAAACTAATTTTTTTATATATTAGAGGAAAATTATTATTCATATTGATGTTACTTACAGCAACATGTCAGTACTTATTGGCAAATGAGCGGTTGTATGTATTAAGTAGGAGTGCTATTCAGTACAGACCAAATAAATAGCAAAACTTCCAAAGAACATTATATAATACAGAAGTACATAATGTTTTAAATATGAGTTGGTTGACTGCAAACAAAATAAAAACAAATATGTGTTTAGTTTCAATTAAACTCTTTATTGTTCGCACTAAATTTGTGTGCCACCGTTTACAACTTGACGAATACAACAATAATTACTTGTTTGCTATTCTTCTTTGCTTACAACGCATATCTTTTCAACGGCAATCTTCAAACCACAACTGTTCTTTTCACACGCAACGCGTCTTCATACAAGATTAACTGCCCACGTAATCAGTCTGATGAATGTTCTGGAAATCGAATGTTCACCTTCTCGAGAGCTCTATCGCAACTTCATTGTTGTTTGTGTAATTTATTTACGCTGCTTGTTGTTGCGTTCTCGCTTACTTGTCTATCCCTTTTTCTTCCATACCAATGTTGTTGGTTTACTTGTAACAAGTTCGTTGTATTTGTTGTGTAACTTTTGCTCGAGCTAATTTTAAACGAAATTATACCGTTTCCATTTTCGTAACAATATATTCACTTGGAAGGTCGTTTATATGTGCGATCTATATGTCCGTGAAAAAATAAAAGATATTAATTGTTTATTTGTAAATTCTTTATCATCTAATCTATTATGTAACCTCAGAGGCATGGCCAAGGGACCATAGGATTAGTGTGCCAACTGGCGTAGGCGAGCAAGAAACAGAGGCGTCTGAAAGGATGTGTTAAGGCAAGCTGAAATCCGTTAATCCGGTTGTTAATGACCAATTAAGTAAGTAAGTAAGTGGCGTGGTCTACTTTATAAAAATAAGGCCTTTATTCGAAATTGATACGATGATAAATATTTGTAGATTTAGTCCCTTTTGCATTTAGTTTTGTACCCTTCAAAGTAGTTAAATTTAATTGTACCATTCAGAAATTAAAATAAGTTTTCAAATACAAATGACATTCACTTTTTGAATAGAACTCATAAATTTTATTAAAATATGTAGGACATTTTCTAGAATTTTGTCAATGAATGAATAAATGTTCGACTACCGTCAGCCAGGTATACTATGCTGCTGTTGCTGCTATTTAAACTAATCTCTTCTTAAACATAAAAATATTTATTTAGGAATTAAGAAAGACCCCACGAACGATTTTAAACGCTTTAAGAGTGGTACATACAATAAACCAATCTACTGGGGTGCCCTGGTGGGTAGTGTGCTAGGCTATTAGCGTGAGGGTCGTGGTTTCGATTCCCACCAGGGACTCTGGTATGTGACACTACATATGGTGACATATGGTCAAGTTACTCAGCTCGTATATAATTAAATATAATTTGAAATTGTATTGTAATTAATGAGTAAATAAAATAAAATAAACTGACTTTCTTTCTCTTGGCAATACACTGGCGAGCAAAAATGTATACATAATATTAACAAAATATTATACATTTACATGCCAGACATCAAAATAAAATACAAAAAGTATTTCTTCGGCGACTTCCTCTCAGCAGATTTCTGGCAAAAACACTGAGTGTAAATAAAATTGCCATGAAAAGTTTCTCAAAAATCTTTCGTTCGGAGTCGACTTAAAACTGTAGGTCCCGCCACTGATGTATAAAATTAACACACACAACTTAAGTGGTGTGAGAAACTAGGTCGTAATCCTGACTGAAGGGTTGTAATGACCAATTATGTATGTATGTATGTATTTTTTGTATTTTTTGCAATAAGTAAGAAATTGTAAATAAAAAATTTCAGACGTTGAAATGGCCAGCACAAAGTCCGGATTTAAATTCGATCGAGAATTTGTGGGCAATTGTAAAACGAAAATTGGCACAGTATGAAAACCCTCCAAATAACCTTAACGAATTGTGACTAAGAATTGAGGCAGAGTGGCAATGTATAAACAGAGAAACCATCAAAAACCTGGTAGAAAGCTTACAAAAACGCATTAAATCAGAAATAAAAAATAAAGGATTATGGACAAAATACTGAATTTTTCATTTGAAACAAAACGAGAAAAATTGGATAAATGCTACTAAATAATATTTAAGCTGTATTTTATATTTAAAAGGAAATAATATTACTGATAAGTTTTTTTTTAATTAGAGGATAGTCTAAATAAATGTTTAAGATACGGATTGTTTTTTTATTTTAATAAATAAAGTACAAATATAAAGTTTATATTTTTTAATATTATGTATCCATTTTTGCTCGCCAGTGTACATAAACTGTATGCAAATATGCTTCTGAAAAACAAACAGTATTCAATAGGATAGAAATGTGATCGATCGATACTTTTTTGCAGAAAAACAAATCAACATAATATGATGATAGAGTTGAACTTAAGGAATGCACAAATTGGATTATTTACAATCTCACAGGACGATAATACCACAAGACTTAACTATTCATTGTACCAACGTATTCGAATATGGACTGGGCGAGAAATGATGTCATTTTTTAGTTGACTAACTTCATACTGCCAACAACTCGAATACATGTAACATTATAATATCTTAAATACTTCTACCGACCTTGTCAAAAAAGTGTCTCGCTAAAAACGAGCTCAGCTCAAGATCCTTAAAGAACTGCCCCATACAGTTGTGCTATTTTAGGACTTCAAAATTGTTTAAGATATCCAAGACCTAGAGAAGGTCTTATGACCATAGAGACCAGAGATCAGCAATGAATCGTAGCAATGAAACTCATAAGCACTCATGAAATTTTGAATATAAGTGAGTCAACAATATTGAAATTTAACTAATCTGATTAATTCGTACTCACTACAACGTTGGTTTATAAGTATGAGTACAATGAGTATAAGTACAACGTTTACATCAAGCACATACCATTCGAAATATGTTTGATTCAAAAGCCTACTCATTTAGATTCATAACTTTAGAAAAATACTTATATATGGATCGAGTGACTCGAACCATTCATCAAAATTTACAGCCTTAGTTGTTGTTTGCAGAGCAGCAAGCAGAGCAAACACACAATTGTACTGTTCGTATGCGAATCATACTTATTTTGTGATTCTTGTAAATGTTGAGTCATGGAGAGTCGAAATCAACATCATACGTATTGTTAAGTATGAGTACGATGAGTACTTCAAACTTTGAATATGAGTAGAGGTTCCATGATATTAAAATAAGTACGAATGCATATAAGTATCAGAAACTATGAGTATGACTCGATTCTACTCTTTTTTTGAATACTCATTGCTGACCTCTGATATAGACCCATTACTTTAATAAACGAATTCAAAATTAATAAATTGATACAATGGATTGGTGAAAATATAAAGAGAACCATTCGAAGATAAAAACTATTGCTCTTTATCTAAATTTCTAAGTTTTCGAAATCGTGCTATAAAATTTTCCAAGTTATACTAAGTAACGTCATTGTATGTGCTTACAAATTAGGACCATTTTTATTTTATTATACACTTTGGGAATAACGTTCAATAGCTTTATTCAGACTTCCACCTTGCTGATAACCGTGATTTTATTAGCACACATGAGAACCTACAGGAAGCAATCCTACGGGAACACTTAGTCAAAAAACTTAAATATACAAAAAGTTCTCAACTTAGCACCGGTCAAAACGGCGATTGGAAAATATTCTGTAAAGTATTAAATTGAAATCCTCTGGCCCGCAAAATTTTTATACCTGTCTTTTAAATAACCAAGGAAAAGAGAATACTGTTCCAAAACTAAATTCAAAAGAAACAACAGCAGAAAAATCTGTTCGAGGAAATACCGCGCTTTTGAAACTCAAATTTGGTTGTTTTATAAGTCAAGAATAGTTGTTTTGTATATCCGTATTTGTTATATACATACATGCATAATACATTATATAATATTACAACCCTTCAGTCAGGATTACGGCCTAGCTGCTCACACCACTCATGTTGTGCGGGTTGATTTTATACATGAGTGGCGGGACCTACAGTTTAAAGTCGACTACAAACTACAGATTTTTGAGAAACTTTTCATGGCAATTTTATGTACTCTCAGAGTTTTTGACAGAAATCTGCTGAGAGGAAGTCGCCGAAGAAATATTTCTTCATATTTCGTTTCCGATCCTATTGGATCTAATTTAGAGTTGATTCATGATAAAGTTGAAAAGTAAATTCCATATTTGATGCTATGTAACGGCACTATGCTGTTATACAAGATATATGCATATTCACTTACATATGCACATGCCATATGCATACATATTCATGTTTGTGTGTATGAACCTACACTAATATAAATAACTTTTATTGTCGTTACAATTAACCTTAAGGCAATTTTTCAATGGCTGTACTTAAATGGACAATTTATGAAACGGTCGCTCAATAAAATATTTCATCGCTCAAGATAAACAACAAAAACAGTTTGAAGAGTAAAACAATCACAATTGAGCCACAAATTGACCAATTTGAGGTTGCAAGAAATTACCATAATACTGACATGATTGCATCAACCACCACCACCAACCTTTTGATTTAAAAATTGAAATGGTGTGTGTGTGTGTGCTCATGCATACAGTACTTAAGGCATGTAATAATTTTTATTGCTTTTGCTTCGTGCAGAAGATGTTGTTGTATAATTATTTCTAATCAATTACATTAACATTGCACGCAATACTCTTACAGCACTGTTGGATGACATTTAATGAAATTATAATAAAAGTGATAAACATCGAAATGTTCCAGTGCTAGTTATCGAATTTCGAATTTCTTACTTTTAAGGTTTAAATAGGCCAAAAACTGTTGCAATTATTTTTTTCTTATTTATTCATTTATTTATTAATAACACCGTGCGACAGTGAAAATACACCCGAGAAACTACATAGTCTAAGTTATTCACTAGGTTGAGTAAAACTCAAAAATACTATTTTTATTTTTCTCAATCTCTCCAAACTTGTTTTGTTTGACAAAAAGGTTTTTTGTTTTTTGATCTTTTCACACAAAATTATTGATTGTCCAAATATGTTTGAACCTATTTTAAAAATTCTAAGTTCTTTAGAAAGAGGCGAGATTAGCCTTTAAAACGGTATACATCAACATTTTGTTCAAACTTATATGTTATGAGTTTTGATGGGGTAAACTAGGAAAATATTATTTTTTTTCTTATTTTTTCAAGTTTGGCTCTTCTTACAAAATTTAATTAAAAACTATAAAACAAGTGGCGCTTTTTTAAAGTGCATTCTCTCGTGAACAGATAGAGATCTTGTTTGATAAAATTGAACAAAAATTACCGAAGTTATTATTTAAATAGTATTTTATATATGTATGTCATCTTATCAAATTAACTTTCAGTTCAAAAATTTTCAAAATCAGTCTTGATTGTTTGCTCTTTGCACGTTTGAACGACTACCAAAAGTCATCTAATATTTCCGTTTTTCGCAAATATTATTATTTCGTTTTGCGCAAACGTTAGACAAATTCCGGTAGTTGGTCCAACGGAAAAAGAACACGTTTTTCAATAAAAACTTAAGATCCATCCAAAATTTTTAAAATTTTTGAACTAAAAGTTCATTTGATAAGACAGCATATTTAAAAAATATGACTCAGTTGTTACGCTCTTTAAATCATAACTTCTGCAATTTTTGTCCAATTTTATCAAGCGAAGCGTCAATCTCTTCCCAAGAATGCACTTTAAGAATGTCACCACATATTTTATATTTTCTAATTAAATTGAAAAAATAAGAAAAAAATAATATTTTCGAAACTTACCCCATCAAAACTTATAACATATAAGTTTGAACAAAATGTCTATGTATACCGTTTTTAAGGCTAATCTCTCCCCTTTCTACAAAAATTTGGCATTTTAAAATAGGTTCAAGCATTCTCATAGCCAAAAAAGTATACATACGGATAACAAATTTCAAAAATTTTTTTAACTAATCCGTTTTCGTTGAAAATCTTTGTAATTGTCTGACAACTTTCTTCGATTTTAAGACGGTCTTTTGCTTTGGTTCAGAAATTTGTGAAATTTGTAAATCGGATGCATACCTTTGTGGGCCTGTGCAGTGCCACAATTCAGTTCAATTTCAGAAATTTTTTAACCAATGCAAAAGACCGTCTTAACATCAAGGCAACTATAAAGATTTTCAATGAAAACGGATTAGTTAAAGATTTTCGGCAATTTAACCGTACGTATAATTTAGTAACTGTGAGTACATATTTGTGTAATCAATAATTTTATGAGAAAAGATCAAAAAACGTGATTGTCAGATAAAACAAGTTTGGAGGGTTCGAGAAAAATAAAAAAGGCTTTTCGAATTCTACTCAACCTAGTGAATAACTTAGACTCGGGTGTATTTTCACTGTTGCACCGTGTAATGTATATTCCTTGAAAAGTGTGCACATATAAATTAAATTATCAATATTTCTTAATTATTTTGTAAATTTAATGGTACATACAATTAATTTTAACGTTTAAAATATCATTCGCTATCGGTTTTATTGTGGTTTACTTCAAGGTATTTATAGTACAACAAAAGAAAACGATAAATGGAAATTTAATATCGATTAGTGGAGAACTTTGTATTTTTTTTTTTAATCGGAAATTATTTCCTCATATTGCTTTACACATATGTACATTCGCATATGCAGAGAAATAAATGTATGTACATGGTATATATACATATATACATCCTTATTTGTACCATCTGCTACAAGTTTTTTATAAATAATTAATTCACATTAAACTGGAAGTTAACTTGTATTTTTATAACTGGTCGATAATACAAGCTGAATATTAATAAATGATAAATACACTGAAAGAATTCATTCAAGAAACAAAAATGGTGAACTAGTTTGGTACCTAATATTTAAAAAAATTTTTTTTTTGCTTCCATAAGAAGAAAATTAACTATCCATATATGTACATATACATGTGTCTACATTTTTTCCGATAGCACTGAGTTTTTATTTTTGAAGCCAAATTTAATCGCTTGAAGGCAATTGTTCCCTTTATGTTTGATTTGGTATAAAATTTCGGTTTTCATTCTTGTTAGTCGGAAAACTCTTTTTCCTGTCATTGAAGTAATGTTGGCACACCATACTGCAAGAACGTCGCTAGAAGGCATCCGCATTACTTTTTTTTCTACCTATTCTGTAGTCGATTATGAAATCGTTACTTTTCCAGAGCTCAAAGTCTTAGCTACTTTTCAGGGTTTTTGAATTGCTAGACCTATCTAAGCGCGGAATGGATGGTTCCTTGTAATAATGCTTTAACCCTTTGCACTCCAGCCAAATAAGCAATAGTAGAAACCAGTAACTCCAAAGGTATATTTGTAAAAAGTACATGCAATAATGTTTAAGAAAATGCGGTCAAAAATTAAACAAACCAATTTATTGGTACATATATTTTAATAAAGCATATTGTGGCTTATATTTAAGGCTAAAATAACAAACTTAAAGCTTAAAATCTCTCAAAGTATGTTATTTTTCATTCTTCAGCAATATGTCAGGGGCTCTAATATCTATTTTGTTAGTGCGAGATCTCTGATAAGATTATCTAGCTTTGGCTGATTGTAATGGTTTTAAAACATCTGTACTATACATGTTTAAAGACAAAAGTTGAAGGAGTGTTGAAACGGCATCACACAAAATTGCAAGGAGTAGGATTTTATCCTGAAGTAAAAATTCAGCGGCGGGAATAGTGGGGTAGAACCATGGCATATGTTTCCAAAACGAAGTTTTAGTATTTAAAAAATAGCAATCAGATTGCCGAATCGATGGTTGTAGAATTTTGTTGTGTATTATGTTAGTTAATACAGATTTGCAGTATACATTTATTTAGGTAGGTTGGAGTGGTAGCTTTGATACCAAAAGCTCACTTGAGCACGCTTAGCGGCCCGTTGTGGCGCCACAGGTGATCGCAGTCTCTGTACTGACCAAGTTCCTCCAAACCAGACAAGAAGAAGTTGGTCAACGCAAGTGCACATTTATTTAAAACTTTGTTTAAAAATATTTATGAAGGCTTCAAAGACTATATTTTTAAAAGCAATGGACGTGTTATCGTATGAACTAGGTATACAATATTGGTCAATATTTTCTACCTTAATTTTGAAGTACGCTTTGTTTATTAATTTTGTAGTAATATTAAGAAATAGTGCCGTTTAGTTCTAGGTGTACATAAAAAAAAAATCTAATCATTTTTACACAACATTTTTCTAGGTTTTCTACACATTTTTTTCATTTTTATGAAAAAGACCACGTGTCTTATCTAAAATTATTTGTTGAATAAGATCGATTGTGCAAAATAATGCATAAATATAACTTTTCTAAGGACAAGAAGGAACCTAAGAAGTTATTTAAATTTGGCAGTAAAGTTTAGCGGCGACCATCGAATATAATGCACTTGGATTATATTGTAGTCCTTTGAAATTTCTTGCGATATTATTTCGGATGAAAATATATCACACCGATGCTTATTTTAGAAAAATGTTTAGAAGATAGCTCTATCAATGTATTATACTGCCTAACAAGGACTGCCGATCGAGAACTTGTGGAATATGATAAAATAGAACAATATGAGGAAAGCTTCCTACATAATGTGATAAGCTATGGGAATTAATTCATTGTGCGTGGTATGATATAGCGTATATGACCTAGTTGACCATATGCTTAGACAATGTTTTAAACAACACCAGAGTCTTTGCTAAATAATGCTACGTTTTTACCTTTTACAAACGTTTAAAATATGAGTTCGCAGATGGCAATAACAATAAAACTAAATTTGTGTTTAGTTTTAATTAAATTCGTTATTGTTCGCCTAATTCTGTACGCCACTGTTCACAACTTGATGTAAACGACAACAATTGCTTTGTTTCTTATTCTGCTTTACACTCGCTTGCGTAAACAATAACAATTGTTCAACCGATCTTTATAGCGGAGATCTTCAAACCACAGTTATTCTGTTCACACGTAAGGCGTCTTCACACAAGACTGAATTTTTACTGATACCGTTGCCTGCTTTGTCTTTCCTTTTATATCACAGAGTAAAATTTGATGGATGCTTTTGAAGGAGAATGACTTCGCGTTCTCGATATCTCTATAAATGTAGACATCGCTGTTTCATTGTTGTTTGTGTATTTTGTTTACATTTATTCTGGTAATGTTTGTTTTTGCTTCTTGTTTACTTGTTTATTCCTTTTTTTATACAGGTGTTGTTGCTATATTTTTGTTTATTCGTTGATCATGTAAACAAGTTCATTGTTTTTATTTTTGTAGCTTTTGTTTATCATTTTAATGTTAAACGATGTAACACCATTTTCATTTTCGTAACGATATTAATCAGATTAGAACTAATTCGAAAGGAAAATGGTATATCCCTATTTTTTCACAAGGTGACTGTCTATTTTTATTTTAATTTAATAAAAGTTTTAAAATTAAAACAAAAGTCTTATAAAACAACAATGGAATTTGTTTTTATAACATATAAGCTGACAGCTGAGTCCGTTTATTTATCATCGTTTTTCTCATTTTACTTACTCTCTTATCAAATCTCCAAGTGATATATTGGTGTCCTTATTAATTTTCACATGACTGTGTATATAATTTAAGATATAAAGATAAATATTTATTTATATTATTTACTAGAATAATAACAAAAACAAATATTAGCATCAACTTACATTATTTTTCTGTGTATCCGCTATTCTGTCATTACAGTTTCCTAGAAATATGAAATTATTTTTTAACGGTTTTACCGGTTTGTAAAGTTATAAATTTCCTATTAAAAAGCATAAATTCTCAGAAGCATATTAGCATACATACTACATACTAGATAGTATTGTATGATTGTTACAAACTAAAAAAGGAAACAAAACTTTGTCATTTGCTGGTTAAGGACTAATCATATAGACACGAGTCGTGTGTTTATGCAAACTGTGTACACAATTCTAACACTTTTTATTTAAATTATTAACATAGCAAACGTAATGTTAAAATCATTCTATTTTTAAACAATAAAAGAACACTTTTTAAATTTTTTATGACACACATAATCAGTGTTGCAAAACTGAAATTTTGAAATGTTGCTGAACTATTACTGACAAAGTACTCTTTTGCATCAAATAGTTGGTCATTATAAGCCTTCAATCAGGATAATAACCTGACTTCTTACACCACTTATTTTGCGTGTGTTAATTTTATACATGCGTGGCGTTTACTCCTAAAGTTCTTACCAGAAGGAACTCGCTGAAGAATACTTGTTTCATAATTCGCTTTCGTTTTTCGTCTAGTAAGCCAGCGCACTACCTACTATACTATTTATTTATTTATATTTATTATACCTGCAGGACAAAAACAGCTGATTCGGAGCGAAACAAAACGTAAAAGCTCCGTTTAGTCAAACTTCGATGGAACGTAATATAACATATGTACATTCGTTTGTAGCATATGATAAGCAATGTAAATGCTTACCGAAATTACATTAAAGTTTGTCGAGAAGTCGCCGTAGTTTAGTAGGTAGTGTGTTGACTTATTAGAGCAAAAGCCTGGGTTCGAGCCCCAGTCCAGACATCAGAGACAAAATACAAAAAGTATTTCTTCGGCTACTTCCTCTTAGCAGATTTCTGGTAAAAACTCTGAGAGTAAATAAAATTGCCATGAAAAAGTTTCTCAAAAATTTGTCGTTCGGAGTCGACTTTAAACTGTAGGTCCCACCACTCATGTATAAAATTAACACACACAACATAAGTGGTGTGAGAAACTAGGACGTTGTACAATGGGTCAATTCGACCTCCGGGTACTGTACTTGTCTTAATTGACAAGTACACGTCCTCTAACTTAACCTAACCTAACCTAACTTTGGCGAGCGTTCTCATTGTTTTTCGTATTCTAAAAACGAAAGTACGTACCGTGGATGTTTGGCTAACCGGGGCTGAAGCCTAATTCTACCTTTAGCATTACTTTGAATATGTTGCTAATGCATTAATAGTTGAAAAGCGTAAAACATGAAATATGTAATAATAAAAATGTACTGAAAGCGTTTGCGGATACTGCGGTTTTTTGAAATGAAAAAGCACTAAAAAAGTACATAAGTAATGAACTTTTCAATTTACTTACTTAATTAGCCATAACAACCCTGACGCAACACATCCTTCCAGGCGCCTCTGCTTCTTGCGCGCCTACGCCAGTTGGTCACACCAATCGATGACAGGGCTTCCTCGATTTGGTCCTTCCAACGGATACAAGGTCGTCCTCTTCGCTGACTTCCGCAGATCCCCGCATCAAATACCCGTCTCGCTGTAGCCTCCTCCTCCATTCGAACGACATGGCCGAGCCAGCGCTGCCGCTAGATATTACTACGCTGCACAATGTCTATCTCGAGCTCATACAGCTCACTGAATTTTTCAACACTGCACATAATTGTCTCCCACATTACAACAAAGAACACCTGAAACACACTAAACATACCAAACATAGATGTATCTCGATTTTATTAAATAACGCATAGAAAGCATGTATTCATTATATTCGCAATAATATTAATAACTTATTCGCGTCGTATAAGTATATTTGGGTTACGACGCAATTCGCATCAGAACAGAAAGGTTTTGGATAATTAAGTTGACATTGATTATTTGACTCCTTACTTGAAAATTCTGTAGGTATGTATGACACTCGATATTGTGACAATTTCTGTTACGATTGATTTCAAAGATATGCCGGTCTGAAGGACCAATTTTCGGCAATTTATACCATATAAAGACAACCATAAAGTTTGATAGTTATGTAAACAGTGTTGATTGCTCAGAAGCTAAATATTGCACAAAAACCATTTAAGATTTAATATTTAAACAAGACTTTTAGAAATGTTTTTCGTCAAGTTTTCTGAAAGTTCTGGCAGTCCAACAGTGCTAATGAACTGAAATTGTTACACTTTATGTTAGTACAGCACATTAATTTAAATGATATGTATGTACATATGTATACATATGAAACTAGATTTAATTTAGATGTGATACTGATTTTAAGGGATACTTAATACATTTTTTTAATTAAAATGTGAATACATGACAATAATACTATGTTTAATTGAGTACAATATTTTAAGTGTTCAGGCATAATAATATACGCAGTTCAGCTGCTTATTTAATATTCATTTGACAGCTGGTAAACAAAACAGCTGGTTGTTTCAACAACAATGTTTTTATTTTGTTCTGTTGTTTTTTTGTTTAGTTTTTTTTCGTTGTTGACATTTGAGTTGTCAAATGTCAGCAAAAAGTGTTCGGTTAATTGTAATATGCTCACTGAACATACTTATGACAGTGCTGCATTTTAAGTTTTACTCAATATAATAACAATTTGCGTATTTATTGCGCAATTATTGAAACTTTATATGAAATATTGAGCTCAATAATGGCGTTTATTGCGATTTACGCAATATAAGTGTATTAGAATTTATTCACATATTATTTTAGTTTTTGTTGATTACAAAAGTCCTATATTAAAAAATCTGCTAAGCAACAATTTATTTATATTTCTCTAATAATTTATTTATTTTATTATTATATTTTAAATAATCCACAAATCTAAAGAAAGTGAAAAATGTCTTCTGAGAATCGAACGCCTAAAACTCACACTTGCAGGTTAGCTCGCTATTCATTAGATCTCGGGAGCAAATTAAAAATTAACAAGAAAGATGTTAAGGAATTATGATTATGAAATGCAACAATAGCAAACAGCGTACCAAAAATATATTGAGACGATTAAAAATTCTCAGTAAAAGTAAAGTAGGTAGTAATATATTGGGGTAGTCTTATTAATATCTTTCTGTTACATTTTTTAATGCTTGAAGCGATTTGGAATCCAACAATTTTTTAAATATATTTTCCAATATGTTTACAATTATTTTAATTATTTAAACCTTAGTTCAGAAAATTTTTTTATTATTCCTTTATGAATTTCTTGTTGAACTAACAATAAGTGACGAAATCTTAAATAAAAAATAGTAATATATACCCGATCAAAAAGCGGAATTAATTAATTTGTCGTAATGGCTCATAGTTTATAACATTTAAACGTATTGAATTGAGATGATAACTGCGGTGTCCCTCATTTGCACCCACAGTAATAGGAATTTGGAGCTTGTGGTAAGAAACATTTTACAGAATATGTTCTAACCTTTGTTGTGATCGATGATACATAGAGATATTAATGCCTGTATATTCGAACTTTTGATGTAACATGGTGCTGTTGTAATTATGCGTAAAGTCTGGTTACTGTCATCTTTGAACTTCAATTTCTCAGCTAAGCTAATAAAAACTTTAACTACAAAATATTCCGAAAAAGTACATACACACATACATACATAATTGGTCATCACAACTTAGTCAGGATTCCGACCTAGCTTATCACACCAATTATGTTGTGTGTGTTAATTTTATACATGAGTGCCGGGACATAACGTTTAAAGTCGACTCCGAACGATTTTTGAGAAACTTTTCATGAAAATTTTATTTTCTTGTATTTCCTTTTGTTCGAGATGTCTGACCTGGGCTTTGAACCGTGGCCAACACACTACCTATTAGACTACGGCGACCACTATTTACGATACTAATTACAAATAATTAGAGCCATTATTACAACTTATCGTTAACTAAAGGGAAGATTTTAACGGACAGATGAATTGTTTTTTATTATTATAAGTGGGCGATAAGGTAGAAGTGAGCGTTAAGCTAAAGAGAAGATCATCCTACCTGTAACTTTTAAAATTAAGTTTATGTTTAAACTTGCCATACATATATTAATTTCAATATGGCAACTTCAAATATAAACAAAATGATCAAACACAAGAAAAAAAGCCCGTCGTTGCTACTGCGATAAAAAAAAATTTTTTAATTAAGCAATGTTGTTGACATTGCTCCGGCACTGCCATATTTTTGAAAGAGTTAACTTTATTTTATCATTAGCTTGTAATAACGAAAAGAAGTTATAGGTGACTTTAAAGTCATTTTAGCTAAAGTTACCTTTAACTAAACCCAAATTTAACTGGAAGTTGTAATAATGGCCCTTAAACTGTGTTCTTTTCTTATATAAGTTATTTTCCACCTTACTGTTCTCACTATGTGAGTTGTCTTATTTATTTATTTTATTCCAAATAATAATTTTACAACTGAATTTGTTTACTTCTTAGTTATTTTATTTAACAATTGGATAAACTTATTTATTTTCAATCTGTTTTATTTCACTATGTGAACTTTCAAATTTATTATTTTAATTTCTTAAACTTTAGAGTTCTCACTATGTGAGCTGACTGAATAATAATTTACAAAACATTTTTAGCCTGACTGCGGAAACCCAAAACCACCTGCTGCCAGCAAATATCGGCGTGCAAAATTTTTGGCCAATCGGCCAATCAAATTAAGTCAATTGCGCAACATGAATTAAAATGTTGCGTTAGCAGATATTGGAAGAGTTTTTAAGGAATGAAATTAACATTTGGGCGGAAATGCAGAGGTTTAAATCTACTAAATGACGACGGACGTAATAACGGACATTAACTTATAGAGAAATGAATGTGTGTTTATTTGTTTATGGGTTTGTTTGTCTATAGACGGCTAAACGGCTGGACCGATTTTCTTGAAATTTTCACGTATTATCAGGAATTATATATATAATATTCAGGAATTATCTTCCTGTACGTCAGGAAGGAGTTATAGGCTACTTTTTATGTTGAAATAGGCAAATAAAACAAAATAAAATAAAATCAATAAAAATAAGTATGAGTGTTATTGTCTAACAAAATATTACGTATACGTCACCCGTCAGCTCTATGTAATATTTTATACACGACAGTAATTGAAATACATCTATCCAAGAGTGTTTATTTGTTTGTGGGTTTGTTTGTTTGAAGTCTATAGAATATAGAAATTTTAACAGTACCTTCCTGTATGTCTGGAAGGAACTACAGGCTACTTTTTATTTTAAAATTTCAAGTAGGCGAGGTGCCACACCCACATACCCAATAAGTATTTAATGTCGCATATCTCATAAACTGCAACATCTAGAGTCCCCAAATTCGATATGGACGACTTTGACGTCTATATGAACAAAATGGGCGGATTGGCTATAGTGGGCGTGTCATAGTCATAGTCTATATATAAAAATGAAAGTTTGTTTGTATGTACCTTATAGAATCGTAAACTATGCATTTGATCATGTTATGATCTTCATTAAAGTTGTTGCGCATGAGCCGACGAAGGTTTCTAAGTTAGTATGACCAATTTTGCGAGAGGTGGCGCCACTGAAAATTGCACATGAATCGACGGAGGTTGGTGCGATTAATTTCCGATGGATGGCGTCACTGAAAATTATTCAAATGAATGATAGAAACTGATGATAGAAATGATGATAGAAGCTGATAGAATGCATACTACTCAGGCCCGTTCATCTGAATCATCTGGACAACGGGAAACAAAGTCAATAAAATGATTCAAAATTAATTGGACATTTGTGTAATGTCTTACCTTCAAATTTATTTTAGTTGGTGGCGCAGCAATACGCGCAGTGTACAGCTATTTTAAATAACAATGAGAGTTGTAAAATAAGGCGGTTTGCATTAAATAGAATATTATATACGATTCACTCAATTTATTTATTTATTAATGTTTTATTTGGTTAACTTTTCAATAGTCAGACGACTGCATTTTATGATGAAAATTTTTAATTAACTTATGAATTGGGATCACATCGATTATATATCTATACGAAGACTTGTGATGTTGCCAATGCCTAAAGAAACTACGTTTGAATAAAAACTGTATACATTTAATTCTGTACTTTACCCATTTATTTACTTGTTTTCTTTTATGTTTTCATTGTTTCTATAAAGTATTATCCTTCGTTAGTAGACAGGGGAATTTATAATGTTACCTACGTTCAGTCTCTTATGAAGCTTCTTTCTAAGAGACTAATACATGTACTTGAATAAATGTATATACATATATACTATATACACATGCATATATGATGTGTGTGTGTGAAAACATATATATGAATTATTTATGGCTTATATGTATATATTTACATGAATATTATCTCTAAACTAACATTGCGACGTTATCAAGTATTTGGGTTATCGTTTACAATATTTGACTCTTGCATTTAAACTAAATGCAGTGAATTATTTATTTTGATGTTGAAATTCATAAAAACAACATAAAAATTTAACTTTAATGGCTGCACTATAAACGTATAAAAAATAAAGGAGAAAAATACTTATGTTTCATAAAAATCTTTAAGCAAACATCAGTCAAAGCGCCAACACAATTTGGTTAGACACAATTTGCTTCGTTTTAATGTTTAAATGAGGCCACAAACTATTACATGCATACAATAGGCGGAAAATATCTATGAAAAGTATTTCCCTCGAAGCGTTTTCACAGTATTTTCGATAACGTTTGTGAAAAAAAAATTCCAATGTTTTATTGAAACATTTTCAATACAATTGTCACTCTAATCCTGAGATTAGTGTTGAAAACGTTATTCAAACTTATGAGTTATGAGTTTTGTTGGGGTAAACTTGTAAAATATAATCTTTTCTTATTCTTTCAAGTTTAGCTATTCTTAATTGCAAAATTTAATTTAAAAATATAAAATAAGTGATAATACTATGAAAAAGCATTATCTTGTGAAGATATTGACACTTTGTTTGATCAAATCGGACAAAAATTACCGCAGTTATAATTTAAATAGTATAACAGTCGTCTTATATTTTTTATATATGTCATCAAATGAACTTTAAGTTCAAAAATTTTCAAAAGTGTTGATGGATTTTCCTCGTTTGTACGACTACCAGAAGTCGGCTAATATTTGTGTTTTTTGCAAATATTATTTCGCTTTGCGCAAACATTCTTCACCTTCTGGTAGTCGCACAAACTTGAAATTGACACATTTTACAACAAACAATTAAGATCCATCAAAATTTCTGAAAATTTTTGAAATAAAACTACGTTTGAAAAAATATGTATATGAAAAATATAACTTGACTGTTAAACTCTTTAAATAATAACTACGGTAACTTTTGTCCGATTTGATCAAACGAAGTTTCAATCTCTTCACAACATAATGCGCTTTCCGAATCTCCTCACTTATTTTTAATTTTTTATTTAAAGTTTACTAGTATGAACTGACAAACTTGAAAAAATATGAAAAAAAAATTGCATTTGTCAAGTTTTCCTCATCAAACCCCATAGCATAATAAGTCAAATAATATATATATATATATGATTACACAAACATTTCTGAATATATATATATATATATATATATATATATATATATAAATATATATATATATATATATATATGTACATCGTTTTAAAGGCCCATCTCTCTCCTTCCTAATAAGGTCTAAATTTTTGACATGGGTTCAGAAATGTTTGTGTAATCAATAAATTTGAGCGTAAAGTCCTAATAAACAGTTTTTGTCAAATAACACAAGTTTGAGAAAAATAAAAAAAGTATTTTTGAGCTTTACTCAACTATCTGCACAACTTAGACTAGGTAGTTACTCAGGTGTATTTAATTTTTGTATTTTGTCGCATAGTGTTATTAATTAATTATCTTAGAACTTGCTAAAATCCCTACTCATTTTTCTAGAACATACTTCGTACATGGCTTAATCCTATGATAACATGATACAATGTTTCTGATTTCTAAATAGTTACGACTTGTCAAATTAGATTTGTTTGATTGTTTAACAAATTTTATAAAAACAATTTTTTCTAAGAAACAACTTGGATTTGATAAAAATATAATTAAAATCTAATGCCATTATAATGCATTAATAACGCGTAAACCTTATGATTTTTAATTACAGACGACAACAATAACATGGGCTGTCCCTATGAGACGGCAAAACAAAAGATTCGAATTAATGAAGCATCTTCAACAACAATAGTGAATATAGCAGCATCAACATCAACAACCGTTTTAAATTCCACGACGACTAGAAATTTTATACTAAACGAAGGCAAGGAACATCAACACAACAACAATAATAAATTGAATGAAGATAATTTTGGAAACAACATCACTAACGACGACTGCCAACAATACCAAAAGCTACCGACTATAATTAAAGCGAATAAGACTTCAACAGTTATCAACAGCTGGAAGGAAAAAATTCAAAAGAAAATAAATTTCTTTAACTTAGAAACGAAAGAGCACGCACGAAGCAATTATTCTATTCACCTGGAAACGTTACATTTTGTAAAGCCAGAAAGTGTTACTTTTAGGGAAGAGAAAGACGACGATACAGATAGAAACGTTCAAGTGCTAACAGGAACCTGCATTAATTGTTATCCACTTACCTGCCACAATAGGTATTGTTGTAAAAAGCAACAACAGCTGCAAACACATCTTGCTGTCGACAAGATTGCACAAAACAACAGACGCAACATAAATAATAATATTAACAACGGCACCAATTGTAACTTAAACAACAATTACGACTGGCGCATTAGTTCGAATCCGAATAGAGTCAACTGTAGCTGCAACAATAAATACTGCCGTTGCCATTTATCTTTTTTCTATCCGAAACACACAAAAAACACGTTACGCAATGAACAACAATGCAAACCGCATTCGTGTCATTGCAACTGTGTTGCCACTCAAACCAACGACTTTGCCACATTCGCTGACGCCTACAGCCAAGCAGGCCATTGTTTGCAAAAGACAATTTCACTTGCAAGAGCCTCCTTAACATCGAATGCCCTCGATTTGAAAAATAACCTAATAGAGGTGATGGCCAATTGTGCCCACTTAATGGGCATCGGTATCGGCTGCAGCAACATTGACACAAACGCAAACAACCATAATAAGTCTGACCCATATAGAGGATATTGTCAACGAAAACATCATTTCAATGTTGTTAATAATTCTAAATACTCCTCCTATTCTAATTCTATTTCCTTATCTAATTCCTCTTCTCCCGCTCCCTCCTCTTCCTCGTCCTCGTCCTCCTCATCCACAACCTCATCCTGTTCCCTTCATAATGCCATTCGCTCAAATAGTAGTCCATATAACAATAGCAATAACAATAGCAGAGACATTAAAAACACTACCAGCAGAAATGGAAACAGAAGTTGCAACAACAGACGTTACAATAAAAGTTGCACGAACAGCAATTATAATTGCCAGGACTCATCTGTTCATACGGCTGCATTTAATTGTATTGGACAAAATTATTTTAATTTTCTGCGAAATACGATCAATTTCTATACAGCTTCGAGTGTTATTCTCGTTTTATGTTATCTAACATCGACGACGTCGGCTGCGACAACCAAATCGGATACCACATCCGTAGATAAACATCCCATGTAAGTTCGAAGTTTCACCTCCCATCCATCATCATCAGATATTAATTATTACGCTTAACGATCTACAAAATATTCAAAATAATTAAATTTTTAATACAGAATACAATATGCAAAATGCAAAAACTATTTACAGATTCAAAATATATAGAACAACAACATAAATAAATATTTTTAAAAGCATGATTAATGTGCCTTCGCATACTTCTCCCTATTTTTGCATTTTTTTTTTTCAAATATCTTTACACTTTCTCTATTCAATGTTTAACTACTGCGACTATTTAAAAATCTGTTCAAAAGCACCATCACTAGAAATAAAAAATTCATTTCATTTCCATTGAGAGAGTCATAATTTCCATTTATTATTTCTCTGTCTCTCCTCTTTATTTTTCTCATTCTACACTTATTTGAACTTTTATTCATTTCTTAAATATTCTTTTAAATCAATTTCAGTAAAGGCATCGATTGGTCGAAGTAAGTGCACCACTAATCAAATACTTTCAAAATCTTTAAAAAAAACATTGTTTGCTCCATCTTTACAGTTTCTTTTTGCCTGTAAATTGATTTATGCACGCTTCTTTTTTTGTTTTTTTTTTTGTTTTATGTTTCGTTTTCTTATTCTTTTACTACAACCAATTCGTTCGTAACAACAGTTAACGAGCAACTTGTGTTAAAATGAAGAGAATATTTATTCCCATATTTTTGCTTTTAATTATTAAGGGCCGTTATTACAACTTGCGGTTAAAGTTGGGTTTAGTTAAAGGTAACTTTAGCTAAAGTGAACTTTAAAGTCAGCTTTAACTTATTTTCGTTATTTTTTTTTTTTTTTTTGTAAAACCAGCACTCAGGGGATGGCCCCTACTCATGCAGTGCATTGTGCAGGTTTAGGAAAATAGATTATATGTTATTTTCGTTATTGCAATCTAATAATAAAATAAAGTCATAAAATAACTGAAAGAGTACTTTCTTAAATCAAGTTGTACTTTTGCAAAAAATATTTGTTTGTACTTAATACACGTACGGAATGGAATAAAGAACTAACGACTTATACATGTTTCTTATATACAAACCAAGAACAGCTGCTTCGGAACGGAATAGAACGTAAAAGCCCCGTTTAGTCAAATGTCGAAGGAACGTAACAGAATGTACGTTTATTTTGGCATATGAAGAGCAAATTAAATACTTACTGAAATTACATTACGGTTTGGCAAGCGTTCTCATTGCTTTTCATATTCTAAAAACGAAAGTACGCTGCGTGGCCGTTAGGCTAACGGGGGCTAAAGAATAATTCTATCTTTAACATTACGCTGAACATGTTGCTAACCCATTAATAGTTGAAAAGCGCAAACCATGAAATATTAATAAAAAAAAGTACTAAAAGTGTAGCGGAGGTACCATGGTATTTTAGAAATGAAAAAGTACTGAAAAAGGTACTAAAGTACTAATTGTTTCAACACTGGTCTACAATCTTAATTGAGACACTTGAAATTGTTTAACTTTAAAAATGTTAGAACTGAAAATGCCAGCATCTTGCTTTTTATTTTCAACCTTGGCTAAAAATATTCTCAAAATATTAGTGTTACCAGAATCTTTAGCTAATGTAGAAAGAGTTAACTAAAGGGAGAATTTAAACGGGATGATAAATTGTTTTTCATTATTATAATTGGACAACAAGGTAGAAGGGAGCGTTAAGCTAATGGGAGCATCATCCTACCTTTAACTTTTAATGTTAAGTTTATGTTTGAACTTATTTTCAATATGGCAACTTCAAATAAAAACAAAATGACCGAAAAAAAGAAGACCGTTGTAAAAAAATTTTTAATTGGGCAGTGTTACCGACATTGCTCCGGCTCTGCCATATTTTTGAAAAAGTTAACTTTATTTTATTTGTAGGTTGTAATAACGAAAAGAAGTTAAAGCTGACTTTAAAGTTGACTTTAGCTAAAGCTACCTTTAACTAAACCCAACTTTAATGGCAAGTTGTAATAATGGCGCTTAAAGTGTTAAAAGGACTTGTAAATTTTTTCCTTTGTAGTTGATTTTTTAAAAAAATTAAAAACTTTTTACGTTTTACTGCAATAAAAATACATAATTAAAAAAAAACATTTTATATTTTTACTGACGATTTTTGTTACGATTTCAATAAACCACATCAACGATTTTGATGATTTTTTTAAATATTCGACGTTTTGATGCTTTATCTGGCAGCTACCTACTAGACTACCAGTGCATCTTAGAGATGTAATAAATTGCAAAACTCAATTTTATTATCGATGTCTAAACACAACAAGTAGGAAAACAAATCATGATTTTCAATTAAATTTATAAAACTAATTATAGTTTAAATCTGAAACACTACAAAGTGAATAAATAAATCAATTCAAACAGCTATTTTTACAATATTTTAATCAAAATCATCTTAAAATTAGCTTTTTTAAATAGTAGAAGCATAGTTATTCATATTAAAAATTAAAAAATTCTGTACAAATTTAAAAATACTCTAGAAAATGTTAAATACTTTTGGTGTTCGACTAAATAGCTTCTGTTTTTGATAACTTCAGTAGATCTAGAAGGCAGACAGCCTGTTGGTTATCGATAACATTTTAACGGATCGTACTATACAGTTATATTCCATAGTTTTTACCGGAAACACTTGTCTTAATGTCACCCAATAAATGTTGTCTGTTTTTGATAACTTCAGTACATCTTTAAGGCAGACAGTCAGTTAATTATCGATAACTTTTTAACTGGTCGTAATATATTTCTCTATTCCATAGTTTTTACCACTTGTCTTAATGTCACCCAATTAATGTTCTGATTGGTAAAAAAAATTAAAAAAAATTTTATGGATTTTATAATTTTTGAATTACTTTAAAGTTTAAATTTAATGGATTTTTTATAATTTATTAAAAAATTCATTTGTATAAACGATATGTAAAAAGTATTATTTTTAATTAATTGACCTGTTTTTTTTGTGTTTGTTTCGCTTAAATTAAATAAATATTAAATATTGATTCAATTGCTTCTTTTTACAACACTACTAAACTACACTTAACTTATCACATTGTATACATTCTCAGGGTGGCCAGATAATATTTCGGCATTTTATACTAAAATATGTTGGCAAAAAAAATTAAAACAAGGCAATAAAATCTATTTTATTTAAATTCAATTTTAGTATAAATGTCGAAAATAAAAGGAATCGAAAAATTTGGCCACCTTAACTGATTTGCAATTTTTTTACGTCTTTCATAACAACTAAGAAACACTACAATTGTTTCAATTGTTCAATTGTTAAGCTTTTAAAACGTTTTTTTCGTTTTATCACTAACAAAAGAATGAACTTTTTTGCCTTTGCCTTTCAATGATTCCTTTTACAGATTTGACGAGTCTAGCTCAGACAAAGAAATATTGGATTTACTGTTGGAAAAGAAACGCTATGATAAACGATTGCTGCCACCAGTAAATGGTAAGTTAACAATGAATCTATTATTATTAGGCATTTAAGTATGTCTCATATGACATTTTGAATACTGATAAAATAATAAAGACTACAACTGATATCATATGACAGCAATTAATTGTGAAATATATCGTATACGCTGAAAATATCTTTAGCGCGCTCATTATATATCATCATGTGCCAACAAATTGTTTGACATGAAACTACATACATGCAGTTATTAAAAAATGTCACTTCCTTGCGTGCATTATTGATTGCCAGAGGAAAAGTATTAAGTTCGTGTTAAGTACCATCATGTTATCATACAAAAGTACACAAATAAAGTCAATAGGCATAGACAAAGACCAAGACAAATTGGTTCTTAATGCAATTTTAAAAAGCAAAGATTTGCCATAGTTTTTCGGAATTTTAAGGTATATTGTAGTAAAACTACTTTAAAAAATTCCTGTTGAGCAGAAGTAAAGAGATTTGAATCTTGGTGTTACAGCTTATCTGCAATAATTTTGTTATTTTTTATTTGTTCCACTAGGAGAAACTGGGATTTTTTGTAAGAAATTTCTATCATTACATAAATTCAAAATTTTTTCCCATAATTTATTTTACGCGTATTTGGGCCAAGTGTTCTTTGCACAGTCTATACATCAGTTTCTTTTGGGGTTCTCTTCTAATGCCGACCTTGCTATGCTGCCAATTAATTTAGTCTTGCCACCTGACTGACTATTTAATTACGCTCCTCCCGATTACTTACATCTCCACCTATTTCCGCTTTTCTACCTATATGCAGTGATAGCCTTATTTCGCAAACTCTGAACTAAATGCGGGCGAATAGATCGAGGAATATTCCTCCAACATATTTCGACGTTTTCATGCAAGACTGACTGAATTCTTACTACTGGTTGCCTGCTTTGCCTTCCCTTTTTATATGCCCACTTAAACAGTCTGATGAAGGTTCTTGAAGTCGAATGTTCGTGGATTTGCTTTCTCGAGAACTCTATTCCGACTTCATTGTTGTTTGTGTATTTTGTACACATTGCTTGTTTTGTTCTCGTTTACTTATCTATCCCCTTTTTATTTCATACTGATGTTGTTGATTTACTTGTAACAAGTTCGTTGTATTTGTTTTTGCTCATTTTGATGTTACACCGTTCCAATTTTCGTAACAATATTTATCTTTCCATGTTAAATATTTACCGTTATAAAAGTTGCTGTTGTCTGGTATGTTGTGTGTTGGCCTGTTAGGTAAAAGATCGTAAATTTATACGTCAGCTCTGATATCTCGCATAAAAACGAAATATAAAAAGAAAAATATAACTGCAACCTAAATAGGTTCCGTCACTCTCGGATGAAATTAACATACACAAAATGAGTGGGATGAGAACATAGGTCGAAATCCTGACTAAACGTCTGTAGATGCCCATTAAGTAAAATACTAAATTCTATTTTGACACACTTGTTTCTCTTAATTCAAAGAACCACATCTGGGCAACTTTTTAAAATAATTTTGTTTTCTTTAAATATGAATGAAAATTACTTAAAGCATGCAGAGTATTTTTAAAGAAAAACATTTTCGTTAAATAAAATAAAATAAAATATAGCAATGATCTCTAAGGGTAATTTTAACTAACAATTGTATTTACTTATATTTCTTGATTCATATTCGATCAAGCTTCTAAGTCTACTGTAGTTGAAATCAGCTTCACTTTAAAAAATAATTAAGTGTTATAATTAATAGAAAAAATTTATTTCTTTGGAAACAGTTTCACTAATTCATCTTATTTTATATGTTTCACTACATAATAATTTTGAATAATAGGTCAGGTCTTAGCTAGTTTCACTTATGTCCAAAGGAAGATTCATATTCATATCACAGTAAGCTTACTGTTGTGTAATTGAAAAGATTGTGGGGTGGTGCGTTCATAGGTGCCACTTATTTCACATGTAACAATTTTACAAAAATGCATTTTAATGTTAGCAAATAACAAATCTGAAAGTAAGGCACCATACGTCGGTTTATACGAAATTACAGGCTATTTGATGAGCTCTTTTAAAAAATTGTACGATTCGAAGCACATTTAATTTGAGTAATTAGTAAATATATATTAAATATAAATAAAATACAAAAAAATATCTTATCAACTATCGACATTTGGACTAAGGGCCATTATTACAACTTGCCTTTAACTAAAGGCAGAATTTTAAAGGGCAGACAATTCGATTTTCATTATTATGAGTACACAATAAGATAAAAGTAAGCGTTAAGCTAAAGGGAAGATCTTCCTGTCTTTAACTTTTTATTATTTTCTTAACTTTATATTATTTTCAATATGGCAACTTCAAATATAAACATGAAAAATAAGCATTAGTTTTTCGAATCAAAATGGATATTGGAGTATTCATTATATTTATTGTTACGTTTTTACCTTCTTAAAAACGTTTAAAATATGAGTTCGTTGATTGCAAACAATATAAAAACAAATATTTGTTTAGTTTCAATTAAATTCGTTATTGTTCGTCCTACTTTTGTGTGCCACCGGTTACAATTTGACGAATACAACAATAATTGCTTGTTCGCTATTCTTCTTTGCTTACAACGCAGATATTTTCAACGGCGATCTTCAAACCACGACTGTTCTCTTCACACGCAACGCGTCTTTACATAAGACTGTCTTGCCTTTTTATAACGTTTTTATATTTTTAGAACGTTCGGGGTTTCCCCTTCTCGAGAACTGTATTGCGACTTCATTGTTGTTTGTGTATTTTGTCCACATTGCTTGTTGTTTCCCCTTACTTGTCTATGCCCTTTTCTTTCATACTGATGTTGTTGGTTTACTTGCAACAAATTCGTTGTATTTGTTTGTGTATATTTTGCTCATTTTAATGTTAAACGATGTACACCCTTTCAATTTTCGTAACATTATTTTAAAACAAAAAACACAAAAATAGAAAATTTTATAATTAAATAAAAAGGCACGCCGTTGAAGAAAAACTTGTTTAACACGTCAATCGCCATGTCAGTCATATGTGACTCACGCTAAGAAGTTCTACATGAGCCAGGTCAGACATATATGTCTGACATTTTATTTATAAAGAAATAGTCACAGTACAAGGTGTTATTCGGTAAATGCTACACGTACCACTGATTCCTACACAATGCGTTCAACGCTGTTTTCAAAACAACAAGATGCGTCAGACATATAAGACTGACACGGCGTGTCGAGAATAAAAGTTATAATATAGGACCATGTCAGTCATATATGTGTGACATACAAAATAGTGTTTTTCCGGGAATTTTGGCAAAAAAAATGTTTGTAATACATTAAGGGTGCGAACAGAGTGAGCGCTGATGCCGAGCGGAGCCCAGCCGAGCTTATTGACGCTTATTTTCATGCGAGAAGAAAATTTGTATGTATATAACACAGTGAATGCGAGAATCAGCGCTGAAATTCTGTTTATTGCATGTGTTTTGCATTTATGTCATTTAGTCTTGTTATTCATTTGTCTTTATAAAATTGCTGTACACTGTAATGGATTCCTCTGATGAAGAGTATTTTGCTTCTCTTAGTGTGATTAATGCAATTATTAACACAAAAGAATTTGGAAAACATCCAATTACACTAAAAAGGAATGAATTTGGTGAATTTCATCATTTATATAATGATTTAAGAAAATATCCAGCTAAATTTCAACAATATTTCCGACTGCACACTAAAAAGTAAACATCAACAATCTAAAAAAGCGCGCAAAACGCTTTGAAACTGTTTTTCTCGCACTCATCGGCTTTGTTCTCTACTCTTGTCGGCGTTCACTGTGTTATACACAAGCTTATTTGTATTGACTTGTATGTAATCAGTTTTATCGCACTGACAATCTTTATCGCAATGATAATCGCGGCTCGGCTTTCAGGGCTCACTCTGTTCGCACCCCAAGTTTCCTTGAAACATTTTTAACTAAATTATCTAATAAAGTTACCACGGCCTATGTGAAAATTTTTCTGATATTATCGTGGCGATTAACGTGTTAATTAACAGTGCTATCGACATTGCTCCGGCACTGGCATATTTTTGAAAGAGTTAACTTTATTTTATCATTAGGTTGTATATAACGAAAAGAAGTTAAAGGGGACTTTAAAGTTCACTTTGACTAAAGTTACGTTTAACTAAACCCAACTTTAACGGCAAGTTATAATAATGGCCCTAAGATGTTTATAAATGAAATTAATTTAAAAAACTACTAAAAAATTATTTCTTTTATTATTATTTTATTTAATGTTTTGTAAATCTTCTACTATCGAAAATTACTGTTTTGCATAAGGTTTTAGAAGCGAAAAAAAAACATTTCCCATACATACTGTAGTTGAATTTATAATAAAACTCTTAAAAAAAATATTTGTATAAAAGAAGTCAAATTTTACAGATGAAGACTTTTGCTGTGGATTATCGTCACCCGATATGGCTACAGAACTAAACTCAAGGAGACCACACAGACGCGGTTTGTTTATTAAATTAATGAATTAAATATAAATATAATATAATAACTATATTAACAAATCTTTCAATAATTTAACTTAAATTTTATACAAAAACAAAAAAACACAAATATGCCAATTTGTATTTGTTTGTTTCATTGAAATATAATTTTTTACATCAAATTAAATATTAATTTTGGAAATGGTTTTCACATCTATTGGTGATTAGTTATAAATCGATTAGTTAGATAAATCGATACACATGCATAATATGTATAAGTATTGTTGTATTCGCATTCAATATTGATTTATTTTATTCATATTTATTTTTCCTTTGTTTTTCTATTTTCAAATACTTTTAAAGTATTTTTCTCTGTTTAATTTCGTAATATGAAGTGCTTGTTTCTTATTGATTTGAGTTTTGTGGCCATCAACAGTAACAATTTAAATGAAAATTTTCTTTTAAATTACAATTTAAATTTAATATTTTCATCCTTTATTCAAATACATACATATACACATACATATATAATCACAAATATTTTTGTGTATTCATATACATTCGTGTGTCCGTACTGGTTATTTTGTCATACCATACATACATACATACATATCGTATTATTTTCCTTTAAGTTCTTTAACTGTGACTACTCGTTCATGAATTTTTAATACAAAACAAAAAAATTCTATTTTTCTACGTTTTTTATTTTATTTTATTTTTTATAAACAATTGCAAATAATAACAAAAATAAAAAATAAAAAAAACTGTACATTTTGTGTAGGTACTCTGACGGTAAATGTGAACGTATTACTACTGAGTTTAGCATCGCCCGATGAAAGTAGTCTGGTAACTATAATTTATTCATATTATTCATTTAATTTTCATAGAAAAAAAGAGAAAAAAATAAAAAATAAAATTAATATACAGAAATGCCAATAAAGATACATATTTTTAAAATTTTCATTTTATTTAAATTTTATTCGAATTTCTGTCTGTAAAGAAACATTTTATTCAGTTCAACATTTATTCATTCGTTTCAAATTTAGAAATATGAAGTGGAATTTCTGTTGAATCAACAGTGGAATGATCCTCGTTTACAATATGGCAACAAGTCACATTATGATTTTCTAAATGCATTGCATCACCATGACAGCATTTGGACGCCGGATACTTATTTCATTATGCACGGCGACTTTAAGGATCCCATTATACCCATGCATTTCGCTTTAAGAATTTACCGGAACGGGACCATTACGTACGCAATGAGGTGTGTATTAAAAGCAAAGAATTCTCCTACTTACTTATATTTACATATATATTCAAGCATTTAAGTTTCTTATAAATTATACAAACACAAATACAGAAATATTTCAGTTTATGTTCAATAATAATATCTTCTTTTATTCTATTTTTTCACATTTATGAATAATTATTATATTTATTGTGAAAACAACAATAAAACGATTGTACAACAACAAAAATAATACAGAATACAAAGAAACACATAAAAATAACAAACTTTTCCATACTATCAACAAAATCCTCGGACAGAATTGTCGTCGCCTATGTGTTCAAATAGGGCAAAAATTCCACGGTGGCAACATGATATAAAAGCAATAATTTTACCGTCACTTCTGGCAAAGATTTAATGAGAAAACAGCATAATCAAAGGACAACTTAGTGTGTAAACTTTCTATCATTGCTGAAAATTTATTAAATGAATGACATGTAGAATCACATTTTAGTTAAAATATTAACATTAACTGTAATACGGTGTTCAGATATGCACCTTTATTGCGTAAATCGCAATAAACACCAATATTGAGCTCAATTGTTGCGCAATAAATACGCAAATTGTTATAATATTGAGTAAAACTTAAAAAGCAGCACTGTCATAAATATGTTCAGTGCGCATATTACAATTAACCGAACACTTTCTATTAATATTTGACAACTCAAATGTCAACAACTACAAACAAAAAATAAAAATAAAAATAAACAATGTTGTTGAAACAACCAGCTGTTTTGTTTACCAGCTGTCAAATGAATATTGAATAAGCAGCTGAACTGCGTATATTATTATGTCTGAACACTTAAAATATTGTACTCAATACAGCGCGTATTGACTCAATAAAAGTGCATATCTGAACATAGTATTAGGTATTGTATGTCTTACTTGAAATTACACGTTCAAGTCTTGCATTTCAATTTTTAACAAAGTTACAGTTTTACTTATCAATCATAATTTCAAAAAATGAATTTTAAATTTTGAAAATTAAATTTATTATCAATTTTGCTTTCAATCAGTTGTTCCAATTTTCGTTCAAGAAATCATCTGTTGTATATAATTTGAAGAAATCTACTCTTCTTTCGAGTTTGTAAAGAAAATAAATATAATGGAAAAATATGATTTCCTGTAATATATACACAAAAGCCATGAAGTGGTATGGAATTTCAATCATTTATTACATAGACAAAAAGATTTAAAAGCATAGGCCACAGAGCTATGAGCTAACTTTCGGCACAAAATATGAAGAAATTGAATATAAACTTGCTATGGATATATTTATACCTTGTATGTCGCCGTAGTCTAGTAGGTCGCGTGTTGGCTTATGAGACGTGAGTCCTCTGTTCAAACCCCAGGTCAGGCGCCTCCAACTGAACGAAATATGAAAATTTCTTCGGTGACTTCCTCTTAACAGATTTCTGCCAAAAATTCTGAAAGTAAATAACAAAATCCAAGAAAAAGTTTCTCAAAAAAATCTATCGTTCAGAGTCTACTTTAAACTGTATGTCCCGCCACTTATGGATAAAATTAATGCACACAACATAAGTGGTGTGAAAAGCTAGGTCGTAATCCTGGCATAAGGGTTGTAATGACCAATTATGTATTATAATGTATGTATATTTACACCTTATTACTGACGTTTTCAATGCGCTACATCTATAGGCTGATCACATAGGTATTATATACATATGCATTAGAGATGAGCGATATTTTCAAAACTATGATTTAATCACGGTGATTGATAAATCACTGGTAACTACAGTGATTGAAATTGCCAAATAACAGTTACTAATAATGTCGTTCTTTCAAAATTGTTACATACTCAAATTTATTTCATTTTATTTTGAGCGAGGCAGAATTACTATTAGATGATGCTGATTACACAGCCCTGCAAATTTGGACTTTTTTGTGCAAATAAGATGGCTTCAGGTGTTTTCGAAGGCATTTGGCGCGCTAAACACGAATCCGGTTTCAAAAATTTTCCATCACGTCAGGTTTTCGAGAAAAAGGGGGTTGAAAACCCTAAAAATAGCGTTTTTGGCCATTTTTGAAACATTGTAGAGCTCAACACTGACGTGCTAGAACCATCGCTATTGTTAGAAATTGACAATTGATCTTTGCTCTTTAAAATGAGCCCAAAGCCAAATTGTTTGCATACACCCTTAATGTAGGGGGTGGGTTTATGTCAAGGGGTGCAAAAGAAAACGAAACACATTACGGAGGTCCTTAAAAATTGATCAGATTTACTTGAAAATTGTTACTCATGGGTTTTTGGGGTCGCTGATTACAGATCTTCATTCAGATTTAATAAATTCAAAATGGCGGATCCAATATGGCGGTCAAGTAAATCTGATTAATTTTTATAAACCTCGACCGCCATATTGGATCCGCCATTTTGAATTTATTAAATCTGAATGAAGATCTGTAACCATCTTCTGAATGAAGATCTGTAAAAACCCCTGAGTAACAATTTTCAAGTAAATCTGATTAATTTTTAAGGACCTCCGTAATGTGTTTCCTTTTCTTTTGCACCCCTTGACATAAACCCACCCCCTACTTTAAGGGTGTATGCAAAGAATTTGGCTTTGGGCTCATTTTAAAGAGCAAAGATCAATTGTCAATTTCTAACAATAGCGATGGTTCTAGCACGTCAGTGTTGAGCTCTACAATGTTTCAAAAATGGCCAAAAACGCTATTTTTAGGGTTTTCAACCCCCTTTTTCTCGAAAACCTGACGTGGTGGAAAATTTTTGAAACCAGATTCGTGTTTAGCGCACAAAATGCCTTCGGAAACACCTAGAGCAATCTTATTTGCAAAACCCATGCAGGGCTGTGTTATTTACTTTTGTCTTTCATACATGAACTTTCTGTGAAACTTAATTGTCAAACTTCATATAAAAAAAATTACATTAAAAATAATAACATCACTTTGATTTTGTTTAGCAGTCTTTTCGTAGTAATGTATCTAGTTGTCTCTTTCTTACGACTTAATAAAATACGTTATTGTCATTATTGTTTTCTTTTGGAATACTGTGATCACAATCACTGTTTTAAACAACAATGATTAACAAATCACGTTCACTGAGAACAACGTTCTTCAAAAATCACTGGATCGCTTATCTCTAATATGCATACACTCGAGAAACGATTTACATCGTTTAAATATTGAGACAAAATTAAATGTTTGAAAATACGTGAGATTATTTTAAAACCTTAAGAAATATGTCAAAAACGATATCTTTCTTTGTTTTTGTTGTTATTGTTCTTCGAGTTCAGACAAATACTTCGTGGTTATTATTACACAAAATTTTATTATCTACTGGAGAGATCCTACTAGCCTATGTAGGCGAAACCTAAGCGATGATAACATCCCTGATGACCAGTCACCAAACCGGGTCAGGTCTAATAAAGGATCCCATTAACGTTTATTTTAGAATTTTTGCCAACTAACACTTTCACGGAGCAAATGCTCCGTTGTTTCGTTCATTTCAACAGATATGCCCTGGTAGTCTAGCGGGTAGTGTGCTAGACTATTAGCATGAGGGTCGTGGGTTCGATTCCCACCAGAGACTCTGGTCTATGGCACTACACCGAGTCAAAGTTACTCCGGTCGTATGTAATTAAAATATAATTTGTAATTGTATTGTAATTAATAAGTAAATAAATAAATAAACAGATATGAGTAAGTATGTTAGGCTTCTAGCTTTCAGGCTTCTTCTATCTTTTATCGTTTAAAGTTGATAATGCCTTGCATTTTTCAAAAGTTTTCCAGTCTTAACCTTCGCAGATATAAAAGCCCGATTGCAATCAACAGTCAAGTCAGGGTTGAAATTATCTGTTCGATTCCCACCTAATAATTTAATCAAGTATTAACGTACTTTTATGTTTCACTGGCAGATTGACGTCATCCATTGAGGTACGATAAAGTTAATAATTCGTTGTTGGGTTAAAAAATGCTTCTTTTAATACACTACAGTAATGGGCCGTAAAAGTAATAATAGTTTTCAGTTTTTTGGAACAGATTCATTATCAAGTTGAAAATTTTAAAAATTTCCAATTGTTTCTCTACAAAGATGTGAGCTCCTAAAAAATAAATTCTCTTTGTTCGTTACAAACCTCTTCAGCTAAGATATTTATCAGATTTTATAATATTTCATAATATGCACACTTTGTTTTTCAGAAAATCGCAAACTATATGTTTATTTATTCTCCTAAGGCAATAATATTATTAATTATTTCGTTATCATATTATTAACTTTTCTACAATTTTCTTTCAGACGACATCTTATTCTATCCTGTCAGGGAAGTTTACATATATTTCCATTCGATGATCCGAAATGTTCATTTTCAATGGAGAGCAGTAAGTAAATGGAAATCAAGTTAGAATAATAAGCACTTCTTTAATCTTTTTTTTTTTGTGTTGTAATATGTTTATTAATTAAATCCGTACCTTTTTCTAGAGCAATATGTTCACGGTAGTCCAAAATTTTTCGTGCTTCGGGTGGAATTAGAAGCATTTTTAAATACTTCTACTAATCAATCAATAAATCGCGTTTTAACAGCCGGCACGTTGAATTTCTTAAGTATTTTCAAATTTATAATGTTTTAATATGTTGTAATAATTCCTGAGATCTTGTTTTGACGTCTTCAATTTAGTTTTTATTTTACTGTTAACCCATGCTCAGGGGATGACCCTATTTATTCAATGCATTTTTTTTTTGACTGAATGCCGAACAGATATTTGCAGAAGAAAGAAAAGAGGGGTGAATTATTTTTTTTTTGTGACGAGAAATTTGTTGTTCAATCTTCTTATATATAAAAATGAATGTGTGTTTATTTGTTTGTGGGTTTATTTGAAGTCTATAGACGGCAAAACGGCAGAACCGATTTTCCTGAAATTTTCACAGTATCTTCCTGTATGTCTGTACTTTTAATGTTGAAATAGGCAAATAAAACAAAATAAAATATAAAAAAAATATGAGTGTTATTGTCTAACAAAATATTACGTATACGTCACCCGTCAGCTCTATGTAATATTTTATACACGACAGTAATTGAAATACGTCTATATACATATATAAAAATGAATGTGTGTTTATTTGTCTATAGACGGCTAAACGGCTAGACCAATTTTCTTGAAATTTAAACAGTACCTTCCTGTATGTCTGGAAGGAACTATAGGCTACTTTTTATTTAAAAATTTCAAGTATTAGGCGAGGTGCCACGCCCACATACCCATTTAAAAAGGAATGTTTGTTTGCATGTAACTTATAGAATCGTAAACTATGCATTTGATCATGTCATGATCTTCAGCAAAGTTGTTGCGCATGAGCCGACAAAGGTTTCTAAGTTCGTATGACCAATTTCCGGCAGGTGGTGTCACTGAAAATTACTCAATATGAATTAAATCGTAAACTGTGCATTCTTTAACAAAGTAGTTGCACATGAGTCGACGGAGGTTGGTGCGATTAATTTCCAATGGATGGCGTCACTGAAAATTATTCAAAATGAATGACAAGCAATTGGTCGACCTACACCTCAAGCACGGAAGAAAGGAGCATTACGAACCTCAGAATCAGACGAGCTTTGAGACTGAAAAATCTTCGAGTAAAAGCCGCTGAGACCTGTTCGCTTGAACAACTTAAACAACGAGAAGTGAGATTAGAAACTGATCGAATGCGTACTACTCAGGCCCGTTCGTTCATCTGAATCATAAGGAAACAAAGTCAATAAAATGATTCAAAATTAATTGGACATTTGTGTAATGTCTTTCCTTTAAATTTATTTTAGTTGGTAGCGCAGCAACACAGGCAGGGTACAGCTAGTTATTCATAAAAATCTCAATAATTCTCGCTTTCTTTTTCCACAATATAATTTATCATAGAACGTAATAATAATAATCAATACAAAAATATGAAATACCTAGGAAATCTATGACGGGATTGGAACCCACGATCTCAACACATATATTCTAGCACACTGCTAATCCGACAATTAGGGTGCACCATAAATAGCGGAAACAGTACTCCATAATTGAGTAGCATAACACCAAATGACTTTTTAGTGGTGAAATATAAAGTTTTTGCAATCCAACTTCAGTTGTGGTTTCTTTCGGTTAACCAATGTATTTCAAAAAGTTTTAATATTTGAAATGGGGGTAAATCGCAATAAACGCCATTATTGAACTCAATATTTCATATTTTCAATTATTGCGCAATAAATACGCAAATTGTTATAATATTGAGAAAAACTTAAAATGCAGCACTGTCATAAGTGTGTTTAGTGAGCAAATTACAATTAACCGAACACTTTCTGTTGATATTTGACAACTCAAATGTCAACAACGACAAACAAACAAAAAAACATCAAAACAAACTAAAAACAATGTTGTTGAAACAACCAGCTGTTTTGTTTAATGTTTTATTTAATGTAATGTTTTGTCAAATGAATATTGAATAAGCAGCTAAACTGCGTATATTATTATGACTGAACACTTAAAATATTGTACTCAATAAACCGAATATTGACTCAATAAAAGTGCATATCTGAACATAGTATTAAGAAAGAAAATAGGTGGGAACAATAAAATATTTGAAAAATAAACAGGGTTGTTAAATATAATAACATTGTTTTTTATGTAAATTTTCTGGTTATATTTAGGAATAGAAATTGAATGTAAAAGCTATGCCGTTTTGGTTTAGCGGTGGCAGTTATGAGTTGGATATGAGACGTGAGTCTCTAATTAATAACTGAGAGTTGCATTAAAGAATGATGAAGTTTGATATTGTTAATAAAGACCGTGAATAAATATGACCGCTTAGTGTTAAATAAGTAAAGAATGTATTAATTAAATAAATGATTTATTTAAATAAGTAACGGAATTATTTAATTTATTTTTTTGTTATTTATTATCTTACGATTAATATTTAATTCCAAGTATTTAATATAATTAACTTATGTGTTTCATTTGTTTTCATAAACAGTTTCGTATGAGGAAGCCCAAATAAAATATGTTTGGAAAAATGATGAGGACACGTTGCGTAAGAGTCCTTCCCTGACAACATTAAATGCATATTTGATTAAAAATCAAACAACCGCCTGTGATCAAAATAGCTGGAGAGGTGAGTGTTCTCAAATAGTCTCGTATTCTTAATAGTTTTCTCTTTTGATTTCATATTTGAATTTAAATTTTTTACTATTTGCGTTTTTAGTAGTTTTTTTTTTGGTTTTTTTTTTTTACTACAGTTGTAGTTTTCAAAAGTAATTACAATTTTTATAACAAACAAAAAAGTGTCTATTGTTTCCAATTGTTTATTCAATTTCTTTTGTTTTTAGTTTTCTTCTTTCTGTTTTGAGTACTTTATGTCTGTCTTATACATTACTCTCTTGTCTGTTTGCTATTATTCGTAGTAATTAAAAACTGTAATTAAATTTAATTGAATTTCTTCTGCTGTTTTTTTGATAGAATTTATTTCTCTAATTTGTAATATTTTTCTTTTGTTTTTTTTTTTTGTTTGCTATAACAACAAATTTATTTTTATTATAAATATGCTATAATTTATCGATTTGAAATAAAACTATTTTGTTTAAATTGCATTGCAAAAAAAATAAAAAAAAATAATAAATAATAAAATAAAAATATAATTATAATTAATAAAATAAAAAAATAAACAAATATCTTATGATCATGGAAAATTAAATCAATTTATTTTCAAAATACTACCATTTTATTTCATTTCAAATAGGTAATCCAAATATGTATGAACGTTTGTGGCAATTTATTTATGATTTACAATGTATACTTATGCAATTAATACCATAAATGCATCATAAGAGTAGTGAAATTAGTTTTTTTATATTATGCTCCTTTAATTTTTATAAAGCTTTGAAATTTTACAGATTAGAGAGAAATTTATTTAATTTTAACAATTAAAAAAAATTGCATTCGCTATATATTTTTATACTTATTTAGTAAGTCAGTAGTTATCGTTTGATTTATTGTACTGAAATGTATGTGTACTATATTTAGTTTGAGTTTGTTAAAGTTTTTTTAGTAAAAAAAGCGTTTAGTAAATTAATTAAAAATTTATAAAGATTTTATAAACGCGTTATCTTTATCTAAAACGATTACATCTATCAATTTCTATCACTTTTAATTTTAATAACGAAGGGAACTACAGCTGTCTTAGAGTCGATTTAATATTTACCAGAGATCGAGCATTCTATTTCACCACCGTTTTTATACCTGGCATTATATTGGTGACTTCATCATTTATAACATTCTGGTTAGAATGGAATGCTGTACCGGCTAGATCCATGATAGGTAACAAACCAACAAAATACCATACCAAACCTACCAAAACGCCAAAAACCAATTTACAATAAGTACTATGTGCGATATATACATACATATATATACGAGATATATACGATATATGTATACTTAATAGTACTCAACAATCAAACAGATTAACCATCAGCCTACCAACCAACCAACCAATCCAGCAACAAAATATCTACTAATTTTGTATTCAAAAACGAAATTTTCATTTTAATGCATTAAGTGAACAAAATCAACAAATTTACACCAATACCTCTTAATCATCATTATATAGATACAAACAAAAAATAAATAATTTCGATTCCTTTTTTTTAATATTTCTTTGCCGTCGCTACAGTTACTTTGTTTGAATCTTCCTAAGTTGATTACTTAATTATTCTTTTTTTTTCCTAAAATTCACAATTTAAACACGTTTTCGTTTTAAATTTAATTTAAAAAAAATTAAAATCCATGAAAAATTATTATGCCTGGTAGAGTGCTAAATTTTTTTACAAATGTTTTGCCTCCAGATAATTATTTCTTTATTGTCATAAATAATTTCTTCTTTTTTTTATACTTTACACACACATTTCCAACATTTGTAAACATGATTCTGCATTTGGTATCCTTTTTCTTTTGTTTCTTAGCTTCTCCAGCAAATCATACTTCTAACAGAAAATTATTTATCCCATTACGTATGTATTTTGTAGTTTACCTTGTCTTTCTAAGTGTACAAAGAGCAGAAACTACTTTCAAACTTGTTATCAAATTTATTTCGAAATTATTTTAAAACGTTTACAAATTATTTTTATTGTGATTTATGCATGAACCCCACCTCCTTCCCCGGACTCCATACGGAAAAATTATTTGAAAGAAAGTGAAATCAGATTTGTTTTTTAGCAATTGTTTAAACTATAGATAGGATATACTAGCTATAGGTAGCTATATAGGAAGGGAAATAATTAAGAGCTGCTTAGTGAATTATTTACGTCACATGTCTTTGAAGTTTATCAATAATGTAATGCACAGATTACATTATAGTCCAATGTCTTCTACCACAATACCACTACTCGGCACAAGGTAACTGTAAGATCAAATTTCATGCCTCAATAACTGAAAGATAAAAACCAATACGAAAAAAATAACGGCAATCAAAGCATTGGAAGTAAGTCTTCAAAACTTATTTACATGGAATACAAAAGAAAAAATTGTGATTTTAATACATATTATAAAAATTAATAAACTTTCTATGAGGCTATCGATCAGTCATAAAGGAAGTGTAGCTTGGCCAAAGACCACAAATATCAAGCACATTTTTACGAGAGGAAATCTGCAGTAGGCTGCCTTCTAGCAAAAACTATATATAAAGTCACACTACAATGCTTTTCTTGACTTTGATGAGAGACTGAAGACCAATCACTGATTAGGAATGATTAGCCGCAGTCTAGTGGTCAACGTGTTGGCTTATTAACCGAGAGTCCATGGTTTCACCCCCCGACTAAGACATCTCTTACAAAAACGACTTCCACTCAGCAGTCTTCTGCCAAGAACCGTTAAAGTTGGGTTAAAGTTGGGTTTAGTTAAAGGTATCTTCAGCTAAAGGGAACTGTAAAGTTACATTTAACTTATTTTCGTTATTACTACCTACAGATAAAATAATGTTAACTTTTTCAAAAATATGATGGCAGTGCTCAAATTAAACAAGTTTCATTTAAAAGGAGTGGCAACGACGGTCTTTTTTTGTTGTATTTCCTAATTTTGTTTATATTTGAAGTTGCCATATTGCAAATAATATATAATATGGCAAGTTCAAACATAAACTTAACTTTAAAAGTTACCAGTAGGATGATCTTCCCTGTAGCTTAACGCTCGCTTCCACCTTATCGTTCACTTATAATAATGAACAAAATAATTTAAAATCCTCCCTTTGAGAGCAAGTTACAATAATGGCCCTGAGAGTAAAATAAAATTGACAGGAAAAATTTCTCAAATCTATCGTTCGGAGCCACTAATGAATAAAATTAATACACACATCACGAGTGGTGTAAGAAGATTGTTTGTAAAATAAGACAAGCTTTTATCAAATTTAATCAGTCTGTTGCTTTTCCTCTCGGAACAAGATAGGTTTTAAAATTAAACTTGTATGAGAAAGCACTTAAAATTCTTTGATATTGTGATAAAAAATATTGAAAATTTTTAATAAAAATTATATTTCTATACTTTTACCGTTTTACTATTTAACTCAAGTAATTTATAACTACAATACAATATTTTTAAATTTGAATTATGAGTATAATATTATGCACAATGTTTTAATCAAATATTATTGATCAGTTTGGCCAATTGCTGTGCATTTTTTGTTTCTTGTTATTGACGAACCATTTATAAAAGTGCTGAGAAATTCTGGCCAAAATTTTATGATCACATCAATCTAGTGACGATTCGATTCGATTCGATAATAATAAAATGGCATTCATTTCTTACAAATTACTTCATCATCTGCTGCCTGGCAATGTATGTGCATAATAATAGTAAATAGAATGAAATTAGCCAGCACCTTAGCCATTAAACGAGATACAAGTTATTGAGAAATTCAATGTTTATTTGGTCTTGCACTTAATTTGCGCGTATAGTGTGTATAATTTTGTTTATAATTGCTAAATTGCAAATAAAAACTAAGTTTTAAAAAATTCTAAATAAAAACAGAAAAATTAATAATTATGATAATGATAATAAATAATTATAATATGTACGAAATTAAAGCAATGAACTGTATTCATAAATAACTTAAATAAAAAAACAGCCTTTCAATCAATCAATCTAATGTACTTAACTTCTTATCACTATTGATTGATGATTTCGCCAGTATGGTATCTTCTTCTGTATTCTGTATGTGTTCTTTTAAAGGTAATTACAGTTGTCTACAAGTTGAGTTAACCTTTACCCGTGACCGTGCATATTATTTTACAACCGTTTTCATACCTGGCATTATATTGGTGACTTCATCGTTTATTACATTCTGGCTGGAATGGAACGCAGTACCGGCCAGAGTTATGATCGGTACGTAGAATTCATCTTTCTTCCTTCCTTTAAAATAATAAAAAAATAATAAAAAAAAAACTATACATACAACATATATTTTGTTTTCTCTCTGTCTCTATTACTTAAATACAGTATATGTATGTTTAATGTAACATTGTAGCAACAATATATTTCTAGATATAAATACATATAAAAAAGTAATCTTTCTCTCTCTCTGTCTCTCTCTCTCTCTCTGTGTCAAATTGCCTTTGTAAAAATATTACGAAAAGAAAATATAGTTTACACCTACAATACATAGTTATCGCAATCGTAATCGTATTCGTTATCGTTACCGAAATGTATACTGTAAATATATAAATAAACAATGTGGTCAAAAACAAAAAAAATAAAAAATAAAATTCAATACTGAAAAAAAAAGAAAACAAAACAAAAAAAATTAATTGATGAACTTTTTAATCCACTTTCTAGGACACTTGGGCTAAAAGTTAGTTTCTTATTCTTTTAATTTCATCTCAACATATTGTCTTAGACAAATAGATAACAATAAAACGGAAAACTAGAAATAGATAAAGGAAAAGTTAATTGTTTCAATTGTTTTATTGTCAATATATCAATCATTTCATTTAGTTGTTACCGAAGAATAAACAAGAGTTTTACCAAAATGTCTCAGTTATTTCTTTTGAGGTTTTCACAATTAGTGTAAGAAAGAAAAATCTTTTTATTTTTGTTCTCCTTGTATCCGTATCCGTTTCTGATTCTTTATTTTTTTTTCTAATTTTTTTTTTTGTTTTAGTTGTTCTGTTATTTAGTTGAAGCACAATTTCTTTCGAAACACAATAGAAACTTTTTGCTGCATAGTTTCCACATTTTTTTATCTCATAATATAATTATTTGCGTTTCTTATTGTTTAAATTTAATTTGCACATGCATGACCTCAATCAATTGCACTACTCATGTATATGTCATGTATATACATATGTATGGATGTATGCACACCTACACTCTTGTAATTAAAAAGTTGTTAGTTATCGATATAATCAGTTAAGTAAGAACATTTACTGACACTCTAATTTTTGTAATTTTCTGATTTCATTCTGAAAGTGTCTACATTGTGTATTAAAATTAATTGGATAAATAAAAAAAATAAAAAAAAAATTTACAAAACTTTCCTTTGGAATACATCTAAAATAGTTTCTGGGATGGTTAAACATTTACATTTATCGTAGTTCTTGAAAAGTCTGTATATTTAAAAATTACACGGTGTGACAGTCAAAATACCAGCTAATGACATAGTGTAAGTTGTGAGTTTTTTTTTTATATATCTCGAACCCTCCAAGCTACTCTTATTTGACAAAAACGGTATTTTTGATATTTTCACACAAAATTATTGATTACCCAAATATTTTTTAACCTATTTTCAAAATCCAAAGTTTTTTGAAAATGGGACAGATGAGCCCTTAAGATGGCATACATAAACATTTAGTTCAAACTTACATGTTATGAGCTTTGATGAGGTAAACTTGGTAAAAATGATTTTTTTCTCATTTTTTCAAGTTAAGCTATTCTTAATTGCAAAATTTATTTTTTAATTAAATTTAAAATAAGTGATGACATTCCGAAAGTGCATTATCTTGTGAAGGGATTGACACTACGTTCGATCAAATCGAACAAAAATTACCGTAGTTATTACTTAAATAGCATAACAGTCGTATTATATTTTTTATATATGTCATCTTATCATATGAACTTTCAGTTAAAAACGTTCAAAAGTTTTTATGGGTCTTGATTGTTTATCGGAAAATGTGTCAATCACACATTTGGGCGAGACCAGAAGTCGGCTAATATTTGTATTTTTCGCAATTATTATTATTTCGTTTTGAGCAAACGTTGGCCAACTTCTGGTGGTCGCTTAACCGTGAAATTAACACTTTTTCGAATAAACAATCCAGATCCATCAAAAATTCTGAAAACTGAAAGTTCATTTGAAAAGAAATTTATTATACTCCTTAAATAATAATTGCAGTAATTTTTTGTTTGATTTTATCAAACGAAGTGTCTATCTCTTCGCAATAGAATGCACATTAAGAATATCATCACTTATTCTATATTTTTTAATTAAAGTTTGCTTCTATGAACTGACAAACTTGAAAAAATATGAACAAAATTCGCATTACCTCATCAAACCGCATAGAATATTAAGTCGAATAATATATATATATATATATATATATATATATATATATATATATATATGCCGTTTTAAATACCCATCTCCCCCCTTTCTAAGGAAGTTTAAATTTGTAACATTGGTTCAGAAATGTTAGTGTAATCAATAAATTTGTGCGTAAAGTCCAATAAAAAAAAAGTTTAGAGGATTCAAGAAATAAAAAAAAATATTTTTGAGTTCTACTCGACAAAACCCATAATCTACGCTATGTTTTTAACTGGGTTTATTTCATTCTTCTCAATTTATCGCATAGTGTTATTCGTCAATAATAGATTCATTGAACTCGTAGGTTATCAACTATTTTGTCAAACAGCAAAAGGATCTAGTTTATGATATTAGTTGATGGATGATTCCCGATGAATCTACAGATGATAAATGTTTTAAACTTAACTTTAATCGTTAGAAATGAAATTTGTCAAGATTATAAACTACTTAGGCGAAAGCATACGAAATAGATTTTGAAATTTTATTTTGTTTGTGTTTCTTTTTTAAGCTCGAAAATAGTTAGAAAACTTTTTCATTCATAACATTTTTGAATTATCTGCTCATAAATTATTGGTGTACCGTCTTATATTGTATAGGGTGGGTGATTTACAACTTTCAATTTAAAAATGCAATAAAACAAAGCGGTTTGAAATTTTGCCAAAATTAAATTTTTTTCCTGAAGTAGAATTGTGTCTATTAAAAGTGGAATATTATTTCATTCATATGGCTGCCGCGGCTGGGTTTACTCATTCTATTAGACCAATTCTGTGCACTTGTTCGAGTATGTGGGCATCACGAATTTTGGCCTTCAAATGCTCAATTGTCTCTGGTTTGTCGGCACAAGACTTATCTTTAACGTCGCCTTACAGAAAATATACCAACGGCGTCAAATCGAACAATTGACACCAACATTTTGACTAATTAAATCGATGGTGGCATGTGTGGCAAGTTGCACCATTCTGTTGAAACCAACATCGTCCAATACCATGAAGAGCAGGTACAAACAAATTTGTCATCAGGGTGAGATAAGTGTCCCCATTCACCATAATGGTTGCGCCGTCCTCATTTTCAAAGAAATATGGGCCAAAGATGCCTCGGCTCCACAAGCCGCATCACACGTAATGGGTGCATTGACTTCTGTAATGTTGATCTTTCTCTGAGATCAAATTTTGTTCGTGCAATTTCCGGCCAACTGTCTTCGTTTTAGAAATAAATTTAAATGATCGCAGTACTTCTCATTACCTTTAGTGTTATTAAGCCAGAAACAAAACAATTTCTTAGTCAATCTAAACTGAGGTTACAATATTGCAGCATTAAGTTTTATGGAAAATGTAAAATTGAGGGAAATTCAAATTGGTTTGAAATAATTTTGCTACCACTCTAAATATTTTGCTGAGGCGCCTATGTGAATACCAAAATATTTTATGTACGAGTATTGAAGTAACACCTCTTGAAATAAAAGCAGTGTCATTAGCAAACGAGGACTGTGATTATAACTGCTCAGTAGAAACTTCGAAGTATAAATTACCCAATTACCACCCTGTAATACTAGCAATATCGCCCTAATTAACGACAATTTTTCAGCCGATAATACAATTTTCCAAAAGCATTGCAGTATTAAATTAAAAATTTTATTTCAGCTATGAAACAGGCATTATGCTATACTCCGTCAAAAGCTTGAAAAACTTTAATAAAAAGGGAGCGGCACTGTCTCTCCCCTCTCAATTCCCTTTTTATTAAAATAAGTCTGATTGCATTTATCGTTGAACTTGAAGTCGCCGTAGTCTGGTAGGTAGTGTGTTGGCTTATTAGATGTAATGCCAGGATTCGAACCCCAGGCCAGACATCAAGACAAAATACAAAAAAGTATTTTTTCGGCGACTTCCTCTCAGCAGATTTCTGGCAAAAACTCTGAAAGTGAATAAAATTGCCATGAAAAGTTTCTCAAAAATCTGTCGTTCGGAGTCGAATTAAACTGTAGGTCCCACCACTCATGTATAAAATTAACACACACAACATAAGTGGTGCGAGAAATTAGAACGTTGTACAATGTGTCAATTCGACCTCCGGGTACTGCACTTGTCTTAATTGACAAGTGCACGTGCTCTAACCTAATCTAACCTATCGTTGACCTTATATTAAATATAACTTACTTCTTAGTTATTACAACTCTTTAGTCACTCATCTTGATTGATTATAATACAATTGCAAATAATATAACAATTATTATGAGCTGAGTACAATAGACCCTATATGTGCTGCGTAATAGACCAGAGGCTCAGGAGGCAATCGAATCCATGCCTCTTACACTAATAGTCCAGCACACTACCTACTAGACTACCAGGGCACCCTGTTAAAGAAAAACTTATTTTCAACTAGAATATATTATTCGGAAGCCGTCGTAGTCTAGTAGGTAGTGTGTTGGCTTATTAGGTCATGGTTCAAACTCCAGGTCAGGAGATATTCAACAAAACGAAATATAAAAAAATATTTTTTCGTTGACTTCCTCTCAGCAGATTTTTGGCAAAAATTCTAGGCCTAAATAAAATTGCCATGAAAAGTTTTTCAAAAATCTGTCGACTTTAAACTGTAAGTCCCGCCCGCCACTTATGTATAATATTAACACACACGACATAAGTGGTGCTAGAAGCTGGGTCGTAATCCTCGCTAAAGGATTATAATGACCAATTATGTATGTATAAATATGTGTATGTGTATATATACAGTGGAGAGCAAAAGTCTTAGTTCCCCAATATATTTAGACAATTTGATGAATTTTACCCAACAGTTTGTACAGAAAATAGAAGTTTTTGTATTTATTTTAATAAATTATTTCTGTATTATTATAAAACAAACAATTTTTTAATGTTTTTCATAAAACAAAAGAAAAATAACAAAAAGTTTCAGATGACTCCACATTTTTGCACCGCAAAAGTGTAGGTACAGCCAAGAAGAAGGGCTTAATATATAAAAATGTTATCCCTTATATTTAGTAGGATATCCCTTAAGGTCAAGCACTCCATTTAACCCATTTGAAATTTAATGTTCAGTTTAGTTTAGTGTTTTCTGGTGGCACCATGAGCAAGTTTTTCGGTTGACTTTTTTTTTGAGGTTAGCTATTACGTAACCGTTCTTTCAAATGATCTCCTAAATACTCTCTTGAAGTCATATCGAGACTATATGCAAGAGTATTAAGCCTGTGGGGACTTTGGTGGGCAACTCACATCTTTACATTACCAGCAGTATAATTGGGTTCATTGACTTGTTGGATGTAATAGCCATTACGAATCCTTAATTCTTCTGAACATTTGGTGAATTTGTTCTTTAGATTCTTCAAATATTTCCTCAATAAATTGCAAACTGCCCTTCTGCCACTCATAATAAAATTAAAACCCACAACTTGGGTGATGTGAGAAACTAGGTAGTTATCCTGACTAAATAGTTGTAGTGGCCCATTAAGTAAGTACGGCATATGGTTTAAGTTACGTATATCTTAATACGTTATGTAGATAATGTTATCGTAATGTATCGTTATGTAGGTAATGTTATCGTAATTAACAGATAAATAATTTCTAAAGAACTTATTTTTTTTTTTTTGGATTTTCAACATGAATATCAATTTATTGATCGTTTTCCTCGGTTTATTTATTTTATAAAATATTTTTGTATGAATTTCCTTTATTTCGATAACATTTTAATGATACATTTTATATGAAAATACAATGTAAATACATGAAAACAAAATGAACTCAGAATTTAATATTTTATTAAATTTACATTCCATAAGGATTTTACATAAACTTGATCTTGCCTTCGTAAGTGTATCTGCAAATTAGCAATGAGTCCTTTAGTACATAAATATTTATAAATGCATACATGTACATATTTGTTATACGAACTACATCCATGCATCCATGCATACATATGTATATGTATATGAATATTGTATTATCATTTTATATGTAGTTAAAGAATTTTAGTTGCTTTTACAAAATAGCATTCAAGTAGCTAGCATTCAGAAATATTTACACTGACACATTTACATTCATTATACGCACATTTATATGTACATGTTCATGCCTTTACAGTCCAAGCAATGGTCATGTGCTATAAAAATTATCACGAAAACATATTAAACTTCCATTGAAACCAAAACACTAATACTAACAATACAATACAAAGACAAATTTTATATTTCAATTACATACATACAAATAAATAATACTCGAGTGTTGTATATGTATACGAATATCTACATACATAGATACATATTTATATGTACATGTACCCGTATATACATATGAAATTAAAAACAGACACATCTACATCCACACCCACATACTAAATGTGATATAATTTGAAGGAATATTAATCGATTTTTAATTTCTTTATTTTATCGTTGATTTTTTTATTACGAATTGCATTTGAAATTCGTCGAAAATGCCGTACAATGACAATCAACAATAATAATTTCCAAATGAAATCAATAAACCAACAACAACAACAACCGTTAATTACAAAAAATAAAAACAGGTGTAACAACAATGTTGAATTTTTTCACAACATCAAACGGTTTCCGCAGCACACTACCTGTCGTCTCAAATCTGACAGCGATGAATGTATGGGATGGTGTCTGTATGTGTTTCATTTACGCCTCTCTATTGGAATTTGTATGCGTCAACTATATGGGACGTAAGCGGCCGCAACACAATGTTGTCTATCGACCCGGAGAGAATCCTGTTACACAGGTAATTTAAACGAAACTATTGTAAATAACAATAACAATAAAATAGAAACTAAAATATTAATAAAACAATTAATCAAGTACAGTTATTTAGTTGGTTAGTTTTTCTCTATGTATTGTATATCAATAAGTGGAGAACTTTAAAATCCACTTGACATACATATGTATACCTACAATACATGGTAGAATTCAATTCATATTGTACAATTTATTGTTTATAAGAGTATAAAGAAAACCAAATAAAAAAAACTGAATGAAAAAAGAAAAACAATAAAATGATAACCAAAACCAAATAGAATAATAAAAATAAAAAAAAAACGAATCAAAATCGAACAATTCATAAAAAACAACAAAATCAATCAATCAGTCAGCCCAGTCAGTCAATCTATCTATCTATACTATACTATACTATATATATCGTATCTATATATGCCTTTCTATCTATCTAACCCCCTTTAGTACCTTATTTAATAACATCCAATTAAACAGTCAATCACACGATATTACTTGAATCCTTTTTTTTATTTCGTTTCCTTTCGTTCCGTTTCCATTTCGTTTCGGTTTCATTCTGTGAACATTTTTAGTTTTTAAGTACTTTTGATTAGAATCACATAAAAATCAGTTCACACCTTATTCTCCTCGTATGCTCTCTGTATTACTCAACTCTTTTTAATTAATATCTCTCTAATATTTGTCTATTCATATTAGATATCTCCTCTCTTCTAATCTTTTTATACAATAAAATATACTCTTTTAATATTATAAATACTTATTTCCCTATTCTCTACTTCTTTGTCTTTGTCTACGTCTTTTTTTTTTGTATTTGTTTCCAAACAATTATTATAATATTTTATAATTTTTTTTATATATAAAAATCCTAAATAAAATTTTAAAAATCAATTAAAATTATTTATTTAAATTATAATAAATATTTTGATAGCATTTCGTATTTGTTTTTACTTTTATTTTAAGTTATAAATTTATGTCATTCAATAAAACCACAGAAAAAAATTTTAATTCAAATTATTTGATTGTATAACAACAACACCAGTTAGTTATCTCTTCCTATTTGTTTTGTTTTGTTTTTTGTCAATATTTGTTCAATTTTTTTTTCAATTCTACCACTTGGTTTTCCGTTTTTTAATTTCTTTTCCAAAAACCAAACATTATTTATCGGTTATCGGTTAATTTCAATTCCATGTGTTTTTCTTTAAAATCAATTTTATTGTTTGAGTTTTTGTTTGTTGGGTATGTGTGAAAATGTTTTGTTTTTAAATATTATTGTCCTGCAACAACAATAAACAACAATAAACTCTAATAACAATTAATTAATTAATTCCTTTAATTGTGTTTGCATCAATTAATCAAACTAATCGATAGCATTTATAATGAATTATGATTGAATATAATCCAAATTACTATTAATGTGTTCATTTGTGTACGAATGTGTCTGTGTGTGCGTGTGTGTGTGTGTATGTCTAATATTATATTTATCTTATTTAATTTATTTATTTATTTACTATTTTTATTAATTTATTGTTTTTTTTTTAATAATTTTCTATTCTCTTGTTTAATAACAGTTTTATTTATTCACTAAATTTTACTGTTAAAAAAGAAAAAAAAAAACAACAAAAAAGTTAAACTGAAAATAAAAGCTTTTCGAATAAAATGCAAGTTGACTTTAAAATTGTCCAAGCCCCTTAAGTAAAAATGTATTTACTTAGTCCCGAGAATTAAGGAAAATATTTCTTGCGTATAAAAAAAGCGTGTGAACCAATATAATTAAATGAAATGTATGTTAACATTTAACTTTAGAGTGACCACTGTAGAAAGTAAGAAACTATGTCGCGTCGTGTCAGTCAACTACCGTAAACGTATCTCATTTTTGAAGCGCATCCCGCATTTGGAGCGATGGTGTAAATAACAATTTTCTATAATGTTGTCCAATTAACAGAAAATATTGGATTGTTCGAAAAGTAATTTAATTTTTTGCAGTATATTTTAAGCAGTATAATTTTTATATGCTTTGGGAGCTCATAAAAATTCCAATTAATTCTGCAGAGTAATAAGCAGCATTTTTAACATATCTTACTGTTTTACTACAGAGAGGGTAAAAATCCTGTTCAATCCAGAAAGAAATTGGCCGATGTGTATGGAGAAGGTCGGCTGACATTACGCCAGTGCCAGAACTGGTTCGCTAAGTTTCGATTCGGCAATTTTGATGTCGAAGATGCACCACGTTCAGGAAGGCCGGTTGAAGCTGATAAAGACGCAACTAAAAAAGACAACTAATGCCTTGTTGATGCGAACCGGCGAATAACAACATGTCAGATCGGATTGAGGTTAAATTTATCAAATTCAATAGTTTATGACCACTTGATTGATATTATATGAAAACTGTCTTTCATTTCCACAACAAAAAAACCAAACAACTTTCCGAACAACCCCATATTAAACAGTCGCTAAATCTTAAAATCTTGGCTAACAAATGGTTTCAGAGTTAGTTGATTTTATTATTATTTTTTCAATTTCAATAAATTCCTTGTTACGTGGACCAATGGACGTGATCAAAGCTTGGGTTAGAAAATATTGTTAATATCGTATCTTTTGAAGTTAAGAATATTTGCTTGACTAAGATATCCATTTATTCGGAAACAATTCAATTTTTCTTTTATTAAATTAATAAATTATTTACATTGCTTATATGCATTGAAGTCGCCGTAGTCTAGTAGGTAGTGTGTTGACTTATTAGACGTAAGGACACGGTGCAAACCCCAGGTCAGACATCATAACAAAAATATAAACAAAATATTTTTTCGGTGACTTCCTCTCAGCACACTGAGACGAAATAAAATTGCCATGAAAAGTTTCTCAAAAATCTGTCATTCGGAGTCGACTTTAAACTGTAGGTCCCACCTCTCATGTATAAAATTAACACACACAACATAAGTGGTGTAAGAGACTAGGTCCATAATCCTGACTGTAATGACCAATTATGTGTGGATATGCATTGCACTACAATTCCGAAACCAATAGAATTTCGTCAGGCTTAAAAACCAAAATGTGATTAATTTACAAACTATTATTCGCTTACAGAAGCGATATTTTTAGTTTGCCTAGACGGTTATACATGTTTCATTTCACAATTTCTAAAAGGCGCTTCAAAAGAAAGTTTATATTCATTGTGTAAACGAAACGTGATTGAAAACTAAGTTCCTATGGAATGAACTTTGCGCTTAAAGGCGTTATAAAAAAGATTTTCGTAAACATTTTATTTGCAGATGAAGCTTGTTTTCATCTTAATACGTACGTAAATAAACAGATTTATCGGGAAATCGGGATGAATTGTCACAAAAAGCACTCGAATAAAAGTTTACATTTCGACATATATTGTATAATTAAAATATTAACAAACATTGCAAGCATTAAAGATACACTTAATTTGTATTCTGTAAACTAAATTTAATTAAACTTGCCTTTGAGATAATCTGTATAGTATAACGCCTTTAAATATATAGAAAAAATTAATGTTAACACTTTTTTTGTACATTAAGAGTGCCTTCGGACCCACAAGAAGAAATTTTAATTTATTATCATATTGAAAAAATTACACTATGCGACAAATTAAAAAAAAATGAAATACACCCAGCTAATGACATAGTGTATGTTGTGAGTTTTTGAGTAGAACTCAAAAATACTTTTTTATATTTCTTGAACCCTCCAAACTTGTTTTATTTGACAAAAACTGTTTTTTTTTTGACTTTACATAAGAATTTATTGATTACACAAACATTTCTGAACCGAGGTTCGAAATTTAAATTTAGATAGGAGAGGGATGGGCCTATAAAACGATATACATATATATATATTATTTGAATTAATATGCTATGAGGTTTGATGAGGTAAACTTGACAAATGCGATTTTTTTTCATATTTTTTCAAGTTTTTCCGCTCGTAGTAGCAAACTTTAATTAAAAAATATAAACTATGTGATGACGTTCTGAAAGTGCATTATCTTGTGAAGAGATTGCCACTTCGTTTGACCAAATCGGAGAAAAATTGCCGTAGAACTTTTAGTTCAAATCATATGTTTATGTAAACCATTTTAAAGGCTAATCTGTCTCCTTTTCAAAAAACTTTAGATTTTGAAAATAGGTTAAAAAATATTTGAGAAATCAATAATTTTGTGTGAAAAATCAAATATAACGTTTTTGTTAAATAAAACAAGTTTGGAAACTTCGAGAAATATAAAAAAAAGTATTTTTGAGTTCTACTCAACAAAACTCACAACCTACACTATGTCGTTGGCTGGGTGTATCTTGACTCCAGCACAGTGTTATTTAAAAAATTAAAAAATTTTCGTTACGTTTTTGCTAATATCAAGCAAATACCGAATATTTATCATCAAAAATATTATAAATTTGAATATTTTTCATAATTTTTCACCTTCCGAGAGATGTGTAGATATATTGTTTAGATATAATTGTTTATCTAATCGATTAATTAATTATATCTTAATACATACAGTGGAAAGCAAAATTCTTAGTACGACAATATATTTTAGCAATTTCATGAATTTAAACCAAAAATTTGTGTAAAAATGTATAGTTTATATATTTATTTAATTTATTTATTTCGCCGAAATAAAGATAGGTTCATAGGTAAAATTTAAAAAAAAATTAATTTTCGTACTCTGAATTAAAGAAATATGTTATAAACCATATGTTTTTTATTTAAATTCAATGTTTGTACAAGATTAATTAAGTTGCTAGATAAAACCATAATGTTAACGAAAAAAATAAAAAAAATTCAAATATGTATAGGTGCGAAATAATGATAGGTTCACCTTTAATATCGCGAAAAAAACAAATTTTCCTTAAAATTAATATTTAATATTTCCTCCTTTATTTTTTATCACTTCAAATATGCGATTATTCATCGAATTTATAAGTTTTTTTAAAGTTTCCTTGGAAATATTTGCCCATTCTGTCACATCTTTCAATTCATTTACGCCAGAAAATTGCTTACTATTAGCATAAACTTTACGCGCCAGAATGTCCCACAAATTCTCTATCGGGTTTAAATCGGGACTTCGGGCTGGCCATCCTAGAACCTCAATTATTTTTGATCTGAACCACTCTTTAGTAGAACGGGATGTGTGAATGGCTGCATTATCTTGTTGGAAAATAAAGTTATTTCCCATTAAATCTTCCCCGTGTTCAGTAAAAAAAATTTCCAACATTTCACAAAAATTTCTGAGGTCATCCTTGTAGAAATCCATGCCAAAGGGAGCTTCCCTTTGATGGAAAAATCTTCCCAAATCATTAAAGAACCACAACCAAAATTTCTATTCATTCATCCTTTTTGTGTATTGAAAGCGTTTTGAGTTTCGCAACACTTGCTGAACTCTTCTGGTACTCACTGCGCTTTAATTTCTGGAGTAAATAAGTTTTCCCTTGATGCCATTCGCATTATCATCGATTTTTGGCGTTGAGTCAGCTTTGGTTTTAGGCCGGGACTTTTCTTTGTGCCATAATTTTCCTTTAATTTTAAAAAGTTGTTTACAACATTAACTGATCTTCCAATCTTTTTTGTAATTTGGCGATTTGAAAGCTTTTGATCTTTATAAGCCGATATTTTTCCATGTTCTTCGGCTGATAAAGATTTTGCACGACCCATTTCAAAAAAAACGTAAAAAAGTGGAAGTCTAAAATTTTTAATCTGTTAAAAAGCTGTGTTAGAAGCTTGAAAAGTAATAAACGATGCAAAAAATTCAATTTTACCTGTACTTTAATAAAGAATCGCCTAGAATAATCACTGAACTTATATTTATTTTGCTCTAATTTTGCCTTAAAAATGGTATATTTTTATTTTTTTACTGTTTCAAAAGACAGACAAAAAAAATATAACGGAATCTTTAGAGATTTGACATATAAATACACAGACCCAAAAAATTTTATCAAAATTAGTTACACTTAGAAAAAATGGGAAAATATTTGTGAACCTATCTTTATTTCGGCGACGTATATTTATTTTCTTAATTTATTTCTGTTTTATTAAAAAACAAACAATTATTAAACGTTTTTCATAAAACAAGAGAAAAATAAGGAAAAGTTTCAGATGACTTCATAGATACTCCCAATGATAACCTTGAGTAAATTTAAAATTAAAAGGCCTAATTTATGAAAATGTTATCCCTTGTATTTAGTACAATATCCCTTAAGATCAAGCACTCCAATTAACCAATTTGGAATTCAATGTACAAGTTTTATTTAGTGTTTTCTGATGGCACCATGAGCAAGTTTTTCGGTTGACTTTTTTTTGAGGTTTAGCGATTACGTAACCGTTCTTTCAAATGATCTTCTAAATACTCTCTTATCGGGACTTTGTGCAAGAGTAATAAGCCTGTGGGAAATTTTTTTATCAAAATCTATTGCCGTACTAAGACTTGTGCTGTCCACTGTATATCACGTCAAGAAGAAAGATCGAAAAAGAGAATTTTGTGAAACTCAAGTTTAAGGTTTCTTGGAAAATTTGAGGCTTTTTGAACTGGACAACTGTAAATGTGTTATATTTTTACAACAAATGTATACGTACTAATAAAGCTAATACAAGTGAAGATACACTATAGTATGTTGTATTATAATCAGTTATACAATTTGTCATATGTAGGAGCATTTAAAAAAGTGTGTCAAAAAGTTCTATAATAATGAAAAATAAATAAATAAATTGTAGTTTTTTTATATTTATTGTGTTCTAAAATAGTTATTTTGTAATTTAACCGTTTGACTGCTACGCGGCGCAAAAGCGCTGCGTTCATTTGTTACGAAAATCGCATTTGCGATCGCTGCGAATTTCAGTGTAAAAATTTAGTCAAAAAGCAAAAATAAAATTAAAAGAGGAGATATAGGGTCTTCTCTTTATACATAGGTTATTAGAATTTTGTAGATTTTTTATTATAATAATTAATTGTAGTTTTCGAGCAGTTTTCGAACGTTCTCGCCAGAATCGCTTAGCAGTCAAACGGTTAATATTGTAAAGGTTGATAAAATAAATTACAAATTTATTATACGAAAAAAAGCCTTGTAAATCACTTAAAAGTATTTGAAATATTTATGCTGAGGACAGTTAAGCAAATTTATTAAGTGTTAACGTGGAAGTTTTCTTATTAAATAATTACAAATTATTAGTTTAATATAAATTAAATATAAATTAAATATAAATAAATAAATAACATACATACTATATATGTATCTCTTTATTAACACATAGTGGCATACGTACGTAAAATGAACTTTGAGAATATCAAATCAGTTGGACAAGTCACACGACTTTGTATCGTGTATGATGTATTGAATACACTTGGTTGTTTGTGACCGCTCATTGCTATGCTGTATTGTGTATGTCGTATTCTTCTTCGTAATTTTTGGCATTCAAACAATCTAATAGCACGAAACCAATACAACTTATTAAAAACATATGAAAAAATGTGTATAAGTGTTTCGGATTTTTACTTGAAAATTATCAACAACAAGCATTCACCGTTGTACAGTCGTCCAACAATATAGTGAATACAACGGCTTGTGTGAATTGACCAAGTATTGTATATAAAGTTATGAAAAATAATTGACTTGTAAGTAGTAGAGATTAGTAACAATTTCTTTTTTGGAAATATATATGCATAGATTAGTGAAGCATATTGAAAGTTATTTTCGGAATATTGCTTACTGGGTAAATTAGATTTGCTCTGAAAAGAGTGCTACTTAGAAGTGTATTAGCGGGTATAGAATATACTTAATAAATAAATCTGATATTGAAATTAATTGAATAGATACGTAGTTAATAGTGTTTTTAGTTCGTGTTGAAAAAAAAGAATATAAACCTCTTTTTTAAAAACATTTTATTTATTCGATCTTCAGAAATCATTTAAAATTTTAACCTTTATTTTTAACCTGTAATAGTTCATTTCACAACAGCGCAATTCCCGATCTGGCGCACATGAGATGGCCAAACCATGTAATTGCAAAAACTTGCAACGAAGTGTAAGTGAATTTTGTTTTTAAAAATATACATACCTACATATATTGTCTTTGCAACACTGTTGTTGAACATGTTTTTTTCATCAAATCAAACATACTTTCCCCCCAGATACTGTAACGCAATTTGTCTTTCATAAATTTTTTTTCTTATAACTTTAACTTTAAATTAATTTTTTTTAAATATATTTTTTTATTTCGGTTTGTTTTTGTAATGGCAGCAAAACTCAAATACTTAAAGCAGATTGCAATATGCAAAATTTTATTTTCATATTTCTTATACTATTTCTATTCCTTCTCTTTTTTTTTTGTTTTTTTTTTCTTTAATATATGCTCGTATTATTCAAAATTTTCGACGTTGCATACATGACGTATAAATTTATGTTTATGTGTACATTTTCGTTATATGTATGTATGTAATCGACTATTTTAAGGCATAATACATATACATATATATAATAATACATATAATATTATATATGTACATATTACTACTACTTATTGCTACTTTTTATTCTATAATGCAAGTAATAAAAACATATGCATCGGATTGCGAATTGCCTGTCACCATATAGCACTGTGTTATTTCTCTTCGTCATTATATTCGATCATTTTTAAGTATTTTGTTGTCAAAAAAAATTAGGCAGACAAAAAAAAAATATACATACATATATAAATTATATATACATATATGTATATATATATATTTTTTTTCCATTTTAAATTAAATTACATGTTAACATACATTTCAAAACTTATTATATTGCATATGTTCGCCTAAGTAAAAAAGCAAATACAAATTAAGCAAAGACATGTCATTTATAATTAGATATTGAAAAATTAAAAATTCGTCCATTTAAAACAAAGTAATCTACAGATTTGTAATACTTACATATGTATGTACGTATAGAATAATAATTTAGTTGTTGTTTAAATGAAGTTTTCGATTTAGTCGTACTCGTATTAATGATTTAAACCAAAAAAAAGCAAAAAAAAAAAACAAAATCTACGTATTAACGAAAAACTAAAAAATCTATTTTATTAACATTGTTCCCAATTTCAGTGATTTACTTAAAAATGTAACCGTATAACTATGTAACTAACCGTATAACTAACGAAATGACAAAAATAATTCTCGTATTCTTATTAAAAGACTCAAACATTCATTACATTTTCATTAAAAATGCGTTTAAAACGAGACAAGAAAAGCAAATTTATTTTATATTTTTTACTTTACGATTTAAGAACGTATCAATGAAAAAACAAATGTTTAGTTTTTATTCAAATTCTTTTATTTTATATAAGTGTCACGAATAGTTTCAAAAAAATAAATAAAATTTTTAAACTCGAACAAAACAAAAAAAAATTTAAAATACCCAATTCCCCCCAAAATACATATACATATTTGAATTAACACAAATCTTAAAGTGTGTTTTTAGTATCAACAATATTTTATGTAAATTTTCCAGCGTCTTCCAGCGGTTCTAAGCAGGATTGGAGTTATTCTTGCAAGTCCTTTGGTAAGCTATCAACTCATGCACATGTTTTTTTTTTTTTCTAAGCAAGAAAGTAAAACCATAACATTAGAAAATTACACGAAATCTAAAAAGAGAGTATAAAACGAGTACAAAATTTAACACAAATAAAATGAACATAATTTTATTTTAGAAATTATCAGACAACTCACCAATAACAATCATAACAACCTTACAAATCACACACATCTCCTGGCATCATTAATACTAACACCGAAAAAAAACCCCTACAAAATACATACTTTACTTTAGAGTTGAAACTGTGAATATACAAAAATAAGAACAAAAAAAATTATTTAAATTTGTGACAACTGTTTGACCAAACTGTTGAACCAATAAAAAAATTGAAAATAAAATGAAAAAATTTGCTCAAACCAAAAAGAGAAATGGAAACAAAAATATGGCATGTGAATTTCGCTTAAATTGCAAACAATTTTCTTTTTCTTTTTTTTTTTTCTTTCCAATATTCATTTAATATAGTCAATTACTTTGTAGACGCACGCTTTGAAAGTATTTTATATTTTTTTATATTGAAATGCCATTAAAAGTAATATTTTCTCTTAATCTGTTCCTTTTTGATTTAAACTTTGAATTGAATTGAAGTAAGATTGCGGACCGTCTATTCGTATAATATTTATTTATAAAATTCTTCATTCTTTTGTTAATGTTTTGTTTTATGAAACATATTGACCATCGAATTCGATCCATTTAAACTGAAAGTACAAATAATAGAATAAATCCAAAAATAATAATAACGACTAAAAAAAATATTGCAATAAATATTGCAATAGACAGTTTTGAAATAAAATGAAAAGAAAACACACTTTAAGGTCACTTATAATTGGGAAAAATGTTACGTGTGTATTTGTATTTAACGTGTTCTGTAGTACTTTCTAATTTGATGTAAATATTATATTGTATATTTAAGAAATTTAGTATTTTCATATTTAGTTTTTTTTTTATTATATTGTATCATTTATTTTTATCAATTATTATTTAGAATGCTTAAAACAAATTAAAAAAAAACTTAAAATATTTGTTATCATATATATTTACCATATCTTATACTAATTAGGGCCATGTGAACAATTCTACAAAAATTGAATGATGCTCTCTAAACTCAACCTTAACGCCCATTTTGTGTTTTTTTTTCTTACTCCTTTATGCATCTCATTCGAAAAGTATTTCAGAGAAACATTCTTGAAATTCTGTGAAATTTTAATAAAATAATATCGCGACATATATATGTATACGTGTTGGGAATTTTTTAAATCAGCTGAACGGTTATAAAACAAACAAACACACTTACTCTACATCGATATACCCGCTCCAATATGCACGATTATTCAAATGTCAAAAGCGACAAACTAAAAAAACAAAGCAAAGAAAACAAAATATAAACAATGTTGCTGAAACAACCAGCTGTTTTGTTTATCAGCTGTCAAATGAATATTGAATAAGCAGCTGAACTGCATATATTATTATGTCTGAACACTTAAAATATTGTACTCAATAAACCGAATATTGACACAATCGAAGGGCATATCTGAATATAGTATTAGGTGTGTAAAATATGGCAGAAGTACATTCACTGCCAGAAAAATTTTAATCGAATGGCAAACAAAGCAGACACAAAGAGAAAAACGTAAATTTTTTATTTAAAACAAAAAAAACCATAATGTTGAAAGCTACCAGCGCTCTCTAAATTTATAATTATTAACTGTGGTTTATAATTAGCAGTTTTCATATGCAATGCTTTTTGAGCTGGCCGTTCGTTATGAAAGAATAATAATAGTTCGATAGGCACTATTTGCATTGGCGTATAAATCATGTATAAAATATCCTTCAAGTTCAGCATTTTGTTTTGTGAAATTCGGTATGAAAATATATCCTGTTTAATAATATATTTACATATGTACGTATGTACTAGAAACTGAAAAATTTTTGCTTAGCCTGTAACATCTAGCACATGTGCTGTCCACTTTAGGTAATCTGTCCAATAGATATCGAAAACTGTTGAATGTAAGCCATTAGCAGCTTCATGTTCAAAGAAAAATGGTCAAATGATATCGTCAAACTAAAATGATGATCATTTCAAATAAACTTAGAATAAACTTAACGTTGTTTTAATGTTCCAGATTGTCAATGACTTGAATACAGTAAGATCCCACTTAACGCTTTTTCAGTATTACGCGGTGGTATTGGGATCCCCCTAAATCGCACACTGTACTGATACTTGTTGTATATGTGTGCAAATGAAACGGCCATGCACCAACCAATGCGATGCACTATATAGCGAAGGGAAGGGAATCTAAATTATTATAAAAATTATAATCGAAATGAATTTGCAGTTACTATATATGTACAATATAGACATATAGTATAATAAACAAATAAATAGTAGTCTAGCTTCAATAAAACATTACGTAACTGCCGCACTAATACTAAACATTTAATTAATGCATTTAACATGTAATAGAATATATTCTTAATTAAAATTTAAAATCTTTATTAAAAATTTACTAATCAAAATTGTAAAGTTCAGTAAAAAATTTAAACACAGGCATTCATTTAATTTCTCCAAATTCCTGATTAGCAAATTTTTAATAAGGAAATTACCAACCATAATACCGGTAACAACTCATGTTGACATGTTGATGCATTTTCTAACATTCGATACTCCCAGACCATTTCATAGACAACAAAAACTCAAATACAATACGAAAAAAAAATATCATCATGTCAATATTATATTTGGTGTACCAAGTAACTGTACAAAAATGTAGGAAATAATCGAACGAGAATTTCATGCTGCTTTATCGTCTGAAAAGGCTGCAGCAGGGCTTTCTAGTGCTGGAACAAGTATGGGTGTAACGCCAACACCTGCCACCCCTACATCGGAACCTTTAACACGTGTACACTTCTATCAAGAACCTTCGGGAGGAATAATAGCCACTGCCGTCCAAAGTCTACGGTCTAGATCGATAAAACGGCGATCCATATCCACCAAGCAAGAAGAGACCACTGCCAGAGAAGAGCCCACTCAAGTGTACGAACATGTGTACACTGAGCCTGGTGGAATAACTACTTTTGCCCCAATTCCCTCAGTAACAACTACAACAGTCACCATTGAAAGTGATGTCACCGATAATATGAAAGAAATTGCAAAATTACAACGTACTCAATCAATGTCCACCAATACACCACCACTCGTTTCCAAAAGTCAAATACAAACCGATATAAATGGTGTCACGCAGCCAGTGGATGAATCCAAGCACATTGAAGTTGAACAAATGCCGATAAGGCCACCTCGCAAAAAATCATCACGTTCAACTTCGCCAAGTGTCCGATACGATATATTACAAACAGATATTGTGGGAATGACGAAAAGTCCTGAAGCGGATAGTTATGTAAGTGCAACAAACGTTTGTGTGGCTTGTAAAACTAACAAAACAAATTCGTTAAACTACAGCATTGAGTTGTGTTGAGTTGAGTTTATTTCTTTTGTATTGAGAATAACCCTCCGTTTCACTCATTCATCGAATGGATGGACACTGTATTCGTTTCAAATTTTTATGACTTTTAATTGTTCTCTATTCAGAATTAAATACTTAACAACCATTTCCAAAACTAACATCCACAGCAATTATCTTTTATTTTTCGGCAGTAATAACTCTGAAAACTGTTACTAAAAAAATTTTTTTTTGTTATTTGCTTGAGAACAACTCCCCATGAATACCTTAAATTAATTGCATTATTTCAGAAAGAAAGAAACTATTGGAATTAAAAATTATACGGTGTTCAAATATGCACCTTTATTGCGTAAATCGCAATAAGCGCCATTATTGAGCTCAATATTTCCTATAAAGTTCAATTAATTATTGCGCAATAAATACCCAAATTGTTATAATATTGAGTAAAACTTAAAATGCAGCACTGTCATAAGTATGTTCAGTGCGCATATTAGAATTATCCGAACACTTTCTGTTGATATTTAACAACTCAAATGTCAACAAGGAAAACAAAAAATAATAATGTTGTTGAAACAACCAGCTGTTTTGTTTACCAGCTGTCAAATGAAAATTGAATAAGCAGCTAAACTGCGTATATTATTATGTCTGAACACTTAAAATATTGTACTCAATAAGCCGAATATTGACTCAATAAAAGTGCATATCTGAACATAGTATTAAGCTCAAAGGTGGGAAGTGCTTCATAGTTTTAGTCTCTAAATGTGAAATTAACATCATTGCATAATTGTATTCACCGAATGCTCTTTTTTCTAGAAATGCAGAAAAGCTTATATCGAAACATCCAATTATTCATCACGGAACAGCGCAGAATATTATTGACATTATTTTAGGTTCGCTGACAACTTTACGCTTCTACTGACTGTTTATCATTTGGTGGGACCACCACCTCCTGTTAATTACTTCTATATAATCAGAACATTTTCACCTTGGAATACAGTATATCATTTTGTCACATATTTCGAATAAATATGTGAAAATATTTTTTATTTGAATTCAATAATTACGGCATACGACAGACATATTGAGATTAAAATATTTTGAGAGTAGGCATCACATCACTGTATGCACTATGTTAACAAAAATACCTCGAAGAGCTACACTAAACTAAAGCATAGTTCTCAAAAACGAATTCAATTGAAATAAGACAGATTTCTTCTATTTGTATTAAATGATATGGGCCTTACGGTGGAATATTCCAGCAGTATGACAATATACGCCACACAACGACTAGAGTTAGACATTTTTAATGCAATTGAAGGAACGTGGCTCGATATGCTGTTATAATCTGGTCACTCCTCTCGATTTATTTTAACCTTTTTCATTATTATGAAGTCGCCGTGGTCTAATAGATAGCGTGTTGGCTTATAACACGTGAGGCCTCGGTTCAGGTCAGGCATCTCCAACTGAAAGAAATATGAAAAAATATTTCTCCGGCGATTTCCTTTGAGCAGATTTCTGGCAAAAACTCTGAGAGTAAATAAAATTGCCATTAAAAGTTTCTCAAAAATCTGTTGTTCGGCGTCGACTTTAAACTGTAGGTCCCGCCACTCATGTATAAAAATTAACGCACACAACATATGTAAGTGGTGTGAGAAACTAGGACGTAATTCTGACCAAAATACAAAAATAATGACGTACCTTAGGATAGTGTGCAGCGTCAGTACAGAAAACTCCCTATTTGCTAAGCACGCACGCGTTCGAAGTATGTGTTCTGATGATTTGATATCATTATCGCAAAATCTAAATATTAGGGTTCAAACGAAAACTATTCTGTGAAAATATTTTGTCAGTCGACATTGTCTAGCCAAAAGACCAATTTTTATTGTCAGACAACTGCTGGATAATAATACAAGACTTACATTTCTTCTCACTATAATTAACTACGTCATTTGTCTTGTGAAAAGTCCTCGCTTCTCCCTATCTTTTAATTTCCAAACCCTTGTTTCAGCTTCACAGAAACCTTCTAGCCCAATCTTTGCCTATTTATTCGGCCTATCCGAATGTACATACATATGTATATGTATGTACAAATGTTTATTCAGCATAAGGCCGTAATCATTATTCAGCTACCCGGCGGAATCAATGCAATCCCTGCTCATGCTATACCATCTTCTGTGTTTTATAGTAAATTCCACACAAAGTTGGATTCACAGTGGAGATAGATTTGTGACTATCCACAGGTCGGTAGTCCTCTCCAGACACCGGTTGGCAAACATAAAGCATTTATTTTATGGTTTCACATTCGACTTGAAACTAGGGCTGATCGTTTTCCATAGAAATTCCAGAGGAACGATGGGAATAGTTGATGCGATTATTATTGATAAACCCCCAAGAGTACATATAGCTTAATTGTTGTCGGTGTTCATGCTCATACCTTTTGTCGTCCCCATATTTATTTTTGAACCAGCTGTCGCCATTGCTATGAAGGAAAATCCTTGCTTCTAAAGCATTCCACTGAACATATGTGACAAAGAGAAAATTTCATTGACGTGGTTAAGGTCTCCTACTCGCTTGAATTGGATTCATCGCATTCCACTGGAGGTATCTGTAGTGTTCTTCTCAGTATCTGTGTTCTATCTATCCAAATTCTCATGAAATACCTTGCACGTATGGCGGCTGAAAAGACTTCTAATAAGTGCGACCAATTTTGTGGTGCTTGACTTTGCATTCAAGTCGATTCCAGATTATACCACGATACAGCCGTTCAAATTTCATAAATACAATGTATAAAAAGATCGCATGATGATGATATAAGATGCGAATATATTGGCTACCAGTTTCCTTTTTCTGGTATATTGTTTTCGATTCCTCGTGCTTTGTTGATTTTCGTAGCGTATCTGGTCTTACTGGATTGATTTTTCAAAACTTTTCTTATAACTGCTCAGATTTCGAGGCTGTTGTTCTTCAGTGGCTTCGTAATTACCTTGTAATGCGTTAGGGTGACCTTGTTGCGGTGTGAGGCAGCTGCAGCTTGCGCTTCCTTGTCTAGCCTATCTGCAATCTCTTTTCCCACCTTGTATTTCTTCCAATCTGTGTGCAGAATTCTGTCTACTTGCTTTTGCTCTTTTTAGCAAACCCTTTGTGAATTTTCTATCTTCTATCAGTTGCCATGTCCGTTCGGAAATTCAAGGTTTTCTCTTATGTGACCTAAATGTGTGTTAGCATCATTCAAAAAAATATGTTTTATATTATCCCATTCGTACATATTTGCTGTATTAAGTACATTTATTCTTAATTTGAATGGTGCGATGTATTATCGTGCTACTGGAAACTTCGCCAGTTTGAAAACTTCGAACTTGCGAGTAGGTAACTAGTAGGTCACTAGCTTTTTATTTACTAATGATATCTTCACCCCCTTTGTTACGCTCATCAAGATCCCCTCCATTTGTTACTGATGGTCAAGAGGTCCATTTGATTTATAGTCATGTTCTTGTAAGTTTTGGGAGAGAACAATGTAACTCCAGTAAAAATGTAAAATTTTACGCACTCTTGATTAAGAGTTGTCAATTGTCGTTCTTGATTCCCAAGCCGTATTTGCACAACACGCTGTCAAATATAGTGTTATCTTATCAGAATAATATTAACTTTAGAGTTTTTCCTTGATACCAGCGATTGTTCTGTGGAAGGCTATTGGATTTCACTGAGCAAATTGTATTTCACAAATTCTCCACAAAGCTAATTGAGCTTGCTTGGTAAAGAAATGTGTCAGTAATCATCTTCGATCGGTACGTTGTATTTACATTCTGTCTGGCTTCCCTAATATGGTTAACTGATCAGGATACCACATTCGAGTCAGGGGCCAAAGTAGCCTCCATGAACTTGTCCGCGTGGAACAGTGGATTGGGTAACCAATTAAATTTTGTAAATGTATATTCGCTGTACACTTTCATTGTGACCCATTATACGATATACGTTGGAAATTTTCAAGATATTTTAATCAAAAGAAGAAGGACAATATCATCTTGCAGAATTTAGAGAAATAGATATTGCTTAATTCAGTTTGAGAAGTCGCCGTAGTCTAGTAGGTAGTGTGTTGGCTTATTCGACGTTAGGCCTCGATTCAAACCCCAGGTCAGACATCAAAACGAAAATATGAAAAAATATTTCTTCGGCGACTTTATCTCAGCAGATTTCTAGCAAAAACTTTGAGAGTAAATAAAATTGCCAAGAAAAGTTTTTAAACATCTGTTGTTTGGATTCGACTTTAAACTGTAGATCCCTCCGCTCATGTATAAAAATTAACGCAAACAAAGGTTGTAATACAATGTTATAGTGCACATGCCCGGCACTTGGTCAGAGGAGAAAGAGACATCTAGGTGCCTAATACATGGAGGACCTAGATGAACTGTCATGCATGGATTGGCAGTCTGAGTCGCTTCATCGGAAGCTCCGCTCATAACTCCATCGAGGGGACAGCTACTTCTACCTACCTACCTAAGGTTGTAATTACCAAATATGTATGTATGTATGTACATATATATTGCATAATTCAGTTTGAATTATATTGTGTACATTGTACATATGTATGTACATAGTGATCGCGTGCAAACAATCTTTAATTAACACTTTAAGGATAAAATTTATAAAAATGTAATGATTTTTACTAAATTTTTTCTAATCAAATAACTTTTATGATATTTCGCTCAAAACTATGCAACATTTTAAAAACAGATCGTATACTCTTAAGCGATCACTAATAACAACAATAATGGAAGAGCAAACAACACCATGGAGACTGTATTAATATGTATTGAATTGTAAGGTGACCCACCAGCCAATTATAAAAAGAAAGCAAAATTATGGAAATAAAATGCATTCAAACATGCATACGTACATATTTGCCATGTTCAAACAAACATATAAATTTGTATAAAAATATTCCTAAGATTTTATATATGTATGTATGCATATGCATACATTGTTACATAATTGTATATATGTGCCTGAATGTTTTTAGTCGAATTATATATTGGTTTTGTTTGTGTGTAATAGTGACTGATTATTTTCGTACCTCTTTTGCTTTTCTTTTCCTTTCTTTTCGAATTTTATTATTTATTTCATTTGCGATTTTAATTTCTTTTTTATTATTTTATTCCATTAAAATAAATTTTGTGTATGTATATGTAAAAACATTTTGTTGTCTTTGTTTTCGTCTAACAACCATAAATATTAAATTGCTGATGGTTTTGTTGTCGCTGTCGTTGTCGTTGTTACTTAGGATATTATTTAAATAATTTGCATTCGTTTTATGGTTACTGTTGTTGTTATTAATTAGCTGCTGCTATGTTCAATGTTGTCTTTTGCTTTTTACATTGCCAAGTTAATGTTTCAAGATGCTCACGTTGATATGCATATACAGACAATAAAACAAAGGAAATTACAATCACAGACATTAGAAAGAGGGAGAGTGTATTAAAATTAAAATTTTAAATTATTGTCAGACATACATGTGCATGTTTACTCATATTTATATGCGTAAATATATGTATATATATATATATATATATATATATATGTGTATATATATATATATACATATTATATATATATATATATATACATATTATATATATTTATTTATATGTATTATTATGGATCACCCAATATTATACAAGCTTCAAGTAATGGCCTTGCCTTAATATTCGTATTACTTAAATTTTTTAAATATAATATATGTACTCTTATAAATATACAAAAAAAATATTCTACAATATTTCTGCTCGAATAATTTATAAATTTTCCTTTCAAAAACTACACTTTATATACAATTTTATTGAGCAATGTTTTTTTTTTGTTTAAATTCAACTTTGCTTAGCTTTAAATCATTAGTTCCTGCTAAATGTTAAAGTCATTTATTTTACATTAGTTTATATACTCCATCACTTTTTATACAACTTTTACGCTTTCTTTCATATTATTTTTCTTTATCCGTTTATTCTTCTTCAAACAATCATTATTTTGATGAAAACATTTCTTTCAATTTGCATACATAAATAAATTACCATAAAATTTATGAACGAACAACGTGTTTAACACGATTGTCACTTATTTGTATACTAAACTAATGATAAAATATACGGGGTACTATTACTATATTAATGAATCTGCGTTTTACGAAATATACCATTAAAACGATTGACAATGTCTCAGTTGTCCACTCGTTTGCTACAGCAAATCATATATTCAAAGTCCAATACGGGAAATCATTTCAAGAAATCTTTCAATAGTAAATATAGAACAGGTTATGAGTTAAATACGGTTTATTTTTTTTTAATATATTTTAGGACTTCCCTTAATTTTTCTTTTAAATATGTACCACATGAGGAATGTGGTAATGTGTTTATCTTGCTAGACGAAAGGCCACGGTTCAAACTCCAAGTCAGACATCTCCAGCAAAATGAAATATGAAAAATATTTCTCTCAGCAGATTTCTGGCAAAAAATCTGAGAGTAAATAAAATTGCCATGAAAAGTTTCTCAAAAATCTGTCGACTTCAAACTGTAGGTCCCGCCATGTATAAAATTAACATACACAACATGAGTGGTGTGAGAAGCTAGGCCGCAATCCTGACTGAAAGGTTGTAATGGCTAATTATGTATGTATAGAGAAACTTAATTTTGAGTCAGTCAACCGTTAGTTTAAAAAAATACATCAAAACTCTTTAATTTTTATATGTTCTTAAAAAGGAAAGAAAAATTGTAATTAATACTACTAGAATACTATAAATATTTTAAATTTATTCTTTCAAGTTCTTTTTTTCAAGTTTATCATAATTATATAATTGTATCATATATACATATGTACATATATGGTGGGAATTGAACCCAAAACTGTCACGCTAACAGTCTAGTACACTACCCATTAGAATATGAGGGCACACGTAGATGAAGATTGTAGATGATTATTGTTTTTGTATATTGTCCATTAAAAAACGTTTTCCTTTTATCTCAAAAAGTATACAAACAATTGTCAGTTTATTCATAAAACAGTCATTTACTTAACAGCCACACAATTTATCATCTGAAAACCCTACAAAATCAATTACAATTTACAATATAAAATACAATATACTAAGAATTAATAAGAAACTTGGTCATAACCCTGACTGAAGAGTTGTAATGACCAATTATGTATGTAAGAATTAATGGTAACGCGGTGCAACAGTCAAAATATACCCAGCTAATGACATACCGTAGGTTGTGAGTTTTATTGAGTAGAACTCAGAAATATTTTTTTTATATTTCTCGAAACCTCCAAACTTGTTTTATTTTTATTTTGATGTTTTCACACAAAATCATTGACTACCCAAATATTTTTTAACCTATTTCTAAAATGCAAAGTTTTTTGAAAAGGGGACAGATGAGCCTTTATAATGGTATACATAAACATATGGTTCAAAGTTACATATTATGAGTTTTGATAGGGTAAACTTAGAAAAAATGATTTTTATCATATTTTTTTCAGGTTTAGCCATTCTTAATTGCAAAATTTAATTGAAAAATATAAAGTAAGTGATGGCATTCTTAAAGTGCATTATCTTATGAAGAGATTGACACTTCGTTTGATCAAATTGGACAAAAATTAACGTAGTTATTATTTAAATTATTATTTATTACCTTATGAAATGAACTTTTAGTTTAAAAATGTTCAAATGTTTTGATGATCTCGATTGTTTATCGCAAAATGTATCAATTTCACGTTTGCACGACTACCAGCGGTCGGCTAATATTTGTGTTTTTTGCAAATAATATTATTTCTCTTTGCCCAAACATTGGCCAACTTCTGGTGGTCGCCCAAACGTGAAATTTATACATTTTCCGATAAACAATCAAGATCCATCAAAAATTTTGAAAATTTTTGAACTAAAAGTTCATTTGGAAAAATATATGTATGAAAAATATAACTCGACTGTTAAACTCTTTAAATAATAACTACGGTAATTTTTGTCCGATTTGATCAATCTCTTCACAAGATAATACACTATCATAATGTAATCACTTATTTCATATTTTTCAATTAAAGTATGCTACTATGAACGGACAAACTTGGAATAATATGAAAAAAAACGCATTTGTCAAGTTTACCTCATCAAAACTCATAGCATATTAAGTCAAATAATATATATATGTATGTATTTTGTTTCAAAGACCCACCCCACTCCTTCCGAATAAGGTTTAATTTTTGGACATTGATTCAGAAATGTTTGTGTAATCAATAAATTTGTGCCTAAAGTCCAAAAAACAGTTTTTGTCAAATAAAACAAGTTCGGAGGGTTCAAGAAATATAAAAACAAATATTTTTGAGTTCTACTCAACAAAACTCAAAACTTACACTATGTCATTTGACGCGTGTATTTCTTTTTTTATTTTGTCGCATAGTGTCAATGAAATCAAATTATTGGTAATATTTCAGTAAGCTTAAGTTAATGCAATTAGAATTAAAATCCTTTTTCCATTTACAATCTAAAAAATATATATACATATGAGTTCAAAGTAAATTTTATAAATAAGGGTATCATAATATACGATTTTTAAGCTGTTCCTTACATTCACCTGATATCAGCCTTGTGGTATTTATGGTAATTTATTTTATGCATTAAGCGTTCATCTATTAGGGTCGTATTAAGAAAAGAGTCTTTAAAAAGAATAATAATGTAGAATCGAATATTCGAATAATTTTTATAAAATGAAATCTTAAATTATGAAAAGAAGAAAAAAATATAATGTTTAACACAAAAAAAAATTTTAAAAAAATAAAATTATGATGTTTTCTCTTATATATAATCATCCTATAATATGTAGATCGTAAGATATAAACATTTTTCATCTTCCACTGACTACTTATTTGCGGCTATAATAACATTGATTAGTTTAATATTAACGCGAGTAAGTGTACAATTTTGCGTTATATTAAACATAAAATAGCTTTTATAATAAATACAGTGGATAGTAAAAGTCTTAGTACCCCAATATATTTTGACAATTTCATGAATTTTAATTTTTGTATAAAAAATTGGATTTTTTATATTTTTTTATTAATTTATTTCTATTTTATTATAAAACAAAAAAATTTTAATGTTTTTTAAAAACAAAAGAAAAATAAGGAAAAGATGACTCCATAGAAACCTCCAAGGAGAACCCTGAATAAATTTAAAATTCAAGGGCCTAATATATGAAAACGTTATCCCTTATATTTAGTACAATATACCTTAAGGTCAAGTACTCCATTTCACCCATTTGGAATTGAACGTACAAGTTTTGTTTAGTGTTTTCTGGTGGCACCATGAGCAAGTTTTTCAGCTGACTTTTGTTTAAGGTTTAGCGATTACGTAGCCGTTCTTTCAAATGATCTTCTAAATACTCTCTTGAAGTCATATCGGGACTTTGTGCAAGAGTATTAAGCCTGTGGGGGCTTTTTGTCAAAATATATTGGAGTACTACGACTTTTGCTGTCCACTGTATTTTATAAAACCATAGGAATTTCATTTTATTCGGTATTGTAAAAGTGAATAAAAACCTTAAATTCTACTTTCTTCTGAATTTTTTTGCAAATAAATTCCATTTTAGTTTCGTATTTTGCTTTATTAATTAAATTTTAAGAAAATTAAAAATTTTTAAAATTTAACAAATTTATTCGAATAATCGATTCTATGTCGTGAAAAGAATTTCTTAAAATACTGTCAGACAATGCAAATGTTTGTTGAAGAAAACGTAACCAATACGGAATAGCAATTTTAAACAATAATACATACAAATATTTGGTTAAAGCAAACGGCTTCATATTATATTTTAACATTTTATTTTATTATTTAAAAAACTTTACAAAAATACTTACTTTCCACTTTACATCAACACAATGTTTAAAACATTCTTTCACAGCCTGACCGTTCTTTAAGTTTATCCTAGAACTCGTATAAGCATTTGATTTTTTACATAAAATAATAATAAACAACCCTCTAACACTTTATACATTCAGCCATACATGCTTTTTATCAACCCACATATCCTTCGAGAAAACATTGTTTCATTTTAGTGAATCATTTCCATACATTTCGTACGCATTTTAAAACACAGTATTTAGCAAAATTCTCATGCCAAACTCAAATTAAAACAATTTGTTACATAACTCATATTATATTATGTATTTATAGAAAAACAAATTTAGAAAATGCAGAAATTTATAAAAAAAATATAAACAGTTTTCATACACTGAGAAAAATATGTTACTTATTAGATTAGAAGCAGACTTAAAACAAAATTTTATTTAATAATTCTGAATTCGTGTTTTATACAACAATCTAAAAAAAATTAGAAGAAAAAGCAAGTTCATATAAGTTGTAATGAAAGTATCTTTTATAACTTTGCACTATCAAAACGCCTATACTACTATCAATCACATTAATTGGGCCATTCCAAAGTTTATGAGTTATACTGCGCTAACTATTGAAAAAAATTTTTATTTATCTCTTTATCTGATTGATACTCAGTACACCAATTGATAGACATTATTTGATAACATGCTGTTAAATTTATTTGAAATTGATTTCTCTCAGTGTATGTTAAATCGCAATCATAATTAACATTGTAACGAAATACTTACTGTTATCTATTGAATAAATAATAATGATAATCATTTTAATATGTTTGTGTGTTTTGTTCCTTCCTCCATGAAATTAATGCTTCTCTAAAATAACGGTGTTTATTAATCCAGCCCGTAAGTATTAAAAAAAAAATTATTCATTTCGACGTTAAAAGCACATTAAACATCAATTATTTTGCATTAATATATGTATTCATGTTCCCTAAAAAAGAGATATGTTTTAAAATGATTTAAAATAAGTATTTAAAAAGTGAATAAATATATGTTTTATTTATTTTTTTATCTTTCTACTTTTTAATGCTTTTTTCTGCTTTATTTTCTGCTTAATTATTGTGCGCATTGTATTTTTTGTTGTTTTACTGCAACATTTAAAAAAAATGCCGTATTTACCATACTTATGTATAATATTTGTATTTGTGGAATAATAACAACCATATACGAGATATATGTATGTATTCCAATTGCCAATTTTATTTATTTTATTGTTCTTTTTCTACTTGTATTTAAAATCTTTCTTTCTGTACATATTCTACCATCAACGTAATTTATATATTTCTTTGTGTGTTCTCCTAAATATATTTTTAAACATAATGAATATTATCTACAAATGTATGTATGTGTGTACATTTTTATTGTAAAATTACAAAAATTATTTTTTTCTTTTTGCAATTTTGTTAAATTAACTTAAAAAAACACACACACACATACAAACGCAAAACCTTATAAAATTTATACACGTACATATTTGTACAAATAACCCAAAATGTGAAATTATAATGAAAGTTTTTTAAATTTACTGCCGTCTATCAGGGTGAAAAGAAACGTGATGCCGGTGGACCCAATGAAATTGTTGCATGTACCACATGCGGTGGCAGTAGTGGTAGTCCTTGTACACATTCAGCCAACAATGGTTGTGCAACAGAGGTGAGTACAAATACCAATTCATTGTGAGTTTTATAAAACTTAAAATACTACGCATTTATACAGTGGTGGACATATAATTAAAGCATAAATATGAGTTCTCATTTCTCTGTTTTTTTTTAAATTGATTTCGTGATATCTGAACGGGACTTTTGCACAAAGCCAACTTTAATTTCTTTTTTACTCTTGATTTCTTCTTTATTCTTCTGTTCTATTCAATTTGCTTACAAAATAAGTTATTATTCAGCGAAAGTGTTTATTTTTTAAGTGGGCTCATAATTAAATAATCTACTGTTAATATCTGACTTAGTTTTCTTTTTTAAAGTTATTGGCAAATGTGTTTCTAATTATATCGATGTACATAAATTAATTATAAGTTTTGGAAATAAGGTTTGGAAGAAGAAAGGTTTCATAGAGAATCTTAAGTCAATTTGGCATTATTTGCGCTCGACTTCCAATGAGGTCCACAGTGTATCCTCTCCTTAGTCGAATATGGCCGGCATCATTCAAAATAGCACGAGCTAGTGCATTCGGGAGATCCCTTAGCTTTCTAGATACTTTTCAGCATATTTCGCGATTTCCTCTCTTACCGTGGGTACGTTTAGGTCTTTGTGTACGTTCGAATTTTTTATGTACCAAGGGGCGTTCGTCAGCAGTCGCAGAATTTTATTTTGGGGCCTTTGTATTCTACTAATGCGTGAAGATGAGGCAGAGCCCCATAGCTGTATTCCGTAACACCAGATTCGTCTAAATATTGCTTTATATAGAAGAAACTCGCAGTTCAAGCTAAGGACCGAGTTTCTATTAATTAGCGAACTTAACTGTATCACCTTTAGTTTAATCTGTGCTAACTTAGCATCTATGAGATTCTTCCACGTTAGTCGCCGGTCAAGGTATAAGCCCAAATATTTAACCACCGCACTCTGCGGTATTATTTGGTTGTTTATTTCAACAGGCGAGCATGCTTCCCTACGCAATGGGATTGTTACATGAGTGCATTTTTGTTCGTTGACCTTTATTCCCCATTGCTTTAACCAAGCTTCCATGTACACTATATAGTCTTGCAAATACTGAGATGCTTCCTGCGAGTCTTCATCGGCTGCATGTTGGCGTCTTAATTTATAAATCAAGCCTTCATGCCATACTTTATCGAATGCCTGTGAAATGTCGATAAAAAGAGCGGTGCAATAGTTTTTTTCCTCGAAAGTCCTTCTTACGGCACTCACCAATCTATAAGTTTACTCGATTGTGCTGTGCTTGTTTCTAAATCCAAATTGATGATTTGGAATACACTCGTTTTCACTCAGTAATGGATGAAGCATTTTAACTAGCGCTTTCTCGAACAACTTGGATATATTAGACAGCAGGCTTATTGGCCTATATGACCACCACCCTTGTGTGATCTTTTCCATCATAGAGATAAGTGAAATTTTTCAAACTCGTGGATAATACACTAAATATGAAGAGAATTAATCTTTTCGCCAAATAGAAAAGCTCCATTATCATTTTATTGATTATTTTATCAACTCCGGGTGCCTTCTTGGGCTTTAGATTGCTGAAGGAGCAAAAGTAATTAAAAATATATTCCTGAATTTCATTGTCGGCACTTAGTTCAGAGTTTGCCAAATTATATTAAAAATAAAAATTACCCCACGAAATATACTTATTGTAAGAACAATAAATTAAATTATATTACGATGAAAATGAAACTGGGAAATGTTTTTATAAATATGGCCAACTCAGTAAAGTATTATTTTAATATTTTTTCTTTACAAAATCAACTTGCACTATTGGACAACTGTATTGGAATCTGTTTAACGTTTAAATTTAAGAGATGAAAAATAAATTTTGTTATCTTTTTTATTTTAAAACAAAAATGAATAATTTATTAAAATTACGAATGTTTTTAATTATACAGCCACCACTGTAAAACAATCAATATTTTATTATTAACGATTAATACGTTTCTTACTTTCTTAGACTTGTTTTGTTCAGGTACGCAAGAAGGAACCTCCACATCCAATACGTATCGCAAAAACAATCGATGTAATTGCAAGAATTACATTTCCAACAGCATATGCAATTTTTTTAATATTTTTTTTCGTTCACTATAAAGGGTTTTCATAAAAAAAAAACACAAGACGCAAATAAATGAAATAAAAATTAACAGAATAAGAATAAAATCAGTTAATTTAAAAACAAACAAAAAAATATGAAAAATAGTTACAAATAAAAATATAATACGGATATAATAGCATAAGATAACAAACACTAGAGCTGTTTAATTACTTGTAACTCACTGCAAATAAAACAAAACTCAAAACCCAAACCGATAACAAAATTAATGATTTTTTTAAAAGGCGAATTAAAAAACTGAAATTAAATTAAATAAAATAAAAACTATTAAATAAAATTGTAATAATGATAATTGTAAAAATTATGATCAACATGCATAATATCTCATAAGAGATATCAAAAATTAAAAAAATTTCAAACTTCAAAATCTTCATGAAAAGGAATGAATATCCGCAACAAATATAAACAATTTAAAATAATAAATTAAAAATTTATATAAATGTGTTTTTAAAATCTTAAATTGAATGTATTAATAATTTGCAATTATTTTATTTAAAATATGTTGATTTTCTACATAAAAACAACTCAAGTTAGGGTGATCAGCTCAGGAATAATTTAAAAGCATTCGAGTCAAAACCAGCAATTGAAATAAAAATCGTTTAATTTATATTTTCAAATTAGTTTCTCATGCTGAATATTTGGTAATTACGAATAATTCAGAAACTGTTTATTTATTAAATGAACTTAATTCGTATAAATTTCAAATTATTTTTTAGGCATTATTACTTTAAATATCAAAAATATACAAAAAAAAAACTTCAAATCCAATTACTGTTCCAGCTCATTTGGAAACAAAATTTTTGAAAGAAATTTAGAGTAAGAAATATGCTGTTAAAATAAAAATTATAAATAAATAATCCATCTATACCATTTAGAGGGAGCTTAATTTTAAAGCTGGTAATATTTATAGCTCTGCAACATAATTTTACCTTGCATTTTAGACCAATTGGCCAATTCACACGACTTTACATCGTGTATGTTGTATTGAATACACTTTCTGGTTGTGAACGCTCAATACTATGCCGTATTGTGTATTCCAAACCTCAAAAGGCGATAAGAAGAAGACCAGTATTCATAATTTGATTTTCAAGCCATAAAATGAAAAATATTACGGAAAAAAGTAAATTAATTAATTATCTGTGCGAACAATTATAATTTTGAAATGTTGACTCAAGTTGCAAAGAAAATATTTTGCATTTTTATTCTTCTTCTTGATTACTAGCATTTACATAAACTGATAGCACGAAACCATTACAATTTTTAAAAACATATGAAACAAATGTGTATAAGTATATCGGATTTTTATATTAAAATTATCAACAACAAGCATACATTGTTGTATTTTCGTCCAATAATACATTCAATACAACGATACAATTCACACAAGGCCCAAATATTTCTTGACCTCTTTCGCAATGTATTCGGTGCTCTTTTATACTCTAAAACTCTGAAAATCTTAATTTCTATAAATAAAAGAATTGTGGTTTTCTATCAGAGATGAACCTAATTCAATTATTTTTTTTCTCTCAGTTTATTTAATTTAATCTTCACTATAAAAAGAATTGTGGTTTTCTATCAGAGATGAACCTAATTCAACTATTTTTTTTTTCTCTCAGTTTATTTAATTTAATCTTCACTATAAAACTGAACTAACAATTATTATATCAAATCTTAAAACTAATAACAATAATTAAGACCCGCCAGCGTGGCACAAAATTTCATGGTTTCATAGAATCTTAATCAATTTGGCATTATTAGCGCTCGTCTTTTAATGAGGTCCACAGCGTCTCTTCTCCTTAGGCGGATATGGCCGGCATCATTCAAAATAGCACGAGCTAGTGGATTCGGATGATCCCTTAGCTTCTTTATATACTTGTCAGCATATTTCGCGATTTACTCTCTAACCGTGGGCACGTTTAGGTCTTTGTGTATGTTCGAATTGTTTTATCTACCAAGGGGCGTTCGTCAGCAGTCGCAGAACTTTATTTTGGCGCCTTTGTATTCTATTAATGTTTGAAGATGAGGCAACGCCCCCAATATGATAGAAAATCGATTAAATCGATTGAAAATTTATTGATTTCTATCTAAAAAGCCTGTAGTGATTCACACGATTTCGGGCTTATATGAAAGTAATTTTTTGACTCTCAAAGTAGAGATTATGGCGTTGATTCCCAGCTTAGATTACGGCCATATACAAGTAATTACATTACTTCTTCGTAAGAATATTATATTTAATCGTAATGGAATTCAAAAACAATAAGTACTATTTACTCCTCTACTGTATACTTGTAATATGTAAAAATTAAAAGGAAGTTAGTCAAAGTTACTCTACAAAAATATGAGAAAATAATTCTTTAAATATTTTTTACTGTATAAATTTCCTAAAGGTTTAGTCTATTTTATTCAATAACATCCACAATAGGAGTTCAGTATGTTAGTGATTTGCCACTCACTTCATGCCGTTTGTTGTGGTGTATCGATCGTCCAAGGTCAAAACGAAAAGAATTCGCAACAAATGCTTAAAATGTATAAATAAATAGGAAAGTAGAGAACCGTTATAAAAAATCTTTCAAAAAATATGCTACTGACATTGAATTAAACGTTTTAAAAAATCTTTACTTATCCCGTGGTTATTAAAGTTGAAACTTATGGTAGAGGACAGTCACAAAATTTTCAACGATTCACGAAAGCATGGATTTAGTCAGAAATAAAATGGAATATGACAAATTTTTTATACATTTTCAAATTTCTAACTTAAAATATGCTCATTACGCTATTTTTATTGTTATAGAAAATATTTATAATCCATCTCACCTAATTGGAACAGTAAGTTTCACCACCTAATAAATTACTTTTTATTTGAGGTTATGTAAAAGTGAGTTTGACTATTAGTTGTTATTTTGTATTAGCATCTTTATACCCACAGTTAGGGCTCTCATTAGTCAATTGAAAAGACCGCATGAATCATTTACTAACGATTGAATACTGCCTATGCAATATACGATTTAAAAAGTTTAATAAAAGCTGACGACAACATTAAAATAACACGGTGCGACAGTTAAAATACACACAGCTAATGACATAGTGCAAGTTGTGAGTTTTGTTGACTTGTTTTATTTGACAAAAAATGACAAAATTGTTGATTACCCAAATATTTTTTAACCTATTTTCAATATCTAAGATTTTTTGAAAAGGGGACAGATTAGCCTTTAAAATGGTATACATAAACATATGGATCAAACTTACATACTATCAGTTTGGATCGGGTAAAGTTGGAAAATATGATTGTTTTTCTAATTTTTTCGAGTTTAACTATTCTTAATTGCAAAATTTAATTAAAAAATATAAAATAAGTGATGAAAGTGCATTCTCTTGTGAAAAGATTGACACTAGAATTTGATCAAATCGGACAAAAATTACCGTAGTTATCATTTATATAGTGTAACAGTCGTGTTATATTTTTTATATATATCATCTCAACAAATGAACTTTTAGTTCAAAAATGTTGATGTATCTTGATTGTTTATCGCAAAATGTGCCAATTTCACATTTGCTCGACTTCCAGAAGTCAGCTAATATTTGTGTTTTTTGCAAATCTTATTATTTCTCTTTGCGCAAACATTGTTCAACTTCTAGTGGTCGCTCAAACGTGAAATTAACACATTTTGCGATAAACAATCAAGATACATCAAAAATTCTGAAAATTTTTGAACTAAAAGATCATTTGAGAAAAAAATATATATACATATATATATTTTTGTCCGATGTGATCAAATTCTAGTGTCAAACTCTAATATAACACGACTGTAATACTATTTAAATACTAACTACGGTAATTTCTGTCCGCTTTGATTAAACGAAGTATCAATCTCTTCACAAGATAATGCACTTTCAGAATGTCACCACTAATTTCATATTTTTTAATTAAAGTCTGCTACTATGAACGGACAAACCTGAAAAAATATGAAAAAAATTCGCATTTGTCAAGTTTACCTCATCAAATCTAATAGCATATTAAGTCAAATAATATACATATGTATATCGTTTTATAGGCCCATCTCTCTCCTTTCTAATAAGGTTTGAACTTTAGACATCGGTTGAGAAATGTTTGTGTAATCAATAAATTTGTGCATAAGGTCCAAAAACAGTTTTTGTCAAATAAAACAAGTTTGGAGGTTTCAAGAAATATAAAAAATATTTTTGAGTTCTACTGAAAAAAACTTACAACTTACACTATGCCATTAACTGGGTGTATTTAATTTTTGTTTTTTTGTCGCATAGTGTAATTTATAAATTTTGTTAAAAATTTTTATTTTTTCATTTCCTTGCTAATTTTTTTTTGGGGGGGTTTTGCTCTTAGCAATGAAAGATTATGAATTTAATGAGGAAAAATTAAATATTTAATAATATCCTTCAGAGAAAATCTAACAAGTTTAATTTACACATTATAAATTTTAAAATTGTATATCGAAATGCATTACACTGAAAATTCTAATATTTTTAATTATACTCTGTTTCCATATACCTCGAATAAATATTTCAATTTTACATTTCATTGCATATTAAAATATGGTAAATAGCTTATTAATTTTTCTTATTTTATTTTTTTTCTTCTATTTGAAATTAAAAATTCAATGCAATTAGAAACTATTTTTAAACATTAAACACATTGAAATTAAACGACTACTTGAAAATGTCAAATGAAATGTCAGTTTATCAATTTTGAAAATGCATTTATATAAGTTTTAACAAGTATTTTAATGTACTATATAAGTGCAAATCGTTTTAAACGATATTAAAACATAAAAAAAATTAATTAAAATATCTCATTTAAGCTCAATAACACAAATGAAACAAAATATCATAAATGCACCACCCTAGATCAAATTTATCATAATTATATGAGTATAAAAGTAATTAATTAAAACTTGACAAACCTGCAAAAATATGAAATTAAAAATATAAACTTATTAAGGAGAGTATGAATTAAATTACATTCTAAGCGTTATTTTTTAAAGCAACAAAGGGAAACACAAACAACGTGATAAAAATAATATTCAAAAATTATTATTAAATCATTTAAAAAAAAATTCAGATTTATTTAAAACGTCTACTCCCAAAAACAAAAAAATACATAAAAAACACACATAAATCTTGTTTAAAAACGTTTTTTTAATTCTATTGTTTTACTTATCAAATTATTATTAAATCTAAATATTTATAAAGCGATGAAAAAGAAAATGTTAACTTGTTTATTTATTTGAATCGTTATAATGTATAAGTAAATTATTTTAAGGCAACAAGAAATATGAAAAACCAAGAATAAAAAAAAAAACAAAAAGAGGAAAAGAGATTAAATTAAAAATTAAAACGTAAATAACTTTAAATTTAATTAATATTTATGACTGCCTTTTTTATCATAAAACCAAAAAAACCAAAGATAATATAAAATTTATATAGAAAAATTTAACTAATAATTACAACAAAAAATCATTATTAGAGTTTAACGTTTCATTTGAATGGAATTCAATACTTAATCAATCGAAATATTTTTAAATAGTGCCAGAAACACTAAATAATACTGTATTTCATATGTACTCATTTGTCTGTCTCCTCATGAATGTTGAAGCAGGAATTGAACTTTCCAATTACAATTTCCGAAATCAAAGATTTCAACTACCAAAGAGGTTCTTCAGTTGCGGCTTCGGCTGGAGTTAGAGTTTCTGTTTTTTGTATAGAGGAAGCCAAAAGTCCATAGCATGCGTTTAATGTGACCTTGCATTACATGCGTATGCCAAAAAAGTAGAATCAGTCAAAATGTATCAATACAAAGTTTGTATATCGCGACGTACATATGTATACGTGTTGGGAATTTTTTAAATCAGCTGAACGATTATAAAACAAACAAACATACTTACTCTACATCGATATACCCGCTCCAATATGCACGCTTATTCGCATGAACAGAGTCAACTGATCTAAAAGTTTTGAGCACGTTGTGTGAGTAAGCGACAGAGAGTATGGGGGGTATGCCTGACTTTGGCTGACTTTCAAAATGTATACAAAATGTATACAATACAAAGTTTATATGCAGTTCTACTACGGTATATAAATTATGTAGATATGCAAAGTTACCAAACAATGCATCAACTATATAGTAAATCCGATGGATGACTGCGTTAAAAATATACATTGACGACGTTTTGAAATATATTTTGTATATATTTTGTACAGCGGCATTATGAACACTATACTTTGTTCAGACACAAAGCAACTAACATTTTGGAAGTCAGCCTTACAGAGGAAAATGCATAGAATGCATAGACGCGTAGAATGCACAAAGTATGTTTACGTTCCACTTTTCTATGCGTCTTATGCATCGCTAAAACAAAATTCAGCTGTTTTTTTAAACTTTGGGATGGCAAATTATATTCTATTGTGAATGGTTTCGACATATTTGTTAGTAAACTACTCTTTTCCCGATTTTCTTTTTTTAAAACCATAATTGAATTTTCCACTTTTCCCAAAACTGTTTTTGTTTGCTAATTATTTTACCACAACAGCTGATTTAAACAGAAATCAGTCGCATATAAAGCATTGTGTGTAATTCCAAAAAAAAAAAAACGCATAGATCGCATTAAACGCATGGTATGGACTTTCGGCTTTAGTAAGAAATTATTCGGCATATAATGCAATTGTACGTCATCGTAGTCGTAGAAAAATTAAATATTTACAATATTTTAATTGCCATTATTACAACTTGCCGTTAAACTTGTGTTTAGTTAAAGGTACATTTAGCTAAAGGGAACTGTAAAGTTACCTTTAACTTATTTTCGTTATTACAACTTACAGATAAAATAATGTCAACTTTTTCAAAATTATGGCAGTGGCCATCAAATTAAACGCAGTGACAACGACGGACTTCTTTTTTGTTGTATTTGTTCACTTTGCTTATATTTGAAGTTGTCGTATTGAAAATAATATATAATATGGCAAGTTCAAACATAAACTTAAACTTAAAAGTTACCAGTAGGATGATCTTCCCTTTAGCTTAACGCTCACTTCTACCTTATTGTCCACTTATAATGATGGAAAACAATTTATCTGCCCGTTCCAATCCTCTCCTTAGTTAACGACAAGTTGTAATAGTGGCCCTAAAAATATTAAAAATAATGGTATTTCGTACACATCATGATATTAGTTCGAACCCAAAATTAGTTTCGTTTATGTTACAAATTTTGCAAGTACTACTGTATTTATTCAAAATTGGAAGTTAATCACACCATTAATCTATCTATCACATGGTAAGTTAACTAAAATAAGTTGTTAAAAACTATGCAAAAAATTAAATGAAGTAATAAATTGAAATTACAACCTCAAACGCTAAAAATGTACCAAAACCAAAGTAAAAGAACCCTACGCTTTATTAGTTACATAAATAAATAAATAAAAAAGAAAACAATTAATTTTTAAATAAGATTGATATTAAATTAAATATATATATAGAAATATGAAAGATATTTATAAATATGTACATATAGTATATATATATACATACATGTAAATATATATGTTATATTAACTAAATTATAATAATAAAATCATACATAACAAAAGTTACGTCTTTATTATTTCAAAAACACAAAAACCACCAGCAAAGATATTTTTATTTATTCACACGAATTTTAGATCGAAAGATAAACTAGCTTTAAATATATTTTAAATTGTTCAGTATTCAATTAGACTTAAATCATTAAGATATTTGATATCTGAAAAAAAAATATACGATATTATATGAGTTTTTATTTTATGTAAGGAATGTCGCACCTAAACTTTATCATAACAATCTACCAATCAAGATATATTTTGAATTCTATTAAGTATGTTCAACACTTAGCATAATATTCATGTTGGGTACTAGCTTTCTCCAATAGGTGAAGAATCGTTTGCTGCCCATCTTCGTTTTTGCTACTTCTAAAGAGTGTTTTTGGTATATGTTCTTCCGAAGCAAGACCCCGTAGTCTAGTAGGTAGTGTCAGACCCCGTAGTAGATAGTGTTACTGACAAAACGAAAATACAAAAAAATATTTCTTCGGTGACTGACTCTGAGAGTAAATAAAATTGCCATGAAAAGTTTCTCAAAAAAAAATCTGTCGTTCGGAGTCGACTTTAAACTGTAGGTTCCGCTACTCATGTATACAATTAACACCCACAACATAAGTGGTGTGAGAAGCTAAGTCGTAATCCTAGACGACTCACATGAGTGCCCAGTATACAATTCTATGAAGTTTGAGAAAACTTTCCCTGCACCATCAATCCTAAATCCCGACCTGCTATAAATGCGGGTTTCTGACACGGACATTAGTAACTTAAGTAACTTAATCTGCTTATACTTATCAGCAAAGTAGAATCTTCATTTGCGGGAAGGTTAAGCCTGTAAGCATGCTTATCAATTACGCAGCAATCTATAAGAATGCTTACACTGTGAGATATGTCCGTAGGAGGTATAAAAGGTACAATATATAAGGTATACTTATTTCTATAAGTGGATGGAATTGGTAGAAGTGTGGCTGCTGTAGCAAGTTTATCGGATACACAATTACGGTATATCTCTGCGACCAGCAAAACTACTGCTAAAGCAAATAAAGGTAGTCGCACTTAAAAGTGGTATGAGGACTGCTTACTTGTCAGTGAAGATGAATATTCCTTTATTGGAAGTTCCCTTACCAAGATCAACAACTCGGTGTGATTAACAACCATTACTATGGCTTGAAGTACGCTACCACTCAAAGAGATACCTTACGGTTCAACTTTCCGGAAAAAATCCGCTTTCCATTTAAGTCTTAAGTTTACAAACTTATATACTTATGCCGAGTCTCTTGAAAAGACCAAATCACCTAGAAAAAGGGTTTTTCATATTAGCTATGCAGAGGATTAAGCCTTATTGCAACAAGCGTGACTTATAGCCTGGAAAGTAACGCATATGGTTATTTGAATCATAGCAAACCTACTTCTGGCTGACCATCAACAGACTATTCCATAAAGAAGAACCGATTCAGCATTTAAGCCCCCTCTTGTATCCACTGCTCTCTCAACTAGGTTGAGTTTCCAGTTTAGCTTGGCGACAAAAATTATACCTACATTGGAGGTCAAACTAAATGTAATTTCTTGTATGATAGGTAATGTAAAGTGTATCATTTTTTCAATGATTAATATTAGTTCCAATATTTTTGGCAGCCTCTAGACTTAATTTAGTTTGTTAGATCGCATTTGTGACAGTGTTTGTGGACATACATATATCTTGCAGGGTACCTTTATTTATTAACTTCTCTCCGTAGTCAGCGGAAGATCTAAAAAGGATCTCAAACCCAACGTTGTAATGGGTCAACATTATTGAAAATTACCTCAATGTTAAGAAAGACAATAATTCAATTCATATCGATGACTTCGACTTATTGATCGAGTTCCCAGTAAAAAGGTACTCTAATCAACGTTGTCAATAGAGAAAAACGGACGGTAATGGGTCTAAAGTCATTTTGCTTAGTAAGTGATATTTTGCCAATTTGAGCAACCAAAGAACCTTAGAGTAGTAATGGTGGCGTCGATGTGGCTATTATCAACTACAACTAAAATAGGACTTACCTTCAGTTCATCACTGAGAGATTTATTTTCGAAAGAGCAATATTCTGTCATTTATAAGGCTGCATAAAGGAAGAAGAGCTTCAGTTGTGAATGTGGATATGGGTAGTAGAGTTCAATAGTTCAATGGTTATCCCAGCAGCAATGAAGCTATGCTAGGGTTGGCATCAGATCCGCTGGTCTAGTGTTATCCGGTAGATATTCATTCCTCTTATGAATCTTCCTGGGGTGTACCCCAATGATATGGTCTACTCAACACCATAAGAAATTTAAGAACCAAAAAAGTTAAAATTGCATTATATTTCTTAGATTTCTATAATATCTATGCGAAATGACAAACGGAAATCATTTTATATATGTACGTTATTACCGCTATTACAGTAATGAGCAGGATTATCTTGAACTGGGTAAAATGAATTCTTATCGATTGTCAGTACAACGTCAAATGGTTTAGAAGCCTAAATTTTTCTTCTGTTCTTAATATATGAACATTTTCCTATCAAACAAATTTTCTTGATATACATATATACTTCTCCTCATATTAAATAAAGTTTATAAAGCAAATTCTGTCCCATAACAAATTTTTTGCTAATATAAACCAAATAGCAATTAATAAATGCAACAACAGTCGCCATAGTCTAGTAGGTAGTATGTTAGCTTACTAGACGTAAGGCCACGGTTCAAACCCCAGGTCAGACATCAAATCGAAAATATGAAAAAATATTTCTTCGGTGACTTCCTCTCAGCAGATTTCTGGCAGAAACTCTGCGAGTAAATAAAATTGCCCTGAAAAGTTTCTCAAAAAATCTGTCGTTCAGAGTCGATTTTAAAATGTAAGTCCTGCCACTCATGTATAAAATTAACACACACAACATAAGTGGTGTGAGAAACTAGGTCCATAATCCTGACTGAAGGATTGTAATGGCCAATTATGTATGTATGTGTGTGAATGCAACAACAACAATTCAATGTTGCAGTAAAAATTTGTTTGTGTAGAAAGATTCAAATGAATTTTCTTCATTTTGAAATACATAATAACCGCCATGGAATTGAATTGTCGATGAACTGAGTCAACATTAACAATTTCTTAGTACAGTAAGAGCGGGGGGGTTCCCCAAATCGTACTCTGTATTGATACTTGTACAATATGTGTGCAAATGAAACGACCATGCACCAACCAAAAGTGGTGCACTATATAGCGACGGTGTATACTGTGAATCTTTTTCAACGCTTTTTCGCTTTCAAATCTTTCCTGCGTCGCAGTTGATTTAATGCCTCGTTTAACGCTGTTTCGTTTAGCGCTGGAACTTATTGGAACGTATACCTCGCGTTAAGCGGGGTCTTACTGTATAACACGCTATAGGCGGTTGCACTATAGTTGTTCAGTTAATTGCAAAAGTTTAACGTTCGACATCTCATTAAATTACTGTTGGTAACTAATAACTGCTCGATCTTTATACAGGCTTCTGCAGAGATTATGTAACGAGTTAATCGTCAAATTAGATATAAAAACAATAGCAATTTAATATTTACTCTGAGTTCTTGATAGGACTTAATGGGAACATATTTTATATTATTTCTTAATATCAAAAAACTAAAAGATGAAGTATTTTAGTACAGATAGATAATTCAAATAGAAAATGCAATCATTTTAAAAAAGTTTAAAATAAAATTGTATTTATCTTATAAATGATTTAAAAAATATTTTTATTCTGCTATTTTATACTATGTTCAGATATGCACTTTTATTGACTCAATATTCAGTTTATTGAGTACAATATTTTAAGTGTTCAGACATAACAATATATGTAGTTCAGCTGCTTATTCAATATTAATTTGACTGCTGGTCGTTTCAACACATTGTTTTTATTTTGTTTTATTTTTTTGTCGTTGTTGACATTTGAGTTGTCAAATATCAACAGAAAGTGTTCGGATAATTGTAATATGCGCACTGAACATACTTATGACAGTGCTACATTTTAAGTTTTACTCAATATTATAACAATTTGCGTATTTATTGCGCAATAATTAATTGAAACTTTATATGAAATATTGAGCTCAATAATGGCGTTTATTGCGATTTACGCAATAAAGGTGCATATTTGAACACCGTATTAGACGAATTCCATTATAAAAAATTTATTTAATATTTATTTAAACTGCGACCAAATTCCTTTATGAGCTAGTGCGATATTTCATTTAAAAATTATTTAAATTTTAGTGTTTAATAGTTTTACAAAATTTGTTACAATAATTGACTAAAATTCGTAATGTTTTTTTGGTTAACACAATTATCGAGAAATATACATACATATATATCATTATACATAGTTTAAATAAAAATCGAAATTAAATTTGCCTTGAATATTATTAATTAATATTTTAATATTATTTTAATTATTGTATTACAACAGTAATTGCTGAAGAAATACATACATACGTATGAAATTATTGAAGCATATTTAAAACTTATTTTCTCTTACACAATTTATGTAAATTTGTGCCTTTTCTATAGAAGAAATTAATATTAATAAAAGCGAACAAAATAAATTACCAAAACTCAACTCATAAACCAATCCAAGTATAAATAGAAATTTTTATTTTTATAATAATTTGCGAATATCTGGTTAAATTTACAATTATAAGTCCATAATTATGATTCATAATAAATACATAAATACATACATATTTTTTTGCCTAATTTTGATATAATAAATGCACCACTTCAATAAGAAATACATATGTACTCTCGTGCAAATTGAAATTTAAGGAACAATAGATTGAAAACTACAATATCCCAGCAAATGATTCGGTTTTAATGTAAAAGCAGTGAATTTGTATGTAAATTAAAGCCTTCCTGTATACCGATTGTCAGTTATTTCAAAACTTTAACAGTTTCCGTTGTCCTCAAGAATTCTTAATTGTAATAAAAAATAATTTCACACGAGAGAAACAACGAAATATATCACAAAATTAATTGAAAATTTTTTTGTTCATTGAATATAATACATTCTATGTGTATAAAAGTATTTAAAAAGTAAAGAATTATTTTTCAGAATTTGTAAATTCCGAATATGAAATTTATTACAGCTAATGACATAGTGCAGGATGTGAGTTTTATTGAGTAGAAATCAAAAAAAAAAATTTATATTTCTCGAACCCTCCAACTTGTTTTAGTTGACAAAAACGGTATTTTTGATATTTTCATACAAAATTGTTGATTACCCAAATTTAAAAATCCAAAGTGTTTTAGAAAGGGTAGAGATTAGCATTTAAAACGGTATATATAAACATTTTGTTCAAACTAATATGTTATAAGTTTTGATGGGGTAAACTTAGAAAATATTATTTTTTCTCATTCCTTCAAGTTTAGCCATTCTTAATTGCAAAATTTTTTTAAAAAATATAAAATAAGTGATCACATTCTGAAGGCGCATTATCTATTGAAGATATTTACAATTCGTTTGATCAAATCGGACAAAAATTACCATAGTTATTATTTAAATACTATAACAGTCCTGTTAGATTTTTTATATATGTCATCTTATCAAATGAACTTTCAGTTCAAAAATTTTCAAAAGGTTTGATGGATCTTGATGGTTTATCTCAAAATGTGTCAATTTCAAGTTTTCACGACTACTAGAAGTCGGATAATATTTGTGTTTTTCGCAAATATTATTAATTCTCTTTGCGCAAAAATTGGCCAAAATTAGGTGGTCGCTCAAAAGTGAAATTGACACATTTTTCCTATAAACAATCAAGATCCATGAAATATTCTGAAAATGTTTGCGCTAAATGTTCAGTTTAAAAAATATATACTCGTATACGAAAAATATATCTCGACTGTTATCTTCACAACATAATGCACTTTCAGAACGTCATCACTTATTTCATATTTTTCAATTAAAGTTTGCTACTATGAACGGACAATCCTGAAAAAATATGAATAAAATTCGCATTTGTCAAGTTTACCTCATCAAAGCCCATAACATATTAAGTCAAATAATATATATATGTATGTATACCGTTTTAAAGGCCCATCCCTCTTCTTTCTAATACGGTTTAAAGTTTGGAAATGCTTGTGTAATCAATAAATTTTTCCGTAAATTTAGGACATCGATTGAGAAATGTTTGTGTAATCAATAAATTTTTGCGTAAAGTCCAGTTTTTGTCAAATAAAACAATTTTTGAGGGTTCAAGAAAAATAAAAAAAATATTTTTGAGTTCTACTCAGTAAAACTCACAGCCTACACTATGTCATTAGCTGGGTGTATTTTGACTGTCGCACCGTGTTATTTTTCAGAAGTTGTAAATTCCAATAAGTAATTAATTATAATTAATAATTTAATAATTATTAAAGAAAATGCCAACAAAAACAAAAAAAATTTAAATATTTCAAAAACAAAATAAACACTGATTTTAAGTTTTTTAAAAAAGAGAAATTTACATACGTTTGCTGGGAAATTATTGTGATGTTTTGACATAAATATGAATACATCATACATGAGGATACATGTAAATAATATCAATAATAATGATAACAAATGCAATATAGTAATACGATATAGACATATAGAGAGCACAGAGCTTATTTAAGATATAATAGCCAACCAAACAATTAAACAGCAGGAAATTTACATCAGCAACCACATAAAATCGCAAATATTTACACACACATAACATAACCTAGAGACACCATCCATTATAAACTCGTCTAGAAAGCTCAGAAATGATATGATCTTGAATAAAATGATTTCATATGTAATATCAATGCGAATTTGAAAGTAATGAGGCATGGAGATTAATTTAAGGCATGATGAAAAGCCATAAAAATAAAAATACTGCAAAAACAAATAGAATAATGTCAACATATTGTTAAGAAACAAAATACAAAGTTAATATTGTTAACAATATTATGTAAATAAATATTAAAAATTAAGAAATTCTAACTGATTCTATTCATACCGCAGATACCATAAAATCTTCACTCGTATGTGTCAGTTAATAAAAATTTAATTGCTTTATTCTGTCGAAAACTATTCACATTCGTTTTAACATAAATAGTCTATCAAATGAAAGATTTCATTTAAAAATAATATTTTTTTTTTGTTACGTATTATTTAGAATGAATGAAGATGTACGCTCATACGTTTAAATTTTATTATAATTTTTACAATTGTAAACAAATTGTTAATTGTTCAAATTGAAAACAAAATATTTTCTAATTGTTAATTATTGTTTTTCATATGTTATAAAACAAACAAATAAATAAATACAAATAATACTTTTCATTTATATTTTAAACTTTATAAAAAAAAGCTATAATTGAATTTAATATTTACAATGAAAATGAATGAAAGAAATAAACAAAAGCATAAAAGCATTAAAAAAGAAACAAGAAAAAAATATTTATATTTATTTTATAAAAATTATTTACTAGAAAATTTCAAACTTCAAATTATTGTAAATACACCAGAAAAAGCTTGGCATTAATAAAAATCTCAAATAAAATTCAAAACAATACTTAAGTTTTATTCTTTTTTTTTTTGTATTTCTAATGGTAAATTCATTCAAATTTATCTTTAGGGAGGATCACAACCTAACTTCTCTGTTGCATTTGTTCGATTTATCAGTGAGCGGCGGGACCTACAATTTAAGATTTAAAAAGTCTTTCATGGAAATTTTATTTCTTTTTAACCTGGATATTTTCAAGCTGGATAATCACTTACAAAGTGGCATCTTCCGCAACATTTAGACCACGAAAAATACATATGGTTACTGTCTCTAGCAGAACAATGACGGTCAAATGACTAGTCATGATGTGTAAACACATCACTCGGTCCCATCAAGTTATTAAGGGCAATGTCAAAACTAGATGTAAACATTCGTGTACGTGTGATTTTGTTTCTCTTTCTAACCCATGAATTCTTTCGACTATAAAATATATACCTAACCTGTTCACTCTATTGCTGGTCTTAAATCACATTTGATGTAAACTTCACTGGAAGTTGAATAGGAAATTGGTTACAGTTGACTAACCAAACTTAATGCATATACCGGTCACGATTGACATGTATTTGGGTCACAGTTGATTACCAAATTGATTCATAGTTTTTACTTAAAAACTTGATTTTTTATAAGCAATTTATTTTCATTACATAAAATTTTAATACATAATTAAATACTGTTAATAATTAACATTTTGATATCTGAATAAAAATTTCATATAAATATTTAAAATAGTCGACTTCGTCAAGAGGTGGCTCACAACCGAACTCATTTGCCGTCACTTTTTTGCCGTCACTGTTTTTCCACTTTCAATTTCAATTTCTGTCATCTAACTTTTTCTGAATTAAAGCTCGATCTATGGTTAAATATTTCAAACAGAACCATTCAAAGAATCATCATACAGAAACTCAAAAATACTTGTTTCAATATCAAAGTTAGGCCTGAATTCAAGAACCATCATCCAATGGGAGACCATGCTTATGTCTAATGAATCAAATTTTAATCTAAGAGATTATAATGGGTACAGCTAGTACAGAGACTCAAAATACTGCGCAAAATGCAACAAAAATGCAATAATACACGGAAAGAGTAATGCAATGTTAAAGGAATTGTTATTCTGTGCGTGAAATTTTAAAACGAGAAATGCCCCTAAGTGTGCATATCAACACGATAACATGCCCAAACATGCAGCCTAATATTTGAATATTTTTGGTTGGCACAGGCGACTGATCTCAATTCTATAGAAAATCTAGTTTTGAAAAAATTATGGTTACGCAACTAAAATTAATTCATTTAAAGTATTTCTTGCATTACTTGATTCTGTGCTACAGTTCTGTCGAAAATAATATCTTTTAATCTTTGTTAATAATAATGTTGGCTTTAAATAAGAAATTTTATTTGAAATTATATATGAATTACTTTAATATTGAAAAGGCTAGGAAAACGACAATAGCGCTTTACATCTACAAGAGGGAAATAGGCAAGTTTTAAGCTCTCAGACTAACCTTCACATACCGGATCTATCAGGCCGTGGTGGAGCCAACAGTGCTCTATGGTATACAGACCTGGTGGATGGCGTGCAAATCACCAATACCATTGCCTGCTGATAGTAGCCAGGCCATCAGCCGTTTACATCAAAAGAGCGCTCTGCCCCCTGGCAATAAATCTCGATTTTAGAATACCAACTGGGGACTTCTGGTCTCAATATCAGTAGGTTCCGTATAGAACCCTTGATGTTTACGCTCAACGATGAGTGATAGGATGGGCTGTGGTGTATTTATTAAGGGCTCTGATATTAAACGTTCTTATTGGCTGTCTGACCATTGCAGTGTTTTCTAAGCAGAGGTCATGGCAATTGTTGAGTAGCGGGGTTTACTTTTAATATCCATTGATTTATTCGCACAGACAGATTGCGATTAAGTCCCCAGTGATCGCAGTATTAATGTCCGTCTTTGTCCATGGATGCCGAGGATTTGTCTGAGAAATTTCAGATCATTTAAATGTAACTCTTATATGGGTTCTGGGACATAGAAATATCTTTGAAAATTGCATTGTTGATAAGCCGGCCAGAGCCGATATGGAGCCAGCATGTTACAGGACCTGGGTGTTGCGATTACCTGTTATTTTGAATATTATTCACTCGTTTTGTAGGGAAGCTCAATCTCGTTTGCAGCTAGAGGATACAATATTGCTAGATTCTTCTGGACCTGTATAGATAAAAGATCGACTCACTTTGGATTTAAATCGGTTGGCCGTCCATCGCACAACAGCGATTATTACGGACCACTGTATTTTTTGTAGGCTGGTTTTCAGTTGGTTTTCTCAAGAGAAAAAGTTGTGTTTATTTTAGTTACGTCTGAGGCTGTAATACATTTGAAAGGACAAAACAAATGAAGGATCCCTCAGAAAATCCATCGGAAATTTGTTATCTGTCATTTACCAATAGTGTCTCGAAATATCGACACAGAAAATACCCTCATGTCCGTATGCCACTGAACGTCTTCTATGTATATTGGCAAATATCAGTGCGTGTTAATCCACCAAATGCACGATATTATTAAGACAGGCCCTAAAATTACTATTGAACTGATAAATAGCGAAAAAAACTTTATGCAACACACATATACATATTTCAATGCAACTACATTATTTTAGTTTTTATTCGGAGCCTTCAAACTTAAATAATTTCAGTGTATTTGTAAACTTTAGAAAAATTCGTCACCTTTGTGAAATTCATTACTTCCATTTTAAAAGGCCTCAGTGTAACCAATATACAGTAGCGAGAAAAAATGCAACTCGATGCCATATTACGTTCAACACCGTGTCTTGTCTTATTTACAAAATGGCAACTGACAACCGATATTTGGGTGAATATCTTTGTTTTGGTTAGCACATCAGAGCCAAAAAAGTTAAACTTTGAATCGTCGCTCCACAAAACTTTGGCCCACTGCTCTTTTGATCAATGCAAATACCGTCTAGCAAAGTCAAGCCGTTTTGTCTTATTAACCTTACTTATAAGTGGCTTCTTGGCTGGTCTTCTAGCTAATAAATTTGCCTCCTTAATCGGTTTCTGGCTGTGTGGACGCCAATAGAAACCCCTAATTGCTCGTTTGTATAATTAATAACATCTACTGACGTTTTCCGAGGGTCAACTTTTACTATTTTTACCATTCGACGGTCTTGGTGGGCAGTAGATTTACGAGGTCGACCACATCCTGGCTTTATTTCCACGTTATTTGTTTGACTATATTGCGATGAAATCCGATAGACCGTTGATTTGTTGATGTTAAATTGATAAGCAACTTCATTCATTGATTTGCCTTCTTCCAAAGCCCTTATAATGACAAATTTGCTATCTGCCGACAGCTGTTTCTATTTTAAAATTCACAATTTGCAAATTTTTTATTAAACTTTTATTTTAATTACTCTAGTTGACCTATGTACTTTTACCTTTAATACATTGCTTTGAATTTTTTTCTCGCTGAATTTGTTCACGTTTTTATAAATCGATTGAATATCATAAGAGGCAAAGAAACAGTTAAAACAATGGGTTGGATTGAGAAAAACCTGTGCGAAGACAGTTTCATCTGCAGTTTCATGCGCGTGAGTTTATTTTCATTTATTGTTTTCAAAAACATAGAACAATTAACGGGCTAGACAGTTTTTATAATAAACAGAGTATCGGAGCTAACATCGCTGAGAAAGTGTATCGAGTTAAAGGGAGATTAGGCTGTGAATAAAGAAAGTTCACCTCAAATTTGTAGGATTTTCTTTTTCAAGTTGGTGTGCTATCTTGGAAAAGACAATCGAGCAAATTGACACTTACCATGCGCCATGCACGTGTTAACCGTCTTATAATAAATTAAGTTTTAATCGAAGCAATTGTTAATTGTCTGAATTTTCAATATCCTGATGTAGAAATCCTTGTAAGAAACAACATGCAAAACTAATGATATTTATGATAAAAGTCTCAAATTACTAGCGTATGCTGGCGAACTAAAGATGATTTCTCGCAAACATGCATATAATGTTCGAAGCCTATAAGTGAACGCAGAACGATTATTTCGTCTTTATAATGGCTACGTCTTGATCAGCGTAAATGTATAGAAAACAAAGACTTTAATGTTGTGAAATAATTTTATATTTAGCAGCCAGAATTAACGAAAACAATTAAGTCAGCTTAGAAATGTAGTGCATAATTACACGTACCGATTGATTTTGCTTTGATGCGTTGGCTCTGGAGATTATCTTAAATATTTTTCCGTTGGAATGAGAGATCTTTGTAGAGCAGTCCAGGCAATAGTGTCGACCATACAGACTACAATAAAGATATTTGGAAAGATATTAGCATGCTTTCTGATAAACCGGCAACCGTCAGAGTACTCACTTCTAAAGTTATTAATCCAAGACAAACTCTACAGTGAGTTATTTCCACATTGGAAACCCATTTGTAGACGTGAGGCTATAATTGACAATGCAGTTATGGATTCTGCCCTGGTGCCGCACTTGTGGTCAAAGCTGGATAGATGACGCACGAAAGGTTAGCTCACATTCCAAAGAAGCTCGCTCCATAAGATCGTTAGAGTTATTTCCGGACAATGCATGGCCACTCATGCAAGATGGTCTTGAACACTTGTCTTCTACAGGAGCAGAAGAGGTAATGAAGACGAGAAAACTGTTTTATATGTATATGTACATATTAGGAGACGGAAAACTTAAATTATCCGTCGCTAATAGACATTAGAAGTCTAAGTATTTTCCTCAGACGTTCTAAATGGTTCCACGGCTAGAGAATATGGATAACTGTGAGCCTTACATGGCCTGAAAGAGTCTACACCAACTTTTTGAGTGGACAACAACCACTACCCATATATGTATGTATATACGCATTTTGGTCTTTTCTTGACGACCGTAATTGGCATTATAAATGCACTTACATTGCGCTTTAATGATTCTAATTTAGCATATTCGATCTGCTATGCCATCTGTTATGGCGGTCTCCAAATTAAAATGAATTTTGAGTTGTACCACATACATATGTATGTATATGCAAAAAAGTGCAAAAACTGCACTATATTGGGCACGATGAATGAACGGCTTCAAACTCCAGAACGACATAACGCACAAAAAATATGCGAAATCGAGATACCTTTGGGGGACTAAAAAATTTAAGATAACAATTCTTTAAAAGGGACCAAACCAACAACATAGTCAAAGAAGCAATGAATGTTCATATGACACACACAAATCATATCATCAGACTAGGGATGCCAAACGGGATTGATTTTTAAAAATCCCGGGATTCGGGATTTCGTAATCCCGATCCCGAAATATCCCGGAATTTCGTGATTTTCTCTTAATAAAAAGAGCTAAAAACAATTGTTTCATTAAAAATTACATTAATTTTTGATCTTTATCACAATATAAATGTTATAAAATAAAAAAAACAGAACAATAAGTAGCAAAAATATAAATAATTCATCTGTGCCTCCATACATACATATATGTATAAACACATTAGTGAAGAAACAAATACGTACCCTTTTAAGAACACTATTTAGTGTACAAAATATATATATTAATTATATTCATTGTTTGAAGTAATTTTTTAAAAAGATCAAAGACTCTAATATTTCATCACAGAGCCTTAATTTTGATGCAAACAAAAACATCTTTTGCTGAAAAACATTTTTCGCAATCTACACTTTCCCACAAGATTTCAAGATAGCTATAGGCAGAATACAACTATTCACCTCTAACAGGTATTCAATCAAATCTATTTCTTTAGAAAGTTGATTGTCTAGACCATCAGCTGTATTAACAGATTTTATTGGACTTCGAGGGCAACGTTTAACTTTTTAATAATGGAAGTTGGGTTCAGTTCGATGTCGAGTGATATAGAATATACACTTAATTGTTGCATGATACACTTGAAAAACCACATGAGTGTTATTTAATGTAATATTAAACAAAAAACAATGCCGTACACTCAATTTTTTTCTTACTTTATAAAGTGTATATGTATGAATTTACAATCCCGAAAATTCCCGGGACAAGTTTTAAAAAATCCCGGGATTCGGGATTTAGAAATCCCGAAAAGCCCGGGATTTTGTGATTCGGGATTTCCCGATTGGCATCCCTACATCAGACTCACGTTCGTTAAGTTTTTCTTAACACAAGAGGGCCTTTATTTTTATTTATCACAGTGTTCCCGTTTTTGATTAATCCTAACCAAAACTGGTTATTATTTTTTGTGTAGTTTTCCTGGTTTTATTATTCTTTTTTTTGAAAAAAATTTAATTTAATTAAAATTATTGCAAACTAAACAAAAATAATTTAATGTTGGAAAAATAGAAAAAACTATGAATTTAAGTATTTACATATTTATTCCCATTTTCGTGATTATTTTTCAAGATTGACTACACAATTTATTCCTTCCTGGCAACACTGGTTGTTGGAATATTCGTTTGTTCATTCAATGAATTCGAACATTCCTTTTTGTGTTCGATTTGTATAAATAAAAGTGTTGTTCGAATATTTAATGAACGCACCCCAAAATGAATTATCTTTTAGGTGGTGTATTTCTAACGCGTTGAATTTATCAGGAGTGGTGAGTTTCCAAGGTCATTGCAAAGTGTTGTGAATTTGTCAGGTGTGGTAAATAAAATTTAAATGCACCAAATTGTGTATCTGAAATAGGTACTGTATTATCATAGATCACTGTGTTATCTCTGGTGAATTAAATGGTGTGTATGTCTAGAAAAAGTAACTTTTCCTTTATTAGCGGAGCCACCGGGTTGAAACAAACCCACCATACATAATTCGGGGTGCGAAAAAGGAATGGACGGAGTCACGTAGTGTTGCCAAAGGCACTAAAATTAAAATATGTTGTGTAATGTATTTTATTTTTTAGTGAGCAGCTAAAAGCAAATTAGTGATGCCAATACAACATAAAATCATAATAAAAAACAGCTAAAAAAAACTGATATTATTGAAAAGAAAGAACAATTCTGAAATTAAGAAATAAAAAGCATCCATGTATTCATAATAAATAAAATAGAATTATAGATTCAATTTTGTATCTGAATTCATTTGATAAATGTTTTGTGTGTGCGGTTTTTTCATAAGTGAGTTTATTTTTGCGTACAAAAAACCTGATAGTGACAACACTGAAAAATATATTTATATTCAATTGTTTTGATTTTGTGTCAGTCGTTTTTTTCTGCGCTGTTTTTAAAAAATTTAAGCAGTCGACATACGGCTAAAAAACAGTTGGCAGAATTTTCTGTCGAACTGCCGAACTGTTGTCTGTCGTCTATGTGTTTATACCTTAACAATATGTATTGTATTGTATTGTTAAGTTTTTATTTTATTTTAGTAGGCATGGCGTATACGTTTATAAATCATTAACAAAAACATAAATTAATCAGAAGTATCTGATACCTATCAAAGTATTGATATGTGTTCATAGCATTAAAAGAAAATCTCAAAAATTGTTAAATTTAATCGCTCTACTATCGAACCAATAATTAAAAATTTCTCAAATACTCATCTGAAAGACTTAAAAACTTTCTGCGTAAAATGTAAGAAATATTCCAAACGGGGTCAACCATATTTGTGTGAAAAATATTTAAGCCATCGATGATAATAATTAATGTTTAGCAAAGCAATCATTTTAAATTCGGAACAGTTCGCAAAAAGCCGTATACATCAGAACAAATCATAAATTCGCCTTGAATTTACTACTCAAAGGAATAAGAATATAGATTTTATAAATAATATTTGAATTATTATTAAGAGTAATCTATAACAACATTCATATATACTAGTAATTTAATTATTTAATAACGTTATACGATGTCCAAATATGCACCTTTATTGCGTAAATCGCAATAAACGCCATTATTAAGCTCAATATTTCATATAAAGTTTCAATTAATAATTGCGCAACAAATACGCAAATTGTTATAATATTGAGTAAAACTTAAAATGCAGCTCTGTCATAAGTATGTTAGGGAGCATATTACAATTAACCGAACACACGACAAACGAAAAACAACAAAACAAAAAACAAAATAAAAACAATGTTGTTGAAACAACCAGCTGTTTTGTTTACCAGCTGTCAAATGAATATTGAATAAGCAACTGAACTGCGTATATTATTATGCCTGAGCAGTTAAAAAATTTTACTCAATTAACCTAATAGTGCATATCATATCAATAAAAGTGCATATCTGAACATAGTATTACAGTTTACCTGTAATTTTGGAATTTTGTAAATATAAAACATACTTTTAGGGCCATTATTACAACTTGCAGTTAACTAAAGGGAGGATTTTAACGGACAGATAAATTGTTCTTCACTATTATGAGTACCCAATAAGATAGAAGTGAGCTTTAAGCTAAAGGGAGGATCATCCTGCCGCTAACTTTTAAAGTTAAGTTGATGTTTGAACTTGCCATATTATATATTATTATTATATATTAAACAAAATGAACATATACAATAAAAAACGAAACCCGTCATTGCCACTGCGTTAAAAAAACTTGTTTATTGAGCAGTTTTATCGACATTGCTTCGGCACTGCCATATTTTTGAAAACAGTTAACTTTATTTTATCTGTAAGTTGTAATAACGAAAATAAATTAAAGTTAACTTTACAGTATGTGTTTTAAATATAAATAAAAAGTCTAGTAGGTATATGCTGGATTACTAGACGTGAGCCTACCACTTAAACCCAGTGGCAGACATCTCGATCAAAACGAAATATGAAAAAATATTTCGCCGGCAACTTCCTTTTGGTCAAAACTCTGAGAGGAAATAAAATTACCACGATAAAGTTTCTCAAAAACCTGTCGTTCGGAGTAAACAGAAGGTCCCTCCACTCACGTATAAAATTAACACACATAATAAGTGGTGTGAGAAATAAGGTCATAATCCTGATTAAAGGGTTGTAATGACCAATTATGTGTGTATGTATCTTTTACAAAAGTACTATTTGATGCAAAAAAGTACTTTTTCAGTTATAATTCAGAACCATTTCAAAATTTCGGTTTTGCAACACTGCCTGCATGTGTTTCCATACTTTTCCGACAATTGATAACCGAGGACGGGATACGTACTAGTACGTGTTAATATAATGGCATGGGTTCTTTGAATCGCTTTTAGAGAAATAAGTAGCGGGCTGGTATACTCATTTCTAGCTGTTCTTTGTACAAAATTAATTGAAAGAGATTAGGTCACGTTTGCTTGTGAATATAAAATTAGCGATATCTACTAAAAAGGTCACATATTCTTAGTCTATTCCTGTTCCCTTTCAAACCCCAGTGCTCGGCACAATTTCACGGCGACATGTACCCGTATACAATGAGTTAATATTTTAGCTTATTAATATTGATTCGATGTTCCTTATTAAATTTTTGTAACCATAATTGCATTCAGTTCTGTTATAAGTACATTATGTACACATACACATACACATACATATTTGTATACCAAAATAAAAATAAAAATAAAACGCTTTCATATGAAATGACATTAACATTTTGTAACGGTTTTATTTAAATATATTTTCTGACCCTTTGCGATAATTATACAATATATGTTGATTACATCTTTAAATAACAGGTTTCCTTTCGTCTTCCTAATGTCTGACTACCTGTCTACAAACACCGAATGAGCGCGACAAGTGTTTGTTTAAGCAAAAATTCAATTTATCATCAAAAGAAGCATGTGTTTTGATAAATCGACTGGACTTTATTGCATGAATTCGTTCCATTCAATGATCATGCACCTGCACATAAGAACAGAGAACAGCACGGGGGTTAAAATTTATTTATTTCCTTAGTGGAATAGTTTTAAAAACGTCTGTAATAATGCATTGTGTATGTATATTTATGGAAGTTCAGTAATTCTTTACTGTTTTTGTAGATACGTATGTATAGTGTTTGATCGTTACATTTTAAAATGTATCAAGCAGAGTTGTAAATGAATCATTCTTTTTTGATTTCAATTCATTACGAATTAGCTAAATTTTGAATTAATTCCTTTCAACAAAAAAAAGAATTGAATTAAATTTGAATCAATTCATTTGAATTTAGCGAACATGAATTGCAATTCATTTCCAATTCAAATGAATTGGGCAAAATGAGTTGCAATTCACTTGAATTAGGCAAAATGAATTGCAATTCATTTTTCAATTCAAAAGAATTGGTAAAATGAATCGCAATTCATTTCTAATTCATTTGAATTGAAATGATTTGGAATTAATTCAAATGAGTTACAAAAGTAACTTGTAACTCAAATTTATCAAATCAAAAATGAATTGCATTCAATTGAAGTAAACTTGGTGTTTGGAGTTTGGTTCTTCAAGTACTACTTATTTCGCTTTTGATATACGCTGAATAACAAGACATTCAGTATTTAAAACCTATTATTTTAACTCATTTGAATTAATTCAAAATCCATTCAAATGAATTGGGAATGAATTGCAGTTCATTTTTTCTAACTCATTTATATTAATTCAAAATCAATTCAATTCAAATGAATTGGAAATGAATTGCAATTCATTTTACCAATTCATTTGAATTGAAAATGAATTGCAATTCATGTTTGCTAAATTCAAATGAATTGATTCAAATTTAATTCAATTCGTTTTTTGGAGAAAAGAATTAATTCAAAATTTTACCAATTCATTGCATGAATGATTCGCGAATTAATTCAAAAATGAATGATTCGTTTACAACTCTGGTATCAAGTTATTTAAGCCGTACATTACACGGTGCGACAGTCAAAATACACCCAGCTAATGGACATAGTATAGGTTGTGAGTTTTATTGAGTAGAACTCAAAAATAATTTTTTTTTATAGTTCTCGAACCCTCCAAACTTGTTGTATTTGACAAAAATTGTATGATCTTTTCACACAAAATTATTGATTACCCAAATATTTTTTAACCCATTTTCTAAATCTAAAGTTTATTGAAAAGGGGATACATAAAACATATGGTTCAAATCTACATGTTAGGAGTTTAGATCGGGTAAACTTGGGAAAAATGATCTTTATCTCATTTTTTCAAGTTTAGCAGTTCTTAATTGCAGAATTTAATTAAAAAATATAAAATAAGTGACGACATTCTGAAAGTGCATTATCTTGTGAAAATATTGACACTTTGTTTGATCAAATCGGACAAAAATTACCGTAGTTATTATTGAAATAGTATAACAGTCGTGTTATATCATCTTATATATGTCTTCTTTATATATATATATATATATATATATATATATACAGTGGTGGCCACGAATTTAAGACACTGACTTAGTTGTGATAATATTTACAATCCTGTAATAACAAAATTGATATTCTTTATTCTTCTATGTACTCTGTAATATTAAGAAAAAGTACCATTATTTTATTTTGTTTCTTTTTACATTTTGTTGCTTTTTGATCATATTATTGTAAAAACGTTTATTTGAAATTGGCCACGAATTTAAGACATTTCAGAAATATCTGGTTTTTAAGTGATTTTTTGGTGTTTTTTAAGCTAAACGTTGAGCAACGAATGTTTTATTTTATTTTATGTTAGAATACATAGAAATATTTAATTATAAATGGTCAGAGGTACTTGGAATACCGATGCCGAGAGAAAACTGATCCAACAACTAAAACTTGATGCAAAAATAATAATGGAGATATCCAAGCTGCTTAAATGTTCTATATGCAAGATTTACAACGCGCTGGAACAAATCAAGCAACATGGTCCCACCAAAAATGTCAAACAGCAACCTAGAGCCCGAAAAACCACACCCTAAAGTAGCTGCTAATAATCCTTTTACGAGCCCAAGTAAAATAAAAAATAAAATTGTATTGTATTTTGGTATCGATATTTCATCTAGGGCAATAAGAAGATGTCTAAATGAGAAAAACTTGCGTGGGTGTATTGCACAACGTAAACCACTTGGGTCAAAAAAATATCAAATCCCGACTAGCATTTTGTTTTGATCTATATAATATGTAAATAAAAATTCTTAACCAAATATAGGTACCAAAATATTATTAATTTTTCTTCCTAATATTACTAATATATTAAGAAAAATATCATGGACCTAAAATTTTTTTGATAAGATGTAAAAATTATCACAAATGTAGAAGTAAAATATCGTGTCTTAAATTCGTGGCCACCACTGTATATATATATATATATATTTATATATATATATGTCATCTTATCAAATGAATTTCCAGTTCAAAAATTTTCAAAAGTTTTGATGGATCTTTATTATTTATCGCAAAAAGTGTCAATTTAACGTTTGCACGACTACCAGAAGTCGGCTAACAGTTGTGTTTTTGCAAATATTATTATTTCTCTTTGCGCAAACGTTATCTAACTTCTGGATTAAACGTGAAATTGACACATTTTCCGATAAACAATCAGGATCTATCAAAAATGTTCAAAATTTTTGAACTAAAACTTCATTTCATAAAATATATATATATAAAATATAACTAGACTCTTTAAATAATAAAAAAAAATTTTGTCCGATTTGATCAAACGAAGTGTCAACCTCTTGACAAGATAATGCACTTTCAGAATATCATCACTTATTTCATATTTTTTAATTATGGTAGGAAAAAACGGACAAACTTGAAAAAATATGAAAAAAAAATTAGCATTTGTCAAGTTTATCTCATCAATGTATATCTTTTTAAAGGCCCATCCCTCTCCTTTCTAATAAGGTTTAAATTTTGGAAATCGGTTCAGAAATGTTTGTGTAATCAATAAATTTGTGCATAAAGTCCAAAAAAACAGTTTTTTGTCAAATAAAACAAGTTTGGAAGGTTCAAGAAATATAAAAAAATATTTTTGAGTTCTACTAAACAAAACTCATAACTTGCACTATGTCATTAGCTGAGTGTATTTATATTTTTTTTTAATTTTGTCGCATAGTGTTATTGAATACTAAAAATATTTAATTTTATTTAAATAATGGTAAAAAAATGTATTTCATTTTTAATCAAATTTTTTATTTAAAAAGTTTTTTTTCCCCCCATCCACACCAGGAATAAATTCAGCAGGCTTAGTTGTTTATGTTTGGAAGCAATTATAAGATGCCAGGGATTTGGGTGGAACGTTATAGTTTCGAATAATTTTCAATCTTTTCAAATTCAATTTTAGGTTGAGGGCACTTAGTCTAGGCTTAGAAGTGAATCATACAGTAAAAGGTTGCAGTCCAATTTCGGCAACACATCTTAATTTTTGCTAATTTTTCATGTGCCTAATTTTTTGCACGTCAGTCATACATTAGGATATATTATGTGCGAGTGTTGAGACATAATTCTGTTCGGTTATTAGCACGGCTGTGGGGGTACATGTTACCTTTCTTAACGTGAATATCAAGTGAACAAATTTTATTAATTATTTTATATTTTCCATCAACTCTTCTCTAACCGAATTTTTTTTTCGTTTTTTTCATTGAATGTATTGGGCTGCGTATTGCTGATAAAAGCAGTCTCATCAGCAAAGGCGAATATGAATTCTCAATGGAACTATATATTAAATATATACATTTGAAGTCGCCTTAGTCTAGTAGGTAGTGTGTAGGCTTATTAGACGTAAGGCCACGGTTAAAACCCCAGGTCAGACATCTAAACTAAAATATGAAAAAAATATTTCTTCGGCGACTTCCTCTCAGCTGATTTCTGGCAAAAACTCTGAGGGTAAATAAAATTGTCGTGAAAAAGTTTCTCAAAAATCTGTCGTTCGGAGTCGACTTTAAACTGTAGGTCCCACCAGTCATGTATAAAATTAACACACACAACATAAGTGGTGTGAGAAACTAGGTCGTAATCCTGACAGAAGGGTTGTAATGACCAATTATGTATTTATGTATGAATGTATGTATGTATGTATATTAAATATAAAATGACTCCTAACAAAAAATGCCCTGTGACAAAACGGCTGCAATTGATCAGGGTCTTAATTTCAACTTTTTTATTATATTAAAATTTCTCAAATACTAGAAAAAGGCCGATGAAAGCTGAAGAAAAATATTTAGTAATGAATTCATGGGCCTTTACTAGGTTTAGTAATAATATCGTAAAATACTATTAAATATGAGTATTATTAGAACACGCAGCTCTGTCTGTAAGTTTCTAGTGTTTGCCAGCATAGTTACTACGTTTCGTCAGAGATGCGATACTATTAGGTTTATCGCTTTTATTAGATCCCTGAAGGAACACTGGGTGTACTACGGAAATTAAATGTATTTTTGGCATTTACACAGTTAAAGCATTCAGCGATTCTTGATCCTTTACGCGGTTCTTCAATGCTGTTTATTCTATCTCAGGCTGAAGTTGTACTCTCGACAAAGTTGGTGAAGTCTTACAATATTGGGTGGACCATCTATCTATTGAAACATGGGATATTTCTAATCTGACAATACTTATGTCATTCTATTCTGTCACAAAATTCAGTATATTATCTCCACTGAACGTAATGAATCGATTTAAGCTTGAGCAACGTCTGGTATTTATTGAAAATTTGGGCCTGCATGTTATGAGCATCGTGTTCATAAACGCAAACCTTGGCGGCACTGCAGCTGTCACATGTTCGTAAATGCAACATTAAAGCATATTATGAGCAAATAAACACAAAACACTAATCACAGAGAGAATGAGAGTTTTAACAATAAGTTTCTTTTTTTCTTCCTTAAATGTCTTCTTTTTTGCAGAAAGTACACTTTTTTGTGCATTTAACAACATTTTGTCATTTGTTTTATCGTCCAGTTCAAAAATCAAATTTATTAATAATTTTTCCATTTCTGCGCTGTGTGTTCGTTCGTAAATGCAAACAAATAAATCAGCAAAAAGGATCATCGGCAACATGTGATTGGCAACGTTAGCGCAAAATAATCATATTTGCAGCGCAATGTTGCATTTACGAACAGGCCCTTTATTTCCAAAACAAAGGTAATTCGTTGGAAATTGCACGAATATGTCGTACAAAATTTGATCGCAGAGAAGGACCAACAGAGCCCGGTATACGCAAGTTTATTGCTAAAGTTTGTGAAACTGGTTTCATTGTTGATGCGCCAAGACGTGAGCGTGCTCGAAGATGTGGCTGAGATCAAGATTAACTCGTTATTGTTCTCAAGAATTGAACCGAAACAATTGTACTTCACAACAAAGAAATAAATTTGGGAAATTTTCAAACCGTTTTTGTTTTATTACATTTTTAAACCTAAACTTTAAAATGGCCCACCTTCACCTCTTCAAAGTTTTCGTAGGCATCATTACTTTTAACAGTTTTAACGATTACATATATTCATACATACATAACTAGTCATTACAACCCTTTAGACAGGATTACGACCTAGCTTCTCACACCATTTATGTTGTGTGTGTTCATTTTATACATGAGTGGCGGGACCTACAGTTTTAAGTCGACGCCGAACGACAGATTTTTGAGAAACTTTACCTGGCAATTATATTTACTCTCAGAGTTTTTGCCAGGAATCTGCTGAGAGGAAGTCGCCGAAGAAATATTTTTTCATATTTTCATTTTGATGTCTGAACCGAGGCCTCACGCCTAATAAGCCAACACACTACTTACTAGACTACGGCGACTTCAACGATTAGCAAGCTTTTAATGGACACTTTGTTTTTATAATCGAAATTAATTTATTCATTGAAGCATTTTAGATAATTTTTCAAAAACAAATCGGCGGTGTTGAATCGGTTTGATAGACATAATGTTGTTGCGCACCTTTTTCAGTGTTAAAATTTTAGTAGTTGCTGACTTTAATGCTTGTCGTTACAACTGTCGTATTTGATAACAACAACCGCGATGGAGAAATTTCTTCGATATTTTATCGATAATTTTTTCAACTTACTTATTCAAATTGAGAGCTCTTTCACTATTAAATAATAAATAATATTAAATAAATTTTTTAATTTCGAATTTGAAATTTTTCAGCAACTATGTATATAATGTATTACAAACTATGTATTATGTATTACAAACTATTAAAATTTAATAATATTAGTTTTTGAATTTGAAAATTCAATGCATCAAAATACATTTTAAAACCGAATTATTTTTAGTAGCTGTAGATAATTGTTCCTTGTGATAAACTTCTTACGACGGTAGAAAGTTAATGCAATTAATGTGGTTCATTTTTTAAAAATCTTATTTTAATTTAAAATAATATGAAAAACTTTAGTAATTTAGTTTACCTTTGGTAGTATTGACGTTCCTTTACGTATTCATCCAATCATTTAATCCACCTCTATAATTATGGTTTTTTACTCCCTTTTGTAATTTTACATACGATTTGCAATTATTTGCTAAAAAAAAACAACGCATTAGTATAACTGCACGAATATTCCTACTTTACAAATTTATTGTAAAACCAGGAATATTGGCTTTAATACCCTCAATGGTTTTAACACCCTTTTCACCAACCATAACAAAGGTATGAGGATGGCGACAGGCGTTGATTATAGTTTCAATACTTCATATCATTTTTGTGGTCGCTATCCTTTTCTTATTTAATATATACGTTATCTAAAAGAGTAAATTCTTTATCTCATATGATAATTAATTTTAATTGAGATAAAATTCGAACAATAACTTTGCACCTACAAAATCAAGCATTGGCTTTTTAGTTATATTTAAACATAATTTTATCATTTTTAGGTTAGAAAATTACTTAGAAAGCAATAATAACTAAACCAAAAAAATAAACCCGTTTGATGGAGTACCAAGCGGATTTCAGAAGAAACTGTTCAACGGTGGATAATATATATAATCTTTCAGCAATAATCAGTCATAAGCTAGCGGAGAAAAATGAAGTGTATGCCTTCTTTGTCGATTTTAAGGCGGTATTTGATAGCGTGGCCAGAAAATCATTAATATACAAACTCCATGGAATGGGAGTATCATACAAATTCGTGAAATTTTTAGAAGCTATATATAGTACTACGTAATCAGCTGTGTGGACTGGAGAAGAATTTTCTGAATATTTTGGGACAAAATCGGGTATGAAACAAGGATGTTTGATATCTCCTTTGCTCTTCGCGTTGTATATAAACGACCTACACAAATGCTTGGAAGGTGGATTGATGGTAGAAAACTTAAATATTCGTCTTTTATTATACGCGGACGATATAGTAATATTGGCCGATGATATAAGTACGATGCAGGGTATGATTGAATATCTAGAAGACGATTGCAACATGTGGAACTTAAAAGTAAACTGAAATAAATCCGAAATAGTGGTGTTCAGGAACGGTGGCAGACTTAGAAATGAAGAAAAATGGTTTTTCAAAGGCGCAAAAGTTAAAATCGCTTCTGATTTTAATTATCTAGGAGTAGTGTTTACGCCAAAACTAAAGTTTAGCAATCATTTAGAAAAAAGAAACGCACAAGCAAAAAACGCATTAAATATCACGTGGAAAACTTTAATGGATAAACCAGAAATAAATTTGGCAATGAAGTGGAAAGTTTACCTAGCAGTATGTAGGGCAATACAGTCATATGCGGCCCAGGTATGGCGATTTAGTCTCTTTGAAGAAGTGAATAAACTTCAACACTATTTTGTCAAGAAAATTTTGTAATTACCAAGTTTTACACCAAACTACTTATTATTATATTATTTACATTGTCACTGAATCTCGATTACATCAAGAGAGCAATGTTTACTTACACAGAAAATAGACTACCATACCAACTCTCATCGATTTTGCGGCGTCAAAATCTCTTTTGGGTAAAAGAATTAAAACATATAGCCACCACACTCAATATATTCTGCCCAGAAGTAAATCCTTCGCGAATACATACATACATAATTGGTCATTACAACCCTTCAGTCAGGATTACGACCTAGTTTCTCACACCACTTATGTTGTGTGTGTTAATTTTATACATGAGTGGCGGGACCTACAGTTTAAAGTCGACTCCGAACGACAGATTTTTCAGAAACTTTTCATGGCAATTTTATTTACTCTCAGAGTTTTTGCCAGAAATCTGCTGAGAGGAAGTCGCCGAAAAAATACTTTTTTTTTGTATTTTTATTTTGGTGTCTGGCCTGGGGCTCGAACCCTGGCTTTTCGTCTCATAAGCCAACACACTACCTACTAGACCACGGCGACTTCGCGAATACAGTGGAATAATTTCAGCACAGAGCTGTTAAGAAAGCTCAAATCAAATGCTCTAGATGAAAGACTGCAAAGAAAAAATTAAGGCAGGACTCGAATATACAAACCCTTAGACCACCAAAGAGGTATACAATACGTCAATTCTAACTTAAACATAAATACGATATCTTGGATTTTTAAAGCGCAGTGGGGACTAATTGAATTATACGGCAACAAAATTTGGTGATTCCAATTCTCAGGTTAACGGCACGTTATGCAATATGAACGAATGCGAAACGTTTAATCATTTCTTTGGTATATATCCAGCACTAAAAGAGTTTAGAATGGCAAATTTCGGAAAGTTAAGGCTCAGGGAGGAGTAAATTATTGGTATTCTGAATGGGAAAGTGAAGACTGGTCAAAATTAGCCAATTATATAAAAAATGCACTAAAATATAGAAAGTTTTTAATTAATGAATTCAATTAAAGTTTTTAAAATTAAAATTGTATAAGAAAAATCAAAAAAAATCGTTAGATTTAAAATTTACATTAGTATTAATTACATAGTTATTAATGACACATTTTCCGATAAACAATCAAGATCCATCAAAAATTCTGAAAATTTTTTAACTAAAACTTTATTTCATAAAATATATATATGAAAAATATAACTAGACTGTTAGACTGTTTTAAATAATAACTACCGATTTGATCAAACGAAGAGTCAATCTCTTCACAAGATAATGCACTTTTAGAATATCATCACTTATTTCATATTTTTTAATTAAAGTTTGCTACTATGAGCATACAAACTTGGAAAAATATGAAAAAAATTAGCATTTGTTAAGTTTACCTCATCAAACCTCATAGCATATTAAGTCAAATAATATATATGCATGGCCCATCCCTCTAATAAATAATCCTTTCTAATAAAGTTTAAATTTTGGACATCGGTTCAGAAATGTTTGTGTCCAAAAAACAGTTTTTGTCAAATAAAACAAGTTCGGAGGGTTCGAGTACTATAAAGAAATATTTTTGACTTCTACTCAACAAAACTCACAACTTACACTATGTCATTAGCTGGCTGTATTTAATTTTTTTATTTTGTTGCATAGTGTAATAAACAAATATTTGTTTGGATGATGGATACCTTCTTTGATTCTAGAGTTATGAAGAATTTTGTTTTAAGATTTTAATTGACAACAATTATGTTACAGTTAGGCAAAGATATACTCCGATTATCACATTGAAGTTCTTTATTTAAACTTGGACTTGAGCTTGACGAAGAATATTTGAATAGATTTTAAAATTTTTAACATAAAATAATATTTAGGCAAACAAAACAATCAGCTATAAACTTGACATGAAAACCACGATGCTTCAGATTAAATTTGTAAGTATTTTACCGACTGTTAGACCGAGGAACCATGAACAAAAGAGGAAGGCTTACATAATCTACAATTTTAATCGCTGCAGAACATTAATGACTTGGTGTAAAACGTTTACAAAAAAATCTAAGGCAGATAGTAAACACAATAAATGTTGGAAAGCATTATTTTTTTCTGTTTACAACCAACGCTAGGAAAATAAATGTAACAAATTTGCAGCAGGTAGGAGAGAAAACAGGTTTTGTGGATATTAGATTTGAATTGTGACAGAAATAATTTCTTTAGGAACACCAGCAAAGATTAAACCATTTGAAAAGTTTAAAATATGAAATCAAAAATCCAATTCACAGTACAATTGCATCTCATTCATGACTTCTTCATATTTATGTATATAAAGTATTAAAAAACAAGACTTTACTTCATTGTAAATATCTTCAATCCAACAGTTATAGGAGGGATTTGGAATGCTTGCATGATTCCCGAAGGATCCTGATAAGATTTGGGAGGGATAATAGTTCGGAGCTCCCTGTACATAATTGGAAGGCAGTAAGGGGCATCCAGTAGGGCTATCGTAATACTGCCTTAATACAGAGCAAGTATCGATATCGGGTGCGAATTAAATACAATTACTCATATCCACTCTATAACCGACAAAAAGGTTGAGTTCTTGAAGCTCTTCGCACTTTTTGAAAGACGCTATGTTGGATTCTGGCCGAAGTCATCGTAGAACATTGCGACAACTACGGCACGCATACTCATAGTGTATTCGGCAACGTCTTCAAAGCAACTGCTTAATTGATCACATTTCGCTCAAGTGTCTAATGACAATCATAAACTGGATAACAGTTGATCCTTTTTAACTTCTATTTTCAATCCTTTAAGGTGCAAAAGGCAGTCACAAAGTATCTCCATATCTCCTTATTATATTTTTGATTTGTTTCCGTTTAATCAATCAATATTTCCAGCTAAGAATATTAGTTAAAGCTATTTAATAGGTTCGCCAGCTGCTGTTCACAGACTCCATTAACAACCCTGAAAGACTATGTGAAGAAATTGATAAAACTGAGGAAAAAGTTAAGTCATCAACAAGAACTCTAAACTCTAGTCTTCGATAACTGCGGGATATGAAATTAAAGAAAAAAAGTATTCTCATCTTCATTTTTTTATTTCCAATTTATTTGAAAAGCCTAGGAAAATAATTTTTTTATAATTTTCTTTTTTTGCTTTTATATTCTATATATTAAGTAGTCCCTTGAGGGACTGTGCTTAAATTTAATTAGGAATGAATTGTTATTTTTCAGCTTCTTATTAAAGAAATATGTATTTCTCTGTAGTACGTATGAGCAACTTTACGTCACCTTTTTTGGAACCAATCGCTACGTAAATCGAGGAATTATTGTGTTAATAATAGATTCTTTAATTTCTCTGTTCGACGTTTTCTATTTTTTCAGTTGTTATTTTAGTTCTTGTAACAATACGAGTTCGTAGTTGTTATAAAAAAATCGGTTTTCGTGTTTTGAGATTGAAGTAATTGTTTACATGCACACTTCCTTAATTATTCACCAACTAAGTGGTCATGGGCGCCAACAACTACAAACAAATATAAAATTCATGTTCATTTTCTAAATGGCTGCATACTAAAAATATTGATATTTTATCATAAATATAAATATATCTCTGGTCTCAAGCAAGCAATAACAGCTTAAGTCTAAAATGATACTTTCGAGAAAGATACACGGAAGTGTTTCTGAAAAAATTTAGAAAGTGCATTAAAAAAATTTATTGCAAAATTAAATATACGGAAAATCGCAATAAACGCTATTATTGAGCTCAATATTTCATATAAAGTTTCTATTAATTATTGCCCCATGCCAGACATCAAAATAAAATACAAAAAGTATTTCTTCGGTTATTTCCTCTAAGCAGATTTCTGGCAAAAACTCTGAGAGTAAATAAAATTGCCATGAAAAGTTTCTCAAAAATCTGTCGTTCGGAGTCGTCTTTAAACTGTAGGTCCCGCCACTTATGTATAAAATTAACACACACAATATAAGTGGTGTGAGAAACTAGGTCCAAATCCGGACTGAAGGGTTGTAATGACCAATTATGTATGTATGTTAATTATTGCGCAATAAATATGCAAATTGTTATAATATTGAGTAACTATGTTCAGTGCGTATATTCCAATTAACCGAACACTTTTTGTTGATATTTGACAACTCAAATGTCAACAACGACAAACAAAAAACAACAAAATAAAAACTATATTGTTGAAACAACCAGCTGTTTTGTTTAGCTGCTGTCAAATGAATATTGAATAAGCAGTTGAACTGCGTATTACTATGCCTGAACACTTATAATATTGTACTCAATATTGACTCAATAAAAGTGCATATCTAAGCATAGTATAAGATCAGAAACGATAATGAAAGCCACATTTATTATATTTAGGGCCATTATTACAACTTGCCGTTAAACTTAGGTTTAGTTAAAGGTACCTTTAGCAAAAGCGAATTGTGCAGTTACCTTTAACTTATTTTCGTTATTACAACTAAATAAAATAAAGTTAACTTTTTCAAAAATATAGCAGTGCCGGAGCAATGTCGATAAAACTGCTCAAGTAAACAAGTTTTTTTTAAACGCAGTGGCAACGAAGGGTTTCTTTTTTGTTGTTGTGTTTTCTCATTTTGTTTATATTTGAGTTGCCATATTGAAAATAATACATAATATGGCAAGTTCAAACATAAACTTAACTTTAAAAGTTACCGGTAGTATGATCCTCCCTTTAGCTTAACGCTCGCTTCTACATTATTGTTCACTCATAATAATGTAAAACAATTTATCTGTCCGTTAAAATCCTTCCTTTACTTAAAAGCAAGTTGTAATAATGGCTCTTAGGCGCTTATTGAAAATATAGTGGGGCTACATTTTTAGTGAAATGAGAATTCCACGTAAATATAAAGTTTTGTTAGTAACTCAAATTGACTTAAGTCGACTTAGGCTGTTATTGCTTGAATTCATAGAACATGTATTTAATACAATATAATAAATCCCTAAGCATGTTTCTTATATCGGTTTTCCTATATTCCTATGTACTACATCCCCATATAATCGCATTTTTTATAATTTTTTTTTCTTATAAGTATTTGTGCTGTTTCCTTGTTCTATCTAGAAAAATTGTATTAATTTTATTTACGTTTCAATGTAATTGGTCAAAGTGTTCACATGAATTATAATTATCAAATGTATTCCGACAGTATATGCATATGGTAAATGTATGTGTTCGTGTTTCATATTTGTTTTAACCTAAACTTATATTTGTAGTAATTATAATTATAATCAATTGTGTTACAAACAACAATAACTACAACAACAACTCTAATACACCTTTACATTTAAATATAAATACAAATATTATAGACTTTTCTCATACCCAAAAAAACCATCAGAGCGTATAGTCTGTCAGATTGTAACAGTTAATCTATGAATATTTAATATTCAACGATTTACCAACCCCGACTAGTGGTAAAAATAAAAGAAATATTGTACATAAGAGTGAAAAAATAAAAAAACCAAAGTAAAAAATTCAAATCGATCATTACCACACTGATTTCACATTTGACACCAAAGACAGACACATTGTCCTATTTGCCTCGCTTAGCAACTACAAACGTGCAGGACTAAAGAATTTAAAGAATTATAATAAAAAATTCTAGTTTTTCCGTTGATTATAAATAGAAAATTTATTTCTTTTACAAGAAATTTAAATTATTATACATTTAAGACCCAAAAATGCCATTAAAATTTGTTTTAAAATTAATAAAGTATAAGTGTATGGTACATATATGTATATACATATATTTTACTTACATACATAACATAATTAGTCATTACAACCCTTCAGTTAGGATTACGACCTAGCTTCTCACACCCTTCATGTTGTGTACGTTAATTTTATACATAAGTGGCGGGACGACTCCGAACTACAGATTTTTGAGAAACTTTTCATGGCAATGTTATTTGCTCTCAGAGTTTTTGCCAGAAATCTGCTGAGAGAAAGTCGCCGAAGAAATATTTTTTCATATTTTCGTTTTGATGTCTGACCTGGGGTTTGAACCGTTGCCTTACTAAGCCTTACTCTAATAAGCCGACACACTACCTACTAGAGTACGGCGACTTCATATTTTTCATACCTACATGTGTATGTATACGAACATTTGTATAATAATAGTAGAACTTTAGTGCTTTTCAAAGTTTATTACTTTTACTTCTACTTCTTGCCACTAATTTTCTTTTATTCCGCTATGCTTGCACCAAATGAAATACTGAAAATATTGTATGTATGTATGTATGTATCTTAATAACAAAATAAAACTGTATACAACACCTAACATGCATGAATTTACATATTGCGTGTACACAAACATAAAAATCCTTAATTATCCTTATTTTATAATTTCTCATTTACCCAGTAGCGGTCTGTGATTAAGGACAATAAAAAAATATTTTTAAATTTCACCACACAAATATTTGGCCAATTCACACGACTTTGTATCGTGTATGTTGTATTGAATACACTTTTTGTTTGTGAACGCTCAATGCTATGCTGTATTGTGTATTTCGTATTCCAAACGTCAAAAAATGATAGGAAGAAGAAGACCAGTATTCATAATTTGATTTTCAAGCAATAAAATGAAAAATATTACGGAAAAAAGTAAATTAATTAATTATCTGTGAGAACAATTATAATTTTGAAATGTTAATTGTTGACTCAAGTTACATAGAAAATATTTTGTATTTTTATTCTTTTTCTTGATTACTGGCATTTACATAAACTGATAGCACAAAATCAATGCAACTTTTCAAAACATATGAACAAAATGTGTATAAGTGTATCGGATTTTTATATGAAAATTATCAACAACAAGCATACACTGTTGTATATTCGTCCAACAATTCGATGAATACAACGATACAAGGGCTTGTGTGAATTGCCCAATTGTATCTCCTTAGCAATATAATTTTTGTATTTGAAAGGTGAACGATTTTCTTTGACTGCATTTCTTAACTTATCGTTTTTTTTTCAATGGCGTCGAAATGGCAATGATTTTTAATTATAGAAACAACAAACTCCTGCAAGCCAATTTGCAATTTTATTGCATATTTTCTATAGCGAGGAAAATATTATTGTTTTAAATTTTAATGAGTTTCTATAGAAAAAATAGGAGTCCGCCTTACTCTGAAAACTTTCAGAGATTAAGTCGCATCGATGTTGAAACTTAACTAACTGCTCTTTACAATTACAAGAACAAACTCATAAGTGCCAAGGCGGACGAATGGATTGGAATGTTGGAAATTCTGTACGAGAACTGTGCTAAAACCTTATGTATAATTTATTTTATTTCAAAGAGAGCCATTCTACCATTATTATTTTTCTTCGCCGAAAGAAGTAATTAATCTAACTAACTTTTGTAGAAAGACCTGTAAGGCCAGGCCGGAGTACCTGTGAGCAATCTTCGGAAAGTATATGCCCATTAAAAATTATCTGAGATTGGGTGCCGAAATGTGAATACATACATACATAATTGGCCATTACAACCCTTCAGGGATTCTCACACCACTCATGTTGTATTTGTTAATTTTTATGCATGAGTGGCGGGACCTACAGTTTAAGGTCGACTCCGAATGACAGATTTTTCAGAAACTTTTAATGGCAATTTTTATTTACTCTCAGAGGCAATTTTATTTTTGCCAAAAATCTGCTGAGAGAAAGTCACCGAAGAAATATTTTTCATATTTCGTTTTGATGTCTGACCTGGGGAAATATGAATACTTACGGCCATTATTACAACTTGACGTTAAAGTTGGGTTTAGTTAAAGGTAACTTTAGCTAAAGTGAACTTTAAAGTCACCTTTAATTTATTTTCTGTATTACAACTTACAGATAAATTAAAGTTAACCTTTTCAAAAATATGGCAGTGGCGGGGCAATGCTCAAATATAACAAGTTTTTTTTTTAACGGAATTGCCACCAAGGTGATTCTTTCTTTTTTTTTGTAGTTGCTGACTTTATTTATATTTGAAGTTGCCATATTGAAAATAATATATAATATGGCAAGTTCAAACATAAACTTAACTTTAAAAGTTACCAGTAGGATGATCTTCGCTTTAGCTTAACGCTCACTTCTACCTTATCGCCCACTTATAATAATGAAAACCAATTTATCTGCCCGTTAAAATCCTCCCTTTAGTTGACGGCAAGTTGTAATAATGGCCATTAACCTAGTATTCATCTAGATGTAAATATTTTAGTGTTTGCCACACGGCTCCCACTATAGCTCATTTATTTCTAAGCTGATGATAACTAACCTGCTGAGTCTCGCGTTGACTTTCAAATTGTAAGCGTTGGATGGTACTTATTTACCAGGATCGCCATACTCTGCTTAGATTATCATATGAATGGATCATAAAAAATTTACTCTCACTGGTAAATAACACTATGCGTCAAAATAAAAAAAAATATATACACCCAGCTAATGACATAGTGTAAGTTGTGAGTTTTAGAAGGTAGAACTCAATATTTTTTTTATATTTCTTGAACCCTCCAAAAACTGTTTTTTTTTTTGGACTTTACGTACAAATTTATTGTTTACACAAACATTTCTGAATCCAAAATTTAAACCTTATTAGAAAGAAGACGGATGAGCCTTTAAAACGATATACATAAACATCTATATTATTTAACTTAATATGCTATGGGCTTTGATGAGGTAAACTTGACAAATGCGAATTTTTTTCATATTTTTTCAACTTTGTTCGTTCATAGTAGGAAACTTTAATTAAAAAATATGAAATAAGTGATAACATTCTGAAAGTGCATTATTTTGTGAAGGGATTGACACTTCGTTTGATTAAATCGGACAAAAATTACCGTAGTTATTATTTAAAGCGTCTAACAGCCGAGTTAGACTTTAAATTGTAGTTCTCGCCATTCATGAATAAAATTAACACACACAGCGGAAGTGGTGCGAGAAACTAAGTCGTATTGCTGACTGAAGGTAATTGCAATTATGTATGTATATGTATATGTAAACGCAGTGGGAGAAAAAGTTGAATCAATAAAAAAAAGATTTTTGACCAAATTTTGGTACACCATCATTGCACTTGTTTCCAAGGCTTCCAATTAACGAATACCAATATAGAAGGTTCTGTAAATCTGCAGCACCTTCTTTCCTACCATTAATCGGCAGGAACATGGTTTCTGGAAATGCCGAAAGAAACACAGTACTATTAAACCCACAATTTGGTTCAGAATATCAGAAGGGCATTTGAAGACAGGAACTACTGCACTTCTCCTCTTATAACATTTCCTAAAAACTTGAAAGGGCGTGGCGTGAAGGCCTTTTAATATTCTAAAGCTGTGTTGCCATACATCTTTTTGGTGAAGACCCAACTTTCCTTTGCATGCATGAATATACATACATATGTTTTTGATGTGTGATATGAATGATTTTGATATATTTTAGTCGGAGAAATGAGTAAAGCCTTGGAGAATTAAAGTGAAGAAAGCAAAATGTTTGGCTAACGAAAATCCTCCTCCACGTGGCTGTTGGCCGGTAATGGTGGTTGCTCGATGGATGGATCAGCTAAGATGGGGACCTATGATTCAGTCGGCCTAATGGCCTTGTGGAATGGGGCCGTCACCATAGGTTAGAGGTATGGGCTGAACTAAGGTGTTACACTACCGAGAGTCGGTCAGGCTGGGGGCCCATCAATAATATCTCAGTCACTAACGGAGTATCCTGGATACCTGGCGACTTCCTTGATTAGCCAGCCTTACCTGGGTACTGCGGATCCATGCCCAGGCGGACCATCCCCTTATCCGCAACTCGTGGGATCAAAAATGGAAAATTAAACTAAAAATGAAAAGGAAAATTTTAAAAACAAGAAGTCCTCCACCGCGGAGGCCGAGACCGGGACTCGTAAAAATCCACGTACGGATGTTAAGCCAATGCGCGTCTCACCCAAAGAGAAGAACTTGGTTAGCCCTAAAGCAGGCCAAGAACTAGAAACTTCTCAGCAGCAAAAACGGAAAGACAGAAGCGTTGGCGTTGACAGGAGTGGGGTTACTGAAAAAGCTGCACCTTCGTCCAGCAAAAGTTGCCCTACAAGTGAAAAGGTTGTCGCGGCAACAAAACAAGTAAAAGAATCTAAGCAGCAGTACAGGGAGCGATTGAGCGCAAAGCGAGTTTTGGAAAGGATCTCAAAAATCCCTACAGCGTGATACGCAATCGCTGACCTGGGCCAAAAATAAGCTTGCTGAGATTGAAAAAATGTCAGTCATGGATGCAGCTGTCAAAAGACAGCGATCTACGGAGAGTGATGCACCAGGAGCAAAGAAGCAGAGAAGCTCGCATCGTACCAACATTTTGTACAGTGAGGTATTGAAAGATAGCATCGAGATGGCAGTGGTGGACCGATCGGATCCAGATGGCAGCATTACTCTAGCCATGGAGTGATGGAGGAGTATCCGGGACCGGTACCAGTTTACGTTAAATTAGTAACGTGTGCCGATAAAAGAGCCCTGGATCTCTTCTCCATCGACATAACGAGACTGAGAGATAACTGGAAGGGCACGAAACTTGAAATCGTGCCAAAAGATGCAATCCCAAGCAGACCACGCACACGATCTTTGATTCCTGTAAATCCAAAGGAGCCGGAAAAGCAAAATGTTTTCACATAACAGTCACATTAAGACAAGAAACTTGTTCCCCTATTCAAATTCATAAGAAACTTACGATACAATACTTGCGTATGTGGTATGGTATTGAATTTTATAGTCAATCATTGCAGTCATTCTACAACAATTGAAATAATTTTGTTACCAAAATCAGCTTTCATACACCAAATATAATTTATTTTATTTCAATTGATTTATTTTACAATGTTTTATTGTTTACTTATATAATAATACATACATACATATGTATGTACATAAATACATACATAGAGTATAAAATCGATTTTACTTAATTTATATACACAAAATCATTAGTCGCTATGGATACAAACTCGTAAATATCTCCAATTTTATATCATTAATTCAACACAACACTGAATGAATAGTGAATTTGTTTTTCGCTCATGACACCTGCTAAACTCATCATTCATATACATATGTACCTACACATACATTGATAGCTAATGAGAATATGTTAAATACCACGACTGTACTGCGGGCAGTACAAATATTATTATATTTGTATTCTTTTCGTTTTTATACATACATATGCATGTGTTTGTATGCATGCATGTTTATATGTATACATATATTACAATAAACAGTTAACATATGCATGTTTAAATAAAAATTCAAGTTACATAAATTTGTTGAACCTACAATAAAATATTAGGGGTAGAATATATTGTGTCAGTTGGATGTCGGTAAGGTTTTTCATAGAAGCAGGTAGTTGCCATATTTAATTGTATTCGAATAATAAAATATTTGAATTCGATGTTTTCTTACGTATTGTAATTTCGAATGTTATCGATTTATCCTAGCATATGCTGTCTTCATGCGCCTTACATTTACTGCTTAAATACATGCAGTTTACCTTCAGTCGGGTTTAGACTATGAACCTTGTATTGTTACTCTAAACGAAATGATCGTAATATTTAAACATTTTAAACTCAAGAAAAGATATGTATAAAAACCTGAATAAAATATCATCGGCTGCAAATTAAAACTTCATTAACTTTTATCTTAAAATTTTTGCTGTAGTATTTTACTATTGTATTCAGTAGTATTTATAACATTCATTTTATTGTATTCTCGTAGTCTTCAATTTTTTGACAAGAAAATTTCGGAGTGTAAGAAATTAAACAAAATTAATTAAAATTAAAGGTATATGTACAGATAAAAATATATACATGATTAATCCTTTGCACCCGAATGATGTCTCGCAAGCGCAACCTATTCATTACTTAAACGAAAACGACGGCTGAGGATCGCCATCAAAATTCATGACAATATTTTACCTAGAATTAGACGTGGTCTAGCAGGCTAATTAGACGTAAAGCCACGGTTCACACCCCAGGTCAGACATCAAAACGAAATATGATAAAATATTTCTTTAGTAGATTTCTGGCAAAAACTCTGAGAGTAAATAAAATAAATTGATATGAAAAGTTTCTCAAAATCATCTGTAGTTCGGAGTCGATTTTAAACTGTAGGTCCCGCCAATCATGTATAAATTTAACACACACAACATAAGTGGTGTGAGCAGCTAGGTCGTAATGAACTCCCAGGGGTTGTCGGGGTTTTTCCGCTGATTTCTAATGGGACGGATGATGAGAAAGTAATGGGGAGATACCATTGGCTTCTGCATCATCTGGAGTTAAAGGTGCCTATAAATTAGAATTAAAAGACATCACAGAAGATTTATCAATCTTATTTTTCTTATTTTTTCGGATATAAAAGATCATCAAAGTTTGTAAAGTTTATAAATGATTCAACAAGTTTTAAAATTTTAGCTTGAAGTGCTAAGAAATTGTTGTTAATTTGATCAAATTCTTCTCTGTAGCTTTTAAAAAATTTATATAAATCAAAATTACATTTTAAATGATAATTACCTAAGCACAACCAGCATCGTTACCATTAATATGATAGGCAGATGTCGAACAATCCATATTGCAATTGAATTAATGAAATTATTCAGTTTTTGTCAATGAAATACAAATAAGAAAAAAATCAGATGGCACAGTCAAAGAAATTTAGTAAATACAGAAACCAATACATTTGCACCCAGAGCAGTGAGGATCAAAAAGCTACAAAGTTTTATTAATACATACCACATCTAGGAAATAACATTTGTACTGTAGAGATGCTTTCAATCTTCCTCTAAACCAATCAAAGCAGTCAGAGTACATTGCTTGTACACATAGACTGTTTATGTGACCAACTAATGAGCGTAGCGCCGTTTAAGTAGATTTACTCTTCGCGTAGAGGTACTGCAAAGAGTAACTAGAGGTGCTAGAGGTAATCTTATATAGACTTCAATGATACTTTTAGGCGTCTTAAGTGGATTTAGCTTGGGTGTAAGATACTTTGCCTCTTTTGGCGAAATAGACAATTTTGTCAACTGACGAGTTCAAAGGAATAAGATATACTGTAAGCATGCTCTGAAGATGATCAGAAGTCACGGTAAATGCCCTAGTATTATTCAATGACGACACCTAGATTTAAAAAGTGAAAGCTTTTTACTATGCAATGTTCTAAGATCGGTATATTCGATGTATGATATACATTTGTGTTTGAGATCCAAAGGCCAGCAAAATATGTTCTTGACAATCAAGGAAGTGAGTCTCAAAGAGAACATCCTGGTCGACTTTGCTGTATTTGTGAATGTAAGATGAAGCTGAAGGACTTTTCAATAAAATCTTTCGAAGCCGACTGTATCGGAAGAATTTTCTTCATTGCTAAAGAATTCCTACGAAGATTATTTTTTTGCCTTTCTTATTAAATTTGTCAAATTTCTTTTGGCTTCGTTAAACAGTTTCCTGTAAACTTTGAGTTTTTCCTCATTTCTAACAACTGAACTTTGACCTGTTATTCCTTATAGTTTCACAATGGAATTTTTTCGTTGGTCCAGCTAAGACTTGAGTAAGTAATTCCATATTGAAGTTCAAGTTGGACTCATCGTAAATGGAAGCCATACAGTCCGGTAGTTTTGTATTGGAGAACCCTAAAAAGACCTGAAAAACAATATTATCGGCCAATTCATGCATTCTTCTAGGGCCTAGAATCGTCTATATTAGTTAATGCGTGTAAGTTTTCCTTGTTTGATTTATACATTCCTTCGACTAATAATATAACTTTTCAATAATTCTCAGCTTTATTTTGTAAACTTAGTTTAACTTATGATTAGGCTTCCTTGTCTAGCTCTATTCAGTGCTTAAGATGCGTTGATTAAAAGAGATATGCAGCGCTTCGTTTATTCGCACTAATTACTTGTACACAGAGTTTGTTCAGTTATGTTGCATTATGTGCTGAAGCCAAATTGATGATACCGAACTCACCTCTTCACATTTAATATTCAAACAGCCTTGACACTCTTGGTTATAAACTTTAAGCCCGCAAGACTTCGGTTACGTAAAATCCTTGCCCGATTTAAAACAATATTATCATTATTTCTTGTCTATATATCCCCATTATAAAAAGCATGTTTTCCAAATAACCGAAAATTATTTTTTTATAACCCAAAATAATACATATATACATATATAATAACAATGCCGTATGAAAACATTATTTATCGTTGTGGAATGAGGGCAGCAGTATCCCTCTTTTGAGACAAAAGAAACCACTCTAATTGAAAGTGTTACGTACTAATTGACTTAGTTCTTCCCGCTGCCAATTTCTTTTTAAAAGAGTGCCACTTTAAGTTTCTTGTACATGTGTGTGTTTTTAATATATTAAGATGTAGCTGTTCTCATATGCAGAATGTTGCTTGGCTCCTTTGCATTCTTCCCTGTATCTACCATAGCACCTATAGCAATAGCTTGCAGTCCAGGGCTTAGGATAGGTAAGATTTTCATACATATATGTATATTTATATCGAGATAAATACCCAAGTATTTCACGATCAAATGTTAAGACACTTCTAGATTGTTAATACGAATGCGTTGACACTTTTCTCTCCGTAAATTAAATTTACCTGAATACCGTTTAACAACAGTTCTAGTTTAAAAAAATAAAATTGTAGGTATCCCCAAACCACATGGAAGCAGAGAAAAATTTAGAAGTCCGATTATAAAGCATGTATAGAATCGATACTTCTGCTGAGATGACAGACGGCTTTCCATAAGGCAGTTCGTCTGATGGTATCGAAGACTTTGCATTCTACGAACAGTATGGCATTCAAGAGGTTGTTCTATTATAATGCGTAGAGTGTCGGCTTGGACATTTGCCTCCATCTTACTTTGTTCAGCGATCAGTCAAGTAACTTCGTAATATGCTATACTATTTCAAATGTAAGTGAACTTTTAGTTCATGAGTTACAAGCACGGGACACGACGGCTGAGCGTACAGAACAGGATTTCTTATACATTTTACTAACGGCTTAAACCATCCAGTGATTATACAATGACTTTTCTGAAACCAAACTAATGACTCGGTATGCACTGGCTTTCATTACGCATAGTACATTAATCATTAAAAGTATCTGAAAAATCATATACAAAATTACTAGCAAATGTATAGACCTATAGAACACACTACTTTCGTTAGGTTTTCAGCCTATCCTTTTGCGAAACAATAAAACGGGGCTCTAGTAGTATCGAATTTTCACAATTTTTTAGGTCATCATCCTTGTTTTAACAGTGTTATGTACATATTTGTCCATAGTAAACCGGATTTTTCGTATTCGACCATTTCGTATTTTCATTTCATTAAAACTACGATGTTTCTGTTCACAATTTTACATTGTCCTTTGAAGGCAGTCGTTGGCTGAAAAACAGTTTCTTACCATAATTGGTCATGACAATCCTTTAGTTAGGATTACGACTATGCTAATTTTATACATGAGCAGCGGGACCTACTGTTTAAAGTCGATTCCGAACGACAGACTTTTGAGAAGCTTTTCATTGCAATTTTATTTACTCTCAGAGTTTTTGCCAGATATCTGTTGAGAGGAAGTCGCCGAAGAAATATTTTGTCATATTTCGTTTTGATGTCTGGCCTGGGGTTTGAACCGAGGGCTCAAGTCTAATAAGCCAACGCACTGCCTATTAGACAACGGCGACTTTCACATGTTTCACATGTTATAAATAAATATAAAAAGCTTTTGAGTCTTGAGTGAAAACATGGGAGTTTAAGTAGGAAAGAATTGAGGGATTTGTTAAATAATGTGGATTTTTTCAAAACATATTTATAGTTTTGAAACAAAAGTAACCAGAAAGGAATGTTCGACTCTTTTGTCAGCAAAGTTTAAAATTTAAAAGTGATTGATAGAAATATAAAAAAATAGAAGCTTAAAAAAATGATTAGCAAAAATTCCGTAAACAAATATAACAAAGTTCGTTTTCTATTGAAAGCAATTAGCACATATCGTTAAAAAGTATTCTTTCATTGCCGAAAGTGATGTATGTTAAAGAGAGTCTATCATAAAGTTTTGTCAGTAGTCTGAGCAAATTTTGTAACTTGTTAATATAGCAAATAGGGAACTGACTGCCATAGCTGCCAGATACATAAATCGTCAAAAATTAAAAAAAAAATTCAAAATCGTCAAAGACGTTCATGGGAATCGTAAAAAAATCGTCAATCAATAAAAACTTAAACTTTTAATAGAATAATACTTCTAAGGAATTTAATTTAAGTTTTAAGTAATTTAGTTTAATTTAAATTAACTTGGCTTAATACTCTCTCTACATTAGCTGAAGAATGTGATAATACTAATATTTTTTAATAAATTTAGTAAAGACTGGAAATTAAAAGCTACCATTCTTTATTTCCATTTCTGATTTTTTTTCAAAAATCGAGAATTTTCATTTTCAGGAAAAAAATTTTAAAGTACAAACAGTCTATCCCAGTTTAGTTTATTAACACACACATATCTAAATCTATGGGTGGTGTAAATATTAGAGAATCAGAAGTTCTTGATGTTCTGCGCCTGAAAATTCATTGTGATGTTCGCTGGAACCTACACTTTTTTCACTGCCTTAGCTTCTTAAGACGGTACAAGAAATACTTTACTTCAGCTCATCTTCTTACAATTTATACCACTTATATCCAAAAGAGAATGGAATACAACCCTCATGTATAGGCCGGTGCCTCATCGTCTATTTTGAGACTTCTCGACCGCATTCAGGAGAGGGCAAAGTTGCTAATTAATGACAGTAGGGTATCAAACTACATTGATTGAAGCATCATTGCAATGTGGCTTGTGTTTCACTGTTCTACCGCTACTACAACGGAAATTGCTCAAGCGAAATAAGTGGACTTGTTCCCGAGAATCATGTATTCCTACTTAACACTTGCCTTTCTCGATTGACCACTGAATCGCACACTGTATAACAGACAAAATTCGTTCTTTAGTCGAACTATTCGTATGTGGAACTCCCTTCGTGCAAAGGTTGTAATTCTTTGGCTGTTAAGTGATGAATAAGGCATAAAAACAGAAAAATCATCGCAAATAATTTAAAAATATAATACTTTACACCTTGTGATTACTAACCTAAATTTGCAATAGTAACAATTGCAAAGCAAATACAAGGCTTAAAGTGACTTTAAATGTACTAAAATAAAGAATATGATGTAAACTTTTCATTTCCAAAAATCGACAAAAAAGGGCATAAATCGTCATTTCGTCAATATGATATTTTTACACCACAAAATCGTCAAAATGTCAATAAATCGTCAAATCTGGCAGCTATGCTGACTGCGGCTTATTGACTTTATTAATATTAGACTTTTAAAACCGCCAGCAAGAAATGAAGACACTAATCGAAAACAATTACAAATTGTTAGAACCTGTTAAGGGCATAACATTTTCTTATCATTAAAGCTCAAATAATATTTTCCTTGATTTAAGTGAAGATTAAAATAATTTCACATGAAGTTTAGTTTTTATGAAATTGAAATTTGTCCGTGTTCATTCCTGTAGAAGTGACAAAATAGACTATATTTAGATACACACATACATACATACATATATTTTTGTTTCATTCATGCGTCTTAATTATTTGTGTTCAAATTGTAAATGTATTAGTGTCGCATTATTTTTGTTTCAAACAAACTTGTTGTTGTATTTTTTATCAACAATCACATTAGCTAAATAAAAATAAGCTGTAAATAAATGCGCGGAGAAATTGTTGTTGTTGTTGTTGTAAAATTGGTAACAACAAAGTCATTAGTGGTTGTAGCATGGCGAGTAGTGGTAAAAGATGTCGTGCTGCAATGTAATGGTTCTAGTGGCAGTTATACACTCATGAATTTTCTATTATTAGCACCACAGAAATAAGAAAATTTTTATTTGCGCAACTAAGGCTAAATGTTTGATTACGTTAGGCTTTTATATGTATAAAAACGTTAGTCAAGAGTAAAGACTTAATTTCATTTTAATTTTAAAATTAAAATTTCTGTTCGATATAAGTTAAGAATGCATATCAAATGGAAATTTATCATTATATATTACTGGACGGTATAACGCAGTTTATGGATAAAAATAATATCTCGCAAATGTTACCGTGAGAAAACCAAGTGTAACATCTTTTACTATTGTAGCATGTAAATATTTGGTTTTGTTCTAGCCTCAAAAACTTTTTGAACTGCACAAGCATCTTCGGTCTATTTTTTATCTTGTACTTTATTTACAATCTGTCCATTAGAGAACATTCAATAAATTAAGGGCCATTATTACAATTGCCGTTAAAGAGCAGATAAATTGTTTTTTTATTATTATAGGTGGACAATAAGCTAGAAGTAAGCGTTAAGCTAAAGGGAGAATCATCCTATCCGCAACATTTAAAGTTAAGTTTATGTTTGAACTTGCCATACATATATATTATTTTCAATATGGCAACTTCAAATATAAACAAAATGAGCAACTACAACAAAAAACAGAAGGCCGTCGTTGCCACTGCGTTTGAAAAATAAAACTTATTCAATTGAGTAATGTTATCGACATTGTTCCGACACTGCCATATTTTTGAAAAAGTTAACTTTATTTTATCATTAGGTTGTAATAACGAAAAGTAGTTAAAGCTGACTTTAAAGTTCACTTTGGCTAAAGTTACATTTAACTAGACCCAACTTTAACGGTAAGCTGTAATAATGGCCCTAATAGTGATAACCTCCATTGAGATAATAACTCCATTGAGATAATAACTAACAAAACAAGTAATTTCTTTCTACATTACTTCCAGTTAATTGAAAACCTCATTGTCATTCCATATTTCAATTTTGGGACCATGGTTTTGTAATCAAAACTGTCAGCTTGCTTGTTGACTCTGTGTAATCCTGTATCGATTTTTCCAATATTTCTAAAGAATTAAAATTATTATTTTGCAGGACTGCAGAATAAGGCTTGTTATTGTTAATATTTGTACAGTTGCTTAGATGCGGCAATTCATCAGGCTTATAGGGAAAGTGTGACTGGAGTGTCATGTTTTTTTTTCCAGTTGGCAGTTAAATTTCATAAACCATATTTTATTTAATTGACTGATTTTCTACAGTAGCTCTGTTTTAACATCCAAATTCTTGGCATCTATGATGGAACTTTGTATATTAACATAGCATTTTATGATAAATCTGCTGAGAAGAAGTCACCGAAGAAATATTTTTTCATATTTCGTTCAGTTGGAAATACCTGACCTGGGGTTTGAACCGAGGCCTCACGTTTAATAAGCCAACACAGTACCTACTAGACCAGGGCGACTTCAACTCTTCGCTAGTTTATAATAGACAGCAATAAGTAGAAAGTTAAACTTTTCGACCACGAATAAACACAATGAGACGTCTCAGAAGTGAAGCGTATGCACGCAAAAAATATGAAAAAATATTTCTACGGCGACTTCCTTCTAGCAGATTTCTGGCAAAAACTCTGAGCGTAAAATATAATTGCCATGAAAAGTTTCTCAAAAATCTATCGTTCGGAGTTGACTTTAAACTCTACGTCCCGCCACTCATGTATAAAATTAACACACACAAAATAAGTGGTGTAAGAAGTTAGGTCGTAATCCTGACTGAAGGGTTGTAATGAACTATTATGTATGTTATGTATAGCAATACCATATTACAACATCGGCATAATTGTATGGCAAGTGAATGTTTCATAGTATATGGTGGCCAACTATTATTATTCACCGCAATTTTTAATATAAAAAAAGCGCGAGCAGTGTTAGCGGTCCACTAATTCACCGAACTGAACACTGATTCACAAGTTTACTGATATGCAGTGTATAGTGAATGATTGATGGAAGTGATTTTATGATTGGAAGTAAATATTGTTAAAACACATGCAATGCGCAAAAATAGCACAAATGCTCAAAGTATAACAATAAAAGATGGAAGTGTGGGAGGAGATAGTCCAGTAGGACTAAGCACGGCCATCACGCCAAATATCGAAGAAAACTAAGATAAGTATTATCCATAGTTGTGTGAAATTCACATTGAAATAAAGAAACGATACATGGTTTATGATAAAAGTTATTGCAAGGAGACTACAAGTACTTGTAAACAAAAGTCTGCGAATAATATGGTGAATATTTTGCTGCAGACTGCTGAGTAATAACTTCATTTGAGATCAATATACATATATTTTATTTTATATTATTTTCTTTTGTTTTATTTTGTTTTCTTTATTAGTTTAGCGTAAACATACAATAACAATTTTGTATTACAAACAAAAATGTTTGAAAAATAATTCGAATATGCAATTTCGAATAGCGAAGCTGGTATAAATTGACAAATTTACCTTTTCACAGGTATAAGTATGTATATTGTGTGAATATTGTTACGAAAATGACAACGGTGTGCCATCGTTTACCATTGAAACGATAAACAAAAGCTACACAAACATATACAACGAACTTGTTACAAGCAAACCAACAGCATCAGTATGAAAGAAAAGGGAATAGACAAGTAAGCGAGAACGCAACAACAAGCAATGTAAACAAAATACACAAACAACAATGAATTCGCGATAGAGTTCTCGAGAAGGCGAAACTCCCAATGTTCGACTTCAAGAACCTACATCAGACTGATTATGAGGGCATATCAAAAGGCAAGACAAAGCAGACAACGTCTTGTGTAAAGACGCGTTGCGTGTGAAGAGAACAGTCGGGGTTTGAAGATCGACGTTGAAAAGATCTGCGTTGTAAGCAATGAAGAATGGGGAACAAGCAATTATTGTTTTATGCGTCAAATTGTATACAGTGGTACACAAAAATAGTCGGAACAATAAAGAGTTTAATTGAAACTCAACACATATGTATGTATTTGTTTTTATTTTGTTTGCAATCAACGAACTCATATTTTAAACGTTTTTAAAAAGTTAAAAACGTAACAATATTTATTCCCTTAACTAGAAATCTAAACCTAACTCGTCCACTGATCAATTGTGTATTTAGATTTTTCTCCAGTGATATACTTACGTGCTTGTCATCAAAGCAATGACGTTTGGAATTTTTTGTAAATGAAACACACATACACATCGACCAACGTTATCAATGATGTTTAGGGGCTTGGTGTAATATCCAAACAATCATGCGATGATTGTATATAAAAACATATGTATGAATGTCACTGACATACTGTTTGATGTTTTCCTTCTTTTTTTTTGTGAAAATAAAGATAAAAATAAGAATTTTGGTAGAACAAGTTGGTTATGAATTAAGCAGGCTGTTGGTAAAAGAAACTAAAGTGAAACAACAGCAACAATAGCTAATACTGTTTCGATGTTGTTTTAAAACAGCCGCATGCCACAATTTGGCTCAATTTTAGCTCAGCTGGTGTAATTTCGCTTTTGTTTTACCTGTTTTTGTTCTTTACATTTCATTTTTATTTTGGCTCGAGATATCCGCCAATGTTGCTTCTGCTGTTTTGTGAGTAAGCGTTGTTTAACGACGGCTGATAGTTGGTAATTTCTTATGCTTCTTATATAAATTTCTGGTGCTTGGCTCTATGTCATGTCATTGTTTACGACACACATATTAACTGCCACCATCAAATGGTACACACTTATTCATTCACTCATATACACGAACTTACTCACATGCCATTGTCATACCAACCAGGTTAATAGGAATACAATAACAAAACCTACCCCTATCAGAACGGCAATACCTCACCGAATATCGTGTTAAGACGTATAGGGCTCTAGCGGCAGTTTCTTTCTTTCTAGCGACTTTTTTCATGATTCAGTATTCTTTTTCAATATTGTTGTTGTTATCGTATAGCGTTGCTTTTGTTTTCTTGTTAATTTTTATATTATTTCATATCGTAAAAACCATTTTCAGTAGCTTAAGTTTTGTGTTAACAAATAAAATTCAAGTTAGTCATTCGTCGTCAAGGATACTGTGCGTTACAATTTTACCAGAGCTCGCGAGTCCTTTTACCAGTTACCGTAGTTACCATAGCCAAACGAAAAACCATAACTATTATTTTCAAAGAAAAAAAAAACTTCTAAACAATCCACGTTTAAACGCTCTAACCAGTAGTTGTCATCCAACAATACCTCATATACCCATATTAAGACTATATGCATGCGATTATGAGAAATATATTTACATACTAATAATATTTGTAGATATTTGGGAAACAAAAAAAAAACAAACAAAAAATAAGGACATTGCCAAGTGAAACACCGTCCAATAAACACCAGCTGACAAACGCTATTCAAATCGTGTAAAGTGTGTGGTGCATTATAATTTGCTAAACAGAGATAGACTCTCTACGTGTAACCGAACGACTCACACGGTATAGAAATAGAAAAAATTGCTGAGCGGAAACTACTGACGCCTAGCATCTAGCCAGGAGTTTTTTTCTTGGTAGGTCTAGTGCTGAAATCGTAACAGAAATTCAAATTTGAAAAATAGTCAAGGGTGAAAGCTCAAAGGATTAACATGCTCTCTAGCCATAGTTCTGCATTTAAATCAAAGGAAAACAGTGTGGAATTTTCAAAGTTGATAAAATATTAAAACCATATACCTGATTCAAATGTGTTTTCTTTTTCAATTTCAATTGACAATTATTTCTTTGGTTATAAAATTTCTTTTCGTTTACTTACTACAATAATTTAATACAAGTCTCGGTAAAGTGTCAAATTTAAACATTTTTAGTTTTTATATCGTTTTTTTTATCACTATACCAGATCATCCATAAACCAAATGTAAGTTTTTTATTTATAAATAATATAATAAATTCGTAATTAACTACTGATTGGCCAACAATAATCGTCAATAATCAATTAAATTAAAAACATATCCGTGTTAACTCTTGGCACTGGGAGAATTCACAGTTGATTTTATTTATTTATTCTGTGGTTCTTTGGGTGCCAAATTTTAATACGGATTAATTCAACTTGGCTACAATTTCTTAAGATTTTAATTCAACTTAAAAAGAAATATTTTTTTTTAATTTTTTTCTCAAATACTGATTTCGGTGATGTTTCCAACATATTAAAACTATTGAAAAAAAACAAATCAGAAATGAAAATTAACTTTAAAATAAATAAAAGTTTATGTAAGCGTTAACTCAGTTCGCACGCGACATTTATTAGTATTAGCTTGTAAAAGGAAGGGATAGAGAAGAGTCTCCCACTTATTCGGAAAGGGGTGAAACTAATTTCATTGTTATAGATTTTACAAAATAATTTCAGCCCTTTCCATATTTATAAACATAAAAACTTTAGTTATCGAACCAACACACTTTGACCAAAAGGCCTTTTGCAACCTATTGTAAAAAAAACCCTGCCCTTCTATTTAAATTTAAACTCAATTAAAAAATCTTATTCTTCGTTTTAAGTTTTATAATATTTTTGAAGAGTATATGTATGAAATTAGTAAAAATTATATTCTCCTGCTCTCCAAAAATTATAAAAGTTTTCCTTCATTCACAAATAAACAATTTTATTTTAAAGTAAAGTACATATTTACTTACTTAATTGGTTAACCTTTAGTCAGGATACAGCCTATCTTCTCACACCACACATGCTATATGTGTTAATTTTATCCATCAGTGGAAGGAGAAACTCTTCATGGCAATTTTATTTACTCTCAGAGTTTTTGCCAGAAGACTAGTGAGCGGAAGTCGTCGAAAAATTTATTTTTTATACTTCGTTTTGTTCAAGGTGTCTTAGCTAGGGTTTGATCCAGGGGCTCATGTCTAATAAGCCATCACACTACCTACTAGACTATGACGACTCCAAAGTAAAGCATTTACTTGATTACATATTATTTATTAATTATCTTATATATATTCAATATATTAGTAAAGTTATGAGCCTTGATCTTGATTACGTTGGCAGACTTACACCATAAAAAATAAGTAAATTATTGTGAATTAAATTCTGGACAGAGAGTTAAATAAAATCGAATCAAGTGAAAATTTTAACCCAGACATTTTATGACATGTCAAGACAAGCTTTTACAAGCTTCTTAGTTCAGGTTTTTAGCCAAAAATCTCAATTTTTAATCAATCTTAATATGATTGAATTGGGATAAAAATTAATTCAGAGGATATTGCTGTTTTAATTAACAGCTATTGTCCCTCAAATATTTAATATTTAAATTCAATCACAGCAAATAAATCTCTTTATCGAATTGGGTTCGAGTACAATTTGGAATATATCTGACTTATGACATTAAAAATATTATATTATGCCGATGAACCCAAATAAAACTCAAACATACATGTTTTGAATTTAATTAATAATTTTTAATTCTATGTCAACTTTTCATAGCAATGTGCCGTGTGAAATAAACTATTAAACGTCATGCAGATTATATGACATTGAAAAGTTTTAATAAAAGTTTATAGTTTTTCTAAAAGTATGTAATTTAATATGAACGTATACATGTGTTCCAATTCAAAAAATTACAAGAATTTGTTTAAATGCAACACAAAAGGTTATTGAACTGTATTTAATTATTTAAAAAACATGTACGAGTACACATGTATGGTATATACCAACCGCACTTTCAAATTAAAGCAAACATTCTAACTTTGATAGCTTTTCATTCAAAAAAAGGGTTTTTAAATGTGTTCGTATTAAGCCCTAATCGATAGTTTCAGAAATTCGATTATTCTTGTTAATAAACTAAGGGCCATTATTAAAACATGCCGTTAAAGTTGGGTTTAGTTAATGGTAACTTTAGCTAAAGTGAACTTTAAAGTCACCTTTAACTTCTTTTCGTTATTACAACCTAATGATAAAATAAAGTTAACTTTATGAAAAATATGGCAGTGCCGGAGCAATTAAACAAGTCTTATTTAAACACGGAGGCAATGACGTGTTTCTTCTTTTTTGTTGTATTTGCTCATTTTCTTTATATTTGAAGTTGCCATATTAAAAACAATATATAATACGGCAAGTTCAAACATAAACTTAACTTTAAAAGTAAAAGGTAGGATGATCCTCTCTTTAGCTTAACGCTCATTTCAACCTTATTGTTCACTTGTAATAATGAAAAACAATTTATTTGCCCGTTAAAATCCTCCCTTTAGTTAACGGCAATTTGTAATAATGGCCCTAAATAATAATAAATATATAAGTTGAATAATCGATGAATTTTTGATAAAACTAATTAAATGAAATTGATAATCAATTTAATTTTCAGAAATTAAATTTTAAATAAAGCCTTTTGTGAATATTTTTTAATATTTTTTACTTACAAAGTGAGACAACAATATTTTGTATTTTTTAATTAAACTACATTGTTATCTTCAGTATGGTAAATAGCTTAAAATAAAATAAATAAAAATAAATTGTGCACATACTCTTTAGGAAACTGAAGATTTAAATTTAATTTTTACCTTTAAAATATACAATAGCGGCCGCAAAATTATTCGCTCAAAATTTTAAGATCCTCACAATTGTACTTCGTAAAGGCACAAGCATACACTCTGTATGGAAGCTGCCATGCCTAATATTCCAATGACAATAGTTTTGGTTCGACAATATAGCTAAGACCCACAGTTATACATACAAGATTAGTTATAAGATAATTGATTTACACTGAATTTAGGTTACACAACATCCATATACACATTCCTACCGCGACTAATAAGCGAAATATTTATTCCAGTGACAAATTAATTTCCTTTCACAATTAGTCTTCGTTGCATGACATTGCATATATGCAATGCTAAATTTTCGCATATCTAGAAAATATATTGCTTCTATTTTTACGCTTATTTAATTTCAGTTGGCTTTTTATCTTTAAAACTTTAGTTTTGTAATTTCGATTGTTTAATTTCTTAAAAAATGTGCAAGTGCAACCAACTGTGCGGTCTTCTTTAAGTAAACTGTGAAATCCTATGAAATGAAAGTAATTTTTTAAACGTTGAACACATGGTAATGAAAATTTCTTAAAAAAAAATATATTATTACAACATTCACTTAGCAATTTTATATTATATTGTCGCATATCTGCTGTTTTGATCATAAATTGTAAGGTATTACGATTAGCACAGTATGTGATTAAGAAATTGAACAAGTAATTGCAATACCGCGATAGAAATACAGCTTTGAAATGTATATATTGCGTAAGAGAGCAATCACTCCCATAGACGCCTTGAAGAAATTTATTTCGGCTCTAGTATTAATATAGTCATAAGACTGTTGCGAAACGTCGCAGAGAATTTTAAAAGTATTTTTTAATAATTAATAATAACCATAAAATATATTCACTGAGGTCCGTCCTGTGGAACGTAATTTAGAACTTAAAATTTCTTTGGTACATTTCGTGGAGGAATAACAAAGTTATGATATTAATGTGAAATTACTGTGGAAAATTCTGAACAAGCAGTTCTAGCATTATTGCGGAATAAATTGAAATTATGAGTGGAGTAACTTAGTGGACTAGTTTAAAGAAATGGACTTATTTGAAATCAAAATGCGTTCTCGGAAATAATAATTTTGCTCCATTTATCATTTGATAAATGTTGTCAAAAGTTGTCAACGAAAATACGGCGGATTTTCGTTTGAAAGTTGTCGAAACTCTTTGCAAAATGGGAAAATTATCGAATTATTCCTAACATTTTTATATTAAGTATTTATTACTTATTTATTTATGCATTCATACATACATAATTGGCCATTACAACCCTTCAGTCAGAATTACGGCCACGTTTCTCACACCATTTATGCTGTGTGTGTTAATTTTATACACGAGTGGCGGGACCTACAATTTAAAGTCGATTCCGAACGACAGATTTTTAAAAAACCTTTCTTGGCAATTTTATTTACACTCAGAGTTTTTGCCAGAAATCTGTTGAGAGGAAGTCGCCGAAAAAATATTTTTTTTCATATTTTCGTTTTGATGTCTTACCTGGGGTATGTTTTTTTTATTTATTTATTTATTTATTTATTAATTGCAATACAATTACAAATTATATTTTAATTATATACGAGCTGAGTAACTTTGACCATACGCTCGGTGTAGTGTCACAGATCAGAGTCTCTGGTGGGAATCGAACCCACTTCCCTCACGCTAATATCTAGCACACTATCCACTAGACTTCCAGGGCGCCCCATAAATGTTTTAAAAAGTTTCGCTTAGAATAAATAACGTTTTAAGCAGTATTTCCTAAAAAAAATAATGTCATATGTAATTAAACATAATTTTGTTTTTTTATAACAAAAACTTATAATTTCCTTAAAAAAAACATTTTTTGTAAATCCGTGTTTTTAACAGATTTGCTGCTTGAAATTGTGTATGGTATATGCAATGTTTTTCACTTCTGTTAGAATCATTAGAATCAAACAAATTTTAGTTTTATCATAAAAATTTAAAACATAATAATTATAATACTAATAATCTTACATTGAAGTCGCCGTGGTGTAGTAGGTAGTGTGTTGGCTTACTATTCGTAAAAGCCCGGGTTCGTATCCCAGGTCAGACATCAAAAATGAAATATGAAAAAAAAAAAAGAAAAATATTTCTTCGGCGACTTCCTCTCAGCAGATTTCTGGCAAAAACTCTGAGAGTAAATAAAATTGCCATGAAAAGTTTCTCAAAAATCTGTCGTTCGGAGTCGACGTTAAACTGTAGGTCCCGCCATTCACGTATAAAATTAACGCACACAACATGAGTGGTGTGAGAAGCTAGGCCGTAATCCTGACTGAAGGGTTGTAATGGCCAATTATGTATGTAATAATCTTACATTACAAAAAAAAATTATCTCTATGGAAATGAAACCATACAACGCTGGATTCCATATAAAATATTTGTAAATTAATCTATAATTTGTACAATGTACAATGTACAATTCGACCTCCGGGTACTGTACATATTTTAATTGACAAGTACACGTCCTCTAACCTAACCTAATCTATAATTACACTATAAGGAATAAATTTGAAAATACATAAGCGCTTATTATTAAAAGAAATAGTAACGTATATAATAATTGAAAATTGTGCAATAACATTTCAGTGATTAACAAATCATGTCAAATAAAAAAATACTTCCTGCTAATGAATTTATATTTATTCTGTATCACAAATTGTTCGCAATTCGAAATAAATAAAAATATAAAAATAAATCAAATCAATAAATAAATTTTCAATTTACGTGTTCTAAACTATACGAAATAAGGATTAAATTAAAGTTTTCATGTTGAAAATTAATTTCATTTTAATTAGCTTATGATTACGTTCATACATATTTGGTCATTGCAATCCTTCAGTCAGGATTATGAACTAATTTCTCACACCACTTAAGTTACATACATAATTGGCCACTTAAGTTGTGTGTGTTAATTTTATACATAAGTGGCAGGATCTACTATTTAAAATCGATTCCAGACGACAGACTTTTTTGAGAAACTTTTCGTGAGTATTTTATTTACTCTTACAGTTTTTGTCAGAAATCTGCTGAGAGGCAGTTGCCGAAGAAAAATTTTTTCATATTTCGTTTTGTTGGAGGTGTCTTACCTGTGTTTTGAACCATGGCCTCATGTTTAATAAGCTACCTACAAGACTACGGTGACTTCAACTGTTTTTTGAACTTTACATAAATTCATTTTTTTTTAATTTTTTGATTCCTTCAAACTAATATGTATTAAGTTTTTATCGGAGCAATTTGAAAAGCATGTTGTTTGATGTATTTGTGGTTTCATTATTTGTTATTTAACATAAGAATCGCCAGTTTCGAGTTTGAGCGAACAGAAGTAGTTGGCCTAATTAAAAAACTGTAGTTATTTAATCGTGATCAATATGTGCTAGAAGTTCTTCACACATGTAGTCACATAGTTAAAATGTTATGAAACAGGGAATTTAGGTGGCACACGATCTTCTACAAGTATTTCTCAGAATATTTTCGGACCTGTGCTTTGATTATTCAAATGTTTCTGATTGACAAAAGTACTTCCATAAACATTGATAAGATCCTATACCCGTGTATCATATATTATGCCTTAGCTTTAGTTTTTTCTTTCTACTTTTTGGAAAAAGTAAAAATATGAAAAAAGAAAAATTTGGAAAAAGCAAAACATACTTCAAATATAACATAAATATATTTATATATTATAAATTATAAATGGAGATAAAGATAAACGATATACAGTGGACAGCAAAAGTCTTAGTACGGCAACATATTTTGACAAAAAAAGTCCCCACAGGCTTAATACTCTTGCACAAAATCCCGATATGACTTCAAGAGCGTATTTAGGAGATCATTTGAAAAAACGGTTACGTAATCGCTAAACCTCAAACAAAAGTCGCCCGAAAAACTTGCTCATGGTGCCACCAGAAAACACTAAACAAAACTTGTATATTCAATTCCAAATGGGTTAAATGTAGTGCTTGACCTTAAGGAATATTCTACTAAATACAAGGGATAACATGTTCATATATTAGGCTTTTGAATTTTAAATTTATTCAGGGGACTCCTTGGGTGTATCTATGGAGTCATCTGAAACTTTTCCTTATTTTTCTCTTGTTTTATGAAAAACATTAAAAAATTGTTTGTTTTATAATAAAACAGAAATAAATTAATTAAATATGTATATAAACTATAACTTTTTAAATTTTTTTTAAATTTTGGCTAAAATTCATGAAATTGCTAAAATATATTCCCGTACTAAGACTTTTGCTTTTGAATAGAATTTGAACAACTACTACAACATTAAAAATAATTAATATTGACAGAATTTCCTTGCCACTTATAACAAACACTGAATCTTACTTATCGCAAATGAACAGACTAAGGTAATGTCTGTCTATATATTGTAAGACATGACTTATATTACTGCAATAGTATTAAAACCTAAAGAGATATTTTTTACATATTCTTTAATACATATGAATATGTATGTCACAAAAAGCATGGTATTGATATGATTCGCTGTTGATTGTATGCAAAATTTATTTATTTTTTAATTTATTGCAAAGAAATCCCAGATCACTGTAATTTGTTTGGGTTTCTAAATACATTCATTTTAAGTAATAAGAAAAATCTTAATTGTACACAAGAATACCTTTGATTTGTATTGTTTAGTTTCTCTAAAATTATACTTATAAATAATTAAATGAAAATTTATTCAAAGTAATTCACAATATGTATTGTACATAAGGAATATTAAATGAACGCTTTGAGGTCTATGGCCAAATATGTGTATTTAATTTTCATTTCATATTTTTAGCGTACAATATAAAATAAGCCCACAAAAAAGAAAATTTACTGTTAGTTTCCGGACTAGAAAAACTTTTCTAAAACTTAATTATGCATACTAATGCTAACGTAAGGCAAAAACACAACATTTGCATTCTTTTAGAGTGTTGTGCTAAACAACACCCAACCATTTAGAACTTTAACAACGAAATACTGCATTCCATTTATTATATTGAAAGGAGTACGCCACATAGTCGGCCTGTTTTAGTACAACCACCCATTCATAGCGCATTTATTAAGGGTTTTTGTAGAAACAAATTTCTCTGCCCCCATTAAAGGACTCAAAGTTTTTGTCGAATTATTAAAAAAGAAAAAAAGCAAATAACTACGATATTAGAGTTTCATGTGCACAGGGTAATTTATTTTATCGTTCGCCGAAATCTAAATTGATCGTTAGTTTATATAAAAAAAGTAAAACTCCAACATTATGGCGGCTTTAACTTTATTATTGTGTGCAGAATGGGGTTGTTTAAAAATGCACAATTCCTAGTAAAACATCAAATAAATTTGAAACATGGAGAACTACAAAATGTATGTATTTCTTTCCACTTCTCCAAATTATAGGTTTGCATGAGGATTTTAAGTTTGCATGATATCGGCAACATACATATGTACATATATATCTACATGCATTTAATGTATGAAAAAAATATTCTAAAATAATCTACAACAGATATTCATACAGTAAATAGTACTGCACATAAATTCAATTAAAAATATTTGTATTTCTTTTAATTTGTCTTTTATTTCATTATTACTATAATTTTCTTTCTTTTCTTTTAATTCATTGTTTTTTTTTTTTTTTTGTTTGTTTTATTTCTTTTTTAGTGTAATAATGGCACCTCAACAAAATTCAACACTTATTAATGAAAATCTCGATGTATTTCCATCTCTTTTAAATATACCAGAAGAAATTAATCGTTACAGTCCCATTCTACCACTGAAAAATAAAAATAAATTGGACAACAACAATAACAATCATTGTAAGGAGAATCGTGAAGAGGTTCACTTTGCTCCAAAATGTGATAAATTGACAAGGGAACCACATCACTATCACAAATATAAACATAATCGTGTCACAAATAATCGAAGTGGTCACAGTCACCGAAGTCGATCAATTTCATTGCATGGAGTCAACAGCACAATAGTTAGTATATATTTATGTATGTAAATACTATAGACACGTAGGCTTACATTTAGATTTAATGTGTTGTAAGCATTTGAAACAACCACTTTATTAATGGATTTGATATGAATTGTTTTAAATTATTAAATAATAATTAAATATATACATTAAATATATACATATCGATGGCTTAATATAAAAAAGGCCTAACACGATTTTTGGTTACTTTACAGGAGAAGGAAAAAACTTAATAAAATTCGTACAATTTTAGATACAACAAAAATTTTAATACAATTTTTAATAAGAAACAGCAACACATTTAATCTCTCATTAAAAAATTTGTATTTTTTTTTTGTGCATCTGACATTTGTCTACCAGAATAAACAAAAACCTTATTATAAAAAAAATTGAGTTAGGCCCTTTTTATATTAAGCCATCGATATACACTTCCTACCATGAAACGACCTACACTTTTAGGATTTGAACTGCATGGGTGGGTAGATTGAATGGATTGCCTAATGCATTGAACTGCGTAAGTTGAATAAAAATAGTTTAATCCTCAAGGAGAAAACAAATTAGTCTTAATGTTTCATAAGAAAACATTCAAATACGAAATATTGACTCAATGTTTAACTGTTGACTTTAACAAATGGTAACCATTCAATTTCGAAGCACTAAAACTACTTTAAACCACTCATGTATAAAATTAACACACAACATGAGTGGTGTGAGAAGCTAGGTCATAATCCTGGCTGAAGGATTGTAATGGCCAATTATGTATGTATGTAAAACTACATTTTACTTGTAACGTAGTTAGAACCGTATGGATAAACGTCGTCTTGTGTATTATAATTCAAAACAAACTAATTGTTTGATCTGCAGAACATTGTCCCGAATAACGTTAAAGACTATAAAAATTTGATCGCCACAAAAACTATTTCTAGGGTGTTATTGGAAACTTTTGGGTAGAACCAGATGATCGATTATATTGTGAATTATACCACTAGACAAAATAACGCTAAAAGTACGCTTCTACTTTTTTGCTTTTCTTCTCGCCTTTGATGACAAATTTTTTATTTATTTTATTAGAAATACTTTTAGATTTTCTACAAACAATGATTAATTTTTCTAATGTATATAAATATATATACTCGTACATTAAACCTATCACTTTTCTAAAAATTCAGTAAAGAATTGAATAATTGAAGGCCCTTGTAGAATAATGATCGTTGTCGTCATTGTCGTCTGTCTCCCACATATTTTTCATTTTGTGTATTTTGCATAAAATTTTAAGGGCCATTATTATAACTTACCGTTAAAGTTTGGTTTAGTTAAAGGTAACTTTAGCTAAAGTGAACTTGAAAGTTACCTTTAACTTATTTTCGTTATTACAACCTAAAGGTAAAATAAAGTTAACTTTTTCAAAAATATGACAGTGCCGGATCAATGTCGATAACACTGCTCAATTAAGCAAGTGCTTTAAAAACGCAGTGGCAACGACGTGCCTTCTTATTTGTTATGTTTATTCATTTTGTTTATAAAATTTGCATGTTGAGGTTTCAGCTTTTTTATTTTTGTGTTTTTTTGTTTTAAAATAAATATAATGAATACGCTAATATCCATTTTGATTTGAAAAACTATTAATATATTAACGTTTATTTTTCATGTTTATATTTGAAGTTGCCATATTGAAAATAATATATATAATAAGGCAAGTTCAAACATAAAGTGAACTTTAAAAGTTTAAGGGCCATTATTACAACTTGCCGTTAAACTTGGGTTTAGTTAAAGCAAAGAAAATAAAGTATAAAGAAAGTGCATTTTAACATATTTTGGAATATTTTTCAAAAATATTTCATGAAGCGGGGGGAAAGATAGAAGGGAAGGTTACAGAAACCAAGAGCGTAACAATGCGTTGTTCTCATCATGCGTTGTTCTCATCGTACGTTTTTGTTGTTTGACCACTTTTTTTTTATTTTTCTGGTGTTAAAAACAGACGTCGGCACCAATGACCCTCAGGGTAAGAACATCTTCGGCTTTTTACACACATAGGACACGAACATCAAGAATGTTCGTTAAAAAGAGCGTAAAAATCTTGTCAGTTTTTAAAGAAGAAGATTCATGTCGCTTTCTTCAGACTTCAATGATACACCCAAAGAAATATCACAGTAGTATTCACTAATATCAATAAGAAATGATTTCGATTTTTGGAAGAATACTTGCCAAGTTAAATACGGTGTCTTAGTGTCATAGTGCAGTACAATTTTTCTATATTTTCCGATCATATTACATATCATTGGGTTAATAAGTAGACTTGACATTATTACTAACAATTTTCCTCTAGGTTAACACATGCCTATGGTTATGGATTAGTGAGTGAGAGAGAGAAAATAAGTTGAGAGAATTTATTTATTTACAGCCATATAAAAGTGTTAATAATATACTCTATTTTTATTTTCATTTCATCAACATACATATGTAAAGCTGTCTATCTTTGGCTTAATAATTTTGGATAAATAAAAATAAAATAAAACATAGATTTTATTATTAAAAGAACATAAAGCTATCCATCTTTGGCTTAAAAATTAGGCCATGTTTTTTAGATAAATAAAAATAATAAAAAACCATTTTTTATTAAAAGAAAAAAACGAGCATTCCAAAGCATTTAAAAAAATATATACTATGGGACAAAATAAAATACGCCCAGCTAATGACATAGAACATTTTTAACACAAAATATTCTCGAGTGTTATTCTGAAATAAAATGATAAAGCATCCGCAGCACATGTATTCTTGTCGCAGTCTGATTGACAACTAAATCAAAAAACACAAGAATACATACACATGTACACACGTACGATGAGAGCAACACATTGTTACGCTCTTTTTTGTGTTCATTTTCCTTCTGTCTTCCTCTCCCCTCACCCAGAAATGATTTTTAAATAAAATTTGGTGAGAGCGGGTCGTGATATTACGACCCGCCATAAGAAATTTTACTTCTACATGATGCGCATTCTTTATATCCATATTCTTTGGTTAAAGGTACCTTTAGCTAAAGGGAACTGTAAAGTTACCTTTAACTTATTTTTGTTATTACAACTTACAGATAAAATTTTTCAAAAATATGGCAGTGCCGGAGCAATGTCGATAAAACTGCTTAAATTAGAAGATGCCATAATGAAAATAATATATAATATGGCAAGTTCAAACATAAAGTGACCTTTAAATGTTAAAGGTGGGATGATCCTCCCTTTAGCTTAACGATCACTTCTATCTTATTGGGTACTCATAATAACGAAAAACAATATATCTGCCCGTTAAAATCCTCCCTTTAGTTAACGGCAAGATTTTCCCTTTAGCTTAACGCTCACTTTTATCTTATTGTGTACTCATAATAATGAAAATCAATTTATCTGCCCGTTAAAATCCTGCCTTTTGTTAACGGCAAGTTGTAATAAAAGTGTTGAATATTAATCTTAGGTTAACATTTAGCTACTTGAGATTACCTAGCATTTCATTTATATGAGTATACCTATCACATTCAAGAATTATTCGCATTGTTTCATTTTATAATTTTTGCATTTATCACGTTAGATTAGTTCTTATATTACATCTTATTTTTTAAGAAAACAGTCTATATTTTCATTAAGTTTTAATCTTTTGTCTATTGTAAACCCGAGATGTTTTATATATTCAACTTTTTCTATTACCTTGTCCATTATTTTAGATTTATTTTCGTTAAATCTTATTCATTTTCAACCAGTTACTTATTTTACTTATATCATGTTTCATGTCGCCCGACATTCTTCATAATTCTTCATAAACATTCCATCTGTTTGTATCTTATCCAATACATATACAGTTTTTGATCTTTATTTATGTGTTATTTTCTTATTTGCCTAAGAATTTTGGTTTAAGTTTTTTTTAATACTAAAAATAATGTTGGTTTAGTTCTTTTATAAAGATGGTTGTTGAACAATAAATTTAATTAAAACTGTGCGGATTTAAAAGTACTTTAAAACAATTGTATCAATAGTCATATTGATGTATATGAGCGATAAGAAGCGCTTTTTTGGCCAGAAATGTAATAATTTTTATGTACATGAAAATCGTAAATCATTTTTAGAGATTGGAGTTACAGAAAATCGTAATACTTAATTAAACAATCAAAAATATGAATCCCGAGGAACGTATCAATATAATTATCAAGATAATATTAGATAAAATACTTTTTACTGATTCACATGCATACATACATAATTGGTCATTACAATCCTTCAGTCAGGATTACGACCTAACATCTCACACCACTTATTTTGCGTGTGTTAATTTTATATACATGAGTGATGGGACCTACAGTTCTAAAGTCGACTCCGAACGACAGATTTTTGAGAAACTTTTAATAGAAATGTTATTTACTCTCAGAGTTTTTGCCAGAAATCTGCTGAGAGGAAGTCGCCGAAGAAATATTTTTTCATATTTCGTTTTGATGCCTGACCTGGGGTTTGAACCGCTGCCTTACGTCTAATTTTCATTTTTACTGATACGTCGTTGCTATTGAACGTTCTGCTATTATTACAACTTCCTTTATGTTTTTTATGTTTCAATTTCCTTTTCAAATTTTTCCTTCTTCTGATGTAAAGGCTGCATAATAATGTGCAGAAATAATTTCAACATTTCTGTATGACTGCTCCATTTAAAACCTTGCGTTAGCTAATTATAGAAAAAAAACGGATAATAATTGGGACAAATGTATACTAATGCTTTATCAGAAGTATATAATTTTAATAGACCACAAACTGTAACGTTACAGTTGGTCAAGCGTGACTAAAAGGAAATTTTAAAAATAATTCCTTAAGAGGCATATTTTCTAAATAAACAAACTTAGTGTATAAGTATATGAATTACAAACGATGTCAATTCAGTTTTTCGTCGCTGTGGATAAATTATAATGCTTTAACCAAATATTTTATTTGTTTTAGGAACAAGGTCATAAAGAAATAACGATATGGCTTAGCGACGGGCCACGTTATGTATCTGGGGTTACTAATAAAACAACATGCAATGACATAATCAAAGCTTTGATTGATGATGAAATCAGTAATGGAAATTATTTATATTGCCAACGACTGAAAGGTAAATACACGCAAATCACAACAAGCCATTACAGATAATTAACCTTCCGAAGTTATGCTAGGCAACAAATTGTTCATAATTATGTATACAAACATATTCAATTGTAAATGTATTTATAATGTGTCTACGTTACAAATATTGAATATATTTAAAGAAACATTTACACAAACTCATTTAACGAATATGATTTATAAAGCATACTTTTTAATACTTATACGTTCTTGTTATTGTTACTATGTAAGTGAGTTGATCATAAAAATACATTGTTTAAATTTCTATTGTTTTTTTTTTCATTTCTTTTCTTTTACTTTTCGTTTTTTCTTTTATTTTATGATGACTGTACTTCCGTTTTTAACACCACCACAAACAATGGCGCCATTTTGATGTTTTAACTTTTCATGTAACTTTTTCCATCAAAAAAATAATCCATAATAAACATATACATCAACACGAAAAGAAAAAGATGGAACAGCATCGCGTGACTACAGTGATTACGTTATAACGGAATGTTGGCGGGGTATAGAACGCAGCTACGATGGCCAGATGGCAATTTTGCCAGTTTGGAAAGCTTGGAGTCGAGTACACAATGAGGTAATTTTTAATAAATATACCACACACACACACACACACAATAGAAGAAATAAATACACACGCACTTACATTCAATTCGACAATCATTTAGGAAAAAAAAAACATTGTTCTTATTACGGACATAAATCCGTTCTTTTAAAAATCGAAAAGGAAATTATAATATATACACAGGTTAACAATTTGTATAGTGAACTTCAAACAGTATATTAAAGCACAGGAAATTTGACTATTTCTTTTCTTATAATGAAACTTATCACTTCATTTAGTTTGAGAAACTGTCTGAAAGAAGTTTGAAGTTTTATTTTTGCTTAAGTAAGCAAATATTTACAAATATTTTCCAATTAAATTTCAAACGCACCTTTATACGGTGTTCATATATGCACCTTTATTGCTCAATATTTCATATAAAGTTTAAATTAATTATTGCGCAATAAATACGCAAATTGTTATAATATTGAGTAAAACTTAAAATGCAGCACTGTCATTATGTTCAGTGCGCATATTACAATTATTCGAACACTTTCTGTTGATATTTGATAACTCAAATAATAACTCAAATGTCAACAGCGACGAACAAAAAAAAAACAAAACAAAATAAAAATAATGTTGTTGAAACAACCAGCTGTTTTGTTTACCAGCTGTCAAATGAATGTTGCATAAGCAGCTGAACTGCGTATATTATTATGCCTAAACACTTAAAATATTGCACTAAATAAACCGAATATTGACTCAATAAAAGTGTATATCTGAACATAGTATTATTTTACAATCTAACTTTGTAATCTCTTAAATTTTAGATACGTTGGAGTTTAAAACATCGTAAAGACATACGAGATCCTACCAAGGCTTTAAAAACTAATACAACAATTACTTCCATACGCAATTACATATGCAAATTGCTTAGCTTTGGTAAGATAAAAAAGCAGGAAAAGGCAAAATCGAAAATACGAAATATAACTTCAGTTAAAGGTAAATTACAAGTGGATGAAAATTGTGCGCTGATTTCGAATCATTGTGCTGCACACCTACAACCACAATGTCAACTTCCTTTGCAATCAAATTTACAAAATCTTATATCCAGGGAAAAACAAACAAATGTTGAAAACAATTTGGAAGAATCACCAAATAAATGTAAAACAAAATCAAATAGAAAGAAATTATATAAATTATCTGAAAGTCGTAGTTCGTTACGCAAACGTAAATCGAGTAGTCGGCGTAAAGAAAAGAAATGTGCACTTCAAAAAAGAAACGACAATATTGTTGGAGACGCTAATAATTTTTTACGCAAACGTAAAGATTCCTCAATACGCAGCTCGGTACGTAATAAATTAGCCCAGAAGAATGCAGAAATTAATGAACTTTTCGACCGCGAATATGCTCTAACCAAGGAATTAAGCAACAAATTTAAAATATATAAATTACGTAACGAACTCTATACAGCGTCGGACAAAAATTTGGAACTTTCTGTCGGTCAGATACAACAAAACATTGAAGCATGTGCCAAAGATATTATACGCACAGAACATGAATTGTTAGAGATTAAAAATGAAATAAAGCACGACATATCGATTATAAATAATCTGAAGCGTTTGACACTTGAAAGCGATCTTAATCAGTGTGGAGTACCTACTGATGATGAAGCAACAGATCTAAAGCACCAGCAACCAAAGGGACCAACTCTACAGTCGTCCAATACCACAACAAAACTGCAATGTAAACAAATGGAATTTGTTGACAATATTTATGAATTTTGTGACAATAATGCCAGCATGTTAGTTTGAATAACTTGAACATCAATCTCATTTAAATTTCTTTTTTACATAATTTTAAAACTATATTCTAAGAAATGCCGTATATTGCCAATTTAGTATTAAGTTTTTAATGTTTGTTTTTTAAATAAAAAACTCATTTTCTATTAATTGCTTTTTTAGAAACGACTCTCCTGTATCCTAAATCCAGAGGCATGTAATGACATGGCAGTGCTTTGTTTAGATCTGACTTAAGACTTAAACTAAGATCCATATTTAGTTAGTTCCTTTTATTAAATTAAAATATCCTTCAGCACTATGTAATAGGTACACTTACAAACAACATTGAACGTACATAGTATATGGTTAAATCAAGAACAGCCTTGTACAGGAATAGATTACATATTTTAGAAAAAAAAAGGCGGAGCTTTAATTTAGATTTTTGTCTGAGACCAACTAAGAACACGTACATTCTTGCATCACATTGTGTTGGAATACCGAAAAGTAAGTTATAATAGAAGAAAAAGTGGGAGGATTATGCGGAAATTTGGTGTTGAAGTTTTATTTCTATTTCGTAATCAGTGTTATCTACAAATTTAAGAACTCCGACATTTGTTCTACTGAGGTACTCATTTCTCCAAATTTACATTTCCTCACTACTGCTCCAAATGAATGATTTTCTTATGTGATTCGTAACAACGGAACATGATATAAAGATCTAAAGCTCCTAGTCTCATAAGATATTGAATACCATAAAGTACTCATCTCTTTCGTAGTCCAGAGCTTACACTACTGAAGTTCTGAGTTGTAAAGTTGCGATATAATTCAACTAAATCTGCCTTACTATTCTTATTAATTGAATGTTTTAAAGCTGGACAAAGTTAATACAGATTAAATATGGGTATATTGGTCCAAGTTAATTTCATATATAGGGTGGGAAATTTAAAAGTTTAAAATTAAAAATGTTATAAAATAAACACGGTTTGAAATTTTGCTAAATTTATTTCTTTGTTGTGAAGTACAATTGTTCCGTATAGAAATGGAATATTATTTCATTCATATGGCTGTCGCGGCTGGTCTCACAATACCTTTTTCGATCGAACCAATTTTGTTGCTCTTTTTCGAGTGTATGTGGTCGTATCTCGGCAATGGCATCACGAATGTTGACCTTCAAATGCTGAATTATCTCTGGTTTATCGGCATAACACTTTTCCCACAGAAAATAGTCCAACGGTGTGAAATCGCAGCTTCTTGGCGGCCAATTGACATTACCATTTCGGCTAATTAAACAGCCATTAAATGTTTGACGTGGCAAGTTGCACCGTCCTGTGGAAACCAAGCATCGTTCACATAAACACCATCGATAGATGGCTCATCCGATAGCTTTAGAAAACTAAAAGTAAGTTTAAGAATAATCTAATTGGAACACTTAATTAAATATTTATACAATAAAACGTGTAATGAAGAAAAATCTAAGAAACTTAGCTACCTTTTATTAAAACCAAAAAGGATAACGTAGAATATGAATTTCCTGGTTTCACTCATTATATAAAAAACGTCGGTTTAATTTTATTAGATTACAACATCAGCAGGTGCAGATAAGTTTAATTAACTTTATCGAGATGTCCATTTTGGAGAAAGTTTGAACGATGAGTCTATGGAAAGTAGATGTCATGTCATTACCACACTCATAAGCTTTACCATAATGCTGGTTTATCATAACTAACTAATCAACTGTCAATCTTCCTTGTCGGAAACCTCTTTAGTATTACCTTAATATCATTGTTGCTACTTCTGACCCGCTGTAGTATTCAAAAGGACTTTTTTCTTTTTATGTATTGATACAATGAGCCTCTCAGAATTGCGGGATGTATTTCTGTGTTCATATGTTGTAGATTAGCTTATGAAGTGCGTCGATGTCTTTGCCGATTTTTGCTTAGAGAAATTCGGCTCGGATTCCATAATAGTAACGGTATATCTTCTTTTACCTCCTTCGTTAAGGAGGGTCATCAGCGTTGTTAACAATATTTATAGCACCATTTCCCTCTATTAACATTCAATGAAGCATCATCGAAATATTTTATTTGTTTGAAAGACCTATTGATGCCTTTATAGTGCCATAACATCGGGCAAATGTGCGTCAAGGCTTTTTGAGTGGAGCTCATCCGAAAAGTGTAATTTTCCACGACTCTAGCGCATGAATCAGGCTGAATTTGACCGATGGTATGGGTTTTTTGTTGGCTTTGAAAACCACTTTAGTTTGTGGCTTACACGCATGCACCTGAAACTTAAGAAAAAGCCAAGAATACCATGACATTATCATGCCCTCAAATCGCACTTACAGAATATCAAAGGGGCATAAACTGTGTGATACGTAGTGCCGTGTTGTTGAAACCTCATGTCGTTGGTGTCCAGTTCATTTATTGGTGGGATTTTTAAGGTTAACCTTCCTTACGATATATGAGTATCTAGGCAATTTATACAACACTTGAGCCTCTAACTACGTTCAACCGTTTGAATTGGCTTAAGCTACGAAACTTGGAGCACTTTCGTAACGGGTGAGTATCTGGGCAGAATCTGCATTTTGAGCTGGTGGCAGCAATAACGCAATCGAGGCTTTAATTATTCGAGCGTTCATCTGTTAGCCGACGGGGCGCAATCTCAGACATCTGTAAATAAACAAAGAGTAGGCAAAGAAGAGAAAAAAAATTAGTTTTGTTCGTAATTGGGAACCAGCACGAGCTTTACAATTGGTCGTGTCAGAACGCCATTGGCGTCTCGAATATCAGCCGCTTGCACTTTCTGATCAGGGCCGAGATAGATCCGTTCGATTCGACCTAGCTTCCATTCATTAGGGAGTAGATTGTCATGATGGCATTCGTCAAATCATTAACAATAAAGTCTCTTTCCATTTGTTGCGTTTATGCAATTCGACTAAATATTCGTTTTTATAACGGCGAGCAAACAAATTGTACAAAATTTTCAACTTGCGCTATCGATTAGCATAGCTTAGAGATTCATTCGAAAAATCGGATTCTGGCGGGGAGGGTATAGCGCTTCCTATGAAGAAATGTCCTGTGGTTAAAGGGTTGACGTGTGACGGGTTATCTGTCATTGAACTAGGAGGTCTAGAACATGAACGCGCTCTATTCTTGCCAACATAGTCGAGAATTTTTCATATGTGGAACTTTGGTCAGCAGATATTTTTCTCAAATGTTTTTTAAGCACTTCAGGCCGGTATCCTATAGGCCACCGATAAGTGGAGCTCCAGGGGGAATAAAGTGCCAATCTACCGGCTGGAAGGCGTTCTTTGCGAGAATCTGGTGGTTCTCAAGAAACTGTGTTTTGTCCTTATTCACAACATTAGCTACTCCAACAAAGGCAGTGCCATTGTCTGAGTAAAGATAAGAAGGACAACCATGAAATGGGAAGAATCGAGTAAAAGCGGCCGGTGGATTTGTCATTTGTAGCACCACGATGTATGGCTCGGATAGAAAAACAAACAAACAAATACATATCCTTTCGTTATTCTACAGCAATGCCCTATATATTATTTTATATCAAAAAGACCAGCAAAGTCAAGTTCTGTATGGGAAAAAAGACGCGTAAGTGTAGTTCTTTCGAGAGGTAATACAGACATAACCTGCTGGTCGAGATTCTTTTTATATAAAGAACACACCTTGCAATTGTGAACAACTGTCTTGACCACATTAGGAACCTAAAATTCCTGTCGCATAAGACGAAGCATAAGCGATATATCTGCATGAGACGAAAACTTGTAAAGATGTTCTAGAAAGAGACATAGGCATTATAGGTTAACAACTTCTTAAAACGTTAGTTGTAGGTCAAAATTGATGATCTAGAGAGTCTACTATTAACACGCAGAAATCCATTATAATCTATAAAGGGGTTAAAAACGAGTAATGGATTCTTCTTACAAGTTAAGATACAGCCATCTTTTAGTGAAGCATATTCGCGGAAATGGGAATTTTGCATAGAATGATCAAACGATCCATCGCCAACCGAACCTCACTTTAACTCAACGAGTGAGATGGAATATTTTGAGATGACCTAGGGAATTTCTGTTCGGATAACGTTGACCTGCACCAAAAGAGTTTATATCTAATTATTCAGCTTACAAAAGGACTACGGCCACTCAGACTGTGAGCGAGATAGCCATTCAGGACCTTTCTACCAAATATCTGTAGTAGAAAGCTCCTTATCACTCATACCACGGCTAGGCAAATCAGCAAGATTATGATGAGATTCTAAGTGACTCCAATTGCCAGTACCTACCTGGTTCACGATACTCGATTTGCCACAAAAATCAGCCAATGGCACGGGGATTTTTGAAGCCAGGACAGAACGATAGTCAGATCAATTCAATAGGAGACTTTCAATCTAGTAAGATTCAGCTCCTTACGAAGATAATGTACCAGTTTTGCCTATAGAATTGCACCACAGAGCTATAAACGGGATAAATTTTGCACTTTTATATACGCAACATTTTGTTCCGCCAGCAAGCATGTTAGGTTAGGACTCGACTATACGGAGTAAATGCATATGATTTCTCAGAACCATCGCAATGAATATGAAAATATATTTCTTCGGCGACTTCCTCTTAGCAAATATCTGGCAAAATCTCTGATAGTAAATAAAATTGAAAATAAAAATGTCTAAAAAAATCTGTTGCTCGGATTCGACTTTAAACCGTAGGTCCCGCAACTCATGTATAAAATTAACGCACACAACATAAGTGATGTTAGAAACTAGGTCGTAATCCTAACTAAAGGGTTGTAATGAACAATTATTTATGTAATTCATTCCATGTATTATTGTTATGTGGTGTTGAAGACATATTTTCTTTTTCAATGACTCTATAAATTATTTCCATATCGTCAGAAAATAAATGTGAGTTTCAACTCTATTCCTCTAGTATTACACTACTGTTTGGGAAATTTTGTCGCCCTTTATGCTTAGTCTGTTGGTGAATTCCTTTTATAGTTCCTTTTATGGGTTCTTTTTATATGTTCCTAACTTCTTTCAGTAACATTAAACATTTCAAAGTTCTTCAATAAAGGCTTACACCTAATTGTAGCGTATATGAAGCACAGTGAATACCTATGTTTAATGGTTTTACTCAATATTTTGTTTATATTTTATTGTTGTTTAAAATATCTGATATTTTTATGTCATTTTTTAATGAAACGATTTACAGAAATCGTTATTTTCCAATTCAATTTTAGTCGGTACTTAAACTGTATCGGTTGTCAACCTTGGTTTTAATATTGTTACGAAAATGGAAACGGTGTAGCATCATTTAACATTAAAATGAGAGCTAGAGCTACACAAACAACACAACGTTCTTGTTTACAAGTAAACCAATAAAGTTTGAAAGAAAAGGGGAAAAACAAGTAAACAAGAACGCAACAACAAGTAACGTGAACAAAATACATAAACAACAATGTAACCGCGATAGAGTTCTCGAGAAGGCGAAACCACTAACGTTCGACTTCAAGAACCTTCATCAGACTATTTATGTGGGTATATAAACAGGCAAGACAAAGCAGCAACGAGTAGTAAGAATTCAATCAGTCTTGTGTGAATACGCGTTGCGTGTGAAGAGAAACAGTCGTGGTTTGAAGATCGCCGTTGTAAAGATCTACCGAACAGTTATAAGTGCTTGCACGAACAAAAGTGTAAAAAGGAATAGCGAACTAAGCCAAATTGTTGTTGTATCATCAAGTTGTGAACAGTGACATAAAATAGTGCGAACAATAAAGAATTTATCTAGAACTAAAACAAATTTATTTTTATTTTTTACACACCTAGGACACGAACATCAACAATTTTAAAAAATTAAAAAGAGCTTAAAAATGTCAGCTTTTGAAGAAGAAGGTTCATGTCGCTTTTTTTTCAGACTTCAATTATACACCCAAAGAAATACTACAGTAGGATACACTAATATCAATGAGCAATGATTTCGATTTTTGGAACAATACTTGCTAAGTTAAATACGGCGGATTTTGTGGATTTAGCGCAGTACAATTTTTCTATATTTTCCGCTCACGTATACATATTATTGGGTTAATGAGTAGGCTTGAAAATATTTCTAACAATTTTCCAAGATCCCTTTGGATTTTCAAGGCTAGGATATTTGCTTCAGAAAGGAGATTTCTTGAACGAGAAGTTCGGGCAGTATGCAGTGAGATTCTAGAAGCAATATTTATTTACTGGTAAGTTTAACCAGCTCCAATTTAAGAGCGTGTCGAAAGATTGGTAGAGCATAGTAGATTTTTTTAATCCTTGCCGCTCTTGGTAGTTGGCATATTTCCACAAAGTATTTTCTGTCCTGCATCCTTTTCGTTAATTTTATGTGTGTCTACGCGAGTGTCATCTGCTGTTGCCTGGAAACAACGCTCTCCGAGCATTTGGTGCAGCGGTGGAGAACCTTGCTAAAATCGAATCTCACCTTTTTTCCACTTTAGAATGAATTAAAAATTTCGTCAATTGAAGTAAAGTCTAATCAATTCAATTTAGTACTCGGTAGACATTTAATAACATTAAGTTATTAATTAAGTGATTGGATCAGTGTTGCAAAATTGAAATTTTGAAATAGTACTGAACTATAACTAAGAGTACCTTTTTGCATTAAATGGTACTTCTATAAAAAAAAATATTTATTTATACTTAATACACGTAGAATGGAATAGAAAAACTAACGAACGTAACGAAATAAATGTACATCATTTCGGCAACCGTTCTCATTGCTTTTCGTATTCTAAAAACGAACATATAGTACATACGTTGCATGGACGTTGGGCTAACCGGGGCTAAAGACCTTTAGCATTATTTTGAACTGTTACTAACCCCATTCATTAATAGTAGAAAAGCGCAAACCATAAAATCTGTAATAATAAAAACGTACTGAAAATGTTGTTTTGAAATGGAATTTCTACTGAATTTTTCAATACTGATGCTTAACATTATATCCAGTGTTGGTTGCCAGGAAACTAAAAATCTGTCTGCAACTAACTTCTGAAAAAAAAATCACCAAAGAGGAAAAAAGCCAACCAACTTTATGAATTCATAGTTGTCTTTAATAATTTTTGCTGATGTTAAATTAAGATTTCGAAAAAGTACAAAAAATTATAAATATAAGAAATAATAAATATAAATATAAAAATTATAAGAATTTCCAATTTGTAGCTTTTTTGCAAACATTTTGGATAAAATATAAAGAAAGAAATTATTCAAAAATTTATTTACAAAATAATTTTAATTTAGTTATTGTATGCAGTTTTTTAATTTTAATTTTTTAGAATTGTAAATAGTATGAAACAATGGCAACACAACCTTACTCGTTCGTTGAGTGTACACCTAATTCTGTTTTTACACGGTCTTTTTTTACACGGTTTTGATATAACACGGTTTGAAAATAAAATATTTTTAATTTTTGTTACAAGATTTTATTCCATTTAGCACGATTTAAAATTTTTTGTGCTTAAATTCTTTTGTCAAATTTAATTTTTGCAAAGTATGTTCATATCACAAATTTAAGGGAATTCCCTTTTTGTGCGTACAAGCAAATTTACTGGTCAAAGCAAATGTAAATGGCACAAATTTAGGGGAATTCCCTTTTGTGCATACAAGCACAAAGGTCAGAGCAATTGAAATGTGTTAATATTTTGTGTTTGGAAAGGAAATTTTTTATTGGCAAATTTGTTTTTCTATCGTTACATTAAATTTAACGCATTGAGATGAAAGGTAAGCCAAAAATATTTTATATTTATTAAGTTATTTATATTTTTAATTTTGTTAAATATTTTATGAATCCCTAAAAGAAAAAGTCAAATACAAAACTTCTTTTAAAATCCTTGTTTTTCACTAATTTTAATAGGTTTTAGATATTAGGAACCAATCACCTATTTTTGCATACGATCAGTGTCTTTTTTACACGGTTTTTTTTACACGGTTTTTTCTGGAACTAATCTACCGTGTAAAAACAGAATTAGGTGTACTTCCTTTTATTCAGTGTTTCACTAATCGAAATTAATTATCCTTACTCCAAACACAACCACACCGTTGGCAATACAGTGCATATGGTAGCCAACCATGCCGGGAATGTCTCCGCTAACAGTGCTGGAATTACTTATTCTAGACACGCACCGTCAAAATCGCGATATATAGTACATGGATGCATGGTAATACAATATCATTTCGAATAATGCCACCTTGGTGAGTTTCGATTATATTCACCACACCGGATAAATTCACCACATTTTGTAAAAACTCACCACATTGGAAACCCACCACAACAACAAAATTCACCACACTTCCAAAAACACAACAACACGCCCATTAAAACAAACAGGACTTAATTTTTACTTATATAAACCGGAATGTGCGAATTATTAAGTTAAAGAACGTTTATTTTTCTGAGCGAACAAAAACGAATTTTTCACCAGTGTTGTATAATAATAAAAAGTACTGAAAGTGTAGCGGTGGTACTGCGGTATTTCGCTAGACAAACGCATGCAGTGAAATATCTGGAAACAAAGTAATCTTGCTTGGGATGTATATATGCGAGATTAGATCCAAATCGCTTCGGCTGTTATATAAATTAAACTTTTAGTAGAGTGTTAGGTTAAAGTTCCACACCTGTTTATGGTGTCCTTTGAACCGCTACTTTGAAAACAAATGAGGCACCCAAAGTAGTAGGTTCTATACGTCTGTAGCTTAGTAGAGGTGGGTCCTATATTGCTTGGAACAACACTTACATATGTACATTCTGGTTAAAGCAATTTTGCTTAAGATTGCTACATTGGTCGTCCAAATGAGATTTCCGACACTGTTTGTTCCAGGAAGGGTATTTATTTTCCTGTGACTGCCTCCGTTTAGGCGGTATAATAGTTGACCGTTTGCTAAATACTACCTACAGCAGAAGAGGTACCAATAATGGCTTCAGATCACTGGAGGAAATTTTTGCTATGTTCCGTGATTTCACCGACAATTTTATCACATAAACCACTTATTATTTTAAAGGTGGAACGCTTGGTGTGAAGATCCTTTTGGGTTTTTGTGCCTCAATGACAGCTGGCGATGCTGGAATATTTTGTTATGACACAACAAATTTGCAATATCGATATCCTACATACACAATTGGTCATTACAACCCTTCAGTAAATATTACGACCTAGAGATTTCAAAGGTCTATCTTAAAAAGCCTCAGGTTTGTTTTTTACCAGATTCCTATCGGAATGTCAAAATATTGAGTCAGTTGCTTTAGTTTACGTCACTAGCATATATAGAAAACATATGTATAAATAAAAAAATCTAAATATAAAGTAAAAATTGTTACAGAAGAGTTTATTTACATTTGAAAAATATGTATATGAACGTAAACAAAACGTTTAACTTTATATTGTATTTGAAGTCAATTAAAAAACAATCAACTGAACTTATTACACCACCTCAGGGATGGGAAATTGATCTTAACAAATTGTACTAACTTTCACAAAAAATTGTACTTTTTTCAGCCCGATTGTACTAAATTCACTTTTTTTCTTTTGTTAACTTTTTTATTAAAAAATAAATAAATATATAAATGAGAATTCATTTTACATATATTTATGTACATATGTATATGCGTAAAAAACATAAAAATTAAAAAAGGTACGTTGCAGTTTCGTTGTACTAAGCACTAAGTATATATTTATAATAGGTAAACTTAACAACTTACTTTAATACTTAACTATAAAGGAACACAAAAGTGTATGAGATCTAATTTTTAAAATCACTATTTATGATATTTTTTTTTGCTAGCAAACTATTTGTTATTTCAAAATTGTAGCAACACGAATTAAATCACTTCAATAAATCCCTTGTTTGGATTAAATTGGAGACAGTCGAAGCAAACAGTCTATTTCTCCCGTTGTTTTTTGGTACGAAAATATCCTTTTTACATTTACAGATGAATGTGGAATGGAAAATATTCTTTTTATAACTCTTGAAATGACATTGAACATTAGTTCATTTAGTTCATTTTTTATTTCTGATACCTTCGACCAAAAAGGTACATATGTTCTTATATTTGAAAGCTTTAATAGTTTCTATATTCAATATTTCAATATTCAATATTCTTAATTTCATGGGGAAACATTTTGAATATAAACTTGAAGTATTACCTGAAACAACGTTTTCTGGTGTACATTTTTTAAACCATAGTAACATTTGCTATTTCTTTAAACTCCAAAATAATACTGTGATCAATCTTATTTATGGATATGTACATGTACATCAATTTCTGTTCCACAATATATCTCGCCAATAGGAATATGGTTTTCATTGATATTGATTTTTAATATATCATTTTCATCTAATGCATCTTTTTGTATAAAATTGCGAGCTATTTAACTGAACAAAAATTTTAAGCGGTCTAAAAGTTAGCATCGAGTGGCAATATGAAAATGAAGCAAAAACAAATAATTATACAGTGATGAGACAGAATATTTGAGTAATGTAATAAAATAGGGAAAATTTTTAAATAGTGCTAAATAAGTCATTGAGGTGCTACGGTGTTTTTGACTTCCAAATAGTGCTAAAAAAGTACAATTGTACCAACTTTTCCATCCCTGCACCACCTCTATGAATTCGCCTTGAGTGTGAACGAACAAAACTATCGATTACAAATTGACCTGTCATAGTGTTACCATATTTTAATGAATTTAAATGAGAAATCAAAGTAGTGATGCCTGGGCGACTGAAACCTTAAGCCGAAAGTCCATACCATGCGTTTAATGCATTCTTGCATTACATACGTTCTATGCATTTTTCGCTACAAGTTAGACACAATGTTTTTTGTTTTGATCAGCTGTTGTGGTAAAATAATTAGGAAACAAAAACAGTTTTGGGAAAAATCAAATTGTGATTTTATGAGAATTGATGGCATTAATAACAGGTTTATGAATTTACATATATGATATTTTGTGCTGCTAAGGCCTACGAAAAGCTTCAAGAGAACCCAAGACGACTGTTTTTAATTAATTTCTCCTCCATTGCTCTTGTTTACAAATTGATAAATTCATTTTTATATGCGCTATACAAACATATTTATCGATATCATTAATAATATTATATAATTTATCATCCATTGTACTAGATAGGTAGAGGTGGCTACATATCCAAGAGAATTGGATGGACACACTTAGACCGCATAGGACCTAAGTACTAAAAAACAGCTGATATTTTTAGCAATGCATGCAACGCATACAAAAGTAGAAAGTAAATCTACTTTATCCGTTCTATGCGTCTATGCACTCTATGCATTTTGTTCTGTAACTTGTCACAAACAACTACACTGGTTCTACTTTTGTTGACACGAGCATGTAACGCAGGGTCGCATTAAACGCATGATATGGATTTTCGGATTTATTGAAATGGATGTTACAAAATCTTTACGCAAGTAACAAGATATATTTATACTGGTAGTAGCAGCATTAGAACAACTCATTTCGCCTTGAAATTGTTCAAAAAACTACATGTATTTGTTGATTATTTTCAAGTACACCTCCTCTCAAATCTGATTCGATGTACCTATTTCGCCTGCTAAAAATGACAACAACAGCACGTAAAAAGTAAACATAAACGAACTTTTCGCCTTTTTTCCCAATTCTGAGACAATACAACAATAAAAAAAAAGAAAAACTAAACTGTGCTGCTAACATTACCTGTATAAATATATTTTGGTAAGTAATATAGCTAGTAACTACTCCACACAACCATCTAAACGTCACATGTTGACAAAGTAAATTTATTTCCAAACAACTTCAACATCGCTGTACATTAATTTACATAAAAGTCTGGCAGCACTACAAAATAAAATCATACTTTCTTCTATCTGCTGTTCTCTGTCTTGGTCTAGTTGTCAATTACATTGGTTAAAAAGAAATAAATATAATCCTTCAAACCCATACGACGCAAGCAGCACTTGGGAATCTTTAATTTTACGGGCAGAAGTATTTCACCCTGCATTTTCCTTAAAAGAAGTAATAGTGATATTGAAAACAAATTAATTTATATTAAAAAAGGAAAATAAAGGGATATCAACTAAATTGCAGAAGTCTTACGTTAGAAAATAAAATCAAATTTTACTTTTACATTCGATTTTATAAAATAAAACATTCGCGAATTTATTGGTTTTTATAGTTAAAACAACAACAAATTAGGTAAGTAAGTGGCGCGCCGCTGGCAGAGGCCACATGCACAAAAAAATTCGAGAAGAAATTTTACTTTAATGCAAATCTGAAAATGCTAAATAAAAAACTTTACTTGTTTCCATTGTCCGAATTTACAAATTTTATTCCTCACACCTGATGATAGTTTTGAATTTATAAAATCATCATAAAAAAATGCATAGTTATGGACAGACATAATTTCCTACGAAAATTTACCTGCAACTAATCAACGTGGTCGCGGTTTGATTTCATGTTGATTGAGTAATGAAGATGAGTTTATAAAGAAAATATATTTTAAAATTTATAACTGGAAAAACCAGTCTACAATGTGTGCTATGACGCAGGTGTTGATAAGTTTCATTTATTTCAAATTGTTTACAGTTAGTTTAAAGTAAGATTTCCACGTATCTGGAATGCCAGCATATTTTCCTTTTTCTTGACAATATATTTTCGAATCAACAATTGTGCAGGAAAAATCCTAGACATTGTTACAAGTTTTGTTGAAACTGTAGGGATACAGATACAGTGACTTATTTGCTGCTATTTTCAGTGTTACTTTTAAGTCAAGTGAAATTCGACGGATTTTAACAAACAATTAATGGAGTGTAGTTAAGACGGTATTTTTAAATAAAGATATTACCTTCAAACAAGTTCTTAAATGTTATTGCACACGTACTATAATCTGAAATCTGTTTTCATCACATATCGTACTTTGAAAAAAAAAAACATGCACATTCAGATTAACTAACATTAGAACTTAAATTATTTCGAATTAAGCATGACTTTATAAGAAGGAAAATCTTTTAATCAAAAATTAAGAGTACTTAAATTTAAGACAGGCTAAATGACAATCATCATAATCCTTTATATAAAATACCTATAAACATTGAAGAATTGTTTTGTATTAGTGAAGTTACATTTATAAATTATAGAGAATTTATATACTGAAATTTTTACTCATATTACTCATATTATTATTAATTTATATTGTTTTATTAATTACATTCTCTCGTAATCTAAAAGAATAAGCATTATATACTTATATACTTCTCTCATATAAATATGTAAATAACTTGTTGTTTCCCATCTTAATATTATGAATGAGACTTAATATGTGAAATTTCGATCTTTAATTGACATTACGCCTTTTGCGTGATTGAATTTAAAATTACTCTCACCGATCTATTTTGTTGCTTTTGCAATCTCGATATTCGCTATATAGTGGCCTATTCGCAGTTTTCCTAATGTTTTTTTCAAATTCTTTATTTTAATCTTTAAGAAACAAAAAAATACTTTGTCAATTAAAAAGCCAAGAATATATATAATATTTAATTAATTTAGGATACTTTTAACACAACACATACATATATTCTAATTACATTTTTTTATTTAATCTTATACTAGTATACTCACGTTCGTTCTGACAACTGTAAAAAGTAGATGGCTGCTAATTTGTATACATATATTGAAGAATATTAAAATATAAAAACAAGATACCAGCTGAATTATCCAATCCAAATTTAGTAATAAATGATTTGTGCGTATAAAACTTTTTTAATCACTTTTATTAAATGTAAATTATTTAATATTATTTTGCAATAAATTCATTCAAAAAGAAACTATTTGACTTAACGATTTCAGTTGATATAAATGTTTCTGAATCGTTATTATTTTAAAATTACAGGCGTAACTATTTACTAATTGTATAAGAAGTAATATAAAAACAGTCCAAACTAGAAAAGGAAATCGTTTCACTTATAAGGGCATAAATTTAACAGAAATATGCATTTAGATAAGCAAATACCTTTTCGAATTGTTATGGCTTTTCAGGTCAGGTGCAGAAAATATATTAGACTATACTAAAATATAAATTTAAAATTTGTACCAACTTTTATTTGATATTCACAAATTTCTTGGGGGCAAGGTTAAAAAAGTCCAATAAATTCATTATTTTTTCAATAGAGTGATAAGCTGAATATATGTAAATAACTGTGACTTATAATATCGCCGTCAAGTTTAACTTGTTATCATGTTTTTTAATTTTCACATTAATAAATTTTTGTTTATTCCAGATATATAAGTAAAATGGCACGCGGTCACCAAAAAATGCAATCACAAGCTAAAGCTCAAGAAAAACAAGCAAAAATGAAAAAGCAACAAGGACACAATGCTAACGAACAAAAAAAGGCTGCTCAAAAAGCTTTAGTACATGTTTGCGCAGTATGTAAGGTAGGACTTTAAAAAGAATTAATTACGAGTTGATCGATATTATAAATATCAAAAATTTTTTTTTCTTTTTCAAAAAAAAAGTCCCAAATGCCTGATCCTAAAACGTACAAACAACATTTCGAAAATAAGCACCCAAAAAATGAAATGCCCCAAGATTTAAAAGACGTTTAATACGGGTAACAATTTTGCATTCGCGCACCCGCCTTGGACTTGATTGAGGGTTATTTTATTGCTGAGCAGCTTGCTGTATAATCTTGTAATTAGAAAAAGCTGTTTAATTTATTTACATATATCTTTTTATTATAAACATTACTATTTTATTATAATTTTTATTTTTCTTTTTTATGGAAATTTGTGAATTACGTACATATATAATTAATAAAAACGAAAAACATGACTACCCATGCATTCACAATTATAATTCTAAAAATTAAAATAGCTAATATATAGTATGTATGAATTATACATTTGATATATGAAATGTTCGATTTTGTAACTTAATTCAACACAAAACATAAAAATTTTTATTTAAGCCTTATTTGTTGTACAATTTTTTCAAATATATATCGAAAATCCTAAATGTTATGGTTGAACGAAGAAAATTCTCTCCTTTCAAAACTTTTAATTGTTTATTTTTTTTTTTTTTTTTGGATATCAATATTTTTATTTTCATGTCCTGCACATATATAGGGTTAATTACAATATATAATGCTTAAATTGGTTTAAGCTATAAACTATTCCCAAAATTTAACCAAAAGTCTATCAAAGCAAGTTATATTTTAGCAATACTGATGAACTTTTAGAACTTCTATGGTAGCAAAACTTGGTTGCAAGCCTTTATACTTATACAAAAATATTTGCTTATATTTTCCAAATATGTATAGATTTTTATCACTAATTGTTTAATATATACAGTTTGTTAAAATTATACCGTAAACGAGTAAATCTGTATATTTTTAATAAAATAAAAAAATATTAAAAAATTAAGATTACTTCTACATCCACTGCTACCTGTTTTGTTCAATATACATAAAGAGCAGCCAAAGTGCCTAAACTGAAACGGTACCTTGTGGCTGTTTTTGTTTGATATCATTTTATAAATAACTTATTTTTATTCAATGAAAATTTATTTGATTCAATGTATTTATGGCATAAAGCATGATAATTCACATTTCCAAATAGTCATTTTACAGTCTATATGTTATGTTTTTTATAACTGACAGCTGATCGTTAGACGGTGAGTTTTTTAAATGTCAAAAGTTTGTTGTCTGTTGTATGTCTGTTTTGATAATGGCCAATTTACACGATCCGACTTCACTTAAGGCTAATTTACGCGATTGGGATTCTACGTGTTGAAAGTGAGAGAAAAAATGTTAGAGAATTCCATTCGTTTTGAAAAATGTGTAGAAATCTTATGCGGCCCATACACGTTGTACAACACAGTTGAATAAACCCATTGATCGTTTTCTTCACCCGTTTCGACTTTGCATCAAATCGTTTATCTAATTTGATTTAAGTTTCTCTTGTGGCATCAAAATGAGTTCAGAAGAGTTTGCTTTAATGGTCTTTTAAGAAGATGCTTTAAGTATTCCATAATTTTGACTTATTTTTGTATTCCTTAATGAAATTACACATATATTTTTCCACACTGTTGGTCGAACGAAAAACAAAATTTTTTCATTTTAATTCAACCGTTGGCCAAGCAGTCCACGGATGTTACAATTTGTCATAGAACTTGATAATGCTGCCAAGTATTGAAACAGTGCCTTATATTTTTGACTGCACAATTATGTGTTTGACACAAAATTTGTTAAATTTTTTGTTTAAAAAATATTTTGAATAAGTATAAGCATTGTTTAAAAGCTTTTTTAATTATATACAAACACGCATCAAAATTTTTTAGAAATATCCCAGTCGGAAAGAAATTGGAAAGTATCGAACACTTTCTTTGAACTGTCCAGTCCTTAGTAGGATGAAGTTGAGTGCCCTAAATAGGAGTTATTTTGATTTTCGAGAGCCGACTTTTAAGGCTCTCCTAAGTTTTAAAATACGACTAAGCTGATTGAGAGGTGCTAAGTCACGAAGGCGATAATGTTCCTATTAATTTTCTTGTCTATTTTTGGGACGAATAAAATGGGTGAGTTGAAGCTCTAGGTATTATACTTGTCTTGATAACAAGTGCGCATTCTCAAACCTAACCATCTATCGAATATTGTGTTTCTACAAGTATTGTTTCGAAGTGGTGGCAAATTACATCGTTTTTTAATATCTCTGTATATCGTCATATATACCAAGAGTACCAAGACGTCCTAACCTGTCCTTCTGTCTTGTGCCAGAAAAAAATTCCAGAGTTCAGACCTCTGCTACTAAATTTGAAGGAGACCAGATACTAGAACAAGATTCTGAACAGAATCTTTCGAAAAATACTGTAATATTGTACATGTTTCTGTAAATATATCTTTGCCTATGTACATATGTATATTAGTTTTCTGGGTTTCCAATTTTAGCAAATTAATTTTCACTTTGTTATCTTTACACGTTAAATTAGAGTTGTATTTGAAGACATCAAATACCAGCTGCTATAACATATACCAAAGATAAACATTGCGAAATACTATTTTATATATCTACAATTCGGTTGCACAGTTTCTTGTGTTCGACAATTTACATTTTTTCGAGGGCTGGAAAAGCAAGCCTTGTATTTCCTTATCGTAGTTATTTTTGTTAATAATGTTAATTTTTATAACGGGAAAATTGGTGCAAAAATACATTGTTTGACAGAAGCAAAATTAATATTATTAATAGCACTGAGAAATATAAATACGATGTGAAAGAATTCCGTAAAAATAAAACATTCATTACTAGTGCTTCATAAAATTGTGAAAAGCAAAAAATAAAAGCTAAAGAGTAAAAGGCAACAAAACAAAAAATAAGAAATTGGCAAATATTACGTCGTGAGGTGCTTCTTTTTTAGTTTTCTTCATCCTTTTCAGTATTTGTGTTCCTTGTTTGAAGTAAAATATATTATTGTGGCTAAAAATAGTAAATAAAATAGAAAAACGACCATAATTTATTCAATGTGTATAAAAGGGTCAATTAAACAAGATTCTTAAATTGTTGGTTTATTTAAGAGCTATTGTTGATTTCTTTCCCCTCGTATTCTGCCACCGTCGAGTAATAGGCAAAAACAAAAGAAAATCAGTTCGTCGTTAAAGAAACAGTTTTAGTCATCATGGATATTGTAGATGTTGATGAAGCACTTAAAGATGATTCCTTTATGTAAGTTTGATTGTTTGTTTTTTTAATAGAAAATATTTCTATGGAAATTTATTTGTTTTTCATTTTGACATCATAGCTTTCTTGAAGACAAGACCCATGACGATATATCGAATATATTGCAACAATGGAAAAGTAACAATTGTATACCGCCTTCAAATAGTAATTCTCATCAACATCTACAACAACACACACAAGAACAAGGTAAATTGTTTAAGCGACCTACAATCAAAGTAATAACAAAAAAAAAACACTGACCAATACGTGCTCAATATTTGAGCTTAATTGATTAAATGGGTTGGTGCTGCAACAGTTGAATTCGAACATGAAACCGGTAACAGTTTATTCACATACATAAATGTAAATGAAAAGCCCTCATAAACATACGCTTATATGGTATTGACACAAAATTTCTTAAGCAAGTTCAAAAATTTTATATTACTGTGTAATGTACCTAGCATTAACATATCTATAGAACAGAAAGTTACGATGAAATAAAAATCGTAAAATTTATCGAAAAAAGTTAAGAAAAATTTAATCACTTTTAAAGTTATTGCCTTAAGCGAATAATCTCGCATACTCTTCATAGTGTAGGTGCATCGTTGCGATAAGTAGCAGCCTTATAGGCTATCGCAGAAGTTAAAGATAAATCAATTTAATAAAATTACTTTTAAAGAAACATACTTTTTCTTGTTTGAACTTATTTGAGGAATTCTTTAGTAGATTTCCATTCCGAATTCCAATGGTTTAAGGATGGTTTCTTTCAGTTCTTTGAAAAGTATTTGAATTTATGTCATTCATTTACCATCTGCTATAAAAATATTTTAATCCTATTGTTATACAAACAATACTTTAATTTTTATAATACGAACGATGACCTTTGTTCTATGAATTAACCCATTAATGCCCGAATTACTTTTTTTTTCTAACGGTTACCGTTTTGTTTTCTACACTCAATTTCCTCTCAGAGCACAAAAACTAAGGCAACCTCTACTGGCAACTTAAGTTGCCACTGGGCACTAATGGATTAATGTCAACTCTCCTTTTTAAATATATGGTCACCAATTTTGAAAACCAATGATAGAAAATAATTTACAATTTCATATTAGCACCACAGATTCGTTTGGAATTCTCACTACTGTTTTAAGAAGTTTGAATTCTCAAATTTGTAATAATATTCAACAAAACTAATTCTTAAACGCAGACGACTTTACAATAATGCACCATAAAAGGATTGAAAACATTTGTTTTGGTTTATGCAAATATTATTCAGTTTTCAATCAGTACTATAACCAGCAATGTTCCAATATATCGCTTCAATTATTTGTGTCATGGGAAAATTAAGTTGCTTTAAAAGATACATATGTATACACACAGATGTATGAACAATTTCAACGTTAACTAGGTTTCTTTCTTTAGGAAACCAAGTGCAAGTTAATAATAATTTTTCAATCTCTTTTAAAGTGTGTATAGTTGCTACTTTTATTTTAATTTTTATGAATCTTAATTGTGCAATATAATTAATTTTATCTACATTTTCTTTCCATGTTTCTCACATATTTATTCGACTACTCTGCATGCAATTTTCTTAATGGATATCTTTGCCTACAATAACATCTCTTCGTGCAGCATATAAATATGACTCTAGAACGTTCACGCGACCTAAACGAAAGTCAGCTCAAAATCTTGATATGCAATTCGTGAGTATTTTTTTTTATATACGTTTATTAGTAAGAGTATTTTAATAATTATCTGGTAATTTGTAATATGTTAATTTTTAAATTTTTTATAAAAAATAGCAAAACAAAAAGAAATTAATATTCGGTCCTAAAAACAGAATCTTCTACATAAACAAGTAATCTATTTGTACTAGCATACAGACAGACAAAAGAATTAAAAACAGCTGTTAAAAACTAAATTTTATTACGTTATGAATTTGGGATTTTAAAATAAACTATTGGAAACCAACAATTTATTTTAATCTCACTAAACGTTTATACAGTCTTTAAATCATTGTTATTTGGTTAAATAATACTCATATGTTGCATATGAGTGTATGTATATACATGAATTATTTTTATTTAGTTTCCTCAAACAAATTGACCCTTTAAATTGTATTTCGACCTTGAATTCAATAAATCAGCAAATGAAAATATATTCTGCTCATAACAACAATGAAAGAGATATAATTTTTGTGACATCAAATGTATGCGTAAGGTATGTTAACCGATTAGTGGCGTAGATGACCATATGTACATACATACATACATACATACATATATACATATGAGTCACACATTTGCAAAGATTCGTCTTAGTTTGTATTTTTAAATTTGTCTTTGCAAATCGGTAAATAAAAATATTATATGTATAAACATAAATAAATTATAATTTTCTTGTTTTATTGGAAACTAACTGCAATTTCTATATTATTTGTTATTATTTGTTACACATACTAATGTTTCTTTATTTTATTTCAGTCTAATTCAACGAATACGTCATCACAACATCAACATTTCAATAATGCTCAGCTTGATAATCCAATGTTTAATGTTGAAATCGGTGGTTTGGTTACAAATATGCATAAATCGTTTTTGCAAGATACATCGCCACCACCATTTGCTTCTATGGACGCTTCAATGGATCGTATGAATAATTCATTAATTACCTCAGCTGATTTTTCAAACATACATTTTTTACAATCTACGAGTAGTCTTGATTTTGGTGTTTCAGATGCTGTAGGATTTAGTAATTTTAATTTAAACGGAAAAATAACAAATGATGGTTACACTCTCAGTGATATGATTCGAGATCGTAAAGCCTTGGAGTCACTAACAATGTCTAGTGATGGAACATTAATTAAGGACTCACATATTGGTCAAATTGATGATATCTCGCTGACACTAAGCAAAACAGCTTCGGGGTGCAGTACCATGGATAATTCAACGGAGAGCGTTGAAACCAATAATAGAACAGTAGAAATGGTCAACACTAATTTGGATAAAACATTTAATGGTGGCGTTCAACTGGAATTAGCTGAATGCCATGCACTGAAAACAGCAGGAAATAGCAATGCTTCCAATACAAATCCAACTGAGCATCAGAAAACTATGGTTCTTTCAGATGAAATGATCGGAGATATTACGTATAATTTGGTTGAGAACAGTATGTATTCTAGCATACCTACAGAGCAAGTTCTAAGTGTTAACCAAAATATCGGAGGAATAAAAAATTCAGAGTACAATAATTCACCTACAACAGCGCCAATTTTAGATGAGACCATATGTTTATCAGCTGGGGGTGTAGGCAGTAGTTTTACATCAAATGTAAAAACTGCTAATTCAACATTTGATTGTCAGAATATTACGCCAGATGCACGTTGTGAGACACCTGAGGGAATAGATAAAAATGTTGCAACCATGAAATTTTATGAATCAACACCTCAGGCGGCAAGTGTACGCTATAATAAACATCGTTATACACCAACTTTAAAAATGGTCGATGATGTAAATATATCGCCTATTATTGCGACCTCAACCAACCCACCACATAATCGCGTTCTTCATGAGACTTTTGAGAGTGACCAGCATAAAATGAATAAAACAAATAACGAAATAAACACAAATACTTTTAGTGGAAAATTGCCATTGATGAACACATCTGAAATGATAGAAAACATTGAAAACCCAGTATTCGATAAAACTTTTAAGCCCCTTGAAGTACTTCAGAGCCCAGCATCAATCGAAATGAAGAATGTAATGGACTTAGCTCAAGCTGAAGCAAACCTTCTGGCATCCAACAATAATGAAGAAGAATTTGATCATATGTTGGATGAGTTCAGTAAAGTAGAATTAAATGCTGATCAGATTAAAATGAAGAAATCTTTAGATTCTATAAAAAAACGATTTAATTATGGATCAAGTAGAGACAAATCACAACAAAGAGAAATATCACGAGAGGCTAAAGACATGCGCGATATGATGCGAGTTTCAGCTGATTTACTGGGTGAAGATGATAATTGTTCTAAAGATTACCTTAACATGACAATGGATATTATTGCACAAGACAAAGATAATGTAAAAAGGTCTAAAGAACATCTGACAGAATCTCCAAACGACTTGAGTGAAACGCTTTCGGATGTCGTGAAAAGTCCGCTGAAAGATTCTTGTACCGCAAGCAGTATAACAGATTCTAAGACATCCAATGGTCTTAGTTTATCTTCTGTCAGTAATGCAAGTAATGGAGGTGAACGACTTTTAAGCCGAAGAAGTCGCTTGTATGATGATTTTAATATGTCTTCAATATCTACAAGCTCCATGCATGGTAACAAAATAAGTCTGGGATCCTCCTTCACTGTACACAAAGAAGATGACAATATAAGTGATATTCGTCCGAATATAACAAATGAGACTGAAAATTTAAATGATCAAAATCCTCTTAAAACGGTGCAAGAAAAGACTGAGCCAGCGGCCGAAGTACATTTGTCCAGTCAAGCTACGAATAACACCAAAGAATCTACACAGAGCGGCCAATATAGATTAGCAGAAAAACGTGAACGTGATCGTGATCGCTTTAAAACAATAAAAATAAATAAAGCTCGTCATTGTGTTAATGGCAGTGGAGATGGTATTTCCGGTTTAGAATTAAATGTGCCTTGTATTGATGATTATGCCATAGAAGTAAGTACTATAAATACGGAAGATTTTGAAAATTCAAGTCAACGATCTTCAAGACGAGATAAAACTGTTTCCCCTGTTTTCAATAACAATAAATCGGAAGTGGAGACAGAAACAACGGACAAAACAGCATCGAAAATTAATAAAAAAATTTTAACTTACAAAAAACCAAAAGACAAACAACAGCAACCTAATACACGAAACTTGCCTGAGGTTGCTCCCGGTACTACTAATGCTACTGTAGCGTCGGATGTAGCATCCTCTAAGCCACGCTCGTTGTCTCGACCACGTTATTTGAGTGGATTAACAAAGTTTTCAGCAGTAAGTAAAGCAACTTCTGCCGATGAGTTGGAAAAGTCTGTTCCTCGGCAAACAAATTTAACCACAACGAATATGGGTATTTACAAGGGTTCCAGTGCTGCCAACGTATCTTTAAATTCGACACAAATTGGTAAAGCTAACGATAAACAAATTGATGAACTTAAAAGTCCAATGGGCATAAAATCAAAATCTTTTCATAACCTATCAAGTCATCATACATATGCCGTTGGTGGAGCCGGATTGCCAGCTCCGAAAAATTTTGGACTAAAAAAACCAAGTGCTACTGGAATTTCCACAGAAAAATTGGTAATTAATGCTGTTAAAATCTCAAAATTTTAAACATTCACAGCACAACAAAAAACCTTTTTCAGTTAAAAATGAACTAAAATTTGTCAAGGTATATCTTCAGTCAAAAAGTCGAATTTTTTTAATTTTTAATAAATGCGAGTTTTTGATTTCATACGACAAATTGTTAGTTTTTGAATTCATTTAAATATTCGGTCAATAATTACCATTCAAGTATTTTTATGGCAAAAGGGAAAAGCATTTATAGAATTGCCTGACCCTAAAAGAAATCTTAGGTTTTTAAACTTTCTTAAAATATAAATCAATAACTATACTACCTAAAAGCATTTTTTTTTGGTTGTAGCTGTTCACTTTAAATATTATACATACTAAAGTATCATTATTAAGAGCAGATAAAACTCAACATTTATTAATTTCATTTGCCGTATATTGCAGATGAAAACAAATCCTAACCGAAGTATAGGTTTGTCATATCCCAGCACAGCTCCTAACTCAAATGTACAACAGGTAATTCGAATAAATTCATAAAAGATTAATAATAAATAACATTCTGTATCGTCTTAGAAAACTGACGAATCAGTATTTAAAGTTCCAAAACTCGTTTCTGGCATACGAGCTCCTGGAACAGCAACAAGTGGGTCAACAACAAAGCGCGCTGGCGGCTTGATGCGACCGTCGTCTGGTTATTACAGTTGTAATGTCACAGCCAAAACTGGACAACAAGCTACACCTGAATCGGATTGTGATGCTGGAAGGCATTCTCCTACAGAAGTATACTTCACTGTCTTTTTGTGTATTTTTAATTCGATTTTTTAATTCGTTTTTATATTTTTAGAGTTTGTCGTCTGCATCTTCAAGAGAAAGCGCTCAAAGTCTTAATAAAGTTGCCGGTATAAAATTACCTAGTGCTACTAATGCTGCAAAGACTAATGCAACAGCCGTGCTCACAAAGGTAACAACTGGTTCTACAGGTATACCGAAACCATCGAGCCTTAGACCGCCTTCGAATATAAAGCGCAGTGGACTTCCAAGACCTTCAAGTTTTATAAAAACTGATAAATAAAAAAATAAAACATATATTTTTGTATTTATTTTGGGTACGAACTTATAACAACTGCTCTCTTTATATTTTATACACCTTATTTAAGTTCTCAAATATAATAGTATATAAATATAAGTCTCTTAATTTTCCCATTAATTCATATATTCGATATGAGTATTCTAAGTGAATTAATTAAGTTTTTAAGTTTTTTTTTTACATTATTTCTTAACACATACTCAATCATCTAATTATTAACACTAAATGAGTTTGGCATTGTATTTTACGTCGCATTTAATACGGAAAGTTAGAAAAGAAAACTGTTAAATTAACGAATATAGAAATTATAATTTTTTTTTTATATTGTAAATTACTCAATTCTGCTCAAATACAGAATTATTTATAAAATACATGTTTTAAAATTGTTATAGATATGGAATTAAGAAACAAAATAAGAAGAACTTTAAAGTTCCTGCCTTTAGAAAATCAGGAATACTTCAAAGATAATATCCTTAAACACAATTAACTATGCTCAGTTAAACGAAAGAAGAATAAGAAAATGTATTAAATATTACAATTTGTATTTATTTTATTTTGAAAAAAAAAGAAAAAAACAAACAAATTAAATCAACAAAAATTATTTACAAGATTTATTCAATATTTTCATATGCTTTAGAGTATCAAGTGCCAATTATAAGTTATTTGCTTTTTTCCCCATAAAAATCTGTCTTTTTTTATTTAGCTGAAAAAGTTGTGTTTTCCTGTTACATGCATATCTCTTGATTTAGTTTGTAAGTTTATAAAACATACAAATTTTAAAATACGTTAACTAAATTATTAAGAATATATTTTATTTCGTATTGCTTATACATACATATATCACATTTAAACATTATACCAATTGCCTTCTCATACAAATTACACTCTAAAGTTTGTTGCAGATTTATTCAACAGATTTTTTTCATTTTATACTCTTAGGGCTTTTATTGTTTACGTACATACACACTTATATTGCAATATTATAAATTGGAAAATCATTGGCTTGTTATTGAAATCTCATAGACATTAAATACGTCATAAGTAATATCTGCAAATTATAAATTTATGACTATTAGTTCACTTTAATTTTTATTTTATGGTTTTATACTACTAATAATATTTTATGCATTAACGCTGAAAAGCACATAACAAAAGCAAAAATAAATAAAACTAAAAAAAAAAAATCGTTAATACTGTATTTCAGTACCAGAAAAATCGATTTATAAGTGTGTTGCGTTTTTAACACGACGATTTTGTGTAGGTTCGGGCTTATATTTTTTTTTAATAAAATAAATTGTTTACTTTTCATATTTTACTAATCAAAGATCAAACTTCCTTCATGTTCGATCTGGAAACTGCCAGAACCTACTGTTAGTTTGTTATTGTTGGTATGTTATTTTATCCATTTCATCTTTCGTGGTCTTTCTATGTAATTTTGTTATTGTAATGCGATCCCTGTTTGTTCTTATCCTCCTAATTTATGTTTTTTTTTTCGTTACTTCTTTATGTTTCTGTTTTCATTACAATTTTTTATCTCGTGTAATTACACTATCAAAATGATTAACTTTTGTAATTATCAGCGAATTTGTCAATAACGAGTTGCTGTAAAAACAGTATGTTTTTAATGGACTAGTTTTGCACTTAATGTGCTGACGTTAAATTTAAGTTTTTATTTTCAGTAAAGAAAATACCAAAATGAACTTCAAATACAATTCTAATCTGTAGATCATAGTGATACTGTTATTTCATCAGACAGACGCCCAAAGACTTAAAAATTGGTCTTTGTCGAGAATGCGGCAAAATACAATCAAATCAGATTCCTTGTTGTTGCTACAGGTAATATAAATTAAGGATGTTGTCGGGTAGTATATCGTTGTGATGTAGGTAATTGAGGGCATATCTCTGCCACAAATGAATTCCACAAGTCATAGTATAGTGATAGTTAAATGTTGGTTGTCATAAGGTCCCTGTAGGGCTGTCGAGTATTGGTTCGTTGGTCAGGTATTATGTCAGCTCTATATGTGCTTGGCATCTGAATCCGGATTGTTAGGTTAGGTTAGGTTAGGTTAGTGGACGTGTACCTGTCAGTCAAGACAGGTACAGTACCCGGAGGTCAGATTGACCCATTGTACAACGTCCTAAAGGAGGGAAGGATAGTATAGGGGGTAGGATGAAAGGAGGGTATATGGGAAAGGGGGGGAGTGGGAAGCGGAGGAATCACACAGACCAGACACAACAAAAGGATGGGAGAGCGCGACTACACCGATGAAGTCCTAGCCTCTCAACCAGCCTAAGCCACTAATGAATCTGTGGAGAGCCTTGATGTCGGCTCTCGACACAGAATTCAAACTCTCAAAGAAGGGCCTACCAAGGGTCCTCAACCTCAATCTACCAAGGACTGGGCAGTTACAGAGGAGGTGTTCGATAGTCTCCAACTCCTCCTCATCGCAACACGCCCTGCAATAGTCCCGCTGGGATCTGTTCCAGATCCCCGTCAGTGACCTAATCTCGCAGTGCCCCATGATAAAACCGACAAACAACCTTAAGCTGGCCTTATTCAAGCCCAGCAGCCAACCTGTTCTCTTACTGTCTACAGCAGGCCATAGACACCTAGAAACAAAACAACCCGATCCGTTCCCCCAACGCCTCTGCTCTTTCTCCATGACCCATCCATTGATGAGGCCATAGAGGTGACAGACTGGGGGGTCAGGACCAACCATCAAATCGCTTACTGAAAGCGAACCTAGCCTAGCGAGGGCATCCGCCGTCTCATTGCCCGGTATTCCGCTATATCCCGGAACCCAGCACAGGCGGATACGGTCCGGTCCAAAAGTCCTCAACGATTCCTTGCACTCGTGAACAAGCCGTGATTTGCACCAGACCGACGCAATGGCCCAAAGGGCAGCCTGACTGTCAACAAAGATCATGTAAGATTCGGAATCCGAAGCTGGGCCACCAGCTATGGCCCCAGTTCATTTGTATTATGTGTCTTTTCCATATAAGTCCCACGAGTGTGGGGGAAAGGAGGTCGATCATGCCATAGCCCCGATAGCATGACAAGGACTTGGTAGAAAACTAATGCCAGGTATCAGTGAGGCTCCGTTATAATACAGTCTGGATTAGACCCCCGACTGCAAACCGTCCGATGAGCACGGGTCGCTTAACACTCCGGATTAGGGGTATAGAAGAAATATACGTGACAGGGCGAGTCGAAAAGATCACACAGAGACGTCGATTCGAAGATTGTCCCCTCACGATATTAGGGTAACCTTTAGTCATGCACCACATCCCCAACGGGTTGGGGATAGGTACACTTAAGCACTACATCGCGACAAGATTGTTACCCAGGTGGAGGAATCCGGATCGTAGAGCCAGAATTGCTTTAGAGATTGCCCGCCATTACCGATGATAACTGGATGACTTACATAATTAGTCATTACAACCACTTAGTCAGGATTACAACCTAGTTTGTCACACCTTAACACCTTTTGTTATTCCATTTGTTTTTTAAAATTAGTCTTCGGTAAAATGAGAACAATGCTACATACACAATTCGCGAGATATAAGTAATACTTAACCTCTTCATGCCCTGGCCACATATGTGGACGTTTAATTTTTTACAATTATAATAATAATAAAAAGGACAAAAATTTGATAATAACTTATTGACTACCGAATCCTCCAAGAGAAGTACACATTTTACCGTTTGTCTGCACTGATGATATTTTCGATGTACAGCTAGATACATAAAAAAACGTGAAATAATTCTTCGGCAATCTGTTTTATTGGATTATATCAAGAAATCGTTAATATTTGAAAAAATAATATCAGATATCTTTAATATAAAAACTTTTAATATTTTGTAGAAACTTAACAAAGCGAATTATTCTAAGTTTCTTTATTTTATAAGAAATTAACAAACGTACACATAAGTAGTACAGATATCGTTCGAGGTGGTGTTTTTACTTAAATACTATCGTAAGTATAATTTAACATTTCGTGTAAACGTATAACGGAATGTATAAATTTTTACGACCAAGACCCTTTGCTGTAAAAGAATATAACAAATAGTATGATAGTCGGAAATTTTACCACAGAATTGCTTTTCATATTTTACATGTTTTCATTGTTTATGGGTTCTTTTCAGTCAGCAAAACATTAAATTGTCTCCTCTAGAATTTAAACCATCAATAGCTATCACAATGATAAAATGACGGAACAATCCAAAAAACGAGGTAGGCCTACTTCAAGTTCTGCAAAGGAACTGAAAAATCCCCCCAGATGTCACGACAAAAATTGTGTAAACGAACTCGACATATTTGTGACAAATGTGAAGAATCGATATGCCCGGAGTGTATGAAATCATTTCACATATAAATTACCATTAACGCTTAGTGGCCACAAATGTGGACGTTATTCCTTTTTGTGAATTTTTATTGTTTTCCCTTATTTGTTGCTTTATGAATTACGAAATTAATTAATTTAAAAAAAAAAAACAAGTTTCAATAATTTCTTTGTCACCATTAAAAAAAGCGTCCATGAAAAGGTTAAAATTCTATTTAAAGTGCCCATTTTCGTTTTCTAACCAGCTCATGTATTAACAGTGTCACTGGATATTACCGCATATATCGTTAACTATTACAATGTAATGGAAATAAAAGATCGCTGAATTTATATTTCACTTTACTGTTAGTAATAAAAGAAAAAAATATACACGTAAAAAATTATTTTAATATTATACATAATATTACAAACACGTACGTAGTTAATTTGGAAATATACATAAAAAATAGACATCGAAAATGTAAATTATATATACAATTTTTGAGATGGTAAATGAAATGTATTTGTTTTATGCTTGATATAATGACAGTCAAGTTTGATACAATTTGAATATTTGCACTCGATATTGTTTCAATTAATGAGAATTATAAAGAAATAAGCATAAAATTTGCATGCATTTATTTTGGAGGAATGTTCTGTTGTTGTTGCCCAACTGGTTGTTGAACCACATTAATAGGCTGTTGCGCTTGTTGTTTATCCGGAATGTTGTTATTAATAACAGGTTGCTGTTGTTGTGCCGGTAAATTATTTCCAGCTGGTTGCTGTGGTAGACCGGAATTAATTGCTTGACGTTGTTGTGGAGGCAAATTATTAACGATAGGTTGTTGTATTGGTTGCTGTTGCTGTTGTTGTGGAGGTTGATATTGTTGCTGTGGTAGGCCAGAATTAATTGCTGGATGTTGTTGTGGAGGCATATTATTAGCGATAGGTTGTTGTACTGGTTGCTGTTGTTGTGGAGGTTGATATTGTTGCTGCGGTAGATTTTGATATGGTTGTTGCTGTTGTTGAGCTGGAATTTGATATACTTGATTTGGGTTTAAGTGAACCTGTTGTCCTTGATATTGTTGTTGAGCATGATTTTGTTGCTGATACTGTTGCTGTTGTTGATGATACTGTTGCTGTTGTTGAATATGCTGTTGCTGAGGGTTTTGATAATGCAATTGGGGTTGTTGTTGATAACCTGCTTGATGTTGTTGTCCAGTTTGATATGCAGCGTTAGGATCATGAGCATAATATCCTTGTGGCATATTTGGATGCGGTGGAAGCTAAAAGATAAAGACGAAATTAATTTAAGTTATAATTAGAATAAAATATATTTATCTAAAGTCATACCAATCCTTGAGCAATCATTCGATCAATTTCTTCTTTCCTGCGTCGTTCAAATTCCAGGTACTCTTCATGTGTATACTGCGGCTGTTCATCAATTGTTTGCCATTCGGGATCTCTGTTATACTCTTCACGTTTAGTTTGTTCCAAAAACTCTTGGAAACTTATTAAACCATCGCGATTTGTATCAGTCTCTTGGAATACGTGTTCACGCATGCGTTCCATTTCTTCGGCACGCTCTCGCATATCATCTTCCGGTAGGCCAGATTGGTATACTTTATCTAATTCCTTGACAAATAAAGCTTTTACTTCCGCTTCATCCCAAAAACCATTGCCATCAACATCTAAAATAATAATTTAAATTTAAAAGAATTAAAAGATGAGTCAACTATACCATATGCGTACAGTATCGGACAAAACTAAGGCAAGTGATCTAGTGACAGATACATGACTAGGAAGAATAGGGTAAAATTTATGAAAATACTACTAAAAACTTAATAGTATAATAAATAGCATATTTACTTCAATTTTAAATAAACGTAAGCAGATTAACAAAAAGATTCTTTATAACGAAAATAAATGAAATGATCTTATAATTATGACACACTGTAATATGGATTATGTATCATAAATCATACATCCACAATAATAAAGTATATAAATATAGTATTTCCTAAAACTAAATAAAAAGATAAATAAATCTTCAAACGGAATCTAATCGATTTAACACGCTGAAATAACACACAGCAGAAAATAATAGTACATAATTATTGTAAATACGGATACTGATAAATTTTTCAATAATACAATTTCTGCTATAATGGTTTAAAGAAATTAATGAAGATAACTAGATAACATATAAAAATAGTTTTACTTCATGAAAAATATACATATTGTCAATGCATATTGTGATGAGTCAGATTAAAGCACTCGATGCAAAGAAAAGGGGAATTAACGCAGTCGGAACAATATGTCACCACTTTTTTTAATAGAATTCTTTGTTCCAATTCGAGTGCAGAGTATTTAATTAGATGCATTGCTAATTTCATCCTAAAATCAGGAATTGCGGTATTTATCCCGGTCTCTATTGTCGGTTTCTTACATTTTATAGTTTCACGCAATCATTTGATTAGATAAGTCGTCTGAGGATTCCCTAAATTAATTTCAACTACGATTTTTGTCTTTTCTTTTGAACAGTTTTTTCCGTGTAGTTGTCATTTCTGCTGAATGTTTTGTATCTTTTATATTTCCATTTTAAAACTGTTACGCCATTTTTATTTTCTCACGCAATAATATCTTCACCTCTCATTTTTTTGACCAACCAGTTGGCCTTTCATATAGAGCCGCCCAGCACAAAAAATGATTCAATGATGATTTATAACTCACTTTATTTGCTGCAAATAATATTTCAACATAATATGTATCGCATAATTACAAACTCACATTGGCGCTTTGGGCAAACCATGGAAAATGCGCCTGGTAGCCAACGTGTTAAGTTATATTTTAAGAGATATTTGGAGAAGTGACCTTATAAATGACGATCAAGACGATAAGAATTGCAGATTAGAGCAATAAGCACTAAGTGAATCAAATGTTACAAATTAACACCTTAATATTTTACCGAACAACTAAGACGTGTGTAAAAGTACTAGCATATTAACTCATGAATGCTTTTAATTATGGACTTCAAATAAATACTAGAGCTATGAAGAAATGCTAATTCCATAAAGAACTAAATGAAACTATAATGCTTTTTGGAAATATATTCTTAAGTTAACTAAAGTTAGTAATAATGAATTAAAATCACAATGGACACTATTATATAAATATGAAAAAAAAAATTGGCAGTTTCCGAATTCACGTACTTTTGTTACACGAGGTTTCCCTCCCGTGTGAATATTACCATTTTTAACTATTCGAAAAATTTTTGCCTTTGGTGTAGAGTAGTTAGTAAAAGTTACAATTATCATGGAATGCAATTCAAAGAGCTCCAATGGTTTGCAACATATATGGAAAATAGTAGACAAATTACTAGATGAATGAAATAAAATCCAATGCTATTATTAATAATTTCGGTGTCCCACAGGGATCAATATAGGGTGCCTTACTGTTTATTATACACTTCAATGACATGCAATTATACTGGATAGACGACAAGTTGTATTATACGAAGAAAATACACTCATATACACAGAAGTATCACAAGTAAAGAGTGTCGGAACAATATGATAAATGATATAAATGTGGTAATACGTGGTTGACAATGAATGAATGCAATTGAAATGTTTATAAAAATTTGTTAATTATGTAAATATAAATGCGATTTTTTAACGTATTATGAATACTAATAAATAAAATGTTTATAATTAATTCAGATTCATATTTGTTCTAGACAATATTTCGAAAAATATAATGTACATACGTGCATCACTCGCAGAAAAAAATGAACTATTGAAAAGTAATGCGTAATTAAAGAGTTGAAATATTGCTTTAATTGCAAATGTTTTGGCAGCCACTGCATGTTTTATAATACATTTCAAGTAGCTTTGCGTTCGAAATAAATTTTGTTGAGAATACTAACATAAAGCAATAATGAAATTTATGAAAATATGATGTTGCTTTAAACTATGTTCCGTATTTGTGCTTGCTTTTCAAAAATAGAGAATTCTTACCATGTATCATAAAGAAGGTGTGAGGATTAAAGTCATCTTTGTCCATATGGTCCTGTTTCTCCCATACTTCCTCCAACTGTGCCTTATTTCCAGGATGGTGTACTTTCTCATGTTTTTTATGTTTCTCCTCTAGTGCCTTCTGTTCCTCCTCAAACTTTTTGCGTTGCTCTTCGTCAAGTTCTTTCTTTATCATTTCTTTTTCGAATTCCTTTTGCATTTCGTACTCCTTAAACTCAGCTTGTCTTTTGCGATCTGCTTCAGCCAAATCTTCAGCGGTTTTCTTGATTAATTTTTTTAAATCCTCAATTTCGAATGTGTGTTCGTTTGCATGATCCACATGTTGGTTTATCTTTAAATGGTCACGATCTATCTCATTCTCTAGCTCAAATTCCTTCTTGGCCAAGCTACGTAAACGTTCCAATTCACGTCTTTTAATTTCGTCTAATTTTGTACGCACATGATGATTCACATAATCCAACTCTTGCGCTATTTTACCACTCTACATTCACAATAATTTCATATCAATAATCAATCAAATTTATCGGAATTAATTATTTTAAACTTACCCGAATATCTGCTTCGGGAGCTTTATCAAGTTTTTTACGAAATTCTGGATCGCTTTCCAAAGCATCAACAACTTCCTTTAAATAGCGCTCATACTCCAAAGCAGTCTCGACGTTGGGAGACTCCGGAGTACTTGTTTCTTCCTTTTTTTCATCTTTTCTTGTTTTGGTGACGGGCAGTGCACAACTTAAAATTAAGCAGCTCCCAAAAAGGAGTATTACAAACGACTTCCTCATTGCAATTAGTTAAATTTCAAATTATGCAATATTTCTTAAAGAGTATATATTTTTTGTTAAACAAATTATAAACAATTGTGCAAATAAATGCTGAGTTTATAAATTTAACACGAAATCAAGTTTTTTCTGTCTCCTTTTTCCAGAAACAATAATGTCTGACGTGACCGTGACTACAACGAAATTTAGGCGTATCTACACGACTTATTTAGTGATGACACTTTTGAAATTTCGTTAAAATATTTTGTTTCAAATTAAAGTAGTTTTTAAGTATGTGAAATATTTAACGTTACGTTACGGGAATCGTAGTGTTTACCATTTCTCAGTATTCTTTCCAAATTGATAATAATATTTATATCAATAAAATTATATATTGGGTTAGTTTGGAAGGGCAATGTATCACTACATTAACAGCTCCACGCCTTCACCTAGAGACTTTTTATTCCACAGTGACCTTTCAATTGGAAAATAGGAAAGATGAAAAGGAAGAAGAGAAGAGAAAAATATCAAGGGGAGGAACAAAATTACAAAATAAAGAATAAAAGAAAGAACGATGTGAAACGACAATTAGTCATTATGGCACCCAGAGATAAATTTCTACCTCTAAAAGTAATCGTTTTATACTTTCAAATCTGTAGTCTTCGAGATCTATCAGTTCATCAACAAGTCGACTACCTAGCCATCTATTCCTACGCATCTGCAAACAAAGACAGTGGCATAGAAAATGATCCATTGTTTCATTTGTTCCTACACATAGCCTACTGAAATCTGAGATATCCCTATTCCACCTACTGATCCTGTGTCAAAAGGCGTCATGCCTACCTAGTTATCTTATAAAAGATCTCATCTGCCGCTACCTAATGCTTAGAATAAGTTTCGTTTCCATACGACTGAGCTTTGGCCACAAGTCTCGCGCTACCCTACAGACCATTGTACATCCCCATGTACGGTTTACCAGTGAATCAAAATTTTCCTCGATAATAAATTATTATATGAGCCATTTATTTTGAAAGTGGTTTAAGTCCATTTTTTCTAATATTGAGATATTTAAGAGTTTGCGTTTGAACTGTTTCAAAAATATTGTTAACTGGTATTAAGTTGTTTTTATGGCTATGAGACCTTAAACATGTTAGAATATATAACGCAATACGTTTTGTAAACTTTACTAGAAAAATAAGCTGTGTTTCAGAGCCTCAAATGGACTTAAACCACTTTCAAAATGAATAAAATGACTTTTTTGTTTCTGAAAAGGAATAAGTCCACTTTGTGTTCTTTGTTTAATATTATTATAAGTTAATTTTTTCACTTAAAGTTACTCCACTAGTGATAGTGATTCCTCTAAATAGTTATCCTTATCCTTAGAAGTTGGAATGGAAGGTACATTTTTGTATAATGGTGTTAATTTTATTTTGCTGAAGTTCCTTGGTCTTCCCGACAAGGTAATAAATCAAATATTTTGAACTTTGTATCCACTTCCATAGATTCTTTATAAATCATTTTATAATGTTCACTTTTTATAAATCGCATCCAATATATCCTTAACCAATTTACAGGTTCGCCACTAGTGTTTTTTAATCTTTTATGAATTGCTTCTTCCAGAGGTTTTGTAGAAAAAATCTTCACGTTTCATTTTGGTTAATATAAATTTGTCAGTCTCTGTCTGGCAATTGCCGAGTGCACACGTTTTTTCTCTCGCGCCGGTAGGCTTTTGTGTTTTTTCTGATAATTGGTTAAATTACCGTTTTTTTTTGCTCTTTTATTTCTCGCGAGTGAATTTTTGATTGTAATCTGATAAGTTTATTGATTTATTTGTTTAAGTCTGATTGGAGGCCTCTGGAATGAACGGGGTGCATCCCCCGAACCATAACCGATTTCAGGAGCTTGACTCCATCGGAAAAATAAAACCCAACAAGAACAAGCGTCCTCGCCCAAATGACTTTGTACCTTTACCACCACATTCATCAAACGAAAATAATCTTCCTCGTTACTTAGTGGCTACCGCGATTAACACCAAGGAAAATGAGATATCTCCTACACTGGCATCATACAATGTATTTCAGGTAGAAAGGGGACTAAAATTTATCTGTCCCGATCGTCTTGAAGTCAAGGAAATGAAAAGTGGCGATTTACTTATAAAGGTGGCGGATAGTAAAACAGCCGAGAAATTCCTTAAGCAAACGCATATAGATTGTATCCCAGTCAAGATTACCCTTCACAAAACTCTGAATACAATACAAGGCAGAATCTTTTCAAGAAAAATCATAAATATACCACAGGAAGAACTGCTAGACGCTCTTAAGGAACAAAAAGTGGTAGACGTCCACAAAATGATAAAAAGAGAAGGTGAACAATTAGTTGCCAATGGAGCAGAAATTCTCACTTTTGATTTGATTAATCGGCCTGAAAAAATTAAGCTTGGTTGGGAAATAGTAAACGTTGACGAATTTATACCAAACCCTATGAGATGTCTCAATTGTCAACGTTTGGGACATACGAAGAAGAGATGCCGCAACGTTGAATTGTGCAAGGATTGTGCAATTCCTCCACCCCACGACATTTGCTCCCGAAAATATTACATAAACTGCCAATCTGAAAATCATCCCTCCCACGACCGTAAATGTCCCACTTTCTGGAAACATAAGTCGGTTAATTATTTAAGAATAACACGCAGGTGTACAATAAGGGAAGCTTGGACCATTTTCAACGAAAATCCAACAATTCATACGCTAAAACCATTTGCAAGAATAAACAATAAGCAATCATACGCAAACACTCTTAAAAATTCTTCTGAACACAATTCATCCATAAAATCAAAACAGAACATAGAACAAAAATTAAAAGCCGTTACAAATTAATCTACCAGCAAAATAACAACAAACACACAGTCAAATTTAAAAGAAACAAATAAAGGTTTAGAAATAACGAAACAAATTGAAGATAAAGAAGTTCACCAACAAAAACATAACACTTCAGCTATATTACCTAATCAACAACAAAAAGTAAATAGCAAACAACAGAAAAATAACAGCTCAAATACAACCCTCTCTCGAGAAACAATATTAAACTCATCTATAGAATCTAATACAACAAACTATAAATCACTCAATTCTCCCACTAAAAACGATTATTTCAGTGATGATAATCCTGTATTTTGCGAAAACAGTTCTAGCGATGAAGCAGCCGCTAAAGTTGACGGAAATATTACTGACGAAATGATTGTTAGTGACATTGATGATGGTTTGGGTGTATCCACCCCATATAAGGATAATAAAGACAAACCTGATGAAAATTCTCCTTGCAGCCAACTTTATAAAAAATTTCCGGATTTAAATACGATAATCACACCTAGAACTTTTAAAAAAACTTTGCCTAAAAGGGACAAGAAAAAATAAAAATTTGAATGAACATTGGTCTTAACATTAATTTGTTACAGTGGAACATTCAAGGATTCATTAATCATAAGTTTGCCCTAGAACAATTAATTGCTAAACATAAACCTAATATAGTAGCTTTACAAGAAACCCACATAACTCACAAGGATCTACATCTTTTACATTTACCTGGTTTTAAAGTTTTTCATCATAACAAAGATTATAATTATGCCAAATCGGGGATAGCAATTTTTGTTAAGAATAACATTAACTGCAATCAGCACAGTAAATCAGATGATAACCTTTTGTTTCAATCTATAATTATAAAATGTGAAATTGATTTACAAATTACTAATATATATAAAGAAGGTGACTTCAATTTAAATCCTCGAATGCTGGATAACCTCAATATTTCTAATAACACACAGCAGCTCGTATTAGGTGATCTCAATGCTCAAAATGTAATATGGGGTTCTTCCCTTAATTCTTCCAGCGGGAGAATATGGGAAAATTTTGCAGATGAAAAAAACTTGATTGTACTGAACGATGGATCACCAACATTGTTCAGCACAAGAAACACTTTAACTTCTATTGACGTCACAATGAGCAGTGTTGATTTAGCTCCTAACTTATCTTGGCGATGTTTGGATTTACCACTTGTTGCTGACCACTTTCCTATCCTTATAACAAACAGAGTAAACACTACAATAGAATGAAATTTTGTTTCACGTTTTCAAGACAAAAAAGCTGATTGGGCGCTCTTTAATAAAAAAGCAGCAATTTTTAATGAGAAGTTCGAAAAATCAACAAACATAAACAAAGAGGCAGCACAAATAAACCGCATCTTAAGAAGTTCAGCCAACGAATCCATCCCACTCAGCCATAAGCCTGCCAAAGTAAATAATCCAATATGGTTTAATTCGCAGATTTCCAGTTTAATTGTTGCGAGGCAATATGCATGGAAAATTTTTAAAAGGACCCGCAATCAGCAAAATGCACTTGAATACCGAAGAGCCTGTGCCAGGGTTAAGCGGGAGTGTAGGACTGCTAAAAGAAGCACTTGGGAAAATTTCGTTAACTCTTTAAACCCATCCATGGACCTCCGATTTTTGTGGAGCAAAGTCAAAAAGTTGAGAACTAAAAATATAGACAAATTCCCCACAATTTTTGTCGATGGAATTAATTTCTCACATCCTCAGCAAATTGCAGACAAGTTCGCGAATTATTGGTCATCTTTAAGCTCAAACAGTTCTTTTGACCCAGAGATTATATCAGCAAAGACTAGTTTGGTTATAGAAGACTTTGGACAACTCAGCAATAAATATAACGAAATAGTTCGTAAAGTTGAAATAAATGAACTGAATGAAACCCTAAAATCGCTTAGGGGTAGTACCCCCGCAAATGACAAAATTACATACAATATGATTAAAAACTCCCCTCTTCAACTAAAACAGCGTCTTTGTGAATTATACAGTAGTATATTGGTTTCTGGAATTTTTCCTCATCAGTGGAAAGGTGCCACATTATCTCCCATTCCCAAACCAAATAAAAACCCTAACCAGCTTGAAGGATACCGTCCCAACTCACTTTTACCTGTTGTATCCAAAATTTTTGAAAAAGTTTTATGCAAGAGATTTTGGAAATTTGCTAGAACTGAATTAAACGTCAACCAGCATGCTTTCTTACCTAGACGTGGAGTCCACAGCATTTGTCATCAACTGGAGGAAACATTACGAACAAATTTAAAGAATAAAAAACACTCACTGGTTCTGTCAGAAGACATCGAAAAGGCTTTTGATCGAGTCATTTTAACGTACATTTTGCAGGAGCTTAATGTTTTGAAAATGCCTTTGCAAATAATTATTCTAATAAAATCCTTTTTAGAAAATCGAACTTTTAGAGTTAAGGTTGATGGCTATTTATCGTTGTCGTATCCCCTCGAAAATGGTATTCCACAAGGGTCACCCTTGTCTGTTATGCTTTATGCTATATACGCCAACTCTCTTGCTAAGGCAGTCGAAAATCTACCAGGTATTGCCTACATTGGTATCTATGCAGACAATATTTTTGCAGTTGTGATAATCTCAACAAACTTGATCATGAGATAAACCTCTGGGCGAAGGAAAGAGGAGCTGTTATTCCAGCAGAAAAATCAGAAATATTACACGTGTGCAGAAAAATTAACTGTGGTGAAGATTACATCTGTATTCGAGGCGTTAACATCAATATAGCTAGAGAGATGCGTATTCTTGGATTATTGTTTTCCAAAAATTTGTTATGGAACAACCATATTAAATTCATAGCACTTAAAGTCTCAAAAATAAACAACCTTTTGAAGCTAATTTGTTCCCGTACTAAAGGCCCTCACATAGAGACTGCGATAAATATTTGCAGATCCCTAACAAATGGTGTTATCCAACATTGCATAACTTTATACGGATGGACATCTCAAAGAAATATCAACAAAATTAATGTAGCTTTAAATAATTGTTATAGAACAGCAACAGGCTTGCTTCGATCAACACGTTTAAATATTTTGAGAAATGAAGCCGATTTCTCAGAATTTACATCTTTGTTCGAGAAATATTCAGTTTCTATGGCATCAAGAGCAATTACCATTAGCAATGATGGGTTGCATAACAATTTTTGGAAACATCTTGAATCCACAACTAATTCACCCTCAGCCATTGAAAAAATAATCCGTCTTATAAGACACGTTGGAATTTCTTTACCATCAAAACCACCTAATCCTTTTTACTTCTACAAGTCATTGAAAGTAGATGACAGTCTGTCATTCTTTAATAAGAATACCACTGATCTAGTCTGTTTTAAAAAAATGATGGCACAAAAAATAACAAATTTTTCACCCGAAATGATACTTTTTACAGATGGATCTTTTCAAAATGGTATTTCGTCCTATTCAGTGGTGAGGTGTTACGATAAGCAGTACGAATCAGTTTATACAAATCGTCTACCGGATAATGTTGGCATTTTCGTGGCCGAATTGGCTGGTTTGCAAAGCGCCATAAAATATGCAATTGCATTACAGAAAAAAACTATTGGTCAATTCACACAAGCCGTTGTATCGTTGTATTCATTGTATTGTTGGAAGAACATACAACAGTGTATGATTGTTGTTGATATTTTTCATATAAAAATCCGATACACTTATACACATTTTTTCCATATGTTTTTAAAAGTTGTATTGGTTTCGTGCTATCAAATTGTGTGAATGAAAAAATGTGTATATGTTTTCATATGTTTTTAAAAAGTTGTGTTGGTTTCGGGCTATCAAATTGTTTGAATGCCACGAGATACACAATACAGCATAGCATTGAGCGTTCACAAACAAACAAATGTATTCAATACAACATACCCGATACAAAGTCGTGTGAATTGCCCATATTATTTGCACTGATAGCCTTAGTACCGTCAAGGCTATTAGAAAAAATCATCAGGGGTTATATGACAATTTAGTTTACCTTTCGGAACCCAGCTGTGAAATAATTGTTTTATGGATACCATCCCATATTGGCATCGTTGGCAACGAAGCAGCTGATAAAGCTGCTAAGTGGGCGCTTTCTTTACGTGAAGTCACTGAGGTTCCAGCTTTTCCCAAAACAATCTCTAACCCTTTTAAAGCATATCAAAAAGAGCAGAATACGGAGCTTAGAAGGCCAAAATATTGCAACGCCCTCACACGTTCAGAATGCATTTTGCTGGCACGTCTGAGAGTCGGCAAAACTACTTTTAGCACCAAACACTATTACGAAAGAACTGATCCTGCTCTGTGCAGCTTCTGTAATGAAATACTTACTGTTTTTCACATTTTCTCAGAATGCCCTGAATCAAAAATTGATGTACCACTGAAAGACATCCTCGACTGCACCACTAAAAACAATTTACCGTTGATAAGGAGATGTCTTAGAATACATAACATCCAAAATATTTAGATCAATGTTCTCTTAAAATATTTATTTCTACATTCTTTTAAATGTCATTTTTGTTATTGTATGTTAATTTGTTACTTTTTAAATTAGCTATGAATATGAATTTTTGTGCGCATATGGTCTTAGATACCCGGCGCCTTTTTTAATTATATTTTATGAATTTATTTTGTAAAGTATATATTTTATAAATAAATAAATAAATTTGTTACTGTTTCGACATGTTTTTATGGTTTCATAGTTACCCTGGGGACATACAGTTTGTCAAAAAAATCTTTGCACATAGAGAAAAATAAAAAACTTCGAAAAATTCATTGATTTCTAATATAAATAACCAACTTTTTCATTTTTTTCAAACAGGATTTTATAAACATATGTTTCGTTAATATAATAAATAAAAAACTTTTATAACAATGAAAATATTCTAATGTAAAATATTAAAAAACAAAAACAATTCAATTTTACTGCTGTCAAAAAAATTATTGCACACTTGACAAAATATTAAGACTTATGCAATTTTTTTAAAATTATAGTGCTAATATTTTGTGTGTCCACCTTGAGCATCAATCACCGATTGCAGACACCTTCTCATGGATTAAATAAGCTTCAGAATGTCATATTTTAGTTGTATTTTTTTCCCATTCTTCTTTGATGAACTTTATCAAGTCGTTTTTATTTGTGGGCGATCTTTTTCCTACCTTTTGCTTTAGATGAACCCACAAATTTTCGATAGGGTTAATATCAGGACTTTGGGCAGGAGTATCAATAACTTTGGAGCAGTTGTAAAGTAACCTGGACTTACATAAATAAGATTTATGTTTAGAATCATTATCTTGATAGTACTTGTAATTAAATTTATTCGGATTAACCGGGTCAATAAAAACAAATTTCTTAAAGTTGGCGGTCAGTTCATTTTTTAAAATATCAAGATATACTTCCTTAGTCATTATTTCATCCAAAATCCTGATTACACCAACTCCCTTGCTGGATATACAGCCCCATACCATTACAGACAGTTTTCCAAACTTTACTGTAGGAATAAGATTTTAATTTTCTAGTGCTGTCAGAGGCTTACGCCAAACTCTTTGCGGTCCGTCATGATAATAAAGCATTATTTTTGTCTCATCTGAGAAAATACCAGAGTCCCAGTACTCCGGAGGAAGTGAAATGTATTCGGTGGCAAATCTTAATCTCTTTTCGACATTTTGTGCTGACAGCAGGGGTTTTTTCCTAGCCACTCTTGAAGAATATTTATGTTTTTGAAGAACATTTCTGATGGTTTCTTGGGAAACACGTAACCCAAAGTCTTTTTGCACTTGAAGAGCTAATCATCTCGTACTGGATTGTGGGCTACCATACACGATTCTAATAATTTTTCTTTCAACTCGCTGCGTCACCTTTTTTGGCCTGCCTATAAATCCTTTTAAGTCTAGTCCTTCTTCTTTTTCAGCACGGGATATAATATTATATACAGTCCTGATGTTCAAGAAGAACATATCGGCGATTTACTTGGCAGATTTGTCTTTGTAGTAGTTGAAATAGACCAATTGTATAATATTTTTTGAAACTAGTTTTCCTGAAATTTTTTGTATTCTAATATAAGGACACTTGTTACATAAAACGATCACTTCATTACTAAAACCTTGTTTACCCCTTTCACATTCCATCTCATTTGTAAAAAACCCAAAATGCACAACATTCTTGGGGAATAACGGCATTTTTGTCATTTTTTTATTATTTTCATTCAATATGCAAAGATTTTTTTGACACCCTTTATACTGAGTAAAGTTCTTTTGTTGTTGTTATTATTGTAATGTGTGTGACTATTAGAAAACTATTGGCGTCTTATGGTCGTAAACAAGTACAGTTATAGAATGTGTGCAAAAATAAAAAAGTATGTAAAGATTTTGTTGTTGGAATTCTTGAATGAAGATCACATTTTACATTTTTTGATCTGTGCAAAGATTTTTTTGACAAACTGTACATTAAATAATTTTTCCTCAAAGCCATTTCTATCACTCCAAAATCACTATCATTTGGCAAAAATGAATGTCCTGATAGTAAAAACTTATGGTCAATAATATCTGCATTATTTTCTGCCGATTGCACAACTTTCAGCCATGTTACTGCCAATTTTATTGATTTCAATGGACTTAACCCAGTCTCAAAATACATTTTTATGCATTCCGTTAACTAGCTAATTTTCAAGTGCCCCAAATCATAGCGATTTTAATGATACTAGACTTAAATTGTTTATAAAAAAAGATTATATAGGATTGTGATTATTGTTATCATTAACTAATTTTTTTTTAAAAATGGACTTAAACCACTTTCAAAATAAACGACTCATATTTGTAATTTAAATTTATATACTCGATTTTATTTAATTTTATATTCAAATAGGGAATTAAAATTATATTTTTTCGATAGTTACCAAAATTCTGTAATAGTTACAATAATCTAGTACAATGGGTCAATTCGACCTCCGGGTACTGTACTTGTCTTAATTGACAAGTTACGCCCTCTAACCTACAATAATCTACAATAAAGAACAAACAGAAGTTTAATGCACCTGTTACAATCTTATCAAAATCTGAGATGACAGATCTTTAATACAGTTTTGGAAGGTTTTCTGGTATTGCATTGCACTTTGAGGACCTCTTTTTCTAAAAGGTTTGCAGAAAGGTGAAACTGTTTTCAACGCGGTACCCTTGGAAATCTGATGCAGTAATTAAAACTCATCTAGAAGTTGCAGGTTCTATAGGACTGTGAGAAGAAGTGATGAAGGCCTGTTTGAAAGATCTTCTCGAAAGGTCAGAATGTCAACAAAATGGCACTGGTACTGACGTAATTTGATGTTGTGGAAGAAATCAAAAACTAATTTGATTGAAGTGATGGAAATACGTGGACCAGATGGCCTGAAAATACAAAATTAAATTTTCATACCAAAATATTGGGAGTAATAAATATCATATTTAGGGGATGCTTCTTCCTATTGGCATGGCGTGGAATCAATACACTAGATTAAAAATACCATGGACCAAAATTTTACTAAATGAAGTAATGCAACCTTTGGCCGAATGGAAAACGCCCTTGAATCAGCCGGGCATTGAGCTGAATCATTCTGCGGATCTCGCAAAAAAGTGGTTTCCTGAAGATGACGGAAAAGTATTGAAATGATCTGCACAATCTTCGAATTTAATCCTATAGAATGTCTGTGGAAAAATCATCAGATATTATTCGGTCGCTAAAAGCAGATGATATAGAGTTGAGGAAAAAATTCAACGGTTATGTTTTTCTAATCCAAAATTGCAAAACTATACTTGGTAATAAAGATAATGCCACAAAACAGTTAACTTTTGATTCAATGTTTAAAGCAAATTGTGATTTTTTTAATCGTTTTTGCTAATATTTTTGACTATAACAGATCAATATTCTTCCGATTTTAATTTCATAAATGACTACTTTTTAAAGTTTTTAGTATGTATAACAAAATAATTAAAAACCTCTATAAAATTAAATGAATACCCACAATAAATAGCTATTTAACGAAAGGGAAAAAGAGTATGGTTCCTCGAACGGAATTTCCCAGCTTGTATACATATAACTTACAACATACTTCGATCTTCACAAAACATGAGAATTATTTTAATTTGTTTCATCCACCTACAAATTTTACAAACTTTTATTCAAACGAAATTTTTAAATTCTTTACTTCAATAAAACATAAATATATTTAAAATTAAGCTGTTTCCATTGGAACAAAGAAAACTTCTTCCGTTATATCAAATTGTTTGACTTTTGTGTCCAGAACAGCAGTTGTTCCAAGTTTGAAAGCGTAATTAAGCTGCAATGATGTGTGAAATGAAAACCAAATAGTTATAAATCGAATCAAGTCAAAAATAACAAAATCGTTACCTGTCTTTCGCCCTTCTTGTTGGCTAATTCATAATTTCGCAAATATTCAGTAGAATCCTTGCGAATAATACACAAGTCAATGTTAGATCCTGAACCCAAATCGTTAAAAATACCAGCGGCGATTGCATCACGAACCAACTTTTTGCCTTCTTCAACAGTCATATTTAGTTTCCAGCGTGCTTCGAAAACAGCCATAGCAGCTAAACTGCCAGAACCCATAGTAACATATGGTAATTTATCTGTTGAACCATGTGGATGTATTGAATAAATATACGAGCCTGTCTTGTCAACACCTCCCAAGACCAATGCGGCACTTATATGACCTTGATAACGGAACAACATTTGCTTCAACAACGTATTGGCGGCCACTACTGGTACTTGGCGCCCGGTATTAAGGCGATGCAGTTCTAATTGTGAAGCTATTAAATCGGTTGTCATTTCGGTATCTGCAGCAGTACCAGCACCGCAACAACTTTAAAAGATACAAGGAAAGATCAAATTTACGTATGGTGAAACCAACCACTAAAACTCTGTATAAAATTCTACTTACTACATATTTTTAGCCAAGTAATGAATTTTAGAACAATTCTTGTCCGAAACGATGGGACCCTCAGTGGCACGAGTATCGGCACCTAATATAACACCGTCCTTAAAAATAATGCCGGCAATGGTAGTACCTGTCTTGACAGTCTTAGGAGGTTGAAAACCATTGTTTAGGAGCTCAGAATTTCTGCGAGTTAAATAGCGCATTGAATCAAACGAATAAACATACATATTTTATTTTCTATTTACCTTTTACAGTTCTCGAAGTTAAAACCAGATTTTGGTACGTCTCTAGTAAGTTCCAATTGCATATTTAATTCTTTTCTTTTGTAAAATTCTGGACTATTGAAGAAATGCTTTGATAAATTAACAAATTAACAAGCGCTAGAATGACAAAACACAATTTTTGTTTGACAATTAATAATTACTGTTCAGCAATTTTTAACAGTTTCAGCAGTGACCCTTAAACTATAGTGTGTACAAAATAAGAAAAAATTGTGCTATTATCTCTTGATGAATGGCAAAAGTAATAATGAAGTAGAAGGTTTCAAATTGGTTTTATAATTTTTCGTGCTTGCTAAAGTAATTGAATTCATAGTACAAAAAGATCACACAAAGTTATTGTTGATTAAATCTTCAAAGAATGTCAGTTGCTCAACAAATGAAACCCTTATTGTGGAATAGTTTATTTAAATGGCAGAAGATTAATAGCATGCGTACGAATTTCTCAAAGATTTTGCCACAAGCATGTATTAACCTGATTTTTTTATTTTGGTTCTTATTTCCCACAGGTCTTTTCTCAAATGCCGCTATTGATTGTCGAAATGAGTTATTTAACAAGGAGCAGAAAAGACAAAGGGAATTAGTAGGGCGCATAGAGAAAATAGAGGTACGTTATTTGGGTCTTCCCGAAGATGTCACGCTTGTGATGAATCGTGAGTTATCTACGCCATACAATTGTGCTCAACATCTGACGGAAGGGCATTGTAAACGTTCTGTTCTTGCCTTGATAGACGGTAACGTGCCGTGGGACATGCATCGACCACTTATAGATAATTGTACACTTCAATTATTAAACTTTACTGTTGCTGATCCTCACGTAGTTAACAAGTAAGTAATTTAAAAACTATCAGAATGTTTTTATTAAATTGGAATCATAGGCGTTGAAAATATGTTAATGTGAAATGCTTTTGGTAGGGATGGTACTTTAAATTTCAGCTGACGATGAATAATTAGCAGCTACCGAAATAAAATTTTTTACAAATGAAATGAAATTTTAACTGTTGTTGGCTGAAGGTCGGTTGTCATAACTGAGCCATAAATTAATTAATCTGTAAAAATTCTGTAATTCCTTATTGTCATTAAGTTTCATTACATATCAGTATCCAAATAGAAAAAATCTATTTAAACTATGTCCGGATTTAAAGTCTAAAGATATTTTATAATTTATACTTTAAGGGCTTTTTGGCGTTCTTGTAGTTTCATGTTGGGCGCTGCTTTAGAAAATGCTTTTAAAGAAGAAGCCAGATTGCAACTGCATAGTTTTCCTGGGCCAAATAGTAAGTTGGTTTAAAATTAATATCTGTTCTAAATTTGTTTTTCTTGTAGTAAAGTCTGGAAGTTTTGTTCATGACGTTGTTTTGGGTACTAAAACGTGGCAAGCATCGAAAGCAGAATTACGTGCCTTATCTGCAGAAATGATAAAATTGGCAGCTAAAGACCTAAAATTCGAAAGACTGGAAGTTAATTGTGAAGTGGCTTTGGAAATGTTTAAAGACTCTCGTTATAAGAGTGAACAGCTGCCAAGTATTTCACAGCAAAATCATGGTCGCGTAATTCTCTATCGTATGGGTAGACATATTGACATATCTAGAGGTCCAATGATTGCTTCTTCAAGGTTTTTGGGTAAATGTACTATAACAGCTGCGCACAAACTATCGGATGAGGGTACGGACAACGCATTTTATAGAATTCAGGGCGTAGGCTTACCAAATGGTTTCGTCCTAAATCATGTTGCTTATGGTACTCTAGAAGATCGTGCGAGAAAATTGGTGAGGAATTTACATATATATAACACTTTTATTGCATAATTTCTCTAATTTAAATTAATATTTAAAGTTATATTCCATCCACTTAAAATCAAAATACTTCAAAACTGAGGTACCATGCAAATGCATTAAGATAATGTATATATTTATATTTTTCCAGAATCCAGCACGACAACCTAATGAACCATTTGAAGAGGTCCATTTGCAAATGGCTTAATTTTCATTATAATTAGTATATTAATGTACGTATAAGTTGTATTTGTATTTTGTTATATATTGTATGGTTGATCATTTAAATAATGCAAATACTTTTATGTTTTTTGAAAGAAAAGAAATTAGAAAACATTTTCTTTTAATATCAACGCTTCTTTTCTTTTACACAAGAATAGTCATTTAAGTAATGACTTTTTAGAGCAATAGTTGTCCCACCTGGGGTGGCTTTGTGGTCTAACATCTTGTTGGGTACAAAATCTGGTGTGCTTATCATCTGATGTGTAAGCAGTTGATTGCTTGAGAGCTCTTTGAACAGGAATCAGCAGACGAAAAGGTTTAACAGAATTAATTGTTCGTAATGAAGTTTATGACATTTTAAGATTAAACTAAAAATTAAACTAGTCGCAATCTCAAAGTACTCTACACGCCTACTTTGTAGGTCTCGATTCAACATATTGCTCCAATTGTTTTCTATTTTTACAGCCGAAGTTTGCGTAATCTTTTACGCTATACAGTATGCAACTTAACAGTACCAAAACAAATAAATAAGTTTAATAACACCACATGGCTCAATGGTTTTAAAATCAGCAGTGTACTGACAAACAACTCTGCTAAAATAAGAATCAATTGGGTTCTTAGCCGTATAGGTTTCGAAGATAATAGAAATTTTGATATTGTTGCTCGTCTTCTATGCATCCATCCGTTCTCCATTTGAAATGGCTTATAACAAACCACATCAATACTAAAGTAAGAGACAGCCAAGTGAAAAACTGCTTTTTTCTGCAATATCTAGTCGAATTTTAAGTTATTTTCTTCTATATAACGGAGGATGATTAAAAGAAAGCAAATATCTTCTCACTATTTTTTCAGACATCTAAAGTAACAGGAGGTGCATCATTGTACAAATTCGGGATGAATATAGTTCTTAAGTGGTGAACAAACAAATTTACTTTTTCAGCATCATTTCGCTGCTATAACAAGTCCTTTAAGATTCCTTGTTGGGACTCTGGTGTATCATCAAAACCTAAGTATTTGGTTCAGTATGACGATTTTTGAGCCACTTTGTGCATTCCTTAAGTCTGACATTTTTCAGATGCATTACAGATGTTGCTATTCTCCTCGAGATTTTCTTTTCTAAATGGCTACACAGGAAGTTCTGTTACGGAGTTGAAAAATCAATAACCAGTTTGAGATATTCACTAAAGTTAGAAATAGAGAAATGTATATATACTATCTGGCTTACTTAGCTGTATATTGTCTTGGTAATAAGCGCTAATATATTTTTAATTGTAGAAAATTTATTTTTGGATGATACTACAATATCATGAGGGTTTGAAATCATAACAATAGTAAGCAAGTGGAGCGAAATAAAATCAAGCGATGCTTAAACTTGAATCTAATCTTCGGAATATATTTCAGATCATTTCAAAATTACCTGAAATTTTCTGTCTATCGGAAGGCCAATAAGTTGGTTGCATAATTGGTCCCCTATAATCGAAAATGTAGAAGCAGAAAAAAACCGAGGATATTATGAAACCTTCATACAGACCGCACAGTAAATGATATTCAACTCTTGTCTTTATGAGAATAGCTGATTCCCGAATTCTCTATCACGGAAGTCCTTGTTATCTTATATTATGTAATCCGAAATTTTAAATTACCGTCGAAATGGTGCCGTTCGTCAACGTACGAAACATTTGTGTTCCAAATGCCTTTTACGTTTCTCAAATTATCATCGAACTGATATCTTATAGATATTTCTCATTACAGGTTCCTATACAGCACTGGAGCTTGTTATTATTCTTGTTACCCATTCTGTTCTTAAATAATGAAGATCAAGGTTATTAAATACACTTTAAGTTTTATTTTTATAAAGTGCTTATGAAACTATAAAACCCCCTCTCTTTTTGGAATTTACGCTGAATTATTTTTTTAATCGACAACATTGCACAGTTGAATGCAAAATAGTTGGTGTAATTAAATTTTTATCACAAGGTTTGTATTTTTGTCTTTTACATAATTGCAGCACTAATAGTTTAATAGAAGCACAGAAAAGCAACAGTATTACTTTAATTACTTAGAGCTATTTTCCTGTTTATTAGCGTTTAGAAAGCGTTTTTTTTTCTCAAAAAAAAAAGCTTATACAATTTCCTTTAAGGACTTTATAATCGCTTAATGGGATGCGAGTGGGATATCTATCAAAAAAATTATTTTTTAACTCAAGAATAAGATTTTTCAATATTTGCCATAAAAACGTACTACCTAAATGATCTTAAAAAGTATTTATTTGCATTCTAAGGACATTCGGAAATTAGTTTTTTGTAAACAGTGTTAAAATTTGGACGAGCGTTATTTACTAATTACTTACATAATTAATCTTCACAATGGCTTCCGCTTCCAAAAAGAAAATGTTGACTTCTTTTTGTTGTAATCCCTTAAACAAAAAGAAGCACAGATCATCAGATATGCGAAATATTTCCGACAACTTATTGAAAAAATTCCCAACGCTTTCAAAGCGTTTGCTAATTTATGGATCGTGCAGGAAAATGATGGGAAAGTTGGGCACATTACCGGTTATTCCAGATGAGAACAAAATCAATTCTGAAAATGATGACAGTTCTGCAGGAGATGATGGTTGTTCTAACTTTTCAGTAGAACCTATAAGACCTAATAATGAGTGCCAAAATCAACATCACAAGGATGCAGTAGAAGTTTTTGAACAAATAAAAAAGAAGTACAAAACGTCACAGAGTAGATCTGAAAGAATTCAACTTCGTCGTCATGGAGTTGTTCAAAAATAATGACCGAGTTTGGAACGTCTCAACGAAAAGCAAGAATTGCTAAAAACTTGGTTGATTGATGGTTGATGTCTTCCAAATCGGAAGACATCGATTTTAAAAATTGGGTCACTTGACACGAAATTGCCCATATGTATAACACACGAAAACTTCCACTTTTTTTCCAAAATTATATAAAATATTTTATAAATTATATAGAATATATGGTAAAACCATTATTTAGTTTTCATTATTATTTGAAAATAGAAAAAACCCAGAACAATATCAAAAGTGAATGAAATATTTCTTTGTGGCCGTGAAAATGTAGATCGTAGGTGGTCCATCCATCCATCTAACTTACTTCTCAGCTTTTCGACAGATTTTTTTAACAATGGTATCTGTAAAGTTGTCCTCCAGAAGAAGTGGTCCATCCATCAGATCCTATTCTAACATATTTTTTCAGTTTTCGTTTTCTCTGTAAAGTTGTCCTCGAGAAGAGGAATTGTTTGTTCCTATATCGCATGAGGGTCATTACTAACAAGTTCGCCTCTTAATGGATTCGTAGTATCATATGCCCTGTGGCATGTGTCACTGTCTTGCAGAAACCAAGTATAATTCTTCCACTTTGCTCAAAAGAAAAGCAACTAGTATTATACATGCGAAATTTATATCATATATTCTTTCATAGTATTTCAGTATAACATACATAATTTAATTTTCACACAACTAACCATTCTAAATAATTCGCCCATCATTGTATAAGAAGATCTTTGCACAATTTAAAAGAGTGTCGTTAATAACCTCAATCGCAAATATTATTATTTTCAATCATTTAAATAATATACTAAATAAACGGATTCACGTTTAAATGATAGTGCCGAAATACTTATGAGATCTGTTGTCAGGTGTCGCGTATTTTTTTCTCAGAAAATCTGTCGCTAATTACTTAAGTTAACGAGTATCAATAATATTTGTCACTGTTTACTGCTTTTTTATTTACTAAATTATTTTTCAAAACAATTTTTTAAGTTTTTGGTGTGATAGAAAAAAAGAAGAAAAAATATAAATAATAAAACCATTTTAGGAAAATCAAATTTCCTAATATTTTTCCAGTATTAGGATGAAAACATACTTGAATAATGAATATTCTACAGGCTATACCTCCCCAGTAGACCAGTAAAGTGGGATAGTCAGTGCGTATGTTAATAATTAGAAAATAGATTAATTAAAATAAATGCACTCAATAAGGACGAACAGGCTTAAAGAAATTAAATATAATCCTCTCAAGAATATACATGTACATACATACATAATTTGTCATTGTAATCCTTCAGTCAGAATTACGACCTATCTTCTCACACCACTTATGTTGTGAGCGTTAATTTTATACATAAGTGGCGGGACCTACAGTTTAAAGTCGACTCCGAACGACAGATTTTTGAGAACCTTTTAATGGCAATTTTATTTACTCTCAGAGTTTTTGCTAGAAATCTGCTGAGAGGAAGTTGCCGAAGAAATATATTTTTCATATTTTTTTTTGTGTCTGACTCGGGGTTTGAACCGTGGCCTAAACGCAAGAGTTCTAACGGGCAGATAAATTGTTTTTCATTATTATAAGTGGACGATAAGGTAGAAGTGAGCGAAGATCATTCTACTGGTAACTTTTAAAGTTAAGTTTATGTTTGAACTTGCCATTTTATATATTATTTTCAATACGGCAACTTCAAATATAAACAAAGTAAGCAAATACAACAAAAAAAAGAAGCCCGTCGTTGCCACTGCGTTTAAATATTTAATTTGAGCAGTGTTATCTACATTGCTCCGCCACACCCATATTTTTGAAAAAGTTTACTTTATTTTATCATTAGGTTGTAATAACAAAAATAAGTTAAAGGTGACTTTAAAGTTAACTTTAGGTAAAGTTACCTTTAACTAAACCCAACTTTAACGGGAAGTTGTAATAATGGTCGCCGTGGTCTAGTAGGTAGTGTGTTAGATTATTAGACGAAAAGCCAGGGTTCGAGCCCCAGTCCAGACATCAAAATAAAATACAAAAAGTATTTCTTCGGCGACGTCCTCTCAGCAGATTTCTGGCAAAAACTCTGAGGTAAATAAAATTGCCATTAAAAGGTTCTCAAAAATCTGTCGTTCGGAGTCGACTTTAAACTGTAGGTCCCGCCACTCATGTATAAAATTAACACACACAACATGAGTGGTATGAGAAACTAGGTCGTAATCCTGACCGAAGGGTTGTAATGACCAATTATGTATGCGTGTATGTAATAATGGCCATAAGAAAGACAAAAGAAACCAGCTGCTAGCTGCTGAAGGACTCAATGTTTGTTAAAAAATTGCCTAACTATAAGCGTTGCTTCACCGTAGAAGTACAAAATGAAACAAAACCTATGAGAAAACACATGTTTAAAAATTGACAGTTGAAAAAGTCAAAGAAAGGAAGTAAAGGATTCTATGTGATACGGCCTTAAGTTGCACATTGGCTGATATTCAATCTAATCCCATAACGTTTTCTCAAATTAATTTAAAAAATCGTTGAGTGAGAATTATTATCTAATTTACTTATAGGACTTATTCAATTAAAAAATAAGTAACAAATTTTGTTTTTCAATTGTCAAAAAGTACTAAAATTATTTTAAAAACAAAAATAATAAATAAAAATGTTTTTCAATTATAAGGAATGCGTTGTATTGTGTAATAATATAATATAATGAATAATAAAGTGTAATAGTGTTTTTACACCAAAATTTAAAACCTGATTTTAGCATTAAAACCATAAACAGCTGATTTTGCGTTCACACTGCAAGTTTTATTAAAATTGGTTTTAAATTCATGACATTTATGACTGCGAGAAAAAAATTTTATGAGCAATATGCCTTATTTCATCTTGATATATTTAGCTTCTGACTTACCTTTCGCACAAGAAGCTATATTCATTGCGACCAGAAACAACACACATTTCGATTAATATTTAAATATTTAAGAATCTTTAAAATTTTCATTGAAGAAATTAAAAATATTCCAAATTTTTCCTTTTTTAATACAAAATAAATGATTATTTACATTTATTTATTTATTAATTTATTTACATTTGTTTTTGTTTTTATCAGCTGTTTTCAGGTTTTCAGAGCTGGTAGTTCTGATTTAGTACATTTAGTACATCAAAACAAGGTTGTATTTCATAAAACCAACTTAAAACCAATTCAAAAAAGGTTTTATTTTGGTTTTAACACGATAATTTTGTATGGTAAAATCAGTTTTTATTTTTGGTTTTAACGTTAAAACCAACTTTTACGTTAAAACCACTCGGTGTGAAAACACTATAAAGTATAAATATTTATTAATTAACACGAGTTCTTGTTATTTTTGTTAAGTATTCAGTAAAAATATTTATTATTACTAATTTATTTTTTGAGTTTATATTTTATCATATATTAAGAGATTTAAATTTGTTTTTAAGTAAAGTTGTAAATAAAAATTGATCAGCAGATGTGTTTATTATTGCATCTAATTCGGATTAATGTCACATGCTAAATAGTCTTTTATTGCATTTTAGAAATTTGTATTAAATAATTTATAATCTTAACATAAATTTGATGTTGTACAGTCATAGAGGTATTGGTTTGACCACTTTAGCTATTTCTTTACGTTTTGTTTTCGATGCAATGCATTGCAAGGAACCATCGGTGTCATATCGACTTGTCATAAAATACATCGATGTGTTCTGTACATCCACCGATTTTAGTAACAAAATGGAAGTAAAAACAACATATTATTGCGTAGAGTTAGTAGAATACAGCGACCAGACGGTTTATTTTACTGTTCTCAAACTATATGAGATATAACGTCTTCCCGACCCTGTTGCCCTGATAAACTTCAGACGTCAAAAATAATAAATTACTTCCTATTACTTGATAAACATCCGGGTGTTTTCTTTTGCGATGCATTAAAGCCAAGTATATTTCCTGCTGATCCGTTCTCCTCATCACAAAGTTTACATACCTACATACATAATTGGTCATTACAACCTTTTAGTCAGGATTCCACCTAGTTTCTCACACCACCCATGTTGTATGTGTTAATTTTATACATGAGCAGCGGGATCTACAGTTAAAGTCGACTCCAAACGACAGATTTTTTAAAAACTTTTCATGACAATTTTATTTTCTGTCAGGGTTTTTGCCAGAAATCTGCTGAGAGAAAGTCGCCGAAGAAATATTTTTTCATATTTCGTTTTGATGTCTGACCTTTTGAACCGTGGCCTCACGTCCAATAAGCCAACACACTATCTACTAGACTACGGCGACTTCAAGTCTACATATTGATCCCTATTCAAAAAAGTGCTTTTTTTGAGCCAACAATGCACGGCCAGACTGCCGGTCGTTAGTTCTGGAAAGTCCTCTTCTCATTGCAATTATCAAAAAAAGTTTATATTGTCTTAAAGCCGTTTTACTTGAGAACACTGTTCACCTTTCTTCATCTTTCTGACTGACACAAAGTATTGCTATGTTACGTCCTCTGAAAAAAGTATACAGAATTCAAATTATTCCCTTCCCTGGCGTAGCTTTGCCTAAAATCATAGAGTTTACTAGTTCTGTCATTGTGAAATTAAAAAAGAAAACTGTATACATTCCATTTGTTAGGTCACTATCTCCCCTATTGAATATTGCGATAAACTTGTCGGGTATTATCCCAATTTAATCTCCACGGCCCTGATCCTCGCTACGATATGCAACGGATTTAAATCAAACAAAATAGGATAGACTCTCGTTACCACAGTTATACCAAGCCAAACCCATCTCTGTGTTTTTTTCAAGTGAATTCCTGAGCTACTCTCAAGAATGTGTTTAAAAAAGTTTTATGATTGTTTATGGGTTTATTATGCATAGCATATTGTGTTTTTATAAGTATTCGTGAAGTTTTTAACTTCGATAAATCGCATACAAATCATCAAATTAAAGACAGCTAATTAAAATCCAAAAATTAACTGTGATGAAACGATTGTATACGACTGTATTTCTCACATACATATATTTTACAATAAACTCTCATGAAATCTAGGACTGACATCACTGCCATACAGAAAATGCGATGGATAGGCCAAGGATATAAAAGGCTTGCTTTGTGCGATATATACTACAGCTGCCAAGATGAAGAATTCAGATGCGGATTTGTGGTTAATAAAAGTCTTCGCCAACTTGTGTCTTCTTTCACTCCTGTAAACGAACCCGCATCAGAGCAAAGTTTTATAATATCAACTTAATTTGTGCTCATGCCCCGACGGAAGGAAAGGACGATGCTGTTAAAGACGCCTTCTACGCTAAGCTTGAGGACGTATATGATAAGTGCCCGGCCCATAACGCCAAATGCGTCCTCGAAGATTTTAATTCGCCGCTGCGCGTAACATGGTAGCATAAGTTTCAGGACCTTGATGTTCATAAAGCCACTTGGATGTCCCCCGATCGATCAAAATCCCACCAGATTAATCACGTTGTGATTGACGAAAGGTACGTCTCCAAAGTACTAGATGTGCGTACATTCAGAGGTTCAAATACCGACACGGACCACTACATTGCGCGCATTTGCGCTTCGAGATCTGCTGGATCTAGTACGTTTGCAAAAGCTAGAAGTTACGAAGCTGCGATCACAAAAGATAGCCGAGGCGTTCTCTGTTCAACTCTAAGATAATCTCCGTTTCCATCTAATCTCAGCGACATTGGTGGACTGTTGGCCAACAACTCCCACTCCTTGCGCACTACTGCGGTAACAGCCCTTGGTTTCGAAGCGTGGTAATTCCGCCGCTTAGTCATGAAGAGGTCTAAGTCGCGATTATGCGACTTAAGGACAATAATGGTGCAGGTCCTGATGGCCTGCCCGTTGAACTATTTAAGACCGGTAATAAGTAGGTAGGGTGTATTCACCAACTTATTTACAAAATATGGCTAGAGGAAAGTATCCTCAACGATTGGAACCCCAGTGTCCTCGATCCCATATCATGCGATCTGTTCAACTTCATTATGGAGACAGTTCTGCGCAAGGCGGGAGTGCATCGTAATCGCACTATTTTCCAAAAAAGGTCCAGTTGCTTGCGTACGCAGATGACATTGACATCATAGAGCGCACCCAGCGAGACGTGACTGCTGTCTTTAGTACTATTGCACGGGAGTCTATTAAGATGGGTCTTGAGTAAATGAGGGCAAAATAAAGTACATGTCGGCAAGTAGCGACGTGCGACGTATTGTAATCCAGATTATAGCCGATAACTATCCTTTCGATATAGTTGATGAATTTGATTATCTTGGCTCCACCGTTACCACCAAAAATAGTGTCTGTCTGGTGATCAAGCGTAGGTGCTACTATGTTCTCAATGATTAGCTGAGACCTCTTAAAAAAATGTTTGGTAAAATGCACATTTATTGCTTTGCAGCTTTTCGCGACAAGAAACATATAATCTGAGGCTGAGCCACTATTGCGGAATTTCTTAGAAACGTCATATTTATTAGATCGCCTTTTGAAACAATGTTGAAAATCTTTTTTATCAACAGCTTTTCGATAAAATTTCGTATGAGGTCTCCACATACAATTGATATGATACCTCTCCGAGAAAATACGTAAACTTCTTAAAGGGATTAAACTGATCGAACGTACAAAGTAGGGTGAACAAAGTAAATTTCTTAGGACGTCTCGGAAAGCAGTATACAGCAAATATGTTTGCAAATTCCAATACATACATATATATGAATTAATATGTGAATGATAAAAGTAAATTCCTCTAAGGGCCATTATTCCAACAAGCCGCTATAGTTTTTTCGTTATTACAACCCACAGACAAAATAAAGTTAAGTTTTTTAAAAATATGGCAGTGCCGGAGCAATGTCGATAAGACTGCTCAAGTAAAAAAGTTTTTTTTTAAACGCGGTGGCATCGAAGGGCTTCTTTTTTCTTGTTGTATTTGTTCATTTTGTTTATATTTGAAGTTGCCACATTGAAAATAATGTATAATATGGCAAGTTCAAACATAAACTTAGCTTTAAAAGTTAAAGGTTGGATGATCATCCCTTTAGCTTAACGCTCACTTCTACCTTATTGTCCACTTATAATTATGAAAAACGATTTGTCTGCCCTTTAAAATCCTGCCTTTAGTTAACGGCAAGTTGTAATAATGGCCCTAAGTGTGTTCGTCTAACATCCACGTTTCACTACAATAGAGTCCCCATATTTAGGCTACCGCCATTAAGCTAAAAACCGCTTAAATGATTTGGCTTATTGGGCCTAACATTACAACGTTCTTGTATACAAATGTTTTACAAAATGTATAGGAACTTAGGTTGTTCAGGTTTAGGATAGTGTTTGGGCATCTAACTTCCAGAGGCTACAATGAAAACGAATTAATTGTTCATAACAAACATAACAAGTAGGTTTACATGAGACTTGCTTTATTTTAAAATTAATCTTAGGAAATTCGTTGAAAACACTATGCGACAAAATAGAAAAAATTAAATACACCCGCGTAACTACATAGTCTAAGGGCCATTATTACAACTTGCCATTAAACTTGGGTTTAGTTAAAGGTACCTTTAGCTAAAGGGAACTGTGAAGTTACCTTTAACTTATTTTCGTTATTACAACTTACAGATAAAATTTTTCAAAAATATGGCAGTGCCGGAGCAACGTCGATAAAACTGCTCAATTACACAAGTTTTTTTTAACGCAGTGGCAAATACGGGCTTCGTTTTTTTTGTTGTATATGCTCATTGTGCTTAAATTTGAAGTTGCCATAATGGAAATAATATATAATATGGCAAGTTCAAACATAAAGTGACCTTTAAATGTTAAATTTAGGATGATCCTCCCTTTAGCTTAACGATCACTTCTATCTTATTGGGTACTCATAATAACGAAAAACAGTTTATCTGTCCTTTAAAATCCTCCCTTTAGTTAACGGCAAGTTGTAATAATGGCCCTAAGTTATTCACTAGGTTGAGTAGAACTCAAAAATACTTTTTTTATTTTTCTTGAACCCTCCAAACTTGTTTTATTTGACAAAAACGGTTTTTTGATCTTTTCACACAAAATTATTGATTACCCAAATATGTTTGAACCTATTTTAAAAATCCAATGTTTTTATAATACCTTAATAAATCATGTTACGATAAATATGTGCAATTTCGTGTCAAGTGACCCAATTTTTAAAATCGATGTCTTCCGAGGAAATTGTATAAGCTTTCTTTTGAGCAAAAAAGGGTCCATTTTGAAAAAAAATTAAAAAAAAATAAATAAAAATTTTTTTTTTTTAAATTAAAAAAATTATTTTTGGAGAGATTGAAGAAATAGCTATCTAATATCCTTTGGAAAATTTTTGCTAGGACCAATAGGTGAAAAGTTACACACATTTTAAAAAAACCCTGTATGACCAAAATGTCCAACTTTGACCCCCTCTAACTCCGGCAGTTCTTGACTGATTTGTGTCTGGCCTACTATCCAATAGTACTTACCTTGGTGCAAATTTCATCCAAATCGGAAGACATCGATTTTAAAAATTGGGTTACTTGACAATGAAGTCCAACCTTTAACGTAATCCAAAATCGTTTTTTAAATTTGTTAATTCGAAGAAAAAAGTAGCCGGTTTTCCATCTTCCATGAGATTTCAGCAGATTGAATCTAGCGATGACAGCATTATAAGCAATTTATTTGCCATTTGATTCCATTGATTATCCCATTAAAATAAATACAAATTCCACAGTGTCAATATCTTTAATCAACGTTCCTACTATTTCTATGGAATTAAGAAAACTATAGTTCTCCTATAACTTTGGACCTGATAACATTCCTAGTAGCATCTTAATTAATTGTGCCGACGCTATAGCTGCTCCACTATCATACTTATTTAATAAATCGATTATATTATTTTCCTAATGTTTGGAAGGATTAATTCATTATTCCTTTGTTCAAATCAGGAAATAAATCCGATGTTACAAATTATCGTGGTATTGCAAAACTGAGCATAATTCCAAAACTGTTTGAAAAAATGGTTACTGATGATTTATGTTATCAAGTTCCTAACTTGATATCTCCTTATCAGAACGGTTCCAGAAAGAAGTGTTCTACTACAAAAAACCTGCTTCATTTCTCAACAGTTGTTTATCGAGGATTTCAGCAACAACAGACGTTATCTACACGGATTTCAGCAAAGCCTTCGATAAAGTCAATCATGTACTTTTGAAGAAGAAACTTTATTTAATGGGATTTTCTAATCTTAGTTTAAAATGGATTTACTCATATTTAACTAACAGAAAACAAACCGTACTTTTTAAAAACTGCTGCTCCAGATGTATTGATGTCCTTTCTGGTGTACCTCAGGGTAGCCATTTTGGACCGCTTCTATTTTCATTGTTTATTAACGTCTTACCTGATACGATTCACTATTCCAATATCCTAATGTATGCTGATGACGTAAAAATTTTCTTAAGTTATCTCCAAAGTTCCGATCAGAAACTACTTTAAAATGACCTAAATCCGTTTCATTTATGGTGTAATTTAAATCTAATGCAGATTAATCTCAAAAAATGCAAATACATGAGATTTGTAAGAAAGAATCCGATTCCTGCAAATTATGCTTTTGAGCTCGTGCTTATAGAAAACTTCCTGGATCTAGGAGTTCTACTTGATCCGAAACTAAATTTTATTCCGCACATAACTATGACAGTAAATAAAGCTAGAAGCGTACTTGGTTTTATAAAACGGTGGGCAAAAGAATTTAACGATCCTTATGTTACTAAATCGCTCTACACATCTCTTGTAAGGCCTATACTCGAGTATGGATCCATAATATGGGATCCTCTATATAAAAAATATTCCGACGTCATCGAATCTGTACAAAAGCAATTTCTGATGTTTTGTCTCCGAGGACTGAATTTTAATCCCACAAGTTTACCTTCTTATTCTTCCAGACTAGCATTAATCAAACTTCCGACACTTAAAAGCCACAGAACTATGTTAAATATCTCGTTCATATTCAATGTAATTACTGGTGATATAGGCTCCAGTTTTTTAATCCATAATATCACGTTTAATGTTCCTCAACGTCTGTCACGTCATTTTTCCTCATTGTCAATACAATTTTTTAGATCCAACTACGCTGGTGCTGATCCAATAAGGAGAATGTGAAAAGAATTTAATAAATTGTATATGCTAATAGATTTTTCTTCACCGAATAATATTATAAAAAATAATGTAATTATATATTTAAATTCATAGTTTTTTAAAATTGATATTTTGTAACATTACTAAATTGCCTGCAAGGAATATTTCCATAGGCAAATAAAATAAATAAATTAAAATAAAAAAAGGGAAGAGATTAGACTTTAAAACGGTATACATAAACATTTTGTTCAAACTTACATATACACCCAAACCTGTTTTTACACGGGTTTTTTTTACGCGAATTTTCAATCACTTCACAATATAATGCACTTTCAGAACGCCGCCACTTATTTCATATTTTTTAACTAAATTTTGCAATTAAGAATGGCCAAACTTGAAAAAATAAGAAAAAAAATAATATTTTCCAAGTTTACCCCATCAAAATTCATAACATATGTACACCCAAACCTTTTTTTACACGGTAGATACGTTCCAGTGGATACCGTGTAAAAAAAACGCGTAAAAAAAGACAAATATTATGTATGTATGTAAGTGTATAAACAAATTGAAAAGATTTACATAGGATTGATGCAGCAGCCTACATATGCCTATAACATTGAATAACTTTATAAAAACGCACAGATTTAGTATCTCTCTAGGACGTTCCCCTTTTGCTAGCCTGTCCAGAATTTTTACCTTTTCTTCTAAGGGAATAGCGTTTCGTTTTTGTTTACTCATGGCTAGGTTAATGATTTTAAATTAATAACAGAAAACCTCCATAGATAGTAAAACTATTAACTTACTTTGTTAACATCTAAGATTAACTTTTTTCACTTTAAATTACCGCTGAATAGCACTGACTTGTCGAATGTCAATAGAAAAAAAACCGTGTTATTTCAAATTCGCGTAAAAAAAACCCGTGTAAAAACAGGTTTGGGTGTATATGTAAGTTTGAACAAAATGTTTATGTATACCGTTTTAAAGTCTAATCTCTTCCCTTTTTTTATTTTAATTTATTTATTTTATTTGCCTATGGAAATATTCCTTGCAGGCAATTTAGTAATGTTACAAAATATCAATTTTAAAAAACTATGAATTTAAATATATAATTACATTATTTTTTATAATATTATTCGGTGAAGAAAAATCTATTAGCATATACAATTTATTAAATTCTTTTCACATTCTCCTTATTGGATCAGCACCAGCGTAGTTGGATCTAAAAAATTGTATTGACAATGAGGAAAAATGACGTGACAGACGTTGAGGAACATTAAACGTGATATTATGGATTAAAAAACTGGAGCCTATATCACCAGTAATTACATTGAATATGAACGAGATATTTAACATAGTTCTGTGGCTTTTAAGTGTCGGAAGTTTGATTAATGCTAGTCTGGAAGAATAAGAAGGTAAACTTGTGGGATTAAAATTCAGTCCTCGGAGACAAAACATCAGAAATTGCTTTTGTACAGATTCGATGACGTCGGAATATTTTTTATATAGAGGATCCCATATTATGGATCCATACTCGAGTATAGGCCTTACAAGAGATGTGTAGAGCGATTTAGTAACATAAGGATCGTTAAATTCTTTTGCCCACCGTTTTATAAAACCAAGTACGCTTCTAGCTTTATTTACTGTCATAGTTATGTGCGGAATAAAATTTAGTTTCGGATCAAGTAGAACTCCTAGATCCAGGAAGTTTTCTATAAGCACGAGCTCAAAAGCATAATTTGCAGGAATCGGATTCTTTCTTACAAATCTCATGTATTTGCATTTTTTGAGATTAATCTGCATTAGATTTAAATTACACCATAAATGAAACGGATTTAGGTCATTTTAAAGTAGTTTCTGATCGGAACTTTGGAGATAACTTAAGAAAATTTTTACGTCATCAGCATACATTAGGATATTGGAATAGTGAATCGTATCAGGTAAGACGTTAATAAACAATGAAAATAGAAGCGGTCCAAGATGGCTACCCTGAGGTACACCAGAAAGGACATCAATACATCTGGAGCAGCAGTTTTTAAAAAGTACGGTTTGTTTTCTGTTAGTTAAATATGAGTAAATCCATTTTAAACTAAGATTAGAAAATCCCATTAAATAAAGTTTCTTCTTCAAAAGTACATGATTGACTTTATCGAAGGCTTTGCTGAAATCCGTGTAGATAACGTCTGTTGTTGCTGAAATCCTCGATAAACAACTGTTGAGAAATGAAGCAGGTTTTTTGTAGTAGAACACTTCTTTCTGGAACCGTTCTGATAAGGAGATATCAAGTTAGGAACTTGATAACATAAATCATCAGTAACCATTTTTTCAAACAGTTTTGGAATTATGCTCAGTTTTGCAATACCACGATAATTTGTAACATCGGATTTATTTCCTGATTTGAACAAAGGAATAATGAATTAATCCTTCCAAACATTAGGAAAATAATATAATCGATTTATTAAATAAGTATGATAGTGGAGCAGCTATAGCGTCGGCACAATTAATTAAGATGCTACTAGGAATGTTATCAGGTCCAAAGTTATAGGAGAACTATAGTTTTCTTAATTCCATAGAAATAGTAGGAACGTTGATTAAAGATATTGACACTGTGGAATTTGTATTTATTTTAATGGGATAATCAATGGAATCAAATGGCAAATAAATTGCTTATAATGCTGTCATCGCTAGATTCAATCTGCTGAAATCTCATGGAAGATGGAAAACCGGCTATTTTTTTCTTCGAATTAACAAATTTAAAAAACGATTTTGGATTACGTTAAAGGTTGGACTTCATTGTCAAGTAACCCAATTTTTAAAATCGATGTCTTCCGATTTGGATGAAATTTGCACCAAGGTTAGTACTATTGGATAGTAGGCCAGACACAAATCAGTCAAGAACTGCCGGAGTTAGAGGGGGTCAAAGTTGGACATTTTGGTCATACAGGGTTTTTTTAAAATGTGTGTAACTTTTCACCTATTGGTCCTAGCAAAAATTTTCCAAAGGATATTAGATAGCTATTTCTTCAATCTCTCCAAAAATAATTTTTTTAATTTAAAAAAAAAAAAATTTTATTTATTTTTTTTTAATTTTTTTTCAAAATGGACCCTTTTTTGCTCAAAAGAAAGCTTATACAATTTCCTCGGAAGACATCGATTTTAAAAATTGGGTCACTTGACACGAAATTGCACATATTTATCGTAACATGATTTATTAAGGTATTATAAAAACATTGGATTTTTAAAATAGGTTCAAACATATTTGGGTAATCAATAATTTTGTGTGAAAAGATCAAAAAACCGTTTTTGTCAAATAAAACAAGTTTGGAGGGTTCAAGAAAAATAAAAAAAGTATTTTTGAGTTCTACTCAACCTAGTGAATAACTTAGGGCCATTATTACAACTTGCCGTTAACTAAAGGGAGGATTTTAAAGGACAGATAAACTGTTTTTCGTTATTATGAGTACCCAATAAGATAGAAGTGATCGTTAAGCTAAAGGGAGGATCATCCTAAATTTAACATTTAAAGGTCACTTTATGTTTGAACTTGCCATATTATATATTATTTCCATTATGGCAACTTCAAATTTAAGCACAATGAGCATATACAACAAAAAAAACGAAGCCCGTATTTGCCACTGCGTTAAAAAAAAACTTGTGTAATTGAGCAGTTTTATCGACGTTGCTCCGGCACTGCCATATTTTTGAAAAATTTTATCTGTAAGTTGTAATAACGAAAATAAATATATATAAATAATTCATATTTTTTAATTAAATTTGCAATTAAGAATGGCCAAACTTGAAAAAATAAGAAAAAAATAATATTTTCCAAATTTACCCCATCAAAACTCATAACATATAAGTTTGAACAAAATATTTATGTATACCGTTTTAAAGGCTAATCTCCCCTTTCTGAAAACTTTATATTTTTAAAATAGGTTCAAACATATTTGGGTAATGAATAATTTTATGTGAAGAGATGAAAAAACCATTTTTGTCAAATAAAACAGGTTTGGAAGGTTCGAAAAAAATAAAAAAGTATTTTTGAGTTCTACCAAAGAAAATAAAGTATAAAGAATGTGCATTTTAACATATTTTGGAATATTTTTCAAAAATATTTCCAGACGCGGGGGGAAAGATAGAAGGGAAGGACACAGAAAGCAAGAGCGTAACAATGCGTTGTTCTCATCGTGTGTTTTTGTTGTTTGACTATTTTTTATTTATTTTTCTGAAATCACTTATTCTCGTGTTAAAAATAGACATCGGCACCAATGTCCCTCAGGGGAAGAACATCTTCGGCTTTTTACACACATAGGACACGAACATCAAGAATGTTCGTTAAAAAGAGCGTAAAAATGCATTCAGTTGCTTGTTGCTTGCCAGCTTCTAAAGAAGAAGGTTCATGTTGCTTTTTTTCAGACTTCGATTATACACCCAAAGAAATATCACAGTGGTATTCACTAATACCAATGAGAAATGATTTCGATTTTTGGAAGAATACTTGCCAAGTTAAATAGGGTGTCTTTAGGGATTTAATGCAGTACAATTTTTCTATATTTTCCGCTCACATATACATATTATTGGGTTAATAAGTGGACTTGAAATTATTACTAACAATTTTCCTCTAGGTTAACACATGCCTTTGGTTATGGATTAGTGAGTAAGAGAGAGAAAATAAGTTGAGAGAATTTATTTATTTACAGCCATATAAAAGTGTTAGTAATATATGCTATTTTTATTTTCATTTCAACATACATATGTAAAGCTGTCTATCTTTGGCTTAATAATTTTATATAAATAAAAATAAAATAAAAAATCCATTTTATTATTAAAAGAACATAAAGCTATCCATCTTCGGCTTAAAAATTAGGAATAAAAAGAATAAAAAAACCATTTGTTATTAAAAGAAAAAAAAAAACGAGCATTCCAAAGCGTTTAAAAAAAATTATACTATGGGACAAAATAAAAGAATGAAATACGCCCAGCTAATGACAACATTTTTAACACAAAATATTCTTCGAGTGTTATTCTGAAATAAAATGATAAAGCATCCGCTAAACATGTGTTCTTGTCGCAGTCTGATCGACAACTAAATCAAAAAACACAAGGATACATACACATGTACATACGTTACGCTCTTTGTTTGTGTTTATTTTCCTTCTGTCTTCCTCTCCCCTCATCATGAAATGATGTTTAAAAAAGATTTTGGTGAGAGCGGGTCGTAATGTTACAACCCGCCATAAGAAATTTTACTTCTACATAATGCGTATTATTTATATCCATATTCTTTGGTTCTACTCAACGTAGGGAATAACTTAGACTTTGTAGTTACTCGGATGTACTTTCGCACCGTGTAATTAATTAATTACCTCATTGGAGATAAAAACTAATTTATTGAAAAACTTTGTTCGAAACATCACATATTTATCATACTCGTACTTGCTTAGTATCCTTGAGAGAATAATAATTAAAACATTTCTATTTTTTGTTTGTTTTTGTTTTTGTTTTACTATAAAATTATATATTTTTTATAACTTATTTCATTATAAATTTAATTTTACAAATTCGTTTAACTTAAAACTAAATTGTTCGCACAATTATATTTTTTTTGGTTTCTAAACTTAAAGTAACTAACTAGTCTTAACTGAGACGTTAAGTTAACATCGGCTTATACATTTTAGAAATTAATAATACTTGGCACTTAGACGGCGGTATAATACACTATAATTATGTAACTGTATGGACTTAAAAAGCTTTTAATTAAATATTTGTTCTAAGTCATCTTCATTTATGGCTATGACTAACATTATAAGACCACCTAGAATTATGCCTAAAACTTGTACTAATGAAGTCTTTAATTTACCATTACTTTCATTGGCCATAGCTGGCACTAAATCGGCAAAAGCTATATACAGAAATGATCCAGCTGTGCCAGCGTATATCCATTGAGTCATATTAGTGTGTAAACCAGCTATAAGAAGGCCAATGGCCATGCCTACGAAACTTAAAACTGAACTGACGATATTTAGACAAATAGCTCGTCGAATGGAGACACCAGTTTGTAATAGCAAAGCAAAATCTCCTAACTCATGAGGCAATTCATGGCACAGAACGGCAAAAGCTGTTGCCAATCCTGTCACCGGATCGGAAGCGAAAGCCGCACCGATAGCCAGTCCATCGGTTAAATTGTGTAGACCATCACCAATAACGACCATAAATGCCACTGGCGTTAAAGGTCTTGAAGGTTTTTTCATATCAAGTTTGGCTTCATTCAACATAATATTTAATTCCCTTGCATCGGTTGATATTGGTTCGGGCATTTTTTCAGACCCCGATGGTGCTTTTGAATTACTCAACTGTTTTTCGTTATTCTTTTGTGGGGTTTGGTTACTATGGCTATGATGACTATGTCCATGAGATCCTTCGCTGTTGTTCCCCTTTAATAGTGGCAAGATTGTTTCAACTACATACATAAATAATGCAGTGAAGAAAGCACAGGCACAGATCCATATAACGCTCGTATCATGCTTATGTGTAGAATCCTCCTTAGGATGATGTGGATGCGATTCTGGTTCTGAATGTTGACTAGCCAAAGCATGCGGTATAAGATGCATTAAGGCATCGCCACTAAGAGTCCCTACAGCAATTGCAACCAAAAAGTTGAGAATTTCTTGATAAGCTACCGTTTTCATTAGAGGAACCAATAATATTCCCAAAAGTCCACAGGCTGATAGAATAAATATTGCTGCGCTTGCATATGCCCACGCTGAAAAAAAAAAAGAAAAAGTAAAAAATAAATATTTGGTTATTAACAAGAAAACATTGAGTCACAATATTGTGTACATGGGTTAATTGGAATACGAATTGAAATATTTACGAAAACAATTAACATAATGCTGAAGATTTGAAAATGACACAAATTTAACTTTTCGAATTTTGGGTATTTTTTGTAAATATACAAATATTTACTTTATCATTCACTTGTTTCACTTAACCATTCTATCTTGTTTCCAAGAGAAGTGTGTATTCACGTGCAAAAAAGGAAAACATGGCCTTAAAAGGTCGTTAATATATAACATACGATCATTTAAAATTTTGTTATAATAAAACAAAGACATATGAAAAGTTATTAACCCTTTAATGTCAAATGCTGTATGTTATAATATAAACATATTATGTATGTTTCTGTAACTTTCTTGTACTGAAGCTGCAGGACGTGTAACAGGTGGAAAAAGAAATGACACTAGGCTTGTACGCCGGTAAATACGAATTTTTGGCGCCATATCCGTAGTGACGATTATTGCCGTCATGCCACATAGTGAACTTTGTTTTGACGGCTATAGAAGCAAGTGCCTGTTAACGCGACAATTAATTTTAGCTTAAGGCATAGTCGTTAGTTGACTTTTCAAAATCATGTTGTTATTTTTTTTTTAATAAATTATTTATTTATTAATTACAATACAATTACAAATTATATCCTAATTAGATACGAGCGAAGTAACTTTGACTATATGCTCGGTGTAGTGTCACAGACCAGAGTCTCTGGTGGTTATCGAACCCACGACCCTCACGCTAATAGTCTAGCACACTACCCACTAGACTACCAGGGCACCCTTTTATAAATTAATTGTTAACTTTTGCTTACAATAGAACTGGGAGGAAAATTTAGTTTTGTCTTTAATGTTAATTATAACAAACTTTTCAATTTCTTTAGCATGGCTACATATTATTAATTACTTACCATTCCATGTAAGTCCTTTGGTATTTTTGACATGCTTTACCGGAAGTGATTGTATGCAGACTTGTTGATCTATTTGAGCCAGTAAAGCTGGACAGAGCTTCATAAAAGCCATCGGTGTTAAGCGAACATTATTAATAAAATTATTGTATTCTTCTTCCAAATCGTGATCATTATGGTTTACGTCTAATTTACCATTCAAGGATGATGCAGATAAGGACGACGACGTAAAGGTTTTGTACAACTTGCGCTTATGTAAATCATCATGATCGACAACTAGACGCAAAAGTGATTTTGGTGATAAGCAAACGTTTGAAGACAATGGTTCCCCATCAATGGTGGCTTCTATTATTAGTTATAATAGTGATGACAGTGTAGATGATGGAATAATTAAACAAATAAAAGATAGAAATGGAAAATAAATATAATTAATAATAAGAGTATACATGTACAAACATAGTATGTAAATATTCATTATGCATATATGTATGTACGTATTTAAAAATGCTTTATAAAAAATTCTGATTAAAAATTGATTATGTGATTGACATAAATAATTCGAAAATTTGTACAAGTATTGCTTTCAATAATAGCTTAACATAAATTGTTGGCGTTTTTTTATGTGGTGGGGAAAAATAGTAACAAGCCTAAAGTTTCTTAGTGTGCATTCCGATTTTTTAAAGATTCACTACAAATAATTTTGAATAATTTTCGAACATTCGAAAACTTTTTATTTCACGTTCCAAAGGTAAGTTTTCAAGTCTTTAACGTAAAATACGTAATATTTGTATGGGCTCGATTCAATCGATAACACTGTGCGATAAAATAAAAAAATTGAAATACGCCCAGCTAATGACATAGTGTAAGTTGTGAGTTTTGTTGAGTAGAACTCAAAAAGATTTTTTTTATATTTATTGAACCCACCAAACTGGTTTTATTTGATAAAAACTGTTTTATATACTTTAGGCACAAATTTATTGACTAGACAGACATTTCTGAACCGATGTCCTTATTAGAAAGAAGAGGGCCTTTAAAACCATATACATACATACATATATGTATTATTTGACTTAATATGCTACGAGGTTTGATGAGGTAAACTTGACAAATGCGAATTTTTTTCATATTTTCATGTCCGTTCATAGTAGCAAACTTTAGTTATAAAATGTGAAATAATTGATGACATTCTGAAAGTGCATTATCTTGTGAAGAGATTGATACAACGTTTGATCAAAGAGTCTAACAGTCGATCAAAGAGTTTACTGTCGTTCTATACACCTAGAATATACAAATATTATTCGCGTTTACTTTATTCTTATTTGACATCTTATTATTGACTATTCTAAAAGTCAATTGAAAGACGTTTAAATAAATCTCAATTAGCATTTCCTTCGTTACTTTTACACGATGCCATTACATTTTTCAAATCGATTTCATAAAAACCATCATTGTTGCTTTAAAGGTTTGTTAATAAAATTTTTCAATTAATTTGTCAAATTATTTAAAAATATATACATAAATTATGAATTTTGAGTACCAAGTACTCGATTCAAGTAGTAAAATTCAAGTTTCGAAGTACTTTACCTCATCGATTTAAAATTATGGTTTAATTATTGAAAAAATTTAATTGTATCGATTTTTATTAGTCAAACTATAGTAACGTGAATTGGAATGCAATTTGGATTAGAAAAGATAATAATAATATATAATCACTACAGAATACTTGAAGAAACGGCTCATTTACACATTCAAGACGTGTTAGTTTAATCTGTGAAGTCGATGAAAGCTATACCAATGAAAATGAATTGAATTATTGTCTTTCATTTGGTCGTATGCACATATGGCAATGAAACATAAAAACCAAGTCAATCGGCCGTGTGTTGTTAATAATTGCAAAGTTTACCAATATTTTCGAAGGAACAGTATACATCATTACCACAACGATTGTGAATTTTGAATAGTGCTTAAAAACGATTGATGTTTTAACGGTAATGGATTGGATCTTTTTTATAAAAATTTATTTTATGAAATTTTGAAAGGCGACATAATAACAATTCGTTTAAGCCAATTGTAGCATTTTGATTCTTTGTAATACAAGTCAACTGCATAATTATTCACGTGCCTTAGTAACGTTGAATACAGTTTATTACGTGAAAATAATTTCAATTTACGCATTGTTTTTGTTTACACCTCTTCAGATTTATGGCTTTTTTGTATGGACGTAGTGGTGGCAAAACAATACTTAACTTGACTGTTTGGTATGTCAACAATCTGACAGGCATTGTTGATTTACTGAAGAAGAATTCTCATTTGTGTTATTCGTGTATGAAACAATTGTTTTCGATGCAATGAAATCTTTGAATTAGTAGCCTTCGAAATACATCGGTATTGCAGAACTGGCAATGCCCCCATTTTACATTGTATTTAAGCGTAAGCCATATATTTAACGGATATTTTTTGTTTTCCTTTTGATGATTTCGCTTATATGGCGCTGTCAATAAGTGCCATCACTACTTCCGCGTAATGTGTTACATGTGCCGCCATATAAAATTATTTTTCTTTATTTGTCTCGGATAGCGACGTGGATGCTATAGTCTGCTTTAGTTATTTACATTCATAAACATTTTTGTGTATAAACTAATTAGTGGCTATAAACCATTGTCAACGTATAATATATGTTTTAATTAGTTGCATATAAGATTCAGGAAAATAATTTTTTTTTATTATGATAGTTTTACTATAACAGTCGTACAAATGGATGTAAATCAAGGGGAATTCACAAACATATCTGAACTGTAATTAGACGTGCAACTATTTCTTTGGAATTTGATAAACACAATTGAATACTTTTCTGAATAAAAATAAGTTTTTGTATACTCATCCCTCTACCTAACATATAAAATACCGGACGTTAGAGTTCTGATGCTAATTAGTTAAACAATTGCTTTTTCATACCTTAATGTACATATTTGTATTCTCTAATGCTTATGATTTACATATTAGCTTTATTCATTCATAAATATGCCAGTATTCTTTTTTTATTTTTCTTTAATTTTTTTTGCATAATTTATACATGGTATATACATTGTAATAGAAAGAAATGAGTTTTATATGTATTTTTTTTAATTTTGTAATAATTATGCACTTGATAAGAAATAAAAACTAATTACGATCGTACTTGTACTTGAATTATGAAAATAAATTCAGTTTATGTGTCATCAACTATTTTACTACTATTGAATATATATTAGAATGTAAAGTTAAAGTTCTAAAAGTATTTATCTTTTTTTATTTAAAATAAAGCAGTAACAATTTGGGACTGACTTTGTTTGTTTTATGATGTAAAAAGTTAAACAGTTACAATTTATTGAAAATAATTTTTAATTAAAATTTTTTGAACCAGTTATTAACTAAATACATGATCAGAATATGCGAATTTGTAATGAATGATTGCCTATTAAAATAGATGTATTTAAGTGTCGCCGACAATCAATAATCGTAAAACACTTTGTATAAATAATATTAGGGTGTACTAATAAATTATTTTTGGATGTTCTAATCGATTTATTGTTATAGGAATACACAATCTCGATAAAAATTAAATCGGATAATAGAAGGCGCCGTGGTCTAGTAGGTACTGTGTTGGCTTATTAGACGAAAAGCCAGGGTTCGAGCCCCAGGCCAGATATCAAAATAAAATACAAAAAGTATTTCTTCGGCGACTTCCTCTCAGCAGATTTCTGGCAAAAACTCTGAGAGTAAATAAAATTGCCATGAAAAGTTTCTCAAAAATCTGTCGTTCGGAGTCGACTTTAAACTGTTGGTCCCACCACTCATGTGTAAAATTAATACACACAACACAAGTGGTGGCTGACTGAAGGGTTGTAATGCCCAATTATGTATGTATGTAATAGAAGATTATAATTTTAAAATATACAAATAGTGATTTTCGAATATGAAAAATTTCACATTAAAATTGAGCATTCCAATGTTCTAGTTCACAATTGGTTTGCTTTACTTTAATTGATATGAAATACATATACGTTAATTTATACTTATTATGGTTTTCTAAACTTTACTTTGTTACTTCACTTAAGTCACTCACTTGTTGTAGCTTTACATTATTATTCCGTATATAAATAAAACTATTACCTAATTTTTGATAAAGAATTAATTTTCTTTTTGACTAACTTACTTCAAAGTAATTGGGCAATTCATGCAAGCCCTTGTATCGTTGTATTCACTGCATTGTTAGACGAATACACAACAGTGTATGCTTGCTGTTAATAATTTGCATATAAAAATCCGATACACTTATACACATTTTTTCAAATGTTTTTGGAAGTTATATTGGTTCGCGCTATCATTCTATGTAAAAGCCAGTAATCAAGAAGAAGAATAAAAATACAAAAAATTTTCTACGTAACCATTGCAAAATTATAATTGTTCACACAGATAATTAATTAATTTACTTTATTCCATAATATTGTTCATTTTGTTATTTGAAAATCAAATTATGAGCACTGGTCGTCTTGTTCTTATCGTTTTTTGACGTTTGGAATACGAAATACACAATACGGCATAGCATTGAGCGTATGGAATGAATGTGTAGCCAGGGTTCGAACCCCAGGCCAGACATCAAAACAAAATACTAAAAGTATTTCTTCGGCGACTTCCTCTCAGCAGATTTCTGGCAAAAACTCTGAGAGCAAATAAAATTGCCATGAAAAGTTTCTAAAAAATCTGTCGTTCGGAATCGACTTTAAACTGTAGGTCCCGCCGCTCATGTATATAATTAACGCACATAACATAAGTGGTGTTTAAAGCTAGGTCGTAATCTTGACTAATGTAATAGCATTGAGCGTTCACAAACAAAAAGTGTATTCAATACAACATACACGATACAAAGTCGTGTGAATTGATTGACCAAATAAGTCAGTCCGATAATTTTTTTTAAACTAAAAAAAATTAAGGTCATTAAAAAATATGTATGTGCAGAGAAAAATGTAAGCTCGACTTTTACTAAACATTTATTTGGTTCAGTAGAAGAAATTTCTTCATACAGCTAAATAAAATAAAACAATTAATTACTAAAATAACTTTTACAAATTCTTGTAAACTCAATGTAATGTTTGGCCAAAACTATGAATATTAATTAATTAAAATAAATGAATTCATATCAAATTAGAAAATTAGTATTCCTAGTGAATAAATTGCCATTATAATCTCAAGTCAATGATAATTTTTGTAAACGAAGCTAGTATAATTTTCGGTGTACTCGAATACAGCATTTAATTAAAAATACTATTTCAAATTGCTAATAGAACACAATTAAATAATATTTACATAGAAAAAATATTTTTATTAAATAACAACAGTTCAGTTTCGTTTCTTTTTTTTTAAATTATTACCATCATTGTATTTTTACTGAGAATAGTAAATACAAAGTTGTTAACTTTAATCCGGTACGAGATAAATCTTTGTATTTATATCATGACTACTTTGCATGTTTTACTGCGTAAAGAATATTGAAAATGTCACAAAATCAATGTACACATGTAGAAATAGTAACAGAAAACAAATGTACTGTTAAATTAACGGTTTTAAATAAATATCAGTTGTATCAATAAATATTGTATTAACTAATAGGTACATGCAAATGTGTTATTATTTACTGTTAAAAATTAGTAGGATAAATAACAACAAATACAATAACACAACAACTATAATTATTAGCCCATATTTTTCTTTTTGTTTATTGTTTAGCATTTTGTTTTCTAAAAAGATAAAATTTTATAACTAAAGTCGAATACACGCTATAGCAAGATGTTGTTTTTAATAAATTTTAAGATAAAAAAAAAGAAATTCAACTGCTTTTAAAGAGAAAGTCAAGGTAATCTCAAGTACAATGTTAATACCGCCCGTAATATATCTATTTTTTTTTTATTATATCTGAGGAATTTTTAAATCCACCTTAATTATTATGAAATCACGTACATAGATGTTGTACATTTCATTATTTTATAAAAATGAAATAAAACAGAATAACAGATTTGAACTAGTGGTGATTGTGCAAAGTAAAGTACTTACCATTTTCCCTAGGATGTCTATGCTTTGGATCATGCAGTTCTTTAAATTCCAAAATTAAGTTTTTATCCTCTTTACTATCATCACTGGTTTCATGGTCAATATTTTTCTTGTGTACCTTTTTCTGAGCAATTTGAACGTCATCATCATCTGAGAGTAATTTAATTGTTTGTATATCTATGTAAGTCTTCATTTCGTCATCATGCTTATTTTTTAAACCATTAGGATGATGTTCTTCTATGGTATGAGCTTCTTCAAATTCGATTTGTCCCAATCCTAAACTGTACATTAAATGTTCAAGACCCTGTAAAGAAATATAAAAAGGGTTTCATAGTATGAGCAAAAACTTACAAAAAAATCAATGTAAATAAAATAATACTAAAATTTTTCATGCGTACTCATTAGAAATATAATTTAATAATAATTTAAATGAAATTTATTAATATAACATAAGACCATAATGAATACATAATTATAATTTTATATTTTCTTTATTAATTCTAATATCCTATTGATTAATACGGGAAAAATTTTTATTACTCAATTGTATCATAACATATCGACGGCTCCATTCTATAACGTTCTAAGTGTACTTAGAACGTTTTTAATGTTCTTGCATTTTTAAATACTTCGTTCTCTAACTTAAATACTGTCAAAATTTGGTTAAGATGCACCGATCCGTTCCGAAGTTATAGGGAAAAATCTTCTTAGAATACACATATAGTCGTATGTCGCGTGAAAACTTTGAGAGCTCATAACTCAAAACACACTTTTTCGACTTAGAATGTTATAGAACGGAGGCGTCAATATGTACATATGTATATGATATGTCTAAAATTGGAACCTAACCTAGAAGAACACTAAAAATTTTAAACCTGGTCTTGGAATGTTAAAACTTAAAAAGACTTTAAACATCGTCCATGTCGTCTCAAGAGGACAAAATCAACAACGAACATTATAAGCAGGTCAGTTAGCGCAACCTCTTGAGAAAAAATATGGCGTAATGGGAAAAGTTTCTATGAAAAGAATAAATTTAATGTATAACTACAAATATTAACGCATACCCATAGAGTTTGTATTTAAAATATCATGGAACTTTTTAGGTGAATTCATTTATACTTAATAATGCTAATCACGTTTTTGATTTGGAATATTTTTTTTATTCCTTTTGATTTTTGATATAAAAAGCGGTGACACTAAAATTTAGTGAAATCTATTTCGTCGGCAAAACCGACTCTTGTGAACTTAAAACTGCTCAAACACAGTCATTAATAACGTACATCGTTCAGATTTAGATTTACATTTTCTTTTTCTGTCAGTTTATTTATGTGATTGAATCTTCACTATAAAAGTGAACTAACAATTATAATATCAAATCTTCAAACTAATAACAATAATTAAGACCCGCCAGCGCGGGACAAAATTTTATGGTTTCATAGAATCTTAAGTCAATTTAACATTATTAGCGCTCGTATAATGAGGTTCACAGTGTCTCTTCTTCTTAATCGGATATGGCCGGCATCATTCAAAATAGCACGATCTAGTGTATTCGGGTGCTCCCTTAGCTTCTCTAGATAATTTTTAGCATATTTCTAACCGTGGGCACGTTTAGGTCTTTATGTATGTTCGAATTTTTTATGTACCAAGGGACGTTCGTCAGCAGTCGCAGAAATTTATTTTTGCAGTCCAAGCTAAGCACCGAGTTTCTATTAATTAGCCTACATAACTGTATCACCTTTAACTTAGTCTGTGCTAACTTAGTATCTTTGTGATTTTTCCATGTTAGTCGCCGGTCAAGATGTAAGCCCAAATATTTAAACCCCGTACTTTGAGGTATTATTTGGTTGTTTATTACAACAGGTGGGTATGATTCTCTACGCAATGTGAATGTTACGTGTGTGCATTTTTGTTCGTTGACCTTTATTCTCTATTGCTTTAACCAAACTTCCAGCTGCACTATATGATCTTGCATACACCGAGATGCTTCCTGCGGGTTATCATCGATGTTTAGGATGACTATGTCATCATTTTATATAAAACTTTTTTAGTTAAGTTTTTAATCTTGAAAGAATATTTTTTGTTGACGATAAACGTTTTACTTACACATTTTACGTATAATCTTTTAAGTTTTGGAGACATTTTCCGAATTACAAATGAAGTATTCGTCCATTTTTTTTTATTAGCATTTATCATTAAATTTAATTCGTAAGCGTGGCCTTTCCATAAACATTTTCGAATTTTTTGTGATAAGAATTATTAAATGCTTATTGATTTTTCTATCATATGTTTAATGATAATTAGTATATTTGTATGCGCGTGTAAGTCCAAATGTTTATGTTTTAAGTAAACAATAATTTGTACGATTTCAAAAGTTTAAACACCTCTATTTAGGGACGCGCATTCATTCATAGACAGCAAATAATTGAATTGATGCCAAATTTCATAATTGTAATAATTATGTCAAATATAATTTTATTTATTTAGAAACAGTTACTGATTTTAATATATTCTGTTTCAATTATTTTATAAATTTAATAATTTAATACGAATAAGTTTAAAACTTCCTGAAAATTCATAAATAAAATTGGGTTCCTTATATACATATGTATGTCGTCATTGTAAAAATACATATCTATGTTTCAAATATGGTTTAATTATTTGAATTTATTGTTTTTTGAAAAGATGTAATTCTCTTAATAATTGAATGAAACATCGTTACAAAGTAATATTTATATAAAAACCGTGTTTATAGTTTCGGTACCATTAAATTTAATCAAGTGAATTTGAGGCAATCAAGACTTTTGTTGACAAATTACAATAAAAGGAGATTTTAGTCATGAACAAGACCGTCAAGAAATAACCGGAGCTTCATAAAAGTACGCCAAACTCTAGTAGGTAGTGTGTAACCCCAGATCAGACTTCGAAAAAAAAAATGAAAAAATATTCAACGGCAACTTCCACTCTCAAAAACTCTGAGAGTAAACAAAATTGCCGTGAAAAAGTTTCTCAAAGATCTGTGGGTCTGTGGGCCACTTACTAATAAAATTAACGCACACAACATAAGTGCTATGAGAAGCTAGGTCGTAATCCTAACTAAAGGATTGTAATGACAAATTATGTATGTATGTATGTATGTAGTTAGAAAAACACTTATTTTAAATCTCAAATTGATAATGTCTTTTTATCGTTTTGTGGGTGATTTGGGTCATATAAACGGCAATGAAATCTTTTATTATTCCTAAAATTCCATATGTAATTTATCTTTGCATCTTAATGATCTTTAAATCTAAAGACATTTTCTCTCTTATAAAATACTTGATCTTTATTTGGTTATTGTCATCTGTTCTCCACTTCCCTTATAAATCCCATTTATTTGTATTTTAAGTTGCTTACTTATTAAGATAAACACATCTTATCTTTCTTTTATCATATTTTAAAGTGATAGTACAAGTTGATATAAAATTAACAGTAATCTGTGGATATCTCAACTAAATATGATTTATATTGTACTCATAAATGTATACATACTTTTATAATATAAGCGTATGTGTATGCGTATAAGTTGGTGCTGTGTGTAGGAGTTTAAAAATATGTATATTATACTTAAATAAATTATCACACCAATTCCCATTATAATAATTTGTTTAAAAAGAACAAGTTTTGGAAATAAATTAAGTTCATTATTTAATACAAATTTTTTCTTCATCACCTGAGGCTCCACAAAATATGGAATCAATAGCAGAAAAAGTTTTATTGCGGATAGTCTAATAATCATTTTTGTATGGATGATATAAATTTTATAATTGGGTAATCCTGACTGAAGAGCGGTAATGGTCTATTAAGTAAGTATTTATGTATGTATTTGTATGGATAATATAAATATTATAAAAAAAAATTATTATCATGTCTAAAATTGTACATATGAATGTATGCTTAAAGACGCCGTGGTCTAGTAGGTAGATTGTTGGCTTACCAGACGAGAACTCGTGAGTTCAAATCTCAGCTCGGATATCTCAAAAGGAAAAGCAGTGTTTCGGCACTGAGAGAAAACAATTGCCATAAAAACTTTCTCTAATCTGTTGGTCGCAGTCAACGTTAAGCTGTAGGTTCAGCCACTCGTGAATAAATTTAACTAATACACACAACATGGACGGTATGAGAAGCTAGGTCGTAATCCTGACTGAAGGGTAAGTACTTATGTATGTACATATACAAAAAACAATAATGAAATTGTTGAGAAAGTCAAAAATGCAGTTTAAATAAAAATTTGGAAAATTTACTTTCTCCACCTATTATTAAAGGCAGTCGGAAAAAGTTAAATGACACTGTATTGAATTAAGCTGCCTGACTGTCTTCCTGTCGTTAGCTGTGGAGGGAATATATATATAATATAATATAATATTACAGCAAAATATGCCATGAAAATAATCGCAGAAGACTGTCAAGAAATAACCGGAGCGGTCGCCGAAGTCTAGTAGGTAGTGTGTCGACTTATTAGACATGAGGCTTCGGTTCTAACCCCAGATCAAACATCTCCAACAAAACGAATAAAAAGAAAATGGAAAAATATTTCTTCGGCAACTTATCCTCTTCAAATTTCTGGCATACGTATTTTTAATTTAATAGAATACAAAAACAAAACCTAAAGTTTTTTATATTCATAATTATAATTTTTCAATGGTTAATGGTGTAGACGAGTCAACAAGAGTTAAAATTATCATTATTTAAGTTTTATTATTCTTATTCATGTGCATTTATAAATCAGACATATTTTCTTTTGTTAATATGTTGCTCTAAGTGATAATATTTACTGACGCTTTGATATTATATATGTACATAAATACGTTTTAATTTGCTTTTTGTGACGATAAGATAAGTGAAGATAATAGTTTCATACGTTTAAGCAAATATTTGACATTAAATGTAATAGGCATATTTACATACATACGTATGTATTTGTGTATCCTACATCTCTAGTAGCATCCATATTTCGTTGTAATGTTATGATTGCTAAATCATTTTGAGTGAATGAGATATGTTTTAGAAGGTTAGAAGGTAATAAAATTAATCGTTGAATAGAAGAAATTAACATTATTTTCGGAATAATCGTGAACGTAACATTTTCTTAAATATTAAAATTTAACATTGCAATCAGTTTTAAATTTGATTTAGTTTAGTTGGAAATCTTAGTGTAAAATTCTGCACTTTAGGTGCCTACCAAATCACCATTCACTATCCATTCTATGTTTCTTTTTTTATTATATCGAATAATATTAACTAAAGAAGAGAAAAGTCAGCAGGGGGTCCAAAGTAATTATTTAAGTTTTGATATAATTATGTAGGATATGCTAAAATAAAAATTAAATATTATTTTAATCATATTTTAAGTATACATATAGTCATGTTCATCTATAGTATGTATTCTCATATGTATGTACAATAATGGAAATTAATAATTCATTTATATTTTTATAAAATTAATAATCTTGCGCCAACTACAGGGGTATAAACCTTCTCCCTATCGCCTATAAGGTTCTTACAGGCGTATTGTGTGAACGACTGAAGCCACTCGTCAAAACACCGATTGGACCTTATCAGTGCGACTTCAGACCTGGCAAGTCCACCATCAACCAGATCTTCATACTACGCCAAATCCTGGAAATACCCACGAAAAACAATTCGACCCACAATCTTTTTGTCGACTATAAGACAGCCTTCGATAGTCCCATTAATAGACGTTGTACGTAATGACGTAATAATACTCGAAAACAACTATAGATTAATTGCAAAGGCAAACACTCCAATCAGAAAATTATGCTTAATAACATTTTGGGAAACTTTGCACTCTTGTGATATACGATCAAGAAATAATGTAACATCTTGAAGGTAGAGGTTAAATGATGTTCAGCTTCTTTAATATTATAGAGAAAGGTGATTTTAAAAAAGGCCTATTTAAACTAAATTCTATAACAATTTATCATTATAGTACAGGTAATATGTTTACATATTATTTGCTGTTCCTATTTACAGTTTGATAGCCTTTTATGATTAAAAAGTAGTAATAAAATAAAGGTTTTTGTTTTGATTTAAGGCCCCTATATACTACACACGTTTGATAATAACTAAAAACTATTTAGTAAAACATATCTCAATAATCGTACATGGGCAATAGACCGTGTTAATAAATAATAAAACAACAAACCGAAACAACAATGAACAAATAAAAAATATCCAAAACTTTCAACTTCATGTGAATTAAACTTAAATTGTTAACAGTACGAGTAAATATTTGCTTATGTGATTACAAATTAAAATAAAAAAAATGAAATACAAATTAAATAGAGGTCATTTTTGTTGCGCTTCGATTGAAAGTTGATGGAGTGTTGGATAGTATTTGGTTTTCAAATGACCCTTTTTAAATTATGTAAACTAGTTCAACTCACCTCGAAAGACATTGTACCACCGCTGCCATATTTATGAAATATGTGTGCCAAATATCGATTATATTCTGTAGACGCTTCAACTACACATACATTAAACATTGCCAGAAAGACTGTGAATGCAAACCAAATGGAAATCATTTTTAATTGACCCATAATTGCTTTAACTTTCACTATAAGCTTATTAAAGTTTTCTTCTTTGTATCCTTCTACACGAACTTTATTCTCGAACTTTATTTTTGAAAACTTTCAAGAATAACTATTTTGTTTACTGGTTTACTGATTTAAATTCGAATTACTACTGATTAAAATACTCGTACATAATTTTCACGTATGCGAACACTTTTTTTGATCCATTAATATGCATATACGCGAACTGGAATTTTTTTATAGCATTGTCCGCTTTATTAATTTGGTTGTTAAGATGTGATATATAAAATTCATATGTTTTATAATATAACTATTATTATTATTATTCTTAACCGCTCATCTATTACAATAGCTCGTACTTAATTTTTTTTATTTTATTTTATACCGCCAACTACTTGTATTTTACCGATCACGATTAACGCTTTTATCGTATTGAGCAGATTCTACAGATTAGTCTGTCTATATGTACGAACGAGTTACTACAATTGATCAAATACTCGCTTTTTGAATAAAGCTTTAGTTGAAAGCTTTTAAAAATAACCGTGATATAAAATTGTTTAATTTTTATTTTATTTTTATTTACTTGGATAAGAGTTTGTTTTGCTTTTAACATCTCTGTTATTTTCTTCGCACCATAACCAAAATGAAACCGTCGAATTGATCAAAATGTTTTGATGCTACTAATACTCTAAAAATGACAATGAAAGAAAGTAAACAATGTAAGAAATATTTATTAAACATTTTTCTTTACTTTTTCTGTGTTCTCATGTCCTGTCATCATAGCTGCCAGATTTGGCGATTTTGGGATTTTGACGATTTTTTGCACCAAAAATATCTTATTAATGGATTTGACGATTTATACCCCTTTTTTGACGATTTTTGGAAAATAAAAATTTAAATAATTTTCTTTACTTTAGTACATTAAAAGCCTTCTTAAGCTTTGTATTTGCTATGCAATTGTTACTTTTGCAAATTTAGGTTAGTAATCACAAGGAGTTAAGTATCATATTTTTAAATTATTTACGAACACCTGTGATGATACAACATGAAATGCTAGATAACCTAAATAAATGCCCTAATTTGTAAAGAAACTTAGAAAGATATGAACAGATATTTAAAGAAAAATGATAAGTTCTGCAAATATCTGTAAATACGCTAACATTACGCAGCAAATAATTTTGAAATAAGATTGGTACTTTTCGAAGTGCCACTATTTTTTTTCGTACGACCAACACACAGGGGATAGCCTCTACTCATACAGTGACAGGAAAGATCTCTGCAGAAAGGGAATTCCACACACAAATAGTTCGACTAAAGAAAAAAATTTTCTCTGTAATAGATTATGCGATCCACTGGCCAATCGACCACAAGCGGAGATGCACGCCGAAAAACACGAGTGTTACATGATTCTCGGGAACTAGTCCCCTTTTTTCTCTCGAACAAAATCCGTAGTAGTAGCGAAAGAACTGTAAAACACAAGCCACATTGTAACGATGCTTTAATGAATCAATGAAGTTGGATACCCTACCGTCATTAACGAGAACCTTCGCCCTCTTCTGTAAGCGGTCAAGAAGTGGAATATTTCTTGCACTGCCTTAAGAAGGCACTAAAAAGAATCAGTTTTAGCGAACATCACATTGAATTTTCATGGCCATAACGTCAAGATCTTCTGATTCCCTAATATTTACTACAGCCAGTCCCTCTTGAATAAAACTCCTTAATTCTGAAATGAACTACACTGAAAAGTAATTTAAAGAGTTTGGCTTTGATATTCCTTCATAAGCGCCAATCAGGAAAACAAAATTTACTTCTACCATACTTGCCATTATTGGCCAAACTTATTTGGAACTGCTTTAAAGAGGTAGGCTATCTATTCCGAAATGTAAAGGTATAGTAGAAGATTTCCAATGATAAGAAATTAAAAAGTCTCTCAGCCCGTTTTTGAATCCATAGTGGATATATTTTCCGTCACTAGCCTTCCTTTCAACAACAGTGCTAGGTTTTTTAGCAGAGTCCTCGCATCAGTTGCATACATAATTGGCCATTACAACCCTTCAGTCAGGATTACGGACTAGCTTCTCACACCACTCATGTTGTGTGTGTTAATTTTATACATTAGTGGCGGGACCTACGGTTTAAAGTCGACTCCGAACGACAGATTTTTGAGAAACTGTTCATGGCAATTTCATTTTGCTCTCAGAGTTTTTGCCAGAAATCTGCTGAGAGGAAGTCACCGAAGAAATATTTTTTCATATTTTCGTTTTGATGTCTGACCTGGTGTTTGAACCGTGGGCTTACGTCTAATAAGCCAACATACTATCTACTAGACTACGGCGACTTCATTGCATTTAAGTAATAATTCTAAAAGTGCATTAACAGCAGAAAAACTAAATAAATTTTAATAAATTTAAATTTGAGGGATCATTTACCTAATTTCTCAATATCATAGGACACATCTCTTATATTTTCATTAATAATGGAATATCACTTTCATTTTTACTTATAAATTCATTTGCGTTAAAACTATTTTCATTGCCTGTTTGGTCTAAGTCTAATTCCTCTTGAAAATTCAGTTGTGGCAGTGATCGTTCGAAATGTTTTTTTCGCCTTTTAATTTTTTCTATATTTAGAGTTGATGCAGTACCACATAACAGTGTCCCGCAACACTAAATAGTCCCCTAATTTGATTTGTATAGAAGATTACAATCTAAACTAAGCGTTGAGTTCCTACCAATAGCCAATTGATTTGAGCAGTCTTCATCTTAATTTGTACTAGTTTTGCCTCTATTTGTAATTTCAGCGTTAAACAACGATATTTGTACTAGTTGTACTAATTTGTACGGTTGTTCGGAAAGTACTTTCGTTTTTTCCGGACAGAGGATTTAATTGTATTTTTTTGCACCCAACTTCACACTTAAATCGCATAATTGCTCATATATGTAGCAAGGCTTGTGTGTGAAAAATTCCAATTAATTCTACGCAGTAGTTTTTGGTTGGTGCCCTTTTAAATATGGAGAGCGATAATCAGCATTTTCGACATATCTTACTGTTTTACTACAGAAAGGCCAAAAATGCTGTTCAAGCCAGAAAGAAATTGCCCGATGTGTATGGAGAACCAGAACTGCTTCGCTAAATTTCTATAAAGACGAATTTAATGTCGAAGATGCACCACGTTCGGGAAGTACGGCTGAAGCTGATAAACACGCAAAAAAGCGAACCGGCGAATAAAGACACGTGAGATTGGATTGAGGTTAAATTTACAAATTAACAGTTTATGACCACTTGATTGATATTATACGAAAACTGTCTTTCATTTCCACAAAAAAAAAACGAAATTACTCTCCGAACAACCCAATAGTTTTGCCTGTATATGCGATTTCTACGTTAAACAATGATATTTAACACGGTTGTTTTACGACATTCTCCACACTACATCATATCTAAATTCTACATTTTTTCAATAGGTATATTTGTTCTGCAAGTACTAGGAGCAATTTGTGGTTTTATATGCGTTAATTTTTTTTGTGACCACTGTATAATCTTCGTCCCCTTTTTCCCAAGAATTGCTTTCTAAATAATTCTCGCTTTCTTTTTTAAATTATAATTAATCATATATAACATCAGACAACCGATTAACAGTGAAAAACAACTAAAGTTTCTGGTGGGAATCGAATTTTTTTTACGCCGAGGAGGGGTAAATGTACCTAACCACACCATAGAGGAAGTCGTAACATGCGTATCACATATGCCGACATGCTTACTTCTTCTGCAGCCTCAAGATCACTCTTTTTCCGTCTCAGAATGCGCTCTACGTAATTCACCACCGAGGTCCAATTTCCACTACTCGCAATCATGACCCTTACAATGTTAGCTGCTGTGATCGTTCCAACTGTTGACGTCAGTACAGAGCGATAGCTCTGCCAGTGTGCACACTCGAAAACAGTGTGCTCTGCGTAATCAATTACCTCCCCTTCCTCGTAAAGACAGTAAGGGGAGGCGGTCTTGACCATTCTGTGCAGATATTTCCTAAAATATCCGTGACCCGATAGCATCAGTGTAATATAGTAATCTACCTCTCCAAATTTCCGACCAATTCATGGCCTTATGTCCGGAATAAGTCTCGCCGTCCATCTTCCTCGTTCCAACGTTGTTGCCATTTTGAAATGGTGTTTTCCCTGAAGTAACCGGTTATGTGATTTCCAGCTGATTTCGCCTTATAATCTCCATCCATTAATTACCTCGTTTCCAATACTCATGTCCACATGTAAAGAGATACGACGACCAGTGATTAGCAGCAATTCCGTTTTATGCATGGCCAGGTCTAGGCCGTGGGAATCCAACCATGTTTTTGTTCTCAGCATAAGACGTCTCAGTTTTCGCTGCGCCTCTTCCGTATTCCTGGCCGTGATAACAGCTGCAATATCGTCCTCGTATCCAACCAAAAGAGTTCCCTCCGGCATATCCTCTCTCAGAATTCCGTCGTAGCTAACATTCCATAAGTCGGGGCCGACGATAGATCCTTGTGCCGCTCCTAAAGTTATTTGTTTCACCCTTGGCCCCCGAGCTTGTGCTATACACCAGCTGCCTGCTACTCAGATAACTACTTATCATGGCCAGGATGTAGTGTGGCACCGAGAAATTGTATTCCAAAGCATTCAATACATCGCTTCTTCTAAGACTTTTAAACGCGTTTTTAACGTCTAAAGTCGCAAGCAGTAGCACAGGCTTCGAAAAGTGATTTCCACGCTGTGTGACCATGGCCGCTTCAGTCACCTATCTCAAGGCGCCAATTGTAGACCGACCAGATCGAAAACCATATTGTCTATATTATAAAAGTAGTTATCGTGTACCAGTGTTGCAAAATTGAAATTTTGAAATGGTACTGAACTTTAACTGAGCGAGTATTCCTTTATTCATCTTTTCTTTTGGGTTCCATCTTCAAGCCGCTATCTCATATCGACTATGCAGTTGTCCTTTAAAGACCTCGAGGGAGCCTATGGTAATCAGTGGGGTGGGAATCGAATAGCTTACACAGGCATATATATATAGATTCTCTGACAAAGTTGTTCTTTACATTAGGCCCATCTGTAATTGAAGGCACTATATGCTGTTAAAATTGCAGATATATGTATTATATTCTCTCAAACGAGTTTCCATTAAACGTTTAATTTCATCCGTTATAAGCTTACCGCGTACATGTACTACATATATCCAAATTGATAAAGGTTTTCAATTGCCGTATAATGTTTAGATATCTCTTATTTTGATACCGGCCTACTCGCCCATTGTCAATGAAAATCTCGCTTTAGTCGTGATCTGGTCATTATAGCAGAACCACCATATGTTCATTTTGAATGAGCTTCAGGATGTCAAATTACTTTCAGAAATAAACAAGACGTCAATTTTAAATTTTATGAGTTCATTTTTATGTTGGCGGATGACGTTACAATTTACGGCTTGTTGAGTGCAGCCTGCAATAGCATCGATTGTATTTTTAATATGGCCTGCATCATACTGCCTTAAGCGTTTGTAAAGTTGTTGGTTATTCGATGTGAATTTTATGCTTAATTTTTGAAATGCTAGCGTATAAATTTTGATTAGATCTCGAGTTGAAACATTTCGCGGCTGCTCAGAAGAAATGAAAGACTTCTGAGCTATTGAACGATCCACTAAATTATAGGCAGAGAAATTCCTACAAATAGTAGTGTGATTTTTAGGTCTGTTGAATTGACTTGAAATATTTAACTCTTTACAAATAACCCAGACTGAAGGTAATTTACAGTCCTTTTTTCCGCTGAGGAGGAGTAAATGTACCTAACCGCACCTTAGGGGAAGTTGTCATTGTCCCCCTTGTGTGGGGCCCTCACCCACTGAATCTCCCCCTCCTCTTTTGGACTCTTTGTGACTCTGAAACTACAGTAGTATTACTTCGAAGTGGAGTCCCTCTGGCCATTTGGCCCCTTTATATCCATATTCGCGTCCGGATTGGACGTGTGCCGTGCAATGAACAAATTTTCGCATTTCTATGAAACCATTGTAGCGAAACCGCGTTATAATACTACTGTCTATCTATTTGCGTAAATTTATATTCTTTCATTAAATATATCATATATTTTTGAAAACACAATGTTAAGTATTTGGTGCTAGGTTTGGTTTTGATAATGTTCGCAAGATAGGTTACATACATACATACATACATAATTGGTCATTACAACCCTTCAGTTAGGATTACGACCTAGTTTCTCACATCACTTATGTTGTGTGTGTTAATTTTTTATACATGAGTGGCGGGACCTACAGTTTAAAGTCGACTCGAAACGACAGATTTTTTGAGAAACTTTTCATGGAACCCTGTTTTTATGTCTAATAAGCCAACACACTACCTACTAGACCACAGCGACTTCCGCAAGATAGGTTAGTCTATATTAAAAATGTTGATGCTCGTTATATCGCTTTGTTTTTAATTAGAAAAGTAGATGATATGACAAATTGAGAAAGTAATGAATGAAGAAGTAATAATATCTTTAAACAATAAAGACATTTCTATTACTCGAAAAACAATAGCTAGAATGAGACGAAAAGTAAGTGTGTTTACTAATTCAAATAAATTTAATCTGTTCACTTTTTATTATTAAATAAAATCTTTTCATCTGTTTAGATGCTTGTAAATAATATCTTTTAAGGAAGTTCTAATATAATTAACAATATTTGCATGTCGTATATCGTAATTGGTTGTTTCGAGTTAATTCCTGTTGACTCGAGGTAAACGTTTTACCTTTTAAAACAATTATCTATTAATGCAAACAAAGCTATTTATATTTTAAAGAATCGTTATCAAATTAGTTCTACATAATGATAAGTACATAGTGCACTATGCATTGTGTTTATACAACCACCTACTTCCGTTGTGGATTGCATAGTATATAGTAGAGTTTATGGTTTCATTTAGGGACATTATTACAACTTGCCGTTAAAGTTGGGTTTAGTTAAAGGTAACTTTAGCTAAAGTAGGTCTTAAAGTCACCTTCAACTTCTTCTCGTAATTACAACCTACAGATAAAATAAAGTTAACTTTTTTTTAAATATGGCAGTACCGAAGCGATGTCAATAACACTGCTCAATTAAACAAGTGCCTTAAAAACGCATTGGTATTATTTGTTATGTTTATTCATTTTGTTTATAAAATTTGTGTGTTGAGGTTTTAGGTTTTTATTTTTGTGTTTTTTGTTTTAAAATAAATATAATTAATACGACAATATCCATTTTGATTTTATTTTTATTTTTCCATGTTTATATTTTAAGTTGCCATATTGAAAATAATATATGTGTCTATAATGGCAAGTTCAAAGATAAAGTGAACTTTAAAAGTTAAAGGCAGGATGATCTTCCCTTTAGCTTAACGCTCACTTTTATATTATTGTTTACTCATGATAATGAAAATCAAGTTATCTGCCCGTTAAAATCCTGCTTTTAGTTAACGGCAAGTTGTAATAATGGCTCTTAGTGCTATATTCGAGATTCGAAAGAGATAAAATAATTTGGTATTTTCTGGTTGTATTTTAGTTGCTTCCTTGGTATGTTTTCTGGTGCATCTTTTACTTGTTTATTAGAATTTCAAAGCTCTAAGGGTCTTCCTTCCAAATGTTGAGCTTTCACAGTACCTGAGATCTCAAAATATTTTTACTAATATTTGAAGCTGCTGATTTATCAAGTCCATATTTATCACAAAATGTTTTTTACTTAAATCCAGCATTAAAATCGTTAATCATTGTAATTTTTAATCGTTTTTTATTCTAATGTTGAAATCCTCACTTTATTTCTTTTCGGTAATTGAATGTGAAAGAAAAATTCAAAAGTAAATATTAAAACCGTTAAAAGTAATAAATAAACCCAAGGTCAGACATCAGAAACGAAATATGAAAAAATATTTCTTCGGCGACTTCCTCTCAGCAGATTTCTGGCTAAAACTCTGAGAGTAAATAAAATTGCCATGAAAAGTTTCTCAAAAATTTGTCGTTCGGAATCGACTTCAAACTGTAGGTCCCACCACTCATGTATAACATTAACACACACAACATGAGTGATGCGAGAAGCTAGGCCGTAATCCTGACTGAAGGGTTGTAATGGCCCATTATGTATGTAATCATGGTGTATTTTTATTAAGTTTTTATTTTGATATTTTTCTTAGCCTCTTTTAGAGCACAATCATAAAAGTTTCCATTGTTTTGCAACTGCGAAAAAGTGAACAGTCCTAATTTTTCTTTGAAATTTCTGAATATTATAGTTTTATTTATATTTTTAAAATACAGAAATGTTAATAACAGCTCACATTAATAAACTGCATAAAAATTGTCTTTAGAAGTTTTTCTAATTTTCGTTCGATAAGAACACATAAATGAATTTTTTAAAAAGTTTCCATTGTTTTGTTAAGCACTGTATATATACGAGTAAATACTTTTTTCCCATATTTCTTTGTTAATGTTTTTCTTTTTGTACTACGCTCTATTTAAAGAGAAAAATTAAGATTTAATTATTGTACTCTAAATACGAGACTCCTTAATTGAAGCACAAAATAATTAATATGTTTAAATTAAGTGCTACATATTTGACTTTACGTATGGAACCAATATGAATGAATACGTTTTATTATTTTAAATTGTACATTATATCTTCTAGATTGTGTACTTTTTATTTAATGCTATTTTTATTGTATTTTACATAATATTCTTATTATTAGGCTTATTCTAAATAAAATAAATAGAAACACTGCTGAATCGCAAATATAATTTGCTTTTATAATTGGCTGGACACTTGTTTATTATCCGTAATTATTTTTGTATGAACTTTTGCCAGCTTGCGTTACTAGGTTTCATTTCACTGCATTACGGGCCCTTTTTATGTTGGAGGGACGACGCTGTTCTATAAGTATGATATTTTACAACTGCAATAAATTATCGCTGAAAGCGTAGCAGTGTTAATGAAATGAAATATGAATTTAACTATACTAAATACAATCTAAAGTAAATATCTTTTGTGCTTAATAAGACTTTTTTTAAATTTTCTCATAAAGAAATTCATAAAAATTAATTACAAAATATTCGAAATAAAATGCAATTATTCATATAAAAATGTACATAATACAACGAAATCTATAAAAATATACTAGAGTAGTTCCTTTATTCGGTTCCGAGGAAAAAGGCACACAATTACTAAAAATGTATTCCCCTTCAGTGTTATTATCATTATATTTTACAATTGATACATAAATACGTATAACGCTCGTTTAATATTCATTGTATGTACATACATATGTATATTACGTATACCATGTTTAATATGTAATTGAATTTAGTCTTTTATGTTTTTATTACTCATAATGAAAGCAATAACTTAATCTCTTTGGAGCACAATAAATGCTTAATCGAATTTCTCTTGATTTGGCATGCAAATGAAGAATTTTGAACACCACGTATTAATGGCCTGTGACATATTGGTCATCCATTCGACAGGTCGATGTATTGTCATGTAATAGACTGGTATACCCGATAGAATAATAACTGTGCCGACACCTACTTCAAGTGGTGATTGGAAGAATGATGAGATCACAAGGAAGAGGCAAATGATTAAATATATAATCGGTAAAGCAATATTTACACGTATAGGTCTTTCGGTCTTTGGTTGCTTATAACGTAACCATAATAAACCGGAAACGGATATCAATGTAAACAGAGCTTCCACATAGCTAACGTAGTTAATAAGAGCATAAACATCTTTAATAAATAATAGAATTAATGTTAAAACACACTGAAAAGAAAATGAAAGCCTATTATTAGTACATCATTTATAGTTTAAAATTCGATTTTCTTACCAAAAATATTAAAGATGGTACTGGTGTTAGACAATTTACATTAATCAAGGATATAGCAGCGGGCAAGTGACCATTACGGGCTCCCACAAAAAATAGACGTGATGAGGCAAAAATTGCACCGTTGAGTGATCCAAAAGTTGAACAAGCCACAAAAAATGGCATTAGCCAGGCCATGTAGCCTAACATTCTGTCACCAAAAGTAACGGCGACAGCATTAGACGATAACAATTCATCGGAAGTCAAGACGGAGAAATAAGCAATATTTGCAACCACATAGATTACGGTCACTACTGGCATAGAAATGCAAATGGCTTTCGGCAAATTTTTATAGGGATCCTTCAATTCTTCCGTTACGAAATTTAAATAGTTCCAGCCGGAATACGAAAACAAACCATTGTAGAATGCTAAAGCTATAAGGCCTGGTTGAGTTAAAGTGCCTTTCATTGGTTCCTGCCAATTGTCAGTGTGTCCGGTAAACAAATACCAAGCACCTGCTGCTACAATGACTAATAAAGCAAAAACTTTGGTGCCAGTGAAGATATCAGTCACCCGTGTTACCCACTTAACATTGTAACAATTGATAACAGTGAGCAAACCTGAAACGAATCAAAATGTTTTGTTTTGTTACAATAGAATTATTATATGAAACCTTTCAAAATACTTACATGTTATAACGGCTGCCAACAGTTGTATTGCTGCTGCAGGAGGATCACAACTTGGCCAAAACGGTTGTAACAAATATTGGGCAAATGTTAATGCAGTAATTGCATTTCCCGTAGGTACTAAAACTAAAAGAGCTACCCAGAGATATAAAAATGCAGGTAAAGGGCCAAATGCTGTTCCTATATATGCGTAATCGCCACCAGATTTTGGTATCATTGTGCCTAGGAAAAAAACCAAATCATGTTGAATCAAATATATTAAAAAGAGATAAAATTTAAACTATTTATTTAATTTCCTAAAATTCGATCCAAGCGTACATATATACATATACATAACATACATACATAATTGGTCATTATAACCCTTCAATCAGGGTTATAACCTAACTTCTCACATGTGTGTGAAGATAGATTTTAAAATCTATCTCTCATGTTAGCTAACAGAACTCTGTTATGTTATTAACAGGAACTCAGTTAAATAATTAATTTAAGACTGGGAGAGAAAAACAGGAAAAATTAACTAAATTCCCGGGTAAAGTAAGAAAAAAAGCAAAAATTGATAAAAATAAGTCCTATAGTTAATCACTGTTACAAAATATTGCATAATAAGAACTACAATTAACAGATAATCACACATTTCGGAAAGCTATTGTAATCCGATAAATAAATCAATATTGTGGGAAAACAGGACTGAGTGGGCGGACAAAGTAAATTGTTTTTAAAGCACTGTACGTCCTTTAACTAATCCAATCGCCAGAACTCTTAACAGAGCCTGTTTTCATATCAGATTTTGAAATTTTCTGAGATTTCAGATTTTAAAATCCACTCTATGTCCTTTTGTGGGAAAACAGGACTGAGTGGGCGGACAAAGTAAATTGTTTTTAAAGCATTGTACGTCCCTTTAACTAACCCAATCGCCAGAATCCTTAACAGAGCATGTTTTCATATCAGATTTTGAAATTTTCTGAGATTTCAGATTTTAAAATCCACTGTAAGTCCTTTTGTGGGAAAACAGGACTGAGTGGGCGGACAAAGTAAATTTTTATTAAAGCATTGTACGTCGCTTTAACTAATCCAATCGCCAGAACTCTTAACAGAGCGTGTTTTCATATCAGATTTTGAAATTTTCTGAGATTTCAGATTTTAAAATCCACTGTAAGTCCTTGTGTGGGAAAACAGGACTGAATGGGCGGACAAAGTAAATTGTTTTTAAAGCATTGTACGTCACTTTAACTAACCCAATCACCAGAACCCTTAACAGAGCGAGTTTTCATAGCAGATATTGAAATTTCCTGAGATTTTTTTCTTATTTTACACGGGAGTTTTTCCTGTTTTTCTTTCCCAGTCTTAAATTAATTATTTAACAGAGTTCCGTTAATAACATGACAGAGCTCTGTTAGTTCTGTTAATAACATAACAGAGCTCTGTTAACTAACATGGAGAGATAGATTTTAAAATCTATCTTCACACACATACTTCTCACACTTATTTGTGTGTGTTAATTTTATACATGAGTGGCAGGACCTACTGTTTAAAGTCGACTCGGAACGACAGATTTTTGAGAAAATCCACAACACAAAATTAATAATTTAATGATTGATAATTTTAGAGAAATTTTTATTTACTCTCAGAGTTTTTGTAAGAAGGAAGTCGCCAGAGAAATATTTTTTATATTTCGTTTTGATGGCAATGTCTGACATGGGGTTTGACTATACTATTTATTTATTTATATTTAATTCGGAACGTAACAAAACGCAAAAGCTCCGTTTAGTCAAACGTCGATGGAACGTAATGTAACATACGTTCGTTTTTGGCAAATGAAGACCAACGCAAATGGTCACCGAAATTACATTACGGTTCGGCAAGCGTTTTCATTGCTTTTCGTATTCTAAAAACGAACATACGTTCCGTGGACGTTTGGTTAAGCGGGCCTAAAGCCTAATTCTATGTTTAGCATTGCGTTGAACATGTTGCTAATGCTTTAATAGTTGAAAAGCGCAAGACATAAAATATGTAATAATAAAAAGGTACTGAAAGCGTCATGGAGGTACTGCGGTATTTTTGAAATGAAAAAGTACTGAAAAAAGTACAAAAGTACTGATACGCACTAAAAATTGATAGAATTGTAAGAATACATAACTAGACATTAAGCAAACTTTTCAGTTGATCAGTGTTTCAAGCTAGGCAAATCTTCGGGCATTGTGGATATCAATACATTGATAAGTAAAAATATTTTTAAGATGAATTTTTATTATGTTATAAAGTTGTTATGATTTTTATAAAAGCCTAAAAAAAAATAACATAACGATCTATTGTCGAATAATTGCATTTAACAATTGGGCAATTCACACAAGCCCTTGTATCGTTATATTCATTGTATTTTTGGACGAGTATACAACGGTGTATCCTCGTTGTTGATAATTTTCATATAAAATCCGATACACTTATAGACATTTTTTCATTAGTTTTTAAAAGTTGAATTGGTTTCGTGCTATCATTTTATGTAAATGCCAGTAATCAAGAAGAAGAATAAAAATACAAAATATTTTCTATGTAACCTGAGTTAACAATTACCATTTCAAAATTGTAATTGTTCGCACAAATAATTAATTAATTTACTTTTTTCCGCAATATTTTTCATTTTGCTGCTTGAAAATCAAATTATTAATAATGTTATTCTTCTTCTTATCACTTGTTGACGTTTGCAATACGAAATACACAATACAGCATAACATTGAACGTTCACAAACAAAAAGTGTATTCAAAACAACATACACGATAGAAAGTCATGTGAATTGCCCAAATATATTTTTGTGCACATAGTGTATTTTTACTGCCAGTTAAAAACAATATTAAATTTATAATCTAAATACATATGTACATGTATGAAAAAAACGTAACATAAATTGATAACCAATTATTGCATTTTTGGTATTTTTGATATAACTTTCGCTTATTTTTTAAAATCAAAAGATGTAATTAAAAACTATTAAAAACATACATATAATATTTCATTGAGAAGAAACATACACGAGGTAAAACGAGTTCAATGAAATGTTTAATTTTAATTTTTTATTAAAAAATTAATTTTATTATCTGAAACAAAATATCTGTTTTAATATATATGTACGTATTTATTTCTGGATATATTAAATATTTATATGTATGCATGTATATTGGCTATAAACTAGACATATAAATATAATCCAATATGGTGTCTATTTTCACAGCTACATAACTGGAAATTTGAAGTGAAAATGTTTAAACCTGTAAAATTGCTTATAAATTGTTTCTTTATTAATAAATATGCAGACTTTATTTTTTACACGCAGCGAAAAACATTGTTGAATAGAATTTGGGTCCATATCAAAAGTTATATATGCGAATAATTTCCAAGTTGACAGGGTTTAGCGTTAGTAAAGCTTTGAACTAAGAACTATGCAGCCCAAAGCCCCTTCGCGTCTGATCTCCATGCTAGAGGTTGCTATGAATAATCCCAGTTTATTAAATCACAAAGTGATCGTACTTATTTACTGACTAATTCCTATCTAAGAGTGGACAGATGGGTTCTGTTCTTGGTAAAGGACCTGCGCTGGTTTTTGTTGCTTTCTATAATTTTTTTTTTCAAAATCAATGATGTTTAAATATCATAGTGAATCGTCGTGGCCCGCATCGATATTCAGCAGATTGGCAATATTTGCTTAGGTACAAATATGTATATAAGAAGGCAACTGCCCTAGAAAGAAAAGACTAGATTTTAGCCCCCTTGGGTAATGGGACAAGACAATAGAATGTGGACTATAAGGAAAACAATGATTCGAACACTTTGATAGAAGATCTTCAGATCTGTCAGAAAGAATGTCAGAATGTTATGGCTAGTGCAACGATGATGTCATACATAACGTGAAATGCAACATCCTAAAGAACGACGAAGGAGGAAGACAGACGGAAGAGACTTTGGGGGTACAAACGTTCCCTAAGGTTATTAATGTAACTATCACAAGATAATAATGCGTGACAAACTTAAAGCTCAAACGGCAACAAACTGAAGCTTAATTATAGCGAATAAGCCTAAGATATCGACAATCAAACTTATTTCGATTAATCTTGACTGCTTCCATTTCGCTATCCGGGAGAAGCTGGGACATGAAAAAGAGAGACGGTCGTAGGTTTTGGTCGATATTAGCTAGCGCATAAGGTGGTAGCGAAAGACAACAAGTCATTGATATAACTTTGCGAGACTTAAAAATATTATCATTTAATTTTGATAATCTTTCTCTGATTATCATAAGATTATTTACATATGCAGTCTTACAATCTTCATCGCATTTTAAAGCCTTTCGAAAACTGAAATTGCAAAGAGCAGAACATGTTGAATAGCTTACATGATTTTGAAGAATCGTTTTTTATTTAAAAGTTTAAATTCTTTTAAGAATAATACGAGTAAGACTACACAATATGTTTTCAGGTGGCTTGCAGTAGACTATTTATGAATAGCGCACAACTCCAGAATTCAATTCCCGTTAACTCTTAATTATAAACGTTCTCACTTAAAACAATGGACAGGTTGATGAATGTGCATTTTCAAGACGACTTTACACCAAAATAGTTCTGTTTTACACAACAAACAAAGTGTTTTCTTATTACCATTGTTTTATTGCCTTATTTATGAAAAAGTAATAACTACATATAGGTGAATTATCTATCACACATTTCCGTTTATTTAGTAACAGTGATTAACTATAGGGCTTATTTTATCAACTTTTCCTGTTTTTATCGTATTTTACCCAGGAACTTTAATCATTTTTCCTGTTTTTACAGAGTTATGTTTAACAGAGTTATGTTAGTAACATAACAGAGCTCTGTTAACTGACTTGCTTTACGTCTGGGAGATAGATTTTAGAATCTATCTATCTATATACATATATATACATATATTTTGACAGTTGATAACGATTATATGTATATACATATACATATATATATATATATATATATATATACATATATATATTGATATCAGTCCAACAGAGACTTCCGAATTTGAAAGTTAATAAGGGCCATCTAGTAATAGTATAACGGCGTAGGGTGTCTGTATTGAGAAAACAATCAATAAGAGCGTGTATTTAAACATTCTAAAGAACGAATTCATGAAGATTATTACTTCCAACAGTTCAATCAACCCAACCATTTAAAGCTATTTAATTAATATTCTTCTACAAAGTCTTGAAATGAATTCAAGAGAGTATTTAGGGGACCATTTGGAAAAAGGCTTGCGTAGTCGTTAAATCACAAACAAAAGTCAACTGAAAAACTTGCCCATGGCTAAACAGCGACAAATTTCAAAATAACTGGTATGTTCACTACCCAATTGGTAAAAAGGAGTGCTTGATCTTGAGGGATATCCTACTAGGGATATCCTGCTATTAGATAGAACATTTTAATGAGTTAGACTTTGAATTTTAAATTAACTCTGAGTTCGCCTTGGGGGTACCTACACTTTTGCCATGCAAAAATATAAATTAAGAATATAAATATAAAAGACATCAGTTATTTTTAAAAAATTGTTTAACCGAATTAGGCATATACAGCTATGGACAGAGAAATAGCGCACTAATCTTGAGCTTTATACAATGTATTATTTCTTGAAAAGTAGAAAACTTAAAACAAGAAATGCGATGCTCCTAGTTTGCTTTACTGCATTTCTCTTAATTTTGTATGGAATTGTACCGTTAAATAATGTACATGTTTGTTTTTGGTGTGTTTTGATAAAATAATTGTTTTATTGCTTGGACAATGAAATAGCGCATTAACTTTCGATTGTTGGCAGAAGAAGTTGTTTGGAATTACGTTTCTTAGTTTGGTCGAAAATTAATTAAAATATTAATTTTAATACAATTTTTTTCATTTTGTAATTAAAAATGGGTAGAGACTTTTCACTTGAGAAAAAAAATATCATCTGGGATCTTTATCAGAGAGGTAAAAAACAAGTGGAAATAGCTGAAATTATTGGTTGTTCCAGAAAAATGATTTACAACGTAGTCAAATGCATTAGTACTGATCATAGTTTGCTAAAAAGAAAGAAAGATCTAAAGATTCCCCTCGAAAAACAATCTTGCATCAAGACAGATCAATTGTTCGGAAGAGTAAGCTTGATCCTTTCAAGTCCTCAAGAACAATAATGGCCGAAATAAATGAGGATTTTGGCTTAAATGGGTCGGCTAGACTTGTGCGAAGGCGGCTGAATGAAAATAACTTGTTTGGACGTGTTAGTAGAAAAAACCTCTTCTGTCAAAAAAGAATGTCAAGGCGCGATTATCTTTTGCAAATACTTACGGTAGCAAAGACATCAATTTTTGGAAAAGAATTTTATTTACGGACGAAACTAAAATTAATCTGATTGGTCGTGATGGAAAAACGTTCGTTCATCGTGAAAAGAACCAAGAATACAATCTTCGCTACACTTTAAAAACCGTAAAGCATGGTGGAGGAAATTTAAAGGTTTGGGGATCATTTTCGTGGCATGGCGTCGGAGCACTTGAAAGAATAAATGACATTATGGATAAATTCGTCTATCTTAACATATTAAAAAACACAATGGAGCCATATTGCTTCGAAAATATGCCTCTGAATTGGATCTTTGTGCACGACAATGACCCCAAACATACGGCAAAAGTAGTAAAAAATTGGCTTTCCGATGAAAAGATTCCAGTTCTGGATTGGCCAGCACAGAGTCCGGACCTTAACCCTATAGAAAATTTGTGGAACGACGTAAAGGTTAAGTTAGGACAACAGAAATGTAAAAATTCTGATGATCTTTGGAAAGCCATAAAAGAAGCATGGGACTCTATTCCTTTAAATAAATGTCGAAAATTAATAGAAAGTTTACCCCGCAGATGCGAAGCTGTAAAAAGAAATAAAGGCTACAGCACAAAGTACTAACACGGCAAGCACATTCGTAAAAATAAACCAAGTTTATAATTAATTTACTTCTTTTTTTTGCAGATCAAGAAAAATGCGCTATTTTGTTGTCCACTTAAAATATAGACAAAGTCAAACTTTATAGATTTTATATTGATTAAAATTACTAACAAGTTAAGTGAATTAATTTATGTAAAAATATTTAATGAATATATATATTTTTTTGAATTTGTCGAACCATTTCTCGAACGACTATGAAGTGCGCTATTTCTCTGTCCATAGCTGTATATGTACATTTATTTGTATTACATCTACTTGATGTTTGACACTTACAAATGCCTATTGGTTTTAATATTTGTGATATTTAATCTGCATAAATATTAACTTTAACAACTGAATGATCAATGGGTAAAGTATTTGCCGAACTGTTCAACAGTCCAACTGAATATCTTTCACCAATTATTGGGTAACTGTTTATGTTTATGTCAATTGTACAGCGCCGCGCGTTTGATAATGTTTACTTACAGTTAAGTTGCCATTCGACCTCTAGAGAGTGTATACACTATATTTAAGACTATCCAAGAACCACGGGTGTCTTTGAAAGCGATAGCGAGACGTTCAACGGTTACTCTTACGTGGATTCCAGGACACTTATGCACACACTTGTATAGAAACCAAACAAATTGTCATATACGCATAAAAAAATTTGAGTTTTATCTACCTAGACGCTATCTTAAGAACCTCATAGCAGTCATAATTGGACATTAGTCTCTGGTCTGGTCTAACAATGAAAATGACAAGGACTTTTGCAGAAGATGTAATGGCGAGGAAGTAGAGACAACTACAGAACACTTTATGTGTTGTTTTCCAGCACTTGAGAGTCTGGGACGAAAGATTTCTTGGACCCCAGAATTTATCGACAGAAAATGTCCAATATTAATTTTGGATAAATAGGTATCTTATAGGATTGAAGTTAGATCGGCTTTTCAAGGCGACTATAAATTTATAGCAGCCAATTTTTTTTTATAAAATGTTATTGTCTATACATACGTACATACATAATTGGTCATTACAACCCTTCAGTCAGATTTACGCCCTAGTTTCTCACACCACTTATGTTGTGTGCGTTAATTTCATACATGAGTGGCGGGACCTACAGTTTAAAGTCGACTCCGAACGACAGATTTTTGAGAAACTTTTCATGGCAATTTCATTTGCTCTCAGAGTTTTGACAGAAATCTGCTGAGAGGAAACCGCCGAAGAAATATTTATTCATATTTCCCTTTTGATGTCTGACCTAGTGTTTGAACCGCGGCCTTGCGTATAAGACAACACACTGCCTACTAGACTACGGCAACCTATATAATTATAAAATAATTATTGTAACATTTCTTTTCTTTGAAATGGCTTTCCACTGATTTCTAAATATAATTATTGTATTGTCTGTCAGGTTATTTAAAAAACATTTTTTTGCGAAATAAAAACAATCGTGTGTCATTGGACGAAAGCCTCAATAAGAAGCATTTGTAAATGGTAATACGTTCGTGCTTCAAACGAGAATGTGTTTGTTAATAATGATTGAAGATGAAATATTTTCAGACAATTGCGTATTTTACTGTTTACCATACACTTTAAACGAAAACTGTGATTCAAAACACGTTCGTTAGTTTTAATGCTTGTTTATGGACGGGAAAGAAATTAAAAGAAGTCTGGTCTTCTGACGGAAAAGCTTTGTATACAAATATAATTTACGTAGTTTGTATACAATTTATAAATATAACTAGTGAGTCTCTAGGAGGTCCAATATTAACAAGGAATCGATAAGTGGCATTTTACTTTAAAGATAAACGATCAATATATATAATTAATATGAATGCAGAGAAATTCGATTGTTGTCTTGAAGTAGACCACTTGGACTGCTATTTCTATAATGTGTCATGTGTGTACACTTTCAATGCATCCAGTCAACCATTCGCCCACTCGGCTCTTATTAGATGTAATCGAAGGTAGTATGGGACTGTCTGGGGTAGCTGAATTAGCTAGACAGCAAAAATAGAGTTACCCTCTGCTGGTGTGGATTTTAAGCTGACGGAAATGTTAGTCCATATTTCTTTAAGAGCGACTTTGGCTAGGCCGCACTGTCAACGGCAAGGACTTCTTTTTGCCTTAATTGGATGATTTGGACAACAACGACATATGGTTTCAAGAGAACGGTGCTACGTTTCATATACATAGCTCATTGCATATTTCAGTGACGTGAACTGGTCACCGAGAGCATGCGGTTTGACTTCGTCAGAGTTTTTCTTGTGGGGTTTTCAAAACTGCTAATCATGGGTCGACCAAATTCAGACTGATTTATGTACCAGAGTTATATTACAGTCCACTCATAATGGCCCACACTTTTATTTTTGAATTTAAAGGCAGAAAGGGTTTAAAAATTGTCATATAATATAAATCAGTGGAGGGTCCAAGGCGAATTTATTCAGGTGACCTTATCTCTACAATAAATACAACAATGCAAAAACAACAGGCATTTTGTTTTTGGTAAATAATTATCATCTTGTCAAAAAAAATTAACCCTCAAACCTCCATAGGAAATTAATAAAAGCAATTAAAAAAAAACTAAATAAATTTTATGTATTGAAAATTCTTGTGATTTTTATGTCAGGCTAAATTACACAATAGTGCAGCACCTATAAATCAAAAAAAAATATATCATGCAGTCAATAACATCTCCACTTTACGTAAAGAACATGTTTTGACATGACCATCGAGAAAAATAGTAGCTGCAAATGATATTTCTTATTTGTCATAGTTTAGGCACCTAGTTGGAGAGACCGAATTCTTTTTTTTTTGGTAATTCATAACTCTCGTCCAAATAAATATAAATATAGTAAGTCTAGATGTGTGTGAAGATAAATTCAAATTTAACTAGCAAAGACAAAAAAAATTTAACAGAGCTAATGTTAAAGTTAACACAGCAATGTTAAGTGGTTAACAGAAAATCCTTAAAATAGTCAAGGAAGAAATCACCAAATATACCTAAATTGGGACTTGCTGCATATATCCCACTATATACAAATTGGAGCCTAAGGTGTCCCTAATAAAACCCAATACATGGTATATCCCAAATAATTTTAAAACTTGAGATAACTGGCTTCAAAAATGCACTCTGTTAGCAGTGCCTGGCTAGGATGATGGATGATACATATTGTGGAAAAATGGGACTTGCTGCAGGTATCCTACTATATACAAATTGTAGCCTAAGGTGTCTCCAATTAAACCCAGTAAGTGGTATATGCTAAATAATTTTGGAACTTGAGATATCTGGCTTCAAAAATGCACTCTGTTAACAGTGCCTGGGTAGGATGATGGATATTGTGGCAAAATGGGACTTGCTGCAGATATCCCACTATATACAAATTGTAGCCTAAAAAATTAATATATTAGGAAAATTGTGAAAATATTAATCCTCTCTCACTACTAACGTTAAAATGTAATTTTTTCTGATGTCGGTTTGGAATTCATACAATTTTTAAACTCGGCATAATGTTAGAAGTTTAAATGAAGACAAATTTCTTTCATTACAGTCGTTATCAAAAATGTGTGTTATGGTAATTCCCAAAAAATAGTGAATTCTTTGATGTCCTTTGAAAGTTTTTTCATAACTTTTTTATGGAGAACACTGTGGAATGAATAGATTATCTCTTGATGTACTATCAGTAAAGTATTAAGTGAAGCGTAAAATTTCAGAAATAAATTAATTAAATAAAAAATACGCAAATATTCAGAACATATAGTTTAAAAAAAAAACACTATATAAAAATCTAGAATTTCATAAAAAGGGAACTCAGAGATAATGTAATATTCGTATTTTTTGTGATATACTTCGGCCATTCATCTTTAGCAAACTTATAAATATGTTACCAAGTCATCATATTTGGTGATAAGACAAAAATAATATTTCGTTATTATGATAGTTCAAGAAGAGACTAGAAAACCAACGAAATCGTATCAAATTTGAAAAGAAATCGGTTATCATTTAAAATCTTTTGTGGAGTCAACTCTCTAGTTGACTTACCCATTTCAAAGACCATCTAAGGGGCATGTCTGAATAAAAATGTTTAATTTCTCTTTAATATCAGTTTGTTTTGAACTGAAATATTTTATTGTCAGTATATTTAAATAATTCCGATTGACGGTTTATTGGAAATTACTTACATACATGGTCGATACAACCCTTCAGTCAGGATTACGACCTAGCTTCTCACACCACTTATATTATGTATGTTAAGTATATACTTGAATGGCGGGACCTACAGTTTAAAGTCGACAGATTTTATTTGAGAAACTTTTCATATCATGTTTACTTTCAGAGTTTTTAACAGAAATCGGCTGAGAGGAAATCGTCGAAAATATATTTTTTCATATTTCGTTTTGTTGGAGATGTCTGACATGGGGTTTGAGCCGTGGCCTCACGTTTAATAAAACAACACACTATCTGCCGCGAGTTACTGGAAATCGGCATTATCAAATTTTGAAATGAAATTTTAATACAAAAAAGTTTAATTACAATATACGTATGTCATTTTAATTAATAAAATAGACAACACACATGAAGGAAACTATTAAGAATATAGTTTTCATATATTTCATAACGATAAGATAGTTCCCACACCCCTGTGATAACAAATTTAAATAAAAATAAAAAAAAAACATTTTTTTTTATATCAATGTGTTGTGCGTATGTATATATTATAATATATTGTATATATTATTATAGTCTATATGAAATTAGATTCATTATCACCACTTGTTGATATTTTTTAATATTCTACGAAAAAATTAACCCCTAACTTGAAAATGTTTGTGTGTATATTCTTGTATCAATGTAGGTACATGTCAGCTTGACGGAAATATTAAACAAAAATTCATTGTTTGGCATTAATAAGGTAAGAGATAAAAAAATGTCTGTCTATAACGTAGTCATAATTCTTCTACAGAAAGAAAGACGTGAAATATTCTTATGGCACCCTACAATATCGAACCCCTACATACTTACATACATACATAATTGGCCATTACAACCCTTTAGTTAGGATTACGGCCTAGCTTCTCACACCACTCATATTGTGTGCGTTAATTTTATACGTGCGTGGCGGGACCTACAGTTTAACGTCGACTCCGAACGATAGATTATGAGAAACTTTTTCATGGCAGGTTTATTTACTCTCAGAGTTTTTGCCAGAAATCTGTTGAGAGGAAATCGCCGACGAATTTTTATTTCTTTTTATATTTCGTTTTGATGTCTGACCTGGGATACGAACCCGGGCTGTACGTCTAATAAGCCAACACACTACCTACTAGACTACAGCGACTTCATACATACGTAACTACCATTAATTATAAATAATATATTATTTTAAAATGTTACAATTAGACTCGTTTTAGAACAAAAAGGGCAAAAGCAAATTAGCTTCTTGAAATAAGCATAAAAACTAGTAATTTATCGAATTGTTTGCAAGAGTATAAGAAAATAATATTCAAGGTTATTTCATTCTTTTTCCGGCTTATTTAAAATATTTATTTAAATGAGACTAAATGTATATGTGCTTTCAGGGCCGTTATTTTAAATGTTTCAAAATTCAATAATCGATTATTAGATAATTATCAAGCAATCTAAATTAGATTTTTCTTGAACAGCACTTTATTAATGAGTTCTAATTAACAAAAAAAGTCTTTCGCATAAAAAGAGAGTGTGTAATTTCATAATTTTTAAATATTAGCTTGAACAATACATTTTAATGTCAATTTTATATATTTTAATCATAAAAAATCAAATTCAATTAAATATAATATTTTGTTTACACACTCTGAGCAATAAAGTGTTATTTATGGTGTAAACTTAATTACTTTAATTAACAGAGAAGACTTTGACACAAATATGAAGCGAATTGTCATAAACTGATTCAATAAGGTTGGTTATACGAGTTCAATTATTACAATTTCAATTCGAAAAAGAATAGAATACTACACACTGAAAAAGGAAGGTAGCGGTGTCGTATAAACTACTAATAGTGAAAACAGCATAAGAGAAATATATTGCATGTCAGTAAAAATCATACAAAGGCATATGTATTTTAATAATTATACACACATACATTACAACCCTTCAGACAAGATTACAACCTAGCTTCTTACACCACTTTTGTTGTGTGTGTTAATTTTATACATGAGTGGCGGGACCTACAGTTTTAAGACGACTCCGAAAGACAGATTTTTTGAGAAACTTTTCATGGCAATTTTATTTACTCTTTGAATTTTTGCCAGAAATCTGTTAAGAGGAAGTCATACATAATCAGCCATTACAACCCTTCAGTCAGGATTACGGCCTAGCTTCTCACACCACTCATGTTGTGTGTGTTAATTTTATACATGAGTATGGGACCTACAGTTTAAAGTCGACTTCGAACGACAGATTTTTGAGAAACTTTTCTTGGCAATTTTATTTACTCTCAGAGTTTTTGTCAGAAATCTGCTGAGAGAAAGTCGCCGAAGAAATATTTTTTCATATTTTGGTTTCGATGTGTGACCTGGGGTTTTAACCCTGATCTTACGTCTAATAAGCCAACACACTACCTGCTAGACTACAGCGGCTTCTTTTTATTAATTATAATTTTATTTAATTATAACAAGTAATAGAACTTTTAACACAAGGCGGATATTTTATTTAATTCATTTAAAATTTAATTAAAAGAGATATGTGAAATGAAATCTTTTAAAAATTTGAAAATTAATAAAGTGAGGCTGAACATTATGCTTCTGAATTATAATATTTTGTTGGAAAATCACAATTAGTTTCTGCAACCTGGAATCATTTAAATGTTGATCCCACAACTTTCTGTCAGTAATTTTTAAACCTAAAAAGTTGGTAACAGAGTAAACTAGACGCTCTGTTCGTTCTATATGCACTCAAAGCCCGTACTTTCAAATTGAAGTACGAAATTTTAAAATTTCCAAATAATAAAATACTTTATAAAAGATCTACTGATTCACTGGGTCTCATAAGTGATCTTTTCTACGTTCACCGAATATCGAAATTCAGTTATTTCGCTTTCATATGTCTTACGAATGGAAGAGGCTTTGCTACTCTGATAACGTAACAAAAATATTTGCCGTTGATTGCTGAAGTTGGCGATTGAATAAAAGAAAACATGAAAACTACATATTTCGTAATCCGATCGCAACGTTCGATGTATGAAAAACGAGATATTCGTCATGTACATATGTATATATTCATGAAGTGAGGGTCCACCTGAGTCGTTACATTCAAATGCGATAAAACTAAGTTGATAATGATATGTATACTACAATTGAACGGGCCAGGATTTAATTTTTTTTTGCTTTTCGGAAAGGTTGCTTTCAGAAGTAACACGTATTTCTCTAAACAATTCGCATTGGATCCAAACTATATACATATTAATGGAAGCAGGGTTTTTATGTCTGATATTCGTAACATTTAAATGAATCATTTTGAAAAACCATTTAAAATTTCTTAACAAATTTTTAACTGCTGCTTTTTTACCGTTCTTAGAGTAATATTTTATTTTAAAAAATAAATTTAAAACAAATAATACATTAAAATCGGTTTGTTGACATATCATATATTGAATAAACTTGAAACTTACCTAATTCAGCATAGCACAAGGCTCCCACCATACTCAGGATTCCGCAGAGAACCCATACAATAAGCGACTGTCCTATTGAGCCGGAATGTAGTAAAACACCTTTGGGACTCACAAATATACCAGCCCCAACAATGACACCAACTATAATTGCAACACCATCCAAAAGTCCGATACGCTTTTTAAGTTTAACTCCTGATCCTTGGCTAGAACTGTCACAATTTTGTACATCTTTACTGTGTTCTGCTGTTGTACCGGGCATTTCAAATACTTGTCGCGGGACTAAATTATCCCCAGCTTGAATACGTGCCATTCTCTCTAATTATAATCCAATAAGAAACGTGTGTGTATATAGGTGAATTAAAATAAGAATACGTGTGCGAGTGTAAGAAGAAGTTCTGAGATTTGGCGGTTTATTTGCTCTTCTCTTTCGCTTTTACAGATCCAACAGTTTGAAATTTGTCTGCTTTAAAACGTCGCAAGTATGTTAAATGATTGCATCAGCTTTTTCTCTTTTAATTTAAATCTTTAGTGAGCAATAGTTATTGAACGAAACATTACGATTAGCTGCGTTAGAGCGAAATGATTGTTTTTTGAATGTGTTACACGCCTCAAAGATTTAATTTTGCGGTAAAGAAAGCACGGTTTAATAGAGTTTTTTCATACAAAATATAAATTATTATACGAGTATTATTTGTAAAATAATTTTAAAAATAAGAATTATATGGATAGTATTTTATATTTAATCAAATATTTTTTTGTTTTATCGAGAACACATGTTTTATTTTTTTTATTTACTGTTGCTGCAGTTGTTGGTATTGTTTAGTTTGAGGTTTTTGTCTTTCTCAGCCAGTATTTTTGAGCATGTAATTATTTATTCAAGTTTTTTTTCAGTAGTAAAAAGGTAACACGTGTTAAATTATTTTTCAGTATGATTTCAAACTTTTATATCATTCAGCAAATAATTGTAATTTAAAAAGCATATTTTAACTGGGGGAAAACTAAATAAAGAACTAAAAATACTCAAATGAAAATATTAATCACTACTTCATTGATTAAACAAATAACTTCTTCGTCTCCGTCACCAAAAATATAAAAACGTGCTGAAACCCACTTTAAACTGAAACTAAGTAACATCCGCTCATTCCGCTTGCTAATTTCAGACTAATTCCACCTTAACAAACTTTTTTCAAGCAGTAAAAGAAAATAGCAGCACACGTACACTCATACAGCTGCAGATGTTTGTTCAACGGCTTTGTTTGCGGACACAACGACAATAAAAATGCAGAGACAATGCCGTCGTTCATATCGACATTTATCCACCACGTTTTGAATTATACTTGAACGCAATAATAAGTTTGAGTGAATGCAAAACAGAATGAGAGTATTACAGCAGAAAAAAGAGTTTGATTTGCAATGTTATATTGGTTACAAGAGTTTTTATGTGAAGACAATTTACAATAGCAGCGACCAACAACAGAAAGCGTATGGAACAATTATAAGATTTAGATATTTTTACAATTAGGTCCAAATACAAAAGGTATCATATCTATCTGAATACTATTCGTCTTATTCGATTGAAAAAAAAATGCTACTTCAGTACAAGCGCAATAGGAAATTAATTAATTAGATTGAACTCTTAGACGTACATTACTAAAAAGGGTGGCTAATTTCTAAAAAAAATTAAAAATATTTCATTTTTTAAATGAATAATTTTTATTTACATATTTGGAACATACATGCGTATATGTATGTATGTACATGTGTATGAATTAAGTACGCAAGTAACTTAAATATTCTCTAATTTTATGCATTAATTAAAAATTACAAAAAAGCGTAACCGTCTTGTATAGATTGCTCCGCTATGTCTAATACACAATATAGATTGCTTTACAAATGTCCACATTTTCAATACATTAAATAAACTTGGCAAACCATAATTTGCAGTTGCTTTTCGTCATTGAGTAATTTTGAGATTAAAGATTTTATTCCCATATCACATTTGTACTATAAGTTATGACGATGTGCTGCCTATCGCTACAATTGTGTATGCTTCATAACATTATCAAGTACTCATGTTAAGTTTTACATCGCCATGTTAAATGTTAAACTAACATTTATTTACGTGAATGCCCTCTTATTTGAGAATTTACACACATTTATGTATTTTCTGCAGTTGAATTTAATTGAGAGTGTAAACGAAGAAAGAACATTGTACAGATATTTTAAAAGTAACAAATATATCACAATCTTAATAATACAATATATGGAGCCTTAAAAACAGGAGATTTTATATTAATATTAAAATATCCAATTCAGTAGATATTCAGATAGGTTTTAAGTAAATATTTTCATCTCCTCTTGTAAAATGATTAAATTTAAATATGTTATGAATTTCATACAGTTATTTAGAATGAAAAAAAAAATTTTTTTGAAATAAAAAATGATGCGAATTTCATATTTAAATTCTGCTATAATAATTTTCTAAAGCTTATTACAATTTGAGGGATACTTAGCTCTGATTGTTGTTTTCCTTACTATTTTTCACATCACTGTATGTATGTTTACTTTTAATTGGATCAATCATGTTCACAATTTTTATTTTTTTAATAAGCTATATTAACTAATGCTTTGTATTACAATTAAACTAATAATACATGTTGAAAGAAACCACTTCAATTAGTTTAAAAGACTCACAATCGTTTGGAAAGGAAAGATATTTGCCAGTAAAAGATACGCATATTTTTAAACGGGCATACATATAAATAATTTAACGTTTTTTAAATTATTATTATGAATTTAAATTTTTATTGGGTGCCCTGGTATTCTAGTGGGTAGTGTGCTAGACTATTGGCGTGAGGGACGTGGTTTCGATTCCCACCAGAGACTCTGGTCTGTGACACTACATCGAGCATATGGTCTAAGTTACTCAGCTCGTATATAATTAGAATATAATTCGTAATTGTATTGTAATTAATAAACAAAGAAATAATAAATTTATATTACAATGCAGTTCTAAAGAATACTCATATCTCTCTTAACAGAAAACCTTTTTTTCGAAAATCTATGTAGAAGGTTAATGAATATAATGTAGTATTTGAAATACATTGGCTATGGTAATATGTATGTATATGGAATAGCAACTTTCTTTTCATGACAACTGTTAAACCCGGCATTAAAAGATCAGTAGTAAATTTTTCTAAATTTTATATCACAATAAGCACTCGTTTTGCTTCAGTAATATATCATATGATTTGACATAATGATAAAAACTAAAAATATTTGTACAAAAAATATTTGTCAACATTAAGAAAGTGGCCAAAGAAGTTGGACTATTATTGAATGAAAGTAACATTTACTATTTATTAACATTGAGGATGAATATTTGTATAAAGTATAGAAGTACATATTTTACTGCTATATATTATTGAATTTTTTGTTATTATGTTAACGTTATTAACAACTGTGATAATTTAATTGAAAATGTCATACAACAATGTATAAAAATAACATGCGCTTGATGTTGATGGGAGAGCATTTGCTGGACTAATATTCGATTGAATAGATCATCACATATAACTCGAGAAATATACATATATGTATGTTGTACAGTCTTATAAAGGTATCGAATCTTTGAAATAAAAATATTAGCTTCACTCACAGATAACAAGTAATTAAAAGTCAGGGACAAATTTTCTTTATTTTAGTGTCGCAACAAAATATTATAAAATAAGTGGAAATCTAATTAACTGTACCATCTTATGTTAATTTTTCGATAAATCTACGTACACGCAAAGTGAATTATGATTTTCTATAGCAAACCATGTAAAGATCGCAGATAGGTTCTAGGGTTACGAAAATACTATTTCTTAAAAAGAAAATTGAACAAAGTAAACATTTAAAAAACAAAAATAATATAAAATTTTATTACAAACAAAAAAAGATAAATTCAATTAAAATAAAATAAAAATTCCACTTAATTTATAACACACTAATTGAAACTGTACTCTAAAATTAGAAAAATAAGGTGAAAATGAACCTGTATGATTTTTAGTTAGAAAAGGAATCCCCAAGTTTTGAAACAAAAGTCATGTCATCTTTTAGAAAAAGAGGACATTTCAAAAAATTAAAAACTTGAACCCAAAAGTAACGCAGCTTCGAAACGCTGTCGACGTACAGTGAAAATGAGCAACGAAGCAACTTAGAAAAAAACGCAATACAAAACGACGTAAAACGAGGTATGAGTGTACAGTGGCAAACCCTGGCATGGAACATAAATATTTACATGTTAAATCTCTGATATGTCGTTTAATATAATTTAAATAATAATTATTAAAACAAATCACTTAAATTTTTTAATTATTTATGTTAGTTTCATTATTTATTCGTTGAATCCTTAATTTAATATTAAATAATATCAATTATTTCAATTACTGAAGAAATTTGTTTTTAATGTTTATATTTCGAAATAGTTATATATCTCGAGTCTACTAAGATGGCTCTGGCAGTAAATGAGGGCAAAACAAAGTATATGTTATCGACAACGTTCAAATGGAGTAGGATGCTCCGGCGGCACGGGTATTTGATACGGGGATCTGCGGAAGTCGGCATAGAGGACGGCCTTGTATCCGTTGGAAGGAGCAAATCGAGGAAGCCCTGTTATCGATTGTCGTAACCAACAGGATGTGTTGCGGCGGGCCGAAATCCGTTAATCGGGTTGTTATGGCCAATTAAGTAAGTATATATCTCGTGTGAAGATTAAATTAAAATTAAACCGATTTAATCACTCCTCTTCCTTTCAATGTCTACAGAGAAAATTCTGTTACATCCGATTTGGATGGAAGTACAAATATATTGTATTAAACCACATGCCACGTCTAGGTGTAGCGAGATCAAAATTCGGAAAAAGTGGTTCTCGTTAGCCTAAAATTGATTAGAGAATAAACGCAGAATATTATTTTAATGTTCCCTGATTGTACGCAACTTTACTATATATCGCACAATAAATAATGTGTATGTGTTAAAACTTTACTTCTCCACATGACATACCCCAGATGGTGCTTGCAATCGCGAATGATTGAATGTGAAATTTTGAAAAGAAATTAACTCAATTCATTCAATGAGGAAAGTTTGCAATAAGTTTCCTGTGACCAAACTCTTAACAGTTAACAAGATAACACTTTTAATACATCAGGAATAAATGCTGCCATTGTAGTTAGTAATTTTTGTGGGGGATAAGGACTGCAGGGTCCTTCTTTAAAGTATATATGCAAAATATATTGTTTAGGAGTCTTTGATTTATTCTATACGAAACGCCAATGCAAATTTTCATAACAGTATAAAATAATACCGCATTGGTTCTAGAAGTTTATGAGCTTCTACCAATTAACCAATATACATCAAAGAACTTCGTAAACATTTTTATGCGACATCTGGGGGAGCAGTATAGCATTTCAAGCAATCGATTTACATGCACTAACAAAATCACTTGCTTTCATTAATAACAAACTATCAGATGCTTCCCAACATCTTCTAAATGCTGACAGTAAAATTAAATCTCAATTTCTGTATTAGGCCTTAGTGCTAAACTATGTCCAAAGCCTAGGGTATGCCTATGAAAAGAGCGGAGCAGTATTTTTTGTACTCAAATGCTCTTCTTATGACTTGCACAAATTTGTTTTTTACCTCTTAAACCAAATTGCTGGTATGGAGTTCAACTGCTAGCGCTTAACATTGATATTATTTTAGATACAAGCAGTTTTTCAAAAAGTTTAGACTCCGCTTTGGTAGTATCTTCAGGTCCCCCTTTTTTGAATTATTTTTAGTTTTTGAATTCTTTAATATTTTTTATCACAAAAGTGAGTTGAAAATGAAAAGAAGAATACATAATGGCATTTCAAAAGCAAATTCTCAAATATTTGATTGGATGCCAATCGTCGCTTGCTGCAATATAGGCTGTGTTCTCAGCATGTGCTGTGTCAAACTAGTAAAAATTGTCATAAAACTATTCATTGTATACAAAAGCTTGCTAATTGTATTATCAATACGGTTGGCATTAAAACCAAAGCCTTAACATCTCCACTGGTGTTTGTATTGCAACAAAATTATTCTTCACAGTGTCATCATATACATGGCTAAAGGTTGTCCTCAAGCTCAATAACTGAGTATATTGGGCACTGTCTATAATTTCCGAACTGTTGCTTCGTTGCATCATTTAGTCTCAGATGAGTTGTCTAAGATGTATTTATCGGTTCTGTGAAGGTCACAAAGCTTTCAATAAGTCTGATAGTCTGAATATCGGATGTGTTTAAACAAATCGTTATCGTCTTATTAAGCATAATATTTAAACATCAACACATTTCTGGAAAAAACTCTAAGATTAAATAAAATTACCATTAAAAGTTTTTCAAGAACCTGCCATTCGGAATTGACTTTAAACTGTACGTCCCGCCATTTATGTATAAAATTAACACACATAAGTGGTGTGAGAAGCTAGGTCGTAAGCCTGACTGAAAGGTTGTAATGCACACATACATGCATACATAATTGGCCATTACAACTCTTCAGTCAGTATTGTGTTAATTTTATACACGAGTGGTGGGACCTATAGTTTAAAGTCCACTCCGACCGAGAGATTTTTGAGAAACTTTTCATGGCAATTTTATTTCACTCTCACAGTTTTTGCAAAAAATCTGCTGAGAGGAAGCCGCCGAAAAAATATTTTTTCATATTTCGTTCAGTTTCAAATGCCTGACCTGGGGTTTGAACCGAGGCCCCACGTCTAATAAGCCAACACGCTACCTACTAGACCACGGCGACTTCGTCTTATTAATTTAAACATCAGCAGATTTCTAGAAAAAATAAATAAAATTGCCATGAAAAGTTTTTCAAGAATCTGCCATTCGGAATTGACTTTGAACTGTAGTTCCCGTCATTCATTTATAAAATTGACACATAGAACATAAGTGATGTGAGAAGCTTCGTCGTAAACCTGCCTGAAGGGTTGTAAATGTATGTATATTTGATTATTAAACAATTTTAAAGTTTTAAACCAACATTTTATTTGAAAATTAAGCACCACAAATAACTTAACTCATTGTCATCGGGATATTTTCGTTCAAACTTGCCTATTAATAGAATATTTCCGTAATTTTTTACATTTGCGAAGTCGATTTCTAGATTGTTTTAATATTCGAACTTATTTTCGAATGCAGCCCGAATCAACAATCGATATTTATTATTTGCTCCTAGCTTTTTGCGCGCCATCCTTTTACTATGCAAAACTTATATAAAAATTTATTATCATTGTTCTAATGTTTGCTGAAATTATTATTTAAAATTTTCCGAAACTTTAGCACTTGGTTAAAATACTTTACTTTTTTTTAATAAAAAGGTCGCGTTTAATAGGTTTATAATACATGATATAATAATTCTTCCATCAACTATAATTGTTTTTGGGTACAGATAGCTGTTCTACATGAAAATTTTCTATTTTAAGTTTGTGCGCAAAGACATATTTCATAACTTACAAAAAGTACAGAAAATATTTTAGATTTCTAATTTTAGTACTTTAGTTATATAGTTAGGATTTGGTAAAAAGAGTGAGTTTAGCGGGAATTAAATATGTATAGTGATGAGTGGTTTATAACGCTAACTTCAATTCGTCAATATTAAAAGTAAAATACACTAGGAAATTAAACCCGAGTTATCTTAAATTTTTACTAAATTGCAATTTTAGGCTTTTAAAACCAAAACATGAATTGCAAGACTTTCCGCAAATTGAAATATGTTAAGTGTAACTTAATATATACTAGATTTTGATAAACTTGAAAATGATATAATTCCTTTAAATTAATGTAAAAATAAAATTAAACAAAAACACATATGGTGTTGCAGTATTAAGTCTATGTGTTTTAGTCCATGTGTGATTTTATTTTGCAAATTGGGTTTATTATTAATAAAATTATATGTAAAGAAGACGTACAACTACTAAAATAGTACGGAATAATAAAAAACTATTGTATAGAATATAAAGTATAAGAGGGCTACAACAAATAAACAAACATCTCGAAATGATGGATTACTTCCATAGGCAATTTTTGCCAATAAATTTGTATTTTGATATTAAATATTGCTCTTATAACTGATATTAATTTTACGTTTCTTTTTATATTTAGATCTTTTTATGTTCATATTATTTTAATTTATTCATTGCACTTAAATTTAATACTTTCCGAAATATTAGTTTGTATTAAATACTTTCACTTTTAATGCAGTTGATTAATTTATAATTTTCCGTTTATGAAATAAATTTTCATATTGTGTTAATGCTTACATTTCCTTTAGGCTCACAATTGAATTAGTAAATTAAATTTTATTACTCAAATATTATGTTCAATTTAATGCTATTAAATCTGTTGTTTTACTATCTTTTACATTTATTTTTGATCATTTTGGGAAATTTGAATTTCCAGTTATTATCATAAACGTTATAATATTTAATTATTTATTTGAGTATATTTTTAATGAAATTTTAATTATTAGTTTTTATTATTTTTCATAACTTTTAACTTTAAAACCATTTTTAATTTCTTTAACATTTTCAATTACAGTCTCATAATAAACATCAATTTGAATATGTAACAAAAAAATATTATTTATAATGTTAATATTAAATCCGAATGCCGTGATCTCGCAATGGTTTGTGAAAATAAACTAAGATATGAAGTATGAAAAATTTATAAAGGTGTCAAAATGCATGTAGTATTTACATATAACGTAGTATACAAAAGTATTTTGCTTTTAACTCGGCAACCCTACAATAAATCACAGCGTTTGAAATTTCTCTCAAACTTTCTCATATTAGGCTTAGATTGAGAATGAAACTATCACTCAGAAAAAAACTATGAGATTAGTTTGTAGAGAAAAAAGAATTTTTGGTAACGGGTGCATACAAATTTCTGACAATAATGTCAAGTTAAAATCCTTAGAATATTTTATAAGTCATTAAATTTTTACAGAACTTCTGATTAAAAAAGGATCGATATTTATTGTTTATTTTGTTTTTGTTTTCATTATACTACCAAATACTCCAACTGAATGAAAAGGCAGAGACAATTAACTATTTACATTTGAATGTAACTAAATAATAAAGAAAATTAAAGATAATGTTAGAAACTTAAACTAAAAACCTCGCTAAATTATCATTAATCACCCAATTCGGGTATTTTAAATAATTTAGCTGAATTATCTTCTGATGCTGTTAGTAATAAATGTTCTTTGGGATCATAGGAAAACGTATAAACTTCTGCCAAATGTCCTGATAGGGTGAATTTTCGTTGACCAGTGCGAGCATCATAAGCGTAAATATTCCCCTGTAGCGTTGATACTAAAATAGTATAATCACTAATCCACTGAATTCTGTAAAAATAAAAAAGGAGTATATTAATGTAATTAACCTCGGTAGAATATAAAAGTAATACTTACTTAATTACGCCATCGTCTGTATGTTCACACTCAGTACGCAAACTTAATTTGGAATGGTCCCATACAGCTACTTGACCGTGTAAAGTACCACTGGCTGCCATTCTGAAGTCAGCTGAAGGAGAAAAAGCTAAGCATTCGACTGCTCCATTTGCTTCAACCATACCAACTGGGCCATTTGGTGTACAAAAAACAATTTTACCTAAAATAAGAAAAATTTTATTTCAATTAATAACAAAACGAAAGTCGTTCAAGTGAACTCTATCTATTCAAAAAATTTAAGAAGAAAAAGGGTCATAAAAAGAGCGATAATCATCTGATCGCCGTGTTTATGTACATGGAACATTGTACTATTTAAATTTAAAAATTTAATTTCACCACTTAACAATTTATCGCCCACTCATGATCTTTTAGCGGATAATATACATATTTGGCCATACATACATATTTGGCCATTGCAACCCTTCTATCAGGATTACGGCCTAGCTTCTCACACCACTCAATTTGTGTGTGTTAAGTTTATACGTGAGTGGCGGGACCTACATTTTAAAGTAGACTCCGAACGATAGATTTTTGAGAAACTTTTCATGGTAATTTTATTTCACTCTCAGAGTTTTTGCCAGAAATCTGCTGAGAGGAAGTAGCCGAAGAAATATTTTCGTTTTGATGTCTCACCTGGGGTTTGAACCGTGGGTTTATTTCTTTCTTTTTGCAATGAATTGTATTAAATTTTGTATTGACTGAATTTTTGATTTTAAATGAATTTTGTTATTTTTTTATTCCTATTTGTCCAGGTAGCTTTCCGTCTCTACTTGTTGTACCCTTGCAAGGGGGGGGCGGGATGTTTTGTTTTTCAATTTTATGTGATTTTAGAACGTTTTATATTTTGACTTAATCTTCAGATTGATTCACATACATATTTTCAATGATGTTCCTGGTGTTATAAGCAAAGGCAATAAATATAAAAATTTTCTAACTCTAAACAATAATTTAGAGTTGATTCAAAATACTTTCTAGAAGAAATATGTAAACTTTACGGTGAATTCGAGTATAACAAAAACTTAGATATCATTTACAGCAGAAAATGTAGAGAAACATTTGTAACGCCAACGTTTAATATATATTTGACACAGTTTTTATCGATTACTTGTCCCAACATAATTCAAATTTGGCAATTTAAAACTAATTTTCTTCATTTACTAATTAACGATTTATTTGGTGCTGTCTGTTTGTAATATTTATGCTTCACCCATATTTTTTCCAAATGTTCTTTAATTTTATGTATTTTTGGATTAAGTAAGTGGAACCCCTTCAAATTGAGCGAATTAATAATTGTGAACATAATACAGGAATTTCTTTACTAGTTGCAAGATTATGTCGCCTAAAAACGTTAGGAAATCACTAAACAATAAAAAGTAATAATTACATCGTTTAACTGAGTAACAAACAATTATTAAAGAAATAATTGTTGCTGATTGCTAATGTGATTTGAAATTAAATAATTATGCGAATTATGTGAAGACACTGCAGTGCTAACAAAGATATTTTGCGGAAATATTTTGCGTTGCAACAGAGGAAATGTATCCTACTGATATTTTTATTTGGAAATATTTTTGCGGCAGGCTTAACCATTTTATGTTCCAAATTAAGTAAATCGATAATTTAATTTCATTGTTTGGAGAATAATTTGAACGTGACACCATATCAAGTTAAATTGTGAAGTCGCCGTGGTCTAGTAGGTAGTGTGTCGATAGTCCTCGGTTCAAACCCCAGGTCAGGCATCTTCAAACAAGTGAAATATGAAAAAAATTTCTTCGGCGACTTCCTCTCAGCAGATTTCTGGCAAAAACTCTGATAGTGAAATAAAATTGCCATGAAGTTTCTCAAAAAAAATGTCATTCGGTCGACTTTAAACTGTAGGTCCCGCCACTTATGTTTAAAAATTAACGTACACAACATAAGTGGTGTGACAAACTAGGTTGTAATCCTGACTAAAGGGTTGTAATGACCAATTATGTATGTATGTACATATGTAATATATTTGCACTTACCATTTTCATCTCCTGACATATACAGTGGAGATTCCTTGTCACAAGCAACAGTTGTTGATCCTTCCTGGTGAATCATTGGATGTTGTTCGTCCACTTCCATTACGATGGTAGCTGTTTTTATATCCCATAACTTGCAGGTGCCATTGTTGTAAGAAGCAAATAATTTCTTTCCATCGCCCGTTATTTCACCCGAAGAACATCTTACTCCTTGTCCAGGAAGAATTTTACACTCTCCAGCCGGCAGACGGAAAATATATATTTCGCCATCTTCACTGCCAGCTATCAACACATTTGCCGCTCTATGCCATCGCATCCACGACATGTCACCCATTGAGTATTCCCATACTTTGCGGATCAAGAAACCCGATTCCTTGTTATCTTCACTGCTACTGGGTTCCTGTAATTTGTGCAATAACAATTCACCAGCCATATCACCGGTAGCTAAATAAGATCCATCATGATTAAAATGCACTTCTGTTACTGTGTCTTTGTGATCGATGATTTCATGTACAACCTGACCAGTTTTGCGGTCCCAGACATATACTTTGTCATCTTCTCCACCAGTAGCACACAAATCATTTTGGGGATGCATAGCGCAAGAGAATACTGGTGCTGAGTGTTGTTGAAACGTCAAAATAGAATCATCTTGAACGGGAGATTTCCGTTCATTGTCATCATCCGAATCATCTAAACCGCCTTCCAAGCGAGACTCGAGTTCTTCTAAAGTAATTTCCTCCATTTCCAAGTCATCATCGTCATCTTCGGGTGGTGGTCCGTTCTCTACATACACTTCTTCGAAGTCATCTTCGATGTCAGCTGGGCGCGGTGGAGTATTATCACGCATTATAAAAACTTATCACGACTGGCGGATTAATTTCTTTTTTTGACGAAATTGTTTATATGCAACCAAAACTGTCCACCAGATGTCAACACGTGTTAAATTCTCAAAAAAAAAAAACCAAAGTCAATTGATTTTGTTTCGACGCTGTCTTTATCAGCTGTTCTGAAAACAGAGATGTTATTATTGTAGATTATTGTGCATTGGATTGAAAGAGTGTTGAATTTTCATTCCTTTGCTTTTAAATAATAAACATTTTAAAAATGATGTTCTTTTGAAATACGAGTTTAAGTTCTATTCAGTTTATTTCTATTCTAGTTAGTATTAATTTTAATTCATTTTACAACATTTAAATTTGTGTTTTGTCTTTTGAGAACTATAATGAAATTGAATTGTTATATTTCGTCTTCATGTATAAATTGAAAAAATAAATGTAAAATAAAAGACGTTGCTGAAATGAGAGTTTAAGTATGAAAAAATACAAAAATATATCGCAATCATTCGATAACAAAAACAAATCAACTGGTTAGAACAAAACAATTGTTTGGATTAAGAAAGAAACTGTAATTTAGGAGTATAAAATGCGAAAGAAGCATATAAATTAAAGGCGTGTTTTTATGCCGCCATTTCTTGCTGTATTTTCGATAGTATTGGCAACACTCTAAGTACTTTTTGAAATTCCTCTATGAAAATACGAATATTTGTAACTGTGGTGTTTCAGTCTCGGTCATAAAACAAAAAATTGCAAATTTTGTGGTGGGTGTTTCTTTTAATTTTATTTCATAAATAATTCTGAGAAAAATTGTTAAAAAAAATTGTTATTAATAATCAATTAAAATGCTGTAGAGAACAAATAAAAATTTGACAAATTGTCAGTATCTCATACAAAAAAACAGCAAGTGCAAAAACTTAAACAAGTGTAGAAAACCATATAGACACAATGTTAAATGATTTTACAAAAAAAATTGGGCAATAGAGAAAGAAGAGAGATCAAATTGGCAAGTGTATTCTTTTTGTTGTGTACGCATCTGTGGGAATTTAGATTTAAGCTTTTGTTTGTGTGTGGATAAAAATTTTCTTTATTGTTTTATAGTATTCTGAGTGGAACTGACTAATGAGAAAGATAGAAGCGATTGGTTGTTTTTTTTCATTTTGTTTGTTTTCTTTTTCACAGCTGACTACAACCGACGTTTTACCCCTTTTATTATGTTTTCTTGTACAATGACCGCAAAAAAACTTGTCTTGTTGTTAAGATGAGTAGGAATTTATTTTTAATAATAATTTCTAGATCAAATTAAACAATTGTTTCGTTAGCTCATTTATATTAATTATAATAACATATAAAATAAATTATTGGCACTAAAATTATCTTTTATTGTATATTTTTTTTTCTTTTTTGATATGACAAAATCCTGTAATCTTATAAAAATTTGACTGGTTTACTTGGATTGTTCAGAAATTTTTTTTAAGCAGAGATATTTTTGTTGAGGTCAATATCTAGCGTTGTCAACGTAGCGTTTTTATTTTTGATTAAGCGATTTTAAAAATTAGAAAACTTATGTGAAATATTAAACAAATTATTATAACACTTTGTGAAAGTAAATTTCGAACTTTTTTATAACATTTTCTATTATCATTCACATCTTAAAATATTGTCGTCTATGTGATTCAAGAACATATAGACTGTCTGATAATTTATTTGAGATATAAATTTTAATTTGTATTTAGAGTCTATTGTAATTTTTATTTGTTTTTTTTTAGTTCTTTTCAATTATAAATTTTGTCAAAATTGTATCTTAAATTTGAATATTATTTCGAAACAATTTTTTTTATACTTAAGGCCATTTATTAATAAAAACGTCAGTAAAGCTAAAGCTATTTCGAAATACTTTAAAATTGTTGTAAATTAAATTGGGATACTTTGCAACACTGTTTTGATATTTCTCTCATTCTCTCGCATGTTTTTGTTCTCTTTAGCATTTTTTTACAATGACAAAACAACTTGGCTAAAACGGCAAGTTGTAGTGTTAACAGCGGCTAGTACACACACATACAGTCAACCAAGTAAACAACTAAAACGTCTACGACCACTGTTTTCCAAGTCCATTTAATTTCACACTCAAGTGCCTTATAGTACCAATTGTTGTTAGTGACGCATAGATACGGACCAACAAAGGCGCGGACAAAACGTTAATAAATACATAAAATCGTATTGGAAGAAATAATGAAACAAAAACCAAATTTACGATTAAAAATTTAAATCAGTGCAGTAGAAAAACACTTTGCATCAAATAATAAAATACAATATAAATTAAGTTCATTATCACTGCAAGATAGAGAAAATTTTTGAAAAGAGTAAAAAAAAAATCCAATAAAAAATAAGCCCTGTGCCTTGAAGTAAAAATAATTCTTATTAGTGAGTGTGCTTTTTTAAGTGCCGTTGTTGCCCTTGGTCGTGGTGATATGGAAAAAGTGGTATCGATGATTTGTTGTACAATGAAATAAAAATGTTATTATAAAAATTAAAAAGTTATAAAATTAAAAAATATTTTTATATAAATTAGCTGTGCGATAAGTATCGAAAAAAAATATACATACAAACACTACCATTACGTTTGTATGTATGTACACAGTGAAACGTCAAACACGGCCAGTAGTAGTAGATATTCGTCTGCCTGGCTAGAAAAACTGTTTTGTTTTCTTTTTAATTTGTCTGATTTGTTTGCTGGCTGACTGACTAGCTAAAATACTTTATTGTGTTCTGTGATGGGGCAGTAGTGTTACATGCTAAGCCAAATTTTATTGAGAAACCTTGAAAATTATACACAGATACACATGAATGTGTTTTTGTTGTAAAAATCGAAAATAAATTTTAATTGAATTGATATACAATTTATTGTGAATATAATTTTTTTATTCAAAACATTCATTGACCCTGTTTATAAAATTTTATTTTTTAACGTTTGTGTTTTATTTTATTTATCCGCATCGCGAATATGGTTTCCAACACTTCCTGTTTTAATGGTTTGTGACACAGCAATGCAGTTATATTATGTGCGACTGAACACACTCCAAAACCCAAAACCATGAACTACAAGAATGTTGCATAAAAGTTAAGTTTGTAATTAACCAATAAAAAAGGATAAAACGTTAAGTCATTCGAGTATAAATATAAAGAAAAAACGAAATCATTTTTTTGGAACAACGCACCCTATATACACATATAGTTCTTAGTTCGTATAATTAAATTAACTTGTAAGAAATACCAAAAAAGGAAACCAAATAGAAACTTGAGGAGCTAAAAAAAGAGAGAGTGCGAGAACTGCTTCAAATTTAAATACAACAAGAGTCATATAGACACCAAAAGTCAAAGTTTGGGAGTATAACGCACAAAGGGAGTTTTTTAAACTAAACCCTAAAAAAATATTCTGTGAATCCTTTGAGCTACAAACAACTAGGTGTCCGTCAGACACGTTATCTAATAAATATGACATCATATGCTACCTTAAGAGATAATGCTAATTCACCTGAAGATGGTTTAGCACCAATAAATGCAACTTTGGCAGCATCGAGTTTGGAATTGGCATCTTCGGCTGATAACTTAGCAAATGATGAATGCATTAAGAAAATAAATACACCATCAACACCTGGCTATGACCCGGATTCGTTTTCTGAAAGTGAGCGGGAAAAAATGGATTCAACTCCGGAGAATATTAAAAAAATTGATGATGTCATTGATGACAATGGTCATCATCATCATCAAGAACATTCAGCAAGAACCGTCCAACAGACACATCATCATTATAATACTACTTATAATAATACTCCACCATATTTGTCACCCCGTTCAGAACAGACACCCAATTTTGGTTTAGCAGCTGCGGTTGATGACTCAAATGCTAAGTATTGCCTTGCCAAACCACTTTGCAATATTCCAAAAGGTAAAAATAAAAATAATATATTTAATTTTTCTCTCCCATTGTCTTGTGTGACAGACATACACGACATTTTTAAAAATTGTTTTTTTTTTCGCCAATTTGTAGAGTTTTAATTTTTTTTCCAATCGTTTATTTCAAATGCTAATTATTTATGCATGCCGCATACTCTTTATTCATCGCTCTGCTTTTTCAATTTAAACTAGCTAAACCCGGTATGCTTCTCTTCCCCTGCTATAGTTTATGTGAACTCAAACCAAGATATATTAATACAGGTAATAGCGGTATTACAAATATAAAAATATGTATTTGTAGATTTTTTCGTGTCGAAATTGTGTTAAACTTATTCGTAAATAAAGTAAAAACAAACAAACATAAAAAGTAAACATCAACAAACTTTTTGCATTGTTTTTGACATATGGTCGACAGTCCAATCAATAAAAAAAAACAGTAGACTGTGTTCCTGCCATTACCCGTATTAATATATCTTGAATTAAACTAAAGTTAATTTTGTAAAATTTAATTGTATGAAGAAATTGATATCGATTAGACTAAAAACAATTATTTAATTGTAAAATATATACAATTTGTTCGTACTTAGTAAACCGAAAATAAAAATCCAATTCGTTAATTGTTCCTAAGGATTTCAGATCCGTCGCATATGCCATTACACGCCTTCAATACATAATATCCGTCTCTGGCTTAGAAATACTGAATTATAGTTTTTTTTCTTTTTTTGTAAAACCAGCACTCAGGGGATGGGCCCTACTCATGCAGTGCATTGTGCAGGTTTAGGAAAATAGGTTATAGGAAGGTGGAAAGTTAACGAAAATTTGAGATTTAGTTTTAGTTTAGTTTACATTCGTTTGAAAATCTGGTGTATAGATTCCCTATGCTTACTTAATTGGTCATTACAACCCTTTAGTCAGATTTACGACCTAGCTTTTATATCCTAGCATCTTATACCACTTATGTTGTGTTTGTTAATTTTATACATAAGTGGCGGGACCTACAGCTTAAGGTCGACTCCGAACGACAGATTTTTTTGAGGAGCTTTTCATGACAATTTTATTTACTCTCAGAGTTTTTGCCAGAAATCTGCTAAGAGGAAGTCGCCGAAGAAATATTCTTTTTTTTTCATATAATGTTTTGACCTGGAGTTTGAACCGAGGCCGCACGTCTTAGGAGCCAACACACTAACTACTAGACTATGGCGACTACCCCTGCCTCTACCCCTAGATTCCCCTATGACAGTAAGATATTAGCCATTCTGGTATTGTTTGTATGGGGTAATGCTTCTTTATTTCCTGTACAAATATATGATTAAAAATATTCACTATACATAGGAAGCAGTACGTCTTACGTTGTAATTTTGTAATTATTCTACTCTATATCCCCATCTTAAATCGCACAAAATTTAGGGATTAAATTTAGAAATATATACATATGTATGTAAATTAAAACGGTTGTTCTCTAAGCGAAGTGACACACCTATTGGTCCAATGATTGCAGTTTATTTAAAATGTTAGGACGCCTTTTACACGTTCAAAGTACTTTGCGAAGAATTTTGACAAACTATTACATTTCCTTTTAAACTGTTTCGCTTTTGCACGTTCAAAGTACTTTACGAAAAATTTTGACAAACTTTTTATATTTTGTTGTTTTGTATACAATCATCGGTAGACGACGAACGAAAAACAAAGCAACTTTGCGAGTACATCAAAGTGCGAACTTACTCCCGCTCGTTTTTCCTTTCTACCCTTTCCCTACAAACTTAAGACTTTTCGAAGTACTTTGCAATGTACTTTAAAGGTGCAAAAGGCGTCTCGGTTTTGTCCTTTAACAAATATATTTTGTTTGGAAGGTACTATGAACAATTGAACAATGAAAAACTGTTGTTAATTTTTGAGCATCATAATAAGTTATTGTGGAACTTCGAGTAAATCCGCGATTGAAAGCAAACGAACAAACGGACTTTTATATATAATATTTATAAATAATATATATATATATATATATTTAATGTACATAACATACATACATAACATAATTGGTCATTACAACCTTTCGGTCAGGATTACGACTTCCTCTCAGAAGACTCCAGGCAAAAACTCTGAGAGTAAATAAAATTGCCATGAAAAGTTTCTCAAAAATCTGGCGTTCGGAGTCGACTTTAAACTGTAGGTCCCACCACTCTTGTATAAAATTAACACACACAACATAAGTGGTGTGAGAAACTAGGCCGTAATCCTGACTGAAGGGTTGTAATGATCAGTTATAGTACATTATAAAACAAAGTTAAGAACTTATATCCTTTTGTTCTCGGTGGGCACCTTAATAGAAGTGCCTATATATACATACATATATTTTTATTTTTAGAATAAAGTTTATTTAAAGATAATTTAAAAATACATCTTGATATTGACAACTTTGAAATGATTATTGAATATTTTGCAAACTAAAGAAATGCAGTGTTAAATTAAAAAACTAATTCTCGTGTGGCGGTAAAGTTCTAAGCACTTTTTTGTATTTTTTTTCTTGCCGTTGAAAGATACACTTCCATAGAATGGGAGAATTGGATATTTAGTATTTTAAATGGGCATTCGCGTCCAAAAATTGGGGAAACTAGGTTTTTCAGCAAACTGATAAGCAAAACTGAATATAGACTTTGTAAATGAATTTAGGAAACCCTTTAGCGTAGAAATTATTCACCGTGTACATACTTCGGTATCATAATTTTAACGTTAGCGCTATGATTCGCTAAGGAACACATTACTAAAGGCTAAAGTCTTTGGCAATTGTTTAATACTCTAATGGATGGTTAACCAAATTTCTGGTGTAAATCAAATACAGAGTACAAAAATAAAAAGTAAAATCGACAGAGTATAACCCGGTAAGAAACAGCCAATTTAAAGAGAGTTCAATATAGAAAAATTTTGTGCAATGATATCAGAAAGTCCAATTTACTGTATTGGGACCGAAAAACTTGGTACAAGGGAGAAAATTAAGGCAGGTGTCACATCATCTAAAAATGTAAAAAATTTATGGCCAATTTTAAATCAAAAAATCCGTAAACGGTGTAATAATGGTGAAATTTACTCTCTAAACCATACAAAAGTTAGTGGAATCCACGCCAAGCAGGCTGATAGCTATAATTGACAAAAATGGTTTTAAAATGAAATGTTTATAAGAACTGATTTAAAAAAGTAGTGTTTACTCTCGTCTCTATATCTTTGGATTTTGACTGTAATGGTTTTAAAAATGTCAAGTTAATACTAAACAAAACTTCTCTTCTTTAAATATTTTTCTTTGAAAAATATTCTATAAAAAATTGTTTGCCAATATCTCTCAATACTGAATAGTATTCAGAAAGAATGTTAATTGAACTAAGCTGTGAGTTAGCCCAGCGGCATTTTAATATGGTTCCTTTTACGTTAGGGTTAAAAAGTGAATCTAATTTACTATATTTTTTAAATTCATTTTTGGAAGTCAGTTTGACTTATCGTCTTATCGTCGTTAATGTAGTTATAATAATTTATGTATTACGAAGTAATTATTGTATTAGGGGAAATAATGTAACCGGTTTTAGGGTAAATTATTACAAATAATGTAGTAAAATTGTTCCTAAAACGTTGTAAAATACCTCTGAAATATAGAAAACATGAAAAGATAAGAAAACTGGTAAACAAGTTTTGTCAATTTAAATAAATTGTTTTTAAATTTTTCTATTGGCTATAGCCATTGTTATTATTGTGGTTTATTTTTGATAAACTGCTTGTCTAAATTTAAACTTTCTTTCTGAAGAATTTTGGTCATCTTAGTTTACCTAAATATTCTTATTCGAATGATATCTTTAATTTGAATCATTATAACTTTCCAGATAAATGCTTAACTTTCCAAAAAAAAATGCGTTTAAAAATTGTTGAAATTATGTGTATAACTTTCTACAAAACGATTAATATAAATATAATAACGGTTTCTTTTGAGATAATTTCTTAATGTAAAATTTATATTTTACAATTATGCTCTGAAATGAAAACTAATTTTATTCTAAGCATTATATAGCGTAGGAATTCAATAACATTCTGTTATTAATATTAATTCAATTGTTAAGAGGCGAAAAAGGTTTGGTTATTGTTACTTAATGTGATTTGCGGTACAACAGTTCTATTAATGGTACATGTTAGTTTTACATACAAATATTTGAATAATTTTAAAATCATATACATATGAATGTGTATTATAATGTCTATAACCACTACTAATGTTATTACTAATACCATTTATTATTTAAATTACTGCTTTGAAATGTTGTTAAAGTTAGTTTTCAATGAAAAGTAGCTGCAAATACTTTCTGTTGCCTGTTTATTAGGTTAGCTATTTTGTTTTTGATTAAGTCTGACCTATTTAATATTAAATAACAATAAAATTACTTTGTTAACTATGTAAGAAAACAGGAATTTAAAAAAATATAGTAGTATTTTCTGTAATAACGTACAACTTTTAAAACAATCAAAATAAATTTTATAAATAAAATATAAATTTATTTTTTAAAATTGTAAAATCATTTAAATATGACTTTATATATGTATATACATACTATATATATTTTTTACACAATTTAACATATATATATGGGGAATTTCGTGTCAAGTGACCCAATTTTTAAAATCGATGTCTTTCGACCAAGGTTAGTACTATTGGATAGTAGGCCAGACACAAATTTTCAGCTCTATCAGTCAAGAACTGCCGGAGTTAGAGGGTGCCAAAGTTGGACATTTTGGTCATACAGGGTTTTTTTAAAATGTGTGTAAGTTTTCACCTATTGGTCCTAGCAAAAATTTTCCAAAGGATATTAGATAGCTATTTCTTCAATCTTTCCAAAAATTATTTTTTTAATTTTTTAAAATTTTTTTTTTAAAATTAATTTTTTTTTTAAATTTTTTTTCAAAATGGGGTTTTTATTTTTATTTTCTTTTCTCAAAAGAAAGCTTATACAATTTCCTTTAAGGCCTTTATAATCGCTTAATGTGATGCGAGTGGGATATCTATCAAAAAATTATTTTTTAATTCATGAATAAGATTTTTCAATATTATTTCAATATTATTTGATAAAATTGAGTTACTAGAGCTTCAGTTTCGCACGCTAAAGTTTTTCCCTTCTTCTCGTTTGGAAGTGTATGAATCCCATGCTCAGCAACCAAGTTTTTAGCAATTCTTGCTTTTCGTTGAGACGTTCCAAACTCGGTCATTATTTTTGAACAACTCCATGACGATGGGGCAAGAGTAAGAAGTTGAATTCTTTCAGTTCTAATCGAAAGACATCGATTTTAAAAATTGGGTCACCATATATATATATATATATATATATATATATATACACTTGTGGACACGCAATTAAGTCACCTATGCAACATTTTTCACTTTTGTAAAAATTAAAAAAATTTAAGAAAAGTGGAAACAAAAACAACTAATATTTATTAATTTCATATGCTTAATAATTAATTTGTTTTGGTACGGAGTTGATATCAGACTTAAAATTTAAGTGGACACATAATTAAGTTATCTGAAAAAAATATTGAATATTTAATTTAATTGCTTTATTTTTCCCCCAAACTATTTTGAACCTTTAATATTGTGTGGGGTACCCTTTTTGGAGTATTAATTCAGTACATTTTTGTGGCATTGAGTTGATTAAATTGCGACACTGCTCAGGACTAATGTTATTCCATTCTGCCTGGATAAGCTGTCAAAGTGCTTTTTGCTGCTAGGTTTTTTGGCTGCAACTGCTTGTTTTACGATCCCCCAAAGATTTTCAATAGGGTTCTTTGAGCTGACCAATCAAGAACCCTTATTTTCTTCTCAGCAAACCAAGCTTCGGGTCGTTATCATGCTGAAATATCCACGCTAGTGGTAATTCGTCCTCATAATGTTTAGTCAAATTGTTCAATAGGATGTATTTATACATTTCCGCAGTCATTTTCCCATCGATTCTTACCAGTGCACCAACGCCGGATGAGGTAAAACAACCCCAAACCATTACTGACGAACCTCCATGCTTTACGGTTTTTTTGGTGTACTTTGGGTCTAATTGTGTATTGACAGGACGTCTTACATAGGTTCTGTCATCGTTTCCAAAGATATTAAACTTGGACTCTTCACTCCATACGACTAATTTCCAAAATTTTTCGTCTTTATGGAGGTGGGTTTTGGCAAACCGCATGCATGAATAACTCAATTGTATGTCCACAAGTGTGTATATATATATATATTTAACATATATATATATATTTATATATATATATATTTATATATATATATATTTATATTTATATATATATATATTTAACATATATATATTTAACATATATATATTTAACATATATATATATATATTTAACATATATATAACATATATATATATATTAACATTCTTAGATAATTTCCTCTTCTTGTTTTAAACTATAAATATATCGAAATAATTTTAAAACAAAGTAGCAATTTAATTTAATCCCCAGGAAATTGACGTAGACCAGGTAAACACAATTTGCAAATATACCATTGCCACCTGTGGACATGAATTTTTATGATGGCATTAGACGAAATCAGCGACAAACGCATGAATTCGATTTCATGCATTTTAGGCAGGAAAAAGTACTGAGGTCATTTATTGACGTTAGATCTAATGCTATTGGCTATGATGGTATGCATCCAAAATTTATTAGACTAACGCTCCAATATACACTTGTTTATTTCACTCATTTCTTCAATACAATTGTCACCACCTCTACGTACTCTTCTGTATGGAAACATGGTAAGATCGTACCAATTTTAAAACAGGATAAAAGTTTTCGGCCTTTTGCTATATTGCCTTATTTCTCGAAGGCTTTTAAGAAATTAGTTTATTTGCAAATTAGTAGTTATCTGTATACTAACTCGTTATTGACGAAAAGGAAATCCGGATTTCGACCACAACACAGCTGTCTTAGTGCGTTGGTTGATGTAACCGAGGAAATTAGGTGCTAGATTGATAAACGGCACACTACGTTATTTCTTGTACTACTGGATCATTCTAAGGCATTTGACACTGTCCATCATTCCATATAGAAACTGATACTGAAATATATGTGCAATTTTTCCTCAACAGCACTGAAATTGATCTCCTCTTATCTAGGCGACAGAAGTCAACGCTTTAGCCATAACTCAGTTATATCCAGGAGCTGTTCAATGCCAAGAGGTGTGCCACAGGGCTCTATACTTAGCCCATTATTGTACTCGATTTATGCTAATGACCTACCGTTGCAGGTAAAACATTGCCAACTACACATGTATGCTGACGACGTGCAGCTATACATGGGTTGTAGTGCTAGTGATGCTACCAACTGCATCCGTTTAATAAATCAGGATTTGAATCAAATTTATTTATGAGCATCTGCAAATGGTCTAAGTGTAAATCCCAACAAATCAATGGCGTTACTGATTGGAGCACCTGAAAATTTTATCTCGAATCTACCACCAATTCAAATTAATGGATCGAATATAGGATTTATTAGAACGGCTAAAAGTCTTGGCGTAACTCTGAATAGAGAACTAAATTGGTCGGATCACGTGAAAATGAACTGTGGAAAAACTTTTGCGATGCTTCGAAATCTCTGGATGTCACAGTATTTTACACCAACTAATATTGGAATGCTATTAGCGAAGACATATTTACTACCGACTCTTATGTACGGATGTGAGCTGTTGACTTAACGTAACTTACAACGCTATAGCACGATACATTTTTGGCATCAGGAGAAATAGTAGCATATCGCATTTCGCTCGACTAATTTATAATGTCACATTTGACAATTTATTGAATTGCCGGACTCTGCTATTTCTACACAAACGTATATATAGTCGACAGCCATCTTATTTGTATGAGAGATTAATATTTTCTAGGTCAAATAGAGGGAACAGAATAAACTCTATGAAATATAACAAGTCCATCTCTCAACAACATTTTTTTATTCACTCCATTCGTCTCTGGAACCAACTTCCCCCTCAAATACAAATGATCAGCAATGCAAAGAATTTCAAAACTGCCATTTTCAAGCACTTTACTTAGTTGTTGTTCTCTAATTTTTGTAAATTTGTTTCCCCTTAGTTTTATTATAATTGTGATATTCTTTTTTTTTTAATACTTTTGTGATAATAATGTTTCTTTTTCCCTTTCTTTACTTAAATTTCCTTTTTTTCTTAAATTTTAAGTTTCTTTTCTTTTTAAATTGATTTTTTGTTAAATTATGTTAATTTAGTTAAAATAAATGGTTCAGTATAAATGTTAGTAACGATTGCTAAGCAATACTGTAATATAAGATTTATTCTTGTTGTATTGTTTTGAATAAATGAATAAATAAATAAATAAATAAATAAATAATGTAATTAATTAATTTTGCAATTATTTGCAAACTGCTTCTTTCTTAAAATATACGTTTCGGTTCTAAATACCAGTAAAACAACTCGAAACCCCTTTTGTTTTTTCCAGCATTTTTTCCCCACCTAGATCCGTGTAGAAAAAAATTATTTTAAAAATGAAAATTTCGAATTAAAAATAAAAAGAATAAACAATAATCAGCAAATTATATAAATCCATCATAATGTAAATGATGCAAGAGTTATCAAAAATTACTAAATTTCAAAATTTTAACCTAATACAACCCTTGATTATAAATTATTTATTTATTAGTAAAAGTTAGTAAAAGCTTTTGTGTTTAAAATACATTTTCTTGTACAAATTTTATTTCCCTATATAAATCGAGATTCATTTATTTGTGTTAGTAGCATTTATTTATATTAATAATATTAATAAATTTATTTATAGTAAACATTTTTCTAAGATCACTCATTATGCTCAGTTTGTATTTAAATACAAGCAGTACACAATTGCTTTATAGACATATTAAATGAAATTTTAATTTACGTTAATATCGAAAAATCAAATTTGCTATATTTAGTTTTCTAAATTTGTGAAACATTTTTAAAGTAATTATAATTTTAAATGTAGCAAACATTTTACTGACTTTCCTTAATCTGCCCCTAGCATTAATCATACCCTACATTTGAAATACAAATTTACATTAATACAATTTCTCTCTATACCTGTACAATATGTGGTTATACTTTATATAAAATAAAAAGACTATTCGAACCGTATACAGAAATAAGTTTAAAATTAGAAATAATATTTTAGTCATATTTTTCAATTTAGTTTTTTTTTTGTTTTTCTTCGTTTTCACCTAATAACCGTTAACTTTAAACTGGCTTTAATTATAGTTTATTGTTAAATCTTAATTGTAAGTTTATTTTGCTAAAGCTTTTGTAGATATTATTGTTATATATATATTTTTTTTTTCATTTTTACTAAACCATTTCATTTATTAACGTTTTGTTTTTTCTTTTTACAATCTTATACGTTTTTATTTTTATTTTGCAGAAATGAATGCTGGTAAAAGTGCTAATAAGGAAATAACAAGAAATAGAGATAACAAAAACGACGAAGAAGAACTCAGTAGAGTTGGATTAACACAGCAAGCTACAACAACAAGTGGAAAGACTACAAAAACCGAAACAATAGCAAATAAAAGTAATAGTGAAAAAGAGGCACGCGTTTCATACGATCAGTTTGATGGCGATGAGTCAACGTCTTCTAATGGTAATACAACAATGACAAATTCAATGAAGCAATCGTGTGCCTTTACCATAGACAATTTCGATGATAAGGAATGTGATGCTGCTGCCCAAGCAGCGAAATATAAAAGTATGATGGAACGCTTCCAAAATCGTCATAGACGTGGTGCTTCATTGTCAAAATTAGAAAATGAGAATGAGTCATCATCAAAAGCACATCCACCTACTCGTCTTACAAGTTCACAATCTTCAACACCGTTAACGGCGAGATCATCAGCTCGCAGTTTATTATCCAGTAATGAAAACAATGCTAATTCATTGGACTCTGAAACTTCAACAACACAAAAGGTATGCAGTACATAATTAATAAACTAAGTGCGATAAAAATGGAATTATAATATTTACAATGTTCTTATAAAACTTTTATGGTTAAGTTTTCAATATTGTTATAATTCTTTACTTCGTAAATTTTGAATTAAACAGGGAAGGAGTTAGTTATTATACCGTAAAGTAGAAAACTTTTTGGTAATTAAATGTATGTATGTATGTCTGCCATGTGTTATGATTTTTTACAGTTACATATATATTAATAACTTCGTAGAGGTATACGCAAGTTAATTAGTTAGTTTTTTTTATATTTAATAAAGAAAGTACAAATTTTGCGCAAGTAAAACCTTCAACATGATAACCACTTCTTTTCATTACTGTTTGTAATTTTAAAAACATATTATTTAAGAGTTTTTAGTTCAATATGATTACAAAATTTTATACAATTCGTTTGATATAGTTAAATACCTGATGTACAAGACTTGTACTAGGTTGAGACGGTCAGTTAAGTGACATACTTTTCCAGTTAGTCTTGAGACTAAGGAGACTAATTTTTTCAGTAATTATAATTATAAAGAAAGAAGCGACATTTGTGTGTTTAAATATGAATTTAAATAATTTTTATCCTCGCCACAAGACTTCTCAGAAGTCTTACCGTGGACGTTATCATATTTTATATCAACTATTTAACTTAGACTTTTTAAAAAAACATATAGGATATGCTATTAAGTTCATATATTTTATTTGTAGAAAAATCAAGTTTTTGCAAATCAAACAATTTTATAGAAGCTATTAAAAAGTCATATGTATATCTGATATTTTTATTCTTGTAATTTTAGGTTAAGTTGCGTGCACGTGATCGTAGCACCTCACGTGTGCGTGATGCCTCAAAACGTCACAGTTGGTCGCCACGTTCAAGCACAAATGAGAATAGTCTTCAAAGTCCACAGTCGAGCACTACATCAGGAGCGGTAGCAAATTCTACATCAAATAACACAACTTCAGGTGTCGGTCGCAAAACTACAAAAAATGCTAATAAACCACCACCAATACAAGTACCTAAGGGTTCATCGAATCTTGTCGCAAATCGTACACAATTTACACCCCGCTCTACTGTCATGCAACTGGCTTTAAAACAGGTAGATTTTATGTGTCCACAACCACCGTTGGCCGATTTTAAACACCTTAATGCTGATGCAGATGATGTAAGTGAAGCTGGCACCTATACGTTAGATGGCGACAACTACACAGAAGAACAGAAAGATCTAATGAACATTGATAAAAATGGCCAACCGATAGTAGGAAGTACACGCAAAACGACAAAAAGCCGACCAAAACATTTAGAAACAATGAATCCAACAGCTAGGTCACAAGGTGCAGTGGAATCTAAACGGTGCAATAATGTGCTGGAAGTTAACTATTATCACGATACCGAAGGTATGGACAGAAAGTCTAGGACAAACACTTCAACTGCCGACTTAATAATGGGTTCACATCAATCAGCTGGTGCTTATTTGGAGAAAATAAAATCTCGAGTTTTACGCAATATGAATGCTACTAAACAAATGGATACACAAGAAATGTTAAAGTCGTCTCTCAACCAGCCTGCTGATGATGAGGAGCATGATCCCGACCAGGGATGTTTTACCAGTGTGACTACCAGTGGCGTATTGGCAAAACAAAGGACATTGGATGCTCGTCCGAAATTGTCACGGCATAGTGGTTTATCAACATCTCAAATTGATAGCTCAGAATATGTAAGTAATGAAACAAAATTAAAAAGCTCGGGGACTCCGGCTTCATTAGCCGGTGGCTTTACGGATCATCAGAAAGCAGAATATCGATTGAATGTATTTACAAATCAAAAAGATGTTTCACAAAAATTTGCAGCTACAAGGAACCTTATAGAAACACCTCCAGAAAGTCCTTCTGGCCTTCAAACAACATCTAAAATAAGTGAAATCGCTGTTTTGCAAACGGCTCAAACGAAACACGATTGGATACAGGAATGGGCCCGTAATGCACGAGCACGCAGTTTAGCAAATGATCGTCATACTAGTGTTGGTAGTCGACAAACCAATCAGGACATTCTTATGACAAGGTCGTACACTTGTGCCGACACTGGCAATGAATCTCTAACTGACGACAGTCTTTACAGTGCAAATAGTAAACAGTTAAATTCTGCTAAATTAAATCGCACATTAGCAGAACGTTGTCGATTGTCAGGAGTAGGTGGTACAGGTGATTGCGATTATGCTAGTGATCCCTCATTAACTACATCGACTTCGTATACAAAACCTCCAAAGAGTCCTACTAAAATTCCATCACCGCTCCATTCCTTAGGTCGGACTCGTAGCGCAAGCCGCACTAGAGCATCGCTTCAGAATATGTTGCCTACAGACGATGAGGATTATTTACAACAAACTGCGGCAGCAATAAATAATCTGCAACAAAGTCTTTCTAGGAAAAATTCCCTAAAATCTCCTTCACATTCTGCCTCACCACGGGCTCATTCAGCCCGTTCACATATCATGTATTCACCCGAGGGTACCGGTGTCGACAGCAGCCCGCAACACAGTCTTCATCAGCGCCAACGGCAAGCGGCACAAAATTTAATGACAAGTAGCATAAATGAGCAACAATTGCAATTGTTGACTAGCGGTGAATATTTATTGCGTCAAATGCGAATGCGTAAAAACTCATTTGATGGTAATCTAGCTGGCAACGGTTCTCCCCATAGAAGAATATTGCAAAGTGGTGGAGCCGCTCAGATACAATCGCCAACTACTCCAATAGCCGATGATCAGTCTTCCCCCTTGAGAAGATCTAGTTCGTTTTCAGCTCGCGTTGCGGCTACTCAAAGAGCAGCTCGTCCTAATTTTCAAAATATTTATACTCCTCCTGCTGCTCGCCACAGCTATGGTCTTAGTGTGGCCACTCAGAATCGTCATTTACCATCCAATCAAGCTATAAAAAAATCAGCGAGTAGTAATAACTTTGGTCATATGTACAGCGATTATGACGACAATTTACAGTATTACATAAATGATGAAGATGACCAAGATGATATGGGTGAAGAATATTACTCCAGTGGCGCTGAGGAGAATCTAGTCGAATCAGAATATTATAACCAACAACCGGAACAGTCTGAAGTTGAAAATTCTGTACCGCTCACAAACACAAGATATAATAAAGCATTATTAATGCGTATTGAACGAAGTAAACAAAAAGTGGCTGGTAAGCCACAATCTGCACCGCCAACAAAAACTCCAGCGTTATCGTCAGTAGCGGCGACTGGGGGCGTAATTGCATGTCCCAATACTCCAGAATTGCCAAGAAGAAATGTAAAAAGTGCTACTACTCGATCCAGTGTGGCATCGCATCGTCAGTCAATGCCTAGAGATACAAGTCTAAGTCGTTTGGCTCAACAAGTGCCGAACTCACTGGCATCAGCCAAAAAACAACTCTTACAAACTGCTGCCAATGTACCATCCAATACTACAACACAGCGTTCCACATCTAGTCAACGAGCTCAACCTCGTTATCTAGACATTTCGAAATATAAACCCGCCCAAAGTAATCAATTTTTACGTAAAAACGATGCCAAAAGTACTCTTAAGCAACCATCAAGTGATATTATGAAACGTAGTCCTAGTAGTTCTTCAATGGGGTTGTCTCGCACAGACCCATCACGTGCCAGTAACCGGTCAGTACGGTCATCCACATCGGTAATGACCACTAGTGGTACTTCATTGGGAGGTGGTAGGGCTTCATCTGCGGTTAGAAGAGATAATTCCGGTAAATATTTATGCGTATTATTTCTTTTATTCAATATAACTTTAAATATGTACATACTTATGTCATATATTAATAATTTAGTAAGTAAACAAAAAGAGGCCGAGATGGCTATGTGGAAGCGAAGATCCAAATACGATCCTATGAAGGCTGCCGCTGAAGACCGTCGCAAAAAAGAGGAAGCGAAACGATTGGCCCAGGGTCAGCAGTTAGGATTAGTTGATATGCCAACCGAAAGGTGAGTTGTCTACGTTACGTACCCCTTTTTTATTTTCAATTAAGAGGTTAAGGAATTTTTAAAATTCTAATTTTAAGTAGGGTTTGGGTTGAACTAACTTGGCTTAATTTATATAATTAATTGGCAGAATTTCAAATATATAGAAAAACAAATTACATGAATTAAAGTATCGATCTAGCAAACAAAACATATACATATAATTTAGACATAGTAAAACATAAATGAATATATAACAAATTTTATAATTTAAATTATTAAACGATTTTTCATTAATACAAAAATATTAAAATTATGATAAATTTTATGGGTCGTAAAGCGTTTATTAAACAACTTTTAATAAACTTATGCAAATATTTAATTTTTTTAAGGAAGTTACAAAAACGACAAGGAACATATGCAAACATTTGATTCTTACTCTGTTACAATTCTAATTTCCTATGCTAATTTTTAAATCAAAAAAATTCGAAACTATCTTTTGAAATGTTTCAATTACCATTTTATAACATTAAATTATAGAAATTCATAGATGCAATTATCCCTCTGTAACCTTAGATTACCCGAACTCATAGTTTTATAGTACATTCTAGTATAGTAAAATTTTCATCGAAAGTCCGTACTATTTGGTTGTGGAAATTAAAAGTATTATGTAAAACAAAGTGTAATTTTTTCGTGAGTACAAAACCTATATAAATATTGTCTGGAAGAAATATTAGAGACACTTCACAGTTTTTAAAAACAATTGCTTCTTCTCAGCAAATTGGGCTAAGTTCCTTCCTTTTTTTGTAAACTCTTAGCATCGCCTATTCATTGAATTAAACTTCTAGAGAAATAGAATACTAAGTTTCCTAAAATTTATTTCACATTTTCTTGCTTGTTTTAAAGTTGAAAATAAGAAATTATTTCATGGGAACTCCACAGAAATGCTATCGAGCATTATATCGAGGTATAGCTATTTAAAAGGATCGCTGCATTGACTTGAATCAAAAGGCATCAAGTTGCATTTTTTTTCTCGCTACTGTATATTACACACAGTCGTTGTTATGTATACCGTTACACCAAGACATTCGTATTTCGTCGTCTCACAAGAATTAATCTTTTTGGGTCTCTAATATTTACAAAATATATTACTTGTTTTAGCATATCTGTGAAATTGTTCCTTTTACTATGTTCAGATATGCACGTTTATTGAGTCAATATTTGGTTTATTGAGTACAATATTTTAAGTGTTTAGGCATAATAATATACGCAGTTCAGCTGCTTCTTCAATATTCATTTGATAGCCGGTAAACAAAACAGCTGGTTGTTCCAACAACATGTTTTTATTTTGTTTTTTTTATGTTTGTCGTTGTTGAAATTTGAGTTGTCAAATATCAACAGAAAGGGTTCGGTTAGTTGTAATATGAACATACTTATGACAGTGCTGCATTTTAAGCTTTACTCAATATAATAACAATTTGTGAAATTTATTGCGCAATAATTAATTGAAACTATATGAAATATTGAGCTCAATAATGGTGTTTATTGCGATTTAGGCAATAAAGGTGCACACCGTATTTACCACTTTTTCAATGGCTTTTTATAGTACTTATAGAGGAATTGTGTGTATTAGAATAATCTGCTTCGAACGATTTATTTACTACTTTTAAACAATAAATTTCTAATTACATACCCGTTATAAAGGATTGTTTTATTTTAGATTTTTTATGATCTGTTTGGCTTTTGTCACTTGTATTAAATGATTGCTCTTTTATCAATTGGTTGTGTTATTAATTATGAATACTATTTACAAAATACATATATATTTATATATATATTTATTAGTTATCCAACGCTTATCATGGCATTCTATTCGGTCAAATATCATAGATTTAATCAAACTATTTTTTAATATTTTTTTTATTATTCTTATTGTTTTCATTTTTCTTTTTGTTTTTAATTGTATACTTTGTGTATGATTTTGTTTTAATGTATCCTAAATTAATTTGTTTTTTTTTTTGCTGTTATAATTGTAAATAATTATGTTCTTTTTATAGTTTTTTAATATCATTATTTAATCATTAAATCAAATATTATTTATTAATTTTGTTATCCAAATGTACCAGTTTTTGAAATTTGAAACTCTATCAAGCAATCTGGTTTCATGGTTATTGTCTAAAGTTTTTGGTTAAAAATGATTTAAACTAATCATTATAATACTTAAATGTTACTTGTATCCGCATCAGATATCAGATATCAGATCAGATTGTGATCGCAAATTTATATTATATTAGAAGTTATCTTAAAAACAAAAAGTTTTTCTTTTTTCTTTTGTTTGCGAAACTTTTAATTTATAGACAATATTCTTAACAATCAGTGAAGATTCTCCTGAACTTAGCGAGACAGTTATAGAACTTAAAACCCATAATGCCTTCAGTATGGATAACTTACTATCCATATTTTACAAAGTGCATCCCAATCGCGGAAGTATGAATACCTTTATTTAACAGAATATGGTTAAAAAGTCCCGTTAAAAAATTAAGAGATGATAAAAAAAATAGAACAAATGAGAGATCAAAATAATGTTTTAATTATATGACCACCACCACTGTATGTGGTTTAATGCGTTTGAATCGTTCGATAAAAATTGTTATTCGGTTTTTGATCATCTTATATTGCTAAATTTGATAATGACGGTTTCGACGTAGATTAACAAAATTAGAGTTACAGTATTTGCATTAAATTATTTCCTCAAATACATCATATTGAAATAAATTAATTACTTCATCTAAATTTTCATTAAATATTATAGTTTAAGTATTCAAACACGAGTTTAATTAATTTATCTTTATTTAATCAAATCTATTACATCTAGATTGACAATTCTTAAAATTAGACTTCGAGGGAAACGATGATTACTAAGAAAACATGTTATTAATTTTATTTCTTGGTAAATGTTTTCATTTTTATAATACTTTTAATTTTATTCAAGAAACACTTAAAACAACCAGTATATTCAATCAATCAATCCTTCAATTAGCAACGCACTCGTCTTATTCATAGAAAAGTCATAATTGTTCGCTAGATCGAAAGAAGTAATTTATACAATATATTACAATATATTTTTAAAAGGCAGATATTTTTAATATTTAGTTAAACTAAGTAGATAAACAATATATAAATATATATATTTATTAACTTTCTTATTGCATTTATTGCTTTGTTGGTATTTTATATTCTTTTATTTGATTTTCTTTTTTTTAACACCAAATTACACTGAACTACAATTTTCATTACACAATTTTTATATATTTCGTTTTTATTTTTAACCATTTTTATATAGACAATCAAGATCTCTATATCGTCGTGGCCAATTATGACCAGAAGGTTTACTTGTAACAGATCTTTAAAAAAATAATCCAATACAAATCCTATACAGTATGGAATCATACACTTAATGGATGTGTATTTTTCTATACATTCAAAATACAATCTGCTACTGTAATTATACTCTATCTACTATACTAAGAACTGTAACAACGAACATACATTTGTAAAACGACAAAAAAAAAAACGAAAAACGAAAAACAAAATGCTTTTAAACGGTGATTGTAACACTAAATATTATTTCCTTTATTGTGGGTTTAGTGTATTAATTATTAATAAACCGTGTATGTAGATTTTTAAAAGTAAAATAAATAAACAATTAAAAAGTGATACGATATAATTTTAACGACATTCGAAACGAGGAACGATTATTTTTTATGATTTCTTATTTTGATGTATGTACTCTTTTTATATCTAAACAACCGTTTGCTCTCGTACGATTATCGATAATAAAAGTAATTATTAATGCAGTTTACATTGTTATTTTCTTTAACTATTCTTATTAATTTCTTTATGTTGATTTGAATGTTACTACCATTTCTAGTATTAAATTGCAAAAAAAAAGAAAACTATTTGTTATAATTAATTAAAGAAATTAAATTAAAACATTGTAAATTTCATTACATATCTATCACATTTGCATTATTTTGAAAATGATAATTAATATATTAATGCTTTTTTAAAAAATAAAAACTCATCACCTAACTAAGATCATTTTCTAAAATTCAGATTGTTTGGACTTTTTCTTAAAAACATACTGTGGTGCTTGAAGAAAATTTAAAATTGGGTTCACATTAATGTAAATTTGTTCTTTAATTGTAAAAAAAAATGGAATTAACCTGAAACAACAAATCTATTTTTTTTCACATAAGTTTTAAGAAAAATATAAAATTGGGTTCACATTAATTAAATGTAAATTTGTTCTCTAGTACTTTAATTAAAAAAACAATTTTTTATAAATCTTCCGTAATTGTGATAAATTATCTAATTTGGAATAATTTCATTTTAAATTATTATTAATTAAATTATTATTAATTTGTTTGCGAAGAATAAAAATATTGCACTTTTTTTTCGGAAGTTTTGCTTGGTGCAATGAAAGGAACTGTTTTTAAAATATGTTTTAAATACCTTTTTAAAACATTGAAATGATATTTGATTCTGTTGATTGCCCAAATTGTCTGTCCGTGCCTTTAGATAGCTAAGTTTTCTATTTGAAGAAATCAAAGATGAAAGTCCAAACGAAACGTCTAACGTCATTTTTATATATTCAATGTATAGTAATATAAGGCTTAGAATAACAAAAATTATTGTATCATATTAGCAAAGTTAAAGGTAGTCGGTTATTATTGCGCTGTTAAAATTTATACACTAACAACAATTAATACATACATATATACTGAAATTTAAACACCCTATTAAGAGATACATAAATATAATGGCATTCATAAAAATATTTTTGATTATCGTAGAATTGTGTATCAAAAATATTTTTTGAGTCTCGACATTAAACTATTATTTTCACTTATAATACACTAACACAGGCATCTGTTGTAATACACCATGAATATATGATAGCTTAATAAAATTATACATCATTTTTAACTTCAAGGATTCACAGCATCCTTCTTTATATTTTAATATTCTTTAAAAAGTTTGTGCCTTGTTTTGAATGATTTAAATTTTTATACTATTTTAATAGAATTCATTCTATAATCTTCTAATGTTTGTAATTTATTCATCTATTTCCACTAAAAACTCTTAACAGCGAACGATCTCTGGAACAACAATGGTCGATTGAGGAGAATGGTGATTTTTACGAAGATGATTGTGCTTAAATCAAATGCCTGAAATATTAATTAAAAACTTATACTCTAAGAGAACGCTTTTCAATTATAAAAGCGATAAAATAACGAAACAAATACACAATGTTATTAATTTGTCTTTTTTTGTATACAGTCAGAAAACGTGATATAGCTTACCTTTAAAACAAAAAAACAATTAATTTTTAAATACGTTCATTGAGCAACATACCAAGAAGTTATAAATACAATGGTATTTTATGAATTATATTCAACTAATGAAAACTGTCCTAAAAGAACTACTAAATAATAACTATTAAGAAAATTAATATTAAAATAATCGCAATTGAAGAATAGTTCATAATAATAGAGTTTTCCGTTGATCTTTTTTATGAATATTTGTACTATTATTATTTTATTATATTTTTGCTATGAGAACACACAACAAAACGTCTATATACATAAAATATATTTTATATAAAAACATTATTTGTTCTCATATCTACATACATATGTATATGTTTTATATATTTTTTATTTGAGTATGAGTATTTATACTAAAACATATTGAAAAATATTTACATTTAGACTTTAAATAAAACAAAAACAATATTTAAAATTTACTGGCGGTTTCATTAAAACAATAAAAATCCAACCTTTTTCTAAATTTTATGAGGATAACTTGAAATCAAAAAAGATTAAAAGTTTTTATCATATTATTTGTTTAATCGTATGGATGGATTGTTTTAAAGAAACTGTTAGTTACGTCTCAAAATAAATTATAAATCGAATAATAATATTAATAATTCGTTATGTAGTATATCGTAAGTAACTTTGCATTGTTTAATTGAATAAATTTTACTTAAATTAATGAAACAAGAGAATACATATATACAAAAATTAAAACTATGTTGTGAAATTACATATAATTTAGAACTAATATATTTTCCATTATTAAATCATACATTTAATTTAAAATTATAAAAGTTATTTAATATTGAATACAAATGGTACTAATACTCAAACAAAAAAAAAAATTAATAAATAAATAAAATAAAAATAAATAAATTATCGTATATGTTATAAATATAAAAATATAATAAATTAAAATAGACAGTTAAGTATTTTCTGTGAACATCATATATACATATAATATATATAGATATGGAATTGCAAATTTTTCGCTAATATTAAATATTTCTTTAATTTAGTTTAAAAATATTTATTTTGTTAACGACTGAACATTAAACGGGATCATTGATATCAAATTTGTAAAACAAAAAAAAAAAAAAACAAAAATAGTATGTATGTATATCGGAAAATAGAAAACGCATTTTGTGAAAATTTTGTAGAGAATGTTTTTTAAATTTGTTTTAAATTTAGGTAATTAATTGGATTTTTATTAAATAAAAAAATATATCATTAAATAAATTAATTGTTGCAAGTTAAAAGAACATGTATAACGATGGCTATTCAATTGAAAGGCAACAATACTTTTTTTAGACAATTTTTCTTTAAACATATCAATCAGAAAATTGCAATGTTTTTCTACTTTTTTTGCATTAAGTTGTGTCTAATACAAGGTTTTAAATTATTTGCTTAATTATTTCGTACACAATGAAACAATTATATTGACATAAGCTGTGTTCGAATTTGGCAAGTGCTGGATAAATAATTGTGTCAATTATGGATAGCAGCCGAAATGCACGCTGGCAACCATAAATTAATAGTAGACGAAAAAAATTTTAAAATTGTGGCTGTTAGCAAAATCGATTTCTACCATTTTTATCAACTGGCAATGCAACTGCTGATCGATTATCATCCGTAATCTGCCCATAAATATTAGCAGCCGCATTCGATATCGATGTCTTAATATAGAAAGGTCGTATCTCGTTTTTTTTTCAAAATTCGGGGTTTTACATATTCTGGTAGACAATACCCCCATGCACATTCTCTGAAAAATTCAGGTTCCTATGCTGACGAATAGTTGATTTACAGTAATTAAAAGAAAAAGCTAAAGTCACCGTAGTCTAGTAGGTGGTGTGTTGGCTTATTAGACGTAAAGCCATGGTTCGAGCCCCAGGCCAGACATCAAAACAAAATACAAAAAGTATTTCTTCGGCGACTTCTCTCAGCAGATCTCTGGCAAACATTCTGAGAGTAAATAAAATTGCCATTGAAAGTTTATCAAAAATTTGTCGTTCGGAGTCGACTTTAAACTGTAGGTCCTGCCACTCATGTATAAAATTAACACACACAACACAAGTGCTGTGAGAAACTAGGTCGTAATCCTGACTAAAGGGTTGTAACGACCAACTATGTATGTAAAAGAAAAAGCCCTAACTCAAATAAAGTTGAATAAATATTTTTGGCTTATATAAAAGCAAACAACTTTTCTTAAATTATTATTATTTTTTTTTTGTTGTATACATAGTTCTACATTTTTAAGATTTTTGTATTTTTCATAAGAGAAAAATCCAATGAAAACTAAAAGCCAGGTTATAAGGTCTGTGAAACTCTACAGCAAAAACGCCCTCCTATTTGGATTATTAAAAACACGTCATAATGGGAGTAAAACCCAATCAGCTGAATGCTTGCATATTATGCACCTGCATTAGCCGCGGTAGTATCTCAGAAAATGCAGAACCGAGGACTTTGATAGGTCGAAAAGACTAAAAGCAGTTTTCTATTTTCTATAATTAAAAAGAGATGCTCGATCGCCCGAAATTCACCATATAATCATTTATTTGGATGGTTGATTTTACCAAAATCGAAATGTCATTTTGTCTAATGCTTTGCTCGCTTTTTCAAAAGAAACCGATATATCGATTGAACAAAATTATTTTATAAGTGGTCATACTCAAATGGAATGTGACGCAACACTTTCTCTTATAGAGAGAAAAATTAATAAAAGGCAAATAAACTTCTAGTCTCAATTTATTCAATTTATAACTGAAGAACGTAAAGTTCCAGCACCCTTACATGTGCACCATTTACGTTATGATTATTTTTTGAATTTTGAAAGTATTTCTCAGATATAATCATCCATTCGACCAGGTAAAAATATTGGTTAAATAAAGAAATTCTAAAGATATTTATAACCAATATTAATCCCAATTTTTAGGCAGGTTATGATTCGTCAGGACTAATTTAATTTAAAATTAATATAACAGACGAATGTGAGCTGCTCCCACAGAGATCAATGTCTGCTATTAAAAATGTTTCTCCTGAACGGCTTTATAGAGAAGAATATCAATATCTAAAAAAGTTGCACCACTTGGAACATTTAAGAAAGTTCCGGCCACCACTTCTATGATAATTTGCCTTATAAAAACAAATTTTATTTAAAAGTACATTATTTTTTTATTTAAGATATATAATTTTCTTTGATTTATTTTTGTTAATTTAAACATGAATTGTTTAAGGAGGATTATATAATATATTTTAAAATTATAAAAAAATAAAAAAAACTGGGACCTCTTACGAAATCTAAAAAAATTTCCTGTATTTTTATGATAATTTGCCACATAAAGATTAATTTTAATTAAAACTCACACTAATGCATTTACCCGATGTTTGTTTATTATGTATGTACATACATAGATTTACAATTTTGCATTAAACATTTATTATTATCTTTATTTCTTCTCACTTTAAATCAATAAAAAAAGCCCTATCTCAACATTAATTTTCAACAATGTGTATACCAAAAACCCCTAAGTTAAATTACTCCTTATAATCAACCGAAATTCAAAAAATTATTTTATAATTGAATTTCTCGTTTATTTTTAATAAAAATTTCAATTGAGACTTTTTTATAACATTTTTTTTAGATTTTATTAAGCTTTTTCCTTCTCATGTAAAGTACTGAAAATTTAAGATGAGACCTTTCTATATTAAGCCATCGATATATGAGCTGTTTATTTTGAAAATGGTTTAAGTCCATTTTTTCTTATATTTGAATTGTTTCAAAAATATTGTTAACTGGTACTAAGTTGTTTTTATGGCTATGTGACCTTAAACATGTTAGAATATATAGCGTAATAGGTGTTGTAAACTTTATTAGAAAAATATGCTGCGTTTCAGAATCTCAAGTGGACTTAAACCACTTTCAAAATGAATAAAATGAGTTTTTTGTTTGTGAAAACGAATAAGTCCACTTTGTGTTCTTTGTTTAATATTATTATAAGTTAATTTTTTAACTTAAAGTTGCTCCACTAGTGATAGTGATTTCTCTAAATAGTTATCCTTATACTTAGGAGTTGGAATGGGACGTACATTTTTGTATAACGGTGTTAATTTTATTTTGCTTAAATTCCTTGGTCTTCCCCGACAAGGTAATAAATCAAATATTTTGAACTCTGTATCCACTTCCATAGATTTTTTATAAATCATTTTATAGTGTTCACTTTTTATAAATCGCATCCAACATATCCTTAGGCAATTTACAAGTTCGTCACTAGTGTTTTTTAATCTTTTATGAATTGCTTCTTCCAGAGGTTTTGTAGAAAAAAATCTTCACGTTTCATTATAGTTAATATAAATTTGTTACTCTTTCAACATGTTTTTATGGTTTCATAGTAACCCTGGGGGGACATTAAATTATTTTTGCTCAAAGCCATTTCTATCAGTCCAAAATCACTATCATTTGGCAAAAATTAATGTCCTGATAATAAAAACTTATGATCAATAATATCTGCATTATTTTCTGCCGATTGCACAATTTTCAACCATGTTACTGCCAATTTTATGGATTTCAGTGGACTTAAACCAGTTTCAAAATAAATTTTTTTGCATTTCGTTAGCTAGTTAATTTTCAAGTGCCCCAAATCATAGAGATTTTAATGATACTAGGCTTAAATTGTTTATACAAAAAAAGTATATATAGTATTGTGATTATTGTTATCATTAACTAAATTTTTTTAAAAAATGGACTTAAACTACTTTCAAAATAAATATAAAATAAATAAAATATTTTTTTCTTTAATATACATATTTAATTTGAAAAGTGTAATTTGTTAACATCAATACATATTTTATTAATAATAGTGACGAAAATTCAATGCATTGTATGATAAAAGTTGCAATATAAATTCTAAATCATATTAATATAATTAATAAAATATTGGCATGTAGTTGTATAATTGGAAAATTAAATTTATTTTATCACTAAGAGTTAGGAATTTAATTAGCATGTATACAAATATTAAATTTTCTTGTTGTTGCCCAGTGAGAAATGCGTTTGTTCTTGATTAGCATCGGTGGACTATAGTATATGCCAATTACACCACAATAATTTTATGAAATGTATGTATGCCCATAATGGAATACCAAACATAAATTAATTTCATAAAAAAATATCTTAAGTAGACAGTATTAATAAGACTAAATTAAATAAAATAATCAGAAACATTTAAAGGAAATATGTATGCGTGTAACAAAATAAAGCTGTGTACGGCGGGAATTTAAACGAGCCGATGATACAGCCAAACCTACCATCTACTGATTGAGATTTTATTCTCAGAAATGTGGATTACTATTACTCCTGCATCCAGATTCATAATGATCCCTCTACATTCATATATCGCACAGCGTTGGACCTCAAATTGTAGGTAGGAAACAGATGGCAGAAAAGTGCACCAAACGAAAAACTAATCGATGGCTATAAATTCCTTCATGTACATTGTAATAAAAATAAAAAATTATAAAAAGTTATTTGTGAATAAATCCAGCAGTGTACAAAATTAGTAAAAATTATTTGTGTGTGAATCGCCAGTTTGGAGAGGTTATTTTTTTAAACATTTTACATATGAGCAATTTCGTGTCAAGTGACCCAATTTTTAAATCGATGTCTTCCGATTTGGATGATGGTTCATTAGGTCTTATATGTTCTACTGAAAAGTTAGAACAACCATCATCTGCAGAACTGTCATCATTTTCAGAATTGATTTTGTTCTCATCTTTCTCAACTTTCCCATAATTTTCCTGCACGATCCACAAATTAGAAAACGTTTTGAAAGCGTTGGGAATTTTTTCAATAAGTTGTCGGAAAAATTTCGCATATTGTTTAAGGGATTACAACATTCTATTCTGTGTATATTCTGTGCCATTCATGATGAATTGCCAAACCAAACTGAGAATAAATCACTTGACAGCTGTTAAATCGGTAGCCATCTTGAAAAGTAATGCCAACTTAAAGTTCTATACCTCTATAAAAAACACCATTTATATATGAAGAGGGGGAAAGGAAAAAGAAGTAGGAAATGCAGAATTTCGAGACAGAAACTAAACACTCAAAGAAATCAGAATTGTCAACATTATCTTACTAAGACATTCATAGCACCATGATCTGCAATAGTCCGGTTGGATCTGTTCCAGATCTTTGTCAGCGATTTCGCCTCGCAGTGCCCCATAAGAAACCTAGTAACAAATCTTACGTTGGCAGCACACTTATTGTAGCACGATCTGTTGTAGACAATATGCTTCTAGACACACGAAAATCCCTCCACCGAGCGCTTCTGCTCTTCTTCCCTACAATATTCCGGAACCCAGTAGAAACGAATTCGCTCTGGTGCAAAGCTCAGGATTGGATCGCATGCGGAAATCATCGCCTACTCGCACCTGACCGAAGTTCTTACCTAGTACTTTTCTCTCGAATGCTCTCAAGGCTAGCGCATCAGTGCTTAATAGGGTCCATGCCTCTGCGCCATAAAGAAGCACGGGGAGGATGAGCGTCTTGCAGAGTATTAGTTTTGTCGTACGAGAGAGGTCTCTGCTACTCAATTGCCTATTGAGACCATAGTAGCACCTGTTAGCAAGATTGATCCTGCGCTTGATCTTCAGACTGACATCATTTTTGGTGGTGGACTATATAGTATAGTTATCGACCGTATCGTAAGATCTAATACGCCGCACGTCTCTATTTGGTGAAAACATATACTTGGTTACCTCACAACAAAAGAATAAATTTGGTAAAATTTTAAGCCGTTTTTATTTTATTGCATTTTTAATTTTAAACTTTTCAATCACCCACCCACCTATATTGAAAATACATAGTTGGTTTGAACTCAATCTTTTGAATATAATTGTAGAAAAAGAGTGCCATTCAATTCATTGCAGTTACATATCATATAATTTTGATTGGTAATTATGATTGACAATAAATATGATTGACAATTAGACAATTAAACTAATAAATATCATTGTTTTTATATATTGTTTGTTTTTTACATTTAATTACAGTCAACTCACTCCTGAGAAAACTCGAATCCTCTGGTAATAACGCCATAGCTTACGCTGACGACATTGCCATTGCTGCGCCGGGAATATGTTCACAGATGCTGTCTGACAAGCTGAACTTAGCGCTGTCAATTGTGCTGGAATGGTGCGGGGATTTTGGACTATCTGTTAATCCCTCCAAGACCGACACAATTCTTTTCACTAGGAGATACAAGGTCCCGACCTTCACCCTTACTAGTATAAACGGGACCAGACTCACGTTAAGTCCCGAGGTTAAATATCTGGGCATGATCCTCGATCCAAAACTCAACTGGAGGGCGAATCTGGCTACTAGGGCGCGCAAAGTGGCCTGTGCTGCTTACTGCTGCAGTAGAGCAGTTGCATCCAGATGGAGTCTCGGCCCAAGGGTCATGCGCTGGATCTATTCATCGAACCCAACCTCCTATACCGTGTTGTCTTCTGGTGGACTGCTCTGGACAAGCTGCACAATGTCAGACTCCTTGACAGAGTCAGAAGGTCCGCAGCTATTCGTATCACTGGTGCTCTACGCACCACCCCCACAACGGCCTTGTTCGCAATGCTTGCTAAGGAGGTGGCTAAGTTCACTGCGACAAGACTCAATGCCCTGTCTCGTTGGCGCATCGAGATTTTGGATATTGATCCTGTGGCCCCAATGGATATCGATTGTCTCCCTGTGAAATATTGTTTCAACAGGGGTTTCAACTTTCTGATTCCGAGCGGGAGCGACTGGGTCCCTGAAATGATCCTCCCCCCGGATGAGTATAACGATGGCTCCAAACTCGATGGCGGGGTGGGTAGTAGTGGGAAGTAATGGTCAACTACCGGGCCGCTCAATGGATCCTCGCCTACGGTGTTCCTTTCACCCGCATCTTGATCTTTTCTGATAGTCTGACTGCCATAAGATATCTGTCGAACGTTGTGAATAACTCCAGGATCGTCAGGTAATGTCCCTTATCTGGGTCCTTGGGCACTGTGACATTCCGGTAAACTATTTCCGGAATCCTCTTCAATCGACTTAGAAATGCCACTTACCTCTTTCACGCTGGCCATCGCGCGGAAATTCTTTCGAGCCGCCAACCTATACTGGGTCAATGAGGGTCCTACTCCACCGCTAGGCTCACTTGGCCCTCAATGGAATTGAAGGCGCACCAACCAGTTACTTGAACTTGGTCGTATCGTCATCTCGATCACAGTGGCCATGCTTACAGGTCATTGTGTTATGGGAAGACACGCGGAAAGAATGCAACTCCAATTTAACGACTTCAGCCGTGGGTGCAGATCCGCTGAGGAAGAGGAGACTGTTATCCACTTTCTTTGTCACTGCCCATCTCTTGCGAGGTGCAGATATAGGTTAATTGGCTCTCCAATCCTTGTCAGCTTGACGGAGCTATCGTCCATTGATGTCAAGGATATAGCTTCGTTTATCAAACTTTCGGGCTGGTTTCCTCCTTGGCTTGGAGGAACTTGGTCAGTACAGGGACTGAGTTCACCTGTGGCGTCACAACGGGCCGCTATGCGTGCTCAAGTGAACTTTTGGTATCAAAGCTACCACTTAAACCTAACCTAACCTATATTTAATTAAATATATAAATAATTTTTGTGAAAAAACATATTTTGAAAGGGTGAAAAATCAATCAAAATAAAACCATGTTAAAACAAAAAATACAACGTGTTGTACTGAAAATTATTTTTGAAGTAACTCATCAGACACATAACAATCTCGCGTCTCGAAAAATCTCATTATTATTGCAGTAAATATTTCATCACTCAATATACCTACCATTTATACAAAAGTTATTAAAGGGTGAATCGTACTGCTTAACAATTTGCGTCAAAGAGGTTTACAAGAGAGTAAGCAATCGTGAGAGAAAAACCCTTTACACTATAGCTCGTACATAACAAATTCTTAATTACACTTAGCGACAAAACACAAAAAATTAAATACACCCGAGTAACTACTGGAGTTCAACTCAAAAAATGATTTTTAATATTTCAAATAGGTATTTATTTATGTACATGTGTATGTACCTATGTATATATGTATATGCATATGTATATATGTACATACATAAGTATAAGTGTTGGTTGTAAAAATAAATCAGGTGTAAAGTGAGTAAAGAATTGCAGCGAAGGGGATAACATTTTAAACAAACTTGTATATTCACGTGTATGTATGTAATACTACATCTTCATCATTTCAATGAAATTGAAATCTGCATCAAATATGAAAATATTGTCACCGTAGGTTTTAATGGCAATAAGGAGCAGTTGTTTAAAAATAATACAAGTAAAGGGTCCGGCAAATAACTTTTTTTGAAAATGCTTTAAAAAAAAACTACTGAAAATTTTCTCAAATTTCTGTTTTATTTGAAAGTACAATCCTTCCGGTTAATAATGGAAAATAATTTCATTCAAATGGCTGCCTCGGCTGGCCATGCAGTATGCAAAATGCAAAATTATTATTATTATTATTTTTTATTATTATTATTATTTTTTTATTTTTTATTATTATTATTATTATTATTATTTTTTATTTTTTGTTATTATTATTATTATTATTATTATTATTATTATTATTATTATTATTATTATTATTATTATTATTATTATTATTATTATTATTACTATTATTATTATTATTATTATTATTATTATTATTATTATTATTATTATTATTATTATTATTATTTTTTATTTTATGTTATTATTATTATTATTTATTATTATTATTATTATTATTATTATTATTATTATTATTATTATTATTATTATTATTATTATTATGCAAAATTTGTCTCAATGATGTCTCCGAAATGTTCAATTGTTGAGAACGACGGTGAATTGATGTTGATGGCGCTTCACGCACACTTTCTGCCACAGCAGCAATATTCTCTGGTGTACGCACTGTTTTTGGCTTTTCACGCTTTGGTTTATCGATGAGGATGCCAGATTCTTTCACTTTTTTCACAAGATAATGAACATATAGAGCTGACGGTGCTTCTCTTCTTCCAAAATCCGTACGCCATTTTCGCACACATTCTGCAACATTACCATGATTTTCAAAGTAATGTCGCAATATTTCCCAGCGTTGTTCAATCGTATACACAACCATATTCGTTCAGCGGAAGGATAAAACTAATTATCCTTCAAATCAGACATGAGCTAAGTGTTACCATTCACGAAATAAGCACTAGTTGAAAAAAACCGTTAGATGAACGATTGTATTTATGTATGTACATATACATATATTTCGAGTGTTATGCTGTTTAAGTAAAATTGTTGAATGTTTATATTCCTTTCCTAAATAATATTTACGATTTCATCATTTTTGTTCGTGTTTTTAAACAGTTGCCAGGCAAAGCCACCCATAAATATAAAACTTTAAATCCTTTCAACCCCTCTTCGTCGTATGAAATGAAACATTTTATGTACTTATATATGTATGTAGGTATTTACCTACATATGTCTTTTCATTAGTGCATAACGTAAGGAAGAATATTTCATACAAAATACACAGCTGATTCGGAATATATATTTTTCATTCCTCACTAGCTACATACACAATGTACACAATCTACATACTTATATACACTTTAACTCATTCTTTTATTTTGGACATTGCAAAATAATAAATAATGCTCAAAAAACAGCCGGTATTTCTATAGGGCTGCCAATAATTAAAATTATTTTATCCAGATTGACAATGTACCAAACGCCAATTCTCAGAATTTTTATCATTACATACATACATAATTGGTCATTACAACTCTTCAGTCAAAATTACGACCTAGCTTCTCAAACCACTTATGTTGTGTGTGTTAATTTTATACATGAGTGGCGGGACCTACAGTTTAAAGTCGACTCCGAACGACAGATTTTTGAGAAACTTTTCATGGCAATTTTATTTACTCTCAGAGTTCTTGCCAGAAATCTGTTGGGAAGAAGTCGCTGAAGAATTTTTTTTTATATTTTCGTTTACGTCTAATAAGCCATCACACTACCTGCTAGACTACGGCGACTTAAAAAAAAACCGAATTTTTAAATTACTGACTTAACCAATCTGTGTTATAAAGACCGACCACTTTTTACGTTTCTTTAATTGTTTAATCAATGTATTGCTGATTGAGCTTCTTAAGATTCTATTGGTTGTTCGGAAAGAAATTTCGTTTTTTTTTTTGGAAATGAAAGACAGTTTTCGTATAATATCAATCAAGTGGTCATAAACTGTTAATTTGATATATTTGCCGGATTGAAATTTATCGAAGCAGTTCTGGCACCGGTGTACTATCAACACACCTCCATACACATTTCACACACAAGCCTTGTTATATGAGCTGTCAAAGCATAAGTGTGAAGTTGGGTGAAAAAAATACAATTAAATCCTCTGTCGGGAAAAAATGAAATTACTTTCCAAAGAACCCAATAAAATTAAAATTAAAATGAACTCGGCTACTCTATACTTTACATATTTCCTTTACATATCTTTTCTATTTTTCTCCTTTTATTCTTCTCTCATTTTATACTTCAGCTGTACATAAATATTTATGCAATTGAGTGTTTCTCATCTTGTTATTTATCATTTATTTTCTTTGAGCAAGTCATTCATTAATTTAACTGATTTCTCTTTTCTTTTATTTGAATCTCTCTTTTCCAACATTGTTGTTGTTATAAGTGTCATGTATTTATTGCTGTCAGTTATAACTGGGCCTAAGAAGTAAACAAGTATTTAATTGCTGTCGGGAATTGATTTTCTTAAGCCGTGTCTATAAACAACCTATCTCTCCATTTGTCCACTCTTCAAATGATGCAATAATAGTCGTATAATTTCAATTATTTGTTGGTTGATGTTTGTTCATATATGCCTATGTACATACATATACATATGTATGTTAAAGAATACTTTGTACTATTTCTGAGCATTTCTATATCGGTACAAGAAGTTGTGGCAACTTTATCTTAGGGTTTGTTATCGATTGATGTTGGGCCTGTTTGTGTAAAGCCACAAACAAGAACAATAATAAATTGATTTCTAAGCAGTTTAACAATTTTGTTTGGGTATACACATATATAGGAAACACATCCACTACCCTTCAGTAGGTATCACAACATTATTCGTTAAAAAATTAAAGTACAAATGTTGTATAAATGTCTCTAAAAAGTGTTAAAATATTGGCCAATATGCCAAAGATAATTTAATAGTAGAGACTACACTTTTGGAGTTAAGCGTACCAGAAAAATTCCTGAAGTATAACAAATATTTCAAGCCTCAACGGACGAAATGTAGGCTATAGATTGTGCTTCTGTTGGTGAGCGAACAGAAAATACAATGTGAGAAAAGTAAGCCCAATAAACCCGCATCTCGGTCTTTTCTGATAGTTAGGCCGCCATAAGATCTCTGTCGAGCGTTATAAATAACTCCAGATATAGGTTATTTAGCTCTCCATTTCTTTTCAGCTTGACGGAGCTATCCTCTATTGATGTCAAGGATATAGATTCGCTTATCAAACTTTCGTGATGGTTTTCCGGCATAGGGAAGCCCTTGCGCTGATCAACTTCTTCTTATTTGCTAGTTTAGTAGAACTTGGTCAGTACAGGGGCTGCGTTCAGGTGCGGCGTCACAACGGGCCGTTATGAGTGCTCAAGTAAGCTTTTGGTATCAAAGCTACCACTCCAACCTAACCTAACCTAAGCCTAAAAAAGGCATACATTTTATTAACTAATCTTAAAAAGGCGTGTTTAATTGTTTTAATTGTAGTTGTAAAAAAAGTTCAATAAGCAAATATACGCTAATATCAGAATAATAGAGGCTGTAGTTTTGTTGTTTTTGGCAGCTGCTTTAAGTCTGCTTTTCCTGGCCCAAATAAATGTTCTCGTTGTAATATTATCATGCCTACTGAGCGAAAATTCATGTATGTGCTCCAATAAAATGTGCCCTTTAGTGTAACTCAATATTTTTAGCAAAATTCTTTATTTTTGGTCCTTGCTTCACACAAGCAATGCACTGTCTTAACGAATTTGTCAGTGCTTCCTTTAGATATGTTGTATCCAAGGTGCACCGCATTCGATTTCTTCTATTTTATAATTGCCAATGTCCTTGACTGTTAGTCAACTAGATAAATACTACCAAACTAGTTAAATACTAAGTACTGTATTCTTAAAAGATCATTCAGATTCAGCGCAATAACAAAAAGATACTCACTCTGTGCGATAATTATCGTCTAATGATGTTTGATGGTATTGCACAAATTTTAATCTAAAATAGTTTTTAAAAAAATTTATTATTGAAAACATATTTAGCGTAAAAACTGAGACTATGGGATACTGCCCATTCTATTGGGTTATTCGGAAAGTAATTTCGTTTTTCCCGACAGAGGATTTAATTGTATTAAAACAGTAGTTTTGGTTGGTGCCCTTTTAAATATGGAGAGCGATAAGCAGCATTTTCGCAGCATTAAAAACGCTGTTCAAGCCAGAAAGAAATTGGCTGATGTATATGGAGAAGGTGTGTTGACTGTACGCCAGTGCCAGAACTGGTTCACTAAATTTCGATCCGGAATGTCGAAGATGCACCACGTTCGGGAAGGCCGGTAGAAGCAAAAAAGTAGACGCAAAAAAGGTGAAGCATGAAGATCATGCTACAACAGATGTCCAAAGTAACTCCACTCCTTACTTATAAAGAGATTTAAAAAACTTAAATATACATATATTTTTTCTAATTTTTAAAAGAAAGAAATATCAAAGGTTAGGATAAATCACCGAAGTTAGTATGTTGGCTCATTAGACGTTAGGTCATGGTTCAAACCCCAGGACAGACATCTCCAACAAAATGAAATACGAAAAAATATTTCGTCGACGGCTTCCTATCAGCAGATTTCTGGCAAAAACTCTCACAGTAAATAAAAATTACTATGAAGAGTTTCTCAAAAAAATCTGTCGTTCGGAATCAACTTAGGAATAAAATTAACGCACTTAATATTAGAGGTGTGAGAAGCTAGGTCGTAATCCTGACCGAAGGTTGTAATGTATATGTAATATGTAATATGTATGTATATTATAAATAAGAAATATTAATTATAAAGAAAGTAGAATATTTTCAATAGAAGGAAGATCAAGTTACAACAGATATCCAAAGTAACTCCACTCGTTACTCAGAAAATATTTGTCATGAAAAGCAACAGAAAGAAATACCATAGGTTTGGTTAAATTGGCAAACGCTTCGAACAGCAGAGAGATTATTTTGCTTTTATAAGCTCCCATTATAGGAATAGGAATAGCAATTCTTGTAGCTGTTACTTATAAGAATTTCGTATTTTTTTTCAATACAGTACATATGTTACGTTTTTACATTTTAAAGACGTTTAAAATGTGAGCTCGTAGATTGCAAATAAAATAAAAATAAAATTGGGTTTAGTTTTAATTAAAATTCTTTATTATTGTACAATTCTGTGAGCCACTGTTTACAACTTTATGTAAGCAACAACAATTGCCTTTTTATTTGTTATTCCTCTGTCTATACCCATTGCATAAACAATAACAATTACTAGATAATTATTGGATAGATCTTTGTAACGGAGATCTTCAAACTACGATTACTTTCTTCAGCAAACACACCGCGTCTGTATACAAGACTGACTGAAGTTCACTCACTCAGTCGCCTGCTTTGCCTTGCTTTTTATATGGCAGAGTAAACAGTCTGATGAACGTTCTTGAAGGCGAATGTTCATGAAACATGTAAACATCGTTGTTTACATTTATTATTGTAGTGTTGTTTGTGTATTTTGTTTACATTTATTCTTGTAGTGTTGTGTATTTTTGTTTACTTATTTACTATGTTTTTATGCTGGTGTTTGTTGTTATATTAAGTAGTACGAGAATTTGTAAACTGGTTTGTTTATTGCATTGTTTGCTTTTCTACCTTTTGTTTATAATTTTAATGTTAAGCGATGTAAAAGCAAAACACCAGTATCTAGATTTTTCATTTTCGTATCAATATACATATACATATGGACGTACATATATAGGCTTTGGCTTAGAGTTTAACTTAATATAGACCGCAGTGGAAAGAAATCCGTTATCAACTATCTGCTTAACAAGTTTGTTAAATCTACTATGATTCGCGGTTGCAAATTTTGTTCACGAGATTTTTGGCTTTAACGTAAATGAAATGCATTCATTGAACATTTTTTTATGTCACCCTTATTCATTAAAGTCAAGTTTGTTATGTTCTCAGTATTCGTTGTTTAGAAATTGCTAGAAAATAAATCTACTTTGTACAACTGCATTGGTTACATTTTTTTAGACACACGCATACATACGACGTTTTGATGAGTAAAATTTCTGGTGTGTACTTTCAACTTTAAACAACTTTCATGGTACACATGTGTGTCATGGGCTCTGTTCACTGCTGCCAAAAATAGAACTGCTGTATAAGTAAACTAGGTTTCAGTTTAATTAAATAAAAACAATGATAAGATTAAGATAGAAAAATAGCAATAATCAATAGGAAGTTTGAAATTTCAATAAAATCGTATGAAAAACAAACATAAAAAATGCACAAATCCCTAACAAAATTTCTTTACAGAAGGCCTTTTTAATTTTTCCATCACTGCATCGCAAGTGTTTGTATGTTTGCAACAAAAAACCATACATTTAAATATGTACACTGTATGGGTATACATATACATACATACATACATTTTTTTTATTATTGTGTCCCTTTTCTTATTGTTTTGTATTTTATTGTGCTGAGTAGCATTTATTGTATTGTGTTATATTTGTTGTTGGTGTGTTTTATATTCTGCCTTTAAGAGCATATGTATGCGTCCACAGCCTTAACGAACAAAGTCACGTACACCATTTATGAAAAGATTTCAACCAAAACAAGGTAGAATCGTCTAAAAGTGCATAACGAAAATGGTACACGGAATCAAATGAAAACGACTAGGAGAATAAAAGTTTCCAGAAGGAAATTAAACAACAAAATCAAGTTCCTAAAGGGGAATCAGAAAGAGGAAACAGATAGCAAAAAAAACTCCATACGAAAATAGAAAACAAAGCGTACAGTAAAAATTAAAAGCAAAAAAATTAAACAACAATATCAGCTGATGAAAAGCAAATGAAAAAATCAAGTTACTTTGACTGACTTTAGACCCCATGTAACTCTTCGTTGTACATATGTATCTGAATATACTCATGTGTATTTACCTGTACACATTAACATATATACACATATTATAGGCTATCTAGATACTTTTGCTCAGATTTTGCTACCTGAATTGATTCAAAAGTAAAATGAACAAAGCATTAAAATCCATATGTACTGGCGTATCTGCTCACCAAACAAGTAAAATGAAGAGAGGAAAATGGAATTATATACACTCGTTTTGGCTCTCTATCGTTCTCCCTATTGCCATCAAACACTCTTTTGAGAGAGTCATTATACACAATTTCACTCAAATGTAGACGTGAGCTTGTGAACGAGTGTATCTGAGAATTGGCTGATGAAAAAGCAATCTCCCATTGTGTCGACGAATTGAGTGCAAAGAAATCGTATAAAAAGCGTGAACTGCAGCCGGTTTTCCACAGTAGCTTCCATATATTGCTGAGATACATACAAAAGGAAATAGAAAGATATTCAAGTGATTCAAAGTGTTTATTTTTTTTTTTTGAGAAACTAACGTATTTCTTCTTAGCACGCGTTATAAACGTACTGAAAATAAAGAAGAGTTCTATTTAAAAAGCTAACACTAGAATTTGTTAATGGACCTGTAAGGCGATAAAAGCCATTACCAAGTGATATAAGTTGTATATGTTAACGTGCTGTGATCTATTAAGCAAGAAAACAAACGTTAATTAAAATTATAATTTTTTTTCTATTGTGGAATAAAGAAATAAAAAATATTCATAAGACAGCATAATTGTGATACAAAGAAAAAAGTTTATCAACAATAAATTGTGGTTTCTTGGCAATCAATTTTTTTTTGTTTTAATAAAAACATAAAACAACAATAAAACATAAGAAATTTTCGGAAACTTAAAGAAATTTCTAGAAAAACATTTGAACACGTTTGTTTCAATAATATTACACTAAACAACTAAGAAAAAAAATACAAAAGCAGTAACATGAAAATGGAAATATTGGCAGTACAACATTTATACCATCCAGCAGACTTCAATGGTCTTGGGTCTAATAAAATTAAAGGTAAGTTTTTTATTATTTTTTATAAAGTTTTATTCATTGAAAAATATTCGTACATAAAATACATGAATTATATGTATGTACATATATTCGATGGGTTTACTTAAAATTATGAAATTTGATAATAACTCAAATTTATACATAAAATACATGATTTATAGGTTTACATAAAATTATGAAATTTGATAATAAATTTATTTTTTTTTTTGCAATTTATTAAACATATAAATCGCAGTTGTTTTCTACAATTAATATAAATAAAATGAATTTTTGGAATTATTTATTCAAATTACTTTCCTAAAATTAAAATGATATGTTTATTTTTATTTTTAAATTTTGTGGTCGGAAATCTTTTTAATTTACTTCCGTTTTATGAAATTCTCTTTATTTTTTATTTCGTTTGCGGTTTTAAATAAAATTTAAAACATTTACACATTGGGGAATACATTAAAATAAAATTAAATTCATAAAAATTACAGGCTTTCTTTACCCTGCTCTTAATAACTACCCCTGAGTCATTTACTGTTAACTAAAATTAAAAAAAAAAAAACATTTCATTACGTTATGTACGTTACATTTTTTATATCTTTAGATAGATAAGAAACTTGTTGTCAAGCGCTACATTAACGTTTTCGAATATGTGAAACGACCTCCACAATAAACAGTTTCAGCAGGCATGCGACCGTTACATACTCATTCAGTTCATTCGTCTGTCCGTTTGTATTCATATCAGACAGTTAAAGCAATTTGAAAACACAATCAATTGTTAGAATATGAGGGAATAGCTAATAAAATATGTACATATATAATATACATATGTATGTATGTATGTACACGGCTGTATTTAGAATTTAATAAAAAATAATACTACAAACAGCAACAAAAACAAATGACTATCATAGTACTAAGCAAAGAAAAACGTGCTACGTGCGTTTCTCCGTATAGACATTTGTGTTCACGCTACTATCAAAGTTCGAAAATAATTTTTTATTTATTGTTAATCGAATTGGATTTTTAATAATTAAAAATTACTTTTGTTTTTATTTTTAGATTGGACTTCACCTTTAACACCGCCACCAGAGGCTTCGGTAAAGGCCACCACAAATTTACCTTATGCTCAAACAAATACTACCAACAAAATCAAAAACAGTATTAATAACCAGAAAACCAAACGCCTGATGGAAAACTCTAGCAAACGTAATTCTCCAGCCGTAGCCACAAACCAAAAGCCTGCTACGGACTCTTTGAACAATGGCGACAACAATGTGTTTTACTGTGAAGATTTGGATGCTACGACTGTAAATGAACTGTCTTTGCGTTTGCTGGATGCACTAAGATTGGCTAAATCAAGACACCTATCATGCACAGAAGTATCATTGCCCTGTGATTTAACGCCACGAATAGCTACCGAAATTCTGCGTTTAAGTGATCGTGAACCCTGTGGTCTAAGAGGCTGTACCATATATATTGAATTCGAAGATGAGCCCAACAACTCACGACGCATAGCCACCATGAAATTAGATGAGGAAACTGTATCAACATTTGAAATCTATTTGACCTTGCGCCAGGATCATCGCGGCTGGACTTGTCTACTGCCACAATTCATAAAGGGTTTGTCCCGTACGATTACCATAAGTCCCGAATTTATTATCACTAAAAACAAGCTTTACTCTCCATTGACGAGTACTAGTTATAGTTATACCAGTTCTAAAGCCATATCAACCCCCACCGCGTAGATTTTATCATCTCCTTGAGCTTTTGAGTACTTAGCAATAATGCTCCTCTAATGTCTTTTTTTTATATTATATTTTGGTCTCAGAATTTTTTTTGTTTTAAGTATTTGTGAAAATTTCATACAAACGAAGCTAACATAAATCTCCGGCATATTAATACGGGTTGAGTGGCTTCAAAGATATTTTCCATGTTTATTGTTTTCAACTCTATAATTTCCTTAAAATGAAAGATTCTATTGAATTGAATTAATTTTTAAGAATCGAATATTTTTATATGATTACATATATCATTTACTAGGTATAATGAATCAGTAAATGACACCGTCGAGTTACGAACTTTTTCTAATACATACATATACTTATAACTCAAGGCCAATTATTATCGTATAGAACTCAAGAAAATAAGAATGTGATAACTTATTAAGATACTAAGTTTATTATTAATATTTTTAATATATTTTTTTTTTAAATTTTATCTATACTTACACAATATATGTATGTATATATAGCCATATATATATATACATACATATATATGTAAAATACATTTATTGAGTGAATTAGAAATTAAAAACGAAATGTGTTAATTTAAAATTGTAAAACCATACGTGAGAAGAAAACAATGTGAGAAATTTCTTAAAATTTAAGAAGAAAAGTTTTATTAACACTATGTGTTCAATCGCTCTTCTGTTTTGTCCACCAATTGATTCAAACATTGTTTTCTTCTCAATTCTTTATTCCCCAAATAATTTGTGAATGTAAATCGAAAAAAAAACTGCGATATTCTGTACACAATTTCCCCTTTGTGTATAATTTAGTTTGTAAATTAATGATAACACCGAAAAGAAAATTAACTCATTTCTCTATTTTATATCCTAAACATACATACATCATGTGTATCTTAAATAATAATATAAGAAAAGAAAAGAAAAGAAGAAAAATCATAATGTTCTCATTCATTTTAAAATGATATTCATTTTTAAGAATTTTTATTTTGTTTTTTACTCTTTTTTTATTTAATACTTACATCGCATATCGTATTTGTATCTCGTATGTATGTATAGTAAGTATGTATATTATTCTAGTTTTTTTTACAAAATTAAATGAAATAAAATTGTATTTATTTATACGCGAACACAGAAAAAGAATGAAAAAACGAAAAGAGATTCTTTTTCTGCAATAAAATAAACAAAACTCATGTATTATTTTCTTTTTTTTATACGAATATTTTTATAATAAATTGAAAGAAAAAAAAAAACAAAAAACAAAAACAAATTTACTCAACAAGAAATAAATCGAAAAAAACAAAACAAAACAAATGTTTATGTATTAAAATGTTATAAATTATCAAATATTTATACTTATAAATGTAAAATAAAAATTAAAAAAAAACAATAATATTGTATTAAAAGCAACATCAAAAACAAAAAATTTTATCTTTATATTGTAAAAAAAAATAAATAAAATTCTGTTCTGAAATTATTCGATTAGAGTCTGGCAGTCTGCATAGATTCTATGACAAGTAATGGATGAATGTATTAAAATTAAAAAATATAGATGAATTTTGGTTTTTATTTCACTAAATAGGAAGTAAATATGGATGGTATGATCTATTCTTTCAAAGTTAAAATTTATATTTTAAAAAATATATCACTGGAAACTTTCATTTGTGAAATTCAAAATTCTTTCTTGTTGGCACAACATTTTCATGTTCTTTGTTTTGTGATTTGATAAAGATATTTGTTTATTGGAATCACCCCTGTTCTGCTTTTCAATTCGAATTGAAATTTTTTCAGTTTAACAATTTTGGTATACGGCATTTCTATTATGTTCCATAGCTTTCCATTGTATGTATTTTGCGTTACAATCGTAGCTTTATTTTTAGTTAAATTTTCTTTTTAGTAACGGAGGTTATTTTGATTTGTGTTTTTTTTAGGTAAAAAATAGTTGACCTATTCACACAACTTTGTATCGTGTATGTTGTATTGAATACACTTTTTGTTAGTGAATGCTCAATGCTGTGCTGTATTGTGGATTTCGTATTCCAAAAAAACGCCAAAAAACGATAAGAAGAAGATGACTAGTATTCATAATTTGATTTTCAAGCAAACTGAAAAATATTAAAGGAAAAATGGAAATTAATTAATTTTGAAATGTTAATTGTTAACTCAAGTTACAAAAAAAATATTTTGTATTTTTATTCTTCTTCGTGATTACTGGCATTTACATAAACTGATAGCACGAAACCAATACAACTTCCAAAAACATATGAAAAAAAATATGTATAAATGTATCGGATTTTTATATGAAAATTATCAACAACAAGCATACACTGTTGTATGTATATTCGTGCAACAATACACTGAATACAACGATACAAGGGCTTGTGTGAATTACCCAAGTGATAAATAGTGTGACCATCCTCAATGACAAGTTCCAATGTCTAATGGTAACATCTATGATGAGCTTTGTTTTGTTCCACTCGAACAAACGGTTCGAATATGATGACTCATATTTTATGTTTTTGAAAGCCTTGACACCTAGGCTTTTGCCTTATTTTATACATTTATTCAATACAGTTCTAACAAAGTCTTCTTTACGTGCTGAATGGAAGCAGTCGAAAATCATTTCCATACCTAAATCTAACAACGAGTTCAGGCCAATTGCCATTCTTCCATTCCTGTCAAAAGTAATGGAAAACCTCATAGCTAGGCAAGTAAATTATTATCTCGAAAATAATAGGGCAGTTGTGATTTATGAAGGCTAAGAGCTGCACTTCTGCATTAGTCAATGTAGTCGAGGACCTTAGATCGAAGCTAGACGAATATTATATAGCGTTTTCAGTTCGATTGGATTATACCAAAGCTTTTGATACATACATAGTTGGTCATTACAACCCTTTAGTCAGGATTACGACCTAGTTTCTCACACCACTTGTGTTGTGTGTGTTAATTTTTGTACATGGGTGGCGGGACCTGCACTTTAAAGTCGACTCCGAACGACAGATTTTTGAGAATCTTTTCATGGCAATTTTATTTACTCTCAAAGTTTTTGCCAGAAATCTGCTGAGAGGAAGTTGCCGAAGAAATATATTTTTCATATTTCGTTTTGTGTCTGACCCGGGGTTTGAACCGTGGCCTAAACGCAAGGGTTCTAACGGGCAGATAAATTATTTTTCATTATTATAAGTGGACGATAAGGTAGAAGTGAGCGAAGATCATTCTACTGGTAACTTTTAAAGTTAAGTTTATGTTTGAACTTGCCATTTTATATATTATTTTCAATACGGCAACTTCAAATATAAACAAAGTAAGTCGTTTTTGCCAGAAATCTGCTGAGAGGAAGACGCCGAAGAAATACTTACTTCGCCCTCTCCTGTATGCGGTCGAGAAGTTTCAAAACAGACAATGAGGCACCGGCCTATACATGTGGGTTGTATTCCATTCTCTTTTGGATATGAATGGTGTAAATAGTAAGAAGAACAGCTGAAGTAAAGTATTTGTTGCAGTGTCTTAAGAAGCTAAGGTAAATAATGTAAGGTTCAGCGAACACCACAGGCGCAGAACGTCAAGAGCTTCTTACTCTTTAATATTTACATCACCCATAGATTTAGATATGTGTTATTAAACTACACTGGGATAGACTGTTTAAACCTTAAAAATTCTTTCCTGAAAATGATATAAGACTTCTCGATTTTTGGAAAAAAAAATCAGAAATGAAAATAAGGAATGCTAGCTTTTAATTTCCAGCATTAACTAAATTTATTAAAAAATATTGGTATTATCACATTCTTCACCTTATATAGAGAGAGTATTAAGCCAATTTAATTTAAATTAAACTAAATTAATTAAAACTTAAACTAAATTCCTTAGAAGTGTTATTATATTAAAAGTTTAAGCTTTTTATTTATTATTTCTGACGATTTTTTTTACGATTCCCATGAACGTCTTTGACGATTCTTTATATATCTGGCAGCTATATTCTAATCCTTTAATTCCATTAAAGAACAACCGGATGTTTTTTGAGGAGATGAAATTATGTCACCGGGCGAAACTTAAAAAAAAAAATAAAGAAATAAAAATAACACGGTGCGACAGTCCAAATACACCCAGCTAATGACATAGTGTAGGTTGTGAGTTTTGGTGAGTAAAACTCAAAAATATTTTTTTTTTATATTTCTCGAACCCTTCAAACTTGTCTTTTTGACAAAATCGGTATTTTTGATCTTTTCACACAAAAGTATTGATTACCCAAATATTTTTTAACCTATTTTCAAAATCCAAAATTTTTTGAAAAGGGAACAGATGAGCCTTTAAAATGGTATACATAAATATTTTGTTCACACTTATATGTTATGAGTTTTCATCGGGTAAACTTGGAATTTTTTTTTTATTTTTTCAAGTTTAGCTATTCTTAACTGCAGAATTTAATTAAACAATATGAAATAAGTGATGACATTCTGAAAGTACATTATATTGTGAAGAGATTGACACTTCGTTTGGTCAAATCGGACAAAAATTACCGTTTTTATTATTTAAATAGCATAACAGTCGTATTATATTTTTTATATACATATGCCATCTTATCAAAAGAAGTTTCAGCTCAAAAATTTTCAAAAGTTTTGATGGATCTTGATTGTTTACCGCAAAATGTATTAATTTCACATTTGCACGACTGCCAGAAGTCGGCTAATATTTGTGTTTTTTGCAAATATTATTATTTCACTTTGCACAAACATTGTCTAACTTTTGATGGTCGCTTAAACTTGAAATTGACACATTTTGCGATAAAAAAGCAGGATCGATTAAAAATTCTGAAAATTTTTGAACTAAAAGTTTAAAAGTTTTAAATAATAACTACGGCAATTTTTATCCGATTTGATCAAATCGAAGTGTCAATCTCTTGACAAGATAATGCACTTTCAGAATGTCATCACTTATTTCATATTTTTTAATTAAAGATAGCTATTATGAACGGACAAACCTGAAAAAATATGAAAAAAATTAGCATTTGTCAAGATTACCTCATCAAACCCCACAGCATATTAAGTCAAATACTATATATAAGTATATCGTATTAAAGGTCCATCCCTCTCCTTTCTATTAAGGTTTAAATTTTGGACATCGGTTCAGAAATGTTTGTGTAATCAATAAATTTGTGCTTAAAGTGCAAAAAAACAGTTTTTGTCAAATAAAACAATTTTGGAGGGTTCAAGAAATATAAAAAAATATATTTTTGAGTTCTACTAAACAAAACTCACAATTTTCACTGTAATTAGCTGGGTGTATTCAATTTTTTTATTTTGTCACATAGTGTAATTACAATAACACAATATTCTTAAAGAGTTAAGGAACAAATTATACCAACAATACACAAACTATGTTAATTCACTTCTATGTATGTATGTATATTAGTTGAATGGAAATTAAACTAATATTTATTTTTGTGTTGTATTTTAAAGTCAAACTAAAATAAAAAACAAGTTTAGAAAATTATAACACAACCAGTCGCAAACGTCTTCATTAAGATAGCTTTGTTTCGGAGTCAGTAGGTAAATTATGTCAATAAGATTAATTGAATGTGTTAATTTAGTTTATGTCCCTATTAAATTAAGTTCATTGTAATATCGTTAATCATTATCTGTACTTTTCATTGCAGTGGTTTATATTTGTGAATAAAAAATATAGTACAATAGTTTACAAATTCGATATCCTTTTTTATTATCAATTTTCAAAGCAAACTATACGTTTAGTAATCTGGTGAGACCTAAATTTAATCAATTTTCCAATGTCATTTTGTATGTTTTTAGTTTTCATTGTTGAATTTTAGTCTCTCAGTGTTACGATTATCTTTTTAAAATATGTTTAGTTTTTATAAATTAAGAAATTTTTTTTCAAATTTTTCCACTACTACTACGCTACTATAATGTGATTCACTCGAAAGATTTAAGAGATAAAAAAAAATAAATCATGACTGTAAAATATCAAATGGGAGTTAGACACCTAACTTAACAATAAAGCTTTTTTTTGTGTATCTAGCTTTCTTAAAATGTTTGATAACTCATTAGTGATGAGTGCCTAGTGCCCTAGCAACGTTCACGCTGCTTGCAAGATGCAGCATTGATATTAAATTAATCAGATGGAAAGCGAGCAAATCGTTTTCGTCTCCATAAACTTCTGAAATTTTCAGTAGCTTGCCTTCTTATCTTTTATTCAATAGAAAAGCAAAACTATGTTCAATGTTTCGATTTTTCACTCATTTTCAAACGTAGATAACTTTTTATAGAATAAAGTGCTGTCCATAATGTCTTCCAATAAAATAAAGCATAACATGTTATCTACAAATCAAGCTACGTTGCCTCATCCGTTTAATATTAACAATGATAATACATTTCAGAGTTATTCATGAAGACTCTGTAACCGAACTTTTTCGAACAGCAATAACACTATGCGACAGTCAAAATACACCCAGCTAATGACATAGTGTAGGTTGTGAGTTTTGTTGAGTAGAACTCAAAAATATATTTTTCATATTTCTTGAACCCTCCAAACTTGTTTTATTTGATAAAAACTGTTTTTTGATCTTTTCACACAAAATTATTGATTACACAAATATTTCTGAACCGATGTCCAAAATTTTAACCTTATTAGAAAGGAGAGGGATTGACCTTTAATGCGATATACTTTTATATAGTATTTGACTTATATACTATGAGGTTTGATGAGGTAATCTTAACAAATGCTAATTTTTTCATATTTTTTCAAGTTTATACGTTCATAGTAGCACACTTTAATTAAAAAATATGAAATAAGTGATGACATTCTGAAAGAGCATTATGTTGTAAAGAGATTGACTTTTCGTTTGATCAAATCGGACAAAAATTACCTTAGTTATTATTTAAAGAGTATAATAGTCGTGTTATATTTTTCATATATTTTTTTTTTCAAATGAACTTTCAGTTCAAAAATTTTCAAAATTTTTGATAGATCCTGATTGTTTATCGCATAATGTGTCAATTTCACGTTTAAGCGACCACCAGAAGTTGGCCAATGTTTGCGCAAAGAGAAATAATAATATTTGCACAAAACACAAATATTAGCCGACTTCTGGAAGTCGTGCAAACGTGAAATTGATATATTTTGCGATAAACAATCAAGATCCATCAAAACTTTTGAAAATTTTTGAGCTGAAACTTTTTTTGATAAGATGACATACATATGTATATAAAAAATATAATACGACTGTTATGCTATTTAAATAATAACTACGGTAATTTTTGTCCGATTTGATCAAACGGAGTGTCAATTTCTTCACAAGAAAATACGCTTCAAGATGGTCATCACTTATCTTGTATTTTTTAATTAAATTTTGCAATTAAGAATAGATAAAGTTGAAAAAATGAGAAAAAAATCATATATTCCAAGTTTACCCCATCATAACATGTAAGTTTGAATCATATGTTTATGTATACCATTTTAAAGGTTCATCTCTCCCCTTTTCAAAAAACTTTGAATTTTGAAAATAGGTTAAAAAATATTTGGATAAACAATAATTTCTTGCGAAAAGATCATAAATACCGTTTTTGTTAAATAAAACAAGTTTGAAGGAATCGAGAATTATAAAAAAATATTTTGAAGTTCTACTCAACAAAACTCACAACCTACGTTGTATGTCATTAGCTGGGTGTATTTTGACTGTCGTACAGTGTAATCAAAGTTATCGATAAACTTTTACAGATATTTTTATTTGTATTTCATTTAAGATATGAATTTTGCCTTATTTAAATCACAGATTTTGAATACATACATACATACATTCAAAATCTTTAATCTTAGAAACAAAAATAAAAACCAAAAAAAAAAAAATAAAACAAAAAGCAAATCATTATCGATTTTAAGTATTTATTTTTCATTAATCATTATATATTTGTACACATATATACATATATATATATATACGGTATACTATTTTTAATTCTATTGTTTATATTGGATTATTGAACAAATATTTTTTGAAAACCTAAATACAAAATATGATTGCAGCCATCATACACTATTAGACAAACGGACGTGACTAATTAAAACAAATACATGAATTAAAGCACTTTGCAAAGACAATTTCACGTCATAGGTCACACTGCAAAAATAAAATAAAAAACGTATTCAACTAGACTCACGTTAATCGAGGCAATAAATGAATTTCACAAAGTTGTCTTGCCTCCGTCATCATAAAACAATAACTTTAGCAAATTGATACTGATGATGAAATTTAATATTAAAATTACGGTTAAGAATCAATGTTTGTTTGTCTTTTATTTTTCATTTTACTTTCTGGGATTTTTGATGTGTAAAAAAATTCAGTTGACAACAGCTTAAAAGACAATTGTGAACTTTAAAATCGTTTCAGGCAAAGAGTGATCAAGACGTCATCGTCATCGTCATTATTGTGAAAAGAATAATGATGACGACTATCAACGCATTTGGTTGTGAATGTACCTCATCAGAGGAATTGCCATTGATATAAAAAATAATGTTTATTTGCTTGATTTCTCTCTGTCACCTTTCTGTCTCTTTCTCTCTATCTGTCCCTACTGATAACGATTTTGGCAGTAAATCGAGTCAAATCGAACAATGAAAACAGTTGTGGTGGTACATCATCGCCACATTATTAACCATCAACCGCAACGACAACAACAACAACAACATCAGCAGCAGCAGCAGCAACAAAAAAATGGTAACTCACAGTACAACTTCACAAAATGAGTTCGTTATAGCGGTAGTTGTAACGACAAGGTTTTGTTGTTTTAATAATCAGTTGTTTTAATTTCAGCTTTTATGAACACATCCACAACACAATGCGGTTACAACAATAACACACAATAACAAAAATAACAATGGCCAGAAACAAATTCAGCCTTAGCAACAGAAACAGCACAATATCAGTCAGCTCTTCATTATTACTCATTCATACAGTAACGTATAAAACTGATAAAACATATTTATTGCTTACTTATTCCAAAACGTTAACAGTGGCATACAAAAGTGTTCGTTTGCTTGAGATTTTTCTTCCTATTTACCCATCGGATAAAAACAGCTGATTCAGAACGTAACAAAACGTAAAAGTCCCGTTTAGTCAAATGTCGATGGAACGTAATGTAACATAAATAAAATAATGCAGAAACAAAAAATTTTTGTTTTTTTTCATCCAAAAAATTATTGGAAACGCTGTATTGGACCAGGCCCCTTGATTCTCTGGCATTTGGAAAGTGTAAAAATTTCACTGCGTTCAAAAATCGATCATACGGAGTGGAAATAGGATTCCAAGGAAAGAAAAAGAATTTTGTTACACAAACTAAAAAAAAGCTAAAATATTTTCACTTTTATATTAAACAGTTATGTCCGCTACTGTAATCATATGGAGTGTAGCATTTGTTAACTCACTGACTCACTGTTAACAAAAAAGACAACAAACAAAAAAGTACTACAGTTGTTTTTTTGTTATTGTTATGACTGCAGTAATACATTTTCGATTCGTTTACAAGCCAGCATTAAATTTGCCATACCATATGCCTTTGTTTTAAAAAATATTGTAATTAACGTGGTTTCCAAATATCACTCTTATAATTAAAGCAGTTGAATTAGATTTTGAATGCCATATGCAACAGCTTTAAATAAAGAATAAAACCTTTAAATCGATACACGATTTCGTATTAAAATATATCGAATTTTTTTCCGCTGTGGAGCAGTAAATGTACCTAACCGCACCATAGGGGAAATCGTCACTGTCCCCCGTGTGTGGTGCCCTCACCTACTAAATCTCCCCCTCTTCTTTTGAATTCTTTGTGCCCACTCCGGGCACACTACTGCTAGTATTACTTCGAAGTGGAGTTCCTCTGGCCATTTGGCCCCTTTATATTCATATCGGCGTCTGAATTGCGCAATGAGGTCTGAAAAGGTGTTAAACATGTATTCTAATCCTATGATCTGAGACACGTTCTTAGATTTCAGCAAGGCTTAAGTGTAACTGGCTATGCTATACCAATTTTCTTCGCTGTTCAGAATTATATCGCAGAAGTTTTCGACAGTACAGACGCCGACTTTGGACTCAAGATTCGTTCTCTCACAATGAAAGAAAGTGTGTTCCGTGTCATCAATCGATGATACCGATGATAAAATTTTCCCAGAACGTCAGGTTAGGGTCTAATCGAATACCCTATGTATATATCGAATTAAAGTATTGTACAGCTTCACAAGTACGGATGATACAATGTGAGTGGAATGCCACTTTTTGACTTTCTGTAGACGTTAACGTTGTTTATTTTTCTAAAACGAATTCTATTGTTTTGAATTAAAATTTCATTCAAATAAATCTGTATTCAATTTTTTTTGATTTGCGTCAGATAGCAGATAACATTTTATTCGATTTTGTAATATTAAGATATGATTAGCTTTCCATAAAATTTGATAACAAAGATACTAAGCGTAACGCTTGAAGAATTTATCACTTTTATTTTATTATTTTTATTGAATATTTCTAAGTGAAAACAATTAAAATTGTAAATTTAATTTTGAATTTAAATTTTATTTTAAATAAAATTAAATTATTCGTATTTTAATCATAGTAAATATGGCATCTGCATGTTAATATTAATGTAACAAATATATATTGTGCTCAAATCTTAATGTCATATTCAGTTTTCAGTTTAGAAATTTATCGAAATGGCCTTCGAACCAGAGATCAGCAATGAGTATTCAAAAAGATGAGTAAAATCAAATCATACTAATAATTTCTCATACCTCTACGCATTCATACTTATTTTAATATCATCGAACCGCTACTCATATTCAAAGTTTAAAGTACTCATCATATTTACACCTAACAACACGCATGATGCTGTTGATTTCGACTCTTGATGACTCAACATTTATAAGAATCACAAAATAAGTATGATTCGCATAGGAACACTAAAATACTCACTAGAAGATTGTGTGTTTGCTCTGCTTGCTGCTCTGTCTTTTTTGCTTATGTGTCTTTTTCCTTTTTTTGAAAATGCAACAACAACTGAGCCTGTAAATTTTGATGAATAATTCGAGTCACTCGAATCATTTATAAGTACCATAAGTATTTTTCTAAAGTAATGAATCTAAATGAGTAGGACTACGAATCAAACATATTTCGAATGTTAAGAGTTTGATGTCAACGTTGCACGCATACTCATTGCAACCTGTACTTATAAATCAACGTTGTAGTGAATACGAATAAATTTCAATATTGTTGCCACACTTGTATTCAAAGTTTCATGATTGCTGAAAAAACAACGCATTGCTGATCTCTGCTTTGAAAGGCAAATGTCTCAACATTTTATTAAATGAAGTAATCAAATCTTAAATATTAAAAAATATATTTATGGTCGATCTGTACCAGGAATAAATTAGCTTTTGCCGTTATTTATATTTGGTAATATTAGTTGTCTTAGGTATCTTAAAGTCTAGTAGTCTAGTAGGTACTGTGCTGATTTATTAGACGTTAAGCCGTGGTTTAAACTCCGGCTTAGACTTCTCAAATAAAATGAGATATGGAAAGATATTTCTTCAACGAAATTTTTTAAATATTTTGCTTAGATTACAGTGGTAGCACTATAAAATACCATGAACAACAACATAAAGCATGAGAGTACCAACCAATGTTCAGACCTAGTATGACAGAGATATGACAGATTTTAACGTTTACGTTATAGTAAATTAGGTGAACATGAAATTAAGCCAGAAAAAAAAATTGGGACTTTATAATCTGTTAAGAAGATAAGTATGGCTTAACAATTAATAAATAAAATGAGTTTAAAATAAAGGATCATTTAGAGCAAAGAATCAATTCAAAGAAAAAGTATAGTAATGATGCATTCGGCTGCTTTGTCTATTTAAACGTCAATGGACTATTCAATTGAAAGTCAACGTCTTAGAAATTACAGTGAATTGGTGACTCTCAATGCCAAAATATTTTTAAACCAAATATCAAGAATGGATAACAAATTCTTAACTTAACTTACAGACTGAGGACTCACTGTTTAACGATGAAATTTAGGCAATAGGTATTCAATATATTCTTAAGTAGGCATTCGTATTGAAGCATAGAGCAGCAATGAATCGTTTTTTCGCTACTCATAAGCACTCATGAAATTTTAAATATAAGAGACACACCAATATTGAAATTTAACTTTTCTGATTCATTCATACTCACTATAACGTTGATTTATAAGTACATGTTGCAATGGGTATGCTACAACGTTGACATCAAACTCATACCATTCGAAATATGTTTGATTCATAAGCCTACGCATTTAGATTCATAACTTTAGAAAAATATTTATAGTACTTATAAATAATTCGAGTAATTCGCATCATTCATCAAAATTTACAGTCTTAGTTGTTGTTGCATTTACAAAAAAAAAAAAGACACATAAGCATAAAAGACAGAGCAACAAGCAGAGCAAACATACAACCATTTAGTGAGTATTTTAGTGTTCGTACGCAAATCATACTTATTTTGTGATTCTTGTATATGTTGAGTTATGGAGAGGCGAAATCAATAACATCATACGTGTTGTTAAGTATAAATTATGAATATTAGTATGAAGTTTCTATGCTATTAAAATAAGTATGAATGCGTCTAAGTATCAGAAATTTTGAACAAAATTCGATTCTACTCATCTTTTTGAATACACATTGCTGATCTCTGTATTGAAGTCATCAACATCAATCAGAGCTAGTTAGAGTAAATTTAAATCCTATAATCTGCATTTAAATTATATAATATAATGTATGTATTTACAAAAAATTATAAATTCAAAAATTTACATCAAGTGTAGCGTTACATTATTTCGGTCTTTACTGCCAATGTGGTTTTAATACCTGTTTTTATATTTTGTTTTCATTAGCAAAGAATTATAATACAAGCACTAACTAACTAACATAAATATGAAAGAACTATAACCGTACGATGTCTTTATATACATATAAATACATACATGTATACAATCGTGTACAATACATATGTACAAGGGTATCGTTAAGTTTCTATATAATAACGAATGATGATTATGATGAGTCATGTAGTGTGCAAAGAGGTCTAACTTTAATGTACATCATTTATATACATACACACGCTTCATATTATGTTCATTTTCATTTTTTGTAAGTTTTATTGTGCTATGTTTCAGATTTCATTTGTTTATTGTTGCTGTTGTTGTTGTTGTTGTAAGTGTTGCTGCCATTGTTTGCTGTTGTTTTTGTTTATATTACTTTGGCAAAGTGAATATAAATGAGCCCAAGTACTTGTAAGACAATGACTGCATCGTACTTACAAAAAAAAAAAAGAAAAGAAAAGAAATACAAAACACCAACAACAATAAACCGAAAGGTAACGAAAGTTCATCGGTTAAATGATGTGTACAACAAGTATGGTATGACGATTTATTGTCAGAAGACACATTGGTAATGTGAGTGGTGATGGGGTGATCGTTAAAATTATTATTCTGGCTTTAATTACTTTGAAAACAAATTGACATTCGTTTTTGAATACTCAATTAATTTTATTTCCTTCTTAACGATTAGATTGTTCAGTGAATGAACGAACGGACGGCTTGAAAGGATGGACAATGAAAAAAAAAATTGCAATTGTCTGCTTAAGTTTATGTTTATCATATAAAATATGGCCACAGAAGCTTAAAAACATTATGAGCCTGGAGATTTTTCAAGTATTCTTTTGAATTTCCAAAAAAAAAAGAGTTTATTGCCAGAAAATCTTCAATAGTTGAAGTTCACTTGTGCTAATTAAGTGTTTTTGTAAAATTTACAAGTCGAAGGTCTATTGTTGTGGTGTATAACAGAGATCAGTAAAGAGTATTCAAAAAGATGAGTAGAGTCGAATCATACTCATAATTTCTGAAACTTATACGCATTCATACTTATTTTAATATCATAAAAGCTCTACTCATATTCAAAGTTTGAAGTACTCATTATATTCATACTTAACAACACGTATGATGTTATTGATTTCGACTATCCATGACTCAACATTTACAAGATTCACAAAATAAATATGATTCCCATACGAACACTAAAATACTCACTAGAAGGTTGTGCTTGCTGCTCTGTCTTTTTTGCTTTTTTCTTTTTTTTGTAAATGCAACAACAACTAAGACTGTAAATTTTAATGAATGATTCATGTCACTTGAATCATTTATAAGTATTTTTCTAAAGTTATGAATCTAAATGAGTAGGCTTATGAATCAAACATATTTCGAATGGTATGAGTTTGATGTCCACGTTGTACGCATACTCATTGCAACCTGTACTTATAAATCAATGTTATAGTGTGTATGAATGAATCCGAGTAGTTAAATTTCAATATTGTTGACTCACTTATATTCAAAATTTCATGAGTGCTTATAAGTTTTCGTTTTTTTTTTTGTGGAAATGAAAGACAGTTTTCTTATAATATCAATCAAGTGGTCATAAACTGTTGAATTTGATAAATTTAACCTTAATCCGATATCACGTGTTGTTATTCGCCTGTTCGCTAATGCCTTTCTTGCGTCTTTATAAGCTTCAAGCGGCCTTCCCGAACGTGATGCATCTTCGACATTAACATTGCCGGATCGAAATTTAGCGAACCAATCCTGGCACTGGCGTACTGTCAACACACCTTCTCCATACACTTCGGCCAATTTCTTTCTGGCTTTAACAGCATTTTTACTCTTACTATATTAAAACAGTTGAGGTCGCCGTAGTCTAGTAGGTAGTGTGTTGGCTTATTAGACGTAAAGCCAGGGTTCGATCCCCAGGCCAGACATCAAAACAAAATACAAGTATTTCTTTGGCGACTTTCTCTCAGCAGATTTCTGGCAAAAACTCTGAGAGTAAAATAAAATTGTCATGAAGTTTCTCAAAAAATTGCCGTTCGGAGTCGACTTTAAACTGTAGGTCCCACCACTCATGCATAAAATTAAAACACACAACATAAGTGGTGTGAGAAACTAGGTCGTAATCCTGACTAAAGGGTTGTAATGACCAATTATGCACATATATGTAGTAAAACGGTAAGATATGTCGAAAATGCTGCTTATCGTTCTCCATATTTAAAAGGGCACCAACCAAAAACTACTGCGTATAATTAATTCGAATTCTTCACACACAAGCCTTGCTATATGAGCTCTCAAAGCATATAAAAATTATACGGCTTAAGTGTGAAGTTGAGTGCAAAAAAAATGCAATTAAATCCTCTGTCGGGAAAAAACGAAATTACTTTTAGGACAACCCAATAAAATGTTTGCTTTATTTGTTCTCTAAAATATGCAATCCAGACATTGGATTATGGACATGCATCACGCATTAATCTTGGACACATGGCCTATGACTTCTGTGGGAGATGTAGAAATGAATAATCTACTCTTTACCTATTGAGTGCATGTCCAACACAATGTAGAAAAAAAGACATCTTGGTGCCTACTATATATAGACGATTCAAACGATTTGTGGGAATGGTTCCAGAATTAGGGTAAAATAGATAACTGTGGTGTCATAATGGTCTTTATATTGCCAAAGTTTTTCTATACCAACATCAGCCATTTTTAAAAATTTTCCGTGATTCCTTTTTCAATTTTCAAAACCCGCCACAAAATGGCAGATGCAATATGGTTTGATTAATTTTTATGAACCTCGACCGCCATATTGGATCCGCCATTTTGAAGATCTGAATCTGAAGATCTGTAATCAGCGACCCCAAAAACCCCCCCATTTTCAAGTAAATCTGATTAATTTTTAAGGACCTCCGTAATGTGTTTCTTTTTCTCTTGCACCCCTTGACACAAACTCACCCCCTACTTTAAGGGTGCATGCAAACAATTTGGCTTTGGGCTCATTTTAAAGAGCAAAGATCAATTGTCAATTTCTGACAATAGCGATGGTTCTAGCACGTCAGTGTTTAGCTCTACAATTTTTTCAAAAATTGCCAAAAACGCTATTCTTAGGGGTTTCAACCTCTTTTTTCTCGAAAACCTGACGTGATGGAAAGTTTTAGCGCGCAAAATGCCTTCGGAAACACCTGGAGCCATCTTATTTGCACAAAAAAAGTCCACATTTGCAGGGCTGTGTAATTTTCTACACATATTTCCATTTCACAAAAATATATGAGCTTAACAGAGCTCTTGAACAAATATAAAAACGAACGTTTTCCCGTTAGTTAGGTAATTCCCAATTTTATTTGTATTTGTATTTGTATTTGTATTGTATGTATGTACATACTCGTACATATGTATGTATATTGGGAATATTTTTTAAATATCTGGCATATTATTTTGTTTATTTTTTTTTTCGCTTTCTTAATTTTTCTTAATAATTTTGCACTAAATAAACGATTCGAATGAATTATTGCGGCTACAATCTTAATATCTTCTCTTTAATCCAAATATTTACCGTCTGTGTTTTTATAATTTCACGAAAAGTTATACAAATTCCATAAAGTGTGTACCTCTATGAGCTGTTTAGAAAATAAAATAAGTTTTTGTATTGAGTTAGCACCTGTTCTAATATTTCACAAACGCAAACGAAATACAAGAGTTCAACGAATATAGCAAATATTTTAATTATGTTCGTTGATCCCAAGTACCGGCAATAAACTGCCGGTATTTAAAATTGAACGAACTGTGTGTACATTTTTCTACAATTTTTGTTTTTCTCAATTAATCAGAAATATTAAATGGTTTAAGTTTTAATTTATGATAATGAGGCAACATGAAACAAATATTTTCTCTGAATTCCGATGTCATTTTCTCGCGTATGGTCTTTTTTCAATCGTGCTATCTTAGAATTTATACGAATAAATAAGGCACAATTGAAGCCGCGAAATGGTAATTTTTCTGTTGCCCACTTCAGTTGCTATTATACTGTTACGTTTTTACCTTTTAAAAACGTTTAAAATATGCGCTCGTAGATTGCAAATAAAATAAAAATAAATTTGTGTTCTTTATTATACGCACAATTCTGTGTGCCATTGTTCGCAACTTTATGTAAACAACAACAATTGCCTTTTTTTGTTATTCCTCTGTTTATATGTTGCATAAATAATAACAATTACTAGACAGTTATTCGGCAGATCTTTGTAACGGAGATTTTCAAACCACGATTACTCTCTTCAAACACACCGCGTCATCACACAAGACTGATTGAACTTCACTAACTAACGCCTGCTTTGCCTTGCCTTTTATATGGCAAAGTAAACAGTCTGATGAATGTGACGAACGTTCATGACTTTGCCTTCTCGAAATCTCTATAAATGTAAAAAAACATCGTTGCTTACATTTATTATTGTAGTGCTGTTGGTTTATTTTTTGTTTACTTGTTTACCATGTTTTTATGCCGGTGTTTGTTGTTATATTAAGCAGTACGACAATTTGTAAACAGGTTGGTTTACTGCATTGTTTTGTTTTTGTAGCTTTTGTTTATAATTTTAATGTTAAGCAATTTAAGCAAAACAGCAGTATCTAGATTTTTCGTTTTCGTAACAAATTTGTAAAAAGGTTATTTTTTTCTTAAAAACAAGTCAGGTTTGTGTGACCTAACGGTACTTCTGGATACCTTCCTAATCCAATAAAAACATGATACTTTTTTAAGCTTAAAGTATGCCTATTAAAAAGTTTTTTCAGGACAAATGGTCATGGACAGTAAAGGGTTAATATGATACCTTAACCTGGTAAACTAATAATTTCTGTTGATATTTCGAATTTGTGGCGATTTTAAATACAACCAGGTTCATTCAATTTGTTTTTAGAAGAAAACACAGCACTGTTAAAGAAATCCACAGATTTGTGCAATTTATTGGAGAGAGAAAAAGGGAAGAAATACTGTTTCTGCTCTTATTAGCGACGTTTCCCGATCATTCAGGAGTCTCAAATAAATCGGTCGAAATTAAATTTTCGTGTTAACGTTGACAAGTTATTGGAGAGCAACTTTATTGGCCGAAAGTTATCTGGGACTGGACACTTATATTTGGAATACTCAGTGCGTTTATATTGTTGTTATTTCCATACCTTTACAGCTTGTCTTTGAATGGTTCTTTTTGTAATATTTAAAGGCAAATGAGAACTGTAACAACCCGTCAAATATATCCAAATTATGAAAACTATTTCTTTTATTAAAAGTAACGAAACATTTCATTTTTTATTAGTTTAATTTATTTTACAAAGCCTTCTGTTCAATCTCGAACTATATTCTAGAATAAAATGAATAAATATATTTTTTCTTTTATCATTTTTGCATGGCTAACTTTGATTATTTTACATGGAGTGCCACATCCCTCCGATGTTTTTAAGACAGATTTTTAAATCTTTTTCACCGACCGAAACATTTTCTCCAGGAGAAATCTTTGTCTGCAGATTTTCTGTTATCGTCGATTGGTGCTCGATGATGAATTCTTTGGATGTATAGGCTCAGAAATTGTCCCATTAGTCGAAGAAATCACTAATTTTGCTATAACTGTTGGAATCTTCTTGAGGTGGGCCACATTTCTATGTAAAACTTTATCTCCACTTGACACTTCTACCAGATTACCTTTTCTTGCCGTTACCACGTATTCAGTTGTGACGAAATTCGGCGTCAACTTATGGGGGAACACAACATTTTTAAGGTGAACCCTATCCCCTACTGATATATCAGATTCATTTGCACCTCTTTTTTTTATCAGCGATTGCTTTGCCTTTTTGTTTGTTAATGCAATCCTGATCCTTTTCGGCGGAGTCAACGTATTCTCCTGTTAAATCCTGTATTCCAGGTAATTTGTCTCTTATGACTCTGTTAAACATAAGCTCTGTTGGGGGAACTCCAGTTGTGGAATGTGGTGTAACATTATACATGTGAACAAATTTTTGAATCTCTTCTAGAAAATTTCTTTTATTTACAGACGCTATTTTCAGGCGTTTCACCAGAGAACTATTCATGTTCTCCACTTCCCCGTTTGCTTGAGGCCAATATGGCGGCGACAATATTTGTTCAATGTCATTAGCTTGGCAATAAAGCTTAAACTCAGCACTTACGTATTGTCTACCGTTATCGGTTTTCAAGTATTTAGGGAATCCCAATCTACAGAATATCTCCTTCATTGAGTCAATAATTGCTTGTGAAGATACGGAGCGAAGAAGTTTGAATTCCATACATCTGGAATAATAATCAATGAAAACGAGCACGTACTGGCCGTTTGGTAATGGACCCAAAAGATCTGAAGCCAATGTTATCCAAGGACCAGTTGGAAACTGATGTCGGTTCATAGGAGCTGGGTTTGATAGCTGCGATACGAGAAGACAATCTCCACAAGCTTTAACAAAATTCCCTACTTCACGATCCATAAGGGGCCACCAAACCGTTGACCTTAATCTTCGTTTCATAGCTGACTCTACTGGGTGACCTTCATGAGCTTGTTCGAGTACTTTTGATCGAAGAGTTCTCGGAATCACCAACCGAGTTCCACGCAATAGTATACTACCAACTGTCGATAACTCGAAACGGAACGGGTAAAAACTGTTAGATAGAGCGGGATTCCAGGTGCCAGTTTTAAGAGATGATATTACGTGAACTATCACCTCATCCTGAACACTATTCTGAGCAATTTCTGAAATGGAAAGTGCAATATGCACACAGCTCGTGACAACGTGACAAATACTCTCCAATCAAAACATTCGGTATTGCTTATCTGACAAAGTCTAGACAGTGAATCGGCAATATTTTCCTTACCAGCCCTGTAAATCACCTTAAATTTGAATCCTTGAAGACGTAATAGCCATCTTTCTATCCGGGCAGGGGGCTTCGATGTAGGCTTGAAGATCGTCTCTAGTTAAAATTCTAAGCCTGCTAAGTAGTAATAAAACTTTTCAACCGCCCATACCAACGAGAAACTTTCCTTCTCTGTTTGAGAGTATCGTTTTTCAACATCTGATAAACTTTTGCTGGCAAATGATATGATGAGCGCCTCGTTATTCTGGTCGAACTGGACTAGTACTGCACCCAAAGCGACTGGACTGGCATCAGCAATCAAACGTGTTTTGCGTTTTGGATCAAAATAGGATAAATTTGGTATTTCAGACAGCAACAGTTTCAAGCTTTTAAAAGCTTGTATTTCCACAGGACCCCAATTGAATTTAATGTCTTTCTTAAGAAGCTGACGTAATGCGTCAGTACGATTTGCCAAATCTGGTATAAATTTTCCCACATAGGTGACTAGCCCCAAAAAAACTGCGAACTTCTTATTTATTTTTAGGATCTCTAAACGAGGTTATTACCTGCACTTTTTCCGGATCGGCTTCTATGCCCCTATCAGACAGCACATGACCCAGAAATTTTAGCTTTTGAGTTTTCCAAATGCATTTTTCCTCATTTATACAAAAATCATTATCGCGAAAAATTTTGCGTACTAGTGCCACTGCCTTATCATGTTCTTCCTCACTACTTCCGAAGATTATAATGTCATCGATATAATTCATAGCATTTGGGCATGGTGCAAACATTTCTTCTAACATACGTTGAAAAATTTCAAGAGCAGAATTTACTCCGAACAGTAGTCGTTTGAATCTAAATAATCCTCGAATGGTTATGAAGGTTGTGATTTCTCTGCTCTCTTCGTGAAGTTCTAATTGGTGGTATGCGTTTTTCAAATCCAATCGGGTAAAATACTTAGCTTAGTCATAAAAGTCTCGAAAGTCGGCAACGGGTAATTTTCTCTCAATATCGCTTTATTCGCCTTTCGCATATCTATACACAATCTGATATCGCCATTTTCCTTAAATGCTACTACTATCGGCGAGATCCAGGGACTTGGACCTAATACTGGTTCGATAATGTCTTGACTAAGTGCATCATCTAATTTTTGTATGACTTGTTCCTCCACAGCAATAGGCACGCGTCGCATAGGCTGCTGAACTGGAACCACTTTAGGATCGATAGACAATTTTACGACCACGTCTTTCCATTTAGGAAATGGTTTGTATTTTCCAATCGATTCACGCTTAACCCAAGTTTTAGAACGTTTAGTTTTATAGCCGTTTCTCTCCCTAAAAGTGATTGTCTTCCATTTTCAATAACATAAAAGGTAGCAATTATCTCAAGATTTCGCTTAATACAAATAGGAGCTTCAAATATACAAATTACATTAAGGACCTTTTCAGAAGCATATGCTCGGAACTAGTTCATGGTATTCGTACGCATGTTAAACACTTTCGCGTTCTCTCCCTGTAGGAATTTCCAATCTGTGTAGCTTAAAAGGTTAAAACGTGATCCCGAGTCTATAATCATTGAAATCCTATTACCCGCTATATGACAAATTATAGTTTCTTCGGTTTCATCATCACTTACTATTTTAAAACGGGTCAACCTCATGTATTTTATCATTGATTGCCCGTATCCTTGAGCGCCGTCGTTTCGGATCTAAATTATAATTTTGTGCGACTTGCCGTTTCATATTCGTTTTACATTTGCGCGCGAAGTGGCCAACACGGGAACATTTATTGCACCTCATATTTCTTGCAGGACAGCTTATTGAATTTTCTGCATGACCATTACGATCGCATCTATTACACTCGCTGTTAGTAACTGTTTGTCTCCATTTCTGTGAATCGATCTTATTGATAATCTCTGATTCTGGTTTAGACATCATTGATTGTGTCTGTTTACTTATTTGTTCACCTACGCGGCATGCATCCAAAATCTCTTCAAGGCTGTGTTCTTTTTCTAACAGCTTGCGTTTAAGCTCTAATGTTGCCCATGCATCAATAATCTTATCTTTTAAACAAACTTCCTCTATTTCAGCCTTTGTATTACCAAATGAGCACTTGGCTACTTGTTGACGCAACCGCAAAACAAATGTGTCAAAACTTTCACCTTTACAGGATTAATTTTACGAAAAATGTCAGCTGAAAAGAATCAGCTATAGCTTGTAATTGCTGACCTCCCAAGTGGAGAAGTTTATTACGTTTCCGTACGACAGAAGTTATCTCCTCTGCGTCCACATAAACTTGAAATGACCGAAGCCATTTTTCCCGCTCTATACGCACCAATGACATCTCAATTGAATCGCAGAGGAACGGTTTTATTGTATCAGACATAATGTTCTAGATAGATAAAACCTGAAATGTAAAAACAAAGTCAAGCATTACTGTATTACTATTATTCAGCCATTTGGCCGATTGTTGGCCGATGTTGGCTTGCGTTCTTCGCTCGGCCCCTGACATTCGTCAGATTAAAATATAAATATCGGCATATAGCCTCAAACACTTGTCAGATTGTTCAATTATGGCTTGCGTTTAACGCCCGGCCCCTGACATTTGTCAGATTTTTCAATTATGGCTTGCGTTTAACGCCCGGCCCCTGACATTTGTCAGATTTTTCAATTCTGGCTTGCGTTTAACGCGCGGCCCCTGACATTTGTCAGATAATAATCCTTCTCCAGTTATTTCACTTTGGAAAATATTTGCCAAACGTATGTATGAACATTCTTATATTTATACAAATACCTTTTCATTTCACACACCTTTAATCAAAATCTCACAAACAATGTTGCTCCTTCTAATTGTTAAAAAAAAACGAATCCCAATCTCATCGCCACTGTAACAACCCGTCAAATATATCCAAATTATGAAAACTATTTCTTTTATTAAAAGTAATGAAACAATTCAATTTATTATTTTTTTGTATTAGTTTTATTTATTTTACAAAACCTTCTGTTCGATCTCGAACTATATTCTAGAATAAAATGAATAAATATATTTTTTCTTTTATTCATTTTTGCATGGCTAACTTTGATTATTTTACATGGAGTGCCACAAGAATATACATTGCATATGCAAAATGCTCGTTGATTTTGATTTTAGAATCTGAAGTTTTAAAACGATTTCTAATACCAGAAATGATACTGTGGTAAATGCTAAATTATTTTGCTATTAGAGTCGCTTATTCATCGTTAATAATACATGAACTGCTTACATACATATGTACATAATTGGCCATTACAATCCTTCAGTCAGGATTACATCCTAGCTTCTCACACCACTCATGTTGTGTGTGATAATTTTATACCTGAGTGGCGGTACCTACAGCTTAATGTCGACTCTGAACGACAGATTTTTGAGAAACTTTTCATAGCAATTTTATTTACTCTCAGAGTTTTTGCCAGAAATATGATGAGGAAATCGCCGAAGAAATATTTATTCATATTTCGTTCAGATGGAGATGTCTGAACTAAGGTTAGAACCTAGGCCTCAGTTCTAATAAGCCAACACACTACCTACTAGACCATGGTGACTTCAGACTAGAGACCTTGCAGACACAAAATGCTCGTTGATTTTACTAAACGAAGTAAAACTATGTCTTCGCGATTACTTGCGTTACGTGGTCAACGCTGCGTACATTAGAACCTGAAGTTTTGAAACGATTTCTAATGCTAAATTATTTTACTATTACAGTCACTTATTCATCATTTAAAATACATGAACTACTTCAGTTTAATTTTATTTTCATGTATTTTTAAACCAAAAAGAAAATTTTATGTGGATATTTAAAATTCCTTTCATACCTTTGGTAATCGGGCAAATAAGCAATAGAAATAATCGTTTTAAAATTAATGACAACTTTTGTTTATCAGCAAAGTTTTAAAAAATAGAGTTTTACGTTTTAAAAATATTTTAAAAGTATGAAAAAATAAATAAGTTTTGTTAACTGCAACAGCAATTTAAGAGTAAAATTATATTCTTATGAAAAGAGAGAAAATTTACGTACTAAGGAAAATCTTTCTTCCGTTATCGTTGTACTTATAACGGGTGATTTTTTTAGCTATTATCTTTTTGGCAACACTGGTTTAAACAGTTCACGCACGTTTCGTGTTTTGTTTCACTGTCAAACATCTTCAGTTTGGTCTATAATTTGACCATGAATCGTCTTTCAAACGAACAACGCTTGCAAATCATTGAATTTTATTATCAAAATTCGTGCTCCGTTAAGAAAGTTCATCGCGCGCTTCTTCTTCAATTTTATGGTCAGTATAATCGACCCACTGAAGCGGCTATTCGGGTTATTGTGACTAAATTTCGCACCAAATTTACATTGTTGGACATTAAACCACCAACACGCTTACGTAGAGTGCGAACTGAAGAAAATATGGCAGCTGTATCGGCCAGTGTTAATGATGACCATCAATTATCGATTCGTCGCCGTTCGCAGCAATTGGGCCTCTCAACAACGTCTAGATCGTGCGATTTAACGCCTTTAGAATATTTTTGGTGGCGCTATGTTAAAGCTCATGTCTATACAGACAAGCCCGCTACAATTGACGCATTGGAAGACAACATTGAAGCATTTATTCGTGAGATACCGGCCGAAATGTTGGAAAGACTATGCCAAAATTGGACTAAGCGGATGGACCATTTGAGGCGCAGTCGCGGTCAAGGTTTGCATGAAATAATCTTCAAACATATAATTATATGGTTCGTACTATCGATTCAAATAAAGATTTCATACATTTTTCTGAATTTTATGTTTTTTTTTTTAAAATTTGCCTATAGCTCTTAAAAAATCAGCCTTTACTTACGAGTAAAAAAACCGTAATTACCGAAAACGTATGAACACTAAAATAATTACTAGAAGTGTGTGTTGTGTGTTTGCTCTGCTTGCTGCTCTGTGATATTTTGTTTTTGCAAATGCAACAACAACTAAGACTGTAAATTTTGAGTGACTCGAATCAATTATAAGTATTTTTCTAAAGTTATGAATCTAAACGAATAGACTTATGAATCAAACATATTTCGAATGGTATGATATCAACGTTGTAGGCATTCTCATTACAACCTGTACTTATAAATCAACGTTGTAGTGAGTACTAATGGATCAGAGTAGTTAAATTTCAATATTTTTGACTCACTTATGTTCAAAATTTCATGAGATCTCTTGAGTGGCGAAAAACGATTCATTGCTGATCTCTGATACTTATCCAAAATAATGTAACGGCATATGTGCTGCCATCTCTCTGCAATGAAATATACTAATTTTCTCATTATTAAACCCAAGGAACTCTAATGTGGCCCTCGCTAGAGTTTCGTTGTATTATTTTTAATTTTTAGTTTTTTTTTAATAGCCATTAGGTTAAGAACCAGAAATTAAAACGGTTCTTATATGTTTGCAAGTGGTTGTGTATATGTAAGTGGGTGAATTTAAGTAAAATTAAGCTGTTTTGAAAGTAATACGAGTATTATGTTGATTAGGTTGCGTTTTGATTTTTCTGTACACTTCAATAACAAATTGTCATGCCAAAAAATCTTATAAAATCCTGCTATTCAACGAGAATATGTAGAGCCATTAATTATTATATAACAACTGGAACTAAAAATTATATTCGCTTGCCAAATTTTGCATCAACAAGTCATTGTACAATTTAATACAAATGATACGTACGTACAATTGTTCAAAAAAATTTATTAAATTTTTTTTTTGAAATTTAAATAAATGAATGAATTTATTTACTTGTACTTATTTTTAAAAACGATGAATAAAAATTTGACTTTTATTTACGTCGATTTATTAATGCAATTGAACAATTGTTAGGTATATACGTATGTATGTATGTATGTATATATATTGTATATAACATAATTAAGGGAATGAATATGTTCTGTTCGTTCTATTACAGCATTTGCAAATTTATGTTTTACTGCGTTTCTTTCTGCCATTCGCTATTGTCACTATTTTTTTTTACTCAAATTGTTATAAATTTCGAAATAATATTTTTATTTCTTTTTCATTTTATAAAAGCATAACATTTATTTAATGTAATACAATTCAATTCAATTTGATTCGATTCAATTGATACTGAATGGGCAACCTCAAGTCTGAGTTAATATTGTATTGTATTTTTATTTAATGCAACTGAAAAACCATTCAAACACCACGGAATGGATGGAGAATTTATAGACGGCTGTTTTTCATTATTATACATAATTGGCCATTACAACCCTTCAGTCAGGATTACGGCGTAACTTCTCATATATCTTGGTTATTATATCGTTTTATATTGGAGTCTTAGTACGGAAGAATATAAAATTCATACTTACATACATATATATGTACATAATTGGTCATTACAACCCTTCAGTTAGGATTACGACCTCTCTTCTTACACCTTTTATGTTGTGTGTGTTAATTTTATACATGAGTGGCGTGACCTACAGTTTAAAGTCGACTTATTAGACGTGAGTCCACCGTTTAAACCTTAGGTCAGACGTCAAAACGAAAACATGAAAATATTTCTTCGGCGGCTTCCTCTCAGCAGATTTCTGACAAAAACTCTGAGAGTAAAATAAAATTGCCTTGAAAAAGTTTCTCAAGAATCTGTCGTTCGGAATCGACTTTAAACTGTAGAATAAAATTAAGACACACGACATAAGTGGTGTGAGAAACTGGTTCGTAATGCTGACTGTAGGGTCGTAATGTCCAATTATGTACATATGTATGTATTTAAGAGATAGAGAGGAGACGTACGACAAGGCAGGGAGGAGCTAAATCGGTATTATGTCAGAGTTTTCAGTAGAAATGTAATCCACAACTCCTACACAAAAAACGGAGACACTATCCTTTATACTACCGCGACACCAGAATTACAGTTTTAATGTCGCTTTAACGACCTCTTGTTCACATATAGAATTTGTTTTTGTATTTCAACATTTTCATTAATTGTAATTCAAAAGCAGGGGCTATATTTCACATCGGACATAAAATTGTCTGTCGTAGTATCGGGGTTATAAACAGTATTCAGAACATACCTAACATATGCATATTACTGGAGTAAGGAGGATTTTAACGGTCAGATAAATTGTTGTTCATTATTATGAGTACAAAATAAGATAAAAATGAGCGTTAAGCTAAAGGGAAGATCATCCTACATTTAACTTTTAAAGTTCACTTTATGTTTGAACTTATTTTCAATATGGCAACTTCAAACATAAACTTGAAAATAGTTTTTCAAATCAAAATTGATATTGGCGTATTCATTATATTTATTTTAAAACAAAAATAAAAAACCTGAAACCTCAACACTCAAATTTTATAAACAAAACAGGGCGAACTCAATTAGGTGATGGCAATAGTACAACAACTCAATTCGCAGTGTTTTTTAACAAAAACAACATGTATTTTCTGTTGTTTTTGGGTGACGATAATTGTCAAATGAAATTCGCCTTTAGCCGGAAATGACAAAGGCGAATCCATGATGCAACTAATAAGGTGACAGCACAAGCACAGCTGACTTTTTCGCTGTATTTCGCCGCAACCGCACGTTTGTCAAAATTTGTTTACATTTCTTAGCTGTTATTAAATTTAATGGAATTTAAAATTCGTTGCGAAAAATAAAAAAGCGCAAATTACAGAAAATTTTTTAAAAACTTAGAAATAATTATTGGTGAAATTAAACAGCGCAAATTACGAAAAGTTAAAAAAAAAATATTAAAATTTGTGCAAATTCGTAACAAATTTGTGGCTAAAATGCGTTGGTGTGCAATTTGTAAAAAAAGAAGGAATTGGGACAGAGCACTTTTTTTTAAAGTTCCTAAAGATGAACAGATGAGAATTAAGTGGAGCGAGGTCTGCCAAATGCATTTTTTGCAAACTCTAATATTTGCATTGACCACTTTCTTCCAGAATATATAATTACTACAGTTAGTAAATTATATTTAATGCCCAATGCAGTGCCTTCCATACAACCTTTGAAACCAAATGATGAAAATTCTGGGTAAGTTAATATATAATATAATAGCTGAACCATATTCACATCAGCAGTCAAGTGATTTTTCAAACTTTTTAAACAGGTATGAGCATGTATCGAAAACTACGGTAAGCGATGAAGATGTTATGCCTTTTTTAGAATGTCAGAACATACTGTCCACAGACTTTTGTACAACAGTTGGTACAGAAATGATCAACTTTGGGACATTTGTTTCATATGAAGACTTTGTCTTCTCAGAAAGTGTTCCTAATACGTTGGAAAAAATTTACACAACTCAAGAATCCCAGACAGAGTAAGCAAATCTACCCAATTAAAATGTAATTAACATTTGTAAATATATATGTACTTATAGCCCTATAATTTTCGCATCAGAAGCGTCAAAATATTTGAATTTGTTAAAAACATAAGCAAAATTGTTTTACATTGAAAGTGTGAAATTCATGGCACTAAAATATATGTGAAATGGTGACGATGAATTTGTTTCCCTTCAACATGTGTTTCACCTTTGTCTGAAATTCATGAATGAAATTCCGTATACATTCCGGAATAATGTACATGTGATGTGGCGGAGAGAGATTCCATCAGGATATATAAAATATGAAGAACATCAGGGACCAATGATATTTGGCTGAATCTACTTTACGGCCAAAACTACTCCACTGAAAGCCAAATATATACATATCTCAAACAATTATTTGTTTTAATTTGTATATACATACGTAATTCTTAATTTTTTATATTTTTCAAGAATTATTTAGTCTTTTTACTTAAAATTTAATTTTCTTCGCAACAAACGTATATTTTTGTTGATATTTATTACAAATTTTTATTTACAAATGACAGCTGATTTTGACAAACGTGCGGGAGCTTCACAAAAACAAAATGCATGTTGTTTTTGCCTTGTTGTATTTGTTGCCGAGGCACTGTCACCTTATAATCAATTCGCCTTGGGCGAATCCATATAATGACATAAAGTTGTTATTTTGTGTCATTATTTCCCTTTTGTTTCTTTTTGTTAAAAAAAAAAAAATTTTAAAAACAAATTTTAAAAAATAATTTTTATAAATACGAGCAGATTTGCGCTACCACTAAGGTATGACGATCTTCAGAGGAATATTGGGAAGCATAAAAGTGGATTCTGCAAGAAAAGTTGTGCCCAAACATCCAGAATATTTAAATAAATTATAAATTGTGTAGAATAGAAATGTAAAAGGAAATAAAAAATAAATAAACAAAAGAATATATATACAGTGGACAAAAATAATGTGTACACTTATTGTAAAAAACTATTAAATAAATTATTTCACAGGATTTTGTTTAAGATGACTTTCTAGAAAATCCGTTAGCCATAGTTAAAAATCACCACTTTTTTTGCCCAAAAATGTGTGAATTTCTTAGTTTGGACAATTATTTTATTTATATGTAACCAATAGAGAAATGTTTATAATCAGAATATAGTTTTTAAGCTTCTTTTTAGTCTTAGAATATAGTTTTTAAGCTTTTTCAGTCTTAAGGACAATAAATTTCTTTTTATGCATAATTTTTTGTTCATAAGTTATTTCGAGGTAGTAAGTGTAAGTTTTTTTTGCTCACTGTACGCAAACAAAATATGTGACATTTATGTGAACTGAAAAAAGCAATCAGCTGGGCTAATAACACCACCTATTATGAATTCGCCTTGAAACAAAATGAGTAAACATAACAAATAAAAAGGCATGTCGTTGCCACTGCGTTTTTAAAGCACTTGTTTAATTGGCAGTGTTATCGACATTACTCCGGCACTGGCATATTTTTACTTTATTTTGTCTGTAGGTTGTAATAACGAAAAGAAGTTAAAGGTGACTTTAAAGTTACATTTAGCTAAACCCAACTTTAACGGCAAGTTGTAATAATGGCCCTAAAGCTGTTTTTCTTAATAAAACTGAATAGTATTACTATGACAGAAACCCGTTCTTGTAAAATGAATCGAAATTGTAATCGTTTACAATTTCAATCTTATTTGATAAAAAATCATGCTTTTCATCAATTAAAATAAATGCCATATTTTCGTATTTAAATACTTTATTTTCCTTTTTATTATTTTTTAAACTTGACGCCTTTTTGAAATGGAAATGTATTGTGGTTCGCAAACATTAATACTTTGCACAGCCCTGACTTGCAACAGCATGAAACAAAATCACATACAATCAGAGAAATTGTACGTGATCAGCAATTTTGAAATGGCAAAAAAACGAAAGAAAACAACAAAAAAAAGAGAACAACAAAAGAAATGAAATGAAAAAAAAATAATCTCTTTGAAGAAAGAAAAGCATAAATTTTCTTTAATTGTGAAGGAACTGCGTTTGACTGAAATCTTTATGTGTTTGGCACGGTTCGGTATACCATTATCGTGAGGTAAACAGAAAGAGTTGCAAGAGGTACATAATCAAACGAACAAAAATAGTGGAATTTAATTTAATTTGTAGTTTTGTGATTTTGCATTTTTTCCCCCTTTTGAAAATGGTTTACTTTTGCATTTTGAAATTTAATTTGATTTGGGGTGAAATGAGCAAATATTCAAAATATATGTATTGTACAAGAACAACTCTTGCAATTACATTATTGTTGTTTCTTTGTTTGTTTGTTATATTTCAATTTGATCAAACTATCACAAATGAGTTGAATTGCCTTATCTAAAGATATTTGATTTATCTTTCTGGCAGACAGAGATCCCGTATTAAATTTAGTTTCTTATCGTACAGTACGTACATATCAGAGATGAGCAATGAATTGTTTTTTCGCTACTCATATGCATTCATGAAATTTTGAATATAAGTGAGTCAACAATATTGAAAATTGATTCATTCGTACTCACTACAACGTTGATTTATAAGTACAGGTTGCAATAGGTATGCGTACAATGTTAGCATCGAACTCATACCATTCGAAATTTATTTCATTCATAAGCCTACTCATTTAGATTCATAACTTTAGAAAAATACTTATATGTACTCGTAATACTTATAAATGATTCGAGTGACTCGAATCATTCAACAAAATTTACAGTCTTAGTTGTTGTTGTACCTACAAAAAAAAAAAAAGAAAACAGACTCATTAGTAAAAAAGACAGAGCAGCAAGCAGAGCAAACACACAACCTTCTAGTGAGTATTTTAGTATTCGTACGCGAATTCTACTTATTTTGTAATTCTTTTAAACGTTGAGTTATGGAGAGCCGAAATCAACAACATCATACGTTTTGTTCAGTATGAATATGATGAGTACTTCAAACTTTGAATATGAGTAGAGGTTTCATGATATTAACATATGGAATGAATGCTTATAAGTATCAGAAATTATGAGTATGATTCGATTCTACTCATCTTTTTGAATACTTATTGCTGATCTCTTGTTGAGATTAAGGCATCACTGAAGTAAGGTACATAATAGATTAAATGACGAAATTCAAACTTCACGAGTTTTGTAAAATTTTGGTATTTGTTGCCAAAATTGACAATAAATTGGAATTTATTGAGTAATAACCATTACGAACTTTTAGTGAATTTATTCTTTAGAATGAGGAAATAATGAATGTTCTCTCTACTAGCTTCAGATGATGTGATTTAAATACCAAGTCCCAACTGGCTGAATACTCTTGCACAAAGTCCCGATAGGACTCCAAGAAAGTATTTATATGGTATAATTTGGATGAACGGTTATGTATTAAAACAGAAGTCAATTGAAAAACTTGCTCATTAATGCATAACGGCAAGTATCAATAGAAAACACTGAACTAAATGGGTTAAATGAAGTATTTGACCTTAAGGGATACCTTTCTAAATACATCTTCATGTATTATTCCTTTGCATTTTAAATTTACTCTGAGTTCTTCTTGGGGGTATCTACTCCTTTTCGGTCCAAAAATATGCAATCACCAGAAAGTTTGTAGTTACAGGCGCAAGTCTGTCTAGCTCACCATAGATAGCTAAACTTGGTGTGTCTCATATTGTACACTGTAGCTTATCATTGTAGACGTAAATGATAGTTAACTTAGTTAATTGCATTGTCAGATGCCCTGGTCGTGAAGGATAGTGTGACGTTCACATACATACACAATTGCTCATTACAACCCTTCAGTCAGGATTACGACCTAGTTTCTCACACCACTTATGTTTTGTGTGTTAATTTTATACATGACTGGATGAATGAATGACCTACAGTTTAAAGTCGATTCCGAACGACAGATTTTTGAGAAACTTTTCATGGCAATTTTATTTGCTCTCAGAGTTATTGCCAGAAATCTGCTGATAGGAAGTCGCCGAAGAATTATTTTTTTGTATTTTGCTGTGATGTCTGTCGTGGGATTTGAACCCTTGCTTTACGTCTAATAAGCCAACACACTACCTACTAGACCACTGCGACTTCAGTGTGATGTTCTACCACTCATTGGTTTAATCTATTATTTCACATGATTAGAGTTGAAATTTTCGAAATTTTTTTCATTTAATAATTGTCATGGACCATAAGAACAATTCGCATTTTACATACATACATGTATTATGATTGCATTTCAGTTTATTTTTATCGTTTATGGCTTATTACGTTATATTATAAATATTGTAAGAAATATTTAATTACTTGTACGAGTACATACATATTTATGTATGAACGTTAATAAAATTTAATAGAATTTCATTTGAAATGTAAACAAGATTTGGCTCTCGATATTTTTTGTTTGGCTAGGTCATGACGAGAAACTTTTTGACTGAAAAAATATTGCGTTCTGTATAAAAGTTGTGGGAGATATTTTGTCTCGTATTTTATTAAACTATATCGTATGCATGAATGTGTGTGTGTTCACATCTATGTATGAGGCTAATAATTTTTTTATTTATAAATAACAAAACAAAACAAAAAAAATCGTTCTAAATCGTACTGAAATGTATTATTGACGTCTGAACGTCAGTCAGAATGTGTGCTAAGAGAATTCGATGTCTGGCTGTAGTATAATAAAGTTTTCTATTGTTACATACATATTTATTCTAAAGCGTTCAGCGCCAACAACGCAATAATTACAAAAAAAAAAAAAAAAAAAAATATATTTTGTTATCGTAAATATTGCATTTTTCTCAAAGTTATGGTCTCATTACGAACACAATTAAAATTTAGTTGGTAATAAAAAAATATTGTTTCCATATTTTTTTGTTTTTAATTTTTTTTTGGATCCGTATCGATTTTATGATAGAACTTTGCTACAAAGTATTCATTACTAAAACAAGTGCAAATAAATTGTGCCAATATTTGAATTTATTATTCTTATTAGACGTTTATTAGACGTAAGGCTTCGTTTCAAACCCCAGGTCACACATCTGCAACTAAATGAATATGAAAAAATATTTCTTCGCTGATTTCCTCTCAGCAGATTTCTGAAAGTAAAAAAGTTACCATGAAAAGTTTCTCAAAAATCTGTCATTCAGAGTAGACTTTAAACTGTAGATATTTTGTATTTTTTATTTTGGACCACGTTATTTAGCCTTTGATCACTTTGTAGGCTTCATAACAGTGGGTCTGTTATTCGAGAGCTAAATCAGATCAAATTGGTCTTCTTCCCGTAGCTTTCTTAATGAGTTGTTATCGTAATTCTTAGTTAGTGTACCGTTTTTTTGGGAAATAAGCCCGAATTTAATAAATATTGTTAGGTTAGGTTAGGTTAAAGGAGGCTTACTTGTCAATTAAGACAAGTACAGTACCCGGAGGTCGAATTGACCCATTATACAACGTTTTAGTTTCTCACACCACGTGTGTTAATTTTTATACATTAATGGTGGGACCTACAGTTTAAGTCGACTCCGAACGACAGAAACTTGAGAAACTTTTCATGGCAATGTTATTTGCTCTCAGATTTTTTTCCAGAAATTTGCTGAGAGGAAGTCACCGAAGAAATATTTTTTTCGTATTTTCGTTTTTATGTCTGACCTGGGATTTGAACCGTGGCACGGCGATTTCATCAACAACATCATACGTGTTGTGAAGTATGAATATGATAAGTACTTCAAACTGTGAATATGAGTAGAGGTTCCATGATATTAAAATACGGAATGAATGCATATAAGTATTAGAAATTATAATAATGATGCGATTCTACTCATTTTTGGGAATACTCATTATTGAGCTCTGATTCCGACATTATAGCAAGAAGAGCGTTGGAAGGTGATTCTTAAAGCTCAAGAGTTTGTTGTTGAACGAAGACCAAGTGGAGACGGATGACACTTCAATAACTCGGACTGTATGTTTTTAAATGGGAAGCACTAAAAGCAAACCGTGTAAGATAAATACGCTTGGATGCTATATGCTCCCAACGGTGGTTATGAAAAAAAACTCTGAAACTCTTCGTTTTTATTACTTTTGCTTTTTTGTATTAAAGAGAGTGCGCAGTATCATTACTACAAACAATAACAATAGTTAATAATACAGCAATAATAAAATAGAAATGCATACTTTTATAACGCAGTAGTATGCAACAGTATTTTTATTAATAAACTTATGATGACATTAACGCACGCTTTTGTGATTTTTGAGGTGTGGTTGCCATTGATGCAATCAGTGGACATATTATGCATTCGAGCTATTTATCTAAACATACTGGCAATGCAATTAAATGGTTTAACAATTCTACTATATGTTGAATATTTAAAAATATAATGCCAGTCTCCTAATAATTTTAAACTTATTTAAACAAATTGCTGTTGTGTACAAAACTATTAAATATTATGAACATATACATAAGCGAATATGTAATGTAAAGCATCGTAAAATTAAAATAATTGAAATATAAACAGCAAAAAAATAAAAAAATTAAAATATATTTACAACTGCGTCCTCTCGGATCGCATACTATTTTTAATTTTTATTCGTTTTTATTTTTTTATTATTATTGTTATAATGAGGTGTCATTAAAAAAAAGATACCAATAATACATGCTATATGAATGCGTTTCATATGTACAGTCATAGACATTCCTTTGGCGGCAATGTATTTTCCACACAAACAGACGTTTGCCTGAAATCGTTCGACTTAGAAAAACAGGTTATTAATATATTTTACGCACACATACAAAATTGGTAATTACACATTTCAGTCAGGATTGCTCACACCACAAATCTTGTGTGTGTTAATGTCATCCATAAGTGGTGGGACTTACAGTTAAAAGCCGACTCCGAACTATAGATTTTTGAGTAATACTATGTTCAGATATACACTTTTATTGAGCCAATATATGGTTTATTGAGTACAATATTTTAAGTGTTCAGGCATAATAATGTACGCAGTTCAGCTGCTTATTCAATATTCATGGTTTGTTTCAACAACATTATTTTTATTTTGTTTTTTTTTTGTTTGTCGTTGTTGACATTTTAGTTGTCAAATATCACAGAAAGTGTTCGGTTAATTGTAATATGCTCACATAACATACGTATGACAGTGTTTAATCAATATTATAACAATTTGCGTATTTATTGCGCAATAATTAATTTAAACTTTATATTAAATATTGAGCTCAATAATGGCGTTTATTGCGATTTAGGCAATAAAGGTGCATATCTGAACACTGTATAACTCTACCTCGCAGTTTTATTTACTCTCACAATTTTTGCCAGAAATCTGCTGAGAGGCAGTCGCCGAAGTAATATTTATTGAGATTTTGTTTTGTTGGGGATGTCTGATCTGGGGTTTGAACTGTGATCCCAGGTCTAATAAGCCAACACACTACCTTTTAGACTACGGTGACTTAGAATAACATAATAATTAATAACATTAGAATCAAAGTGACCAAAGTGTACATTACTTTGAAAATTGCCCAAATTAGTAATTGATCAACATTTCTCGGTATTTCATAGATATTTCATCAACATTATCTTTACGGTGGGTGGCTTAAAGATACCTATGATTATAAATATTACCTATAATATTACCAAATATAAGTAACAGTGAATGAATGCCGATTTATTCCTGGTACTGATCATTCATAAATCTACATATCTTTTAAAATTAAATTGAAATAATCTTAACAAGTAATTGTTATTAATTGAAATTATTTATTTATTTATTTATTAGAATACAATTACAAATTATATTTTAATTATATACGACCTGAGTAACTTGACCATATGCTCGGTGTAGTGTAACAGATCAGAGTCTTTAGTGGGAATCGAATTCACGACCCACACGCTAATAGTCTAACACACTATCCACTAGATTACCAGGGCACCCTTTTAATTGACATTATTCTCAGTGTCTTTTGATTTATAAGACTTCGAATGATTTAAATTTCAATCGAAACTTTGTACATGTCAGCCGTGAAGGAATATCAATATTTTTAAAAGAAAACCATTCTATACTGTGAAGGGCATTGTCTTGAATGATTTCCACAATTTTCGTCAAGTTTCCAAACTAAGACGTCTACCAGAAGTTCCAAATATATCTCCTAATTCATTTTGATGATTATGAAGCAAACAGGAAGCTTGAATTTATAAGAGAATGCTCCCCAGAACGCATTCCACTTTAAAATTTTGCTTGTAACATACACTGCTTGCTTCTTGTAGATCCTGCCAATAACAATTACAGGATTCTGTATTTTCGAAATTAAACCTTTTTCGTAAAAACAAATTTCGCATTCATGTCACGTAAGTTTGGGCTTAGTAGTGGATTAGTCGTGTTAAACTTAAATTTCCCATGTAATGGACAGTGTAGCATTTAAAACAACTTTGTTTATTCCTCTAGGAATTTCCTTTCATTGATGCTTTAATTTCTTATTTTCTGCCAGGATTTAAGTAATTTCTTATCACTTCTTCTTCTATTAGAATATCTTTTTTGTTTTTATATGACAGATTAAACCCTTTTCTCTTTCTCATTTCCAAAAAGTTAATAGAAGAAGAATTTTTCTTTGCTTAGATATATTTTATATAATATGTAAAATTTCAACGAAAGAAATACTCTTGATGGTTCGTCGAAGGGCACAAATTAATGATCTTTTTGGACTACCGCGGCCAACGAGTGTCTTGCTACAAAAAAGATCTAGGATTTTAAAATTCAATTGTTACTAACAAAAGATACAAAAACAAAACAATGAACTTGTTTGCAAATTATCGCACTGCTTAATATAACAACAAACACCAGCATAAAAAATGCTAAACAAGTACACAAAAATATACCAACAAGGGTGCCATGGTAGTCAAGTGGGTAGTGTGCTAGACTCTTAGCGTGAGGGTCGTGGGTCCGATTCCCACCAGTGACTCTGGTCTGTGACACTACACCGAGCATATGGTCAGCTCGTATATAATTAGAATATAATTTGTAATTGTATTGTAATTAATAAATAAACATACCAACAAACACAAGCATAAAGAAATGGTAAACAAGTAAACAAAAATACAACAACAAACGCTACAAGAACAAATGTAAACAAAATACATAAACAACAATTATGAATGTGAACAACAATGTTAACATTTGTAGAGATTTCGAGAAGGCGAAGTCAGGAACTTTCGCCTTCAAGAACATTCATCAGACTGTTTACTTTGCCATATAAAAGGCAAGGCAAAGCAGGCGGCGGATTTAGTAAAAGTTCAGTCAGTCTTGTGTGAAGACGCGTTGTGTTTGAAGAGAGTAATCGTGGCTTGAAGATCTCCGTTACAATTATTATTTATGCAATTATTTATAACGTGAAATTAGGCGGTCACCAAACGTGTCTTTCAATAAATCTATTGTGGCACGAGCTGTGTGACATGTTGCGCCGTCTTGTTGAAACCACACATCTGGACATCATGGTTATTGAATTCAGGAATGAAAAAGTTAGTAATCATGGCTCTATACCGATCACCATTGACTGTAACGTTCTGGCCACCATCGTTTTTGAAAAAGTACGAACCAATGATTCCACCAGCCCATAAAGCGCACCAAACAGTCAGTTTTTCGGGATGTAACGGTGTTTCCACATACACTTGAGGATTACCTTCACTCCAAATGCGGCAGTTTTGTTTGTTGACGTAGTCATTCAACCAGAAGTGCGCTTCATCGCTAAACAAAATTCGCTTATGAAAATCGGGAACAACGGTAATCTCGTTTTGGGCCCATTCGACGAATCTACGCCTTATTTGATGATCGTTTGGCTTCAAATCTTGCACGAGTTGGATTTTGTAAGCACGCAAACCAAGATCCTTCCGCAAAATCTTCCATAAAGTGGATGGACACAGATCCAATTCCTGTGCTCGATGGCGGATGGACTCATTCGGGTCTTCCTCAATGCTACGCTCTACAGCAGCAAAAGCTTCTTCTGTACGCACCGTACAGCGTCTCTGGGGATGCGAGTTATCAATAAGAGTAAACGTGGTGCGAAAACGTTCCATGGTTAATCGAATTAACTACTCTGATGGACGATTTTGTCGACGATAAAATGGACGTAGTGCGCGATACGTTTTCCGCATAGAACCATTATTTTCGAAATAAAATTGCACTATTTGCAAGCGTTGTTCAGGCGTGAGTTTATTCGTGATGAATTGCCAAACCAAACTGAGAATAAATCACTTGACGGCTGTTAAATCAGTCGCCATCTTGAAAAGTACTGCCAACTTAAAGTTCTATACCTCTATAAAAAACACCCTTTACAAAGGAACAGAGGAATAATAAACAAAGCAATTGTTGTTGTTTACATAAAGTTGTGAACAGTGCCACACAGAATTGTGCGAACAATAAAGAATTTTAATTAGAACAAAACACAAATTTATTTTTATTTTATTTGCATCTACGAGCTCATATTTTAAACGTTTTTAAAAGGTAAAAACTTAACAATATAAATAAAAAACAAAAATAAATGTAGAATTATTTCGAACGAAATCAAATTAAAGAAAACAAATTAAGACCACAAAATTAAGTGCAGCCAAACAATTGTGTATGACTATATGTATTCATACATATGTATGTATTTATAGGTTTGTAAATATTTTTGTTTTTATTGAAAATTTTATGGTTGTTGTTGTTATTTTCATGTTTTTTATTCAAAATTAAATTTGCGATTAAAAACAATATTATGATTGCCAAATAAATATGTTTAGCAAAAATTAAAAATAAATCGAATTGAAACACTAGATTCAATAGTGGGAGTACATAGTTTAGCAATAAGTCCAGTAAGTGGTCGACAATGAATAAGAAAACTTGTTACTTTAAATGTATTTTGAGGGTTTCGGGTTGGAGAGGAGTGGAGTGGTTCAGGTGTTTTTATTTACTACAGTTGAGATATATTCACTGAGGGTGAACGTGATCAGTCTTATTAGACATTTAAATTTCTCATCTTTTCATTCTATATTTACATTCTACAATAGAAACTTGGTTAACGACATCGAAATAAAGCAAAGGAAGCAATAAACAGATGTAGGAAACGCTTTGAGACAGGCCCTATGTTCCTGGAATAAGTTTATTTGAACGTTTGTATGATAGGAAGTAAGTAGTGTGTTTATGGGGTTTCTAGGTCACTTACTCCATACAAAATTTTGTGCATGCCTACGCTACAGTCGGAAGTGTCGGTTAGTCGATAGGTTTGTAACATGTAATATGAAAATTTATGTACGAATGATTGGACGGACCGAATGAGTGTGTGTGTAACATGTAATGTGTATGATCGTGTTTTTAATAATAAATTCATGGCACGTTTTAGTCCTTATGATTTTTGTTTTTGTTTACAGAATGTACACCTGTATGATTGTTGTGTGTTTTTTATTTTTTGTATGATTTAATTAGAAGGATCTTTAATTTTAAATGTGATAAGAAAGGATAGGTTGGTTGTGCGGTTGTTTTTTATTTTTTGTGTGATTTAATTAGAAGGATCTGTAATTTTAAGATGATAACAAATTCTTGGCACGTATTATCATTCCCAATACTTTTTATTCATCAAGGGGAAATTATATGAATTTTCTCTTGAATAAGCAGATGTATCGAAATGTGTTGGAATATCATTTCTAATATCATCATACATATCATTTGTTTTCACATCATATATAAATGAATCGGTATCCATATAACAGAGATTAATATTATCAAGATATTTTGTCTTCATATAATCGTAATGAAAGTTATACATTTTCCATTTTGATAATTTTTTCATATTAATTTTGATCTGCTTTGTATCTGTTCCCGATCTGCTTTATATCTGGACACGATCTGCTATGTATCTGATCACGATCTGCTTCGTATCTGCTCACGATCTACTTGGTATCTGGTCACGATCTGCTTCGTATCTGCTCACGATCTGCTTTATGTCTGGTCACGATCTGCTTTGTATCTGCTCACGATCTAATTTATACCTGATCACGATCTGCTTGATGTCTTATGTCTATATCTTTTGAATTTGGGTACGCTATATCGTGCTTTCTACAAGCTGCATCCAATAAATTTATTCCTTTGCCTCCTCTTGCTAATCGTTTTTGAAGTTTTGTATCAGGTCCACAAAACTGATAACCAGGTGGATGTAATTCAACATATAATTTGTTTATTAAGTTGTCTACAAATCTTCTTCCAATCTTACACTGATTAGGTGTTTTTCTTTTGACTGTAGTTTATAACCATTTTTTTCATTACTTTCATACCTCTTCGCATGAAACACTACACCAGCTATACCTGCTATACCAGCTATATCAGCTATACCAGCTATATCAGCTATACCAGCTATACTAGCAAGCTGTACTAGCTATACTAGCAAGCTATACAATCTGTACTAGCTATACTAGCAAGCTGTACAATCTGTACTAGCTATACTAGCAAGCTGTACTAGCTATACTAGCAAGCTGTACAATCTGTACTAGCTATACTAGCAAGCTGTAGTAGCTATATCAGCTATACTATCAAGCTATACAATCTGTACTAGCTATACTAGCAAGCTGGTATATACAATATATACCATGGTATACCAGGTATATAGCAGGTATATAGCTGATATAGCTGGTATAGCAGGTATAGCAGGTATAGCTGGTATAGCTGGTATAGCTGATATAGCAGGTATAGCTGGTATAGCTGGTATAGCTGGTATAGCTGGTATAGCTGGTATAGCTGGTATAGTTGGTATAGCTGGTATAGCTGATATAGCTACTACAGCTTGCTAGTATAGCTAGTACAGATTGTACAGCTTGCTAGTATAGCTAGTACAGCTTGCTAGTATAGCTAGTACAGATTGTACAGCTTGCTAGTATAGCTAGTACAGATTGTATAGCTTGCTAGTATAGCTAGTACAGCTTGCTAGTATAGCTAGTACAGATTGTACAGCTTGCTAGTATAGCTAGTACAGATTGTATAGCTTGCTAGTATAGCTAGTACAGCTTGCTAGTATAGCTAGTACAGATTGTATAGCTTGCTAGTATAGCTAGTACAGCTTGCTAGTATAGCTAGTACAGATTGTACAGCTTGCTAGTATAGCTAGTACAGATTGTATAGCTTGCTAGTATAGCTAGTACAGCTTGCTAGTATAGCTAGTACAGATTGTACAGCTTGCTAGTATAGGTAGTACAGATTGTATAGCTTGCTAGTATAGCTAGTACAGCTTGCTAGTATAGCTAGTACAGATTGTATAGCTTGCTAGTATAGCTAGTACAGCTTGCTAGTATAGCTAGTACAGATTGTACAGCTTGCTAGTATAGCTAGTACAGATTGTATAGCTTGCTAGTATAGCTAGTACAGCTTGCTAGTATAGCTAGTACAGATTGTATAGCTTGCTAGTATAGCTAGTACAGATTGTATAGCTTGCTAGTATAGCTAGTACAGCTTGCTAGTATAGCTAGTACAGATTGTATAGCTTGCTAGTATAGCTAGTACAGCTTGCTAGTATAGCTAGTACAGATTGTACAGCTTGCTAGTATAGCTAGTACAGCTTGCTAGTATAGCTAGTACAGATTGTACAGCTTGCTAGTACAGCTTGCTAGTATAGCTAGTACAGATTGTACAGCTTGCTAGTATAGCTAGTACAGATTGTATAGCTTGCTAGTATAGCTAGTACAGATTGTATAGCTTGCTAGTATAGCTAGTACAGCTTGCTAGTATAGCTGGTATAGCTGATATAGCTGGTATAGCTGATATAGCTGGTATAGCAGGTATAGCTGGTGTAGTGTTTCATGCGAAGAGGTATGAAAGTAATGAAAAAAATGGTTATAAACTACAGTCAAAAGAAAAACACCTAATCAGTGTAAGATTGGAAGAAGATTTGTAGACAACTTAATAAACAAATTATATGTTGAATTACATCCACCTGGTTATCAGTTTTGTGGACCTGATACAAAACTTCAAAAACGATTAGCAAGAGGAGGCAAAGGAATAAATTTATTGGATGCAGCTTGTAGAAAGCACGATATAGCGTACCCAAATTCAAAAGATATAGACATAAGACATCAAGCAGATCGTGATCAGGTATAAATTAGATCGTGAGCAGATACAAAGCAGATCGTGACCAGACATAAAGCAGATCGTGAGCAGATACGAAGCAGATCGTGACCAGATACCAAGTAGATCGTGAGCAGATACGAAGCAGATCGTGATCAGATACATAGCAGATCGTGTCCAGATATAAAGCAGATCGGGAACAGATACAAAGCAGATCAAAATTAATATGAAAAAATTATCAAAATGGAAAATGTATAACTTTCATTACGATTATATGAAGACAAAATATCTTGATAATATTAATCTCTGTTATATGGATACCGATTCATTTATATATGATGTGAAAACAAATGATATGTATGATGATATTAGAAATGATATTCCAACACATTTCGATACATCTGCTTATTCAAGAGAAAATTCATATAATTTCCCCTTGATGAATAAAAAGTATTGGGAATGATAATACGTGCCAAGAATTTGTTATCATCTTAAAATTACAGATCCTTCTAATTAAATCACACAAAAAATAAAAAACAACCGCACAACCAACCTATCCTTTCTTATCACATTTAAAATTAAAGATCCTTCTAATTAAATCATACAAAAAATAAAAAACACACAACAATCATACAGGTGTACATTCTGTAAACAAAAACAAAAATCATAAGGACTAAAACGTGCCATGAATTTATTATTAAAAACACGATCATACACATTACATGTTACACACACACTCATTCGGTCCGTCCAATCATTCGTACATAAATTTTCATATTACATGTTACAAACCTATCGACTAACCGACACTACCGACTGTAGCGTAGGCATGCACCAAATTTTGTATGGAGTAAGTGACCTAGAAACCCCATAAACACACTACTGAAGTAAATCCATTGAGGAACCATATACATGCCAGAATAGTTTTAGAATATTAATTAAATGTAAAGCATTGAATACATTTATTTATAGAAATTTAAATATTTTTTTTATTAACAGTGAGGCGCCTTCCAAAATGTATCAATACAAAGTTTGTATGCAGTTCTATTACTGTATATAAACTATGTAGATATACAAAGTAACCAAACAATGCATCAACTATAAATTCGATGCCTGATTGCTTTTTGACTGCGATAAAAATACACATTGACGACGTTTTGAAATAGAATACATCGTATATATTTTGTACAGCGGCATTATGAAACACGATACTTTGTTCAAACACAAAGCAACTAACATTTTTGAAGGCAGCCTGAGTAAACTACAATGCATTGAAATTAAGGAATTTAATGTGTAAAGAATTCTTCGCATACCGTAGAATGTTTGGGTCCCGGGTCATATGCTTCACATCGCTGAAGGGAATAGAATTCTTCTTTGGTAATGATAGGCAATAAAATTATCGACGATTTTTCTATGCAATATATCGATGTTAAATCGATTTATCACAAAATATATCATTGTTTTCTATGCATCAATTGTTACCGGGACATAGGGACATTCCCGGTAACTGCAGAGCGGATGAACTGGCCAGAAGGAGCACAATCATCGAACTCTCTGATGAATTCTCTACCTTTGGGTAGCTGCAAGCTTATAATTGACAATGCAATCGTGGACCTTGGACAATCGTGGACGTCGACAGAGTAGATGGTCAGATTCGGACACGGGCAGAACGTCGCAGAAAATCTGACCAAGGCTAGATAAGAAGCGCGCGGCGGCTCTGTTTAAACTCTAAAGCAGTAAGCTCAGCACTGTTATCGGGGTTATTACGGGGCATTGTAAAGGGTGTTTTTTATAGAGGTATAGAACTTTAAGTTGGCATTACTTTTCAAGATGGCGACCGATTTAACAGCTGTCAAGTGATTTATTCTCAGTTTGGTTTGGCAATTCATCACGCCTGAACAACGCTTGCAAATAGTGCAATTTTATTTCGAAAATAATGGTTCTGTGCGGAAAACGTATCGCGCACTACGTCCATTTTATCGTCGACAAAATCGTCCATCAGAGCAGTTAATTCGATTAACCATGAAACGTTTTCGCACCACGTTTACTCTTATTGATAACTCGCATCCCCAGAGACGCTGTACGGTGCGTACAGAAGAAGCTATTGCTGCTGTAGAGCGTAGCATTGAGGAAGACCGGAATGAGTCCATCCGCCATCGAGCACAGGAATTGGATCTGTGTCCATCCACTTTATGGAAGATTTTGCAGAAGGATCTTGGTTTGCATGCTTCCAAATCCAACTCGCGCAAGATTTGAAGCCAAACGATCATCAAGTAAGGCGTAGATTCGTCGAATGGGCCCAAAACGAGATTACCGTTGTTCCCGATTTTCATAAGCAAATTTTGTTTAGCGATGAAGCGCACTTCTGGTTGAATGGCTACGTCAATAAACAAAACTGCCGCATTTGGAGTCCTCAAGTGTATGTGGAAACACCGTTACATCCAGAAAAACTGACTGTTTGGTGCGCTTTATGGGCTGGTGGAATCATTGGTTCGTACTTTTTCAAAAACGATGGTGGCCAGAACGTTACAGTCAATGGTGATCGGTATAGAGCCATGATTACTAACTTTTTCATTCCTGAATTCAATAACCATGATGTCCAGATGTGTGGTTTCAACAAGACGGCGCAACATGTCACACAGCTCGTGCCACAATAGATTTATTGAAAGACACGTTTGGTGACCGCCTAATTTCACGTTTTGGACCTGTGAATTGACCTCCAAGATCTTGTGATTTAACGCCGCTAGACTACTTTCTGTGGGGCTATGTAAAGTCATTGGTCTATGCGGTAAAGCCACAAACGCTTGACCATTTGGAAGACAACATTCGTCGTATTATTGCCGATATACGGCCACAAATGTTGGAAAAAGTCATCGAAAATTGGACGTCCAGATTGGACTACATCCGCGCCAGCCGTGGCGGTCATATGCCAGAAATCATATTTAAAATGTAATGCCACAAGATTATCTTTCGGATAAATAAAATTCATGTCAATCGAATAATCCATCGTTGTTTTATTGCAACTTAAAGTTCTATACCTCTATAAAAAACACCCTTTATTATAGGAACGCATGCGAGGTGTATTGGTCTTGGACACCTTGAAAATTGTTTCTGCAGAAGCTGTGGAGATGAGGAGGAGGAGGGCGTACACGCCCGGCATTTGGTCGGAGGACAAAGAGGCATCTGGGTGCCTACTACATGGAGGCTTGTGTTTCATTGTTCTATCGCTATTACTACGGATTTTGCTTGAACTTGTTCCCGAGAATCAAAAGACAAAATTCTTTCTTTTGTCGGACTATTCGTATGTGGAACTCCCTTTGTGCAGAGATTGTAATTTTTTGGCTTTTAAGGGAGGAAGAAGGCATAAAATACAGATGAACTGTCATGCATGGATATTGGCTGTCTGAGTCCGCTTCATCGAAAGCTCTGAGTGGTTCCTGAGCTAGGGGAGAATGTGAAACTGTGGTATCACTATGGGCCCTGTGTGCGGCCTAAGTATGTCCGCTCTTGACTGCATCGAGGGGACAGCCACTTCTACCTACCATGCATCAATTGACTTGTTCAAAAAAATAAATGTAAAGGAAACATAATGTAACAAAATTAGTCCATAAATGTATTGCGATAGCTATGCCAGTTACTATTCTTGGGATAAATCTCAATCGATCTCATTGTAATTACTCAATCATTTCGTTGAGTTTACTTTTCAAAACTTTTCTTTCTACTCCATGGAAAAATTCTGGTCTCATAAGTGGGGTGGAAACTATACCGTCTTTGCTGACATGTCTGCTCATTACTGCAACTTCTACTCTAATCTCGAGTTAATATTTTAGCAGTTGATGGAGTCACATGGCGGCTTTATGGCCAGATTGTATTGTTACGTTCTCTATATTTTCTGTTCAAGTTGAATTGAATGCATCTTCCGATGGCGTAAACATTCACATCGAACTAACACGGAAGTTTCCCCATTGGGTCAGAATGTTTCACTCTGGAGCTAAACATACCGTTTCATCTCGCAATATGCTTTTGACCTATTGGTATATCATAGATTGATCCCTCTCGTCAAAGTGTATGTAGCATCCAAATTGCTCATTCTCGTTGCGAAGCATTTTCTAAAATCTTAGGCTTAACTAGGACATAGTCAAAGAGGGAACTGTCAGACATTTGCTTTGCCATGTCACAATGATTTCTAATGAGTTTAGTATTTAATTTGTCCACAATTTATTTCTCTGCCATTGCCCAGCGTTTGGGAACCTAAGGAGTATAATTCTTGGGGGGGGGAGGTACTTTCGGCATAGAATTGAGGCGGCTGCCAGTTTAACCTACCTTGGTAAAAAACAGAGGAAAGTGTCCCACAAATTGTGATAAGCTTTTGAGAATTAGTTCAGGCTCCGCGGTGTGACGTACTGGATTCGGTATGCCAAAATCTTGTTGGCCACAACCTTAGACGATGTCTATCAGTTTTAAACATCACTGGAGGCTCTACGGAATCTTAACCACTATAGAACAAGATTATAATCTAAAAGACAGATAAAGTCGTGCTCTTCAAGATCATTTGACTGGGGCGTATTCGGTAGGTTGTTTGGTCATACAGACTTACTTTAATGCGTAAAATCTTCCATGGAACTTTCATCTATTTTACCGATTTCATGCTTAAATTGTGGGTAATTCGTTCAAAACTTTCTTATAGTCCATAAAGTATAAGTAGAATGATGTAAAAATTCTGGATGCCATAAACGATCTACATTTTGCAACTCAGGAGATATGTTGTCTTCATTTTTCATGTGTTGGTTGAATTTTTTTTGCTCAAAAGATAATGCTTGACGAGCACATGAAATGCTATTATTCGCTAGTAGCACGCTATGGTCTGCTAGCAATGACTATCAATAAATAATTGTTTTATTGGTTATTACGTGTTTACCATCGAAAGTTCACGATTCGTTCATTCTCATACTCGTAAATAATAACAAAACGTCAGATTTTGTGCTGTAATTAAATTTCGGTTTATCATGTCTTTCCTAAAGATTCTGTAAAAACATTATCTCTATTGAAGTAGTATGACGACAACAACACAGCGGCTTGACGTCAACTGAAATTTCTGCAGCTCGTTTTAAAAATATTTCAAATTAAAAAAAGAAACATTTTTGGTCTTTTAATTGCTACTTTTAGCAAGTATGTGGATCATTTTGAACTATTCACGCAAAAAGCAGGTTTTACGTCGTTAATCGACTCATAGTTTTAGTTCCTACCAGAGATCAGCAATGAATCGTTTTTTCGTTACTCATAAACACTCATGAAATTTTGAATATAAGTGAGTTAACAATATTGAAATTTACCTATGTAGTCTGATTCATTCATACTCACTACAAGTTGCAATGAGTATGCGTACAACGTTGACATCAAACTCATACCATTCGAAATATGTTTGATTCATAAGCCTACTCATTTAGATTCATAACTTTAGAAAAATACTTATACTCGTCATACTTATAAATGATTCGAGTGACTCGAATCATTCAACAAAATTTAGAGTCTTAGTTGTTGTTGCATTTATAAAAAAAGAAAAAAGACACATAAGCCAAAAAGACAGAGCAGCAGGCAGAGCAAACACACAACCTTTTAGTGAGTATTTTAGTGTTCGTATGCGAATCGTACTTATTTTGTGATTCTTGTAAATGTTGAGTCATGGATAGTCGAAATCAACAACATCATACGTGTCGTTAAGTATGAATATGATGAGTACTTCAAACTTTGAATATGAGTAAAGGTTCCATGATATTAAAATAAGTATGAATGCGTATAAGTATCAGAAATTATGAGTACGACTCGTGTCTACTCATCTTTTGAATACTTATTGCTGATCTCTGATTCAAATACATCAGTAATGCGGCTGCTTTCTCTCACTTAATGATTTGTTGTTGCAATTATTATTTAAGTTACATTAAAAATGTTAATCTTTCTTTACAAGATTTTTCTAGTTTTTCTTCTCTGAAAGCAATTATTATTCTCATGGAGACAGAAATTAACTCCCAATTTGCTACAAAATAAAGAACATTTTATGGTATTTGCTCCTGAGAGATCAGAAAGTTACTTTTAGTCAATGCATGGACTATTTTCCTTTATGACTTTTGGGAATGCAGGAGAAGAACTCTTTATGACTCCAATTCTTGTTTAATGAAGTCGCTGCTTTGATTTTCCTGCTTGGAATCGTTAGCGATTTCTTTAATGCATACAACAAATTTCGAATAATTTTATAATTGACTTAAGGTTAGCATGTAATTTTTTTAGTACTTTTTATTTAACGACAATTTGTTTTATAAAATATCCAAAAGTTTACTATTGCGAAATCAAATAAATACTGCTTTTTAAATACATATAATGTGGTTCTTAGGCCTACTATATGTTCATTATATTGGGTTGTTTGGAAAGTAATTTTGTTTTTTCGCGAAAGAGGATTTAATTGCATTTTTTGCATCCAACTTCACACTTAAGCCGTATAATTTTTATATGCTTTGAGAGCTCATATAGCAAGGCTTGTGTGTGAAAAATTCCAATTGATTCTACACAGTAGATTTTGGTTGGATGCCCTTTTAAATATGGAGAGCGATAAGAAGCATTTTCGATATATCCTGCTGTTTTACTACAGAAAGGGTAAAAATGCTGTTCAAGCCAGAAAGAAATTGGCCGATGTGTATGGAGAAGGTGTGTTGACAGTACGCCAGTGCCAGAACTGGTTCGCTAAGCTTTGATCAATTTTAATGTAGTAAATGCACCACGTTCGGGAAGGCCGGTTGAAGCTGATAAAGACGCAAAAAAGTTCATGCGAACCGTTTGAAGCCACGAACATTATCGCCATCAAGAACGTTCATCAGAGCGTTTACTTTGTCATATAAAAGGCAAGGCATAGCAAACTTCAGTCAGTCTTGTGTGAAGACGCCGTGTGTTTAAGGAGAGTAATCGTGGTTTGAAGATCTCCGTTACAAAGATCTGTCGAACAATTGTCTAGTAATTGTTATTGTTTATACAAAGGGTGTAAACAGAGGAATAACAAAGAAAAGCAATTGTTTCTATTTACATAAAGTTGTGAACAGTGGCAGACAGAATTGTTCGACTAAACACAAATTTATTTTTATTTTATTTGCAATCTACGAGCTCATATTTTAAACGTTTTTAAAAGCTAAAAACGTAACAATATATTTCTGTGTAACTGAGACTGTATAACTGTATAACTGAGACCTGTTTTACTTGCCACATCATCAAAAACGAGCAAAAAAAAATGTTTTACAATATTATTAATTTTCGTCGAAGTCGAAAGCAGCGTTGCCATTTGTCGAGATTTGCCTTTTTTTCCAAGTTTTTTGAGGTGCGAAAAAGTTTTGATTTAAATTGTTTTCAAACAAAACAAGTTTTTTTCGAAAAATTCAAAATTTCAATCAATTCAACAATAACACGAAATATTAAAATTTTTAAATAAAATATTGTGTATTTTATTAGTCCGGGGCAAAAGTAGCAAAGAAACACCAATAGAGGGCACCGGTCTCCGGTGTCTCCTTTAAAAATGTTGATACTTTTGTAGAGAATAAGAAAAAGTTTTTTAAGAAAAAAAAAGTTTTTTTTTTTCTTAGAAATAAATAGTTTTTAAAGTTTTTTACAGATACTAAACAATATCGACAAATTTATTATGAATTTTGAAACTTACTGGGTTCAATTCATTTTATCCTCTTGTGAAATAAACACATAAAACATATGGTGGTTTTGTTGTTGTTTTTTTAATTCATATTTTTATTAATCAAATTTAACGATTAAGTAACAAATAACTTATAAATTAATGTTCAAATAATTTTTGATTCACTAAAAAAAAAATAAGAAAACGAAAGTTGAAACAAATTATTAAATATTTACTTATACAATATATTTATAATAAAATAAAAAAAATTAAATAAAATAAAATAAAGGTAAAACATAAGGTACTCATATTCCATTAAAATGATCCCCTTTCATATATTGCAGAGACTTTTTAAGTTATTTATAATATAAAATACATATGTATACATATATGTATGTATGTATGTATGTATGCATGTATGTAATGTATTAATTAAAAACAAACATAATAACTATTCAAATAATATATAAAAAAATATAAACTTAGTTGACTACTTAAAAGGCACCTGAGTTGTAAATAAATATTTTACTGTTTAACAGAAACATACGATTATTTTTTATTCTTCTTCTTTTTATTCTTTTCTTTTCCTTAACATTTGTTTTTGTTACTAGTTTTACTCTGATAATATTTTTATTCTTATTTGTTAAAATTGTACAATATTTTTAAGGTTTAAATAAGTTATCCCAACAACACTTGCAAAACAAAACCCACAAACTTTCTCGTGCTAACTCATACACCCCCATGTATGCTATATTAATACATACATCGGGAACACCTAATAATGGTGGGTGGATGTGTGTATGCACTTGTGTGTGCGATTAGTGGTGAGTTGGATATTTTTGCATTCGTATGCATGCAGCTTCAGTTGCAAGTGCGATGAGGAGGATCTGTGTGTATATGTATTTGTATGTTGGCTATAATTACGATATAAATTATTTAAATTTAAAAATTTCAAATCTCTTGAAATCCGTTTTATTTTTATGTTTTTGTTTTTGTTTTGTAAATGAAATTGATTGTTGTTTTCAATTTATCCCTGATTTTAAATTTGAAACACAAATTGACTAGTGGTTCAAGGTAACATTTGTTTAAGAAACTTTTTTTCTATTTTCTTCTAATTTACTTTCATTATTAGTTTATTTATTTAAATATACCATATATAAGTATATATGTATGTATGTATGTATTTGTCTAGTTTTCTTTAGAAATGTTTTTTTTTCTTTTTTTTTTGCGATTAAATTTAATTAAAATTATATTCACATTTCTATTGTTTTATACGTTTTCCTATCACATTTTATAAAGTTCTGGTGGTTCTTTACATGAGGATATACCCTGATCATATTTGCCCATTTCGGCTTCATAGAGGAGGTTATTAATTAAATGTTTAACCACAATCTTAGCTTTGGACGTTTTAAGTTTACGAATGGTTATTGCTACATATTCGCCAAATACTCCGTACTCATCGATCGGAGCAGAGCTATTGTTGCTGCCATTATTTAACTTACAATTATGACTACTACCCGATGTATTGCCATTGCCATTGCCGTTGCCGTTGCTGTTATTGCCAGCATTAATAAGTGTAGTTTGGAGGTGGGAGAAAGAAGTGGAGTAACCAGCTCCATCATCATCGTCGTCTTCATTGTCTTCGTTATTTTCATTATTGGTAGTGGAATTGTTATTGTCATGTTGACTTTGATTGCTGTTTATGTTGTTAATATTAATGTTGTGGTTGTTGCTATTTAAATAATCACATTGTCTGGAGTGTATGGCATTGGAATGTTGCAGTTGCAGTTGCAGTTGCTGTTGCTGTTGCTGTTGTTGGTGGTGTACTTGCTTATGAAGTAATTTAGAGGGTGATGGTGCATCCTCACTACTGTGATTCAGATTTACATTTGAATGCATTTGTAACTTACGCTTCCTACTACCGGTGACACCATTAATATTGCTGCGACTTATATTGGCAATGTTGGAATTATTGCTACCGACAGTATTACTTTTGCTCGTACTCAGGTCAGTGATATTTTTATGGTAATTCAATGGTACCGGCGTAGAGGTGCGTCTACTTTCTAGCATGGCCAATTCGTTGGAGTCACTTTCAAACTGTTTGGAAAAAGAATAGCAAATGAAATATATAAAAAGTGTAATTTCCTAGATGCAGAGTTTAAAAAAGAAAAAATAAGACAAATACTTGAAAACAATTAAAATTAATTTTCTATTCATTAAATTTCGATTCCAATTGAAACCCTTTTTTAAAACTTTCTAATTCATAAATGTGAACCTTGAAGTCATACATTTAGTTTTAGTTATAAGCCGTCCATGTTTACTACTTTCATTCATCTTAAAGCCACAACGTTTCGTTCCAAATTTTTAATTATTTTTAAGTCCCATTACACTGTGCAACAAAATTACAAAAATTAAATACATCCAGCTAATGTCACAGTATAATTTGTGAAAATTATTGAATAGAACTCAACAATATTTTTTTATATTTCTTGAACCATCCAATCTTGTTTTATTTGACAAAAACTGTTTTTTGGACTTTACGCACAAATTTATTGATTACACAAACATTTCTGAACAAATGTCAACAATTTAAACTTTATTAGAAAGGAAAGGGATGGGCCTTTAAAACGGTATACATATGTATATTATTTGACTTAATATGCTATGGGGTTTGATGAGGTAAACATGACAAATGCAAATTTTTTTCATATTTTTTCAAACTTTTATTAAAAAATATAAAATAAATGAAGACATTTTGAAAGTGCATTATCTAGTGAAGAGATCGACATTTCGTTTGAAAAATCGCGCAAAAATTATCGTAGTTATTATTTAAAGAGTAGAACAGTAGTGTTTTCATATATGTTTTTTTTTTTTTCAAATGAACTTTCAGTTAAAAATTTTTCAGAATTTTTGATGGATTTTGATTGTTTATCGGAAAATGTGTCAATTTCATGTTTGAACGACCACCAGAAGTTGGCCAATGTTTGCGCCAAGAGAAATAATAATATTTGCAAAAAACACAAATATTAGCCGACTTCTGGCAGTCGTGCAAATGTGAAATTGTCACAATTTGCGATAAACTATTAAGATCCGTCAAAACTTTTGAAAATTTTTGAACTGAAACTTCTTTTGATAAGATGGCATATGTATATAAAAAATATTATACGACTGTTATGCTATTTAAATAATAACTACGGTAATTTTTGTCCGATTTGATCAAACGAAGTATCAATATCTTCACAAGATAATGCACTTTCAGAATGTCGTCACTTATTTTATATTTTGTAATTAAATTTTGCAATTAAGAAAGCTAAACTTGAAAAAATGAGAAAAAAATCATATTTTCTAAGTTTAGCCTATCAAAACTCATAACATGTGAGTTTCAACCATACGTTTATGTACACTTTTTTAAAGACTCATCTGTTCGCTTTTCAAAAAACATTGAATTCTGAAAATACTTTAAAAAATATTTGGGTAATCAATAATTTTGTGTGAAAAGATCAAGAATACCGTTTTTGTCAAATAAAACAACTTTGAAGGGTTCGAGAAATATAAAAAAATATTTTTGAGTTCTACTCAACAAACCTCACAACCTACACTATGTCATGACTACACTATGTATTTTGACTGTCGCACCATGTTATTGCTGTGAATCTCTGTGCAAGTATTAATAATTTTATAAAATTAGAAAATTATTAAAAATAACCTAAAATCGTCATGCACAATATAAAATTTCATTTAAAAATGTCATTACAATCATATTAAAGGATTCCTGTGAAGCAATTCCTAAGAAAAAATATTTTTTAAATTCTGAACTTTTGCAACATTTGCCGTTTATTTCACAAACTTTTTTAGGAACTAAAAAAAAAATAAAAAAGCAGCATAAAATATACAACCACGTCTTAAGTTAAAGGACAAGAAAATTGAAGGCACAAATAAGAAAAGCGTTTGCTTCCGCCAACCATCTGTCTCAGTACTCAACAGATATCAGCAATGAATTGTTTTTCGCTACTCATAAGAACTCATGAAATTTTGAATATAAGTGAATCAACAATATTGAAATTTAACTACTACTACTGATTCATTCATACTCACTACAACGTTGATTTATCAGTAGAGTTTGCAATGAGTATGCGTAAAACGTTAACATCAAACTCATACCATTCGAAATATGTTTGATTCATAAGCTTACTCATTCAGATTCATAACTTTAAAAAAATACTTATAAGACTTATTTATTCATAATTCACTTATTCATTCATCAAAATTCAGTCTTAGTTATTAGACACATAAGCAAAGAAGACAGAGCAGCAAGCAGAGCAAACACACAATCTTCTAGCAATTATTTTAGTGTTCGTACGGGAATCTTACTTACTTTGTGATTCTTGTAAATGTTGAGTCATGGAGAGTCGAAATCAACAACATCATACGTGTTGTTAAGTTTGAATATGATGAGTACTTCAAACTTTGAGTATGAGTAGAGATTCCATGATATTAAAATAAGTATGAATGCATAGAAGTATCAGAAATTATGAGTATGATTCGATTATACTCATCTTTTTGAACATAATTTGCTGATCTCTGGTACACAAATGAAAATTTTTATTTTTTTTAAATGGGCATCGAACAAGAATTTACAATAAAAGTAGTCATGTTTGTGGGCGTTAATCTAAATTTGGTTAGTTAACAAAAATTAAGAGGTTTTGAGAATTAAAAGCAAGCATTGAAATGAAAGGAAGAAAGGATTTAAATTAATAAAAGATTTTGTCAAAATAACCTCACATCTACGTATGGCCATAAGAACGCCTAACAGAAATGTAACAGTAAAACATGAAATGGAGACAGAAATGGCGCAGTGATGCAAATTCTCCAGCAGGGAATCCACATTTGGGACGTTTGGTAAAGGTCGAGAGTGTAATTACAACCATACCTCACTTTGCGTCATGATTACGTTCCAAAGAAACACGACGCAAATTGAAACGACGCAAAGTGAAAAAAAATTTCTAAAAATTTCAAACAATAAATTAATTACTCGAACCCAAAACAACGCAACTTCGAAAATCTAACGATGTACAGTGAAAATTAGTACCAATTCAGCAGCGACGCAACTTCGAAAAACGCAAAACGGAACTACGCAAAGCGAGGTATGGGTGTACAGCGTCCTTTAACACACGATATGTAAGTCGGATTTTCCATTAATTATACAGGGTTGTTGTGCGCGGCGGCTAATTCAAAATATTGTCCTTCTGGAGTTGTGTAGCTGAACATATGTTATTAACGCAGAAGAGTAAATGTGACCTCTTCCTTTAAGGGAGTTCCACCGCCTTACTTAATACATTAGAACTAAAAAAAATATTTTCTTTCATTTAAACAAGTTTGAAATAATTTTACCATTAAGTTTGATTATAATGAAAAAAGTATGATCCAAATTTTTTCGTGTTTGTTCCTTTTTTACCGTTCGGTTATTAGTCTAATATTTTTTTTTTCAATATTTTACCTGTTTTACATTATTTTCATGTAGACATGGAGACTCATAATCGAAAATGATAATTTTTTTAAGGAGACACATATGTACAGTGATGGTCTTATAATTAGTACAACCATCTATATAACCTTTTATTAAATTTATTTAAGAACAGTTAAATACTCCGTGGTGTATACTTAAGTGATGTGTTAAGTAAACGGTACTTCAGAATAAGAATTTATCAATAAATGACACATTAAAGCATAAAAACACAAAATTCCTTGGTAACTTAATTAGCACACCCCTATTAAAGGTTAATAAAATTATCACTTGGGTTTAATTTTTTTTAGTATTTTATGGAGGTACCCCTTCAGAATTTCAAAAAGTCTGACATTTTCTAAGCTATATGACATTCCGTGCAGATTGAACGGAAGATTCTTCAAAGATCTTGAAGAATAATTAATATTTATAAGTCGCCGTAGTCTAGTAGGTAGTGTGTTAGTTTATTAGATGCAAGGCCACGGTTCAAACCCCAGGTCAGACATCAAACGAAATATGAAAAATATTTCTTCTGCGACTTCCTCTCAGCAGATTTCCTGCAAAACCTCTGAGAGTAAATAAAATTGCCATGAAAAGTTTCTCAAAAATCTGTCGTTCGGAGTCGACTTTAAACTGTAGGTCCCGCCACTCATGTATAAAATTAGCACACACAACATAAGTGGTGTGAGAAGCTAGATCGTAATCTCAACTAAAGGGTTGTAATGACCAATTATGTATGTATGTAAGTTATTTTAAAAAGCATGTGACAGAAAAATGAATTCAATTAAAACTGAAATATTTAGTACAAAGATTTTTGGTGGATGGATGTGCTAATTACAGGACCACAACTGTATGTTGCGTAAGTAACAATAGCAATATGCCGTACCTACAGAATATAACACAATATCAGGGAATGTGCCCTATTCTATATTAAATAATATTTTGAATTCATATTCGAATATGAAATCCAACAACGATTTCAGGAAATTTTAATTTTGTCGTCATCAATACTATTTCGGCTTTGGAAGAATTTTGAGACTGACCTCCGTAAAGTGATAAAAATTTTAAGTTCGTAAGTTTTTCTGCCATGATAAATTTCTCGTATTGATTTTAAACTCTACTAACTGTATTGTTCAGCTACAACAACAATAATATGGTCAAGAGTTAAGAAATAAATTCACTTACAATTTCAGTTTTAACATCATCCGCACTAATGTTGCAGTATTCACTGCCATCGAAATCCGAATTACGTGCCTGTAAAAAGAAAAAAAAAAAAGAAATAGAAAAAGAAGGAGAAAATCTTTAAAAGTGAATAAGAAATGAAAATTAAAAGTGAAATTCGTTTCGTGTATGTGTTTATGTATGTAGTTTGTATGTGTGTTTTTAAAAATTTAGTGGTTTACGGCACTATCCAAGTCGTACGACCTACATGATCATAAGAAATAAAAGCTTTTACAATAGCCGTTGCAACAACAATAGAAGTTAGTTACAACTAAACATATACATATGTACACATGTATGTTACAAACAGACGATGGGTTAATGGGAAAAAGAGTGCATTTGAAGAAATTGAACACTTGTATGTGTAATAAACGGTTTTGAAACAAACACAGTTGAATGCAGTCATCATCACAGTTATTGTTGTTGTTGTCTCTGATTGTGGTATTATATTTATAAACAAAAACAAAAAAACAGCAACAGCAACGGCAACCTAAAGTGAAGTAAAATAAATTATTGCACACGTTCTTAAGATACTCGCTTACAAAACGAAATGAACAGCAAAAGAAGGCAGAGAAGTCATAAAATGAGCATAAAAATATATTTTATTAAAGAAAATAATACAAAAAAGAAAATAAAAACAAAAAAACAAATGAAAAAAAACATACAAAAAGCGGCTGATGCAACCAATTCAATTCACAAACCACTAAACCAACAACACAACAGCTCAACAGAAACTTACAGTATTCGGCCGTTAAGTAAGTGACAGTGAAATTTTTATTTGGTTTTTATTACATGTTATAAAAATCGTTCGAACAGATTCAGCATGTGATTTTAAACAGCTGGCGGGTTTTGATCACAGATCAGCAATGAGTATTCAAAAAGATGAGTAGAATCGAATCTTACTCATATTCTGATACTTATACGCATTCATACTTATTTTAATATCATACTTCTCATATTCAAAGTTTTGAAGTACTCATCATATTCATACTTAACAACACGTATGATGTTGTTGATCTCGCCTCTCCATAACTCAACTCATATACACGAAGCACACAATAAGTATGATTCGCGTACGAACACTAGAATACTCACTAAAGGGTTGAATGTTGTGCTCTGCCTGCTACTCTGTCCTTTTTGCTAATGAGTCTTTTTTCTTTTTTTTGTAAATGTAACAACAACTAAGACTGTAAATTTTGATGAAAGATTACAATAACTCGAACCATTTATAAGTATTATAAGTATTTTTCTAAAGTTATGAATCTAAATGCGTAGGCGTATGAATCAAACATATTTCGAATGGTATGAGTTCGATGTCAACGTTGTATGCATACTTATTGCAACCTGAACTTATAAATCAACGTTATAGTGAGTACGAATGAATCAGTAGTAGTAGTTAAATTTCAATATTGTTGACTCACTTATATTCAAAATTTCATGAGTTCTTATGAGTAGCGAAAACACGATTCAGTGCTGAACTCTGTTTTGAACCTTATACCTATACATTACATACATACATAATTGGTCATTACAACCCTTCAGTAAGGATTACGACCTAGTTTCTCACACCACTTATGTTGTGTGTGTTAATTTTATACATGACTGGCGGGACCTACTCTTTAAAGTCGACTCCGAATGTCAGATTTTTGGGAAACTTTTCATGGCAATTTTTATTTACTTTTTGTATTTTTGTTTTGATGTCTGGCCTGGGGCTCAAACCTTGGCTTTACGTTTAATAAGCCAACACACTGCCTACTACTACTAAACATTGCCTAAGCTAACCGGTAGAAACTAACCCAGAATCAGCCGACAAAAATAGAAAATAAGTTGAGAAATAAATGGAGAACTATCAAAAGTACATAAAGGCATTGTTGTGCAAATATTGGTATTTGCTTTGAGAAATCGTTAAGCGTAGTAGTTAAATTCGGGGCTCAATGCATTACTATGGAAACATTAAAAAAGAACGGCAAGTAATAAACGAAATATTCAGAAATCGTGGCATAAATATGCTCGGTTAAAACAAGATTGTAAAGAGCGAACTATATTTCTGATGTCATATATAAACAATATGCCCTTAATATAACCTTCAGTCAATCAGGATTAAGACCTAGCTGCTCACACCACTTATCTTGTGTGTGTTAATTTTATATATGAGTGGCGCCACCTACAGTTTTAAGTTCACACCGACCGACAGTTGTTTGAGAATATTTTCATGCCAGTTTGATGTTATTTTCAGGGTTTTTGCCAGAAATCTGCTGAGAGGAAGTCTCCGAAGAAATACTTTTTGGATTTTGTCTTGATGTCTGGCCTGGGGCTCGAACCCTGGCTTTTTACATATTGGAGTTACCGAATAATATTTTTCGTCTTCATTTGTATGTATATATGTATTGTATTTGAATTTGTATATTTGATTCCTATGGAGGAAATGTCAATTTTTTATGGTGTTCATAGGTCTTTGGATGGACACTGTAAATTGAATTGCATTCAGAGGATTGTTGGGTTGCCTATCATTTCACTTCATTTCCCTTCATTTCGTTTCAATTCATTTGAGGCCAGAGTAACGCGACACATTTACGATTTTGTAAAGCTTATCAGTTGTGTAGCAGCATGGTTGTGTTATATTGTGGTGAAAACCACAAAAAAGTTATATTAAGTAAATAATAAAAAAAAAAAAACAAAAATTTGTTAAAAGAAAAGTATGTATAAATAAAATAACAATAATAAGAAAGCAAATACCTATACATACGTACATACAGAAATATTGTGTATGAACATACATATGAACAAACTGTGGTGACGATATACTATAAACGTACGAGTGCGTTTCGATATGGCAGTAGCGCTACACTGTGGAGTGCCTCATTTTTAATCGTGAATAATATAAAATGATCGGTAGTGTGTAGACTGGACTGTTTCACGTGTGTGTTGATATGAAATTAACACACAACAAAAATACAAAAAAGTGTGTGTGAGGAAAAAGTACGACGCATTAGCTGAACACAGCAAACGGCAATCGGGTTAGTTAGCAGAGGCACCGTGGGTAGTTTGTTCAACAATTAACAACAATTCCGTATATAAAAAATGAAGTTGAACTGAAATGATTTCGGAAATGATTTCTGTTAAAAGATTTTTCGCAACACAATTAACAGACATTGTAATTCTATTGTAAGCATACGGAATACGACATATGTACGTCAGACATTGACGTTTTTGTCGTACATTGAATGTGTCTCCGCTTTACAAAAAATAGGTAAAGAGTGCAAAACAAATCAGCTGATAGTTATCAAAGTAATTGAGGCACGGTAATAGTTATGTACAGGTAGTTCCCGACTTACGACGGTTCGACTTACGACTATTCGCACTTACCACCATTTTGTTTTTCCAATTTTTATCATAGAAAATACTTAAAGAAGACAAATATGTAGTTGCGAGGAATCCCTAAAATATACGAATATATAAATTATATGAATTTTGGGTAGTTTCATTTCTCCTGACCCTCAAAGTTAGTTGTAGTTATTTTGTTAATTTTTTTATATGAAATTCGACTTACGACTTATGACCGATGACCAGGAATCTATCTCGGTCCTAAGTCGGGGAATACCTGTATTACGTTAACGGAGATTTATCGAATGAAAAAGTGAAAATATTACGTTTGACTGATATTTAAGATAGTAGTAATATACAAATGGTGTGGGAGCTACAGTTTAAAGTCGACTCCAAACGACAGATTTTTGAGAAACTTTTCATGGCAATTTTATTTACTCTCAGAGTTTTTGCCAGAAATCTGCTGAGAGAAAGTCGCCGAAGAAATATTTTTTCATATTTCGTTTAGTTGGAGATGCCTAACCTGGGGTTCGAACCGAGGCCTCACGTCTAATAAGCCAACACACTACCTACTAGACCACGGCGACTTCACGCCGGAGTATTGAAGCCTTCAATTAACTATATTGACTCAATGTTAGTAGTAGGTATTGCAAATAAAGGAAACTACCTTCACATTAAAAAAGTGAAAAAGTATTTATTAATATTCTAAATATGTGCGCTGAAGATATTTATAAACATTAAGAAATTATTAAGAAACTTAAGAATATTAGGAAATTAGTATTCTAGTAATCCAAGAATAGTAGGAAATTAAGAAATATACATACTGGTATCAAAGGCTGAAATAGAGTTTTCGGATAAACATCTAAATAATAAAACGGTTTTCTAGCTTTTACTGAGGCTATCTTAACTAGGTTAGGTTAGAGGACGTGTACTTGTCAATTAAGACAAGTACAGTACTTGGAGGTCGAATTGACCCATTGTACAACGTCCTAGTTTCTCACACCACTTATGTTGTGTGTGTTAATTTTATACATGAGTGGTGGGACCTACAGTTTAAAGTCGACTCCGAACGACAGATTTTTATTTATTGAGAAACTTATCATGGCAATTTTTATTTACTCTCAGAGTTTTTGCCAGAAATCTACTGAGAGGAAGTCGCCGAAAAAATACTTTTTATATTTCGTCTTTGATGCCTGGCCTGGGGCTCGAACCCAGACTTTTGCGTCTAATAAGCCAACACACTACATACTAGACTACGGCAACTTCTTAACTAACTTGCCGTACTTCTTTAGCTCGTAACATACATAATTGGTCATTACAACCCTTCAGTTAGGATTACGACTTAGCTTCTCACACCACTAACGTTGTGTGCGTTAATTCTATACATGAGTGGCGGGGCCTACAGTTTAAAGTCGACTCCGAACGACAGATTTTTGAGAAACTTTTCATGGCAATTTTATTTATTTACTCTCCGAGTTCTTGCCAGAAATCTGCTGAGAGGAAGTCGATTTGATGTCTGACCTGGGGTTTGAACCGAGGCCTCATGTCTAATAAGCCAACACACTATCTACTAGACTAAGGCGACTTCAATTAAATTATCAATTACTAAAAATACCTTTTATTAGATATTTTCATTAAATTTTAATTAAATATTCAGTGTTTCTATTATTAATACTTCAATATTTCAGGCTTAAAACCTTTTAGCAGATTTAAAATTTCACAATACTGTCAGCAAAATATGTATATGTGAAATTGTCTTTAGAAATACTAAAATCAAATAATATTTCAAATATACGTCATATATTTTAATGATATAAAATTAAAAAAAAGAAAAAATAAATAAAATGAATGTTGCAATATGTTTTTAAGTTTCCTTAAAATCTTATGTTTTTAACTTTCAATTGATATACACAGTGGGAACATTTATCATAATCATAAACAGTGTGTATATTCTTATTTGTTTGGTAATTATCGAATATTTATTTCGAATATTAATTTGTTTAATTAACTGACACTAATGATGCCCATTTTTAAATGAATGGGTGCTTGAACAAATAAAATTGTCGAATTGGTAACAATACCAAAACGAGATTTAAGAGCCTCCAACGCATCCCAAAAATCGGTTCATATTCCTTTGAGTACTATGAGTCGATGATTATCAACTTCTTTTGGCCTGAATTGGATACCAACGATATGTGGTTTCAACAGGACGGCTCTACGTACCACATTACTATCACATTTGATATTATACAAGAATGATTTGATGTAATGACCATCTTAGTTTGAGATTGTGTGATTTCACCCCGTTAGACTTTTTCTTGCGGGCGTTTCTTAAGTCGCACATGTATGCCAATAAACCCCAGACCATACCGCTCCTCAGATTTATCATAACCCATTCCGTCAGTCAAATTCAGCCTGATTTATGCATCAGACTCATGGAAAATTGAACATTTCAGATGGGCACCATCCAGAGAAGCAGACGCAGACATTTGAACGATGTAATATAAGCAATATTACGGCACCAATTGGTCTTTCAAACTAATAAAAAATTTCGATTATATGCCACACACACTTTGTTTTAAAGTTATGTATACTTTTAAGCAATTCATTGTCTTTCTTGGCTAGCATACTTAATTTTTGGTTGCTTTACATCAGCCGTTTTCTTGTACATGTTTTTAAATACTCGATTGGAACCAGAATTGCTAATCAATTGTGTTAAAATTCTTAGATTGTGACGGAATTAAAAGTTTAAAGTCAAAACCTCTGATTATTCTATACGTTTAGGGCGACTTTTGTAATTCGGCGTTCTCAATCGAGTTTTCAATTGGAATCAATTTATTTATTTTTAATATATGTATGTATGCATCTTGCTCAAACACACATCAATTCTATTAGTAGTCAAAATGTAGTCTCATATCAATTTTATTGTTGTGTTTCCAAAGTCGTTCTTATATTTCGACGCTTCCATTCCATAACGTTCTAAGTGTACTAAGAACGTTTTTAATGTTCTTGCATTTTTAAATTCTACGTTCTCTAACTTAAATACTGTCAAAATTTGGAGATGCGCCGATCCGTTCCGAAGTCATAGGGAAAAATCTTCTTAGAATACACATATAGTCGTATTGTGCGTGGAAACTTTGAGAGATCATAACTCAAAACACACTTTTTCGACTTAGAATGTTATAGAACGGAGGCGTCGATTTTATAAGCGTTTAAGTGCCTAAAATATTACTGTTACTGAATTGGTAAAATATTAAAACAAAATGTAACAAACGATGCGGAAAGATTTAATTTTTCTGAACCGTATTACATGCCAGTGAATTTGGCTGCATCTACATACAATTAAGTCCACTGTGCACGGTAATACTAATCGTATTCATATGTGTGTGCAACTGTCAAACTGTCTTCAAATAATTCAGCTGTTGAAATAACAACAACAAACATGAAAAGACAAAAAAAAAAAAACAAAACAAAATAAAAAAAAAAACACGAACCAGAAATGAAAACGCAAAACATACCGAGAGAAACTAGACAAACAGCTTTTTTGTTCAACGATTTTTGAGTTGCAAATGAGTAAATAGTGTGCAACAATAACAACTATGTACGAGTATGTGAATAATACACTGAAAATAAATGAATAGAGAAGTGATGACCAACATAGTACGAAAGATTTTCTTGAACTCTTTTTGAAACTCTTCGCTATGAAATGGTAGATGAGGGACTGCTTGCCACCAGTTAAGACTAGATTTGATTCGTTTGGAAAACGAAACAGTATGAAAAGAGAATTTCTTTCCGTGTTGAAATGTGTGCTGATAATGTTATTGTTATTGTTGTTGTTGTTTTTGTATTTGTCATTGTTGTGTTATTGTGTACTAAATACGAGTATAATAATACATGTGGTCGTATGATGTTAAATAAAGATATGGGGGGGAAGAGAAGTGTCACAACTTACCACAGCCGTTATCGAGAGACTTGGAATTGCAGTCGCCGCTACCAGAGCAGCATTTTCGTCAAGACTACGTGATCCGTGTAAAACGTTTAAATTTTCCGCAGAGCACGTATTTGTTGAGAATGGTGGTGGAGGTGTAGCTGTTATTGTTACTGCCGATGTTGTTGTTATTGTTGCTGCTGAGGTTGGAGCTGGTAGCACTAGTGGTAAAGGCGATGTTGGTTTTGAACTGTTAATAGATTTTGAAATTGGGTTAAATTGGGAAGTCGAAGTGGAGGTGAGTGTGCAATCATTGTTGCTGTTGCTGTTATTGTTGTTGTTGGTTTTATTATTTTTAACGATATTTGTTGTTAATTCCAGCAATTTAAGTTGTGTAGCCGCATCTATTTGTTGCTGTTGCTGCCTTAGAGCATTTTCCTGTTCTTGTCGTCTCTCCTGAGCTGCTGTAGCTGCAGCCGCAGCTTCTACGGCTGCTATTACAGCCATTGGATGGCGAGCTTGCAAGCCTAAAGCCAAGAAATGATTATTGAAGTGTTCAATGTCGCGACTAGAAATTTTTCTCTCCTCCATTAGTTCCTCATCGATTTTGATGAGTTGGTTGTTGTTGTTGTTGTTGTTGTTATTGTTTGGCTCTATTAATATGGTTTCTCTAGTGGTATTTGATTCGTTTTTAAGTGTTTCGGCATAGTCGGAATCCCCCGCCTCTCCGTCCAATATAAAACGTATGGCATCGTATGCAAACCACATTGGTTGGTAATTAAGTCCCTTACGTCTGCCGTTCAAAACTTTGCCATGTTCGCGATGGAATGAGGAACGTAGACTTTTGATTTTGGATCTAATGGAACGTATTTCGGCACCATATTTGTATCCCAAGGCTTTAAGAGCCTCGTATTTTGTCTGCTTGATGTGGTAACCTTTGGTGTTGGGGTCCCAGAGAACTCGTTGGCATCTATAATCTTCGATGAAATCTAAAATAGTGGCACGTGACCATTCAATGCGATCTGTTGTTGTTGTCGTCGCTGTTGTAGAACTGCCACCAGGACTATTGGCAGACGCTTGTCCATTGCTGCTACTGGTTGAGATGCTGATGTTCAGGTTTGAGGTTGTGCTGTTGTTGTTGTTGTTGTTGTTGGTGCCTTTGTTATACATTTTTGTATTCATTATAATTTTCTTTCCTCTCTTGCGTCGTAATTGTTGTCGACGTTGTTGGGCATGTGGTGACGACAGTTTGAAGCTGTTTAAAGGAGTTCAGTCGCGGGCAGGGAAACGTGTGGTACAGCCAAGGGTATGGGTGGGGTGGGTGAGGGACAGGAGGGGTACGTTTAACCAAATACGGACTACCGATCATATAGAGTTCCAACAGGTTATTTTTATAAATCAAGTGTTTTTTTTTCTTCTTATTTTGTTGTGTTTTTGTTATTATTTTCCTGGTTCCTTATCGGCCGTTGTTGTTATTGCCGTTGTTTTCTTCTTATTTGTGTGCTTCGACCACAACTAACAACAATAATGACAGCAACACGTTAAACTGCTAGCTGACTGCCTATCACTTCTACTGCGTGTTTTTGGCCGATTGGGAAACGTTGTGTATTTTGGTTGTTGTTTGTAGTTGTGGAGCTGAGGTTTAGTATCTTTGTTTTGTTGTTGTTGTTGTTGCTGTTGGAGTTTATTTATTTTGGTGTTATTGTTGTTTTTGGCAAAATTGATTTTTTTTTATGATGATCTTTAACAGGTTTGCTGATAGAGGTGGTGCTGTATTACGGGTTTTATTTCTGATCTTTTTCTTTTTGGAGAGAAGTTGTATTGTTGGTGTATTTTGTTATTGCTTTTGCAGCAGCCGCAAATGAAGAGAGGTTTTTTTTTTACCACATTCGATCGCGAACATACGTTCACCGTTTCGTCGTTCACCGTTGAAATCACGAATTGTACTAATTTCATGTGTTTTTTTTTTAAACACCGCCATCGTTGCCGCTGCTTCTGCTGCCGCTACAACTGCTACAGCCACAACTGGAATCAACTGTGGTTGTTGTGGCTCGCAGCCTGTTTGTTGGTGCTGTTACTATATACAATTTGGCTGACTGACTAGCTGGCTGGCTGGCCTTAGTATGTGTGGCATGCTCCAACGTCATTGCCATTGTCGACTGTCGCTCTTAACATAGTAGTTGTTGCCGTATCATTTGTTGTTGCTGACTGTTTTTTTTTTGTTTTTTTTTTTAATTTGAAACGTCTCCAAAAACAATACGACTCGTTCATTTGTGTGTGTTAAAATGTTTAAATTTTTTTAAAATAAAAAATCAATTTAAAAATTTTGTTGTTGCTGTGTTACGTTGTGTCGTCGTTTCAATACGATTTCCAGGCATTTTTTTTGCTATCGTTTTTGTTGATGTTGTTGCTATTGTCATGGTTGCCGTTTTTTTTTTCTTTGCTACAGTGAAAATTGTTTAATTTCAGTGCAGTTTTACATTGTTTGCTCAACTGTCATTATGATAAAGTGATACTGGCCCCAACGAATATTGCCTCACTCGCAAATATTCACTCAAATACATAAGTATGCCTGAGTCTTATGTTGTTGCTATTGCTGCTACGACTATTGTTATGACTATTACTAATGCAGATTTCTGTTTTTTGTCTCCTTTATTGGTGTTGCTGTTATTGCCTTTTTATATCATTCTCGAGCAGTTGCTCGTGTTTTATTTATTTTCTACTGTCGTCAAACTTATTTATTTTTATTTAGCATTTCATACCGTTTTCTCTGAACTTTATTTTACTTAAGCTTTTCCAAATTGCTGTACAGCAATAACAATAATTGGCAGGCATAGTATGACCGAATAGATGATATGCTCTACTCTGCCATTTAAAAGCATAGTACTGTACGTACGTGCATATGTACTACATTGATATGGAAAATAATAAGGAGACCAATGTGAAACTTAAAGACTTGGTGGGAAATATTTGATAAGTAACTGCACTTATTCTCAGCTCATATATCACAAAAAACTAATTTTATTGCGGTTTTATAATTTTTATTTTACAATTTTTGTTAAATAAAAATACTAATAATTAATCCCGTGAAAAAAGTAAGAACTACATATTTTAATTTTAAAATAGTTATAAGTGTCCTTATTATTTTTCCCATCACTGTACATACTTAAAACTTGCTAACTTAAACAGAAAAAATTTGTTTTTAGTCGTTTTATTTGTGTTTAAAAAAATCGAAAACAAGCCATGGTGAATCGCGTTTTTATTTACAGTGGTGGCCACGAATTTAAGACACGACATTTTATTTATACATTTGTGATAATTTTTACATCTTATAAAAAATATTTTAGGTCCATGATATTTTTCTTAAGATTTTAGTAATATTACGAAGAAAAAGTAATAATATTTTGCTACCTATACTTGGTTGAGAATTTTTATTTACATATTATATAGATCAAGACAAAATGCTAGTCGGGATTTGTTATTTTTTTGGCACAAGTGGTTTACGATGGGCATACACCCACGCAAGTTTTTCCCATTTAGACATCTGCTTATTGCCCTAGACGAAATATCGATACCAAAATCCAATAAAATTTTATTTTTTTATTTTACTTGAGCTCGTGAAAGGATTATTAGCAGCTACTTTAGGGTGTGGTTTTTCGGGCTCTAGGTTGCTGTTTGACATTTTTGGTGGTACCATGTTGCTTGATGTGTTCCAGCACGTTGTAAATCTTGCATATAGAACATTAAAACAGCTTGGATATATCCATTATGTTTTTTCCATCAAATTTTAGATGTTGTATCAGTTTTCGCTCGGCATCGGTATTCCAAGTACCTCTGACCATTTATAATTAAATATTTCTATGTATTCCAACATAAAATAAAATAAAACATTCGTTGCTTAACGTTTAGCTTAAAAAAAACACAAAAAAATCACTTAAAAACCAGATATTTCTGAAATGTCTTAAATTCGTGGCCAATTTCAAATAAACGTTTTTACAATAATATTTTTTTTTTTTTTTTTTTTTTTTATAATTCATTTATTTACAATCTGTTTTTACAACAATAAGCAAATTTTATAATCTTATTTTAACTTAACCTAGTCTGGATCTTTATCCAGTAAAATATCTACAAATTAAATAAATTGTAGGAGATTATTTTCTGTAAGGTAAATCTAATATATGAAACCTTTTAAGTCTATTGACTTCTTCGGTTTCATCTAACAAGCATATTGCTAAAGGATTACTATGAGTACTGAGTCTGTCTAAGTATCTAGAAGTATGTTTGTTTATCTCATCTTTAACTGTTGGAATCTGTAAGTCTTTGTGAATATTGTTATTTGTTATGAACCAAGGAGCGTTTGCTATTAATCTTAGTGTTTTAAATTGGTATCTTTGAAGGATTTCAATATTTGAATTACTAGCGGTGCCCCAAAGCTGTATTCCGTAAGTCCAAACAGGTTTCAATATCGTTTTGTAAAGCAAGAGCTTATTTTCTAGTGATAGTTCAGATTTAGAACCTAGTAGCCAATACATTTTTCTCGTTTTTATCTTTAATTGTTCTCTTTTAGACTGTATATGTTTTTTCCATGTGTTTCGTCGGTCGAGATGGAGACCAAGATATTTGACAGTTGTTCGTTTAGGAATAACTGTACCATTTAAAGCAACAGCTGGACAATCTTGTCTTCTTAGAGTAAAAGTAATATGTGTGGATTTGTCGGTATTTACTTTAATATTCCATTTTCTCAACCACCCTTCGATATCATTAAGTTGCATCAGTTACATTTTCATTTGTAGGCATATCATATGTAAATATGGTGTAAAGAACAGGTCCTAGAACACTGCCTTGAGGAATACCCGCTTTTATAGAACATATATCTGACATTTCGCTGTTAACTTTCACGTAAAAGAATCTTTTTTCTAAATAGGATTTAAAAAACAAATAATATGGAGCTGGAAGCAACTTCTTTAGTTTAAATAGAATTCCCTGGTGCCATACTCGATCAAAGGCCTGCTGAATGTCGAGAAATACAGCTGAACAGTATTGTTTACGTTCTAAAGAGTCTCTTATCACGTTGAGTATACGATGACATTGCTCGGGAGTACCATGATGTTGTCGAAATCCGAACTGATGTTCTGGAATTATGCTTTTTCTTTCTAGTATTGGAATTAACCTCCGTAAGAATATTCTTTCAAATAGTTTTGAGAAAGTGGTTAAAAGACTAATAGGTCGGTAAGATGAAACAACATTTTCTGGCTTGCTTGGTTTGGGTACCATAATAACTTCAGCGTATTTCCACAATAATATGATCAAAAAGCAACAAAATGTAAAAAGAAACAAAATAAAATAATGGTACTTTTTCTTAGTATTACAGGGTACATAGAAGAATAAAGAATATCAAATTTGATATTACAGAATTGTAAATATTATCACAACTAAATCAGTCATATGTCGTGTCTTAAATTCGTGGCCACCACTGTACATGGCATAAATGAATATCGTATTGTAATGAAATTAAAATTCATATTAATTCGTAAACTATTCGGATTACTTAACCTAGGGCGTAATGCAACTATGTAAGTACAAAACATGGATGTACAGATCTGCACAGCTGATATATGTGCGTCAATCGAAATGCAACCATGAAGTAAGAAATCACATTTACAAGAACTTTTAGAAAATAGAAAGTTTAAAGCTGGACTCCACACTTCACTTCTTAGAACAAAATCAAGCTTATTGGTTAAGGTTTAAAATATTTGAGCGAGAATCCGATATATTAAATGAGTCTTTGTCTCTTTTCTGAAAACTAATTTAATTTCTCTTGATATACAAAATATTGCAAATATCAGACACGAATAATCCAAGTACTTAATAAGTACACTTTGCATACTTTTTCTGTATCATGTCAAACATATTGAAATTAAATAAATAAATCTCCTTTTTACTCGTTTAACAGTTTAATAAAAATAATAATAAATAATGTCAAAAAAAAAATACAATCTATGTTAAATGAACATATTTTTTTGATGCATTTGATCAATTGTTTAAAATTTGAAACATTTGGCCAATTCACACAACTTTGTATCGTGTATGTTGTGAACGCTCAATGCTATGCTGTATTCTGTATTTCGTATTCCAAACGTCAAAAAACGATAAGAAGAAGAAGACCAGTATTCATAATTTGATTTTCAAGCAACAAAATGAAAAATATTACAGAAAAAGTGAATTTCATTAATTATCTGTGCGTACAATTATCATTTTGAAATTGTAGTTAACTCAAGTTAAATAGAAAATATTTTGCATTTCTATTCTTCTTCTTGATTACTGGCATTTACATAAACTGATAGCACGAAACCAATACGACTCCCAAAAACATATGAAAAAATATATATGTTGCATACTCATCCAACAATGCAATGAATACAACGATACAAGGGCTTGGTTTCTTTAAGTATTCATAGGTAGTCGTGCAAATGTGAAATTGACACATTTTCCGATAAACAATCAAAATTCATCAAAAATTCAGAAAATTTTTGAACTGAAAGTTCATTTGATAAGATGACGTATATAAAAAATTTAACACGACTGTTATGCTAATTATATAATAACTATGGTAATTTTTGTCCAATTTGATCAAGCGATGTGTCAATCTCTTCACAAGAGAATGCACTTTCAGAATGTAACCACTTGTTTTACAGTTTTTAATTAAATTTTGCAATTTCCGATCAAAACTCATAACATGTTAGCTTGAACCATATGTTTATGTATACCATTTTAAAGGCTTATCTGTCCCCTTTTCAAAAAACTTTGGATTCTGTAAATAGGTTAAAAGATATTTGGGTAAACAATAATTTTGTGTGAAAAGATCAAAGATACGGTTTTTGTCAAATAAAAGAAGTTTGGAGTGTTCGAGAAATATTAAAAAAACATTTTTTTTTAGTTCTATTTTATCAAAACTCACAACCTACACTATGTCATTAGCTGTCGCACTGTGTAATTTAATAATTTTAATTTTTAAAAATAAAATATAAAATTAAAACAATATTGTTAGATCTTCCCTATGGCACTTATTTTGTATGTTTATTTTTTCGATATAATTTTCACAAAGTTAAACAAATTGGAAAAATGTTAATGTCATCAATGTCAATATATGTATGTACATAGTTATTGTGATGAAGAAGAGAACATATGATTTTTGCAATGCAGGTGGTGAAAAACAAAAGTACAAAAGTTCTACAAACTCACCTCGGCCTGTATGTGTGAGTATTATTTACCAACACAATAACAAGAAAAATGAGTTTGATACATTATTTGATGTGTGGCCGAACAATTTAACAGGTATTTTCAAAAATGCACAAGTGACAGCGAACATTCATTAAAATATCCTTATCACTATACCCAATATTCCAATCATACTTACATACATAATTGGTCATTACAATCCTTCAGTCGGGATTACGTTCTAACCTCTCACACCTAATGTTGCGTGTGTTAATTTTTTATACATGAGTGGCGGGACCTACAGCTTAAAGTCGACTCCAAACTACAGATTTTTGAGAAGCTCTTCATGGCAATCTTATTCACTCTCAGAGTTTTTGCCAGAAATCTGCTGAGAGGCAGTGGCCGAAGAAATATTTTTTCATATTTTCGTTTTGATGTCTGACCTGGGATTCCAATCATCTGTTGAAAAAACTGTATGCTTGAAAATAGAACAAATCATATTCCTTAAAGACACGAAAAATATACTTTGAAAAGCAAAAAAAAAAAAAATATTAATTGTTCGTTTGATGTTACAAATGTATTGGCAAATCAGTGTTTATCGGCCCAAACAGTTTCTAATGGAGAATTAACACAAACATTTGTATTGTGGTGAGTTGGTGGTGTGTCGCATCGTCATCATCGAATTCACATGTCGGTAGTGATCGTTTCTGTTTGTTGTCGAGTCGAATAAACAGCAAAAACCTTTAACAGCCAGCAATTGTGGCGGTGCTCTGGTTTTGTTCGTTTCTCTATCATGTGAAATGCGTCGTCAACTAGTGAAATTCTGCTCTTACTTCTCATCATTGTTGCCACCTTCATAACTTAGTGTGTTTTCGTTTCGTTGGTATTTCGAGGGCAACAAACAGCAGAGTAGAAAGAAACCTTAAAACAATAATGAAACAAAACAATTTTATAAATAAAGAAAACTTAATCAGAAATAACTGCATTGCACTGTTAGAGAAATAAAATATAAATTAAAGACTGAGCGAACGATTGTTAGATTTAAAATTGATCGTTTATAAGATTTGAATATTTGAGAGAGAGAGAGAGACAGAGAGCCTGATTGAGAAAAACAAATGAACGTGTGTCTGAATAATAAATTGACAATTTAATTATGATAATAAATCGTTTTCTTCTTGTTCATTCATAAGATAATAAAACATTAAGAGGTTCTGTTCTCAAATTAATTGATTAATTAAAATTTTGTTTTATGGAGATACTTACATATGTACATACTATACTTATGTACATACGCATATGCATTTGCATGTTGAAGTTTAGTTTGGTAATAAACTGTGTTGACTAGTTTGCAGGCGACTTATATTACTAATGACTTGATAAAGCATAGTTTCTCTATCATTGACTAATGTTAGTCACTTTTAGGAAATTAATTTCTACTGTTCGTTCCCATATTGCATACGAATCCCTGCCAATTATATCAAATCAGTGTTGAAAAATTCAGTACTTTAGTACTTTTTTCGGTACTGTTCCATTTTAAAAATACCGCCATACCCCCGCGGTGCTTTCAGTACTTTTTTATTATTACATATTTTATGTCTTCCGCTTTTCAACTATTAACGCATTAGTAACATGTTCAACGTAATGCTAAAGGTAGAATTAGTCTTTAGCCCCGCTTAGCCAAACGTCCACGGAACGTACGTTCGTTTTTAGAACACGAAAAACAATGACGACGCTTGCCGAACCGTAATGTAATTTCAGTAAGCATTTGCATTGCTCTTCATATGCTGAAAACGAACGTATATTCCATTACGTTCCGACGATATTTTACTAAACGGAGCTTTTACGTTTTGTTGCGTTCCGCATCAGCTGTTTTTGTTTTGTAAATGAGGAACACGTACAAGTCGTTAGGTTTTCTTTTCCATTCCGTACGTGTATTAAATACAAATAAATAAATAATCTAGTAGGTAGTGTGCTGGCTTACTAGACGTGAGCCCACGGTTCAAACCACTTGTTAGACATTTCCAACAAAACGAAAAATTAAATAAAAAATATTTCTTCGGCGACCTCCATCTGGCAAAAACTCTGGAAGCAAATAAATTTGCCATGAAGAAGTTTCTAAAAAATTTGTCGTTCGGAGTCGACTTTGAACTGTAGGTCCTGCCACTCATATATAAAATGAACACACACAAAATAAGTGGTATGAGAAGCTAGGTCATAATCCTGATTGAAGGGTTGTAATGGCCAATTATGTATGTATGCATCTTTTTACAAAAGTACCATTGGATGCAGAAACGCACTTTTTCAGTTATAGTTCAGTACAATTTCAAAATTTCAATTTTTCTACAGTGTTGAAAAACATGTAAGAATCTTCTTGACCGTAATTTCGGGCTTAATTTCCTATCTGATGGTATAATACGATGTTCAGATATGCACTTTTATTATTATAATATTTCATATAAAGTTTCAATTAACAATTGCGCAATAAGTACGCAAATTGTTATAATATTGAGAAAAACTGACAACTCAAATGTCAACAACGACAAAGAAAAAACAACAAACCAAAAAACAAAATAAAAACAATATTGTTGAAACAACCAGGTGTTTTGTTTACCAACTGACAAATTGAATAAGCAGTTGAACTGCCTATATTATTATGTCTGAACACTTAAAATATTGTACTCAATTAACCGAATATTGTATCAATAAATCGCGTATCTGAACATAGTATAAATGACTCAGTTTCATCACTACTTAATATTCGCTTCAAAATTAATCGATTTTGGTTGCGATGCGTAACGAAAGTTAGGTTTTTTGTGTTAGTCCTTCTGCAATCTATGCATCTAATTTAATTCAAAGATTCCAAGTGTATGTTTACCTGATGACAATCAGAAATGGCGACGTTTACGTTAACGAAATAGAATATATTCGTTGAATATTTAACATCAAATTTAAACGGAACAGAAAAGCTTTTGCGAACAAAAACTTTATTCAAGTGGGAGCCTCAAGCGTGAATATATTCATTGTAATGGTTGGTTAAGGAAAACAGTGTAATCAACTTAAAGATAAGAATTCTTTAAATTGCACATATCCACATTTTTTTCAAGTCTATATTTAGTAGAGTGTATTCAAGTAGAGTTTAATTTAGTGAATTGTAATGACCAGACATCTCGATCAAATCGAAATATGAAAAATATTACTTTGGCGACTTGCTCTCAGCAGGTTTCTGGCAAAAACTCTGAGAGCAAATAAAATTGCCATGAAAAGTTTCTCAAAAATAGATCTGTCGTTCGGAGTCAACTTTAAACTGTAGGTAACGCACACAACATAAGTGGTGTGGCAAGCTAGGTCGTAATCCTGACTGAAGGGTTGTAATGACCAATTGTATATATGTTATGCATCAGAGATCAGCAATGAATCGTTTTTTCGCTACCCATAAGCACTCATGAAATTTTGAATATAAGCGAGTCAACAATATTGAAATTTAACTATGTACTCTGATTCATTCGTACTCACTACAATGTTGATTTATAAGTATGAGTACAATGAGTATGAGTACAACGTTGACATCGAACTCATACCATTCGAAATATGTTTGATTCATATGCCTACTCATTCAGATACATAACTTCAGAGAAATATTTAAAAATGATTTGAGTGACTCGAATCATTCAACAAAATTTACAGTCTTAGTTGTTATTGCATTTACAAAAAAATAAAAAGACAAAGCAAACACACAACCTTCTAGTGAGTATTGTATCTCGAATCATACTTATTTTGTAATTAATATATCGACGCCTCCATTCTATAACTTTCTGAGTACACTTAATGTTCTTGTGTATTTTAAATTCTACGTGCTCTAACTTAAATACTGTCAAAATTTGGTTACGATGCGCCAATCCGTTCCGAAGTTATAGGTAAAAATCTACTTAGAATACGATGCGTCATAAACTTTGAAAGCTCATAACTCAAAACGCATTTTTTCGACTTAGAATGTTATAGAACGGAGGCGTCGATATAAGTTGAGTTATGAAGAGTCGAAATCAACAACATCATACGTGTTGTTAAGTATGTACTTCAAACTTTAAATATGAGTAGAGGTTCCATGATATTAAAATAAGTATGAATGCGTATAAGTATCAGAAATTATGGGTATGATTCAATTCTACACATTTTTTTGAATACGTATTGCTGATTTCTGATATGTATGTATGTAATGAAATATTGATTTTAAAGATTTATGTTTACTACTAAAACTACTACAATAAGAACATACTGTTTTACTGTGGTGATCAATATTTTTAACTTGGAATTTATTAAAGACTTGACTATAAAGTCTTACAAGATTTAGTCGGCACAAGAATTTACGTTAAACCACAGACGCATTAATATCCTTAAAAACAACGCCAGGTTGTGATTCGAATGAGTACATAAACCAATGAGATTACCGTGAATAGGTTTGTTTAATTATATAAAACTTAGGAATCGTAACTAATTAGGCTTTCTTTCTTCTAATATATATATACATATATTAGATAAAGACCCTACAAGAAATGAATGACTGAAACTAACACATGAAAAATTATTATTACTAACACATTTGTATTTTTTTATAGAATTGTTTGGAAAAAAAATGTTATGAATGTTTGCATCAATAATGACAGTCAAATGACTGGTAAAATGACCGTCACTGTGTGGTAGAGAGTTGCATTTTATGCCGTTATAAATTACTGTTGTCGCCATTGTTGGAAAAATTTGTAAACTGGTAAAGAGTACATATGCAAGAGTGAAACAACTACATTTTGATAATTATTTCTGCAAAAGCGTCGTACAAAAGTGAAAATTTTAAATCTAAACAAAAATTCAACTAAAGTGCACGTTTAAAGTGGAGAATTAAATTTAAAAATTAAAAAAACAAGAAATAGATTTGAGAAAGCAATAAAAGGCTTAAAAACAAGAAAACTTAAAAAATAAGATAATAATATAAATATATATAATAAATATAATATAATAAGATAAAAATAAAGATAAAATAAATTTTTTTTAATTATTATTTATATTTTTTTTAAATATGAAAAAAGGCAATTGCAAAAACGCCTTAGCATTGAAAAAAGGACATTTGAGTCCAATGTAAAAAAAAATAAAAGTTTTATTGAAAAAAATGCAAAGAACTCAATGAAAAGTGAAAAAATAAAAATTGAACAAGTGGAGAAAATTTGTGAAAGAAATGTTTGTGATGATTTTGTGGGAATAGATAGTTTAGATTCTAAGCCAGGTTGTAGTGTATCCGCAATTGTAGAAGAAATTGGTAACGTAGATTCTGAGCCAGGTTGTAGTTTATCCGCTATTGTAGGAGAACTTGATAGTGAAGATTCTGAGACGAAATTTTTAGGGATTGATTCAGAGCCAGAGCCATCTGAAATTATAGGAAACAATTCTAATTTTCAGGGAAATTCGGGTATTAAAGGCAAGTGTGAGGAGATTAAATCGTGGGCTGTTAGGAATAAAATTTCTCAGGCTGCTGTGGAGGATTTATTGCGTACGATAAATAGGGTAGGAGTGGAAGATTTGCCATTGTCGGCAAAAACTCTTTTTAGTACAAGTAGGGAAAATATTCAAATTTCAACAATAGAAAATGGTGAATTTTTATATTTAGGTATTCAGATTTAGGTATTTCAGATTCTTTTGAATATTTATGTGGTAAAGATGAAATTTTGATTGATGTAGGCGTTGACGGTCTTAAACTTTTCAAGAGTTCAAATAGAGTTTTGTGGCCCATTTTAGGAAAAATTGTAGGCTTTGATAGCGTTAATCCTTTCATGATTGGTTGTTTTTCCGGTTTTAAGAAGCCACAGAATTTGGATAGCTTTATGACAGATTTCTGTACAGAAGTAAAGTTGCTTAGGGAACAAGGTTTAAAGGTAGGCCATAGCGAAAAGTTGTTTAGATTTGATGTTCGCTTGTTTATTTGTGATTCTCCAGCTAGGGCTTTTGTTACAGGTGTAGTGTCCCACAATAGCAAAAATGGTTGCTCCAAATGTTGTCAGGAAGGGTTATATAAGGAGAGAAGAGTTTGTTTTTCGAAAGAAGTTGGCATTCCAAGAACAGATATGACATTTGAATTTAGATGTAGTCCTTTTCACCATAAAGAAGAGTTTAGGGAAAAGCGAAGTATATTAGAAGAATCAGGTTTTGAAATGGTTTCTCAATTTCCGTTAGACAGTATGCATTTAGTAGATTTAGGAGTCACGAAGAAATTGCTTAAGCTTTTAGTCAATAAGAGGAATGCAACAGGTATGAATGAGAAGATTGGTTTTATAGGTCAGTATGTTCCATCAGAATTTTGTCGTACACCTAGGAGTTTAGATGAAATTAGTAATTGGAAATCCACTGAATTTAGGCAGTTTTTACTATACACAGGTATTTATATTTTGAAAGATTGTGTTAGTAGTGATCAATATTATCATTTTCTATTATTACATTGTGCTATAAGGCTTTTGTCTAGTGAAATGTCGCATGTTAGAGAGGCAGATATTTCCCAAAGTGTATTAAAAGATTTCGTAAATTTTTTCGGTAGATTATATGGCGATGAATTAGTTAGTTTCAACATTCATGGTTTACTACATTTAGCAGATTGTGCTAAACAATTCGGACCCTTAGATTCTTTTTCAGCATACAAATTCGAAAATTATATGCAGTATATTAAAGGTCTTGTTAAGAAACCAAACAGAATTTTGCAGCAGATATTCCTTAGGCTAGAAGAAAGGCAGGGACTTAATTCGGATTTGAACTTGGTTTCAAAATTAGGAAGTTTTAATATTAACCATAAGAAGGAGAAAGATAGTTTTTGTTTTAGCAAAGAATTAGGACCAATTAAAGTAGTTAATGTTGTAAATGTAGACGAATTTGTATGCAAAGTTTTCCTAAAGACTGAGAACTATTTCGATGAACCGTTTAAGTCATTCAGTGGTCTAGGGATAGTCGTTGGTAGTAGTTTAAGTACTGAAACTTTTGTAATTAAAAGGGAAGATATAGATTTTAAATATTTTTGCATACCCTACGATAGTAAGTTTCTTCTTATTCCCCTTCTTCACCACCTTTTTCACGAATTTTCTCACTAATTTTTTCGGCACATATTCACTGGCATTATTAAATAATAATGTACCCATTTTTTATAATTACATGGATTCCCAAAATATATTTGAGGGTGTTGGGAAAGAATATACCCAAGAAATGATTGGTAAGTAAAAAACAATGTACAAATATTTACATATGTAAATCTTAATAAATTTAACTATTTAGCAAACCAGTCAATCCTACCGAGGACATCATATGCCTTAAATCGCGCTGACGACCTACCATCAACGTCAACAGCAGCCGCAAAAAATGAAGGTAAAGTTAATTTTTCTTATTATCATTGGATTAAATTAATATTTCTTTTTTTTATTTAAGACATTATGGAAATATTAACAAATATTTCATCTCGCCTCGATAAGATTGAAGAAACTGTAAGTATGCAATTATGATTTATTTTAAATAAAAAAATTTTAGATACAACAAAAATGTTAATACAATTTGTAATAAGAAACAGCGACACATTTAATCTCTCATTTAAAAAATTTGTATTTTTTGTGTATCTGACATTTGTCTACCAGAATAAACAAAAGACCTTATTTTGAAAAAATTGAGTTAGGCCTTTTTTATATTAAGCCATCGATATGCATGTTCCGAAATCTAATATTATTATTTTCTTATTTCGTTTAAGCAAACAACTATTATGCAAAACCAAAGCATATTGAGCAATGGTCAGTGCACAATAGTCTCCAACCAGGAAGAGATTGCCAATAAATTGGAGAAACTAGAGACAAGCGTAAGTATTATTAGCCTTCTTTTATTACTATTTAAAGAACAAATATTTTAACAGATTTTATCAAAGCCCGAAGCCTTGGCCCAGTCCAAGGTGTTGATGGAATGCAAGGTAGCCATTAAAAAGGTCGAAAATTCAGTGTGTCGCATGACTGGTGAAAAGCAGGACAAGCATCTGGACGAAGTAGCCAGCATGCTTCCACTGAAATCAATCGAAGCGGTGGGAGAGGTAGAGGAGAAATTAGAATCTCCAGAGTTTTGCCAAGCAATGGTAATAAAGTCAAATTGTTTCTTTTTTAAAATATTTAATAATGATATTTCTTTACAGATTACATACTTTCATAAATTGAAAGGCACATCTGAGGATGTCAGCAGTGTCGTTCGTGCAGTGCTTACTGATGACCTGCTGGAGAAATATAATTGGGAAGGAAGGTGGGGGAAGCAAGCGCTTGCTAAGCTTTCGCTATTTCAGAAAGTTATACGAGGTATGTCCATACTTGAAAAAGACATTATTTATGTATCAACATATGTACTGTATAAATATATATATATATATATATCTTCTACAAATTTCAGAAGTTTTCAATCTGCAAGGGTCCTTAGACTTTGAAAAAAGTGTCAGAAAAGCCGTTGAGAGGAGCCACCACAGGCTGAAGCAGAAAAATATTTAAAAAATAAACCGTAGTATTTATAATAAATTAAAATAAAAACAAATATAAATAAATAAATAAAATTTTATAATAAAAATAACATAAAAATCGAGTTTTATATAAAAGTTATACCGGTCAGATTTGACGGATATATTCATCAAGTATGACTAGTCAACAGTGATGGATATATACATCAAGTATGATTGATCAACCCTGACTTACATTTCTATCATCCATGATTGGTAAACAACAAAAGAGTGAGCAGCTCAGATATATGTTTTAAAGTCGATAGAATTCATAAGTGCAAGGGAGATGAAAAATCACATGTACACAAATGTTTCCATCAGTTTTGTCCATTTGCCTTAAGAAACTGATAGAAACTTTGTTCTACGCGATGATGGATATTTCCATCAGTAGTGACAGTCAAATGACCAATCAAATGACTGTCACTGTTCTTGTAGGGGATATACATATTGTTACGTTTTTACCTTGTAAAAACGTTTAAAATATGATCTCGTAGATTGCAAATAAAAGAAATTAATTTGGGTTTAGTTTTTTTTAAATGCTTTATTATTTGCACAATTCTGTGTGCCGCTGTTCACAACTTGATGTAAACAACAACAATTGCCATTTTTTTGTTGTTATCCCTCTGTTTACACCCTTTGCATAAACAATAACAATTACTAGACAATTATTCGACAGATCTTTGTAACGAAGATCTTTAAACGACGATTGATCATCAATATGGACGAATTTGTAAAAAAAAACTGAGGTCTTTATTGATCATAATTGTAATGAATTTGTTGATTTTGTTGGCAAAATTAGCGAATATTTCTTCAACAGCGTTATTATTAATCATTTGCGAATCATAGTTGTTGTAGACATACAGGAGAAGAGATAAAATAGATTGTTTGATTATTTGTATTTAAAATACCTCGAATTAAAGCATTTACATTTGATTATTAAAACCGAAATGAAAATCATTCATTATGCGTATTCAATATGAATTAAAAACAAAAAAAAAGAAACTTAAACTTGATAGCTGCTGTGTTTATTCTGTTATGCGCAGCAGAATTTGTTTGTCATGGGTTTGCAATGTCAAGTACATTTTACACTGAAAGAAATTTTTTGTTTTGTTTCTTCATAGCGATTAAGATAGATTGTGGTGTGGTGAAAAAGGCGATGATAGAAAAACTTTAACGACTCTTATAGTCGACAGTTATTGAGTTATGGTTGTTAATTATTTTCTTTTGTGTTTCGATTATGTTGCTGCAAACGACAACCGAGGTTTTGTTTTTCGGTTTCAATACTTTTCTTACGTTTTACCTAATTAGTATTGCGTATTGTTGTTGTTGTTATCGTTGTTCGTTGGTTGGTTGGTGTTTGGCAATTTATTAACGTTTTCTCTAGCTTGGCTTCAGTGTTTGTCAGTTGGTTCCTCTGTATCCACTCACTTTCATACTGCCATCTACCGACTGGTATTGATGCGGAAGAGTTTTCTGATGCGGTTTTCTTGGAACGTGTTTGTATATGAAGCAAACGTTTGTGTGGGTATTAATGTTGAAATGTATGCATGTATACTTACATACGTGTAATAGATATGTACATATACGAATGTGTTTACTGTTATTTACATTAAGACTGTATGTATTTACTATGTATTTAGTATGTACTAAATTATTACACATGTGGCTTGTTGGCTATTTCAACTTAAAGTTTTTTTGTTTAAAGCTTAAATATTGATTTTATTTATTTGTTGTTATTTCTCCCTATCGCAACACTAATGGAGTTTTTTTATGTGATTAGAAATTCGTTAAAAATAATTGTAAAATAATCGATCGTTACTAGCTTCGAACTAAAAGTACTGTTCGGTAACACAAAAATTTTCAACGAATGCCATGCCCATTTACTGCTGACAAATTGAAATAACGGTATTTAAAAACATCCAATATGGTCGGTTCTAGTAGGTAGTGTGTTGGCTTAAGGCCCGGGTTCAAACCCCAGGTCATGCATCAAAATGAAAATATGAAAAAAGTATTTCTTCGGCGACTTCTTCTCAGCAGATTTCTGGCAAAAACTCTGAGTGTAAATAAAATCGCCATGAAAAGTTTCTCAAAAATTTGTTGTTCGGAGTCGATTTTAAACTGTAGGCCCCGCCACTCATGTATACAAATTAACACACACAACATGAGTGGTGTGAGAAGCTAGACCGTAATCCTGTAATGGCCAATTCTGTATGTATGAATGTATGAAACACGCGGAAAGCAGTACGTTTGGCGTAAGCTAAATACTAAGTTTTTGCCTAACGATACTCAAGCTATTTTCAAGCATGGGGTCGGTACTGGAGGGGGTTTCCAGTACACTAGTAGGGTATATTCATTATTCATTCAAAACGCGTTTGGCCTTCAGACACAAAATATAGCGGATGTTATTGCCTTTAAATGAACAGAAAGTACACGGCTGAGAACTTAAAGGAATGAAGATACGTCTACTATTTTACATAAATAATTGGCCATTACAACCCCCTTTAGTCAGGATTACTACCTAGTTTCTCACACCACTTATGTTGTGTGCGTTTATTTTTATACATGAGTGGCGGGACCTACAGTTTAAACTCGACTCTGAACGACAGATTTTGGAGAAACTTTTCATGGCAATTTTATTTACTCTCAGAGTTTTTGCCAGAAATCTGCTGTGAGGAAGTCGCCGAAGAAATATTTTTTCATTTAGTTGGATTTGTCTGACCTGGGGTTTGAACCAAGGCCTCAAGACTAATGACCCAATACACTACCTACTAGACCACGGCGACTTCAACGGGTTGCTTTTCGTCAAACTCCTACCTTTTGACAGTGCACTGTGAAGTTAAGGTACAGTTGTTCAGAATAGGGATTATATTTCACCCAAAATGTAGATTCTGTGATGATGATATTGAATCAACAGAACACATTCTTAGAACCTAGTAGCAACTAATGCATCCCAGAAAGAAACACTTGGGTGCGTAAGATGTTCTGGGTAGGAAATTGTCATTGACATTGACAAAGGGCAGCACCGTGAAATTTGTTAGGGCAATAGGATTAGAATATTCATTATAGCGATACTCTATAAATCTTGCATGGAGTACAATAGGTCGTAGATACTATTGTTACGAAAAGGAAAAAAAAATTAAAAACTGGTGTTTTGCTTTTACATCGTTTAACATTAAAATTATAAACAAAATCTACAAAAACAAAACAATGAACTTGGAATATAAAAACAAACACCAGCATAAAAATGGTAAACAAGTAAACAAAAATACAACAACAAACACTACAAGAATAAATGTAAACAAAATACACAAACAACTATAATAAAACAACGATGTTTACATTTATATAGACCTCGAGAAGGCGAAGCCACTATCATTCAACTTCAAGAACATCAACCAGACTGTTTACGTTGCCATAAGGCAAAGCAAAGCAGGAGAATGAGTTAGTAAAAGTTCAGCCAGTCTTGAGTGAAGACGTGGCGCTTTTGATGAGAGTAATTGTGGTTTGAAAATCTCCGTTACAAAGTTCAGTCGAATAATTGTCTAGCAATTGTTACCTTTTATGCAAAAGAGTGCAAAGAGGAATAACAAACAAAGCAATTGTTGTTGTTTACATCAAGTTGTGAACAGTGACACAGAATTGTGCGAATAATAAAGAATTTTAATTAAAACTAAACATAAATTTATTTTTATTTTATTTTTAATCTACGAGTTCATATTTTAAACGTTTTTAAAAGGTAAAAACGTAACACTATTGTAACACCAAAGCGCTGATGATATGTCTTTTTATGTGGATGTGGTTGACAAAATAGAAGAAGAGTTTTAAAAATATTTCCTCAACATAAAAACAAGTCTAACGACTGGGTTAAAACATTTCAGAGTTCCGGAAACTGGCTTTGGAAGGCATTGGTTACACCAGAATTAAATTTTTCACTGTTACGCGTTGCTTGAAAGATCTGTTATATTTAATTCTACTTAACGAAACTTAATCGTTGGTAAGGCAAGAAATTGTGTTGACCCCAAAACTTACCCTATGAGGGAGAGTGCTTCAGTTAAAATGATACCTAAATCATATAATAATCCCCAGAAATCGGAATCTTACAGATCTGTGTACACAAACATGTACAATTTGTGATCACTATGGGTTTAAGTGTCCTATAAAAGCAATAAATAAATTTTTTCCACGGGTAAAAGCTGTTCAATGTGAAGGTTGGATCATTAAATTCAAGTCCCGTACTGTACGGACCGTACCGTCCATAACCCAACGTACTTTAACCACATACGTAAGTAAGTATTAGGTTGAAATATGGTACTTACTTGTTAGAATTGTTACATGTAAGAATTATTTTTAGGACAAATAAACATAAATTCAAAACAACTCCAAATGATATGCGAATTATTAAATCTGGATGAGTTTAATTTATTTGTTTGCTTTTGGCTAGAATCACTAAGAAGAAGGATAATAAAATAAATTTATAAGTTTTTCTTGTAAATAAGGAAGAAAATGAACTCAAACCACTTAATTATGGTCAAACGAATGCATATGAATAATAAATTAAGTTGAAAGCGATAACGACAACAATAATACCCACCCAACAGTATTTGGCAATTTAACATTTCCATTTACATTATGGATATTGCAAATCCCGTTATCATGTTTGTCAGTACAAACATTTCAACGTAATTTTTTTTAATGATAGAAGATACATATTTACCTGGCAAACCGTTTTTATACGCCCAGCACTTAAGACAACTAATACTCAAGCCATGACTTTTATACGGCTTACGAAAATTCGTAACAAATGCAGGAGAGAAGGATATTGTGTTCAGAAAATGGCAAAAGAAGAAACATAAATATTTAACTTACTGTAGTAATCATGAAGAAGAAAAATTAATGAGAACACATAATGACTAAAACTTACAAATGGTTACGAAGTGCAATTCTTAAGTTCATAAAATTTCATTCAAAAAATTTATTTATCTTAAGAAAATGAAAAATCTGGCTTAACATCAAAATTATAAACAAAAGCTACAAACACAAAACAATGCAGTAAACAAACGTGTTTACAAATTATCGTACTACGTAATATATCAACAAACGCCAGCATAAAACAAATTGTAAACAAGTAAACAATAATACACACACAACACTAAAAGAATAAATGTAAACGAAATACACAAACAACACTACAATAACAAATGTTAAAAACGTTGTTTACATTTATAGAGATTTCGAGAAGGCTAAGTCATGAACATTCGCGTTCAAGAACATTCATAAAAGGCAAGTCAAAGCAAGCAACGGAGTTAGTGAAGTTCAGTCAGGCTTGTGTGAAGACGTGTGTGTTTGAAGAGAATAATCGTGGTTTGAGGATCTCCGTTACAAAGATCTGTAGAATAATTGTCTAGTAATTGTTATTGTTTATGCAAAGGGTATAAACAAAGAAATAACAAAAGAAGGCAATTGTTCTTGCTTACATGAAGTTGTGAACAGTGGCACACAGAATTGTGCGAATAATAAAGAATTTTAATTAAAACTAAACACAAATTTATTTTTATTTTATTTGCAATTTACGAGGAGCTCATATTTTAAACGTTTTTAAACTTTTAAGTAGGCAGGTGTAAAAGTACAAAGTTAATATTTTGCTACAGAATATTTTCGTCTTTTCACTAACATTTCAATTGCCCATCGCATCATTAGTAAGATTTTTTCCGTTAAAAAAAATAAAACGAAAAAAAATGCAAAAACTTAAACGCCTACAAAACCACACGCCTAATGACATTTTCCTACACGTTATATGGCATACGAATGAAAGAAAATACCAAACTATTGAATTTATGCCTGAAATTAAGCACTATGGACCAATAAATTCTTTTAGTGGCAAGAAATAGAAAAAAAAGAAACAAATCAGATGGTAAAATTCGAAATATATTCTGATCCTACCGACCGATAATTATTATTGCACATTTTGTCAGCTGACGTTAATCTATATTTCCCCTTTTGTTATCGGTTAATGGGCCAAGTATGCATGGATTTAGTAACAGCTATTCACAGATAAATTAAACCTTTTGATTCTCTCATTGAATTGCGAATTAAATGCGATTATTTTTGCAAAAATTAAACTCCGTTTTGGTAGATAACATGTTACAATTTTGGAAATATTTCCATTATTCTTCTCTATTCACATTAAACGGAATTTCAGAACCTATTGTTGCAATCGGTTGACAGAAATGAACCGATTGAAGAGTTTGGCCTTAGGGAAGCAGTGTATCGTAAATAATTCCCCAACAATTGCGCCAATCACATACATAACATACATAAAATTGGTCATTACAACCCATTAGTCAGGATTATGAGCTAGCTTCTCACACCACTGATGTTGTGTGTGTTAATTTTATACATGAGTGGTGGGACCTACAGTTTAAAGACAACTCTAAACGACAGATCTATTTCTGAGAAAACTTTCCATGGCAATTTTATTTACTGTCAGAGTTTTTTTCAGAAATCTGCTGAAGAAATATTTTTTCATATTTTCGTTTTGATATCTGGGGTTTGAACCGAGGCCTCATGTCTAATAAGCCAACACACTACCTACTAAACTACGGCGCATTTTCAGACTGCTTAATTAATTTCTAGCGAAGACGAGTATACTCGACATAAACAGAGTAAAATATTTCTGTCTGTAAAAGTAGGCAATTATAACTAAAAGTCAAACGTTTTATGTTGGTTTTTTAAAAAATATATGTTTTTATTATTTATTTTATTTTAATTCTAAATTGAAATTATTACAAGATCAAGTTTGAAGGGTTCAAGAAATAAAAAAAATATTTTTGAGTTCTACTCAACAAAACTCACAACTTGGTTTTTTTTCCTTTTTTTATTTTGTCGCATAGTGTTATTATATTTGTGCACCACTGTGTTGTTTTTTAATTTGAATTAATTTTAATAACTGTAAAAAATAAATTTTCTCATCTTTATTTCCAAAAATATTTATTTCGCCCATAGTGAAATGAGATAGTTTTGGAGATGATATTGAAATGAAAACCATAAAAAGGAATACAATAAAACTCATTAACTAAAACAATTTATTTCGAGAACTTGTGCAATATTTACTTACATTCGTATTGAAAGCAATTTAATATACATGCTACACATGTTGACATGTAGACCAATAACAATGGATATGAAAGGTATTTTCCTTTCAAAGATTAAATAATTCTGCGCATTTCGAAATTCTCTTAACGAATGGTGAAACCAAGAATCCAATAAAGATACGTATCATATATATACCATAAATATACATTCATACTGCGCATAATACGAAATATCATTTAAGTTTAATTGAAGTTGTTGTAGTTACAGTTGTTGTTGTTCTTTGTAATATTATGAAAATCTAACTTATTAATGTTTATCTCGATTTACAAATGTATGTATGTATGTATGTATGTATGGTATTTGTGTTCAATCGTAAACTAAATTCATACATTTAATACTGATGATACATAATTACATCTTCGGATACCCTACTGTTCTAGGAATTATTTACGGTTGGTAGAAATGCTCCCAAATTTGTATATGTTGTGTCGTTTATCTGTCACTGTTGTAGTATATTTTGGGGAGGTTTTACGTTCATTAAGATTACTTTTCTGTTTTTGGTAGTTTGCAGAAAATATTAAAATCGTTACAGTTATACGCACATACATGCAGAAATACAATTGAAGGAGATGACATTGCCTTTAATGTCATCATACCAATCTTCCATTTATTCCTATAGAATGCCTTAATGTGAGGATACTAAATTCCGTAATACAGCATCCAGTGTTGAAACACAATCGCCATTAAACATTGAAGTCTTGCAAATACACATACAAATACAAATGGGACCCTTTGTCTGCTCTTCCATTATGCTTTTGTATTCGTTCGTTTTTATTACAGCCTTCGTTGATGAAACGTACTGATGGCTGTTGTTTAATTTGTGAGCAATACCGGAATATTTATATGATGCGTAGCAACATAAATTGAGTTTTGGAAATTTCTATTGCAGTCATAGCTGCCAGATTTGACGATTTATCGTCATTTTGACGGTTTTGTGCACCAAAAATATCATGTTGACGATTTGACGATTTATGCCCTTATTTTGACGATTTTTGGAAATTGAAAATTTACATCATATCTTTACTTTAATACATTAAAAGTCAACTTAAGCTTTGTATTTGTTTTGCAGTTGCTACTATTGCAAATTTATGTTGTTAAAAATAAAGAAACTTAAAAAGAAATGATCAGATATTTAAAGAAAAATTGTAAGATCTGCAAATATCTACAATTACCCTCACACTACCCAACAAGTAATAGCAATCAGAGATCAGCAATGAATCGTTTTTCGCTACTCATAAGTACTCATGAAATTATGAGTATGAGTGAGTCAACAATATTGAAATTTAACTATGTACTCTGATTCATTCATACTCACTACAACGTTGATTTATAAGTACACGATGACATTAAACTAATAAACTCATACCATTCGAAATATGTTTGATTCATAACTTTAGAGAAATACTTATAATACTCATAAATGATTCTAGTGACTCACAGTCTTAGTTATTGTTGCAGACCCAAAAAAAGGACACATACTTATTTTGTGATTCTTGTAAATGCTGAGTAAAGGTGAGTCGAAGTCAACAACATCATGCGTATTGTTAAGTATGAGTACGATGAATACTTCACACTTTGATTTTGAGTAGTATGAGTATGATATTAAAATAAGTATGAATGCGTATAAGTATCAGAAATTATAAGTATGATTCGAATCTACTCATCTTTTCGAATACTCATTGCTGATCTCTGATAGCAATACCAAAAATTATGAAATAAGATTGGCAATTTTCACAGTTGAGCATAATTTTCCATTTGCCATTGCAGACGATTTTTAAATATTCGAATATAGCTTCCAATATTACCCTAAGAAGACCAAAGGCAAGTGCCATTACTTTACTCAGGGGATGGCCCCTACTCATGCAATGCATTGTGCTGGAATTAGGAAAATATAATAATATAATAATGGGAAGGAGGAAAGAGGATGTTTGTGAACACTAGGTTCGAAACCTTTAATCCATAAGTGACAGGAAAGACCTCTGCGGGAAGGGAGTTACATATGCGAATAGTCCGACTTAAGAACGAATTTTGTCTGTAATGCAGTGTACAATCCACTGACCAATCGAGCACATGCAGAGGTATCCACCGAGAAAGACGGGTGTTACGTAGGAATACATGTTTCTCGGTAACGAGTTTCCTTATTTTGCTCGAACAAAATCCGTTGTAGTAGCGATAGAACAGTGAAATATAAACCATATTGCAACGATACTCTAATGAATCAATGGAGTTGGATACCCCACCGCCATTAACGAGAACCTTTGCCCTCTCCTATACGCGGTCGAAAAGTCTCAAACTAGAAGTTGATACATCGGCCCATATATGAGAGTTGTATTCCGTTCACTGAATTTTCATGACCAGAACGTCAAGAGTTTCTGATTTTCTAATATTTACACCACCCATAGATATACACGCCATAAGTGAGTCAACACTTTTGTTCTTAAGTATAAAACAGTTTTGTTCTTAAGTATAAAAAAAGTTAATTTATCATGAATTGTTTTCTTTTAACATTTTATAAGTAAATAAACGTTTTTATTTTTGGAAATTTATTCGACTATTCTCATTTACTTTTCTCGCTATCTTAAGAAAATGAATTATTTCAGTGGTGTTCACTCACTTTTGTCGCTCAGTGTAGATGATGCAATATTACTGCTGCGCTTACGTGTCAATAAACAAATTTTTTCCTGAAAATTATATAAGATTTCTCGATTTTTAGAAAATGAAAATAAGAGAGGGTGTGGCTATTAATTTCCAGCCTTAACTAAATTTATTAAGAAATATTGGTATTATCACATTCTTAAGCTAATATAGAGAGAGTCAAGTTAAATTAAATTAAACTAAATTCCTTATTTTTTGTCAAATATTTTTTATGTTATATTTTTGAGCCCCAGGCCAGACATCAAAACGAAAATATGAAAAAATATTTCTTTGGCGACTTCCTCTCAACAGATTTCTGGCAAAAACTCTGAGAGTAAATAAAATTGCCATGAAAAGTTTCTCAAAAACTTTAAACTTTAAACTGTAGGTCCCACCACTCAAGTATAAAATTAACACATACAACATAAGTGGTGTGAGAAGCTAGGACGTTGTACAATGGGTCGATTCGACCTCCGGGTACTGTACTTGTCTTAATTGACAAATACACGTCTTCTAACCTAACCCACCTTAATTTTTATTTAAAGAACATAACAGTCGTGTCATATTTTTTGAATGTGTTCCTTTATCACGACTTCAAAAACTAAGGTAATTTTTGTCCAATTTTATCAAACGATTATGTCGGACTCTTCAAAAGAGTTATGCACTTTAAAAGTATCCACACTTATTTCATATTTTTTAATTAAATTTTGCAATTAAGAATGATCGAACTAAAAAAATACAGAAAAAAGTGTATTTTCCAACAATTTCTGTGTACCGTTTTAATGTTTTACCACTCAACTGTCCATATGTTTGATTGCTGCACTGTGAACAGATCCATCCACACACAATTTGTTTCGATTTCTTAATTGTAAAATGCCCAAGGGTGTTAAGATTGTGCGGAGTGTTTTTCATCTGCGTCCATGTATCATGTGTGTTGACTGCAGAGTTTAAAGATTACCAGGAAATTAAAGTGAAACTGTAGAAAACTAGGGTAACAGTTTAAATGTTTCTTAGTTTCAATGTTTTATTATCACGATAGACAACCAGTTTTAATTAAATCAAAAATCATTTTTTTTATCTTGAACATATAATAAGATTTGTAGAAAGCAATAAAGAAAGTTGTGCTCTGTTTTAACACAATCGTTTGATTGCAATATAAAAATCTTTTGATTTTGATTTCAAAATAAAAAACAGAAAATAAATTAGGTTCTCCCTTTGGAAGAAAAAATTAATTTCAAATATATTGTTACGTTTTTACCTTTTAAAAACGTTTAAAATATGAGCTCATAAATTTAATTAAATACAATAAAAATAAATTTGTGTTTAGTTTTAATTTAAATTCTTTATTATTCCTACAATTCTGTGTCACACTGTTCACAACTTTATGTAAACAACAACAATCGCTTTTCATTGTTATTCCTCTCTTTATACCCTTTGCATAAACAATAACAATTACTAGACAATTATTCGACAGATCTTTGTAACGGAGATCTTCAAAACCACTCTTACTCTCTGCAAACACACCGCGCAAGTCGAATTCATTTGAGGTGAGACTAATATTACAATAAGTACAACAATACAAAAACAACAGGGATTTTTTGTGGTTGAGAAATAGTAATCTTTTCAAAAACAACTGACTAAAGAATGACGATGGGAAGAAGAATGTAAAAAAAATGTCATAAAAATGATTAAAGAATGGCGATGGGAAGAAAAATGTTAAAAGAAAAAGAAGAAAAATATACAAATTTCTGACACAATAAGAAAAAACGAAATTGATTATCAAAACAAAAAACAAAATTTTTTTGACATTTTTACTGCTATCAGCTGGTCTTTCGATCACACCTTCTAATGAATTCACCTTGACACCGCGTCTACACACAAGACTGACTGAACTTCACTAAGGCCGGGTTCACCCTCAAGTTTCTGAAACATTTTTGGTTCGGAGAAATTTTTTGTTTACTGAGAGTTTTCTGCAACATGATTCACCCATTTCAGAAACTTTGTTCGTAAAAACAGTGCTGCCATATTTAATTGAAAATGAAGTAAATACATATGTGCATAAACTTAAGAAAGTTAATCTAATTAATGTCAAAATAAAGAAATAAAAAATTAATATTTATAACAAAAAATAAACAGTATTTGTGGTGAATTATTTGGTAAGAATAAAAACATCTTGTTCTGTGATGGATAAAATGGATATAAATCATTTGCTACTCTTGTTCGCCATTGAAGTGACCAAAGTAAAATTACTTGCAAAATATATTTATGAAAAACGAAAATCAAAGATAAACAAGAGAACGGCTGTAAGACCACTTTTGAAACAAAGAGAAGCCAAAGGGTATTTTCACTCACTAGTTTCCGAAATGCGTTTAAATGACGTAGATTCATTTATAAATTTTCATCGCATGGACCCTGGGACTTTCGATGAACTTCTGCAAATATTGGTGTATTGTATAAATTTAATATGGTGTGGCAACCTTTTCTAAAATGGTTCGGACCAAATTTAAAATTAATTTAATTCACACTGAGAGTTGTTCGCACAAAATAATTTCTCTCGCTCTCTGAGAGAAACGTTAAACTCCATATAAAAAAATTTTGTCCGAACCAAAAATGTTTCAGAAACCTGTGGGTGAAGCAGGCCTAACTCACTCGCCTGCTTTGCCTCGCCTTTTATATGGCAGAGCAAGCAGTCTGATGAATGTTCTTGAAGGCGACTGTTCGTGGCTTCACCTTCGCGAAATCTCTATAAATGTAAACATCGTTGTTTCATTATTCTTGTTTGTGTATTTTGTTTACATTTATTCTTTTAGTGTTTGTTGTTGTATTTTTGTTTATAATTTTAATGTTAAGCGATGTAAAAGCAAAACACCAGTATCTAGATTCTTCATTTTTGTAAGAATATGTATGTATTCATTCAATTTGTTGTTTGATAATGTTTTAATTAATGCAATAAGCTTCAGTCGTGATTATAAGTCACATTTTCTTTTATTTCTAATCGTAATCGGAAGGTTTTAATTTTTGAAGTGATGACGTATGCAAACTACTCCGTCCTTGTAGGAAAAAATTAAAACAACTTCTTAAACTTAAACAAGATATGTATTATATAGGTTATATTTAATTTATTACATAACATACATAATTGGTCATTACAACCCTTCAGTCAGGATTACGACCTAGTTTCTCACACCACTTATATACGTTGTGTCTGTTAATTTTATACATGAGTGGCGGGACCTACAGTTTAAAGTCGACTCCGAACGACAAATTTTTGAGAAACTTTTAATGGCAATTTTATTTACTCTCAGAGTTTTTGTCAGAAATCTGCTGAGAGAAAGTCGCCGAAGGAATACTTTTTATATATTTTGTTTTGGTGTCTAGCCTGGGTCTCGAACTCTGGCTTTACGTCTAATAAGCCAACACACTACCTACTACACTACGGCGACTTAATTTATTACTATTAAAATGTATGTACCTGTGATATGTCACATTTACACTGGTCCAATGTCTTTATTTAGGCAATTTTTGTGTTGTGTTTGTTTGAGATAGACTCACAGCAAATAATCAATAGATTTTCCATCAACAGATTTAAGCTGACAATTTCGTTTAGATTTTCGAAAATTACTCTTTTTAGAAAAGTTGTTTACAAATAAATTACACTATGCGACAAATTAAAAAATATTAAATAAACCCAGTTAATGACATAGTGTATGTTGTGAGTAAAACTCAAAAATATTTTTTTATATTTCTTGAACCCTCCAAACTTGTTTTATTTGACAAAACTTGTTTTTTGGACTTTACACACAAATTTATTGATTACACATACATTTCTTAACCAATGTCGCAAATTTAAGTGTTCCTAGAAAGAGGAAGGATGGGCCTTTAAAACTGAATGCATATATGTATATATTATTTGACTTAGTATTCTGTGAGGTTTGATGAGGTAAATGCGAACTTTTTTTCACATTTTTCAAGTTTCTCTATTCATAACTTTAATTAAAAAATATGAAATAAGTGGTGACACTCTTAAAGTGCATTCCCTTGTGAAGTGATTGCCACATCGTTTGATAAAATCGAGCAAAACTTACCCTAGTTATTATTTAAAGAGTATAACAGTCGTGTTATATTTTTTATAAAAATTTTTATTAAATGAACTTTCAGCTGAAAAATGTTCAGAATTTTTGATGGATCTTGATTTTTTATCGGGAAATATGTCAATTTCACGTTTTAGCGACCACCATTTGATCATACCTGCAGATAAATAATTTTAATTCACGTCAGGATTACGACCTTAATTACACCAACTTCTGGTGTCCGCTCAAATATGAAATTGATTGAAAATTCTGAAAATTTTTGAAATTCTGAAAATTTGAAAATATAACTCGACTGTTATACTCTTTAAATCATAACTACTGTAATTTTTGTCCGATTTAATCAAATTAAGTGTCAATCTTTTCAAAAGTTAATACTCTTTCAGAATGTCATCACTTATTTTATATTCTTTAATTAAAGTTTGCCACTATGAACAGACAAACATGAAAAATATGTAAAAAATTCGCATTTGTCAAGTTTACCTCATCAAACCTCATAGAATATTAAATCGAATAATATATATATGAATACCGTTTTAAAGGTCCATCCCTCCTCTTTCTAATATGGTTTACATTTTGGACATCGGTTCAGAAATGTTTGTGTAATCAATAAATTTGTGTGTAAAGTCCGAAAGACAGTTTTTTTTATCAAATAAAACAAGTTTGAAGGGTCCAAGGAATATTTTTGAGTTTTACTCAACAAACCTAACAACCTACACTATATCATTAGCTGGGTGTATTTCATTGTTTTTTATTTTGGCGCATAGTGTAGTTAATTATTGGACTTTCTTTAATATTTTGTTTTAAATGCTGATTGGAATAGAGTCTATTCAATAGACCCACAAGAAATTTAGGCATTTGTAATTTGTAAATTAGGCGTTTGTAAATTTATGATTTTCTAAAAAAAAAAGGAAAAAAAAGAAAATTTTAAGCCAAATACATCATGTTCAGTGCTTTAAAATCTTTATTAGCTTTTAGCTAATAAATGGTTACACGAGCATTTCCTTTATTTTGTTTTCTCTGTAGACATTTCTTTTTTTTTTATAACTTAAGACATAAGACATGAGAAACTGGTAATCTTTACAAGAATTAACATTAAAATGTTTTTCTTTTTCTTCTAGAAGCGTCTGGCTGGCTAAAGGAAATGTTCAAGTCCATTTAAATCTTATGTTTCGCTCGTAAAGCATCTTAAGTAGGAAATTGCAGAGGCTAAATCTTTAACGATTGCACATACATACATACATACAAATACACTCAAGTAGTGAAGTGTAAAACTGTATTAAATTTTAAAGCTGCAAAATGCTGTAAAACGGGGATGTTAAATGAAAACAGTGTCGCAGATCATAAATTATTTGTTGTTGCTCCTTCTTCTGTTTCATTTATTTATTATTATTATTGTTGTTGTTGCAGTTGTTATACATATATTTTTTATTTAACTGTAAAATAAATTACTTTTTTACTACTGTTTTTGAGGTCACTACAACTCCAACAGCAATGAACATCACAATGAACATCAACCAACAGCAGGCAATAGCATCAGCTACTGATGCCCGTAAACGAGTAGAGTAGAGTAGTTGGTAGAAATCTGTTGGCAATACAATTTTCCAAAGGCGATAAAAAAAGTAAAAGTTTATTATTTTCTGGTGTTTTTTTATTTTTATTTTTCTTTTTCTCTTTTTTTTTGATTTGTTTTCATATCAGCTGGTAAAAATATATATACAGTGGACAGCAAAAGTCTTAGTACGGCAATATATTTTGACAAAATAAAAGTTCCCACAGGCTTAATACTCTTGCACAAAGTCCCGATATGACTTCAAGAGAGCATTTAGGAGATCACTTGAAAGAACGGTTACGTAATCGTTAAACCTCAAACAAAAGTCAACCGAAAAACTTGCTTATATTAGGCCTTTGAATTTTAAATTTACTCAGGGTTCTCCTTGGGGGTACCTATGGAGTCATCTGAAACTTTTCCTTATTTTCCTCTTGTTTTATGAAAAACATTAAAAAATTTTTCTGTTTTATAATAAAACAGAAATAAATTAATAAAATAAACATATAAACTATAAATTTATAAAATACATGAAATTGCTAAAATATATTGCCGTACTAAGACTTTTGCTGTCCACTGTATATGTTTACCTATGTACTCTGTAGGTATACAATATGAGTATGAGAATATAAAGAAGGAAAAATGTATAAAATTCATGATACACGTGTACAATAAATGGAACCATGAAAAGCTAAGTGAAATAACAGCCTAGAAAATAAATTAAATGCTTACCAAATATCTTTTACAAATACACATCCCACTTGGACGAATACATACTAAGATACATATGCTCTTACATGATATTTGGCTATATACAGTGCTGAATCTGAATCCATTTGTTCTGGGTTTAGAGTACAAAAAAATCTCTTTTAATTTTTGCTCTTTTTAAAGACTATCAGGGCAAATGAATTTTTTTAAATTCAAATTATTTCCTAAGTGTCTAACTGCTAGTGGTCCGGTTAGGAGAACTATCAAAATACAAGGACGACAACAGTAATTCTGAGAACGCCGGGTCTAAAAGTGAAAGCTCATATCAGAACCAGCTGTTAGGGGGGTACATTTTCAATTTTAATTCTTTGGTTAGGATTGTGCTTTAGCTTCTCACTCTCAATACATTTATCAGAAAACTGATGAGTGACGGTTGTCAAGTCGCCGTGGTCTAGTAGGTAGTGTGTTGGCTTATTAGACGGTTCGAGCCCCAGGCCAGACATCAAAAAAAAAATACAAAAAGTATTTCTTCGGCGACTTCCTCTCAGCAGAATCCTGGCAAAAATTCTGAGAGTAAATAACTAAAATTGCCGTGAAAAGTTTCTCAAAAATCTGTCGTTCTGAATCGACTTTAAACTGTAGGTTCCGCCACTCATGTATAAAGTGGTGTGAGAAACTAGGTCGTAATCCTGACTAAAGGGTTGTAATGACCAATTATGTATTTATGTAGTTGCTCTCAACACATTTATCAGAAAACTGATGAGTGAGGTTTATCGAGAGAAATATTTTTTTCGAATTTCCAATTTTTACCAGATGCCACAGCTAAGCTTTGTTTAGTAAGTCAATACACAATCCACTAGATTATTTTATTAATATTTTAAAAATTAATATTAATTGTTAATAGCACCTCGCTCTTATCTAATAGTAAGTATAATTTTCTATTACAATAGAATGGCTTTTACTGCGACTTGCATTCAATTTCTTTCAAGTAGTAAACGGTGAGCCATTTGTCGGTTTAAATTTGAACCATCAACTATTTCGAATATGGCAATACTTATGTCATTCTATTCTATCATAAAATTCAGTATATTATCTCCATTGAACGTAATGAATCGATTTACGCTTGAGCACCATTGGGATTTTTTGGGCCAACGAGAATCATCTTCATCATCTTGTTGGGTAGGTTAATAGGTTAATAGCTTATTAGGTTAATAAGCAAAATTGCCATATTTAAAGCTCAGAAAACTCACACGTGGCCTTACAGAAACCAATGCAACCATTACGAGTGACTGTTTGGTGCGGATTGTAGAGCAGACGGCGCAACCATTACGGTCTATGGAGACACTTATCTCACCATGATAACCGATTTTTTTTGTACCCATTCTTCATGGCATTGATGTGAACGATGTTTGGTTTCAACACGATGGTGAAATTTGCCACACGTCTTACGCCACAATCGATTTATTGCGTCAAACGTTTGATGGCCGTTTAATTCGCCAAAAAGGTGATGTCAATTGGCCGCCAAGAAGCCGAGAATTGACGACGTTGGACTATTTGCTGTGGGGCGCTGTTAAAAAAATATTATGCCGACAAATCAGAGACAATTGAGCATTTGAAGGCCAACATTTGTGATGCCAAGATACAGCCTTTTACACTCGAAAAAGTTCACGAAAATTGGTCCTACAGAATGAGGTACTGTGGGGCCAACCGCGCTAGCTATATGAATGAAATAATATTGCATTTCTAACCGGAACAATTGCACTTCACAACAACAAATATATTTGACAAAATTTCAAATTGTTTTTATTTTATTGCATTTTTAAAATTTAAACTTTTAAATCACCCACCCTATATATTAAGTATATTCAAATGTAACAAGACTGGCATTGTTTTCTATTATTTTGATGAATTTAAAAAAAATTTTAGTTTACAACTAGACATTGCTGATTAAGTTTTAAGTAAATTTCTAAGATGAAGGTGCCGTGGTCTAGTAGGTAGGCCTCGGTTCAAACCTCGGATCAGTCATCTCCAACTGAACGAAATATGAAAAAGTTTTTCTTCGGCGACTTCCTCCCAGCAGATTTCTGGCAAAAACTCTGAGATTAAATAAAATTGCCATGAAAAGTTTTCCAAAAACTGTCGTTCGGAGTCGACTTTAAACTGTAGGTCTCACCACTCATGTATAAAATTAACACACAAAACATAAGTGGTTATGAGAAACTAGGTCATAATCCTGACTGAAGGGCTGTAATGACCAATTATGTATGTATGTTTCCCGTACAGTTCAGTTATTTAAACTGTGCTAATATCTACGCAAGGGACATGAAAAATAAATTAATTGTCCAAATGATGCCAGTTTCAATACTCAATGCCAGTTTCATGACATAATTTCTCAAATTTTCTACGTGTTCCTTTAAATTATACTTACCTTATTTAAATTTTGGTTAGTGTACCACAAATGAATAAATATTTAATTTTTGCATATGCACACTACACTCCTACTTGAAGAAGTATTAATTTTCGTACATACAAATACCATATACATATGTACATGCGTACATCTATACGGTACATTCATGTACATTAGTACTTATAAATGATGTATAAAATATCCGCCCGCTTTACTCATTTGGCACCCCATCATCATTATGATCCTCCTGCTGTTGTAATGAGTAAAAATTATTTCCGCACAATCTTTTCTTTAATTTCATGTTCCTTTTCGTACGTGTACGAGTATTTCGTACAATACAATAATCATGTGCAGGCGGACGGACGTCTGCACTGTAGATGAGTGTGGTACGACGGTTTTTTGTTGGTTGGTTGGTATACCATGTACTCGTATTGATGTATGTTTCGAGTGTTAAAAATGTTGCGTGTTGTAAAATCCATTAAATTTACTTACTTTTTTTTGTTATTATTCAGAATGTTTTATGTCATTCCATGGAATATTAGAGTATGGCAGTTTTATGGATTACCTCCCTTAAAGAGAGCAATTTAGGCAGTTTAAGATAACAAACATACAAGATTCGAAAATATAAAATTAAAGGAGGCTTGCAGCCCATGAAAATCAACCATAATTTTTGAATAGATGGCTGCCTATAAAATCTTTGTTTATTAATGTTAAATGTATCTGAAATTAAAAGGAAATCGAGCCCAGTCAGGCAATGGATTCATTGAATCTAAACAAATGTTTGCTTATCATTTCAAACCATAAACAGGAAATGATGTGATATGTATACTAAAACAATATAAAAAAAAATGAGATTTAATGCCTTGGGATGTAAAGGTTGAGGCAGTATTATATGTGTGTAGGGAAAACAATTTATTATAATAGAAATAATTTGTAATTGATTAAAACATATTAAATTTTTTTCCTATTTACCATAAATTCTTGAAATGATTTGAAACATTTCATTCTACTATTTTTGAAATTATTTATTAAATTTAAAATCTCTTTTAAATTTAAAATCTCTTTTAATTAAATACTAAAGAATATTGTAATATTAATTGTCTACACACACATACATACATACATAAAAGGATACTACAATCCTTCAGTCACATTTTACAGTCGACTCCGAATGACAGATTTTTGAGAAACTTTTCAAAGCAATTTTATATACTCTCAGAGGTTATGCCAGAATTCTGCTGAGAGGTTAGGTTAGGTTAGGTTAGAGGACGTGTACTTGTCAATTAAGACAAGTACAGTACCCGGAGGTCGAATTGACCCATTGTACAACGTCCTAGTTTCTCACACCACTTATGTTGTGTGTGTTAATTTTATACATGAGCGGTGGGACCTACAGTTTAAAGTCGACTCCGAACGACAGATTTTTCAGAAACTTTTTCATGACAGTTTTATTTGCTCTCAGAGTTTTTGCTAGAAATCTGGTGTGAGGAAGTCGCCGAAGAAATACTTTTTGTATTTTGTCTTGATGTCTGAACTGTGGCTCAAAACCTGGCTTTACGTCTAATAAGCCAACACACTACCTACTAGACTACGGCGACTTCTGCTGAGAGGTAGTTAGCCAAGAATTATTTTTTTTTGTCGGAGATGTCTAAACTGGGGCTTGAATCGTGGCCTCACATATAATAACCCAACACACTACTTTCTAGACTATGCGGCATATCCCATCTCAAAAATTTCAAATTTAATGCCATAAAAGCTCTCTGGGAATACAATAAAAAATCGAGGATGCTCAGTAGAATGTATTGTTGCCATCAATGACATCCGTGTCGGTTCAACGCCAAAATAAGGAAGCACGGATGTCAATGGACAAGTTGAGTCACCTTTTATTTTATTATCTCCCATAACGTAATGATATTGTTACGTTTTTACATTTTTAAAAACGTTTAGAATATGAGTTCGTTGATTGCAAACAAAATAAAAATAAATTCGTTAATACAATTCGCAAAGACGCTAAGTCCACTTTTTTCCAAAATTGAGATTTTAATGCAAAACGATAACACTATACCAAATACATATTTTACAACAAAAAAAAAATGTCAGTACGTAGCTTAAAGTTGTTGGTGTTTAGTTTTAGATGAATTCTTTATTGTTCTCACTATTTTTGTGCCACTGTTCACACTTGACGAATACAACAATAATTGCTTGCTTACGACGCAGATCTTTTCATTGGCGATCTTCAAACCACGACTGTTTACTTCGCACTCAACGCGTCTTCACACAAGACTGACGAACTACTACTACTGACTGACTTACTACTCGTTGCCTGGTATATGTTGCCTTTTTATATGCGCACGCAATCAATCTGATGAACGTCCTTGTAGTAGAACGTTCGCGGTTTCGCATTCTCGATAACTCTATAGCGACTTCATTGTTGTTTGGGTATTTGGTTCACATTGCTTGTTGTTGCATCCTCGCTTATTTGTGTATCCCATTTTGTTTCCTACCGATGTTGATGCTTTACTAGTAACTCGTTCGTTGTATTTGTTAGTGTAGCGTTCGTTAATCATGTTGATGTTAAACGATGTTTCCATTTTCGTAACAATATGTAACGTGTTAAAACACTTTTGTAAGAAAGAATAGAAAAGTACGGAGAAATATTCACGATAACGTTACAGATTGAATGGTCTTGGTGGAGGACTCCTTCTCTTGATACGAGGATGAAATTGTGATCTTTATGACCGTGTAAATAATAAATAAATAAATTGATAGAGTTATAGAACTTGAAGCTACTGTAGCTAAATTTACAGAGGACATGATAAAAGACTATTGCGAAAGTATGTCGAAGGGGTAGAGTCGGAGGAAACCACCCTGCTGGAACTGGAATCTGGACAGACTCAGAAAGGAGTCACGAAAACTTTTCGACAAAAAAAAATCGGTAACATTGGACGACTAAAAAGGAATTCTGAGACTTGCCAAGAGGGAGAAGCTCCTGTGAATACCTGGAAATTATCAACGAAACTTACATGCTAAGAACGATTCTCGCAAGAACATTCCTTATGACGAGTTTACTGCAAAAAATGGATGGTGCGTGCACCAACTCTTTCAGGGAAACTACGGAAATAATAGATAACCACTTTCCAACGGGAAAGGACTCGGATACACAAACAATTGTTACAAAAAGCAGTTCAGAAACAGACTACACTTTAATTATATCTGAAAATGTAATCAAATGGGCAGTATATGGATTTAAACCATTTAAACATCCGTTTGAAAAGGTTAAAGCTCTGCCCTTTTAGAACCTCAGAAATTGAATAACATCGAACTTTGTTTCTTGTCAATAGTCAGATGTACTCTATAACAGTCTTCATACTAATGGCAAGAAATAGTTACCATACCACACAGAGGACTTTAGACCTATAAGTCTTTCCTCCTTCCTATTGAAAACCTTCGAGACACTAATTGATGTTAATCTGGGCCAGTTCCTGGATGGAAATCTTCGTATATAATAAAGGAAAGTTCGTTGAGACTGCATTGCATAGCTTAACGTGCGTGATAGAGATCGATAACAGAATAGAATGAGTATACTTTCCTGGATATCGAAGAAGCTTTCAACAATGTGGAACCAAGCCGCACTGGTAAGACTGGTTGTACGGGACACTATTGTGAAATGGATATCTAAACTTCTTTGTTGATCTATTAGAGATAGAATGTAACTTATTATACTTACTTACCGGGAAATGTAGTCTGGGAAATGGTGCTAGCCTTGTAAAGGCTAGGCGGTAATTTACACCGAAAGCTCTAAATTAAAGGGGATAGTCTACAAACCTGGAGCAGTTGGCAATAGAGGCTGCGGCAAAAATTCTTAGGAAGCAAATATTCCCAAGAGGAACATTACTACACTTTCCGATAGCCTGGGGCTATCAAAGCACTGAATTCCAACGTGATGAACTACAAGCTGGTGTATAGTTGTTAAATATATCTCAATGAGGTAGCAGAACGGTGTGATGTCCATATCATATGAATTCTCGACTTTAGAAATGGTTCTGAAAAACTTCAAGCTTATAATTACAACAGATGAACATGCTTCTGCTCACTTTGAAGACGGTAACATCTGAAGTTTTTCTGCCTATATTCATTCTGCAGTCGAATAATGTCCAAAACCAATGTAGATAGTGTGTGAAATAACAATCAATCTATAAATATATCAAGAGGCCGTTCAAAGAGATTTTTAGATATTACGATATTAGTTATCTAGGTGAAGAGTCTAAATACTGGTGTTTTGTTTTTACATTGCTTAACAGTAAAATAATAAACAAAAGCTACAAAAACAAAACAATGCAGTAAACAAACCTGTTCGCAAATTCTCGTACTGGTTAATATAACAACAAACACCAGCGTAAAATATGGTAAACAAGTAAACAGAAATATACCAACAGCACTACAATAATAAATGTAAACAACGATGTTTACATTTATAGAGATTTCGAGAAGGCGAAGTCATGAACGATCGCCTTCAAGAACATCCACCAAACTGTTTACTCTTTCACTTAAAAGGTAAAGCAAAGCAGGCGACTGAGTGAGTGAACTTCAGTCAGTGTTATGTGAAGACGCGGTGCGTTTGAAGAGAGTAATCGGGGCTTGAAGCTCTTCGTTACAAATATCTGTCAAATAATTGTCCAGTAGTTGTTATTGTTTATGCAAAGGGTATAAACAGAGGAAAAACAAAGAAAAGTAACTGTTGTTCATATTAAAATTGATAACAGAACTGTTTTCTATATTAGTCTGTAGGCTCGAGAAAAAGCTTAAATAAAATAAAACCTGCATAAATGACAGTTTAAGTATGTATATGATGATGTGACAATATGGTATGTACAATACTTAAATGGCGATATAATTTTCTTTTTTTAGTTTTTAAAAGGCAATATTTTAACTACTTCTGAATTGTTCAACGTATCAATTATACTTTCTTTTTTGCAGGTCTTACCTTTCACTCTGTGGTATCTTCTCTTTTGATCAGAGTGTCCGAAATTGGGATAAATAGCAAATTCCTCTTATGCCAGACGTTGTTTCTTAAAAACATGAAAAGTTCTGTGCAAGATTATATAGAATTAAGTCTTTGTATTCATAATATGGGTAAACGTTCTTTATAATTCCATACAAAGTTACGTTCAAGTTGAATTGTGTGCAATTAAGGAAACTTTTTTAACTAAAAAAGAAACTAAAATTGTTACAAGTCAGCGGCAGCAAAGAAAAAGAAACGAACAAATTTTATGTTTAGAACCTATAAAATACTACCGAACTACTACGGTATATGTATAGTGTATGTACAGTAGCGAGCAGTAAAACTTGAACACTCAATGAGCTTACATATCATACAAGCTGAACTAGACAGAGCTTCCAAATTTATATGTTCTCAACTGTTTATTTTACGAAACGAAAATTTAAACGAAATTTCATCAAGGAGCAAGGAAAATAAAAAAAGAAACGAGTAGCAAATATAAAAAAACAAAATACGGCTTGAGCAGAGACTATTAAGTGTTACGATGGCGAATAGAAGAATATAAAAAATAACACGAAGCATAGGCAATATTTACGCTCGTAGGGATGTCTAACTTCTTGTGAACAACTTTTAACATTCTACTGTTTTGACAGCTTAATTATAAAACTTTGCACAGAGAATTGAAATGGTTGAGAGCATGATGGTTGAATAACTGCTGGGTTAAATGAACGAAATATCTCTGAACGGAATAAATGATTGAAGGAATGAATAGAAGTGAAAATGAACAAATGTGTGGATGGATGAATGAATGGATGATAGAAGATACTAATTAATCTTCTTTCGTTACTAATTTTTTAAAAAAGTACAGAAAAAGGCATGGAATTGAAATAAAATTATCGAATATAAATGTGAAACACGGGTGCCCTGGTAGTCTAGTGGGTAGTGTGCTAGACGTGGGTTCGATTCCAACCAGAGACTCTGGTCTGTGATACTACACCGAGCATATGGTCAAGTTACTCCGCTCGTATATAATTAAAATATAATTTGTAATTGTATTGTAATTAATAAATAAATAAATGTGAAACAAAAACAAAATATAAAATGCGTACGGAGTAGAAGTCGTTCTGGTTTAGTAGGTAGTGTGTTGGCTTGCCAGGTCAGATCAGATCTTGATTAAAATAAAATATTTAAAAAAATATTTCTTTGACGACTTCTTCTCAGCTGATTTCTGGCAAAAACTGCAACTGAATAAAAATAGCAACGAACATTTTTTCAAAAAAATCTGTCGTTCGGAGTCGACTTTAGACTGTAGGTCCCGCCTCTCATGTATAAAATTAACACACACAAGATAAGTGTTGTGAGAAACTAGGTCCATAATCCTGACTGAAGGTTTGTAATGACCAATTATGTATGTTTTGTATAGAGATACATATATGTATCAGAAAAAGGAAAACAAAAAGGAATTGTATTTTCTTTTTAATATTTTAGAATAAAATCTAACCTATTTTCGAATTCCTCTGTAATGGGTAGTTAGAAGATTCGTAGCACCCTTTCAGATCGAAAAACTGAAATACAAAATCTATTACACTATGCGACAAAATAAAAAAATGAAATACACCAAGCTAATGACATAGGCTGTCTTCCAAAATGTTAGTTGATTTATGTTTGAACAAAGTATCGCGTCTCGTAATGCCGCTGTACAAAATATATCGTTAGTATAATTCGCAAAGATGCTAAGTCCACTTTTATCCAAAATTGAGATTTTAATGCAAAACGATAACACTATACCAAATACATATTTTACAACAAAAAAAATGTCAGTATGTAGTTTAAAATTGTTGTAATTTTGTGGTTTGCAAAAACGCTAAGTCCACAAAACTACGAAAAAAATTAAAAGCACGTGCTAACTCCATGAATATTATTTATTAATTATTATTAATTTTTGATTTAGGCCATTTAAAGAGAGCTATTTTGTAAAAACAATTGCGTTTAAAAAGTTTACAAATTTTAAAAACTGAAGAAGCCGCAATGTTTTTTGTGTCTCCCGTAAAATTTTTAAAAAATGGACTTAACACATTTGCGAATTAGACTAACAATATACAATGTATTATATTTCAAAACGACGTCAATATATATTTTTAACGCAGTCAAAAAGCAGTCAGGCATCGGATTTATAGTTGATGCATTGATTCGTTACTTTGCATTTCTACATAGTTTATATACAGTAGTAGAACTGCATACAAACTTTGTATTGATACATTTTGGAAGGCAGTCATAGTGTAGGTTGTTACTTGTTTTATTTGACAAAAACTGTTTTTTTGGATTACACAAACATTTCTGAACCAATGTCACAAATTTAAACTTTCTTAGAAATATATATTAGAAATACTATAATTATATTGTTTGACTTAATATTCTATGAGGTTTGACGAGGTAAACTTGGCAATTGCGAATTTTTTTCATATTTTTACAATTTTGTCCATTCATAGTAGCAAACTTTAATTAAAAAATTTGAAATAAGTGATCACATTCTGGAAGTGCATTATCTTGTGAAGAGATTGACACTTCGTTTGATCATATCGAACAAAAATTACCGTAGTTATTATTTAAAGCGTACAACAGTCGTGTTATATTTTTCATATATGTCATCTTATCAAATGATCTATCAGTTTGCACGATTACCAGAGTTGGCCAATGTTTGCGCAAAGCGGTATAATAATATTTTCAAAAGACTCAAATATTAGCCGACTTCTAGCAGTCGTGCAAACGTGAAATTGACACATTTTGCGATAAACAATCAAGATCCATCAAAACTTTTGAAAATGTTTGAACTGAAAGTTCATTTGATAAGATGATGTATATACAAATATAACACGACTGTAATACTATTTAAATAATAACTATGGTAATTTTTGTCCGGTTTGATCAAACAAAGTGTCAATCCCTTCACAAGATAATTCACTTTCAGAATGTTATATTTTTTAATTAAATTTTGCAATTAAGAACGGCTAAACTTGAAGAAATATGAAACATTTTATATTTTCCCAAGTTTACCCGTTCAAAACTCATAACATGTAAGTTTGAACCATATGTTTAGGTATAACATTTTAAAGGCTCATCTGTCCCCTCTTCAGAAAACTTTGGATTTTGAAAATCGGTTGAAAAATATTTGGGTAATCAATAATTTTGTGTGAAAAGATCAAAAATACTGTTTTTGTCAAATAAAAAAAGAAAGTTCAATGTTCGAGAAATATATACAAAATATTTTTGAGTTCTACTCAACAATACTCACAATCTATTTTATGTCATTAGCGCACCGTGTAATTGATGGAGTGAAGTTTTAAGTTCTGCAAAAATCAAACGGGCTTCTTTGGGGAAGTGTCGTTTAGTGTCCCTTTTCTGAAAGAAGTGGGCAAATTCCTCAGTGTAAAGGTAGAAGGGCTGATACTACCAGTCAAGTACAAGATATAAAAGACCGCGACTCTGTTATCTTGCGAGAAGTAATTCAGCGGTATTGCGAAAAGTTTTCTGCTATGTAGTGGGCTACTCATATTAAGTTTTGAATTACATTCATAATTGGTCATTACAACCATTTAGTCAGGATTACGACTTAGTTTCTCACACAGATTTTTGAGAAAATTTTCATGGCAATTTTTATTTATTCTCAGAGTTTTTGCCAGAAACCTGCTGCGAGGAAGTCGCCGAAGAAAACGGCGACTTAAATACCTCCAATAAAAACCGTACAGTGTTAAAAATTTTAAATAAAGTTTCTTCTAAGACTAGTTGTTTCGATTAAATAATTTTATTTTATTATTAAAAATTATTTTTATTTTTTTATGAAGACTTCGTTCTGATAAGCCTTAGGATTGAAATGATACACCCTATCAGTGTGTAATAATTTATTAAAAAATACAAAATATTTTGTCAACAAACTGCTGCTATTACGTACGGTATGTATTAAAATATAGGCAGTAAGACAAACCGACAGACATACATAGAAATATACAATATTTTTTGAACTGTTTTTGTTGCTATTGTTTATGTTTTTGTGCTATCAGACTAAAACTTGAAGAAATTCATTCATTTATTAGGCATTCAAAATATGTTGTGCTTTGGAAGCGATGGCAGAATTAAGAATTAAATTTGCTGTGTTCCGTACCATCAAATTATCATCACATACGGGGAAGGGATCAAGGCTATCAAAGGAGTTTTAGTTTAATTGTCTGTTCAATGCTTTGCTTTTTTTGATGTACTGTTTTTATACATACATACATATATAGAAACTGTTGTTTTTGTTGTTGTGCAATGTATGGAATAAGATTCTTATGAAAAGCGTATCAAAAACTTTTTCTCTCATTTTTTTGTTTTTTGTTTTTGCTTCTGTAAATTTAAGGTAATTACTTGTGTTAAATGTGGCGTGAGACAAGCAACAACTGAGGATGACGTTGATGATGATGCCAGTTTGTCTTTGGCTTTTTTATTTCATTCGTTTCTCTTTGTTCGAGTACAAGTGATCGAGTCTGTATAGATGAACGAAATGTTTTCATTGTTATGGAATTGCTTGAGGTCTTGTCAAGAACAGTTCCATATGATTTCAATGGACTTAGGATTATATAAATTGCAATTACACTGGATTTAGGAGCTAAATATTCTGGAAAATTGAGCACGTCTAGCTAATTGCAAAAATAGTTTTTAAGTTGAAATACCCAAGAGTCTAGGGTTTATTAAACAATTAATTTGGCAATTAGCGTCATCCAATCATCGCATTACACTTTTTATAAGAAACTATGGACAGTGCAGGTAATGAAAGGGAAAACAAAAAATATGTCATTTCCATCTTTAAAGGTCAGGAATATTTAAGGTTTCGATAAACATGACAGTGTTAAGTAAGTGCCTTTTATTGAAATTTTATGTATTTTCCTTCTCTCATGGAACTGCGAAATGTAATAAACATTCAATTGGTATTAACATCCGATCAGTATAGGATATTCGATGAGTTACCATTGTTCGTTCTTTCTCGTCTCTAAGTATTACGATTGACAGAAGTCAACTAAAGTTTATGATTCCTAAAAATGTATGGAGTGGTTGTTATTGAAACTTCCATTGAAACAAAAAAAAAAAATCAGTTGCTCAGAGTTGTGGCCTTGCAATACTGCCAACTGCGTTTTTTTTAATATTTCAAATGAATTTGAATATGATAGAACCAACATCAACAACTTCGATTGCAACAATTTAGAACAAAAAATTTAATTTTAATCACAGTTTTGAATATACTACAAACCGGTAAACTTGCATTTTATTTCAAAACTATGAATGAAAAGAAAAAACAAGATGCCTTTTAATACACATGAATTACAAAATTTCACAAAGTTTAATTGCAATATCAGTTCTAATTTGAAATTAGCTTTTTGGGGAAAAATGTTTTTTTTTTTTAAAACAATAGCAATTTGCAAACAATTGCACGATTTATAAAAACTACAAAAGTCGGAACGAAATAATTCAAATCCAGTAACATCGTTTAAAACATTAAATATTTTCATTTTATTTCCATTTTATAAGAGAAACACTAAAGCCCATAAGTGATAATATGTGCATTAGAAGTTTATGATTAACTTTATCAAATGCTTTACTAAAATCAATATACGTATATCACATCAGTCTGCATTTGATTTTAAAGCAACTTATTATCGAAACCTCAAATAATGAAATGAAATGCAATCAAGCACTATAAAAATTAAAGTAAACATTCCTTATCAGTTTTCTTCCTTGGCGCTACAGCTACAATGCCGTTTTGAACTTTCACACATTATTCCTACATTCATCTCTGTTTTTTGCAATTTCCGTTTAGAATCAGGCAGGACCCCCATCTGTATATCGATTTCTATCCATGGATTCCCAAAATATATTTTCTGGTCTGCATCAGAGATCGTCAATGAATCGTTTTTTTGCTACTCATAAGCACTCATGAAATTTTGAATATAAGTGAGTCAATAATATTGAAATTTAGCTATGTACTCTGATTCATTCATACTCACTACAACGTCAGTTGTAAGTACAAGTTGCAATGAGTATGCGTACAACGTTGACATCAAACTCATACCATTAGAAATATGTTTGATTCATAAGCCCACCCATTTAGATTCATAACTTTAGAAAAATACTTATAAATGATTCAAGTGACTCGAATCATTCATCCAAATTTGCAAGCTTAGTTGTTGTTGTATTTACAAAAAAAGAAAAAGACACATAAGCAAAAAAGACAGAGCAGAGCGAACACACAACTATTTAGTGAGTATTTTAGTGTTCGTACGCGAATGATACTTTGAGCTATGAAGAGTAGAAATCAACAACATCATGCGTGTTGTTAAGTGTGAATATGATGAGTACTACACACTTTGAATATGAGTAGAGGTTCCATGATATTTAAAATAAGTATGAATGCGTATAAATATCAGAAATTATGAGTATGATTCGATTCTACTCATCTTTTTGAGTACTTATTGCTGATCTCTTTCAAAAGTACTGTGATGCATCGTAAACGCACAAACGATTTACATCGTGTATACACGATATACGTAAATACAGTTACACAAGAAATTGAAAACATTACATTAGCATCATCAGTATCATCCCTTGCTGATACCGTTGATTTGGAATGCAGATTTAAAAGAAGGAGGATTACTACGTAATTTAAAATTCTGTTCCGGCTTGACAGTGAAATAACATCATAATTTAAATACCATCAATTAATCTTAATTTAATTGTTTATAATGAAATTACTTGTCAGTTGTAAGAATTTGTTGTAATAATTAATAAATGAGTATTTGAACAGAAAAAACTTAAATTTAATATAAATCTTAATCTAAAATAAGGGAGGATATCTGGAAAATGCGTAATTCAAATATATTTTCATTAAGAGAAGTTATTTTAGTAAAATCGATATATACATATACATGTACTACATTATATACATATATACCAGAGATCAGCAATGAATCGTTTTTTCGCTACTCATAAGTACTCATGACATTTTGAATATAAGTGAGTCAACAATATTGAAATTTAACTTCTCACTACAACATTGATCTATAAGTAGAGGTTGCAATGAGTATGCATACAATGTTGACATCAAACTCATACCATTCGAAATATGTTTGATTCATAAGCCTACTCATTTAGATTCATAACTTTAGAAAAATACTTATAATACTTATAAATAATTCGATTGACTCGAATCATTCATCAAAATTTACAGTCTTAGTTATTTTTGCATATAAAAAAAGAAAAAGAACACATAAGCATCAAGCAGAGCAACCACACTACATTCTAGTGAGTATTTTAGTGTTCGTACGCGAATCATAGTTTTTTTGTGATTCTTGTAAATGTTGGGTTACGGAAAGTCGAAATCAAGAACATCATACGTGTTGTTAAGTATGAATATGATTAGTAATTCAAACTTTGAATATGAGTAGAGGTTCCATTTTATTAAAATAATTATGAATGCGTATAAGTATCAGAAATTATGAGTATGATTCCATGCTACTCATATTTTTGAATACTCATTTGCTGATCTCTGGTACATATTAATAGAATAACCATTGCATTGGCGAAGCACAGTCACCGATACTACTACATAGTGATTTAAAAAATTTGGATACTTTGCTGTCATCAATAAATACATTAATAATAGCTGCAATAGCCTCAAAATAGTCTCCGATACACGATATAATACGTTATACATTATATTTTCACTCAAATGAAGGGCGTATCAATATTCAGAGCTATTACTATTCATTTTGTTCCTCTTAGTAATGTTTGTTTGTCATAAATAATTACTTCATTTTCATTTATTCAGTTGTTTTTTTTTGTTTTTGGTTTAAATAACTTAAGCTTGGAGGGTCCAATAAATATAAAAAAATAATAGTTTTGAGTTCTGTTCAACTAAATTGTTTTTTTTTTGTTTCACAGTGTTATTTTAAGAAGCCTATTTAATTTCTTTTATGATTTAGAAATAACTAGAATGAGCACCTGGAGTGCTAGGTTATGTAGTCAAGCAATTACACTGCTCCACACAACTTTCAATTTTAAAAACCTCTTTACATGTTTGCTGTTGCGATAATTATTAAGAACCTCATTTAAAGTATTACTTATTTTGTACACAATAATACTTTAAAAACAAACCTGATATTTGATTCCTAATAAAGTTAATTTTAATTATTTTTTGTATTTCCTACTGTGAATATGTATGACTGCTGAATAACACTATGCAACAAAATAAAAAAATTAAATACACCCAGCTAATGGCATAATACAAGTTGTGGGTTTTGTTGAGTAGAACTCAAAAATATTTTTTTATGTTTCTTGAACCCTCCAAACTTGTTTTATTTGACAAAACTGTTTTTTTTTGGACTTTACGAACAAATTTATTGATTACACAAATATTTCTAAACCAATCTCACATACATATTTAAACTTTCTAAGGGGGAGATGGGCTTTTAAAACGGTATAGTATACATATATATGTATATTATTCGACTTAATATTCTATGAGGTTTGATGAGGTAAATTTGTCAAATGCTAATTTTTTTCATATTTTTTAAGTTTGTCCATTCATAGCGGCAAACTTTAATTAAAAAATACGAAATGAGTCATGACATTCTGAATGTGCATTATCTTGTGAAGGGATTGACTCTTCGTTTGATCAAATCGGGCAATAATTACCGCCGTTATTATTTAAAGAGTCTGACAGTCGAGTTATATTTTTCATATACTCGTATATATTTTTTCAAATGAAGTTTTAGTTCAAAAATTTGCAGAATTTTTGATGGATCTTGATTGTTTATCGGAAAATGTGTCAATTTCACGTTTGAGCGACCACCAGAAGTTGAACAATGTTTGCGCAAAGATAAATAATAATATTTGCAAAAAACACAATTATTAGCCGACTTCTGGCAGTCGTGCAAACGTCAAATTGACACATTTTCCGATAAACAATCAAGATCCATCAAAACTTTTGAAAATTATTGAACTGCAAGTTCATTTGATAAGATTGCATATGTATATAAAAATATAACACGACTGTTAGACTCTTTAAACAATAACTACGGTAATTTTTGTCCAATTTATTCAAACAAAATGTCAATCTCTTCACAAGATAATGCACTTTCAGAATGTCATGACTCATTTCGTATTTTTTAATTAAAGTTTGCCACTATAAACGGACAAACTTTAAGAAATATGAAAAATTTTATATTTTCCTAGTTTCCTATCAAAACTCATAACATGTAAGTTTAAACCATATGTTTATGTATACCATTTTAAAGGCTTATCTAACCCCTTTTCAAAACACTTTGGATTTTGAAAACAGGTGAAAAAATATTTGGGTAATCAATAATTTTGTGTGAAAAGATCAAAAATTCTGTTTTTGTCAAATAAAACAAGTTTGGAGGGTTCGAGAAATATAAAAATTAAAATTTTTGAGTTCTACTCAACATAACTCACAATCTACACCATGCCACTAGATAGGTGTATTTTGACTGTCGCGCCGTGTTATTTTGAAACTCAAATTGACTGTTGTTTTGAACGATTGACGCAAATTACATATGCAAACTCTTAATTGGAAGGGTATTCATAATGTTAACGAAATATTAGAATATAATGAAAAATACTTTCATTATTTATTTATTTTTATTTACAAAATTATCAAAATTATTGAAATAAACATTTATTAACGTTCATATCTGACTGTTCTACCAAATACATGGTAAACTTGTTACGCTAGTCCATCTCACTTCATATGCATAATTATTTACTCTTACTCCAGAAGCATAAAATTTGATAACAAGTTGCTCGGTTTAATTAAGATTTCAATAACAATGAAAACATAAACAAATTCAAATTCAATGATAAATGTAATTATTGTTTATGCAATGCGATACTAAGCGATACGAAGCGATAGGATGTGATAAAAATATGCATGATTAGGATGGTGGAGAGTGATTGACTGTCAATTGCGTTAACATTTTAAAAAGTTGTAGTATTTTGTTATTAAAACGCAATGAATTGTTATCGTTTAGTTGCAAATTCTATTTTATTTATTAAAAAGTTATTGTTTTCTATCTGAAGTTGATTTGTTGTTGGATTTATAAAAACCAGTTTCAATGTAGTACTGCAAGCCAAAGTGCTAGAGGTCCCCAGGGCCAAGAAAGAAGGAAAGAAAACAATATGTTTACATTTTAAAGCTGCTTATGCGACTTATATTCGCTTTACTTACCAAATATTGGGTGTAACCACCCGTTATTGCGAATCATGCAATACTGACGTCATTTTTTCCGTCACAAAATTTAGTATATTATCTGAACGTAATGAATCGATTTACGTTTGCACGATGTTGGGATTTATTGGAAATTTATTTCCAAAACATAGACAATTGGTCGGAAATTGCAAGAAAATGTCGTACAAAATTTGATTGCAGGGAAGGACCAACAGTGCCCGGTATACGCAAATTTATTGCTAAAGTTTGTTCGTAAAGCTGTTTTCATTGTTGAAAGACGCGAGCGTGCTCGCAAAGTGCGTACACCCGAAAATATCTAAGCCGTGGCTGAGAGTGTGCGTGGAGAATCCATCAACTCATCATCGTTCTCAAAAATTTGACATTTCACACACCAGTTTACGATGAATTTTGCGAAAAGATCTCGGTATGACGCTTTACAAACTTCAATTGGTTCAAAATTTGAAGGCGCATAACCACCTGCTTTGTTTTCTTTAGATGGACAAACGAGGAACTGCATGATGATGTCGATTTTGACAAAAAAAAATCATCTTTCCGGATGAAGCTCATTTTCATCTTGGGTGGCTACGTTAATAAGCAAAGTTTCCGTATTTGGGATTCAGACACACACGAGATCTTACAGAAGCCAATGCACCCATTGCGAGTGACTGTGTGATGCGGCTTGTGGAGCGGAGACGTCATTGGCTCATATTTCATTGAAAATGAGGATGGCGCAACCATTACGCTCAATGGAAGTACCTGTGGTACTGTGAGGCCAGCCATTTCTAACCGGAACAATTGTACTTCACAACAAAAAATAAATTTGGCGAAATTTCAAAGCGTAATCTTTTCATTCCGTTTTTAATTTAGGGCCATTATTTAACTTGCCATTAGCAGAAGGGAGGATTTTAACGGGCAGATAAATTGTTTTTCATTATTATAAGTGGACGATAAGGTAAGTAAACGTTAACCTAAAGGGAGGATCATCCTACCGGTAACTTTTAAAGTTAACTTTATGTCTGAACTTGCCATATTATTATTATTTTCAATATGGCAACTTCAAATATAAACAAAATGTAGGCTGTAATAATTTAAAGATGTAAAGTTCACTTTAGCTAAAGTTACCTTTAACTAAACCCAACTTTAACGGGAAGTTATAATAATGGACCTTAAATTTTTAAATTTCCCCTCCTATACAATATTTTTAAATTTCATCCTTGTGCACATGTAGGTTGTAATATTTTATTGCACATACCCGCATATGTACATACACTCAGCCACAAAAGTATACATACGGATAACAAATTTCAAAAATTTTTTAACTAATCCGTTTTCCTTGAAAATCTTTGTCTCAGACGAAGACCGTCTTAAAATCGAGGAAAGTTGTCAGACAATTACAAAGATTTTCAAGGAAAACGGATTAGTTAAAAAATTTTTGAAATTTGTTATCCGTATGTATACTTTTGTGGCTGAGTGTATGTACATATGCGGGTATGTGCAATAAAATATTACAACCTACATGTGCACAAGGATGAAATTTAAAAATATTGTATAGGAGGGGAAATTTAATATATTTATATATATATATATATATGTATATATATATGTATATATATATTTTTATACGGTTGTATCCCCCGAAACACTATCTGAAATTCTCTAAGAAGACTACGCAATTGCTTAAGATAAAATAAAACCCATTTATCATGCTCACTTGCAATTGCAATTATTGTTTCAAACTTGATTAAAAACTGATCATGCTTTCCAAAACTATACTGCAAAGGGTGTATTGGAATAAAAAAAAATAAAATTAAAGAGTTTTTTTCTTCATCTCTCCGTTTTCATTTAGAGCTCGGCTTCAGTTTGGTGTAAACAACAATCATGAAACCAGTTTTTCTGGTACATCATGTTGTTTACAAAGCAGTGTCTTATTTAAGCTTCACATCTCTTGTGACTGAAGTTCTTTGTAATATGCGCACAGTGTGCGGAAAACAATTTTCAATTTGTTGCAAGAATAAAACCAAAATAAAATTTATAAATAACATGGTGCCACAGTCAAAATACACTCAGCTAATGACATAGTGTAGGTTGTGAGTTTTGTTGAGTAGAACTTAAAAATATTTTCCTGATTTTTCTCGAACCCTTCAGACTTGTTTTATTTGACAAAAACTGTTTTTTTTTGGACTTTACGCACATATTTATTGATTACACAAACGTTTCTGAATCGATGTCCAAAATTTAAACCTTATTAGAAAGGAGAGAGATGGGCCTTTAAAAGACATACATTTATATAATATTTGACTTAATATGCTATGAGGTTTGATGAGGTAAACATGACAAATGCGAATTTTTTTCATATTTTTTTTAAGTTTGTCCGTTCATAGTAGCAAATTTTTTTTTCGAAACATAAAACTAGAAGGTATACAATACAATTAGGTACACATAAATATATTGTTGTCACATATATTTAATGAATGAAAATTTATATTGCACTCTTATTGAATCATATCACAGAATGCACTTAGAATGCGCGTTCTTAGAATGAACTAGAAAATGTTGCATAAAATTAAACAATTCCAAGCCAATACATGTTGACTACAAATAAATCAATTTTAGGTATGTAGTCCGATATTTATTAACAGCATACAAGTACCGTACCATATGTAAATACAGCAGAATATCTTCGTTAGCCGCTGAATGTGAAACAATGTGAAGTTACGTTGGGACAAGCGTGTTTAAATTACAATTGTTGAGCTACAACTGAAATGGAAGAAGCTAAACTGGCTAATCGGCAAAAAATCCAATTTTTCTATTGAAAATAAATTTTTGATATGTAATCACATATGTTGGAGCACAATTGTGGCAACGCACAAGCGTGGACAAAGTATACATCGTGTATACACGATATACGTAAATACAGTTAGACAAGAAATTGAAAACATTACAAACATCACAAGCATCATCCCTTGCTGATACCGCTGTTTTGTAACGCAAATTTAAAAGAAGGAGGACTTACAACGTAATTTAAAACTCTCTTCCGGCTTGACAGTGAAATAACATCATAATTTAAATACCATCAATTAATCTTAATTTAATTGTTTATAATGAAATTACTTGTCAGTTGTAAGAATTCGTTGTAATAATTAATAAATGAGTATTTGAACAGAAAAAACTTAAATTTAATATAAATCTTAATCTAAAATAAGGGAGGATATCTGGAAAATGCGTAATTCAAATATATTTTCATTAAGAGAAGTTATTTTAGTAAAATCGATATAAACACTACTACCACATTTTATATACATACAATCGAATCGTATTTTCGATACTCATAAGCACTCATGAACTTTGGAATATAAGTGAGTCAACAAAATTGAAATTTAAATACTTGGATTCATTCATACTCACTACAACGTTGATTTATAAGTACAAGTTGCAATGATTATGCGCACAACGTTGACATCAAAATCATACCATTCGAAATATGTTTGATTCAAAAGCCTACTCATTTAGATTCATAACTTTAGAAAAATACTTATAATACTTATATGTGTTGATTCAAATGACTCGAATTATTCTTGAAAATTTACAGTCTTAGTTGTTGTTGCATTTACAAAAAAAGCAAGAAGACACATAAGCAAAAAAGACAGAGCAGCAAGCAGAGCAAACACACAACCTTCTAATGAGTATTTTAGTGTTCGTACGCGAATCATACTTATTTTATGCTTCGTGTATATGTTAAGTTATGGCGAGTCGAAATCAAGAACATCATACGTGTCGTTAAGTATGAATATGATGAGTACTTCAAACTTTGAATATAAGTAGAAGTTCCATGATATTAAAATAAGTATGAATGCGTATAAGTATCAGAAATTATGAGTATGATTAGATTCTACTCAGCTTTCTGAATATTAATTGCTGATCTCTGATACATACATACATAATTTGTCATTCCAACCCTTCAGTCAGATTAAAGTCGACTCCGAACGACAGATTTTTTGAGAAACTTTTCATGACAATTTTTTTTACTCTTAGTGTCTTTGCCAGAAATCTGTTGGGAGGAAGTCGTCGAAGATATATTTTTTATATTTCGGTTTCTTGGTGATATCTGACCTGGGGTTTGAACTGCGGCCTCAGGTCTAATAAGCCAACACACTACCTGATAAACTACGGCGACTTCTCATATGTACATTTAAACTCAAAAGAATTTTTATCTGATTTAAAATCATTGGATTTTGTTTTTATTTTTAAAGCTCTTTTATAAGGCTCTTATAATGTAAGCTCTTTTAATGTATGTCGCCGTAGTCGTAGTTATTAGATGTGAGGCCTCGCGCCATCTATGGTTTTATTGTGTGTTACAGAATACTGCAAGTGTTTGGAATCAAGTCAAATATGGCACCTACAAGGTAATCTTTGAGATTTTATCTGTTAATTACATAAATATATTAATTTTTAACTTTTTCTTTTTAATTTGCCGGCAGCGTTCCAGCCAGTTTTCAATAAAAAATAAAAAGAAGAAAAAAATATTTTCTGTTACAGTAGTAACACTGTGCAGTGGTAGTTCTGTATTCGTGATGACCGTGTTTTTTTTAGTAGTTTTTGTTATTATTTTCTTGGAGTTTTCTTTTTCTGACCTGAATATAATGTTTGCTTTGAGTTTGCTTTGAGTTGTTCTGTGTGTTTTTGACTTTTCAATGGTTTGAGTATAAAAATATTGTGATTCTCTATGCATCGAACATTGTTGTTTGCGATTAGAGTTACTTGGTTGATATTTTAAACATTAAAATCGAAGGGCAGACATAAAAAGCCTATTGAAATACACTATTGCACGCATAATTAAGTGTATCGAATACAATTTGCTGCACTTATTAAAATATTGATGCTTGTATCGTTGAAAAAGAGCGTATGTTTGAACAATAAAAATGAAGCATTTGTCGCATGTAAATTTGTATAATTTACTAACGCAATACAAAAACAGACAGAAATAATTTGCAGTAAAAGAAGTGTTCATATAAAACGTGTATCCAAATTTGTTTACATTTGTCTCCGGCCTGCTGTTTTCGCTTACAACATGCAATCTAATTATTTGCACATTGATCAGCGTTTGGTGAAACTAGAAACTACCTTTTTAAAAACGTTTAAAATATGAGTTCGTTGATTGCAATCCAAATAAAAATAAATATGTGTTTAGTTTCAATTAAACTCTTTATTGTTCTCACTACTTTTGTGTGCCACCGTTTACAACTTGACGAATACAACAATAATTGCTTGTTCGCTATTCTTCTTCAGCGAACTTCAAACGACTGTTCTCTTCACACACAACGCGTCTTCACATAAGACTGACTGAATTCTTACTGCTCGTTGCCTGCTTTGTTTTGCCTTTTTATATGCTCGCGTAATCAGTCTGATGAAGGTTCTTGAAGTAGAACATTAGTGGTTTCGCCTTCTCGAGAAGGTTGCTGTTGGTTTACCTGTAACAAGTTCATTGTATTTGTTAGTGTAGCTTTTGTTTATCGTTTTAATGTTAAACGATGGAACACCGTTTCCATTTTCGTAACAATATGAACGGTTAATTACACTAACCTGATGGTTTATAACTCGTAAGTAATCTTATAATTTAGTGCAGATTTATGGTTCTTTTTAGGAACAGAACGCAACTTGCTCTGATGAAAGTTAGGGAAAGGGCATCGCGGCTTAGCTGTAAGTCCTAAAAAACAGGGTTGATAATTTTTACTAGTTGGTGCAAGACGCTGCATTTTCGTCTACTGAGAAGTTCGGACCTTGAAGACAATGCTGTTCTAGTCAGAAGGTAGTCCTGGAAATCGAGTGTGAAAAAGGAGTCCATTTCCCTTTTCATTTGGGAAAAATTTAGTCTTAGACTGATGACTCATTGGTTTTATATAGTTAAGGTCTGACCCATGTCAGCCTACTGGTACCTGGCAATCTAACGGCAGAAAAATTAATTTCTCTCAGTAACATTATTAGCAGTACCTTGTCACTATGCTTATGTCGCCACTGCGGATAATTTTAGGCACCTTCCCGCTGGACATTTATGGTAAGGTCTCAAGAGCTGAAAAAAGCGATTGTGGGCGATTGGATAATGGCAGTGTCAAATATTGATCACTCGAGTGAACTAAGAGAATTGAACATGCCACACTATGACTTGTCAGGCATTTACAGAACATTCATTCAGAAAATAAAAGTTTGGAAAAATGGTGTAATAAACAATACGGAAGACTCTGTTTAAGCTTTCATTGATGGTTCAAAGAACTTTCAAGCAGGGGGTGGTGAATTTTTTTCGGAATCTGCTTACTTACTCTAATGGGTCGTTGCAGTATCTTCCACACGGGAGTTTCGGCCATGCAAGATTATTAACGATAAAAATATCTAGAAAAAGTATTTTCTGATAATTGCGCTGGGTTCTAAGGTTACGAACTACGTTTACGGACGTTTACAACTACCGTAAAACTCTCCTCGATATGATGGAGCGGTACGATAATAATATTATGTGAGAAATACTAGAATTCCAGTGAACTGCTGGGCCTACGAATTTTGAACTTGTCAGGCGTCCATAACTATCCATCTTATATGTGAGTATTTTACATTGCGGTCCTCTTTGAAGCCTTGCAAGCTTATAATTGCCAATGTGATAATGGATTCTGTCAACGAATATGGCAAAAGTTGAATAGAAAATGCATGGAAAGTCTACTCAAATTCGCTAACCACCCCGCTCAAGGCGGTGATTACAATCATTACCGGACATTCTATTATGGACAGGCCTTGATCTTGGACAAAGACTTCTGCAAGGGCTAAAGAAAGCAATAAGCTGTCGAAACAGTTCTTCAACAATTGGGTAAACGTCGAATGCTTTATCGAAAGAGGAGAATTCAACTTCGTGTCTACTATGAAGGCAATCTGAATGGTGTGTCGATACAATAGAGGACAATAGAGGTTTAATTGGCTCTATCAACAAATCTGAATGGTGCAACGACTAGAAAAAATATACATTTGTGGTGCCACAGTGGGAGATATGAATGCCCAAGTGTGTCTACCTCATTTTCTTTACGTTGGCATACACTTTCCATAGGCCTATATTTTTTATTGTGATATTCATGGCATCAGAATACTTCACTAATTTATACGTTTTCAAAATTTAAGGAGTTCTCTTATGATCCTTTGCCAAACCCTCTGTTAAGTTAGTCTTAGCATTATATTATTATACGTTGAGAAATTATGATTTTTAAACCCCTGGGTTTTGAGTACCTAATCATATTAAAGATTGCGATAAAGTTCTATAAACGTGACAGTTTTTAATAAACAATATTCAATTCTCCTGATTTTTTAATTTGAACAATAATATTTTCACTTTTAGGGAAATGAGTCATATTGGATCACAGGTTACGGTCGATAACTATACATTCGATATAGTCAAAGAATTTGTTAACCTTAGCTCCGCCATTACCGCTAAAAATGATGTTAGTCTGGAGATCAAGCGTAGGATCACTACTGCCAACAGGTACGTCTATGGTCTCAATAGGCAATTGAGTACTCTATAGTGGCCTTGAGAGTATTCGAGAGAAAAGTACAACGTAAAATCTTCGGTCCCGTGCGAGTTGGCGATGATCTCCGCATCGGATCCAACAGTGAGGTGTATTAGCTCCTCAACGACATAGACGTTGTGCAGCGTATTAACATCCAGCGGCAATGCTAGCTCTGCACATGTCGTTCGAATGGATTTGGATGCTACGTCAAAACGAGCATTTGATGCAGGTACGACCTTGTTTGTATTGGAAGAACCAAATCGAGGTAGCCCTGCCATCGATTAGTGTGACCACTTGGCCAAGGTGCACAAAAAGCAGTGGCGCCTGGAAGAATGTGTTAAGGCAGCCCGAAATCAGTTAATCAGGCTGTTAATGGCCAATTAGGCTTTAGAAAATGACAAGCCGACATTCAGCTGTTATTTTGAAAATAATTCACAAAAAAAGCAATTCAAACTATCTGGTTTCTTTAAAAAATTAAAATGTAAATGTATGTCTGTATATTGTTACGTTGTTATCTTTTAAAAACGTTTAAAATATGCGCTTGTTGGTTGCAAATAATATAAAACTAAATTTGTGTTTAGTTTTAATTAAAATTATTTAATATTCGCACAATTCTGTGTGCCACTGTTCACAACTTGATGTAAACAACAACAATTGCTTTGTTTGTTGTTCCTCGGTTTACACCTTTTGCATAAATAATAACAAATACTAGACAATTATTCGACAAATCTTTATAACGGAGATGCTCAAACCAAGATTACTCTCTTCAAACGCACCGCGCCTTCTCACAAGATTGACTGAACTTCACTAACTCATTCGCCTGCTTTGATTTGCCTTTTATGTGGCAAAGTAAACTGTGTTCTTGAAGTCGAACGTTCATGACTTCGCCTTCTCGAAATCTCTGTAAATGTAAACATAGTGTTTACATATATTATTATAGTGTCGTTGGTGTATTTTTGTTTGTTTACTAGTTCACCAATTTTTATGCTGGTGTTTGTTGTTATATTAAGCAGTACGATAATTTGTAAACAGGTTTGCTTACTGCATTGTATTGTTTTTGTAGCTAATGTTAAGCGGTGTAAAAACAAAACACCAGTGTCTAGATTTTTCGTCATATTTTCCAAGTTTCCTCGATCAAAACTCAAAACATGTAAGTTTGAACCATATCTTTATGTATACCATTTTAAAGGCTCATCTCTCCCCTTTTAAAAAAACTTTGGATATTGAAAATAGTTTAAAAAATATTTGGGTAATCAATAAATTTGTGCGTAAAGTCCAAAAAACAATTTTTATCAAATAAAACAATTTTAGAGGGTTCTAGAAGTATAAAAAAATACATACTCAACAAAACTCACCACCTACGTTATGTAATTAGATTTAATTTTTTTATTTTTTCGCATATTGTAATTTGAAATATTGAATACCCAACCTCACAAACCTAAACAGCTGATATAGCCACCATATACATCATGTAGTACATCAGCGTTCAAATAGTATATTTTTTTTTAAAACTTGGAAAAAAATTAATGACGCATACCATGGATATGTATGTAGATATTTTGCCTAAAGGAGGAAACAAAAAAATAAAGAAAAATTCAGGACATAAATGAAATATGTATGTAGTATGTGTCTTCAACATTTGAATTGGGTTGAGGAAAGTGATAGAAATGGAAACATTTAGTGATCGGCTCGTTACCTTTTCATTAACAAGTACTGAGTTCATGTGACCATAAGGACAAGAACAGTACAAATTACGCTGTCACAAGTTGTAACTAAACTCACAAAAACTTTCACAATTGATATTATGAAGAGAAAACAGAATTTATTTTTAGAAACCGTATTCAGACATACATCTATACAGCTGCTCATACAAGCTATATACATACATACATTCAAACGTCCATCCATACATTTTGCCTCCTTAAAGGAAGGATACATACACATTATATTGGATTTTTTCTTTCGTTCTTTCTGGCAATAAATGCTAAGTTTTCGTATTTAATTTCTAAAACGTTTTGGTATTTTCATTAGAATTTTGTTTTTTTTTCTTGCTGTATGTATGTATGTAGTTGTTGGTTTATATGCGTTTTTGTATTTCGAATGAAAGTTTATTCACAAGTATCAAATGCTTAAATTAGTATCACTACGTGGGTAGTTTTCTTTCCCAAGGAACATTGTAAGCCTGTGAAGAAATAAATTTTCTTTGATCATCAAAAATATCAAGTTTTTTAAAGAATTTAAAAAATTGTAAAAGAATTATTTTATTTATATTAGTAATACTAAGAAAAAAGAAATTAATATTAAAAACAGTTGCCAACCCTCGTCTAATACTTAACATGACGACTATTTATCAAAAAGTTATTTTCTTTTGCTTTTCAAGCTTCAGTGAATTCAGAAAAGGGCAACTCAAGGAATTTAATTAAGAAATTTCCATGAAAATAACTCAAGATAAAGTTGATTTCTTTCTTCTTTTTTGGTTTTATTAATTTCCTAAACTACAATATTAAAAGCAATGTGGAACTGAACTAAAGCAAAATTGCCTCATGTACTATATTGACCGAAAGGAAATAAAAAATACAAATAAACAAAACAAAAAAAATTACTTTAAATGTACACACATTAAATGAAATTTAAAGAGTACATTTTGAATTAAAGTTTAAGAGATTTGTTGCTTTTCAAATACCACGGTTCGACAGTCAAAATACACCGAACTTATAACATAGCGTAGGTTGTCAGTTTTATTGATTAGAACTCAAAAATATTTTTTTTATATTTCTCGAACTTCCAAACTTGTTTTATGTGACAAAAATGGTTTTTTTTTTGATATTTTCACACAAAATTATTGTTTACCCCAATATTTTTTAACATATTTTTAAAATCCAAATTTTTTTGAAAAGGGAACAAATGAGTCTTTAAAATGGTATACATAAACATATGGTTCAAACTTACATGTTATGAGCTTTAATCGGGTAAACTAGGAAAATATAATTTTTTTTCTTATTTTTCAAGTTTGGATATTCTTAATTTCAAAATTTAATTAAATAATATGAAATAAGTCATGATATTCTGAAGAAATTGACACTTCGTATGATAAAATTGGTCAAAAACTACCGTAGTTATTCTTTAAATAGTGTAACAGTCATGATATATTTTTTATATTTGTCATCTTATCAAATGAGGTTAGGTTAGGTTAGGTTAAAGGACGTGTACTTGTCAATTAAGACAAGTACAGTACCCGGAGGTCGAATTGACCTATTGTACAACGTCATAGTTTCTCACACCACTTATGTTATGTGTGTTAATTTTATAAATGATTGGCGGGACCTACAGTTTAAGATTGACTCCAAATGACAAATTTTTGAGAAACTTCTTCATGCCAATTTTATTTACTCTCAGAGTTTTTGCCAGAAATCTGCTGAGAGGAAGTCGCCGAAGAAACACTTTTTTTTTATTTTGCCCTTGGTGTCTGGCTTGGGGCTCGAACCCTGGCTTTACGTCTAATAAGCCAACACACTACCTACTAGATTACGGCGACTTCAAAAAAATTTTTAAATTTTAAAATTTTTCAAATTTTTTGATGGATCTTCGTTGTCTACGACAAAATGTGTCAATTTCACGTTTGGGCAACTACCAGAAGAAGTAGGCTAATATTTGTGTTTTTTGCAAATATTTTTATTTCGCTTTGCAAAAGAAAAAGAAAAATAACTAAATTTTTTGCGCTCAACACATAATCGGACAAAGAAGAGCACCATCGCTAAAAATGACGAAAGAGGACAATTAATACTTTGTGGCATATCCTTTGTTCTCAAGAACGGCCTGGAAACGTTTTGGAATTGATTTTACCAAATTGTAGCATGCCTCAGGTTCTATGGAGTTCCACTCTTCCAGTAAAGCCGCCTTAAGCTGATTCAAAGTTTTAAATTGTTGTTGGTATACTCTTCTAGCTAATTCTTCCCAAAGATGTTCAATTACTTTGAGATCTGGGCTCTGTGCAGGGGTTTCTATAAGTTTGGGGCAATTATGGATCAACCAAAGCTTTTCCACACCCCAAGTTTGCTTAGGATCATTGTCCTGGTAAAAAGCAAAACCATTCGCAATACCTAAGAACTAAAAATATTTTTAAAACAGCAGTGGTAATTTTTATACAATTTTATCAAACGAAATATCAATCTCTTCACAATATAACGCACTTTCAGAATATCATGACTTATTTCATATTTTTTAATTATAATTTTGCAATTTAGATTGGCCAAACTTGAAAAAATAAGAAAAAAAAATAATATTTTCCATATTTACCCCATCAAAACTCATAAGATATATCGTTTGAAAGGCTAATCTCTCCCCTTTCTAAAAAACGTTGGATTTTTAAAATGGGTTCAAACAAATTTGGGTAATCAGTAATTTTGTGTTAAAAGATCATGAAAACAGTTTTTGTCAAATAAAACAAGTTTGGAGCGTTCGAATAACTAGTGAATAACTTAGACTATGGCGTTACTCGGGTGTATTTTCACTGAAGCACAAATTAAGCTTTTCAAAATAATTTTGCTTTATTGAAGTCTGGTAAGTAGTTTTGTGCTTGTTGTACAGGCAATTGTTTGAGTCAGTATATGTATTTAGAAGGCCATCATATTGTATAATTAAATTTGAAAAAGTGATTTAATTCAATTCCTTCGGATTGTAGAACATATTAATATTGCACAATGTATTGTTTAATGACATTATTTATCGGCCAAAGGGAAAAACGTAATAAAATCCGAGACAAGTCTTTACCATATTGTCTTGAGAGTACCGACACTTTAACACTAAAAATAAGTGTTAAACTTAGAAAAAAAAGCCATAAAAAACATAAAAGGGATTTTATTTTTAACGCATCCTTAAAATGTTGTTTATTGGCTTTGAGAAAAAAAAAATCAACAGACAGACAAAGAAATTTTTTTTTTAAATTTTATGAATAAATCAACCCATCAACCCATCAGCAAAGGGTAAAAGAAAAAGGGGTAAGTGGCATCCAGTAAATAAATACAAGTTGTATGTATGTATGTGTCAGCAGCGTATTAAATGGTTTAAAATTTTTCTTCTGACAGACATCATTCGAAGTCCCATTGAAGCAAGACTTTGATGACTTTTGTAATAAAATACCGAAGATGATGATGATAAAAATGTAATCCATGCAGTAATAAAAAAATGGATTCGCCTCTATTTTCATTTCATTTCTTTTCTTTTATTCTGCAAAGTCAACATTTAAAGTGGGATGTTGGTTTGAAACTATAAAAACCAGCTGCGTAGAAACAAGCACTATTGGTAGGGTGACTATAAAGAAGTTCTTGTTCTTGTTCTTGTCTACTACAAATGGTGTTGATTTGCAAAATTTTAAATTTAAATTTTATGTTCGAAACATATGTTGATTTCTTAATAATACGCAGTAAAATTTTTTATTGTATTTTTCTATGAAAATTGTTAACTTACGTACATGCATACATACATACATACATATGTATAGGTAATATATGGTGAATGAGAGTATAAAAGTATCAGTTTACAATAAAATTAAACGTTGCAAGAGATTAGGGGCGATTATTACAACTTTCCGTTCGAGTTACTCGAATCATTTATAAGTATTTTTCTAAAGTTATGAATCTGAATGAGTAGGCTTATGAATCAAACATATTTCGAAAGGTATGAGTTTGATGTCAACGTTGTACGCATACTCATTCCAACCTGTACTAATAAATCAAGGTTGTAGTGAGTATGAATGAATCAATATTGTTTCATGCGTGCTTATGAGTAGCGAAAAAACGATTTATTGCTAATCTCTGATGCGTAAGCCTATTAAGGGCTGCCAGAAGTTCTTTTGTGCTTTGTTCTTGGAACACCATACCATATGACATAAGAAATTAGTTTAAAAAAATGTTGGGGACCTTATTTTAGTAGTAGCTGGTGTTTTTTTTTGGGCCGGAGGTGAGAATCTTCGAAAGACACTTTTGTTCCAACAAAAGAGTGCACGATTCACCATCACGGGTGCCTTAGTACTAAACCCACCCCCTATACACTTCAACCACTCTCCCCCCGCGGGACCGCCGTAAGGTATTACTTCGCGGAGGGCTGGTTAGCTTGATCACATTAAGTAAAATCTCGGTCCTCCAGTCTTCGGAGTTCTAGCATAACTTCAGCCATTCTCTGACTATATTGACTCAATAGAATCCTACAATTCAACAGCTCTTCCATTAGCCGGTTTGGTCCTAAACTCGTTTTACCTGGCCATCCAAATCTGGGGCAGCATGATGCTCCGCATCCTCCTCCTCATCTACACAATTTGGGCATATAGGGGAAGAGTCATTACCAAATCTGTGCAGGTACTTCCTGAAGCACCCATGACCAGTTAGGAACTGGGTCACTTAGTAGTTCAGCTCGCAATGTTTGTTCTTCATCCAAAGGGTTACATCAGGGATAAGGTGAAATGTCCATCTCCCTTTAAACTGCTCTCCCATCGTGACTGCCATTTGTGCATGGAAGTCCTTCGTTCCTCCGCTTTTATAACTGCTATTTGTCCCGAGATATTCGAGACGGCGAAGGTATATCCTCCTCATATCATCCGCCAATATGTCTATTGGTATTGTCATTGCCAATACTAATACCGCTTCATCAGACACTGTCCTGAAGCCACTTATCCATCTCATCGCGCTTAGACGATACACCGAGGACAGTATCCTCCTTGTCGTCCCCACGGAGAGTGCCTCCGACCATATTGGGCAAGCATACAGCATTATCGACGTTACTACCGCCGAAATTATCCTTCTTTTGGATATTTGGCATTATCCTCGCCAGTGCTCCCTGTGTTGCAAATGCTTTTTCGCCGATGTATTTCACGTGCTCCTTGAAGTTCAACCTGTCGTCGATAATCACTCCCAGATATTTGATCGGCCTCTTCAATTCGATCCTTGTGCCTCCAACGGTCACTTCCATCTTATCCACTATCTTCCGGCCGCTTATGAAGACGGCCTCTGTTTTATGTGCAGCAAGTGTCAAACCTGCCTCATCCAGCCATGCTCCTACATTTCGAATCGCTGTGTTCGTTATCTCCCCTTTTTCCCTTACCGTTTTAGCTACCGAGACAATGGCAATGTCATCTGCAAAGCCCACAATTGTATCCCGTTTGGCAATCGCGGTCGAAGTACTCCATCGTAAATAATGTTCCTTAGTAGTGGCCCAAGTACAGAGCCCTGCGGGACACTGCGCCGTCACTACGTATACCTGCTCTCCTTCATCCGCTAGGTATATTATCTTCCTGTCCTGAAAGTAATTGTTCAGAATCTGCATTAAGTATGGCGGCGTAGCGATGTTAAAGAGGGCTCTTATAATTCGCCCCCAATGCGCTGAGTTGAACGCGTTTCTAACGTCAAGTGTGACAACCGCGCAGTATTCCTTGGTGCCAAATCTCCATCTTTCGCCCTCTATTGTATCTCTTGCAATGTCGACCACCCTCCTTAACGCGTCAATAGTGGACCGTCCTTTCCTAAATCCGTATTGCATGTCCGAGAGAGCTCCCCCTGCCTCAGCACACGTCAGTAGACGAGTGTATATTATCCTCTCCAGTATTTTTCCCATCGTGTCAAGTAGGCAGATGGGCCGATACGACAATGGTTCCCTTGTGGTTTGCCAGGTTTTGGAATGAGAACCAATTTCTGCTTCTTCCATCTACGTGTAGCTGGTGTGTTTGTTCATTAGTGTGAAGATCGTAGGTTCAATTCTTATCAGAGACTCTAGTCTGTTGCACCATAACTATGGGTTTAATTACTCAGTGCTTGATAATTCGTATGTAATTTGAAGTCGTCGTAGTTTAGTAGGTAGTGTGTTGGCTTATTAGACGTAAGGCCCGAGTTCAAACCCCAGGTCAGACATCAAAACGAAAATATGAAAAAAAATACTTCTTCGGCAACTTCCTCTCAGCAAATTTCTGGCAAAAACTCTACGAGTAAATAAAATTGCCATGAGAAGTTTCTCAAAAATCTGTCGTTCGGAATCGACTTTAAACTGTAGGTCCTGCCAGTAATAAATAAAATTAACACCCACAACATGAGTGGTGTGGGAAACTAGGTCGTTACCCTGACTGAAGAGTTGTAATTTACAATTATGTATGTATGTATGTATGTAATTTGTAAATGTATTGTTAAATTCGGCAAATAAAACAAATTTTTACTAATACAGGGCATTATAGAATTGTTACTTGCCTACTTATGTATCTTACATTTTGTTGTTATCCGTTAAATATTGGATTTAATCTCAACACATAGACACTAAATTTCTGTCAAGTACCATACAGATGTATGTATTTATTCCCGTGGGGATTATTGAAAGTACCAAATATATCAAAAACGTAAACAATGTTAATGACATTACGTGAGATGTGTTCACTTAAGTATCATTCATATAAAAAGGATAAAAACATGCACTTGAAACTTGTCTTTCGTTTCTTTCGTTTACCACTACAATGATATTAACCACATAATTATGGTTTTTGTTTGCGACAGTTATAAATTAAAATCATTTAATTCTATTCACACACATGCAACTCATATACGTGCATACATATATGTACATATGTATGTATTTGTATGTACATAGATGTACATGTGCGAGGCATACTTATATACAATATTTAAAAGGATTTATTGTACTCTCCGTATTTAAGTGCTTGTTGATGCTTTGCATCAGGCTACAGGTTACACGTAATTTTTATAATACTATGGGGTTTTTTATCTTCTTTCTTATTTCAAGTGTAAAATACCACTCATGCTTGTGTGTACACTTGTATACTGATATAAAAGTATAAGTATACTTGTACAGAGTATGGCCAGTCATTAATGTACCTTTATTTCAAGTAATTATTCATCAGTTGGAAAAACATACCTTCCTACGAAATAATAAAAAGCAATACATGTCTCTCTCTCTATACTGTTCTTGTTTCAATTTTGATAGAAAATTTGTGTTAAGAATGTTGAAAAGTTTTTTATAAAAGAGTTTGGTCCAAACCAATAACTTAAATCATAAAATAATTGATGAAATGTATCAGAGAGCAGCAATGAATCGCTTTGTCCCTACTCATAAGTATTCATAGAATTTTGAATATAAGTGAGTCAACAATATTGAAATTTAACTACTACTACTGATCTATTCGTACTCACTACAACTTTGATTTATAAGTACAGGTTGCAATAAGTATGCGTAAAACATTGAAATCGCACTCATACCATTCGAAATATGTTTGATTCATAAGCCTACTCATTTGGATTCATAACTTTAGAAAAATACTTATAAATGATTCGAGTGACTTGAATCATTCATCAAAATTTATAGCCTTAGTTGTTGTTGCATTTACAAAAAAAAAGAACAAAGACACATAAGCAAAGAAGACAGATCAGCAAGCACAGCAAACACACAACCATTTAGTGAGTATTGTAGTGTTCGTATGTGAATCGTATTTCTTTTGTGCTTCGTGTATGAGTTGAGTTATAGAGAGTCGAAATTAATAACATCCTACGTGTTGTTAATTATGAATATGATGAGTACTTCAAACTTTGAATATGAGTACAGGTTCCATGATATTAAAATAAGTATGAATGCGTATAAGTATCAGAAATTTTGTGTATGATTCGATTCTACTCATCTTTCTGAATACTCATTGCTGATCTCTGTTACAGACTATATAGTGACAAAAACAAGTCAAACTAAAGAATGGGCAAGAACAATCGAAGTGATTTACTTTTAAGAGACCAGAGTATCATTTTCTAGTCGTAACTTAACAGTGACAGCTGTAATTAAAATTTTTTTTTAAAAACATTACCATGTTGGGAATTTGTGCTGGAGACCGTTTCGGCCGATAGTTAAGTGAAGTTTAATGATGATAATGAGTTAAATGCAACTGCAATTTTTGTACTCCAGATTGTCTCGATTATTTTGTCGTTGTTGTCGTTGTACTACAATATTTTATGATATTGCTGCTGACATGCTATTATTGTGTTGTTAACGTTATTATTGTAACCGTATCAGAAATTACGAGTATCATTTGATTATACTTATCTTTTTGAATACTCATTGCTGATTTCTGAAACATACATATATACATATACTTTTTGAGGAAATTCACTTTTCCCGCCTGTACACAGCCTTTTTTAAAAACAATGTAAACATTTTTATGTGTGTCCTTATCCTCTCGACCCGCCCATTATTATTACAGAAATAATACAATTTATTTAGTGTTTCTGACATCAATATATGACGTCTTTTATCATGTTTTGCTTTATCAGCGTCTTAATCATTCCAAAGTGTGAATAATATTGTTCTGAATATTTGCTTTGCAGATTACCTAGAAAAGCAATCGATATTAAGGATGATAACAACAATTTAGAGAACAACTAGATTCGTAAACAACATGGCCATAAAAGAGATTTTTGGCAATAAAAGAGATTTAGGAAAAAGGAAAAACATAAAAAGAACAATTTATCATGATGGTCACTGTTTCTTTTGTTTTTTCTTTTCAAAGGTTTTGCCTATCAAAAGATGTTATTGATGACGAGGTGGTTCTTTTAATGCCACTTTTATAATTTTATGGCCAACGAGCTATTAAAATAACACTCGAAAGCAGTATTTTAATGTACAATCCGAAGTGTTTTTCACTGGTCCTGCTGTTATTGAGTTGCTATTTTGTAGTGATGCTTTCAAGGACCTCAAGTTTGGTTTCTTAATTTTCTGTCCGGGGGGAATTAATGTCAGTTATAATGGCATTTTCCTTTATATGGAACGCATCATATCATTAGGCAGATAAGAGGTGCTAGATATTAAAAAGTACTATTAATTAATATGTTTATTTAGTCATATACATTTTTGTTTATATACGAACTCATTATGAGTTTTTGTTGCATAAAACGTTTTTTAATCAAAATATGAACATAATATTGTAACGTTTTTACCCTTTTAAATACGTTTAGAATATGAGTTCGTAGATAGCAAATAAAATAAAAATAAATTCGAGTTTAGTTTTAATTAAATTCTTCATCCCCGAAGAAATAATATAAAAGAAATATTTCTTCGTTGATTTCCTCTCAGCAGATTTCTGGCAAAAACTCTGAGAATAAATAAAATTGCCATGAAAAGTTTCTCAAAAATCTGTCGTTCGGAGTCGACTTTAAACTGTAGGTCCCAACACTCATGTATAAAATTAATACACACAACATAAGTGGTCTGAGAAACTAGGTCGTTATCCTGACTGAAGCGTTGTAATGACCAATTATGAATGTATGTGTAATGAACTAACAAATAAAATAAAAGGTTGTGAAAATATGATTTTATTTAATAAACTTCTAATCGACAGCACTGTATGCATAGGTTTTTACTCTCAAATTAACGATTTTTGTATTCAAATTAAATACACAACACAATACAATTTTTTTCATTTCAAATTAAATTCTTTTTATTTCAAATTAAATTTATTAATTTCGAATTCAAATTTTTGTTTATTTGATTAAAAATTTACTAAATAAAATAAAAATAAACTTATTGTTCAATTAATTTTTTTTAATATTTGGACGGGTTTTATTGCAACATTTCTTCAGATACAGCTAATGACAAATTCATGGTCATATCGAGATAATAATTGTTACAATCTGAATGTGGTACCGTTTCGACCGATTGTTTAATTATTGTTACCAGGTTCAAATTAATGTCCGGATCAGCCAATAAATTTCGCGGATGTAGCTTTGTTTTAGAAAAAACCTTTTCTATTGGATTAAGCATAGGTGGGTAAGGAGGAAGAAGCATTAAAATATGCCCGGACTCTGCAACCTTATATTTTACTTCTTGAGTTTTATGTATCTTTGCATTATCAAGGAGCAGCCAAGCACCTTCGATGTTGGATTCAGCTAATTTATTGAATAGCTCTTCCAGGAAAAGTATGAAAATGTTGGAATTAACAGATGAATTCGCAATGATTCTTTTATGTAAAATACCATGTATATTCCTTGCTGCAACGAGGAAAATATTTCTTCCTCTGACGGTAGAAACAGTCACATGTGCCGCAATATTTACTCGGGATCTCGCCTTGCTTCTCCGAAGGTGGTAATTAAAGCCAAATTCATCAATGAACACTATTTTTTTCTTCTTCCTGGCGTATTTTGAGCAAACTTTATGACCACATATAAAATAAAAATAAATATTAAAAGCAACCTGTTTTTATAAAACTTAAACTTTTCACAAAACTTAAAGCTTCGTTTATATTTGATCGTATTATTATAAAATTAATTTTTAAATTTTTAGCCAAATAAACAAAAAATTTAATTCGAAGTTAAATAAATTTAATTTGAAATAAAAATAATTTAATTTGAAATGAAAAAAATTCAATTTGTGTTGCAAAAAATTGTGTTTGACTTTTAAAAAATTGAATTTAAATACAAAAACCGTTAATTTGAGAGTAAAAACCTATGTCTAGGTTTAAAAAACCGTAAATAAATAAAGAAAAATAAATAAATTGCATTATTTTAAATGGTTATGGTTTGTATAGCAATGACTAGAGATATTGAAAACATCATTAAGACTCATTTAGTTAAAAAGATCCTGCTGTTTATTTACATTTAATTTTTTCTTTTGAATATATATTTGTTTTTGCGACTGGCGCTCCATAAAAATGATTCCGATTTTTAAAACTTATTTTTTTCAGTGACTCGATTTTGATATAAAAAAGTTATGATAAAAAATATTACAATTGTATGTGGAAAACGCTTGAAAATATACTCTTATAAATTATTATTTATGTAACGTACGATTCAAAATTAATATGTCTACAGTGTATGGCAACTAAAAAAGTTTCCTTTTTCAGATGAGATTCAAATTTAATTTTCTTTTCATTTTCATAAGAAATGTTGCATAAGAAAAAAATTTGAAATTTTTGTTTTTCTTTAAATCTCTTACAGTGTTTGGCATGAACTTCCTGAACGAACAATAACTATAAAAATTAAATGTTTTTATATTTTTGTAATGGACTGTATGTGATATTCTAATTTGGCTCTCATGTCAATTTTAATATTCACTGGCGGCGTACACACAAAAACAAGTTCCAATGTAAGCGAGTACATGCAAAAGTACCAATACATACACAAACGAAATTTGAATAACAATTGCCCCTACATACATACGTACTAAACTAAATATACAGAAACAACAATAACAACAATAATACAACAAATTATATATAAAAACAAAACAAAACATATAATAACAGTAACAATAAAAATAAAATTTAATATGCTGACGTTGTCAATTTAATTCACAGCACGATTAAAATTAAAAGCAAAAATATGACAAAAAACAACAAAACAACAACAATAGCTGACATCAAAAACAACCACAATGATGAGCCAAATTTGGTGACATGAGACATGAGACGAGAGTGCACACAGAACAGGCGAGGCAAGCGTATTAAGAAACTAAAAATGAATTTTGAACTTTTTATGCATAAATTAGAAAAACAAAAACAAAAACAAAACTAATTTTGTTTTTTTTGGTGTTAGTTTTCTAATTTTTTGTTATTATTGCTGGATTTAAACCTTTGTGAATACAAGCGTAGCGGCTTTAAAAGACAGAAATATTTAAAAAAAAAACAACAAATATAAATTAATAAAGAAAAATTAGAATTCATTTATTAGAAATCACGATCAAAAGTGCGGTGGCGTATTCATAACTAAACAACAATTTTATAATTTTCACTCGTTTAATCGTTTACTTTGTATATGTCAATGAGTATTTCACAAAATGGTTAACCGATTAACCCTTTAATAATGTATCTTTCGAAAGCAATTGATTCTAATTATTTCCAACTTAAAGAAAATTTAAGAATTTGGTATTGAATATTAGATATTTTGAATCATTCACATTTTTTCTGGGCTACAAATACCGTCACGAAATAGATCCCAGATTTTCCGAAAATTTTTATTCTATTCTAATTTAAATGCAATTAATATTTAGGAGACTCAAACTGAAATTGAGTTAACACTAAACCTAGCGAAACTAAACCAGAGATCAACAATGACTATTCAAAAAGATGAGTAGAATCGAAAAATACTCATAATTTCTGATACTTACAGGCATTCATACTTATTTTAATATCATGGAACCTCTACTCATAATCAAAGTTTGAAGTACTCATCATATTCATATTTAACAACACGTATGATGTTGTTGAGTGCGACTCTTTAGAACTCAACATATACACAGATGCAGCGGCCTTGAGAGTATTCGAGAGAAAAGTACTGCGCAAGATCTTCGGTCCAGTGCGAGTTGGCGATGATTTCCTTATCCGATACAACAGTGAGCTGTATGAGCTCCTCAACGACGTTGTACAGCGTATTAATATCCAGCGGCTGCGCTGGCTCGGCCATGTCGTTCGAATGGAGGAGGATGCTCCGGCGAGACGGGTATTTGATGCGGGAATCTGCTGAAGTCGGCGAAGAGGACGACCTTGCATCCGTTGGAAGGACCAAATCGAGGAAGCCCTGTCATCGATTGGTGTGACCAACTGGCGTACGCGCGCACGAAGCAGAGGCGCCTGGAATGGTGTGTTGCGGCACACATGCGGCACAACCCGATAAACGGGTTGTTATGGCCAATTAAGTAAGTAACAACAACTAAGACTGTAAATTTTAATGAATGATTCGAGTCACTCGAATCATTTATAAGTATTTTTCTAAAGTAATGAATCTGAATGAGTAGGCTTACGAATCAAACATATTTCGAAAAGTATGAGTTTGATGTTAACGTTGTACGCATACTCATTGCAACCTGTACTTATAAATCAACATTGTAGTGAGTATGAATGAATCAGAGTACATAGTTAAATTTCAATATTGTTGACTCACTCATATTCAAAATTCAAAACGCTTCATTGCTGATTTCTGATATATACATACAAACATACATATTCGGTCATTACATCGCTTCAGTCAGACAACTTATGTTGTGTGCGTTAATTTTATACATGAGTGATGGGGCCTACAGTTTAAAGTAGACTCCTAGCGACAGATTTTTTTGAGAAAGTTTTATTTACTCTTAGAGTTTTTGCCAGAAATTTTGTTGAGAGAAAATCATCGAAAAAATATTTTTTCTTATTTCGTTTCGTTCTTGATGTCTGACTTGGAGTTTGAACCGTGGCCTTACGTCTAATAACCCAACACACACTATCTACTAGACTATGACGACTTTAATTCAATTTCTATTTCTACCTTAGCAGGCCAAATGCCTGCCTGGGGAAAATACATATCAAATAGCCAATATATTGGTAACTATGCTTCGTTCGCATTCTATGAACGGTTCCAGCAGTTTGAACACAGCGAATTCCCCAAGCGGAGTTAAAATTCTTCTATTCTCTTCCTTTTCCATATATGGAAATCCATTAAAGGCGTAATTGGTGCTGATATTAGATGCTGGGTAACATTTGATGCCAATCTTAGACCTCGCGTTGGTTGGGAAAATCTGTTCATTGATAGTTCGATGTTCCTCAACATGGTACATATAGAAGCAGGATTACGACATAGCTTCCCGCACCATTTATGTTGTGGTGTTAATTTTATACATGGGTGACAGGATCTACAGTTTCTGAGAAACTTTTCATGGCAATTTTATTTACCCTCAGAGATTTTGTCAGAAATTTGCCGAGAAGAAGTCGCTGAAGAACTATTTTTCCATATTTTGCTTAGTCGGAGATATCTGACCTGGTGTCCTGCGACTCATGTATTAAAAAATTAACTGAGAAACTAGGTCGTAATCCTGACTAAGGGTTGTAATGACCAATTATGTACGTATGATTCGCAAATTCAGGCTAAACTTGAAGTTTTTTACTGTAACTGATACTTTTAATTCAAACTTGAACTGATACTCGCTGCCTTAGTTTTAAAAGTTAAACAATTCGCCCTTTTGGTTCATTTGAATTATCGTTTCTTCTTAAAGGGTTAGTGACGTGCATATAATTAGGCAAATAGCAATAATCAGAGTGGCATAATGAGAATTTTTTTCGTCAAGACTTTTTATTTTATTTTGTTTGTTTGGATTTTGAATTTTGGATTTATTATTGTTTATTGTTTTGGTTTTGATTTTGAAAACAACTTCCCATATAAGTCTCTAGGTATGCTGTCTGTCGGTTGTAGGTGTTAATGTCGCGTGTAGCATACTGATGATGTGTTTTGTCGTTTTTTTTTTCTTCTCTATCTGTTCATATTTTATACGTGTTTTCAACAGAATGTCTTTGGAAATGCTATTAAAAGCAACTTGAATTATGTTGCGTATATTATTTTAATTATTTCATTGAATTATAACTATGTTCGGTATTATAACCATACATACATACAAACATACATATATGTAGGCACAAATGTACTTGTATTTATGATCCACAAGCCTTTCAAATTTGGTAGATGTGGTGGGTTAATGTTGTTCATCAATATTTTATGTTTGTAAACAAACATTTTCACCAAAAAAAAAAAAAAAAAAAGAAAAACAGCATAAAAGGTCTGCCGAATATTTTAATAATTCGCTGGTCTTTCTTTCTGAATATTTAGTGAGTTGTAGAGTAGGATAGATACACTCGTAAAAAAATATCCTCAGTTTGTTATAATTTGTTGTAAATGTGGGTGCAGAATTATACCTAACATTTTATTGTACGTTGTACACACGTGAGCTTGCACCCATTACGAGTGATTGTTTGGTTCGGAGGCATCATTGACCCATATTTCTTTGAAAATGAGGACGGCGCAACCATTACGGTCACTGGATATACCCATTGCACCAAGATTTTTCTTGTACCCGCTCTGCATGTTATTGGTGTGAATGATGTTTGGTTTCAACAGGCTGGTGCAACTTGCTACACATCTCATGCCACAATCGATTTATAGCTTTAAACGTTTGATGGCCGCTTAGTTAGCTGAAATGGTGATGTCAATTGGCCGCCAAGAAACAGCGATTTGACACCGTGGAACTAATATTTGTGTGTGCCGACAAACCAGAGACAATTGAGCATTTGAAGGCCAACATTTGTCGTGCAATTGTCGAGATACGACGCCATACACTCGAAAAAGTGTACACAAATTTTTCCGATTTAAGGAGGTACTGTGAGGCCAGCCGCGGCAGCCATATGAATGAAACTATATTCCATTTCTAACCGGAACAATTGTACTGGACAACAAATAATAAATGTTTGTTTTATTGCATTTTTAGATTATTACAACTTGTCGTTAACTAAAGCTCCCTTTAACGAGCAGATAAATTGTTTTTCATTATTATAAGTGGACAATATGGTAGAAGTGAGCGTTATGCTAAATGGAAGGTCATTCTACCGGTAACTTTTAAAGTTAAGTTTATGTTTGAACTTGCCATACATATATATTATTTTAAATATGGCAACTTCAAATATAAACAAAATGAGCATATATAACAAAAAACGAAGACCGTCGTTGCCTCTGCATTAAAAAAAGAACTTGTTTAAGTGACCAGTGTTATCGACATTGCTCCTGCATTGCCATATTTTTGAAAAAGTTAACTATTTTATCATTAGGTTGTAATAACGAAAATAAGTTAAAAGCGACTTTAAAGTTCACTTTAGCTAAAGTTACCTTTAACTAAAGCCAACTTTAACTGGAAGTTGTAATAATGGCCCTTAAACTTTTAAATTTCTCACTCTATAGTATATTATGATGAAGGCAGACTAATCCCGAAAGAAACGATAACAAACACCAAATAAATGACGAGAATAGGGATGAAGAAATATTGAATTACTATAACAAAACTACACAGGAACAAAAAGGTTCCTGAAGTTACCAGACTGAAAATAAATAAAGCAGAAGTTATTTTTAGTAAAGAGTCTGACATAAACAGTGTGTTTTACTAACAGTAAATAATATCAATAATTTTTTTCAGCAGAGACAGTAGGAACAAGTAGAGTTTGAAATTTGAAAATATACATACGTTTTGTTATTTTTTTCTTTCTGAATCTGTATGTCGCGTAACAGAAGGCAACGTATACAAAATGGATAGAATTCTGTGGATATTGTGAATTCCAAATTCGCAGTAGGTTTTACTAAGGATTGGAAGAAGGGCTTTAAGACATATGTATCATCAAATGTTATTTCGCAGTGCTTTAGAAATCCTTTATTCACCGTTTGTGTAATATGTGCTGATTGACCAAGGAATGTGTCAATTTTCTGGAGTATATTTTATCAATGTTACATCTGAAGAGCGCTACCAAAGGAGATAATCACATACAGGGCTAGTGCCACCACCAAATTTTCAATTATAACAATGTCGTAAACATTACCTGAGGTTGTACGCAATACGGCGTTCAGATATGCACCGTTATTGCGTTAATCGCAATAAACGCCATTATTGACCTCAATATTTCATATACAATTTCAATTAATAATTGCGCAATAAATACGCAAATTGTTATAGTACTGAGTAAAACTTAAACTGCATCACTGTTATAAGTGTGTTTAGTGACCATATTACAATTAACCGAACACTTTTTGTTGATATTTGACAACTCAAATGTCAAGAACAAACAAAAAACAAAAAAAAAAAACAAAACAATACAAAATAAAAACAATGTTGTTGAAACAACCAGCTGTCAAATGAATATTGAATAAGCAGCTGAACTGCGTATATAATTATGCCTGAACACTTAAAATATTGTACTCAATTAACCGAATATTGACTCAATAAAAGTGCTTATCTGAACATAGTACAAACTTATTCTGTAAATATTGGATCTCGTTTAGTAATTCCACACATAATTCCAATTGTTTTTAAATGTACTCGATATTAAAGAGAAAGTTCAAATATCGGTTTTTGTAAAAACTTTCTTATTTACTAAACGTTTCAATACAAATGTTTGATTGATATCAACCATCCTTTTGCGACAGTGTATGGGCGTGCAACAAACAAAATAAAAAAAAATTTATGTATGTATTCAGCGACACAACAACTTCCAAAACTTAACACTTTTTTTGACACAAATTTGTTTTTCATTCTAATTTTATTGAAATTTAATTAAAATAGAAATCCAACCATTATGCGACATCACGTTTTTCCATAATAGTTTAAGGCTTTAAACAATTTTTTGGTGTTATTTTCCAAATATTCCAAACAATTTAATCTAAAAAAAAAATTTTAATTTTTTCATTATTGACAAATCATCAATATAATGCATATGGGTATACATACAAACATACATGCATATAAAGTTAAAGAAAAACAAAAAAAAAAAGAAGGAAACAAGATAGAGAGCAGTGAATTGAAATTTCAAATAAATTTCTTCATAATCCATAAAATATGATTTGTTTGTTTATTTCATAGACATATAGAGATACAGATATACATATAAATGTTGTATATAGAAATCAGCGTTGAAAAATTCAGTACTTTTGTACCTTTTTTCAGTACTTTTTCATTTCAAAAATACCGCAGTACCCCCACTACACTTTTAGTACTTTTTTATTATCACATATTTTTTATGTCTTGCGCTTTTCAACTAACAATGCAATACGTTCAATGCAATGTTAAAGTAGAATTAGGCTTTAGCCCCGGTGAGCCAAACGTCCACTGAACGTATGTACGTTCATTTTTAGAATACGAGAAGCAATGAAAACGCTTGCCGAACCGTAATGTAATTTCGGTGAGCCTTTGCGTTGCTCTTCAAACGAACGTATGTTACATTACGTTCCATCGAAGTGGCTAAACGTTTTTACGTTTTGTTATGTGTATTAAATATAAATAAATAGTCTAGTAAGTATGTGCTGGCTTACTAAAAGTCAGCTTACGATTCAAACCCAATGGCAGACATCTGCATCAAAACGAAATATGAAAAAATAATTCTTCGGCGACTTCCTTCTGCGAAAACTTTGAGATGAAATAAAATTGCCACGATAAAGTTTCTCGTAAGTCTGTCGTTCGGAGTCGACTTTAATCAGTAGGTTACGCCAATCTATATATATAAAAATGAATGTGGGTTTATTTGTTTGTGGATTTGTTTGTTTGAATTCTGTAGACGGTTAAACGGCTTGACCGATTTTCTTGAAATTTTAACAGTACCTTCCTGTATGTCTGGAAGGAGTTATAGGCTACTTTTTATTTTAAAATTTCAAGTAGCAGAGGTGCCACACCCACATACCCAATTTAATGTCGCATATCTCATAAACTGCAACAGCTAGAGTCCTCAAATTTTGTATGGACGACTTTGACGTATATATGAACAAAAACCGCGGATTGGCTATAGTGGGCGTGTCACCTCCCATAGTCTATATATATATATATAAATATGAATGTTTGTTTGTATGTACTTTATAGAATCCTAAACTATGCATTTGATCATGTTATGATACTTAGCAAAGTTGTTGCGCATGAGCCGGGGAAGGTTTCTAAGTTGGTATGATCAATATCCAGCAGGTGGCGCCACTGAAAATTACTTAAAATCAATTAAATCGTAAACTGCGCATTTCATCATGTTATGATCTTTAGCAAAGTTGTTGCGCATGAGCCGACGTAGATTTCTAAGTTAGTATGACCAATTTCCGACAGGTGGTGCCACTGAAAATTACTCAAAATGAATTAAATCGTAAACTGTGCATTCTTTAACAAAGTTGTTGCACATGAGTCGACAGAGGTTGGTAGGATTAATTTCCGATGGATGGCGTTAGTGAAAATTATTCAAAATGAATGACAAGCAATTGGTCGACCTACACCTCAAGCACGGAAGAAAATTAATTATGAGCCTCAGAATCAGACGAGCATTGAGACTGGAAAATCTTCGAGTATATGCCGTTGAGACCCGTTCGCTTGAACCACTTGAACAACGAGAAGTGAGATTAGAAACTGATCGAATGCGTACTACTCAGGCCCGTTCATCTGAATCATCAGGACAACGGGAAACAAAATCAATAAAATGACTCAAAATTAATTTAGTTGGTGGCGCAGCAACACGCGCAGGGTACAGCTAGTGAAATATAAATAAATAGTCTAGTAAGTATGTACTGGCTTACTAAAAGTGAGCCCACGATTCAAACCCAATGGCAGACATCTGCATCAAAACAAAATATGAAAAAATATTTCTCCGGCGACTTTCTTCTGCGAAAACTTTGAGAGTAAATGAAATTGCCACGAAAAAGTTTCTCAAAAATCTGACGTTCGGAGTCGACTTTAATCAGTAGACACTCATGACCAAATATGTATGTATGTATGTATCTTTTACAAAAGTACTATTTGATGCAAAAAAGTACTTTTTCAGTACTATTTCAAAATTTCAGTTCTGCAACACTTATATACCCATATACATACGTACGAGTCTGTCTGCTAAACAATTTGTTGTTAAAAATAAAAGACACATCATTTTGTATTTGGGATGCAAAAACAACAACATAAAGAATTAAAATTAAAAGAATAAATTAAAATTAATAATTCTACAGACAGAAAAATGAATTTTTGCAGTAAAATTTAGTTCACAAAACAAATATCTTGTTTTGCCTCTTCTATAAAATAAACAAATAATTTTTTTTTGTTTTTTTAATAATAATAATAGAATATTTAAGATTGTTTTTGCTTTTTTGTGTCATTTTTTTTTGGCACAGAAAGTTTGAGTTGATTAACCGCAACTGTTGTCCAACGTCTTCATTATTATACAAAATATTTTAAAATTTTTTTTAAAACAAAACATTTTTCACTTTGTAAACAGTGAATACCATGAATAACGAACAATTTGTATATCAACACTAAAGGAAAAACTAGTCGAGTCTGAAGCTAATTTACTGTATTTGTGAAAACAACAATCTTTCATTAAGAGTCGTATATAATAGTCGGTTGACGCATCATTAGGAATGTTTTCTATTACCGAAGCCGGTCAATGGTGATTTGCATTTGTAAACAAGATATTGGCAAAACGGACATTAAATATTAAATAATCAATTTAAAATCCCTATTGAATGTGTTGTTTCTTTATTTACAATTTTATAGGCACTTTGTTAATTTGTTTCTCATTCTCAAATCCATTTTTAGTAGGCTTTTGTTCAATTGCTACACATAAAAAACAGTAGCATTTTATTTTTACTGAAAATTTAAAGAAATATAACATCCGATCTAACATTTAAATTTTACGAAATAGTGATCAGATCTCTTACTCATAGCTGTGAAGCAGTTTAGCAAAACTGGAATTTTGAAATGGTACTGAACTATAACTTTTTTGTACCAAATGCTACCTTTATATAAAATACATACATACATACACTATCGGTCATTATAACCCTTCAATTAGGATTATGAGCTAACTTCTCACACCACTTATTTTGAGTGTGTTAATTAAATAAAAGAGTGGCGGGACTTGCCAGAAGGAAGTCACCGGAAAAATATTTTTTCGTATTTCGTTTTGATGGGGTCATGGGGCTTGAACCGTGGTCTCACTTCTAGTAAGCCAGCACACTAGCTAATAGAACTAGTCGATAGAACGTAATTTTTAGCATAAGAAGAGCAATGCAACTGCTTAACGAAATTACATTACGGTTCGGTAAGCGTTTTCATTGCGTTTTGTATTCTAAACACGAACATAAGTTCCGTGGACGTTTGGCTAACCGGGGCTAAAGCCTAATTCTATTTTTAGCATTGCGTTGAACATGTTGCTTGCTAATGCATTGACAGTTTAAAAGCACAAGACATAAAATATGTAATAATAAAAAAGTACTGAAAGCGTCGCAGGGGTACTGCGGTATTTTTGAAATGACAAAGTACTGAGAAAAGTACAAAAGTACAGAATTTTTTAATACTGCTGTGAAGAGTTAAAAAATAGACACCTTCATTATGGACACTGCGAAAAGAAAATTGCTCGGTGCCGTCGAAGTATCTGTAAATGACGATGACACATTGCTAGTGGCGCACGCACAGTTGCAAAAGTATACAGACCAGGAAAATATATTTTGTGAAATCGATAGACGGATGGGGTCTAAACAGAAATTGCAAAAAACGGAGGATGAATGTAGGGATGTTGTGTGGAAGTTCAAGACGGAATTGTAGCTGTAGCGCCAAGGATGAATAATGACAAGGAATGTGTATGTAAAGGGTGGACCATTTAAAAGATTGAATTTTTTTGTTGTGAAATACGTTCCAGTTGGAACAATATGATGGAATATTATTTCATTCATATGGTTGCCGCGGCTGGCCTCACAGTATTTCGAGTGTATGGGTTTGTATCTCAGCTATGGCCTTCAAATGCTCAATTGTCTCTGGTTTGTCGGCATAACAATTTTCTTTAACGACGCCCCACAGCCCTGAGCCCTAAGTACGACAATTTTGCTTATTAACGTACCCACTAAGATGAAAATTAGCTTCAACCGAAAAGATAATTTTTTTGGAAAAAATCTACATCAACGTGCAGTTTCTCTTTGGCCCATCTTGCGAAGCGAAAACGAAGCGGATGATCATATTAAACTTTGCAGGGTTTCATACCGAGATCTTTACGCAAAATTCTACATAAACTGGTGCGTGAAATGTTTAATTTTTTTAGAACGATGATGAGTTGATGTTGATGGATTCTCACGCATACTCTTAGCCACAGCTTCGATAATGAAACCAGTTTTACGAACTTTAGCACCGTGGTGATCTTTCTCTGCCAACAAATTTTTTTATGACATTTTCGTGATATTTCCGACCAATTGTTCTTATTTTGGAAATACATTTCCAATAAATCCCAACATTCCTCAAGCGTAAACCGATTCATTACGTTCAGTGGAGATATTGTACTGAATTTTGTGACAGAACAGAATGACAGAATGAGTATTGGCAGATTCGAAAAATCATTTAATTTTTTTAAGTTTCCATTATAAGTTGGTTTAGAATGAGTAGCTAACGGGGTTTGTGGGTCTAATCCAATAAAAATAATTGTCCACACGCTCTGCATAGTTTGACGTAGGTACTTTTAGTCATGTTTTAGACATCAAAACAAAATACAAAAAGTATTTATTCGGCGACTTCCTCCCAGCTGATTTCTGGTAAAAAATTTAGGAATAAATAAATTTGCCATGAAAAGTTTCTCAAAAATCTGTCGTTTGGGGTCGATTTTAAACTGTAGTGGCGGGACCTTCTTATATAAAATTAACACACACAACATCAGTGGTGTGAGAAGCTAGGTTGTAATCCTGACTAAAGGGTAAGAACGACCAATTATGTATGTTATGTATGCAATTACAAATTGCTTCCTTTAGTTTCCATAGTGTTAAATTGCTTTTCATTTCATTATTTGAGGTTTCCATTATAAGTTGAATTAAAATAAGTAGCTGAATAGGTTTTGTGGATTTAATCCAGGAACAAGAATTGCCCATACGGTCTTCACAGGTTGATGTAGGTGCTATTTGTCATGTTTACAAAGCGAATGGCTTGCAGCTAAATGTGTCCGTCAGTGCCAGCTGCTGCTTAATGGCGAATAGTTGATGGCATTTTGTGCCTGTTGACGTGGCTCTATCCCCTTCACGATCAGATACCTTCTGAGGCTCTCCATTCAATACCATTTAATATTGCATTAGCAACTGTTTCGCATCGTTTGTAAATGTATAAATAACCAAAATGGCTAGATTTTCTGGAGGAATAACATTAAATATCGCAATCTCAGTAAAATTTAGTATTTTAACTTTCGTTTATTATTATTGGGTTGTTCGAAAAGTACTTTCGTTTTTCCCCGACAGAGAATTTAATTGTATTTTTTTGCACCCAACTTCACAATTAAGCCGTATAATTTTTTATACGCTTTGAGAACTCATATCGTAAGGCTTGTGTGTGAAAAATTCCAATTAATTCTACGCAGTAGTTTCTGGTTGGTGCCCTTTTAAATATGGAGAGCGATAAGCAGCATTGTCGACATATCTTACTGTTTTACTACAGAAAGGGTAAAAATGCTGTTCAAGCCGGAAAGAAATTGGCCGATGTGTATGGAGAAGTACTAGAACTGGTTCGCTAAATTTTTATCCTACAATTTTGATGTCGAAGATGCACCACGTTCGGGAAGGCCAGTTGAAGCTGATAAAGACGCGATAAAGGCGTAATTGATGCGAACCGGCGAATAACAATACGTGAGATCGGATTGAGGTTAAATTTATCAAATTCAACAGTTTATGACCACTTGATTGATATTATATGAAAACTGTCTTTGATTTTCACAGAAAAAAAATCGAAACTACTTTCCGAACAATCCAATATTTTAATTCTTATTTTCTTTTTTTGTTTGTTAATTTTTCTTTATTCTCTTTACAATCACATTTGTTTTCATGTTCCCATTTTAATGACCCTCTGTGTATGAACATTTAATTCAATTTACGCATGTACCAGTGATTCGTGGCCTTTTATTGAAGGTTTAAGTAGAAACCTTAACTCAATTGATTATTCTGCTGATCATGATCACAATTGTTAGAGTTTTCTCAACTTCTGTTCTTTTCGGGTCTGCTTTGAGAAATAATAAGATTTTAAAAATTTTAAAACAATTATACGAAGGGTGGAGGAAAACCTTTAACACAATCTAAACAATAAAATTATTTCGTTTTTATTTCGTTCTGTGTGTGTTATATCAGGAATTGATTGATCCCAAAGGTGAAAATGAAGGTACAGAAACAGGTAGAAAATATTTATTCAATGCAGACTAAAAAAAAAAAAAATATTGGAGGATATCTAATCATAGTAAATTGTCAACAACAATATTTAAAATTTTTATATTTTTAAGGCTGAATTGTATTATGTTCGCAGTGGTTAAATACCGTATTTGCTATTTGCCATTGTATGCACTTGTAATACAATAAGTATGTATGTATGACAATACATAATACTTCATGAGCTGGAGGTAGATGATACGATATGGTATTGTGGCTTAAAGGACAGGTAGACAGAGGCATTCAATTCAATATTCATTTAATATTTTATTGTTTCGTATTGATTCGATTGTTAAATTTTATGGTGTTTTATTACTTTTTAAAATCTCACTTTCAGATTTTTTTGTTTACTCATCACTTGTTGTCTTACAATAATGCATGAAATAATAAATAAATAAACAAAAAAAAAAAAAAAAAAAAACAACAAAAACAACAACATGGCACATAAAATTTTTGAAAATAGTATTCATTTATTTTATTATTCTTATTATTTTTGTTTTTATAAAAATCTTTTCTTGTTGTACCTGTTTTAAAGAATTGAATTTTTGTTTATCTTTTTTGCTGTATTTCGACTTTGTTTTGTTTATGTTTTGTTCGGAATCCGTTCTCCTTGGCTATGTTTTGTTAAAAATTAACACAGAGACTACTATAGAAACTATCACAAATAAAATTAATTAAAAATAATCAATCTTATAAAGTAATTTACAGTAATTAAGTTTTTGCATATTAAAGTGTAGTACAGTGCATGCTAAAAGAAAAGCAACTCAAAAAATTTAGCACATTCACATAAGGTTACCCATTCTTCGGTTTTAATACTTCGATGCAATGGACCAGAGATCAGCAATGAGTATTCAAAAAGATGAGTAGAACCGAATCATTACTTATTACTTACTTACTTATCTTAATATCATGGAACCTCTACTCATATTCAAAGTTTGAAGTACTCATCATATTCATACTTAACAACACGTATGATGTTGTTGATTTCGACACTCCATAACTCAACATAAAACACGAATTACAAAATAAGTACGATTCGCTTACGAACACTAAAATACTCACTAGAAGGTTGAGTGTTTGCTCTGCTTGCTGTTCTGTCTTTTTTGCTTATGTGTCTTTTTTCTCTTTTTGTAAATGCAACAACAACTAAGACTTCGAGTCACTTGAATCATTTATGAGTATTATACATATTTTTCTAAAGTTATGAATCTGATTGAGTAGGCTTATGAATCAAACATATTTCGAATGGTATGAGTTCGATGTCACCGTTGTATGCATACTCTTTGCAACCTGTACTTATAAATCAACGTTGTAGTGAGTATGTATGAATCACAGTACGTAGTTAAATTTCAATATTGTTGACTCACTTATTTTCAAAATTTTATATGTGTTTATGAGTAGCGAAAAAACGATTAATTGCTGATCTCTGATATGGACCACCGGTGTCAAAAATTATTAGTATGATTCGATTCTACTCAAATTTTTGAATACTCACTACTGATCTCTGTTAAAGGCAATACTTTGTTAAGAAAACATAAAACGCAGTCTGCCTCCACTAAATCGAAACACGAATAGCCTCAATTAACTTTTTGCCAAAAATCTGGGAGATCAAAAAGACGAGTTGCAGCAAAAGTTTTTAAAATTCAAAATAATGAAATTGAACCGCTTATTCCTGCTGCATCTGCGGCTGCTCGTATATGTAACCAATTCGATTTAGCTTTGGCTTATGGGTATTATCATGATGAGGAGCCTTAGTACGGCTCACACTCTATGTTGTATCTCTAAAATGTCTCCTCCAAGCCTATTTTCCTGCTTCACTGTATCACCAGTAACAATTTTCTTCTCTGCTTATGATATGCACCCTGGTGTTTCTTTTTGGTCTGGTTTAATTCCTCACAAGTTCTAAGAAAGTCTTCTTATGATTTCATTGTCACAGCAACAAGCAGATGCGCCTGGAACAATGTGTTACGGCAGGCCGAAATTCGTTAATCGGGTTGTCGATGACCTTTTAAATAAGTAAGTAAGTAATATTGTTTTCACCTTACTCTGTTTTTTACACAAATTTGTTGGGAACGTACATATGTATCGCGTAGAAAGAGAATTTGGTGTATGTAATATATATATAAAAAGTATATGTATGTAAGTAAATGCAATATATTGTAAGTACATATATAAGAATATAATATGCGTGTATGGTTGAAGCTTATTTAAGTTTCAATATTTTTATTTTCTTTTCGCCTGGTGCATCTTAATCAAATATTATCATTGTTTTCAATCCTCATTTTATTATCTTTATTATTCCCTTTTTTTAATCAGTTTTTATTTTTTATGCAATTAAATAATAATAAATAAAGATTCATATTGTATCTGTATGAATGGGATTATATAGACGAACAATCGTTCGTTCTCAAAATACAGTGGAGGCCATATAATAAGTCATTTAGCTGATACCTAAGTTAGTAAACTTCTAACTTTCAATAACGCTCCGGAACTCCACGAAAACATAGTAGGTATTCGTCTATATATTACTTGAACCGTGAACTTGTGTTTCTCACAATTCATTTGCCTTGCATTTCTTTACTCGTATTAAACATATTTTGTCTTAGTGGCGAAATCAAATAATTTGTGTTAAAATAGATTTGTTTATTAGAATTCATAGAATAAAAAGTGAAAAAATTATTAGATGAGCCGTTCAGTGCACAAATCGATTAAGTCCATAAAACAAAAAGTTGAGAAATGCGATGAAATAATGTAAATTGTTTTTTAAAATTACCTTTACAATATAAATTCAAATATATATTGTAGAATACATAAATACATATGTAGCTTTAATCTAATGGTATATAAAATTAATAAGAAAGAATAGCGAAAAAAAATAATGTCAGTAATGTTATAAATTTCATGTGACTGGTGAAGTTAATCGATTTGGCAACTGAAAAAATAATAAAGTTAAATTAAGTATTTAAATTTTTTATGTTTTAATATTTCTATTTTGCCCGGTACACGAATCAGAATATGTTATTATTTTTTCAAAGATTGCAACATAAGTTTGTAGGATGTAAATATTGTCGACTTGGATTATGAGCCCTTTGATAACATTTATGTCATATATTTTATTGCTTGCAACACGGTCTTTGCGCTGATCAACCAAAAAAATAACTTGTTCTTTAGAACAACACTTGTGTATCCGCCTGTCACTCACCTGATCTTTAAAATATTTTTTGCAAACGGGAATATTAGTTTTGTCTTTTCGAAGATAATATGTGCAAGAACGTGATCTTTGGTCTTTAGTTCTATTCGTGAGAAGCCTTCTTTTTAATTCTTTAACTTTGATTCAGCCTCTTAAAGAAATATGTTGGTCAAGTTGACTATGTAAATTTTAAAATGCGTTGTGATTTACATAAGAGTATGGAGTTAATCAAAATGTCTTCTGAAATAAATTACTTATTATTAAATTGGCCAAAAAATTTTGTCGTTTAATGGTGTTAATATTTACTATTCAGGAAAGTTATAATAAATATAAAAAGTTATGACTATCCCAAGTGCTTGGACACTTAAATTTAAAATTTTTCAATAAGTGGAGTAAATCACTTTGTGCACTGAACGGCTCAGATAATAATGACAAGGGATTAAGCGGCTTCCGCAGCATAGGGATAAGCGATTACAGTTCTTATGGAGCCATGAGCCTGTTTTCTACCAAACACTACGGATCAGTGATCAGCAATGAGTATTGAAAAAGATGAATAGAATCGAATCATGCTCATAATTTCTGATACTTATACGCATTCATACTTATTTTAATATCATGGAACAAAGTTTGAAGTACTCATCGTATTCATACTTAACAACACGTATTATGTTGTTGATTTCGACTCTCCATAACTCAACATATACAAGAATCACAAAATAAGTATGATACGCGTACGAATACTAAGATACTCACTAGAATGGTGTGTGTTTGCTTTGCTTGGTGATCTGTCTTTTTTGATTATGTGTCTGTTTTCTTTTGTTGTAAATGCAACAACAACTAAGAGTGTGAGTGACTCTATTCATTTATAAGTATTGTAAGTATTTTCTTAAAGTTAGGAATCTAAATGAGTAGGCTTATGAATCAAACATATTTCGAATGGTATAAGTTTGATGTCAACTTTGTACGCATACTCATTGCAACCTGTACTTATAAATCAACGTTGTAGTGAGTACGAATGAATCAGAGTACATAGTTAAATTTCATTATTGTTGACTCAATTATATTCAAAATTTCATGAGTGCTTATGAGTAGCGAAAAAACGATTCATTGCTGATCACTGCTACGGATCTAGACTAGGTAATCAATAAGCCCCCCCGCCTCATCGAGGTTATTTAGGCTGATCCCTTTCCCTTTTCCCTTGGCACGACCATCTCATTTCGTTTTTCTCCCGAACTTTGCTTTTCTTGTGCTGGTGGTTGCAGCTTTCTAGACCTAGTTCTTTTTGAAAGGTAACACCAGAGTCAAACCAGGTATGTGAACGACTTCAGGGTGAGACTATAACTGGTTGCTGGTCAAACTTTATTATTCCTCAACCAAACTGCAAACTCTGCATAAATCATTTGCAAATATCCAAAGTCTCTTTGAGAATCCAGTTGAAATAATTGCTTGAAAGAGGTAAACCTTCTTTAATCTGTGAACTGGAATTCAGTCAGGATGTGCTCGCTCTAGCAAGTTCATCAGCCACTCAATTTCACAGAAACTTGTAGCTTTTTTTTATTTTTCGAACACTGTATTGAATATGTATTGAATATGTATTGAATATGTATTGAATATACGATTATAACTTCTTTGTAATATACAATATTTTTCAATCTTAAATCTTTATTGAATCCAGTGTCCGTCATCTTAACTCAAGCTGCTAGGGTATCTACATCCTCTACCCCTTTGGCAAGAAAACGAAAATTTCCCTGCGCTAATAACATAGAAGCACTGTTACGCCAAAAAAGGAATTTAAGACGCCAATGGCAAGAATTTTGTTCTCCAAGTCTAAAGTCTTAACTTACCAATGCCAAAGACTTCTGCGTGACGCTTTGCAGAAGGACAGAGTCGAACCTGCAAAAATATTTGCAAAATTTGGACGCAACGGAATATGCGGCGACCTACTTTGCATGAATCCTCTTTACGAATATAGCACGGCGATTGGGCAAAAAGCGCAGAACAGAAAGTGGAGGCTTTTCCACCTACTTAGATAATGTTTTTATACCAAACAATTCAGTTTCTAGTATTGCCCCAATTACAATCGACGATGTGGTTCATAGTTCCGGCTGTCTGCATTGATTGCCGTCATCCAGATTCTAAAGCCGAACAAATCACCTGGTTGTTACAAACTAACTGCGACAATGATTAAATTTTTGGATACATCGGCCGTGCGTCTTGTTTTGTTCATCTTAAACTCTATGTTGCGAATAGGCTACTTTCCTGTATCTTGGAAATTATCTGCTTTAGTGATGATATCCAAACCAGGCAAGGACATCATGCAAGTATCATCATATCCTCCAATAAGTTTACTGTCAATACTTTCTAGGATGTTCGAAAAAATGCTGCTTAATAGTTTAATACCGCATATGAATGCCAACGTCATAGTTCCCGACCATCAGTTTGGCTTTAGGCGAATACATAGCACGATTCAGGAAGTGCACAGAAGTACAATTTTAATTAGACGTGCTTTTGAGAACAAGCAGTACTGCTCTGCGCTATTTATTGATATACAGTGCTTGACAAAACAATGGAAACTTTCTCAAAAATGTACTTAATCGGACGAAAATTTAACATGTTTTTTAAAAATCGGCAACACATTTGTGGAGCTTATTAATATGCACTGTTATTAACGTTTCTGTATATTAAAATTATGTATAAAAATGAATTATATAATTCAAAAATTAAAAAAGTTTCCAAAGTTTCCATTGTTTTGTCAACATCAAATATGTGAATAGAATTATTTTTTTTAATTACTGAATTATATAGTCTTTTTATATATTTTTTAAAATACAGAAATGTTAATAACAGTGCATATTAATAAAAGGCATTAATATTTTGCCGATTTCTTAAAAAGATTTTTAAATTTTCGTCCGATTGTAACACATAAATAAATTTTTGAAAAAGTTTCCATTGTTTTGTCATGCACTGTATCTCAACGTATGGCACGAAGGACTTCTATTTAAGATCATGCAGTTTTTACCAACGAAAGTGCGTAAATTGCTAAAAAAAAGTTATTTATGCGATAGATATTTCCAAATAAAATGAAAAGATGTCACCTCTTCTCCCAGAGATATCTGCTGGCATACCTCAAGGAAGTATTCTAGGACCGTTCCTGTTCACTGCAGATATGCCTACAACTGTAGTGACTCACACGTCTACTTTTGCAGATGATACGGCCTTTTTAAGTATTCATAGAGATTCTACAGTTGCATCACAAAGACTTCAATCTCACGTTAGTGAATTGCAAAATTGGCTGATGAAATGGAAGATAAAAGTCAACGTTTCTAAGTGAGTGTACATTACGTTTACACTGAGAAAGGGAAATTCTCGGCCCATTAAGATTAATGGTGTGACAGTACCAGAACATGTGTAAGATTTGGGCATTCATCTCGACCGTCACCTTTCCTGGGCTCACCATATACAAAGCTGCCAAATTACCCAGATCAAACTCAGAACGGCACAGCTTTATTGGCTTATTGGACCTAAATGAACTCTTGACTTAGAACTAAAACTGCTTTTGTATTAGTCAGTATTGAAAAATATTTGGCTTAATGGCATCCAGCTTTGGGGAACAGCCTCACCGTTCAATGCAGACAAGCTTCAAAGGCGGCAATCTAGACTTCTTAGAATAATAACAGGTGCTCCTTGGTATATAAGAAACAGTAACATCCACAAAGACCTGAGGTTGCCCCTAGTTAGAGAGCAAATAAAAATAGCAAGTGTCAACTACGTCTCTAGGATTACAAACACCCCAACCGTCTTGTAAGAGACTTACTTGTATTCGAGCGTCACAGACGTCTCAATAGGGTTCAAACAAATGATCTGATCAGATAAATTTACTTTTGATGGGCACTTTTAGTTGTACGTTGCAGTGGCAATAACAATTTTTATTTTTATATTTAATTTAGATTAAGATTTGAATACATATTGTAAATTTCGAAAGGAAAGATTCCATAAATAATACATGAAAAAAATTTCAATACTCTGACCTCTACTGTAAGTAACATTCGTTCTTATGGACTTACATATACAGTGAGGTGCACAAATGAGTACATGTTTATAGTTTGAACGCTTTGTATTGAATAAAACTAAAAGTAATAAAGAAAACTTCAAAAGTTTTTTGTTATTTATTTAGCATTTAGTGATTAACAAAATAATATAAAATTAAAAACAGAAATCATCAAGCCCTAAGAAAAAAACAAACAAAGCAAAATTAACCTTGCATGTACTCAATTTTGCACGTCTCCATTTTATGATATGTTTGCAAAAACGAAATCAAAGACTATCGTTATTTTTTCATGTTTTTGCACTACTTTAACTTTTTAAAGGAAATATTAATTTAATATTAAGCACTTAATCTCGTTGAGCGAATATTTTTTGCAACTTATCGAACAAAAATCAATTTCTATTAAAAAATGAAGAAACTCTCGAAATCAACTGAAGATAGTATTGTAGCTTTGACTGAAAATGGCTTTTCTACTAGGGAAATTTGTAAACAACTTGGAGTTAGTCAGTCAGAGTCCAAAAACGGTCTGTTGTTCCCAAGTTTCAAGACAGACGTCGTAAAAAAACTGCTAACTAATGCAGATGCTCATCTAATGCTATCAAAAATGAAAAACGGAAAATTTTTAACACCAAAATGAGCTTTTTTGGCAATCAGGAAAACCAAGTAGAGCTCTTAGAGATATTGGCTATACCTCAGCAGTCAAAAAGAAAAAACCTGCACTTTCGGCTAAAAATGTAAAGGCACGGTTAAAATTTGCCAGAGAACACAGAAATTGAACAGTGGATGACTGAAAACATGTGATCTGGACAGACGAATCAAAATTCAACCGCTTTCAGTCCAATGGTAAGCAATATTGCTGGCGCCGCCATGGGGAAAGAATTGAAAGACACGATGTTAAGGAAACGGTGAAACACGGTGGAGGAAATGTCATGGTATGTGGTTGCTTTACTTGGTGGCACCCCGTGGGTTGCTTCACATTACGAAAAAAGAAGAATATTTGAGAATTTTACAGACCCATCTTCCCGATTCTGTCGACAAGAGTGCCTATCCCGCGCAAGAAGTACTTTTCCACCTGGATGGTGAACCCAAACACACCTCCAAAATCGTTAAAGAATGGCTTAGTAAGCAATATTTTTAATTAGTGCAGTGGCCAGCACATAGTCCCGACCTCAATCCGATTGAGAATTTGTAGCCAATCTGATTAGCCCCAACCAATTTAGACAAATATTCCGAAAGAAATTATAGAGAATTTGGTGGAGAACTAAAATGTTGGAATGGTGCAAAATTAAGTACATCCGAGTTATTTTCATCTTGAATCTTTTTTTCTTAAAATTTGATAATTTTAGTTTTGAAATTTATATTATTTTGTTAAATACTAAATACTAAATTTAAAGCTAAAAAAATTTTAAAATTGCTTTATCACTTTTATTTTTATGCAATTAAAATTGCTCAGAGTACAAACATATACTCATTTGTGCACCCCACTGTATTTACCATATACATAAGTATGTACAATGATATACAAATTAATGTATTTACAAGTATATGTAAATATAAATCTATACATACAGACGTACATACAAATGTATGTAAATAAGTTAGTATGTAAATTTATGTTTCACATTCATCTCAATATTTTCACACATTGCATGTCAGTTTGTGTGTGTGTGTAGAGTGGCATTAATAGCATGTATTTAAGGTTTTCAATTAAGCGGTTTAGTGAGTGAACAAAATTTCTATAATTTTTCTGATTTTGTTGTTGTCTTTATTAATATTTTGTATCACATTAATAGGCTTAATTAATGCGAATCTTTTATTTATTTTTTCTGTTGTTGTTATTTTTATTATTCTTCACATTTTTTTATTCGTTTTATTTATTAATTGTGAACAAGAAGCTAAAGCAATGCCAATTTAGCTCCCCCTTTCCAATTAGGCGTTTTATTTTTCCTGTTTTTATATATGAAACGATTTTTGTTTAAATTTAAATTAAACAAGTTTAGGTTTTTTGTTATTTTTTTTTTGATTATTTTATCTCCATTTGTTTTTGTTTTTTGTTTTTTAATTTAAACATGTTAAAAATAAATTTAACGTCCACTTTTTTAAATTTAGTAATTTTTTGTTTTTGTATTGCCATTAAGACAATTGAATTATTTATAAATAAACGGCAAAAAAAAATTACAATAAAATAAGCAAATTAACGTATTTTACAATAAATAAATAAGAATTTAACGAGTTAATGCCAAATTTAAATGGTAAAATAAAATTAACATGAATAAAAATTGATTATATTTTAAGAAGTTTGATAATAAAATGTGTCGATTTAAAGGGAAAGTTCAGTTTGATCAGTCAGCTCGATCAGGACAATTTGGTATTACGTAATACGTAAGATTGTATTGTATCTTACAATAATTATTTAAACGTTCAAAAGAGATGATATTAGTACGAAAATGGAAATGGTGTTTTTACTTAAACGATGTAAAAAAATTAAAATGATAAATAAAAGCTACAAAAACAATGAACAATGAAAAAAATATACCTACAAAACACCAGTATAAAAAGTGGATAAGCAAGTAAACAAAAATGCAAAAACAAACACTGCAAGAACAAATGTAAACAAAATACACAAACAACAATAATGAAACAAAGATGTTTACATTTATAGCGATCTCGAGATGGCGAAGCCGCGAACATTCGCCTCAAGAACATTCATCAGACTGTTTATGTTGCCATATAAAAGGTAAGACAAAGCAGGCAACGGAGTAAGTAAAAATTCAGTCAGTCTTGTGTGAAGACGCAGTGTGTTAGAAGAGAATAATGGTGGTTTGAAGATCTCCGTTAACAAGATCTGTAGAACAATTGTTATTGTTTACGCAAAAGAGTGTAAAGAGGATTAACAAACAAAGCACTTGTTGTTGTTTACATCAAGTTGTGAAGAGTGGCACACAGAATCGTGCGAACAATAAAGAGTTTAACCCATTCGCTACCAAAGACGAGTATACTCGTCTTTGACAGGGTATCCCTCACTGTCAAGACGAGTATACTCGTCATACTTTAAATATATTATAACATGCAGGCTTTTGAATTAGCAAACTTTTTTGCCACAAACATAATATAAATATTTAAAAAACTTGAAAAATTCTACAAATAATTTTTTTTACAAAAAAAAAATACTTTATTCTTCACGCAAAAATCGACTTCATCGTGTATTTATAACAAAATTTTATAGCAACTCGTCTTTGGTTTTCTGCTTGTAATTGATTATGTATGATAATATATGTGCTCTTACCAAGAAATAACAGGGTTTTGGTAAACAATAACACTCAAAATATAAATGGCAAAGGGAATGACTTCATATAATTTAGGCTTGGCAGCGAATGGGTTAATTGAATCTAAACACCAATTTATTTTTATTTTTATTTCCAATCTACGAGATCGTATTTCAAACGTTTTTAAAATGTATTTATTTATTTATTAATTACAATACAATTACAAATTATATTCTAATTATATACGAGCTGAGTAACTTTGATCATATGCTCGGTGTAGTGTCACAGACCAAAGAATCTGGTGGGAATCGAACCCACAACCCTCACGCTAATAGTTTAGCACACTACCCACTAGACTACCAGGGCACCCTCTTTAAAGGTAATAAAGTAACAATATTGTAAAAAATTAAATATAATATAATATAATATATGCAGCTAAACCTAGTTGATGATTACAAAAATTTTCACTCATTTGTTTTTAAGACTTGTGATTTAATATCGAATATACGTACAAATAAATGCCACTCAATGAATAATTTCACTGGGTATACATACCACAACGTGAAGATGTCTGTTCAATAGACGTTAAACAAAATACGTTGCATTTCCGATGAAATTTAAAATAAAAATTATATATCAAGTGGTTCAATTGATCTATTAAGTTAATAAAAGAGAAGAGAGACACATTTCAGTGATTTTATGAATGTCACCAGGCTGAATCCAGTATAAACTGGTAGCAGGCAATACATTTTTTTATACCTAAATTGATCAATTGATTGATTGACTTGTGCAGAAAATCGTTTCATAGTGATTACACTTGTAAAAATTATTTCGATTGAATACAATCTATATCTACATACACATGTTTATGAGCAATGAGTATTAAAAAAGATGAGTAGAATCAAATCTTACTCATAATTTCTGATACTTATACGCATTCATACTTATTTGAATATCATGAAGCCTCTACTCATATTCAAAGTTTGAAGTACTCATCATATTCATACTGAAATACATGTACGGTGTTTTTGATTTCGACTCTCCATAACTCAACATTTACAAGAAGCACAAAGTAAGTATGAATGAAACACTAAAATACTATCTAGAAGGTTGTGTGTTTGTTCTGGCTGTTGCTCTGTCTTTTTTCCTTTTTATGTAAATGCAACAATAACTAAGACTGTAAATTTTGATGAGTGATGCGGGTCATTCGAATCATTTCTAAGTATTACAAGTATTTTTCTAAGGTTATGAATCTAAATGAGTAGGCTTATGAATCAAACATATTTCGAATGGTATGAGTTTGATGTCAATGTTGTAAGCATACTCATCGCAACCATACATAATTGGTTATTACAACCCTTCACCCTTCATTAACCCTTCACTTATGACCTAGTTTCTCACACCACTTATGTTGTGTGTGTTTATTTTATCAGACAGATTTTTGAGAAACTTTTCATGGCAATTTTATTTACTCTCAGAGTTTTTGAAAGAAATCTGCTGAGAGGAAGTCGCCGAAGAAATACTTTTTGTATTTTGTTTTGATGTCTGGCCTGGGGCTCGAACCCTGGCTTTACGTCTAATAGGCCAACACATTACCGACTAGACTACGGCGACTTCATCGCAACCTGTACTTATAAATCAACCTTGAAAGTGAGTACGAAGGAATCAGAACGAAAACGATTCATTGCTGACCTCTGATATGAATGTAAGTATCTAGATTTTATGAAAATAATATAATTTTCGATCTTCTAACAGAAGCATTTGTCATATTTTTTGGTATAAGGTATAATCCATAGCGGTGTATCTCTGTGCATTTTTACCGTAAAAAGAAAATGAAGATTTCGCTGAGTGTAGAAATCCAATAAAATTTAAATTATTTTTTAATATTTTTTATTTGAAGTTGTCATGAACTTTTCTTGCTATTTTTAAGCAATTTTTTAATTTCAATAATTTTGTCTGTTTCGTGTGTTGGCAACACTTTTAAGCAACAACTATTATCGGCCTAAAAAGCACATTATTGCTCACGCGTATATGTACGTTGAATATACGAATATTGACGCGTACCAATTAATTTTTAGCAGACAAAAAAACAGAAAAAAAAGAATAATTCTGTCTATTCTATTCTGCTATAAATATCATTTAAAAATTCTAAAATCTTGTTAGTATTTTATTTATTTATTTATTTTTGTTATTGTTAATATACATATTTTTAGTAGTTTTTTTATTGTTGTTTGTTAGTGTCTAATGTGGGTGTGTCAAGATTTTTGTTTATTGATACACAATTTTGAAGGTGCGTTAATTTTCAAGTTTGTCATCAATAACAAAACAAAAAATGAAAATATAATATATGTGTACTTATGTATGTATGTATGTATATGTATAACTACGTAATGCTAATTAGATACGCTATACTTAGTAATACTGACTCATATATTCATGTGGTAGCTTAAAACAGTACTCAGTAAAACAGTACTCAGTAGAGAGCAGTTTTTCGGTTTTAAACATTCTTGACTTAATTTTATTAAATCTGGACTACCGAGAAAAAAATCTAATTTTCACATGCATACATACGTAATTGGTCATTACAACCCTTCAGTCAGGATTACGACCTAGGTTCTCACACCACTTATATATGTTGTGTCTGTTAATTTTGTACATGAGTGGTGGGACCTACAGTTTAAAGTCGCTTCCGAACGACAGATTTTTTTTGATACTTTACATGGCAATTTTTTTTACTCTCAGAGTTTTTGCTAGAAATCTGCTGAGAGGAAGATTAATGGCTGCTCGATAGAAAATCTATGGCAGCTTGCAATTATCGTTACTCCTATCAACTATTGGTTGTTTTTCGGATTAATGGCTGCTCGATGTAAAATCAATGGCAGCTTGCTGTAGTCGGTAGCTTGTTGGCTTATTAGACGTAAGGCCACGGTTCAAACCCCAGGTCAGACATCAAAACGAATATATGGAAAAATATTTCTTCGGCGACTTTCAGTAAATTTGTGACAAAAACTTTTAGAGTAAATAAAAATTGACATGAAAAATTTCTCAAAAATCATTCGTTCGGAATTGGCTTCAAGGTGTAGCTCCTGCCACTCATATATAAAATTAACACACACAGCACAAGCAAAAGTTAGGTCGTAATCCTAACTGAAGCCTTACAACCTTTATTATGTATGTATCTAGAGGGGTTATCGGAACTTCGTAAGTTATAATTCAAAATAATTTCGATCGATAACACCCATTCTTATATTTCTTATATTTAAAAGAGTTAGGAAAACAATTTCTATCTGTTACACACATTTTTTCGTTGTCATCGATGTATCTGTTTTACTGATGTGTGTGTATCAGAGATCAGCAATGAATCGTTTTTATGCTACTCATAAGCACTCATGAAATTTTGAATATAAGTGAGTCAATAATATTGAAATTTAACTACTCGGATTCATTCGTACATTGCAATGAGTATGCGTACAATGTTGACATCAAACTAATACCATTCGGAGTATGCACATAAGCAAAAAAGACAGAGCAGCAAGCAGAGCAAACATAAACATTTAGTGAGTATTTTAATGTTCGAACGCGATTCATACATATTTTGTGCTTCGTGTAAATGTTGAGTTATGGATAGTCGAAATCAACAGCATCATGCGTGTTGTTAAGTATGAATACGATGAGTACTTCAAACCTTGAAAATGAGTAGAGGTTCCCTGATATGAAAATAAGTATGAATGCGTATAAGTATCGGAAATTATGAGTATCATCCGATTCTACTCATCTTTTTGAATACTTGTTGCTGATCTCTGGTGTGTATCTAAATTTTTTTATTTGCTTGCGCTTGTCGTATGTTTAAATTTTATAACAAATTAATAACATTTAAAAATATCCATTTAAAATTATTTTTCTGCGAATTGATCATTGTTTTTTGTATTTTTTGTTTTACTTTACATACAGAATTACGACCTAGGTTCTCACACAACCTTTGCTGTGTGTGTTAATTTTATCCACAAGTAGCGGGACCTACGGTTTAAATTGTATTTATTTACAACGTTTTTTTTCAGAAATCATATTTCGTTGGAGATGTCTGACCTTGGGCTTGAAACGTGGCCTCGCGTCTAATAAGGCAACATACTACTTACTAGACTACAGCAACTTTTATTGCTACTTCTAAATTTTTGTTGAGCTTCATTTCGGACTTTGTAAGGTTTTCGAGTATCAATAAATATTATTTTTTAAATTACTATTATTTACTGGAGTTATTTAATTATTTTTTTTTGTCAAAATTTCTTATTCGTTTTGTAATTTAAAAGAGATTTTTTACGAAATTCATCTACGAAGTAATTAATTTTTGAAAATATTTATTTTATTTTTTTTATTTATTTATTATTAATCATAGCACAACAAAATAATAATCTTATAAATGAAAGTGCTATGGGAGTACATCAAAGAAAAGAAGTACTAACAAGTCATTGATAATGTAAGTAATGAAATGTTTGAAATAATGTAGAAATAAAAATGAATAAGAACATGTTATAATTTCGGGAAATAACAATCGACACGAAAAATTAGGATAACAAAAATTAATATGCATATGTAAAAAATAAATTAAGAAAATTACAAAGAACAGTATAAATAAATATAAAGAAATTTACAAACAAAGAAAAAATATATACATATATATATATATCGACAAAATCGTCCATCAGAGCAGTTAATTCGATTAACCATGGAACGTTTTCGCACCACGTTTACTCTTATTGATAACTCGCATCCCCAGAGCCGCTGTACGGTGCGTACAGAAGAAGCTATTGCTGCTGTAGAGCGTAGCATTGAGGAAGACCCGAATGAGTCCATCCGTCATCGAGCACAGGAATTGGATCTGTGTCCATCCACTTTATGGAAGATTTTGCGGAAGGATCTTGGTTTGCGTGCTTACAAAATCCAACTCGTGCAAGATTTGAAGCCAAACGATCATCAAATAAGGCGTAGATTCGTCGAATGGGCCCAAAACGAGATTACCGTTGTTCCCGATTTTCATAAGCGAATTTTGTTTAGCGATGAAGCGCACTTCTGGTTGAATGACTACGTCAACAAACAAAACTGCCGCATTTGGAGTGAAGGTAATCCTCAAGTGTATGTGGAAACACCGTTACATCCAGAAAAACTGACTGTTTGGTGCGCTTTATGGGCTGGTGGAATCATTGGTCCAGTGGCCAGAACGTTACAGTCAATGGTGATCGGTATAGAGCCATGATTACTAACTTTTTCATTCCTGAATTGAATAAACATGATGTCCAGGAGATGTGGTTTCAACAAGACGGCGCAAAATGTCACAAAGCTCGTGCCATAATAGATTTATTGAAAGACACGTTTGGTGACCGCTTAATTTCACGTTTTGGACCTGTGAATTGGCCTCCAAGATCTTGTGATTTTACACCGCTAGACTACTTTCTGTGGGGCTATGTAAAGTCATTGGTCTATGCGGTAAAGCCAAAAAGGCTTGACCATTTGGAAGACAACATTCGCCGTATTATTGCCGATATATGGCCACAAATGTTGGAAAAAGTCATCGAAAATTGGACGTCCAGATTGGACTACATCCGCGCCAGCCGTGGCGGTCATATGCCAGAAATCATATTTAAAATGTAATGCCACAAGATTATCTTTCGGATAAATAAAATTCATGTCAATCGAATAATCCAGCGTTGTTTTATTGCAGCTTAAAGTTCTATACAGAGGTGCAATGAAATTTGAAGACTAATTTAGGAAAATTAAAATTAGTAATCACTAATAAACATGAAGAGTAAAAATGTACAAAACAATCAAAATATTGTTATGTTTTTACCTTTTTAAAAACATTTAGAATATGATAACGAAATAGAAATAAATTTGTTAATTTCAATTACCACTATTTACAACTTGACGTTACAACAACAATAATTTGTTTAGTTCGTTATTCTTCTCTGCTCATACCCTTCGCGTAAGCAGTACCACTTGTACGGAGATCTTCAAACCACGACTGTTTACTTTGCACGCAACGCGTTTTCACACAAGTCTGACTGAATTCTTACTGCCTCGTTGTCTGCTTTGTCTTGCCTTTTTATATGTCCACAAAATCAGTCTGATGAACGTCCTTGAAGGAGAGGGTTCCTGTTTTCGCCTTCTCGAGAATTCTATTGCGACTGCATTGTTGTTTGTGTATTTTGTTCACATTGTTTATTGTTGCGTTCGCTTATGTTGCGTTTCGTTATCTATCCCCTTCGCTTTCTTACTCATGGCCTTTGTTTTAATAACTTGTATAACTCTTTTTGAACCCAATAGCATTGCCAATATTCTGAATATGATTAGGTAAATTATTCCAAAGACTGGTTGCATATATAAAAAACTGGCGTTGAGACAAAATAGTCTCATATCTATACTGGATAATTTTCCTACCGCGGTTGGATCTAGTAAATCGAATCCTGCTAAATAAGTATATTGGCTGTTTTAAAGCAATAATCTTATGGAGGAGAAAAAGGCATTTAGTATTTAATAGATTGTCAAAATTAATTTCAAATATCTGGTAAGAAAATTGTGATATATGGCCTAATGTCCCTTAATAAATACATACATATCTGGCTATATTATTATAAGCCAAGTTGAGTTTCCGCCTATCATCAGTAGTATCACAGTTTGTGAAAATTTCAGATCCGTATAGAATAGGAATCAAACACGTTTTTAGCCAGTGGTATACGTATACGCATCTATAACAGCCCATAAGTTTCTGAGCATACCGTAAACTTTACCAATGATGATATTAATATGGTTAGACCACGTTAGCCGACCATTAAAGATAATAAGAGGGATTTATACAAAGTCCATTGGCCTTAGCCCAGTTGCCAATTTTTTTGTAAATCATATTTAATAGAGTCTATACAAAGTTTGATATTCTCAATACGTGTGATCCTATAAAGTTGAACGTATGTACACTACAATTATCCAAAACATCAGGTAGGTCGATAATATATGTACAGTGGTCAGCAAAAGTCTTAGTACGGCAATATATTTTGGCAAAAAAGTCTTTACAGGCTTAATACTCTTGCACAAAGTCCCGATATGACCTAAAGGGAGTATTTAGGAGACCATTTGAAAAAACGGTTACGTATTCGCGAGACCTCAAACAAAAGTCAACGGAAAAACTTGCTCATGGTGCCACCAGAAAACACTAAACAAAACTTGTACATTCAATTCCAAATGGGTTAAATGGAGTGCTTGACCTTAAGGGATATTCTACTGAATACAAGGGAAAAGATTTTCATATATTAGGCCTTTGAATTTTAAATTTACTCTGGGTTCTCCTTGGAGGTACCTATGGAGTGATCTGAAACTTTTCCTCATTTTTCTCTTGTTTTATGAAAAACATTAAAAAATTGTTTGTTTTATAATAAAACAGAAATAAATTAATTAAATAAATATATAAATCATAGGAGTTCAAGATGGCTAGAGTCGTATTTGACTGGTAGAAAGCAGACTGTATGTGTGAACAATAGCTTATCTAAGTATATTTATGTGCTATCTGGTGTTTCTCAAGGCAGCCATCTTGGTCCAATTCTTTTTTCGCTGTTTATCAACGATCTTCCGAACCTGATTAATTTTGCCAATATCTTGATGTATATTGACGATGTAAAAGTTTTTCACTGCTTTAATAATTTCATCGATCATATTTATCTTCAAAGTGATCTCAATAATTTTTTTTTGTGGTGCGAGTACAACACGATGGAACTGAATATTAAAAAATGCAAATGTATGCGGTACTCAAGAAATAATTTTATTGCGGTTAATTACTTGCTTGGAGGTCATCAACTAGAAATAGTGGACTCTTTTATTGGCCTTGGGATCCTATTAGACACAAAATTAAACTTTAATGACGATATCACTTGGACTGTAAATAAGGCAAGAAGCACTCTTGGCTTCATAAAACGTTCGGCAAAGGAATTTTCTGATCCATTTATTACGAAACAGCTATATGTATCGCTTGTTAGACCAATTTTTGAATATGGATCCATCGTATGGGATCCTCACTATAATGTTTACAGCGAACACATCGAATCTGTGCAGAAACAATTTCTACCCCCCTGTTTGCGTGGCCTTGGATGGAATTATTTGGATATGCCTTCATATACTAGCAGACAGGCATTAATAAAACTGCCTACCCTTAAGAGTCGTCGAACAATGTTAAATATATCCTTTATGATTAACCTGATCAATGGTAATATTTGCTATGAATTTCTGTTAAGATCTGTTAAATTCAATGTTGCTCGTCGTAATTTCCGCGGAACTAATTATGCTGTTGCTGATCCGTTAACTAGAATTTGCCGTCAATTTAATTATTTGTCAGACTTTGTTGATTTTTCTTTAAATTCTTGCGTTATAAAACGAAACATTATTGTTTTTCTCAATTCTTAACTTTTCATATTTTTATTGTAACTATTACCTGTATTTTGATTGGTTCATGATTGTAATTCTATTTAATTTTTTTTCGATTTGTGTTATTAGTCAGTAAGGAATTTGTTCATTGACTTAAATAAATAAATTAATAAAATAAATATAAATACTATATATTTGTATAACAACTTTTGGCTAAAATTCATGAAATTGCTAAAATATATTGCCGTACTAAGACTTTTGCTGTCCACTGTATATACAGAATAAAAGAGGCCATAATATTGATGCCTGAGGAATACCTCTTCTAACGTTTAACGAATTCGAGATGTTCATAAGATAAGAACGTATAAGACTACAAGCTGAATTAGAAAAATGAAAGTGGGTCTGTAGCTTCTTCAATAATATTTTGTAATATTTTGTGTACATTTCTTCTTCTAAAAATTAAATGTTTTAATTAAATTTCTTTAATCATTAATCTTGACTTTACTAAAACTTACTCGAAGTATAGCAAAATCCAAAACAAAAAGAAAATGTTAACTTTTTGACATTTTCTTTATAAATTGTTTGTTTCGACGTTTCAAAATGAGCCTCTCATCTTAAGCTAATCCTCTTCAATTGTCTCTCCATCTTCAATAAGTTTGCATTACGAGTATGATATTTGTGTGAATGAGTATGAGTATGTGTATGTGTCTGTCTGTCTGTGTGTCTAGCATATTGTATTCATTGTTGGAATGTTATAAATTGATGGTGATTACCTTCTTAATTTACTTAATTTCGTATAATGATGGTGGCATTTCATTTAAACGCATTGCATGAATTACTACTGAGTGACAGAATGACTGACAAAATGTCCATACACGTATGTATGTATGTATGTACATTTGTATTAATAAGAATGTGTTCGAGTCTTTTGTTTTATTGAGTGAATAAGTACGGTAAGTAAGTATGTAAGAATGAGGAATATATATGTATGTTTAGTGTGTGTCGTGACATTTTCTTATTGTTCTACAATATTTCATTGAAAATGGTGTACGAGTGTGTGTATGTAATGATATTATTCACTTGTTCTTCTTGTTGCTGCACTTAATACTAAATGTGCAACATAGCGCGAAATTCCATTAATCCGCCTGTAACGGCAAACATGGGTGAGGGTGAGTATGCTATGACGTGGATAAGTTTACCTGAAGTATGTGATGCGAGCTCTACATATTTTTTTCTTTGCCTTTATAGTTTCACTTCTTATTAAATTCTTCTTCTTCTTCTTGTATAATAATTTTCTTTCTATGCGAGATACTCAAATTCCAAATACTTCTTTAATAACAAGATTGAGAAGGAATTCAAGTAAAATGTTTCTTTTTTCTTTTTTTTTTGTTTTGTTTTGTATTCTTCCCTTGGAGTACAATAAAATGAAATGAAAAAAAAACTAAAAACTAATGCGTTTATGGTATATGGTGTAATCGTATAATGAACATTTGTACGTTCGTATGTGCGAGGACGTTTGAAACCTTAATCATTTTTAGTTTTGCGTCTTTTTTTCTCTCTTCTACTAAAAAGTTAAAGAAAAAAGGAAAATAATCTCAATCCCATCAACAATTTGCATTTAAAACTATGCATAAAACAAAGTATGTAAGTATTCCAATTGCAAGTAAGTACGCATGAAAATTACTACTGCACAGTGCAGCGGTATTAATAAAATTGGAAAGAAAAGTTTTTTTTTTACTTTTCTAGAATCAATCGATGTGTGTTATGGCCGTAGCTGCCAGATTTGACGATTTATTGTCATTTTAACGATCTGGCGAGTTATGCCTCTCTTCCGACGATTTTTAGAAATTAAAAACTTACATAATTTTCTTTGATTTAGTACATTAAAGACCCTTTATGCTTTGTATTTGCTTTGTAATTGTTACTTTTGAAAATTCAGGTTAGTAGTACCTCCGGGTACTGTACTTGTCTTAATTCACAAGTACACGTCCTCTAATATAACCTAACCTAACCTAACCTACTATGATACTACATAAATTGCTAAATAACTTAAATAAATGCCATTATTAGTAGACACTTAAAAATAGTTGATCAGATATTTAAAGAAAAATGGCAAATTCTGCAAATATCTTCAAATACCCTAACATTACCTAGCAAATAATAGCAATAATTTTGATATTAATATTAGCCTAGGAAGACCAAAGGCAATTTGCACAATTTTTTTTTTTGTACGACCAACATTCAAGGGATGGCGCCTACTCATGCAGTGCATTGTATTGGAAATAGGAAAATACGTTATGGAAAGGAGGAAAGAGGGAGTAGTGTTTGTGGACAATAGGTTCGAAACCTTTAATCCTTTAAGTGACAGGAAAGACCTCTGCAGGAAGGGAGTTACATATGAGAATAGTCTGTGTTTGGAACGAATGTTGTATGCAATGTAGTGTGCGATCCGGTGGTCAATCGACCACAATACTTTGGAATACTTAAGAATACATGATTCTCGGGAACAAGTCCCCTTATTTCGCTCTAGCAAAATCTGTTGTAGTAGCGACAGAAAATGACTACCGTCATTTAACGAGAACCTTCGCCTTCTGCTGTATACGTTCGAAATGTCTCAAAATAGACGTTGAGGCACCGGCCTCCATTCTCCTTTGGATAAAAGTGGTGTAAATAGAAAGAAGATTCTCTTGAAAATGATACAAAACTTCTCGATATTTGGAAAAAATATAACAAAAAATGAAAATAAGAGATTTATTAAGAAATATTAGTATTATCACATTCTTCAGCTAATTTAGAGATAAAAGAGCCAAGATAATTTAAATTTAACTAAATCCATTAAAATTAAATTCCTTAGAATCTATTTTGTATAAAAAGATTATTTAAAACTTAGCAATTGTAACTGCTTCGACTTTAATATTGTACCTGATTTTATTACAATGGTTTCACCTCATACAGATATATATTTAAACTATGTATGTACGAGTGCCTTAAGGTATATTAAAAAAAAAACAATTTTTTATTAAGTTTACTTTTATAATTAAAGCGTTAAAAAGTCTTGTTTAATTTTTTGTTAAATGTGTTTATAAATATGTTTTATTTTTGAACTAAAATATGTACATACTCGTATATTGAATTAACTTTATATGTTTCAATTTATTTACTTATTTTTTTTGACAATTTTTTTACGATTTCAATGAACGTCTTTGGCGATTTTGACGATTTGCTTTCTAACGTTTGACGATGGCTGGTATTAAAATAACAATTCTGAACTCATATCTACGCTTGCAAATTGAAATGATGAAACCATTAGGTAAATGGAATTCTAAACTTTCTCAGTAATAGCAGCAAGGTTTCAAATTTGAAGTTATCAGAGATATTCCTTCATGCACATGGGACATGTGGAATGAATGAATAATTAACCTTAAATAAACTACGTTGCAGTCACTATCTGGCCACAGCCACAGCTCTAAAGAAAACTACATAATAATTAATACATACTACAGTATTCACCGGACATAAGAACTTTAAAAAATACTTGTATGACAGTTCTTATAAGCGGGCAATTACATACATACATATATAATTGGTCATTACAACCCTTTAGTCAGGATTACGACCTCGCTTCTCACACCACTTATGTTGTGCGTGTTAATTTTATACATGAGTGGTGGGAGCTACAGTTTAAAGTCGACTCCGAACCACAGATTTTTGAGAAACTTTTCATGGCAATTTTATTTACTCTGAGAGTTTTTGCCAGAAATCTGCTGAGAGGAAGTCACCGAAGAAATATTTTCATATTTTCGTTTTGATATCTGACCTGGGGTTTGAACCGTGGCCCTACGTCTAATAAGCCAACACAGTAGGTATACTACACTACGGCGACTTCGACTGACATCAAAATCCCGCACCTGACAGCAAATGCCACGTGTCCTTTAAGCGGATAGAATTCTATTTGTCTCATTGACAGCACTGAATTCGTATTCTATGGAATGCCGGCTGCTTGCAGAGGGCTTTAATCATTTTCTACAACTTGGTGTGTTGAACAAAGTTGTAATTTGCGAAGACCTGCACCAGGACAGTTTAGCGAACATTGGTGGATTGCATGTTTTATTTTTATCAAGAATCAATTATCTGAGATTTTGTTACATCCGTTGGTTACGATTTCGGAATGGGCCTCTGCCTTGAGAATATTGAAACTAAAGGAACATACATAATTGGTCATTACAACCATCCAGTCAGGATTACGACCTAGTTTCTCACACCACTTATGTTGTGTGTTTTAATTTTATACATGAGTGGTGGGAGCTACAATTTAAAGTCCACTCCGAACGACAGGTTTTTTAAAAACTGTTCATGGCAATTTTTATTTACTCTCAGGGTTTTTGCCAGAAATCTGCTGAAATGAAGTCGCCGAAGAAATACTTTTTGTATTTTGTTTTGATGTCTGGCCTGGGGCTCGAACCCTGGCTTTACGTCTAATAAGCTAACACACTACCTAATAGAGTACGGCTACTTATAAAGGAACATTCATTGTAATTGCATTGCACTTTTTCCAATAAATCTGCCTTAACGCTCACTTCTACCACATTGTTCACTTATAATAATGAAAAACAATTTATTTATCTGCCCGTTAAAATCCTCCCTTTAGTTAACGCCAAGTTGTAATAATGGCCCTAAGAGTCTTTGACTAAAACAAACTTAAGAATATATCTTTAGAGTTCGTGAAAGCCGATGGTAGTACATATTTTCGCCTCTTGATTTATTAATTGAAGGTATTTCATCGTTTCCGTTCCGATTTACCAATTACAGACGATTATCGGCAGGAATTGAAAGGAGTTAGAGAGTGTGGCGGGTATTTATTGGCCCCTTTTGTAATTTGGTTTAAAAAAAAATTTTTTTTGTATTTAATTCAACAGTGTTAACTTGAATAGTCTTCGAGTATTTTTCTTGTTTTTTTTTTGTAGAAATTAAATTTTTATACAATTTTGAAGGTATTTCAAATACGAAAATACAGATTAAAAATTCTATTCCTGGTGATAAAGTTCCACATGTTCAAAAATGTTATCAATCCAATTACTGAAAATGTCGTTAGTCGTATGGTCCTCTTATCTGGTAGAAAATATGCTGACTTACAATTCAATAACATTGCTATACTATTGGAAGCCATTATTCAAACAAAATTGTCAATGCAAGCTTACAAGCTAATGCTCGTAATTTAAAAAATAGAAATCAGCACACTTTCTTCAACGGAAACGTGTTACAATCTTCTTGGTGCAGTCTTAACATCAACAGCAATACGCAACAAATTGTTTAAATTGAAAACACCGATTGGGGTAGTCAATGAAAAATAGATGGGCTATTTTAGGATATGAATATGTTAATCATCTTGGTGGTACTTTATTTTCCCACTCCCTAGTACAGTAAAAGCACCGTAGTTTAGTTGGTAGTGTTTTGGTTTATTAGAGATAAGGCCACCGTGAGATATCTCCAACAAATACGAAATATTAGAAAATATTTCTTCGGTAACTGCTTCTCAGCGCATTTCTGGCAAAAACTCTGAGAACAAAATAAAATTGCCATGAAATCATTCTCAGAAATCTGTCTTTCGAACTCGATTTTAAACTTTAGGTCCCGGCACTCATATATAAAATTAATACACACAACATAAGTAGTGTGAGAAACTAGGTCTGTTGAGAGAAAGTCGCCGAAGTAATTCTTTTTGTATTTTGTTTGATGTCTAACCTGGGGTTTGAACCCTGGCTTTGCGTCTAATAAGCCAACACACTACCTACTAGACTGCGACGACTACAGTAATTGCATCAAGCTTTTGAAAATTGCATATATCGAGTCTTTCATTAAGCGCTTTTTAGTTTGTGTAACATATCATACAAATTTTGTATATAATGGGTAGACGCATTATGTGTGGAATAACATAGCATTGTCCAAATGTCCACAACAATTTCTCTGGATGGAGGGTATCTGAAATGTATGTTTCTAAACTGAATCTCCAACATTAATAAGTGAAAATTGTGTAACTTAGAGCACTGTGCATCGGCAAGAAAACCAAACATATGATTGCAGATCATCTAAAATATTCCTCCACACACTCATACACACACTGGCAACAATGACAGTCAGCTGTTTGGAATAAGAGCGTGCATTCAACCAACCATTAACCATCCAACACTGTATAACCAACCATCCCAATAAGACCGCGTTTTTTTTTTTTTTTTTTTTTTGAAAAACAAAAGACCCCTGAGAAGCCCTTTAGAATAATTATTTCACATTTCGCTTTTTCTTGTATTTTCTCTTCGGTTTTTTATTTTATTTCACCGAAATGAAAAGGAATGCGGGTTTTTGTAAAGAGTTGCTCATTGTGTACATGAGTACATCTTGAATTGTTGTAACCTTAGTATATTTTATACAACAGCAGCAGCAACAACAAAACAACAGAAAAGAAGTATAATACCGGAAACCGCTGAAATACAAAAGAAAACACATAAACGACATCAGTTCTTATTTTTATTTTTTTATTTTTCTATATTTTTTAAGATAATTACAGAGAGTTTGAGGTAAAAATGAAATAAAAAACGGAGAACGCAAAGTGGTATGTTCATATCTGAGAGAGGAAAAAAAGGAGAAGTAAAATTACAAAAACGTTTATTGTACGACCATTATGTTCTTGTAATGAAAACTCATTTAGTATCACTTCCCTCTTGCTTTACGTCTTTCACCGCGTCATTCAGTTACTAAAAGTTTGTTGATCATAATCGTCTAGAGTTACACGATTTTGCGGTATGTGGCATAAACATACTTAGTTGTTTAGCTCTTTCTCTCTTGAATTACACTTTAGTTTCGAAAAACAAAAGAAACTGTTACAATAATAATGTTAACAACACAACAATAGCATGTCAGGCAGGAACATCATAAAATATTGTAGTACAACGACAACAACGACAACAACCGACAAAACAATCGAGACAATCTGGAGTGCAAAAATTGCAGTTGCATTTAACTCATTATCATCTTTAAACTTCACTTAACAATCGCCCGAAACGGTCTCCAACACAATATCGCAAAACGATGATTTTTTTTTTTGCAAAAATTCACACCGCGAAACGGTTATAAAGTGCAACAATTTGTGCGCAGTTGTTGGTGCAACGTGCAACAAACAAAAGAGCTTTCAAAAGAAATTTTAATTACAGCCAGCACTGTTAAGTTACGAAAATGGAAAATGATACTCTGGCTTCTTAAAAGTAAATCACATCGATTGTTCTTGTTCATTCTATAGTTTGACTTGTTTTTTGTCACTATGTAGTCTGTAACAGAGATCAGCAATGAGTATTCAGAAAGATGAGTAGAATCGAATCATACTCATAATTTCTAATAATTATACGCACGCATTCATACTTATTTTAATATCATGGAGCCTCTACTCATATTCAATGAGTAGGCTTATGAATCAAACATATTTCGAATGGTATGAGTTTGATGTCATATTCATTTTGATGGCATATTCATTGCAACCTGTTTTTACAAATCAATGTTGTAGTGAGTATGAATGAATCAGAGTAGTTCAATTTCAATATTGTTGACCCACTTATATTCAAAATTTCATGAGTGCTTATGAGTAGCGAAAAAACGATTTATGGCTGATCTTTGGTCTGTAAGTTCTCTTTCCTATGCACTAAAGTTAGGACTGCATTTTGTTATTATTAGATAAGTTTATTTTATTAATTACAATACAATTACAAACTGAGTAACTTTGACCAAATGCTCGGTGTAGCGTCACAGACCAGAGTCTCTGATGGGAATCGGAGCGACGACCCTGACGCTAATAGTATACCATACTACCCACTAGAATACCAGGGCACCCTACTGTATAAGTTAATATCATAGCACTAAATGAAATTTTACCCCTTTTATTAGCCAAAAGAAAAAATAATTTTTTTTAAATTCGTTATTAAATAACAATTGAGTGTCATGAATTTTGTGAGTTTTTATAATAAAAATTTATATTTTTGAAAAACTAAACAATGGAATGAGTATTTTAATGATACACAGTGAAATGTTGGTGAACTCATCTATTAGATACTTACCAGAGATCAACAATTAATCGTTTTCTCGCTACTCATAAGCACTCCTGAAATTTTGAGCACAATATTGAAATTTAACTATGTACTCTGATTCATTCGTACTCACTACAATGTTGATTTATAAGTATAGGTTGCAATGAGTATGCGTACAACGTTGACATCAAACTCATACCATTCGAAATGTGTATGATTCATAAGCCTACTCATTTAGACTCATAACTTTAGAAGAATACTTATAATACTTATAAATGGTTCGAGTTACTGGAATACATAGTTTGTGTCAGAAATCTGCTGAGAAGAAATCGCTGAAGATATATTTCTTCATATTTCGTTTTGATCGAGATCTATTATAACTTTGTTCACCACACAGATCTGTAGAAGATGGTCAAAACTTTCTCCGACTAGTCGGCATTCAAACACGAAGCCATTGACATCAATGTGACAAATAGAATTTTGTCAGCTTGAATGGTAAGTGGCAATTTGCTCTCAGGTGCGGGCTTGCAATATATGCACCGCTTATAAGCACTGTCCTGCAACCTTTTTGGAAGTGCTTTTATTCGGCAAATGTTGTATTATTACATCTATACCGTGGAACATTAAAACCATTGATGGTCTTGATATACCCGCCAGCCGTCTAGACTGAGGTTTAAAAATGTTCTACGCAATACACGGAAAATATCTTAATCTATACAAATCTTCTGGTACGTAAAGTATTGTTTCCATTTGCTTTAAACAGAGGTATACAAAGGTTTTTAATGGTGTGGATCAGTAATAGATGTAGTCGCCGTAGTACGGTAGGTAGTGTGTTAACTTGGTAGACGTGAAGCCTCGGTTCAAACCCCAGTTCAAACCCCTACTAAACGAAGTATGAAAAATATTTCTTCGGCGTCTTTACCTAAGCAGATTTCTGGCAAAAGCTCTGAGAGAAAATAAACTTGCCATGAAAAGTTTCTAAAAAATCTGGACTTTAAGCTGTAGGTTCCGATACTCATGTATAAAATTAACACACACAACATAATTGGTGTGAGAAACTAGACGGTAACCCTACCTAAAGAGTTGTAATGAACAATTGTGTATGTTTGATCAGTAATAAATATCATCTTCATGTGCATAGTTTGTAGGCAAAGGAACGCGAATTTAGCATGAGGTCAAGTTTTTTAATATCGGAATTCTGTAAGCGCATTGGACAGTGTCTCTGGAGAAATTTTAACAGAGATCTTTTAACAGAATTTTAATAGTTAATGTTGCCACCTTTTGCTACAACAACTTGTTGAAGCCCATGTTATTTAAATTTGAATGTGAAATAGACATTTACAGCTACGCAAAGCTCTTCCAGATTTCGTGGAATTGCACTTCTCATTATTATTTTCTTTTTCAGTATATTTAATAATTTTGCTATTTGGATTCAGATCCGATGATTGTGCGGGTCAATCCAGACATATGATGCTGTTTTCAGCAAGCCCCGGGCTTCGTGCTTCGGATCATTTTTGTGAACAGTTGTGGAAGTCACCGCACATAATAGTTTCAGTTTACAGTTGTGGAAGTCACTGTACATAATAGTTTCTGGTAGAATGATAACAAACGACGACAAACGAATATAATAGGGACTACAAGTCGGTTTACGACTGCCAAAGAATATTTCTGTTTGGCGGGAACTTCTACATATGATCGCCTGCAGACTTCTGCCAATATTTAACGGATAACGTTAGTTTTTTAATTATGCACACACATGTGCCACAGTTCACAACTTGATGTAAACAACAACAATTGCTTTGTTTGTTTTTCCTCTTGACACTCTTTTGCATAAACAATAACAAATCACTAGATAATTATTTGACAGATCTTTGTAATGGAGATCTTCAAACCACTATTACACTCTTCAAACACACCGCGTCTTCACACAAGACTGTATGAGCTGACTCAGTTGCCTGCTTTGCCTTGCTTTTTTATGGCAGGGCAAACATTCTGATAAATGCTCTTGAAGGCGAATGACTTGAAAATGAAATCTCTATAAATGTTGTTTACTTTTATTCTTGTAGTGTTTGTTGTTGCATTTTTGTTTACTTGTTTTTGTGTTTTGGTAAATTTTTGTTTTCTTGTTTATCAATTATTTTTATAATGATGTTTTGTTGTTTACTCGTTTATCATGTAAACAAGTTCATTGTTTTTAATTTTATAGCTTTTGTTTACAATTTTAATGTTAAACGATGTAAAAGCAAAACACCATTTCCATTTTCGTAATAATATTTTAGAAAAGGAATGCGAATCACCGAACACATACATATCAAGTAATAGACAGTACCTCCTCTACCTGTGCGCAAAAGTACGCGCAATCTGTTTTTATTTATTTATTTATTATTAATCATAGCACAACAAAATAATAATCTTATAAATGAAAGAGGAAAAAGTGATAACAAATCATTGATTATATGAATAATGAATTGTTTGAAGTACAGTAGAAATAAAAATGAACAAGAACATGTTTTAACCTCAGGGAATAACAATCGATACAAAAAAATGCATTGCCTATATTCTGAATATAATTAGGTAAAGTATTCCAAAGACTGATGGTGTGTATAAAGAACTGTCGTTTCGACAAAAGAGTGGAGGGAAATTAGAAATATGGGTGTCTTGGATAATAATGATAATAATACTAGTCATGTTGTAGATGTAGACAAATTGAATTTTGAATTCTCGAATATCCCTATACCTAAATCGAATATCAGTTACTATAACTATAACCTTACGGATCCAAGTGTTTCTTTTGATCTGAATGGCAATGGCTTTCAATTGGGGACGTGTATAGAGCGTTTAGAGGCATCAAATCAAATTCAATTGGCTACGATGAAATGCACCCGAGGTTCCTGAAAATTATACTGGACTACATTATTGTGTATATAGCACATTTATTTAATACTATTCTGACGACGTCAGAATTTCCTTCAATGTGGAAGCACGCGAAAATTATCCCTTTACCTTTCGATCGTTTCGTTCATGGGCAAATTAGCAAATATTTGTACGACAATTCTTTACTGACTAGCAGACAGTCTGGTTTCAGACCCAAACACAGCTGCGTTACGGCATTAGTGGATGTTGTAGAGGAGTTGAGGTCAAAAATAGATCAGAACATGGTGTCTATTCTGGTACTTCTTGATCACTCAAAGGCTTTTGATACTGTTGATCATGACATTCTTCGTCACAAGTTGATGGATACCTTTAAATTTTCAACATCAGCAGTAAAACTTTTACGTACATACCTGTATAAGAGAAGTCAGACAGTGCACTATGGTGATGCAAAATCATTTAGCAGCCTGGTCCGGAGAGGTGTACCACACTGTCCAATTGTCGGACCACTGCTTTACATAATGTATTCTAATGACCTACCTTCTCGTATAACTCACTGTGGAATTCAAATGTATGCCTATGATGTCCAACTCTACGTTAGCTGTTTTAGAACTGACATCGACAATTGTATATTGAGACTAAACCAGGACTTTGACAGTATATTTAAATGGGCCACTGCGAATGGTCTTTGCTTGAACGCTAATAAGTCTAAAGCTATCATAATTGGAAAAATTGGCGTTTTGCCGAACTTACTGCCGCCATTAGTCGTTGGGGACTCGCCCATAGAATTGGTACAATGTGCCAAAAACTTGGGTATTACTTTTAATAGTCAACTCTCCTGGACTGACCATGTTAATATGATTTGTGGGAGGACATATGCTATGCTTAGGAATCTTTGCAGGACTCAGTCCTTTACGCCTTTACGTATGCTCCTGGCGAAGACATACCTGATTCCAACCCTCTTATATGGATGTGAGCTTTTTGCGGGTTTGGACTGTGTCAGCAGGAATAAACTTAACGTGACTTATAATAACATTGCAAGATATATTTTTGGACGCACTAGATATAGTAGTATAACGTATTTTGCCTACAAAATCGACGACATGACAATGGAAAACCTCTTAAAATATCGTATGCTAATTTTTCTACACAAGATTGTTTATTCAGGGGAACCGAATTATCTATTTACTAGACTAAAATTTTCCAGAACTAACAGGGGCTATAGGATAAACGCCGTAAGGTTCCAGAAACAGGTGTCTGAAAGGCACTTTTATGTTAATGCAATTCGTTCATGGAACCAACTTCCGCCAGAAATTCAATTGAAAAGCAATGTAATGCAATTTAAAACTGCAATTTTAACACACTTTTCTTGTATTTAAGATTTACCATTTAATTCAATCCAATTTAAGGCTAACTTAAATTTAATTAATATAATTTTGCTTTCTTTGTGAAATTTACATACATATATATATATAACTATTACTTTAATTATAACAATATATAAACAGTACTATTAAATAAGATTAAATGCTTGTTGTACTGAAGTTAATAAATAAATAAATAAATAAATAAAATAAATAAAGAGTCCGATGCCTTAATTGGATAATTTTCCTACCGCGGTTGCATCTAGCAAATCTAATCCTGCTAAATAAGTATATTGGCTGTTTTAAAGTTATAATCTTATGGAGGAGAATAAGGCATTTAATATTTTTTATAGATTATCAAAATTAATTCCAAATATCTGGTATGAAAATTGTGATATATGGTCTCGATAAATACATACCTGGCTATGTTATTATAAGCCAAATTGAGTTTCCGCCTATTATCAGTATCACAGTTTGTGAAAATTTCCGATCCGTATAAAAGAACAGGAATCAAAAAAAGTTTAAGCCAGTTGCAGGCGTATGGCAAAAGGAGTCGAATCAATAACAGCCCATAAGTTCCTAAGCATACCGTAAACAAACTTTAATTTTGTTGCAAAAATCAATCAATACACAGAAAACATCGATCTTTGCATCTTTGCGATGCAATGCAATAAAAAAAACTTCGATGTTCTTTCAATGCACATCACTATTATAACTAAACGGGTAGTGGCGTAAGGAACATACATAGGTATGTTGAGTTAAAACATTAAAGTATTATGGAAAAAGAATTCGACTGAGAATAGAGTCCTTCGCGTAATTTGAATTTCGTATTTAAATGCTAATTCATGGGATTGGTAACATTAACTGCGTACTTATGCATTTGAATTGTACAACGAAAGAAATGCGTGATGCATGCAATATTGCAGACTTTTAAAAGCACCATAACAAAGGAAGCGGAAAAAACGTATTAGAATAGAACAAAAGTGAATTTAAGCATTTGAAATTTGATGACAAAGAGTTATGCTAATAAATCATACAAAAATATAAAAAAAATATTAAAAGAAATTAGAAATTTTTATAAAAAGAAAATTTAAATTAAAGCCTTTAAAAGGGACTGCTTGCCTTCCTTTCCTTTTGCATTTTTAAAGCGATAAGAATTTCAATTTTGTTCAAATATTTTCTCCCTTCTTTTCAGCAGTCAAAGCGTTCATCAAAAGGGTGTAACAAAGTCTTATTTTATAGCAGCTTAAAATTTTTTCCTATTCGCTATGCTTACAGAAATTTTTTCACATATTTTTCTCACTTTTTTTTGGAAATCCTAAATGAAAAATATTGTAAAACATTGTATGAAGAATAGAATCCACTCACCATTGTTAAAAACGAAAGGGGTTTCATTTTTAGAAAGTACGAGTACGATTAAAAGTATTGTTCTGTAGTCAAAATTTCTAAATAAATTTCTAAAGAAAAAAGCACGAAATTGAAAAGAAGAAAAGTTACAAAAGAAAAGAAAAATGAATTCATATTTATGAATATGCACCTCTTAAATATTATACGTAGAATAAAGCAGCTATGCAGAAATGATGCAAATTTGCGTAACAATGCAAGCCATCCTACAGCAATGGCATCATATTAAGTAATCTCAGTAACATTTTCAAAGAAATAAACTCTAACCCTTATACTCCCAGATACCCTATCTTTAGAATTAGATGTTATGCAATGCAAATCCCAAGATATTTTTGCTTTCAATTTTTGTCTTTGAAAAGAACATATAAAAATTAAATTCAAAGAAAATATATCACCCGTATGTATGTATACGGTATACAATATATCCTATTGTTACATTTTTACCTTTTAAAAACGTTTAAAATATGATCTCGTAGATTCCAAATAAAATAAAAATTAATCTTTATTATTCGCACAATTCTGTGCGCAACTGTTTACAACTTTAGGTAAACAAGAACAATTGCTTTTCTTTGTTATTCCTCTGTTTACACCCTTTACTCTTCAAAACATCGCGTCTTCACACAAGACTGACTGAACTTTGCTAACGCACTCGCCTGCTTTGCCTTGCCTTTTACATGGCAGGTTAAACAGCCTGATGACTGTTCTTGCAGGCGAATGTTCATGACTTCGCCTTCTCGATATCGCTATATGTGTAAAAATCGTTGTTTACATTCATTATTGTTCTTTGTGGATTTTGTTTAGGTTTATTCTTGTAGTGTTGTTTGTGGATTTTTGTTTACTTGTTTATAATTTTTTATGCTGGTGTTTGTTGTTATATTAAGCAGTACGATAATTTGTAAAGTAAGTAAAAAATATCGTAACTGTTTAACCGATTTATTGATGAAATTTTAAATAACCGGTATTCGGTTACAAATTGTCGGTAGATTGGATCTAAATTATAAGTAATACCTCAATATATTTGTGTGTTACCATACATAGTGTATACAGTGTAACTTAATATAAAATATGATGGATTTGATTAGAAAGAAAATATGTTTTCGGCTTCTTAATTTTTCTATTGAAGAAGGAAAGGGGTTTGTTGTTGTTGTAACTTGAATTTCACCATAACCGTTCTTTATTCCCGAGGAGAAGAAAGAAAGAAATTTATGTGATCACATATCATATGTATTTTAATGACAGTGACAGGCCACTGTAATCAAATTGCTTGTTCTCTTCTCTTTTTCTATTAGTTTGTATACCCTTATGGAGTGATTGTATCATTGTTCTTGTTTTTTTTATATTTTTATTGTTGTGATGACTAGAACTCTGCAGATACGAATGGTTCCCACACTGTTGTTCTTATTGTTGTTGTTGTTGTTATGTATTAACCATAAGAGGGTTGCTTGTCATTAATTTTATTGTTCCTGCCGTTGTTGTTGTTGTTGTTGTTAACAAATTATCAATAACATTGTTGCAAATTATTTAAATTATAGTCTTTTTAACCAAATTTAATTTAAAATTGTTTTCGGTTTTCGGTTTTCTTGTTTCTTTTTATGTTCAATGTTTTCACGAGAGGTACGCGTATCAACAGGAAATAAGTTCGTTTTGTTTTGTCTGAAATTGTTTAAATACGGGTTGTGGGCCGGCCTGTTATAAATTATTGCGTTATGGTTTTGTAAGTTTTCAAAATGATTGTGTTTTTGCGTTTTTTCCTGTCTTCCTCTTTATGTATTGTTGTTGTTGGTTGTAGTTTTGTGAGCAACAAACAAATTTAATGCAACTTTTTTTCTTTTACTGACTGAATACAAATGTATGGTAAGTGCAACAAAATCAGTATGTAGTATGTATATACCATATATTACACATCCCAGCAAAATTCATTTGATAAATAAAAACGTCTTATTACCAGCAGTTTCAGCGGATATTTTTCTTATAGCTAAAATATTCCTATTCTCTACCTTCAATTACACACTGCGACAGTGAAAATACAACCAAATAACTATATAGATTAAGCTATACACTAGGTTGAGTAGAACTCAAATATATTTACTTTTATATTTTTTGAACCCTCCAAACTTATTTTATTTTACAAAAACTTTTTTTTGGACTTTGCGCACAAATTTATTGATTACACAAACATTTCTGAACCGAAGTTCAAAATTGAAACCTTATTCGAAATGAGAGGGATGGGCCTCTAAAACAGTATATATACATATATTATTTGACTTAATAAGTATGCTATGAGGTTTGATGAGGTAAAATTGACAAATGCGAATTTTTTTCATATTTTTTCAAGTTTATTCATTTGTGGTAGCAAAATTTAATTAAAAAATATGAAATAAGTGATGATATTCTGAAAGTGCATTATGTTGTGAAGAGATTGACATTTCGTTTGATCAAATCGGACAAAAAGTACTGTGGTTATTAAAAAAAAGTCTATCAGTCGAGATATATTTTATGTATTTTTTCAAATGAGCATTTAGTTCAAAAAATTTCAGAATTTTTGATGGGTCTTGATCCTTTATTAAAAAAATTATTCAATTTCACATTTGAGCGACCACCAGAAAGAAGTTGGCCAATGTTTGCGCAAAGAGAAATAATAATATTTGCAAAAAACACAAATATTAGCCGACTTCTGGTAGTCGTGCAAACGTGAAATTAAGACATTTTCCGATAAACAATCAATGTCCCTCAAAACTTTTGAAAATTTTTGAACTGAAAGTTCATTTGATAAGATGACATACATATATAAAAAATATAATACGACTGTTATGCTATTTCAATAATAACTATGGTCATTTTTGTCCGATTTGATCAAACAAAGTGTCAATCTCTTCTCAAGATAATGCACTTTCAGAATGTCATCTCTTATTTTATATTTTTTAATTAAATTTTACAATTCAGAATAGTTAAACTTGGAAAAATAAGAAAAAAATAATATTTTCCAAGTTTACCCCATCAAATCTCATAACATATAAGTTTGAACAAAATGTTTATGTATACCGTTTGAAACGCTTATCTGGACTTATCTGGACTTATCTTGGATTTTGAAAATAGGTTCAAACATATTTGGATATTTGTCAAATAAAACAAGTTTGGAGGGTTCAAGAAATATGAAAAAATATTTTTGAGTTCTACTCAACTAGCTGAACAACTTAGACTAGGTAGTTACTCGGGTGTATTTAGTTTTTGTATTTTGTCTCATAGTGTTATTTGAAATAATTTGGACGTATTTGTAGTCTAATGGGTAGTGCACCTGCATCTGTTATAAATACAACGCGATTGTAACAAGTGAATTGAATTTTTCAAAACTCTAATCAAACTTGCTGACATTGATTTCAAGAAACGAAGAGGTTTGAATAATCCAATATTATACATTTTGCTTCCGTTTCTTTTAACAATTCTTATATGGAAAATCACGTAATTGAATGTCAGTTCAATGATTTCTCGGTTTGCTGTTTATAAAAGGAAAATAACAATCGTAATAGAGAAACTGCATGTACTACAAGCAGAATCTGATCCATTAATAAGATTGTCAAGAGTCTTGTCATATATGTACATTCCTACGCAATGATTCAGAACACCAAACACATCTATCATTCGACATTCTTGAAAGTTCTAAAAATTTCTTGACTTCTTTTTCTTAAAATATTCGGCAATATATCAAGCAATTAACTTGCTTGGTTGTTCATTAACGCAGTAATTTTTCATTTCACACCTAGAAATAATTAAGGTGAAGGTCGTTGCGTCATTCAGAAATTTTATTCTGGCTCTTGTTCATTCTATTTATCTTGTCACCACCGATTACAAAGCGTTCTATGCTTATATCAATTGGAAATTATTGTTTCATTGATTTCTTTATATATTATTTAATAATTAAATTCCATCTATAGTAACTCACATAATGTGATCTTTCGAAAAGATCGATATAAATCAAGAAAAGCGACTGTCGACTCCAAAAACAGTAAGTTTCAATAAAACTGCACAGTATCACGCTCTGCCAAATATAATGTCTGAAGCTTCAATCACACGAAATCGTTCGACAAACTGGTTCCGTAGTTTTCAGTGTTATTTGACTCTGCCTTGTCACCACCGATCATAAAATGTACCATGATTATACGCAAAATGTACGACTGTTATCGCCCTTTCAATTGCAAATTTTGTTCTTTCGATTTTTTTTTATTTGTTTTTTTAATAATTGGCACCGTAAATAGGAACTTCTAGCTGCAATACAAATGTATATAATATATACGTAAAAAAATATTATTAGGATTTGACCAGGTTTCTTCATTATGTCCAAGTTAGACATTTGCTCCTTAATTTGCCTTCTACAAATCTAACGATTTTTTTTGGGGATCGTACTATAAAAGTTTCTTCAGGTGGGATGAAATTAAACATTTTCAGCAGTTATGTAGTGGTAAAAAAAAAAACTCAGGTAATGTTGCACATTTCCGAAGCAAAGTAAAAACTTTTTTTTTACCATCGTAACTAATTTAGAATTGATGAAATAAATTTACTTTCATTATATTTAACCGAAATGAGAATTAAAACGTACCAGCGCATCGAATGTTACTTTCAGCTTACCCGACCGTTTTTAGAAGAGGGCAATAGTGTATCGTCTGTCTGATCGGAATATGCTCTAACAATATAAAGGCATGCCAGTCTCTGTACCGTATACAAGTCTGCATGAGCTGTTCCAAGTTTGTCCTTCTTACACATAGCCATAGGCTTGGCAATCAGGGTGTACATCCATTGCAGTGGCTTCAGGTTACTTTCCCAAGATTTTCCTGGACTTTTAACATTTTTTCTATTTTATGATTTTATTACTTCGGGATATTCTTCATTCTTGTAAATGGACCCAGCGGTTTATTCTCAACACGCTAACATATGCCATCATTTTCAAGTTCCCTTTAAATGATTTCAAAACGAAACCATTCGCGCTTGCCTCTGCTTTTATTCCTGCTTTTATTTATAGCTCTTTCAGAATCAGACTTTACAATAGTGTGAAAGAAACGATTCCTGAGAAAAACCCACGAAAAATAAGTCGACACACACCATCTTTTTGTCGACTATAAGGCAGCCTTCGATAGCCCCATAAGGGCTCTTGTTTTTGTCGCAATGTTTGAGCTCGGTATACCTGCGAAGCTGATAAGGCTATACAGAATGACGTGGAGCAATTCCAGCAGCTCCATCAAGGCACGAATGGACCTCTCCGAACCTTTTAATACCGTGAGAGGTTTCAGACAAGGCGATCCCTTATCCCTATCATGATACTTCTTCAACTTCGTCATGGAGAGTGTTCTATGGAAGGCGGGACTGCATCGTAATGGCACTATTTTACAAAAAGCGTACAGTAGCTTGCGTACGCTGACGACATTGACATCATAGGGCGAAACAAAATGTTACTGCTGCCTTTAGTGCTATTGATCGGGAGTCTACTAAGATGGGTTTGGCAATAAATGAGCGCAAAACGAAGTATATGTTATCGACAAGTAGAGACGTGCGGCGTATTGGTTCTCAGATTACGGACGATAACCATACTTTCGAAATGGTCAAGGAATTTATTTATCTTGGCTCCGCCGTTATCGCCAAAAATGGAGTCAGTCAGGAGATCAATTGAGTAGCAGAGACCTCTCTCGTACGACAAAACTAATGCTCTACAAGACGCTCATGTTACTCGTGCTTCTTTATGGCGCAGAGGTTTGGACCCTATTAAGCACTAATATAGCAGCCTTGAGAGTATTCGAGAGAAAAGTCTTACGTAAGATTTTCGGTACAGTGCGAGTTTGAGGTGATTTCCTTATCCGATCCAACACTGATCTGTATGAGCTCCTCCACGACATAGACGTTGTGCAGCGTATTAATATCCAGCGGCTGCGCTGGCTCGGTCATGTCTTCGAATGGAGGAGGATGCTCCGGCGAGACGGGTATTTAAAGCGGGGATCTGCGAAAGTCGGCGAAGAGGTCGACCTTGTTTGCTTGAAAGGACCAAATCGGGGAAGCCCTGTCATCGATTGGTGTGGCCAACTGACGTAGGCGCGCAAGAAGTATTGACGCATGGAAGGATGTATTACGGCAGACCGAAATCCGTTAATCGGGTTGTTAATGGCCAATTAAGTAAGTAAGTTCTGTAATAAAATCCAAGTATAGAGAACTTCATTCCAAAATTTTACTGGGATGTCTGTATGCAAAACATTGAAGAGTTTATCTGGAGTAACTGACAAAGATTCAAAAACACATTTTTCATACATACATACATACGTACATATGTATATAGACTCCTAAAAAATTACAAGAGAAAAGTCCACCAACCATAAACAATTGACAGTAAAAAGTGAATAAAACAAATGCAAATTATATTGTATACAAATAATTTTTTGTGTGTGTCTTTTTCATTGAATGAATGAATGAATAAAGTCGTCACATACGTACATACATACGTACATATGTATCGTATATTGTATGTACATATTGTATTTGCATAATGCATTTCCTGAACTAAATAAAATTGGTTTTACATTACAGCTACAATTTTCATCCAAATTGTTATTGTACGTAACTTTCATTAAATTTGAACTCAATTGTTGACATTATTTTTGCAAAAAATGAAAACTTAATTTAGTTACTGATTTTACCCAGTGGCCAATATGAAAAAATTATCCATATTCATATGAATTTTCTCTTTATTGAAATTAATTGTCGTATACCATATGGAAATTAATTTTTTTTATGAAACAAAAATAGTAAATAATACGGTGCGACAGTGAAAGAATATGGATATAAAGAATACGCATCATGTAGAAGTAAAATTTCTTATGGCGGGTCGTAACATTACGACCCGCTCTCACCAGAATCATTTTTAAAAATTATTTCTGGATAAGAGGGAGGAAGACAGAAGGAAATGGATGCCATATCATTTTATTTCAGAATAACACTCGAAGAATATTTTGTGTTAAAAATATTCTATGTTATTAGCTGGGCGTATTTCATTTTCTTATTTTGTCCCATAGTATAATTTTTTTTTAAATGCTCGTTTCTTTTAATAAAAAATTGTTTTTTTTTGTTCTTTTTATTTTTATTTATCTAAAGAACATGGCCTAATTTTTAAGCCAAAGATGTTTATGTTCTTTTAATAATAAAATGGATTTTTTATTTTATTTATCTATAATTATTAAGCGAAAGATAGACAGCTTTACATATGTATGTTGATGAAATGAAAATAAAAATAGAGTATATTACTAACACTTTCATACGGCTGTAAATATATAAATTATATAATCCATAACCATAATAAATAAATAAAATAATCCATAACCATAGGCATGTGTTAACCTAGAGGAAAATTGTTAGTAATAATTTCAAGTCTACTTATTAACCCAATGATATGTATATGTGGTCGGAAAATATAGAAAAATTGTACTGCACTAAATCCCTAAAGACACCGTATTTAACTTGGAAAGTACTCTTCCAAAAATCGAAATCATTTCTCATTGATATTAGTGAATACTACTGTGATATTTCTTTGGGTGTATAATTGAAGTCTGAAAAAAGCGACATGAACCTTCTTCTTTAAAAGCTGACAAGATTTTTACGCTCTTTTTAACGAACATTCTTGATCTTCGTGTCCTATGTGTATAAAAAGCCGAAGATGTTCTTCCCCTGAGGGACATTGGTACCGACGTCTGTTTTTAACACCAGAAAAATAAATAAAAAAGTGGTCAAACAACAAAAACGCGCGATGAGAACAACGCATTGTTACGCTCTTGGTTTCTGTATCCTTTCCTTCTATCTTTCCCCCCGCGGCATGAAATATTTTTGAAAAATATTCCAAAATATGTTAAAATGCACATTCTTGATACTTTATTTTCTTTGGTAGAACTCAAAAATACTTTTCTTTATTTTTCTCGAAGCCTCCAAACTTGTTTTATTTGACAAAACCGGTTTTTTTTTGATCTTTTCACAAAAAATTATTGATCACCCAAATATTTTTTAACCTAAATATTTTAAAAATACAAAGTTTTTCAGAAAGGGAAGAGATTAGCCTTTCAAGCGATATACATAAACATTTTGTTCAAACTTATATGTTATGAGATTTGATGGGGTAAACTTGGAAAATATTAATATTTTCTTTTTGTTTCAAGTTTGACCAATCTTAATTGCAAAATTTAATTAAAAAATATGAAATAAGTCATGATATTCTGCAAGTGCATTATATTGTGAAGAGATTGACACTTCATTTGATAAAATTGGATAAAAATTACCGTAGTTATTATTTAAAGAGTATTTTTTATATATCCTGTATCATCAAATGAACTTTAAGTTAAAAATTATCAATATTTTTGATGGATCTTAAGTGTTTATTGAAATATGTGTACTTTTTCCGTTGAACCAACCACCGGAAGTTGCCTAATGTTTGCGCAAAGCGAAATAATAATATTTGCGAAAAACGGAAATATTAGATGACTCCTGGTAGTCGTTCAAACGTGCAAAGTGCAAATTCTCATGTAAACAATCAAGATCCATCATTGACTTGATAAGATGACATATATAAAAAAATAACATAAATATATAAAAAATATAAATATAACAAAAATATTCGATTTTTGGGAAAACTTTTCAGAAATGAAAAGGCGAGATGCTATATTTTTATTTTAAACCTTGGCGATATTTTCTTTCTTAAATTCAATCAAACGTAGTCACCGTAGTCTAGTAAGTAGTGTGTTGGCTTATTAGACGTAAGGTCGCGGTTCAAATCCCAGGCCAAACATTTCCAACTAAACGAAATATAAAAAAATATTTCTTCAGCGACTTTCTCTTAGCAGGTTTCTGGCAAAAACTCGGAGAGTAAATAAAAATTACCGTGAAAAGTTTCTCAAAAATCTGTTGTTCGGAGTCGACATTAAAAGTTAGGTCCCGCCACTCATATATAAAATTAACGCTCACAACATAAGTGGTGTGAGAAACTAGGTCGTAATCCTGACTAAAGGGTTGTAATGACCAAATATGCATGTTTGTATGTATGTTTGTATGAAACACATGCAAAACAGTAAGTTTGGCGTCAGCTAAATACAAAGTTTTTGCCTAGCGATACTCAGGCTATTTCCAAGCGTGGGGTCGGTACTGGCGGGGGATGTGTTTCGAGTGCAAGAGTAGGATATATTCATTATATAGTTTCTAAAATGGATTCATTCCAATATTTGGGAATTTGAAAATAAATAATGAAGCAAAGGGCTGATAAATTAAAGATATTGGATATATTTCTTTCTACCAAGACGACGATCCGACGCACGTTGCGAAACTGTAGCTTATCCATAGTTGTTCAAAACTAGACCAAATACCGGCGCAGGCCCCTGATCCCAACATTATTCAGCATTTTTGGGAAAAATTTCCCCGTAAACCTTATAAATCCAGTATCAACACAGTAGAGCTTAAAACACGGAATTATACAAGATTGAAACAAAATAGCTCAGAAATTTTCTGTCAATCTCGCGAATTCAATGCCTCGACCTTTGAAAGCAGTAAAGAAAGCGAGGGGTTTTGTTTCCAAGTGTTACAGTGAAAACAGTACCTTTTATTTGAAATTTAGTTATTATTTACATGAAATTGGTTAAAATTGTTTTCCGCTTTTGTTTTAAAAGAATTTTTAAATAAAATATTGTTTAAATTTTTTTAATTATCTATAAATCCGAATCAAAATTTTTTTTTGAAATATTTCCATTGAAGTGGAAAAATCTCTATCTATCAATAATTTCATACCTAGTGGCTAATTATAAGTTTAAATTAATCTTTGTTTAAGTTTGTCTGAGTTTAAGTTAATGTTCCGGGAATTTCTTTGTTGTTTTGTTATTGTAATTATTTATTATTATTATTTTTTAATGTTCTTTTTCACACTAAAGTATATACAATAATCGTTTACGCTGATCACCCCCTAGTTTTAAGGTTATTATTATGAATTTGACAAACTGTTAAAATTAAACGAAAAGAATAGTGTTATGTTTTTACCGCTTATTTAATTTTTGTTTAATTAAAGTTAGAATAGAGTTAATGAAACATTTTAATTAATACATAGAATAGTTTTTTTTTTTAATTTTAGACATGACATTGGCTACAAAAAATGATGTAATGAAAGCAATGACGTTATTGAAACGGACTGCGAATAGTGAAAAAAAGACTTTTTCGTTATAAAGCTATGGTGAACAGGATAATTTTAACACAGATGAAACAAAAATATTTTTTAAACATTTTCCAGAAAAAACATCAATTTTAGAATACCAACAACACCGCGGGGGCAAGAATAATAAGTAACGTATTAAAGGCCTGTTTCTCTAAGACATGGCAAACCCAAATAAACAGGCAAGCAAGTGAAATCGTTTTTCTTACAGAAACAGAACATTTGAAAAAAAAACGAAAAATACAACATTATTGATTTCTGCTTGAGAAGGTATACGTATCCCACTTTTAACCATTCTCCGCTTATAAATACGAAAATTTGTACTTAATACTTTAAATTTACTTAAAATATCATTTATACGAGTATGTATCCGCCATGCGACAACTCTCTTTCCAAACTTGGTCCTGTTTACTAGTTTCCTCGTTCGTGGGATTAAAAGTTTCTGAATTGGTTTTTATGGGGATAGGGTATGTTAGTGGGTTATGCTGATAAATTGCAACACTTAAGCCATTGGCAGCCAATATTCACCATTAACGACATATGTTAAACGTATTGTATGCATATTTAACCCAATCCAAGTCTAGAGTTTAACTCACATGACAGTTTACCAAGTAATATGTCTATAAGCTATGGAATAAATTGCGCTCAAATGCTCGAGAATCGATCAGCAATTACTTATAGAGTCTGAGGTAAATAATTTCAAAAAGTTACAAAGTTCGAATCAATGAAACTAAAAGAAGGTATACAATATACAATTAAGTTACACGTAAGGAAAACGTTGTGACACAAATTTAATGGAATGCTCGAGAATCGAAGAGCACCAAATGTAAATGGAACGTGGGATCGGTCAGACCCTAACTGTCAGAAATGTACCATCTTGTAGTTCTAAGTATTACAGTGCTGGCGAAAAAGGTGGAATGTATATGGAGTCTTGTCATGCTGCAACTTAACGTAACGGACCAATAAATATTACCACACATTCACATGAGTTATGTATCGTAAATGTATTGTTAGTAAAATTAAAAAAAAAATTTTGATACTGGGGTTTTGTTTTTACTTCGTTTAACATTAAAATTATAAATAAAAGCTACAAAAACAAAAACAATGAATTTGTTTACAAATTACCGCACTGCGTAATATACCAACAAACACCAGCATAAAAAAATGATTAACAAGTAAACAAAAATATACCAACAAATATTACAAGAGTAAATGTAAACAAAATGCACAAACAACAATAATGAAACAACGATGTTTACCTTCTGACTTAAAGTGTGGAATCGTGATTTCGTTATATTTTTCAAACTGTCATTATCCTACAGCACTGTAGGAGAGATTAGGGCAATATTATGCATTTTAACATGTTTGGTTAAAAAGTTTTTGGTGCTGTTGTCGACTTTTATTTTTTGCGTATTTTTCTGTTACTTTTTGTGTTTCTGAATTTGCTGATTTTTTTCGTTTTATTACCAAACTTTTATGTTCGCTGCTACATTTTATTTAACAACTTGATGTTGTGTATCTGTCAGTTGTTTGGTTTTTTTGCTTTGTTTAAAACGGCAGCAGAGAACAGTAGCAACATGAAACTTATAAAATGCAAAATACTTGACATCCCAAAGATACACGTACAAGAACATGCAAACTATTTAAAGAAAACGAAAAGACAAAGACAAGAAAAAAGCATATTTGAAAAAGCAACAGAAAGAAAACCACAAACAAAGTAATTCAAATTCAACGTTTATGTTAATGCTTTGTAAGTCAAGAAATTAGTATGTATGTATGTATGTATGTATATATGTATGTATGTATTATATGTATGTATGTATGTATGTATGTTTTGTTGCAAACATATTAAGACTTACTGCTCCTCTATAATGCCATCGATATCTTGGGAATACAAACTCACAAATTTAGAAGCACTTTTATATTGGTACGCCCATTCATCATAATATTGTATGCATACCAAAATACGAATTGATGTACAACTATGCATATGTAAATGTTGATGTGGAATATTTAATTGACTTTGAAGCTGGCAAAGATCAAAGCATTTTTAATTTCAATGTTGAAAATTGTTAAAAAGGTTTCACTTGTCGATTCTTTTGATCTTCTTCTACTATGCATCTCATTGGTTTTTAAGAATGTTTTCATTATTTTCATAGAACTGTGGACTTAATCTTCACTTGTCCATAGTAACATGGCCAGCAAAGAAAAGAAATTCTTTAAAGCACCATAAATGAAATATGCATTGGAAATGGCTGGAAATCTTCAGTCAACAGATTTCTTCTATAATTTCATTAAAACCGTATAGTAAGCCACCAGCAAAAACTATAGCTATGTGGGTTTTTTAAAGAAAACCTCTTTTGAAAACGTTGGTTTTTTAAAGAAAACTTTTTTATTTAAAATATTTTAGTTTTTACACATATAATGATGTTAGAATTTACAAAAATTTATATTGTTTGTCTTTTGTGTCAGTTTGTCGACTAACTCATTTTTTCTATTGTTCAATGTTTTTTTATAAGTTGTTGTCATTTTGCTGAGCTACTATGATTAGTATTATTGGTAGGCTACTACAATTATTATTATTGATAGAGTACTACAAGTATTATTATTGGTAAGGTTGCCCACTTCTCGTCCGTTCTGTCCTCGGTCCCACAGCTATGCTAAGAATATTGTAGTCATTTAATTTATTTTAATTACAACAATTGTGTGCAATAAATTTGCAAAAAAATAAAATAAATTGCCCAACATGAATATCAATTTAGAAACATATAGTACTATATTCATATAAACTTATATTTCTTATTTTCTAGCTGTGGATCTTGGAATACCTTGATAAAGCACTTGCAAATGAAAATACAAGAACTGTTCATATAATATGTCTTCAACTTCAAGCAAAGACGCTGTAAGAAAATACTTCAGATAATGCCACTTTCTTTTAAATATATTGTTACGGTTTTACCTTTTAAAAACGTTTAAAGTATGAGCTCGTAGATTGCAAATAAAATTAAAATAAATTTGTGTTTAGTTTTAATTAAAATTCTTTATTATTCGCACAATTCTGTGTGCTACTGTTCACAACTTCATGTAAACAACAACAATTGCTTTGTTTGTTATTTCTCTGTTTCCAACTTTTGCATAAACAATAACAATTACTAGACAATTGTTCGACAGAGTTTTTAAAGAAGATCTTAAACCACGATCATTTTCTTCAAACACACCGTCTTCACATTATGGCAACGTAAAATGAATGAATGTTCCTGAAGTCAAATGTTTGAGGCTTCACCTTCTCGAGATCTCTATAAAAGTAAACATCGTTGTTTTATTATTGTTGTTTCTGTATTTTTGTTTATTTATTCTTGTAGGTTACATTTTATTATTGTTGTTTCTGCATTTTGTTTACATTTATTCTTGTAGTGTTTGTTGTTGCATTTTTGTTTACTTGTTTATCATTTTTTTTATGTTGGTGTTTTGTTGGTATATTTTTGTTTACTTGTTTTGTAGCTTTTGTTTATAATTTTAATATTAAACGATGTAAAAGCAACACACCAGTATCTGTTCCTTCCTGTTTTCATGTTTGTATATGGCGGGACCTATAGTTTGAAGTCGACTCCGAAAGACAGATTTTTTGAGAAACTTTTCACGGCAATTTTCTTTGTTCTCAGTGTTTTTGCCAGAAATCTGCTGAGAGGAAGTCACTGAAGAAATATTTTTTTTATTTTCGTTTTGATATCTTTCCTGGGGTTTGAACCGTCACCTCACGTCCAATAAGCTAACACACTACCTACTAGACTACGGTGCCTTCGCATGTAGATTTAATATATATACATAGGTATAACATGACAATAAATATGTGTACAGGTAATTATCGAATTATCGTTCCACCGAACTGCGTTAATATTATTATTTTGTCAAAGCAAAAATCTGATGAACCCCGAAGTTTCTTTTTCATCAATTTAGTATCATTTAGCAATGCGTGATTGCTCCGATTATCTTGAACAGTGCCTGTTGCAAAATAACCTTTTCGAGATAATAGTTATATTGGCTTGGATCTGAAGTATTCTCTAATAGTCGTAGAACCACGTTTTCTTCAAGGCCGCAGTCAGCATTATTATTAGCAGAAGCGCCAGCATATGGGATAACGGAATAACAATATCTTATCATAGAAGCTAACACCCAGTATTTGTAGCCAAATCGTATTGGCTTGCCCTTTATGTATATCTTTAGGGAATGGCGACCATAATATGTGATCATCTATTTATCCACAGAAAGACTATGAGTGATGCCACAATTCATTTTAAAGCACATTTTCAATAAAACTCTCAAAAATATTTTAAATATGCTGTTTAGCAGCCATATAATAGGGAAAATAAATTTTTATTTCAGAATACACTTCTGCCGAAGTGGGTAGAAAAATACCAATGCCCTACAGAGGCCCCCACGACACCTAAAAAAATTTAAAATATTCATATCTATATAAATACTTCAAAGACTATTTATGCCAAATTTCACTGAAATCGGACCACGGATTCTTGTGTCAGGCGTTAATGGGTTAATCTTATTACGGTTGAAATTTATTTACTAACCTGCCAGCACAAGTGTAGAGAATTTAAATAAAGACAAATTTTTTTAAAAAAAATTTCAAAATATTATGCCTCGCACGACTAATTTCCTGAAAAACATAAACAAAGGGGTAAATTAAATGAAGTCAGTCAGTCAGTCAGTCGACGAGGGAGTTAAAATTTGCATTTATGAAATATTATATGAAGCACAACAATCGATTGTATGTATATTAGAGATCAGCAAAGAGTTTTCAAAAAGATGAGTAGATTCGAATCATACTCATAATTTCTGATACTTATGGGCATTCATACTTATTTTAATACCATGGTACCTCTACTCATATTCAAAGTTTGAAGTACTCACCATATTCATACTTAACAACACGTATGATTTTGTTGACTTCGATTCTCCATAACTCAATATATACACGAAGCATAAAATAAGTATGAACCGCGTACGAACACTAAAATACTTACTAGATGGTTGTAAGTTCTGCTTGCTGCTCTGTCTTTTTTGTTTTGTTGTAAATGGAACAATAACTAAGACTGTAAATTTTAATGAATGATTCGAGTTACTTGAATCATTTATAAGTATTATGAGTATTTTTCCAAAGTTATGAATCTAAATGAGTAGGCTTATGAATCAAACATATTTCGAATGGTATGAGTTGGGTGTCATCGTTGTACGCACACTTTTTGCATCTTGTACTTATAAATCAACGTTGTAGTGAGTACGAATGAATCATATTACATGGTTAAATTTCAATATTGTTGAATCACTTATATTAAAAATTTCATGAGTTCTTAAAAAGTAAAAACGAGTCATTGCTGATCTCTGATGTGTATTCCAAATTAAATGATGTTAGAAGTTTTTATAAAACTATCCTTATATCTACTATCCTAGTATTTACTTTCTTGATGTTTTAACTTTAATAAGAACCAATAAGGTTTCAGTTCTCTGTTTATTATTGAAAAAAAGAAATTGATATTAAAATATATGAAAAAGAAGGGACAACTTTAAACATGTGCTTGGATTCAATATCAGATTTTACACTACAATGTTGCAATGAAATGGTACTTTATCCTTAACTCATATATCTTTCATGGCAAAGAATAATAAGTTGCCTTCAGTAGCAAGATGCTGAAACTTAATAATTATAATTCATATACGTATGTATGTGTCACATTTTTCAATTGCCAAATGCATTAAATAATAAATAGTGAAGAAGCATAAATTTAAATTGTGTCACATGAGGCGAACATTACATTAAAGTAACCAACAACTCTGATGCATTATTGCAATAAAGGACTGAATTTTGCCAGAGAAACAATACACGTATGTTGATGTAATGGCACCCTATACTTTCTTAGGGCCATTATTACAACTTGCCGTTACCTATAAGGAGGATTTTAACGTGTAGATAAATTGTTTTTCATTATTATAAGTGGACAATAAGGTAGAAGTGAGCGTTAAGCTTAAGGGAGGATCATCCTACTGTTAACTTTTAAAGTTAAGTTTATGTTTGAACTTGCCATACATATATGTATATTAATTTCAATATGGCAATTGCGTTTAAATAAAACTTGTTTATTTTGAACAGTGTTATCGACATTGCTACGGCACTGCCATATTTTTGAAAAAGTTAGCTTTATTTTATCTGTAGGTTGTAATAATGAAAAGAAGTTATAGGTGACTTTAAAGTTCACTTTAGCTAAAGTTACCTTTAACTAAACCCAACTTTAACGGCAAGTTGTAATAATGGCCCTTAAAGAGATAAGAGTTGCAAGTAGGAATTTCCCCTATAAATGTGGCGGTATTGTGAAAATAAAGAAAGGGATTGTACTGTTTGACTTCTTATAAAACGTTACTAATGTGGTACGGAGCCAATAATTCTACGTGTATAGGTAAATACAATGAAAAGTACTGTTCTATTTAGTGTTCCTATGGGGCAATTTTTAAATGCATACGTATAAATGAGTACGAATTATTTTTATATCGTTGAAAACATTTTGAGTGAGGATATAAATGCAATGCCATAAATCAGTTAACAAGTCATAGTAATTGCCACTTTATGCGTAATTACAAGAATATCATGCCACGCAAGTGACAGTGTATTTTATATAGAATATATACTCACGTTATACTGATTATATGTACTATACAGAAGCTTAAAAGAATCCATTCATTTGCTTTCAACATACATACATACATACGTATGGTACGTATAGGGTGGGATATTTAAAAGTTTAAATTTAAAAATGTAATAAACCAAAAATGGTTTTTAAATTTTGCAAAATTTATATTTTTGTTGTGAAGTGCAAGAGTTCTGGTTAGAAACGGAATACTATTTTAATCATAGGCCCGGCTTCACAGTACCTCATTCGTTCGGACCAATTTTCATGCACTTTTTCGAGCGTCTGGGGTCGTATATCGGCAATGACATGACGAATACTGGGCTTCAAATGCTTAATTCCCTCTGGTTTATTGGCATAACACTTTTCTTTAATGGCGCCCCCTGGAAAATAGTCCAACGGTGTCAAATCGCAGCTTCTTGGCGGCCAATTGACATCAACATTTCAGCTAATTAAACGACCATCAAACGTTTGACACAATAAATCGTTTGTGGCATGAGATGTGTAGCAATTTGCACCATTCTGTTGAAATCAAATATCGTTCACATCAAAACCAAGAAGAGCGGTTATAAAAAACGTGGTTATCATGGTGCGCCGTCCTTATTTTCAAATTTTTTTTTTTGGAAAAATTGACTTCATTGTGCAGTTTCTCGTTGGTTTAATAAATCCCAACGTTGCTAAAGCGTAAATCGATTCATTACATGTAGTGGAAATAATGTTCTGAATTTTGTGACAGAATATGGTTCCAATTTAAACTGATAAATGGCCCACCGTATACAATCAAATGTAATATAAATTACGGAATTTACTAAATATTCGTTTTTCCATCCGCTTATCTAACGGGCAACAGCAAATTAAGTTTAAAAAATTATGCTTTCGAATTGCAAAAATTAGGAAATATAGCTGAGCTCAGAACCAGAGATCAGCAATGAGTATTAAAAATGTTGAGTAGAATCGAATCATACTCATAATTTCTGATACTTATACGCATTCATACTTATTTTAATATCATGGAAACTCTACTCATATTCAAAGTTTGAAGTACTCATCATATTTATACTTAACAACATGTTTGATGTTGTTGATTTCGATTCTCCATCGCTCAACATATACACGAAGCATAAAATAAGTATGAATCGCGTACGAAGACTAAAATACTTACTAAAAGGTTGTGTGTTTGCTCTGCTTGCTGCTCTGTCTGTTTGCTTATGAGTCGTTTTCTTATTTTTGTAAATGCAACAACGAATCATTTATAAGTATTATAAATATTTTTCTAAAGCTAAGAGTCTAAATGAGTAGACTTATGAATCAATTATATCTCGAATGGTATGAGTTTGATGCCAACGTTGTATGCATACTCATTGTAACCTGTACTTATAAATCAACGTTGTAGTGGGTGAGAATGAATCAGAGTACATAGTTAAATTTCAATATTGTTGACTCACTTATACTCAAAATTTCATGAGTGCTTATGAGTAGCAAAATAAACGATTCATTGCCGATCTCTACTCAGAATCAACAACTGCTGCTGTTATAAAGAAATAAATTCTTTAAAGATCTGTCTTTTTGGCACACACAACAGTTCCAATTCTTTTTTCCTTTGAAATCTAATGAAATGTTCACTTTTTATAGGGGATTTGCAATTAAGTGAATGTGTTTCGTTCTCTCTCAATACGCTTTTGTTCTTAGGTTTCTTCATGTTTTAATCATAAGATTTTTAGCTGCGGTTCTTGTACTTGCCTTTAAAACGTTCATAACACAACAAAAAAATAAAAAATTAATAAATGTTAGTGCGTGCGTTTAAAAGAAAAGAAAAAAAATCAAAGAAAGAAAGAAAACTTTACAAATCAAAATGCCACAAATGCTGTTTCGAACGAATATGCCACAACATGGTAGCGGTTTATATGCGCTTTCGACTTTTCCACTTAATTTCATTTATTTTTTTTTTGCTTTTTTGCTTTAATAATTTGAAAGACATGCAATGTTTTGTTTAAATACGAAAAGAAAAGAAAAAACAAAAAATTATTAATTATTTAAATCTTCCTTGGCTCTGATTCTTCGGCTTTATTTTCTGCATACGTTTCGTATGCCATCCAAATGCAATCGAATGGTTTTTTTTTCCAACAACTCGTTTCATTTCGTATACCCTACACAACTATAGAGGGCAGAAGTTAACGCATCTTTCAGATCTTTCATTAAGCGCTTCGTATCTCTAAATTTCAATAAAACAAAATGTGTGTGAACTATCAGAGAAGACCTATTGATGCCATTACGCTACAGTTTTTTTTTTGAACGGAGCACAACCTAAACGCCCAATTCTTCAAAAACAGGCATAATTTTACTAAGGGAATGTATTTTGTTGGTTTTCAAGGCCACCGTCGTTTGTGACTTATGCGCTTACACCTGTGTCTTAAGAAAACTCCTCAAGAAAAAGTCTAACGAGGTCAAATCGGATGATCGCGGTGACCAGTTCACATTACTTCCACTTGAGATTACCATGCCCTCAAAGCTTCATCCGGTTAAAACGGCATAATGTTAGCGACCAGATCTTTCAATTCAGGCTGAAGGAAATATGGACCGATGTCGTCGCCAGTCACTTTTCTCGTCAGTTGAATTTTGTACGGATGCATGACCCTAGTTACGATGCAAAATTCGTCAAGTTATGGTGAAAGGCTGACTTCGTTTGAGTGACGCGTTTTCGACTGTCTCCCATTTCTCTGCATACTCTCCCCAACAGCTGCGCTGTTTTGTGCAGATCTCACATTTCGTTGGATGTTGGTCGATCACTTACTAAACCACTGTGTTTTCCGTGGGCCGATTATAGCGATCAAAAAATTAAAAAAAAGAAATCTCTTAGAAATTTAGTCTTGATTGCAAAATGGGTTTCGGTTTTATATCAAGTTGGCAGAGTTAAATTTGTTTCTTAATTGCAGTTATCGTATTAGAATACTATACATAACATAACATAATTGGTTATTACAACCTTTCAGTCAGGGTTACGACCTACCTTCCCACACCACTTATGTTGTGTGTTTCGCTACCTACTGTTTAAAGTCGACTCCGAACAACAGATTTTTGAGAAACTTTTTCATGGCGATTTTATTTACTATCAAATTTTTTGCCAGAAATCTACTGAAAGGAAGTCGCCAAAAAAATTTTTTTTTCATATTTCGTTTTGTTGGAGATGTCTGATCTGGGTTTAAACCACGTCCTCAAGTCTAATAAGCCAACACACTACCTACTTGACTGCGGGGACTGTTAGTTTACTATAACAGCGTTTATTACAACACTTACAGTAAATATGAGAGTAAGTAAATATGTTAATAGGTCTCAGACTACTTTTTACTCAAAATATATGGCTAAGATCTTTAGAAGAAATATGTACACGTCTCCGTCTAAAACTGTAATGACAACTGCTAACTATCTGCTCGTAATGCAAAGTTCGCCAACCTGGAATAGAAATAATAGAATATTTTCTCTGAACGCAAAAACTGAGTCGAAACCTAAGAAGAATCTTACGAAAGCGTATTCTTACAAGACAAAAAGTTTATTATCAAAACTTTTTAAAAACTACAGATTTCTAAAATTTCTAAAATTACTGCCTGTTACATACATACATACATAATTGATCATTACAACACTTCCGTCTGGATTACGACCTAGCTTCTCACACCACTTATGTTGTGTGTGCTAATTTTTATACATGAGTGGCGGGACCTACAGTTTAAAGTCGACTGCAAATGACAGATTTTTTTGAAAAATTTTTCATGGTAATTTTTTATTTTCCCTCAGAGGTTTTGCCAGAACTCTGCTGAGAGGAAGTCGCCGAAGAAATATTGTGTTCATATTTGATTTTGTTCAAGATGTCTGACCTGGGGTTTGAATCGTGGCCTTACATCTAATAAGCCAATATACTATCTACTAGATTACACGATTTCTAACTGCTTGTTACATTTTGGCATAAATCACGCTGTATCTTTGGTACGCAGAACGTGGTCTATTGAATAAGTTTGGCGATGTAACAGCTAAACTATTTCAGTTGCGGTATATAGGTATATAGGTTTGTTGTCCGATCTCTATCAATAGTAGCCAAACAAAATGTTAACTGTAAATGTATGATATTGGAATCCGTTGATAATAAGCGCAGATTCAGCTGCATTTACAAAAATTTTTCTTAAAGGCACCACTAGATCAAAGTGCGTACAAAACCGTAATACGAGAAATCGGCATACCATACACACTTGAATCTTTCAAAACTCTAATGTTGTAGTAATCGTTAACTAAAGGCAGGGTTTTAAAGGGCAGATAAATTGTTTTGCATTATTATAAGTGGACAATAAGGTAGAAGTGATCGTTAAGCTAAAGGGAGAATCATCCTACCTTTTACTTTTAAAGTTAAGTTTATGCCTGAACTTGCCATATTATATATTATTTTCAATATGGCAACTTTAAAAATAAACCAAATGAGCAAGCATAACAATAAAGAAGCCCGTCATTGTCATTGCGTTTAAAAAACTTGTTTAATTAAGCAGTGTTATAGACATTGCTCCGACACTGCCGTATTTTTGAAAAAGTTAACTTTATTTTATCTGTAGGTTGTAAAACGAAAAAAACTTAAAGAGGACTTTAAAGTTTACTTTAGCTAAAGTTACCTTTAACTAAACCCAACTTTAACGGGAAGTTGTAATAATGGCACTAAATCGATTTAATATTAACATATATAATGTTATTCGAAACTTCACAATATGAAGATTGTAGATAAGCCGAATTCACAAATCGTAAACAACGCCTTTTCATACACCAAGGATTTTTCAGTTGAGCGACGGGAACAGGTCCGATTTGATGGTTTTAAGTTTTATTCCAAACTAACCGCCGCTTTCTTTTTTCAACACCATTTGGAAGATCGTTTGAGATAAAGAATATCGAGAATTGTTAAACTGTAGGAATGAACATCTTCGCATATAAAAATAAAAAAAATTATAAACAAAGAAACATCTTCAAATATCTTCCAATCGCGAAAAATTGCTCAAACTTGATGTAAAGCGTTATGCAGTCGAGATTAAGCGACCAAAACTTTCTTGTCTTGATTTTCTAATAAAAAAGAATAATTGCCAGTGTTGCGTGTTTAAACATATTTTCATTTCGTTCCTTTTTTACTTAGTTTTTTTTTTGTATTTCTTGCCTTTGTTACGTCCAATAAAATGTTGAAAATTCAAAAAATATAAATTAAATCTTTAAATTTGATTTTGTGCCAAAGCACGCATTTTGTATATTTTTCATCTTTTTTTTTTTTGCACCGTTGGATTGCTTAGTACAAAATTCATTTTACACTTCCTCATAAGTATGTATGTTGCATGTTCAAAACGCATACGAAATGCATAGAAAGAATACCTTTTGAACAAATACCGTAAATACTCGTACATCATACAATACTAGGTTGATAAATGTTTAATGTGGGACCAAAGTAAATTACAACAATATGCAAGCAATATGCAATATGCAGAGGCAAGCTGTACTAAAAAGAAATTTTTAATCAAAGTTGGGCGAAATAAAAAGTATATTCTTGAATCTAAAATGGTTATGGGCGACCTGGAGATGTGAGCTCTAATATAAAATCTTTGAGTCTTTTTATTTTAATCGTATGATTAGCGAAAAAATGCGATACAAATGCTAATCGAGCTTGTTCTACAGATGGAATATGTGAAGAAGATCTTGAAAATTTGTTTTCTTTAACAATGAAAAATATTATGGGCAGTAATAGCCATTTAGATATTGGATAACATACCGATTTTATTAAAAGCATTAAATAAATTACGCACAAATCGTCGCCGTGGTCTAGTAGGTAGTGTGTAAGCTTATTAGACGTAAGGCTACGGTTCAAACCCCAATTCAGACATCAAAACGAAAATATGAAAAAAATATTTCTTCGACGACTGCCTCTCAGCAGATTTTTGGCAGAAAACTATGAGAGTAAATAAACCTGTCATGAGTTTCTCAAAAATCTGTTCTTCGGAGCCGACTTTAAACTGTAGGTCTCGCCACTCACGTATAAAAATTAACGCAGGCAACATAAGTGGTGTGAGAAGCTAGGTCGTAATTCTGACTGAGGGGTTGTAATGACTAATTATGTATGTATCAGAGATCAGTAATAAGCATTCACAAAATTTTGAATACAAGTGAGTCAACAATATTGAAATTTAACTGTATACTCTGATTCTTTCGTACTCACTACAACGTTGATTTATAAGTACAGGTTGCAATGAGTATGCGTACAACGTTGACATCAAACTCATACCATTCGAAATATGTTTGATTCATAAGCCTACTCATTTAGATTCATAACTTTAGAAAAATTCTTATAATGCTCATAAATGATTCGAGTGACTGGAATTATTCATCAAAATTTGCAGTCTTAGATTTTGTTGCATTTACAAAAAAAGAAAAAAGAGCAGCAAGCAGAGCAAACACACATCCTTCTAGTGAGTATTTTAGTGTTCGTACGCGAATCTTATTTATTTTGTGATTCTTGTATATGGTGAGTTATGGAGAGTCGAAATCAACAACATCATACGTCTTGTTAAGTACGAATATAATGAGTACTTCAAAATTGGAATATGAGTAGAGGTTCCATGATATGGTTACGTTTTTTTGTTACGTTGATTGCAAACAAAAATAAAAGTAAATATTTGTTTTGTTTCAATTAAACTCTTGATTGTTCGCACTACTTTTATGTGCCACTGTTACAACTCCAGCAATAATTGCTTGTTCACTATTCTCCTTTGTACTTATGTCCGCACAAACACTAACAACTCTTCGATAGGTCTTCACAACAGCGATCTTCAAACCACGACTGGTTTCTTCACTCGAAACGCCTCTTCACACAAGACTGACTGAATTCTTACTCGTCGTCTGCTTTGTCTTGCCTTTTTATATGTCCACAAAATCAGTCTGATGAACGTTCTTGAAGCAGAATGTTCTTACTTTCGCCTTCTCGAGAATTCTATCGCGACTGCAATGTTGTTTGTATATTTTTTTCCTTTTCTTTCACACTGTTGTTGTTGGTATATGCAACCAAGTTCGTTGCATTTGTTTGTGTGGCTTTTGTTTATCGTAAATGTTAAACAATGTTTTCATTTTCGTAACAATATTAAAATAAGTATGAATGCGTATAAGTATCAGAAATTATTAGTATGATTCGATTCTACTCATCTTTTCGAATGCTCATTGCTGATCTCTGCTACGTATGTATGTAATAGTTACTTAGATATTGGATAACATAACGATTTTGTTGAAAGAATTAAATAAATTATGCACAAACCACCAGATTGTCAAAGCGTTTCTATATATATTCAAATTCCTCTTATAATATGTATGTCCCTAGTATTTGCAAATTCATGTTTATTATGTTTTATATGCTGTTTTATGAATATATTGCAATAAAGTTAATATGGTCGTTTGATGATGATGCACTGTTTATTGTTTCATTGGCTTATTCGACGATTTACTCACTAACTGACGTTTTCACTCACCATATCAAATAAAGTTTCCATTTGCACGCAATCAAAAAACAAAAACAACAAAAAAAAGAAGAATAAGACGCTGCCAACAAACAAGCCAATCACTCTAATGGTTTGCCAACCTGCCTGGGTGCCTGGGTGCTTGAGTTTGTCATGATCGTCAAGAAACTTAAATTTATGCATACTTTTGAAATACAAATTTATTTTGTTTTTATGTGCATCTAAATGCGTATTTTATATTTTTATGCATACATAAATACAAGTTTATTTCCCTCTATGCACAATACGTACATACGCGTATGTATGTATGTAGATATGTATAGACTTTCCACAACCAGTGGGCATAATTCTATCTGCATATTCTATCTGCACGTAATTTTGTTGATACTTTTTACTTCTTGTAAACTTCTTGTATGTACGTTGTACCAGTACCGACCGATGTTGTATGTTTAACTGGAGAGTTCTACACAGTTTTGCACAATTTAATTTTGACAAGCCAGAGGGGCAACATTAGCCACAGTTTGTTTAATATCCCACGGTGGCATGTTTTTATATATTTTTTTATTTCTCTTCTTTTTGCATTTAATTTCCTCTTTTATTTATTTTTTATATTCATAATAAGACTAATTTATTACGAAAAAAAAGAACACAAAAAACAAAACTATTTAACATAAAATTTCCATTTAAACATATTAAAACACACCTTAAATATCTTTAAGAGCCTTTGACGATAACAACACTTTTCACACCTCTACGAGGCCCAGATATGGCAAAGAGGACAGCACGAATTCTTAGAACAGCATAATTTTATTGAAAACATATATTGTGTTTGTTTTTGGTCTCTTCTAAAGGACACCTCTTTTAGTCGGTTCGCTTACATATCAGGAAACTTTTTTCAATACCATAAAAATTGTAAGGAATCTGTTCCATAACAAGACACGGACACCTTTTTCCATACAGCTGAACAGTTTTCAGCATGGCAACACAGTAAGGGCTATTAAAGTTGCGTTTAGTTGAAGATGACTTTAGTTAAAGTGAACTTTAAAGTCACCTTTAACTTATTTTCGTTATTACAACCTACAGATAAAATAAAGTTAACTTTTTCAAAAATATGGCAGTGCCGGAGCAATGTCGATAACACTGCTCAAATTAAACAAGTTTTATTTAAACGCAGTGACAACGACGGGATTCTGTTTTTGTTGTATTTGCTCATTTTGTTTATATTTGAAGTTGCCATATTTTTCAAACATATGTCCAAAAATACGGGTTTAGTCAAATAAAACAAGTTTGGAGGGTTCGAGAAATAAAAAAAAAATATTTTTTACTCTTTGTCATCAGCTGGATGTATTTTGACAGTCGCACCGTGTAATTAATGAAGAATTTAAAATTTATACAGAAAGACGAGTACTTTAAATGTTTATTTATCCGACAACCAGTCCATTCTAAGGGTTGGGATATTTCCTGTATACAAGGAACAAGATTGTGTGACAACTTCAAAAGAGTTCTATTGGTTATCTGAATTTGAAAATAATTTTACTAATAAGAGCTGTAATCCTTGTATTTTTATGTTCATTTGAAAAATGGAGAGTCGAATTCGATAACATCATACGTGTTGTTAATTATGAATATGACGAGTACTTCAAACTTTTAATATGAGTAGAGGTTCCATGATATTAAAATAAGTATGAATGCGTATAAGTATCAGAAATTATGACTACACATCTTTTTAAATAAACATTGCTGATCTGTGTTATGTTAAAAACACAATGGGCGCCGTTAAATGTGGTCTCATAATGGTAGTGAAACGTACACAAGGGAACGTTAAGGAATGATTTAAACTGTTAGATTTTTAAATTGTGGAAATAAAACTCTTGTAATAACTTAATGACAGGCTTTTTGTATCATTTTAATTGCATATTACATACATAATTGGTCATTATAACCCTTCAGTCAGTTATACATGAGTGGCGGGACCTACAGTTTAAAGTCGACTCCGAACGACAGATTTTTATGAAACTTTTCATGGAAATATTATTTACTCTCAGAATTTTCGCCAGAAACCTGTTTTCGTTTCGATGTCTGACCTGGAGTTTGTACTGTGGCCTTAAGTCTAATAAGCCGACACACTACCTACTAGACTGCGGCGATTTCTAATTGCATATTATGTGAGTTGAAATAAAGACAAATTGACAGGTATGTCATATTATTTACTTGTAAATTGCATTAACTATGTTGGTCTTTAATGTTACAGGACATACTACGTATGTATATACGGACGTCTGTACCTATAGATTCGTCTGTTTTAAATTTACAGGTGCAATTTTAAAGTTTTATACACGTCTATGCAAATATATTTGTTTTTGTATTAGACAGATTGTTATTAACATTTTAAACATTTTCAATTATTGTGAGCCTAGAGTCGAAATATTGTAGATTTGCCGTATCTTGTAATCGTCTAATTTTACTTTGTTTTCTTTACCAGTGTAAATTTAACTTCTTTTTATGCATAAAGAACATGATTGAGAATCATTGGATGAATATGATGAACACGAGTGTTACATATAAACTTTGTTTATTTTTAGGATATTTGGTATCAAAATAAATTTCCTTTTAACTCCCAATGGATATGAAATTATTATTGAATTGAATTTGTTTACGGAAGAAAGAAATCTTTCTAAAACAGTTTCGATTGTAAACAAATAGCCACATGGACGATATTCTTGTGTACACAATGAAATTTTGACACACGCTATCCTACAACAAATCAATGATGGAAAAAAATTTTTGAATTAAAAAAAAAAAAAAAAAAAAAAAAAAACATTTCCTTTCAAATTTCAAAATAATGTTAACATAACATAATTGTATTGAAGGCTAAATGACACTGGTTGTATCTGTTCACATACTTAATTGAAAATTATTTCGTTTCTTTTCAATTTAAACTCACTTTTGGAAGGAAAGGCAAAAACAAATACCATCCAACAGTTTTACGTGTCACAAATAGGAAACAAGTGAATGTATAATCGTGCATACTAGTGAACAGTGGCGCAGAAAAGTAATCGACCTATTTCCACAAGATTTGTTTTAATCAATACAAAACGTTACTTACATACATAATTGGTCATTACAAGCCTTCAGTCAGGATTACCAGCTAGGTTCACACAGCACCTATGTTGTGTGCGTTAATTTTATACATGAGTGGCGGGATCTACAGTTTAAAGTCGATTCCGAAAGACTGATTTTTGAGAAACTTTTCATGGCAATTTTTATTCGCTCTCAGAGTTTTTGACAGAAAACTGTTGAGGCAGTCGTCGAAAAAATAATTTTTGTTGGAGATGTCTCAGCTGGCGTTTGAACCGTGGCCTCACGCCTAATAAGCCGGCACACTACCTACTAGACTGCGGCGACTTCGAATTCACTGCTTCTTAAAGTAATTTAAGATACTTATGTAAGAGTCCGTAACATATTCATTTCACCTGTATCGTACCGCTAGTACCTAAAAACACTACCGGGATATTTACTTTATTGGACCCTTTAGTGTAAATTAGAACTCAAGTTCTCACACAACCCATACATATGTGTAAATTGAATTTATGAGTGGCGGGACCTACACTTGAACGTCGAATCCAGCGACGGATTTGAAAAACTTTTCATAACAATTTTATTTGCTCAGAGATTTTTCCAGAAAACTGCTGAGAGGCAGTCACCGAAGAAATATTTTTCTCATATTCTGTTTTGTTCAAGGTGTTTGAGCTGAGGTTTGAACAATGGGTTTTCGTCTCAGAAGCCTGCATACTACCTACTTAACTACGGCGACTTCAATATCGAGATACACTTTTTTAATTACCATATTTGCTTTCGTTAGCAAAAATTTCATGTTTACTGAACTCACTATTTTAAAAAATTTTGTGCGATATTTCCTCATGCCGATTTTGTCTGAAGGCTATATTTTTTAAAATATCTAATATTGTTTGAAGGAATAGCTGGAAAGGACAGTTCACAATTCTTAGCTGAGGTATCTTTTTTCAGATCAGGAATTAAGAGATGATCCCTATTCTTACAGTGCATGGTGTTGGAATACCTTAAAGTCAGTTATAGAAGAAGAGAATGAGTGAACAAGTATTAAAAACAGAAGATTTTTACAGGTGTGTCATCTATCACAGACAGCTCACTTCTAATAACAAAATTTGTTAGAGAAAGGCCTGTTGGTGGTGTTTTGACCTTTGAAAAACGTTTAAAATATGGCTTTATTACCAATGGCTTTATTTCACTGCACCATTCGTGCTTAGTTTCAATTAAATTCTTTATTGTTCGTACAATTCTGTGTGCCACTGTTCACAACTTGATGTACACAACAACAATTGCTTTGTTTGTTATTCTTCTTTACGCTCTTTTGCGTAAACAATAACAATTGTTCGACAGATCCTTATAACAGAGATCTTCAAACCACGTTTATTCTCTTCAAACACCGCACGTCTTCACACAAGACCGACAGAATTTTTACTAACTCCGTTGCCTGTTTTGCCTTATACCCTGGTTACCTAAGCGTAAGAAACGTAAAATCGTAACGTACGTAGTCTTAAAAACGTTTGTGTAGTTATAAAAACGTTCAAATCGGAACATGTGTCAACGAAGAATGTAAATAAAAACTAAACAGAACACAAAGCAACACGCAAACGAACACAACACAATGCAAAGAAATTGGTATACAGACTCATCATCAGTGTTGTCGTTTTTTGTTCAATGTGTAGATTTTTCCGGATTTGGTTATTATTTTTTCTCAATTACAATTAAAATTTGAAAAAAAATTAAAATTAAAAAGGAATTGCGAATTTAATTTTGGTCATATTTTTCCTTATTTGGTGATTTTTTTTACAAATGTTGGTTACAATATTTTTTTTTTCGTGGCAGCACTCTCATTGGCAACATCACTCATGTTCAAATGTCATGTAAAAACGTGGGAGAATTCTATTTTATACAGATCGTTCCGTTTTGCTAACGAGAGAGAACGTTTCGGTAATCGTTTTCATTGTTCTCCATATGGTAAAAAGAGAACGTTCGGTACGTTACGTTACGTTACGTGTGGGTAATTACAGCATTAGCGTTTAGATTGCAACGTAAACAGTCTGATGAATGATCTTAAAGTAGAATGTTCGTGGCTGCGTCTTCTCGAGATCTCTATAAATGCTGTTTCATTATTGTTGTTTGTGTTTTTTGTTTATATTTATTCTTGCAGTGTTTGATGTTGCATTGTTGTTTTTGCTTATAACTTTAATATTAAACGATGTAAAACTAAAACACCATTTCAATTTTCGTAATAATATAATAAAATTTCAAGAAGAGCCCCACAAAAATTGTGTCTTGTAGAATGACGTAAAAACTGAACAAAATATAGAGGTAATACTTGATCTAGACATAGTTACTCTGTAGAAATGAGTAATGAAGATATTAAACAAATTCTTAAACATTTCAAAACCCCATTAATATATATTACTATAGCAATGAAAGCACTATGTTCTCGTAACATAATAATAAATTAAAAGCTGATGTGGCAGCTAACACCCTATGACGACCATTTTCGTCAAATCACACTTCTATTGGTCAAAAATGTTTAAAGTTATGAAGAATGGAATTGCAGAAAGACGAAACAAAATATGGTACACATTGAAGCAATTTCTAAGTGATCCTGATATATTTTACAATGTTAGTGAAAACTATCTTTAAAAACCACAACAATTTCTTAAGCAAAATGTCTCTCTAGTAGGCCTTTTAGAGACCTTATCATAGTGGTTATGATTGTCAGGCTATTTAGAAACATTTAAAGGTAAATTTAGGTAAAGTGAACTTTAATGTTACCTTTAACTTTTTTTCGTTATTACAACCTACAGATAAAATAAAGTAAACTTTTTCAAAAATATGTCAGTGCCGGAACAATGTCGAGAACATTTGCCAAATTAAAAAAGTTGTTTTTTAAACTCAGGGTTTTTTTTTTGTTATATTTGCTCATTTTGTTTATATTTGAAGTTGCCACATATATATGTATTTCAAGTTCAAACATAAACTTAACTTTAAAAGTTAGCAGTGGGATGACCTTCCATTTAGCGTAACGCTCACTTCTATCATATTGTCCACTTATAATAATGAAAAACTATTTATCTGCCCCATAAGGGATAGTGTTTTTGCTGCAATGTCTGAGCTCGGTATACCTGCGAAGCTGACCAGGCTATGCAGAATAACGTTGAGCAATCCCAGGAGCTTCGTCAAGGTAGGAATGGACCTCTCCAAACCTTTTAATACTGTGCGAGGTTTCAGACAAGGCGATCAGTTATCATGTGACCTCTTCAACTTCGTCAAGAAGAGTAATTTGCGAAAGGCGGGTTCCAGTTGCTTGCTTACGCTGACGACATTGACATCAAAGGGCGTACCAAGCGAGATGTTAATGCTGCCTTTAGTGTCATTGAACGGATGGCTCTGGCACTAAATAAGGTATATGTTATCGACAAGTAGAGATGTGCGGCGTATTTGATCTCAGATTACGTCCGGTAACTATACTTTCGATATAGTCAAAGAATTTATTTATCTTGGCTCCGCCGTTACCACCAAAAATGACGTCAGTCTGGAGATCAAGCGCAGAATCACTCTTGCCAACAGGTGCTACTAATGGTCTCAATAGGTAATTGAGTAGCAGAGACCTCTCTTGTGCGACCAAACTAACACTCTACAAGGCACTCATCCTCCCCGTGCTTCTTTATTGCGCAGAGGCTTGGACCCTATTAAGCATTGATTCAGCAGCCTTGAGAGTATTTGAGAGAAAAGTACTACGTAAGATTTTCGGTCCAGTGCGATTTGGCGATGATTTTCGCATCCGATCCAACAGTGAGCTGTATGAGCTCCTCAACGACATCGACATTGTGCAACGTATTAACATCCAGCGGCTGTGCTGGCGCTGTCATGTCGTTCGAATTGAGGAGGATGCTCCGGCGAGACGGGTATTTGATGCCTGGAAGGATGTGTTACGACAGGCCGAAGTCCGTTAATCGGATTGTTAATGGCCAATTCAATAAAGTAAGTAATAAATTCAATAATAATAACATGAAATATTTACGTTTTTAAAGAAGAAATCGTTTATATTTTAAGTCGCCGTAGTCTAGTAGGTAGTGTATTAGCTTATTAGACGAAAAGCCAGGCTTCCATCTCCAGGCCAGACATCGAAACGAAATAAAAGAAGTATTTCTTCGGCGACTTTCTCTCAGCACATTTCTGGCCAAAACTCTGAGAGTAAATAAAATTGCCATGAAAAGTTTCTCAAAAATCTGTCTTTCGGAAACTTTAAACTGTAAACCCCACCAATCACGTATAAAATTAACACACATAACATAAGTGGTGTGAGAAACTAGGTCGTAATCCTGACTGAAGGGTTGTAATGACCAATTATGTGTGGATGTATGTATGTATATCATAATTCCCGATTAAATAAAACAAAGAAACACCAATAGAAGAAATAGTAGAGGAACCGGACTCCGGTGATTTCTTTTAAAATTTTGGTAATTTTGTAAAAACAAGTTTTTTTTTTGTAAAAAAAGGTTTTTTCTAAAAAAAAAGGTTTTTGAAATAAAATTAGAACTGTTCACAACTTGATGCAAACAACAACAATTGCTTTGTTTCTTATTCTTCTTTGCACTCTTTTGCGTAAACAATAACAATTGTTCGACATATCTCTATAACGGAGATCTGCAAACCACGCGTCTTCACACAAGATTGACTGAACTTTTTCTGATTGATTTTTTTCAAATAAAACAAGGTCTAAAGATTCGAGGGATATAAAAAATATTTTTGAGTTCTACTCAAATAAATTCATAACTTACATTGTCATTTCTGGTTTGTATTTTACCGTTGTATCGTATAATATATAACAATTCAATTCAATTTCATATCAATTACAGAAATTACAAACAAACTAATAGTTTAAACTGTTAACTGGGTATGATGAAATATTTCGTCCTGCACGAAGTAATTCTGCAATTAGAATGACGACATTCTTCGTTAAGGAAATCTAGATGATGATGTATATAATTATGAAAAATTAAATGTCGCCATTGTGAAACGATTTGAACAAAGTTTATTCCCCAGTTAATAGGTTAAGAAGATTAGGAACAAATTTAAATGTTGAATAGTTCTTTTGTCCACTGTAAGTGGATGTAGCGCATACACATGCTTTATGCAACACTTTGCCATGTTCATGATTAATCAAGAACACTTCTGAAAAAAAAAAAACAAAAATCAAACGACATAAAGCTCACATGAAATACGTAATGAAGTAGTAGATTTTCTTGTTTTTGTATTTTAATTTTCAATTCGACACCCTGCTGCGAATAAAATAAAGCGAAAAGAAGGAAAACGTATTCGTACATAATTCCACATAATTTTTCTCTTTTACCCTCATTTACAATTCATATACATACATATTACCTTACATTCGAATATTATGTTCGTAATAATCAAGTCTAAACTGAAAATCGGCGTTTCTCTAGAAAGCGCGTAATTTGAAACACCAAATTATGTGTCCTGCACGAAAGACTTTGGAGATTTTTGACTTAAAATCAGTGAAGACCAATCAATTTAAAATCTCTTTTATAATTTAATCGTAATGAATTGATTTCATAAATAACGTAAATTTCAAGCCGAAATTAGGAAAAAATTCAGAAAATTTTTTAATCAAATTGACGAGACTTACTGGAGTTATAGATTTTCATTTCCACAAACATAGAAAAAAATTCCATTTGCTCAAACAAACCAATCTTTTTGTAACTTTTTATTGTTCCCAAACTTAAAAGGAGTGTATCTTGGAGAACCTGACAGCATTTAAAGATGAATGTTATTGCATTTCTTTGAAATATGCGATTAAATAGCCTGCCATTGAATAAAACCATACATGAACTTCTTCAAGAGATTGAAATATTTCTACAAAAGCATTTTAAAACAGTTGAAGTCGCTGTAGTAGTGTAGTCAGCAGTGTGTTGGCTTATTAGACGTGGGGCCGCGGTCCAATCTTCACGTCAGTCATTTTCAACAAAACGATATATGAACACAATGTTTCTTCGACGAAACATTGGCAAAAACTCTGAGAGTCAATAAAATAATCATCAAAAGTTTTTTAAATATCTGTCGTTCGGAAACTAGGCAGTAATCTTGACGTAGGGTTTGTAATGACCAATTATGTATGTATGTATGTATGTATATATTTATGTAAATTTACGCAGTATATATCTAGGTTAGATTAGATTAGGTTAGGCTGGAATGGTAGCACTGATGCTAAAAGCTCATTTGAGCATGTATAGCGACCAGTTGTGGCGTCACAGATGAACGCAGTGCCTGTACTGACCAAGTTCAACCAAACTAGGGAAGAAGAAGAAGTTGGTCAGCGCAAGGGCTGCACATTAAAAGCACGACTTCCCTACGCTGGGAAACCAACCCAAAAGTTTGATAAACGAATCTATATCCTTGAAATCAGTAGATGATAGCTCTGTCAAGCTAACAAGAAATGGAGAGCCAAATAACCTATATCTGCACTTCGCAAGATATGGGCATTGACAAAGAAGTGGATAACATCTCATCTTCCTCAGCGGATCTGCAGCCACGGCAGAAGGCGTTAAATGGGAGCTGCATCCTTTCCGCGTTTCTACTCATAACACAATAGCATGGCCACTGTGATTGAGATGATGTCACGATCAAGTGCAAGTAACTGATTGGTACGCCTTCTATCCATCAAGAGCCAGGTAAGTCTGGCGGTGGGGCAGGACTCCTCATTGACCCAGGATAGGTTGGCATCTAGTTTTTCAAGTCGATTGAAGAGGATTCCGGAAGGAGAGCACCAGTCCTGGCGAGCTCATCGGCTCTGCAGTTTCCTGGAATTTTACTGTGCCCAGGGACCCAGACTAGTCAGACACTGAAGCGCTCAGAAAGAAGATCGAGACAGCGGCTACATTCCCTAACGATCTTGGAGTTATTCACAACGCTTGATATAGATCTTCTGGTGGCCAGACTATCAGAGAAGACCGTGACGCAGGTGAAAGGAACATCGTTGACGAGGACCTACCCGGCCTTTACCTCCGCATGAAACACGCTATCTAACTATTCTCTTATTTTTATTCTTATAATAATATAATTCCAATTATGGAAGTTGCGCTCACATCGTCTTTAGACGACCTGGTTTTTTCTAGCCTGAGGATATCCTTCTAAAGCAGTTTTATTGATACGTTCTCAGTATGAATATAATCCTATGATTTTCCACATATCATTTGTTTCCCTTTAGCGGCAGTATTGGTAACCAATTTGCACAGAAATTCTTCAATATTTGTATGAAATGTCGTGGTTGCACAAGTGGTGCAAAATTCATACCTTCAAAATACATAAATTAATGGATTGTTGACGCCGTAGTGTAGTATGTCGTGTGTTGGCTTATTAGACGTGAGGCCGCGGGCCAAACTGCTGGTTAGGCCTCTCAAACAAAACGAAATATGAAAAATATTCCTACGGCGACTTACTCTCAGCAGATTCCTGGCATAAACTCTGAGAACAAATAAAATTGCTATGAAAACTTTCTGAAACATCTTTCCTTCGGAGTCGACTTTAAACTGTAGGTCCCGCCACTCATGTGTAAAATTAACACACACAACATAAGTGGTGTGAGAAGTTAGGCCGTAATCCTGACTGAAGGGTTGTAATGACCAATTATGTGTGTATGTAAGTAATGCTATACCATCACACTTTCTTGATAGGCATTTGTAAATATATATGTACGTACATATATCTGCTACTGAATCACATATTTTAGCGATGTATCTTCTAAGGTCATTCTTCTCCTTGTTCTGTTCCGATAAATAAGGATTGGCGTTTGTGGAATAAATCCTTTTAAGCTAGTTTTTTTATTAATTTCGTGAATCAGCACACATTAAAATTTGCTGCGAGTCTTTGTACTTTCGATGCAATGTCGCTGAAGCTCTGCGCCAATTAGGTTTTTCATAGACTTTATCGACTTCATGTAGCTGTTCATTCAGTGTCTATTGTTACTACGCGGTACATAACGTTTAGTGTATGTATCTCTATTGCAGTGTGCAGCCAAATGTTTTACTTCAGTGTTAATTAAAAAATGTTCACTGAACGAAGTTCTTAGGTAAACAATAGCTGTTGCGTCACTGTACATATCCTTTATAAATGCGACATCTTCGGGGTGGCCTTTAAATGTTAACACACTTTATAGAGTTGTGCTCTAGCAATTAGCAAAATATTCATATGAGCGACTTCTCCTCATACTACAAAACTCATTGTGTAAAAATTTTCATGCCCGACTGAAAGCAGATTTTATAATCTCATTCTACTACTGTTTTTGCCAGTTTATCAGATCACCGATTTTAGTTAGAGTTCGAAATCTATTTTCCTTTATAAATGCTTATACAGTGAACAGCAAAAGTCTTAGTACGGCAATATATTTTGACAAAGATGTCCCCACCGGCTTAATACTCTTGCACAATGTCCCGATATGACTTCAAGAGAGTATTTAGGTGATCATTTGAAAGAACGGATACGTAATCGCTAAACCTCAAACAAAAGTCAACCGAAAAACTTGCTGATGGTGCCACCAGAAAACATTAAACAAAACTTGTACATTCAATTCCAAATGGGTTAAATGGAGTGCTTGACTGTAAGGGATATTCTACTCAATGCAAGGGATAACATTTTGATATATTAGGCCTTTGAATTTGAAATTTACTCATTGGGGGTACCTATGGAGTCATCTGAAACTTTTCCTTACTTTTCTTTTGTTTTATGAAAAACATTAAAAAATTGTTTGTTTTATAATAAAACAGAAATAAATTAATAAAATAAATATAAAACCCTTAATTTTTTATACAAACTTTTGGCTAAAATTCATGAAATTGCTAAAATATATTGCCGTACTAAGATTTTTGCTGTCCACTGTATATGCGTCAGTTTTAGACGTTCTTACGATTATTGCACCTTCCGTGGCTGTAGTTTTACGGAGTTTAATCATATTCATAATTTCTGATACTTATACTCATTCATACTTATTTTAATATCATGGAACCTCTTCTCATATTCAAACTTTGAAGTACTCATCATATTCATACTTAACAACACGTATGATTTTGTTGACTTCGACTCTCCATAACTCAACTTATATACGAATCATAAAATAAGTATGAATCGCGTACGAAGACTAAAATACTTACTAGAAGGTTGTGTGTTTGCTGTGCTTGCTGCCCTGTCTTTTTTGCTTGTGTCTTGTTTCTGCTTTTGTAAATGTAACAACAACTAAGACTGTAAATTTTCAAGAATGATTCAAGTCACTCAAATCACTTATAAGTATTTTTCTAAAGTTATGAATCTAAATGAGTAGGATTATGAATCAAACATATTTCGAATGGTATGAGTTTGATGTCAACGTTGTACGCATACTCATTGCAACCTGTAGTTATAAATCAACGTTGTAGTGACTACGAATGAATCACAGTACATTGTTAAATTTCAATATTGTTGGCTCACTTATATTCAAAATTTCATGAGTGCTTATGAGTAGCGAAAAAACGATTCATAGCTGATCTCTGCTCTGGGTACATTATTTAAGGTTCCAAATTTGTTTCCAAATGTCTCCTTAAATTATAAATGTAACAGTGAAATTTTCTTTGACTGTCTTCCCGATTTTATGAGTATTGCCATCCTTTCATTTTCGGAATAACTTGACCCTTTTCCAACTCCTATACATTTTTTCTGATAGCAATTAAAATATACATATGTATGTACCAATAAATTTACAAAAAGCCAACAAATTGTATGGCCACTTGAAAACAACACTTTCACTATATAATGACATATTTTGTAAGAAAATTAAATGGAATTGAAAACTAAAGAAGGATTCGATCTTGCCAGTGGAAAAGTCGATTTAAACTATTAAGATATCATATAAAAAAACCGAAAAAATTCGATATTATACGATATTCATTCCATATCATTTTAATTATATGTATGTATGTATGTTCACCACTGTATGTGAGCATTTCACATTTTGTATTTGGTGCAGAAATAAATTTCAATTTTTTTATTGTTTTTCTAAAAACTGTTCTTGTTTCCATTTTTTTTTAATTTTATCAAAAGAAAAAAAATATTTTTAGGTTATGATGCTGCCATTGTTGTTGACGAGTAAGTACTTTGCTTTACGAAAACATTTCAAACATACCCCAACCATGGTGGAAGCAACCATAAATGAACGACACAAGATTAAAATAATGCACGATGTATAAATGTATTTCCACAATGAGTACTTCTTACTTGGCGTACGAAATGTGTGTGTTTTCCATACGTAAATATGCCCAAAAAACGAATCGTAATGGTTACACTGCGAAAAAAAACAAAATTAATTATTTAAACCGACGAATAACTGCTGTTTTTTTGCGTTGTATGTCTTTTCACTATGCCAGTTCAGTCTAATGTCATTAGAATAACAGTTGAGAATAAGTTAATTGAATCTGCGGATGTATTGAATTTAGTGGTCAATAATGGAAACAACACAGACCTTTAATTCGTCGATGTTATTAATAAATCTGTCCATGCAGAATCGAGTAATGTACCGTTATTTTGGTAAAGGCAAAAGTTTAGTTGTTTAGGTAATAAACTTCACGACAATCTATCAATAAATTTTTTATATTTTATTGATGACCATCACTAACAGCTACAGTACTACTTGTAAACTAATGAATCCAAGATTAGAAAATTAGACGGCGCTTATCAGAGATCAGCAATGAATCGTTTATTTGAATATATTTTTAAAATATTTTTTTTGTTTTTGTTTTGAACATATCAAATATGAGATTTCAACTTTTTCAAAAGCTCTCTTCTAGTAAGCCAACAGACTACTTACATAGTTGCCTACTGAGATAGAAGGTTGAAGAGGTAATTCTCTTCCTCAGTTTGAGTTATGAACGAAATTCATCCATATTGGACAAAGGGACAGATTTTGAGGGGAAAAATATTATTTTCTCGTGTCTGTCTATCGCCGTTTCACTACGCTTTCGCCAAGATTTAACACAATGGAATAATTCAGAAATTAAGGATAATATTGTTACGCAAATCGAAACGACCTAATATCGTTTAACAACAAAAACGATAAACAAAAGCCACACGATACAGATACACACTAACACTAAGAATACAATGAACGTGTTGATTGTCTAAAGCTGTACACACACATATGTACAACGAACCTGGTTGCACCTGATACCAACAACAACACGAAATGAAAATAAACCAGCTATGACAAATATGTAATAGACAACATAAGCAAAGTACACAAACAATAATGTACTAACAATAGAACTCTCGAGAAGGCGAGAACACGAACCTTCCACTTCAACAATGTTCGTTAGACTGGTTGTGTCAATGAAAGGGCTGGACAAAGCATGCAGCAGTCAGTAAGAATTCAGTCAGCCTTGTGTGAAGTTGTGTGTTAATAAAACAAAACAAGTCGTGGTTGTAAAGCGAATAATTTTGTGAACTAGTAAAGTGAATAAACAGATTATTATTGTTGTATCGTTAAGTTGTATACGGTGGCACACAAAAGTAGTGTAAAGAATAAAGAGTTTAACTGAAATTAAACACATATTTGTTTTTACTTTGTTTGCAATTAACGAACTCATATTTAAACGTTTTTAAAAAGGTAAAAACGTAACAATATTTTATATCGTGTAGTTATTGAAAAGCTATGTTCATAATCGACCGAAGGTTTGCTATTTATTAATAAAGGCAGTTTTGTTAGCGCTTTCAGTCGGTTTGCTACAGGGAAGTATTTCGGAACCTGCTTTATAATTGGTATCAATTTTGGTCTTGTCGGTAAGTAGTCATATTCACACTTGTATCTTTACTAATGACACTGCTTTCCCTAGTCACTTTCAGTTACTTTACTTAATCGGTCATTACAATACTCTTTGGAGATTTTGGCGAAACTTTTCGTAGCAATTTTATTTACTTTCAGAGCTTATGTGTGAAGACTGCTGAGTGATAGTAGCCTAAGAAATATTTCGTTTTGTTTGAGATGCTTTGGCTGGAAATTAAACTACGGCCTCGCATCTAATAAGACAACAAATATCCACTAGACATTTATTTGTATGCATAAAAAAACCCGTATAATATCTATGTACCTGGAAGTTCACATCTTCGAGTTGGAAAAATAGTTAATGTGTTCACGTTAAAGAAGGAAAACTAAGAATAATTAAATAGCGGACCAAAAGAGAGAATATAAAATACATTTTGGTGTACAGTCAACCCTCCTATAACGCGGTACTCTTACACTCCCTTCAACAACATCCCATAGTTCCTGTTGCACAGCCTGTGAATGACGCTAGTAACTAGATATTGTAAGAGGGTTTATTATCAGTTTTATTTTCGACACAAAAGCACAGCCGAGATATATAAACAACATGTTTATATAAATATGCCAACTTATCTAGCCGAATACAACATCGATTTCAGTCATCACAGAGCTCTTTCATAGTACATAATTCAATAAAAATAATTTATCTTGTCTTGGTCTCCATATAATGCGGTACGAATGATGTGATTTGTACTAATTCCGAGTTTTTTATAGCGCGGTTTCCATACAACGCGGTAGACGGTTTCCATAGAACACGCTACGAATTAGCCTGGTTTGTATGGTTAAATCCGAGTTTCTTATATCGCGGTTTCTACGCAACGCGGGACGCACCCACCGCGTTATAGGAGGGTCAAACTTTTAAATACCACATGGAAACAGAATTGCAACTTTTTGCAATGTATTGGCTTATTAGTAGAAAGCCATGCCTAAGAATGGACGGGAAACTCTTCCCATAAAATTTCCTTCTAAAACCAATTTGTCGCTGTGGTACATATTTGTAGGGAACTGTTTCAGCAAGAAATACAAAAACTAACAATTCCAAGACGCCAAAATAAGATATTACAGGTCATTACATCATCGCCTTAATAAATTTGGAAGACTAGTTAAAGTTACCATGACGTGCCAACAGTCAAGATTTAAACAGGAATATATTCGGAAAGATTATGCAACAATCTCGTTGTATATTCGAATCATCTGGATCAACTGGATTTTGAACTTCAGCAGTCATATTTGTTCGAAAGAGTGTGATTCCTATCAGAGATCAGCAAGGAATCGGTTTTTCGCTACTCATAAGAACTTATGAAATTTTCAATATAAGTGAGTCAACAATATTGAAATTTAACTATGTACTCTGATTCATTCGTACTCACTAAAACGTTGATTTATAAGTACAGGTTGCAATGAGTATGCGTACAATGTTGACATCAAACTCATACCATTCGAAATATGTTTGATTCATAAACCTACTCATTTAGATTCATAACTTTAGAAAAATACAGATAAATGATTCAAGTGAATCGAATCATTCATCAAAATTTACAGTCTTAGTTTGTTGTTACATTTACAAAAAAAAAAAAAAAGGAAAAGACACATATGCAAAAAAAAGACAGAGCAACAAGCAGCACTAACACACAACCTTCCAGTAAGTATTTTAGTCTTCGTATGCGAATCATACTTATTTTGTGTTTCCTGTAAGTGTTGAGTTATGGAGGGTCGAAATCAATAACTTCATAGGTGTTGTTAGGTATAAACATATTGAGTATTTCAAACTTTGAATATGAGTAGAGGTTCCATGATATTAAAACGAGTATGAATGCGTATAAGTATCAGTAATTACGAGTATGATTCGATTCTACTCATCTTTTTGAATACTCATTGCTGATCTCTTATACATACATACCTATAAAATATTTAAGCTTACAAAACACAGAATGTGTTTTAAAACGAAATGCAAAGCTTGTTTCAATCGATATTTTCTGTCAGTGGATTTCTTGTTTACATAAAATCAGCTACACTAACAAGTCTTACGTTTATGTAGTAATTTTACTCTGTTGATGGCAAAATGTTTACGTTATGTTCCTTTCCTTCTTTATTTTTTTCCTTTTTTGTTGTTGTTATTTCTGCTTTTAATTTTTTCTTCTTTTATTTTTTTATTTGTTGAACAGGCTATAAAAAATCTTTAGAATACAAGTAACGACTCATGTCCCAATGCAAAGAAACAAAATAAAAAAACAGAAGCAAAAAAGAGAACTAAACGAGGTTTTTAAATTTTTATTTACAGCACACATGATGTTTGCAATAAACTTAAAAATAAAGACAAGAAATTTTAACAGAACAAATACAACAACAACAAAAACAACATATTGGAAAATTGGTCGAATAAAATTCATTCTACAGAATATTTATCAATGTAGAATGATAAGACAAAATAAGCTGATGTGAACAGAGATCAGCAATGAGTATACAAAAAGATGAGTAGAATCGAATCATATTCATAATTTGTGATACTTATACGCATTCATACTTATTTTAATATCATACTCATACTATTCATATTCAAAGTTTGAAGTACTCATCATATTCATACTTAACAACACATATGATGTTATAGATTTCGACTCTCCATAACCCAACATTTACACGAATCACAAAATAAGTATGAATCGCATACGAACACTAAAATACTCACTAAATGGTTGTGTGTTTGCTCTGCTTGCTGTTCTGTCTGTTTTCTTATGTGCCTTTTTTTTTTTTTTTTTGTAAATGCAACAACAACTAAGACTGTAAATTTTGATGAATGATTCGAGTCACTCGAATCAATTCTAAGTATTATAAATATTTTTCTAAAGTTATGAATCTGAATGAGCAGGCTTATGAATCAAACATATTTCAAATGGTATGAGTTGGATGTCAAAGTCGTAACCTGTACTTATAAATCAACGTTGTAGTGAGTTCGAATGAATCAAAGTATTTATTTAAATTGCAATATTGTTGACTCATTTATATTCGAAATTTCATGAGTGCTTATGAGTAGCGAAAATACGATTCATTACTGATCTTCGATGAGAATCAATTTTAAATTGAACCTCTAGCATGCAATTGCTAATAAAAATGGTTTGTACCTAATGTAGCGTGCTTCACAACACATCAATGCAATAAGCACTGCAAATGCTTTAGCACAAGCCTTGGTACGCTTAAAGTCGCGTTTATTTTTATTTATTTTTCTTTTATTTTATTTTGTTTTTTGTAATGAAAAGGGTCTACACATATGGTCAGCAAATAAAAACTTAAATAAAATTGGAGAAATTTGTATAAACAACATGAGTGCTGGCTACTACCTTAAACGACAAAATATGCCAGCATAAGTGATTGACATTTAAAAATACCCTACAGCACGATAAGTTTAGTACGTAAGTTTAAATTGAATTTTTAAGTTTTAATTTAAAAATTTTTCTCACTTGTAAAGCTACCTTGCGCTGAACAACTTCTTCCTCCCTGGTTTTGAGGAACTTGGTTTTGGAACTCTAACCTAACCTTACCTAAAGCTGCACAATAAAAATGCTGGAATTAGAATGTTAACCGGAGAGTGTTCGAAACGACTGATTGACTATAATGTATACCAATACAGGGCGGCAAATTTAAAAGTTTAAATTTAAAATAGTAATGAAATAAAAACGGTTTGAAATTGTGCAAAATTAATTTTTTTTATTATGAAGTACAATTATTTCGGTTAGAAATGGCCGGTCTCACAGTACCTCATTCGATTGGACAAATTTTCTTGCACTTTTTCGACTGTATGGGGTCGTATCTCGGCAATGTTAAACGGTCATCAAACGTTTGACGCAATAAATCGATTGTGGCATGAGATGTGTAGCAAGTTGCACCATCTTGTTGAAACCAAACATCGCTCACATCAATACCAAGAAGAGTGGGTACAAAACAATCAGTTATCATAGTGCCATATGTATCTCCATTGACCGTAATGTCTGCGCAGTCCTCATCTTCAAAGAAATATGGGCCAATAATGCCTCCGCTCCACAAGCCGCGGCAATTAGTCACTCCTAATGGGTGCAATGGCTTCTGTAAGACCGCGTGTGGGTTATTTGAGCCCCAAATACTTTTGATTATTAAAGTCCCCAGCAAGATGAAAATGAGCTTCATCTGAAAAGATGATTTTTTTTGACAAAATCATCATCCTCGTCCAATACCTTGTTGGCCTAATAATCTATTATGTACCTTACTTCAGTGATGCCTTAATCTCAATTCAATATCTTCTAATAATTGTGGTAGTTTTTGTTTATTTTTAATTTTATTTGATATCGTAGTATATTCTATATGAGACGGCAAATAGTAAAATAAACAAACGTTCTTGCCTGTGCCTGTGATGATGACGATGATGAAGAAGCTGACGAGTAGATATGGTCACTTATTATTGTTGTAGTTGTTGTTTTAGTTATTGCCTGCTCCAAACGATAATAATAATGATGGAGTAAGCAAATGATTGTTTTTCCTCCTCTCATTTCATTTTGAAAGATCTTTAAAGACATCATGGGGCTGAATATGAGCGTCCATTAAAGCGATAAGCTAAGTGGATAGACGGCCAGACATTTATATCGATGGGTCGGTTCTTATGCGAAAGCTTAAAAGATTAGATGGTTGTGCGTATAACTTAGACTTGCAATTACATTCACACAAAATTAAACATCAAAAAAGATAATAAAAAAAACCAACAAACAGGGAATGGAATAACAGCCAACTAACTGGCTTTATGCATAATGAAATGAAATGAAATAAAAAATAAATTCATTGGAGAATTATCTTCAACGTTTTCTTTTCGTTGTGCTTATAATTATTTCTGCCGCTACTGTAACTGCAGCATGACTTGTTGCCAGATTTTGAACGATGGTATCGTTGTCGCTGATGAATACAAAAAGCAGTTCATATGGATAGTCTCGTCGATTTGAAACTATTCAATGAAATGCCGTTGTTTTTTTAAAACTTATTAGAAGTTTTTTTACAAAATAAAATTATTCACGAAAATTATAGAAACTGTAGTATAGAACAGAACAGAAGACCCAAATTCTTTATCTTCTTAAAACCAGAATACACATCAATTGTTTTGCATATTATTAATATGATGCTTAAATAAAAACTCATTACTGTTGGTATTCATAGAAGTAAAAAACCGTAAAAATTGGATCCTCATTGTTACCCGTTAAAAACATACATTAAATATGGTACTAGCTGTAACCTGCGCGTGTTGCTGCGCTACCAACTAAAATAAATTTGAAGGGAAGACATTACACAAATGTCCAATTAATTTTGGATAATTTTACTGATTTTGTTTCCTGTTGTCCTGATGATTCAGATGAACGGGCCTGAGTAGTACGCCTTCGATCAGTTTCTGATCTCACTTCTCGTTGTTCAAGTGGTTCAAGCGAACGGGTCTCAGCGGCATATACTCGAAGATTTTCCACTCTCGATGCTCGTCTGATTCTGAGGCTCGTAATGCCCTTTCCTTCCGTGCTTGAGGTGTAGGTCGACCAATTGTTTGTCATTAATTTTGAATAATTTTCAGTGACGCCATCCATCGGAAATTAATCGAACCAACCTCCGTCGACTCATGCGCAACAACTTTGTAATAGAATGCGCAGTTTACGATTTAATTCATTTTAAGCAATTTTCAGTGGCGTCACCTGTTGGAACTTAGTCATACTAACTTAGAAACCTTCGTCGGCACATGCGCAATACCTTTGCTAAAGATCATAACATGATGAAACGCACAGTTTACGATTTAATTGATTTTAAGTAATTTTCAGTGGCGCCACCTGCCGGAAATTTATCATACCAACTTTGAAACCTTCCCCGGCTCATACGCAACAACTTTGCTAAATGTCATAACATGTTCAAATGCATAGTTTACGATTCTATAAGGTACATACAAACAAACATTCATTTTTATATGGGTATGTGGGCGTGGTACCTCGCCTACTTGAAATTTTGAAATAAAAAGTAGCCTATAGTTCCTTCCAGACATACAGGACGGTGCTGTGAAAATTTCAAAAAAATCTGTCCAGCCGTTTAGCCGTCTATAGACTTCAAACGAACAAACAAACCCACAAATAAATAAACACACATTCATTTTTGTATATAAGATGTGCACACAGGGTCTCAGGAGGTTAAGGTTTTTTTTATCCAATCTTCGTTCTGATCGATGCATACTGAGGTTCTTATGTACATACATAACCCTTCAGTCATGTACATGAGTTGTGGAACCTACAGGTTAAAGTCGATTCCGAACGACTGATTTTTGAGAAAGATTTTCATAGCAATATTATTTCACTCAAAAAGCTTTTGTCAGAAATCTACTGAGAGTCAGTCGCCGAAGAAATATGTTTTCATATTTTGTTTTGTTGGTGGTGTCTGTCCTGGGGTTTAAACCGAGGCCCCATTTCTAATAAGCCAATGCACTACATACTAGACTACGGCAACATCATTGGTATTAAAGTTATATTTAATATGAGTATTTAATTAATAAATAAAAATTTTAATTGATAAAGTTTCTTTAACAATAAACAGCTTATGAAAAACAAAAATTAAACAATAATTCGTATTTAATAAACGATTTCTTCTTTTTATTAAATGCTGTCGTTGGCTAATGATAATTTATTGTTAATTAATGTGTGATCCAAAGAAGGCTGCTGGTCAGCTCTTAATAAAACGACGTAAGAAAACCATTGAACAGCTTTTACCCAGAAGAGTTGTTTAGCTTTAATGCCATTCTCTCTTTGATCAGCAGTAGAAGAAACATCAATTCATGTTCAAGAAGATGGAATTAGAAATAGAAAAATAAAAAAAAATAAAAATAACGAAAATTAAAATGTCCGGTCAGGATAAGTAGACAATTAAGTTGCATTTAATGTTTGCGATAATGATGGCGGCAAAATGTTATTGTTTTTATTGTTGTGGCAAAAAAATTTAATTAAAAATAAAATTGCAGCAGAAAGTTGAAGAAAAAAAACGCATTTTCTAGAATAAAAAATCTGGTCTTGCAAGTAATACCTGTTAAAATTCGCCATTAATTAGAAGAGAGTTGATTATCTATCAATTTTGTGTGTATAATAAAATTAATTCGACTGCAAATAGATATAGAAGAAAGAAATTCAATTCATTGAATTTTTAGTATGGCGTTCAACCCATCAAAAGTTTGAGAAATGTTGGCTAATAAATGTTTAGTTCCTCAGTGATCCCTCTGCTTATGTGCCATTTGTTTTAAATTATTTCTTTAACTACATCGACATTTGTAGTAATTGGTACTTATAAGGGAACAGCAAAAATTTTTTTTATTTATTTTATTTGCAATCTATTTTACAAATTTAAAATAATGAGCAGATATCATAACTTTCAAATATATTAAGTTCCACATATGTATATTAAGTTCATATTAAACTCAAAAGAAAAAGACTTTTACAATTTTAATACGATATTACATATGATATGTATAAAATCAAGTAATCTTACAAATTAAATAAATTTTCTATTTTCTGAAAGGTAGATCAAGTACATGTAGCCTTTTCAATCAATCAAAAGACTTGATTTTATTACTATCATCTCACAGATTTATTGCTAACACATTTGAATTATTACTTAGTCTATTCAGATACCTTTCACTAATGTTATGAATCTCATCTTTGACCATTAAAATTCTAAGATCTCTGTATATATTTTTGTTGATAATTAACCATGGCGCATTTGTTAGTAGTCTGAGAGTTTCCCAGAGTTGAATACCATAAGTCCATACCGGTTTTAGTATTGCTTTATATAGCAGAATCTTGTTTTCTATGCTTAAGCTTGATCTTGCGCCCAATAACCAATATATTTTTCTGGATTTTATTTTAAGTTGTTCAAGTTTCCTTTTAATATGATGTTTCCAGGTAAGTCTCCGATCTAGATTGATGCCTAAGTATTTAACAGTATTGCTGCTTGGAATAATTGTGCAATCAATTCTCCTTAGGGTAAATGTGACGTGTAGTCGCCGTAGTCTAGTAGATAGTGTGTTGGTTTATTAGACGTAAGGCCACGGTTCAAACCCCAGGTCAGACATCAAAACGAAATTTGAAAAAAATATTTCGTCGGCGACTTCCTCTCAGCAGATTTCTTGCAAAAACTCTGAGAGTAAATAAAATTGCCATGAAAAGTTTCTCAAATATCTGTCGCTCGGAGTCGACTTTAAACTGTAGGTCCCGTCACTCATGTATAAAATTAACACATACAACATGAGTGGTGTGAGAAGCTAGGCCGTAATCCTGACTGAAGGGTTATAATGACCAAGTATGTTATGTTATGAAATGTGACGTGAACAGATTTTGTGTTATTTACTTTTATGTTCCATTTTTAAAGACAATCTTGAATTAGATTTTATTGATTTTGCAGCATGTTAGGACCTATGGCTGGCGATTCGTCTGAAGCTAGTATTGCATTATCGTCTGCATAGGTAGCAATGGTGATATTATCAATTGTTGGCATATCAGCTGTGAAAATGGTGTACAGTACTGGTCCAAAACACTACCTTGCGGAATAACAGCGTTAATGATACCAAAGTTTGAGTAGTTTTCATTATTATAAAAAAATATCTATATTGAATATATGTATGTCTTTAACACCAAGTAAAATGGGGCTGGGATAAGGTTTTTCTATTTATATAAAAGTGCCAATATGCCAAACCTTGTCAAAAGCCTGTTGAACATCTAAAAATACGGCAGAACAATATTGTTTTCTCTCCAAGGCATTCAAAATTTTATTGACAATCCTATGACACTGTTCTGGTGTACCATGTTTGTGCCTAAATCCGAACTGATATTCAGATATAATATTTTGTCTTTATAAAATTGACATTAATCTCTCTAACAAGAGCGTTTCAAATGTCTTCGAGAAACTGCACAACAAACTACTGCGACGTTATTTTCAGGTTTGTTTGGTTTTAATATCATTATTATTTTTGCATATTACCATTGCGATCGGAAATGGTTTAACTTTAGTTTTGAATAATATATTGTTGTTAGAAAAACAATTCCCTTTTTGGTAATGGTTTTAAAACCTTGGCATCAATATTAGCATAGCCCGGAGTTTTAATATTGTTCAATTTATTAATCGCTTTTTACACTTCAGATGAAGATATTTATTTTATAGGGCGATCCATTTGACAAGGAACATCTAAAAAGTTTACAATATCAGCTCTAATAGTGGTGTTGTTTAAATTAAGTTGATTAAATGCTGATGATAAGCGTTCCTTAAAAGCATTAGTTTTGCACCATTCACCACTTATATTCTTGATTGGAATATTCCTTTAGTTTAGTTTATGTTCGCTGTCATTAGTTACAGCATTAACATTTTTTAAATAATTATTTAATAAATAGTTTTTATAAATTTTAATTCGTTTTTTAGTTGTTGTGATGCTTTATTAAAATCTGTTTTGTCTAATATGCTTCTAGTGGTTTGGTATATTCTTCTTTCTATTTGCAATTAGTTCCCTAATTTCAGCCGATAATCGAACACTATTACCGTTATTACTATTTATTTGTTGCTGCTGTGGAGTTGCTATAAATGCTGCGTCATGTATTAAGTTTGTAAATGTTTCAATGCTCTCCTCTAAGTGACAGGAATCTTCGATAAGTAAATTTAAGTTTACATATGTATTCTCCTATCCAGAATTCAAACTGATGCATATTTGTTCTAGGAGTTAGTACTTTAAAAAATTAAAACTTAGATTTGCAAACATTACAAACCACTTAGTTCTCGTCCATTCCTTGCTTTACTGGTCAACTGTACATTTGATAGACGTTATGTGTGTTTCACTGTAATTGTATATGTTGTTGGTTTTCGACTTAACAATGAGATAATCTGATAGATAAATATAGTGTTACCTTTTTACCTTTTAAAAACGTTTAAAATATGAGCTCGTAGATTGCAAATAAAATAAAAATGAATTTGTGTTTAGTCGCACAATTCTGTGTGCCACTGTTCAGAACTTTACGTAAACAACAACAATTGCCTTTTTTTGTTATTCTTCTGTTTATACATTTTGCATAAACAATAGCAATTACTAGAGAATTATTCGACAGATCTTTGTAAAGGAGATTTTCAAACCACAATTACTCTCTTCAGACTCTCCGTGTCTTCAAGCAAGACTAACTGAACTTTTACTAACTCCTTCGCCTGCTTTGCCTTGCCTTTTATAGGACAAAGTAAACATTCTGATGAATGTTCTTGAAGTCATAAACATTCGCCCTCTTGAAATCTTTATAAATGTAAACATTGTTGTTTACATTTATTATTGTAGTGTTGTTTGTGTATTTCGTTTACATTTATCCTTGTGGTGTTGTTGGTCTGTTTTTTGTTTACTTGTTTACCATTTTTATGCTGGTTTTTGTTGTTATATTAAGCAATACGTTAATTTGTAAACAGGTGTGTTTATTGCATTGTTTTGTTTTTCTAGCTTTTATTTATAATTTTAATGTTAACCGATGTAAGAGCAGATACCAGTATCTAGATTTTTCATTTTCGTAACAATAGTAACACAAGCATAACGCTAAACAGTATATGGCTGACAATAAAGATTTTGTTAAAGAAGCAACTGAAAGAAGTAAACGCCAACTGAATAATTACTACGCACGCGTTTCCCTTTAAGTTATTTCATAATATAAATAAAGATACGTCTGAAGTAACATTCTCCCATGCCAACTAATTCATACTTCAATGGTAAATTTTTTCTTTTTATGGGTATCCATAATTTCGCGCTCACATAGCCGGTATAATCATAATAAAGTTCTCGTAAATATTTTGGCAACATTTTGTGATAAGGTTTCTTTACTTTATTGTTCATCTTTTTTACTTCATAGCGTTTCGTTTCACAAAGTTTTCGGCTCTAAGATATCTCATATATGGTGATTACTTTGTTAACAGAAAAGAGAAATACAAAATACACAATAAAACACAAATATAAAGTTTGTTTTTCTTCTGAAACCAACATATATAAACCACTACCGATTTATTTACCTTTACCTGCAGATTCAGATTGTTTAAGTGCAATTTTTAGACATCATACTGATAACCAAAACATAAACACACAAACAAATAATATATCGAATTTAAAGTGTAATATTTTATTTATTTTTTATATATTTAATTACAATACAATAACAAATAATATTCTAATTATATACGAGCGGAGTAACATGACCATATGATCGGTGTAGTGTCACAGACCAGAGTCTCTGGTCTATCTCTCACGCTAATAGTCTAGCACACTACCCACTAGACTACCAGGACACCCTAAAGTGCAATAATCGGAATTCGTTTTATGAAAACTCAGAATTAGCTTGTATGAATCCACCACATACAGTATGATTTAATTTTCAGATACGAGTAAGTAATGATAAAGTAAAGTAAAGTAAATAATGTGGCTCGTTCGCACTATACAGCCCATTTACAATGTTCTAAAAGTTAAATAACCTCGCCAGCCTTGACACCCTGGCACCTCTTAACCAGGTCAAGCTTCTTATAAATCTCTGGAGAACCCTAACATCGGATCTAGACAGATTATCTAAGCCCACATAGAACCCACAGCCCCGGGTTTTCAATTTCAACTTACTAAGGACTAGACAGTTATAGAGGACGTGTTCGATTGTCTCCAATTGCTCCTCATCACAATATACCGTACAATAGTCCGGCTGGAATCTGTTTCAGATCCTTGTCAGCGATTTAATTTCGTAGTGTCCAACCTCAGGCTGACCTTATTCAAGCCCAGCAGGAAAACTGTTTTATCTTTATCTATAGCAGGCCATATACTCTTAGAGACAGAACAACCCGATCAGTACCTCCAACGACCTTCTTCATAGACGCATCTAGTGACGTGGCCTTAGAACTGGCACATTGGGGAATCAGGACCTACTGTCTAATCATCCTCAGAAAGTGAACCTAACCTATCCAGATCATCCACCGTTTCATTATATTCATTACCAGGTATATCGCTATATCCCGGAACCAAGCATAGACGGTCCAAAGGTCTTTATGAGCACTTTGCACTTAAGACAACCTAACTGTCAAGGAAGATCATATAAGATTCCGAATTGGAACTGGCCATGTTAGCAATGCCTTGTTTATGTAAAATTTTATAATTTTCATTTCATATTGAATTTGATTTATTTATTTATTCTTCGAGAATAATGGCAGAAAACACAAATATATCAGACTATATTATACAATTATTATACAAACCAGAGGGTTACAATCTTATATTCTTCGAATTTTCTTTTATTGTAACAATAAATTAAAAATCTTTATTACGAGTAATATACGAAAGTTGTCTAATTGATATCATCTCGAATACCAAACTAAGAAATCAAATACTCATCCATAGTAGTAGGTATGTAATGGGTGATATTTTAAGAGCTATAGGAAAATTTAAAAAAAAAAAACACATAAAATTCAGAAAAATGCATGAAATCTTTATTTGAATCGATAGTACGGTCCATATAATTTAATTTTTGAAGATTATTTCATGCAAATGTTAACCGCGACTGTGCCTCAAATGGTCCATCCGCTTAGTGCAATTTTGGCATACTCTTTCCAACATTTCAGCCGGTATCTCACGAATAAATGCTTCAATGTTGTCTTCCAATGCGTCAATTAAAGCAGGCTTGTCTGTATAGACATGAGCTTTAACATAGCCCCACAAAGAATAGTTTAAAGGCGTTAAATCGCACGATCTAGGCGGCCAATTGACCGGTCCCGAACGTGAAATAAAATGTTCACCGAACTCGCCTCTCAATAAGTCCATTGTTACACGTGCTGTGTGGCATGTGGCACCGTCTTGTTGAAACCACATGTCATGCAAGTCAAGCTCTTGCATTTTGGGCAAAAAAAAAGTTGGATATCATCTCACGGTAGCGCTCACCATTCACAGTTACGTTACGATTCGCAGCATCTTTGAAGAAGTACGGTCCAATGATGCCACCAGCCTATAAACCGCACCAAACTGTGACTTTTTCTGGATGCATTGGTAGCTTTTGCAATGCTTCTGCTGATCTTCACTCCAAAATCGACAATTATGCTTATTTACGTATCCATTGAGCCAAAAATGAGCTTCGTCGCTGAACACAATGTTTCGATAAAGAAGTGGACCTTCGGCCAACTTTCCAAGAGCCTATTCACCAAAAATTCTACGTTGCGGTAGGTCGTTCGGCTTCAATTCTTGCACAAGCTGTATTTTGAAAGGCTTCACACCTAAATCCTTCCGCAAAATTTTCCACGTTGTTGAGTAACAGAGGCCCAATTGCTGCGAACGGCGACGAACCGATAATTGATGGTCATCATTAACACTGGCCGACACAGCTGCGATATTTTCTTCAGTTCGCACTCTACGTAAGCGTGTTGGTGGTTTAATGTCCAACAATGTAAATTTGGTGCGAAATTTAGTCATAATAGCCCGAATAGCCGTTGAACGCGCGATGAACTTTCTTAACAGAGCACGCATTTTGATAATAAAATTCAATGATTTGCAAGCGTTGTTCGTTTGTAAGACGATTCATGGTTAAATTATAGACCAAACTGAAGATGTTTGACAGTGAAACAAAACACGAAATGTGCGTGAGCTGTTTAAACCAGTGTTGCCATATGTCAGTATATAGTAAGTCTAATTAGTCTATGAATATTTAGGTCGAGTTCTTCAAATCACAGCGCACAAATATTAATCCAATCTGAAGGTGGCAAAGCATAATGGCGATAACATAGTTGTTTTGAACCATTTTCCTGCTAATTGTTGAGTTATATACAAGGCTTTAAAAAAGCCTTCCTTCAGAAATTTCGTGTTTTTTGTCGAAAAGGCTTTGAAATTTCGGTGCAATTAATTTAAAGTTTCTTAGCCTAACTTTTGGTTTAAAACGTGCGTAATGGTGGCTTTGTTTTATCGAACACGTTTGTATTATAACAAAACTTCTGAAATATGGACTCTCCAATTTTTGATAACAGATTTAATTCTTTACGTCGTCATATAAAATATTTAATATTGGGTGTTAAAAAAATTAGGTTACAAGTTTGATGAAAAAATTAAAACTTTTCTGCCGAATATTTGAAAAGATAGGCAGTAATCTCAACTAGAAGAATAATTCTCATGTAGAAACTTCATAACAAAAAACTAGGATAAGACTAAAAGAATGAGGAATAAAAAAAATATTTAAAAAGAGAAACACAATTCCACAAAATACTCAGCATTACCTTGCTTCTTCCATCTTCATTTTCACGCATTTGCTACCGAATGGGTGCGATTTCTTTCTGCAGTGCCTCACAAATGGAAATTTGGTGCACTGAACCATATACTGGCACTTCTTGAGCAGAGATCAGCAATGAGTATTCAAAAAGATGAGTAGAATCGAATCATACTCATAATTTCTGAAACTTATGCGCATTTATACTTATTTTAATATCATGGAACCTCTACTTATATTCAAAGTTTGATGTACTCATCGTATTCATACTTAACAACACGTATGAGTTGTTGATTTCGACTCTCCATAACTCAACATTTAAAAGAATCACAAAATAAGCATGATTCGCGTACGAACATTAAAATACTCACTAAAAGGTTGTGTGTTTACTTTGCTTGCTGTTCTGTCTCTAGAATCATTTATAAGTATTTTTCTAAAGTAATGGATCTAAACAAATATGCTTATGAATCAAACATATTTCGAATGGTATGAGTTTGATGTCAATATTGTACGCATACTCATTGCAGCATGCAGCAACGTTGTAGTAAGTACGAATGAATCAGATGAGTTAAATTTCAATATTTTTGACTCACATTCAAAATTTCATGAGTGCTTATGAGTAGCGTAAAAACGATTCATTGCTATCTCAGTTTCTGAGCTGACGTTTTCGAATCAAAAAAAAAATTAGATTTTTAGTTTTTTTTCTAAAATATATCCTCACAAATTATATTCAATTTAGATAAGGTTGAGGATATTGTTGTATATATTTTTGGTTTTTAAATTTTATAAATTAATTACCAGTTCGCGGGTTGTTGATTTTTTTTCGTTTGTGTGAACATATTTTTTATTTCTTATGTTTGCTTATGGTTTTTATTGTAGTTGTTGTATTATAAAACGTGCTTAAATCGTTTGTTTTTAAACAGCACGTCAGTCTGTGGGCACGCTAATGCCAGTTGGAATTGTTTGCATTTTTTGTATTTCATTTCGTGTTTAAATAACAAAGATATCATGGATTTGCGATTCATTTCAGTCTCATTTCAGATATTTTAAGTAGAAATGTATCAATTTAATAGGAGAACTACATACAGTGTTGGAAAAAATAATAGAAACGATTACTAGTTCATCATTAAAATGTTGTATACTTTTTCGTTATAAACTTTCATAGTTGGAAATTACTGTCAAATTCTTGCTAATGTAACGGGATTTTATTATTTGCTTTCTTTATTGCTTTCTTCTCTTTTAATTTATTAGTTTTCAGGAAAAAGTAAGAAAATACGTAATTTAGCTGGAAAAATTAATAGAAACGTTTTTCTAAAACCGTGTTTAAATTTAAAATAAATAAACTTTTTACATGAAATATTTTGAAGTGGTAAAAATTGAGTTAAAATACATTTTTTTTTGACCATTTGTAAAATTTTCGGGTTGAGTGTGTGTTGTAAATCTTTCAAAAAATGAGTCGAGGTGTTCATACCACTGATGCTGACAGAAATGTTATCCGTAAGTTAAAATCTGATGGCTTATCACTTGGAAAAATAGCCCACATAATGAAGTGTTCAAAACATAAAGTATTTAAGTGATTCACTATACAAAAAATATCGAAACTAAAGGAAGAAAGAGGAAAACGTCCACGCGTTTTAATCAAATTTTAGTACGTCATTCCAAAAAAATTTTTTGTTTCATCTAATGGGCTTAAAAATATACTAGATGCTCCAATAACAAGCAGTACTATAAGAAATATGCTCGAAGTCCAAGGTCAGTACCTCTTTTAAGTAAAACAAAAATATACAAAAAATGATACAATTTGCCAGATAACACCAAAGTCGGAAAAATTGGAACAAAGTGTTCCATCAGACAGAAAATGTTTTGTACGTCGCCCTGCCAATAAAGAGTTTGATCCAAAATGCACAAAAAAGATAGTCAAACAGGGTTGCGAGTCCCTAATGATATGGGGATGTTTTCAACGTTTTTTGAAGCGTTTATATTATTTTATCCAAAACTGTATATTGTTACGTTTTTACCTTTTATAAACATTTAAAATATGAGCTCGTAGATTGCAAACAAAATGGAAATAAATTTGCATTTAGTTTTTATTAAAATGCTTTATTATTCGCACAATTATGTGTGCCAATGTTCACAACTTGATGTAAACAACAACAATTGCCTTTTTTTGTTATTCCTCTGTTTACAAACTTTGCATAAACAATAACAATTACTAGACAATTATTCTACAGATCTTTGTAACGGAGATCTTCAAACTACGATTACTCCACACCGCGTCTTCACACAAGACTGTCTGAACTTTACTAACTCCGTCGCCTGCTTTGCCTTGCCTTTTATATGACAAAGTAAACAGTCTGATGAATGTTCTTGAAGGAGAAAGTTCATGATTTCGAGATCTCTACAAATGTAAACATCGTTGTTTACGTTCATGATTGTTATTTGTGTATTTTTATTTTGTGTATTTATTCTTGTAGTGTTTGTTGTTGTATTTTTGTTTACTTGATTACAATTTTTTATGCTGGTGTTTGTTGTCATATTAAGTAAAGCGATAATTTGTAAACAGGTTTATTTACTGCATTGTTTGGTTTTTGTAGCTTTTGTTTATAATTTTACAACAATATATACCATACGTACATACATATGTACATATATCTTATTGTGTTCATATACTTCTATAGCATGAGAAATGTTCGTTGCAGCCAATTTCTAAACATTTTCGTTTTGCAGTTTTTAATATCTTTTTTATCATCGTTTATCAGTAATGTATGTGCATGTATCATTATTATTGTAAATGGCATGATATATCGTTAAATTAATATTTTAATTAAAAGCTGTTTATCTTTTCTAAAGTAAACAAACAATAAAATTTCTCAATTAAAAAATTGTTAAACATTATATGAGTAGTTGAGTGTGTGTACTCAATAAATTATATTTTTTTGTTCTTAATTTTTGATAATTAAAATTATGCATACATACGTAGGCATACATACATACATATAATTTTTATTTAAATTGTTTCTGAGTTGCATGTATGTAGACATTCAATTCAATTATTGTCAATATTCAAAACAGTTGTGGTCTGAAGAGTATTAAATTAATTTATTTTATGCTCGTCAACATTTATGACCCTACAATACTAACATGTTGCGACTGTGAAAATCCACCCAAGTAATGTCATAGTGTAAGTTGCGTATTAATTGACCAGGACATAAAAAATATTTTTTTATTTCTTGAACTCTACAAAGTGGTTTTAATTGAGAAAAAACTGTCATCTTTTTAACTTTTAACATGAAATTATTGAATACTTAAATATTGTTACATAAATCGAAACGACCTAATATCGTTTAACAATAAAAATGATAACCAACACCAACACAATACACACGACACAAATACACACTATTGAATACATCGAACACGTTCCAAGTAAACCAACAACAACAAGCATGAGGGATGGACAAGTGTGCAAAATACACAAGCAACAATGCGGTCGCTATAGAACTCTCGAGAAGGCGAGAACAAGAACCTTCCGCATCGAGAACGTTCATCATACTGATTGCGTGCGTATCAGTGTTGAAAAATTCAGTACTTTGGTACTTTTTTCAGTACTTTTTCGTTTCAAAAATACCGTAGTACCCCCGCGAGGCTTTCAGTACTTTTTTATTATTACATATTTTATGTCTTGCGCTTTTCAACTATTAATACATTAGCAACATGTTGAACGTAATGCTAAAGGTAGAATTAGGCTTTAGCCCTGGATATCCAAACATCCACGGAACGTACTTTCGTTTTTATAACACGAAAAGCAGTGAAAACGCTTGCCGAACCGTAATATAATTTTGGTAAGAATTTGCATCGCTTTCATATGATAAAAACGAACGTAGGTTATTACATTGCTACGATTCATCGATATTTGACTAAACGGGGCTTTTACGTTTTATTACGTTCCGAATCAGCTGTTCTTTTCATGTATGTATGTTAGGAACACGAATAAGTCGTTAGTTTTTCTGTTCGCCCTCCTTCTGGCAAAAACCCTAAGAGTAAATAAAATTGCCTTGATAAAGTTTTCCAAAAAAGGTCCCGCCACTGATGTATAAAATTAACACACACAAAATAATTGGTGTGAGAACTTAGGTCATAATCCTGATTGAAGGGTTATAATGACCAATATGTACGTATTTGCTTACAAAAGTACCATTTGGTGCAAAAAAGTACTGTTTCAGTTATAGTTCAGTACCACTTCAAAATTTCAGTTTTGCAACACTGGTGCGTATATAAAAGGGCCCGACAACTCCTGGAGTCAGTCAGTGTTAATTCAGTCACCCTTGTGTGAAGTTGCGTGTGAACAAAATAAGTCGTGGTTGTAAAGATTGTGTGAACTTGTAAAGTGAATAAACAGATTATTATTGTTGTATCGTTAAGTTGTATACGGTGGCACACAAAAGTAGTGTAAATAGAGTTTCACTGAAATTAAACACATTTGATTTTACTTTGTTTGCAATTAACGAACTCATGTTTAAACGTTTTTAAAAAGGTAAAAACGTAACAATATTTTTGAAAAGGTATCTTGTAGTCCCGGTAGTCCAGTAAATAGTATGCAGGCCACTGTGCATGCTGGATACGGCGGGAAAGCTGCTCGAGAGGCTTTTGAAGCCTCGGCTTGCTGCCGCGATTGAGAATAGTGGCGGACTGTCTGCTAGATAATATGGTTTTCGACCCGGTCGGTCTACAATTGGTGCCTTGAGAGAGGTGACTGAAGTGGCCAGGGTAACACAACGAGGGAGCAAATCTTCGAGGCCTGTGGTACTGCTTGCGACTCTGGACGTTAAAAATGCGTTCAACAGCCTTAGATGGAGCGACGTATTAAATGCTTTGGAGTACAATTTCTCGGTGCCACACTACATCTTGGCCATGATAAGTAGTTATCTGAGTAGCAGACAGCTGGTGTATAACACAAGCTCGGGCCCAAGGGTGAAACATATAACATCAGGAGCGGCACAGGGATCTATACTCGGCCCCGACCAATGGAACGTCAACTACGATGGAATTCTGAGAGAGGATATGCCAGAGGGAACTTTTTTGGTTGGATACGCAGATGATATTGCAGCTGTTATCACGGCCAGGAACACGGAAGAGGCACAACGAAAACTGAGACGTGTCATGCTTAGAACGAAAACATGGCTGGATGTCCACGGCCTGGATCTGGCCATGCATAAAACGGAATTACTGCTGATCACTGGTCGTCATATCCCCTTGCAGGTGGACATGAGTATAGGAGACGGAGTAATTAGGACCAAAAGCTCGGTGAAATACCTGGGAATAAGGCTGGATCCCAGACTAACATTTTCACATCAGATCCAGTACTCGGCTAACAAGGCCCAGAGGATAGTTGGACAGCTCAGTAGATTAATGACGAACATTGGAGGCCCGCTACCGGCGAGACGGAGACTCCTGATGGAGGTTGGAAACAGCATTATGCTTTATGGGAGCGAAATTTGGGCCGAAACACTGAATGTTAAGAAGCGGACAAACGCACTGGTAGCGGTACAGAGAACGGCTGCATTGCGTATCGCGTCGGCATATCGTACGGTATCCGCCCCAGCCGTAGTGGTGATAGCGTGTATTATGCCTGTGGATCTGCTGGCAGCGGAGCGGATGGAGATCTATAAGGCGAAATCGGCTGGAAGCGACATAACCGCTCATTTCAGGGAAAACACCATTTCAAAATGGCAACAACGATGGAACGAAGAAGATAGAGGAAGATGGACGGCGAGACTTATTCCAGACATAAGGCCATGGATTGGTCGGAAATTTGAAGAGATAAATTACTACGTTACACAGATGTTATCGGGTCACGGATATTTTAGGAAATATCTGCACAGAATGGGAAAGACCGCCTCACCTTACTGTCTTTACGAGGAAGGGGAGATAATTGATGACGCAGAGCACACCATTTTCGAGTGTGCACGCTGGCAGAGCTATCGCTCTGCACTGACGTCGATAGTTGGGACGATCACACCCGGTAACATTGTCGGGGTTATGAACGCGAGTAGGGAAAATTGGACCTCAGTGGCGAATTACGTGGAGAGGATTCTAAAACTGAAGAAGAGGGACCTTGAGGCTGCAGAACATGTGGGCACGCCGGAATAGATGAAACTGGCACACGTGTCAAGCGAAATTCGAAGCAAGGATCTGGAAGAAAGGAATAGTGGAGACACTTAGATGTCTCTTCAACTTTCAACACGCAATCCGGACGCGGATATGAACATGCAGGGGCCAAAGAGCCAAAGGGACTCCACTCCGAAGTAATACCACCGTAGTTCCGGAGTGGGCACAACAAGTCCATGAGACGAGGGGGGGATTAAGTGGGTGAGGGCCCCACACACGGAGGATGTGACGACTTCCTCTATGGTGCGGTTAGGTACATTTACCCCTCCTCGGCGTGAAAAAAAAACACTGTTTCATTGTCAATATAAATAAATCAATTGTCAACTAAAATGCTTCAATTAATTCAGTTATTAAGCAATTATTATTTCAGCAATTAGTCTGATAAATAAATTTGTATTAATTATACTGTCACAGTGTCGTTGTTGCATTTATTAGGAGAATAATAAGAAATTTTTAATAAAATAAATAAATTAAAAGTGGGGGAAAAATGGTGCATATGATGTAAAGAAAAATAAAATTTAAATAACTTTAAAGAATATGTTAATTATTACTACAAATATTCCACAATTATTGAATTTAAACTTAAAAAGCTCAAAACATAAGATTTTATTATCACTTTGTTTTCACGGCTTATAAATTTAATAAAATTATAATTTGATACGAGCTAGTCTATTGAAAATTTTGTATAGTATTCGACGAAAAGAAGTTGCCTTACTCTAGTAGGTAGTATGTTATTTATTAGACATGAGGCCTTGGTTCAAAACCCAGGTCAAGCATCTCCAACAAAACGAAATATGAAAAAATATTTCGGCGTCAACTTCCTCTCAGCAGATTTCTGGCAAAAACCTTGAGATTAAAAATTTTTTTTCGTTTGGAATGGACTTTAAACTCTAGGTCCCGACACTCATGCATTAAATTAACACACAATATAAGTGGTGTGTGAAGGTAGCTATTTATTTCTAATAAAACAGAATTTATATGTAACTTAGAAAAATTAAAATTTATGGAAATACGTTTTGAAACATGGAAACTCTTTCATTTAAAATTAATTCAATAAAAATCTGAAGTCTCTATTAGAAAACATGGAAATTGCTGGCACCGCAGTTATAGTTTAAATAAATAATTTTGTTTCTTTAATTACACACAACGACAACAATTTAATGTGTTCCTAATTAAATATTTGAGATTACAAAACAAACATAAGAATATTTGAAAAGATTTCATTCCAGAAATTTATAACTCCGTAGCTTAGAGACCATAGCCGATAATACAACTGAAAAACACAATATGCGACGCAAGGAAGAGGTTTTTCTTTTAATGGAACTCTTTAAAAACATGAATTCGTTGAGCCAATAATTGGTGAAATACAGAAAAAAACTGTCAGTAGGCTATAAAATAAATGAAAACAACAAAAGCAATACTAAAATTTTATATCCTACAGTAGCGGTCATAACATACTTAGATAACGCCATACATATCAGAGATCAGCAATGAATCGTTTTTTCGCTACTCATAAGCCCTCATGAAATATTAAATATGAGTCCACAATATTAAAATTTAATTAAACTAATGCATTCGTACTTATGCATTCGTACTTATTTAGATTCATAACTTTAGAAAAAAAAATGGTTCGAGTGACTCGAACCTTTTATTTCATTATAATCATTCCATTGATTCATAATAAGAAATTTGAGCCCACTGCCGCGATGTAAAACACGACTTAACACTGATCAATCAAAATGTGTGCGCATGTGAAACAATAATAGCACAAGTATTACCCGTTTCTCTCTGTTGCAATTCGGTGCGCATTTAGATTGAAGACATGCAGCTAATGGAATAAAAAATCAAACTTTTCGGATTTTAATACCACTGTGCTTAGCACACATTTTTTAACACAATGCTCGGTTACAGAGTCACCTCTCAATACTGATTGACTAGCCACGACTCCTTTTTATGTCTGGTAGCTGCACGGTCTTTCTATAAATTGTTCTTATCGGCTGTTTATCTTTGTTGAATTTTTTTTTCGGATTAACGCTCAGGAAATAACCTTCTACTCATGCAATGCATTGTGAAAAATTTTTTTATGACCGTTGTAGAATCTTTTTCGAGAATTGCTATGTAATAATTCTCACTTTCTTTTTCTATTTCGGTTAATCATATAATTCTACAATCAGACAATCACAAAATACTCAGGTGTCTCTGGTTGGGAATCGAACCCGCCGTTACCAACTAGACCATCGTGGCATCCTTTTCTTGTACATTCATCCGTCTTCATTTGTGTAATTTAGCATACCGTACGAAATGTGTATGTATGTTGTTATATATCTTACTAACATTTCAATATCTCACGGGCAGCATGGGTTAATCCAGCTTAAGAGGCCGCCCCATTACACATAGACTACGGAGTGCACTCTTTCAGATTTTTATTATAATTTTAATATGTGTTCAATAAAGGTAAATGTTACACAATGATATTGTGGTCATCGCAGACCTGTTAATGCTCAATAATATTACTATTAACTCCAAACTGTATGTCCCTATAATGTGGCAAACCAACTGCCATTAAATATTCAACAGAGTTTTTAAGACTGAAGTCTGGATTTTTGAGAATGTTTCTGAAAAAAATTCACAACAGTTTTAGCTTTGTGAAAATCTGCGATCATAGCTCAACAAAATTCAACTTAACAATTATTCAGACAATTAATAGAAAAACCTGATTAAGAGCAAAACCAAATGAATGCGAAATGTATTCCACTTTCCACAAGTTCGAATAGCAATTTGCGGATTTGTTGAAATATGCCGTTTACCTCAAAAAGGTATTTTCAGCAAGTGATTAATGTGTTGTATGTACCGAGCAATTGTTTCAATCGACACTGTTATAACCATTTGGTCATTCGTTTGCCGCTGCTGTTGTTGTTGATTGCTTACATTACAGCATTACAACAAAAAGTATTGTATTAAAACTGTTTATGGATTTCTTATAGTTTCGGTCGATATGTACATATGTTTGTACTCGTATATTCTGTACATGCTGAAATCCATAAATTAAGATGAATTTATTGTATTATACCATACACAATAACAATAACAATAACATCACACATACATACATAAATACCGTACATGTAACAAACAAGCAGCCAGTAGCTCACTCAGAGAGTTAAGAAACAACTATAAAAGTAAGCATGTGTTGAGCTATAAACGAACACTCCTTCAATGACCATTAATTGTACTCGTACTCCACTACTAAAGAACATTGTTTTCACACTCGTGTGTCGTTGCCTTTTGTGTCTGTCAGTCAGTTGCTTTCCTTCTGCGATCTTCTTGTCGTTGTTCAAATTTTCATTACAATACCGGCATTAATGGTTCGAACAACATCAAATCATATATACAACAACAACAAAAACAAAAACTTGTTCGTATTATTGGATGTTTAATAAATAAACGAAAATAAAAAACCAAAAAAATAGTATGAAGAAAACATCATTCAATTGAAGTCAAGCCATAACTCGTCCATAGTATGAGGTCAATGAAAAACACCGACTATAAAGTGCTGAATTTATACAACCAGGCGCGCATCTAAATCGCAATGTTGATGGGAACAAATTGTCAATATAACAACAGGATTTTTTTAATCTTTCTTCGTAAACATTTATTGAACATGTTTATAAATATTTATACAAAATGTACAAGAAAAATAACAAGTAATTAAAAAAGTTCAGTACGTTGCAGCGTAATTAAGTTTTTAGAAAATTCTTACAAGTTTTATATGAATGAAAACGTGCCAACTAAACGAAGAGCTGCAAATCAAAAGCGAATACACATTGAATAATGGTCTAGCGATCAATGTCCAGTTACGTGCCATCACAAACAGAAGACATACACTTCCTGAAGTCGCCGTGGTCTAGTAGGTAGTGTGTTGGCTTATTAGACGTGAGGCCTCGGTTCAAACCTCCAGGTGAAGCATCTCCAACTCAACGAAATATGAAAAAATATTTCTGCGGCGACTTCCTCTCAGCAGATTTCTATCAAAAACTCTGAGATAAATAAAATTGCCATGAAAAGTTTCTCAAAAAATCTGTCGTTCGGAGTCGACTTTAAACTGTAGGTCCCGCCAATCATGTATAAAATTAACACACACAACACAAGTGATGTGAGAAACTAGGTCGTAATCCTGACAGTTTGTAATGACCAATTATGTATGTGTATCTCCTTGTGAATAGCGCTAACTGTGTTTCGGTTGGGTTTACTCCCAGTCCACATTCGTTACACCATTTCGATAGTAATCCCAGAACAGTTTTCAGAATTTCCGAAATTATTTCTGAACCTTTGGCTGTAGTCACTGCCACGTCACCTGAAAAGGCGATGGTCATGCTACATGCTCTTTCCACGGTCTTCAGTAGAATGTCAAGGTTGAGTTTCCATCGAAAGTGTGAGGATTCACCTCTTTGTGGTGTCCCACAAATTTCTAATTTTGAAATATTTGAGGCGCCCAAAGTAGATTCAATACGTTTGTATCTGGTAGTCTTTAAACAAAAGCAGTCGTCTCGTATCATTAATAACCGGCTGTGGTTATTATTGAAAGCACCCTCTATATCTAGGAAAGCAGCCAGAGTGTATCCCTTCGTGTATACAAATGTCGCGGAAGAAGAATTAGGACCGAAAGATGATCTAATATAGCCGTCGATGATGCTCTCTAGTGTCTTTAGTAGAAATGAGGAAAGTCTTATGAGCCTAAAATCTTTAGCATTTGTGTGATATGCTCTACCTCCCTTGTACACCCTTCAGTTATACGGAACATAATATAATCGTAAACATACCTTAAAAATTTTCATAAGCCACATCGTCACGCCCAGGAGATTTAAAGGAATGGAAGCCGCGCTGAACGCTCTCTGCATAAGATATCAGCTTGATGTGACCTTGATGCTAGTCATCTTCTTCACATTGGGGTGGGTGTCCCGGATTGCTCCGATAAAGTTATTCCAATTATAAGAAGATATTGTGCCATCACTTGGTCTTTAGCCACCTCTTTTTACGACCTTGATTGTGCTCATATTAGCATGTTATTGGAACGTTTTGTTCCAGGTAGAATATTATGCTGTGAACACTGCCGTTTAGGTGCTGCATTAAGTGGCCGCCGTTTAGGCTGACCACCCTAAACCGACGTAGCCTAGTATTTGTTATAATCTTAGATTTTTCGATTTTTCGATTTTTATTATCAGTTTTGGTTGCTTTCTATTTTTTGCTTGTTTTAATAAAGATTGGTAAACGTTGTTTTCTTTCACTCCCGTCCAGGATCCGCATCTGGCACACTTTCGTCTGTACGAGCAATTGCTCTCTTAACAGAACATACTTTTGAATTGAAATTACGCTTCGCATATTGTATTTAAGTTTTGTTTCTGCATTTAGGGAAGAGGAGGAGAGAAGCTCTTCTTGCACAACAGAAACGAGGTTCTGCACAGAGTCAAATGGAGGATAGAAAAGATTCTTTAGTTGCCTTCTTATAGCCGATGGCTTAAAATTGAGATTAATTTTAAATGTCTGTGCGAATTCAAGATTTTAAAAATCATAACTTATGATCCTCAATTTCAATTGGATTACATTGTATTCATTTTTATGTTTCACTCTTTGAAAAAAAAAAGTCCTACCTTTTCCATGGAAACAATTTAAGAAAAAAATTCAAAACAAAAGATAAATTACTGGGGTAACTAGAAAGAAAGCTTTTGAAATTTAAGGTCTCTCCATAGATGATAAACAATATTGTTGTGCTGCAATAAAAACTACATAAAAAATTTATACAAGGCGTTACAATAATGCCGTATTTGACAAATTTTTCTTTTAAATGTTCTGCTAAACGTTTCGACTCATTACAATCACTCGATTGGTTCATAATAAGAAATTTGAGTCCACTGCCTCAATGTAAAACACGACTTAACACTGATCAATTAATTCAGTGCGAATTCAGCTTGAAGGCATGCAGCCAATGGATTACGATGTCATAATATTGTTACGAAAATGGAAAAGTCTAATTTGGCTGAGGGAATTCGTAAGACGGCTGATACAAGTGAGGTACTATATCTAAATCTAATACGCTACAGTGGTTCCCAGTGGAATGGCGTCAATAAGAATTTCAATGGAAACCTTCTTGGAAATACTAAGAGATCTGCTGAGATCCAAATTAAATCGTTAAACATTACCACTACAAATGGATTAACGATAATCTACACCGGTTGCCAGTGACTTTTGACATTTTTCTGTTCTTTCTAATTGTTAACTGGTAAGCGGTATTAACTGTATCTCATCTGAACTGTTTCTGCATTTTGTACTAGAATTCCAATTAGGAATGATCTCGGTGTTCTGGCAATGGAATTATTTTCGAAAATCTAAACCTTACGGCTTCCATTCGTCTCCAGGTCTGTTTTAGTATATTTCAGGAAGATGTAAATGCTATTAAATAAATGTTATTCTAATATTAGTAGTCTAGTAGTTAGTGGGTTGACTTATTAGACGTAAAGCCACAGTTCAAACTCCAGGTCAGACATAAAAAAAAAATATGAAAAAATATTTCCACGGCGACTTCATCTCAGAATATTTCTGGCAAAAAAACTCTGACAGTAAATAAAATTGCAACGAAAAGTTTCTCGTTCGGAGTCGACTTTAAACTGTAGGTCCCACCACTCACGTATAAAAATTAACGCACACAACATAAGTGGTGTGAGAAGCTATGCCGTAATCCTGACTGGAGGGCCAATTATAAAAATAATTCTAATATTTCTCTGATATCCAAACTCTTTCGGGCGCAATCTTCTAGTCTCTGCTCATCGGGATCGGCTGCAATTCCGTAGACCAAGTGAATTTCTGCTTACAGGTATTTGCCTGATAACTTACCATCAATAAGCTGTCTACCAGGTGTATAGAAAGTGTACCAATCGACTATTTAAATGAAACCGTAGGAATATATTTGCTGATTTATTCATTCGAGTTATAAAACAAACAAATTAGAGGGAAAAACTCTACATACAGCGGTGTGTATGGACTTTTTCTTTGACTGTAGGCTCAAGTTAGCATTGTGTGCACTCTTACACTGCAATCTAATTTTTTTCTTTTGTTATTGTAAGGCTTAAAGGTTTTTGATTTTCTAATCATTCGAAAAAGTAAATGAAATATTCATTTGGGGTAATAAATCGAGTTTACAGGTCCACGAGTTTAAATTTTTCACACTTGTTTCACCACATCAGCCGATATCATGATTTGGTCCAGCCAATTCTGAGGTAAAATAATCTCAGTCATCATCGCTTTGTAACTTGTTCGCTTGTAACATTAAGTTTATCATACTACTTGAAGGAGTCCGATCTAATGATGATCCCGCTGACATGCAAACTACACAAAACTGTGCTTCTTTTGGTGTGCATTGGCTGTTCTCGTGAACTATTTCTGTGACTAATTTGCATACCGAAATTGGAAATTCATTTCGTCGATGTATGTCTTGATAAAAAAGTGATCTTCTTAACTTTTAAAACATTCTTCAATAGAAACACATTTCTCACGTAGCACGATTTTTCGCAATAAAATTCAATGATTGGCACTTAATGTTCGTTTATTAGTCCATTTATGATTTTCGTATTTTCAAATAAATTATAATTTAGTTTCTGGCAATATTTCACATTTAATTGAAGTGAAAGAAAACAAAAACAAACAAAAAAACATTCCAGTTTTAGAACTGCAATTCACTATATTCGACAGGAAAACCTAAAACTGGTTGTCGTAGGTTAGTATTAAACTTAGATGGTGTGATAGAGATTTATAGAAACTATAAACATTTTAAATTAAAATTTCAAATGATATTCCAAACAGCGCCGAAGACACATGGAATGTTTACATTACCATTTGATTAATTAAACAATTTATTTTCAATTCATACATACAAATAAATAGATTTAAATAATTAGTGAGTAATACTGGTGGAAAGGCATTTCTAATTGTGTTGTATTATACTCTAACATATTAACACAAAGAAAATATATTTTACTCGATCAAATATAAATTATTATAAAATTATTTGTTTTTTAGCTTTAAATTTGTAATGAGTATTTTTGATAACAGTTCACAGTTGTCCCATCTTGACATACAGCATGCAATGTTGGCCATATTGTTACATTGTTACATTTTAAAAAAGTTTTAAAATGTGAGCTCGTGATTACAAATAAAATAAAAATAAATTTGTGTTTAGTTTTAATTAAAATTCTTTATTATTCGCACAACTCTGTGTGCCACTGTTCACAACTTGATATAAACAACAATTGCCTTTTTTTGTTAATCCTCTGTTTATACGCTTTGCATAAACAATAACAATTATTCAACAGATTTTTATAACGGAGATCTTCAAACCACGATTACTCTCTTCAAATGTACCGCGTCTTCACACAAGAATGACTGAACTTTACTAACTCAGTCCCCTGCTTTGCCTTGCCTTTTATATCGTAGGGTAAGCAGTCTGATGAAGTCTCGAAGGCGAATGTTCATGACTTCGCATTCTTAAAATATCTATAAATGTAAATATCGTTGTTTACATTTATTACACAGCCCTGCATGGGTTTTGCAAATAAGATGGGCCCAGGTGTTTCCGAAGGTATTTTGCGCACTGAACACGAATCTGGGTTCAAAAACTTTCCATAACGTCAGGAAAAATATCGTTTTTGGCCATTTTTGAAAAATTGTAGAGCTAAACACTGACGTGCTAGAACTATCGCTATTGTCAGAAATTGACAAATGATCTTTGCTCTTAAAAAGAAACACATTACGAAGGTCCTTAAAAATTAATCAGATTTACTTGAAAATTGTTACTCAGGGTTTTTTGGGGTCGCTGATTACAGATCTTCATTCAGATTTAAAAAATTCAAAATGGCCGGTCCAATATGGCGGTCAAGTAAATCTGATTAATTTTTATAAACCTCGACCGCCACATTAGACCCGCCATTTTGAATTTTTTAAAAGTCCAAATTTGCAGGGCTGTGTTATTGTAGTGGTGTTTGCGTATTTTTGTTTACTTGTTTACCAGTTTTTATGCTGGTGTTTGTTGTTAATTTTTGTTTACTTGTTTAAAATTTTTTTATCCTGGTGTTTGTTGTTATATTGAGCAGTACGATAATTTGTAAACAGGTTTGTTTACTGCATTGTTTTGTGTTTGCAGCTTTTGTTTATAATTTTAAGGTTAACCGATGTAGAAGCAAAACACCAGTATCTAAATTTTTCATTTTCGTAACAATATGATGGATTCATTAACATTTCCCAGCCAAGGTCACTTATTTTCTCCGTGTTGTCAAAGATGGTTGTTGACTTATCTGTTGATCAATTTCAGCCCCTTTAATTGAATTGCTTGCTTCTATATCGATAATAGTTGAAAATAGAGACAGAATCACTTATTTGACCAAACACACTCATAATTACCTTCCTTCGCGTCAATTCTGACTTCACCACCTTGCTTCGTTCACACTTTTCGCCATTAGTTCGATGATTTCTTTCCGTTTTAATGAATGAGATGAGAGAATGCCGTTCATTAAATTCGTTCATTTTTCACTATTAATATGTGTATCAACCATGCATTAAGTTACTTTGTGTAAATTTTCGCTGTTGTCTTTCTAGAGTCATACTCATCAATGTAAACTTCACAAATTGTATTACATTTTCTATATTAGAGGAGTAAATTATAAGAGGAATTACGAATTTTTACTAATTTTTAAACTCTCTCTGAATAATGAAATTTAAATTTGTAGTATTTTCCAAGAAAATAAAATTGCTTGATTCAATTAATTTTTTCGATTTCACTCGTATGTGTTTAGATATTTCTGTATTGAAGTCGCCATAGTCTAGTAGGTAGTGTGTTGGCTTATTAGACGCCACGGTTCAAACCCCAGCTCAGACATCAAAACGAAAATATGAAAATATTTCTACGGCGACTTCCTCTCAGAAGATTTCTGGCAAAAACTGTCAATAAAAATTGCCATGTAAAGTTTCTCAAAAATCTGACGTTCGGAATCGACCTTAAACTACAGGTCCCGCCACTCATGTATAAAAATGACACACACAACATAAGTGGTGTGAGAAGCTAGGTTGGAATCCTGATTGAAGTGTTATAATGATCAATTATATACAGTGGTGGCCACGAATTTAAGACACGACATATGACTGACTTTGTTGTGATAATGTTTACAATCCTGTAATATTAAAATTGATATTCTTTATTCTTCTATGTACTATGTAATGTTAAGAAAGAGTACCATTATTTTATTTTGTTTCTTTTTACATTTTGTTGCTTTTTGATCATATTATTGTAAAAACGTTTATTTGAAATTGGCCACGAATTTAAGACATTTCAGAAATATCTGGTTTTTAAGTGATTTTTTGGTGTTTTTTGAAGCTAAACGGTGAGCAAATGTTTTATTTTATTTTATGTTGGAATACATAGAAATAATTAATTGTAAATGGCCAGAGGAACTTGGAATTCCGATGCCGAGCAAAATTTGATACAACAATTAAAATTTGACGGAAAAATACTAATGGAGATATCCAAGTTGCTTAAATGTTCTAGATGCAAGATTTACAACGCGCTGGAACACATCAAGCAACGTGGTGCCACCAAAGATATTAAACAGCAACCTAGAGACCGAAATACTACACCTTAAAGTGCTGCTAATAATCCTTTCACGAGCTCAAGTAAAATAAAAAATAAAATTGTATTGGATTTTGGTATCGATATTTCGTCTAGGGCAATAAGAAGATGTCTAAATGAGAAAAACATGCGTGGGTGTATTGCACAACGTAAACCACTTGTGTCAAAAAATATCAAATCCCGACTAGCATTTTGCCTTGATCTATATAATATGTAAATAAAAATTCTTAACCAAATATAGGTAGCAAAATATTATTAATTTTTCTTCCTAATATTCCTAAAATCTTAAGAAAAATATCATGGACCTAAAATATTTTTGATAAGATGCAAAAATTATCACAAATTTATTTATAAGTAAAATGTCGTGTCTTACATACACTGTATGTATGTATGGATGTCTTTCACACATTCTGGATTATACTCGTATACATATGTTTAAGGATAGGGAGCGCTTAATGAGAGACTGTATTATAACATTCTATAGTATGATGGTTTATCTTTGATTTTTATTTAATTTATGTTTTATAATTGTCTTCTATGGTCCGAATTAGAAACCAAAACTTTGAAAACTCTTTCTTTTATTTCAATGCCTTTGATCTGCTTAAAATTGGTTATTTTTCTAAGTAGATAAGAAATCAAATTACTATTGTTCAGAATTTTACGGCAATCGATAAAACGGCAATCGATTGTAAATTTCTTAACTTCCGTAGATTTACATCAAAATTGCCTTTAAATGAATTGGTCTAACTTAATAGGTGTGCCTCAATTACCGATTTTTTTTCAACAGACGTTTGTTTGTATGTATGCAGGGAGCATTGATGACTTTTTTAACTTAGAGAGCATTTAGAATGTATGCATATGCGCTACTCATAAACACTCATGAAATTTTGAATGTGATTCAACAATATTGAAATTTAACTATGTACCCTGATTTATTCGTACTCACTTCAGCGATGATTTATAAATACAAGTTGCAATGAGTATGCGTACAACGTTGACATCAAACTCATACCATTCGAAATATGTTTGATTCATACGCCTACTCATTTAGATTCATAACTTTAGAAAAATACTTATAAATGATTCGAGTGACTCGAATCATTAATCAAACAACAGTCTTAGTTTTTGTTGCATTTACAAAAAAAGAAAAACTACAAAGACAGCAAGCAGAGCAAACACACAACCTTTTAGTGAGTATTTTAGTGTTCGTAAGCGAATCATACTTATTTTGTGCTTTGTGTATATGTTGAGTTAAGGAGAATCGAAATCAATAACATCATACGTGTTGTTAAGTATGAATATGATGAGTACTTCATACTTTGAATATGAGTAGAGGTTCCATGATAATAAAAGAAGTATGAATGCGTATAAGTATCAGAAATTATGAGTACTATTTAGAATCGAATAGTACTCATCTTCTTGAATACTCAATGCTTATATTTGTACATTGTTATGTGCAGTGTGGTAGGAAATGTTCTCCATGGTCAAATGAGATTCAATGTTGCTTTACTTTAGCACATCAATGTTTTCTATTGTATATATGGTATGTACAACATTAAATGTTAAAAATAACATTCTTGATGAAAGTCATAACATGCGAGATACGTAAAAAACGATTTATCGTGCTAATATTAGGATATACAGATACTTTGTCAAGTGTTATGGATAACATAAAAGGGTATGAAACGACATACGGATCTAAAGATCTGTAATCGCAATTTATCGAATTTATTTAGTAGAATACAATTAAAAATTGTATGAAGTCGCCGTAGTCTAACAGCTAGTGTGTGGGCTTTTTCAAACCCCAGGTCAAACATCTCGACCAAAACAAAATATTAAAAAAAATATTTCTTCGGCGACTTCCTCTGAAAAAAACTCTGAGAGTAAATAAATAAAGGGTCCGCCAAATAACTTTTTTTTTTGAAAATGCTTTAAAAATAAAACTATTGGCCATGCAGTAGCCTACACGGTCGGTCCAATTTTTAAGCACATTATCGATTGTGTGCAGCTGTATTTCACCAATGGCTTCACGAATATTGTCCTTTAAAGCGTCAATTGTCTCTGGCTTGTCGGCGTAACACTTATCTTTGACGGCACCCCACAAATAATAGTCCAACGGTGCCAAATCGCAGCTCCGATGTGGCCAAACGACATCAGCTCTGCGGCTGATAATGCGATCTTCAAAAACAGGGCGCAAAACATCGAGTGTAGCTTCGGCTGTGTGGCACGTAGTACCGTCCTGTTGAAATCAAATGTTGCCAATATCCTCCTCTTAAATTTTTGTGAACAAAAATTCGTCCAACATGGCCCGATAACGATCGCCATTGACTGTAACGGCCACTCCTTGCTCATTTTCGAAGAAAAATGGCCCAATTATGCATCTGGACCAAAATCCGCACCAAACAGCGACTCGTTTTGGGTGCGTGCGTGTTTTCTGTGCCCCAAATGCGACAATTTTGCTTGTTTACATACCCGCCAAGAACCGGCATCTTCTGATGTAGGCTACTGCATGGCCAGCCGAGGCAGCCATTTGAATGAAATTATTTTCCATTATTAACCGGAAGGATTGTACTTTCAAATAAAAAAAGAAATTTGAGAATATATTCAGTAGTTTTTTTCAAAGCATTTAAAAAAAAAGTTATTTGGCGGACCCTTTATTGTCATTAAAAGTTTCTAAGAAAAAATCTGTCGTTCGCAGTCGACTTTAAACTTAAAACCCGCTATTTATGGATAAGATTAATACAAACAACATAAGTGGTGTGAGAAGCTAGGTCGAAATCCTGACAGTGATTGTAATGGCCAATTATGTATGTATGTACTAATCATTACGAGCTGAGTCACGTAGACCTTATGCTTGATGTAGTGTAACAGAACAGAGTCTCTGGTGGGAATCGAACCCACGACCCTCATCCACTAGACCATCAGAGCACCCATATTTACCACATATTTATCAATTTTATCGAAAGTAAACATACGTATGTTATTTTTAGATTTCTTTTCTTGTAACTCTAAGGGCCATTATTACAACTTGCCGTTGACTAAAGAAAGGATTTTAACGGGTAGATAAATTGTTTTTCATTATTATAAGTGGACGATAAGGTCGAAGTGAGCATTAAGGTAAAGAGAAGATCATCCTGCTGGTAATTTTTAAAGTTAAGTTTATGTTTGAACTTGCCATACATATGTATATATTAATTTCAATATGGCAACTCCAAATATAAGCAAAGTGAGCAATTATAACAAGAAAAAGAAGTCCGTCGTTGCCACTGCGTTTGAATAAAACTTGTTTAATTTGAGCAGTGTTATTGACATTGCTCCGGCACTGCCATATTTTTGATAAATAAGTTAAAGGTAACTTTAAAGTTTACTTTAGTTAAAGTAAGGTTACTTTAAAGTTTACTTTAGTTAAAGTATAAATAATGGCCCTAAAAGTTTTCCAATTTGGTGTTGCTTGTGGTATACATAATTGTTAATGACAATCTTAGGCGATGGAATGGAAGGTGTTTAAGGGGAAACTCTTGCTGGTATATGCATGAATGTAGTGTGCACGTATTCAACTCTTATATGTATCTCTGTTGTATTGTTTGTTTTATTTTTCTATTTTTTTTCATTTTCTTTTGTTTTATTCCTCAATACTGGGTCTTAAAATAAAAAACCAACTTCCTTTAGTATTGTATTCAGAAGCAGCTTTTTGTTTTTCTTTAATCCTCTGTATTGTCTGATGCTCTCTGGTTAAGCCGGTTTTTTTGCCTGTGCTTTTTATAAAATTGTTTTGTTTTTGTTTTTTGATTTTCACAATTTCTGTTCATTGCTTTTTCTTGTTTTGTTGTCTTCTCTGAAGGTTTTTATTTTTCTTTTCTCGTTACTTTTTATTTTCAGCATGTATTGCACATTGTCTCTTCTTGTAGCTCCCAATACATAAAACATTCATTCGTATGTACATACCTACGCTTTTATTTCCTACCAAAGAGTAGCGCGACGACTATAGCGACGATGATGGTGATGGCGATGATGTTGGTGGAGACGATGATGATGGTGATGGTGATGACGATTAGACTGACGTTGGGTTGGTTGGTGATTAGTTGGTGAATGTATGTATGCACGGATGTATGTTTGTTTGTGTGTATGCATGTCTGAATGTATGATTTTATCCATTTACCAATATATGAGTGTATGTATGTATGTACGTTGTATATACCATTCGTTCGAGTATATTATTTTTGCAAGTTTTCTTATTTACATTTTCATTCGGTTTGTTATTGTATTTCTCTTCGCTTCGCATCGTACTCTTTCTTATATGCACGTTTGTGGCGTACTTTTAATGTTTTTGTGTATGCCAACTACTCTGTTTTCTGTTTTGCTCTTTGCTTGTGTACATACTCGTACACTCTTAAAATTTTTTACTTATTCTGTCTGTTTTTCATTTTAATTTCAATCTGAGCGCATACAAAAACAACAGCAACAATAATATTTATTTCAGAGTAGAGTACACAAGAGTCCAACAACTACAACTACAACTGCAAATGTCTTTGGTTTCTTTTGGTTGTTGTTGTTGTTGTTTTTTTCATTTCATTTCATTTTTATTTCGCTTATTTTTCATTAGTTTTTGCTTGGTTTTCTTTTCTTTTGTTTTTTTCTTTTTTGTTGCCTTGCTTTCAATTCAATTTCGTTTTTGTTTTGTTCTGTTTCGTGTTTTGTTGCTGCTGCCTGTGTGTACAATAATATACTTGGTATATACAGTATTTTTTGTTGTGGCGCTTTATATATGTTGTTGAGTTTCTCTATTTTCCCCAATCATATGGTGCTTTTTCATTTGCAGTTCGCATATTCTCGCAGATTTTGTTTTTAGTTATTCGCCGATAATTGATGTCAAAGGACGCGTTGCGACCGGTATCTTACGGCGCGTATAATTAACAAGGATACTGAGTAAAAGAGTGCGCATAAAAATTTTTAGATACATACATACATACATATGAATATGTATGCGAGTATTTCTCTGCATATGTGTTGTGATATTAGAGAGTAATTGCAAGGAAAAGAAAGGAAAAAGAGAAAATGCCAAAAGAGGATCCATTTGTAAACCGAGCCCAATTGCTAAAAGCAATTAAAAAATATCCAGAAATCTGGGATTCCAATAACAAATTGCACATGTGCCGTAGTGTTACTGCTCCCATGTGGAATGAAATAGCAGATCAATTTGGAGGTCATGTTCCCACCGGTGAGTTTTCTCTTTTTTTGCTCTCTCTCTCTCTCTTTCTCTCTCTCTTTTTGAAAAACACATTGTATTCTTCTCTTTCGTGTTGTGGTGTATTTCTAATAGTCAAGCTCCAATCGATTTGGAGCCAAATGAAATATCATTATCACAATTTGGTACATCGGCAAATTTTGCACAAAGAACGTTTTACCACAAAGTGGGAACATTTTGAGCCCATGTCGTTTATGTACAATATAACTGTGGCCAAAATAGTGGGTGCTGCTGGCACAAGTATTGCCGATCCGGCGGATATTCCTGAGAGTTTACCTTCGCCGCCACCGTTACCTCAGTCTCAGGGACGCGGACGTCCTAGTGGTAGTTTTACGTGGTTACCTCCAGTAGCTCCCCAGGCTGAAATTAGTGTAGAGACTACACCCTTCACGGGATTTACTGGTTTAGTGCCACCGGCAGCTGTAACCGTGGAAACCACAACCACACCACTGAGAAAGCCTGGCCGACCGGGTTCATTAAATAACAGCATGAGGGGCCGCATTATAGATGCCATTAAAGCCCGGCCGATTTTATGGGCAGGTCGTCAAAAAGAGGTTAAGCAAGGCCAGAATCGTACATCCGCTGTATGGAAAGAAGTAGCAGTCGAACTGGGTTTAACACCAAGTGAGTTCAAATACATACATATATTTTGATGACTGCCCAATATGATTTTTATTGTGACATTTGCAGGTTTGGTACAGACCCGTTGGTCTATTATTAAGCAACGTTTCGTCGATGAATTGCAAAAAGAGCGGCATGCACGTTATTCGCAAGAGCCTTTCCATTCGACTTGGGAACATTTTAATCGTATGTCCTTTATGCGTGACATACTGGATAAAAAAGTCGACGAACGCGAACAGACGCGTGAACATATACAGGAAATTGTAAGTGAAAAGCAGCAATTGCTAAACCACCATCATCAACAACAACAGCAGCAACACCATCATCAACAACAACAACTACACAGTCCACAACAGCAGCCAATACGTTATATACGTTCTACAACATCAGGAGGTGCAACAACTACACTGGCTTCACCGCAAACTCACCACCAGCCGTTATTGCCGGCACATCAACATCACCATCTACAACATCCACAATTGAGCATGTGTGATGAGAATGGCGAACTAACAGTTGCTCACAGTGCACATGCAAACGGTGGTGGTTTAGTGGGGCTATTGCCAGGTCATGCAATTGTTACCAGTGCCAGAAGACGTGTTAAAAATGAATCCGATTTAGAATGGGATCCTTTCGAGATGATCCTGCACGTACAGGCCGGTTCAGAGGCAGCAAATAATTGAATTAAAAATACAAAAAAAGAAAATGAAAAAAAAACACTAGACGTGACCGTGGAAGACTGATTATATAGATTAAACTTACTTACTTACATAACAACAACAACAGCAACAACAACATTTATCATTTAATCTAAAAGCAAAACAAAAGAAGAAAAGGAAAAAAAATTATAATTGTGAACAAGAAAATATAAACACACTCTACACACACATACACACACTATACTCAGGCGAACATACAAATATTAAATGTTTCTTTTCAAACTGTTTGCATGTTAACATGTATTTTCTACTGTATTTGTATTTATTTAGATGACAGTGAGTGAGAGAGAGTGTGAAAGAGAGTGTGATTCTCATTTAAACATTTCGCAATGCTCACAAAACACATGTTTGCACTTTTATACCCTCGGCTCTGGGTTTGTTTACAAACATATACCGTACTTGGGTGCCTGTGTGTGCCTGTATTTGAGTGAATGTGTAATAAACATTGACTTGCATGCAGTATAAGTGCGTTCGTGGATAATTTTTTTTATGCAAAATTTGCAATCATGAAATACGTGTTATACATACATGAGCGTGTGTGTGTGTGGTGTGTGTGGATTTTTAGCAACAAACATTTATTATGGTATTCATGATTTGTTGTTGTTCTTCTTATTTCTTTTGATTTTTTTCTTTTATTCTTTTACTTTTTTTACAATATTTGTGTCTTGTATTTGTATGTGGTTTATTTTTTTTTTGTTTATCTTAAAGATACAATTTATTATTCAGTAGGCAGAATCATTGCGATATCAAAAAAAAAAGTGTCAATAAATAAATAAAATGATTGAAAACTCTTTTTTTTCTAGAACCTTAGGTTCATTTATTAAAAATGTTGTCGTTTTCGTCTTTGAAATTGCCTAATCATGGGTAAGTTGTTATGAAATTTACTGGATCTACATATATATACATATGTATGTATGTCATATGTACCTACATATGGATGAAAGCAGATGCAATTCTTAAGCGTTTAATTGTTAATGTCGAGCATACTCGCCAGAGCGAAACAATTTTTTTCTCATATTGTCGTATATATTCGTAGTAAAGAAAAATATCGCATTGGTATTATACGAAAATGGAAAAATCTAGATACTGGTGTTTTTCTTTTACATCGTTTAACGTTAAAATTATAAATAAAAGCTACAAAAATAAAAAAACTTGTTTACAAACTATCGCACTGCTTAATATAACAACAAACACCGGCATAAAAAATGATAAAAAAAAGTAATCAAAAATATACCAACAAAAACCAGCACAAAAGATACTTTACCAAAAACAACAAAAACAAAAATAAAAACAAACACTACAAGAGTAAATGTAAACAAAATACACGAACAAGAGATCTCGAAAAGGCGAAGCCACGAACATTCGCCTTCAAGAACATTCATCAGACTGTTTACGTTGCCATATAAAAGGCAAGGCAAAGCAGGCACCTGAGTTAGTAAAAATACCTCTCGAACAAAATAAATAAAATATTTATTCGGCGACTTCCTCTCAGCAGATTTCTGGCAAAAACTCTGAGAATAAATAAAATTGTCATGAAAAGTTTCTCAAAAATCTGTTGTTCGGAGTCGACTTTAAACTGGAGGTCCCGCCGCTCATGTATAAAAAATAATGCACACAACATAAGTGGTGTAAGAGACTAGGTCGTAATCCTGATTAAAAGGGTTGTAATGACCAATTATGTATGTAGCTCTCTCTTTATTTTATTATGAGTGTTGGCTGACAATGCTTTAATTATTTCTAATTTATTTCAATAACCCTTCTTCGTAGGCGTTATTTACAACCACACTGACTGTTAAATTGTTTCAGAATTTCGAGAATATTGCTCCACATGGTTTCCCTACGCCGGTGTTGCATTTTTATCGGCGATACCGATTAATTTTTTTTATGCCAACCCCAGTTACATTGTTCACAATTAATTAAAATGTAGAAATTAAACGAAAAATCTATAAAATCCATATTGTTATCAAATATTCATTACATTATCAAACCACACTTTAATTGAAATGTACAAATTGTTAAAATTAATTTTGAATGACAGACTATTTGTTATTTTGAATGGAAAGCATGAAAAGTTATTTCACAATAATTTTTTATGAGGCCTGATATGACTTCCGTCTACTGGCTCTGTACTACATCAAATTCTTATAAAGTTACGACATTTAGTTAATCGGCCGGTGATGATCACAGAGACTCTAGAGTTACTATACAATTGATTAACATTTTTTACAGTGTTTGGAAATTTCGCTCAATAACATTATCAAATCGCCTTAATTTAGTTCTAAAATACTCATGACTTACACACAACAACACTCCTAAAGATCACCCCAAGGTGTCTATGTAATTCTTCCTACAGTGTCACTGTTCCACAATTGTCGTTGTGAATTTCCGCTTTTAACAAGATTCAATAGTTGATGACTTGGTAGCCATATAATGAATACCGTTCCAATCGCCTTTTTACATTCCAGGATGGTCGTACAGTAATCCCTCGATCTACGTCGTAGTTGGTTCCAAAATCGAATTTCATATTGCTCATACTACAAAGTAGTATGTTTTTAAAAAGGAATTTAAAAAGTTACAGTAATCCCTCGATCTACGTCGTTCCAAAAAAAGGCGACATAAATCGAATGACGATGCTAATTGCAGTTAGAGGGAACAAAAAATTTGACGACGTAAATCACAACAACGTTAATCGAGGCGACGTAAATCGAAGGATTACTGTAAAACTACAGTTAAAAGTCGATTCTAAATGACCGATATTTGAGAAACTTATCAAGAAAATTTTATTTTACTCTCAGAGTTTCTACCAGAATTATGCTGAGAGGAAATCGCCAAAGATATATTATTTCATATCTCATTTTGTTTGAGACGTCTGACCTGGAAGATCGTCAAGACCCAAGTCTGAGACATCACTCAGAGTCACTGACAGCTCTAATTAATTTAAAATTCTTGGCAGAAGTCGCCGTAGTCTAGTAAACAGTGTGTTGGCTTATTAGACACGAGGCCAAAGTTCAAATCCCAGGTCTGGTATCTCCAACAAAAAGAAAATATGAAAAAAAATTTCTTTGGTAACTTCTTCTCAGCAGATTGCTGAAAAAAAACTCTGAGAATAAATAAAATTGCCATGAAGTTTCTCAGAAATCTGTCGACTTTAAACTGTAGGTTCCATCACTCATGTATAAAATTAAAAGACATAATATAAGTGGTATGAGAAGCTAGACCGTAATCCTGGCTGTAGGGTTGTAATGACTAGTTACACTGAGCGCCAAAAGTGAGTAAACACCACTGAAATAATTCATTTTCTTAGGATAGCGAGAAAAGTAAATGTCGAATAAATTTCCAAAAATAAAAACGTTTATTTATTACTTATAAAATGTTAAAACAAAAACAACAATTCATGATAAAGGAACTTTTTTTATACTTAAGGACAAAACTGTTTTATACTTAAGAACAAAAGTGTTGACCCACTTATGGCGCTCACTGTATGTGTCTATGTATGCACGTAAGTATGGTTTGGCATTACTTGGAATAATAACTGTAAAATTAAAATGATGCTGATTGTCCTCAAATAGAATTAAATTTTCTTAAGTCAATATGTTTATAACAATAATAGAGTATGAATTTGCATTGACCCTAACATCTAAATTCCTTCCGGGGTTAGTTTGTAACTATGTAAAGTAAATTAAAGATTGTATTGGAACAGAAGAGTAGAAGTCACGCTGTTTTCAGTTTTGAATACATACAGCGGACAGCAAAAGTCTTAGTACTCCAATATATTTTGACATAAAAAGTCCCCACAGGCTTAATACTCCTGCACAAAGTTCCGATATGACTTCAAGAGAGTATTTAGGAGATCATTTGAAAGAACGCTTACGTAATCGCTAAACTTCAAACAAAAGTCAACCGAAAAACTTGCTCATGGTGCCACCAGAAAACACCAATATAAACTTGTACATTCACTTCCAAATAGGTTAAATATAGGGCTTGACCTTAAGGGATATTTTACTAAATGCAAGGGAAAACATTTTCATATATTAGGCCATTGAATTTTAAATTTACTCAGGGTCCTCCTTGGGGGTACCTTTGGAGTCACCTGAAACTTTTTCTTATTTTACTCTTGTTTTATGAAAAACATTAAAAACATTTTTGTTTTATCATAAAACAGAAATAAATTAATAAAATAAATATAAAAACATTAATTTTTATAAAAACTTTTGGCTAAAATTCGTGAAATTGCTAAAATATATTGTCGTATTAAGACTTTTGCTGTCTAATGTATATCTCGGGAATACTAATTCATAAAAGCGGCTTTAAAGTGATATATTTACGTACATTGTATGCAAATAATAGTATTTTTTAAAATGCTACTACCCATATATATATGTATATATGTAGTATTTCAAATTAAGTGCGATTATGGTGAATATTGAATGATTTTTATTACATTTTGCAGAGAAAGTTTTAAGAGCATAATATTAAATTCGATAGCAATACCGTTTAAAATTTATGTCTTAAATAGAAAACGCATTAAGAACAAAGGCTAAAAGAACAAGTTCTTAAAATTATTTATTGAACTCTTATTCCGCAACATGTTCTGTTACAACGAAGAGTAAAATAAATACAAAAAAATGGAAATACTTGGAAACGAATTACAGCTACATTCAAGCACTTACAGAAAAACTCCTTCAAAGCAATTGGAAAAACAAAAACCAAAAAACTTAAAAAATAGACAAACAAGTATTTTATACCATACATATGTACCCTACACAAGTATGTTAATGTTGTCCAATAAAATTAATTGCATGTTGCATTTGTAATTAAAGTTGATAAACAATTTTCATTTCACTTAATATGTATGGTGTATGGTATACCAATGATGATGATGATAAGCTTTATCTCCAAAAGATTATAAAAAACTTGTAAAATTTTTAAGTGATTGCGATCTTTAGATGTCTATAATGTTCGACCATGATCGGTTGTTTGCTATGCCACTTAGTACAACACTACCTACTGCAATAATATACGACAACGAGTATTAAAAGACTAAAAATTTCACATGTATGTATGTATGTAACGCGTACTACTTATTTTGACTAGCTTTTTAAAGTTGTTTTGCACCATTTAGCTTTAGGTAATGGCTGTAAAGAAAATGTTTAATATGAAAAACTAAAAATCTTGCTTCAAATGCATTACCTCCCTACCCTACTCCCATAACCAATCTTGTAGTCACACAGACATATATACATACATACATGTAAGCAATGAAAATTGAGTAAAAAGTAACCGTTTTACACCAACCTAACCATTCCTATTGCCTTTCTGTCTGTTGGTTGCTGCAGGGAAAAAATATATACATACTGATGATAAGCTTTTAAGCAGAAAAACGAGTTTAAGCGTTGATTTCTTTTAGGTTTACTTTTTTATTTTTCTTTTTATTTTTATTTTAGCCATTATATTTCCTTCTTTTTCTTTTTTGCAAAATAACCTGAAGGTAAGGTAGTTACGTGCATAGTATGTGTATCCATCAGTGTGCATTTACATCCATATGCAATCACATTGTAGGTAAAAGTGCACATACAGGGTTCCTCCATATTCAATGTACTTAAGAGTATGTATGTTTGTCTTATTGCTGTATGTGCAAACTGTCAACCATTAGGGCAGGTCCAAAATCCAGCATTGAATAAGAAACTACAGCTAGATTGGAACATAACATAAGGTTCTTCCTTCATTAACTGTCGCTGTTAATCACACAATATTGTAACTCCTATTAATATTGTTACGAAAATTGAAAATCTGCAGAGATCTGCCTGTATTATCATTAGTGGTGCCCTGCGCACTACACCTACGTCAGCACTGGAGATAATTTTGGGCCTCTTTCCGCTTGACCTTTTCTGTAGAGTTGTGGCTGCTAAAATAAGTAAACGTCTCTGGGCGACTAGACAGTGGCATGAATCGGATATCGGCCACGCAAAGATCCTGAGCGAAGTTGGAGCTGTCGGGAGCAGTGACTACATGACACCGCGGTACGATTTCACGAAGAGTTTCAGGATATCAGTCCCGGACAAAAAGGTCTGGAAGCGTGGTGTGACCCATCCGGTAAGGGACTCCGTACAAATCTACACCGACGTGTCGGTTCGAAGCTGAACGGAGCTGTTGGCAGTGGAATTTTTTCGCAATCGGATGGAATAGCCCTGTCTATAAGACTGCCAGAACACTGCAGCGTCTTTCAGGCGGAGGTGGTTGCAATACAGGCTGCGGCGAGAATTATTGGGGATGGGGAATTATTCTGATAGCCAGGCTGCTATCAGGGCTCTAAGTTCCAACGTGAAGAACTCCAAGACGGTGTACGACTGTCGCAGATATCTCGACGGGATAGCGGAACGATAAGATATCCATATCGTATGGGTACCGGGGCACAGTAATATTCCGGGTAACTGCAGAGCTGATGCCAGGCGGGGCACGACCATTGAACTTTCCGATGAGGTCTCGAATCTGGGCATTCCTATTAGGACCTGCAGGCTCATAATTGATAATGCGATCGTCAATTCTGTCAACGACAGGTGCGCGGTTCACGGGTATAACGGCTCGTAAAATCTGGCCAAGGCTGGATGAGGGGTGCACAATGAGTCTACTTAAACTCCAAAGAGGCGCGCTCAATGTGGTTCTCGGTGTAATTCATTATGGTTACGCATGCGAGACGCATTGGATTTGGACACCTTGCTAACGATTTCTACAGAAGCTGCAGAGATGAGGATGAGGTCCCCTCACCTGCTGGGTACATGCCTGGCTCTTTGCCAAAGGAGAAAGGTGTACTTGGGCGCTTACTACATGGATCCAGGTCTGTCAAGGATTGACATTGGCAGTTTAAATCGCTTCATCAGGAGCTCCTAGCGGTTTCGAGACTAGGGGATAGCGGATAACTGTGGCAACACAATAGGGCCCAATGCGGCCAAAGTGTTCCCCATTCAATTTTCTTGGATGGGCAGCCAACTCTACCTGGTCAACTTTACCTACACTGGCTCTCGAAACGAATCTAATGGAAAAATCCTTTGAATTTAATTGCATTTTAAATTGTGATTACTGAACGCTAAAAAGATTTCGTAAGTATTACAGCCTAGCTTCTCACATCATGCATTTAGGGCGCTTTAATTTTTTCGACACGATCTACAGATTTTTAATGTACAGATTTATTTGGGTCACTGTTCACAACTTTATGTAAACAACAACAATTGCCCAATTTTTTGTTATTCCTCTGTTTATACCCTTTGCATAAACAATAGCAATTACCAGACAATTATTCAACAGATCTTTGTAATGGTGATCTTCAAACCACGATTATTCTCTTCAAAAACACTGCGTCTTCACATAAGACTTACTGAACTTCACTAACTGCAGTCGCCTGCTTTGCCTTGCCTTTTATATGGCAGAGTAAACACTCTGATAAATGTGTAGATAGTAAAAAATATCTTTCGTCTATAAGAGTATTACATGTGAAAGCAAAATATATACTTATAGAACAGAATAAAGAACGTTCAGGATAGGACTGTTTTTACCTCAATTACATTTATGAGAGCTCTACATGTACCACCCTAATATCGGTGTACATCTTAATGCACTCCCCATATTTGTACTTTTTCCTAAAACGAATTGAAAATTGACTTTAAACTTCTTTTTTGCTTAAAAAATGGAACAAGAAATAGGAAACGAAACAAAAAAGAAAAGAAAAGGGACACAAAAAAATAAGTGTAAAAAATTACTTTTTTCTTATAGATATGAACGTGTGGCGGATAAGTTCTGTTCGATTTAAAAACTTATCCTGAGCACATGAAATAAAATTTTTTGCCAGTTTTAGTAGCTCTAGAACCATGGCTAAAATGCCGATTGCAACATCTAAAACCAGCCCCAAAACGCAGGCATAGTATACTATAAAAACGACATAAACATCGAAATAAAAGAGAAACTCCTCTCGTTTTAATAAGTTTCTACAAAGTATTGTACGTATAACCCAAGTGGTACGTGTCTTTTCTAAGTCTTGTGGAAAAGTTTTCCTTATACTTTCATGATGACATTTTAGAACTTATTTTCGTTCGTTTCGTTTTATGTGTACTCTTTTGCAGTTTTTTAAAGTACTTTTTGAGGGAGAAAATACTTTTCAATTTAACAGCGTACCTCGTCAAATACGAATTGTATTTCAGCGAAAAACATTAGGAACAAGAAAGAGTTGAAGAAGCAACTTTTATGAACTAAAATGAAAACGAAGATGTCTGATGAAAAAGTTTTCCTTTTAAGAAATATATGAACGAAGATAAGTAATCTTAATTTTTGGAACTTTTGTTTTCTTGATTACAAAGAGAAAGTAAATGAAAAATTGTAAGCACCCAAGGAAATATTCAGTTGGACTAGCTTAGATGTTTCATTACATTTATTGCCGTAGGACATCATGCATACTTACATACATACTCGCACAAAAATAATTGCCATAACATATTGGGTTTTAAACGAATGACTGATGAAGAAGCAAAGAGCCGAAAGCACATAAAAACGATTGCAAGATGAAATAAAAATCGTCCCTGAATGTGAATAAGGTGAGCTAACAAATTAGTTTATGCGATTTGTGAGATCACTAAATCTATATGTGAAGCTAAGTCTCCACTTTGGTTCTATTGTGACAAGTAGGTTCGACGTAGTCGATTATGATGTTGCCTTATTAGACGTAAGGCCACGGTTCAAAAACCAGGTTAGACATAAAAATATATTTCTTCAGCGACTGCCTCTCGGCAGATTTCTGGCAAAAACTGTGAGAATAAATAAAATCTGCCATGAAAAGTTTCTCAGAAATAGATTTGTCGTTTGGAGTCGACTTTACACTGTAGGTCACACCACTCATGTATAAAGTCAAAGTACACAACATAATTGGTGTGATGAGCTAGGTTGTAATCCTAACGGAAGGGTTGTACTGCCCAATTATGTATGTATGCATCAGCAATGAATAGTTTTTTTTTCTCATACTCATAAGCACTCATGAAATTCTGAACAACAACAATATTGAAGTTTAACAACTCTGATTCAATCGTACTCACTACAACGATGATTTATAAGTACAAGTTGAAATGTTGACATCAAACTCATACCATTCGAAATATGTTTGATTCATAGGCATACTTATTCAGATTCATAAATTTAGGAAAGTACTTATACATGATTCGAGTGACTCGAATCATTCATCAAAATTTACAGTCTTTGTTTTTGTTGCATTTACAAAAAAAGAAAAAAGAAAGAGACAAAGACAGCAAGGAAAACAAACACACAACCATTTAGTGAGTATTTAAGTGTTCGTGCGCGAATCATACTTATATTGTGATTCTTGTAGTTGTTGAGTTATGGAGCGTCAAAATCAAAAATATCATACGTGTTGTTAAGCATGAATATGATGAGTACTTGAAACTTTGAATATGAGTAGAGGTTCAATGATATTAAAATAAGTATGAATAAGTATCAGAAATTATGAGTATGTTTCGATTCTGCTCATCTTTTTGGATACTCATTGCTGATCTGTCGTATGCATGTAAGTTCACGCTGTGGTATAAATTTTAGTGAGTATTTTCGCGTGGAAGTGGATAATGCATTTTTTTTTAGAACGAACACACTTTTGTTGAAGAATTGATAAGCAAGGGACTTTATTACTCCAGAACCCTTTTGTGCAAAAATTAGATCGTAGATTGACTATTGAAAACACTTTACCTTTTGTTGGAGATGTCTGACCTGGGGCTTTAACTGTGGCCGCAGGTCTAATAAGCCAATACTCTGCCTACTAGACTACGACGGCTTCTTTAGCTGTTTGGACCATTAAAATTAAATATTTTTGTTCATCGATCCGCTCATGACATGTTACATTTGTAGATTGATCGTCTCACCCTGTGTATCTTAGTTAATGGGGGCATAGACTTCATTTTTTTCATTTAATTAGCGGAGATGGGCGATTGATTTCGTCAAGAGTAAGTGTTTGTTTTATTTTTCGTCACGATAAACAGTTCTTAGTCATATCGAATCTGCCATTTCAATAATCGAAATTAGTTGCGTGGTAGCTTAATTCCAAAGATTTTCTAAAGTTTTATGTAATTTCTTATATTTTTCAAAACATTAATACCCCAGCACATTTTCTTTTTTATTAAAACATTCTTTTCATTTTAGATTATCGATAACGTCCTTTTAGGTGTCATTTAATCGTTTTTTTCGAACCCATTTCCAATTTTCCGTGCAAGTTTTTAATTAAAATGTAAAAGGTAGAAAACACTTGTTCAAATATCTGAAGGCACTATTTATTGAACTTTTCGACTTCAGCGGCCAAACGAATGTCCTATTATAGGCAGAAAAATGATTAGAAATTAATTAAAGTGCAGTTAGACTAATAATTGGTATTATTTCCTTTACTGAGCTTAATAATATTGTTATGTTTTTAACTTTTAAAAACGTTTAAAATATGAGCTCGTAGATTGTAAATAAAATAAAAATACATTTATGTTTAGTTTTAATTAAAATTCTTTATTATTCGCACAATTATGGGTGCAACTTTATGTAAACGACAACAATTGCCTTTTTTGTTATTCCTCTGTTTAAACCCTTTGCATAAACAATAATAATTACTAGACAGTTATACGACAGATTTTTGTAACGAAGATCTTCAAACGCACCGCGTATTCGCACAAGACTGAACTTCACTAACTCAGTCGCCTACTTTGCCTTGCCTTTTATATGGCAGAGTAAACAGTCTGATGAATGTTCTTGAAGGCGAATGTTCATGACTTCGCCTTCTCGAAATCTCTATAAATGTAGATAAACATCGTTGTTTCAATTTTTTTATTCTAGTGTTGTTTGTGTATTTTTGCCTACTTGTTTACCATTGTTTTTATGCTGGTGTTTATTGTTATATTAAGCAGTACGATAATTTGTAAACAGGTTTGTTTACTGTATTGTTTTGTTTTTGTAGCTTTTGTTTATAATTTTAATGTTGAGCGATGTAAAAGCAAAACACCAGTATTTAGATTTTTTCATTTTCGTAACAATATGATAAAATAAAAAACATGGGTGCCCTGGTAGTCTAATGGATAGTTTGCCTGACTATTAGCGTGAGGGTCGTGGGATTCGTTTCCCACCAGAGACTCTGGTCTGTGACACTTCCCTGAGGATATAGTCACTCAGCTCGTATATAATTAGAATATAATTTGTGATTGTATTGTAATTAATAAATAAATAAAAAATATAAGGTAGAAAACAACAAATGATGTGTGGTCAAACGATTGTCTGTGACTGTAATTCTGTGAAATCTCACATCCAAATTGAATGAATTTGCTAATAATAAATTATTTAGAAAAATTACTAAAACAAACAAATTTGAATTAATTATGAAGAATATTCTTAACTTAATAAAAACCTTCAGTTTAATTGAAACAAATTTTGTTGTTTAATGTGAAAAGAGTAGATTTGTTGAAAACAAATTTTCAGTTTTATGTGATACAAGCTTTGAAAAGGATTCCTACAAAATTCAGTTTTCTCAAATATTTTTCCCAGTGCATCCTATGTACCAGAACTCAGATAAAACAAATTGCATTTGCCAGATACAAATATATTGTACGACTGAATGTACTTGTGTGTTCATCAGTAAACAAGTTTACGTTCACTTGACAGGTCCCTATAGTACAGGTAGTTATCCATCTAAACTTAACAAAAAAAAAAAAATTGATGATAAGGGAGAGATGTAAAATTTAAAACAAACAAAAAAAAAAGGAAATAAAATCGACACAATACAACACGATGTTTGTAGCTGGCATTCGTTTTGACACTAAAGACCAAAAACATGATACACAGAAGGTGTAATAGTTGATTACATTTTGAACATGAAAACATATTAAAAAATATTGTATTTTCAACTGTCAAAGGATACGTTTTGTAATGAAATAATATTATGATGTACAAGGAACACACGACTACAATGGCAACATATTCGAGTACATTGAAGTAAACACAGTAAACAGTGAAATATTTGAAACATTTGATATCCCAGTTGGGTAAATAAATAAAATTTTTAATGTCGAAAAACATTACCACAAAATAATTAATTAATGGTGTAAGCAGTGTAACCATAACCTTAATATTATTCAACTAAAAAAAAAATAAACAAATTACACACAAAAAAAAAACAAAAACAATTCTTCGCATTAATACATTGTAATTAAAAAAATGTATACATTTAGAAATATGTATTCCGATAAATTCTCCAAAAATGACATGAAAATCCACAATTTTTCTGAGTGTTTCGTTACAGCTGCTCTTAATTACATACTTACTTACTTACTAAATTGGCCATTAACAACCCGATTAACGGATTTCGGCCTGCCGCAACACATCCTTGCAGGCGCCTCTGCTTCTTTCGCGCCTACGCCAGTTGATCGGACCAATCGATGACAGGGCTTCCTCGATTTGGCCCTTCCAATGCATACAAGGTCGTTCTCTTCTTATAATCAAATACCCGTCTCACTGGAGCATCCTACTCCATATTAATTACTTAATTGTGCCAGATAGGCTACGCGTCCACGTTATTACATCGCGCCTGATTGTATATAAAGAAATTGATTGTATGGACTTAATTTGAAATTTGTTTGGTCAGAAAATTAGTCAAACAGGGATCGAATTAAACCTCCAGATGATACTACTTTACGCAAACATTTAAAACAAAATGTTTGCTTGTAGTCAGTATGGTTATTTTTTTAATTATTAGAGCTTTTGTGCTCTTCCTGATTTGTTTTCGCTACTCATAAGAACTCATGAAATTTTGAATATACATAAGTGAGTCAAAAATATTGAAATTTAACTATGAACTCTGATTCATTCGTACTCACTACAGCGTTGATTTATAAGTACAGGTTGCAATGAGTATGCGTACAAGGTTGGCATCAAACTCATACCATTCGGAATATATTTGATGCATATATGTAAGCCTACTCATTTAGATTCATAAATTTAGAAAAATAGTTAAAATACTTATAAATGATTCGAGTGACTCGAATAATTCATCAAAATTTACAGTCTTAGCTGTTGTTGCATTTACAAAAAAAGCAAAGGGACACATAAGCAAAAAAAGACAGAACAGCAAGAAGAGCAAACACACAACCATTTAGTGAGTATTTAGTGTTTATACGCGAATCATACTTATTTTGTGTTTCATGTAAATGTTGACTTATGGAGAGTCGAAATCAACAACATCATACGTGTCGTTAAGTATGAATATGATTAGTACTTCAAACTTTGAATATGAGTAAAGGTTCCATGATATTAAAATAAGCATGCGTACGAGTATCAGAAATTATGAGTACGATTCGATTCTACTCATCTTTTTGAATACTCATTGCTGATCTCTGGCACGTGCATACATACATTCACAATTGATCATTACAACTCTTCATTCAGGATTACAGCCTAGCTTCTCACACCTCACTTATATTGTGTGTGTTAATTTTTACTTGAGTGGCGGAACCTACAGGTTAAAATTTATTCCGAGCGACAGATGTTTTTAAGAAACCTTTTCACGACAATTTTTTATTTACTCTCATAGTTTTTGGCAGTAATCTTCTAAGAGATAGTCGGCGAAGAAATATTTTTTTCGTATTTCCTTTGGTCCGAAATATCTGACCTGAGGTTTGAACCGTGGTCTTACGTCTAATAAGCCTACACACCATCTACAAGACTACGGCGGTAATGGGTTTATAATCGAGCGAATTAAACTACCTCCGTGAGTTGCCCTAAATTAAAGTAATTAATAGACAGATAACACTATGCGACAAAAAAAAATACACGCAGCTAATGACATAGTGTAGATTGAGAGCTTTGTTGAGTAGAACACAAAAATATTTTTTTTGTATTTCTCGAAAACTCCAAACTTGTTTTATTCGACAAAAACTTTTTGTTTGGACTTTACGCACAAATTTATTGATTTGCAAAATATTTCTGAACCGGTATCCAAAATTTAAACTTTTTTAGAAAGGGGAGGGAAAGGCCTTTATGCATGTATATATTATTTAACTTAATATTCTATAACGTTTGATGAGGTAAACTTGGCAAATACATATTTTTTATTTTTTGTCAAGATTGTCTATTCATAGTAGCAAACTTTAATTAAAAAATATAAAATAAGTGGAGACATTCTTAAATTGCATTCTCTTGTGAAGAGGTTGACATTTCGTTTGATAAAATTTAATAAAAATCATCATAGTTATTATTTAAAGAGTATAACAGTCGTGTTATATTTTTCCATATACGTATATTTTAAAAAATAAACTTTCAGTTCAAAAATTTTCAGAATTTTTGATGGATATTGATTGTTTATTGGAAAATGTGTCGATGTCACGTTTGAGCGACCGCCAGAAGTTGGCCAAAGTCTGCGTTAGGCAAAATAAGAATATTCGCAAAAAACACAAATATTAGCCGACTTCAGGTAGTCGCCCAAATGTCAAATTGACACAAAATCAAAATTTTTTTATTAGTATTTGAACTGAAAGTTCATTTGATAAGATGATATATATAAAAAAATATAACACGACTGTTATACCATTTATATACACCTTGCTAACGACTTCTGCAGTAGCTGCAGAGATGAGGAGGAAGAGGAGACTGTCCCTCATCTGCTGGGTACATGCCCGGCTCTATGCCAAAGGAGAAGGAAGTACTTGGGTTCATACTACATAGATGATATGGAGCAACTGTCAGGGATTGACATTGGCAGCCTGAATCGCTTCATCAGGAGCTCCGAATGGTTTCGAGACTAGGGGATAACGGATGACCGTTATGGGCCCAATGCGGCCTAAGTGAGTCCATCCAAAAATTTTTCTTGGATGGGCAGGCACCTCTACCTACCTACCTATACTATTTATATAAGAACTATGGTAATTGTTGTCCGATTTGATCAAACGAAGTGTCAATCTCTTCACAAGATAATGCACTTTAAGAATGTTGTCACTTCTTTTATATTTTTTAATTATAATTTGCTACCACGAATGAACAAACTTGAAAAAATGAGAAAAAAATCATATTTTCCAAATTTACCCCAACAAATCGCATAAAATGTAAGTTTGAACCATATGTTTAAGTATATCGTTTTAAAGGCTCATCTCTCCCGTTTTCAAAAAACTTTGGATTTTGAAAATAGATTAAATAATATTTGGATAAATAATAATTTTGTGTGAAAAGATTAAAAATACCGTTTTTGTCAAATAAAACAAGTTTGGAGGGTTCGAGAAATAAAAATTTTTTTTCAGTTCTCAACAATACTCAGAACCTACACTATGTTATTATCAAAAGAAATTGAAGAAAGTATACTGGATCAACCAACAATTTTAATCAAACTCAGCTGGGTTTTTGCAAGTCCTTTTCATTTTATTTAACAATTTTCTATTTGATGAATAATTTTGTTCGGATTAACATTATAAAACAACTCAGTTTTAGATTCAATGCGCTTGACCCAACAAAATATGAAATACTAGATGTAAACAGAGTATTCTCTCGTAGTGCTACCTATAAAGCAGTTAAATAAGTTGCAATTGAAATAAAAATGAATGAAAATTCAATTCTAGTTCAATATTACTTTCGATTTCTTCATTATTCATACAAAAAACAATACAAGTTACGGATAGTATTTCCTAAATAAAATACATCATGTGCGTTCACTTATATCCAAAGAATCTTTAAAGAATTCTTCAGTTACACTACTCCATTCGTAATTACTTTAGTCTTTTTCAGCAGCATGAAATTACAATCCATTTTATTTTTTCTATAATTTTAATCGCAAGCTTCAACAAGCTGTTCACAATTGTTTATCTGACGGCTCATCATGAATTTTTTTTATGACTATTCTTGTGTACATTCCCATTATCCGTAAATGTTCAAGTATGCGATGGTGCAATATGTTGATTGCAACAATTGAAATTCTTCAATTCCACAACCTAGCAAATATGGGCAATAGAACAACAAGATAATTTCATTTTTATGTACACGTATGTATGTATGGACGGATGTTTTCCAACATTATTTACAATTGTACACTTTAAATGAAATTTGTTATTGAAGAATGCCCTTTTTGGATGACATGACCATTCAGAAGCGAACACACATTCAAAATGCAATGGAGAAGAATCATGATTTAATCTCACTCTACTACCGTAAATACATAATAGAATAGAATAGAATTGTAGATGAAAATCAATGAAACAGAAAAACCAATTAAAATTGAAGTAAACGTTTACGTTTGGAAATCATGCTACAAATTATGCTCAACATATTGCATCGAATCGATTTGTTATTATTAATGTCAAGTAAAATGATTGTAAACAATATACGAGCCAGAGATCAGCACTGAGTATGCAAAAAGATGAGTAGAATCGAATCATACTCATAATTTCATACTTTCATACTTATTTTAATATTATAATCATACTACTCATATTAAATATTTTGAAGTACTCACCACATTCATACTTAACAACACGTATGATGTTGTTGATTTCGACTGTCTATAACTCAACACGAATACACGAATCATAAAATAAGTATGATTTGCGTACGAACACTAAAATACCCACTAAATGGTTGTGTGTTTATTTTGCTTGCTGTTCTGTTTTTTGCTTATGAGTCTTTTTTCTTTTTAAGACTGTAAATTTCGATGAATGATTCGAATCATTTATAAGTATTTTTCTAAAGTTATGAATCTAAATAAGTAGACTTATGAATCAAACATACAGTATCGGACAAAACCTAAGCACCCCCTCAGTACTTTTTTTTAAAATGATTATTTTTTTTAACAAAACCTAGTTATTAAAATTTTTTTTTTATTTTTTTATTTATTTATATCCTTATTATTGAAAAACACAAAATTAAGGAATTCAGAATTCAATAAAAAAAGTTATGATTCAAAATACATTTTAAGTCGAAAATATAAGCGGACAAAACTAAAGCACCCCCAATTTAAGGTACAGATAAAAACTATTGAAATTAATATTTCCTTGCGAATCCTTTATTTTGGATGATGCACGCACATCTTTTAGACATAGAGGATATTAAATCATTAATTATTTCAGGTGATATTGCTTCCCAGGCTATTTTTGCGGCTTCAAACAAATCTTCTTTAGTTTTCCAATTTTCTCGGTTGATTTTTAAGCTAACGATCTTCCACAAGTTCTAGATTGGGTTAAGATCAATTGAGTGCAAGATATTTGATCAGCAGATCAATTATTTCTAGGCTAATTAAAGAGTTTTTACAGATTGGTCGAACATCTCCTACTCATTCTAGAGGAAGACCACGAGAAACTTCTCGATATGATGACTCCTGAAAAGGAAAATCCAAAATTATCTCACAGCATCTTCTAGCCACATACGAAATCGCTTAGGTTTAAAAATTAGCGAAAGAACGTTTCGCAGAAGGACGATAGATACCGAATTATTCAGTCGACTCTGGACGACAGATTTTTGAAGAACTTTTCATGGCAATTTCTATTTACTCTCAGAGTTTTTGTCAGAAATCTGCTGAGAGAAATTCGCCGAAGAAATATTTGTTGTATTTTGTTTTGATGTCTGGCCTGGAGCTCGAACCCTGGCTTTACGTCTAATAAGCCAACACACTACCTACTAGAATACGACGACTTCAATTTGTGTTTAGTTTTAATTATATTTTTTATTGTTCGCACAATTCTATGTGCCACAACTTGATGTAACAACAACAATTGCTTCGTTTGTTTTCCTTTATTTACACATTTTGCCTAACAATAACACATGTTCGACAGATCTTTATAACCTATATATTTTTGTTTACTTGTTTATCATGAAGTCTCCGTAGTCTAGTAGGTAGTGTGTTGGCTTATTAGACGTAAGACCACGGTTCAAACCCCAGGTCAGACATCAAAATAAAATACAAAAAGTATTTCTTCGGCGAATTTCTCTCAGCAGATTTCTGGCAAAAACTCTGAGAGTAAATAGAAATTGCTATGAAAAGTTCCTCAAAAATCTGTTGTCCAGAGTCGACTTTAAAGTGTAGGTCCCCACTCATGTATAAAATTAACGCACACAACATAAGTGGTGTGAGAAACTAATCCTGACTGAGGGGTTGTAAAGACCAATTATGTATGTATGTATGTGTTTATCATGTAAACAAGTTCATAGTTTTTATAGCTTTTGTTTATAATTTTAATGTTAAACGATGTAAAAGCAAAACATTATTTCCATTTTCGTACCAATTTACTTACTTTTGACACCCGATTTTGATGATTGTCGTCTTTACAACTTAACCCTCTAGTGACCAAGACCGCCTATAGATGGCTAAAATTCAATGCTAATTTTTTGCTTTCTTTTTGTATTTTGATTAATTCAGGGAAGTCCAAAAATTATTTTTATTATATTTGCAAAATATAAAAATCGAATTGACCAAACAAACAATTTTTTAAATATCCTTTATTTGAAAACAAATCAAACCCAGAAATAATTTTTTAATCCAGAAAAAATTTGGGCTCTAGAAGGTTGGTTCAAGTCTAAATAATGATTGATTATGTTCAAACCTTTTCTCATTGAAATGTTAAACAAATAGTACCTAAAGGAATATATTTGTTGGATTTTTCTCGATCACATATCACAGCAAACCCCGTATAATATTTTCGCTGTAACGAAAAGTACAGTTATCTATAAATATTAAAAAAATATTTCATTAAGAAACATGAAAAGTCTTCTAAGGAGTTATGTAAAGTTAAAGACGTAGTTTAACGTTAAAAAGTTAAAGGACAGCATAGGGGAGAAAATGAAAAAGAGTAGAAAAACAAACGAAAAACATAGAAAGAAAACAGAACTCATATTTAAAATGGGGTTGAAAAGTTATATGAAGTTTTCTTGTTATCAAGGCAGCGCTGCATGGGTTTAAAACGTAGAGCGAACTGTGTAGGGCGATTAAATGTTAGAAAAACAAAAGACAGGACAAGAAAACCATTGTTGCTCGTTTACTATTATATTAAAGCGGAAATAGCAAAGCAACATGTCGCCGAAAATGAGTTAACCAACCAACACTCACACCACATTACAACGCATACACTGCTATTGCGTTCTATTAAATTAAGTGACGCCTTTTTTCTCTCATTTTCTAAGATACAATCAAATGCACGATGCTTTTTAGCAATGAAAAACCCCCAACAACAACCATAGAAATAATAACAAAAAAAGTCAAAATCAGCAACTGTACAGTTTAACACCAAGGGATTCTGGTTAATATTGTTGCTGAACATAACCTATGACCTTTATTTGCGTTGTAAGTTTCCTGTTTTTCCTGCGGAGTATGTAGTACGTCTCAACTGAATTCATATACTTAAAAGCATGTTTTTGAAGAAACATACAACACTTAGGCGGACGGACATTGACTTTTAATACACAAAAAAAGTGAATTTTCTTTCAATGATTTATGAGCTCAACAACATAAAATTCAATTCAAAATCTATCAGCAGCACAAATCAGCAACTAACACTTATTGAAATACGCAGTCTTTTCTGAAGTAATTTGGACTCCTCTTTTTTTATTTTAATTTCACAGATTTTTTGTTATGGAAACCAGGGAACCAATATTCGAAGAATAAATTTCACTTGAACTAGCAACAACAAGGTTCATTTGTGTTAAAAATTTTACAACTGAACGGACAATAATTGTATCGTTATTTTGAGTGTTAAAGTAGATGTTATGAGACGATATAAAATCTCCGTTGTTGTTATTTTTAACACCTTAAAGGCAGCTGTTAAGATACCTTAATTTATACACGTCGGATCATTTATTCTTTTCCTGTTACAATGCAAGAGACGAATTTATTCAGCGATATTATATCGGGTGGGCCATTTATCGGTTTAAATTTGAATCATCGGTTATTTCGAATCTGGCAATACTTATGTCATTCTATTCTTTCACAAAATTTAGTATATTATCTCCACAGTACGCAATGAATCGATTTACTCTTGAGCAAGGTTGGGATTTATTGGGCCAACGGGAAACTGCACCATTATGTCCATTTTGCAAATCAAAAAAAAAATCAAAAAAATCATCTTTTCGGATGAAGCTCATTTTCATCTAAGTGGGTATTTTACCCCCGTATCCCCCACACAATGCACCCGATCAATTTTCAATTTTCGTTGTATTTTTTATTTTCTTTTATAAGACCAACACTCAGGGGATGATCCCTACCTATGCAGTGCATTATGTTGGAATTATCAAAATAGCTTTGGGTTAAGGTGTAGGTTGAAAGTGCCATGGTCTAGTAGGTAGTGTGTTGGCGTATTAAACGTGAGGCCATGGTTCAAACCCCATGTTAGACATCAAAACGAAAATATGAAAAATATTTCTTTGGCGACTTGCTCTCAACTGATTTCTGGGAAACACTCTGAAAGTGAATAAAATTGACATGAAAAGTTTCTCAAAAATCTGACATTCGGAGTCGACTTTAAATGGTAGGTCTCGCCACTTATGTTTAAAAATTAACGCACACAACATAAGAGGTGCGAGAAACTATGTCGTAATCCTGACTAAAGGGTTGTAATGACCAATTATTTATGTTTGTATATAATGAACCCATTAGGAGTGACTGTTTGGTGCAACTTGTGGAGCGGAGGCCCTTATTTCTCTCAAAATAAGGCCGGCGCTGCCATTACGGTCAATGGAGATAACTATGGCACTATGATAACTGATTTCTTTATACCCATTCTTCATGGTATTAATGTGAACGATGTTTGGTTTCAACAGAATGATAAAAATTGCCACACATCTCATGCCACATTCGATATATTGCGTCAAACGTTTGATGGCCACTTAATTAGCAAACATGGTGATATTAATTGGCCGCCAAGAAGCTGCGATTTGACACCTTTGGACTATTTTATGTGGGAAGCCGTTAAAGAGAAGTGTTGTGCTGTCTGACAATTGAGCATTTGAAGGCCAACATTATTGATGCCATTGCCGAGATAGGACCTCATACACTCGAAAAAGTGCTTAAAAATTGTTGCGAAAGATAATGAGATACTGTGAGACTAGACGCCACAGCCATATGAATGAAATAATATTCCATTTCTAATCGGAACTTCACAACCAAAAAATTAATTTTGGAAACATTTTGAAATCATTTTTGTTTTATTCCAATTTTAAATTTAATCTTTTAAATGGCACACCCTATGCAACCTACCATATTTGTACTACTTTTTGTTTCGACATCATTTAACAGAATGAATATCAATAAACAATTTGTAACCCTTTTGAGTAGTAGAGAACTGTAATTTAGCAATACATTCGTACATAAAAAAATAATACATATTCAACAAATACTGAAAATGCGAATGGATGGAATTTTGTATTCGTATTCTAAAAATATTCCCATTTTTTTACGTTAAACTCCTTAAGGTTGTAAAAACCTTTTGTAGTTCCGCTAACCCGATTTTTAATATTTCTGATTCTACTTTAACTTTACAAGAAAGTGCATACATACATAAATAATTGGTCATTACAACCCTTTAATCAGGATTACAACCCAGCTTCTCATACCACTTATATTGTATGCGTTAATTTTACACATGAGTAACGGGGCCTACAGTTTAAAATCTATTCCGAGCGACAGATTTTGTGAGAATCTTTTCATTTCAATTAAGTTACTCCCAGAGTTATTGCCCGAAATCTGCTGAGAGGAAGTCGCCGAAGAAATGTTTTTTCATATTTCGTTTTGTTGGTAATGTTTGACAAGGGGTTTGAACCCTGGTCTTACACTACCTACTAGACAACGGCAGCTAGGTACTATAAAAAGTAAGTAAAATTATTTAACAAATTCAAAAATAGTCAAATGTCTGGAAAACGGGCGTCTCATGGATTGAATGACAGACAGATTTTTTAGATTTATTTTCAGAATCCTTAACGAACCAGAGACAACGATCTGGTGAACCCACAAGGAAGCACCAGCTCCTAAAACCTGGTGAAACCGTTAATACAGATCACTACCGCCCAGAGATCAGCAATGAATCGCTTTTTCGCTACTCATAAGCACTCGTGAAATTTTGAATATAAGTAGTCAACAATATTGAAATTTAACTATGTACTCTGATTCACTCGTACTCACTACCACGTTGATTTATAAGTACATGTTGCAATTGGTATGCGTACAACGTTGACATCAAACTCATACCTTTCGAAATATGTATTTTTGATTCATAAGCCTACTCATCCAGATTCGAGGGACTCGAATCATTCATCAAAATTTACAGTCTTAGTTGTTGTTTTAGTTTACAAAAAAAGAAAACAGGCACATAAGCAAAAAAAGAGAGAGCAGCAGGCAGAGCAAATACACAACCTTCTAGTGAGTATTTTAATGTCCATACGTGAATCATACATATTTTGTGATTCGTGTATATGTTGAGTTATGGAGAGTCGAAATCAATAGCATTATACGTGTTGTTAAGTATGAATATGATGAATATTTCAAACTTTGAATATGAGTAGAGGTTCCATGATATTAAAATAAGTATAAATGCGTATAAGTATCAGAAATTATGAGTATGATTCGATTCATACTCATTGCTGATCTCTGCTACCGACAAGAATTCGTGAATTTGAATCATGCATTGATCGAAAAACGACATAGGATGGGCCACAATACCCGGAAAGATAATTTTGCAAAATGGCAATGCACTTGCACCCAAAACGAAACCAATTCAGGATACAATCAAATCATAAGGTCGTGAACTGTTATTCCTACTACCATATTTACCAGACTTGCCTCCTTCCGGCCACAATTTATTTTAATCAATGGCACACATATTGGCTTCGATTCCTACGAGGACGGCGAAAATTGTGTGACTAATTGTTTTACTTCGAAAAACGTTTTATTGGCAAATTGGGAATTCACAAATTGCCTGAAAAATGAAAAAAATGTGTAGCCAGCAAGTTTCAACACATTGAATAAAATGTTGTTTTTTAAATAAAAAAGGCGAAATATTTAAATAAAAAATATTTTTTTGATAAAACCTCTAAGCAACCTGAGATATTAAAAGGAAAAGTATAAAAAGGGAAAAATTTTTAAAAAGAATTTTTTATTCCCGCTATTGTGTTCATTGTAGTCCTTTACTGAATTAAGAAAATGTAGACAATAGAGAGTAGAGTTAAAAGAAGAGGGAAACTTGTTTCCTACTGACCCATATTCTTTGTTCATTGTTTTATTAACTGAATATCTTCATCATACAAGGGTTGAAATACTATGTATTATTTTGTATGCATGGAAACCTTTGTTCTCGTATACATACATACGCACTTTATTTTTAATCAATTAATTTAGAAATTAAAAATTCTATCTTCTATATATATAAAAATGAATGTTTGTTTGTATGTAATTAATAGAATCGTAAACTATGCATTTGATCCTGTTATGATCTTTAGCAAAGTTGTTGCGCATGAACCGGGGAAGGTTCCTAAGTTGGTAGGACAAATTTCCGAAAGGTGGCGCCACTGAAAATTACTAAAAATGATTTAAATCTTAAACTGTGCTTTTAATCATGTTCTGGTCTTTAGCAAAGTTGTTGCGCATGAGCCGACGAAGTTTTATTAGTTGACATGACCAATTTAGGACAGGTGGCGCCACTGAAAATTACTAAAAATGATTTAAATCGTAAACTGTGCATTTGATTATGATATGATCTTTAGCAAATTTGTTCCGCATAAGTCGACGGAGTTTTCTAAGTTAGTGCGATTAATTTCCGATAGATAGCGCTACTGAGAATTATTCAAAATGAATTGAATCATAAACTATGCATTTGATCATGTGTTGATCGGACAAATACCAGACATTTTAGGATTCATCATTTATGATTTAATTCACATTTAGTATAACTCATTCCCGTAAAATGTCAATCTCAAGTTTGAAACATTTTAATTTTGAAATTCTTTTAAAAATACTGTTGGGTTCAATTGGATTGGATACATTGTGAGATTCTAATAAATTTTAACGCATTTTTCATGTCGTTATCGTGCAATCATGCCTCCAAAGCAACAAGCAACTGATCGACCTACACGTCAAGAAACACTGAGGCTGAAAAATCTTCGAGTACAAGCCGCTGAAACCCGATCGAACGCGTACTACTCAGGCCCGTTCGTCTGAATGATCTGGACAACGGGAAACAAAATCCATAAAATAATTCAAAATGAATTGGATATTTATGTAATGTCTTTCCTTCAAATTTATTTTTGTTAGTGGCGCAGTAACACGCGCAGGGTACAGCTAGTACCGAATAAAAAATGATTCCCTTTAGGGCTTATATTCGCAATATTATTGAAGTTAAAATTTTGGTAAGATTTTTCGTATGAAAAAGAGTTTATTTTCGATAGTTTCACAAGTAACATCTAAGTCGTTTAGATTTCTTTGGGTAGAAGAATCAGTATCAGTATACTACAATTACAAACTTACAGATGGACTGCTTTTCGTAACATAATTCATAATAGAATTAATATTCCAATCCAATCATGTATTGTTCTTAAGCAGCAATTGACTCTAAGATTGAAAAGTTTGTTGAAATGGTAACAGAAGCAAGAAATAACAGAAGCAAAAAAAATGCTAAATATTTTTATAAATGGAGGATAAAAATTAACACGAACAAAACTCAAGCCATTATCTTTCCCTATAATAACTCGCCCAAACGTTTACCATACCGCCAGTTATGTCCAATTAATGATCAAAAAACGATACGCAGTGATATGAAATACTTAGGCCTACCTCTGGATAAAAAATTAAACTTTGCGTAACATATCGATGAAGTTTGTAAGAAATCTCTCAAAGTAACAAGACTGAACATAAAAAACAAAAATTTAATTTTTAAGAGCTTTATAAGACCTACCTTGACTTATGCATGCCCAATATGGTATACAACACCAAAAACTCATCTTAAGAAACTCCAAGTTATTCAAAATAAATGTTTAAAAATTATTAATAAAAAGCATTGGAGATACTCTACTCGGTTGCTTCGTAAAGAAACAGGATATGACCTAATCGTGGACTTCATAATGAAACTGAAAAAATATATTGCGAGACAGTACAAAATGCTCTTTATCAAGAGAAGGGAATGTAGTGAGCTGCCTTAAGTTTAGGTTTAAAAACAAAATCATCAAAGCGAAAAAATATGTATAGTCGCATTTTGTTCTAAAATGCCTTTATATATGTACATAAACATTTTCCGGCATAATTTGATCATCCTTTCTTTCATATAAAGGTTTTCCTATTTTTCCTTAAATAAATTTTTAAAATAAACATTGCAAATATTGTGAATAACTTGCAGAATCTGTGATAAATAATTGTAATATTCGTTGTAGTATCCATAAATAGAATCTCGAAACAAAACGTATATATGTATGTATATATATACGGTTACGGACAAATAAATAGGGTCACTCAAAATTATTTAGAATAAAGCGGAAACAAACAAAAAATTAAAATGTAATTGTGTGTTTATTTATTTCATATTATGTATTGCTATGTTTACCATTTATATTAAAAACTCAAAATAATTTACTTATGAAAAAAAATTTTATTTAGAAAATTTCATTGATTTTAAATGGACAAAAATATAGGGTCATTAACGAAAACGATTAAAACAACAAACTAGATTTAAAATCTTGGTTCTAAAGCTAATATTTTGCACTGTAACCTTTATTTCTAAGAACAGCTTTGCAACCTTTTTGACATTGATTCCACCAAATCTTGACAAGTCTTATTTGGAATAGAATACCAAACCACAACTCCTCCTTATTTTTTGATTTTAGTGGTCCAATTTTTTGTTTTACGATTTTCCATAAATCTTCTATCGGATTTAAGTCCGGAGATTGTGCTGGCCATTGCATTACGTTCACACCGTTATCCAGAAACCACTTTTTCACAAGATACGGAGTGATATTCCTGCTGGAATATCAATTTGACTGGCATTTCCCATTCGGAATATGGTATCATCACTTCGTTTAATATGTGACAGTAAAGGTTTTTGTCCATGTTTTCTTTAATCCAGTACAGTGGCCCCACGCCATGCCAGGAGAAACATTCCCAAACCATAATACTACCTCCTCCATGCTTAAGAGTTTTTGTTGTATAACGGGAAACAAAGTTCTTTATTTTTGGGACGTCTTACCCACGTTTTCCCATCACTACCAATTAAATTAATACTACTTTCGTCCGACCATAACACGATTCTCCATTTTTTTACATATTTTTAAAATTTATTTTATATGTACCCCATTTTTTTATCCGTCACTGTATAATATTTGAATAAAGAGGAAATTTTAAATAAAAAAATAATAATAGATTTATTTGAATAACTACCATGAAATAATAAAATATTGTATAGGCTTGTATAGAGAATTTTCATTATTTAGGAAAATCCTTAAACAAATAAAGGATTTAAAGAATAAAAATTTAAATAGCAATAATACATACCTCAATTAAAAACAATTGAATAAACAATTCATTATCTTGTTTATTCCAAAGATATGCTAAATAAATAAAAACAAATATTACAGAGATCCTTATTCCCATTAGCCATTATCATTTGGATTCTAGAATTTTTATTCTCAATTTATTTGCATTATTCTTTTGGTTTTAATGTTCTGAAGCGTCCATCTTAATGTCCATCAAAAAGTCAAATAAAAGTCGAAAATATAAAAAGAATTTACAAGAAATACTCGTCAATAATGTCAAACATTTTCATCAAAAAAGGGTTGAATACACTAAAAAGATCTAAGTACTGATGGTAAATAATTGTAGGATGAAAGAAGAGAAGACCTAAATAAAGCAAAGATTTAGAAAATAAAAAATAAACTAGAAGGGATGTATTTCCGTAATACAGAATAATCAACGTGAAGTTTACATTGTACGAATACATGAAATATATGTATGTATGTACGTAGCAACAAAGCTAAGAAATGACCACTTGATAGGATTTCCTACGCCTATTTTTTTTTATTGAAATCACCTTTTATTCGCCCACCACCATTACCATAACTTCTGTTTAAAATATTAACCCCCGTTTGTATTTTTGTTTTCAATTTTACTTTGATTATTAGTGGTGGATTAGTGCACAATTTAACACTTTTTGTATATGAAAGTGTTTTTATTTTCTCTTTTAACGTGTAAGTATGTATTACAGTCTGGTGTATGTGTTTGTGGTAAATCTAGTTAATAAAACGGCAGATTTTAAACCAAATAGAATGCCATGATTAGCTTCTCACATTATTGATGTTGCGTCGGTTAATATTACACATGAGTAGCGGGACTTACAGTTTAAAGACGATTCCGAACGACAGATTTTTGAGAAACTTTTCATGGCAGTTTTATTTACTCTCAGAGTTTTTGTCAGAAATCTGTTTTTTTCGTTTTATCAAATTTAGTTTTTGGTGGAGATGTCTAACCTGGAGTTTGAACCGCGGCCTTACGTCTAATAAGCCGACAAACTATCTACTAGACTAGACCGATAATACAATAGGGTTATACGTTGATCATCTTGTTCCAACTCGTTGGCAACGTTTTCGTTTTAATATCTGACATGGGGTTTGAACCGAGGCCTCACATCTAATAAGACAACACACTACCCAATATACTACGGCGATTTCATAATAAGGAAATACCATCTGATATTCGATATCATCTACACCAAAAACGATGTCACGTGTCATAATTTCTTTCTTTCTTTTTATTAGGTATTCGCTTAGAATTTTTAGTATTTAATGATGTTGATCAATTTTTTGGATACAATTTCTGAATTCTGAATTTCGTATCGTATAGTGCTAGCAGCAAAGGCAGAAGTCTGAGTATGTCTACCAATTTATATACTTGAGATATAAACTAAATTGGGATCACCCACGAAGTCACTTTAGACATCCAGAGGTTTTCGAAGAGTATCGAGAGTATTTTTGGAAATAAGATAATCGGTCTTCGATATTATTTTAGCTGATGAAACTAAGTCCACCCATGAGTGTAAAATTCAAATCGTAAAATAGACTAAAAAACAATAATCCTAATTGCTGTACGGAGCAGTTCTAGCCATTGACTTTATCTATATGGGAACTAATTTCTCAAAACTTAAAACTAAGTGAACGTCCAGTAACAGCTGGTGATGATTCAATCGCGTCTCATTTTGCAAAAATTTACGGGAAATGCAGTTTCAGTGTGTTGAAAAAATATGTTATTCTTCTCAGCGTCATTTGCCGCTAAACAGTCGGTGAAGTTTCGTGAACAATTTTTACGTTTTTAACTCTTAAAAACTTATAAAATATGAGTTCGTAGATTGCAAATAAAATAAAAATAAATTTGTGTTTAGTTTCAATTAAAATTCTTTATTATTCGCACAATTCTGTGTGCCACTGTTCACAACTGGATGTAAACGACAACAAATGCTTTGTTTGTTATTCTTCTTTACACTCTTTTGCGTAAACAATAACAATTGTTCGACATATCCTTATAACGGAGATCTCCAAACCACGATTATTCCCTTCAAACACCATGAGTCTTCACAGAAGACTGACAGAATTTTTACTAACCTAAACAAAACAGGTTCTTGGCAATGCATCATTATGTACTATTGACCTTGAATTTTTTTTTCTTAGATTTCAGGAGCCGTATATATTCCTTACAGTGAGTGTAAAGTTATTTATTTTTTAATTTAAAACATTTCGTTATCGTATTTGTATCATATATCATGAATGTATATGTCCTTAAGAACATCCGGCCGGACCAAATCCAGTAAAACACAATTCAAGTTATATCACTCAAAATATTTCTCTTAAAAATCTGTAACATCTAAATCCCATGTCAGACATCTGCAACAAAACGAAATATGAAAATTTATTTCTTGCAAAAACTCTGAGAGTAAACTCGAATCATTTATAAGTATTATAAGTATTTTTCTAAAGTTATGAAACTAAATGAGTAGGCTTATGAATCAAACATATTTCGAATGGTATGAGTTTGATGTCAACGTTGTACGCATACTCATTGCAACCTGTACTTATAAATCAATGTCGCAGTGTGTACGAATGAATCAGAGGAGGTTAATTTCAATATTGTTGACTCATTTAAATTAAAAATTTCATGAGTGCTTATGAGTAGCGAAAAAACGATCTATTGCTGATCTCTGATGCATACATACATATATGCTTATATACGCACTTTAGTTTCAATCAATTAATTTAGATATTAAAAATTCAATATCGAATAATAAAAGCGAGTGGTTTTAGGAACACTTGTAGATCTCTGCTTGACATCAAATGTGCCAAGCAAGAATTCCATCTCATTTGTATGATAGCGAGTATGATAGCGAGTATCGTAAGTTAATCCTCAGCATACCCTGCATTAGACGGGTCACATTAGTCATAAAGATATTTATTGCCTGCACAAACTTAGCAATGGCAGCTTTAAAGCAACTGAAATTGAAGCCAAAAGTTTTAGACGTCCCTACGTGGTTAGTTAATTTTTAAAGTTGGAACGTTAATCATATTCGTTCGCTTGGGCAGCTTGCAGCAATAAGATTTCGAGTGACTATTGTACGGAAAGTTCGTTTCTTATGTTTGATAACATTGAGGGTAATATTTCGATTGTAAAGTTTTACAAAATTTCTCAAATTATATATTGATTGTCATTTAAAATTCTATTAATTATTTAATAATAAATTAATAATTAATATTAATTAAAATTTTTTAAAACAAAATTGTTGGTAATTCCTTTAGGAACTTTGTTGCTTACATGTACGAGTATTACATGTTCACTGACAAGTATACTCTTCGTTAAAAAATTGAAATGATTTCCCATGAATGCACTTTCATTTGATGGGAGATGGGATTTTTTAATTGGATTGTAAAGAAGACAATTTCTGATTACATATGGCGCCGCCACGGCTCTCATGACTGGTCAGTACTTATTTCACGAAACTTTAGACGACTTTATCACTGTATGCCATCGATGGGAAATTTTAACCCTTTTTTCTTGGCCAAAATTCAAAATTTAAATTTTTGAAAAAGAAGTTTTTTTTTGCTTTATTGTGAATAAAAATGTAACAAAGTAGGCATATATTTTTGAATTTTGCATTTATATTGACTAATTGACACTTTATTAGTTGTTTTATGTTGTATTTATATATAAGTTATTAAATAACGAATCTTGTGGCAATTTCTAACAAAAGTTTTCTAATAAAAATTTATAGTTTTTAAAAATTAAAAAATGGAAAATAATGTCTAAGGCGAGTACTTTACTACTATATAGTGTAATATTGGTGAACTCCTTTGTTAGACCAATTAAATTGGAAAAATTAAGGTGGCCTTACAAAAAAATAATATAAATATGAATTGGATTTTCACTTGGACTTACAAAAAAATGATAACAAATGATAGTTACATCAATATAAGAAATTTTTTTAAACAATCATTTATCTACCGAATTTAGTATATTTCAGCAGACGAGTTGCAGCGGAAATCTGTAAACATCAAAATAATGAAGTTGAACCCCTAGTACATGCTGCAACGACGGCTGCTCGTAAGTGTAACAAATTAGATTTAGCAATGGTTTTAAAATCAGAAATCACAGGCATTGATAAAGAACACATTTTCAATTTAAAGATCATTTTAATATGTTTATCATGCCAGCTTCCATTGGATTTTTGTTTTCAAACCGCCAAAATGTTTATGCAGAAATATCCATGGTTACCAATGACAGCATAAATCCCAGCTCCATTCACGTCAAATAATTGAATCGACTGTACTTCCCGTTGGATGCTATGGTGAGGATGCCTCTGAATCGCGCCATAAAATATATAAATCAGACCGACTGTTTCATGCTCGGAAAAGCAGTCGAGTAAATAAACAGACGTTTGCAATTGAGCATTGGACACTTCTGATCCTTTAATTTCCAGCCTCTCATTGAACAAACGGATCAAACACCAACAAAAATTGCAGCTTCCAACAGAAGTAATCCAACTACTAGGATATCATCAAAATTCAATAGGAAATGGCCAAACAAATGAAGAAAATTCGGAGAGCGAAGACGAAGAAACGAGTGCTGCTCTGAACCCATATTTTTTAAATATAGTTGACAATTTGGAACTGGAAAATCAAATTTTTGAATAAAATAATCTAAAATAAAACTTATTTTGCTTAATCTTTAAATTTGTAAAATAAATTTATATTTTTAAAAGTTAGTGTACATTCAAAAAAAAAAAAAAAATTTAAAACGGTTAATGAAACCATATAAAATATACTAATCTAGATCGGGATTATGTCCGGGAACCTATTACAACTGATTAATTTATTTTTATGTTTACTAATTTTTTTCTGAGCATATGGAAAAAGTTAATAGTCCCTTCGTCCCCCTTAAGAGACTTCCTAAAATCAAATACCAATAAATTATTGAAATCGGTCCAGCCGTTTGGCTATATCTAATTTTGGGCAATAAAAGGGGTTAAATTTCCTATAGTACGATTGCGCGATATATCTCGGATTACAGCACAAGAATTTTTTTACGTTTAAAGTCCACTATCATGGTGATCTGAAAATCGTTGCTGTAACAAATCAATTGAGGTACGTGCAGAGTGATAGTTGCGTTCAGATCTATGTATACCGTCCCATTGAGGCCACAAGAACTCCCTTATCATGTTCCGTGTTGAATGACGTTGCCTATCACTGCAATTTCGGCCTCATCTTCAAAAGAGGAACAAAATCCGTACTAGATACGATGTGAGTGCATTTCTTCCTCATGGATTGCTTGAGGATTTTCCGAGCATCGAATTAGTCAAGTTTGTGTATTCACTAAGACATTCATCGAAGAAAATCACTTTTTTTGAAGGCCTTGACTTCGTGTTCTATTACTCATGATCTGCTAGTTTAAGCACGCGGATAAGGTGAAGGACTTTTGTGAAAATTCGCTACATAGTGCTTCGTAAAATTTATTTTGAGATTTTAGTCGTAATATAGGCCAGTAATGTTTTTAAGAGATTGACGCATAAGAGTCCTACTCTCCGTAATCCACCCTTCAAATTTTTGACACATTAGGTGCACTTTATTGCCTGAAAAATTTTCAAAGTTTACTAGCGTTCTGACAATTTTTTGACAATTATAACGGGTTCTTCTTTCATATAGCGCTCCCTTTTTAATAATCGAAATAAATACAGCTGACAGCTTAGAGATGCAATTTGTAGGAAAAAAATTACAATAAGTTTTTTTAAAGTTTTTGGCGTCAGTTTTCAGTTAAATTTAAGAAAACACTCTTTTTTACAATTAATTACAGTGTTTTTTTAAAACCAACGTTTTTAAATATTAGCATGCATTATGCACCAGATATCAGCAATGAATCGGGTTTTTTCGCTACTCATAAACAATATTGAAATTTAACTATGTACTCTCCGTACTCACTACAACATTGGTTTATAAGTACAGGTTGCAATGAGTATGCGTGCAATGTTGACATCAAACTCATACCATTCGATATATGTTTGATTCATAAGCATACTCATTTAGATTCATAAATTTAGAAAAAATACTTATAAGTGATTTGAGTAACTTGAATCATTCGTCAAAATTTAAAGTCTTAGTTATTGTTGCATTAAAAAAAAAAGAAAAAAGACACATAAGCAAAAAATAGAGAGCAGCAAGCAGGGCAAATACACAACCTTTTAGTGAGTATTTTAGTGTTCGTACGCGATTCATACTTATTTTTTGATTCCTGTATATGTTGAGTAAAGGAGAGTCGAAATCAACAACATCATGCGTATTGTTAAGTATGCATATGATGAGTACTTCAAACTTTGAATATGAGTAGAGGTTCCATGATATTAAAATAAGTATGAATGCGTATAAGTATCAGAAATTATGATTATAATTTGATTCTACTCATCTGTTTGAATACTCATCCACTGTTATGTACTCTTGAAAACACTATTAAGTTAGCAGTGCTTTAGTTTTCACCATTAGTGTCTACAAAAGATACTCAATTTATTATTATTTGTTCATGTAGTTAATTAAATGGAAATTATCGTATAAACTTTTTCACTAAAATTAATTAATTTTACTAATTCAAATTAACATTTGATTAATCAACAACTGACAACAACAACACCATCGGAAACTAATCAAATAAAATATAAATTAACACAAATATCCGTACTAATTACATTATAAATTAGTGTCATTGGAAAGTTCTGTTCTGTTGATATTTTGCTTTGAACTTTATAGAACATTTCAAAGAAAAATTTCCAACTGTTATTAATGGTACAGTGGGACTTTTTGTTTAAAAGTTTTTTACACTCTTTAATCGATATGTTATTTTCATTATTTTAAGATAAAAAATTAAAAAAGTTGTTGCTTTAATTTAAAAATTTTTGACATTCATGCTATACTTACTATTGTTATGAAAATGAAAAATCTAGATACTGGTGTTTGCTTTTATATCGCTTAACATTAAAATTATAAACAAAAGCTACGAAAACAAAACAATGTAGTAAACAAATCTGTTTACAAATTATCGTACTGCTTAATATATCAACAAACACCAGCATAAAAGTGGTAAACAAGTAAACAAAAATAGACAAACAACACTACAATAGCAAATGTAAACAACGATGTTTACATTTATTGAGGTTTCGAGAAGGCGAAGTCGTGAACATCCATCAGACTGCTTGCTCTGCTATATAAAAGAAGTTCAGTTAGTCTTGTGTGAAGGCGCGGTGTGTTTGAAGAGAGTAACCGTGGTTTGAAGAACTTCGTTACAAAGATCTGTCGAATAATTGTCTTGTAATTGTTTATGCAAAGAGTGTAAATAGAGGAATAACAAAGAAAAACAATTTTTGTTGTTACATCAAGTTGTGAACAGTGGCACACAGAATTGTGCGAATAATAAAGAATTTTAATTAGAACTAAACACAATTTAAACGTTTTAAACGGTAAAAACGTAACACTATTATTCCTGGTGGCAGAATAGTTTCTATTCATTTAACTTATAACCGTAAATTCATATCCAAGTGTTTTATAAATTTGAAAAACTTGAAAACTAATTTCCCGAAATTTATTGAATTTGTGCAAAATTTTGTTCTAAACCATGGATGGACCTGTTTGATTATTTTTATTAAGAATTTGTGTTCTTACTTAAGGCATGTGATAATACATGTTCATCTGATCCCACTGTATAGTCAATATATTAATTAACACTATCGGTATAAACAAAAAATGTTTTATTTTTTAATATCTAAGTTGGTTGTTATTTAATTAACAAAGTTTATGGAAAATTTTAGAGGAAATCTGTAAATTGATTAATTGATGAACGCTGCGGTGTTGTGGAAATTTAAAAGAAATTTAATGCCCCGCTAACAAATGTATTAAAATTTCCAATGCTAAGTGTCTCTTACAAATTTTTCCGACAGGCTAATTATCTAAGCACTCATATTTGCTGCAGGTATTCATCAACTATGTACTATGGAGAGTTTTGGAAATATTCTGGCATGTGTGAAAGAGTTGGTGATACGCCAATCCGACTTGAAGTTGGTAAACGAATGTGGAATTGGATTTGTCATGTTTGGGTAGCACTCATGACAACATAAGTATAAAGATAATTGCCTGGAACTACATACAAAATACAAAATTGGTCATTACAATGCTTTAGACCTGATTACGACCTAGTTTCTAACACCACTTCTGTTGTGTGTGTTAATTTTATACATGAGTGGCGGGAACTACAGTTTAAAATCGATTCCGAAAGACAGATTTTTGAGAAACTTTTCATGGCAATTTTATCTACTCTCAGAGTCTTTTTTTGGCAGAAATGTGCTGAGAGGAAGTCATCGAAGAAATATTTGTTCACATTTCGTTTAGTTGGAGAAGTCTGACCTAGGCTTTGAATCGAGACCCCAAGTATAAGAAGCCAACCCACTACCTACTAGACCGTGGCGACTGCAAATAGCCCAAGGCAATAAGAGAAGAGATTACGCTTCTAACATCTGCTGAAGGTAAATTGAAAATGTCTAACTTGAAAGAATCCGAATTGAAACTAAGCTACTGACACACAACGGGCGAAATTTATTATGCCCTTCGCTCAACTCTGGAATCAGGAAGATCTCTTCGGATCATTAGTATGTTGTGATTCTCGGCAGGTGGTGATTCTACTAAAAACCAAAATCCTCCGGAGAATTTACTTTCCGGAACAGCAGATAGAGATATATTCTATATACGATCATAAGCAGGCTGTGTTCAGCCAACTGGCTGTGTTTCTCTGTCTAGATCAGTCTAGATCGTTTTCAGAACAAACTCGGCGAATTTCTTCATCATTGGCCAACTCTCATTGCTACGTTTCAATACTTTTAATAGGTACACAACCAATTGAACATTCGATTTTCGTATTCCAACTACGGACTGGTCTGCAGACCCGGATATTCCCAATGGGAAGTGTACACTGATGGCTCAAAGATATATAACAGGCTGACTTCTGATATTAAACTTTCCTGTAGGCTGAAAGATCACTGCAGTGTTTTCAAAGCAGACGTAAGGGAAACTTTGAAAGCGTCACAACGCTTGTTGAGTGTCGGGATATACTCTGAAAGTCACTTCATTGAATCCGACAGTAAGGCTGCGATTAAGTTTCTAATGAACGTAGTTTCAACGTCCGTCTTTGTGCATTAATTTCGGAGAAATTTCGGATCATTCAAAGATAACTCTTATATATGTTCCGGGACATAGGGATATCGTTGGAAATAACATTGCTGATGAGCCAGCCAGAGTCCGTATCTAGCTCGCAATCACCGACATGCTACAAGGCATAGGTATTCCGATTTCGGATCATTCAAAGATAACTCTTACATGGGTTCCAGGACATAGGGATATTGTTGGGAATAGCATTGCTAATGAGCCAGCCAGAGCCATATGGAGCTCGCAATCAGCGACATGTTCAAAGGCTTAAGTCAATTCCAATATTCTCCATTCGTTTTACAGGAAGCCCAATCTCTTTAGTAGCAGGAGGCTACGTGCAATATTGCTAGACTGTGTTGGCCACTTGTGCACAAGAAGAGGACAACTCACTTCTCTCTATAAATTTCATGGCCAGCTATCGTACAATAGCAATTATTACGAGCTCTATTTCCATTTGCAGGGCATATCGAAAGACTTGGGATTCCGGCAAATGACTTTTGCGGGGCTGTGGGTCTGGGGAAACAGAAGAGACTGTCTTTCACCTCATGTGTTAGTGGCTTGCACTTGTAGTAGAGAAACGGAGATTTTTGATCTTTCACTTTCTAACATCTTTAATCGAGCGCCCTAATATAAGGATTGCTGCAATAACAATATTTTGTTATGCACATAGAATTCCTTTAGGGAATGTTTGATACCCTGGTAAATGCTGGCCTAAATGACCTCTCCTTTAAGGGAGCTGACCACCTTACCTTACCTAGCCTACGCCACCAACTTCGCTTCAATGTTTTCTTGCATATTCCAATCGCCTACATTCAAGATATGTGTGCTCGGTGTTTTCAAAATCTCCCTTGTTATACAAACAACTTATGTTTCCATTTGGGTTTCCCATTCTATTCTCCATATATTTCCCAAAATAGCCATGCTCCGACATCATTTAAGATTTCTAGATACACAATACAAGTGAATTGGAGACTGCAATGTTTCTACATCTGTATGTTGCGCGTTTGTAATTGTTTTAATTAAAATTTAATTGTATTTTGTTTTCTATGTCTGTATATAGTACACATAATTATTATTATGGTTGTATTGCTGCTTTTAATTCTGCTTCTACTTATAATACCGCTTTTCAATATATCTCCACACTATTTGAGTACATTTGTTGTAGATGTAAATGAATATATGTTATATGTATTGTGCCATATTATCGATTGCAATTGTATTTGTTGTTATTCTATTCACAAAATACACGAAAGACAATATCTGTCTACTGTTTGAGCGTGTTATTAAATTTTTGAAAATTTCATTTGTACTCTTATTTTAAGTGTCAACAATTTCAATTACGTTGACAAGTTTTTCAATTGCTTAATTAAAACATTTTATGGTACATCACTCATTGATATCATCCATCCATCCACAAACATATATACATATGTACATATGTATGTACATAAATGGATATACATATAGTTGAATGCTACTAACCAAGTAAATATTTTACGAGTGTGTTTACTGAGAGTGTGAAAATAGAAACAACTTTAATGAAAAATATGTGATACTGTACGATTACTTTCTAACTGCACTGTAAATATAGAAAATCCTATTCACTGGAATGAACATGTGGTCGTATGGCTATATTTAAGGCATAAGAACTGTTTGAAACTGATTATTATTTTTCGAATAACTTTTATTGTACATACACTCAAAGAAAAAAGTCTCCAAAAAACCGCTATTATTTAATAAATTGTAAAAGCTGTTGTAGTGTTGTTTAAGTCATTTATAATCAAGAACGTTTGAAGAACAAAACAAATCCGAAAGAATATAACACAGAAATTATTTGGGAAAAAATCAAAATTAGCGTGTGTATGTAGACTTTTTGCTTTGACTGTATTTTTTAAATTAAAAAATAAAACATAAATTTAATTTTACTGCATAAATTACAAAAAAAAATATTTCAAATCATTTATGCATTTTTGATATCGACGCCTCCATTCTATGACGTTCTAAGTGTACTTAGTACGTTTTTAATGTTCTTGCATTTTTAAATTCTACGCTCTCTAACTTAAATAATGTCAAAATTTGGTTAAGACGATCCGTTCCGAAGTTATAGGGAAAAATATTCTTGGAATACAAATACGGTCGCGTGAAGGCTTTGAGAGCTCATAACTCAAAACACACTTTTTCGACTTAGAATGTTATAGAACGGAGGCGTCGATATTTAAAACTAAATTCACTTAAATTCTTTGTATACATATTGTTACGAAAATGAAAAATCTAGATATGTACTGTTGATTTGCTTTTACATCGTTTGACATTAAAATTATAAACAACAGCTACAAAAACAAAAAACAATGAACTTGTTTACAAATTATCGCATTGCGTAATATAACAACAAACACCAGCATAAAAAAATGGTAAACAAGTAAACAAAAATATAACAACAAACACTACAAGATTAAATGTAAACAAAATACACAAACAACAATAATAAAACAACGATGTTTACATTTATAGAGATCTCGAGAAAGCAAAGCCACGAACATACACCTTCAAGAACATTCATCAGACTGTTTCCTTTGCCATATAAAAGGCAAGACAAAGCAGGCGACTGAGTTAGTGAAGTCTTGTGTGAAAACGTGGTGCGTTTAAGAGAGTAATCCTGGTTTGAAAATATCCGTTACAAAGATCTGTCGAATAATTGTTTAGCAATTGTTATTGTTTATCCGAACGTTATAAACAGAGGAATAACAAAAAAAGCAATTGTTGTTGTTTACATCATGTGCGAACAATAATAATGAATTTTAAATAAAACTAAACAAAACCTTATTTTTATTTTATTTGCAATCTATGAGCTCATATTGTAAACGTTTTTAAAATTAATAACTGCCCAAATCCAACTCACTTTCAATTAGTTTGCAATACTCTTATTGCGTTGTAGATATCATTTTCAAATATTCTGAAACGGTGGTCATCATTTATACAATTTTGTATTACACTGTATATCTGTATATGACTATATTCGCTACAGTTGCAGTTCTAATGAGTTCTGGTACAATACAATACAACAAGATGAATTCATTAGAATTTATTTGTTAGCAATAATTTTAGCAACGAAACTCAATATCTTAGTTCATGAAATTTTAATTAAAACAAATAAAATTGGAGTTTTCAAAATAATCACTAATGAGTTTAGATGTAATAGGCTTTAACGTGTTAAAAAGTTAACATTAAGGATAGGCACCATAGAGCTACGTCTTGCAAAAGTCGGCATTTGTTTATTCACTAACTTAACTCGTAATTTCTTAATTCTTTCGGGAAATATATTTCGGAGTTCTTATAATCCCTGCTTAAAAATTTTATAAAAATATTCAGTCAATCATAACTTCCCATAGATTAGACACAATTGTATTGGGGGCATTATTACAACTTGCCGTTAAAGTTAGGTTTAGTTAAAAGTAACTTTAGCTAAATTGAACTTTAAAGTCACCTTTAACTTCTTTTCGTTATTACAACACACAGATAAAATAAAGTAAACTTTTTCAAAAATATGGTAGTGGCGGAGCAATGTCGATAACACTGATCAATTAAACAAGTTTTATTGAAACGCAATGGCAACGACGGGCTTCTGTTTTGTTGTATTTGCTCATTTTGTTTATATTTGAAGTTGCCATCTTGAAAATAATATATAATATGGCAAGTTCAGACATAAACTAAACTTTAAACGTTATCGGTAGGATGATCCTCCATTTAGCTTAACGCTCACTTCTCCCTTATTGTCCACTTATAATAATAAAAACAATTTGTCTGCCCGTAAAAATCCTCCCTTTAGTTAACGACAAGTTGTGTTAATGGCCCTTTGAGTTGAAAAATTTGGATAATTTGATAACATATTTAAACGGTATTTAAACGGGATTACAGTCTATTTATTAAAACCACCAGTTTACCTAGATCAACTAAACAAATCAAATATGAATTTCATTCAGTTACATCAAACATAAATACAAACATAATTGGTCATTACAACTCTTCAGTCAGGATAAGGATATAGCTTCTCACACCTCTTATCTTGCGTGTGTTAATTTTATACGTGAGTGGTGGGACCTACAGTTTAAAGTCGACTCCGAACGACAGATTTTTGAAAAACCTTTCATGAACATTTTATTTATTTTGTTTTTTTCTAAAATCTGCTGAGAGGCATTCGCCAAAGAAACATTTTTTCATATTTTGTTGTAGATGTCTGTTTGAACCGCGGTCTCACATCTAATAAGCTGTAGTGGTTTGGCTAAAGTTACATCAAAAGACGTCCCAAGAATATAGCGCGGGTAGTTCCTTGTGGACTTTTTCAAAGGTTTTGTAATTTAATTTCGGAACTAGCAAACAGAAGAACAGAATGGAAGAATAAACCAGTCGGTAAGCGGAAACGAATTTCACAGCAAAGTTTTTGTAATTATTATTGACAGTGTGATGGAAGCAATATAAACTAGAACGTTTATAAATTTTATACAGAAATCTGACAGTTGCTTAGAATGACAAAGCACTGTGAGTTTACAATTATCCACATTGGTTTTAGTGCGAATGTTGAACAGTGGCAGGTGCGAAATAATTTTGGAGATGGAATCATATAATATTGCCAGATATTTGTGAGACGGTAATGACGATTACCTTATTACACATTGAAGTAACCACACAATAAATTAAAAAAAAAAAACGAATGGCAAAATGCTAAACACATAAGCCTTATGACCAAAAATTTGTTTTCTGAAATGTTATATATGCAGCAGAGCTATCAAAATGTGGAGCCACCGGCGGATACTAAACATTTCGATTTAGAAACCATAACTTCTAATCCAATCTACTCTTTTGCAATGACAGCAATAATTGTCACTCATAATCTTTCAATGATTGGAGATTGAGGTAAAAACACTTTCACGTTCGACATACAGTCAATCTAAGAATGGGGTCGTATGATTTCAACGCACGAAAAATTCAGGAATATTATTGCCTCGTATGTAGTTATGGGTGGTGTAAGTATTAATGAGTCAGGCGCTCTCGATGTTCCGGTTCCGTTTATGAAAATTCAGTGTGTGATGTTCACTGGAACAAGGGCGTTTTTAAGTATCGCAAAAGCATTCAATTGCCTCGGTTTCTTAACAAGGTGCAAGAATTACTCAACTTCATCTGATCTCCGTACTATTTACACCATTTATATCCGACCGAGAATGGAATACAACTCTCATGAATGGACCGGTGTCTCAAAGTCCATTTTGAGACTTCTCATCCATGTACAGAAGACGGCGAAGTGCTCATAATTGAAGGTAGGGTATTCAACTCTATTGATCCATAGGAGCATTGTCGCTATGTAGCTTGTGTTTCACTGTTCTATTGCTACCTCTACGGATTTTGCTCTAGCGAGATAAAGGCACTTGTTTCCGAAATCTCTGTATTCTGGCGTAGCATCCGTCTTTGACACAGAGCCCATCCGTTTGTGATGGATTGGTTAGTGGAACGCACACTGCATTACAGACAGAACTCCCAGAGGTCTTTCCTGCTACTTATAATATTGTTACGTTCTTTTAAAAGCGTTTAAAATATGAGCAATCTACATAAAATAAAAATATATTGCTGTTTATTTTATTATTTATTTATTATTTGCACAATTCTGTGAACCACTGCTCACAACTTGATGTAAACAGCAACAATTGCTTTTCTTTGTCATTCCTCTGTTTATAGTCTTTGCGTAAACAATAACAATTACTAGCCAATTATTCGACAGATCTTTGTAACGGAGAAACCACGATTACTCTCTTCAAACGCACCGCTTCTTCACACAAGACTGACTGAACTTCACTAACTCATTCGACTGCTTTGCCTTGTCTTTTATATGGCAAAGTAGACAGTCTGATGAATGTTCTTAAAGGCGAACGTTCATGACTTCGCCTTCTCGAAATCTCTATAAATATAAAAAACGTTGTTTACACTTATTATTGCAGTCTTGTTTGTGTATTTTTGTTTACCAGTTTTTTATGCTGGTGTTTGTTGTTATATAAAGCAGTACGATAATTTGTAAACAGGTTTGCTTACTGTATTGTTATGTTATGTTTTTATAGCTTTTGTTTATAATTTTAATGTTAAGCGATGTAAAAGCAAAACACCAGTATCTAGATTTTTCATTTTCGTAACAAAATGTAGGTATAACAAATTAATTGTGCCCTACTGTTTGGTATAATTAGAATACTTGTGGGCATTTGAAGATAAAAATCTTATTTTTAATAACCTTGTGACTTAAAGTCTAAACTTTATGGACCGGAACACGACCATGGACAAAATCTAATTCAACCATAAAAAATCTTTAGCAACGAATGAAGTCTCTTAACGAAAGTGTTTGTCAGCAAACCTGACAATGGAATGAATGAATGGAAACAAAAGCCATTTATTTAGGCTGTTTCCAATTTTTTTTGATAGAAACCCTATTGAATCAATAAGAAAGTAGGCAGCCAGCCCAAGGATGTAATTTAATTTTTATGAACTTATTTTTATTGAAACATTTTAAAATATTTCCCATTTTGTAGAAGAAAGCGAACTTCAAGCCTTGAGAACGAAATTGGCAAAACGTAAATCCAAAGTTAATTTATTTCCTTAAATAAACCGTTTGGTTGGGAAAGTCAATGTTCCGCCCCCTTTTGAAAACCATGAATTGAGTTGAAACGACCACAGAATTATAAAACAAATGAAAAAAAAAACAAAATTAGGATAAAAGGGAAAACAAAACAAAGAAGGAAAAGGGAAACAAAAGAACAGTGGAAGAAAATTTACGATTGTGAGAATTTCCGTGAAAAAGAAATCTCCACCAGGCACAAATATGACAGTGATGTCGTTGATTATGATGATGACAATTACGATGAGTACACAAATAACTCTCAGTTAATTTAATGAGTTCGTGTTGGTGTTGGTGTTGTTGTCTTCCACTGCTATGTTGTTGTGTGTTGACAAGCAACCCTCTAAAATGCAGTCCATAATTACAATGGTCGTTACGGCTGTAATAATTTACCAACAGCACGCAAATACGCAACCATCCTACCATTCTGCTGCTGTTCATCCCTTGCAGGGCCATAGCAAACATTGCAGTTTTCACTTGGAAAGTCGTATTTTGTTGTGTTTGTAAACAGCCGTGTGTATGGTTTGTTGTCGGATAATCGAGAGAACCCCATCTATTTTTTTCTTTTCGTTTATGCGTATTTGTGGAAATAAAAACAAGAACTTGAGTTACAATATTTTCATCTTTTCAACTGTAACTCTTGAGATAATATTGGATTTGTACAATGTGATACCATGACCTTAAGTGTTTGAGTATATTATTCCGTGTACTCCTTAACTCACTAGCTCACATGGTTCTTAATTTTGAGACTCTCATTTTCTTTTTGTTAGCTGACGTTTTTATGTTGCTAATGCATCTTTTACGTCCACTTTACCTTTTCATCTATACAGTGCCGTCCATATATCAATGTCATCCACTGTCAGACGTAACAAAAGGGAAGTGTTAGAATCAGTACAAGATTTATTTTTGTCAAATATATGTATATCTTATGGGAAGTAATCCTAACCACAGATCAGCAATGAATCCTTTTTTCACTACTCATAAGCACTCATGAAATTTTGAGTATAAGTATGTCAACAATATTGAAATTTAACTATGTACTCTGATTCATTCGCACTCACTATAATATTGATTTATATGTACAGGTTGCAATGAGTATTGACATCAAACTCATACCATTCGATATATATTTGATTCATAAGCCTACTCATTTAGATTCATAACTTTAGAAAAATACTTATAAATGATGAAGTCGCCGTAGTCTAGTAGGTAGTGTGTTGGCTTATTAGACGCAAAAGCCTGGGTTCGAGCCCCAGGCCACGCATCAAAGACAAAATACAAAAAGTATTTTTTCGGCGACTTCCTCTCAGTAGATTTCTGGCAAAAACTCTGAGAGTAAATAAATATTGCCATGAAAAGTTTCTCAATAAATAAAAATCTGTCGTTCGGAGTCGACTTTAAACTGTAGGTCCCACCACTCATGTATAAAATTAACACACACAACATAAGTGGTGTGAGAAACTAGGACGTTGTACAATGGGTCAATTCGACCTCCGGGTACTGTACTTGTCTTAATTGACAAGTACACGTCCTCTAACCTAACCTAACCTAACCTATAAATGATTCCAGTGGCTCCAATCATTGATCAAAATTTACAGTCTTATTATTGTTGCATTTACAATAAAAGAAAAAAGACTTATTAGCAACAAAGACAGTGAGTATCATACTTATTTTCTGCTTCGTGTATATGTTGAGTTATGGAGAGTCGAAATCAACATATCAATGTTAAGTATGAATATGATGAGCACTTCAAGCTTTGAATATGAGTAGAGGTTCCATGATATTAGAATATGTAAGTATGAATGCGTATAAATATCAGAAATTATGAGTATAATTCGATTCTACTCTTCTCTTTGAATAATCATTGCTGATCTCTGAACCTAATTAAAAATGATAATTTTAATACAACTACAAGTTTTAACAATAAGTTTTGGTAATTCTTCGTAAGCTCGTATATCATGTTCCGAAGAAATCAGAATCTTTTTTTAATCTGAATTTAAGAGTTTATCAAAACAATTGTTTTAATTCCCATCCAGTATGAACAATAATATGTATAGCAATTTATTAGGTTACGTAAGATGGGAAGAAAAGGAATGTAAAGAAATTTCAAACTGAACTTGGATTCAAGAGAAGATTCTACTTTGTTGGACGTATGATCATGTTGCTTTTCAACATTCACAAACGTCAGTGCAACGAAACTTTTCGTAGAATACCTATCTAGAAGCCTTTTCCTGTTCACAGCTAACGTGAGCCGGTTTTGCGACCACCACAAACGCTATTATATGAAATGCATGTGGTAAGCATATAGCACGAAATATGTAATTACTTCGAAGAAAGTTACCAGGTTAATAACTTCCTTAATTATATCGCCACCAAATATGTTTCTTTCATTGCCCGCGTTATCGAAGCAAGGGTCAGATTAAAATGTCACGCCATCTCTATGTTAGGTTCAGGTTAGAGGACGTGTACAAAGGAGACAGTTAGAGGGGAGAATAAGGAAGCGGAGGAATTACACAGACCAACAAACACACAAGAGAGAGCGCGACGACACTAACGAAGCCGTAGCACTTCTCAACCAGCTCTAGCTAATAATGAATCTTTGGAGAGTCTTGATGTCGGCTCTCGACACAGAATTCAAACCCTCAAAGAAGCCCCTGCCAAGGGTCTTCAACCTAAACTTATGGGCTGGATAGTTGCAGAGGAGGTGTTCGATAGTCTCCAACTCCTCCCCGTCGCAACATACCCTGCAATAGTCCGGCTGGAATCTGTTCCAGATCCTTGTCAGCGACCTAATCTCGCAGTGCCGCGTAATAAACCCAATAACTAGCCTTAAACTGGTCTTATCCAACCCCGCAGCCAACCTGTTCTTACACTGTCTATACCCTGGACACCTAGAAATATAACAACCCGATCCATTCCCCAACGCCTCTGCTCTGTCCCTTGGCCCATCTATTGATGAGGCCGTAGAGGTGGCAGATTGGGGGATCAGGACCAACTATTAAATCGCCCTTAGAAAATGAACCTAACCTGGCGACAGCATCAGCCGTCTCATTACCAAGTATTCCGCTATGACCCGGAACCCAGCATAGACGGGTAAGATCATGTAAGATTCCTTCAAAATTGCGAAAATCTCTGCTTGAACCTGCTACATTCATCCTTTCTCCTTTTACACCATTTCTAACATGTTCAGCATCATAGCAATGACAATGGATATCGTATAAATACCATCCTCGTCCTTCAGAGTTGTTTTGATATCTATAAGAATGCGTTAACATAATCTAATTGACTGAAAAGTTCGTCTGATATTTATTATTTTATAACATAAATCAGACCCGACTTCCACCCTGGAATTTGTAGATTCCTTCGTGAAAATCGCAATTGAATCTTTGTCGTCATAAATTCTTACATAGCAATTAGCGAAAGCGAAAAATGGAAGCATTAGTACTTATATATTCTGCAAGGGTTTGAACAATGATCTGTTTAGATAGAGGCGAGCCTCATGTTCCACAAAATCATACTCCCGTAACGTTAAGCCTTAAAGCAGCGGTCTTAGCAAACTTTTTGATTATTAGGTTAACAATTATCCAGTTCGAGATTATGGTTATTGCCATAGACGAAGACCGCCGAAGTGCATTTTTGATAAATAAAGTGGATAACCATAAAAACTTTTGTTAAAACACAGCGATTAAATATGGACCCGATTTTCATATCATTACACTACAATGGCTACAAAATCCTATTTTTAGACCCCAGATTGATGCTATAACAATTCAGAATCCAAACTGATATGTAACAACATAGCCCTGAAAGATCTTAACTAGGCGTCGGAAAGTTAATCATTATAGTGAAAGAAAGTGAAGTGCATTTTCCAAATCAAGTGATCATTTAATGCAGCTCACAGAATTGTGTAGAGCGGTCGTAACGGATGTGCCCTTCCGCTTCGTACGTGCCCTTCCTAACTGCATTTTGAAACGAATGAATATCAATAATCCTGGTAATATAGGACGGAAGTTGAAATTGCTGACCACCATATCCAATTACTCATTTTTACTTAAGAAAAAAGTTTTATTTGCTAATGTAATAAGCACTTCATAATAACCATAGCTACGTTCTTCTGTCTAATGAACCTTTATACATATATGTAGGTGGCAATTACACTATGCGACAAAATAAAAATTCATCCAGCTAATGACATAGTGTAAGTTGTGAGTTTTGTTGAGTATATTTCTTGAAACCTCCAAATTTGATTTATTTGACAAAAACTGTTTTTTTTTTTTTTTTGGACTTTACGAACAAATTTATTGATTACAAAAACATTTCTGAACCAATGTCACAAATTTTTACTTTTTTAGAAAGGGAAGGGCTGAGCCTTTTAAACGGTGTAAATATATATATAATTTGACTTAATATGCTATGAGGTTTGATGAGGTAAACTTGGCAAATGCGAATTTTGTTCATACTTTTTCAAGTTTGTCCGTTCATAGTAGCAAACTTTAATTAAAAAATGTAAAATAAGTGGTGACATTCTGAAAGTGCATTATATTGTGGAGAAATTGACACTTCGTTTGATCAAATCGAATTAAAATTACCGTAGTTATTATTTAAAGCGTATAACAGTCGTGTTATATTTTTTATTTATGTCATCTTATCAAATGAACTTTTAGTTCAAACATTTTCAGAAATTTTGATGGATTTTGATTGTTTATAGGAAAATGTGTCAATTTCACGTTCGAGCGAAAACCAGAAGTTGGACAATGTTTGCGCGAAGAGAAATAATAATATTTGCAAAAAACACAGTCTGACAGTCGTGCAAACGTGAAATTGACACATTTTGTGGTAAACAATCGAGATCCTTCAAAATTTTCGAAATTTTTTGAACTGAAAGTTCATTTGATAAGATGACATATTTAAAAAATATAACACGACTGTTATGCTATTTCAATAATAACTACGGTCATTTTTGTCCGATTTGATCAAAGTGTCAATCTCTTCTCAAGATAAAGCACTTTCATATTGTCATCACTGGTTTTATAAAATGAAAAATACGAAAAAATAATATTTTCCATGTTTACCCCATCAAATCTCATAACATATAAGTTTGAACAAAATGATTATGTGTACCATTTTAAAGGCTCCTCTGTCCCCTTTTCAACAAAATTTAAATTTTGAAAATAAGTTAAAAAATATTTGGATAATCAATAATTATTTGTGAAAAGATCAAAAATACCGTTTTTGTCAAATAAAAGAAGTACGAAGGGTTTGAGAAATAAAGAAAAAAATATTTCTGAGTTATACCAAAGAAAATAAAGTATAAAGAATATGCATTTTAACATATTTTGGAATATTTTTCAAAAATATTTCATGACGCGGGGGGAAAGATAGAAGGGAAGGTTACAGAAACCAAGAGCGTAACAATTCGTTGTTGTCATCATGCGTTGTTCTCATCGTACGTTTTTGTTGTTTGGCCACTTTTTTATTTCTTTTTCTGGTGTTAAAAACAGACGTCGGCACCAATGACCCTCAGGGTAAGAATATCTTCGGCTTTTTACACACATAGGACACGGACATCAAGAATGGTCGTTAAAAAGAGCGTAAAAATCTTGTCAGTTTTTAAAGAAGAAGGTTCATGTCGCTTTTTTCAGACTTCAATGATACACCCAAAGAAATATCACAGTAGTATTCACTAATATCAATGAAAAATGATTTCGATTTTTGGAAGAATACTTGCCAAGTTAAATACGGTGTCTTAGTGTTTTAGTTCAGTACAATTTTTCTATATTTTCCGATCATATATACATATCATTGGATTAATAAGTAGACTTGAAATTATTACTAACAATTTTCCTCTTGGTTAACACATGCCTATGGTTATAGATTACTGAGTGAGAGAGAGAAAATATGTTGAGAGAATTTATTTATTTACAGCCATATAAAAGTGTTAGTAATATACTCTATTTTTATTTTCATTTCATTCTATCTTTGGCTTAATAATTTTGGATAAATAAAAATAAAATAAAACATAGATTTTATTATTAAAAGAACATAAAGCTATCCATCTTTGGCTTAAAAATTAGGCCATGTTTTTTAGATAAATAAAAAGAATAAAAAACCATTTTTTATTAAAGAAAAAAAAAACGAGCATTCCAAAGCATTTAAAAAATATACTATGGGACAAAATAAAATACGCCCAGCTAATGACATAGAACATTATTAACACAAAATATTCTCGAGTGTTATTCTGAAATAAAATGATAAAGCATCCGCAGCACATGTATTCTTGTCGCAGTCTGATCGACAACTAAATCAAAAAACACACGAATACATACACATGTGCATACGTACGATGAGAGCAACACGTTGTTACGCTCTTTTTTGTGTTCATTTTCCTTCTGTCTTCCTCTCCCCTCACCCAGAAATGATTTTTAAATAAAATTTGGTGAGAGCGGGTCGTGATATTACGACCCGCCATAAGAAATTTTACTTCTACATGATGCGCATTCTTTATATCCATATTCTTTGGTTATACTCAACAAAACTTACAACCTACATACACACACATAATTGGTCATTACAACCCTTCAGTCAGGATTACGATCTAGTTTCTCACACCACTTATGTTGTGTGTGTTAATTTTATATATGAGTGGTAGAACCTACAGTTTAAAGTGGACTCGGAACAACAAATTTTTGAGAAACTTTTTCATGGCAATTTAATTTATTTTTGCTGAGAAGAAGTCGCCGAAGAAATAGTTTTTGTATTTTGTTTTGATGTCTGGCCTAGAGCTCGAACCCGGGATTTACGTCTAATAAGCCAATATTCTACCTACTAGACTACGGAGACTTCAATACACTATGTATTTTGAATTTCGCACCGTGTTATTTGGTCTTATTCAATATTCTGTTATTGGTTTTTTAACTAAAACATCATAACAATAGAATTAAAAAATACCTCGTTTTCAATGAGTTTTGAATCTGTTGTTCTAAATATTCAGAAAATTCATTAGTTTGGGGATACTCTCCCCATTAAGCAAATATGATTTCGATTAGAGTGCTAATGCGCATGCAAAATATTACGAAATAAGTGCATGGCATCATACATGTATGGTTGTATTGTTGGACAATCCGTAGTTCTTGTTGAACACCGCACTTAAGTTGCCAGTTTGCCGATTTTAATTCCATTTCTTCTTTAATTCTTATAATGATAACAACAACAACATACCATAATGTATACAATTTTTAAAAAACGATGGATGGACATTTTTTTGGGTGAATAAATTTCCAAAAATTAATTTCTTTTCTTTTCTAATTTAATTTAATATGATTTTATAGTGAAACGAAAGTCGTATAATTTGTTCAGAGGCCTTGTAAAAGTTTGCCAATGTTTTTGGGGGTGGCTCGTTAAATTTGCACACATTTGACGTGTATTTTTCCTAGTGTTATCAGAGGTAAACACTTGAAATGTGGATTCCAACATTTTGGTTTGTTTCATTATTAAATATGTATGTTGACTTGTTTGTTTGTTTGTATTTGATATTGCTGATGCTGACGATGATGAAGATGCATGTGTTGTAAGAACTTTCACTTGAATAAACTGAAGTGTGTGCGTTCAAAAGTAGAATGTTCTGTTGATGTCGTTGTTATTGGTGTGTAATGATGTTTAATTTTCTTCTTTTGTTGTTTTTAAGTATTTCCCCAAGGACATCTGCTTGTATTTATATTACATATGTATGGTATGTGGTATATGGTGTATAGTGAAACGCATTTTAGATCCTTTTTTTGTTATTGACACACAAAAGAGAAGCTTATTAGAGTAGCGGTTGGTGGTCTAAAACTTAATTAAAAAAGTGGTAGGCATTGTTCGAAAGCCTCTGTATGCTTAAATGATTTCGGAATTAACAAAGCAATGATTACGCAAGGATCACTGAATATGGCATTAAACATCGATTATCCATGCATTCTTAAGATTCTTTATACAATTTTAATTTAAAAACATTCAATGGCATCGAATATTTGTGTCAATATTAAAGATTGAACAGTAAACGATATATGGTGTTGAGGTGGATGATAATCCACTATCTTCAGTTGAATTGGCATTTATTTAGCTGGCAGATGTTGTTCTGAACATAGAACAAATAAAGTACATAGATTTTTTCAACTCACTGTACTTGCCGGTATGATTTGGCTCCAATTTCAATTTATCTTATTTGCAATAATTAAGGAAAGTAATTGCTCCTTTATTTTTATGTCTGGAATATCTTAAAAAATCCTAGTTGCTATACCATTTCGACTCATAACAAGAAATATTAATTTTTAGCAGAAAATTGGAAAAATATTTCTTCGGCGACTTCCTCTCAGCAAATTCCTGGCATAGCTCTGAGAGTAAATAAAATTGCCATGAAAAGTTTCTCAAAAATCTGTCGTTCGAAGTCGACTTTAAACTGAAAGTCACGCCACCCATGTATAAAAAAATTAACGCACACAACATGAGTGGTGTGAGAAACTATATCGTCATCCTAACTAAAAGGTTGTAATGACCAATTATGTATGTATGTACTCGTATGTTTTCGCAGAAGATGCCAGAATCACAACATCTGTGTCTTTAACTATTAAAACTAATTTTGTGTATTAACACATCATGAGAATTGCCGCTACCAATTTTTAATGGATTTTTGATGGGTCCAAAATGAAAAATATAGATGTTTAAAACAATTTTGTTTTACAGAGAAGACAATTTGGAAAAAAAGGGAAATTACCAAACGTTGTCCATGACTGTAATTGGTAATTAGGGTATATCAAATTAATTTGTTACCCTTAGGGCCATTATTACAATTTGTAGTTAAAGTTGGGTTTAGTTAAAGGTAACTTTAGCTAAAGTGAACTTTAAAGTCACCTTTAACTTTTTTCGTTATTACAATCTACAGATAAAATAAAGTTAACTTTTTAAAATATATGGCAGTGCCGGAGTTATGTCGATAACACCGCTCAATTAAACAAGTTCTTTTTAAACGAAGGGCTTCTTTTTTTGTTGAATTTGCACATTTTGTTTATATTTTTAGTTGCCATATTGAAAATAATCTATAACATCGCAACTTAACTTTAAAAGTTACCAATTGGATGATCTTCCATTTAGCTTAACGCTCACTTCTACTATATTGTCCACTTATAATAATAAAAAACAATTTATCTGCCCGTTAAAGGGAGCTTTAGTTAACGGGAAGTTGTAATAATGGGCCTTAGTATTTCGATAAGCTTTAATTTTATAATGCCGATAAACAAACAAATCTTACAGAATAGTTCTGAAATAAAGAGCTTTTAAAAATTAAAGTCAAGATTATGACCTAGTTTCCCACACCACTGATGTTGTGTGTGTAAATTTTTCATATCGGTGGCGGGACCTACAGTTTAAAATCGCTTCCGAACGACATACTTTTAAGGAACATTTCATGGCAATTTTATTTACTCTCAGAGTTTTTGCCAGAAATCTGCTGAAATATTTTTTAAGTTTGTTGGAAATGTCTGACCTGGGATTTCAATCGTGTCCTTACGTTTATAAGCCAACACACTACCTCCTAGACTATGACGACTTAAGTATACAGTGGTGGCCACGAATTTAAGACACGACATATGACTGACTTGGTTGTAATAATATTTACAATCCTGTAATATCAAAATTGATATTCTTTATTCTTCTATGTACTCTGTAATGTTAAGAAAAAGTACCATTATTTTATTTTGTTTCTTTTTACATTTTGTTGCTTTTTGATCATATTATTGTAAAAACGTTTATTTGAAATTGGCCACGAATTAAAGACATTTCAGAAATATCTGGTTTTTAACTGATTTTTTGGTGTTTTTTGAAGCTAAACGTTGAGCAACGAATGTTTTATTTTATTTTATGTTGGAATACATAGAAATATTTAATTATAAATGGTCAGAGGTACCTGGAATACCGATGCCGAGCGAAAACTGATCCAACAACTAAAATTTGATGGAAAAATAATAATGGAGATATCCAAGCTGCTTAAATGTTCTACATGCATGATTTACAACGCGCTGGAACACATCAAGCAACATAGTACCACCAAAAATGTCAAACAGCAACCTAGAGCCCGAAAAACCACAGCCTAAAGTAACTGCTAATAATCCTTTCACGAGCTCAAGTAAAATAAAAATAAAATTGTATTGGATTTTGGTATCGATATTTCGTCTAGGGCGATAAGAAGATGTCTAAATGAAATAAACTTGTGTGGGTGTATTGCCCATCGTAAACCACTTGTGCCAAAAAAATATCAAATCCCGACTAGCATTTTGCCTTAATCTATATAATATGTAAATAAAAATTCTTAACCAAATATAAGCAGCAACATATTATTAATTTTTCTTCCTAATATTACTAAAATCTTAAGAAAAATATCATGGACCTAAAATTTTTTGATAAGATGCAAAAATTATCACAAATGTAGAAGTAAAATGTCGTGTCTTAAATTCGTGGCCACCACTGTATATCCGCATAATGTAATAATTTTTTAACCAAACTTTTTTAAAAACGTACTTTTGTAAGGATGTAAAATCCTGCCTCCTGTGATTCTGCCACGTTAAGAAGCAAATGTGTTTCTGTAATTCATGGTATTATACTTAATGCCCAGTTTATGACTCATTTATATGTCATGTACCAGAACATTGTGCATTGTACGTGTCATAGCGTTACACGAATGCCACTGTTATATAAAGTTTTAGAGTGTCTAAGCAATAAGTATATGCAACGTTGACCACAAATATCACAAATCTACTTTCCGGTACGTCTACTAATATACTCGTAAAGTTTTCTTAGTTTTATTTCTTCTCTTTATTAATAAGAAATAAGAGATTAAGTGAGTGGTGATGGTTAACCGTCTTGTTTTCATTCATTCTGTTATGATTTTCCATGAACATCTATCAAACTTGTGGCCCTGGATATCAGTTTTTAATTGAGTATATTTTCGCATATAACACAAAATATATATACGTCATTATGACAATAAAAAAGATATCAGCAGACTTGATAATTCAATTTGTACTTCAGCCATGTTGGAGAAAGTACTGTTACATTTTTACCTTTTGAAAAACGTTTAAAATATGAGTTCGTAGATTGCAAATAGAAATAAAAATAAATTTATGTTTAGCTTAGTTTAAATAAATCCTTTATTGTTCGCTCAATTCTGTATGCCACTGTCCACAACTTGTCCACAGTTGCTTTATTGGTTATTCTTCTTTTCACTCTTTTGCGTAAACAGTAACAATTATTCAATAGATCTTTATAACGGAGATCTTCAAACCATGATTTGTCTTTTCACAAGCAAAGCATCATCACACAAGACTGACTGAATTCTTTCTGATCCCCTTCCCTGGTTTGTCTTGTCTTTTATATGGCGGGGTAAACTGTCTGATGAATGCTCTTGAAGAAGAATGACTTTGTCTTCGCGGAATCTCTATAAATATAAACATTTTGTTTACGTTATTGTTGTTTACTTGTTTATCCCTTTTTTATATACTGATGCTGTTGCTATATTTTTGTTTATTTGTTGATCATGTAAAAAAGTCCATAGTTTTTTTTTTGTAGCTTTTGTTTATCATTTTAATGTTAAACGATGTAACACCATTTCCATTTTCGTAACAGTACATTGAAAATTTTTTAAGGTCATAGTCGGCATTATAAAATCCATTCTACTTAGTTGTACATAATATTCCCTTTTCCAGGCTGTCTTCCTTATATAAATATCTCATTTAATTTAATTGTCCTTGTCCAAAATTATACATAGGTACCACAGATAAGCAGTGAATCGATTTTTCGCTACCTATAAGCACTCATGAAATTTTGAATATAAGTGAGTCAACAATATTGAAATTTAACGTCTCCGATTCATTCGTGCCAGCTACAACGTTAATTTATAAGTACATGTTGCAATGAGTATGCGTACAACGTTGACGTCAAACTCATACCATTCGAAATATGTTTGATTCATAAGTCTACTGCTTTAGATTCATAACTTTAGAAAAATACTTACAAAAAATTATAGTGACTCGAATTATTCATCAAAATTTACAGTCTTAGTTATCGTTACATTTACAAAAAAGAAAATGAAAAAAGACTTAAGCAAAACAGACAGTGCAGCAAGCAAAGCAAATACACAACCGTCTAGTGAGTATTTTAGCGTTCGTATGCGAATCATACTTATTTTGTGATTCTTGCATATGTTGGAGTTATGAAAAGTCGAAATCAATAACATCATACGTGTTGTTAAGTAAGAAAAGGGTGAGTACTTCAAACTTTTAATATGAGTAGTTGTTCCATGATATTAAAATAAATATGAATGCGTATAAGTATCAGAAATTATGAGTATGATTCGATTGTACTCTTTTTTTGAATACTCATTGCTGATCTCTGTATTGACGTCATCAACATCAATCAGAGAAAGTTAACTCCTACTTAACTCCTATGATCCCTAATAGGCACCCACGTAGACATAACTTAACCTATGTCTCCTATTTCTCTATAAGTAATATTAGACCTTCGATGTAGGCGACAGTTTCATAGAATTATCCTGAGAAATTCTGTTCTGTTGTTGTTTCTTCATGTATGTATTAAATTATTATATTAAATATTGAACAGTAAGGGCCATTATGACAACTTGCCTTTAACTAAGGGGAGGATTTTAAAGTGTAGATAAATTGTTTTTCATTATTATGAGTGGATAATATGGTAGAAGTGAGCGTTAAGCTAAAGGGAGGATCATCCTACTTGTAACTTTTAAAGTTAAGTTTATGTTTGAACTTGCCATATTTTGTATTATTTTCAGTACAACAAAAAATAAAGAAGCCCGTCGTTGCCACTGCGTTTAAATAAAACTTGGTTAATTTGAGCAGTGCTATCGACATTGCTCCGGCACTGCCATATTTTTGAAAAAGTTAACTTTATTTTACCTGTAAGTTATAATAGCGAAAACAAGTTAAAGGTGACTTTAAAGTTCACTTTAGCTAAAGTTGACTTTAACTAAACCCAACTTTAACGGGAAGTTGTAATAATGATCCTAAAACTTATTTCTCTTAAAAAAAATGTTTAATTTTGAATTTAAGTTTTATACACTATGTTTTCCTGCTACAAAATTACTCGTTTATTTAAATCTTTGACTTGAGCAAAAATTGCATGTTTCAATGCAATACTTAATAATAAATATCAACAGCAACAACAACAACAACAATACCTACAGCAATAACAATAGATAGACATATGTTATAAAATTTCGCTCAAAGTGCTATAATTTCGGTATAGTCTGTCGCCCTCAATTAGCTGTCGAAATGAAAATGTCAAAGTGTCAAGTGAATTGTGGCAAAGCGCAAACTTCTATACAATACAACACAACACAACAACAATAATGATAAGAAGAAAACGAACATTGTTGTATAAGAAAAGTAACGAAGAAACAAAATTGAAAAAATAATGAAAAACATTAAATAAATAAACAAGACAGCAATTGTTGCAACGCAATGGAAACGTAACAACGGCAAAGCAATACCATTCAATGCGAGTGATACAATACCATGCAATATGATGCGACAGACGACAGTCTTACGGTCTTACGGTCTTACGGTCTTCTTGGATACAACATCTCGCAATTATAAAAAAAAATCATATTGTTTTTATTGGTGTTGTAGTCGTTGCTGTTGTTATTGTCGTCGTGGGTATTAGAAAACAACATACAAATGCATTATGTCAGCTTCAAAAACATTATTCACTCGTAAACAAACAATACATGACAATACTAGTAAAAACAAAAACAATAACAACAATAACAACAACAACAACAAAAAATGATGCCAACAGTTAATACCTAAAACAACAAACAATGCAAACAGCAACCTTAACAAAAAATAAAAAAAAATGAGTAAAAAATAAACAATTACTGTAAACAGCAAACAAGCCAAGCAAAAAAAAAAACAAAAAAATCATATCCTCTGCAGATTATGCAGCATCTCTAAACACCCTGCAACGAGTTTTTGAAAATTTCAATACGTAATATACTCGTATAGCATCACAATAACAATTCTATTGTAACAAGACATTATAAATTATTCTTCACCGATAAAATGTCATTCGATATTATTCCGGATGATAGTCATGAGTCATTAGATTTTTCAAATTTTCTATTCTACTATCGTAACTTCATTGTATTTAAACAAGAAAGTGAGTATCCATGGGTTTTTGGTCCGGAAAAGCAAAAATTGTTTATTAATGTACTTAATCTGTCACGCTTATACTGCAATATACCAAATACGCTATTACAGACCAGAGATCAGCAAATGAGTATTCAAAAAGATGAGTAGAATCGAATCATACTCATAATTTCTGGTACTTATATGCATCCACACTTATTTTAATAACATGGAACCTCTACCCATATTCAAAGTTTGAAGTACTCATCGTATTCATACTTAACAACACGTATGATGTCGTTGATTTCGAGTCACTCGAATCATTTAAAAGTATCATAAGTATTTTTCTAAAGTTATGAATCTAAATGAGTAAGCTTATGAATCAATTATATTTCGAATGGTATGAGTTTGATGTCAACGTAGCAAACTGTACTTATAAATCAACGTTGTAGTGAGTACGAATTTAAGTACATATTTAAATTTCAATATTGTTGACTCGCTTATATTCAATGTTTCATGAGTAGCAAAAAAAAACGATTCGCATGAATTCGTTATACCATATGGTACAAGCATATATCCACCAGACTGTTAATAATAAAATCGGGCAACGAAAAAAATTTAATTTAAGGAGTAGAATGAATCGTCTAGGAGTTATTTCATTTAGTATATTTGGGACGTTTGGCCAAATACCAAATCGAAAATAACTGGCGAGTATTATGTTAATATTGTTACGTTTTTACCCGTTAAAAACCTTTGAAATATGAGCTCGTAGATTGGAAATAAAAATAAATGTGTGTTTAGTAATAAAAAAATTCTTTATTGTTCGCATAATTCTGTGTGCCACTGTTCACAACTTGATGTAAGCAACAACAATTGCTTTGTTTGTATTTCTTCACTCTTTTGCGTAAACAATAACAATTGTTCGACAGATCTTTATAACGGAGATCTTCAAACCACGATTACTCTTTTCAAACACACCGCGTCTTCACACAAGGCTGACTGAACTTTTACTAACTGCAGTCACCTGCTTTGCCTTGCCTTTTATTTGGCGACGTAAACAGTCTGATGAATGTTCTTAAAGGCGAGTGTTTGCGGCTCTACTTTGGAGGTTATAACAGAGTAAAATTCATTGAAAAAATAAAATTGAATTCTTTTTTCGTGTTATTGAGGAGAGGTTTGATATACTCGTATACCGTGCTTGGGCATGTAGGACGGACTGTAGAGTTGAGCAGGCTTTATAGCTAAGTCTCAATCCTACAGTTTTCGTAAATATAAGAAGGCAGTATCTGATAGCTATTATACGTGTACTAACGAAACATGGTCCCTTTAGACACAAGATCGGTAGGTGGAGTAGATTTATTTTAGATTTCTGTAGGTTATGTGAAAGAGCTTAGGTAAGAGTGGATGATATTTTATCTCATTGTCCTCGTTTACAAATACACAGGCAAAGTTGGATAGGTAGTCGAATCCAAATTTGAAGATCTAATATGGTTCACGCAAGGAATTGACTGGCTAGGAAAATATTTTTTTATATTCTTCTCCTTTTTCTTCTCTTCTCCTTTTCCTCTTTCCTTTTTTCCATAATGAAGGGTCACAATGAGCCAAGAGTTCTCTCGGTGAAATCGTAGAACCAGTAACACAGTGAAGAGCCACCCTTCCTAGCATAACCTGATCGGATTTGGTAAGTGTTTATCTTCCATTACTAACTAAGCCTCCTTTCCCTGATTTCTGTGCAATTTTCTCTGCGAGCAATGCCTTGTACTCGATTTGGGATATGGCTCTTGAACTGGTTTTTTTAGGTTTCTTTTAAACAACTTAAGAGCCAATTTTTATGCAAATTTCGATAGGGTGGTTCAATTTTATCAATCAAATTCTACAATTTTAAAACTTCGAAAATATATACACGTCTACTTCCTCTCAGCAGATTTCTGGCAAAAACTCTGAGAGTAAATAAAATTGCCATGAAATGTTTCTCAAAAATCTGACGTTCGGAGTCGATTTTAAACTGTAGGTCCCATCTCGCATGTATAAAATTAACACATACTGCTTAAGAAGTGTGAGAAGCTAGGTCGTAATCCTGACTGAAGGGTTGTAATAACCAATTATGTATGTATGTATGCATGTTTAGCTTAACGCTCACTTCTACCACATTGTCCACTTACAATAATGAAAAACAATTTATCTACCCGTTAGAATACTACCTATAGTTAACGGCTTGCGTTAAGCTATAAGGAATATCATTCTACCGGTAACTTTTAAAGTTAAGTTTATGTTTGAACTTGCCATAATATATATATTTTATTTTCAATATGGCTACTTCAAAGATAAACAAAATGCATATACAAAAAAAAAAAACGAAGATCATCATTGCCATTGCATTTAAAAACTTGCTTAATTGTTATCGAGATTACTCCGGCACTGCCATATTTTTAAAAAAGTTTACTTTATTTTATCTGTAAGTTGTAATAACCAAAATAAGTTAAAGGTGGCTTTAAAGTTCACTTTAGCTAAAGTTACCTTTAACTAAACCCAACTTTAACGAGAAATTTTAATAATGGTCCTTAATATGCTTTGATGCTTTAATATCTTAATCTTGTTGTATTAAATTTATGAAATAAAAGATATGAAATAAAGTACACATATAAATATTCAACAAAATTTATTTGATTATTTTAATTTTGAACGTTATTCTCTGCATTAAGTTTCAGTCTTATTCATATTTTTGTTTACTTTAAAGTACCGATAAAGAGAAAGTTAAAGCGAAAACAACACAATGATTACACAGACTGTAGGGAAAATTATTTACCTTTTCATATATTTTTTCAGTTTTTTTTTTGTTTAAACACAATATATTTTTATTATTAATTTGTTAAACTTTTCTTAAATAAAGCCATTGTTTAAATCATAAAACATACAGCAACTTAAACAGCATTTACATAGTAAATCCATTTGTGCCACTTTTATGAGCGGCATGTAGGCGGTATTGTTACTTGAAATAAAGACCGATTGATGGGTAAATGTTTGGATCATTCATTATTGAAACGTTGTACTTAGGATGGGTGCGTTTAGTTTGTTTTTCAAACAACAGACAAGAAAAAAAACATAATTTTCTACGAATTTGAATACAAGTGCCAAGTGTTGTTAAAATAAATTTTCAATTCAATAAGAAAATCGTATACATATAAAACGGAGGTACATTAATGAATAATTAATTTGAAAACTATTTTACAAAATTTTTAATGAGAATTCGAAAAATATGGTATGATTGGGGACAACATATTCAATATTTTAGTTTTGTTTTAAGAGCTTTAAAATGTACATTTTAAAGGTAGGTAGTCCGTTGTCTTATTAAAAGAGAACCCGTGGTACAAACCAGAGATCAGCAATAATTCTTTTTTACAACAAAAGAAAAAAGACACACAAGCAAAATGGACAGAGCAGCAAGCAGAGCAAACACGCAACCATTTAGCATTTATTAGTGTGAACGAACAGGGAATCCATACGACTGCAAAGTCATGTAAACGTTGATTTTGAAAAAGTGTACGAATTCATTTACCGAATTGTCAGTAATGGGTGAAGATGAAAATTTGAGTCTGAAACAAATAGCAGGAATGTTATATGTTGCACATTGTCGGACCGTTTAAAAGCTATTGGAAAGGTCTCAAAAATTGAATCGCAGGCAATTAGAAAACCGAAAAACCACTTATGAAATTTCGTTTTAAACATACATACAATAGAAAATTAAAGTTCCGTTGAATTGTTAGTGGCGATGAAAAATAAATTTATTTTCAGAATCCTAAACGGAAAAAATCATGGGGTAATCCGGAGAATCATTAACCAGGTCGATTCTACAGGAGGCAATGCAGTGTGTCCTGTGGGACCAGAAGGCTGAGCTGTACCACGAAAATCTGAAACCTGGTGAAATCATTAATACAGATCGCTGCCAACAACAAAGGTTCAATTTGAACTATGCATTGATCGAAAGACACGGTAAAGTAATATTGCAACATAAAAATGCAGGTGCATACAAAGCAAAACAGGTTCAGGACACAATGAAAGCATTAAGCTGCTAACCTACTCGAAATATTCAACAGATTTGGCTCCTTCCAATTACTATTTGTTTCTATCAATAGGACACGCATTGGCTGATCAACACTTCGATTTCTACGAGGAAGTCGAATACTGTGTGACTAATTGGTTTGCTTCTAAAAACGAACACTCAATCCCGAAATCCCGGGAAATTTGTTCGGGAATTCCCGGGAATTATTGTCAATAAAAAATTTTTACTATATGGAACTCAAGAACGAAGAATCTCCCGCAAAAGTTAAAAAAAAAATTATGTTGGACAACTCCAAAAACAAAAAAGAAGACATGAGCCAAATAGTGTCCAAATTAGCAGCAGTTGATGGTTTTCCATAAGATCCATAACGAGAAGTACGTTCAAAGAGAATCGATGTTGCTTAAAGGGTTTCGCCTTCCAAGAACTGAACGTGATGTCCAACAATTAATAATAAGTAGATTTGGTGAAATTAAAAATGAAATTATACAACATATTGAATCACATTTAAAAAATAAATTTAGATTTTCCCTCGTTATGGATGAATAGCAAAGTATAAAAAATAGAAGATACCTGAATATATGTTTGCATGGACAGGAAAGAACCTTACATAACCTAGGAATGGTATATATTCCCGGAAAAAGTGGAGCTTTGGAAATCCGCGATCTTATGGAAACTCGATTAAAGGAATACAACATCACCTTTGAAAACCAAATAGTCGCAACAACAACCGACGGACCAAATGTTATGAAAAAATTTGTCAGACAAAGCCCAGTTGATGGTGTATTTTGCCTTAACCACGCATTACATTTAACAGTTGTTGATGTTCTTTTTTGAAAAACTGAAGTGGAACCATTATCTGCCGATCTGGAATTAAGCGCCACTAATGAAATTGATGATGAATTGGAAGACGACTCTGAAAGTTATGTTTTTGTAATCAATACTAATTACAAATTGGTATTAGAACAAACTCGTCGTGTTATTAAATTGTTAAGAAAGAGTCCAGCAAAAAATTGTGTGTTACAAAAATATGTATTAGCCGAACATAATAAGAAAATCTGCTTTGTATTGCATTTAGTAACCAGATGGAATTCGCTATTTCCAATGATCGAAAAAATTTTACTTTTAAAAAATTCAATAAATTCTATGGATAGAATCCAATATAAGTAATTTGCAGAACCTTTTGGACGTTTTAAAACCAATAAAATTAGCTGTGGAAGCTTTATGTCGGCGAGAAGTTAATATTATATATAATAGTGATATAATAGTGAATACTTTATGCCAACAAATTTCTTCAATTAATCATCAATGCTTGAATCTCTTATATACCGAATTGGAGAAAGAAGAGATATAAAATTGTATACCTTGACCAAATGCTTGAAAGATCCTGAAATTTTTAATAAAAATAATAAATTTTTTCCGAATGCTTCAAAACGCTCAATTATTTTATATGCAGAACAAATTTATAACCGTCTTTTTACTGAAAAAAATATAGAATTAGAAGAAATAGAAAGCAACAATAATGATATTTTAGAAGATAAAAATTTTGAGGACATTTTAAACGATGCAATAAATAACATTAGTGAACTATCTACATCAAACAGTAATGTACCTACCGGTTCGATAAAAAAGATCTGAAATTTTTTGGAGAATCTGGTAAGCAAACGGAAAACATAAAAAATCTTTTAGAGGCCTTGTTAACTATTAAGCCAACATCTGTTGAAAGCGAGAGATTTTTCTATAAAGTATTAAATAAATATGTTAATAGATATATATTTTTTTATGTTTCATGTATATATTTTTGTCTAGTTTTTAAACTACATTGAATTATTTATTTTTTTAAAGAACTGGACCTTTTATATGTTTCTATTGTTATTTTGTTTTATGTTTTTGATCTCATTAATATGAATTTAAAATAAAAAATACATACTTTAACAAAGTAAATATATGGTTTTATGTTCTAGGCGGGAATTCCCGGAAACCCGGGAAATTTCAAAATCAATCCCAGTTTCCGGAGAAATGAATAAGTCCGGGAAATGAAAAACACTAGTGAGGAATCAAATTGTAGGTTTTTGTTGGAAAATATTTTTGAATTGAAATATATACAGTCGATTTCGAAAGCATTTCTGATTTTGTCAAAATTTGTACAAAATAGAATGGTTTTCACTCTCCAGGTGAACAACAGTAATAGGTGAACAATAGTAGATAAGAGTAACAACAATAACAAGACGCCATCGAAATAAAAAATAAAATAAAAAAAATAAAATAAATAAAATAAATAAAAAAAATTAACAAATAGTCTTAGTTGTTGTTGCATTTACAAAAAAAAAGAAAACAGACACATAAGCAAAAAAGACAGAACAGTAAGCAGAGCAAGCACACAACCTTCATACTTATTTTGTGATTCTTCTATATGTTGAGTTATGAGAGAGTTGAAATCAACATCAAACGTGTTGTTATGTAAGTATGAATACGATGAGTACCTCAAACTTTTAATATGAATAGAATTTACATGATATTAAAAGAAGTATGAATGCGAATAAGTATTGTAAATTATGAGTATGATTCGATTCTACTCATCTTTTTGAATACTCATTGCTGATCTCTGGTTTGATTGACAATTTATTGTAAAACTACGCTACGGATTTAATTAATAGCATTTTTTAGTTATAAAGGTTTACGATATTCAATATTTTTTGAAAGTGGTTTACTAAACACAATCTAATATTGTACAAAACTTTCCTGGTCATATTATGAGTGTAAATCAGACGAAATTTAAATTAAAAATCCAACAAAACCAATAGGTTAGTTTAGAGGACGTGTACTTGTCAATTAAGACAAGTGCAGTACCCGGAGGTCGAATTGACCCATTGGATAAAAAGGAGAGGATGTAGGAAAGGGGAGAATGGAACCAATAAGAACAAAATTGGTGGTTGAACAACGTCTATTATTTTTGAATTCAAATAAATTTTCTACTGGGTACGTCTTAATATTGTATAAAAAGATAAATTGAGGCCTGACAGAAGCCACCTTTTTGAATACTCATTGCTGATCTCTGATATTATGTATTTACTAACATAGAAATATATTTAATTATTTATTCAATCGTAAATACAATACAACAACATGTTATTATGTTATTTAACATAACTTTAAATAGTTTTATAAGTAAGTTAAGTACTTTTTAAATAACAATTTACAACAATATGCTAACAATTCGCATTTACATTTCTTTGAATTTTTTACGATTTTTTTAAACTAATTTGTAACCAAAATGATGACGACTTATCCGAAATTTTACAAGAAAGTGTTACTAGAGGCAAAGAATTCTGTGAAATTACAGCAAATTGAAGGAAATGTTTCTGTTGACGTTTTGTCATCTGTAAACATAGCCAATAGTAAGTAATAGTATATAATATGTATGTATATTATAAGACTTTTAATGTATTTTTAATCATGAGAAATTATATTTTTCTTAGTAAAACCTCTAATTTTGTTAATTTTCAAACATTTATGCATTCAAACATTACCTGACCATTGTTCAGCAGTCCATGTTATAACATCAAATATTGGATGATGTTAAGAGCTTCCAATTGTACAACATAAAAATGAAAAGTTATTTTCGAATGAAAATATTTTTTTATTTCACCAAAGAAACCTCCGAATACCCGCACGTAACGAGTTTAAAATTAAAAAAAAAAAATTATATGAGAAAACATTACAACACACACAAAAAGCATAAATGTTCGTCCGCATTTTACACGAATGACAGTGACTGTAACAAACCAACTCGTCGTCAGCACATTGAACAATTAAACGACCAATTTTCCCCTTACTTTTGTCATTTACCGGCAGCATGAATTTCTGTAATAAAACAATTAAATTTGAAACATCGTAAAAATTTGTCAACATTTTTTTTAATGGAAATCGCAATGCCGGAAAGGAAAAGTCGTAAGGTGTAATTGAGGAAAAATGTTTAAGTACTTTTTTATGTGCTACACTCTCTTTTTTTTGCTCCTCACTGATCCCTACCCTAAGCTATTGTAGAGTTGTAAAATTAAGTACGTTTTCGACTTTTCCGTGCGCCTTTAGCTTCATTCTTGATTAAAATTATATTTCAAAATTAGATTGTATTTTATGTGCAGCAGCAGCAAAAAGATAATAATTTACAGTAGCGAGAAAAACAAATGAAACTCTATGTCATATGATATTCAATCGAGACTCGAAACTTATAACGGTAACCAATTCCATGCCACTTTTGTTTTTTTTTTCTTATTCGTTGATTTTTAAATTTTATTAAAAAGCATCAGTAAGCGTTGTTTGCTTCTCTTTCTACTTAATTTTTTTTAGATTTATAAAAAAACTAGCTGTACCCTGCGCGTGTTGCTGCGCCACCAACTAAAATAAATTTAAAGGAAAGACATTACACAAATGTCCAATTAATTTTGAATCATTTTATTGATTTTGTTTCCCGTTGTCCTGATGATTCAGATGAACGGGCCTGAGTAGTACGCATTCGATCAGTTTCTAATCTCACTTCTCGTTGTTTAAGTGGTTCAAGCAAACGGATCTCGGCGGCATATACTCGAAGATTTTACAGTCTAAATGATCGTCAGATTCTGAAGCTCGTAATGCTCTTTTTTTCGTGCTTGAGGTGTAGGTCGACCAATTGCTTGTCATTCATTTTGAATAATTTTCAGTGACGCCATCCATCGGAACTTAATCGCACCAACCTCCGTTGACACATGCGCAACAACTTTGTTTAAGAATGCACAGTTTACGATTTAATTCATTTTGAGTAAATTTTCAGTGGCACCACCTGTCGGAAATGGGTCATGCCAACTTAGAAACCTTCTTCGGCTCATGCGCAATAACTTTAGTTAAGATCATAGCATGATCAAATGCACAGTTTACGATTCAATTCATTTTAAGTAATTTTCAGTGGCGCCACCTATCGGATATTGGTCATACCAACTTAGAAACCTTCGTCGGCTCAGGCGCAATGCGATTTAATTAATTTTAAGTAATTTTCAGTGGCGCCACCTGTCGGAAATTGCTTAGAAACCTTCGTCGGCTCATGCGCAACAACTTTGCTAAAGATCATAACATGATCTATATAAGGTACATACAAACAAACTTTCATTTTTATATACAGATATAGACTACGGGAGGTGATACGCCCACTTTAGCCAATCCGCCCATTTTGTTCATATATACTTCAAAGTCGTCCATACAGAATTTGGAGACTCTGGCTGTTGCAGTTTATGAGATATGCGACATTAAATACTTATTGGGTACGTGGGCTTGGCACCATGGCTTCTTGAAATTTTAAAATAAAAAGTAGCCTATAACTCCTTCTAGACATACAGGAAGATACTGTGAAAATTTCAAAAAAATCGGTTCAGCCGTTTAGCCGTCTATAGACTTCAAACAAACAAACAAACCCACAAACAAATGAACACACATTCATTTTTATATATAAGATTGAACAAATTTAGCGAGAAAAACAAAAATGCAACACAATGTGTTAAAGGTAAATGTAGGTCAACTAGAGTCATTAAAATAAAAATTGTAATGAAAAATCTCCAAATTCTGAATTTTAAAATAGAAACAGCTGTCAGTAGATATCAAATTTGCCATTATAAGGGCTTTGGAAGAAGGCAAATCAATGAATGAAGTTGCTCATCAATTTAATATCAAAATATCAACGGTTTGTCGGATTTCATCGCGATATCGTCAAACAAATAACGTGGAAAGAAAGCCAGGAAGTGGTCGACCTCGTAAATCCACTGCCCGCCAAGACCGTCAAATGGTAAAAATAGTAAAAGTTGACTCTCGGAAAACGGCAGTAGATGTTACTAATTATGCAAACGAGCAATAAGGAGGTTTCTATTGAAGTCCACACAGTCAGAAACCCATCAAGAGAGGCGAATTTATTAGTCAATTGAAAAACCAGCCAAGAAGCCACTTATATGTAAGGTTAATAATAAAAAACGGCTTGACTTTGACAGACGGCATCTGCATTGGTGCAGTGGGCCAAAGTTTTGTGGAGCGACGAATAAAAGCTTAACTTATTTGGCTCTGATGGTTTAAATTACATTCCTCGGCAACCAAAACAAAAATATTCACTCAAATATCAGTTGCCGACTGTTAAACATGGTGGGGGTTCAATAATGGTGTGGGGTAAGTAATAATATATTGTTACGTTTTTACATTTTTAAAAACGTTTAGAATATGAGTTCGTTGATTACAAACAAAATAAAAATAAATATTTGTTTAGTTTCAATAATTAAATTCTTTATTGTTCGCACTACTTTTGTGTGCAACCGTATGCAACTTGACAATGCAATAACAATTTGCTTATTCGCTATTATTATTTGCTTACAACGCAGATCTTTTCAACGGCGATTTTCAAACCATGACTGTTTTCTGCACACGCAACGCGTCTTCACACAAGACTGACTGAATTCTTTCCGACTTGTTGTCTGCTTTGTCTTGTCCACAAAATCAGTCTGATGAACGTTCTTGAAGCAGAAGGTTCTTGTTTTCGCCTTCTCGAGAATTCTATCGCGACTGCATTGTTGTTTATGTATTTTGTTCACGTTTTTTTTCTCACCGAGGAGGGGTAAATGTACCTAACCGCACCATGGAGGAAGTCGTCACATCCTCCATGTGTGGGGCCCTCACCCACTAAATCCCCCCTCGTGTCGTGAACTTGTTGTGCCCACTACGGAACTACGGTGGTATTACTTCGGAGTGGAGTCCTTTTGACCCTTTGACCCCTGCGTGTTCATATCCGCGTCCGAATTGCGTGTCGAAAGTTGAGGAGACATCTAAGTGTCTCCACTATTCCTTTCGTGTAGGTGTCCCTGTGTCGGATTTTGTTTGACACGTGTGCAAGTATCATCTATGCTGGCGTGCCTACATGTTCTGCAGCCTCGAGATCTCTCTTCTTCAGTCTTAGGATACGCTCCACGTAATTCGCCTCTGAAGTCCAATTTTCTCTACTCGGAATCATAACCTCGACAATGTTAGCGGCCGTAATCGTTCCAACTATTGACGTCAATTGTTCACGTTGTTTGTTGTTGCGTTTCGTTATCTATACCCTTCTCTTTCTTATTCATGGTCTTTGTTTTTGTAGCTTTTGCTTATTGTTTTAATGTGAAATGATATTACACCATTTCCATTTTCGTAACAATATTTTTTTCGTAAATAATTTTCTTAAAGTGTTGTATTTTTTTCTCGCTACTGTAAATGCCTCTCGTTCCAGTTTCCTTGCTCTGTACTGTCCTGCAGCCGTAGTAGTCATGTTAATAATTACAGATTTGGATTTTTTTATGATATTGTTATGTAGCATTTGTTTTTATTTTATTTTTTTATTTACCAAATAAAGAGTCTTATAAAATATATCTTATGGTATATCTTGTGTCTTATAGATTACTTAAGGAATTTGCAATGGGTACGTACAGCAGTTTTGATTACAACAATTTACGAAAAGGCAATGTTTTTCATTTAAAACGTTTATTTTCGTGGTTTTTTCAATATTTCTGGAAGGGATTATAAAAATAACACATAAAAGCATTAGTAAATTAAAGGAAAATATTTTAAGGCAATAGACTTAGGGCCATTATTACAACTTGATGTTAAACTTGGGTTTAGTTAAAGGTAACTTTAGCTAAAGTGAACTTTAAAGTCACCTTTAACTTATTTTCGTTATTACAACCAACAGATCAAATAAAGTTAACTTTTTCAAAAATATGGCAAAGCCGGATCAATGTCAATAACACTACTCAATTAAACAAGTTTTTTTTAAACGCAATGGCAATGACGGGCTTCTTTATTGTTATGCTTCCTCATTTTGTTTATATTTGAAGTTGCCACATTGAAAATAATATATATGTATAGGAAGTTTAAACATAAACTTAACTTTAAAAGTTAAAGGTGGGATGATCCTCCCTTTAGCATAAAGCTCACTTCTACCTTATTGTCTACTTGTAATAATGAAAAACAATTTACTTGCTCTTAAAACCCGCTCTTTAGTTAACGGCAAATTGTAATAATGGCCCTAATCGGATAAATTCGTTTTTGTCATAAAATTTATTGGCAGTAAATTCTACAAGTCATTGTTTTATTATTTTTTCTTATTTATTACTAATTGCGGTTGTGAATAAGTAAGTTATCAGAGATTCAAAAATTCAAATTAACGATTAATTGATTTCAAATACAGATTTTACGTCAAATCATACATATATAATTGGTCATTACAACCCCTTTAGACAGGTTTAGGACCTAGTTTCTCTCTGTAGTGTACGTTAATTTTTAAACATGAGTGGCGGGACCTACAGTTTACCTAATTTTGATCGATGAAATGGCCCATATTTGTTTTAATAAATAGAGTTTCAAACATAAGCAAATGATGTTCCATTTTTGATAAATTTTTTTGAACTTAAATCAGGTATTCTTTAACCGGTTTTAGTAAGAAACTAAAATTTAGTTTTCGACCAAAATCAAAAACTTTACTTTGTTTGCATATGATATACCCCATATCATCAAATGTAATAAAATTTTACTCTATTTAATGGCAAACATGGTTTGACCTATACCCGCCGTAGTCTAGTAGGCAGTGTGTTGGCTTATTAGACGTAAGGCCATGATTCAAACCGGAGATCAGCAATGAGTACCCAAAAAGATGAGTAGAATCGATTCATACTCATAATTTTTGATACTTATAAGCATTCATACTTATTTTAATATCATGGAACCTCTCCATAACTCAATATTTACACGTAGCACAAAATAAGTATGATTTGCGTACGAACACTAAAATACTCATTAAATGGTTGCGTGTTTGCTCTGCCTGCTGCTCTGTCTCTTTTGCTTATGTGCCTTTTTTCTTTTTTTGTAAATGCAACAACAGCTAAGACAGTAAGCTTTGATGAATGATTCGAGTCTTACCAGCAATATTTCGTGTTATAAGTACTATAAGTATTTTTCTAAAGTTATGAATCTAAATGAGTAGGCTTATGAATCAAACATATTTCGAGTGGTATGAGTTCGATGGCAACGCTGTATGCATACTCATTGCAACATGTACTTATAAATCAACCAAGACCGTAAATTTTGATGAATAATTCGGGTTAGTCGAATCATTTATAAATGTTTTTCTAAAGTTATGAATCTAAATGAGTAGGCTTATGAATCAAACATATTTCGAATGGTATGAGTTCGATGGCAACGTTGTATGCATACTCATTGCATCCTGTACTTATAAATCAATGTTTTGTGAGTACGAATGAATCAGAATAGTTAAATTTCAATATTGTTGACTCACATATATTCAAAATTTTATGAGTGCTTATGAGTAGCGAAAAAACATTATTGGACCCAAGTAGTCTGTGGCCATTAAGGCGGCCTTATAAGTACGAATCAGTAAATATTGTAATACACTATACATCATCAGCTTGCATTGAAAATTAAATAATTTTTATTGTATTTTTCTAATACTAAACATTCGAAGGAGGAAATTGCTTACGAACACCACATGCGGCATTTTATTCATCTTTAATTCGCAGTATTTAACCGAGGCAAGAGTTTTTAATACAAAATAATTACTTTGAATATCTTTTTGAAATTTTAATTTTAAAAAATTATGCTGCCATCTATACCGCAACAATTCCCAAAACTATCATGCAGTAGTCTGTCTCCATTTCATTGGAGTGGAAAGATTAGCTGAAAAAGTTGAAATTGTTTTAATTGTTAAATGATCGTGTTTATTTTGATGATTTGAGAACAATGGGTAATTCAAAGACCGGTTTTTTAATGTGGCATTATTGTTAATTTAATACTCGCATATAATCGTTGCTTTTTTTTTATCATGCTGTAGCATTGGAGTCAGTTGTTGCGTGATTTCTCAGTCCTAAACTGCCTACACAAAAAATGTAACATAAAAATTTTCTACAATAACAACGAAACATAAACATTTTATGAAAACGACTTTTTTAATTTAATGCTTTAGAAAATAAAATAAAATAAAATACATAATCAAGGTTAGTTACTAATCTAATAAATTTTCTGACAATAATATGACCGGCCTCTTGTTGGCCTCTATGTCTGTGCGTCTGTCACATTAGTGATGTTTTGTTTAAAAACAAAAATGTTTCACAATACGAGTAAAAAAAATTTATTTCACTTACGAAATACAGTTTATGACTTATGCTTACTAACATACATGCGTACATAAAAAGAGACATTTAGATATTAAATGGAACATAAATTCCATTTTTTTTAAAACTTTGGTTCAAGAATTGATTACAAATTAATAGTATTGTAGTCCTCTTATGTCGTACTGTCATGTATGCCAGAGATCAGCAATGAATCGTTTTTTCGCTCTCTCAGCACTCATGAAGTTTTGAATATAAGTGAGTCAACAATATTGGAATTTAACTATATACTCTGATTCATTCATACTCACTACAACGTTGACTTATAAGTAAAGGTTGGAATGAGTATAAGTACAATGTTGCCATCGAACTCATATCATTCGAAATATGTTTGATTCATAAGCCTATGCATTTAGATTCATGACTTTAAAAAAATACTCATAATACTTATAAATGATTTGAGTGACTCGAATCATTCATCAAAATTTACAGTCTGAGTTGTTGTTGCATTTACAAAAAAAGAAAAAAGACACATAAGCAAAAGAGACAGAGCAGCAGGCAGAGCAAACACACAAACTTCTAGGGAGTATTTTAGTGTTTGTTTGCGAAGCATACATATTTTGTGATTCGTGAGAGAACCGAACTCAACAACATCATACGTGTTGTTAAGTATGAATATGATGAGTACTTTAAACTTTGAATATGAGTAGAGAGGTTCCATGATATTAAAATAAGTATGAATGCGTATAAGCATCAGAAATTATGAGTATGATTCGATTCTACTCATCTTTTTGAATACTCATTGCTGATCTCTGATGTATGCCTACTTAAACCTAGTTACTGCTCTGTAGTATGAAAATAAAACGTTTAGTTGCTCATATGTGCAGCTGAAGACAAGAAACTGCAACCAGATAAAATTTAAGCCAACGGCAACAACCCATTATAATAAAATGGTGAAAATGCTGATTTTGTACCCTGTCAACAATCAGAAACACTTTCATACGAAGTATAATCAAGAAATGTAAAGAGATACAATTTTTAATAAAAACAAAAAGCAACGAAAATAATATGCGTGGCACCAAGCTGGAAAAAAAACAAATAAATTTAGGTAACAAAAATAAAACTAAGTTTTCTCTTATATAAGGTTTGTTTTTTATATTTATTTTCATATCAGGAAGAAAAATCAGTAAAAAGTCGTTTTTAATAAAATTGTTTACATTACATTATTACAACTTCCAGTTAAAGTTGGGTTTTTTTTGGCGTGTGATGCCTTCGCACTTAGAGTGACCGTCGTCAGCTGCGTCGAGTAGGGCTTCCACTAAAACAATCTCTCCTCCTCTTCTGGAGATACTCCCTTCCCGGGACGGCTATCTGCATTACTTCGGGAAGGGTCCAGAACGACGTCCCGTTAAGGACCGTTGTCTACTCTCCCACGTCTGAGTACGCCATATTTGAAGCCAGCCTCATGCTATTGGCTCGTCTTCTCATGTATCATTCCGCGGTACTGTATCAAGGTCGACCTTCTTCCTGCGGAGTACACATTCTACGTATCTTCTCACAGCGTTCCACTTCGCTTCGCTTTCGAGCATTGCGTCAACAATGTTGTCGGGTATGAATTCGCTAATCTGTTCCATCAACACATCTTCTCGTCTTGCCATTTGATGCAATGGAAGAATGTGTGTTCAGCGTCGTCACTCATTTCCTCGCAATAAATGCAGCCGGGATAATTCACCCTGCCCATGCGGTGTAGATATTGTAGGAAATAACCATGTCCCGAAAGAAGCTGGGTCAGAAGTAGTTAATTTCCCCAAAATTTCTCTGCGTCTATGCTTCTATAGATGGAATAAGTCTAGCAGTCCTTCTTCCACTTGTTTCATCGCTCCATCTACTTTGCCATCGCCGTATAATTTGAGATCTGATATCTGCGGTACTAATGGCGAGGTTTCCCCTCTTCGCTTTCCATAATCTTCTTCGCTCGAATGCCAGCAAGTCGATAGGTGTTTCCCCGGTGATCACGAGGACTGCGGCGCGTGCGATAGGCCGAAGCGACCCTTAGTGCCGCTGTTCGTTGCACTGCTGCTACTATTTTCCGCTTGGATTTAAACTCTAGCGCATCTCCCCATATCTCGCTGCCATAAAGTAGTATCGAGTTAGTCGTCGCCATAATCAATTTGCGTTTAGACTGCGTTGGTCCGCCGATATTTGCCATCAATCTGCTCAACATGCCCGTTAGTTTTGCTGCCTTGGTAGCCACATGCTGTATTTGGGCGCCAACTCGTAGATTGTAAGTAAAATAAAAACAAATTTGTGTTTAGTTTTAATTAAAAATGTTATGATCTTTAGCAAAGTTGTTGCATGAGCCGGCGAAGGTTTCTAAGTTGGTATCACCAATATCCGATAGGTGGCGCCACTGAAAATTACTTAAAATGAATCAAATCGTAAACTGTGCATTCTTTAACAAAGTTGTTGCACATGAGTCGACGGAGGTATGTGCGATTAATTTCCAATGGATGGCGTCACTGAAAATTATTCAAAATGACTGACAAACAATTGGTCGACCTACACCTTAAACACGGAAGTAAAGAGCATTACGAGCCTCAGATCAGACGAGCATTGAGACTGGAAAATCTTCGAGTATATGCCGCTGAGACCTGTTCGCTTGAACAACTTGAACAACGAGAAGTGAGCTTAGAAACTGATCGAATGCATACTACTCAGGCATGATGATTTATTTGAATCATCAGGACAGCGGGGAACAAAATCAATAAAATGATTCAAAATTAATTGGACATTTGTTTAATGTCTTTCCTTTAAATTTATTTTAGTTGGTGGCGTAGCAACGCAGCTAGTATTAAATAAAAACTTTTATTTAACATCTGCAGTAAAGTGTTTATAGCTTATCTAATTATATTTATGTGCTATCTGGTGTTCCTCAAGGCAGCCATCTTGGTCCACTTATTTTTTCGCTGTTTATGAACGATCTTCCGAACCTGATTAATTTTGCCAATATCTTGATGTACATTGACGATGTAAAAGTTTTTCACTGCTTTAATAATTTCATCGATCATATTTATCTTCAAAGTGATCTCAATAATTTCCTTTTGTGGGGCGAGTACAACACGATGGAGCTGAATATTAAAAAAGGCAAATGTATGGGGTTCTCAAGAAATAATTTTATTGCGGTTAATTACTAGCTTGGAGGTCATCAACTAGAAATAGTGGACTCTTTTATTGACCTTGGGATCATATTAGAAACAAAATTAGACTTTAATGATCATATCACTTTGACTGTAAATAAGGCAAGAAGCACTCTGGGCTTTCATAAAACTTTGGGCAAAATAATTTTCTGATCCATTTATTACTAAACAGTTATACGTATCGCTTGTCAGACCAATTTTGGAGTATGGATCCATCGTATGGGATCCTCACTATAATGTTTACTGCGAACACATCGAATCTGTTCAGAAACAATTTCTACTCTTCTGCATGCGTGGCCTTGGATGGAATTACTTGGATACGCCTTCATATACTAGCAGACTGGCTTTAATAAAACTGCCTACCCTTAGGAGTCGTCGAACAATGTTAAATATATCCTTTATGATTAACCTGATCAATGGTAATATTTTCTGTGAATTTCGGTTAAGATCTGTTAAATTCAATGTTCCTCGTCGTAACTTCCGCTGTTATAATCTTATTTATATTAAATTTTGCAGAACTAATTATACTGTTGCTGATCCGTTAACTAGAACTTGCCGTCAATTTAATTATTTGTCAGACCTTGTTGATTTTTCTTTAAATTCTTGCGTTCTAAAACGGAACATTATTGTTTTTCTCAATTCGTAACTTTTCATATTTTTATTGTAACTATTACTTGTATTTTCGAAGAAACTGATTGTAATCCTATTTAATTTTATTCGATTTGTGTTTTTAGTCAGTAAAGAATTTGTCCATTGACTTAAATAAATAAAAAAAAATGTTTCACGTATACACATACATAACTGGTCATTACAATGCTTCAGTCTGGATCACGACCCAGCTTCTCACACCACAGTTGAGCAACTAGCTGAAGATTTTGAGTAAAAGCTGTTCAAACATCGGCCAGTCGACACTATGTTATCAATTGATTATGCATAGTCTTGATCGTTGCTTAGGTGTATAGTAGGTCAGGGATCGGGCAACGTTACTGTTGCGATATTAATTAAAAAATGCAATTTCGCATATTTCATATCTATTTTGGGTGATGCGTTTGAACAACTTGTTGTAAACTTAAAAACGTGAAATCATTTCAAAATGTACGTATATATTGAAATAAGCTAAACGTATAGCAACAATATTGCGTGTACATCTCTGTCCAACCCGCTTACAGCAACAATGTAAAACTTTAACTATGCGACCTACAATCTGAACAAAAACTTTTGTTCACTTGTATAATATCGTCATTATTTTTAATACAAAATTATACATCAGGGACTGAAACGAACACAAAAACTCAAAATATACACGAAAAAAAGGAAAAAAATTAAATGAGTCGGTGGTCTATTGTTTGTTTATTTAGGAACATTATTTTTTATTTGTTTTAAGATTTCTAAATTTTGGTGGTTAAAACATCAGTAATAAAGAAGTATTTAATTATACTTCAGTGTATTGTATTATTTCGTTTGGGCTTTAATTATCACAGATGATAAGAGCCAACAAAAAAAAAAAGAAAAACGCAACATACACCCGCATATCAAATTAAATTTCAGTACTTAAGAACAATAAAAAGTATCGTTGCTTTCATGACTAACCACAAATTAAAATAAAAAAAATAGAAAATTTAAGTTTATAGACGCCGTAATCTTAACATTATTGACAACGAAAAATATGAACTTCAGTTTGTAGTAAATTGCATAATCATCTATGTAGGTATTCAGATATGAAGTGGGTTATCAGTTATCAACAATTCTTGCCATATTAACCTTTTCCCTTTCATACGTATACGAGAAATCAGCAATGAGTATTAAAAAGATGAATAGAATCGCATCATACTGTTCACAACTTGATGTCAACAACAATAATTTGCTTTTTCTGTTATTCTTCTTTACACTCTTCTGTGTAAACACTAAAAATTTGTTCGTTAGATCTTAACAACGGAGATCTTCAAACCACGATTATTCTCTACATATGCTACGCGTCTTCACACAAGACTGACTGAATTTTTACTGATCCCATTGCCTGTTTTGTCTTGCCTTTTATACTGCAGGGTAAACAGTCTGATGAATGTTCTGAAGGAGAATGACTTTGCCTTCGCGAAATCTCTATAAATGTAAAAATGTTGTTTACGTTATTGTTGTTTATGTATTTCGTTTACTTGTTTATCCCTTTTTATACTGATGTTGTTGGTATATTTTTGTTTATTTAAAATAAATTTAAATTATTAAATAAATATTTAAATAAATAAATAAATAAATATTATTTTCGGCAAAATTGTTTTAAATCTGTATGTCCGCCAATCATAAATAAAATTAACGCCCACAGTATGGATGGTGGGAGAAGCTAGGTTGAAATCCTAACTAAAGTGTTTTAATGGTCAAGTAAGTAACTTGAAATAATATCAATATTAAGTTCACTTTTAGCATTTCGGGAAGAAATAATAGGTCTGCCTTAAAATAAATGAATGAATAATTTTACTGACTGGTCGTGAAAAATTCTCGCGAATGCGCTCTCAATTGATTGATTGTCCCTATTGTACTATTTTGTATGGCTTACGCGAAAGGCCAGACGACTCCAAGCAACTCTATTATAGTTTTCCATGCAGCGGTGAACGCTCACGAGTCACCTTTTTGTATAGCCTTTTCTATTGCCTTTGTGGCAAATTTCAGGAGCGTATATTTCCTTGAAATTTCGCTGCCGTTTAGGGTGACCACCCTCTATAGAAGAGAGAAACAAAAAATAGTTTTAGTCCATTGTAGACAGTTTTATCTTCCTACAGCAGCAGTGTTTCCAAATAAGGAATTTTGTATCTTGTGGGTACAATGTTCAAGGTTGTGGAAAACTACGGAGATATTTAATTGTTTTTGGATGGATTCAATTTGGACCTTATGAATATTTTAGGTATCTGTTATCGAAGTAATAGGCTTTCTCATTTGCCTACCTGTATAACCGTTGTTTGTATCAGCGCATTAGTCGCAAACCTGGCACTACTACCGCACTCAGTGCAGTTTCAGTACAACTGACTATGTTTTGATACGCGTGGTACTAATCCCATGCTAAGTTGGGATTCAGGGAGAGACAGAAGCAAACCAACTTACTATGAGTACAGATATCGATGTATTTAGTTTGGTGTCTATTAGACAATAGACACCTTATATCCTGCAGATATGGGTGGGACCCATCGGCTCTGATCTAATCGCCTTTGTACTTAAGCCCTCCCCTCCTGACATCCCACTTGCGAACGAAGATTATAGTTTAATTTGGTCAAATATGTTCTGAAAGTAAAACCTCAACAAAATTCTGCCATATGAATCTATCTTGAGCCAGAGTTTTATCTCAAACATATATTAGAGTTGCAATAAAACTTGAAATTCTAACAGCTTTCTTCAGATGTAAGTTCTATCAGTCTGCGGATACTTACAGGGTTCTGGTCCATCTCACAGTTCTTTGTCAGCCGCGAACGACATATTTTACTTCTTTTACTCTCTTTCTTTATATTGGAGTAGATTTTGAATTGAAGGGAAAAAGTCGAATTTAAATTTAAGTTGGACTTAAAGGGATTACATTGCTAATCGTAGAGATTTAAATGAGCAATATTTGACCAGATGATATAAGTTGATATGCTCCGCTTGTTCAAACCTTATGAATATCTGTTAACATCAATAAATGTGCAAGCCTTCTTCATGGTGAAGATATTTTCAGCCAAATATTGTTATTAATTAAAATCAAACAACTAAGTCGTAAACAGTCTAGTCCACCTACACAGAGTATATTAGATATCAGTATTGAATCGTTTTTTCTCTACTCATAAGCACTCATGAAATTTTGAATAGAGGTGAGTGAACAATATTGAAATTTAACTATTTAGCGATTCATTCGTATTCACTACAGCGTTGATTTATAAGTACAGGTTGCAATGAGTATGCTTACAACCTTCACATCAAACTCATACCTTTCGAAATATGTTTGATTCATAAACCTACTCATTTAGATTCATAACTTTAGAAAAATACTTATAAATGATTTGAGTGACTTGAATCATTCATCAAAATGTACAGTCTTAGTTGTTGTTGCATTTATAAAAAAAGAAAAAAGACACATAAGCAAAAAAGACACAACCATTTAGTAAGTATTTTAGTACTCATACACGATTCATACTTATTTTGTGATTCTCGTGTAAATGTTGAGTTATGGAGAGTCGAAATCAACAACATCATACGTGTTGTTAAGTATGAATACGATGAGTTCTTCAAACTTTGAATATGAGTAGAGGTTCCATGATATTAAAATAAGTATGAATGCGTATAAGTATCAAAAATTATGAGTATGATTCGATTCTACTCATCTTTTTGATGATCTCTGGGAATGTTATACAATATGGATTAGTTATGGGGCTTGGATTGTATAAGAAGTAGTCTTAACTAAAACAGGTTAAGTATTAATTCAGCCTTAATATGACAGCATATTCACATTGGTCATATGAACGAGGAATATGTTTTAAAAATACAAATTACAAGCAGAATTAAAAAAGATTTTGTTAAAAGAGTAAATGTACGATTTTAAAATTAATTTTAATTTTAATAAAAATGCATTCACGTTTTCAGGTTTTTAAATATTTAATAAACAATAAATTTTATTTACAAAATTTATTTGGCATATTTGCAATGCCAAAGGAAGAGAATATAATTTCAAATGGAATAGAAAAAACGAAAAAAAAAAATAGAAAGAAAAAAACGTCAGAGAAAATAATAGCATTTTCAGTTAAAATATGAATGGAATTTTCCATTTCCTGTACGGAAACCATGCAATAAACAACTACAAGGCAAAAGAGAAAAAATTTTTTTATATTTTTATACAATAATAACGTAAAAGTTGCAACCCTCTTTTATGTGCCTTCTGCCTCCTTTTACTTCAACCAAAAAGGTAAGGTAAAATGCCATATAAAGCAGCATAAACAATAACAACAACAAAGGAGTAGAAACACAAATGATTGTAGCTTTGAAAACAATATCGGATTTATTCATACCTTATTTGGTATTTCAATTTCGAATCAATTTAAGGAAGAAGGAAAAAAATATATAAACACACACCATCATAGACATAAGCACACAAACTCGCATCTAAACACTTATGGGATAATATACCAAAAGAAAAAAAAGTAAAAATAAAAAGTAGAAAGCTTGTTGCTAGGCAAACAAATTCGTTTATTTTAGATTGAGGGCAAAAATAAAATACCCTTCACCACAAAGGACCAAAATCAACCCCCAATTTCTTTACTTTATGCATTACTGCTCTTTCTGATTATTACCTTTGTAAGTTTCATTATTTTCCTTTTTTTTTGGTGTTCAAATACCATACTTGCATATTACAAAGTACAGAGTATTATAGTGCCCTACACTTATGGCTCTCTCAACGCTATAAAATTATTAAAATTATAAAAACTTCTTTATGCAGTAAAATGATTTCATTTACAAAATTATTATGAAATTCAGAAATTCGATTCTTATGAGTTACTGACTGGTCTTTAGACTAAATTTTGCTTCCGATCGAAATGTTTGTAGTATGACAAAGTATTCTCATCATCCACAATCAGAAACTATAGAGTTTCCCAAATTTGATTTAATTTTTCAATAATTTTTCTTATTGTTGTTGGAGAATAATATACGCAATCTAAAACTGTATGGAAATCAGAGATCAGCAATGAGTATTCAAAAAGATGAGTAGAATCGAATCATACTCATAATTTCTGAAACTTATAAGCATTCATACTTATTTTAACACATTGACTGCCACGCACTTTTACAGTAAAAACTCCTTTAGGCCACGCGTACCGCGAGTAGTCAAATAAGCATCACCAAAATACGATTGACGCGGCCCGATCAGAAACTTTACTGTCACCCGAATATGGGTGACGTGGCAGTCTACCTGTTAATATCATGGAACCTCTATTCATATTCAAAGTTTAAAGAGCTCATCATATTCATACATAACAACACGATTCGAGTCACTCGAATCATTTATAAGTATTTTTTTAAAGTTATGAGTCTAAATGAGTAGACTTATGAATCAAACATACTTCGAATGGTATGAGTTTGATGTCAAAGTTGTACTCATACTCATTGCAACCTGTACTTATAAATCAACGTTGTAGTAAGTACGAATGAATCAGAAGAGTACATAGTTAAATTTCAATATTGTTGACTCACTTATATCAAAATTTCATGAGTGCTTATGAGTAGCGACAAAACGATTCATTGCTGATCTCTGATAGAAATCAAAAAAAAAATCCTTTCTTAAAGTGAAAGGAATTGGTATAATAATATTGTTGGGTACGTTAATAAGCGAAATTGCTGTGTTTGGGGCTCGGAAATCCCAAGCGTGGTCTTACAGAAGCCAATGCACCCATTACGAATGCTTGTTTGGTGAGGCTTGTGGAGCTGCGGCATCATTGACAGGGCTTCTTCGATTTGGTCCTTCCAACGGATACAAGGTCGTCCTCTTCGTCGAGTTCCGGAGATTCCCGCATCAAATACCCGTCTCGCCGGAGCATCCTCCTCCATTCGAACGACATGGCCGAGTCTGCGCAGCCGCTCGTCTATGCACAACGTCTATGTCGTTGAGGAGCTCATACAGCTCACATAAGACAAACGTCTTATGCCACAATCTATTTATTGTGTCAAACGTTTGATGGCCGTTTAATTAGCGGAAATGCGATTTGACACCGTTGGACTATTTTGTGCGGGGCGCGGTTAAAGAAAAGTGTTATGCCGACAAACCAGAGACAACTGAGCATTTGAAAGCCAACATTCGTGATGCCATTGGAGGGATACAACCCAAATGCTTACAAAGTGCATGAAATTTGGGCCGATGGAATGAGGTCCTGAGAGGTCAGCCGCGGCAGTCATATGAATGGAAAATATTCCATTTCGAAGCGGAACAATTGTACTTCACAACAAAAAAGAAAAATAGAAGTACAATTGTACTTCTCCCGAATAGAATGACACAAGTATTGCCAGATTCGAAATAACCTATGGTTGAAATATAAACCACACTATATTACCAATAAAATTGATCGATTTTAAGTTATATTACCAATACATACTATAGCCTATGAAACATGCATATCATGGTTCATGACCTTAGATATCCAAAATGAGCGTTTAAATGCATATGTATTCAAAATAATACGTATAAACATATGATGAACTTTATTCCTGTTAGTTCAAGAATTTTTAACGATATTAATCGAGTGAAAGGAATTAATTTTTATAGAAAATTTTACTCTCTTCGTCATTTTGTTATTATTTACTTATTTACACTTTAATTGTATAAGAAACTGTTGAAAAATACAGAATAATTGGTGTCGTGAGTGAATGACATGATAGCGACTTCTTGAAGTCGCCGTAGTCTATTAAGTAGTGTGTTGGCTTATTAGACGTAAAAGCCAGGGTTCGAGTCCCAGGCTAGACATCAGGAAAATACAAAAAGTATTTCTTCGGCGACTTCCTCTCAGCAGGTTTCTGGCAAAAACTCTGAGAGTAAATGAGATTGCCATGAAAAGGCTTCTCAAAAAAAAAAATCTGTCATTCGGAATCGACTTTAAACTGTAGATCCCGCCACTCATGTATAAAATTAACACACACAACATAAGTGGTATGAGAAACTAGGACGTTGTACAGTGGGTCAATTCGACCTCCGGGTACTGTACTTGTCTTAATTGACAAGTACACGTCATCTAACCTAACCAAACACAGTTCAACAATAAAATCTGCTAATTGCAGGCACTCTTCATAAGGCTTACCTAACATTCTCTTGACCTACTTGATTAAATATTTAAAAAAGAGGTCAATCTCATATTAATTTTTATTATTCCAATAACAAGGTGCGACATTCAGAATACTCCCAGCTAATAACCAAATGTAGGTTGTGAGTTTTGTTGAGTAGAACTCAAAAATATATTTTTTTATATTTCTCAAACCCTTCAAACTTCTTTTATTTGACAAAACCGTATTTTTATTTATTCGTACAAAATTATTGATTAGACAAATATTTTTTAACCTATTTTCAAAATCTAAAGTTTTTTGAAAAGGGGACAGATGAGCCTTTAAAATGGTACACAAAAACATACGGTTCAAACTTACATGTTAAGAGTTTTGATTGGGTAAACTTGGAAAATATGCAATTTTTCTTATTTTTTCAAGTATGTCCGTTCATATTAGCAAAATTTAATTAAAAAATATGAAATAAATGCCCACATTATGAAAGTGCATTATCTTGTAAAGAGATTGAAACTTCGTTTGATCAAATCGCACAGAAATTACCATAGTTATTATTTAAATAGTATAACAGTCGTGTTATATTTTTTATACTAGTATATGTCAGTTCATTTGATAAACTTTCAGTTCAAAAATTTTCAAAAATTTTGATAGATCTTGAATTGTGTTTTTTGAATATATTATTATTTCGCTTTGCGCAAACATTGGCCAACTTCTGGCGGTCGTGCAAACGTGCAATTGAAACAATCAAGATCCAGCAAAAATTCTGAAAATTTTTTAACTGAAAGATCATTTGGAGAAATATATACGAATATATGAAAAATATAACTCGACTGTTAGACTCTTTAAATAATAACTAAGGTCATTTTTTTTTTATTTCAACACGCAAAGTGTCAATCTCTTCACAAGATAATGCACTTTCAGAATGTCACCACTTATTTTATATTTTTTAATTAAAGTTTGCTACTATGCATGGACAAACTTGAAAAAATATGAAAAAAATCGCATTTGCCAATTTTACATCATCAAGCCTAATAGAATATTAAGTAAAATAATATATATACGCATATCGTTCTAAATGCGGAAGTCGCCGTGCTCTAGTAGGTAGTGTGTTGGCTTATTAGCCGTAAAGCCCGCGTTCGTATCCCAGGTCAGACATCAAACTGAAATATGAAAAAAAAAAATATTTCTTCGGCGATTTCCTCTCAGCAGATTTCTGGCAAAAAATCTGAGAGTAAATAAAATGAAAAGTTTCTCAAAAATATGTCGTTCGGAGTCGACTTTAAACTGTAGGTCCCGCCACTCACGTATAAAATTAACCCACACGAGTTGTGTGAGAAGCTAGGCCGTAATCCTGACTGAAGGTTTGTAGTGGCCAATTATGTATGTATATCGTTTTAAAGGTCCATCTTCTCCTTTCTAATAGGGTTTAAATTTTGGACATCGGTTCAGAAATGTTTGTGTAATCAATAAAGTTTGTGCGTAAAAAAAACAGTTTTTGTCAAATAAAACAAGTTTGGAGGGTTCAAGAAATATAAAAAAGAAAATATTTTTGAGTTCTACTCAACAAAACTCACAACCTACACTATGTCACTAGGTGGGTGTATTTAATTTTTTATATTTTGTCGCATAGTGTAATTGTTATCCATTTCATATGACCTTGAAAATGTTCAAACCGTCAGAAGAGGATTAAGTGTAACTCAATGTATATATGTACATATACGTACGTAGTAGGAATGAATACTGTCAACACGGCTGCAACCACCATCACTCTGTTACTTGTCAATTTTGCAGCAGGAATTAAGAAAAAAAAATTGCGTAAATCTCTGTCTTCTTTGAAGGTTTGTGTGCATAAGAGTTCCTTTTTTCTCTTTTTCTTTTTGTGTTTGCAACCCTCATCCTAAAGCAATTGACTTTGTTGCATGGCGATAATCGTGTGGAGTTGATTCTGCATCTCTGTATGTATACACACATACAGTGGACAACAAAAGTCTTAGTACGGCAATATATTTTAGCAATTTCATGAATTTTAACCAAAAGTTTGTATAAAAAATTAAGGTTTTTATATTTACTTTTTTAATTTATTTCTGTTTTATTATAAAACAAACAATTTTTTAATGTTTTTCATAAAACAAGAGAAAATTAAGGAAACGTTTCAGATGACTCCATAGGTACCAGTAAATTTAAAACTCAAGGGCTTAATATATGACAATGTTATTCCTTGTATTTAGTAGAATATCCCTTAAGTTCAAGCACTCCATTTAATCCATTTGGAATTGAATGTACAAATTTGATTAGTGTTTCCTGGTGGCACAATGAGCTAGTGTTTCAGTTGACTTTTGTTTGAGGTTTAACGATTAAGTAACCATTCTTTCAAATGCTCTCCCAAATACTCTCTTGAAGTCATATCGGGACTTTTTGCAAGAGTATTAAGCCTGTGTGGACTTTTTTTGTCAAAATATATTGCCGTACTAAGACTTTTGCTGTCCACTGTAAGTATAAGTATAAGTACGCATGATATGATTGACGTACAACCAGGTTGATAAAAATTCTTCTTACATTTCTGTTATGAACGATACTGCAAAACATTATTATTTTTTTCGTTTCGTTTTGGGTGTTTTTATTTTCACTCTCTGTGTTAGAATACAAAATACGTACGTACGTATCTGCGTACGTATATCTTTGGCATGATCTTTAGCAGTATCTTAATAATCTTTTTTATGTTCGCTTTTTATTGCGTGTCTATTAAACAGTTGTGTTGCGAGCGTTTGCTTGCTGTTAAACAACCCTCCTCTTTTGGCCGTGTATTTAATTTTGATGTGATTCTGACATTTAATATTCAATTTTGCTTAAATATCCTTGCAGCAGCAGAGTGTTCATGATGATGCTTTTGGTTTTTTTTTTCTTTTTTTCTTTTTTTGTTATCCAGTCATTTCAGCTGACAGCTTGCAATTGTTTTGTTATTTCATACCAAATTTCCCTTCACATCGAATGTAATTATGATTATTGCATAAAATATGTACGAAAATATTTTGTGTTACACACAGATTGCGTAAATTAAAGCATGGCAGTCGTTCGTTTAAAGTTTCTTTTGAAATTTTTCTTTCCTTTAGTTTCTGCTTCATTAAAGCCTACATTGCACCATTATGTACAATGATAATGAGAACTGGAATAAAAACAAAAACAAAAAAACTAAAAATACAAGGTTTCATGTGTCCCTCTTTCTGGGAATTCATATCGAATGCATTCATCCCTACGTTTCAATACAATTACCATAATATTTGAGTTCAACGTGTACGTTGCATGCATTCCACAGAGAGTAAGCTGTTGGTTCCTTTGTGTAGCAGTAGTGAGAATGGCAGTTGAAAGGTCCCTCTTTGCCAATTGAGTTAGTTGAGCGACTACCCTTTAAATCTCAAATTACAACCACTTAACGCTTATACGTACGTGTCTGACGTGCGCCGTTTGCTGTTGCTATTGCCTTTTCTAAATTCCCCTCCACTATTGATTATGCCATAAAAAATTCCTTTTAGAAATCAAAAATCTATGTTTTCTCTTCCGTAGTTTGTTAATCTTAGTCTCAACGTTTTCATATATTAAGGACAAACTCATCGCAGACAGGAATACAAATTTAACTTTTCAGTGTTAGAGTTACTCCCAAAACGCCCAATCAAAATACAGGGTATTAAAGTTTCAAATTTTATTTACATTGTGTAAGTACGTATTTAGTGTTCCTATAAAAAAAATTGAAATAAATAATCCTGTGAAGGTTAAGTCCAACAATTTACTTCAATCCAGCTGCACATCCATCAAATAATATCGTCGCATACATATTTATAAATAAATGCAAAGCATAGGAACTAGGAATACCGTTTAACTATGACCAAAGATCGCGAGCTACAGAACATAGCGAAAGGCCTTGCCTTGACCTTGGTCATTATCATAACATAATACACAATTGGTCGTTACAACCTTTCAGTCAGGATTATACATGAGTGGCGGGACCTACTGTTTAAAGTCGACTTCGAACGACAGATTTTTTTGAAAAAATTTTCATTGCAATTTTATTTTACTCTCAGAGTTTTTGCCAGAAATCTGCTGAGAGGAAGTCGCCGAAGAAATACTTTTTGTATTTTGTTAGATGTCTGGCCTGGGGCTTGGACCCTGGCTTTATGTCTAATAAGCCAACACACTACCTAGTAACTTAAAATATCAGATCAGGTATTTTTTATATTTTAATGGTTTTAGTTAGTTTTTAGCTATCTAGGATAAAATCGCACAGAACATAATTAAAAATTACAAATCTTAGGTTATGGACCATTTTGGTCTATGCAAATTATTTTATTCTGTATTTCAGTAAAAGCAAGAAAAAATAATTATGTCTGTTGCTATTTTCACAGCAAGATGAACAAATTGTTATTCGCTTCAATTTGCATAGAAATTTATTGCTTATAATGCATTCGGCATCACATTTGGACTTACAGCAATTGAAAATTTCCCGTTTTCTAGGAGCTGACTTTTGTGTATCACCGCTTGCAGATAGTACACTATTTGATGACGATGGTTATAGTTGAGTCAATAGCTCTGCTGCAAATGGATTTTTAGGTTTGACTGCCCTTTTCAACATGTATTCTTCTGATAGGCGCATAGCTAGCTGACGTAAAAACTCAACTTCTTACTTCGTAAAACTACTGCTATTTGAATCAATTGCAGCCCACTAAGAATCAATTTCTGTATATAAATAAATGCATTCAATGCGGATATATCAACACATTTGAAAAATAAACATTTGTCCATCTATTTATTTTTCTTTTAGTGCTTTAGTAGCTAATCATTTGATCAGCAGTATCAACGCCTCCTAAGATAAAGGAAATTATTTTTACAGAAACCATAAATAATGATCAAATATAACAAACCTTTAGTAGAATTATAATAATAAACGATCGCAGGTTTCTTCTTATGATTACTGAAATTGATTTCATCTGTTTTGTGCATGGTGCTCATCAAAATAGTACATTTATTTTTATGGCCGGTATACGGTATGGCCTTTATACGGTGGGATAGAAGTTTAGTTTTTTCGAACTGTTCCCACATATGTCAGTTTCTTTGTAAAAGTTTTTTCCCCAACTCAAAAGATGAAAAAAGCTATCAGCACGACACGCTCTCCTTGATTTTTTCAGGCTTATCATTTTTTGGTTCTCCAAGGCGCGGTAGTAGTTTCCATATGTGTCCTGACTTGGAGTCTACAGCTAACCAAAATTTAAGTCCATATTTGGCTGGCTTTGCAGGCATATACATATAAATAAACATTAAAAGAAGTGCTTCCCAATTGTCACATACTCACGAATTAGAGCAAACTTGTCACTACTATTTTGTCGTCTTTTGTTGATAACATCATCAAAGCGGAGAGCACTTGTTATCATGTGAAAATTATCCTTGCTCATAATAGACCGAAATAAACACGAACTAAAGTAAAATTTATACTCGTGGTATACATATCTGTATAGAATTGGAGAATCCTAGAACTTTGGTGACAATTTAAATGTTTGGTCAAAACAGTTTTATATCGAATTATTTATGAAAAATACAAAGTGGACCAAAATGGTCCTTTAACTAAGGTTCGAAAGCTTTTTAACCTAACAGCAGGGTTAAAGCAAATGACTTTTGAAGACCGAAAAAATATTTCGCTATGTTCCAGATGTCCGGGCTGGGGCCCGGCTGGGGTTTCAGGTCTAATAAGCAAACATACTACCAACTAGACTATGGCGCCTTTACGTATTTACTTACGTACAATGGGCAGCAAAATTCTAGGTATCTCAGCAATTTCATGTATTTTAAGCACGAATATGTAAAACTAATTGATATTTTATATATAAAGGGTGGGCCATTTGAAAGTTTAAATTTAAATATGCAATAGAATGAAAACCGTTTGATATATTGCAAAATTTAATTTTTTGTTGTAAAGTACAATTGTTCAGTTAGAAATGGAAAATTATTTCATTCATACGGCTGCCGTGGCTGGGGTCACAGTACCTCATTCAATTGGACCAATTTTAGTGAAATTTTTCGAGTGTATACGGTCGTATCTCGATAATGGCATCACTAATGTTGGCCTTCAAATACTCAGTCCTCTGGTTTATCGGCATAACACTTTTCTTTAACGGCGCCTCACAGAAAATAGTTCAACGAAGTTAAATCGCAGCTTCTTGGCGGCACTTGACATCTTGACATCACCATTTCGGCGAATTAAATGGCCATCAAAAGTTTGACTATATAAGTCCATTGTGGCATGAGATATGTGGCAAGTTGCCCTATCTTGTTGAATTTAAACATAGCTCACATCAATACCATGAACAGCGGGTACAAAAAAATCGGTTATCATGGTGCAACTGGCGTAATGGTTGTGCCGTCATTATTTTCAAAGAAATATGAACCAATGATGCCTCCGCTTCAAAAGCCGCAGCAAACAGTTACTCGTAATGGGTGCATTGGTTTCTGTAAGACCACGTCTGGGTTTTCTGAGCCCCAAATACGGCAATTTTGCTTATTACCGTACCCTCGAAGATGAAAATGAGTTTCATCCGAAAAGATGATTTTTTTTTTGTAAAATCGACATCATCGTGTAGTTTTCCGTTGGCCCATCTAGCGAAACGAAGCGGAGCGGTGACGAGTTGATATCAGCCACAACTTCGATATTTTCGGTTGTACGCACTGTACGAGCACACTCACGTCTTGGCGCATCAACAATGAAGCCAGTTTCACGAACGAACTTTGGCAATAAATTTGCGTATACCGGACACTGTTGGTCCTTCTCTGCGAGCAAATTTTGTACGACATTTTCGTGCAAATTCCGATCAATTGTCTTTGTTTTAGAAATAAATAAACCCAATGTATTAGAGATTAAGAACTCCATTTAGAACTCCTTAGAGATTAAGAAGTCCATTTAACCTATTTGACATTGCATTTATGAGTCTTTTCTTGTGTTTTCTGTTAAAATATGCCGCCATTCACTCATGAGTAAGTATTTCAGTTGACTTTTGTTTAAGGTTTACTGACTATGCAACCATTCTTCCAAATGATCCTCTAAATACACTATTGGAGTAGTATGGGGACTTTGTTTAAGAGTATTAATCCTGTGGGGACTCTGGTGGTAAATCACATCTTCACATTAGCAGCAGTATGATGGGGTTAATTGACTTGTTGCATATAATAATTGTTACGAATTCCTAATTCTTCCGAACTTTAGCTCAATTTGTTCTATAGAATGTTTAAATACATTCCACATAATTGGCCCTTCAATCAGGATTACGACCTAGTTTCTCACAACACTTATGTTGTGTGCATTAATTTTACACATGAGTGGCGGGACCTACAGTTTAAAGTCGATTCCGGACGACAGATTTTTTGAGAAACTTTTCATGGCAATTCTTTATTTACCCTCAGAGATTTTGTCAGAAATCCGCTGAGAGGAAGTCGCGGAAGAAATATTTTTTCATATATCGTTTTTGTTGGAGATGACTGAACTGTGATTTGAACCATTGCCTTACGTCTAATAAGCCAACACACTACATCTCTTATTCATAATTTCCTCAATAAATTCAAAATTGCCCTCGCGTGGTGCGGACACACATCTCCACAGCTTTTTAAATACTTTAGAGAAGAGCAAAAGTAAATTTATTGGTCTCTTAGACCACACCGGATTTTCCTATTTATTCGGCATAAACAACATTTAAATAAAAAAATTTGAGTAAAACGTAAATAAGATATGCTTTCTTGCTGTGTCATAGGTAGGTAGGTAGGTAGAGGTGGCTGCCCATCCAAGAAAAATTTTTGAATGGACACATTTAGGCCCCGTTGTGCCAATTGTGCTACCACAGTCATCCGTTATCCCCTAGTCTCGAAACCATTCGGAGCTCCTGATGAAGCGATTCAAGCTGCCAATGTCAATCCCTGAAAATTCGTCCAGATCATCCATGTAGTAAGTACCCAAGTACTTCCTTCTCCTTTGGCATAGAGCCGGGCATGTACCCAGCAGATGAGGGACAGTCTCCTCTTCCTCCTCATCTCTGCAGCTTCTGCAGAAGTCGTTAGCAAGGTGTCCAAGACCAATGCGCCTCGCATGCGTACCCATAATGCAATGCCCCGTAATGACACCGAGAACTACACTGAGCGCGCCTCTTTGGAGTCTAAGTAGACTCACTGTGCGCCCCTCATCCAGCCTTGGCAAGATTTTACAAGCCGTTCTATCCGTGTCCGAGGCCGCCCACCTGTCGTTGACGGAATCGACGATCGCATTATCAACCATGAGCTTGCAGGTCTTCATAGGTATGCCCAGATTCGAGAACTCAGCGGTGAGTTCGATGGTCGTGCCCAGCCTGGCAAGTTCATCAGCTCTACAGTTACCCGGAATACCACTGTGCCCCGGTACCCATACTGCTGTGTCATAAAAACGAGAAATTTATTTTCGATAAGCAATCGAAATAATTCGATTTTGATAGCAGGGTACCTCGTTATCAGAGTCAATCATTTTTGTCAGCTTTAAATGTGATCAAGCTAATGATGTTTTCGTAGAACTTGTCGCATTAAATTGAACTTTTCTAGAATATAAATTTTGTCATGGCGGTACTAAAAACCAAGTGATGCGAGAGAATTAACCCATTAAGCTTTTAAGTTTACAGCGCTGTAAAGTGTCAATAAAGGAGGATACAAAACCAAGTAAATATGTACGTATATTGTTACGAAAATGGAAATGGTGTTTTACTTTTACATCGCTTAACATTAAAACTGTAAACAAAAGCTACAAAAACAAAACAATGCATTTGTTTACATGATAAACAAGTAAACAAAAAATATACCAACAAAACACCAGAATAAAAAATTGATAAACAAGCAAACAAAAATGCAACAACAAACACTACAAGAATAAATATAAACATGTTGTTTACATTTATAGAAATTTCGAGAAGGCGAAGCCACGAACATTCGCTTTCAAGAATATTCATCAGACTGTTTACGTTGCCATATAAAAGGCAAGGTTAAGCAGGCAACGGAGTTAGTAAAAGTTCAGTCTTGTGTGAAGACGCGTTGTGTTTGCAGAGAGTAATCGTAGTGTGAAGACCTGCGTTACAAAGATCTGTCTAATAATTGTGTAGTAATTGTTATTGTTTATGCAAAGGGTGTAAACAGAGGAATAACAAAGAAAAGCAATTGTTGTTGTTTACGTCAAGTTGTGAACAGTGGCACACAGAATTGTGGGAATAATAAGAAATTTTAATTTGTTTTTATTTTATTTGCAATCTACGAGCTCAGATTCCAAACGTTTTTAAAAAGGTAAAAACGTAACACAATATTTATTTGTACTGAAATTAGTCGTCTCTAAAAAAACAGTTTCAGAGAAACTCCTGAATTTAACTGGATTTTCTACATCATGTACGGCACCCTGTTTTATTTTCTATCACTTACAGTTTAAAACTTTTTCATTATGAGTCTACGGTTCAATGGTCGTTCCTTATATAGCACATACACAAACACATACTACACACATACATACACATAAAGTAGAAGTTGATACATTTTTTGTATTTTCCACAAATTTTTCCTGACTTTCCCTTTTTCTCTTTTATTTTTCTTCCGACCGTCAGTGCGTCAGTCCGTCCATCTGTCCATCTGTTATAGTTTCAAATGTTTCAATTGGAATATAATTTCACATAATTACTGTTTATTGAGGAAACATGAATTGCATTCGTAAATAAAGCAAATTTTCTTCATTCAGTTTCATGAACATGCTTAGTCTGTTCATTCTGTTCACTTCTCTGCTAAAGACAACTTCTTCACCGAATGGGGTGAAATCTATACCAATCCACTTACGCTAACGGTTGTATGTATGTAAGAAGTTTATTATTATTTATGTAGTAAAAATTGAGGGTATTTTCCATTTTCAATTCATTGCAATTACAGTTGGCTACCATAAATAGTTAATGAACTGAAAAAAAAATTAAAAATTCTAACCTTTGAACTTTCAATAATTTGAAAATGATATGTTTCAATACCCAGATGTCTTTATGCCTATGAAATGAAAATTAATTGAAGAAAAAATGAAAAAAACACAATATCTGGTGACTGGGTCATCACAAGATAAGAGCATTCAATTGATTTTCTTTAATTAAGAAAATAAAAAAATAAAAAAAAAAATTAAAAAGAAAAACAAGAAAAACTTTAAAACAATTTTAATGAGTTTACAAAAGTTTTCAAATAATCCCCTGGAAAAGTTATTTCTTTCTTCCCTTTTTAAGAGTAGGAAATATCCATTAGCAACACTTAAGAAATCTTTTCACCCGTGACATCTTTTTGAGTTTAAGCGGAAGTTTCTTTTTTTTCTAAACAAATTAAATGCTGAATGTAGTAAAAAAAAACCGAGAGCATACAGCCTAATTTTAAAACTTGTCAGGCGTTCTACTCAATTAACCTTGTAAAGTAATGGAAATCTTAATTTTCGTCTTGTTCAATTACTTGAAATTTTTGGTTTGTAAGAGTGTTAAAATTTTGAAGATTTAATTAATTTCTTACATTAAAATTTATCACAATATTAAAGCTTTGAGTTTTTTAGACATAAAAAGATTCATTGATAACATGAATGTATGTTCTAAAGCCAGATTCCCAACTAAAGCGCACAAGACTAAAATATAATTTTCAAGTTTCTTTAGCAAATGCATGAATCAAAAATGAAAATAATAATATTGATAAGATTCGATATTAGTTCATAATAGAAATCTATTATTCTGATGTGTGGAAGCAGTCAAAAATCATCCCAGTTCCTAAATCCAACAACGAATTCAAGCCAATTGCAATTCTTTCATTCCGTTCTAAGGTAATGGAAAACCTCATAGCTAGACGAATAAATAATTATCTCGTAAGTAATAATTTCCTATCTGAGAGATAGTCGGGATTTATGAAAGCTAGGAGCTGCACTACTCCCTATGCTGAGAATTGCATAGCGTTTTTAGTTTTTTTGGATCACACTAAGGCTTTTGATACGGTTGATCACAGAATATTATTGAAAAAGCTACAGACCATCTTTCATGTTTCTAACACAGCTTGTGCGTTCTTATCTTGTCTTAACAGATCACAACGAGTTTACCTAAATGTAAACATCCTAAATTCGCTAGACGTTAAAAGAGGTATTCCTCAGGGATCAATTTTAGGGCCCCTTTTGTTCTGTATATACATTAACGACCTACCTGATGTTTTGGATAATTGTAGCGTACATATGTACGCTGATGACGTTCAGCTCTACAGGAGCGCTTGTATTGATAATATCCGACTATGTGTAGATACGATTAACGATGATTTACGGAAAATTGACAACTGGGCTAGTGCTAATGGCCTTTGTATAAATCCCTCTAAATCTAAATGTTTATGGCTCTCCAGAACTAAGAGAGCATTTGTTGTGCCAGACATAATTATCAGGAGGAATAAAATTGATTTTGTTGAAACAGCATCCAATCTGGGTATTATCTTTAATGGTCGGCTAACGTGATCTAATCACATTAATGTCATCGTTGGTAAAGTTTACGGTATGCTTAGAAACTTATGGGCTGTTATAGATTCGAATCCCTTTACCATACGTGTGCAACTGCCTAAAACGTATTTGATTCCTGTTCTTTTATACGGATCTGAAATTTTCACAAACTGTGATGCTGATGATAGACGGAAACTCAACTTGGCTTATAATAATATAGCCAGATATGTATTTATTAAGGGACATCGAGATCATATATCACAATTATCAGTCTTTGGAATACATACATACATAATTGGCCATTACAACTTTTCAGTCAGGATTACAACCCAATTTCTACCACCACTTATGTTGTGTGTGTTAATTTATACATGAGTGGCGCTACCTACAGTTTAAAGTCAACTCCGAACGACAAATTTTTGAGAAGCTTTTCATGACAATTTAATTTACTCTCAGGGCCATTATTACAACTTGCCGTTAACAAAAGGGAGGATTTTAACGGGCAGATAAATTGTTTTTCATTATTATGACTACCCAATAAGATAGAAGTGATCGTTAAGCTAAAGGGAGGATCATCTTACCTTTAACATTTAAAGGTCACTTTATGTTTGAACTTGCCTCATTATATGTTATTTTCACTATGCCAAAAAAACGCAGAAAAATGTTATCTGTAAATTGTAATAACGAAAATAAGTTAAAGGTAACTTTACAGTTCCCTTTAGCTAAAGGTACCTTTAACTAAACCCAAGTTTAATGGCACGTTGTAATAATGGCGCTCAGAGTTTTTGCTAGAAATCTGCTGAGAGGAAGTCGCCGAAGAAATATTTTTTCAAATTTCGTTTTGATGGCTGACCTGGGGTTTGAACCGTGGCCTTACGTCTAATAAGCCAACCTACTAGACTACGGCGACTTCACAGCCTTTGAAATACTTTACCTAATTATATTTAGAATATTGGCAATGCATTTAAGTTCAAAAAGGAATTATACAATTTGTTTAAGTAGACTTTAGCATATTTTAATAATTTTTTATAATTTTACTTTTTATTTTTATTAGTAATTTTGTCATTTTCATTTTTCTAATTTAAATTTAAATTGTATTGATTCTTTATGTATATATTTTTCCCCGTTTGTATATACTGTTCTTTGTATTTTTCCTAATTTATTTTTTACATTTATATTCATTTCTTTTTTATCTTAATTTTTTGCATCGATTGCTTTATTTTCTAAGATTATAACATGTTTTAATTCATTTCTATTTCTATATTATTGCATACATTTTTTTACTTATTTTATCAATGATTTTTTTATAATTTTTTTTCTTTGCTTTGCACTTTAATTTGTAATATTAATTACTTGTTGTGCTATGATCCATATTAAATAAATAAATAAATAATAATGATAATCACATATCCATGTGTAAATAATTCAGAATCAAAGTCAAATTAAACAAATTAAGTATACACAATTCATTACAGCATTTCACCATCTGTACCTCTCATATCTTGAAAACCTCATCGATTGCATGTCGTATGTTTCCACTTCTGTTAACTGTTGATTAAAACAATATTTCTAATCAACTTTGATTATAAAGATTTTTTAAGATAGTTTTAATAAGAATCTTCATAAGAATTATGAGTCTCTGTATTTTAGTAGGTAGTGTATTAACTTATAAGACGTATGGCCACAGTTCAAACATCTCCGGCAAAACGAAATATGAACAAATACTTCCTCTCAGCAGATTTCTGACAAAAACTCTGAGAGTCAATAAAAATTGCCATGAAAAAGTTTCTCAAAAATCTGTCGTTCCGATTCGACTTTAAGCTGTAGGTTCCCCGTTACTTATATATAAAATTAATACACACAACATGAGTGGTGTGAGGAACTAGGCCGTAATTCTGACTGAAGGGTTGTAATGACCAATTATATATGTATGTATGTAGAATTATTTTTAGTTTTCGAATTTTCGCCAAATATTCCAATTTTAGTTTACAAATTATGAATATGAGACTGTAATTGCAATTGCTTTGAAAAATATGTTAGGATTTGGAATTATTAAAACGTTGTCTACTAATGCAAACGGGTCTTTGAATGTGAATAAAATAATTGAAAAATTTCTTAGATTATTAAGCACAATAAAGCTTGTTGTCTTCTATTAGTCTCATAAGTATTCTTTACTTTGTACCGGGTGCTTTTTCTTTTAGCGTTTTTTAGCATTAAATTTAAATCAAACAGTTTATGTGTGAGATGTCATCCAAATTTTTTATTCATTTGAAAGACTTATTGGTGCCATTAAGTGTGGAATAAATCATCGTTTAAATGTCTGCCACTTCATGTCTGCGTTGAGCGCATCTCAAAGTCCAATTTTCTATGATTCAGGCTGTGTTTGATTGATGACCATGTGTATATTATCTAATGTGGCATAAGCCGTATATAACGTAGCACCATGCTGTTGAAACTACCATTATTGTACTTGCTGTTGATAGTGATTGTCTGGCAAACAGCGTTCACAAATAAATATGGACCAATGACGCCTTTAGACCATAATCCACACCAAACACTGAATATTTTGGGGTGCATAGGATGACCTTGTATCTGTGGATTGGTATCGCTGCAAGCAACTTCGACAACTTTGTTGGTTCACGTAAACATTTATTTAGAAATGGGCTTCATCACTAAAGAGGATTTCTCCATCAAAATTAGGGTCAGACAAAGGAAATTTTATTGTTTGCACGTATTATTGAATGCTATATTGGTCCACGGTGATAAGGCAAAACAGTCTAAAATAGAGTAGAATTAGATTATTATTGTATATGTATATATTATAGATTGTTACTTCATAGTTTTTTCCAAATAGGATTGAAAATATGACAGAACTTTTTTTTACAAGATTTTTAACGCGATTAATTGAAAAAAAATAAAATTTTTTTGTGTTTAACTACAAATTGCTATACATTCACCAAAACGATAATACTTTGCTTTTTTTGCTGCTATGTCGACAGTATTTTCTGGCATATTTACAAATTTATTCATATACCACCATATTTTTGTAAAATCTTAGAAGTCCTTCTTCAATTTGACTAAGTAAACCATTTCAGTTTTTTTTTTATAAAATTGCAATAACTATTATAAACTAAACGACATCTTAATCACAAAATTTAATATTTTTTGAATTTCTAGGATTCCAGATAGCAAAAAATGTTAACAAAAAGGATTTTGAAGCGGTCTATTCGATTAGAAATAAATTTAGTTGGGTTTCGTTAGAAGTGCTTTCGACTAACTGTATATGTTCAAGGTGGTAGTGTCTAGTAGGTAGTGTGTTGGCTTATTAGACGTAAGGCCACGGTTTAAACCCCAGGCCAGACATCTCAAACAAAACGAAATGTAAGAAAAAGTTTTTTCGATTAAAAAATTTCACATCGAAAAGTTTCTCATAAATTTGTCGTTCGGAATCTCCTTTAAACTGTATGTTCCGCCACTCATGTATAAAATTAACACACACAACATGAGTGGTGTGAGAAGCTAGGTCGTAATCCTGACTGAAGTGTAATTACCAATTAGAGGTACACCAATACCTCACTTTGCGCCGTGGTTACGTTCTAAAAAAATACGACGCAAATTGAAACGACGCATAGTGAATTATGATTTTCTATATTAAACCAAGGATCGAAGATAGGTTCCAGGATAACGAAAATACTACTTTTCAAAAAAGAAAATTGAACAAAGTAAACATTTAAAAAACCAAAATATGATGCCCTGGTAGTCTAGGGGGTAGAGTGCTGGACTATTAGCGTGAGGGTCGTCGGTTCGATTCCCACCAGAGACTCTGGTCTGTGACACTACACCGAGTATATGATCAAAGTTACTCAGCTCGTATATAATTAAAATATAATTTGTAATTGTATTGTAATTAATAAATAAATAAACAAAAAAAAAACAAATTCAATTAAAATAAAGTAAAAAATTCATTAATTAATAACACACTAACTGAAACTGAATTCTAAAATTGGAAAAACAAGGTGAAAATAAAACTGTATTATTTTCAGTTAGATGAAGTCGGCGTAGTCTAGTATGTAGTGTGTTGGCTTGTTAGACGTAAAGCCCGGTTTCGTATCCCAGGTCAGACATCAAAACGAAATATGAAAAAAAATATTTTTTCGGCGACTTTCTCTCTGGCAAAAAGTAAATAAAATGAGAGTAAATACAATTGCCATGAAAAGTTTCTCAAAAATCTGTCGTTAGAAACCGACTTTCAACTGTAGTTGAAACTGAAATTAACGCACACAACATAAGTAGTGTGAGAGCTAGGCCGTAATCCTAACTGAAGTATTGTATTGACCAATTATGTATGTAAGTATTTTTCTAAAGTTATTAATCTAAAGTTATTAATCTAAATGTAATTTGTAATTACTTATATTTCGAATGGTATGAATTTGATGTCAACGTTGTACGCGTACTTATTGCAACCTGTACTTATAAATCAACGTTGTAGTGAGTACGAATGAATCAGAGTACACAGTTAAATTTCATTATTGTTGACTCACTTTTATTCAAAATTTCATGAGTGCTTATGAGTAGCGACGAAACGATTAATTACGATATTCGAGAATAAGTTTAGACGCAATAAAACTATCAAACACAGACTGCATTCTCCATGATACTGATTTATTGGATGCATTGCGTGTAACTTTTGATTTGCAATAAGTATCCTGAAATGAAATTTGTTAAAAAAGTTGGCCTTAAAACTGACTTTCCTCAGCTTGTTACCTAAAAATACCTCATCACATACATATGTATGCATTTTCGTTGTATTCTTAAATGCTTTTTCTGGTAGAAAATCCCACGACGCAAATAGATTTACAAAGTTTCACTGAATAGTGGTGGTAAGGAAAGTAATAAGACAAGTTATTGCGACATACATACATGCTGAACTTTATTCAATCTTAATAAGGATATTCATTCAAACGACGAAATACTTTCCAGGAGGAAAATGTCTAGAATATTAATGTGATACACAGTGTAGAAAGTGTCTTAATAGAAACATAGAAAGAAACAAATATTTAATATTGTATTATGCGATGTCGATGTAAATATTCATTGCGGGGTTAGATTTGAATTGCCAATGAAACCGATAAGGAACACCAGAGTCGTATTGTAATAGAAAAACTGAGTGTCGGGAATAATAAGAAAACAAATAAGGGTTGTTTGCGCTGAAGGTATCCCAAATACGATACATAATCATCTTCTAAGAACAAATAAAATAGAAAAAGGGGAGGGAAACTAACGATGATGATGATAATGACAAATACAAAACAGTTGCAAAGACATCGCCAACAATAACTAAGGAAAGCGTAAGTGCGACACAAAAAAATGGATTTCGAATAGAGTTTGTTTTGACTCATTTTGCCGTCACATAAGGAAGTTGATCATCAGCATGTCTACAATTGTGATAATGTTGTTGATAATGAGATGAGCAATATCTGTATGTATGTCACTGATGAGAAAAATGACTTGACTGTAAATGACGCCAAATATATGATATTTTTCTATTATTTCTATTATATATTACACGTTTAACAGCAATTGCCTTTTATTGGAATGAAAATTAAGAAAAAAACCATCTTATTGGGCTTCTAATTCAATTCCAATGTTATTTCAAGCTAACCATCTTTCATTGAAGCCGCCGTAGTCTAGTTGGTAGTGTTTTGGCTTATTAGGCATGAGGCTTCGGCTCAAACCCCACGTCAGACAAGGAATATAAAAAAATATTTCTTCGGCGACTTCCTTCTCAGCAGATTTCTGGCAAAAACTCTGAGAGTAAAAACGAAAAGTTTCTCAAGAAATCTGTTGTTCGAAGTCGACTTTAAACTGTAGGTCCCGCCACAACATCATGTCAGATGCTAGGTCTTAATCCTAACCGAAGGGTTGTAATGACTAATTATGTATGCATGTGTCTTTCATTGTTTCAATAGGGCAGCATGAAAACATTTATGCGTTGTGTATAAATTTCTGTATCTATGCCTCCAAAAATACTATCCATCCAAGGCGATTTCGAACGATAAACGACAGAGTCTATAACAATTTAGTTCACGACACCATCCATGTTATGTGTGTTAATTTTGTCAATGAATGGCAAGACCTACAGTCTAAAGGCGACTTTAAATAACAGATTTTTGGGAAACTTATCATTTATTTTGCCAGTAGACTGCATGACAGGAAGCCGCTGAAGAAACACTTGAGATGAGGAGAAACACTTGGTTGCATATCAGATGCTGGTCACGGACTGAGGACTGAAGTTAGTACAATAGATTTTATGGATGCAATACATCTCTTCACCACGTTAAAAATGTAATATTGTTACGTTTCTACCTTTTAATATGGGCTCGTAGATTGCAAATAAAATAAAAATAAATTTGTGTTTAGTTTTAATTAAACTTCTTTATTGGGCGCACAATTATGTGTCCTACTGTTCACAACTTGATGTAAACAACAACAATTGCTTCGTTTGATTTCCTTGTTTGCACCGCTTGCGTAAGCAATAACAATTACTAGACAATTATTCGACTGATCTTTGTAACGGATATCTTCAAGCCACGATGACTCTATTCAAACTAGAGATGTGCGATATTTTCAAAACTGTGATTGAATCACGGTTATTGATAATTCACTGGTAACTACAGTGATTGAAATCGCCAAATAACAGTTACTACTGATGTCGTTCTTTCAAAATTGTTACATACTCAAATTTATTTCATTTTATTTTGGACGAGGCAGAATTACTATTAGATGATGCTGATTATTTATTTTTGTCTTTTATACATGAACTTTCTGTAAAACTTAATTTTCAAACTTCATATAAAAAAAATTACATTAAAAATAATAACATTGATGACACCACTATGATTTTGTTTAGTAGTCTTTTCGTAGTATGTATCTAGTTGTCTCTTTCTTACGACTTAATAAAATACGTTATTGTCATTATTGTTTTCTTTTGGAATACTGTGATCACAATCACTGTTTTAAAGAACAGTGATTAACAAATCACGTTCACTGATAACAACGTTCTTCAAAAATCACTCGATCGCTCATCTCTAATTCAAACACATCGCATCTTCACACAACACTAACTGAACTTCATTAACTCAGTCGCCAGATGAATGTTCTTAACTTCGCCTTTTCGGAAACTTTATAACTGTAAACATAGTTGTTTACATTTATTATTGTAGTGTTTGTTGTTGTATTTTTGTTTATTTGTTTACCATTTTTTTTGTATGCTGGTGTTTGTTGTTATATTTGTTGTTATATTAAGAGTGATAACGTTGTAAACAGGTTGGCTTACTGCATTGTTTTGTTTTTGTAGCGTTTGTTTATAATTTTAATGTAAAACGATGTAAAAGCAAAACAATAGTATGTAGATTTTTGCATTTTCGTAACAATATTAAAAATTATATTTTCTTTCTGAATTTATGTTATTATAGCCTTAGGTAGAAGTGGCTGTTCCCTCGATGGAGGCATGAGCGGACACACTTAGGCCGCACACAGGGCCCATTGTGATATATAGCCTTACATGTGATATTTTTGATACCTTTCAATCATTTCTAATGTTTCCACAATTCTAAAGTGCACATAACATCACTTTATCACTTGATCAGTGAACTTTTAGAACCATAGTCCAGTGTGATAGTAAAGCGTATGTATACATATGTATGTAATGAGATAGAAAAAGAATTACAAGTTTCAAGAGACTGGAAAGATTAGCAAATTTTTAAAGATGAAATACCGAAGCCGGGTTATTGTAAAACGTTGTAAAGTTACTTTTAAAAGGGTGTGCTACTCTGCCTCTGTTTTTTCCTTTTCTTTTTTTTTGTGAAGGGACATTTGACAAATTTATAGCCGGAATGTTAGTTGAACCATTTTGTTTGTTTATTGTCGTTATCCTGTCCCTTGCTCTGCCAGCCAACATTACTGTATCCATCCATCTATCAGCCCGTTAAGAAGAGGGCTTCTTCTTTTCTTTGATAAGTTACGCAATTTAGGTGGGTTACTGAGGAGAAGAAAAGAAAACAAAAAACAAAAAAATTTATCAATGAATGCGGGTGAATGGTAGCACAAACTAACAAACGTAGCGATGGTGGTTATTTATGCTTTAAAACCTTAAAGATTTCGTTTAAGGTGGTTCACTTGAACGACTTTCTTGCAAATAAAAGAAATTTTCATATAAAAAAGAAGCCTGAACATGGCATGGATACACGTTAAATGTATGGTGGTTGCAAACGTTTGTTTAGTTCACTGCTTTTAATGCACAAATAATGGCTCTGCTGTGAGAGAAGCCACTGTGCTGTAAGACATATCAAATACAATGAAATGAAATCTTTAACGAAAGGAATCAAACAATCTACTGCGCATTCTACAATTGATGTGATTGCATTCATTTCTTAAATACTTCTTTTAACACACAAAACAACAAAAGCCAATACGTAGTAGGCTTTAAAGTGAGTTTTTCTATATTCTTGTCACAATTTATATAATTCTGCGGGTCATCCTTGAAGTCTAAAATTGTTTAAATTTATAATGCCAGCGTTTAAGGGGTGGCCCCCATGCAAAATTACTTTTTCATAATTAAGCTCAAATGCCTACAAAAAAAAATTTTTTAACAGCTTTATTGTTGTAGTCAAATATGAACAGCTTTAAACAAAAAAATGTATTGGATTGTATTTCTAAGGGCCAAAGGTAATAAAATAAATTTTGCATTGTCACACAGATATTGCTTCTTTAGAAAATTTTCTCAAATTGAGTTTATTGCTATTGAGATTTTGATTTCCTTAAGATCTAAACGTAGAGAATTTGCTAATTTTTAATGGTATTGTTGAAGTCGCCGTAGTCTAGTAGGCAGTATGTTGGCTTATTAGACGTAAAGCCACGGTTTAAACCCCATGTCAGACATCAAAGCGAAAATATTAAAAAATATTTCTTCTCTGAGAGTGAATAAAATTGCCATCAAAACTTACTCAAAAAAGTCTGTCGTTCGGAGTCGACACTCATGTATAAAATTAGCACACACAACATAAGTGGTGTGAGAAACTAGGTTCATAATCCTGGCTGAAGGTTTGTAATGACCAATTATCTATGTATTGTTACGAAAATAAAAAATTTAGATACTAGTGTTTTGCTTTTACATCGCTACACTACAAACACTAGCATAAAAAAATGGTAAACAAGTAAACAAAAATCCACAAACAACACTACAATAATAAATGTAACGAAAATACACGAACTACAATAATGAATGTAAACGACGATGTTTACATTTATAGAGATTTCGGGAGGATGAAGTCACGAATACTCGCCTTCAAGAACATTCATCAGACTGTTTACCCTGCCATATAAAAGGCAAGGCAAAACAGACAACTGAGTTAGTAAAAGTTCAGTCATTCTTGGGTGAAGACGCGGTGCGTTCGAAGAGATTAATCGTGGTTTGAAAATCTCCGTTACAAGGTCTGTCGAATAGTTGTCTAGTAATTGTTATTGCGTATAACGTAAACGTATAAAGATGAATAAAAAGAAAAGCAGTTGTTGTTGTATACATCAAGTTGTGAACAGTAGCACACAGAATTCTGCGAATAAAAAAGAGTTTTTAATTAAAACACAGTTTTATTTTTATTTTATTTGCAATCTACGAGCTCATATTTTAAACGTTTTTAAAAGGTAAAAAAGTAACAATATTATCTCTTATAGCATGTTCAGAAAGTCATAATTCGACAAAACATACATAAAAACGCTAGAAATCAACGAGTGAAGTATTTTGTTAAAGAATCAGATGTAGCAAAATCTCCACGTTGGGCAGATGTTTTTCAGTAAACTGAGTTGCTGAAATCATTTAATTGTCCTCAAGTAACCAAACATAGACTTCAGATCAGCAGGGTGCTTTCATTTATTTCAATAGAACTGTTTGTTTAGACGGCCTCAATGCGCACATGGTGTCTTCAATTTTAATTTTAAATGACAATCACCCCTTTCCTTAAATGCAAGCTGGATACAATCCTTAAATAAAAACAAAAAAAAATTGATTTGTAGGTTAAATTTGCAATTTTTTATATCCGCCCATGTCCACCCATAATGGTACATTAGAATTAAACTGCCGTTCATTTACTGTATAATGATGATAATATATCGTTCGTAAGAACAGAAAACACCAGTTTTATGTTATTATGCCCCCTCTATCTTTATTTTTGTTTTTTTTTTTTTATCGGAAAGGGAAATATAAAGCAGGATACAATCAAAACAACAAAAGAGTTATAGTTACTGCTGTAAAGATGCTTTTAAAATGATTTCAATTTATGAACACCTTTCGGTCAGCTGATTAAGAGGATATAAAAAATATCTTATGGAGATGCAAATTTTTGTATCATACTTTCCATATTGCTTAACAGACTCTGAAATAGGAGGTAATGAATGAATTCAATACAGCAGGGAGAAATTAAGAAAAATCTATTGGTATTTTATTTTTAAATTTATTTCAGAATTTTTTTTTTGTTCAACAACAGACTAATACGGCGAATTTTACAAATTTGTACATGTATGGCATATTAAATATTTTATTTATTTATTTGTTAATTAGACTAAGATTACAAATTACATTTAATTATATACGAGCTGAGTAACTTCGACCCAGTGCAGTGTAACAGACCAGAGTCTCTGGCGGGAATCGAACCACGAACCTCACACAAATAGTCTAACACATTACTCACTAGACTACCAGGGCATCCATGAATATCCGTACCAGAGATCAGCAATGAATCGTTTTTGCGCTACTCATAAGCACTCATGAAGTCGCCGTAGTCATGTAGGTAGTGTGTTGGCTTATTAGACGAAAAGCCAGGGTTCAAATCCCAGGCCAGACATCAAAACAAAAATACAAAAAGTATTTCTTCGGCAAAAACTCTGAGAGTAAATAAAATTGCCGTCAAAAGTCTCTCAAAAAAAATTTGTCGTTCGGAGTCGACTTTAAACTGGACCTCATGTATAAAATTAACACACACAACAAAGTGGTGTGAGAAACTAGATCGTAATCCTGACTGAGGGGTTGTAATGACCAATTATGTATGTAAGCACTCATGAAATTTAGAATATGAGTGAGTCAACAATATTGAAATTTAACTATGTACTCTGATTTATTCATACTCAATACAACGCTGATATATAATTACAGGTTGCAATGAGTATGCGATACAACGTTGACATCTAACTCATACCATTCGAAATACGTTTGATTCATAAGCCTGCTCATTTAGATTCATAACTTTAAAAAAATATTTATAATACTTATAAATGATTCGAATGACTCGAATCATTCATCAAAATTTACAACCTTAGTTGTTGTTGCATTTACAAAAAAAGAAAAATTACAAAGACAGCAAGCAAAGCAAACACTCAACCTTCCTGTGTGTATTTTAGTGTTCGTAAGCGAATCATACTTATTTTGTGATTCGAGTATATGTTGAGTTAGGTGTTGTTAAGTATGAATATGATGAGTACTTCAAACTTTGAATATGAGTGGAGGTCCCATGCTGATCACTGATCCGTACCAAATATTTAGATTATACGTGAACAAAGGTAAAAGAATGTGTTCTATTCAACACATTAATTTGTAATGCCGAAGTGAAAACTACTATATTATTATTTCTATATGAAAGGCAGCACACAAATAGTTTTAAAATAACAAAAAAAATATATAAAAACATATATCAAATACAATGACAACTTAAGACGACGTTAAATACGCTTTTGTATTCCTGCTCGAATAGACATTTATTATAGTGTACATATCTTACTTTATTAACATAATATGCTAATAATTTTCTATTCTATTTTCATTTCTACTATTGCACGCAAATGTTTATCTGCATATCTGCAGTATATAAACATTTGGAGAATGTTTCTGAGTGATGCTAAAAAAGCGTAAAAATTAGAAAAACTTTAGTTTTCGTAAAATTTTATTAAAGCTGCCAACAACTTGCTGTTCTTCATATAAATCTTAAATATTCTTTGAATATTTACGTGCAGTTAAAATGAAATTTAAAAAATAAAAAGCAGCATTTCCTTACAGTTGTTTTATCTGCCACCAAAATAGTACTTCAGATTTGTAACGATTGCTAGTTTTTTTTTTTGTTGTTTCATGAAGAAGTAACAGAATTATTTACTTAACCTAAAATAGCTGTGGAAAAGTATTTCAACATTTGAAAGACTTGATAAGAAAAACAAAAACTGGAGAAAACCTTATAGTTTCAGCACGATTTTTATTGTTTTTCCAGCACCGCTTTTGGGAGCATATAACTTTCACAAAGCATTTCTCCCTTGTTTTCGCTTTTTTAATCTATTTTTGTTGCTCCAGTTAAGCAGGTGATTTTTCCGCTGCAGCAAGTCCTTGAATAATCGCGATGCCATCTATTGTTGCCTACAAACAACGCCCTTCGTTTGTATTTGGTGTAATGGTAGGGAATCTTGCTGACTATTGTAGGTTTCGGCACCGCCTTACCGACTTTTCTGTGATGTTATCCTTTCTCTATTTTCAGGTGGTGAGGGGAATTCTTAGATGGATTGTATTGGATTATAAACGATTTTATAAACACTATTGGGATTCGATTTATCGTATTTTGATTTTAATTTTCAAGTAGTACTTGCTCCTCATTTATTACTTAACCCATTAGTGCCCAGTGGCAACTTTAGTTGCCAGCCGAGGTTGCCTTAGTTTTTATGCTCTGAGAGGAAATTGAGTGTAAAAAACGAAACGTTCACCGTTGGAAAAAAAGTTATTCGGGCATTAATGGGTTAATTGAAATATTTTTGGTCAATACTCGCCTTATTAACTCGCTTTATTTATGCAATGTTTCTTAACTTCTTTTAGGATCATCGAAATTCAAAAAAATAAAGTTATAATATAAATAAATAAATTTTAATTTCATTTAAATATCAAATTCGATTTACACGATTTACGTGCTCACCTTTGTTTGAATATTTTTTAAAAGCAGATATTAAGGGTATACATATGAACATATTGTTACGAAAATGGAAAAATCTAGATACTGGTGTTTTGCTGACTGGTGTTTTGCTTTTACATCGCTTAATATTAAAATTATAAACAAAAGCTACAAAAACAATGAACTTGTTTACACATTGTGGCACTGCGTACTATAACAACAAGCAACAGCATAAACAAAATGATAAACAAGTAAACAAAAATATACCAACAAACACTACAAGAATAATTGTAAACAAAATACACAAACAACAATAATGAAGCAACGGTGTTTACATTTATAGAGATCTCGAGAAGGCGAAGCCATGAACATTAGCCTTCAAGGACATTCATCAGACTGTTTACTCTGTCATGTAAAAGGCAAGACAAAGCAGGCAACTGAGCAAGGCGAATTCATAGGAGGCGAGACTAATATTAATAAGTACAACAATACAAAAACAACAGGGATTTTTTGTTGTTGAGAAGTGGTCTTCTTGTCAAAAACAGTTGACTAAAAATTGACGATGGGAAGGAAAATGTTAAAAAATGTAAATGATTCTAAAAGAAAAAGAAGAAAACTTCTGACACAATAAGAAAAAACGAAATTGATTATCAAAACAAAATACACAAAAAACAAACATTATTTGACATTGTTATTTCTATCAGCTGGTCTTTCGCTCCCACCTTCTATGAATTCGCCTTGCAATTGAGTTAGTAAAAGTTCAGTCAGTCTTTTGTGAAGACGCAGTGCTTTTGAAGAAGGTAATCGTGTTTTGAAGATCTCCGTTACAAAGATCTGTCGAACAATTGCCTAGTAAACAACAACAAACAATTGTTGTTACATCAAGTTGTGAACAGTGGCACACAGAATTGTGCGAAAAATAAAGACTTAATTAAAACTAAACACAAATTTAAATTTATTTTATTTTCAATCTACGGGCTCATATTTTAAACGTTTTTAAAAGGCAAAACAATATGAACGCATGAATGCACAAATTTAGCAAATAATCAAATACGAATCTGTGTGCAATAACGTGTGACATATACAACGCCGTTCTGTTCAGTTCGATTGTAGTGTAATTTGGACCGCATGGTACGGGTACTCATCGTCATAGATTTTCTATTTGCTTTGTTTCATTGAAGTTTCAAATGATTTCCTCGTTTTTCAATATTTTTAAGTTGTTTATTTTCTTGCAGTTTGTTGGAATTATGAGATGATTACAAATATCACTAAATGTGTTGACCATTAATACGATATAAACATAGTACACGTGGAACTCTTTTAACAAAGTAAAGCAATCACTTAAAGTTGTCAATTTACTCTGTAAGAGGTCAATCGCTTTGTCTATTTATTTGAAAGTGATTTGGTGTCAAAAAAAGCAAAAAAAAAAAAATAAAATAACTGGATTTCTGGCCCTTCACCAGAAACAATTTTTAATCATTTTTATTGAATATTCACCTACTGGACGTTTTAATTGCTTTATGGCAACATAAAATTTATTTATTTAATCAACCACTTTGGTGTGCCTCTACTGCAATTAACTGCAACATCGAAAGATCAATAAAACAATAAAGATTTGAAAAATATACATAGTTTTACGGTCCCATCAACAGCAAATACAAGTAATGGACCACAACAAACATGGATTTCAAATGTTAATATAAACACAAGCGAAGATTGCTTAAATTTCTTGAATTTAAATTGCAAAAACTACAGTGAGAAACAGAACAATGCCAACTTATTTATACATCTCAAAAAGATTCTCGAATATATTTTGCTTAAACTGTTTACAACATTTATTCATTCATTCATAGAACCATTGTTGTTGTTCTACATCAGGGAAATAAACTGTTTTAATTTATGGAAATCAGCAACTGTTATCAAATAATATTGGCAACTCCACCTAATGTTTCTTTGAGAAATCTAATGTGGCTTATGATGTTTGACACAAAGCATGTCTTTCGTCACCCGTTTCTTCAGTCAGCTCGGCATATAAACAATCGACTAGCCAAGCTGTCGAAATACAGTTCATTGATTTAAATACGCTTCAGGTTACGTTGCCTTTCTTAAACTGTGTACTTTTCCATTAAGATTTAGTGTTGTTTTGTTTTGTTTAGTTTCTGTCACTTTTTATAATAAAATTTTTCCATTGTATGTTTCTCTACCTATTGTTGAATGTTTTTATTTTTTTAATCATTTTTGCTTGCTTAACATTTTAGTTCATTTTCACCGTGACTCATTTAATGATTTATCAAATCACTCAAAAACATCTCAGACTCGAATAGACAGCAGAAAATGCAGACAGTAAACAAATAATCGTTGATCAGCAATACATTTTTAATACCTTTTCTTAAAAAATAAATAAATTTCTACAAACGTTTGCACTTAATTTTTTATTTTTGGAGGTTTTTGACAAAAAAAAAGTGTGGATTTGGCACAGTTTCACCCACTGAAATCAGAAGAAATTTTAATATTGAACATTGTCCATTTTAATTTGAAAATTTTTACCTCAGATTCGAAATTAGCAACCTCAGAAACCACCGTATACCGATTTTCATCCTTATTCAATGATTTCTTACAATTTCGGCCAGAAACCTAGTATACAACGATGTAATTCACAACAGTTCTTACGCAACAACTTGGTTTATATCGAGAAACATTGCAGTAACGCATTGGCCAGCATATTGCACAGATATCTGTCCAGTGGAAAATATGTTGAAAATTTTATTATTTCAATAATGGTGATCAAATTAAAAAAAGTAGTTTTATTAAAATATTAATTGTTGCTTATTTAAAATGAAAATAAATAAATCACACAACAACAATTATAAAGCAAATAAATATAGTATACCGTAATAGGACATGAAAAGATAAATATGTCTTGAAAAGGAACTTAATCGATTAACGTTATATTTTACGAGATATCTTTGAAATAGAAGTGTCCTTGTAAATACGAGACGCGCTATATATCGAATCTGGTAGTACTGATATCATTCTAGTCTGTCACAAAATTCAGTATATTATCTCCACGGAACGTAATTACGCATGAGCAACGTAGGGATTTTTTGGAAATTCATTTCCAAAACATAGACAATTGGTCGGAAATTGCACGAAAATGTGGTACAATAAATGGTCGCAGAGAAAGGCTAACAGTGCCCGGTATACGCAAACTTATTGCTAAAGTTTGTGAAACTGGCTTCATTGTTGATGCGTGAGCGTGCTCGTACAGTGCTGAAATACCGAAACTGTAGCTGAGAGTGTGCGTGAAAACCCATCAACATCAACTCGTCATCGTCCTCAAGTATTGAACATTTTACGCACCAGCTTATTTCGAATATGACGAAAATATCTTGGTATGACGCCCTACAAAGTTCAATTGGATGAAGCTCATTTACATCTTGGTGGATACGTTAATAAGCAAAATTGCCGTATTTGGCGCTCAGAAAACCCACACGTGGTCTTACAGAAGCCAGTGTACCCATTACGAGTGACTCTTTGGTGCGGCTTGTGGAGCGGAAACATCATTGGCCCATATTTCTTTGAAACTGAGGACGGCGCAACTATTACAGTCAATGGAGATACCTATGCCACTATGATAACTGATTTTTTTTGGAACCGCTCTTCACTCTTTGATGTGAACGATGTTTGGTTTCAACAAAATGGTGCATGCCACAATCGATATATTGCGTCGAACGTTTAATAGCCATTTAATTAGCCGAAATGGTGATGTCATTTGGCCGCCAAGAGGCTGTGGGGTGTTAGTAAAGAAAAGTGTTATGCTGACAAACCAGAGATATTGAGCATTCGGAGGCCAATATTCGTTGTTCCATTGTCGAGATACGACCGCATACACCCGAACAAGTGCATGAAAATTAGCCCGATCGAAGGAGGTACTGCCGCTGATACTATATGAATGAAATAATATTCCATATCTAACTGCAACAATTATACTTTACAACAAAGAAATAAATTTTGCAAAATTTCAAATCATTTTTGTTTTATTGCGTTTTTAAAATTAAACTTTTAAATTTCCACCCTATATTACACATATACATATGTATTACGATGCTTTTTGAATAAACTGCAACAATGCTTTGCTGTGGTGTCGTATATAATAAACCACGTACAACACTTGATATTATTTTTTTTTTTTTTTAATTTCTTTTGATTTCAATTTTGAAAATAACTTAGTATCCACAATTCAGTTCATATGATATATCTCACATGTATCGTAGAATAGAATCGAATCATACTCATAATTTCTGATACTTATACGCATTCATACTTATTTTAATATCATGGAACCTCTACTCATATTCAGAGTTTGAAATACTCATCATATTCAAACTTAACCAAACGTATGATGTTGTTGATTTCGGCTCTCCATAACTCAACATATACAAGAATCACAAAATAAGTATGAATCGCGTACCAACACTAAAATACTCACTAAATGGTAGTGTGTTTGCTCTGCTTGCTGCTCTGTCTTTTTTGCTTATGTGTCTTTTTTCTTTTTTTGTAAATACGGCAACAACCAAGACTGCAAATTTTGATGAATGATTCGAGTATTTTGCTAATGTTATGAATCTAAATGAGTAGACTTATGAATCAAACATATTTCGAATGGTATGAGTATGATGTCCACGTTGTACGCATACTCATTGCAACCTGTACTTATAAATCAACGTTGTAGTGAGTACAAATGAGTCTGAGTAGTTCTATTTCAATATTGTTGACTCACTTATATTCAAAATTTCATGAGTGCTTATGAGCTTATAGCCAAAAACGATTAATTGCTTATCTCCGGTAGGTACATAGGATGAGTCTGATCAGTTGAGTTTCGTAGGATTCAAAAGTAACCATTGCTCTTTAAATAATTTTTTAATGGAAGTAAAGCTTTTCGGATGTAACTTAAAATATTATTTTTCGAAATATAAACAACATAATTTTATTTCTTTTTGAAAAACTGGCAATGTATTGTACCGTTTTTACCTTTTTAAACACGTTTAAAATATGAGTTCATTGATTGTAAACAAAATGAAAACAAATATGTGTTTAGTTTCATTTAAACTCGTTATTGTTCGCACTACTTCTGTGTGCCACCGTTTACAATTTGATGAATCCAACAATAATTTGCTTTATTCGATATTCTTCTTTACACTTTTGTTTGCGTACACACTAACAAATGTTCGGTAGATTTTACAACGGAGATCTTCAGCCACGACCGTTTTCTTCACACACAACGCGTCTTCGTACAATACAAACTGAATTCTCACTACTCGTTTCATACTTTGTCTTGCATTTTTATATTTTATTCGCCTTCTCGAGAACTCTATCGCAACTTCATTGTTGTTTATGTATTTTGTTCACATTGCTTGTTGTTGCATTCTCGCTTACTTGTCTATCCCCTTTTCTTTCATACTGATGTTATTGGTTTACTTGTAACAAGTTCGTTGTATTTGTTAGTATAGATTTTGCTCATTTTAATGTTAAACGATATGCACCGTTTCCATTTGCGTAACAGTATGATTCAGTAATAATAAGTCAGTAAAATTGAATTGAACGAATAACTTTCAAACTTTTCCTTTAGTTTTCAACAGTCAAGATGGTATGAGATTTGTATTTAAGAAGCGTATAAAAATTCCATGATAATACATAAATTAACATGATGATGATTTCAATAAATTAACACACTCATTAACAGTAAATTTAATTAATTTTCGGTTGTTTTAATGAAGTATTTGACTTGACTTGATTCTTACTATCGGTAACAAGATTGATTCATATTTTTCCGTTCGCTGGTCGCTATTTATAATTAAAGATACACGTTTTATAAAATATTAAGAGTATCGAACCCAGTCTTCTAATTTTCAGAACACTGCTCATAACATTGAAACCTACAAAACAGTACATCATGTCACAAACAAAAACAAAATAAAACTAACCGCCATCCATAGAAAGTCCAAATTAGCCTCATTTGTTTCCGCTGATTTAAGACCATCAATGGCGTTAATTAGCAAATTGTTGTTGTACACAAAGAGTTAATCATCTCGTCATCTTGAATATCAGATTGTTTAAATAGGCTTTCGTTAGAAAGTAGAAAATTGCTTTCAAAATGGTCACATAAAGTTTGTATTTTCAAATATTTTCAGATGAATATCATTACTGACGGAGTTTCACTGTTGTGAAGGGTAAACAGGAAATTCGTTTAAACTGAACAGAACTGCACAAAAAGCTAGCAAATGTAGTGGTAGTTCACTTAGGGCCATTATTACAACTTGCTAAACTAAACTACAACTAAAGGGAGGATTATAGCAGGCAGATAAACTGCTTTTCATTATTATAAGTGGACAATAAAGTAGAAGTAAGCGTTAGGCTAAAGGGAGGATCATCCTACCGGTACCTTTTAAAGTTAAGTTTATGTTTGAACTTGCCACACATACATATTATTTTCAATTTGGCAACTTCAAATATAAACAAAATGAGCAAATACAACAAAAAAAAGAATGCCATCGTTGTCACTGCGTTTAAATAAAACATGTTTAATTAAGCAGTGAGTTTGACATTGCTCCGGCACTGCCATATTTTTGAAAAAGTTTACTTTATTTCATCATTAGGTTGTAATAATGAAAAGAAGTTAAAGGTGACTTTAAAGTTCACTTTAGGTAAAGTTAACTTTAACTAAACCCAACTTTGACGGGAAGTTGTAATAATGGCCCTTAAAGGGAAATATTGTAATTTATACCGAACCATTGCGGGTATTAAATAGAAATTCGTATGTCATTCGTATATATTCGTATAAATAAAAGCATTGAATTCACTCCTCGTTGAACGAGAAAGGCTATATCTATGGTAAAATAGTCCCAAAATGCAGAATTTTTACTTGACAGTTCGAAATGTTAGGAAATATTAAAGATAAACCGAAGCTAACCTATCATATATAAATACTTAATTGATCTGTCAGGATTATGACCCAGCTTCTCTTACCACTTATGTTGTATGTGTTAATTTTATACATGAGTGGCGGGACCTACAGTTTAAAGTCGACTCCGAACGACAACTTTTCATGGCAATTTTATTTACTATCAGAGTTTTTGCCAGAAATCAGCTGAGAAGTCACCGAAGAAATAATTTATATATTTCGTTTTGTTGAAGATGGCTGACTTGGGGCTTGAACTGTGGCCTCACATCTAATAAGCCAACACACTACCTATTAGACTACGATGACTTCAGAAGGTAACCTTTTATTCAATTTAATTACCGAAATATAGAAGAGTAAACTTAGTAAACAAGTTTGTAAAGCTGAAATTGTTTTCAGTTTGTCAATGACATTGTCAAACTCCTAGCTAGCTGTTACGTTTAATGCATTAAGAAATGCTAAGATAGCTAGAGATAAAAAACGAACGAGGGCGGATCAATAACTTCTTCCCTTTGAACTGAAAGGGTAACACTCCTAAAGTCAAAAAGATTTGTCGGTTAGGCTAGGGGTTTGGGTCATGCTTTTTCCATGGTTAAATTCACTCAACCATATGACAGATAGTGTTACTTAGTTTTAGCTAAGATTAGGGCTTGCCTTCTCATAATTTCATAAGAATTAAGATATGAAAATAAAAATTAAGTCTGAATATTTATGTGTTTTGCGGAATTTCTTTGTGGCCTTATGAGCATCGAGGATATAAAGTCTTTTTAATACCTATTTGAGTTCGCTATACTCCAAAATAATTTAAAAAAATGTATGATATAGTGTTGGACGATCACGGATTTTGGTTGCGACAAAGTTTCCCGCAGGATGTGTGCTTCGTTTAGTTGCAATCAACCATTAATCCAATCGCACGTCAACTTTGCAAGTTTATTTAACGCTCTACAGCAATATGGACTAGAAGCAATCCAAGCAAAACGTGGATCCATCACCATCACACCAGATACCAAACAAGATGGTTTTTATCAACTAATGATGTCATGGCGACTGTTTTTAGCGATTCCTGATTCCTTGACTATCTGAAAAGTAGTAAAACAATCAAGGACGGTTATTACTGCATCGATTTTTAGAGGATTTGGGAAAATGACCTCATTTGAACATCAAAAATTTCTTTTGCAGCGGAAAAAAATAATAATACATACAAGTTTGGTTTCATGAAAAAAAAAAAAATCACGAATTAGGCTACGAATTGCCTCTGCTGAATTGAAGTAATGAACGATATTTAAATAAGAACATCTCATAAAAACTTACTATATTTTGATGACTTCAACAAATGAAATTTTTGTATGAGATAGGAACAAATTTGAGATGAAATTTGTAACACTCAAAGCGATTACATATTGTTACGTTTTTACCTTTCAAAACGTTTAAAATATGAGCTCGTAGATATGAGCTAAATTTGTGTTTAGTTTTAATTAAAATTCTTTATTATTCGCACAATTCTGTGTGCAACTGTTCACAACTTGATGTAAACAACAACAATTGCTTTTCTTTGTTATTCCTCGGTGTATACCCTTTACATAAACAATTACTAGGTAATTATTCGACAGATCTTTGTAAAGGTGACCCTCAAGACACTATTACTCTCTTCAAAAACACTGCGTCTTCATACAAGACTGACTGAACTTCACTAACTCAGTCGCCTGCTTTGCCTTGCCTTACTTTTATATGACAGAATAAAAAGTCTGATGAATGTTCTTGAAGGCGAATGTTCATGACTTTGCCTTCTCGAAATCTCTATTCTATTCTATTGTAATAGATGTTTATGTATTTTGTTTACATTTATTCTTGTAGCATTGTTTGTGTATTTTTGTTTAATTGTTTACCATTTTTTTATGCCGGTGTTTGTTGATATATTAAGCACCACGATAATTTGTAAACAGGTTTGTTTACTGCATCGTTTTGTTTTTGTAGCTTTTGCTTATAATTTTAATGTTAAGCGATGTAAAAGCAAAACACCAGCATCTAGATTTGTCCTTTTCGTAGCAATATTTTATGTATTTATGGAAAGTACATACATACATAATTGGTCATTACAACCCTTCAGCCAGGATTACGACCTAGCTTCTCACACCACTTATGTTGTGTGCGTTAAAGAATACTGAGGGGAAGTCGCCGAAGAAATGTCGTCTCATATTTTGGTTTTGATGTCTGGCCTGGGGTTTGAACCCTTTCTTTTCGTCTAATAAGCCAACACACTACCTGCTAGACCACGGCGACTTAATAAAATACTTTTCTTTAAACGTTTTACTTCCATTCTCTGTATGTTAAACAAATCCAATAGATATGGAGGAATACATATGTAAATGCAATGCGAACATATACGAATTTGCAGTTAAGGTTTCAATTTCAGTAGAAAGAAAGAAGTGAGCGAAATATCTTTGAAATTTAAATCAAAGTGAAACCATGAAATTATTCACTTTCCTCTTGCGGTATACCATTTACCGTTATAAAGTGCTATTATTTTCTACTCAACTAATGTTATTAAATGAAAATGAAATGAGTGACGTCCAAAGTTATTTCGATTACTAATCAGCGTCAATGTTGGATTTTTGCTGTTGATGGGAAAATTAAGTTCGTTCTTCCAAGTAAGACCAAGTAAGAAGAAATTCAAGAGATGAGTATTATTTATTAAAATACAAATACACTTACTCACAGAATAGAAAAGCTTAGTGCTACAAATTCATCATTTAATTGAGATTTTCAAATTGCTCGTTAATTTTAAACTTCATTCGAAAGTGTTTTTAAATATTCATGAGTAAGTTTTTTTTTTGGGGGGATTAAATATTAAAATTTATAAATTTAAAGACGAAATTGAAAACTGATTGCAACAAACGAAAAAGGAAATAAAAATTCGAATGAAATATTTTCATTGATATTTTACTTTCGATTGAATTTCGGTCAAAAAACAATATTTTTGCTTGCTAGGGAACGGGGTATTTTTCAATGATGTAAACAAAACATGTAAAATATATTCAAGGATTTATATATGTTTTGTTTTCATTTGTACTTGCATGTAAAAATTTAAAATAAATAATATTTTCGATTGTAAACAAAATTTTTTCGATTTTAGTTTTTCTATGTTGTTGATTTTGTTGTTCTTTCCTTTAATTTTCAATTTTTCACTTCTAAATTGAAATGAACCCAAAGTACAACAACAAAAACAAAAACAATAACAAAAACAAACAAAAAACACTTTTTCCTTCATTTGGCATTGAAAATGAAATGTATCTTAAATGGTACGTACATATGTATATTATAGTATGAATACGTATGTATCCGTATCTGTATCTGTATTTGAACGTGATTGTAAAAATTTGTTTGGCTGGCTGGCTGTAAAAAAAATAAACAAACAAACATTGATGAAAAGGAAAATGTTTCTAGATTTCGACAAACGAAAGAAGAATGAATTTTGTTTGAATCCATTTCATGGTTTTCATTTGTATATTTCATGGATTTATTTATTTATTGTTAATTTACAAACTGTAATGAAATTAAAATCGTCGAATTTTAATTGAAACGAAAAATGATGAAAAACAATAATCACAAAAAATTCTAAACAAATCAAATGTTTATCCCCGTATATCGTATTGGATTCATTACAAACATTTCAAATCAGACATTCAGAAACTCGAATGTATTGAAGATGTTTTGAAAATGTATTTTTAGAAATTTTAATTTAAACAACAGCAAAAATTTCATGTACATTTCATACATTACAACCATACAAATGGTGTTTCAAAAACACCAGAAAAAGATGTACACAATGCAACGGTGCAACATACGTTGGTAATGTACAAATTACACCATGCGACAGTCAAAATACACCCAGCTAATAACATAGTATAGGTTCTGAGTTTTGTTGATATTTCTTGAACCCTCCAAACATGTTTTATTTGAAAAAATCGGTGTTTTTTTATCTTTTCACACAAAATTATTGATTACTCAAATATTTTTTAAACTATTTTCAAAATCTAAAGTTTTTTGAAAAGGGGAGAGATGAGCCTTTAAAACGGTGTACATAAACATATGGTTTAAACCTACATGTTATGAGGTTTGATTGGGTAAACTTGGAAAATATGAAATTTTTCTCATTACTTCAAGTTTGTCCGTTCATATTAGCACACTTTAATTAAAATATATGAAATAAATGCAGACATTCTGAAAGTGCATTATCTCGAGAAGAGATTGATACTTCGTTTGATCAAATCGGACAAAAATTGCAGAATTTTATTATTTAAATAGTATAACAATCGTGTTATAATCTCTTCAATCAAGAGGATGCTCTTTAAGAATGTCACCACTTTTTTCATTCTTATTAATTAAAGTTTGCTACTGTGACTGACCAAACTTTAAAAAATAAGAAAAAAAATTTGCATTTGCTAAGTTTACCTTATCAAAACTCATAGAATATAAAGTCGAATATGTATGTACGTGAATATCGTTTTAAAGGTCCATCCCTTTTTGTTGTCCATTGTGTAATCAATAAATTTGTGCATAAAAATAGTTTTGTCAAATAAAACAAGTTTGGGCGGTTCAAAAAATATAAAAAAAATATTTCTGAGTTCTCTAGCTACACTATGTCATTACATGGGTGTATTTCATTTTTTTATTGTGTCGCATAGTGTTATTTATTGTTAAAATTATTACCTCCTTACGGAATTGCTGTTTAAATACAAAATTTTATATTTTATTATACCGGTATAAAGTAGGCGTCACGCATCACGCCATGCGTATTCCAATGAGCCAGTCTGAAGACAATGGTAAGCTGATGACAGTCGTGTTTGATGCGATCAAAAAATCTGGCAATAGCATGTACTACAGATTTATAGAAATTCCTGCCCATGACATTAAATATGTGAAGTCGTCGTGTTCTAGTAGGTAGTGTGTGAAGCCGTAGGTCAGACATCTCCAACTGAACAAAATATAAAAAAATATTTCTTCGACGACTTTCTCTCAACAGATCTCTGGTAAAGACTCTGAAGGTAAAAAATTGCCATGAAAAGTTTCTCAAAAATCTGTCGTTCGGTGTCGACTTTAAACTGTAGGTGCCGCCACTCATGTATAAAAATTAACGCACACGACATAAGTGATGTGAGGAACTAGGTCGTAATCCTGTCTAAAGGGTTATAATGACCAATTATGTATGTGATCTGATAGGAAATATCAAATTATCTGCTAAAAAATCAAAACTTCAGTTACATCTGATGCGCCGGTTCCGGATAGTGTCGAGAAGCAAAATTAAGATTCTACTCCTTCAGCCACTGGATTCCAGCCAGACAATGAGGATGTATTTTTATGAAAAAGACGTATTAATTGCACTATGCGACAAAATAAAAAAATGCAATACACCCAGCTAATGACATAGTGTAGGTTGTAAGTTTTGTTGAGCAGAACTCAAAAATATTTTTTTTTTATATTTCTTAAACCCTCCAAAATTGTTTTATTTGACAAAAATTGTTTTCTTAGGCTTTACGCACAAATTTATTGATTACACAAACATTTCTGAACCAATTTCACAAACTTAAACTTTCTTTGAAAGGTGAGGGGTGGGCCTTTGTGGTTTTTGCAAATAATTTTATTACGCTTCGTGCAAACATTGGCCAACTTCTGGTAGTCGCCCAAACGTGAAATTGACATATTTTGCCGTAAACAATGAAGATCCATCAAAAATTTTTAAAATTTTGAACTGAAAGTTCATTGGATAAGGTGACATATATAAAAAATATAACACGACTGTTATACTATTTAAATAATACGATAATTTTATCCGATTTTATCAAACGTAATGTCTCAAGATAATACACTTTCAGAATGTCACCACCAATTTCATAATTAAAGTTCTTAATTAAATTTTGTAATTAAAAATGGCTCACTTTAAAAGGTAAGAAAAATCATACTTTCCAAATATACCTGATCAAATATCATAACACTTAGGTTTGAACCATATGTTTATGTATACCATTTTAAGGGCTCGTACCCTTTTCAAAAGAACTTTGGATTTTGAAAATAGGTTAAAAAATATTTGGGTAATCAATAATTTTGTGAAAAAAGATCAAAAAACAGTTTTTGTCAAATAAAACAAGTTTGGGGGTTTCGAGAAATATAAAAAAAAATATTTTTGAGTTCTACTCAATAAAACTCACAACCTCCTATGTCATTAGCTGGTTGTATTTTGACTGTCGCACCGTGTTATTTTTGTTTTAAAAAAGTAAACACATATATTCACTTCGGGGGTATACATTAATCATACAAGACATTACGGCCAATTAATATTTGTGGTACCGATTAAACAAGTTCAATAACTTCCACCTAAAAAATTATACATGTAGGGAACCGGCCTATGCTAACTACTAGCGTTATAAGAGGATGATTTTTTTTATCGAATCAGATGACAATAAAATTTTCTTTGAAGGCTTATGAGACTCCGGTACCACCATTTAGAGGCCGAAGAGAAACTTATAGGGAAATTTAATTTTACAATCTACAAGGCATCTTGCCGTGAAAATATATTTGAAATAAATATTAGCTCGATGATAGTGTGATTTAATTGCATGGGGCAATAGTAAACGTCTTCAATTGTAGTTATTTCTTGTTATACATACCTTGGCGCAGAGACAGAGACACACTCTGATGTAACAGCCATTCTTGAAACCTAACGTCGTAGAAGATTAAGAAAAACGCTGCGAAAATATAAGGATTACAATACATTAATAAGGACAGCTTCAGTGATTGTATAGCTCAGACCTTGATTCGATCTGTACAGAAATCTGTTAATGGTGAAAAATATATAAAGTCCGTAACGTTCTATTTTCTATATAAGAATCAGTTTATCGCTTAGAAAACTATGAATTTATAAACTCATCTATATATATAAAAACTTCCTCGAGAACACAATATTGTACGTCTGAAAGTTCCCATGTACAGATAAATAAAAGACTCTTCATTTGGCCTGCGTTCGGTATGAAAAGCATACGAAAATTATCGATAAATGCCTGCTAAAAGTATGAGTATAACGAAGCTCTAATTTGTTCTATTATTAGATAAAAAATTGAATTGTAAATTTTCTAATATTGTACGTCTATTTGATAACATAATTATGTATGTATGTTTGAATGTAAATAAATTGACTTTTTCAAAGCAAAAAAAAAAAACTAAAAATATTGTGAATATTTATTATTAATAAACTATTATACATACATACATATGAAACTGTACATTGTATATAATTACCAATGTTTACATTTGCATACATACGTACATACATTCATATGTATGTAGAGAAAATTAAAACAAACACGGTTTCGAAACGAATTCGCACGTACATACATACAATAGATATGTATGTACCTAAATATTTATAAATGTATGTTTATAATATTATATCTTATGCCCCCACTATTATTTTGAGACCTTTTAGATGTATGGTCTTATGTACGTGCGTATGTAACATATTTTTCATTTTTCATTTGGATAATAGGTACATATGTACATACATACATATATATACCACTTTGTAAACACTATTCCTATTTCTATATTAAAACATACATACATACATACATACATACATATTTACAATGACACTTAAATTTAAGTGTAAGTTTGTATATCTAGTACCACAAACAATTTTTTTTTGTAATTTTCAAGTTAAAATAAAGACATACATACATACAAGTGTACATAACTAAACAATAATGGCAACAACCTCAAACAGTGTTTTCTCCATAATTAAAAAGAAGAAAAAAACAAAAAAACGAAAAAAACAAAAACTAACCCAAGAAATAGTAAACAAATAATAGTATAATGGAGTAATATGCGCTAAACGAAAACAAGAAAAGAAACCCTTAAAAAACATTCATTTCATTATTGTAGTTGTTGTTGCTGGTGATACCGTGTTTTTAGAAAATAAAAAAGAAAAATAAAAGTTCAATATAAGCCGGGTATAACGAACTGGCCTTTGTGTTACGGGTAAATACATGATGATGAACGTACAGATTTGTAAGAACCCACCAGAGATCAGCAATGAATTGTTTTTTCGCCACTCATAAGCACTCATGAAATTTTGAATATAAGTGAGTCAACAATATTGAAATTTAACTACGTACTCTGATTCATTCGTACTCACTACAAGGCTGATTTATAAATATAGGTTGCAATGAGTATGCGTGTAACATTGACAGCGAACTCATACCGTTCAAAATATGTTTGATTCATAAGCCTACACATTTGGATTCATAACTTTAGAAAAATACTTATAATACTTATAAATGATTCAAGTAACTCAAAATTTTGTCTTTAGAAAAAGACACATAAGCAAAAAGGCAGAGCAGCAAAGAGAACAAATACACAACCATTAAGTGAGTATTTTAGCGTTCGTACGCTTCGTGTATATGTTGAATTATGGAGAGTCGAAATCAAGAACATCACACGTCTTAAGTATGAATATGATGAGTAATTCAAACTTTGAATATGAGTACGGGTTCCATGATATTAAAATAAGTATAAATTCGTATAAGTATCAGAAATTATGAGTATGATTCGATTCTACACATCTTTTTGAATACACAGCAATGATCTCTGATGACCACAGATGGATACAGACAGTTATTCGTTGTGCCGTGATTCGTCTGTAGCAATGAAAAATTTCGAATGAATAAAAATACAAAACAATACCAGTTGTACGTATTACAGTAGCATTTAGAAGCTAAATTGCGGCCTAGATGAGAGCCTTAAAGAAAGACCAAGAAAAACCAGTTATTCTGTACGATTCATAATAGAAGAAAAGAGAAAAGCAAACCAAATCTGTTTTACAGAAACATGGCTTATTTTACTTGATACTGATTGTGTGTCTTACCATTATTTTCTTCTTCTAAACTGCATATGCATATGCATACATACATACATACATACGTTTGTTTTATTTTATTTGTTTACTTTATGGCTGACCTACACTGTGTTTTAGTGCATGCTGCTGCATGCTGGAACGTGATCATACTGTGCTGTTTGAAACAATATGCAAATGTCAGAAGAGACCATCTTATAAAAGAAACTACAAATAAAAATATCACAGAAAACAACAACAACAAAAAACTGAATAATAAATCAAAAACAAAAAACAAACAAAAAATACAAAATTCAACACACAAAGTAAGCAATAAACAATCAACCCGTTTGCTTTATCACGTTCACGTTTCATCGACAAGCGATCGGTGGTGGTGTGTCCACAGGGAACCACAAAATTCACTCAAGAGCAGCGGGGAGCATTTACGCGCAGAGTAACACTGAGAACGATTGCGGTCAAAAGAGTTATTTTCTCCGTAAAATTTTTGTGTGAGCGATAATATTGAAAACGTTAATCACTCTCTTGTGCTCAATTTGAATTTGAATTTGTTTTACTCATATTTTTCTTTTTTTGTAAAATAAAAAGAAAAAAATAGAAAAAAAAATTGTCTGAAAAATAGAAAAAAAAAACGAATGGTGAGCGTTATTTTTTTATCTATTTTTTGTTTTGCTATTAAAGAGAAGCAATTTTTAAAATAAATTATTTATGAAACTCGCTTAGTTGTTGCCATTAATCACGTTTGATTATGGTTTTGACAGTTGTTGGACCAATTTTAGTTAAAATTAAAAATACAAATTTTTATTATTAAAATAAAAGACAAGACAATTTTAATTGAACCAAAATGCTACGAAAATTTGATTGTAATATGTAGATATAGGCGTATATACATACATATACATACATACATACGTATGTAAATAGTGTGAGCGACAAATAAGTGTACACCATAATTTTCTATTCAGTTGTTTAGGGTACAAAGCGATTAACTTCACTTTTTGAAGAAGTTTAAAAAACATACAGTCAAAGGAAAAATTTTACATACATATAAAATTGGCCATTACAACCCTTCAGTGTGGATTACGGCCTAGCTTCTTACACCACTCATGTTGTGTGTGTTAATTTTATACATTAGTGGCGGGACCTACAGTTTAAAGCCGACTCCGAACCATAGATTTTTGAGAAATTTTTCATGGCAATTTTATTTACTGTCAGAGTTTTTGCCAAAAACCGAAGAAATATTTTTCATATTTCGTTTTGATGTCTGACCTGGGTTTTGAACCGTGGCCTCACGTCTAATAAACCAACACTACCCACTAGACCACGGCGAGTTTACATTTCAGCTAATTTTTATATTTTTTCCCTGATATAAGATCAGTTTTTAGGACATGATGAGCCTGCTCCACAATTTCTCTCTTCAAACGCCTCATGCCTTCACACAAGACTGAATGAACTTCACTAACTCAGTCGTTTGCTTTGCCTTGCCTTTTATATGGCAGAGTAGACAGTCTGATGAATGTTCTTGAAGACAAATGTTCATGACATCGCCTTCTCGAAATCTCTATATATGTAAACATCGTTGTTTACATTTATTATTGTAGTATTGTTGTTGTATTTTTGTTTACTTGTTTACCATTTTTTATGCTGGCGTTTGTTGTTATATTAAGATGTACGATAATATGTAAGCAGGTTTACTTATTGCATTGTTCTGTTATTGTAGCTTTTGTTTACAATTTTAATGTTAAGCGATGTAAAAGCAAGACACCAGTATCTAGATTTTTCATTATCGTAACAATAGAGATACTTTTCAAACACGTATTAAAATGTCTGGACAAAAAGCGAATCTATAATGGATTTCTGGATTCTATATGGAGGTACATACATATCTATTGAAATAGATATTAAATTCTACTCATTATTTATATATGTTTTTTGGGTACAAGTGTACTTGATTTTTAAATTGTCATTCTATTATTATTTGTTTGTGTTTAATTTGTAATACATTTATAGTGGACGTATTGACGTATTATTTGTTTATTTTGGCAACATAATGTCTTGCATCAGCTATATTTATAGTTCATCCAATGAAAAGAAAAACTAATCACGTTCGCCAAAAAGGTAAAAACGGAAGAAATATGAAAAAATACAAAAACATTACCGTGTATATTATTTAAATGAAAAACACTTTCTGCTAAAAATTCTTCATTAAAAATTATATAATTTTCTTATAATTCATTTAAAGTGACATTCTTTAAAATATTAAAACAAAGAATTATAAACACAAATGCAAATAAAAATTTTCTTTTCATTTTTCATTTGAAATATATGCATATGTACGTAAATATATACATATGTAATTATATATATTGTATTTAAATTTTGTATTTAAATATGTTTCTAATTATAATCATTGTAGAATTATAAGATTGCAATACAACAATTTGTTCAAGAAAAGTGAAAATAATAAATCGATTCATAATCATAATTTGTATTTGAAAGTATATTACACCGTATACATACATAATAATGAATGTTTACTTGTCAATAATCGAAATATTATTTCTTTTATAGTCTATTATTTTAAAATCGAACACTTTGGGATTTCAAATGCGAACACTTACAAATACCCGCTTCTTGAACTATTTGTTAAAACGTAGAAATAATTTTGAATTTTGCTCGTATTGTGCAAATATTAGGCAGCAACCGTTTTGGTTGCTATAGCATACTTCTGAACCAGAGAACAGCAATGAGTATTCAAAAAGATGAGTAGAATCGAATCATACTCATAACTTCATACTTATTTTAATATCATTAAAAATTCAAATTAAAAGTTTGAAGTACTCATCATATTCATACTTAACAACACGTGTGATGTTGTTGATTTCGACTCTCCATAACTCAACATATACACGAATCACAAAATAAGTATGATTCGCGTTCAAACACTAAAATACTCACTAGAAGGTTGTGTGTTTGCTCTGCTTGCTCTGTCTTTTTGCTTATGTGTCTTTTTCTTTTCTTGTAAATTCAACAACATCTAAGGGTGGCTCGAATCATTTATAAGTATTATAAGAATTTTTCTAAAGTTATGAATCTAAATATGTAGGCTTATGAATCAAACACATTTCGAATGGTATGAGTTTGATGTCAACGTTTTACGCATACTCATTGCAACCTGTACTTATAAATCAACGTTGTAATGTGTACGACTGAATTAGAGTACATAGTTAAATTTCAATATAGTTTACTCACTAACATATATTCAAAATTTCATGAGTGCTTATGAGTAGCGAAAAAACGATTCATTGCTGATCCCTGTTATGAACATAGTGTACTTAAGTATAATTAATTAACAGCCAGTTGTTGCAGGAAGCGAAACAACCAGTCTTGGATAACTAGATCTTCAACCATAAATAAGTATTGTTTGTTTCTTATATTAAAGATACATTGCCTAGGCTGTACATAGTCTTCCTACATTTAAGCACTTTTGTCAACTGCAAATACCTGAAATACCTTTTGATAGTAATGATGGGTGTTTTTTATTTTGAGGTTCATAACTTTGGGGTTCACAACAGTGCTTTAATTGACAATTGATTCAATAGCTGGATATTGATTTTTATTTAATTTGGTTTGGCTTTTTATTATGGAAACATGGAAAGAACAAAGCTTACCATAAATATTATTGAATTTTTTTATTAAAATAATTCTACTTATTGTACGCTTCGTCCAATTTATAACGTACATAATCATCATTATAGTGGCTAATTCGAATAACGTTTAGTGATAATTTGTATCCGTGAAACGCTTAACAGTGCACACTGAAGCACTTGTAGCCGTTGTACAGGGAAGCATTAAAGTTGATCCAAATTAATCAATTCGTCGTCGTTCTCAGTAACATTCCACTTTGTGAAATATTTTTATGTTTTTACCTTTTGAAAACGTTTAAAATATGAGCTCGTAGATTGCAAGTAAAATAAAAATAAATTTGTGTTTTGTTTCAATTAAAATTCTTCATTATTCGCACAATTCTGTGTGCCCCTGTTTACAACTTGATGTAAACAACAACAATTGCTTTGTTTGTTATTCCTCTGCGTTTATGCAATTACTAGGCAATTATTCCACAGATCTTTGTAACGGAGATCTTCAAACCACGATTATTCTCTTCAAACGCACAGCGTCTTCAAACAAGACTGACTGAACTTCAGTAAGTCGCCAGCTTTGCCTTGCCTTTTATATGGTAGATTAAACAATCTGATGACTGTTCTTGAAGGCGAATATTCTCGAAATGTAAACATCGTTGTATTGTTTGTATATTTTTGTTTACCATTTTTTATGCGGGTGTTTGTTGTTATTTTAAGCAGTACGATAATTTGTAAACAGGTTTGTTCACTGCATTGTTTTGGTTTTGTAGTTTTGTTTATAATTTTAATGTTAAGCGATGTAAAAACAAAACACCAGTATCTAGATTTGTCATTTTCGTAACAATATTTTATGTACTTATGGAAAGTGCTTCTTTATATTGTATTGAATATTTACTGGTTTGTGCGCATTTTTTTCAATAGTGACAAGCAATAGTTGTTAGCTTCTTGAGAGCCTTTTCAAGAAAATTAAAATAGGAAAAATTATTATTGCAAAAGAAAAAGAAATATATCGTTTACTTCTTTATTATTATTATTACAATTCTTTTATTCTATTCTTACATTTTAATTCAAGGCTTTAATGTAATAATTCTTGCGTTTGTTTTGTGTATTTCGTTAGTTTGTTTTAAAGTTGATTCAGCATTTTAAATTTAATAATTTTATAATGCTTTTGACTGAACTTATCACAATTGTTGTTAATGGCATGATTTTATTTCTGTTTTTTTATTTCTTTGGTGTTTTTCTTTTTCTTTTATTGTGTTTTGTTTTTGTGTTGTTGCCAAAAAAAACTGATAATTTGAGTTGAGCAAAGCAACTCCAAATCAAGAAACTGCTGTCTTACTCATCATTATGACGAACGGTTTGGTAGCGTCTGCCTAGTAACAAGGTTGAGGAGTTTCTTTTTGTTGGTGCGCTTATTTTCGTTTCATTAAGTTTTTCATTATATTTTAATACGTTTGAGTAATCAACGAAATTCATGAAATTAGCGAAACCTTTTTCTAGGTCAAGATAATTTTGAGTCATACAATTGCTAAACTACTAGTGAACGAACTAAATTTCTAACAACAGAACAAATAAACAATATAAACAATACTTAATACAAAGGTTAATGAAGATGAACTAGAAAAGAAAAATGGAAGAGAAGCTAATAAAAAAAAATATTATTTAGTTAAAGGACAAAATTTTTGATAAAGAAATGAAGGGATTTAACATCATTTCTTTCCACTAAAGGAGTCAAAAGACACATACAATTTAAGATTTTTACTTGAAATTGCTCCCTCTCTCTCAAAATTTAATTGTAAAGTTTTCATTCTAGCCATCTTAACGAATATCTAGAATTCTGAACAAATTTACATCCAAAAAGTTTTGAATAATTCTTCAATTTGTTTGAATATGATTTCATTTTACCAGCGATATATTATTATTACGAAAATGAAAAATCTAGACACTGGTTTTTTGCTTTTATTTAATTTAACATTAAAATTAAAAATAAAAGCTACGAAAACAAAACAATGCAGTAAACAAACCTGTATACAAATTATCGCAGCAACAAACACCATCATCAAAAAAAATGGTAAACAAAAATGCAACAACAAACACCAGCATAAAAAATGGTAAACAAGTAAACAATAATACACAAACAACACTACAATAATAAATGCAAACATCGTTGTTTATAGAAATTTCGAAAAGTCGAAGTCATGAACATTTGCCTTCAAGAACTTTCATCACACTGTTTACTCTGCAATTTAAAAGGCAAGGCGAAGCAGGGGACTGAATGAGTGAAGTTCAGTCAGTCTTGCATAAAGAGGCGGTGCGTTTGAAGACAGTAATCGTGATTTGAATATCTCCTTTACAAAGATCTGTCGAACAATTGTCTAGTAATTGTTATTGTTTATGCAAAGGGTATAAATAGAGAAATAACAAAGAAAAGCAATTGTTGCTGTTTACATTAAGTTGTGAATAGTGACACACAGTATTGTGCGAATAATAAAGAATTTTAATTAAAACTAAACATAAATTTATTTTTATTTTATTTGCAATCTACGGGCTCATGTTTTCGACGTACTTTTGATCTTGTGTACAGTTTAAAGTCCACTCCGAATGATAGATTTTTAAGAAACTTTTTCATGGCAATTTTATTTGTTTTTAGATTTTTTGCCGGAAATTTGCTGAGAGGAAGTCGCCGAAGAAATATGTTTGGACACATCTTCGTGTCTACGGCGACAATTTTACGAGTATAAATAAACATCAGTTCTTAAAATCTCATTAGGAGCTATGAATTGTTGAACAAATCATTGCTGTTTGCTGATACAAATCAAAAACAATTTAAACTATTCCCAGTTTATCCAACGCTTTATATTACAACTTGCCGTTAACTAGGAGGAGGATTACTTTTTTTTGTATTTATTTCTTTATTGTAGGTGGACAATATGGTAGAAGTGAGCGTTAAGCTAAAGGGAGGATCATTCCGCTCTTTAACTTTTATGTTTATGTTTGGAGTTGCCATATAAACAAAGTGAGCAAATACAACAAAAAAAAGAAGCCCATCGGTGCCACACTGTCAGCAGCGTTACCGACATTGCTCCGGCACTGCCTTATTTTTGAAAAAATTAACTTTATTTTATCTGTAAGTTGTAATAACGAAAATAAGTTAAAGGTAACTTTAAAGTTCACTTTAGCTAAAGTTACATTTAACTAAGCCCGACTTTAACAGCAATTTGTAATAATGGCCCTTAAGCAATTATTTACTTTTCTCTCTCTTCATGCAGATATTTTAGAATAAAATGGGAACCCATTTACATTATTGTAATTCATAACTCATTTGAGAAAACCAGAACTATGGTATATTGCGTACAGCATGTATTTCATTATTTAGTACGCATTACAGGATGACAGAATTCTAAATTACAATTCCATTAAAATTAACAATTCAGAGATGGTAGTCATTCGACCTATTTTTTAAAATATGAATGTATACATATGTACATATGTATGTGTAAATACTATATAAATGACCCTTTAAATTATAAATAAATATGACCCTGAATTGTGCAATACATACCATACATACATACATAGTACATGTATTCAAATTAAAGAAAGAAGAACATGTGTATGTAAAAGGGTTTTAAAATTAACATATTTTTGTTTCTTATTTATTGTATAAATATGATAAATTACACGGTGCAACAGTGAAAATACAACCGAGTAACTACATAGTCTAAGTTGTTCACTAGGTTGAGTAGAAGTCAAAAATATTTTTTTTATATTTCTTGAACCCTCCAAACTTGTTTTATTTGACAAAAAGGGGTTTTTCACACAAAATTATTTTCTTTTCACACAAAATTATTGATTACCCAAATATTTTTTAACCTATTTTCAAAATCCAAAGTTTTTTACAAAAGGGAGAGATTAGCCTTTTAAATGGTATACATAAACATTTTGTTCAAACTTATATGCTATGAGTTTTGATGGGGTAAACTTGGAAATATTATTATTTTCTAATTTTTCCAAGTTTGGCAATTCCTATTTGGAAAACTTAATTAAAAAATATGAAATGAATCGTGACATTCTTAAAGTGCATTCTCTTGTGAAGAGATTGGCACTTCGTTTGATCAAATCGGACAAAAATTACAGTAGTTATTTCGTGTTATATTTTTTATACTATGTCATCTTATCAAATGAAATTTTCAAAAGTTTAGATGGATCTTGATTGCTTGTCACAAAATGTGTCAATTTACTATCAGAAGTCGGCTAATATTTGTGTTTTTTACGAATATTATTATTTCGCTTTGCGCAAACAATCAAGATCAATCAAAATATCTGAAAATTTTTGAACTAAAAGTTCATTTGGAAAAATATATACGAGTATTTGAAAAATATAACTCCACTATTAGATTCTTTAAATAATAACTACAGTAATTTTTGTCCAAATTGATCAAACGATGTATCAATTTCTTCACAAGATAATGCACTTTCAGAATGTTATTTCTTATTTCATATTCTTTAATTAAAGTTTGCTAATATGAAAGGACAAACTTGAGTTTACCTCATCAAACTTAATAGAATATTAAGTCAAAGAATATACATTTGATCAAACGAAGTATCAATCTCTTTACAACAGAATATACTTTAAGAATTTCTCCACATATTTTATATTCTTTAATAAAATTTTGCTAATATGAAGGGACAAACTTGAAAAAATATGAAAAAAAATTCGCATTTAACAAGTTTATCTCATCAAAACTCATAGAATGTTAAGTCGTATAATATATATATGTATACCGTTTTAAAGACCCATCCCTCCCCTTCTAATAAAGTTTAAACTTTGGATATCGGGTTAGAAATGTTTGTGTAATTAATAAATTTGTGCGTAAAATAAAAAAACAGTTTCTGTCAAATAAAACAAGTTTGGAGGGTTCAAGAAATTTAAAAACAAATATTTTTGAGTTATACTCAACAAAATTCACAACTTACACTTTTTTTATTTTGTCGCACTGTGTTAATATTTATTTGTTATTATAAAAATTGCTATTCTTAGAATATTTGAATGAAATTTGAAATTAGTTTTCTTGGAAATTTATTTTACTTTGCTTTCTACAATATTTTCATTTATGTTTCTCATTTTCATTTATAATATGGCACATGCTTAGCTTGTGAAATCTAAGCTTTTTTTTTCTTTATTTAGTTACATAAACATTAACTAGAAGATAATCGTGCACAATATTTATTTCGATTATTTTGCTTCGTTTCTAAAGTTAATAGGAATGGAAATAGAAATTTAAAATATTTCCTTTTTAACAATTGAAATTGTTTGTTATGTCCTTAAAACAAGAATATTTAAAGAGAATACAGAAAAAAGAAAAAAAGAAAACAAGAGAAATATTTATAAAATTATATGAAGAACAAGCATATTTTCTGTATTTTCATAAAGCGTAGGAAAAACCCAAAAATGCCATGCAATAGAATACCGTGGCATGCATGCCATTAGTAAAATTAAGGCAGCTGTGCAAATATGAATGAATAGCGTGACAAGGCCACCATAACCACCACCACCACCACCATCAACACCACTGCCATGGCCTCTGTTGCAACAATCACCACCGCCGCCATCGTAAGTGGACTCCTATATGTATAAGCGTACTTTGTAGGGGATTAGCTAACTGGTCTGTTTGTAGCTGTAGCATCGGCGTAGGGTTAATAGTTTAGCCAGCCTAGAGTTTGTACTCAACTTGAGGTTTTTATTCTAGTTTTTGTTGGTATTGTTGTTGCTTTCGTTTTCATTTCTAGAAATTATTTGCTCAGTGAGTAACGTAAATATTTTAGTACTTACTAAACTTTTCTTTGTTATTTTTATCGTTTTTTTTTTGTTTGTTATTGTTATTGTTGTTGTTTTTCTTTTTTTTTATATTTTCTTTTAGTATTTTCCCCCTTTTAGCACAGCTGTGTTTATTTTACCCGTTAAGTTATAAGTATGAGTACTGGTGACTACGTGTCTAAAAGTATTCATATCTCGGCGGTACTTGTTTTTGTTTCTTAAATAAATCGACAAAAAAATATACAAAAAATATACAAACAAAATAAAATAAAAATAAGATTAAAATTATAGTATTTTCTTTCGTTTCTATGTATTTATTCTATCTGTCTTCTAAAGAATATAAGTATTTCACTTTTTATTTGCTAATGTGCTGAAAGAAATGATTGTGATCGCTTTGTGCAACAGACTTGTCCAACCATTTAATAAACACTTATTATTTTTTAGTAACCTGCGCGTGTTTCTACCCCACCAACTAAAATAAATTTGAAGGGAAGACATTACACAAATATCCAATTAATTTAGAATCATTTTATTGATTTTGTTTCCCGATGTCCTGATGATTCAGATGAACGGGTCTCAGCGGCATACTTTCGAAGTTACAATCTCAATGCGGGCCTGATTCTGAGGCTAGTAATGCTCTTTTCTTGCGTGCTTGAGGTGTAGGTCAACCAATTGCTTGTCATTCATTTTGAATAATTTTTAGTGACGCCATCCATCGGAAATTAATCCTACCAACATACATCGGCTCATGCGCAACAAATTTGCTAAAGATCATATCATGATCAAGTGCACAGTTTATGATTTAATTGATTTTAAGTATTTTTCAGTGGCGCCATCTATCGAATATTGGTCACACCAACTTAGAAACCTTCCCCGGCTAATGCGCAACAACTCATAACATGATAAAATGTATAGTTTACGATTCTATAAGGTACATACAAATAAACATTCATTTTTATATATATAGGCTATGGGAGGTGACACGCCCACTATAGCCAATCCGCCCATTTTGTTCACATATACGTCAAAGTCGTCCATACAAAATTTGAGGACTATAGCTGTTGCAGTTTATGAGATATGCGACATTAAATTCTTATTGGTTATGTGGGCGTGTCACCTCGCCTACTTGAAATTTTGAAATAAAAATTAGCCTATAACTCCTTCCAGACATACAGGAAGATATTGTGAAAATTTTAAGAAAATCAGTCCAGCCGTTTAGCCGTTTATAGAAAAAACAAATAAACAAACCCACAAACAAATATACATTAATTTTTATATAAAGGGTGTTTTTTATAGAGGTATAGAATTTTAAGTTGGCATTACTTTTCAAGATGGCGACCGATTTAACAGCTGTCAAGTGATTTATTCTCAGTTTGGTTTGGCAATTCATCATGAATAGACTCACGCCTGAACAACGCTTGCAAATAGTGCAATTTTAATTCGAAAATAATGGTTCTGTGCGGAAAACGTATCGCCCACTACGTCCATTTTATCGTCGACAAAATCGTCCATCAGAGCAGTTAATTCGATTAACCATGGAACGTTTTCGCACCACGTTTACTCTTATTGATAACTCGCATCCCCAGAGACGCTGTACGATGCGTACAGAAGAAGCTATTGCTGCTGTAGAGCGTAGCATTGAGGAAGACCCGAATGAGTCCATCCGCCATCGAGCACAGGAATTGGATCTGTGTCCATCCACTTTATGGAAGATTTTGCGGAAGGATCTTGGTTTGCGTGCTTACAAAATCCAACTCGTGCAAGATTTGAAGCCAAACGAACATCAAGTAAGGCGTAGATTCGTCGAATGGGCCCAAAACGAGATTACCGTTGTTCCCGATTTTCATAAGCGAATTTTGTTTAGCGATGAAGCGCACTTCTGGTTGAATGGCTACGTCAACAAACAAAACTGCCGCATTTGGAGTGAAGGTAATCCTCAAGTGTTTGTGGAAACACCGTTACATCCAGAAAAACTGACTGTTTGGTGCGCTTTATGGGCTAGTGGAATCATTGGTCCGTACTTTTTCAAAAACGATGGTGGCCAGAACGTTACAGTCAATGGTGATCGGTATAGAGCCATGATTACTAACTTTTTCATTCCTGAATTGAATAACAATGATGTCCAGGAGATGTGGTTTCAACAAGACGGCGCAACATGTCACACAGCTCGTGCCACAATAGATTTATTGAAAGACACGTTTGGTGACCGCCTAATTTCACGTTTTGGACCTGTGATTTGGCCTCCAAGATCTTGTGATTTAACACCGCTAGACTACTTTCTGTGGGGCTATGTAAAGTCATTGGTCTATGCGGTAAAGCCACAAACGCTTGACCATTTGGAAGACAACATTCGCCGTATTATTGCCGATATACGGCCACAAATGTTGGAAAAAGTCATCGAAAATTGGACGTACAGATTGGACTACATCCGCGCCAGCCGTGGCGGTCATATGCCAGAAATCATATTTAAAATGTAATGCCACAAGATTATCTTTCTGATAAATAAAATTCATGTCAATCGAATAATCCATCGTTCTTTTATTGCAACTTAAAGTTCTATACCGCTATAAAAAACACCCTTTATAGGAAGATGGAATCTTTCCTTTCGGAATTTACAATAAGTAATAAATACTTAGAAGTCGCCGTGGTCTAGTAGGTAGTGTGTTGGCTTGTTAAACGAAAAGCCAGGGTCGAGCCCCAGGCCAGACATCAAACAAAATACAAAAAAGTATTTCTTCGGCGACTTCCTCTCAGCAGATTTCTGGCAAAAACTCTGAGAATAAATAAAATTGCCATGAAGACGTTCTCAAAAATCTGTCCTTCGGAGTCGACTTTAAACTGTAGGTCCCACCACTCATGTATAAAATTAACACACACAACATAAGTGGTGTGAGAAACTAGGACGTAATACTGACTGAAGGGTTGTAGTGACTAATTATGTATGTATGTATGTATTAAAATCTTAATCTAAACTAATACAAAAATAAAAGTTGTTATTGCCACTGCAACGTACAACTAATAGTGCTCATCGAAAGTAAATTTATCTGATAAGATCGTTTGTTTGAACCCCCTTGAGATGTCTGTGCCTCTCGAATACAAGTAAGTCTCTTACAAGACGGTTGGGATGTTCTGTAATCCTAGAGACGTAATTTTGTTTCTTCTCAAACTACGGGCACCTTCAGATCTTTGTGGACGGTACTGTTTCTTATATACCAAGGAGCACCTATTATTATTCTAAGAAGTCTAGATTGCCCCCATTGAAGCTTCCCTACATTGGATGGTGAGACTGTTCCCCACAGTTGGATGCCATAAAGCGAAATATTATTTAATGCTGACTTATACAAAATCAGTTTTAGTTCTAAGTCAAGGGTTGACTTATGTTCAATAAGTCAGTAAAGCTGTGTTGTTCTGAGTTTGATCTGCGCTATTTTGGCAGCTATATGGTGAGCCCAGGTAAGGCGACGGTCGAGATGAATGCCCAGATATCTTACACTATTATGTTCTGATACTGTCACACCATTAATCTTGATGGGCGGACAATTTCCCCTTCTCAGTGTAAACGTAATGTGCACGCACTTAGAAACGTTGACTTTTATCTTCCATTTCAGCAACTAATTTTCCAATTCACTAACGTGAGATTGAAGTCTTTGTGATGCATCTGGAGAATCTCTATGAATACTTAAAAACGTCGTATCATCCGCAAGAATCACTACACTTGTAGGATTATCTGGCATATAATTGTAGGAACGGCCCAAAAATACTTTCTTGAGGTACGCCAGCAGATGTCTTTGTGGTTTCACTTGTTTTAACAATTTTTTTAAATTGTCACCTAAAATTAGTTTGTATACAAATTTTTTAAACAATTACTGTCAAAATATTGTTATACTACAGATGATACCGTAATGATTAGCAATGAGTTTTCAAAATTTTTGTTACCTATGCGCATTCATATACATTTTAGTATCAGATAGTCTCTACTCATATTCGAAGTTTGAAGTACTCATCATATTCATACTTAACAACACGTATGATGTAGATTTCTACTTTCCATAACTCAACGTATACACGAATCACAAAATAAGTATGATTGTCGTTCGAACACTAAAATACTCAATAGAAGGTTGCTGCACTGTCTTTTTTGTTTTTTTTTTGTAAATATAACAACAACTAAGACTGTAAATATTGATGAATGAATCGAGTCACTCGAATCATTTATAAGTATTTTAGTTATGAATTTGAAGGAGCAGGAATAGGTATCAAACATATTTCGAATGGTATGAGTTTGATGTCAACGTCGCACGCATACTCATTGCAACCTGTACTTATAAATCAACGTTGTAGTGAGTATGAATGAATCAGAGTACATAGTTAAATTTCAATATTGTAGACTCACTTTTATTCAAAATTTTATGAGTGCTTATGAGTAGCGAAAAACTATTCCCTCTTTTTTCCCCTGTAACTACAATCATTCCAGTATTTCAATACAATGTTGATAACAAAAAAAATTTATTTACATGGCAGAATACAACTTAAATTGTCTACCAAACTAAATATCCTAATTTGCAAAAAAAAAGTTGCAAAAGAAATATTATTTAAGTGAAGTTGTTGAAAAGAAATATTATTTAAGCAAGTTCATGGTTAAGCAGCTAAATTGTTTTGATTTACGACAAAATTATCATCAGCATTCTTTAAAATTATTCAAAAATATTATTGTAACCCAGTTTATCACAATGTCTTGATGCATTCATTAATAAATTTATTCACTTCATATTCGCCTAGTATTCGTATCCACCTTATTAACATAAAAGCAGACTGATTTCGAAATCTAATGAATCATATTTGTCCACAAAGACGAATCAAATTTAATTTTACGGGATACAGTTTTTTTTATTATATTCTTGTTAACGACCAAATAAAATTTATTGAATACAACTAGTTTAACAAGTCATAAAATATTTAACGCTTGGATCTCAAATTAGTCACAAATTTTGACTCGACTTCGTGAAACTTGACTTAAAAAAAAAAAAATAAAAAAAATAAATACTTGATGATGTTTAAAGCAAAAGTAATTAAAAAAGTAAGTAAGTCGCCGTAGTCTAGTGGATAGTGTGTTGAATTATTAGACGTAAAGCCACGGGTCAAACCCCAGGTCAGACATCAAAACGAAAAATGAGAAACAATTTTTCTGCGGTGACTTCCACTCAGTAGATTTCTGGCAAAAACTGTGAGAGTAAATGAAAAATTGTCATGAAGAAGTTTCTCAAAAAAAAACCTGTCGTTCGGAATTGACTTTAAACTGTATGTCCCGCTACTCATGGATATGTACGAAAAATTCAAAGATTGTATTTGAAGTCTAATAGCTGATGCAATATAATGATAACGGTAAAAGAAGACAAGCATAGTGCAGGCAAAACATTACACGTCAGTGTGGCATTTTCATTTTCTGACTCACAGAATGAGGGAAATGACGAATGACAAATGGCATCCGTGAAATTGTCGATAAGACTCCGAGTTCAATCAGACTGATAATGTTGAAATAGAAAAAAGAGGAAAAATTTGTTTATGCGTACAGCAATGAATGACGGATTTTGTTGGCCAAGGGCCAGAGGTTCGATTAATTTCTAGGCGTTTCAAAGAGAAAAAGCTAAAATCGTTTTGTAGCTACAAAATCGATTACTTGAGAGTGTTAAAGCCTTCAACATTTCAATCAGTAAGATGCGGCTGTTTTTGTTTTTCCTTTTATTTCTTCCATTAAAATAACAAAACAACAACAACGACAGCATATACGAGTATGTAGTTGCTACCACTTGGTAGTTTGGATAGGTTGTGGTTACTCGTATAATAATGATGACGACGACGATAACAACAGTAACGAACGATAATGGTGATGACTAATCATCCATCATTACTGTATGCAATATATTTAATTTGTTTGCTGTGCATGTAGTTGTAGTTGTTACTGGTTTTTATTTATTTTTTTTTGCTTTGTTTTCTTTATTTCTGTTACCAGTTGTTAAAAACTTATAAGATTTTTGTTGTAGTTATTGTTGTTAATTTAAAATTTATTTTTTATTTTATTTTCTTACTATTCGTTCAAGTAAAAACTCTTTCATGCATTATCAATTCGTTTCATTATTAATTTTGTATTATACACAATAAAACAATAACAATAACAAGCAAAAAATAAAAACATTATTATAAGAGGTACTTTTACAATACATGTACATATTATAGACACAAATAATGTTTTTTTTTTTTTTGTTCCACTACACTTTAATTTTTGCCGTCAAAATGTCTGCCAGTGCTATAAATTAATCGTTGTCGGTGTTCTGTTCTAATCGTGTTTATTTTTTTATATTTTCATTTTTATTGCATAATGGGATACTCTATACCATGGAAGAGTAATATGAGATCTGTGTAGAAGCTTTGTTTCAGCAGTTGTAATAAATCAATACAGATTTTATTTAATTTTTTTTTTATAAATGTAAACTTGAAAAGACTGGATTTTAAATTAATTTATACAGCAGAAGCATTGACATTGAAATTAATTAAATATTGGGCTATTTAAATACATGTAAAGAGTAAATACATACATATGTATGTACGTAATTGGGCACTACAACTCTTCAGTCAGGATTATAGACCTAGTTTCTCATACCACTTATGTTGTGTGTGTTAATGAGTGATGGGAGAGAAACTTTTTATTTTATTAAATATAAAATCAATAATTATCCTCTCAAATGTTTTAAAAGTTTTTTTTTCTTATTTAAGAACCTAATTTTCTATGTCCTCAATCACTTTTTAAAATAGTCACTGAATGGGTGCAATTTGAGTTAAATTTTTAATAGCGAATCACATACAAATTTTAAGTATTATTAACAAATTAAATAATCCTGCAAAGAAAGACTAAGAGGCCTGATTATTCTTAACAGTCAGTTTAATGTTTTCAGGTGCTCAGTGCCCCTAAATTGGGGTGCTGAATATTTCCAAAATGGTAAAATTTTTAGTATTTTATTTTGAAAAAACCTATATTTTTTCCATATAGATTCCAATAAATAAAAATATTCATGTTTTTACGAAAAAAAAGTTGAGCACATACGGATTAATAAAGTGTTGTAAAGGAGGAAAAAATCTTAATTAAAACTAGAAATGGGTGCTTTGGTAATCTAGTGGGTAGTGTGTTAGGTTATTCACGTGAGGGTTGTGGGTTCGATTCCCATCAGAGACGTTGGCCCGTAATAATTATATATAATTTGTAATTTTATTGAAATGAATAAAACAAAATAAACATACTTATTACTTATTATTAAACATACTTATTAGATAATGTGTAACAGAATAGCAAAAGTAAAAAATATCGTAACTTTGAGTAAATCGACTGTGAAACTAGCCTCTGGAGACTATAAAGGCCACCAAAAATTTTTCAAGAGCAATAGTTGGACAAACAAATCGTTCTGAATAAATACAACTAAAATTGTAACATTTGTTAACAAATGCTTTGGTAAAGTTTTACTAATATTTTGACGTAAAGCAATACCTAAATAGCCAGCTTTTCACATGGTGAAGTCGCCGTATTCTAGTAGGTAGCGTGTTGGCTTATTAGACGTAAAGCCAGGGTTCAAACCCCAGGCCAGACATCAAACAAAATACAAAAAGTATTTCTTCGGCGACTTCCTCTCAGCACATTTCTGGCAAAAGCTCTGAGAATAAATAAAATTGCCATGAAAAATTTTCTCGTCCGGAGTCGACTTTAAACTGTAGGTTCCGCCACTTATATAAAAATTAACGCACACAACACATGCGGTGTGAGAAATTTGGTTGTAATCCTGACTAAAGGGTTGTAATGACGAATTATGTATTTATTTATCAGCAATATAAACAACTAAGTACGAAAAAAAATAAACGTGAACTTGGTATTCCAGATGTCGATAAAAATATTTGCAATAACATATCGTTCAGCTTAACCCTCAACGATCAATCCGACGCGTAACAGTGGACGCAGCCCCACTTTAGCAGAAATCAATAATTTAAACATGAATTAATTTAGACATGAAGGATATTACAGATGAACTCTCTGGACTGAGAAACCTTGTTGAAAGGCTTTGTCCACCATGAGGAAATTCTTTTTTCAATCACTTATATTTTGGCACTATATTGAATCTTTAGTTTAAATTATACCATTTCAATAAAAACCATTAAATGTTAGTGTTGGAAACAATTTTGAAAAATAAGAAAATAATGAATATTCCAAAGAAACGAAATTTTGAAATTAAATATACATATTTTAATTTACAGACTCGAATTTATTAGTTACGAGCAGAGATCAGCAATGAATCGTTTTTTCGCTACTCCTAAGCACTCATGAAATTTTGAATATAAGTGAGTCAACAATTCAATTATCATTCGTACTCACTACAACGTTGATATATAAGTACAGGTTACAATGAGAAGGCGTACAATGTTGACATAAAACTCATACCATTCGAAATATGTTTGATTCATAAGCCTACTCATTTAGATTTATAACTTTAGAAAAATACTATCAAAATTTACAGGCTTGTTTGTTGTTGCATTTACAAAGAAATGAAAAAGACACATAAGCAAAAAAGATAGAGCAGCAAGCAGAGCAAGAACACAACCTTCTAGTAAGTATTTTAGTGTTCGTACACGATTCATACTTATTTTGTGATTCGTGTATATGTTGAGTTATGGAGAGTCGAAATCAATAACATCATATGTTTTGTTAAATAAGAATATGATGAGTAATTCAAACTTTGAATATGAGTCGAGGTTCCATGATATTAAAATAAGTATGAATGCGTATGAGTATGATTCGATTCTACTCATCTTTTTGAATACACATTGCTGATTATAGTCATTTGTAACTTAATTATACCATACTATATACCATATACCATAACGTAACGAAATCATATTTATGTGCCACTAATAAAATTTAAACCTTAAAAATTATTTATCAAATAGGATGACGTATCAAATATACCGGACCCGATCCGATAGTAAAACCATATTACGCTTGTTTTGCTTTCTACTTTACAAAATCCAAACAAAAAACAAACAAAATTAAAAATAATTATAAACCAAATTTGTTATTTTTTTTTGTTGTTTTTATTGTATTTTTTATATTTTTTTGTAATTAAACTATTATACTTATTGCATGATCTCATCGTCCGTTAAGAACACACTTTAAAACAATTATAGCACTTAACGTTTATCACAAAAATAAAATATATTTGTAACAATAAAAAAAAAATAATAAAAAATAAATAAAAAATAAAAATAAAAAATAATAATAACAATAAAAATCAACAGCAGAAAATGAAAAAAAAAATCTGAAAAATATTTAATTTTTATTTTTTTTTGTTCAAGATGAGGTTGTTTAGGTTCTTTTTTTAATTAAGATTGAGTGGCATTTGTAAAATGTCAATGTAGATTTCAAGATAATTGTTTCGTTTTGCTTTAAAAGCATCTTTTTACAAACAAAAAACACAAACAAAAATTCAGAAACTAAAACAAAAATGTAAATGAATGTAGAATTAAAAATAATCTCGATATTATGTTGATGTTTCGATTGATGTTAGCATGACAACAAAAATGTAAAACTGTGGGCATTTCTATTTCCGTAACTCACTGGCAATGAATGAAAATCCAGTCAAATTAAAATAAGGCCACACTAAGCATATTCATTATTAAAACATCCATTCGATATAAATAAGATAACAATCAAATATTTATCTGTCTTAGACTTAAAAAATTTCATTTCATTTGCATTAAATGGTTATACTTCTCGCCTTTCGAAAGGCTGTTTCTTTTTTTTTTAAGTTCAATTGTGTTATTATCTAACAAAATTATTTACTTAATGATTGTTCTTTATGCAAATTTAAAAACACGTAATTTTTTTTTTTTTTTTTTTTTTTTGTTGGGTAACAAAACATTACTAATCATCTCTCCTTTTTAATTAACAAAAAAAATTAAATTGCATTGACAGGGACACACGTGTAGCTTTTTTGTAGTTGTGATGTATTTTTTTAATTGTTTTAAAAACATTATCATCATAATGACTGATTTTTGAACACTCTCTTAAACGTGCTTACCATTCTTTTGATTTACGAATTTTATTAAACAAAACAAATTTCAAACTTCATAACATTTTTATTTTGTGGAAATTGTTAAAAGGGAATTTAAATAAATTTACCAAACTGTTCGAAATAAAGCATGTGTGCGTTATTTTTTTATACATGAGTGGCGGGACCTACAGTTTAAAGTCTAGTAAGGTAGTGTGTTGGCTTATTAGACGTAAGGTAACGATTCAAACCCCAGGTCGGACATCAGAACGAAATATGAAAAAATATTTCTTCGGCGACTTCCTCTAAGCAGATTTTTTGGCAAAAACTTTGAGAGTAAATAAAATTGCCATGAAAAGTTTCACAAAAAAAATCGTTCGGAATCGACTTTAAACTGTAGGTCCAGCCACTCATGTATAATATTAACACACACAACATGACTGGTGTGAGAAGCTAGGCTGTAATACTGACTGAAGGGTTGTAATGGCCAATTATGTATGTATGTTATAATCTAATGCGGCCCGTACACGTTACGGTTAGTTGTACAACAAGTTGAACCAACCATTGGTCGTCTTCAATCAAAACTAAATTTAAAATTTTTTTTTAGAATTTTTGTGCAGTACTCCTTGGTACTAGCTAATTGCAGGTTCAAACTTATGGCAAGAGGAAGTCGATAAATACATATATATTGTTACGTTTTTACCTTTTAAAAATGTTTAGAATATGAGCTCGTAGTTTGCAAATTAAATAAAAATAAGTTTGTGTTTAGTTTCAATTAAAATTCTGTGTGCCACTGTCCACAACTTGATGTAAACAACAACAATTGCCCGTTTTGTTATTCCTCTGTTTATACCCTTTGCATAAATAACAATAATTACTGGAAAATTATTCTCTTCAAACACACCGCATCTTCACACAAGTCTGACTGAACTTCACTAACTCCATCGCCTACTTTGCCTTGCCTTTTATGTGGCAAAGTAAATAGTCTGATGAATGCTCTTGAAGGCGAATGTTCATGACTTCGCCTTCTCAAAATCTCTATAAATGTAAATATCGTTGTTCATATGTTGTATATAATTGTAGTGTTGTTATATTGGTGTTTGTTGTTATATTTTTGTTTACTTATTTACCAATTTTTTATGCTGGTGTTTGTTGTTATTAAGTAGTACGATCATTTGTAAACAGGTTTGTTTACTGCATTGTTTTGTTTTTGTAGCTTTTGTTTATAATTTTAATGTTCAGCAATGTAAAAGGAACAGAGCTACTCCAAATAGCTTATTTTGGTCATACAAATATACAACCAACAAAAATATCTACATACAAAGATATGTAGATTATGTTCCAATAATTTCTATGTTATATTTTTTTCATATTCGTTTTGCTCTTCAAACGTTCTTGATTGTAAATGCCTTAAACAAATCATCTACACTGGTTTATGTACACTTTTTTCTTTAACTGTATATGTATACATATAAAAGTAACTGATCTTAAAAATGTTGGATACTATCGCGATAACCACAAAAATCTGTCAAGTAGAATATTTTTTAGATAGACTAGTACAATTTCATCACTTCATTTTCTAATTTCAAATACCATTTGTTATAATTATTCGTTGTAAAAATATGAAACTTACAACTTCCCATTAATGTTGGGTTTAGCTAAAGTTAAATTTAAAGTCACCTTTAACTTCTTTTCGTTATTAGAACCTTTTTCAAAAATATGGCAGTGGCGGAGCAATGTTGATAACAATGCACAACGACGGGCTTCTTTTTTTGTTGTATTTGTTCACTTTGTTTATGTTTGAAGTTGCCATATTGAAAATAATATATAATATGGCAAGTTCAAATATAAACTTAACTTTAAGAGCTACCAGTAGGATGATCCTCCCTTTAGCTTAACGCTCCCTTCTACCATATTGTCCACTTATAATAATGAAAAACAATTTATCTGTCCGTTAAAATCCTCCCTTTAGTTAACGGCAATTTGTAATAATGGTCCTTAATTATATAACAGTAAATGCATATTAGCTTTTCCTTTTAAAATAAAAATTTAATTATCAAACGAATTCAGCTGCTAATATTTGCTCATTAAGGATGATCAAGCGAAATACATGTACGAGTAAGGTGAGTATTATTTGAAATAAGATTATAATAAAAAATAATAAATTAATGACGAATAAATTTCGTTACAGAATACATAAGATGTATAATATCAGTCATTAATTGCTAATCATAGTGGGAAATCAAATTATTTCATGTTATATTGTTAGGAAAATGAACAATCTGGATACTATTTTTGAGTAGCCCTTTATTATGGCACAACATATTCTACAATAGAATATTATTTTAAAAATTATTGAGAATTAAATGATTGGAGAATAATAACACAGTGCGCCAGTCTAAATACACCCAGCAAATTACATATTGTAGAAAAAACTGATTTTATTTGACAAAAAATGTATTTTTGATCTTTTCAGACAAAATTATTGATTACCCACATATTTCTTAACCTATTTTCGAAATCCAAAGTTTTTTGAAAAGGGGACAAATAAGCCTTTAAAATGGTATACATAAACATATAGTTCAAACATATATATTATGAGATTTTATCAGTTAACCTAGGAAAATATGATTTTTTTCTCATTTTTTTAAGTTTAGCTATTCTTAATTGCAAAATTTTAGTAAAACATATAAAATAAGCAATAACATTCTGAAAGTGCATTATCTTTTGAAGAGATTGACACTTTGTTTGATAAAATCGAACAAAAATTATCGTAGTTATTATTTAAATAGTATAACAGTCGTGTTATATTTTTTATATATGTCATCTTATCTAATGAACTTTCAGTTTAAAAATTTCAAAAATTTTGATGGATCTTGATTGTTTACCGCCAGAAGTCGACTAATATTTGTGTTTTTCTTACAAATATTATTATTTCGCTTTACGCAAACTTTGGCCAACTTCTGGTGGTCGCTCAAACGTAAAATTGACACATTTTCCAATAAACAATCAAGAACTATCAAAAATTCTGAAAATTTTTTAACTAAAACTTAGTTTGAAAAAATATTTGTATGAAAAATATAACTCGACTGTTAGATTCTTTAAATAATAACTACGGTAATTTGTGTCCGATTTGATCAAACGAAGTGTTTATCTCTTCACAAGATAATGCACTTTCAGAATGTTATCACTTATTTCACATTTTTTAATTAAAGTTTGCTACTATGAATAGACAAACTTGAAAAAATATGAAAATATTAGCATTTGTTAAGTTTACCTCATCAAACCCCATAGCATATTAAGTCTAATAATATATTTATGTGCGTATATCATCCCTTTCCTTTCTAATAAGGTTGAAATTTTGGACACTGGTTCAGAAATGTTTGAGTAATCAATAAATTTTTGCATAAAGTCCAAAAAAACAGTCAGTTTTTGTCAAATAAAACAAGTTTGGACGGTTCAAGAAATTTAAAAAAAAAATATTTTTGAGTTCTACTCAACAAAACTCACAATCTACACTATGCCATTAGGTGAGTGTTAGTTAGTTTTCGTACAGTTAGTCCATGGTTTATTTCTAATAACTACTAATAGTATTTTTTAGTTTCGATTGAAACATACTACCATATACATACATACATACATACAATATATGTTTGTATAATTTAAAATAATTACAAGTGAATAATTTAATTAAATTTTTTTGGTACTCGTTTACCCTTTGATCACGTTATGATTCTTAAACAAAGAAACGAAAAACAAAAAAAAAGGAATTTTCTTAATCATTGCAATTTATCATTAATTTTTCTAAACATAAAACACCCATTAAAATTCAATTAAATGTTGCCAAATAACAGGTACTTGTATTAAACAAAAACATTTAAGAGACCTACAATTTATATGCAGTGTTTGTATTCGTTTAGTACTCTACCTTACTAAAGTAGAACTGTATCCATGCAATTATAGTTAATCCATGTCTGTTGCACAATCCATGCTATGTATGTATGTGTATATGTATGTAGTTTTAATTGTATTTAAGTGCTTTGTAACACAAAACAAGCTGAATGAATGTATTTGCTTTCGATCACAGAGAAAAAGGTACCCATAGGTAAGAATAAGTCTCCGTAAACAATGTCGCTAGACGTTTAGCGAAGATCATTGACAGATTAACATGATTGATTCAATTGTAATGAAAAAAAAGAAAAAAAAAACGGTAGAATAAGAAAATCATGTTACCCGAGTTGCTTTTTTTTGATTCCCATTTACAACACGACGTGTTGATTTAACAAGACATGGAGATATGTGAACTGAACTCTTTTTTTCTTCGCTCAGTTGTCATCAGACAAACCAAAATAGGAAAATTATTGAAAAAACGACAAAATATTCAGAGCAAAAAACATCAATGGATGGATTAATTGAATGATCGATCTGCCAACTGAAAATCATTGTTGTTGATGCAATGAATGAAATGTGTTGCTATTCGATTTAATTGTTGTTGTTTACGATTTACTTGCAAATAATTGTTGTAATTTGATTAATTAAAAGTTTTTCACGAAAAATTGTAAATACATACGTACATGCATTTAATGTTGTTTCCCCATTTATTTTATATGTAATGTTGTTTGCGTTTTGTTGCCATTGTTACCAACAACTATACAAAATCAATGACGCGAAACGTGACCATCGTAAGTAGTAAAGATCATTTACTATGTATGTACATCAGTATTGTATGTACTATACGAGCTGACATACTCGTTACTTGTATGCATGTTTTTGTTCTGATTTTTTTTTGTATTTCTATTGTTTAGTTGTTTTTGTTTTGTAACAATTGCAAATATACATACATACACATACTACCTATGGGAATAAAAAAAAATACAAAAGCAATATTAGTATGTATGTATACGTAAAGAAACAGGTAAATAGTTTGAGAAGATGTGGCTTGAAAGAGAAACAAACAGTAAATTATTCCAATAAATTGACGGATTTTCTTTTCATTATTATTGTTATTATTATTATGATTGTTATTATAGATGTTGTTTTTCCTTTTCGAATGTATATACATACAGTGGACAGCAAAAGTCTTACTACGGCAATATATTTTTGCAATTTCATGAATTTTAACCAACAGTTTGTATAAAAAATTAAAGTTTTTATATTTATTTATATAAGAAAATAAATAAAAAATGAAAAAAATAAAAATAAATAAAAAAAATAAAAAATAAAAAAAAAAATAAAAAAAGTTTCAAATGACTCCAAAGGTACCTCCAAGGAGAACCCTGAGTAAATTTAAAATTCAAAGGCCTAATATATGAAAATGTTTTTCCTTGTATTTAGTAGAATATACCTTAAGGTAAAGCCCTATATTTAATTTATTTGGAATTGAATGTACAAGTTTTGTTTAGTGTTTTCTGGTGGCACCAAGAGCAAGTTTTTCGGTTGACTTTTGTTTGAGGTTTACGTAACCGTTCTTTCAAATGATCTAAATACTCTTTTAACCCTAATCAAGTCAGGAAATTTTTTTACAAATCCAGTCAAAATGTGTCTCAGAGGCACATACAAAGAATTTACGAATTAATTTTGTTAACTTATTTTAATTTTATTAAATTTTTTCTTCTCAGTTACATAAATATTATTTATGTATTTATTTTCGCATTTTAAGCAAACTAGCAAACTTTTGAACAATGCTCGTTGCAAGTATTTTTGTGGCAAATACTGCAAGACTGCTTACACATTCTGCATATCTTCGGTGGGCACATATAACATCTACGTCGCACATGTGTCTGCCTTGGCTGGTTTGAGAATTCAGCCTCGTGTAGTATGGAACGAACATTGGACAAATTATTTTTATTTAATTTTAGAAGACTACGGCGTTTTATATTTGGAACAACAAGTTCCTGAATTAAATCTTTCAGAAATATCTTTCGTCGTAGTTGCTTTTGACTTTTGTTCAAATCTGGAAACTTATTTGTCCAAATAACAAAGGCTGCAATACCTGAAATATCGATTAGATTGTAAAAGTGCACGAGTTGCCAACGATTTGTCTTTTGTTTGACGGAAATGCTGTATGCCATTTGATCAACCGTGTCTACACCGCCTATTATAATCAATAATAATTTCTGGCTTGTTTTTGTTGTCAGAATTTATCTTTGAATCGTAATGTACTGATGAGTGCAATATTTTTTCTGACACCATGTAAGGAACTTTCCGTTGGTTTTATTTTGTCTGCTAGAAAATCAGGCGGAATGCAACTTTTATTTTTTCGTAATGTGCCAACGCATGTTAGACCTTTCGAAAACAACCGTTCTACTAATTCAAACGGAGTAAAAAAATTGTCGAATGTGATGTTTCGATTTGTTTTTCAAATTGTTTGCACAGTTATTCAACAGTTCTCTCACCGACATTTTTTCGGGACCTTCTTGTCCTAGATAAGGAATTCCATGAAGAGGATAACGAGTTTCTGCATCACAAATTCAAAAAATTTTTAAACCATATTTGTCCGGCTTTGATGGTATGTGCTGTCGAAACGACACTCGTCCTCTAAATGGCACCAATTGCTCGTCAACCATCAAGTATGCACCAGGTTTATATGACTTCAGCAAGTTCCTATTGATGTGTTCCCAAATATCGCGAATAGGAGCAAACTTTTCCTTTGCTTTACGTTGGGACCGTGTAGATTGGTCATCAAATCGAATATGGCGCAGTATTGTTACGAACCTGTGTTTTGGTATGCAGGCTCGGGAAATATTGCAACCAAATAATGGGTGCCAGAACTCTTTGTAACTCATTATACCTGTTCTTGAATTTTATTTTGTTGTTCACAAACAATAGTTAGCGTTGCCATATGTGCCTCATAGACACATTTTGACATGATTAAGAACATTTTTTATTGAAATAAAATAAAAAATAAAAAGAAATTAATTTATTGCTTGAAATTTGTAAATTCTAAATAAAACACTTGAAAGTAGGAATTCAAGAAGCAGTAAGAACTAGAACCTATATTTAAGGAAGTTACAACATGACAAAGTGAAATATGTGTCTGAGAGGCACATGTAGACTTCATTAGGGTTTGTACAAGAGTATTAAAACTGTGGGGACTTTTATTTTGTCAAAACATATATTGCCGTACTAAGACTTTTACTGTCCACTGTACATATACGAGTATGCGTATGTAGTAGAGTGTGTGTGTACTTAGATGTGTCCATTAATATCGCATTTGCTAGTATACAACAAAGAAAGCGACATACACGTCATATAATAACCATGACGCTCAACTCTAAATGCGCTTAGCAACAAGACCAGCACGCATCTGTAACGTTTATTTACAATATTGAAAAAAAAATCACAATAAAAAAAAAGAAATAAATAAAGAGAAAAAGTAATGAAAAATAAAAAAATAATACAAATACAAATACAAACAATAGCAACAACAAACAAAGCAATTCACATTATTTATAAAAGACTTGAAGCATTCATACAGTTATTGCTAGAAAGAAAAAAAAAAACAACAACAACATCAACCATTACAATAAACATTAGCAACTAATGTGTGCAACACCGTAATTATTGGCACACATACGGCAAACTCTGTAATGACGACGAATGGAGTTTAATTCGTAAACGACAAATGCTGAACTGATGTTGCTTTTAAAACAAAAAGTACACGAAGGAAGCTGTTAAATTTGAATTTTTTTTTGTGAAAAGATGCGAAGATGAAAATGCAATTTATTATCATAATTTTGATTAAATAAACCAAATATACAGTGGGGAGCGCAAATGAGTACATGTTTGTACTTTGGACGCTTTTTATTGAATAAAACTAAAAGTAATAAAGAAAACTTCAAAAGTTTTGTTGTCATTTATTTAGCATTTAGTGATTAACAAAATAATATAAAATTTAAAACAGAATTTTATCAAGCCATAAGAAAAAAACAAACAAAGCAAAAACAACTCTCATGTACTCAATTTTGCACGTCTCCATTTTATGATATGTTTGCAAAAACGAAATCAAAAACAAGCGTTGTTTTTTGATGTTTTTGCACTATTTTGACATTTTTAAGGAAATATTAGTTTAATATTGAGTACTTAATCTCGTTGAGCGAATGTTTTTTGCAGCTTATCGAACAAAAATCAATTTCTATTAAAAAATGAAGAAACTCTCCAAATCAACTGAAGATAGTATTGTAGCTTTGACTGGAAGTGGCTATTCTACCAGGGAAATTTCAAAAAAAACTTGGAGTTAGTCAGTCAGTAGTCATCAGAGTCCAAAAACGTCGTTCTGTTGTTCCCAAGCCTCAAATCAGAGGTCGTAAAAACTACTAACTAATGCAGATGCTAACAAAAATGAAAAGGGACAAATTTTTAACACCAAAAGGGGATTTTTTGGCAATCAGGAAAACCATTAGTCGATGGACGGCAAGTAGAGCTCTTAAAGATATTGGCTATACCTCAGCAGTCAAAAAGAAAAAATCTGCACTTTCGGCTAAAAATGTAAAGGCACGGTTAAAGTTTGCCAGAGAGTACAGAAATTGGACAGCGGATGACTGGAAACACGTGATCTGGACAGACGAATCAAAATTCAACCGCATTCAGTCCAATGGTAAGCAATATTGCTGCCACCGCCATGTGGAAAGAATTCAAAAACACCATTTTAAGGAAACGGTAAAACACTGTGGAGGAAATGTCATGGCATGGGGTTGATTTACATTGTGGCACCTCGGACCACTGCAAAGAATCAATAATATTATGAAAAAGAAGATTATTTGAGAATTTACAAACCCATCTTCCGAATGTGTCGACAAGAGCGCCTGTCCTGCGCAAGAAGTACTTTTCCAGCAGGATGGTGATCCCAGACACACCTCCAAAATCATTAAAGAATGGCTTAGTAGGCAAAATTTTCAATTAATGCAGAGAATTTGGTGGAGAGCATGTCAAGTCGCGTAAATGATGTTTTACATAACAAGGATCTTTGGACTAAATATTAAAAATACTCGTATTCCCTAAAATTTTGGAATGGTGCAAAATTGAGTACATCCGAGTTATTTTCCTCTTGTTTGTTTTTTCTTAGAATTTGATAATTTTGGTTTTGAATTTTATATTACAATATTTTGTTAAGTACTATATACTAAATAAAACACGAAAAAAATTTTTGGAGTTGCTTTATTAGTTTTATTTTTATGTAATTAAAATTTACAAACATGTACTCATTTGTGCACCCCACTGTACATGCATTGTAGGTTCAGTTGCTCAATAAATATCCAGTTGATGGTACACCCTAGCTAGTTCAATAAGTTTTTTCTTTCCTTATTTATTAACTTATCGATTCAAAACACACAAATGGTAAACCAAACTAAAATAATACTTGGCAGAAAGCCTATTATCCACATAAGAATAAGTCCATAAATGTCAATTTTTATTTCTTATAAAACATTTGAAATCAACTGCCATTGCAATGCTACACCGATGTAGACTTTTACATCAAATGCGTAACTGATATTGAAAAATTGAAAACGATCAAAATAATTATGTTTGAATTGGTGAATTAGTAAAATTTTATGAGCGAATGCTTTTATTTCAAGAGTTTTTTTATGCTTACTAATGGTAAACATGACGCACCATTCAACCACCTGGATCTCAGAGGCAGTTGACGACAACTATATGATGACGATTATTTTGTCATAAATTAAAAAAAAACTCAAATGAAAAATAAAATATGTCGTCTGCGTGTATCTGGCTATTAGTTTTGTATGAAAAAAAAGAGAAGCAAATCTGGCCTTTTATTTCCTGTATTTGTGGTGAAATTAAATAAAAATATACAAACATACAAGCACGTATACATACATACATACATATAAATGAAAAATGAACACAAATTAAAATGAAAAGTCAATCAAATCCGATCACACTACTACCCTAATGGTAAACTATTACGGAGCATTGGCCTCTGAAATCAAATGAAATTTAGGCCGCATAAAAATATTTTTTAAACTTATTCTTTTGAAACAAATAGTTTTCAACGACAACAAAAATAATACGTGCAGAACATAATGTTTACCAAAAAAAAAAAAAAAAAAAACAAATTCGTATCACTCAGGGGGAAGAACGTGATCTTATGATATACGGCAGTGCCTACACGATCTGAAGGTCAAATATATTTCATAGATATTATGAGTTTAAAATTCTATGTTATTCCCCTTGATGTCTAAGAAATAAACTTTTATTTTAGCAAGAACCACAAAAGAAAAAAAAACAGAATCCATGAAAAATTCTTAAATTTTATTCGATACACTTTGAAATAATTTTTTTGCTTTATTTTAGAATTTTTTTTGGAACTATAGCTCGGATTAATCGACTGATTCAGTAGAAGACAAAAAAGCACCGGTAAGTACTTATTTTATTGGGTAACATTAAAATTGTTCAACTGTAACCAGCACGTTAGGGAAGATTTGGTAAGAACTTATTTCCAATCCAATTCCAATACGAGCAAGAATTAAGGCGATAATGATATTCCTGAAAACTGCAGAGCGGATGAACTGGCCAGAAGGGGTACGACCATCGAGTTCTCTGATGAATTCTCTATGTTGGGGATCCCTTTGGGGACCTGCAAACTTATAATTGACAATGCAACCGTAGATCTCATCAACAGAATGTGGGCAACTTCGGATAAGGACGGATAAGATAAGGGCGCACGGGGAGTCTGCTTAAGCTCCAAAGAAGTAAGCTCATCACTGTTATTGGGGTTATTACGGGGTATTGCATTATAGGAGCGCATGCGAGGCGTATTGGTCTTAGACAACTTGCAAATGATTTCTGCAGAAGCTGTGGAGATGAAGAGAAAGATGAGACTATTCTTCACCTATTGTGCACATGTCCGGCACTTAGTCGGAAGAGAAAGAGGTACTTGAGTGCCTATTACATGGATGATATTGATGAACTGTCATGTATGGATATTGGCAGCCTGATTCGCTTCATCGGAAGCTTCGAATGGTTCCTGGAATAGGGGAAATGAGGAACTGTGGTATCACAATGGGCCCTGTATGCGGCCTAAGTGTGTCCGCTCATGACTCCAGGAACAGCCATTTCCAGCTACCTACCTAAGAATTAAGGTTGAATGATAACCATATGCATTAACTGAAATACATTTTTTTGTCATTATTTAAAAATTACGTTTATTTGGTTCGATACGCTGACAATTTTTATTTTGAGTTGCTGTGGTCCAACCTACACCGCCATATAACCCTAAAATAAATGATGTTAGTGATGGACCGTATTTCGTAAAATTTGGTATTAAACCGATGACCTACACTTTAAGTATTTGATAGCGAATAAAGAGATATGGCGCGCAGCGACCAAAAACAATAAATTAAAATTAATTCTGATCATCATAGCATATGCGATGGTTAAGTTGTATTTGCTACATATCAATTTAAATGTATTTCAATATAAAATAATTGGAGGTAACAAAAGTATAAATTTCCATCTCTAGGATAAGTCTAGATTTCGATTTGAATGAGCACTACATGGAACATAACATTACTTTGATCCTCAAACAAAAAACTTACCTAATTAGCCATTATTAACTCTATTAACGGATATCGGTCTGCCTTACTACAACCTTCCAGGCGCCTCTGATTCTTACACGCCTTTGCCACTTCGCATCAAATACCCATCTCGCCGGAGCATCCTCCTCGACTCGAGCGATAATACGCTACTCAACATCTATGTCGTTGAGGAGCTCATACTGCTCATTGTTGAATCGGATGCAGAAATCATCGCCAACTCGCACTGGACCGAAGATCTTACATTAGACTTTTCTCTCGAATACTCTCAAGGCAGCTGCATCAGTGCTAAATAGTGTCCATGCCTAGAACGCAACATAACATAATAATAGTCTGTGTTTGTAATATAAAAATTATGAATCAATTAAGGAAAAATGCATTATGAATTCATAATAACAAAAACCCGATAATTTTTTACAAGGAAAATTTGAATATTTTTGGCTTCAGTTGATAGCTCTTTTTGACGTCAGGCAGCTCAAAGCTACTGCATCAGTGCTTAATAGTGTTCTTGCATAGAACAAATATAATGATAGTTTGGAATTGTAAAATAAAAATTTTGAATCAATTAAGAATGGGAAATGCGTTATAAATTCATAGTTGCCAAAAAACGCGATAATTTTTTACAAGAAAAAATTGAAAATTTTGGGCTTTAATTGATATCCCTTTTTGACGTCGGACAGCCTAAATAAAGTTCGGTTGTCATTGATAATCGATCCATTATATTCAGTCTTATATGTATATCTCTTGTCTCTGTATCAAAGATCAGCAAAGAATCGTTTTTTCGCTACTCATAAGCACTCATGAAATTTTGAATATAAGTGAGTCAACAATACTGAAATTTAACTATGTACTCTGATTCATTCGTACTCACTACAACGTTGATTTATAAGTAGAGGTTGCAATGACTTTGTACTCATACGTTGACATCAAACTCACACCATTCGAAATATGTTTGATTTATAAGCCTACTGATTAAGATTCATAACTTTAGAAAAATACTTATAATACTCATAAATGATTCGAGTGACTCGAATTATTCATCAAAATTTACAATCTTAGTTGGTGTTGCATTTGCAAAAAAAATAAAAAAGACACATAAGCAAAAAAGACAGAACAGTAAGCAGAGCAAACACACAACCTTATTTTGTGATTCGTGTATATGTTGAGTTATGAAGAATCCCAATAAAAACATCATACGTGTTGTTAAGTATGAATATGATGAGTACTTCAAACTTTGAATATGGGTAGAGGTTCCATGATATTAAAATAAGTATGAATGCGTATAAGTATGAGAAATTATTAGTATGATTCGATTCTACTCATCTTTTTGAATAGTCATTGCTGATCACTCGTTTGTATCTTCGTAAACTGTATTACAAGAAAATTAATACATACATAATTGGTCATTACAACCCTTCAGTCAGGATTACGATCTATGTTGTGTGTGTTAATTGTATACATGAGTAGTGGGACCTACAGTTTAAAGTCGACTCCGAACGTCAAATTTTAGAGAAACTTTTCATGGCAATTTTATTTACTCTCAAGGTTTTTGCCAGAAATCTGCTGAGAAATACTTTTTGTATTTTGTCTTGATGTCTGGCCTTGGCTCGAACCCTGGCTTTACGTCTAATAGGCCAACACACTACCTACTAGACTACGGCGAGTTCATTTTAGGAAAATCTATCTTTTTGTTTAATACTCAAACGTGCTATCGAATCAAATGTAACTACTTTTATCATTTGTCGGTAGCGTAACAGCATCAGTGCAGTTTAATCTATAAAATAAATTACTTTTAAAACGTTGTTAACTCGTTAGAGTAAAAATTGCAAAAAAAAAAAACAAAAAATATTGAAACAAATTGCAAAAATAATACGAAAAAATTATAAAAAAAACAACAAAATAAAATTTAATTTAAATTTTTATTAATCATGCACGAGTTTTGTGGTCAACATTAAAATCGAACGAATCCATTCATACACACAACCACTCATACTGGGGTTTTCAGCGCAACAAATTTTATTTCATTTTTTGTTTTCTTTTTTTCAAACAACAAGTACGGGATACCATAAGTATCTGTTGCCAACTCAGATCGAAAGATATCAACAGTTTTACAGGTGATGTTGATGTTGATGTTGTATCTTAAATGTGTTTTTTTTGTTGGCTGTTTTTTGTTTGCTACTCTTTTTTTATGTAAATATATATACATTCATACATCTATGTACATATGTATGTACTTATGGCGTATGTATCTGCATCTACAACATGTATTTCGTCTGTAAATATGAAATATTGTTCATTACATGCATACATACATACATACATACATACATATTGTATATGATGTTTTTTTTATGTTGTTCATGGTGTCTGTATAATTAACTAAAGGATGTGGTGAAATTTTGAAAGTTTTAGGAGCGGCTACAAATTATTGCAAAAACTCATTTTAAAAAATACTTTTTTTCTTTCTTTTTTTTTCTTTTGGTTTATTTTATTGCATTTTTATTATTACTTGTCAAATAGCATTTCAATATCGAACGCGTTATGATTAGACGAAGTTGAATTAAATTTTTCTTCACTTTAAGTACAAGTGATTACGACTTTTAATTGAAATCATCGCAGTGAATATTCAAACAAATAAAAAAATATGGAATCAAAATTGGGGAATTAATTTAAGATGATTAAGCATGAATGTAGAGTATTGTCTTAATTAACATTTCTTCCATATATACTCTACTTCCCATACATTTTATGACGTGTACTTGTCAATAAAGACAAGTACAGTACCCAGAAGTCGAATTGACCCATTGTACCTAATGAAGCTAAGTCAGAAGTCGCCGTAGACTAGTAGGTAGTGTGTTAGCTTATTAGACGTGAGGCCATGGCCTCATCTACAGCAAAACGAAATATGAAAAATTATTTCTTCGATGACTGCCTTTTAGCAGATTTCCGGCAAAAATTTCGAGGGTAAATAAAATTGCCATGAAAAAGTTTCTCAAAAATCTGGCACTCGGAGTCGACTTTAAACTGTAGCACCCGCCTGTCATGTGTAAAATGAACACACACAACATAAGTGGTATGAGAAGCTAGGTCGTAATCCTGACTGAAAGGTTGTAATAACCAATTGTGTATGCTAATTTTTAATTAATTAATTTGCTACGATAATAAATTATTAAACGTAAATCACATTTATGAGTAGATTTGAATTGAAATTCAGTTTTAAAATTCTGGTAACAGCGAAATGTATGTTAGCTGACCAATTTGTACTCTACCAAATTAATCAAAATTGGCACTATAGGTAATGCTAATTTTTGATAATTACTTTTTGTAATCAAATTGAGGTTGGTATAGATAGTTAATCGAAAACTAAAATCGCCAGGCTTTGTACAAAACGTAAAAAGAAGTACATGCACGCAGTGGTCGGTAGCGTGCACAGGTGTTGGACTAAATGGTTGGATCCCTGTAGGTGTAGATTTAGTTCGTCGGCTCTATAATCTTCAGTTGATGCAAGAAGTCTTATTGCTATCCGCAACTCATGAAAAACAAGTGAATGTTTTATTATACCATATATGATGGTCTGATGATGAAATTGTTCAATTTGTCTTTGAAATTTCAATCGAATGATCGGTTATATTGCATTTATATTGTTTGTTTTTATAAATTGTTTATGATGTAGAACAATTTGTATATTTCGTTATTTATTTATTGAATCTTCAATACTACTTTATAACAATAATAAGTTATCATATCTTTAATCAATAATAAGAATTAAATATTTAATCTGCAATCCATGTGGGGATGCCAGCAGTAGGAGCTCTTTTTTCAAAAAATGCGGCCACGGTAGTCCTAGTCGATGTTTGCCAAAACATGTACATGGAAGAGATAGTTTTTTAAGAACATATCACAACATTTCATTACACTGTATGCATTAACATAGATGTTTATGTGTACATACATACATACGTTGCAGTTTTTAATATTAAAGGCTCCATAATAATTAAGATTTTGAATTTATAAATTTCCATGTTATGCATACGACAAGCAGAGACATAACATCACATTGGTTTTAAAAGTGAATTTCGGAGCAAAGGTTTGTCATCCGATTGCAACTTTGATTTCCTATAAATATCACAATATATCTCAAATGGTTACAATTAAATTTTGTATTAATTTTTTTAATTTGAATGTTTCCAATAGGGATGTCGTATGAACCCATTTTTGTTCGTTAACCTTTATTGTTCATAACTTTAACCATTTCTCTAGCGATGCTTTCGATTTCGATATGTATCGATACGCTTCTAAGGTATTCTCATGTTTGCTAATATAAGCAATGGATCAGGGAACTACTATCTTTCGTTCTTATTACATACACAATTTTTCATTATAACCCTTTAGTCAGGATTACAACCTAGTTTCTCACACCACTTGTGTTGTGTTTGTTAATTTTATATGTATATGAGTGGCGGGACCTACAGTTTAAAGTCGAATCCGAACGACAGATTCGTGAGAAACTTTCTCATGGCTATTTTATATACCCTCAGAGGTTTCGCCGGACATCTGTTTTCATATTTCGTATTGTTGACGGAGTTTGAACTGTAGCCTCACGCCTAATAAGTCAACACACTATCTACTAGACTATGTCGTTTGCAATATTATTAGAAAAATTTAATATTAACTTACATATGTATTAGGTTTTATTGGATGACCAATCTGTGGGTTTGTTGAGTAGTGTAATATATTTCCTGAAATTAAGTTGATGGTCCAGATCCAGATTAGTTCTACATACATACAAACAAAATTGAATATCTTAAAGTTCGGAAAATATTATTCCGACAAGTTCGCATGCTTCATATGCTATAGGCTAGAAACAACTTAACTCTTGGAAGAAAAAATTCGCCCTGAAATTATGAGAAAGTGTTCCAGTCAATATCACGAAGTTGAATCAATAAGTCCTCGATTTTTTCAATAAAAAATCTTTTGATTTTACAAAATGTATTTGCCTGTTTAGTAAGTTTTATAACATTTCCCCAGTTTTATTATTGATTTCAAAAGATATAAATTGCGGTAATTATTAAAAAAGGTGTATGTATATGAGACAATTTTATAGTTGAAGTCAAATCGCTTTCTACTGTAACATTTTTAAAGCTTGGCAAACAAAAGCTAATCGTTTGCGACTAATTCTAGAAAACAGAAATAATGATGGAGCAACTCGTAACCTAATTCGTGAATTATTTCTACACACAGTAGTTTGCTTTCATACTCTGTAAATACTAAAGTCAACTGAGGCATGGCTGTTGGCAGGAGCAGTGTTGTTGTTTCAGACTTTCTGACCCATTTTCGTATAATTTCCTGATAAACGTATTCATTTTATTATAATTTCTGCACCACATTTTATTTTTTTTTTTTTTTTTGTAGAACAAAATTATTATTCCTCAAATAGGAGTTGAGATAGTTTGATAAGAATTAATTCAAATTGTATTTCCAAATGTGTATAACATTTTTAGAATAATTACACGGAACCCAGCTAATGACATAGTGTAGGTTGTGTGTTTTGTTGAGTAGAACTCAAAAATATTTTTTTTATTATTTCTTGAACCCTCCAAACTTCTTTTATTTGACAAAAACCGTATTTTTAATCTTATCACACAAAATTTTTGATTACCCAAATATTTTTTAAACTATTTTCAAAATCCAAAGTTTTTTGAAAAGGGGACAAATAAGCCTTTAAATTGGTGTACATAAACATATGGTTCAAACTCACATGTTATGAGTTTTGATCAGGTAAATTTGGAAAATATAAAATTTGTTTCTTATTTTTTCAAGTTTAGCCATTCTTAATTGCAAAATTTAATTAAAAAATATAAAATAAGTGATGAAATTCTGAAACTGCATTATCTTGTGAGGAGATTGACACTTTGTTGGACAAAAATTACGGTTGTTATTATTTAAATAGTATAAAAGTCGTGTTATATATTGTATACATGTCAACTTATCAAATGAACTTTCAGTTCAAAAATTTTCATAATTTTTAATGAATTCTGATTGTTTACCGCAAAATGTGTCAATCTCATGTCTGGGCGACGTGTTTTGTGTTTTTTGCAAATATTATTATTTCGCTTTGTGCAAACATTGATTAACTTCTGATGGTCGCTCAAATATGAAATTGACACATTTTCCATTAAAAACAATCAAGACCTATCAAAAATTCTGAAAATTCTGAAAGCACATTTGAAAAAAATATATCTGAAAAATATAACACGACTGTTATACTCTTTAAGTAATATTGTAATCACAATAGAATGTTCTTTAAGAATTTCTAAACTTATTTTATATTCTTTAGTAAAAGTTTGCTACTATGAATGGACAAACATCAAAAAATATGAAAAAATTTTGCTTTTCCCATGTTTACCTCATCAAACCTCATAGAATATTAAGTTGAATAATATATATATATGTATACAGTTTTAACCCTTTGCACTCGGCACCGCTTCGGACTTTACCTACCAGCAACTCGACGCCACTTTTTAACGAAAACGTACATCCTTGAAACGTGATATTATACAGTATAATTTTAGAACCATGATGTATTTCATGTAATGAAATTTGTTTTATATGAACTTGTGGACATTGAGAAACACATATTTACAAAAAAAATATATCAACAATTTTTTCTATTCGACGCTTCAGTACGAATTGAGATCTTGTATATTTCTTCTCTCGGTTATCCGATTTCTTTATTATCGTATCAAGTTTCCCACTTCATTGAGTCACACACTTGAAGCTTTGTACGCCTAATCCACTATATCTACAAATTGCTAAACGGATCAGAGAAGTGTACAGGCCGTCGTGAACGCACTTCGCACGATTCTTTTCGACGTGTAGAATGGACGATTCATTTATCATGCATCTTGTTAATTCCATTTTAACAGGAAATTACACGAACACGTGTTTCTTAAAAAATGGAGGTGGAATAATTTCATTGTCCGTAATCGCTAACAAGGTCCCGTTTCTAAGAAAGTTAAAATTTGAGACATTGGTTCAGAAATGTAATCTGTTCTGTAATCAATAAATTTGTGTCTAAAGTCAAAAAACAGTTTTTGTCAGATAAAACAAGTTTAGAGTCTTCAAGAAATTAAAAATTTTTGAGTTCTACTCGACAAAACTCATAATCTACACTGTGTTATTAGCTGGGTGTATTTCATTTTTTTATTTTGTCGCATTTTAATTTAATAAAGAATTGAGTTTACAATTTAGAAGAAAGGTGTACGTTTTTACTATATTTTCATGATTATTTAAAATATTCTTTGACAAATTCAATGTAATTGTCGCCCGATTCTTCAGTATTTAAACTTTTCTTTAATATCTAGATGAGGTAATTAAAATAAAATAAAAAAAACAAATTAAAATATAAGTTTCAATATACATATGTACGCATGTACGTATGAATGTAATAAAGTTTTCGATACAATTTTAAAGTGCAATTCGTTTTCATAAATGAACACTAATCGAGAAACTAATCGAAAACCGTAATAACTGCAGACTGCTCGCATAGCGTAATGCAATCTAATCGCATTGAACGCTTTTTTATCTTCGTTTAATTCATTTTTTTTTAATTTCTTATTTTTTTGTTTCTATTCTTTATTAACAAATCAATATAAATGTACAATGAACTGAATTGACCTTGAACTGAAACTAAATAAATTCTGTTCGTTTAAATGTTTGTGCTGAAAATCAATCAATAATTCATTGTTCACCACCAAGAACGTTGCATTTATGTACAAGTATGTGTGTGTGTGTGTGACTGACTCTAAGTAGATAAAATAAATTAAAAGGAAAAAAACAAAAAACAAAAAATAATATACAATAACTACAACAACAATAATAACAACAAAATTAATTATCTCACAATTGGTTCTTAAAGTCTAATAAAATGAAAAATTCATTAAAGGAAAGAAAGCAAGACAATGCACAGCAAAACAACACAAAAAACCGAAACAGAAAATAGCAAAAAAAATCAAGTTGAAATAGGAAAATTGGATATTAACAGTGAACGACTTCTCAGAGCCCCTATAACGATGTGATTTTATATTTTTTTTTATTTTTTGTATGGTTTTCGGAGAAGAATTGTGCTCATTGGGTCATAGAAAAATCTGGGATACAAAATGGTAAACTTTTGAAAAAATTTATTAATTTTATTTATTTAATTATTACATCTTGCCGTTAATGTTGGGTTTAGTTAAAGGTGACTTTTAAGCTACAACCTAATAATAAAATAAAGTTAACTTTTTCAAAAATATGGCAGTGAAGGAGCAATGTCGATAACACTTCTCAATTAAAAAAAAAATTTTTTTAAACGCAGTGGCAATGACGGACTTCTTTTTTTGCCATATTGAAAATAATATATGTGTATGTATGGCAAGTTCAAATATAAACTGAACTTTAAAAGTTACTGGTAAGATAATCTTGCCTTTAGCTTAACGCTCACTTCTACCTTATCGTCCAATTATAATAATGAAACACAATTTATCTGCCCGTTAAAATCCTCCCTTTAGTTAATGGTAAGTTCTAATAATGGCCCTAAACTGTTTTATGATAATATACAGTGACTCAAACGTAAATTCGGACACTAGGTATCACTTTATTCAAATGCCGATTTTTCCACTTCAATGGAAATATTTCAAAACAAAATTTTGATGCGGATTTATAGATAATTAAAAAGTGCAATGTGCAATTCTCAATATTTTTAGTTAGTTAGTTTAATTAAAATTCTTTATTATTCGCACAATTCTGTATGCCGCTGTTCACAAATTGATGTAAACAACAATAATTGCTTTTCTTTGTTATACCTCTGTTTATACTCTTCGCATAAACAAAATCAATTACTAGACAATTGTTCGACAGATCTTTGTAACGGAGATCTTCAAACCACGATTACTCTATTCAAACACATCGCGTCTTCATTCAAGACTGGCTTAACTACACTGACTCAGTCGCCTGCCTTGCCTTGCCTTTTATATGACAAAGTTAACAGTCTGATGAATGTTCTTGAAGGCGAATGTTCATGACATCGCCTACTCAAAATCTCTATAAATTTAAACGTCGTTTGTAGTGTTGTTGGTATACTTTTGTTTACTTGTTAACCATTTTTTATGCTGGTGTTTGTTGTCATTTTAAGCAGTGTGATAATTTGTAAACAAGTTCATTGTTTTGTTTTAATATTAAACGATATAAAAACAAAACACCAGTATCAAAATTTTTTTCATTTTCATAAAGAATTTCAAATCAAACACATGATTGGACACTCAAATAAAAGGCACTGTTTTAAGACTTGGAACCAAAACCTTTTGCTTTTATTACTGCTTCCAAACGTTGAGGCATTGACTGCATCGACATATTGGCGTAATATTCCGTTCCATTCTCATCTAATTCCTTGTTTCAACTGCTCCATTGTGCTGATACTGAATTTATAGAGCTTACGGGCAAATTTCAAGGACCTGTGCCGGTGCCTGGAGTATTTTTGAACAATTGTGTATAAGTCACAGCTTCGCAAACTGCTTCCGATCATTGTGCTGGTAGAATCCAGAGATCAACAATGAATCGTTTTTTCGCTACACAAATTTCAAATATAAGTGAGTCAACAATATTGAAATTTAACTATGTACTCTGATTCATTCATACTCACTACAACGTTGATTTATAAGTACAGCTTGCAATGAGTATGCGTACAACGTTAACATCAAACTCATACCATTCGAAATATGTTTGATTTATAAGCATACTCATTTAGATTCATAACTTTAGAAAAATACTTATAAACGATTCGAGCGATTCGAATCATTCATCAAAATTTACAGTCTTAGTTGTTGTCGCATTTACAAAAAAAAAACAGACTCATAAGCAAAAAAGAAGGAGCAACAAGCGAGAAAGCACACAACCTTTTAGTGAGTATTTTAGTGTTCATTCGCGAATCATAGTTATTTTGTGATTCTTGTAAACGTGGGTCGTGGAGATTCGAAATCGACAACATCATACGTGTTGTTAACTATGAATATGATGAGTACATCAAACTTTTAATATGAGTACAGGTTCAATGATATTAAAATAAGTATGAATGCGTATAAGTATCAGAAATTATTAGTATGATTCGATTCCACTCATCTTATTGAATACTCATTGCTTATTAAATTTTAAATTATTAAATTAAATGAGTTTAATTGTAAATGTATAGCTGTTTTAATGGATTTAACATTTTTGTTAAAATCTATATGAAGGTAAAGATTATTATAATCATTACAGATTCAACGAAATGGATCGAAGTTCGCGTAGTTAGTTGTGTAATATTTTATATTTATGAAATTATAGTATCTTGTTGGAAGTATAGGCACTCTTATGTAAAGTTTTTCCAGAAGAAATTGGGAGTTGATAGCGCCATTAATCATCTTCAGGAGAAAGACAGCATTTAGCATTTTACGACGGCTTTTTAAACATGGTCATTTAATGAGTGCTAGGCGTTTTTCATAAGATGGTAACCTTTTATTAGGATCCCATCAATTCCCTAAACCACGAATTGATTCGATTTTGTCAGAGCGTACAGCGTGTTGAGTGTTCCATATTACAGATCCATATTCATGAATTGGGCGAACCAGTGTGGTAAACAATTGTTTGGTAACATAAGGGTCAGAAAACTCTTTAGCCCATCGTTTGATAAATCCCAGGATACATGTAGCTTTGCTAACCTACAGTTTAAAGTCGATTCCGAACGACAGATTTTTGAGAAACTTTTCATGACAATTTTATTTGCTCTCAGAGTTTTTGTGAGTAATCTGCTGAGAGGAGGTCGCCGAAGAAATATTTTTTTAATTTTTCGTTTTGATGTCTGGCCTGGGGCTCGATACCTGGCTTTACGTCTAATATGCCAACACACTACCTACCATTCATTTACTGACTATATAAGGATCATACCCTACTCCTGACCACACACCCCACACTAGTACCGCCTATTTTTAAGCAAGAACGTAGTACTTTTGCCGAATGTAATTTATAAATAATATTTTTTCTTTTTTTTTTGGCATACAGAACACTTTTAGAATCTTAGCACAGCATAGAGTTATGGTAAGTCTGTTTAATCTGTCTGTTTAGTCCGATTGCCTGGCTAGTGATTGTGTGGCAAAGTGGAAAGCTTTCATTAAGTCTTGTATGATGTAAATAGCATATCCTACACTGGATGTAGTGAGTATTGTGAGTGAAAAACAAATACAAAAGCAAAAATATTAACATTAAACAGCTTTACAATAAACAATTTAATGCTGAAAAATCTACAGCTGCAACATCCATTAAATACAATTGACGTATAAATATTGTTTTTTTTTCTCTTCACTTCATTTTGTTTAATTTTTTGCTATTGTTGTTGTAATTTTGTTTTTCCTCAATTCAATACAATACAAAACAATACAACAAACAGCAAAATAGTAGTAGTACCAACACAATAACATCTACAGCATGAGTAGCAGCAAAAAACATCAACATCAACATCAACAGCAATTATAGTCGAATTAAGAAGAATATCGTAACGTATAGAAAGACATGTTCCTTCTTTAGTTTGTTATTGTTTTTGTTTTTGTTATTTTGTGTTATGTTTTGATATTTTTTCGCTGATGTGCATGAATCGACACACTGATGTTCTTTATATTTCGTGGCATTCAACACCATCAACAATAACACCCAGCAAACATTTATTTTATAATACAAATTACAGATTGGAATATTTTCTGAAATAAAGAAAACGATCCGTAGCATGAATGATTTTACATAAGCAAATATATTTCAAGTTTTTTTAAAATCCAATGCAATGTTAACTGGGATAGTGTACATTCAAAGCCGTTCTATTTAAGTACTTTCATACATTGAACAATATTATTGGACCCCCACTGACACATGATGTTGATTGGATGATTATTTAGTATTTTTACACTCGTAAACAACAATAATTTATTTTATTTTCTATTTACACTCTACGCTACATCAGGTCGTATTCATATTATACAATATACCATACACGCGCTCTTTTGGTGAGCAACAAAGTATTTAATTTGATACAAATAGTTTTAACCTTTACATTTAAGAATTTATCGAAACTTTATCAAATTTTTTCATCGCTCTTCGACTGAAATCTCTTTCATGTTTTCGAGCGGCCTTAGAATAATTTTGCAAATTTTTGTAATAAGTTTTCACAATTATAATGCCCTGATGACATGAACATTTCACTCGAGTCTATTGTAGCGTGTTTCAGGCGGAAGTAATGGCCATCTACCGGGCTGCTCAATGAATCCTCATCTACGGTGTTCCTTTCACCCGCAGCTTGATCTTTTCTGATAGTGAACTGAAACGTTGTGAATAACACCAGAATCGTCAGGGAATATCGCCGCTGTCTCAAACTTCTTTCTAGGCGCTTCAGTGTCACACTTACTTAGCTCCCCGGGCACAGTGACATTCCGGGAAACTGCAGAGCCGACGAACTAGCCAGGGCTGGTGCACTACTTCCGGAATCTTGTTCAATCGACTTAGGAATGCCACTTACCGCTTTCAAGCTGAACATCGCGCGGAAATTCTTTCGAGACGCCAACCCATCCTGGGTTGATGAGGAGTCCTGCTCCACCGCCAGGCTCACTTGGCCCTCAATAGATAGAAGGCGCACCAAACATTTACCACTATCTCGTTGACGGAGCTATCATCTACTGATGTCAAGGATATAAATTCGTTTATCAAGCTTTCGGGCTGGTTTTTCAGTGTGGGATAGTCGTGCTTTAAATGTGCCGCCCTTGCGCTGACCAACATCTTCTTCCCTGGTTAGGAGGAACTTGTTAGTACAGGGACTGCGTTAACATGTGGCGTCACAACGGGCTGTTATGCGTGCTCAAGTGAGATTTTGGTATCAAAGCTACCAGTCTAACCTGACCTAACCTAATGCCCTCATCTTTCGTAAAGCACTCTATTTCGAATGTTTGACAGCAGCAAAACCTCATAGTTGCCACTTGCATGCAAGCAACTACACAAAATTTAAAAGTGTACTGCGACTTCCTTTACATACAGGATTTTTAATGATAAAAAGAATGATCACGTTGCTTACAAGGCATTGAATTGTTTGTAGAATGCGTCATTCCACTTACAATATGGCGATTGAGAACTATGGCGGTCCATGTCACGGAGAAGTTAAGGATGAAAAGCCTGTTGGAATTTAAGATGATGTGTTTAAAGGCATGTGTACTTGTCTCTGTAAAATGTTTTCTGTGGAATAAAAAGGAATGTGGGTATCTAAGCAAATATCTGTCAATTTAGTAAACGAAGTGAGCTGGAATTTGTTTTGAATAATGCATTGATAAAATGAAGCAAAGATAGCAAAATTAAAACTAATTGTCGTGGTGTAGTAGGTAGTGTGTTGGCTTACTATTCGTAAAGCCCGGGTTCGTATCCCAGGTCAGACATCAAAAATTAAATATGAAAAAAAATATTTCTTCGGCGACTTCCTCTCAGCAGATTTCTGGCAAAAACTCTGAGAGTAAAATAAACCTGCCATGAAAAGTTTCTCAAAATTCTGTCGTTCGGAGTCGACGTTAAATTGTAGGTCCCGCCACTCACGTATAAAATTAACGCACACAACATGAGTGGTGTGAGAAGCTAGGCCGTAATCCTGACTGAAGGGTTGTAATGGCCAATTATGTATGTATGTATGTGTGTTTATATGAATTTGTGCTACTGTAAACAGCTATGATGAAGACCAAACAAATTTCTTTCAGAAATCGGTACAAAATTATGGAAAATTTAGAAAATTTTTATTTCTGGAAAAAAAACTAGTTTTTTACAACAAAAAACTTATTTTCTATAAAAGTATCAAAAATTTAAGAAATAATACAGTGGCTCTGTTACATCCCCCGTTGATGTCTTTCTGATAACTTGCTCGGTAGTATATGTTTCATGCTTTTATTATTGAATTTATTGAAAAAATTGGAATCTATTGAAAAAGCTTGTTTTGTTAGAAAACAAGTTTAATGAAAACGATTTTGCATCTCATAAAACTTGGAAAAAAATGGGAAAAATCGCAATGCTACGTAGAACTGAAGCCATAGGTACCTTAAAAGATCTGTTCACATCTAACAGTCTTATGAAAACTGGTCAAATAGTGATGCTTAGAAGGGTTATTTGTGTGTTGACCACATTGTAAAACGTTTTCGCCCTTAATTCATCCTAAGCATAAGTTTTGAGTTTCAAGATATCCGTTCTCGACCACAAGCCGAACATTTAATAGCAACAACGTAAAAGCTGTTCGAAAAACTGCAGATGTCTAAACCACTGACAACATTAAATTTGCTTTCTTACTATTAATTAATTTACTACATAAATGTGAATAATGAGAAAGGCAAAGAGGAATTAAAGACGAAAACCGATGACGACTTAATGCGATCAGTTTGAAACGAAGGACTAATGCTTAAATTGAAGTCTAGCCATAGTCGTGTTTTAAACCCTAGCTCAGATATCTTGAAAACATTTCTTCGGCGTCTTCCTCTCAGTAGATTTCTGGCAAAAACTCTGAGAGTAAATAAAATTACCATGAAAATTTTCTCAAAAATAAGTCGTTCGGAGTGGACTTAAAACTGTAGATCCCGCCACACATGTATAAAATTAACACACACAACATAAGTGGTGTGAGAACTAGGTTGTAATCCTGACTTAAGCGTTTTAATGACCAATTATTTATGTAATAAGAAGGAAAGATAGTAGTTCCCTGATCCATTGCTTATATTAGCATGCATGAGAATACCTTAGAAGCATATCGATACCATACATATCGATATCGTAAGCATAGCTAGAGAAATGGTTAAAGTTATGAACAATAAAGGTTTATGAACAAAAATGGGTTCATATGACACCCCTATTGGAAAAGTTCAAATGAAGAAAAATCAATGAACACAATATTTAATTGAAACTATATGAGATATAATGTGATATTTATAGGAAATCAAAGTTGCAAGAGGATGACAAATCCTAGGTCTGCAATTCACTTTTAAAACCAATGTGATGTTATGTAAATGTAAAATGTTATATGTAAAAACACCGAGGTGCCGGGCAACTTCTAACACAAAGTTAACACTTTTCCTAAAAGAACGTTTTTTTTTTAAATTATTGCCACCATATACTGGCCAGGTTAGTTAATTTTGAGGTCTTCACTTATTTAATTCGAAAGAGAAAAGGGTTGCTGAACGATGCAAACATTATTTCTTTTCGTACAGGAAACTTTACATTATAGGGTTATTAAATGATCGGTGTTGTTAAAATTTTTTTGTAATTTTGAATTGTTTTTTTGTGTTTTTTTTTGTGTATTTGCAGTGTTCGTTAAGACTGTAATAGCAATAGAGCGCAATGACCCAACGATTGCAATTGCAATTTCAATTGCAATTTTTATTTTCAAAAAGTCAAATAAAAATACGACCGTAACAACAGTTGCAAACAAAACAACACACAAAAAAACAGAAAAAAAATTTAAAAAAAATAAACAAATTTAACAAAAAGCGAAATGAAAAATGACAACAACAGCAAACAGCAGCAAAACAGCAAAATGAAAATTACTCTGACAATCTTTCTGAATGTAAAATATAAATAAATTAGATTAATGCATTTAATGTTTCTCTGTGTTTTGTTTTTTTTATTATTTTTATTTCATTTCAATTTATTTTCTTCATTTAAGTCTTTTTTTCTTTTGAATTTTTCACTTTTGTTTCATTAAATTTTAAAATTAAATTTTTTTCACTTGCGAACGAACCCTGTCAATTTTTGTGTGTTTTACGTAAGTGTTGTTTACTTTTTTTCCTTGCAAAATTTGTTGCTTTCCGCTGACGCTTCATATTATGCTTCGTGTATCCTCTCGATGCAATGAATAAAAAGAAAGTAGAAAATCAAAAATAAAACGAAAGAAAAATACATTTTTCACCAATAAATTTGTTTTCGCCATTTATTTTAATTAAAATAAAAATTTATTTTAAGCTTTAAAGAAAATTGCATTAACTGTCAGAAAAAATGACAGAAACGAAAAAAGAAGAAGAGAACAAAATAATTTTAAAAATACATTTACAATGATATCGTGCATTATTTTTCTTGTTATTCTTCCATATTTCCTTCAACGTTTATTAATTTTAATTCACTCTACGGCCAGTGTTATGTGTATTCATATATAAAATTTTGAAAAAAACAATAGAGGTGCCATTATATTCGTTGAATTTTATTTATGACAATAACTGATAATGCAAAAACTATAGATTAGGAAAAGTAGCGAAGCCTGCATGAATAAAGAGGTCACATTTAAGGCCCTTGAGCTACCCCAATTAATATTCAACACGTCAATCAAACGCATCCCAAACTAATCTAAGCTGAGTCAAAAATAAATTCTGGTAGTGTAGCAATCTTCCTATTTCAGAGCTCGGTTAAGTATGTCAGAAAGTGGGAGGCCAAAAACCTGTCTTTTTATGGCAGGCTCAAGGCATTGACACATGAAATGAAAGTCAGACTCTTCCTCCTCCTTAAACCCACAACTAATACAGATGAATGCCTTTCGAACATAGCCTCGATTATTTTAAGTTATTCACAAAGGTGGTCAAGTTCTGTTTGTGACAAGAATATTTTTTGAAAAGGGTTGGTCACTTGTACGAGTAACATTACAGCGTGATCTGGCCCCTAAAGCTTTGCTTTCTTTGGTCGTTAATAAATATAGGTCTTGAGATTAAAACGCATTCTCCTCTATAGGATAACTTCAGATGTAGAACCATGCGAGAGATTCTAAGGAAACCATACAGTAGCGTGTTGTTGGAAGCAAGTCATGTTCATATGGACCGTTTGAAATTTTGCTTATGGATCCATTCTTGACCGCCACCGTAAATATTACTTTTTTTGTAAATTAAATTAACCGAAACATCTGATTACTAAAAAAGAAGGTGTATGTATTGAAGTCGCCGTATTCTAGTAGGTAGTGTGTTGGCTTATTAGACGTAAGGTCGCAGTTATACATCTCCACTAAACGAAATATGACAAAATATTTCTTCGGCGACTTCCTCTCAGCAGATTTCAGACAAAAACTCTTTAGAGTAAATAAAATTGCCATGAAAAGTTTCTCAAAAATCTGTCGCTCGGAGTCGACTTTAAACTGCAGGTCTCGCCGCTCATGTATAAAATTAACATACACAACATGAGTGGTGTGAGATGCTATGCCGTAATTCTGACTGAAGGATTGTAATGCCCAATTATGTATGTATGTACGTAAAGAAGTAAGTAAATGCTTGCCATTTACTATATATTGAGTAGTTCATGTAAAAGTTTCCTGCGACTACACCGTGTGCGAACAACCCGTGAGTTTTTCCAACAATTCTGCTGGCGACTATAATGTTGCTTTCAGGGTTGAAATTACGGTAGACTTATTCCACAATTCAAGTGACCACGTATTTCTACAAAAAAATATTGCAAAGGTTTCAAATTGATTTTGGCGGGCAATGAACTCGAACATGAGGAGAAAATATTTGCTCATTAAACTTAACTCTATATTTCTATTGTACATGTCAACCAAGACCAATTCTTCCACTTACTAAAACAGCCAGTAATCATTGCACAGTACCTGTAATGTTGCAATTATCATAGTTTTTGAAGAAGTAGGGTGAATGCTGTGGAATGAACACATCAGTCCACATACAGGGTTTATTGGCAGCACTTTATGTTATGCTATGATATGTTACCCATTAAGACGAAAATTAATTTCGTCGTTTTTGATAATTGTTCGATGGTAACACATTTCTCCTACAAAACGAATTTTGATTATAAAATTTAATAATTTACCAGCATGGTTCCTTTGTGTGGTGAAACGGCAATTTTTTGTCATTTTTACAGTGAAAAACTATGCAAACACATCACTCCTAATAACTTAAGCATTTTTTAATAAGTTTTGAAGTTATCTTTACAATCCTATTGAAAGAATTACATCCGTTTAATACACATCATGTCAAATAAATCCCTATTTCGACTACCAATGTTAAATTTAATTAATTAATTAATTTTAATTAATAGCTGGAGTGATGTATTCCGATATCGGATATGGAATCAAATATTATATACCTATACAATCAAATGATAAAGGTTAAGGTCAAGTCAATTTAATTCTGTGTTTATACAAGCGATTAATGCGTCGTAATAATCGTTTAATACGCCCACCGTTTGTATTATCAGACTTTTATTGTTGCAACGTATTGCAATGGCCATCAACCTTAAGTAATATTTCAAAAGTTAATTCAGTATTAACAATTAGTTTACCGGTATGAAGTGAGCGTCAAGATACAAATGTCTCTATAGGGAACATTTACTATGAACGAGCCATAATCTATATTATTGTTTGTTTTGGCGATGACATCTGTAAAACATATTCAGTGTACATCAAATCAGATGTCATCTACTAAAAGGGTAGTGAAACGATGATTTGTGGAAACCATTGAATGTTAGTTTTTATTTGAAGAAAAGTGCTGAAGAAAGATGAGATAGTGTGGAAAATGGATGCCACATTAAATGACAGTCAGATGGAAAACCGAAAAGCCACTTGTGAAATTTTGCTTTAAAGACACGATAGAAAATCCGTGTTACACTGAATAGTTACAGGCGATGAAAAATGAATTTATTTTAGAATTTGATTTAAACCGGGACAACAATCAACTTTGGCTACAAAACCAGATCGATTCGGCAGGAAGACAATGCTGGGTGCCTGGTCAGAGCTCCTAAAACCTGTTGAAACATTAATAAATTCATTGAAAAACGACCAAAATGAGCCACAAGATACGGTAGATAGCTTTGCACCATATTAAAACAACTGCACACAAAGCAAAACCGGTTCAGGATTAGAGATTAGCAATGAATCGTTTTTTCGCTACTCATAAGAACTCATGAAATTTTTAATATAAGTGAGTCAACAATATTGAAATTTAACTATGTACTCTGATTCATTCGTACTCACTACAACGTTGATTTATAAGTACAGGTTGCAATGAGTATGCATGCAACGTTGACATCAAACTCATACCATTCGAAATATGTTTGATTCATAAGCCTACTCATTTAGATTCATAACTTTAGAACAATACTTATAAATGAGTCGAGTGACTCGTATCGTTCATCAACATTTACAGTCTTAGTTGTTGTTGCATATACAAAAAAAAAACACAGAGCAGGAAGTGAGTGTGTATTTTAGTGAGTATTTTATTTTCTGCTTCGTGTATATGTTGAGTTATGAAGAGTCGAAATCAACAGCAACATGCGTGTTGTTAAGTGTGAATATGATGAGTACTTCAAACTTTGAATATGAGTAGAGTTTCCATGATATTGTTACCAAAATGGAAACGGTGTAACATCGTTTAGCATTAAAGTGATAAACAAAAGCTACAGTAACAAATACAACGAACTTGTTACAAGCAAACCAACAACATCAGTATGAAAGAAAAGGGGATAGACAAGTAAGCGAGAACGCAACAACAAGCAATGTGAACATAATATACAAACAACAACGAAGTCGCTATAGAGTTCTCGCGAAAGCGAAAACACGGATGTTTGACTTCAAGAACCATCATCAAACTGATTACGTGATCATATAAAAAGGCAAGACAAAGCAGTAGTAAGAATTAAGTCAGTCTTGTGTGAAGACGCGTTGCGTGTGAAGAGAACAGTCGTGTTTTGAAGATCTCCGTTGTAAAGATCTGAGTTGTAAGCAAAGAAGAATACCGTACCAGCAATTATTGTTGTATACGTCAAGTTGTAAACAGTGGCACATAAAATTGTACGAACAATAAAGAATTTATCTAACAACTAAACACAAATTAATTTTTATTTTATTTGCAATGAACGAACTCATATTTTATACGTTTTTAAAAAGGTAAAAACGTAACAGTATTAAAATAAGTATGAATGCTTATTAGAAATTATGAGTATGATTCGATTCTAATCATCGTTTTGAATACCCATTGCTGATCTCTGTTCAGGATACAATCAAATCATTAGCCTGGGAGCTGCTACCCCACTCGCCGTGTTTAAAAGACTTGACTCTTTCCGACTACTACTATCGATTCCTTCGGGGAAGTTCAAAATTTAGTAACCAATTGGTTTGCTTCAAAAGGTGGATTGCCTGAAGTGTTTTCTCACAACTTTCTCATTTAGTATCTGTACATACGTACAGATTTGTAGCGCAAACTATTGTCTTATTAAATGCAATATAATTTTTGCCTCTTGAATTATATTTTTTTTTCAACAACATTTTTCTGTAAATAAACTTCCGCTGCGCTATTTAAATAAAAGAGAAGATCTTAAAAAATATATTTTATGTTTCTTTTTCTTTAAATGGAAGATTATAATTTATAAATTAAAAATAATGGCTCATTGTGCTGACAAATAAGGAAAAAAAGAAAAATATTTTAAAAATAAATTCAAGGTACTTTTCACATTACATATAATATAATTCAGGATGGGCAACAATCATAAATTGCCGACTGATTGACAATTTTTAGTTTGATTTTTTGGGAACAATATCCCAAGTGCAGTTAGTTAAAGGAGTGCATTGTTATTTATTTAATTAATGAAATAAGCATCTATTTTTAGAATTGTTGATATTTTAAAAAGGCAAGGTCAAACATTTTATATGTTCACCTATTTTAATGACTATATGTTCCAATCACTGATAAAAAAGATTTTAAAAAGGTGTGCTGCTTATGGCATACACGTGTACATATATATTGTTACGTTTTTACCTTTTTAAAAACGTTTAAAATATGGGTTCGCTGATTGCAAACCAAATAAAAATAAATTGGTGTTTACTTTCAATTAAACACTTTATTGTTCGCATTACTTTTGTATGCCACCGTTTACAACTTGATGAATACAACAATAATTGCTTGTTCGCTATTCTTCTTTGCTTACAACGCAGATCTTTTCAACGGCCATCTTCAAACCACGACTGTTCTCTTCGAACGCAACGCGTCTTCACAAGGACTGATTGAATTCTTACTACTCGTTGCCTGCTTTGTCTTCCCTTTTATATGCTCACGTAATCAGTGTGATGAAGGTTCTTGAAGTCTAAAGTTCGGGGTTTTGCCTTCTGGAGATATCTATCGCAACTTCACTGTTGTTTGTGTATTTTGTTCACATTGTTTGTTGTTGCGTTCTCGCTTACTTGTCTATCCCTTTTTCTTTTATACTGATGTTGTTGGTTTACTTGTAACAAATTTATTGTATTTGTTTGTGTAGCTTTTGCTCACGATGTACACCGTTTCCATTTTCGTAACAATATTTAGTTCATGAATTTGTTTTTGCAAATATATTTATAATTTCTTTTAATCACTTCTATTTATTATTCATCACTAATGAACAAAACAAAAGGCCGAATAAGGAGTGTTAAGGATGGTAAAATTTAACACACGTTCGAGAAACACCTTTATTTCGATGACTTCTTTAATACAAATTTTTTTTATTATTTTTTATTATTATTATTATTATTGCATTGATAAGCAATATTAAATCTATTTTAGTAAAGGTTTAGCTTTGACGCACTCATAGGGGCTACGTGTCCAAATAAATCTATTTTCAATGCTGTACACATATTAAATCAATAAATCGAGTCATTGACTTCCAAATTGATTTTCAAAAATATCTATTATTCTATAAAATAAACATAGGAAAATAAAATTGTTATCGTGTAAATAATAAAGCAATACGTTAAAAATAATTATTTTTATTGACATGAATTATTAGCAAATTATATGATCGAAAAATTTTGAGAGTTTTTTGGCACGCTACATTAGTCCTGAAATTTAAAAAAAGCGGAAAAGAAAATAAATGTCTTGGCTTAATGCCATGTTATGCATGTACATAACATAATATAATTGGTCATTACAATCCTCTAGCCTGGATTATGACCTAGCTTCTCACACCATTTATGTTGTGTGTGTTAATTTGATACATGAGTGGCGGGATCTACAGTTTAAAGTAGACTCCGAACGATAGATTTTTGATAAACTTTTAATGGCAAATTTATTTACTGTTGAAAGGGACTCGCCGAAGAATATCTTTTCGTATTTCGTTTAGTTGGTGATGTTTGACCTGGGGTTTGAACCATGGCCTCACGTCTAACAAGCCAACACACTTCCTACTAGACTACGGCGACCACCATAAGTAACTGAAAATTATTTATTGAAGATGAGAAACCTTCTGGACTCTAGTGTAAGTATTGCAAGAAGCTAGAGGTATATTGAAAGCCTTATTTGCTCACAATCATTCAATCACAAATAGCAATGTTTGACAATGTTTTGAACAATTTCACTGAATATCTACGAATTTTTATTCTGTTTGTTGTGTGCGTGAAACTTGAATTCACCACAACCCAACACAGTGTTAATACGGGTTTAACTATTAATAACCGATTGTTTTCGGTATGCACATTGACATCCTTCAAAGGGGTAAAGCAATTAATTGTCAAAGATTTCGCTGTCCTTGCAAATAATATCTTTTTATTGTTTGTTGTTTGCTTGCGAAGAAGGGTTAAAGTGCACATACACTATGATAGTCATCAACTTCATTGTAGCGTTTTTTCGCTCTTACACGTTGCTTTACCTATTTTTAGGGAGACTCTTTCCGGGACGTTTGCCTGCCTTACTTCGATTTAGTCCAAAATGACGTCCCGAATTCTCTGTCAATCTATTTCCAATCTCTACTTTACTAGCCATTTTTGAAGCCAGCTTTATGCTGTTGGCTTTTCTTTAAATGTCTCATTTTTCCAAGATCTATCTTTTTCTTATGGAGTACCCACTACATGAAAATAGTCAAGACCTGAAAGAAGTTATGTCAGGATGAAGTTAATTTTCTCATCGGATTACATTCGCCATGCATCGTTCATTCATTTCTGTGCTCTACCTACCGTAGTGATGGAGTGATTATCTCTTCATGCCTTTCAGACTTTTCTCAGCTTATCTGTCAGTATATCGACTTGCAACTTTTCGGTGCTCTAGAGTCCTGTGGTGATTGAAAGAGCGGCTATTTCTTTCCCTGAATGTCGCTGCCAGGTAGCAGCATCGAATTCATCGCAGCCAAAATCAAATTTCTTTTGCAGTGTACGAACAAAATATTTTTTATCAGCTTGCTTAGCGTACCAGTCTGTTGCCTTTGTGGGTAATGCAGTATTTGGAAACTATAATTAAGTCTGTAGTCGAGCCAAGCAACAAAATATTTCACTGCTTTCTTGGAGGCTAAGCACATATCGCCCTTCTGCACAACGATTTCAAGTGGGATTTGCCACTTTCTCATCTGTATACCCTCAGACTTGTTTTTCGTAAGCTCTAGTTCATGATCCTCTAATCATATCTGACTATCATCATATTTTTCATATTTTTACCATGTTGTATGAGGTATGTGTCATCATACCTAAGATCTCGTCATTGCTAAGGTTCTTTGATCCTCGTCTGTATCACAGAAGAGCTAGCCATCTCCAAAGTAGCTCTGTATTTTTTTTTAGCAGGTATTCGATATCTCTCGTCGTAGCCTGGTAGGTAGCATGTGGCTTATTAGACACATGAGGCCTCAGTTCAAACCAAAGGTCAGACATCTCAAACTTAACCCATTATGAAAAAATATTTCCTTGGCAACTTCCGCTCTGAGAGTAACTAAAATTGCCATGAAAAGTTTCTCAAAATTCTATCGTTTGGAATCGACTTTAAACTGTAGGTCCCGTCACTCATGTATAATTTAACACACGCAATATAAGTGGTATGAGAAGATAAACTGAAGTGTTGTAATGTACATATGTATGTATGTATTGGGTTGTTCGGAAAGTAATTTAATTTTGTTTTTATAAAAATGGAAGACAGTTTTCGCACAATAAACAAATACTTTATTAAATTATACATTGGCCGTTCTAGTCCAACACCTTTTGCCATATTTCTGATAGTAACATCATTCCACGCTCATAAAATTTTTGGTCTTCACTGGAAAAAAACTGATCGAGAGAGTTTTTGACCTCCTCATTTGAGGTGAAGGTTTTACTGCCTAAAAAATTTTGGAGTGACCGGAACAAATAATAATCCGATGGTGCCAGGTCCGGAGAATATGATGGTTGTAGCGTTGTATCCCATTTAAGCTGTAAAAGCTTTTGTCAAGCGACCAAACTTGTGTGAGGTCTCGCGTTGATTAGTTCTTGCCTTTTCTGTTGAAGTGCATCACTCAGTTTGTTCAGCTGATGACAGTAGACTTTCGAATTAATCGTTGTGTTACATGGTAAAGGCTCAAAAAAAAAACGATTCCTTTAAAATCCCACCAAACAGACAGCATCACATTTTTTTTTGGTGAAATCGGCTTTTGAAATGGTTTGAGCCGGTTCATCTTTTTTGCTACATGATCTCTTGCGTTTGACATTGTTGTATACAACTCATTTTTCGTTCCCAGTGATGATGCGCTTAAAAAACGGATCATTTTCGTGACGCGGAACAGATTTCTCTCTGTGAGAACATGGGGAACCCATGCATCGAGCTTCGAGGATAATCCCAGGCCTTTCAAGTGGTCATAAACTGTTGAATTTAATAAATTTAACCTCAATCCGATCTAACGTGTTGTTATTCGCCGGTTCGCATCAACTAATGCCTTTATTGCATCTTTATCAATTTCAACCGGCCTTCACGGTTCTGTCACTGGCGTACTGTCAACACACCTTCTCCATACACATCAGCCAATTTCTTTCTGTCTTGAACAGGATTTTTACCCTTTCTGCAGTAAAACAGTAAGGTATGTCGAAAATGCTTCTTATCGCTCTCCATATTTAAAAGGGCACCAACAAAAAACTACTGCGTAGAATTAATTTGAATTTTTCACGCACAAGCCTTACGATATGAGCTCTCAAAGCATATAAAAATTATACGGCTTAAGTGTGAAGTTGGGTGCAAAAAAAATACAAGTAAATCCTTTGTCGGGAAAAAAGAAAGTACTTTCCGAACAACCCAATATTTATTTAATATCTCTCTCATAATGCCTTACGGTCATTCACTCGCATAGAGTTTCTAATGCATTTCACAAAACGAGTGGGACCACGCTATTCGACAAAGCTGTCTTCTACCGTAGAACATTTCATTTCTAACATTTTTATCGTTTCATTAAATTTAAATTTTTCTTTCTTCCAAAGATTATACGGAACTAAATAAGAGAGACGTAATGTTCCTAGGAATTGATAAATTTCTGCTCTGCTATACTAGATGTAGCCGAACGTAAATCTTAAAAGATAAATTGAATTTAAGAATTTATTTAACATTTAGTATCCCTATAGCAAAATATGCAAATTTCGAAAATTGAGAATTAGAAAATAACACACACATTCATACATACATACACACACTTATCCATTCAATAAAAATGATTAATTTGAAATTCATTTTGACAGTATGGACTACATTTGTTTGTTTACTTGTTTGTTTTTTTTTTATTGTTTTCGGATATTTTCTTGAGACAGTGAAAAGAAATCAGTAACAACAACAATAATAATAAAAAGAAAATTGTTATGAAAATAAATTTAAAGAAAAAAAATAAAGTCTCGTGCGTCAGCAATGCAAATTTGTTATACTGACTTGGTCTTATTTATAAGCCACGAGTGAATGGGATGTTCATGCAATCCTCAAGCATGTGTATGGCCGTTAAAACATTCATAAATGAAGTGAAATACGTTCCTTTACACTCAAATTTACATACATACGTTCGCAATAATATTTTTTTATTAGATTCGTATATTATTATTGGGTATAGAAATCTGTTTGCTTTTCAAGTGTTGCTAACGAGACTTTTAACCTTTTTATTGTATATCAAAATGAAAAGAAAAATTTAATAAAAGTTTTAAAAAAATATTGTTTTGTGTTTATTTCTTTCGTAACGTAAAGAAAACAAATAAGTTGATGACTAAAAACTATCAAAGCTTTTTAGAAAAAATAGCAAATCCATAAACATACATACTTAATCAAATAAACCAGAGCAATTGAAGTAAAAAAAAAACAACATACCCATAGAGTAACGAACGTTTACCAAGAGTGTTAATGGAAATACAATACCAAGACATAGGCTAGACCGACTGGAACCAAATTTATTGGTTCCACAATCTACAGAAACAATATTTTTTTTAATTCGACTTTAATTTAATGTGAAATTAAATTTGTCTACCAGACGTGCGTGATTGTGGACTTTATAATAAATTAAAATGACCTACTTTACTGTCACGATAAATCGAAATCTAGCCATATATCTGCATATGTTTTTATAGAGATATAATTAAAATCAAATTATTAAAAATTTCTTCATACATAATAGCAACACATCAACTTTATTATTCACATATTATTGTTAACTTTAACAAAATCAAATAACAGTATCAAAACAACATTACAGTTCCAGAAGTTGCCAGACCTAAAACAAACGAAGAATAAATAACCTGAACTGTAATGTTGACAGTCAGTTATTGTAAAAACTGTACCTCTGTAGTAAAAGTATCGTGTGTAATTAAATTTACAGCGGAGTGTTATTAACCCTTTGCACTAGCCACCGTTTGATTTATTAATATTTTATCATATTTCGATTAGTTTTTTATGCCATTTTAACAGAAAACTACAGGACAACACGTGTTTCTGAAAAAATTGCGGTGAAATAATTTCATTGTCCGTAATCCCACAAACTATCATGTCCCCTCGGAGGGGACTACCGAGTGAAATGCTAGTCGTACGTTGTCCACTTAGAGGCGACAGCGGAGTGCAAAAGTGTTTGAAGTATGAAAATTGAAGAAAATAAATAAGGAAAGAAGTCACCGTAGTCTAGTAGTCAGTGTGGCTTATTAAGGCCACGGTTCAAATCCCACGTCAGACATTTCCAACAAAACGTAATATGAAAACAATATTTCTTCTGTGATTTCCTCTCAGCACTCATGTGTAAAAGTAACACACACACAACATATATAAGTGGTGTGAGAAGATTGGTCGAAATCGTGACCTGATAAAAGGAAACCATTCATTTACATTAAAATTGTAATCCGTCTATTCACAGGAAACATTAGTTTTCATAAAAAGTAAGAACAACATATTATTTATGGACAACAATGGACGTTAGTAAAACGAAAAACGTTGCAAAACGAAAATATGCTGTTTTCATAAGAAGAAAACTTGAACCTAGTAAACCCGTTAATTTTAACATCAGGTGAACTGATCAACATTTATGACTTACACAGTGGAAACTTTTTTTCTATATCAAGATATAAGATTGAAGTATTGGACGATTTTTTTATACGTTTAGATTTTGAAAATGGAAAAAAGAAAATAAAAAAACAACGAAAATTTATTTACTAAAATGCTTACCATTTATGTCCGAATTATTATTTCATGTAAATATTGACTGTCAGTAGTTTATTCGTATGTTCCAATTTTAGTATACGTTCTGTCAACATTTCGGCTGGTATCTCACCAATGGCAACTGTAAGAGTGTTTTCAAGGTTGGAAGAAGGTTACACGAATGGCCAAAACAAAATAAGTATTCATCGCGTGGTAACTAGTTCCAGTGACTGCAACGACTGGCTGTAACGAGATTCATTACTTTTAAAAAAGTACAGCCTAACAACCCCGCCCACCAACAAATCGCACCAAACAATGCATCTCTATAGAAGTTTTGATAACTCTTGAACTCTGTCTGGCTGATCTTTACATTAAGTTCGATAATTCTGTCTGTTAATGTGCCCTTAAGCCAAAAAATGTAATCCATAGCTGAAGATTACTGTTCGATAGAAACAAATTTTTCCAATAGTATGAAAATTCAGTATTTACTTCCGTTCGCTTGTTACCCTATTTATGGTAAAATGACAAAGCATATTGAGAATTTTTGGTCGATTTTGTGCAGAAACACTGAAAAATTAAAAGATAGTTTTTCTCTGATATTATTTCCTGAATATAAAATAGTCTTGAAACGACAGAGGAGAAATAAAATGACCATTTTACTACTTAAAGATAGAATTTAAAACACATCCTTTTCCCTGATATGCCCATGAGTTTAAAGACTCACACGTCCATATTTGAAAAAATTCATTATGATCTCATATTGAATAAATGTCCTGGCTTCGATATTATTACAACTGAAATGCTCAGGCAAAGTGCACAAAACTTATAGACCCATGTCTCTCTTGCTCATTATACCTAAACTCTATGAGAAAATATTGCTTGGTCGCGTTAAACCGATAATTGAAGATCGAAATATTATACATAAACAACAATTTGGCATTAGAAACTTACAGTCTATTGCACAACTTCAGCAAAATACAGATGTGTTTGAAGAGAACAGAAAAAAATATGTTCTGCTGACTTTTTAGATGATTTTTAGGCATTTAATAAAGTGTGCCATACCGTGCTTATAAAAAAACTTTCATCCTCATTTCCAAGTTTACTGCAAATAAATAAAATCATACCTCGGGAGGAGATTATTCTGCATTAAATAGGACAGTGAATATTCCAAACTGAATGAAATAACAGCTGGCATTCCTCAAGGAAGTATTCTTGGGCCGATCGTGTATCTGCTATACACAACTCATACAAATGTTGCAACATTTGCTGATGACACTGCAATACTATCAGTAGCGACAACAGAGAATGGGGCAGACACAATTACAGCAAGAATTAAGCTGTGAACTAGAATGGATTAAAAGTGATGTATAAGACTAAATACGTCAAAGTTAGTACACTTCACAAACAGGAACATCTTGTGCCCTCTGGTTTACATGGACAATATACTCGAATATCATACTCGAATACAGCCAAATACCTCAGTATGACTCTTGATGCAAAACTGCGATGGCGCGAGCAGCATGTAAAAATGAAAATTATAGAGTTACGGTTAAAGGGGAAAAAACCTATATTGGCTATTAGGGAAAAAAGCAAATCTTAGTATCGAAAATAAACTTTTAATTTTAAACCTGTATGTACGTATGGTGCAAAATTATGGGGATGCAGCAGCAATAAAATCATAACTATTATTCAATGCTTTCAAATAAAGTGATTCGCAGCATCGTAAACGCCCCATGGTACATAAGTAATGTAACTCATCAAATCGGTATTACTGCGACTAAACGTCTTGACTGAGAGCCCATGAGAGCCTATGTAAATCCCGAAGCATTTTCTCTTGCTGATTCAACAGCTATTGAGCGTAAACTGAGAAGAAGGAAGATTTAACTTAAATTCATTCACTTCTAAATTTTTAGAAATTGAAAAATTTTAAAATAATTGTAAAAAATTTCTTGTTAGTTGTGATACGTCATTTTGAAGTATTCTGTAGTAGCTAGTAGGGCATTCACTTGGATTATTGGCCTACGTGGGCCTATTACATAAAAGCAAATATTTAACACAGCCAAGTTTAACTTTATTATTGGTATACAAGCAATTTTTTACTTATGGTAGACCTCAAGTTTGATTTTGTCCAAGGCAGTAATTAGTAAACATATTTAGAGTCATTATTACAACTTGCCGTTAACTAAAGAGAGGATTTTAACGGGCAGATAAATTGTTTTTCATTATTATAAGTGGACGATAAGGTAGAAGTGAGCGTTAAGCTAAAGGAAGGATCATCCTACCTCAAGCTTTTAAATCTAAATGTCGATAACATTGCTCAATTAAGCCAGTTTTTTTTTAAATGCAGTGGATCATCCAACATCTAGCTTTAAAAGCTTTAAAGCTTTAAACACACACATTGCTCCGGCACTGCCACATTTTTGAAAAAGTTAACTTTATTTTATCTGTAGGTTGTAATAGGGAAAATAAGTTAAAGGTGATTTTAAAGTCTACTTTAGCTAAAGTTACCTTTAACTAAAGTCAACTTTAACGGGAAGTTGTAATAATGGCACTTAGTTGTGTAGCATCCAGTATGGCGAACACACACATCTGAATTAGAAAAACTTCTTGGAAGTACGCGTACCACATTTTATAGAAGGAACAGTGACAGATACTACATACAATCATAAAAGTTATTTTAAAACGAGAGGAAATTGAAGGTTATCATCTTAACCTAACTTTTTCTTGGGCGTCACAAGTGGTCTTATAATCCTGTATCTGAATAGATTACTTTATTACGGGCAACTTTAGTTGTCAATTGCAGTGGCAATAACATATTTTCCCCTTTTTTATGTTAAGATTTGTGTATTTATTTTAAATAAAATAAATAAATAAATAGAAATCCAATAAATAATAAGAATATTTTGTACAAAAAAGAAATGAATTTAGAATTAACTAGTAAAGTAATCAAAAGTAATAAGTGTGTGTGGGATTATTTTTAAAAGATCTCTCTTAAGTCATGAAATCTGTAGAATTCTATGCACCTGTTGTCTTTCAAAAGATTTACTGAAAATATTAGCAAATAATTGCGAACATCTTGAACATGTCATTATGACGTAAACAATTCATGCATTTGGGTGTTAATTTAATTTAATTTTTTTTTCTTGCAGATCTATTTGAAATAGAAAAATTATCATATAAAATAAATAGGAAAAGCTAAAAGCAACAAATAAATATTCTTTATGGCCATAACAACTGATAAAAGTATTTGGTCGGTATCCCATGCAAGACTTGTATGTATGCATTGTTGTGTATACAATATTTAGTAAATATTTAGAATGTGTTTTCATTTATTTTGTATTTTTTTTTCAATTTTCATTTCATATTTTCTCAGTTTAAATAGACTATAAGAACATTCACCTCTTAGATGTCCGTTAACGCCCACTTCCTGTGAACGATTGGTATTTAAGCGGACAGTAAAATATTATTTTTACTTAAAATACATATTTTACTTCTGTTTTTGTAGCGTTCCTTTGTTAATATTTAATTAACAAAAAAAGATACATGCAAAAACAACAACAACAACAACAACATTGAAATCTATAAATAAGAAAGAAAATATTTTAAATACTATCGGTCATATTAAAATGTAAATAAATTGTTTGCTTTTTTGTGTCATTAAATATAAACAAAAAAAATTCACAAACATTTACTCTCATACCAACCACCCTGCTCTACTCAGATAGGGGTGGTTGGTTTCGGTTCTAAATATTACCGATTACTAAGCCTTGGTAATATTAGCGATTAAGTCCAATAAAAAATTTTAAAGTTCATAAACAACTATCGCATCGTTTTTGTCGACAATATATGTATGTATTTTTGACAAAACATAATGTATTAAAATTCTTGCAAATGCATTTCCTCAAATTGTGGGATATTTTCCGTTAAGAATTATCACCAGTAAATAAGAAATCGCCGTAGTCTAGTAGGTAGTGTGTTGCCTTATTAAACGCAAGGCCACGGTTCGAACCCCAGGTCAGACATCAAAACGAAATATGAAAAAATATTCCAAAAAAAATATCCAAAAATTTCGAGAGCAAAAAAAAATTGCCATGAAAATTTCTCAAAAAAAAAATCTGTCGTTCGGAATCGAGGTTTCTATAAATTTGGGGCAATTATAGATCAACCAAAGCTTTTTCACACCCGAAGTTTGCTTGTGATCATTGTCCTGGTAAAAAGCAAAATCATTCGCAATGCCTAATTTCTCAGCATTTTCCTTAAAAATGTTGAGGTAGCCAAATTTGTTCATTTTACCATCAATAAAATGCAAATTGCCCACCCCAGCACTCGACATGCAGGCCCAAACCATAACAGAGCATCCTCCATGCTTAACAGTAGCTTTTGTATTTTGAAGATTAAATTCTGCATTTGGTTTACGCCACACAAACATCTTGCCATCTGATCCTTGCAAATTGATTTTCTCTCGTCGGTGAACAGAACCTTGTAACGAACAAAAACTATCAGCACAAATGTATTTTAAGATATCTTTACACCAAATTACCTTATTCCAAAAATCTTCTGTTTTAAGCAAATACTTTTTAGCAAATTTTATTCTCTTGTTTTTATTCTTAGGCCTAATAAATGGCTTTTTTCTGGTAACTCTACCATGGTAGTTATATTTGTGCAATGTATTACGAATAGTATTTAAGCAAACATATTTTCCAGTGCTGTTTTTTAAAGATATTTTTAGTCCTCAGGCATTGCGAATGATTTTGCTTTTTACCAGGACAATGATCCTAAGCACACTTCGAGGGTGGGAAAGCTTTGGTTGATCCATAATTGCCCCAAACTTATAGAAACCCCTGCACAGAGCCCAGATCTCAACGTAATTGAACATCTTTGGGAAGAATTAGCTAGAAGAGTATACCAACAACAATTTAACATTTTGAATCAGCTTAATGCGGCTTTACTGGAAGCGTGGAACTCCATAGAACCTGTGGTATGCTAAAATTGGGTAAAATCAATTCCAAAACGTTTACAGACCGTTCTTGAGAACAAAGGATATGCCACAAACTATTAATTGTTCTCTTTCGTCATTTTTAGCAATGGTGCTCTTCTTTGTCCGATTATGGGTTGAGCGCAAAAAATTGAGTTAATTTTCTTTTTCTTTATAAAATTACCGTTATCATGAAAAATGTTGTTATTTTTTTATTAATCTGAAAGTCTATAATGTAGATTGTAAATAAAAGCAAAAAAACATATATTTAATATTTTCTTTTTAAGTTTTAAGCACATACATATCAGACTAGTGCTTGTCCGATTATGCGATGGAGCCACTGTATACAACGAACCTGGTTGCACCTGGTACCAACAACAACATGAAATGAAAACCAGCTACGACAAATATGTGAGAAAAAGGGATAGACAACATAAGCAAAGTACACAAACAATAATGTACTAGCAATATAGCTTTCGAGAAGGCGAGAACACGAACCTTCCACTTCAAGAGTATTCGTTAGATTGGTTGTGTCGGACTATAAAAGGGCTGGACAAAGCAGGTAGCAGTCAGTAAGAATCGTGTGAAGTTGCGTGCGAACAAAATAAGTCGTGGTTGTAAAGATTCAGTGAATACGTGTGTGAACTAGTGAATAAAACAGATTATTATTGTTGTATCGTTAAGTTATATACGGTGGCACACAAAAGTAATGTAAAGAATAAAGAGAGTTTAACTGAAATTAAATACATATTTGTTTTTACTTGGTTTGCAATTAACGAGCTCATATTTAAACGTTTTTAAAAAGGTAAAAACGTAACAATATAATAACTACTGTAATTTTTGTCAGACGAAGTGTCAATGTCTTCACAAGATAATGCACTTTGAGAGAGTCACCACTTATTTTATATTTTTTAATTAAATCTTGCAATTAAGAATAGCTAATCTTGAAAAAAAGGAGAAAAAATATCGTATGTTAATTTTATCCGATCAAAACTCATAACATGTTAGTTTGAATTATATGTTTATGTACGAGTATATCTTTTTAAAGGCTCATCTATCCACTTTTCAAAAATTTTTGGGTTTGAAAAATTTGTTAAAAAATATTTGGGTAATCAATATTGTGTGATAAGATTAAAAATACCGCTTTTGTCAAATAAAACAAGTTTGGAGGGTTCGAGAAATATAAAAAAATATTTTTTAGTTCTACTCAACAAAACTTACAACCTACACTATGTCATTAGCTGGGTGCATTTTGACTGTCGCACCGTGTAATTGTTATTATTGTTGATTAAGCTATTGTTAATTTTTATTTAAATAATTGTTTTTATTTATAATCTAGCAATGCACCGCGTTATCTGTTTTATTAGACGATCATTTTACAGCAAAGATAGAAATTCAGAGTGGAATTCATACAGTACATTACTTATTTCACTACTACCCTCTTTCAGTATTATTTTTTGGTATACTTATGCCACCCGTTAATCATTTTCGGACTGATGACAACTAAGAGCTCACTTTTGTTCTTATTTTTTCTGCTTTCTTGGTCTTTCTGTATAGTTTTTTTTATTGTAACTGAATCTTTGTTTATCATTATTTCTATAATTTTTTTTGTTGTGTTGTTATTATTTGTATTTCTTGTTCTTTTTAAATGCTACAAGTTTAAACATTTGGTATATACACCAATACCTCGCTTTGCGTCGTTTCGTTTTGCATTTTTTCGAAATTGCGTCGCTGCTGAATTAGTACTAATTTTCAATGTGCATCGTTACATTTTCGAAGTCGCGTTTTTTTGGGTTTGGGACTTTAATTTTTCTTTTAACTGCAAAAACTGTCAGAGCTAATTATTAGAGATCGAGATGGGATAAAATGAGAGAGGCTGCAAAATCTGAATGATATCTAATGAAGAACTATTGCAGCTGGAATTGCAATTTGCTAATGAAGAAGATGACAGTGACCGTTTAATAGTAATCTCCGAAAAACAAAATTTAGGTTTAGAATAGAGCACGCTTACTTGCCAAATGAGGCAAGTACAGTAGCCGGAGGTCCAGTTGACCCATTGTACAACGTCCTAAAGGGGAACAAAATTTAACCGCCAAACAAATTTCCAAAGCAATGTGTTTCATTGACGAATCTATGGAGATTGTTTTAAAAAATGATCCTTACAGCGGAAGTAGTTTTAGAGTGCTCCAGACGATAGCTATGAATATTAATTGCCACAACGAAATTTTTTCAGCAAACATTGGACCAACTTTTTTTGAAAGAAAGCCGACTTACGACAACAGCCACTATGGACTCAGCAGACAGTGGTTAATTTTTTATTTGGTTGTTTATAAATTAATTGAATATTTTATTTTATTTTAATTGAATTTGTTTTTTGGTTTCATTTTTTGTATGTCCTAGAATTTTATATTATTTTTGTTTTTTAAATCTCTACTTTGTTTAATTTTCTTCTTAAATAATAATATTTTCGTAACCCTGGAACCTATCTTCGATCATTATATAGTTTGCTATAGAAAATCATAATTCACTTTGCGTCGTTTCATCGTGTTTTTTTTTTTTTGGAACGTAATCACGACGCAAAGTGAGGTATTGGTGTATGTATGTTCGTAAATTTATGTTTTTATTATGCGATCGTTCAGATTTGATTTAATGTTGATGCTTCAAACTTATAATGATTATATGCACATGTACATTTATATATACATACCTAGTTTAAATAACCTGACGGATATCTGCTTACATACTACGTACATAGATGCTTATGGTGCTATGTTTGTATTAAAAAACAAGGTGCCAGTATGTCTGTAAAAACACAATTTGCAACACTGAACATGAAAATAAAGTGCTGTTTGTATGTATCTACGATTTTTTTTTCTTTTTATACGATAATATTGAGAATTCTCCCATTTCTGTATTTTTTTAGTATTAATTATTTATTTTTCTTTCTTGCAACATAACAAAAAAGAACTATAATACAAGAGTACATATTTTCGTACATATAAATATAATCGATATACACCTAATTCTGTTTTTACACGGTCTTTTTTTACACGGTTTTGATATAACACGGTCTGAAAATAAAATATTTTTAATTTTTGTTACACGATTTTATTCCATTTAGCACGATTTAAAATTTTTTGTGCTTAAATTTTTATGTCAAATTTAATTTTTGCAAAGTATGTTCATATCACAAATTTAAGGGAATTCCCTTTTTGCGTGTACAAGCAAATTTACTAGTCAAAGCAAATGTAAATGGCACAAATTTAGGGGAATTCCCTTTTGTGCATACAAGCACAAAGGTCAGAGCAATTGAAATGTGTTTATATTTTGTGTTTGGTAAAGAAATTTTTTATTGGCAAATTTGTTTTTCTATCGTTACATTAAATTTAACGCATTAAGATAAAAGGTAAGCCAAAAAATATTTTATATTTATTAAGTTATTTATATTTTTAATTTTGTTAAATATTTTATGAATCCCTAAAAGAAAATGTCAAATACAAAACTACTTGAAAAATCCTTGTTTTTCACTAATTTTAATAGGTTTTAGAGATTAGGAACCAATCACCTATTTTTGCATACAATCAGTGTCTTTTTTTACACGGTTTTTTTTTACACGGTTTTTTCTGGAACCAATCTACCGTGTAAAAACAGAATTAGGTGTACATCCATACAGTTTGTATACAAAGTTTGAAAAAAGAAAAAAAAATTCCATTTAATCATGTTCGTATATGTGTGCAACATTCGTCATACATACATACATACATACATTTGGTATACATATACGTACATAGTTAATATGGTGTAACGAATGGTTTTAGAAACCTAGAAAACTAATTTGCTTGGGAATATAATGATTATGACTGATTATGATTGTCTATAAGTAATTAGAAGAACTTCTGGAATCAATTCTAGGTACCGCCACCCATATATATAATTTACACACACAATATGAGTGTGAAAAGCTAGGTCGTAACCAGAGATCAGCAATGAGTGTATTCAAAAAGATGAGTAGAATCGAATCATACTCATTATTTCTGATAATTATACTCATTCATACTTATTTTAATGTCATGGATCCTCTACTCATATTTAAAGTCTGAAATACTCATCATATTAGTACTTCACAACACGTATGATGCTGTTGATTTCGACTCTCCATAACTCAACATATGCACGAAGCACAAAATTGTTGTGTGTTTGCTCTGCTTGCTGCTCTGTCTTATTTGCTTATGTGTCTTCTTTCTGTTTTTGTAAATACAACAACAACTAAGACTGTAAATTTTGATGAATGATTCGAATAACTCGAATGAATCATTTATAAGTATCAAACATATTTCAAATGGCATGAGTTCGATGCCAACATTGTACGCATACTCATTGCAACCTGTACTTATAAATCAACGTTGAAGTGAGTACAAATGAATCATGAGTTGATAAAATATCAATATTGTTGATTCACTTCTATTCAAGATTTCATGAGTGCTTATGAGTAGCGAAAAAACGATTAATTGCTTATCTGTGGTCGTAACCCTGACTGTAGGGTTGTAATGATGAATTATGTTATGTACGTCTGGAATCATAATAATTATGTAGTCAGTGAAACATGAAGTGTTTGATTTTCTTTGGTAACTGAGCCTATAAATGGTTCTAGACTGCATCTTTCAATTGTTGTTCAAGTCATAATTTATAGCAGTCGCCGTAGTCTAGTAGACAGTGTGTTGGCTTATTAGACGTTAAACCAAGGTTCGAGCCCCCGGCCAGACATCAACACAAAATACAAAAAGTATTTTTTCGGCGACTTCCCCTCCCTCAGCAGATTTCTGGCAAAAACTCTGAGAGTAAATAAAAATTGCCATTAGAAGTTTCTCAAAAATCTAAATAACGACTTATGTGAGGATTGTCTTTAATTTTCATAGATAATGTTTTTTTCTTCTCTGTATGCGGTATGTATGTATTTGTATTAATATTTTTTTTTATCACAAAAGAGTGACAAAAAAGAAAAATTTTATATCAAGTTTTGTTATTTCCCCTCAAGTGTCTTCAAGTGGTTGTTGTTAGTTCCTTTTTTAGAATAAGACCGCAAAAAAATGTTTTAATGTTGCTTAATCGGCAAAAATTTAGTAAGTATCCTCCCATTTATGGGGGTATTTAGTAAAAATCAACACGATAACAGCAACAACAATGTACTAATGCTATAAAAGTCTTGTGACACGAGCAAAAAAATGCCAAAAGTAGACAAAAAACAATAGATGAAATACAGCAACAACAACAGCAACTACAACAACGATAGAAAAATTTCTTACAAAGTAGTAATTTTTTTTTTATTTTTCGATTTTGTTAAAAATAAACAAAATTTAATATGTTTTGCCAAAAAACAAAACAAAAATAAGGGAAAAAAATGTCATTCAAATAATAGAAAAAAACAAAAAAAATATAAACACGAGCCATAAGATGCCATGACAAGGAATGACTCTGCAAAAATTGTGTTTGTATTGTTATTTTTAAAATTATATATTACCCACACACACAAACACAAATACAGCAAATAATAATAATAATAATAAACAAGATATTATCAAATTTACAAAAATTATAAAAAAAAGTACTTTTAACAACAATTTTAGTTAAAAAAAATATGAAGGAAACGACAACAACGATAATCGAAGGAAAGCAGATAAAAAACATATTTTTTAATGTAATCGACACACATCGAGAGTGTCTGTCAATCCTCCTATAACGCGGTGAGTGCGTACCGCGTTGTTTAGAAACCGCGCTATAAGAAACTCGGACTTAATCGTACAAACCAGGCTAATTCGCAGCATGTTCTATGGAAACCGTCTACCGCGTTGTTTAGAAACCGCGCTATAAGAAACTCGGACTTAACTTAAGTAATACAAAAGACAAGATAAATTTCAAATTATTTTTATTGTATTAAAGAGTTCATACAAGGATTGATAACCAAAATTTATCAAAAACTAAACTAAAAGACTGTTTTCCAACAAAAATAAGAAAGATTTTTGTAAAATTACTTACTGTTAGATGTGAGTCACCAAACTCGTCTTCTTTTAATGGACAAAATGTCTTCCTCACTTGGTTCATCTTCATTTTGGTTTTCGATAGTAGCATTTTTTTCTAACTCTACTAAAACCTATCTATAGGGAGCTAAGCAATTTCTTAATTCTCTTTTAAACTTTGCGCTGAAGGTCCTAGGTGGTAGTTTTTCCAATATAATGCCGTCTTATCAGCGTTAAAAATGTGATCAGGTGTATAACCTCCTTCATTGATAATTTTAGCCTGTTTCAGCTTATAATTTTCGGCAGCCTCTGCATCTGCTGAGGCCTGTTTTCCTTGAAACTTAATATTGTGCAATGTGTACCTTTTTTTAGTTTTTCAAACCATGCTTTGCCCCTCGACAAACGAATAATTTTCTAGCTCTGCATAAGAATGTCCAATATTCCGTAGATTTTAAGTACTTTCTGATTGATAAGATTTCCACTGATAGAAATCTTTTTCACTATACAGTTTTCCAACCAGATCATAAACGCCCATTCCATTTTAACCATATTAGAATTTCGTATGCGAGTAATACATTTCGCACGTAACGGACAGCCATTAGCCATAGTTTTCCTTATATTATCTGCATTTTTCTTTAAGGTTCAAATTACAGATTCATTCAAATTTTTTGATTTTGCCAGAAACGATATTTTTTCCCCCACCTTCTGAACGATTTAAAATTTGAATTTTATCTTCAAGCGATATAAAGTTTCTTTTTAAGCCTTTCCTTGTTTCTTTTGTGTTTGACATGATGCAAATTAGAGATCAGCAAAGAATCGTTTTTTCGTTACTCATAAACACTCATAAAATTTTGAATATAAAAGAGTCAACAAAATTGAAATTTAACTATGTACTCTGACTCATTCGTACTCACTACAACATTGATTTATAAGTACAGGTTGCAACGAGCATGCGTACGACGTTGCCATTAAACTCATACCATTCGAAATGTGTTTGATTCATAAGCCTACTCATTTAGATTCATAACTTTAGAAAAATACTTATAAAGGAATCATTCATCAAAATTTACAGTCTCAGTTGTTGTTGCACTTACAAAAAACGACACATAACGACACAAAGAAGACAGACCAGCAAGCAGAGCAAACACACTACCATTTTAGTTCGTACGCGAATCATAATTATTTTGTGCTTCGTGTATACGTTGAGTTATGGAGAGTCGAAATCAACAACATCATACGTGTTCTTAAGTATGAATATGATGAGTACTTCAAACTTTAAATATGAGTAGAGGTTCCATGATATTAAAATAAGTACTAATGCGTATAACTATCAGAAGTTATGAGTATGATTCGATTCCTCTGAACTGTACCAGCAACACAAACTACAGCCATCCCCGAATAGAGGCGGCAAGCGTTCTCAGGCTGTCAAAATTTCATACAATTTGTATGAAGCATATCGAAATAACGCGGCAATACTTTGTAATTGGAAAACCCGATTTTGACAAAGCATTAAATAGTGAAGTTGGTTGTAAAAGACAACAAAAAAAAAAAAACATTTGCAAATTATACGCAGTGTAGTTAAATATATTATTTTTAATAACCCTGTTTTTGACATAAATTTGTCAGTTTTATTTAGGTATGGCCACAGAGCGTAAAAGCTAAGCCCTAGAGATGGCTCTTATTTAGAGGTGGCTGTTAGTGCTAAACAGTTGTTTTCGGATGTGAAATATACTATGAACTTCATTCGTCCAAACATGGAGTTATATAATAATAACTTTTTTTCTTACGTCACATTATAAAATAAAACTTTTGTTTTAAGAAATTCTGAGTTTTGAAAAATGTTGAACAAAATCTTTTAAGTTTTTGTTGATAAAAAAGTTTTAAAATTGGCACTAAATTTCTTTTTTTTTGTTGTTCTTTTTGTATACTTTTCGGTTTCATGACTATTTTAATTTCTTAATACAAATATGTATATACGTTTAAAATATAAGCTCGTGGATTGCAAATAAAATAAAAATAAGTTTGTGTTTAGTTATAATTAAAATTCTTTATTATTCGCACAATTCTGTGTGACACTGTTCTCAACTTTACGTAAACAACAGCAATTGCTTTGTTTGTTATTCCTCTTTGCATAAACATTTGCATAACATTTACTAAACAATTGTTTTACAGATCTTTGTAACGGAAGTCTTCAAACCACGATTACTCTCTTTAAACGCAGCGCTTCTTCATACAAGACTGACTGAACTTTTAATAAACTCGGTGCCTGCTATGCCTTGCCTTTTATACGGCAACGTAAACAGTCTGATGAATGTTCTTGAAGGCGAATATTCGTGTCTTCGCCTTCTCGAGATATCTATAAATGTAAACATGGTTGTTTCATTATTGTTGTTTCTGTATTTTGTTTACAATTATTCTTGTAGAGTTTGTTGTTGTATTTTTGTTTAATTGTTTATCATTTTTTATGCTGGTGTTTGTTGGTATATTACACAATGCAATAATTTGTAAACAAGTTCATTGTTTTTGTTTTTGTAGCTTTTGTTTATAATTTTAATGTTAAACGATGTAAAAGCAAAACACCAGTATCTATATATTTTTATTTTCGTGTGTATATTTGTTATTCGCTTTAAGCATGTTTTACATATCGTTGCTATAGATATCCACATTTTATGTTTCTTATTTTATTTACTTAGGATAAAAATCGGTATATAGCATATCGGCGTTAACTTTTTAGTACCGATATACATATACCGATATATTTTAAAATACCGCTATCGAAAGGCCGTACCGAAATAACAATTAGTCTCATACTGATACCAATACCGAAATTCTTTTCGGTTGCCAACTTTCCTTGTATTCATTCTTGTATTCTACAAATTTTTGTCTAGCACTGTATCACAACATATGAATTAAATAAAATGTACAGATACATGTATTGTTATTATTTATTGACTTTGTTATTTATTAATTATTCATTTAAAGATTCTAGGACAGGCAAAACGTATTGACTTCTATGTTTGTATGAGAGTTCATCACAATATAGAACATTAATAATATTTTTTAATTTCAATATTTAAAAACAATTAAACATGTTTTTTAACATTTATTTTGTGAGTTGCTCATAAAGGCTGTATAATGAATTAATAAATATTTTTAACAATTAAGTCATAAGTGAAATATTTTTATTAGAACATTTGTTCATTGTTATCAAAAATTAATGTCTTCTGGCTTATGATCAGCTGAGTTCACGAATTTTTCGCACAATATTGCGGTTTTCACTATTTATTCATATGTGGCTCACAAAACATCGAATTTATTTGTCGTTGTCCATTCAACTTTCGCCAAATACCTGCTTTCGATCCTGGTTTTGCGAAGCAGGTAGATCCTTTTATGGCAATGGTTTACGCCTTCCATGTAACGTCATTCTGGTTTTCTCTGATGCATTCAGATCCCACAACAAAGTCAGATGTGGATTCTTTTCAGAACAACAGAGTATTAGATCGTCCCTTATACTACTACATTATTGTAGTACTAATTGGTATGGTGATATTCATATATTCACCCACAATTAAGCGGCCATTAGATGCCCAAAGAGTGTAGACACCACATATGATATGGTAGAAAAATTGCTGGTGTCTCTGGAGGTAATACATTCGACGGTTAGCCTTATTTGGGTTCCTAGACACTGGAACATCGAGGGTAACAACAATGCTGACGCACTTGTCAAAGCTGATACCACCGAAAAATTAGTTCCAACATGGGATAGGCGCTCTTCTACAGAGAGGCAAGCAAATTCTCTCATTGGAAAAATATGATGGTATAATGAACTCATTTGTAGTAACACCAGATAGATCTGATCCGAAGGGGTATACGTAGAACAGACTTTGTTTTTAATCCATTAAGATTACATCCAAGGAACCTCATAGCAATAGTAACAATATTCTGGCCTCTGGGTACCTATGATACCTCATAATAACTTCGGCAGAAGCTGCATCAATGGGAAAGAAGAGGCTATCCGATTACATCTTCTCTGTAATTGTCCGGCGTTTAAACAGACACATCAGGTTTAGCGAAAGACAATTTGAGGAAAATTCTCACCTTCATAAGAAAGACTCTTAGGTTGGTTAAGAGTTCGCAACAAGAAGCTATAATTATATGGCACTATATCCGAGAACCTTACAGGACTCAAGTGAGCTTCTCCCCGGAGAATCATAACTTAGTCTTGTTTTCGAGCAGTTTAATCACAATATGGTAGCAAGTATTTCATTCATTCAGTCTGTTGTATTGTATTAACCAGGCAATTAAAAACAGGAGTAGCGTTTTAAATCAATAAAATTTGGTATCTTCCTTACTGTTTTTTTGATATCTCCCTCTTTTTTAAGAAGTTAAGAACACTCAATCTAAGCTTTGAAGCACTAGCCCATTTATAAAAGAATTGAGTGTTTAAAGAAACCAAAAAAACTGGTATTTTTATACCTTCCTGCAGGCCCTTCATGCACAGTGACTCTCCAAAAATCTTAAGGTCACTCTTAAACGTCAATACACAATAATGAAATCGCCCGATTTCACATTAGTGCCTCTAGTTTACATATATGGTAAGCAAGTTCTTTATTTAAGTGTTTTGATCTCCAAGGTCTTAGATGGAAAATTGAGTCTTCTTCTGCGAAAGAATATAACATTATATTGGTAGTTCACGATATGTTAAGCCAATAGGTACTATCGAATGGGGATCCAGAAAGAAATGAAATTAAATTGATAATGAATCAAATGCATTCTAAATGGCTAATTTAGGAACTTGGATTGACTTATTCCACGTTTTAGAGTGTAGTTCCAATAGCAATACCTATCGCTAAATAGATTGCATGCTCCTAAAAGCAAAATACTTTCAGGAACCCATTGCTGTCGGTAGTTTTCATCGATATTTAATTCATTAATTAGCAAAACCTAAATGCCGAAGGGAATATTTTGATGATAAGATTGTTCATACAAACCTTCAGTCTAGACTCTAGGCCACGATCTAGCTTCTCACACTACCTATGTTGTATGTGTTAATTTTATACATAAGTGGCAGTTTAAAATCGACTACAAACGACGAAACTTAATGGCAATTTTATTTACTCTCAGAGTTTTTGCCAGGAATCCGCTGAGAGGATGTCGCCGAGGAAATATTTGTTGATATTTTGTTTTGCTGGAAATGTCTGACTTGGGGTTTGAACCGAGGCCTCAATAAGCCAATACACTACCTACTAGATTATGGAGACAATTTTTTGTTGTTATTAAATTTACCCTGTCTTTACATTAGCAAACCCTAAATTTATTAGTTAAAGAGCACCGAAAAACTATTCTTCATAAGCAGTGCCTTAATGCCACCCAGCCTATGGAATATTTTGATGATATTTTGCAAAGATATTTGCAGTTATATTTGTAGTGTTTCAAGACCTAAATAAAATTATTTTTAATTGAATTGTAATTCGTTTCGTTATTGTTATTTACTCTACCTAAAGGAATATTTATTATTATTCACTTATTTGTATGGCATACACATACGATATTACGATATACATACGTACATATCAGTGTTATAAAACTGAAATTTTAAAGTGGTACTGAATTATAACTGAAAAAGTACTTTTTTGCATCAAATAGTACTTTTCTCCATTATAACCCTTCAATCAGGATGCTCACATCACTTATTTTGTGTGTGTTAATTTTATACATGAGCGACGGGACCTACAGTTTAAAGTCGACTCCGAACGACAGATTTTTGAGAAACTTTATCATGGCAGCTTCTTAAACTCTCAGAGTTTTTGCCAGAAGAGATGTCTGACATGGGGTTTGAACCGCACACTACCTACTGGGCTATTTATTTATTTGTATTTAATACACATACGGCATGGAACAGAAAAACTAACGATTTATTCGTGTTCCTCACATCCAAGACAAAAACAGCTGATTCGGAACGTAACAAAACGTAAAAGCCCCATATAGGCAAACGTCGGTAAAACGTAATGTAACATACGTTCATATTTAGCATATGAAGAGCAATGCAAATGCTTACCGAAATTACATTACGGGCCTAAAGCCTAATTCTATTTTTAGCATTGCGTTGAACATATTGCCAACGCATTAACAGTTGAAAAGCGTAAGACATAAAATATGTTATAATAAAGAAGTACTAAAAGCGTCACGGGGGTGCTACGATAGTTTTAAAATGAAAAAGTACTAAGAAAAAGTACAAAAGTACTGAATTTTTTAACACTGGTACATATGTATGTACGTATACCTACGATATTACAAATGATAGCTTTTTAGTAAACAATGATTTGAATTGTAATTGATGGTTTGTAAAAACAAAATAGAAAAAAAAACGATAAAAAGAGGGCATTGATTTGTTATAAAACAAATAATAAATAACCCCCGTATTAGTAATAATAATGACAACGACAACGACAATGAGTTTAATAGAGGCAGTCACTTAAGCCAAGCAATAAGTAAATGCAGGCATTCAACTTCCATTCTAATGGAAGAAATTGCTTCCAGTTATAACAACAACAACAATAAATTGTTCATAGTTATTAAAACCAATACAAACGAAATTAACAACAACGTTCGTATTAAAAAGCTTTATTTAATTAAAAAAAAGAAAACTACATACAAATGTTTTTTTGTTTCGCTTTATTTGCTCGTATTTATGATGATAATAAGAAATCTTATTGGAGAATGGATATGTAAGCGAACTACCAAGTGTGTGGTGACACAGAGTATCATCAGTCCTTAACGTAAAGGAAGGCTTTTCAAGAATATCTTTTAATTGCTAATAAAGTAACTTAGTACTTAGGCCTCCCCCTCTTTATCTAACTCATACATTAGCATGTCAATGTAATGCCACGTACAAGTGAGACCATAACACATTCTGTGTGTGGTGTCACAGTGGGTGTTCGCTTTTGCCCATGACAAAGTGAGTGGGTTAAAAAAATTGAGAAGCAAGCAAATAAGGGAACGCAAAACAACAAACCGACAATAACAATATTTCTTGAATATGAGAATGGATTGCAAATGTTGGGGGTTTTGTAATAGAGGGGTTTCATTAGTTAATTAGTTCAAAAATAAATAAAATAATAATTAGTTCAAAATAAAAACAACATTTACACTCACAGTTTTAGGGAAATCAATAATAACATAGGGTGTTAAAGAAGCAAGCAGACAGCAATGCCAAAGAATATGGAACGACAGAACAAAACAAGATGGTCAAAACGTCGAAGTCTTTAAGATATTAAATACAGTGGACAGCAAAAGTTTTAGTACGGCAGTATATTTTAGCAATTTCATGAACTTTAACCAACAGTTTGTATAAATGTTTATGGTTTATATATTTATTTTGTTTATTTATTTCTGTAAAATAAACAATTTTTTAATGTGTTTCATAAAACAAGAGAAAAATAAGGAAAAGTTTCAGATGACTCCATAGGTACCCCCAAGGAGAACGCTGAGTAAATTTAAAATTCAAAGGCCTAATATATGAAAATGTCATCCCTTGTATTTAGTAGAATATCCCTTAAGGTAAAGCAATCCATTTAACCCATTTGGAATTGAATGTACAAGTTTTGTTAAATTTTTGTCTGGTGGCACCATGAGCAAGTTTTTCGGTTGACTTTTGTTGGAGGATTAGCGATTACGTAACCGTTCTTTCAAATGGTGTCCTAAATAGTCCCTAGAAGTCATATCTTGACTTTGTGCAAGAGTATTAAGTCTGTGGGAAGTTTTTTTTTGTCAAAATATATTGCCGTACTGAGACTTTTCCTGTCCACTGTAAATATTAATATACGTATGTACAGCTGCTAAAAATAAAATAGCACCACCCCCCATTAAAAATGTTTTAAAACCCTCTTATTTCCATTTGTAAGTTTAAGAAATTTTGGAATACGTTTTTAAAGGGAAAAGACTATATAAAATTTAGGAAAGGAAAAAATCCATAATTTTTTTTTACCGTTTTCAACAAATTTAAGAATTTTGAAAAAAAAACTTCCCAAATATGCTCTTAAACTATGTATATAAAAAAGTAAATAAATAATAACTTCTTTACTACAAAATTGTCCTACATTAAGGGTAAAATTATTCTATAAATTGAATATTTAGTTGCGTTGCCTTTATTGGCAGCTGCGTATCGCTTTGGCATCGACTCAACTAAATCTTGGGATCGTTTCTGAATGACTTTCCAAAGTGATGGTGGTCGGCTTAGAAGCAGCAACTGCTTTTTTGACATCAGTCCACAGATTTTCAATTGGATTGGCCACTGCAAAACATTTATCAAATTTCTTTCGAACCATTGCTTTGCCTTCTTACTGGTATGCTTGGGTATGGAAGACCCATTTCAACAGCATCTTATCTTCTGCATAGGGTAGCATCATAGTATCCAAAATATCGAAGTAAACGTGTTGGTCCGTTATGTATGCCATCCAATGTATTGGGCCTACTTAAAATTCGAAAACCAAGCCCATGTCATTACGCTCCAGAGATCAGCAGTGAGTATTCAAAAAGATGAGTAGAGTCCAATCATACTCAAAATTTCTGGTACTTATACGCATTCATACTTATTTTAATATCATGGAAAGTTAGAAGTACTCATCGTACTCATACTTCACAATACGTATGATGTTAATGATTTCGTCTCTCCTTTACTCAACGTTTACAAGAATCACAAAATAAGTATGATTCGCTTACGAACACTACAATACTCACTAAAAGGTTCTGTGTTTGCTTTGCTTGCTGTCTTTGTTTTTTCCTTCCTCTTTGTTTGTAAATGCAACAACAACTAAGACAGTAAATTTTGATGAATTATTCGAATCACTCGAATCATTTATGAGTATTATAAGTATTTTTCTAAATTTATGAGTCTAAATGAGTAGGCGTATGAATCAAACATATTTCGAATGTTATGAGTTTGATGTCAACGTTGTCCTCATACTCATTGCATCCTGTGCTTATAAATCAATGTTGTAGTGAGTACGAATGAATCAGAGTACAGTCAACACTCCTATAACGCGGTACTCTCAGAACGCGGTTTACATATAGCGCGGGGCTGAAATTGCGGCAACCCTCCTGTAACGCGGTACTCTAAGAACGCAGTTTCCATATAACGCGGTTTACACAAACCGCGGAACTGAAATTGCGGCAACCCTCCTATAACGCGGTACTCTTATTGAGCGGTTTCCCTCCAACAACATCCCATAAGTTCCTTCCGCACAGCCTATGAATGACTTTAGTAACTAAATATTGTAAGAGAGTTTAATATCAGTTTTATTTTCGAGGCAAAAGCACACCCGAGATATATAAACAATATGTTGAATGTATGAACATGCCAAATTATCCCATAGCCGTCTACAACATCAATTTCAGTCATCACAGAGCTCTTTAACAGTCCATAAAAATACAAAAAATAATTTATAATTTATCATGTCTTGGTCTCCGTATAACGCGGTACAAATGACGTGATTTGTACTAAGTCCGAGTTTCTTATAGCGCGGTTTCCATACAACGCGGTAGACGGTTTCCATAGAACGCGCTACGAATTAGCCTGGTTTGTATGGTTAAATCCGAGTTTCTTATAGCGCGGTTTCCATACAACGCGGTACGCACTCACCGCATGATATGAGGGTTGACTGTAGTTGAATTTCAATACAGTTGACTCACTCATACTCAAAATTCCATGAGTACTTATGAGTAGCGAAAAAATGATTCATTGCTGATCTCTGTTACGCTTGAGCATCCATGTCTAATGGTTTTTGTCGTATATTTTGGATTGTATTCGGAGTTTTGAGGACGCCTTTTCCACTAAACATTACAACTTTGCTCTCATCTGACCATAAAATATTCCTCCACTTTTCGGCTGACAAATTTAGATGTTCCTTTGCGTTTAAAAAAGGGACCTTTCTTGGGCAACATGCTTTTAAATTATGTTCTCTGAGACATGTTCGAACTGTAGCACTGTACTGTCGCAGTTATATTAAGGACCTTTTTTAGCTCAGTTGCAGGTTTGGAAGGATATTTTTTGATCTTGCTGATCAACCTTTTGACAAGAAGCGGGTTCAGGGCTCGTTTTCTTGCATGTCTTTCAGCCTTTTCTTTATAAGTAATTGCGTTTCGATTCATTTTGTTAGAACACCCAACCAATCGACAAACTTCTCTATAAGTTTTTGCATCCATTATTAGTTTTTCGATTATTTCGCACTCCTCTGCACTGCAGTGTTTTCTACGACTCATTTTATTTAAAATATCGTATTTTTATTAAACTTGATAATCAAAATAATAAAAACAAAACACAAAACCTAACGATTTTTATAAATAATGTGTAAGTGGTGCTATTATATTTTTCCCAACTGTACATATGTATGTATATACATAGATTACTTTCGTTATAAGAAAAGTACTTTGAACTTTTTCTATTTGTTCGATCTTTTCTCAAGGAGGAAAAAGACAAAAAACTTAAGTTCAAGACTTTAGAAATAGAACTCGTGCCCAGTATTAACGTCATATTAAAAGACTGTTGCAAAGTACCTACTTGTTCTGTATTAGATGACATGAAAATTCACTCTCAAACATAATCACCAACAAAACGGCAAGGGTACTGCCATTATTTATTGATTTTTTTTCTGTCTAAAATAAAGAAAATTCAGCTGTTTTTTAATATTTAATTGTGTCCACCAAGAGTTTCATTCATTTTGTTTTTTTGTTAATATTGTATAATGTATTAATTCCGTCTACTGATTCCCATCACATACATACATAATTGGTCATTACAACCCTTCAGTCAGGATTACAACCTAGTTTCTCACGCCACTTATGTTGTGTGTGTTAATTTTATACATCAGTTGCGGGACCAACCATATTTCGTTTTATTGGGGTTTGAACCGTGTCCTCACGTCTCTTAAGCCAACACACTACCTGCTAGAATACGGCGACTTCCCATTACTTGATACGGATACATAAATATACACATGATTTCATATGTAGGTTAGCTGTACAAATGGCACAATCTTGATTTTATCGAATTGTCGAAGTTTATTCAGATAACTTATTCTCGCAAACGGAATAAATCAATTGTAATCATCGCCAGCTGGTTGGGCTTGTTGGCGCCAATATGTGATTATCAACATTTCAAGTGGTTTTGAGCACTTAATTCCATTTTTCACACAAAGTTTGATGCAACTTATTTGATCCATTGTCTTATTTACGTCTCTCGCATACAAACTAAACCGGCTATATACCGGCAACAACTGTGAGCATATTGTTACGTTTTTATTTTTTTAAAAACATTTAAAATAAGAGTTCGTTGATTGCAAACAAAATAAAAATAAATTGGTGTTTAAGTTCAATAAAATTCTTTATTGTTCGGACTATTTTTGCGTGCCACTGTATACAACTTGGCGTATAAAACAATAATTGCTTGTTCGCTATTCTTCTTTGCTTACAACGCAGATTTTTACAACGGTGATCTTTAAGCCACGACTGTTTTCTTCACACGCAACGCGTCTTCACACAAGACTGACTGAATTCTTACTACTCGTTGCCTGCTTTGTCTTGCCCTTTTTATATGCCCACGTAAACAGTCTGATGAAGGTTCATGAAGTCGAACGCTCGGGATTTCGCCTTCTTGAGAACTATATCGCGACTTCATTGTCGTTTGCGCATTTTTGTTCAGATCCCCTTTTCTTTCATACTGATGTTGTTGGTTTACTTGTAACAAGTCCGTTGTATTTGTTAATGTAGCTTTTGTTTAATGTTAAACGATGTTACACCGTTTCCATTTTCGTAACAATGTGTTCGAGAAGTCGCTGTAGTCTAGTAGGTAGTGTGTTGGCTTATTAGACGTAAAGCCAGGGTTCGAGTCCCAGGCCAGGCACCAAAACAAAATACAAAAAGTATTTCTTCGGCGACTTCCTCCCAGCAGATTTCTGGCAAAAAGTCTTAAAGAAAAAAATATTGCCATGAAAAGTTTCTCAAAAATATGTCGTTCGGAGTCGACTTTAAACTGTAGGTCCCGCCACTCATGTATAAAATTTGACACACACAACATAAGTGGTGTGAGAAACTATGTCGTAATCCTGACTGAAGGGTTGTAATGACCAATTATGTATGTATGTATGTTCGGGACGAGAGTATATAATTAAAAGTTGAATATACGTAGCACGGGAATTTTGGAAGTTTCGCTTATTTTTGAACAGACCTCGCATTGTCCATGCAGTCGAAACATCGCTATAAATCAATTTCTTGATTATTTCAACACATTGGGACCGAAATTTGTTGCAGCTGGTGATTATAATGCCAAAACAGACAAACAGCTTTTAGAAGCAATATCTCTTCACAATATGAATGCTTTGTTTGCTGCTAATCATACATATTGGTCTTCTGATCTCAACAAAATCGAAATCTGGGATGAGGAATATAATATGTGAAAATGTTCAATTGGCTCCATAATTGGATTTGTTTTCAGACCAGATCTATCAGAATAAATTAAGTGAAGTACATATTGTGTGTTAGCTCACATATGCCAGAAAATATTTCATTGAAGACTGAAAATGAACTTGAATTTGGGGACGATCAGTTTACTAACACCATAACTGAAGCTGCTAGAGTAACTGCGTCTGCTGGCCCATTGCCAAAAATGAGGCAACTCTTCTGTTCTCGCAACATAGAAGCGTTGTTAGGACAAAAAAGGGTCATAAGACGCTATTGACAAGATTTCTGCTATCCAAAACTGAAGTCCCAACTTAACCAATGCAATATGCCGCCTTAAAAGAAGACAAAGAATGTTATTTGTGGACATATCTAGAAAACTTGGATGTAATAAAGGAGATGAATTGCAGTTCAAATGGGTGGAAACCGCAAAGAAAATAGATAGTCATACTATGTATGAATCCCCCGTGCGGATTATCGTGGAATTAAAAGAGTAGAAGCGTTCGCTGACCACTTAGAAAATGTTTTTTTACCCTTATCAGCACTCTCAGCTCTTGAATTTATTCTGTTAACATTACATGTATGGTACATTGTCCTATTCAGTTTAGGACGTCTGAAATAATTGCTTGACAAAATTACGGCAAAAAGGATTAAAAATTTAATTTTATGTTACGAGTTGATTATTTTCTCGCAGTTTTGAAATTAACGGGTTCGATAATGATACCAAAACCAGGCAAGGGCTTCAGCAAGGTAGCTTTATAGGGTTCAACAAGCTTCAATAAGAATAAGAGAATCAATAAGAAAGTAGGGGAATACTTTCTAAAATGTTATATAAACGACTGTTATACTATTTAAATAATAACTACGGTAATTTTGGTTCGATTTTATCAAACGTATAGTCAATCTCTTCACAAGATAATGGACTTTCAGAATTTCTTCACTTATTTCACATTTTATAATCAAAGTTTGCTACTATGAACGGACAAACTTAAAAAAATATGAAAAAAATTCACATTTGTCAAGTTTACCTCATCAAACCTCAAATAATAAAGGGCCCGCCAAATAACTTTTTTTTTTTGGAAAATGTTTTAAAAAAACTACTGAATATTTTCTCAAATTTCTTTTTTTATTTGAATGTACAATCCTTCCGGTTAATAATGGAAAACAATTTCATTCAAATGACTGCCTCGGCTGGCCATGCAATAGCCTACACCAGAAGATGCCGATTTTGGCAAAAAAAAACCCATCTTTTCAGATGAATCTCATTTTGATCAGAAAACCCGTACGCATACATTGAAAAGCCGGCGCACCCCAAACGAGTCACTGTTTGGTACAGATTTTGGTCCAGAGGCATTATTGGGCCATTTTTCTTCGAAAATGAGCAAGGAGTGGCCAAGTGACCAGTCAATGGCGATCGTTACCGGGCCATGTTGAAAGAATTTTTGTTCACAAAAATTGAAGAGGAGGATATTGGCAACATTTGGTTTCAACAGGACGGCGCTACGTGCCACACAGCCGAAGCTACAATCGATGTTTTGCGCCCTGTTTTTGAAGATCGCATTATCAGCCGCAGAGCTGATGTCGTTTGGCCACCTCGGAACTGCGATTTGCACCGTTGGACTATTATTTGTTGGACTATTATTTGTGGACTATTATTTGTTACGCCGACAAGCCAGAGACAATTGACGCTTTAAAGGACAATATTCGTGAAGCCATTGATGAAATACAGCTGCACACATTCGATAAGGTGTTAAAAAATTGGACCGATCGTGTAGGCTACTACATGGCCATACAAGTCAAGTTTCTTAGATTTCAGCAAGGCTTCAGTGTAACTGGCTATGCTAGTCCAATTTTCTTCACTGTTTGGCCTCAAGATTCGTTCTTTCTAAACTCCATCTCTCACAATGAAGAAAAGTGTGTTCCGCAACATCAATCTACGCATCAATCATCGCCGAAGAAATACTTTTTGTATTTTGTTTTGATGTCTGGCCTGAGGCTCGAACCCTGGTTTTCCGTCTAATAAGCCAACACACTACCTACTAGACTACGGCGACTTCCAATAATTTTAAACAGATATTTACAAAAATAACCATGTCCGGATAACAGCTGCGTTAAATAGTAATTAACCTCACCAAATTTCCTCTCAATCCAGCGGCTAATATCTGGGAGAAGTATTGTCGTTAATCTACCACTTGCTTCAGTGTCCCATTTCGTTTGCCAGTGTTCTACTGTTCTTTTCCTGGCGTCGTCAACATTTACTGTCTCTCTGTGCGTGGCCTTAGCCCATTGGACATTGGATTAAAAAAAAACTGTAAGCCGTGTAAAGCTGCCTCTGATTAAAATCTAAATTTGAATTTTTCGGATTTTTTTTTCTTTTCAACCTAAACTCTTTCTTTATTTTATGAATTCAAAAAAGATCAAAAAGAATTAAATGCTACCGTATTTTTTCCTTGTTAAATATGGTATTTACTTAGGTTCTCTTGTACAAAAATTCTTAAAATATGAACAAAAATTTATTCTTAAAAAAATAAAGAAGAAATTCATGAAATTGGCCGCAATTAAATGCTGTAGGCGAAACAATAACAATAAATTCAACTTAAAAGTGAATACAAATTTACAAGAGAGAACACACAAAGAACACATTTTTATTGAAATTTTTTATGAAGCGAAAGTATTTTGCAAAACGCACTACTGTACGTATGTAAATTTTATGTCTGAGTTTTGCTTTTATTTTACATAAAAACGCTCATAAATCACCAGCGTCTTTTTTCTTTTGCATTTTTATAATTATTTTCATAAAAAAGAAAAAAAAAGAGAAGAAAATTTTATAGTTATACTTACTGTACATACATACATACATACGTACATACATACATACATACATACATACATACATGTGTGTGCAAACGCATAATATTCAATAAAATTGTTTGTATACAATTTATTCGAATGATTTTGTCATTTTTGCCATACGAAACAGCGGCATTTGTCGTTGCTACAGTAAAAACTTTAAGCATCAATTGCCATTGCAAAGACATGAAATGACTGATTTACAGTACAATTGATGAATTTATTCATCTACCGTCCAAAGGCCATAACTTTCACTGTGTGTGTGAGTTTATTTGTTTGTATGATTGTTTCATTCTATTCATTTGAAATCATTTATTTATTTATCGGTCTTCTATCTTTTATTTATTTATGTTGGATTTCTGTGTTAGGATGCTTGTTTGTAGTTTTGTTTTCGATTTTGGTTTTTTTTTCTTTTTTTTTTTTGGTTTTTACTTTCTTGAGTGCATTGACTTGTTAAAACTATTTGTGCAAATTTTATACGAGTCTTTGTAGTTGATTATGTGTTTCAAGTTTTTCAAATTTTTAACATACTCCCAAGCACTTCATGCCACAGTTTAAATACCCTACACATTGTAGACTATGTATTCCAACGCAGTTTTCTTTCAATTTTCATTTTATATCAAGTATTACAAGGTAAGACAGTCAAAATACACCCAGCTAATGACATAGTATAGGTTGTGAGTTTTGTTGGCAGAACTCAAAAATAATTTTTTTTTTTTATATTTCTTGAACCCTCCAAACTTGTTTTATTTGACAAAATCGATATTTTTAATCTTTTCACACAAAATTATTGTTTACTGAAATATTTTTTAACCTATTTTCAAAATCCGAAGTTTTTTGAAAAGGCGACAGATGAACCTTTAAAACGGTATACAAAAGAATTTTATTCAAGTTTTGATCGGGTAAACTTGGAAAAAATAATTTTTTGTTATTTTATTGCAAAATTTATTTAAAAAATATGAAATAAGTGATGACATTCTGAAAGTACATTATCTTGTGAAGGGATTGACACTTCGTTTGATCAAATCGGACAAAAATTACCGTAGTTATTATTTAAATAGAAGTCGCCGTAGCCTAGTAGGTTGGCTTATTAGACGCAAAAGCCTGGATTCGAGCCCCAGGCCAGGCATCAAAGACATAAATACAAAAAGTATTACTGTGGCGACTTCCTCTCAGCAGATTTCTGGCAAAAACTCTGAGATTAAATAAAAATTGCCATGAAAAGTTTCTCAATAAATAAAAATCTGTCGTTCGGAGTCGACTTTAAACTGTAGGACTCATGTATAAGAAATTAACACACACAACATAAGTGGTGTGAAAAACTAGGACGTTGTACAATGGGTCAATTCGACCTCCGGGTACTGTACTTGTCTTAATTGACAAGTACACGTCCTCTAACCTAACCTAACCTAACCTATTATTTAAATAGTATAACAGTCGTGTTCCATTTTTTATATATGTCATCTTATCAAATGAACTTTCAGCGCAAAAATTTAAAAAATTTTTGACGGAGCTTGATTGTTTATCGCGATATGTGTCAATTACACGTTTGCACGACTACCAAAGGTCGGCTAATATTTGTGTTATTTGCAAATATTTTTATTTCGCTTTGCGCAAACATTGGCCAACTTTGGGTGGTCGATCAAACATGAATTTTGACAAATTTTTCATTTGAAAAAGTATATATATGTACATGAAAATTATAACACGACTGTTCTACTCTTTAAATAATAACTTCGGTAATTCTTGTCTGATTTGATCAAACGAGGTGACAATCTCTTCACAACAGAATGCACTTTAAGAATCTCGCCACTTATTTGATATTTTTTTGTGAAAGTTTTCTACTATGAATGGACAAACTTAAAAAATTATGAAAAAAATTCACATTTGCCAAGTTTATCTCATCAAACCTCATAGAATATTACATCAAATAATATATATATGTATACCGTTTTAAAGGCCGATCCCTCAACTTTCTATGAAAGTTTAATTTTGTGACATTGTTTAAGAAATGTATTTGAAATCAATAAATTTGTGTGAAAAAATCAAAAATACCGTTTTTGTCAAATAAAACAAGTTCTATTCAATCTACACTATGTCATTAGCATTTAATTTTTTTTATTTTGTCGCATAGTAATATTTGTTACAATATGTGTAACTTTGTAGGGTGACCAAGTCAACTCACCTCAAACAAAATTCAAGTCGTGTTAACACATTTTTGAAATGAATAAAAAAACTTAATAAAATTAAAAAAAAAATTTTTAATATACCATATACATGCATAACATACACATGTACGTACGTACGTACTCAATCAAGTTGCGTATATTTTTTAAGATTTTTTGTTTGTTTTTGTGTTCAGTTTGCATTTGTTGTTGCACCACACAATTCAATATAGTTTTAAGCCAAAAAGTTTATTGAACTTTATGCAAACTAGTTGGCAAATGAATTTGATGCGACACATATACTACGCACACACGTACTACCTCAATATGGTTTTTAACGCATTTTTTTGCATCCATTGTTACGCAAGTGAATGAAAGCAAACAAAAAAACACTCATTTTATTTCGATAATTAAAAATTTTTATTACGAAAAACTCAATAAACCTAAATAGCGAATTTTATACATTTCACGGATGTAAACTACAAGGCTGGTAATAATTTACAACTGCAACAAATACGATTTATTTTTGTTAATAACGTAAATGGTACTGCGTACGATAAGGTGAAATTGCAGTTAAACATGCGTACATAATAATATCATGGGGCTATTGACAGGGTTACACACTAGAGATCAGCAATGAATAGTTTTTTCGCCAATCATAAAAACTCATGAAATTTTGAATATAAGTGAGTCAACAATATTGAAATTTAACTATGTACTCTGATTCATTCGTACTCACTGCAACGTTGGTTTATGAGTACAGGTTGCAATGAGTATGAGTACAACGTTGACATCAAACTCATACCATTCGAAATATGTTTGATTCATAAGCCTATTCATTCAGATTCATAACTTAACATAGGGGAAAAAAAACAGAGCAGCAAGCTGAGCAAACACACAACCTTTTAGTGAGTATTTTAGTGTTCGTACGCGAATCATACTTATTTTGTGATTCATTATGGAGAGTCGGAATCAACAACATCATACGTGTTGTTAAGTATGAATATGTACTTTGAATATAAGTAGAGCTCCCATGATATTATAATAAGTATAAATGCGTTTAAGTATCAGACATTATGTGTCTGATTCGATTCTACTCATCTTTTTGAATACTCATTGCTGATCTCTGGTATGGACTTTCGGCTAAAAGCGTATTTTAATATTTTCATTTAAGAACTCACAAAAATCACAATCGACATTTAGTATAACATTTTCTAAATTTTAACAATTTTATGTCATGATTAAGAATTATGGAATAATTTTCTTGTGATTGTGATTTCTTTGTTGTTAAGAAGTTTTGATTTTTTATTTTTTTTGTGTTTTAAGTGGCCAATTAGCATTTTTTTGTGTAAATTAATCTGTAGCATTTTGTGTTTTAAGACGTTAATGTGTAGACCTACAACAACTTAATGAGTAATTTTCATTTTTTTTTTTAATTTTCGTTTTTGTTTATTTCTTAAAGATTGTTCCCTAATTTGCATAAATAATGGCTGATGAAAACATAAAAATTGTTAAAACACTCCTCATAATTTCCTCAAGCTTCAATTGCTCAACTCTTTGTAAGAATTCTGAAACGAAATAACAAAAACATTTGAAAACGAAATCTGTAGGGGAAAAAAAATAAAACAGAGTTTAAAAGGGTTTAAAGGGTTTGTCGGTCAGTTGTTCCTCTTTTAATTTAATTTAATTTTTCATTTTCTGTATAATTTTGGATTTTATGACCCTTCTCATTAGGCAGCTGTGATCTTGCTTTTTTTCCAGTTGGAAACATACCATACAGCCTCATTCATTACAAAATTATGTTTTAAGTCGTAAATTTCTTCATAAATTATTAACAGTGTTCTGTGGCTTTTCGTATACTTTTTTTTGTGTTTCTATTTGGCTATTTGGCTGTGTTGTTGGATGTGTTTTGAATATTTGATCTTTCGGTTTTGAAGTTTTTTTTCTATTTTTCTATTCTTATTTAATTCTGTTAAAAAGTAGAGAAGGGATAGCAGCTAACTTAAAAAAAACAAGATTTGTTTCAATTTTATTATAATTGCTCAGCATAATTTTAAGCTTTGTTGTTTTGTTGAAATGATAAGAGTTAAACGGATTATCCAAAACTAAGTTTGTGTGCCTTCATTCATTTTCTTTAAAACAAGATTTTTGTTTTTGACAACAATTATAACCGAAATATAGTCCATAAAACAATTCTTTTAATCGATTTCAGTGTAAAAAATCCAAAAACTTTAGCAGTTGATAATAAAATTAAAAATTAACTGTTAGACTCTTCGGTAATTTTTGTTCGATTTGATCAAACGAGCTGTCAATGTTTTCACAACAGAATGCGCTTTAAGAATCTCGCCAATTATTTTATATTTTTTAATTAAAGTTTGATACTATGAATGGACAAACTTGAAAAAGTATGGAAAAAGTGCGCATTTGACAAGTTTACCCCATCAAACGAATAGAATATTAAGTCGAATAATATATATATTTTTAGCGTTTTAAAGGCCCATCCCTCCCCTTCCTACGAAAGTTCAAATTTGTAACATTGGTTATGATATTATTGTGGAATAAATAAATTTGTGTGTAAAGTCTAAAAAAATATTTTTTGTCAAATAAAACAAGTTTGGAGGGTTCAAGAAATATAAAAAATATTTTTGAGTTCTACTCAACAAAACTCACCACCTAAAACTACACAGTTTAATGGGTATTAATTCGAAATTTTTGCTAAGACTCAAATGAAATATACTGAAGTGTTATCACACAATAACTAAGGGTGTCGAGTACACCACACAACCATACTAAACATAATAATAAACGACACAGATAACCAATCTTTGCACAATACCTATAAAGTTGCATACCTAAACTTAGATAGCGTAACTCCTTTGAGAAACGGTAGTTCAGCAACCGAGAGATAATCGTAGTGGTGGACGATATATGTATGTACATCGATGTTTTGAAAACACTCTTTGTAACTTATCGATACTTCGAAACAATTGGATATAAGTAACTTGAGGGCCCATGGGGAAATTCACCTCGGAAAACATGTTCACTAAAAGGCACAGGTGGTACGTAGTCATTCCATCTGAAGTTTGGGCCGCCAACAAAGCACTCAATTTCTATGATGTTGACTTGAAATTAAAACATTACATTACATTAATTGGCCATTAACAACCCGATTAACAGATTTCGGTCTGTTTTAACACATCCTTTCATACGCCTCAGCTTCTTCGCGCCTTCATCAGTTGATCACACCAATCAGGGTTTCCTCGATTTGGTGCTTCCAATGCAAAAAAGGTCGCCGTGTTCTAGTAGGTATTGTTTTGGCTTAATAGATGCGAGGCCTCGGTTCAAACCCCAGATCAGATATCTTAATCAAAATAAAATATGAAAAAATATTTCTTGCTCCCAGCAGATTAGCAATGAATCGTTTTTTCGCTGCTCATAAGCACTCATAATATTTTGAATATAAGTGAGTCAACAATATTGAAATTTAACTATGTACTCTGATTCATTCGTACTCACTACAACGTTGATTTATAATTACAGGTTGCAATGAGTATGCGTACAACGATGACATCAAACTCATGCCATTCGAAATATGTTTGATTCATAAGCCTTCTTATTTAGATTCATAACAGAGCAGCAAGCAAAGCAAACACACAACCATTTAGTGAGTATTTTAGTGTTCGTACGTGAATCATACTTATTTTGTGATTCTTGTAAATGTTGAGTCATGGAGAGTCGAAATCAACACCATCATACGTGCTGTTGAGTATGAATATGATGAGTACTTCAAACTTTGAATATGAGTAGAGGTTCCATGATATTAAAATAAGTATGAAAGAGATAAGTATCAGAAATTATGAGTATGATTCCATTCTACTCATATTTTTGAATACTCATTGCTGATCTCTGGTCTGTATTTTCTCTTTGACAGAATACTCTCCAACATTTAAATAGTTGTTGCGTTTACAAGAAAATAATATAACACATTACAAACTGCTTATGAACAATTTTGTTAATAATCAGTAGTAATTGTGCTATTTCGATTATCATAACTGTAGTTATAGTTGCAAACTTTTATTAGATACAACAACTACATGTAATTTTGGGCCTACAATTTTATTTTGCAAACATGTACGAGTTAAATATTGTAGAAATAATAGAAAAGAAAAAAAAAACTATATTGTACATACATATACATGCATACATACATGCATACATACATACATACATACATACATACATAATTGACTTCAGCTACTAACGCTGTTGCTGCCGCTTGCATTCGTTGCATTTTGGGTGCAACAACCGCATTTGTAGTTCATGAACGGCCACCGAACCTAAAGGCATAAACAAGTAAAACAAAAACACCAACAACAACAACAACGAAATAATATATGTAGAAAAAAATAGTGAATAAATAAAAATAAAAATAAAAAAAGAGAAAAAGAGAAATAGAAAAAAAAAATAAGAAAACCGTATAAAATAAAAGCAAACAAAGTTTCAAAATTGACAAACTATGAGTACCTCTTAGACACAAATACACGCTCTAACGTACATTCATAGTGATTGGTAAATACATACACATTCGCATACATGTGTAGACAAATGTTTGTTCATGTTGTATCTATGAATATTGTTTTTGTTGTTGTTGTAGTTGTTGCTATAGTTGTTGTATGCATGTTGTAAGTGGGCTTTTATTTTTTTTAGTTTTTTTTAAATTTTTTTTTCATTGTTTTCGTTTCAGAGAGGTACACTCTTGTTTCTTGCTTTGTGCACCCCCCGTACAAGTGTAATGCACTCGTACAAGTACATTTTGCTGTGGCACGTTGAAAGTAAACACAACAACTACACAAAAAAAAAGAAAAGAAAAGATACGTAAAGATTCAATTCATTCTATAGAATACAAAATAGAACTCGTACGCAATACAATAGACAAAAATTATGTGCATATGCAATATTATATGTATGTATGTACTCGTACATATGTATGTACATATGTATGTATGTCGTTAGAGAAGTGAAAGAAGAAAAATGGAAAAAACGTAAAAGAAGAGGCACAAAACTTAAGGCACAATAAAAGAAATAACGACACATCCCAAAATCCTCTTCAATGCACAATGCATTGCAACAAATGCAATACCCAGTCAACAAGTTTTTTTTTGGTATTTGACAGGTTTGATCAAATTCATACATACATAATTGGTCATTAGAACCCTTTAGACAGGATTACGTGCTAGTTTTTCACACCAATTATGCTGTGTACGTTGACTTCTTTATATATGAGTGGCGGGAACTACAGTTTAAAGTCGACTTCGAACAACAGATTTTTGGGAAACTTTTCATAGCAATTTTATTGACTCTCAGAGTTTTTGCCAGAAATCTGCTGAGAGGCAGTCACCGAAGAAATATTTTTTTAATTTCGTTTAGTTGAAGATGCCTGACCTGGGGTTGGACCCATCTAATAAGCCAGCATACTACTTACTAGACCATGACGACTTTTTTTTGACAGGTTTGATCAAATTCTTTGTGATGAATTCAAACTTGAAGTTAAACTAACTAATTTCCATGGGCACTCTATATTACTAGTTACGGTGATACTATATCACCGGCTTATCACTTGCTGTACTCGTTTTATTATTGTATTTATACTTAAAAGGCATTTGCATTTGCATTTGCATTTAAATAAGCTGACATACATATGTAAATGCATTCTAGTTAGATTCACATTCTTACCAGAGATCAGCAATGAATCGTTTTTCGCTACTCATAACCACTCATAAAATTTTTAATATAAATGATTCAAAAATATTGAAATTCAACTATGTACTCTGATTCATTCGTACTCACTACAACGTTGATTTATAAGTACAGGTTGCAGTGAGTATGAGTACAACGTTAACATCAAACTCATACCATTTGAAATGTGTTTGATTCATAAGCCTCCTACTCAGAGTGACTGGAATCATTCATAAAAATTAACAGTCTTAGTTGTTGTTGCATTTACAAAAGACAAAAAAGACAGAGCAGCAAGCAAAGCAAACATGCAACCTTCTAGTGAGTATTTTAGTGTTAGTAAGCGATTCATACTTATTTTGTGATTCGTGTATATATTGAGTTATGAAGAGTCGATATCAATAACATCATACGTGTTGTTAAGTATCAATGTGATGAGTGCTTCAAACTTTGAATATGAGTAGAGGTTTCATGGTATTAAAATAAGTATGAATGCGTATATATATCAGAAATTATGAGTATGATTCGATTCTACTCATATTTTTAAATACTCATTGCTGATCTCAGACTCTCACATTCTAGTAAGTATTCATGAACTGTCACAACGAATGCGGACCGCTTTTGAAAGAAAATGTTCATTGGGTAAATAAATTGGAGAGTAGGTGTATGTATGTATATGTATGTATATATGTAAATCTGATTTTTTTTGTGTTCGCGTGTATGTGTGTGAAGTAATTGTATTGAAAGCATTTAAGGTGAAGGGGGTGGCGAAATGCATAAAAAAGAAAAGAAAAAATAACATCTCAGTGAATAATTTAAACAAACAAGCAAAGCGATATGCATGCATAGCCAATTATTTTTGTATTAAATTTTTTTTTTCTACTCTTTCAGAAAAACTCACACACATACACACGCACACACACAATCGATGACAAAGATGAAATATAACAAAAAAAAGAGAAAAGAAAAAAGAGGAATGGATACACAAAAGAAGAAAACAAAAAAAGTTGCACAAGTACATACTTTGAAATTTTAAGCACAATGCAACATGAATTCAAAAGTATTTCCTAGATTCGAATCTCAGCAAAATTTAAGGTTTTTCTACAATAAACAATACGGCAGAGAACTGGGTTCATTTAAAATCGTCTCTGCAAACATATTTAGTTTAGTTTAGTTGGAAAGAAAATAAAAATCAAGAGAATTGAATAATATTTTGGACGTACATACATATATATATGGTAGATAACGATTTTCATTTCCCGAACCTCATTGACCCAGGATAGGTTGGCATCTCGAAAGAATTTCCCAGCAATTGCCAACTTGACTTGCAAGTGGCATACCCAAGTCGATTGAAGTGGTCGTCGGCCCAGCAGTTTCCCGGAATGTTACTGTGCCCGGAGACCCATACGAGTGAGACACTAAACCGCGCAGAAAGACGGTCGAGACAGCGGCGACATTCCCTAACGATCCTGGTGTTATTCACTTGACACTTCACAGAGATCATATGGCGGCCTGACAGTCTGGGAAGACCGAAACGCGAGTGAAAGGAGCACCGTTGAGGATTCATTAAGCGGCCCGGTAAATGGCCATCACCTTCACCTGAAACACGCTACAGTAATCCGGCAGTCGGACAGAGATGCTTAGGCCCAGTTTCCCTGAATAGAGTTCAGGGGGGACGATCTTATTAAGGTTCCAGGGAGATAATCGATGTTCGATTGGGCCACAGGACCAACTTCCAAAATAGAGGAGTGACCAGAAGGTACAATGTGCCAACGAAATAGGGCATTAAGTCTAGTCTCAGCAAACTTAGATGCCTGCTTACCAAAAAGCACAGTAGGAAGCCAGTTGAGCATTGCGAACAAGGCCTTTATGGGCGTGGTGTGCAGAGCACCGGTTATATAAATGGTTTGTAGAGAAGTCTAACGTTGTATAGTTTGTTCAGAGCAGTCCACCAGAAAGCAACACCGTATAGGAGGTTGGCTTCCATAACCGTAGAATAGATCCAGACCCCATCTGTTTTCAACCACTCTACAGCCTTACGTGCCCTAGCAGCCAGATTCGCCCTCCAGTTGAGTTTGGGATCGAGGATCAGGCCCAGATATTTAACCTCGGGACTAAACGAGAATCTGATCCCGCATATGCTAGGAAGGGTGAAGGTCTGATGACTTTACGGTACTTTGTCTAAATCTAAGGTGTTTCAATCAGATCTCTTTAGAGTGCAACCTTCGGATCAAAACTTTCTACGTATGTCGCGATTTCTGAGTAACTGTGCAGCTACACTATTGCCGACACGTGAAAAGCAAAAAAAGCGAAAAATTAACTTCTTTCATTGGATTATAGAGATAGATACCTCTACAAATGAATAGATTTTCATTGGACATTGTGTGATGTGCATTCCTTTAAATGACTTCGGCAGAGGTTGCAGATTGTTTAGATAACCAATGTGGCTCGACTCAGATTCCTCTTGTCTTGCGCCTACGGAATAAACGCAACCTCGTTGGTCCCACTTCCTCTAAAATAAAGCTGAGAACCACCTTAAAAGTGTAATGAATTTAATGATTGATGTATCAATAACGATGTAGTCACCGTAGTCAAGTAGGTAGTGTGTTGGCTTACTAGACGTAAGGCTATGGTTCAAACCCCCCAGGTCAGACATCAAATCGAAAATATAAAATAAATATTTCTTCTGTGACTGCCTCCCAACAGATTTCTGGCAAAAACTCTGAGAGTAAATAAAATTGCCATGAAAAATTTCACAAAAATCTGTCTTTAGTAGTCGACTTTAAACTGCAGGTCCCGCCACTCATGTGTAAAATTAACACACACAACATGAGTGATGTGAGAAGCTAGGCCGTAATCCTGACTGAAGGGTTGTAAAGGCCAATTATGTATGTTTTGTTGGTATATTTTTGTCTACTTGTTTAGCATATAAACAAGTTTATTGTTTTTGTTTTTGTAGCTTTTGTTTAAAATTTAAACGATGTAAAAGCAAAGCAGAACTTCCATTTTCGTAACATTATATTATATAAACTTGTTGTCTAAACTCAGTACTGAATTTCTAGTCAGTAAATATTTATTGTTTTAATCCTACGCTGCTTTCTCTTTAACTTTAAATTATTTAAAACCATGTTAAACGTCTATCAATATTTATATCAAGATATTTAACACAATTCAATTTGGGAATCAAAATAACATTGAGACAAACAGACGATCAGTTCCCATGTTCTTTTTCTTTAATTTCCTGTCAACAATGACTGAATTCTTCAAAATCATGATAAAAGCAATCTACATATTTCAGAATTTTTGCACTTTCCTACAAAAACTGTATTATCCAGGAGCTGCCTAACTTCTGACCCAAGTGGAACCTTGACCTTTAGAAAAGGTTTTATTTCTATTATTTATTTATTTATTTATTTATTACAATACAATTACATATTATATTTTAATTATATACGAGCGGAGTAACTTGACCATATGCTCGTTGTAGTGTCACAGACCAGAGTCTCTGGTGGGAATCGAACCCACGACTCTCACGCTAACAGTCTAGCACACTACCCACTAGATTACCAGGGCACTCAGAAATGAATTAAAATTCTTTAAATCTTATTTAAAGCCACCATTTAATTACATTTATTCAATATTTCAGAATATATTTAGCGTTATTCTACTTACTGAATGTATTGTTTTAAAATTAAATAGAAAAACTCCTTGTATTGTATCAAAACTCACTTATATTAAAATTCACATTTTTTTCTTTGTAACAATCGTTATAAATCAGGTTGTCTGACTGCTAATATAATATCGTATGTCTGACTGACAAAACACAAACTCATAGTTATCATTGATTTAGTCTAGAAAATGAAAAACATTTAAATTAAAAATACACTTCTTTGCATTTTGTTTGGTCTGAAAAGAGAAGAGTTAAACAATTGTACGAGTATTCACTGTAATTAAATTAGTGAAGTTAGATAAGTATTTACCGTTTGTCAACAATTGAAAGGTATTGCTAAGAAAAAAGTATTCTTTATTTAATTATACGACCAGCACTCATGGCATAACTTTGCTCGTGCACTGTCATATGTTGGAACTGGAAAAACTAGTTGTAAGAGGCCTTTCTTCCTTCAATGCTCTTGACCTACAGTGTAATTAATATTCACTATATATGTATATATCTTTCGGATTTTTGCAAAAAAAAAAAATTTGGGGAGATTTGAATGAGAATGTTAGAGGTAGACTACTTCGACGGATTTCAAATAATTATAATGAGAACTCGTTCATATAGTGAGAAAGTGCGTTGCGATAGAAATTACGTTTATTAGGCTTAATTAGCTCCACTCTAGATTACTGTTACAGACAACATGTCGCACTTGTTGCAATGGAACTAAATGTCGTGTCTCTTTAGAATAGTACGCCCTTTGGACACTCCTCTACCCTATCTGAGGATCCTCAAACTCTAAACAAAATTGACTTTATGGTTAGATTAGGTTAGGTCGGAGTGGTAGCTCTGATACCAAAACCAGGGAAGAGGAACAAGTTGGTCAGCTCAATGGCTGCACATCAAAAGCACGACTACCCTACGCTGGAAAAACCAGTCAGAAAATTTGATAAACGAAGCTATATCCTTGACATCAATAGATGATAGCTCCGTCAAGCTGACAAGAAATGTAGAGCGAAATAACTTACATCTGCACCTCGTAAGAGACAGGCATTGGCAAAGGAAGTGAATAAAGGTCTCATCTTCCTCAGCGAATCTGCACCCGCAAAGAAATGAGTCATGCAGATTCGACTTTAAACTGTAGGTCCCACCACTCATGTATAAAATTAACACACACAACATAAGTGGTGTGGGAATCTAGGTTCATAATCCCTGACTGAAGGGTTGTAATGACCAATTATGTATGTATGTATGTTACATATGAAATTTGTTTGAATTTAAAATCTCGAAATTAAAAGAAAATTCTAAAAATGGTATGTTTGCCTATGTAACACAGAGAAACTTTATTGACAAATCATAATAAAATAGCATAATTAATTTAAATACAACAAAGACAACAACAACAAACATAATTCATTAACAAATACATTTAAGATAATTAAGTAACGAATATTCAAAGCGATAAATGAGTTACATTTGAACTCAATTACCATGGTTAATATCATAAATTTAAAACTTTTTTTCCATTTTTTACATTTACTTCCTCTTTACAATTTCTATGAACCTCTTTGACGCATACGAATGATAATTAGTGAAAATGGTGAAAATATTATTTCATTAGAGCTCATCATTTCATTGAAATAATCTGAAAGGAATAGACAACTCATAAATCCATTTAAAAATATTATAAAAATAAATACAAACAAAAACAGAAACAAAAATTCTTTGAATTTTGTTTAATTCCCTTTGATTAGCAAGGCAGCTTCAGCAGTTCAGATTAATTAACAAGTCTATGCTATACGTACATACATCCATAAACAAAGTTACAAAAACAACAACATAATCAAAACGAGACTCCAGTTATTTGTGAATTTATGAATTCATTAATTTAGTATTTCAGTATTTACTTGAATATTGTTTGAAAACGTATAAGAACCATTCATTTTTGTTACTCCAAGGAACTTTGAAGTGGGATTTACTTACAGTCAGGGCAAATGTTATAAGAATAACGAGAGGATTTTAAATATTTTTATTAAACTTAAATTTTATGTTACTGGTAATTTTATAATAAAGGTTTTTGTATGGAAGAATTAATCAAAAACTATTACGGCCATTATTACAACTTTCCGTTAAAGTTGGGTTTAGTTAAAGGTAACTTTAGCTAAAGGGAACTTTAAAGTCACCTTTAACTTATTTTCGTTATTACAATAAAAAGATCAAATAAAGTTAAGTTTGTCGATATAACTGCTCAAATTAAACAAGTTTTATTAAACGCAGTGGCAACGACGGGCTTCTTTTTTTGTTGTATTTGCTCACTTTGTTTACATTTGAAGTTGCCGTATTGAAAATAATATATGTATGGCAAGTTCAAACATAAAATTAACTTTAAAAGTTACCGGTAGGATGATCTTCCCTTTAGCTTAACGCTCACTTCTACCATATTGTCCACTTATAATAATGAAAAACAATTTATCTGTCCTTTAAACTCCTCCCTTTAGTTAACGGCAAGTTGTAATTATGGCCCTTATGGTATTAAGATGACTTTGTGTTAACATTTTTAAGCCGTCATATTACTCGGTAGTCTACAGTGATCTCGATCGAATTAAAATATTCTTACGAAAATGGAAAAATCTAGATACGGGTGTTTTGTTTTTACATCGTTTAACATTAAAATTGTAAACAAAAGCTACAAAAACAAAAACAATGAACTTGCTTACAGATTATCGCACTGCTTAATATAACAACAAACACCAGAATAAAAAAATTATTATAACAAGTAAATACAAAAATATACCAACAAACACTGCAAGAATAAATGTAAACAAAATACACAAACAACAATAATGAAACAAAGATGTTTACATTTATAGTTATCTCGAGAAGGAAAAGCCACGAACATTCGCCTTCAAGAACATTCATCAGACTGTTTACGTTGTCATATAAAACGCAAGGCAAAGCAGGCAACTGAGTCAGTAAAAATTCAGTGTCTTGCGTGAAGACGCGGTGTGTTTGAAGATAGTAATCGTGGTTTGAAGATCTCCATTACAATTAACAATTAACTAGTAATTGTAATTTTTTAGTTTATGCAAAGAGTGTAAATACAGCAATAACAAACAAAGCAATCGTTGTTGTTTACATCAAGTTGTGAACAGTTTCACACAGAATTGTGCGAACAATAAAGAATTTAATTAAAACTAAACTTAAACTTAATTTTATTTTTTTTGCAATCTACGAGTTCATATCTTAAACGTTTTTAAAAGGTAAAAACGTAATGATATTGTAAATTAGAATTGTTCAGACCCATACCTATTATCATAATAAAGTCTTTGAAAGCTGAATTTTCTTTTTTTAAAAAAGTGTAAATTTACACGATCGTTGCGTAAATATGTAAACAATTCAAAACTCATATTAAAAGTAAAATCTGAAACAAATTTTGCAATTAAAATAGTGTAGTTTGTAAATATAGCGTCTTCCAACAGGGACTTCCGAACTTTGATAGTTGAGAACGGATATCTTCTCATTTATTTAGTCTGTTTTGCCAAATCACTATAACAGATCTGAACCATAGACGACGAAGTGTTTGTTCGCTTGCAGCAGTTGGAAATTGACCCTAAATTAAATCGAAACATTATCTCCAGGCCCATTTCTGTGTGAATGAATAGGTAAACAAACAAAGTTGTCAAATTTGGTATGATACAAACCACATGACACCCAAGAGCGTCCAATGTTTGGTGTCATCATTGGTCAGTATTCCTTTGAAAACATTTTCGGCCAAGCTATCATTGTTAACAGGAAGCTCTATTTTATGGATGATGTGGATACCCACAACATGTGGTTTCAACAGAACGATGCCATTCAAATGGGCCACATTAGATTTTCTGCCCGAGCGGGTTCTGAGATTTGACCACCTTAGATTCCCCGCTGCTAGTTTTCACAGGTTTTTGAATAAGCTACAAACCATAGGTAATAAGCCACAAAGCCAAAATAGTTCACGCCATCGATTAAATGGATTGTCATTTGACGTTTCAGATGGTCTCCATTCAGACAAGATTTGAACGATGTAGTGTTTTACACATAGCACCAATAGATTTTTCAAACGAACAAAAAATTTCAATGTAGCTTCGAATGTTCATTCATGATGACGGTTCAACATGACGGTTAGTCAAGTGAATTTTCATTTTCGCGCCGTGGAAAGGAAATAAGTACCCCATGCGGCATTGTACAGTTTCGTTGCAGTGTCTAATAGTTATCAGTTGGCTATTCATTCTTTTTTATGAGATCATAGCTCCCACTCACCGCGCATTTTATTGGAATGATTGAAGTAAATTGAAAAAGGAGAGAAGTAGGAAGCGAAACGTATTGATTATTATAACCGAGCCTTAAAAACTTCATAATATAGAATTGTCACGGTTATTGCTAGCTTTTGTTAAAAAAAATTTTAATATTTTTAATTATTTTAATTCATTTTAATAAAACTATTTTCCATTATTACATTTTATTATCACTTTTATGACATTTACGCTAAAATTTTTGGCATGATGTATATTGCAGCATGGTTTTTTACTTAAAAATCAGATATGCATGTAAGCTTGGTTAAATTTTTTTCTAAATGGTAAACACTCTTGTTTTGTGGCGATTTATAAGTTTCCAATTGCTTAGATTTGACAGCTTATTGTCACTCGCATCACGCACTGATGACACAAACCATTGTTATATTTCGTTAGAAAAATTTGTTGTCAACGTCAAATGAGGTAAAAAAGTTTCCCGTTGCAATAAAACATCGATTATGTCATTAACAATGCTCTCACTTTGATTCCTCTCTGGTTTCCCGGATACAGGTTTCCCCAAATACGGCTGTAATTAGTTGCTATGCACGAGGCATGTACTTGAATCTAAAAATGCCAATTCGATTTCGGTGAACCATGAAATTTATGACGACCCTAAAATTCAATTCGTTACTAATCTACAGCAGCAAAATTATTGAGATTATTAAAAGCTGAAAGACTTTCAGCACATTTTTCGAAAAGGCGTAATTGGTGTAAATTTATCATCATTTCCGAGTTGCACATTATCAAAGAGAATGATTTTGTAATAGTTGACCAAAATATTATCATCTGTAAAACTAAATATAGGACCAAATACTGTTTTTCTAGTGTTTGTATGTTACGTGAGATTACTATGAGAAGAGCAGTAAGAAAGACTCGCCAACATTTCAAGAAGCAGCTGCTAGCAATCTGCTCGTAAATTGATAATATTTTCGCTTCCCAAACTACGAAAGGCATACGGTTCTCTGTTTCAAGTAGTAGTTGGTGATAAACCATGGCATGTTTATTGCTGCCAGTACTTTCGTCAGTCCATAAGACGAGCTTCTGTTTTCTTCTTCTTCAGAGTCTTCAGCAGCAATAATATTACATATATACTCGTACATACATAATCGGTCATTACAACCTTTCGATGTAAATTGAAAATGTCTGAACCTTGGTCTGATGTCAAATAAGCTAAGACGCTACATACTAGACTACGAATACTTCAATCAATGTCAAGAACAGAAAAATAAACCTGCTCACTTTCATCCACTTTCGTCTTTCAATTCCTTTTCAAATACCGCAGATAATGTCTTATTTACTATAACAATTTCTCATAATCTTTGAAAAATTTTAAAAAATTACATATGTACACAACACCAAAGAATCAAAAATGATACATAATAAAGTTTACATTATGAAGAATACATTATGAAGTTTTTGAATTTTTCAAGTCATGTTTAAAATTTTCTTTTTTTATTTTGTTTAAAATAATGACGATAACAATACTGACGAATTAAAAAAATATCAGGCATCTGACTTTTTCTGAATTAAAGCTATATAGTCTCAAAAATTGATATGATAAGTATAACAGATTAGAGTATTTGATTTGGGCACTAGATCTACACTACCAGGATACCCAATGCGTTTTAAAACAAATCAGACCATCCGTTGCGTCGTTTTAAATTATACCAAGAAGCTAAAATCAACCGAAGACATTTCTGTAGGCATTCTGTTATAAAAATATGACAAGTCTTTTATTATCATCGGCCTGAATTCTATTTTATAGCTCACATTAAAATTTTTATGATTCCTTAGCTTGTTATACTAACTAATACCTTTACTTTAGAGTCATTAACTTGACGTTAACTAAAGGGAGGATTTTAACGGGCAGATAAATTGTTTTTCATTGTTATAAGTGGCCGATAAGGTAGAAGTGAGCGTTAAGCTAAAAGGAAGATCATCCTACTGGTAACTTTTTTAAGTTTATGTCTGAACTTGCATACATGCATATTATTTTCAATATGGCAATTTAAAATATAAACAAAATGACCAAATACAACAAAAAAAAAAGAAGCCCGTAGTTGCCACTACGTTTAAATAATGCTTGTTTAATTTGAGCAGTGTTATTGACATTGCTGCGGCACTGTCATATTTTTGAAAAAGTTAACTTTTTTTATGTCATTAGGTTTTAATAACGAAAAGAAGTTAAAGGCGACTTTAAAGTTCACTTTAGCTAAAGTTACCTTTAACTGGATCCAACTTTAACGGGAAGTTGAATAACGGCCCTTAATCTACATATATTTGGGCTTTGTTTACATCGCGTCGAAAAAACGGAATAATTGTGAGGAAAAATGCGGCGTACTCAAACCCTTTAGAAAAGTCTGGCTTCTGGGTTAAAAATTGTGTCTGCAAGTGTAATCTGTATACAGTTTATGAGTATGTATGTCTTACTATTGTTGAATTAAAATGGAAATAGAAATTGTTAAATTATAATGTTGCAATACTGTACCACAAGTATTGTAATTGTGAAGTGCGTAGTGTATGGAAAATCCTATTAATAGATTTTACTGGTACGTTAGTTTCTTTACCGTACCAATGTATACATACAGATGTGTGTATAACATCATAGCATATAATGTACATATGTATGTATATGTATGAACATAGTTAGTTGTGTACATGTGTATTTATGTGTGAAAATAAATGTTCTTGTATGTATATTTTACATTTGGGCATAAGTAATTGCGATTAAAGATGTCAGAATAAACAAGAGCATTAATTTTACAAATTCATATACACACACACATATACAGGCACTAACATTGTATTCGTGTATGTACAAACATTTGCTCTCCTTTCTTTAAAATTCTAATTCAAAAATGTCTCCATTCTCTGGCATTACCACCCAATCACATACTTCTTGAACTTGTATTTTATTGTGTACATCCACCGTGTTTTACTCCTGTAATGAAACAACAAAACCTAAAATGCTACGATTACTGCTGGGACTTATGTTGTTATAGTAGATGTCTTCGGTAACTATTTCTATAATACATACTCATACTCATACGCATACACAGTACAGTTATTAGTGTAAAACGGTTATTGTGTATTTTACGAGTACACACTGGTATACATACAGTAGTGGACTAAAGTGGTTACATTAATTGAACATTTTTAAAACTATATTAATATGGAGCTCTAAATTGAGTCAGGCAGTAAATAAGGGCAAAACGAAGTATATGTTATCGACGTATTGGATCTCAGATTACGGTCGATAACTAAGTATTTTTTCGATATAGTCAAGAATTGATTTATCTTGGCTCCGCCGTTATCCCCAAAAAATCATTCAGTCTGAAGATCAAGCGCAGAATCACTCTTGCCAACAGGTGCTATTATGGTCCTAATAGGCAATTGAGTAGCAGAGACCTCTCTCGTACGACAAAACTAATACTTTACAAGACGCTCATCCTCCCCGTACTTCTTTATGTAGCAGAGGCATGGACCTTATTAAGCACTGATGCAGTAGCTTTGAGAGTATTCGAGAGAAAAGTACCACGTAAGATCTTCGGTCCAGTGCGAGTTAGCGATGATTTCCGCATCCGATCCATCAGTGAGCTGTATGAGCTCCTCAACGACATCGACGTTGTGCAGCGTATTAATATCCAGCGGCTGCGCTGGCTCGGCCATGTCGTTCGAATTGAAGCGGATGCTCCGGTGAGGCGAGTATTTGATGAGGGATCTGCGGAAGTCGACGAAGAGGACGACCTTGTTTGCATCGATTGGTGTGACCAACGCCAGTAAGCGCGCAAGAAGCAGAGGCGCCTGGAAGGATGTGTTCCGGCAGGCCGAAATCCGTTAATCGGGTTGGTAATGGCCAATTAAGTAAGTCAGTATGTAATACAATATGGTCCTCTGAGTGTACTAGCCTATGAACGCCAAGTTACCACTGACCTAACCTAATCTAAACTATACTAATAAGTTTTATTTAATTTGTCATATCAGAATGCAGTTCTTACATTCTATAATTTGCTATATATAAATCGTTTAAGAATCAGAAAATATACGAATATGTGTAGATACGTTTTTCTAATCACATTTATCCAGTTTCGTTCAATTTTTCTCTTCTATATTTATAAATCCGGAATCCCATTACGTTGGACGTTCGTTTGCTGGAATTGAGTAGCTACCAGAGGAAGAAAAAGAAAGGAGTAAGAAGTCAAAAGGCTAACACATATTAGAAAATTGGCGGAGCGCAATATGATAACCAGAAATGTCAGAACTCCAAAAATGGCTGACAAAACTTTGGACAAAAAGATAAGTGATCGTAGAGTAGGAAAAACCCTTCACAGAATTGGATTTTTGATTGTTGTGAAAAGCAGTTTCTTTTTCTGCACTATCGGACAAGAATATTATTACGAAAATGGAAACGGTGTACAATGTTTAACATTAAAATGAGCAAAAGCTACACAACCAATACCAAGGAATATATAAAACAAAACATAAAACATATAAAAAGGCAAGACAAGGCAAGCAACGAGTAGAATTCAGTCAGTATTGTGTGAAGACGCGTTGCGTGTCGTGGTTTGAAGATCGTCATCGAAAAGATCTGCCTTGTAGGCAAAGAAGAATAGGGAACAAGCAATTATTGTTGTATTCGTCAAGTTGTAAACGGTGGCACACAAAAGTAGTGTGAACAATAAAGAGTTTAATGGAAACTAAACTCATATTTATTTTTATTTTGTTTGCAATCAACGATCTCATATTTTAAACGTTTTTAAAAAGGTAAAAATGTAACAATATGAAGGCTGGGATTCATCTTTGTCAAAAGCACACAACAACTGGGCAACTTATAACTGGAAATGGGAGAAATGCTTCGAAGAAGTAAAAGTTAATCGTTTCTAATTTATTGGAATACAGTATTGTTGGACAAGACCCGCTGAATATGAAGCAGAATTTGAATATTTTGCATATGTTTGTAGTGTATTGAACCGTTTTTGTTAAAGAAATATACTCTTATTTAATGCCATATAATTTTCAACTTAGCCGCTTTTGTCCACTAGTGTATATTACTATTCTAGTGTGGTAATGGTACGTTTCTAAAGTAGGTATGCTTATTTACATAGATTTTAAGTTTTGTGGATAAATTGCCAGTGGTAGTAGAGCGTTGGTTTCGGAGATGGAAACGTTATGTTAATAATTTGCCAGGCTTATTATAGCACAGGTGCACACTAATACTGATTTGAATATTGTAATGAAATTCTTTGGTTGCATGATAGGCTTATAATATGAAGTTATTATTAAAAAAAATATACCGTTAAACGTTTAAAACTATGTTCAGACTTATTACATACTAACTATGTGAGTGTAAAACATTTCAACCAAAATCTTGTGATTTCATATTTAATTATTACATGTTTATGTTAAACGAGTTTATGCTCCAAAATGCTGTGATAATAATGGCAAACATACATGCATACATAATTGGTCATCACAACTCTTCAATTAGAACTACAGCCTATTTTCACACACCACTTACGAGTATTTTGTGTGCGTTAATTTTATACATGACTGGCGGGACCTACAGTTTAAAGTCGACTCCGAACGACAGATTTTTGAGAAACTTTTCATGGCAATTTTATTTAATCTCAGAGTTTTTGCCAGAAATCTGCTCAGAGGAAGTCGCGGAAGAAATATTTCATATTTTCGTTTTGAACCGTGGCCTTACTTCTACACACTACCTACTACACTACGGTGACTACGGCGATAAAGGCATATCAGATACAAAAGGTCAGATGTCAGATCATAATTATATTATTAAAGGGTTTTTAGACTTCTACAATTTTGTTTTAAGTCATTCTTTCTAGTTTGAAAAGTTGTTGACATTGTGAAATTAATTTCACTGTGTTTCTCCTCTAGAAACATTGTCCCCTGCTGACGAAAACTATGATATTTGATTCATAATTACAACCGCAAATAGTTAGTATCAGGGTTGAACTACAAAATAAATGACAAGAAATTCACAGCCAAATTTGATGAGCTTCAGGTACAATATTAAATACCTTCGCCTCGTTTTACATCTGGTGTTGAAAGATTCATGATGTAGAAGCTCGCATTATAAACTTGTCGTATGTGGTAAACTCATTTTTTGTACTTCTGCTCTCTTTAAGAATAGATTCAATTTATTTGTTTTAATCAACAAATAGAAAATATAATTGTGATTTCATTGTAACAGATTGTTTAATAGTAACTTTAAGGGCCATTATTACAACTTCCCGTTAAAGTTGGGTTTAGTTAAATGTAACTTTAGCTAAAGTTAACTTTAAAGTCGCTTTTAACTTCTTTTTGTTATTACAACCAAATGATAAAATAAAGTAATCTTTTTCAAAAATATACCAGGACCGGAGGATTGTCGATAACACTGCTCAATTTAACAAGTTTAAACGCAGTGGCAACGACGGGCGACGACGATTAACTTTAAAAGTTACCAGTAGGATGATATCTCCTTTAGCTTACTTCTGCCTTATTGTCCACTTATAATAATGAAAAACAATATATCTGCCCGTTTAAATCCTCCCTTTAGGTACGGCAAGATGTAATAATGGCCCTAAGAGTGTTAATTTGGTATACATAAGATATATCGTTCTTCAAATTTACATGTTACCAAAATCTTCATGAACACTTGAAATATCACAGGGTTTTTATGCCACACTAGTTACTACAAACGATGGTTTCATCTTTATTGGGTAGCTTCACAATAACGTCTCGTAAGCAATCAGAAGAACACCCTTCTGTATCCCATATTTTTTGAAAAACAGGATGGAATCTGTGTCCATTAATAATGTGGATAATAAGTTTTTATTTCTCTGTTGTTATCCAGACTTGATGCTTTTCCATTGTTCAGATATTTTTGATTAATGAAGGTTAACATGAAATAAGCCAATAATTTACAGTACGAATGAAAAGCATTAATCAGAGTTTGGACAACTGTTGGTGAGTCAAATAAGACTACAATATCATCCACATAAAGAAGAGTTTTCACAAAAATATTTGCATCGTTTACTCTACCGGGAAGTGTATCAGCTAGATCATTAAGATATATTCTAAGGTGTCATATCCGTATCGTATTTGACTGTGAGAGTTTCTAGGGATCTTATCAAAAGCTCAAGAAAAATTAACGAAAAAGGCATAGATGTTCTTGTCTTGTAAAATTGCCGTGAAAAGTTTCTCAAATATTTGTCGTTTGGAATCGACTTTAAACTGGAGGTCCCTCCACTCAGGTATAATGAACACAAATAAGTGGTGTGAGAATCTAGGTCGTAATACAGACAATCTCGTCGCCGTAGTCTAGTAAGTAGTGTGTTGGCTTATTAGACGTAAATCTCGGGTTCGAATCCCAGGCCAGGCATCAAAACGAAAATATGAAAAAATATTTCTTCGGCGACTTTCTCTCAGCAGATTTCTGGCAAAAACTCTGAGAGTAAATAAAATTGCCATGAAAAGTTTCTCAAAAATCTGTCGTTCAGAGTCGACTTTAAACTGTAGGTCCCACCACTCATGTAAAAAATGTACACACTCAACATAGGTGGTGTGAGAAGCTAGGCCGTAATCCAGACAAAAGTGTTGTAATGACCAGTTATATATATATGTATGTATGTATGTATGTAATCTATTATTGTAGATAAAATATGAAAGACTAAAAAACGAAAACCACTTAGAAGATATTAAAAAAAAATAATTGTCGCCTATTTTTATTATTAAATTCGAATACAAATATTTGTTTATTTTGGGTTTATTTAAATTAATCAGCAATATTTCTTCTTTTTGTGTGTTTATTTTCTATTTTATTGTGTTCCATTTTAGAAGCACGTGTGCCTCCCACATAGTAAATATTCCCTAAGCACACAAAACTATACCACACGCTTCTTTTCAAAAAAAAAAGAACAAACACTCATCAAGTGTTTTTCAAAGTTAATTACCGAAACTCTTTATAAAAACAGTGCATTAAATGGAAATCAAATAAAATGTGTTCTCTGAACACAACGTACAACATTTTAACAATTCAAACCAAAAAAAAAAGAAAATGACAAATTCTGTATAAAATATGAAAAATAATTCGAATTCTATTTACCCATGCTGGCTAGCATTCAGTTCATTCAGCTGAATTCATTCATCACATTCATGACATGTCTTCCACTAACAATTACCATTACTAACCGACTGTAAGTATTTTTTATACGGCAGTAGACTATACTAATAGTTTTGTAGACTAAAAACTAAAATTGTTTGATATTTTTAGACGAATATAACGTATAGTCTTCTTTGCAATTTAGAAAAGTATTTCAATGGAAATTGTGCGTGTTGTCTGTCTCGTATATAGAATTAACCCTAAAAAACAAATGCAATATTTTATTTTGTATACATATCAGAGATCAGCAATGAATCGTTTTGTCGCTACTCATAAGCACTCATGAAATTTTGAATATAAGTGAGTCAACAATATTGAAATTTAACTATGTACTCTGATTCGTTCGTACTCACCACAACGTTGATTTAAATGTACAAGTTGCAATAAGTATGTGTACGTACGAGTGACTCGAACCATTCATCAAAATTTACAGTCTTAGTTGTTGTTGCATTTACAAAAAATAAGCAAAAAGACACATAAGCAAGGAAGACAGAGCAGCAAGCAGAGCAAATACAACCTTTTAGTGAGCATTTTAGGGTTCGTACGCGATTCATACTTATTTTGAGAGTCGTGCATATGTTGAGTTATGGAGAGTCGAAAGAACATCATACGTATTGTTAAGTATGAGTATGATGAGTACTTCAAACTTTGAATTTGAGTAGGGGATCCATGATATTAAAATGAGTATGAAACGAATAAGTGTCAGAAATTATGAGTATGATTCGATTCTTTTCATCTTTTTGAATTCTCATTGCTGATCTCTGATATATATTCGTATGTACAATATTTGAACAAGTTTCAAGACAAGTTAATCCATTAGTTAGACAGTCATTCAATCAATTTCCTTTGCATTTTCTAATGCTCGGTGAATGCTGCATAATCGATTTAAAGATGGTATACCACATTAACTAAAATACCCTTTTATCGGTAGTTCTTAACTTGACTTAAGTGCGTTGGGGTTCACTTGCATTAAATATCGGGCACCATCATGGTTGTAATGGTTGTTGTCTAATGCTTTAACGAAGTCTCTAATAATTGTGTATGACAAAGACCACTCTCAGCAGCAGTTTTCTTTCAAAAACTGTGGGAGTAAATAAAATTATTATGAAAAATTGCTCAAAAATTTGTCGTTAGGAGTCAACTTTGAGTTGTAGGTTGCGCCAGTCTTGGAAACAATTAAAACGCACAATGTGTTTGGTTTGAGAAACTAGGTTATAGTCCAGACTAAAGGGTTGTAAATTTCGTAAATAAGTATAACAGAGATCGCCATTCCATAAGATATTTAATTATGATTAGCAAACTGTTTCAATGAGCAGTGCAGAAGCAGTGTAGTCCCAAGCAGACTTACTCAAAATTGTAGTTTTTTTGTAGGTTACAGTTACTAACATTATTATTGATCATAATCGGTAGAAATATGTATTATATATTGTTACGAAAATGGAAACGGTGTATATCGTTAAACATTAAAATGACCAAAAGCTACACAAGCAAATACAACGAACTTGTTACAAGTAAACCAACAACATCAGTATGAAAGAAAGGGGGATAGACAAGTAAGCGAGAACGCAACAACAAGCAATGTGAACAAAATAAACGAACAACAATGAAGTCGCGATAGAGTTCTCGAGAACGTTCGACATCAAGAACTTTCATCAGACTGATTATGTGGGTATATAAAAGGGCAAGACAAAGTCGGCAATGATTAGTAAGAATTCATTCAGGCTTGTGGGAAGACGCGTTGCGTGTTGAAAGAATAGTCGTGGTTTGAAAATCGCCGTTGAAAAGATCTGTGTTGTAAGCAAAGAAGAATAGCGAACCAGCAATTATTGTTGTATTCTTCGAGTTATAAACGGTGGCACACAAAAGTAGTGCGAAGAAAAACCCAAATTTATTTTTATTTTGTTTGCAATCAACGAACTCATATTTTAAACGTTTTTAAAAAAGTAAAAACCACCACCAAAAAGGTATACCACCAATTTCTATGAGACGCATAAGATTAACTTAATATTGGATTAAAATCTAGAAATCGTACTGAAATATCTTTTGAAAAACAAATAATTTATAGTTTTCCTATAATATTCTTTAGTTACCTATATGTCCACTTGCGCTTGGTAGGGTTAAATGAAAAATATTTGTGTGCGTGCTGCAATTTGGAAAACCCCTATTAAAACAAATAATTTCTTATCGCTCAATAAACACATGTGGGTGGTAGTCTGAAATTAGATTATTTATATATGTATTGTTCTAGGTAATTTACCTAATATATGTACATACATACATGCATATTGAATATTATTAACAACAATTTAATAAAAGAGTTGATTCATAATTCATAATAAATTTCGTTGAATTATGAAACAAAAGAAAAAATATTTTACTTCTCCTATGCTATGCTGCCGATGTTAACATTAATTTCTTCCGTCTGATTATGTCATGATAATGGTCACGTACACAAATTATAAGTTTCCAAGGGTCTTCTATTCGAAGAAATAATTGTTTCAACGAAAAACTCGAAACAATTATGATGTGATGAGGAACTTAATACATTTTTTTTTGCTTATCTCTACATTTGCATTGAAATTCTCAAAACTAAAAAAAAAAAATTTAACTGAGCAGACCGTGGTATAGTTCGAAGAATTTTGATCGTAGATTTTATTGAAATAAATTCTACTTAATATTCTAAAATAATGCTTCAATAAAGCCACATTAGCTTGTAATTAGCCGAACGTTAAAGCAAGTGAAAAACAATGAGAACGATCAGCCAACCCTGCTGTAATTTTGATAAGCATTTGCATCTATAAAGGAACGTTATTTTCCGTAAAAGTTCGACTAATTCTAGCACAAAAATTCTCAAAAACTGTTTTAAAGAACATATGAATAAAGCAAAACGGACAATAAAGATTTCTTTGGTTGGTCTACCATAGCAGGTCCTAACTTGATACTGTCTGTATCTAGAAACAACGAGACTTATGAAAATTTATAAGATTGTTGTATTGTTTTGGTTGTCGCCGTAGTCTAAAAGGTAGTGTGTTGGATTATTAGCCTTAAGGCCCCCCCCAGGGGTGACATCTCAAAAAAAAACATATATGAAAAAATATTTCATAGGCGTCTTCCCCTCTGCAGATTTCTGGCGAAAACTCTCAGATTAAATACAATTGCCATGAAAAGTTTCCCAAAAATCTGTCCTTCAGAGGCGACTTTAAAAACGGTAGGACCCGCAATCCATGTATAAAATTAACACAAAACATAAGTTGTGTAAGAAACTAGGACGTAATCCTGACTGAAAGGTTGTAATGCCCAATAAAAAAGTTTGAATAATGTAATGCCTTTCAATGCTTTAAAGACCAAGTATCCAAAGGATGGAGCACTTTTTGTGTCATTGCCAAGCTTTCGTACGCTCGAGATAGCAGTATTTTGGTGATGACACAATACCAGACGTAACTCGTTTCAGTATAGTAGACTGGAAGAAATTAAAGAAGTGTGTACAAGCTACTTCCAATAGAAAGTAAAGTGGTATTGCTAACGATGAGCTCACAACATGCCTACATGATGGCTTAGGTGTATAAAGATAGGCATGGGACGTCTCCTTCTATTTACCTACATATAACAATTTTTAAATGAATATGTGATGTGCTTTTTTTCACAGGATGAATTTCTATTTAAATTAAAAAAAAAAATGTAAATAAGATGAAAAGTTTTATAAAACCGCAATGAAATTTATTTACTTGATAATAGAAGGTGAGAATAAGTGCAGTTAGTTATCAACAATTTTCTTATTTTACTTTCTTGCTCATCAAATTTGTAAGTGTTACATTAATGTCCTTATTATGCAATACATCAATGCATATGTATGTATTTATATATGTATATATATACAGTGAACAGCAAAAGTCTTAGTACCGCAATATATTTTGACAAAAAAAGTCCTCACAGGCTTAATACTCTTGCACAGAGTCCCGATATGACCTTAAGAGGGTATTTAGGAGATCATTTGAAAAAACGGTTACGTAATCGCTAAACCTTAAACAAAAGTCAAGAGAAAAACTTGCTCATGGTGCCACCAGAAAACACAAAACAAATCTTGTACATTCAATTACAAATGGGTTAAATGGTGTGCTTGACATTAATTGATATTCTACTAAATACAAGGGATAACATTTTTATATATTAGGACTTTTAATTTTAAATTTATTCAGGGTTCTCCTTGGGGTACCTATGGAGTCAACTGAAACTTTAAATTATTTTTCTTAAGTTTTATGAAAAACATGAAAAATTGTTTGTTTTATAATAAAACAGAAATAAATTAATAAAATAAATATAAAAACTATAAATTTTTATACAAACTTTTGGCTAGAATTCATGAAATCTGTCTTTAGTTTTAATTAAATTCTTTATTGCCCGCACAATTCTGTGTGCCACTGTTCACAACTTAATGTAAACAACAACAATTGCTTTGTTTGTTATTCCTCTTTACTCTCTTTTGCGTAAAAAATAACAAGTCACTAGATAATTGTTCGACAGATCTTTATAACGGAGATCTTCAAATCACGATTATTCACTTCAAACACACCTCTTCTTCACACAAGACTGACTGATTTTTACTCCGTTGCCTGCTTTGCTTTGCCTTTTTATATGGCAGGATAAACACTCTGATGAATGATCTTGAAGTCAAATGTTCGTGCCTTCGCCTTCTCGACATCATTGTTTCATTCTTGTTGTTTGTGTATTTTGTTTTTTTTTTTACATTTATTCTTGCAGTGTTTTTTTGTTACATTTTTGTTTACTGGTTTATCATGTGTTTATCATTGTTTTTGTAGTTTTTGTTTATAATTTTTATGTTAAACGATGTAAAAGCAAAACACCATTTCCATTTTCGTAACAATATATAACACATATATATACCATATATGTATATATTTGTATATGTTACCAATTTCTAACATCCACAAAAAAAGAAAGGAAATGAATTATAAATTTTAACAATCGGACTTTATGTGTTGAATAAAACTTAAATGAAATGAAATCATTTAACTGCAAAGCATTATAATAAAAATCAGATTATATTTATTTCATTTTTTTTTCTTAACAATCAGAACAGAATGATCATTTTCATTCATTTTATTACTTTTCAGTTAATTCTTTTTTATATTTATACCAGCTTTCACAGTGTCCTTCTCTAATGCCATCTTTTAGAATGCAAGTGATAGTAAAATTTCAGAATTGAAGAAAGATTTATGTCCCATTGATTTACAATTCTTCTTACCATACTATGCACACAATCGTATGTACGTACCGATTATAATAGTTTCAAATTTTATGGAATAAATGCGTTTGAGTGTGAAACTACCATATGAATTACAATTTACAAATCCAACAATATTGCATTGAAATGTTAACAAAAGCGTTGCGATGCTCAGCAGCAAAAAAGTGTAAAAAAACTTCACAGAGATTTTCATAAAAGAAGCAATGAATGTAACGATTTTTATTTCTGTATGCCAAAGTAATAAATCGTTTATGAAAAGCAATAATAAAAGAGAGAAAAACATTAAAATGTTATCAAAAGAAAGAAAGAAAAAAAGAAATATAAATCAAGCATCCTTCAGTCAGTCATTCATTCGTTCAGTCAATCATTTCTTGTGATTGTACTTTGACAATGAAACACTGAAAGAAAGAAAAAAAGAAAAAATTTTACAATTTTCTCCACGGTTAGTTTATTCGGTCTTAAGATTTCCTAACATTTTGCTTGCTAAATAGATGCATGCAGAGTATGACTGTAAAAGAAAAAAAAATACGTAAAATTTATGGCTGCTTATGTCAATGGAATGATCTTTTAAGCTTCACTTAAATAGAGCAGCTACAAATGCTTATTTATATTATATTTCGTATAAATAAGCACATAACAGCATTATTTTGATTTATAATTTTATTGTCGCGTTTTACAGCGCAGACATAATAAAAAAATGCACAGAAGTTATTTTAAAGAGCAGTTCAACCGCCAAATCGGATTTTATGCGTCTGTCTTTAAAGGAAGTTTTATTTACTTTAACCATCAATAACTTACTAATACTCTACCGTTACTACAAAAGAAAAAATTCTTAAAAGGAAGAATCGAAACAATTATACATACACATAGATTGTGGCCTTCGTTTGTAATATCAGTTGTTAAATTGTTGTTGTTCTAAAATGTCATTTAATTTGTAGAAAAACATACGATTTTCTATTCTTCTTCGTTTGTCAATTAAACAGCTTTGAGCGCACAAATTCAAAAGTCGCTCTTCTGTCGACTTCTTAAAGAGTTTTTGATTGCGATTAAATATTGTTCGTGTCCGTCTATCTTCGTATAACGTCTCTCACTAATGTGTTCTATGAAAATAATAACACGGTGCGACAGTCAAAATACACCCAGCTAATGACATAGTCGCCGTAGTCTAGTAGGTAGTGTGTTGGCTTGTTAGACGAAAAGCCAGGGTTCGAGCCCCAGGCCAGACATCAAACAAAATACAAAAAATATTTCCTATGCGACTTCCTCTCAGCAGTTTTCTGGCAAAACATCTGAGAGTAAATAAAAATTGCCATGAACAGTTTTTCAAAGATCTATCGTTCGAAGTCGACTTTAAACTGTAGGTCCCGCCACTCATGTATAAAATTAACACACACAACATAAGTAAGTGGTGTAAGAAACTAGGTCGTAATCCTGACTGAAGGGTTGTAATGACCAATTATATATGTATGTAATGACAGTGCAAGTTATGTATTTTGTCGAGTAGAAATCAAAAATATTTTTTTTATATTTCTTGAACCTTCCAAACTTGTTTTATTTGACAAAAACAGTTTTTTTTGTTGGACTTTATGGAGGGATGGGCCTTTAAATCCGTATACATATATATATTATTTGACATAATATTCTATGAGGTTTGATGAGATAAATGATGAGATGAAGTCGCCGTGGTGTAGTAGGTAGTGTGTTGGCTTACTATTCGTAAAGCCCGGGTTCGTATCCCAGGTCAGACATCAAAAATGAAATATGAAAAAAAAAATATTTCTTCGGCGACTTCCTCTCAGCAGATTTCTGGCAAAAACTCTGAGAGTAAATAAAAATTGCCATGAAAAGTTTCTCAAAAATATGTCGTTCGGAGTCGACTTTAAACTGTAGGTCCCGCCACTCACGTATAAAATTAACGCACACAACATGAGTGGTGTGAGAAGCTAGGCCGTAATCCTGACTGAAGGGTTGTAATGGCCAATTATGTTATGTATGTTGATGAGATAAACTGGGCAAAAGCGAATTTTTTCATATTTTTTCAAATTTGTGCACTCATAGTAGCAAACGTTAATTAAAAAATATAAAACAAGTGACGACATTCTGAATATGCATTATCTTGTGAAGAGATTGACACTTCGCTTGACAAAATCGAAATGAAATTACCGTAGTTATTATTTAAAGAGTGGTTATTATTTAAATAATATAAGAGTCGTGTCATATTATTCATACATAATTTTTTTAAATATACTTTCAGTTAAAAAATTAGCAGAATTTTTTATAGATCTTGTTTGTTTATGGAAAATGTGTAAATTTCACTTTTGAGCGACCGCCAGTAGTTGGCCAATGTTTGCGCAACGAGAAATAATAATATTTGCAAAAAACACAAATATTAGCCGACTTCTGGTAATCGCCCAAACATGAAATTGTCACATTTTGTTGTAAACATTGAAAGTTCATTTGATAAGATGACATATAAAAAATATAACACGACTGTTCGACTCTTTAAATAATAACTACGGTAATGTTTGTCCGATTTGGTCAAACGAAGTGTCAATCTCTTCACAAGATAATGCACTTTCATAATGTAATCACTTATTTCATACTTTTTAATTAGATTTTGCAATTAAGAAAAAAATTTAAAAAAATTAAAAAATTCACGTTTGCCAGGTTAACCCAATCAAAACTCATAACATGTAAGTTTGAATCCCTTGTTTATGTATATAGTGACATAAATGTCCTCACATATGAACCTGCCTCACTTATTAATATATTAATTACACTAACAATAAGCTAAATAGTCATAAGAGAAAATAGAGTAAGTGTTATTATGATAAGAGACAAAATAGAATTAAGATTATGTTACATTAGGTTTAAGATAATTGAAATAAATGAAATCTTTCTCTTTCTGTTCAAACTTCAACGCAGACGGTTGTTTTAGTTACGAACATTATTATATCGTTTTAAAGTCTCATCTCTCCCCTTTTGAAAGAACTTTGAATTTTAAAAATAGTTTAAAAAGTATTTGGGTAATCAATAATTTTGTGTGAAGAGATCAAAAAAACCGTTTTTGTCAAATAAAACAAGTTTGGATGGTTCAAGAAATATAAAAAAAAATATTTTTGAGTTCTACTTATAATTCACAACCTACACTATCATTAGTTGGGTGTATCTTGATTGTCGCACCGTGTAATTAATCGTTGTTTATATACATGTAAATTAATTTAGAAATGTTTATGCTTTACAATTGGATTTTGAAAATGTTGTTAAAATTAAAAACTAAAATAAACATAAAAATATTCTAAAAAGAATAATTTGTAGTTTTCACCAATTTTGTTTTCGATTCAATTTATTAAATAATGATTGTAATTTTAAATGAAATATTTTTTATTATAAAGTTTATAGTCTTTTGTAAACAAGTCATGAAATATTTGAAAAATTTTTAAATTAATTTTCTGATTCAAATTAAGATTTTTCTCAATTAAAAAGTGATTGTTTATTATATTGTAAAAAGTAATAAGAAATGGGTATATATATGCATACATATATACATAATTGGTCATTACAATCTTTTAGTCAGGATTATGGACCTAGTTTCTCACACCAATTATGTTGTGTGTGTTAATTTTATACATGAGTGGCGGGACCTACAATTTAAATTCAAGTCCAAACGAAAGATTTGTTTTACACTTTTCATGCCAATTTTATTTACTCTCAGAATTTTTGATATATTTCTTCATATTTCATTTTGATGTCTGACCTTGGGTTTGAATCGTGGCCTCACGTCTCATAAGCCAAAAAACACTACCTATTAGACTACGACGACTACTGTGTTCTGCTGTATTTAAATCTGGGACGCTTAGTCTTGTTTACAGAAACTTTGTTCGTGAATATAGTTGGTCTGAATGTACTTATCGATTACATTATACATGTTTTCGCTTCTTGTTTTGCGACTTAAGTAGGTGCTTTTATGAGAATCGTATACAACAACCAGGTAACGTCTGGTTAAGGTTTTCACTGATTTCAGATTCCGCAACAAATCGGATGAGGGATCCTTTCAGAACAATTGAACGTTAGGTCGTTCCTTGCACTACCAGATTATTGCTGTACTTTTCGGTCTGAAATAACAGCTATTACCGCCGTTCGAATTCGGTATCAGTGTATATCAGAGATCAGCAACGAATCGTTTTTCGCTACGCATGTGCACTCCTGAAATTTTGAATATAAGTGCGTCAACAATATTGAAATTTAACTTCTCTGATTCATTCGTACTCTCTACAACGTTGATTTATAAGTACAGGTTGCAATGAGTTTGAGTACAACGTTGACATCAAACTCATACCATTCGAAATATGTTTGATTTATAAGCCTACTCATTTGGATTCATAACTTTAGAAAAATACTTATAAATGATTGGAGTGACTTGAAACATTCATCAAAATTTACAGTCTTAATTGTTGTTGCATTTACAAAAAAAGAAAAAAGACACATAAGCAAAAAAGACAGAACAGCAAGTAGAGGAAACACACAACCATTTAGTGAGTATTTTAGTGTTCGTACGCGAATCATACTTATTTTGTGATTCTTGTATATGTTGAGTTACGGAGAATCGGAATCAACAATATCATACGTATTGTTAAGTATGAATATAATGAGTACTTCAAACTTTGAATATTATATTAAAAGAAGTATGAATGTGTTTAAGTATCAGCAATTATGAGTATGATTTTATTCTACTCATCTTTCTGAATACTCATTGCTGAATTCTGGTGTGCACCATAACTACTACTCCACATAATAAAGCGTACAGTCGTTCTGATGTATTTATTAACTTTAATGAAATATTGACTTTGTGTCATATTTGTTTGTATTTATTATGAAAATAAAAAGATCATTGATCACGTATGTACGCTGGTGAGCAAAAATGGAACATAATATTTAAAAAAATATAAACTTTTTATTTGTACTTTATTTATTAAAATAAAAAAAACTATTCATATGTTAAACATTTATTTAGACTATCCTCTAATTAAAACAAAAACTTTACAGCAATATTATTTTCTTTTAAACATAAAATACAGCTTAAATATTATTTAGTAGCATTTATCCAATTTTGCTCGTTTCGTTTCAAATGAAAAATTCAGTATTTTGTCCATAATCCTTTATTCTTTATTACAGATTTAATGCGTTTTGGTAAGCTTTCTGCCACTTTTTTGATGGTTTCACTGTTTATACTTTGCCAATCTGCCTTAATCCTTAGCCACAATTCGTTAAGGTTATTTGGAGGGTTTTCATACTGTGCCAATTTTTCTTTTTTGCAATTGCCTACAAATTCTCGATCGGATATAAATCCGGACTTTGTGCTGGCCATTTCAACGTCTGAAATTTTTTATTTACAATTTCTTACTTACTGTAATAATTACAAAAAATATTGGCTTTAAAATATTTTGTTAATATTATGTATCCATTTTTGCTCGCCAGTGTACATACATAAGTACTCTGGAAAACAACTCAAAATTACTTCAAATAATTGTAGGATTGTGTGCGTTGTTGTATTGTGCGTTATTGTATGTGTATAATTTAATGGTTCCATTTGTTATGTCTGATGTAAGAAGAGAAAAAAACCGAACCAACTAACGAGCATAAAAATATGTTTTGTTATCCCCCATAATAAAGTTTGTTAAACCGTTTCTTGTTCTTGAATTTATATGCTGATCGTTTTTACGACATTTTTACACACACTACACACACACACTCTCATCCAAATAAAATATCGTTAAAGGACAATAAACAAAAGCTCAAGAGATTACTAAACAAATCAACCGCACACTCAAACTGTCGTAAATTTCTCTGATAAGTTTCATAGCCTTTTCTAGCTTGTTGTTGTTGTTGTTGTAGTATCTTGTTTTAGTTTTTGCAATAAAACCCAACAGAAAATCTCAGCAAACAACAATAAATAAAATAAAATGAAACAAAATAAAACAAAAAAAAACTATTCCATACGAACGAACGAACGTTTGGACACATGAATCATTTATAAATTAGAAAGGTTTCTCTTGTTAAAAAACAAAAAAAAAATCATTCTTATGTCACAACTGACCACTGGCAGTAAAAAAGGAAAACAAAAACTACTCGAAATTATGTATGTCTGTCAGTCGTTTGGTCACTTATTCTAGTGAATTATGTGGGGATTATGTACATACACCAGCAACCGCAACTTAAATTTCCATAAATTTGTCACTGCTTTTCGGAATCGGAAGAATAGTGTGTTATGAAGAACTGTATGTTGTAATTGGTATTCTTGGTAATAAATTATTTGTCATTAAGATATAAACAAAATGATGTTGTGGTTTTTCTATTTTAATTAATTAATTGTATGTAATTAAAATTCGTATCCATAATGCATGTACTATGTACACTTGGTATATATTTTATCATAATATAACTAAATGTTAATCCCAGATTTGAACCATTGATGCATTTTAATTACTGTCGGATTTTTATGATTTATTAACTGTTTGTTATGGTATTTAATGTTCTTTTTAAGTCCTTTTTTATTTTAAATAAATTTTTGGGGTAAATCATTGGGTTTTCTGCAGATGTATGTTTACTTAAGTATCCTTTTCTTAAATGCCCTTTACGCATTTCAATACAATGACGAGTTTGTATTTCTGTCTCATGTGATAGATTTAATGTGTACCCTTTTAAAGTACAGCGCATTCAATTATTTCATGGCATATCCTTGCGTGAAAATACAGTCGATCCAAGTTCACTTTCATATTTATATTGTTACGTTTCAACCTTTTAAAAACGTTTAAAATATGAGCTCGTAAATTGTAAATAAAATAATAATAAATTTGTGTTTAGTTTTAATTCTTATTTATTCGCACAATTCTGTGTGCCACTGGTTACAACTTGATCTAAACAACAACAATTGTTTTTCTTTGTTATTCCTCTGCTTACACACTTTGCATAAACAATAACAATTGCTGGTTAATTGTTCGACAGATCTTTGTAAGGGAGATAATGGTGGTTTGAAGCCATTACTATCTTCAAACGCACCGCCTCTTCACGCAAGACTGACTGAACTTCACTAACTTAGTCACCTGCTTTGGTTTGCTTTTTATATGGCAGAGTAAAAAGTCGCAGTAGTCTACTAGGTAGTGTGTTGGCTTATTAGACATAAAGCCAGGGTTCGAGCCCCAGGCCAGACATTCAAAACAAAATACAAAAAGTATTTCTTCGGCGACTTCCTCTCAGCATATTTATGGCAAAAACTGTGAGAGTAAATAAAAATTGCCATGAAAAAGTTTCTCAAAAATCAGTCGTCTGGAGTCGACTTTAAACTGTAGGTCCCGCCACTCATGTATAAAATTAAAGCACACAACATAAGTGGTGTGAGAAACTAGATCGTAATCCTGATTGAAGGGTTGTAATGACCAATTTTGTATGTATGTGTGTGAGTAAACAGTCTGATGAATGTTCTTGAAGGCGAATGTTCATGACTTCGCCATCTCGAATCTCTTAACGATGTTTACATTTATTATTGTAGTGTTGTTTGTGCATTTTGTTTACATGTATTATTCTAGTGTTTTTTGTGTATTGTCTTTACGTTTATTCTTGTAGTGTTGTTTGTGTATTTTTGTTTACTTGTTTACAATTTTTTTATCCTGGTGTTTGTTGCTATTTTAAGTAGTACGATAATTTGTAAACAGGTTTGTTTACTTCATTGTTTTGTTTTTGTAGCTTTTGTTTACAAATTTAATGTTAAACGATGTAAAAGCAAAACACCAGTATCTTGATCTCCCATTTTTGTAACAATATTGATAGCGTAATTGGACACTTTTTTTGCAACTGAGAATATTTGGATATCCACTAATCTTTGCTTGATTTTCCCTGTCATTTACTTTATATCTTAGGTATATAACAGCGCTAATTTTTCTGAGAATTGCTTTAATCTTTAAAACATATCACATCGAATTTTCGAATATTGTGTGAAAATCCTTTAAAAATCTTCATGATCATCTATCATTTTACAAATCAATGACACAAGCTGTTATCGACACTTTAGAAGAGTGTTACATCACCGTTCTTGGTGATTGTATCAACAGTATTCTCATGAGTTGATCTGGAAGGATACTATCGGCTATAAGGGCGTCAGTATATCATTATATACTGATCGTCGTCCTGCATTTAGGCGTTATTGAAGGACTTGTTTTTATCCAAGGTATCTTCGCCTAGACAATAACAAATTTTGGATGATAAGCAAATAAATGAAGCAAACTTTTAAGTTGTTTGTCCATCCAGACTGGGTCAGTTTCGTACTATGTTTTGGTGTCGCTGTGCCACTGTTGCTGTTACCGATTTGTTATTTTTTACTTCATAAAACATGTGAAAGTAGAGTTTGTATGCCATGTATGTGATGTCTATAATGTGGCAACCCTTGCAATACAAACAAATATTTTCAATGTATAGAAGACCGTTAGAGCTTAAACGCAAATTGCTGAAAAAAGAACACAGCGTTAAGGAGATTTTGGATGCATGTTGTGTAAATGAACATGAATTAAACAGACATAATCAATGATATTCCATTATTGTTTCCATTAAATTTGTGTTACGACGTTTTATTTATGTGTACCTGTATGTATTGTATATTGTATACCTTCTTCTAATTTTATTGTTTTGATTGGTTTGTAACTTCTTCGTCAAAACAAATATGGTACGTCAAGTTGCCAAAAATTGTTAATTAGATGGTATAGCCTATCAATTATAAAATAAATAAGGTTGACTGTTTTAAAACGATAAGTAATTCCCGAGCATATACTTCGGAAAAGGTACTTGATGTAATTTGATTATTTGAAGCTCCCTTTTATGTTATTGAAAATGTTATCTCAATCACTATGATTTTACGCTGTCGTAAAATTGTCCATCAACCCTAAACTGGTACCATTTCAGCAGCCTATGCGACGTGTCCCTATTGCTGTGGAACAAAAAGTTATACAAACCGAACCAGTATTAGATCCAATTATCTGGATCTCGCTTATAATAGTAGCGTTTAAGCAAAATGAGTTGTGTGTATATATGCGAAGGGCTTATTTTGAATTGATCACTGCCTACGTTCGAGGCTTTTATGACTAAACTGAGGGGCATCCAGAATTTTATCCGCTATCGTCAGTTAGAAACATTCACGAAGAGAGTAGAGATATCACAACTTTTATAACAATTCGGGGATTATTTAGATTCAAGCGGTTATTGTTCAAAGTAAACTACGCTTCTGAAATTTTTCAGCATTGACATCATTCTCAAATGCCATGAATTATATCGATGACATTATAATATTCGCAAATAGTAAAAAGGAACATAATAGGGCAGTTACACTAGTACGTAAAATATATCGCGATAGTGATGTTTGTCTAAATGAGAAGAAATGAATTTTCAGCAGGCTATTAAGTTCAAAATGTGGGAATTGCTGAAGTGGTTGTATTATAGAAAGTAAAGTTAAATCCTCTTTAAAAGAGAATTCATTATCTCAAGATGAGTTCTCGCACAATTTTTGAATAGAAGAAGTAGAAACGAAGAAGACCATCCCACGTACAGATATATCAACACTATTTAGCATTCTAAGTTGTCAAGCTGTATTTATCGATACCAATAGTTCTCATGTAGCTAAAAGAACACTCGATTTTAAAGAATTTGATGTTTACTTTAAACACGAAAACAATGCTTAACCTATTGCATCATCAAGCAATACATTGAACTTATTCAAAATTCCTGGAAAGTTGTTGTTCTATCCTAAGCTGTTACAACGATGCGAAATATAATAACCAGATCAATGTGTTACTTAGAGATTTGATTAGAATGAATGCAATTTGTTTATATAAGTGCAGTTGCTTATCGACAATTATCTCATTTTACTTACTTCCTAAGTCTCACATTGGTGTCGTTATTAGTTTAGATATCACTGTATTTATGTATATCTTTTAAATTAACCGAAATTTTGTTTTATCACTAGAATCACACAGTATTTATGCCATAAATAGGTTTGATTTTTTGTAAAAACAATATACAATGCAATACATACATATGTATGTGTGTATGTATACAAGTGCAAACAATACAATACAAATTTTACAATATTTAAGGCAACTGTCTTATTCTCTTCATGAATAAATTACTGGTTTAGACGGAGAACGCAAATTAAACCTCTTTTTTAATACAAATCGATAAAATAAAAAAATATTAATTTTTTTGTATTCTTGTTTTGGTAAGATTTTTCATTTTCTTTATACGTTAAGAATAGAAAAGAATGGGACCAGAACAGAAAGCAACAACAGCAATAGTAAATAGATTACATCTACAACAAAAAAAAGGAAAATATCATGTACATACGTAACCACAAAGTACGAACTGATACGTACAGTGACTCACAATTTATTTCGGCCAACTGTTTCTGAAATAATTAAATCATTACAAGCCTTCAGTCAGGATTGCGACCTAGCTTCTCACAACAATTATGTTGTATGTGTCAATTTGTACGTATGAATGGAGTTTAAAGTAAACTCCGAACGACAGATTTTTGAGAAACTTTAAGTGGCAATTTTATTTACTCTCAAATTGTTTCCCAAAAATCGGCAGAGAGGAAGCGCCGAAGAAATTTTTTTTTCCTATTTTCCTTTTGACATCTGGTCTGATCGGTTGAAATGTGGCCTTACGTCTAATAAGCTAACACATTTCTTACTAGATTACGGCGACTTCAGAAAATAAGGAAACTCCCGATAATATTTGAGCCAAAACTGGATATAGAACTTAAAACAAAAGAAGTATTCACCATGTACTTCGAAATTATAGTTTTATTGGTTGTATAGATCGAGATAAGAAATATTAAGTAGATCATCTTAAATTCAATAAGTACCACATAACCAAATATAGAAGATTTTGAAGGTCAGTCATTATTATTGATGGGTCGAAATGTAGTATCTCTATTCCGTATCGTTAAATATACGACTGACATGTACCAAATACAGAACTTTCAAAATGACAACCTCACAGCAATAATCAGCTTTGGTGCTCGTATCGTGTTTATGGTTTGTATCAGAGATCAGCAAAAAATCGTTTTTTCGCTACCCATAAGCACTCATGAAATTTTGAATATAAGTGAGTCAACAATATTGCAATTCAAATACTCTGATTCATTCATACTCACTACAACATTGATTTATAAGTACAGGTTGCAATGAGTTCGCGTACAACGTTGACATCATTATATTGATCATTAATCAAAATTTACAGTCTTAGTCGTTGTTGCATTTACAAAAAAAAGAAAAAAGACACATAAGCAAAAAAGACAGAGCAGGAAGCAGAGCAAACTCGCGACCTTCTAGTGAGTATTTTAGTGTTCGTACGCGATTCATACTTGTTTTGTGATTCGTGTAAATGTGTAGTTCTGGAGAGTCGAAATCAACAACATCATACGTGTTGTTAAGTATGAATATGATGAGTATTTCAAACTTTGAATATAAGTGGAAGTTCCATGATATTAAAATAAGTATGAATGCGTATAAGTATCTGAAATTATGAGTATGATTCGATTCTACTCATCTTTTTGAATACTCATTGTTGACCTCTGGTTTGTATGTAATTGGCTGGAGTAGAAATGTTCAACATTTTCGAGATTATAACGCAAAAACATATGTAGTTCGACGTCATGTAATACAATTTACTGTGAAGTGCTAAAAATCAAGGTATGAAAAAGGAGTTTCAGTTATATTAGACTTAGTGTCACAATCTTCTCATCTAAATGTATTCATGGGCAAATATATAGATCAGGCAAGTTCTTACAGTCGTATTAATGTAGGAACAATTGAAAACGATCTCTCAAACCACCGAACAATTAATGGAGTTCATGCAAAGAAGATATAATTAGAAGATATTGCTACGTTTTTACCTTTTAAAAACGTTAAAAATATGACTTCGTAGATTGCAAATAAAATAAAAATAAATATGTGTTCAGTTTCAGTTAAACTCTTTATTTTTCGCACTACTTTTGTGTGCCACTGTTCACAACTTGATGTAACAACAACAATTGCTTCGTTTGTTATTCCTCTGTTTATACACTTTGCATAAACAATAACAATTACTCGACAATTGTTCGACCGATCTTTGTAACGGAGATCTTCAAACAACGATTAATCACTTCAAACGCACCGCGTCTTCACACAAGACTGACTGAACTTCATTAACTCAGTCGCCTGCTTTGCCTTTTATATGACAAAGTAAACAGTCTGATAAATGTTCTTGAAGTTCGCGTTCATGACCTCGCCTTCTCGAAATTTCTATAAATGTAATCATCGATGTCTACATTTATTCTTGCTTGTTGTTGTATTTTTGTTTACTTGTTTACTATTTTTTATGATGGTGTTTGTTGTTGTATTAAGCAGTACTATAATTTGTAAACAAGGTTTGCTAACTGCATTGTTTTGTTTTTATAGATTTTGTTTATAATTTTAATGTTAAGCGATGTAAAAGCAAAACATACCGTTATTTTTCATTTTCGTAACGATATAATTTCAATATGGTAATTAACAATTTTAATACATATATTTTGACACTGTTTCTTTAAGTTTGAAAACTATTTTACAAACTGTGGTTTAAATTTGATCAAAATCTTCATGCATTTCGAAATCAAATGGATTATATTTTCTGAAAAGGGATTGGTCGAAATATATTGTTAGCCACTGTATGTATGGTATACATATACCCAATGACCATTTATATTGTTATTTATTGTAATATTTGTGAACTCTGTATATGGACACGTATTAATTTTAAGATTTTCCTTTACTTTTTTGCCATTTTAAATGAGGTTTTATTATTATTTTCTGCTTTTTTGTAACTCACATATCAAGAAACATACCATACCGTCAAATACATATGTATATGTACATACGGCATACATTAATATCATGTAGAAGAAGATACATTCATGGCAGTTTATGGGTACATAAAGTTTTATAGAGGATACATAGAGTTGGTGTGGTAGAGAGTATGAATGGTTTTTGAGATAATGTCAAGGGATTAAGCATTAACAAACATTTTTGATATACGTAGTTATACTGTGTTGCCTTTTTAAACAAATTAAAAGTAATTTAAAAAGTAAAAGAGTTTACGGTTGTATGTTGATCTTATGGAGTAAGTAGTTAAAATGTAAACGAAAAACTGACTTTAATAAGTTATTTAAATCATACTAATAACACATTAGCAAACATGTTAATACTCACAGCATATGATTTGAAAAAAAGGAATTCTTCATATTGCATGAAGTTAACATCCATCGCTGAAATGATGTAGAAATTTATAAAACTCTTCATGCTGACTTCAGTAATAAATTAAGAAAGACAGATGAGTTCGCATGTCACAAATAAAAGACTATGAAGGGCTACTCACTACATTAGCTAAAAGGGGAGAGAGGAAAACACCAGGGTCGGATGGTATCCCACAGAGAATACTCACCTGAACCTTGGTAATCAAAGTTACCACTTCGACCTAACCTATCATCTAGGCTGCTAAGACTTTCAGGTACTAGCAAGGAGAGTGTTAAATGATATTATTACGTTTTTACCATTTAAAAACGTTTAAAATATGAGCTCGCAGATTGCAATTAAAATAAAAATAAATTCGTGTATAGTTTTAATTAAAATTCTTTATTATTCGCACGATTCTGTGTGTCACTGTTAACAACTTGATGTAAACCCAAACAATTGCTTTGCTTGTTATTCTTCTGTTTACACCCTTTGCATAAACAATAACAATTACTAGACAATTATTCGCAGATCTTTGTAACGGAGATCTTCAAAACACGATTACTCTCTTCAAACACACCGCAAGACTGACTGAACGTTTACTAACTCAGTCGCTTGCTTTACTTTACCTTTTATATGGCAACGTAAACAGTATGATGAATGTTCTTGAGATTCTCGAGATGTTCGAGATCTCTACAAATGTAAACATAGTTGTTTCATTATTGTTGTTTGTGTATTTTGTTTATATTTACTCTTGTAGTATTTTTTGTTGTATTCTTGTTTACTTGTTTATCATATATTTATACTGATGTTTGTTGCTATATTACGCTGTGCGATAATTTGTAAACAAGTTCATTGCTTTTGTTTTTGTAGCTTTTGTTTATAATTTTAATGTTAAACGATGTAAAAACGAAACACCAGTATCTAGATTTTTCATTTTCGTAACAATATGTTCCAGAAATTTTTCATTGAAAGAATTTTTCCACATAAGGAGTGGGATTTGGTGTATATCCCAAACCCTGACAAGCCTCTAGGTGAACGAACATTATACTTGCCTGTTTTACATGATTAGTGAAATATTGGATAAATGTTTAGGAACAAAACGAGCTCTCTCGGCTTTGCAATACAGATGTGGGGAAGAAAACTACTACGATGGGTGCGATAAGGCAGGTGAGGCGCAATAAAGATCGGAATATTGAGGTTTATACGGTGGTTAAGAACAACTTTAATTCCGCGAACTGGGTTCGGCTTGCGAAAGCACTTTCAAAATGGCTGCACCGTCTTACTTGATGGAAATTATAAACAATTATTATCGAGACCGGAATCGACTTTAAACTGTAGGTCCCGCCACTCATGTATAAAATTAACACACTCAACAGGAGTGGTGTAAGAAGCTAGGCTGGAATCCTAACTGGACTGCTGTAATGGCCAATTATGTATGTATGTATCGAGACCGGAGACTTGAGACACTGCTATGGAATATTATGTAATATGGAGCACTCCGACGACAACTTCTGGACGGGACTACAATTGTAGATTTTGCCCACAACTCCGGTCGTTGAGACGACAAGAAAAATAGACGAGACGACGAGTACAGCAACTAAAATAGTTGAAGTATAGTTTAAAGGGGAAGTCGCCGTTATCTAGTAGGTAGTGTGTTGGCTTATTAGATGAAAGGCCACGGTTCAAACCCCAGGTCAGACATTAAAACGAAATATGAAAAAAAATATTTCTTCGGCGACGTCCTCTCAGCAGATTTCTGGCTAAAACTCTGAGAGTAAATAAAATTGCCGTGAAAAGTTTCTCAAAAATCTGTCGTTCGGAATCGACTATAAACTGTAGGTCCCTACACTCATGTATAAAATTAACACACACAACAGGAGTGGTGTAAGAAGCTATGCCGTAATCCTAACTGAAGTGCTGTAATGGCCAATTATGTATGTATGTATCGAGGCCGGAGAGTGATATATTCAACACACGATAGAACAAAAGAATTTGTTTGTGGTGTCAACGGGTGTCTCGTAGAGCACAATACTTGAGCCACTGCTATGGAATATTATGTAATATGGAGCACTCCGACGACAACTTCTGTACGGGGCTACAATTGTAGATTTTGCCCACAACTCCAGTCGGTGAGATGGCAAGAAAAATAGACGAGACGACGAGTGCAGCAACTAAAATAGTTGAAGTATAGTTTAAAGGGGAAGTCGCCGTAGTCTAGTAGGTAGTGTGTTGGCTTATTAGATGACAGGCCACGGTTCAAACCCCAGGTCAGCATCAAAACGAAATATGAAAAAAAATTAACACAAGAGAAGCTAGGCCGTAATTATGACTGAAAGGTTGAAATGGTCAATTGTGTGTGTATAGTTTAAAGGATCATAATGTTATATGCTTCAACAATATGTTCGGAAGTAATCTCCATGAGATCGAACTTGTCTTCTATATATCACTATAGCCCCTGCGCTGGCCATATTTTTTGTTTGGTGGAATTGGGTCAGTACAAGGACTGTGCTTACCTGTGGCATCACAATTAGCCGCAAGCCCAAGTGAGCCTTGGTAATCAAAGCTACCACTTCGATCTAACCTATCACCTAAGCGCGTATAGACTGCGTAGAGGCCCTGGTACCGGCAAAGACCATGTCAATAGATATAATGGGGGATGAAATGTAGCAGATTTAATTTCGCCATCTTAAGGAGCTACGAAAAGTTGTGGCTATGAAACGGACAGTAAGACACATTTCCACGTGCAAATTTCAGTCACATTGGACAATCCCTAATATAACAAATTGGTAGGACAATGAGTACTACAAACTGAATTTCTACAAAAAAACAATTTTTGACCTGCACACATTTGAACATGATGAACATTCTACGGTCCCAAACTGTGAATTTGAAGATGAAAAACACGGTTCGTGAGCATAATTTTCTTCGGTTTGCTCATTTTAAGACTCAGGTTGGTAAGTTTTATATTTTAATTCGTAAGCACGAAGCACATTTCTTGCTTAAAAATTAAAATTTGTTGTGCTCACGTGTTTTGTTCTTCAACTCATGTGGAAGATTAAATGCGTAATAGCAGTGCAACAACATTCTAATTTAAATAATTCAGATTTTATTATGTAGCAGTGTTGAAAAATTCAGTACCGCTACACTTGTCGTACTTTTTTATTATTACATATTTTATGTTTTGCGCTTTTCTACTTTTAATGCGTTCGCGACATGTTCAGCGTAAAGCTAAAGGTGGAATTAGCCTTTAGCCCCGGTTAGCCAAATGTCCACGGAACGTACGTTAGTTTTTCTACGTACGTTCGTTTTTCTTCATCGTCTGTGATGATTATTAAGAAGAATCGTAGTTTTCAACTCTTTTTGATGCTTTTCGACTTAGATTTTTAAATTCTTTTGTTCTTCAGTCTTCTCACGAAGAGCACTTTAAATTCCCTTAAAATTTTCGGCTCTCAAGAAGAATCATTCTGTACGAACGAATTAAATTTGGTCACTATTGCTACTTTGCTTTTCAGTTGCCCGAGATTTAGGTGGCCAAATTCCTAGAAACATTTAAAGCCAACCAATTCCCGATATAATACTGAACGGTAGCACAAATTAGGAATTCGCCGTAGCCTAATAGGTAGTGTGTTGGCTTATTAGACGTTAGGCTACAGTTCAAACACCAGTATCCCGGTATCTCGAACAAAAAGAAATATGAAGAAATATTTCTTCGGCGACTTCCTCTCAGCAGATTTCTAGCAAAAACTCTGAGAGTAAATAAAGTTTCTCAAAAATCCGTCGTTCGTAGTCGACTTTAAAAACGGTAGGACTCGACACTCGTGTATAAAATGAGCACACACAGCATCAGTGATGTGAGAAACTAGGTCCATAATCCTGACTGAAGGGTTGTAATGTCCAATTATGAATGTAATCCTTAATGGTACAAGAAAAGTACTTCCTCGTATGAAATAAATTTTAGAACGTTTCGTCAGAAAAAGCAAAATTTCTATTTAGCGGAAACACCTGTGCACGGTAATACTTATCCATTGAAAATATCAGCAGGAATCCAAGGCTATAAATAAACTTAAATTCAAAGTCGAATGTATGAAAACCAATGTTATACAATTTTTTAATTTATTGACCCTTTTTTATTGGCATTTAATTAATAACAAAATTTATAGGTTATAAAACCTTAAATAAAGTCGTTCACAAACAAATGCACAACAAATTAATGTCCCTTTAAAGTTTTTTTTTAATTTTAATTTAACAAAAAAGAAGTCAATAAAAGAGCCATTTCATGGTATTGGTATTGTTGTTGTTTACAATATTATTGTTGTTTGTGTTACTTAATTTAACAAATATTTGCATTATGTTGAAAGACTCTTATAAGGCATTTACACAAAAAAAAAAGAAATCATTGTCATAAAAGTATTATCATACTGTAGGTAAAAAAGATTCCTTAGTTACCCTCCTTCATATAACAAAATTTTAAAATTTTTTCGTACATATGGGATACAGAGACCATCAATGAGTAGTCTTTTCGCTACCCATAAGCACTCATGAAATTTTGAATATAAGTGAGTCAACAATATTGAAATTTAACTACTCTGATCCATTCATACTCACTACAATGTTGACTTATAATTACAGGTTGCAATGAGTATGCGTACAACGTTGACATCAGACTCATACCATTCGAAATATGTTTGATTCATAAGCCTACTCATTTAGATTCAGAACTTAACATAAGCAAAACAGACAGAGCAGCAAGCAGAGCAAACACCCAACCATTATGTGAGTACTTTAGTGTTCAAACGCGAATCATACTTATTTTGTGCTTCGTGTATATGTTGAGTTATGGAGAGTCGAAATCAACAACATTATACGTGTTTTTAAGTATGAATATGATGAGTACTTTAAACTTTGAATATGAGTAGAGGTTCCACGACATTAAAATAATTATGAATGCGTATAAATATCTAAAATTTTGAGTATGATTCGATTCTACTCATCTTTTTGAATACTTATTGCTGATCTTTATATGTATGTATGCACTGTAATGTTTATTAGTAATGTCAAGTTGAAGTAGTAAAGTGCTCGTTAAACTACTTTTGATTGAATAAAACTTTTATATGATGGCTATACTTGTAAAATTTCTTAATTTAATGTTCTGCCAAGGAAAAAGTGTTAATCAACTTGACAGTGTCAAGTAAGCAAGTAAACGGGATAGCACGACTATAATTATTTTACGTGCAAATAAAAAGACGATGATACTAAATGTCACACAGACAGTTTAAGTTTAAAAAACAGAGGCTGCAATTGTAAAATAACGTCTGGTCACTTTACAACCTTGTGGAGAATTTTATGACGTTCAGTTCCGCATGTTATTTTTGGATATGGAATATGGAAAAAAAATTTGTTTTAAACTGACAGCTATAATGCTAACACTTTTAACGATGCTTCTTATTAAAAGCTAATCAGTAGAGATAATATAAATTGATGTTTAACATGAAAGTGGCTGCATTAAACGCATTTGTTGGTGATAGAATTGCAATAAAAATTGAAATAAAAAATTTAACTGAAATATCGACAGAATTCATACCATGACATATTAGACAAAAAACATTAAACCGCAGAAGCCAGCACATAAATCGATGGAATGTTCAAATCTTATTTTGTATTAAATTGTTACGTTTTTACTTTTTAAAAACGTTTAAAATGTGAGCTCGTAGACTGCAAATAAAATAAAAATAAATTTGTGTTTAGTTTTAAATCAATTATTTATTGTTCTCACAATTCTGTGTGCACTATTCATAACTTCATGTAAACAACAACAATTTTCTTTGTTTGCTATTCCTCTGTTTACAGCCTTTGCATAAACGATAACAATTACTAGTTAATTGTTCGACAGATCTTTGTAAGGGAGATCTTCACACCACGATTACTCTCTTCAAACGCACCGCGTCTTCACACAAGACTGACTGAAATTTTACTAACTCAGTTGCCTGCTTTGCCTCGCCTTTTACGTGGCAGGGTAAACAATCTGATGAATATTCTTGAAGGCGAATGTTCGTGACTTCGCCTTCTCGAAAAATCTATAAACATAAACATCGTTGTTTACATTCATTATTGTTGTTTGTGTATTTGGTTTACATTCTTGTAGTGTTGTTTGTCAAATTTTGTTTACTTGTATTTTTTTTTATACTGGTGTTTGTTGTTATATGAAGTCGCCGTAGTCTAGTAGGTAGTGTGTTGGCTTATTAGACGTAAAGCCAAGGTTCAAACTCCATGCCAGACATCAAACAAAATACAGAAAGTATTTCTTCCGCGACTTCCTCTCAGCAGATTTCTGGCAAAAACTCTGAGAGTAAAATAAAATTGACATGTAAAGTTTCTCAAAAATCTGTCGTTCGGAGTCGACAGTAGGACCCGCCACCCATGTATAAAATTAACACGCACAACATAAATGGTGTGAGAAGCTAGTTCGTAATCCTGATTGAAGGATTGGATTTTCTATATGGATAGCCACATACACATTGGATATTCTACATGAGCTATTCGACGGAATGGGCATTTAACGCCGAGATAATACGAACCGGCTAACGAGATCATGCGATTTGGCCCAGTTAGACTTATTTTGTGGGGTTTTCTTAAGTCTCAGATGTATTTAAATAAGCCATGGTGATGCTGACAGCCAACCTAATCCATGGCACCAGTCAAATTCAGCATGATTTAAGCGCAAGAGTCATGGACATTTCATTGGATATTACAACCCAGAAGAGCACACATTTTGTTACATTTAAATTGGAAAATAGGAAACCCTTAATGACAGACTCGATATATTATATGTATATACATATAAAAGTACATATGTATGTATATACATACATACATATACTTAAGTTAATTGTATTTTTCTTTTTCATTTTCGATTTGCTCTATCAAATCTGGCTGGCTTGTCAAAATTTATTTCATTAAGGGTTTGTTTGTTTCATTGTGTGTCTCCACTACCTAGACAGACTTATTGGTAGACCTGGTTCTTAATTGTGTTCATATGGTTGATTTTGTTGTTTGAATTTCATTTAAATGCCATAAAAAATATTCTGTACGTGTGATAAAAATCACTTGTTCTAGAGAATAATAGAAAAACACAAATTGCTGCAAGACCGATAAAAACAACAAATTTTCGTATTTCTAGACAAACAATATAACACACAGGTGTTTAAAATTTATTTATTTTTACATTTATTTTTGGTGGTGTATTATTTTTAGTTTTTTCTATTGAATAAAATTTATATTTTTTAAGACAATGTTATTAACGTGTCGATGGCGTAAATCTTTTTTACATGATATGGTGTAAGTTATTATTCGTATTCTTTGCATTTTAAATACCCGCACAAAGATTAATTTCAATTCTAATGTCATGCTACACCCAATATTATGTTGAATTTCAGACGTAAGTATCTTCTATCTTTTGATTCTAGCTTTTTTTACAAATTATTTAATTTTTTAGTTAAAGTTTTTGTTAGTTTGTATTCATTATTTAAATGGTTTTTATGTCATTTCGACTTTTTTGACGTACGGTTTTCAATGGCGTTCAAGGTTTCTTAACCATAATTTGATGGGAAAATTTACATTTTGAAGACACACCATAATATTAGAAGTTTGGCTACTCATTGCAACAATGGCTTAAAATTATATTTCAATTACTATAGTTTGGTGATAAAATAACTTATAAAATACGTTTTGCTTCTATGTTCGATGATGATGATGATTTTTGTAATCATGAATATCGATCAGCAGCATATGCTAATTATCCCCTAGAGTTTCAGAACTTTTAAATCGCCTTATCCGGTTATAATGCATGCCAATGAGGATACTTATTTAAAGAAATCTGTTAAACTAGTGTTTTGACAAATAAATCTGCTAGGAGCATTATTTTTTTAAAAAAAACACTAATTTTGATGGGTTGTAAAAACACTGTATTGTATGAAGCCATTTGTATCTTGACGCTGTCTTCATACCGCTACATAACTTTTAAACTTTTATTTTGCACTCAATCAAATAAATTTTTTACTTTTTAAAAACGTTTAATATGAGCTCGTAGATTGCAAATAAAATAAAAATAAATTTGTGTTGTTTTAATTAAAATTCTTTATTATTCGCACAATTCTGTGTGCCACTGTTCACAACTTGATGTAAACAACACAATTGCTTTTATTTATTATTCCTCTACCTTTTGCGTAAACAATAACAATTACTAGACAATTATTCGACAGATCTTTGTAACGGAGTTCTTCAAACCACCATTACTCTCTTCTTCACACAAGACTGACTGAACTTTTACTAACTCAGTTAACTGTTTTGCCTTGCCTTTTCTGTGGCAAAGTAACCAGTATGATGAATGTTCCCGAAGCCAAATGTTCGTGGCTTCGCCTCTTCGATATCTCTATAAATTTAAACATCGTTGTTTACATTCATTATTGTTATTTGTGTATTTGGTTTACATTTATTATTGTAGTTTTGTTTGCGAATTTTTGTTTACTTGATTACAATATTTTTTATGCTGGTGTTTGTTGTTGTATTTTTGTTTACTTGTTTATCATTTTTTTATGCCGGTGTTTGTTGTTATATTACACAGTGCTACAATTTGTAAACAAGTTCATTGTTTTTTGTTTTTGTAACATTCGTTTATAATTTTAACGTTCAACGATGTAAAAGCGAAACAACAGTACATATCTAGATTTTTCCATTTTCGTAACAATATTATATATTGATTAACACTGATTTTCAATATGGTAAATAAAGCTTTAAGTCAAAAGTTAAAAACAGCAATCAAATTAGTAGTAGTTGCTGTAGTAGAAGCTGAAGCGCAAAAATTTAACTTTTGATGTTTGTCGCGCTGCAAACATAAATTGTAAATACGGTTTGTATAATTTTCGATATATTCAATATCAAATATGTATGTGCAGCATGAAATTTAATGTTGTTGGACACAAATATGTTGTTGGATGGAAATTTGGCATGTATTTTGTTAGATAATTCGTATAATATTTCTGTATTATTTTGTAGATTTTTGAAAATGATATTTGCCAACATTATAAGAGAGCTTCACTATTCTGTTTGCATTTTCTCTTGATATGCTACTCATTACGTCGTAAGCTTCAGCTTCTACTACAACCACTGTATTCTGTTCCAGTTCTTAGTTAAAAAAAATTACCAAAAGCCGCAGGTAAATTTTATTTTTCTCAAATATTAATACTTGACGTACAATATGTTGTGATACCTTATAAGTACATGGTATGTATGTATGTATATGTTTCTAAAAAACCATTCGATTAGTATGTAAAAAATGCACGTGTGCTGTGAGCGTGTCCATATTTTTGTAAAGAAGATATCCCTATTTATTTTTTCATTTTTTTGTAATTTTCTATTCACTCACCTTCTAACGATAATCAAACTATGAAATATATACGAGGTGTGTTTAGAAAAATATGGTGAATTTTCAAATCACTCACACCGTATGTCACTGGCAATATTTCTGGTGTTTTTGACCACCTACACTGCGTTCCGCCTGTATAGGTGCAGTGCTTTAGCAATCAATTTAAGCTTACTGCTCTCAAGATAATTCTTGGAGACAATTTCGTTGTACTTTTTATTATAGGTCTGACAATTGAGAAAAAGAGCGTGAAGAGAGAAAACTCGAAAAAGTTCCGTTAGATTTTATCGGTGCTTGTTTTCGTAATTTGTAGAAGAAGTGGGTGTTATTTTTGCGTCACTTGAATAGGTGCAGTGATTAAAATGTCATTGCACGATCGTTTGTGTCCACGGTAACTAGAAAATTGTTAATCGTTTCTTTTTTAAATTGAGAATAAAAGTGAATTTCTATAAGTTTAAATTGATACGGGGCCGTGGTAAATCTTTAGCAGCAGAAGAAGAGGCTGAAATAGTCGCCTATTAAATATTTATATTTCATATAATGTTTCAATTAATTATTGCGCAATAAATACGCAAATTGTTATAATATTGAGTCAAACTTAAAACGCAGCTCTGTAATAAGTGTGCTTAGTGAGTATATTACAATTAACCGAACACTTTCTGTTGATATTTATTGTTGTTGAAACAACCAGCTGCTTTGTTTACCAGCTGTCTAATGAATATTGAATAAGCAGCTGAACTGCGTATATTATTATGTCTGAACACTTAAAGTATTGTACTCAATAAACCGAATATTTACTCAATAAAGGGTATATGTGAACATAGTATTAGCCAGCTACATAAGGAATTGCGTTTAAATTTTTGCAAGGAGCATATGACTTGGAAGACTAAATGGACCAGACGGCTGCAACCACTATTTCCATTCCATGGATTTTCCAACAGGATAATGCTCCTACCCACACGGCAAGGATTGTTAAAACGAGGATTAGCGAGCAAAATTTTAGATTGTTACCATTACCATCATACTCACCGGATTTAAATCTAATGGAAAACGTGTGGAGATGGTTGTCACGGAAAGTGTACGAATCTGGACGACAATTTGATGACCGAGAATCATTAATTGCTCCAATAAAAGAAGCGCGGTCGGAAATTTCATTGAAATATTTATCACAACTTTATAAGTCGTTTCCAAATAGAATTTATGAGGTAATTTTGTCGAAAGGCGGAAGTAAACATTATTAAAAATTAATAATAAATAAAAAAGTGAAGAAATCTCCAATGTTTTCGTGTTTTATTTCATTTTTTTACAACTATTCAAGTGAAGCAGAATTAAATCCTGCCAAGCTGAAATTTTTAAAACTTTCTTTGCTTACATTATATTTCTTTACTTTTAGGCCTCTAATATAAATTAAAATATAATCCTGTCAATGGATTGTTTTGAGAGCAGCAAGCTTCATGGAACACAAAATTCGATATAAATTCTTTGATCCATTTTTATCTACTAACTATTCAGTTAAAACAGTGAACCTGTGTTCGAGACGAGTGTAACAATAAAAAAAAAAAAATAAATAGAAGTGGAATGTACATGGCCAGCGAAATTGGAAAACTCACCCAATCTTTAAACATACCTCGTATACCTATAGGAACGTGATTATTTCTGGATATTATTTCTGTGCCTATGTATTACACCGAAAACCCTCTTCGTTCATTTTCTAACCCCTAAAATTTACACCCTTGATGCAGTCGCCTGAAAAAATTAAAAAAAAGAGAATTCATATGTTTGTGTATAAGTAGGTATTTAAATACATATTCTTGTTCTTGTTGTGAAAATGAAAGGGAAAAAATTAAAAAAACGAGGAGAAATGATAATTGTTAGAATGAGTAAACTAGGAATGTATTGCTTAAGTATTGGTTGCCTTTGTACTTTGAATTGAATTAAGTGTAAATGGAGTTTCATTTGTATTTTACTTTCGATTATTATTGCCATTCAATTCAAAATTTCTAATCTTAATTGTTATTAAAGGTACATTTATACATCAGCTGTTTTTCTTTCCTGTAAAAGAAAAAAGAATTGTTGTAAAAAAATACAAGGAAGACAAAAGAACATTTGGATTATCTTCAATTCTTGTGAAAACTGTTCCCACGCTTATAGGCATTAATGGTAGGTAGATAGGTTTTCCTTTTTCTTAGTCACGGTAAATTTTTTTTTGACGTTCTGATGCCTTAGCAACAAGCTAAAAAGTACGGTGCACAATTTCACCTGTGCCATAAGATAACATGTGACATACTCACTCACGCACTTTGGCAAATACTTGCAATGTGAGTTGCCTTTTGCATGTGGAAGCAAAGAACAAAAAATAAATTTCGTTGTTGTTGACTGAATTGCCCCTTAAATAAAATGCACCCCTGCTGTGATGTATATTTTCTTACACATCTTCGGAAATTGTTTCTTTTCCCTGAAGGCTTTTCCTTTATTTTCTGTTCAATGTTGCTAAGGCGCTTAGGCTTTACTCAGCCTTTGTTGTGAATTTCCAAATGTATGACTTGCAGTAATTTAAATAGTGTACTAACTATACACTGCGCTCCATGATGTATTATTTTTGTCAAAAATTGTAAGATTTTACGTAACAAATCACACGTGAACTATTGAATGACAGGCATAAATAATGGAAAATTACTACACATGGTATATGGAAAGTTATAAAGTTACAGGGGATACAAGAGTTTCCATAGTAATTTTCTTTTCATTCGTTTATTCGTTATATTTTTCATATTTTTAATGCTAATTGGTATTGCTGTTTAGTTCATAAATTGAGATTTGAAATTGTAATTTTTAAGGATCAAATTTCTTCTTACATTTATATGCCTTTAGGCTAAAGCCTCATAGGCGTTAAAAAAAGGGACTAAGGAACTGCTCTGTGTTATCTCTAAGAATATAAGACAAAGTGTTTTTAACAGGATGATCAAAAAATTGTAATCAATAAGTCCGTAGCTTCTTACATTTTTCGCCTTCTAACTAGTAGTGCAACACTGGTCCCATCAACAGCCGTCGAATAATTGGCTCCTGTCAATATTTAATACCTACGCGGGATAGATGAAATATTAAAACAAGCTATAATGGCATCAGAGATCAGCAATGAGTATTCAAAAAGATGAGTAGAATCGAACCATACTCATGATACTTATACGTATTCGTACTTATTTTAATATCATGGAACCTCTACTCATACTCAAAGTTTAAAGTAACAACACGTAAGATGTTGCTGATTTCGACTCTCCATGACTCAACATATTATTACGTTTTTACCTCTTTACAAACGTTTAAAATATGAGTTCGTTGATTGCAAACAAAAATAAAAATAAATTGGCGTTTAGTTTCAATTAAATTCTTTATTGTTCACACTACTTATGTGCCACTTTTCAGACTTGATGATATAACAATAATTGCTTGTTCGCTATTCTTCTTTGGTTACAACGCAGGTTTTGCATCGGAGATCTACAAACTACGACTATTCTCTTCACACGCAAAGCGTCTTCACACAAGACTAACTGAATTCTCACTACTCGTTGCCTGCTTTGTCTTGCCCTTTCATATGCCCACGTAATCAGTCTGATGAAGGTTCTTGAAGTCGAATGTTCGGGATTTCGCCTTCTCGAGAACTCTATTGCGACTTCATTGTTATTTGTGTATTCTGTTCACATTGGTTGTTGTTGCGTTGCCGCTTACTTGTATTTCCCCTTTTCTTTCATACTGATGTTATTGGTTTACTTGTAACAAGTTCGTTGTATTTGTTTTTGTTGCTTTTGTCATTTTAATATTAAACGATATACATCGTTTCCATTTTCGTAACAATATACACGAATTACAAAATAAGTATGATTCGCGTACGAACATGCAACAACAACTAAGACTGTAAATTTTGATTTATGGTATTATAAATATTTTTCTATCTGAATCTGAATGAGTAGGCTTATGAATCAAACATTTTTCGAATGGTATGAGTTTGATGCCAACATTGTACGCATACTCATTGCAACCTGTAGTTATAAATCAACGTTGTAGTGAGTACGAATCAGAGTACATAGTTAAATTTCAATATTGTTGACTCACTTATATTCAAAATTTTATGAGTGCTTATGAGTAGCGAAAAAACGAATCATGCTATGCTACCTGTAATTCTGTTGGCCGAATAGTCAAATTGAAATTAAAAGAAAAGAATGATTTTTAACCGATTGCAAACTAAACCTTTAATTATTCAAAACGGTGTCTCTCAACAATGCCATCACCAATCGTGTTTTTGCTGTAATTTCTGGGCTTGGGATACCTGTGAAGCTGATAAAGCTATGCAGAAGACTTTGAGCAATTCCTGCAGCTCCGTCAAGGTAGGTATGGACCTTTCCGAACCTTTTTCAGAAAAGGCCGATCCCTTATCATGCGCCCTCTTTAACATCGTCATGGAGGATGTTCTGCGGAAAGCGGGACTGCATCGCAGTGGCACTATTTTTTAGAAAACTGTCCTGTTGCTAGAACACGCTGACGACATTGACATTATAGGGTCTACCAAGCGAGATGCTGCCTTTAATGCTGTTGAAAGGAAGTCTATGGGTTTGATAGTAAAAGAAGGCAAAACGAAGTATATGTTGTTGACAAGTACGGATATACGCGTATTCGATCTCAGATTACGGCCACAAACTATACTTTCGATGTAGTCAAGAAATTTACATATCTTGGTTACGCCGTGACCATCAAAAATGATGTCAGTCTGGAGATCAAGCGCAGAATCACCCTTGCCAACAGATGCTACAATGGTCCCAATAGCCAAATGAGTTACAGATATCTCTCCCGTACGACGAAACTAATACTCTACAAGACGCTCATCCTACCCGTGTTACTTTATGGTGCAGAGGCATGGACCCTATTAAACACTGATGCAGCATCCTTAAGAGTATCCGAAAGAAAAGTCCTACGTAAGATTTTCTTCTCAGTGCGAGTTAGCCCTGATTTCCGCATACGATCCAACAATGAACTGTATGAGCTCCTCAATGACATGGACGTTGTGCAGCGTATTAACATCCAGCGGCATCCGGCGAGACGAGTATTTGATGCGGGGATTTGCCGAAGTCTACGAAGAGGACGACTTTGTTTGCGTTGCAAGGTTCAAATCGAGGAAGCCCTGTCATCGATTGGTGTGACCAACTGGCCTGGCGAATGCGCGCAAGAAACTGAGACCTCTGGAAGTATCTGTTAAGGCAGACTGAAATCCATTAATCGGGTTGTTAATGGCCAATTCATTAAGTAAGTAAGTCTCTCGATAGTTTTTAGCCGTCATGGTAGATTCAAATGCCATATAAACCAAACAATCAGATGATTTCATTAATAGTGCTACAAAATTGTATTCATCTTCAGTCGTTTTATATGTTATTTGAATTAAACAAAAAAGAATGACAATTAAAATGTATTCAAACATTACATAATTGATTAGAAGATCATTCAAGGGAAGACACAAAAATTAATTTATGATGCCGGAAGCTTATGTGACTACATGAGTACCATACTAAAGTTTAATAGTTCGGCAATAAATTTAAAAAAAAATAATTAAATTAAATTAATAAAAAACATACAGAGCCAATAATGAAGTTGGGATTAATTTTATAAAAAAAAATTTATCGAATTTATGACCGCCAACTACAAACCCTAAAAGTGCCGTATATTTTTGATAAATAAACTGCATTTATTGTTTAATTGTATAATAAAATAAAATTTAATTGCATTTTTCTTTAATAATTATTAATAATGCTATAACGGCATATGTAAAAAGAAAAATAAAAGAGCGCGTACAATTGTTATTGCGAAAGAAGCGACTGTTAATGTATTCCGTTGTTGTTGTTTCATACAATGCATCCAACGATAAAATCCTACAAACAAAACTGTAAATTTAAAGACCGCACCCTACAAAAAGTTAATTTGATTTCTTTTTATAACTATACGCGCCTTAAAAAACTATAAAAACAAAGCAACATACTTAAGAAGTAATCCCAAGAGATCAGACATGGATTTAAACAAAAAGAAAAGAAAAGTTACTCAGATACAGATAGGCTATCCAATATGATGATTGATTTCAATCTTATAGTCTCTTGAGTGCCATAAACTATGATATATTTTGTTATAGTTTTTATTTAAAGCAATGATTGATACTTACTTGGCATACTGTCACCTCTGTTGTCTGTACGACATACATATGTATGCACATACGTACTTATAAAGAAAGAAACACAATATGGGAAAAATCATAGAGTCACAGACAATTGAAGCCATCGTAGACAATTACTTACTTTTACTGGCTTAATTGGTCAATACAACGATTCAGTGAGGACTACGACCTAGATTCTCACATCACTAACGTTATATGTGTTAATTTTATCCACCTAACGTTTAAAATCGCCTTCAAACGACAGTTTTTTGAGAAACTTTTCATAGTAATTTTATTTTACTCTCAGAGTTTTTATCAGTAATCTGCTGAGAGGAAGTCGCCTAGCTTTTCACATCACTAAGGTTGTGTGTGTTAATTTTATACATCAGAGGCGGTGCCTACGGCTTAATATCGACTCGGAACGACAGATTTTTGGGAAACTTTTCATGGCAATTTTATTTTATTCTCAGAGTTTTTATCAGATATCTGCTGAGAGGAAGTCGCCGAAGAAATATTAATTCAAATTTCGTGTTGTTGAAGATGTCTGTCCTGAGGTTTGAACCAGAGAATCGCCAATGAGTTGTTTTATCGTTACTCATAAGCACTCATGATTCGTACTCACTACAACGTTGATTTATAAGTAGAGGTTGCAATGAGTATGCGTACGGCATTGACATCGAACTCATACCATTCGAAATATGTTTCATACCATTCGTTTCAATATGTTTCATACCTTAAGCCTACTGATTTAGATTCATAACTTTAGAAAAATCTTATTATACTTATAAATGATACGAGTGACTTGTTGCGTTTACAAAAAAGACAGAGCAGCAAGCAGAGCCAGCATACAACCTTCTAGTAGGTATTTTAGCGTTCGTGCGCGATTCATATTTATTTTGTGATTAAGTATGTTGTTGTTAAGTATGAATATGATGAGCACTTCAAACTGTGAATATGAGTAGAGGTTCCATAATATTAAAACAAGTATGAATGCTTATAAGTATCAGAAATTATGAGTATGTTTCGATTTTACTCATCTTATTAAATACTCACTGCTGATCTCTAGTTTGAACCGTGGCCTAACGTCTAATATGCCAACACACTACCTACGGCGACTTCACAGACAATACATATGATAAAGCAGCAACGATTAAGACAACAATAAATAATGTTTGTTAAAATCTAACGCAATATATTATTTGTCTTAAATTTCTTTTTCGACTATTAAATATTTTAAAATAATAAAACAATTTAAGAAAAAGTGTAATCATTTGGTTGGATTTGTTTAAGTTTCACTACCTTTATTTTGGTTGTATTTTCTTTACATATTTATTCAATGAGGCTAATAAGCGTTAAAGCTTAGAAAATACATACAAAAACAAACATAGAAATGTTATAAAAATTAAAAGCAATCATACTCATGATAAGAGTTTGAATTCAGATAAGCCAGAATAGTTATTTAAATGGTATTACAGTTTTAAAATTTATCTACAAACACATTCATCGGAAGTGATCAAATTTGACGTGGTTTGGCCCATAAGTTTTATAACAAAGCATTCGCCTTGTCGGTACATTTACACTGGCGAGCAAAAATGGATACATAATATTAAAAAAATATAAACTTTATATTTGTACTTTATTTATTAAAATAAAAAAAAAACAATCCATATGTTAAACATTTATTTAGACTATCCTCTAATTAAAACAAAAACTTTTCAGTAATATTATTTCCTTTTAAACATAAAATACAGTTTAAATATTATTAGGTAGCATTTATCCAATTTTGCTCGTTTCGTTTCAAATGAAAAATTCAGTATTTTGTCCATAATCCTTTATTCTTTATTACAGATTTAATACGTTTTGGTAAGTTTTCTACCAGTTTTTTGGTGGTTTCGCTGTTTATACTTTGCCTCAATTCTTAGCCATAATTCTTTAAGATTATTTGAAGGGTTTTCATACTGTGCCAATTTTCGTTTTACAATTGCCCACAAATTCTCGATCGGATTTAAATCCGGACTTTGTGTTGGCCATTTCAACGTCTGAAATTTTTTATTTACAATTTCTTACTTACTGCAATAAATACAAAAAATATTTTGTTAATATTATGTATCCATTTTTGCTCGCCAGTGTATATGTATCATTCATAGAATATGGTGTGAATCTATGCCACTATTCATAAGGTTTATGAAGAAAGTCATATTGACTGCAGTACTGCTTCTTTTCAGAGTGTATAATTTTATTAAGCAAGGCGACTACGATACGATGGGAGATTTATATTAGGATACCATTCAAGATTCCGAGGACAAACTAATTCCGCGTTTCTTATATATAAATTGTCTTACCGCAGCACACTTTAGTATTACATTTTTAACGCCACATACATAACATTCATAATTGATCATTACAACCCTTTAGTCAGGAATACGAACTAGTTTCTTACAACACTTATGTTGACTGTTCTAATTTTTATGCATGAGTGGCGAGACCTACAATTTAAAGTCGTCTCCGAAATATAGATTTTTGAAAAACTTTTCATGGCAAATTTATTTTACTCTCAGAGATTTTGCCAGAAATTTGCTTCGCCTAAGAAATATTTGTTCATGTTTTCGTTTAGTTGAAGATGCCTGACCTGGGACTTGAAACGAGGCACCATGTCTACTACGTCAACTACGCCACATCGTTAATAAAAAACACATACTGATGAATTGAATATTTATTGAATTTCATTGTCTTACATTTCTTTAGTTTCAGCACCATTAGATTATGAGTGCACCATTTACAGAAAGAATTCAAATCAGATTGCAGGAGAGCAATCTCCTCACTGTTTGAAATACTTTTAAATAGTTTAATGTCATCAGCATTATTTCAGGGTTAAAAATATTATTGTCAAGCCATGTGTCAATAAAAGCCGCTACGTGGTATTCAGATTCAAATTCAGAATTTTTTAGTAAAATATCGATTAGTTTAGTTCTCATTTCGTTAACCTTTTTGCTAAATTATATTGATGGTTGAAAAAGATTGTAGTTTTTTATACATTGGTATCACCAACAGGAATGTGGGCTAACTTTTCTTCATGGTAAATAAATTCACGAATCAATGCATATTTCGGATAGAAATTAGGGCTTACTGTTTGTCCTCCACAGGCACAATTATTTTGAATCAAACTCTGTTTCTCGTGTTAATTTTAAAACTGTTTATATTATCAGTCGTTTAATTTACTAACAAAAGTTACTAACATTTTCGTCTGTGGTGTAACACAGTATATCCTACTTGAAGTGAAATTTCTAAGCCCTTTTTAATCTCTTTTTATCAATTCGCACAGGAAAACCGAGACAAATTTTAGAATACTTACGGAGATATGTTAGTGATGCCGCAATAAATAAAACCGACGTCTCTGGAAAAAGTAAGAAAAAAATATAATTAATAAGCAAAGCAATATGGAAAAACCTACTCCGATTTAAAATGATTCCTTTTCGATCTTTATCTGTAACAATTAACAATTGCACTTCCTATTGACAGCAAGTGGACTTGGGAGGATTAAAGTTGAACAATAACTGTGGAGAAAAGTTACGCCTTTTGTTTTTAATGGCATGTTTAACCCTCGGCTGATTAATCGTTTATTTTATGGTTTTCTCAGCTTCTCACATTATTAATGTTGTGTGCTTTAATTTTATACATGAGTGGTGGGACCTACAGTTTAAAGTCGACTCCGAACGACAGCTTTCTATGAAGCTCTTCATGTCAATTTTATTTACTCTCAGAGTTTTTGCCAGAAATCTGTGGAAGAAATAATTTTTCATAATTTCGTTTTGATGGCCTACCGTCTAATAAGCCGACACACTACCTACTAGCCTACGGCGAGTACGTATATACATATATTACCTTACTTATCGGAGGCATCGTATCATATGATTCGTAAATTTCAGTCTTTTCTACATTTCTCAGTATTCCACTACAAACTCTTACGAATTTTCTCAGATGTTAGACATTAAAAAAATTATTTAAACACAGAATTACTATAGTTTTGGACTCTTTTCTAGAAAAAAATGTTTCGGAGAAATAATTTTTATTTTACAAAAAACCGTATTAAATTCAATTTAAAAAATTTTTTAAAGAAAATCGTTGTTCTTAAATAAACTGTGAATTTATTACTTTCCTCTACGGATACAACATATTCTGTTTTTAAAAAAAAAGGAAACTTAATAAACCATTGACATCAGTTCATCCCTCAACTGTCGCAAGGTCCCTATACTTTTTTTCTCTTTTTATTAAATTTTACAGTTTTAGTTGTTTGCATTTTCATTACTTCCGGTATAATGACGGAAACTCAATCATTCACTTGTTATCATTTCGTTATTCTTTAACTGGGGGCTTAAAAGAGTTCAGTTGGTTTCAGGCAGTTGCATATCATAACAAAGAAATTCTTTGTGTCTCTTTCTTTATGTAATATTTAAATAAAACATTTGTTTAGTGCCTACATATACTTAATGTTTACTAAAGGTGTCTTATTAATAACAATGCCATATCTGCCGTTGTTTAGTTATTTTTGTTCTTTTCTTTTTTTATTACCGCCATATCTGCCTGCCGTTGTTCATTCGCAGTGGTACTACTTTCTTTGTTTATTAAACCTATTTTGTTTTATAACAGAGAAAATGTAATTTATTTAAGCAATTAACGCATTTTATCATACGAAACCAACAATAACAACAACAATAGTAATTTTAGAATAATTAATATTTATTTATTTTCGTTTTTTTATTTTTTAATTTTTATTTTTTCCTATTGATCGTAAAATTTTTTTGTTTCTCTCACCAAAGTATGATAAAAAAAGTTACAAGTCTGTTATGCGCTTATATAGGTACAGTATTTCGATATCGTGCAGAGATCACCAATGAGTATTCACAAAAATGAGTAGAATCATACGCATTCATACTTATATTAATATCATGGATCCTGTACTCATATTCAAAGTTTGAAGTACTGATCATATTCATACTGAACAACACGTATTATGTTGTTGCTTTCGACTCTCTATGACTCAATATTTACTAGAATCACAAAATAAGTACGAATTGCGTACGAACACATAAAAACTCACTAAATGGTTGTGTGTTTGCTCTGCTTGGTGCTCTCTGTTTGTTGCTTATGTATCTTTTTCCTTTTTTTGCAAATGCAGCAATAACTACGACTAAAATTTGATGAATAATTCGAATCATTCGGATCATTTGCAATAGAAATTATTAGCTAGAATTGATGAGTTTTTTCACAATCAATATATGGCGGAACTAGTAAATCTTGACTGAAAACAAATATTTTTACTTTCTTGTTAAGACAATACATTAATTCTGTATAACGTTACTATATATTACTGTAAAGGGAAATGTTAAAATTTCGACGTATATCGTTAGTATCGTTTTTAATTCTGGGTTTTGAGCATTACTTAAAACTCATTAGTCGCCGTAGTCAAGTAGGTAGTGTGCACGGTTCATACCCCAAGTCAGACATCAAAACGAAAATATGAAAGAATATTTCTTCGGCGACTTTCTCTCAGCAGAAATCTGGCAAAAACTCTGAGAGTAGTCGTTCGGAGTCGACTTTAAATTGTAGGTCCCGCCACTCATGTATAAAATTAACACACACAACATAAGTGGTGTGAATAGCTAGGCCGTAATCCTGTTTGAAGGGCTGTGATGGCCAATTATGTGTGTATTTTTGAGTTCTACTCAACTAACTGAACAACTTAGACTAGGTATTTACTCGGGTGTATTTAATTTTAATATCGTAATAACTCATAAAATTTTTTTTTGTTTCTCTCACCAAATTTTTGCGAACTGCGAAACCGGAAATTTAACTTGGCATACAACAATATGGCAAAATACGTCTTTCTTAAAGGTCGCCGGGATCATATTTCTCCTTTAGCCTATCGCATATTTAGTGTGAAATTTAATAATCTTCTGAAAATTAAATGCCTCATTCTATTTCACAAAATTATTAATACGAGACAGCAGGGTCATGCCGGGGCATGAAGATTATTCAACAACGTTATAGGACTCTTCTGTCACAGCGAAGTTTCTGGAATTCCCTACCAAATTACATCCAATAGTTAGGCAATGCAAACGCGTTCAAAAAGGAGTTACTTAAATTGTTCCCTTAATGAAAAGTTTGTTACGTTCTTAGCATGTTTATTACATCGGTTAAATATTTATCCTTACTTTCTTATACCGATTTTTGTAAATATTTCTTTTTTATTTTTTTAGAATTCTTTATTTTTTTAACTTTTTTATTTTCTTTTTATTTCTGTAGTATTGTTAGTTTTCCTAAAATAATTAAATCAATTAAATTATATTTCTACTCAATTTTAATATTTTAATATTTTAATTAATTTGTTTTTTATATAAATTTGTTAGTTTTTACTTAATTTCTTATATTTCACAATTTTTATTATTTTTTTATGTTTTATATCTTATTGATCCTAAGCATAGCACTATAACTTATAAGATTAAAATCTTGTTGTGTTATGTTAATTATAATAAATAAAATAAATAAATAAATAAACTATGATAAAAAAAATTATAAATATAGTGATACACTCTTACAAATGTATAGTATGTACTTAGTATCGTAACATCGTATACCAAATAAACGGCTTTTAGTAAGTTTCACAGTATCGATAAAATATCTTCCTGTGTAATAGAAACGGAATTTAATCTTGTATTGAAATATTTTTTATGGCCTTGTATTTTTTATTTTTTAACGAGTTGTAAATTTGTAAAATTATAGTAATTGGTTACCCTAAGATAAACAAATGCCAATACTTACATGAGCTTACATACATATGTATACTAAGAGGAACGAAAACCATGTCCTGCAAGTGATGTGTGACATTTTCCCATCAGCTACATAATTGGCTTGTAATGTTGGATGAATTAATAGGCGATAAGCAATAATTTAATATATTTTTGGCTAAAGCTCTGCGTTATGCAAAAAGTAAGACAAAAATTAAAAGAAAGAATACTTGATAAAACATAAATAATTATTTTGAAAATGGAAAAAAGGGGGAAATATAAAACACTCTACAACATATATGCAATACAGTTTCAATGTATTACAAATTAGGTGAAAAGTTTATTACTAAATTGAAACCTTACTTACTTAATTGGACAAAAGACTTGTTAAATTTTTTTTAAATGCGTTTTTATGTTTTATTTTTGAACTAAAATATTTATATTCAATTAACATTATGTGTTTTTCAATTTATTTGTTTTTTTCTGGCGATTATTTGACGATTTTTTGCTAATATTTGAAAACTTGGTGCTTTATTTATCTGGCAGCTATGGGTGTGACCTACAACTTAAAATCGACTCTGAACGATAGATTTCTAAGAAAAAAATTCATAACAATTTTGTTTACTCTGAGAGTTTTGCCCAGAAGAAGAAGGAAGCGGAAGAACTATTTTCGTTATTATTTCGTTTGTTCGACATGTCTGATTTGCAGTTTAAATGGCCTGAGGTCAAATAAGCCTGCTAGACTACGTCGACTCATTACTCAAAATCTGGAATTAAAAAAGAAACTAACGATATACATACACTCAGCGCCAAAAGTGAGTAAACACCAAAGAAATAATTCATTTTCTTAGGATAGCGAGGAAAGTAAATGAGAATAGTCGATTAAATTTCCAAAAATAAAAATTTATTTTATTTATTACTTATAAAATGTTAAAACAAAAACAACATTTCATGATAAGGGAACTTTTTTATACTTAAGAACAAAACTGTTTTATACTTAAGAACAAAAGCGTTGACTCACTTATGGCGCTGACTGTATGTTACAGTAATAGATAATAATGTTATATAGAAATAATGTGATGTCTTTACAAGAACGTAAAAATATTTTTTAGTCAAGATGGATGCAATTTACTAGGCCCACCACATTGATTGTGAAAAAATTCAACTCTAGCCAATCATTTCGATTAAAAAAAAATTAGTTCTGCTTAGAATAATTTAAAATTATGCATGAATTGTTAATTTTATATGCTCGAGAGAATTTGTCCTTATGCATAAGGGGGAAGTATGAAAAGTTTCAGCATTAGACCATAGAGATCGTAGCTACTGGCATAATCTTTGTTTCAAATACTGGTAGTATTGTCATAAGAACAGATGCAAAGTTTCAGCTGATTTGGTTGATTTTTTTCTCAGTAACGAGGCGTTTATTTATGGCCGATGCTTCATTACGTTTTTAATTATCGATAAAATTGATCGTTTTGTAGTAAAAAAAAAAGTACTTCTGTTTGAAATGTTTCCGAGCGAAATTTATGAATTTTATGAACGATTCTAAAAGAGTGCAAGTCATAAGTGTAAAAACGAAAAGTGAATCTGTGAGCTGTTAAATATAAACATATATACATACAAAATTGGTCATTGCAGCGCTTCAGTCAAGATTATGACCTAGCTTTACACATCACTTATGTTGTGTTTGTTAAAAGTGGCGGGATCTGGAGTTTAAAGTCGACTCTGAGCGACAGATTTTTGAGAACTTTTTAAAGGCAATTTTAGCTGCTCTAAGAGTTCTTGCCACAATTATTTTTCTTTCATATTTCGTTTTATTCGACATGTCTCGCATCATGTTTAATAAGCCAACATACTACCTACTAGACTACGGGATTACAAAGCATTTTTAAATGTCGATTATCTTCAGAAAGACAAAAACAATATGCACTGAATGTAATTGTAATCTTTTGAAAGAGTGTATAAACAAATTCATGGAAAAAAGGTGTAGCTTGTAAACGAAAGAAACCATACCATATGTAATCTGGACAATACACATACAAAATTTCACGAATTACAATACAATTTGTTTCCGCTTCCAAATCTAATGAAATTAATGTCCGGACAAATGTTCTCATCAAATATAAGACAGATAACAAGATAGAGCTAAAAATCTTTGTAACAAGTTCTTTGGAATATTGGGAGTTTATATTAAAAAAATAAAATATATTCCAATTCCAACATATGTGTCTTCCAGAAACTTTCTAACATTCCTTGTAAATAAGTATAGATGTGGAAAAACCAAATGTCAGTTTCCTATAGCTGAATCAGACTTTTAAGCATGGTGTCTGCCTTGCAAGATATTGTTACGAAAATGGAAACAGTGTAACATTGTTTAACATTAAAATGAGCAAAAGCTACACAAACAAATAAAACGAACCTGTTACAATTAAACCAACAACATCAGTATGAAAGAAAAGGGGATATACAAGTAAGCGAGAACGCAACAACAAGCAATATGAAGAAAATACAAGAACTACAATGAAGTCGCGATAGAGTTCTCGAGAACGCGAAACCCCGAACGTTTGACTTCACCTGTTTACGGTGGCATATAAAAAGGGAAAACAAAGTAGGCAACGAGTAGTAGTAAGAATTCAGTCAATCTTGTGTGAATACGCGTTGCGTGTGAAAAGAACAGTCGTGGTTTGAAGATCGGATTTGTAAAGTTCTACCGAACAGTTGTCAATGCTTACGCAAGCAGAAGTGTAAAGAAGAATAAAGAACTAAGCAAATTGTTGTTATAACATTAAGTTGTGAACAGTGGCACATAAAATTGTGCGAACAATAAGGAATTTATCTAAAAACTAAACACAAATTTATTTTTATTTTGTTTGCAACCAACGAGCTCGACGAACGCCAGTTGAGACATCTTCAACGAAAATATGAAAGCAATATCCTTCGGCAACTTCCTCTCAGCAGAATTCTGACAAAAACTCTGAGAGTAAATAAAAGTGCCATGAAAATGTTTCTCAAGAATCTGTCGTTCGGAGTCGACTTTAAATTGTCAGTGCCGCCACCTATGTATAAAATTAATACACACAACATAAATGGTGGAAGAAACTAGGTCCATAATCCTGACTGAAGGGTTGTAATGACTAATTGTGTATGTTATGTATATGTATACGTATTCATACTTATTTTAATATCATGGAGCCTCTACTCTTATTCGGAGTTGGAAGTACTCATCATATTCATACTTAACAAGATGTATGATGTTGATATCGACTCTCCATAACTCAATATACACGAAGCACAAAATAAGTATGAATCGCGTTTGAACACTAAAATACTCACTAGAAGGTTGTGTGTTTGGTCTACTTGCTGCTCTGTCTTCTTTGCTTATAAGTCTAGCGATAAATTTCGCAACATACAGCTGTACAAATCATATAATTGCTGCAAGATAGCCATTGTGACACTTAATTTCTGAAGTGAAGAAAGATAAGTTACACTCCCTACTAATTTTAGTAGTTAGCCGTGTATGAAACCTAAATAAAACTTAAATCAAGAGGTCACTTGCCTACACAAATAAAAGCGCATCAAGGCTAATCGATATCGATTTAAGAAAGGTGAGTTTTATTACCGAACCCTTGAAATAAATGAAACGAACTCATAATATTTTTAAAGGTTTAATTTTTTTGTTATTATTATTGAGTTCACATTAAATCATCATTTCAATCTTCTGTGTTTTTATGGGATCTCCTCTACCACTAACATGTGTGCTGGAAACTGCGCAGTTGATTAAATAACCACAAACAAACTATAAAAGATAAAAGCTGTGGTTTCAGTGGTTTTATTTAATTATACTTGTTGGGTGAAGGGATTAAATATGGAATCTTAATTAATTGATATTTTAAATTCTTTCTCAAGCTGTTGTATAAAAAAAAAATAAAATAAAATAAATGAAATGAAATAAATAAATAAAAACAAGAGCAAACAAATTATGTGTAATGTGTACGTACATAAGTATACTTTCACATGCAACAGTACTTCTATAACTCATATGTCTGAATATATACAATCTATTGTACAGGCATACATTGGGCATTGGGCGTTTATGGTACATCGACATGAAGGAAATTAAATGCAATGATTATGTGGCATTTAAAACCACACAATCTAATCGTAGAAAATAAATGTGCAGCATATTTTAAATGTAATTTCATCTGTGATAATAACAAAATTCAATCTTTTTTGTATTGTGTTTAAAATTCATAAATGTTTTTAAAAAATTACACCATGCGACCAAAAAAAATTGAATACACCAGAGTAACTACACAGCCTAAGTTGTACATTTAATCGAGTAGAACCGGAAAATACTTCTTTGTCTAGTAATCGCTCAAAAGTGAAATTTTTTAATGAAGAACTAAAATTCAAATGTTGAAAATTTATATAATTAAAGTACATAACATACACACAGTTACTAAATTATATGCACGGTTAAAAAATTGCCGAAATGTTTCAACAAATCCGTTTTCGTTCAAAATCTTTATAATTGCCTTGATGTTATGAAGGTCTTTTGCATTGGTTGAAAAATTTCTGAAATTGAACTGAATTGTGGGCGTGCACAGGCCCACAAAGGTATGCACCCGTTTTACAAATTTCACAAATTTCTGAACCAAAGCAAAAGACCATCTTAAAATCAAAGAAAGATGTCAGATAATTATAAATATTTTCAAAAAAACGGATTGGTTAAAAAATTACTGCGTGCCGGCCCACAAAAGTGTACATCAGGCCCACAAAAGTTAACAAACTTCAGAAATTTTTTAACCAAGACCGTCTTAAAATCGAGGAAAGTTGTCAGACAATTACAAAAATTTTCAACGAAAACGGATTAGTTAAAAAATTTTTCTGAAATTTGTTATCCTTATGTATACTTCTGTGGCTATGTGTACATACATAATTGGTCATTACAACCCTTTAGTCAGGATTACGACCTAGTTTCTCACACCACTTATGTTGTGTGCGTTAATTTTTATACATGAGTGGCGGGACCTACAGTTTAAAGTCGACTCCAAATGACAGATTGTCTGAGGAACTTTGCATGGCAATCTTATTTACTCTCAGAATTTTTTCCACAATCTGTTGAGAGTAAGTCCCCAAAGAAATATTTTTTCACATCTCGTTTCGTTGGAGATGGCTGATCTGGGGTTTGAACCGAGTCCTCACGTCTAATAAGCCAACACAATGGTAAGAATAGTCAAACTTGAAAAAATAAGAAAAAAATCATGTTTTCCAACTTCACCCGATCAAAACTCATAACATAAAAATTTGAACAATATGTTTATGTATCAGAGATCAGCAATGAGTATTCAAAAAACTGAGTAGAATCGAATCATACTCATAATTTTAGATGCTTATACGCATTCATATATATTTTAATATCATGCAACCCGTACTCATATTCAAAGTTTGAAGTACTCATCATATTCATACTTAACAACACGTATGATGTTCTTGATTTCGACTCTCCATAACTCAACACATACACGAAGCACAAAATAAGTATGAATCGCATACGAACAGTAAAATCCTTACTAGAAGGTTGTTTGTTTCTCTGCTTGCTGCTCTGTCTTTTTTGCTTATCTGTCGGTTTTCTTTTTCTGTAAATGCAACAACAACTAAGACTGTAAATTTTGATGAATGATTTGAGTAACTCGAAACATTTATAAGTATCATAAGTATTTGTCTAATGTATAAATCTAAATGAGTAGGCTTATGAATCAAGCATATTTCGAATGGTATGAATTTCATAGCAACGTTGTACGCATACTCATTGGAACCTGTATTTATAAATCAACGTTGTAGTGAGTATGAATGGATCAGAGTACATAGTTAAATTTCAATATTGTTGACTCACTTCTATTCAAAGTTTCATGAGTGCTTATGAGTAGCGAAAAAACGATTCATTGCTGATCTCTAGTATGTATAGCATTTTAAAGATTTATCTCTCCCCTTCCGAAAATCCATCGATCTCTTAAAATAAATTCAAAAATATTTGAGTAATAAATAATTTTGTGTGAAAAATTGCAATAAAAAAACCGATTTGTTTTTCAAATAAAACAAGTTTGAAGGGTTCATGAAATATAAAAAAAGTATTTTCGAGTAATACTCAAGTAAATATGAAACTTAGACTGTTCGATTATTATAGAAAATCAGATCAGGGCATTCAAAGGGATGTACAATTTCCAAACTTATTCCAATATTCGAACATAATATACTTTTTAATAAATTACTAAGTAGGAATTTATAGCTACGTTTGGAATTCACAAAAGCTACCTCAATGACTTTATATTTTGTGCTACTATTATGTAATCCAGATTTTCTTTGAAGAATTATACGTTGCAGGAGTAGTATTTAACTTCCTAAGAATACTGGCAATAATAGGGTCTATTAAATATTATCTATCAATAACAAATTATTATTATAATTATTATGCGCTGAATAATTTAATGTAACAGACCAGTGTCTCTCGTGGGAAACGAGCCCGCAACCCTACCCTAATGGTCTAGCGCACTATCCACTAGTCTAGACCAAGAGACGCTATTTGAATTTCAATATGTGAGCCGTTTATTTTGAAAGTGGTTTAAGTCCATTTTATCTTATATTGAGATATTTAAGGGTTTGCGTTGGAATTGTTTCAAAAATATTGTCAACTGGTATTAAGTTGTTTTTATGGATATGTGACCTTAAACATGTTAGAATATATAACGTAATACGTTTTGTAAACTTCACTAGAAAAGTAAGCTGTGCTTTAGAACCTCAAATGGACTTAAACCACTTTCAAAATGAATAAAATGACATTTTTGTTTGTGAAAACGAATAAGTCCACTTTGTGTTCTTTGTTTAATATTATTATAAGTTGAGTTATATTAAGTGAAGTTATTGCACTAGTGATAGTGATTCCTCTAAATAGTTATGCTTGTACGTGGGAGTTGGAATAGGACGTACATTTTTGTATAATGGTGTTAATTTTATTTTGCTGAAGTTCCTTGGTCTTCCCCGACTAGGTAATAAATCAAGTATTTTGAACTCTGTATCCACTTCCATAGATTCTTTATAAATCATTTTATAGTGTTCACTTTTTATAAATCGCATCCAACATTCTCCAATATTCTTAGCCAATTTACAGGCTCGCCTCTAGTGTTTTTTAGTCTTTTATGAATTGCTTCTTCCAGAGGTTTTGTAGAAAAAAATCTTCACGTTTCATTTTGGTTAATATAAATTTGTTACTCTTTCGACATGTTTTTATGGTTTCATAGTAACCCTGGGGGACATTAAATAATTTTTCCTCAAAGCCATTTCTATCACTCCAAAATCACTATCATTTGGCAAAAATTAATGTCCTGATAGTAAAAATTTATGGTCAATAATATCTGCATTATTTTCTGCCGATTCCACAATTTTCAATTGCCAATTTTATGGATTTTAATGGACTTAAACCAGTTTCAAAATAAATTTTTATGCATTTCGTTAACCAGCTAATTTTCAAGTGCCCAAAATCATAGCGCTTTTAATGATACTAGACTTAAATTGTTTATACAAAAAAAGATTTTATAGGATTGTGATTATTGTTATCATTAACTAAATTTTTTTAAAAATGGACTTAAACCACTTTCAAAATAAACGACTCATGTTACATTATAATTTTATTAATGTGCAATGTTGAGAGCATTTCCCCCAAAAATATCAAAAGATTTGATATGATGTAGTGTATGGTGGGTGATTCAAAAGTTTAGATTTAAAAATGCAATAAAACAAAACTGTTTGAAGTTTTAAAAAAATAATTTTTTTGTTTTGAATTACAATTGTTCCGCTTAGAAATGGAATATTATTTCATTTATATGGCTACCAAGGCTGGCCTCACAGATCCTCATTGGATCTGATCAAATTACGTGCACTTTCTCGTATCTCGGTAATGGCATCACGAATGTTAATCTTCAAATGCTCAGTTGTCTCTGGTTTGTCGGCATAACACTTTCCTTTAACGGCGTCCCACAGCAAAACGTCCAACGCCGACAAATCGCAGCTTCTTGGCGGCCAAATGACATGACCATTACGGCTATTTAAACAGCCATCAAACGTTTGTCGCAAGAATGCGATTGTGGCATAAGATGTGTGATTATGTTGAAACCAAACGTCGTTCACATCAATACCATGCAGAGCGGGTACAAAAAAATTGATCATCATTTTCAAATAAATTATGCCACAAGGGACACCAAATAGTCACTCGTAGTGGGTGCATTGTCTTCTGTAAGACCATGTGTGAGTTTTCTAATTCCCAATAGGGAAATTTTGCTTATTAACGTACCCACCAATGAATCGCTTTTTAGCTATTCATAAGCACTCGTGAAATATTGAATATAAGTGAGCCAACAATATTAAAATTTAACTACGTACTCTGATTCATTCGTACTCACTACAACGTTGATTTATAAGTACATGTTGCAATGTGTATGCATACAACGTTGACATCGAAGTCATACCATTCGAAATATGTTTGATTCGTAAGCCTACTCATTGAGATTCATAACTTTAGAAAAATACTTATCATACTTACAAATGATTGGAGTGACACGAATCATTCATCAAATTTTACAGTCTTAGTTGTTGCTACATTTACAAAAAAAAGGCAAAGACAAATACAGCAAGCAAAGCAGACATACAACCTCCTAATGAGTATTGTAGTGTACGTACGCGAATCATACTTATTTTGTGATTTTTGTAAATGTTAAGTCATGGAGTCATGGAAATCAACAACAACATACATATTGTTAAGTATGAGTACGGTAAGTACTTCAAACTTTGAATATGAGTAGTGTGGGTATAATATTAAAATAAGTACAAATAAATAAACTACAAATCTTTTTGAATACTCATTGCTGATCTCTGGTACCCACAAACTTGAAAAAAGATGGTTTTTTTTTTGGCAAAATCGACTTAATCGCGCAGTTTCTCGTTGGCACAATAAATCGCAACGTTACTCAAGCGTAAATTGATTCATTACGTTCAGTGGAGATAATATACTGAATTTTGTAACATAAATATGTGAATGGAATGATATACATAAGTATTGACAGATTCGAAATTACCGATGGTTTGAAGACAGACAGATGGACCACCGTGTATAAGTAGTTAATTCTACACTATAAATTCAAAGTCGCAAATAAGGACGCAAATATTGATTTCATCATTTTGTCATGAAGGGAATGGAAATGGAAACTGTTTTCCCCATCAGCAGTGCAACATAAGTGACTTCCAACAGATCAAAAATGTTGTGAATATCTTTTAAGTCGAATGAAAGAAGTAATCAACCAAGATCAATCCTGCAATAATACTGAATACACTCTTAATAATACGAGCCTTTTTATAAATTAATGATTACATGACACTGCCCTTCCTCTTCACTCTGCTGTCAACGATGCTTTTGCTAAAATTTATCACAATTTTTTTTTACGAAACAAACGCATTTAAAGCTGAAACTGAATGCCATATAATCATCATTAAATAGATAATATGTTGGTAGTAATTTTTACTTTACTTTGGTAAACGGTTCCACTTGAGAAATTTACATACGACGAATATATAGTATTTATGGACTTGTATTATATGTTACGTATTAAAGAGTGAAAGAATTTTGTTTGGAAAAACAAGCAAATAATTTAACTCGTATGTGGTATGCAGATACAAAGATACGTACGTAAGAGAATGCAGCACAAAGTCTAGTGAGTGAGTTTTTGAATTAGTTTTGATTGTTTAGTTGGTTGGTTTTTAAATAAATGTGGGCGTCATGTGAAATTTTTTTACATACATATGTTGCATTCATTGTCTTTGGAAATATACCAACTTAGGTAAGAGTAAATCATATGATTACAGACATCGTACACATGAATTACACATGAATTGAAAAGTTTCGTGTTCAAAACCAGGAGATTTAATATGGAATTGAAATGCTATTGAATAAGTCTTATCTGCTGAAAAACATTAAATAAAATCCATTTCCTTAATAGTATGTTTAAAATTGAATATCAATTATTTTATTACATTTCATATGATGAAAACATTTTAAAAATTTTAATACACGCCAAAATTAATATTCAAGAATAATTACAACAGATTTAGCTTTTGCAGAGATCGATTTACCAAAAAGGAGGTTTTCAAGCAGAAAATGTTCTCTTTAATCAACAGCTAAGCGTTAACAGATCAAACCATTTAAAAAAGCGTCGGTCAGGCGGCTTATAAAGGCAGGTCTTATAACGCTAAGGTTGCCATCTGTCGTCGTCTAGAAATAACGATCTCTGTTGGCATGTGTTTGAGTCCTACTCTTACTCGATCTGACTAAATCTTTTTATTAAAGTTATACTTATCTAATAGGTTGGCTTATTAAAAATTAAGTATAAAAAATATTTGTTCGGTGAAACTCTGAGAGTATATAATATTGCCATGAAAAGTTTCTCAAAAAAAATTCTGTCGTTCGGAGTCGACTTTAAACTGTAGGTCTCGCCACTCAAGTATGAAATTAACACACACAACATAATTGGTGTGAAAAACTATGTCGTAATCCTGACTTATCCTTATCTAGTAGGTTGGCTTATTGGACATGAGGACACAGTTTAATCACCGTGAAGTGTGAAAAAAATATTTCTTCTACGACTTCCTCTCAGCAGAATTTTGGCAAAAACTCTGTGAGTAAATAAAACTGCCATGAAAAGTTTCTCAAACACGTATGTATGGTGTCGTCTTTAAACCGTAGGTCATGCCACTCATGTATAAAATTAACGCACGCAACATAAGTGGTCGTAATCCTGACTGAAGGATTGTAATGACTAATTATATATGTATTCTTACTACGGGCCAGGGGTCAAGGGGTTTCCGAAAAGTATTGTTACGGTAATGGAAAATCTAGATACTGATATTTTGCTTTAACATTAAAGTTATGAACAAAAGCTACAAAAACAAACAAATGCAGTAAATAAACCTGTTGACGATTTATCGTACTGCTTAATATAACAACAAAAACTAGCATAAAAAAATGGTAAACAAGTAAACAAAAATCCACAAACAACACTACAATAATAAATGCAACCAACGTTGTTTATTTCACTAAGGCGATCTCACGAACATTTGCCTTCAAGAACATTCATCAGACTGGCAGGGTAACCACATAAAAGGCAAGGCAAAGCAGGCGACGGAGTTAGTGATGTCCAGTCAGTCTGGTGTGAAGAAAAGAGTAATCGTGGTTTAAAGATCTCCGTTACAAAGATCTGTCGAACAATTGTCTAGTAATTGTTATTGTTTATGCAAAGGGTGTAAACAGAGGAATAACAAAGAAAAGCAATTGTTGTTGTTTACATTAAGTTGGGAACAGTGGCACACAGAATTTTGAGAATAATAAAGAATTTTAATTAAAACTAAATACAGAATTATTTTTATTTTATTTGCAATCTACGAGCTCATAGTTTAAACGTTTTTAAAAGGTAAAAAGTTATTTTTTTTGGGAGATAACTGTAGTCCCTTAATTTTAAAAAAATTTAAATTACAAAATTTCATGATGTGCTCGGGCTTGACGTCCAGCACTAACCACTACATTGTGTCACTTCAATGGAGTCAGTATTGTTTTATTTTAGACTACTAAACAATTAATATTAAAGAACAACTAAATGAAATAAAACTGTTTTGAAAGATATTACAAGTTGAATATTTATGGAAAAAATAATAAATACCAGCTTCAAATTTTATAAATTTTACGAAACTATGCATCATGTCGATCAAAAAAACATATGACATGTCAAATGACTTGAGACTTTTCACACCAAGTAGCTACTTGCGAACATGGATGTATGTGGTATGTATATATACAATGGCTGTACTATTATTATTTATATTTGTGTGTGGTACATATACATATATATACATATGTATACCTCATTTCATTTAATTCCTTTTTTTCTTTTATATTCCAAAGTCTAAAGCGGTTGGGTGTACTAAAATGTTCACATTTTTTTCTCTCTTTCGCTCTCTGTTCGATGTGGTTCACAGAGCATGGAATTGATGTGAATATGTTACACAGGAAAAGTGTACACAAATCATGTTGGCATAGAGGTGGTGTACGCTGGCAATTATATTACCTTGATATTGACAATATTAAAACCAAAAAAAAAAAAAAAAAGAAAAAAAACAGAAATTTGAAATAAAATAAGAAAAATAAAATGTTTCACATCTGTATATAATATATTCTATATTAATACCAAATATATGTACATACCATACTATATATAATAATACTACATGTATGTATATATGTATGTATATACCAACAGAACCTTATGATATATCATGTGGAAAAGTATTTATTTGCTATGTTATAATGCCACCGTCACCACCACCACAATTACACCCCAATGACTAAGAGAGAGAGAGAGAGAGTAACTGTAAATATCTGTAACCGTATCACACAATTTCCTATAGTTTTGCAGAATACTTTTATATGTGCGAGTGAATGTATTTTATTGTTTGCAAAAATCCTGTCACAAATTGTGTGCCTTAGATTTGAATTTTCATTTATCTTTCAGTTATCGTCGTCCAAAGCAATGCCTTCGCCATCGTCATCATTGTCAATGTCAGCGGTGATAATATTAATTTCATCCTTCTTAACATCAACACTGACAGTCATTATCATTATCATCATCATCAATAATAACTGTTTTGTGGTAACTCCATTAAGATAATTTTACAAACTCCATTTAATTTTAAAATTTTCTTTTTGTTGTTATTTTTTTATTTTTAATAAATGGAAGTTGATTTTGGCATTTGAATTTACCACCCTCTTAACATTTTTATGTTGATTGTCGCAATTTTTACATTAAAAACACCAAGAAAAATGATGATAATGACAGCAATGGTGTGACATGGACTTTTGAAAATATCTACTACACACTGTATTCTACAATAACGAATCGGATGAATATATTTTTAACAATTTCATAGCCAGTCAAACAAAACAAAAAAACAAAAAACAAAAACAGCTGATTTTGACATAAAAATTCTATCACTGCAGGTATGTTAGAGTTTTCGGAAAAATATTTGAAATGTTTACATTTTCTGAATTTCTTTGCATTTATAGTCCCTAGTTAATAAAGAACCATATTAAATTGTTACCTTTGTAACACACAAACATGTATTCACACTAATTGCCTTGGTGAGTTTTTGTTTGCCCAGGTACAAATGATAAAAATATCACTGCTGGACATACTCTTTGTTCGATAAAGTATTTGTAAGGATCAGCATGATTGTGGTAAACAAATGTTGTATGTTTCCAATTGTTCTGTTAATCTGAAAAAAACTGAGGTTTTCTACTGAATTTCGTGACATTTCAATAATTGTCAGCTGTTTGCAATTCAAATAACATCTGATTGCCCTGGTTGCCCTACAATTTTAATGATTTGCAAAAATATTTGTTTGTTTTACTCATGAATTTATTGAGTCTTCAAAATGTGTAATTAAAATGTCAATAAACCACATGATACATACATACATAATGGTTCTATACAAACCTTTAGTCAGGATTACGACCTAGCTTCGCACACCAATTATGTTGTGTGTGTTAACTTTATACATGAGTGGCGGGACCTACAGTTAAAAGTTGATTCTGAACGACACATTTTTGAGAAATTTCTCATGGCAATTTTATTTTACTCCTAGAGTTTTTGCCAGATATCTGCTGAGAAGACGTTGCCGAAGAAATATTTTTTTCAAATTTCGTATTGATGTCTGACCTGGATCTTGAATCGCGGCCTTACGACTCATAAGGCAACACACTACCTACTGTCTCGGTAGCCGATACAGGATATTAATAAGATTTTGAAGAAAAAAAAATATCAATTCACTGAAGCCCTTGCCTTTAATCAAAATTACAAATGATGTTAAAATTAAAACATTGTTTCGAAGACAAAATTAATTCGAAGTGTTTAATCTGGAAACATGAAAAAAGAAAGAAATGAATTCTAGAGAAGAAAACTAACAATAACAAATCAACGGTGATGTTCTAGAAGTTGTCCGACTGTAAATGAAGTGGCAAGGGTAGCATTGCATTACTAGTGAGTGCAATTATATGATGATGAAATGCGATCTTTATGGTTAAAGTATCGTATAATAAAACTGTGTTTTGTTTAATATAAATTAAAAGAGGGTTTATGTAAGTAAATATCTAACAATAGATAAAAGTAAACAATTTATTTTATTTAAAAATATAGTAACGTAAACCACGAGAGGAGAGAATAGTTTGTTTTACAATATACTACAGGAGATTCTTTGTATTTCTTAAAAACATTCAGTCCTTTCAGCATCGCATTGTCAGTATTTTTGTATTGACAATGTCTCTTTATCATTTAGAGCACCTCCTTGTTTATCCATTTGTTGTTAACTTGGATTTTCTGTAGCCGCAAACCCTATTTGGTGTTTGAGTACAAGTTGATTAAGATCATTATGGACCTGTGAGCTTAGATCATTGGGAACTGTTCCTTTAATCATGTCGTACTTAATTTCCCTTTTAATTTGTCTGTTCTAATGGCTGCTATTTTAATGTAAAGTTTAGTGTGTTGGCTTCTGAGACGTGTGGCTACGGTACAAACTCCAGGTCAGATATCTGAAACAAAACGAAATATGAAAAAAATATATCTTTGGGCGACTTTCTCTCAACAGATTCCTGGCAAAAACCCTGAGAGTAAATAAAAACTGCCATGAATAGTTTCTCCAAAAATCTGTCGTTCTAAGTCGACTATAAACTGTAGGTCCCACCTCTCATATATAAAATTACCACATCCAACATAAGTGGTATGAGAAGCTAGGTCGTAATCCTGACTGAAGATTTGTAAGGACCAATTATGTATGTATGTGGTCATCTGAAAAATGCTGCTTGTAGAGACATTTCTCTTAGGATATATAGAAATTTATTTAATCCATATTTTATATTTTATTTATAAATGTAAGTAATTTGTTAATTTAAGATATTTTTGAAATCTTTTGGAGATTTTTTATGCATATGAATACAAGTTATTTTCAATTTCCTAAGTCAATATGATGCCGCTATTCTACCCATGCTTTGGCATTAAAATTTCCTTATTGTTATAAGCTTCTTTAAAGCTTCTATCTCTTAATAGAATTGTTCTATTTAATATGTATGTGAGAGAATGTACTTGAATAACATTTGGCGTCAATTTTTAACACCATCGCATCATTTCACCAAGTTTCATTTGAAACATTTATTCAAAATTCCTTTCAATGCCTCCAGTTTAATAGAGAATACTTGAGTATGCTTAGTATCCTCATGTAATCATAAATTAAGGGTTAAGACTTTGTTTGTATATTTATGTAAATGATACAAGTAAAGTTTCGTTACAATCATCGTCATTACCTATTCCGTTGAATAAATACAACTCTTTCTTGGATTCTGTACAAATCACTTTTGGGTGAGCATGTTTCCTGGATGGTTACACAGGATACTTCTTTAAAAATGCTAGCCTGGAAAGATTTTCATTCATTACAAGAACTGAAATATAAAAAAAGAACACAAATGGCTATGTAAAGATACATTGCAGTGAACTTAATTTAAGAGGCCTTAATATCAATATTTTCCAGTTATCCTGGAGGAATATTGCTACGCCCAATCGAATCAAAAAATTTTTTGATTAAAATAAACGAGTACCTGCTAGATTTTTCTCGATGAAGAAACAATATTAAGTTCTCTTTGTGTGTGTTTCCCACATATGCAAATCGATTTAATTACCATACGTATATGCAACGGGAAAAGTAAATCTTTTAAAATTATTAGTGGTAACAATGAATAATTTATCGTTTTTATATTTTATATCGAATGAAATAAAATTAATTGCTTTTGGCGAAACACTCCACTCGCCTTACAATGCCCTTCTTCTCATCACCATATACAGTTATTTTCTGCAATTTTTTCAAGTGAACTCCTCTGACAATTTTTAATTTTTTTTTTTTGTTGTCTTCTTTAGAAGAGTTCTTATTTATGATGTACCCTACAACACAAAATGAAGCACATTGGCTTTGGGCTTACATTTGTAAAATAATATGTTGTATAGCAATAGTAAATCCTTAATTACTATTTAAATGGAGTCGGTACTTTTGAGAAAAATCAAACTTATTATGGACACAAAAAATGCATTTCGTTGTAGGGTATCTTACACTTCCCAAAAGAGATTTTTTTCTAGTTTTGGATCTTCGTCTGTTTGTAGCTCTCTATGTTGGTCGTTGAGTTTCTTTATCTATCTGTGGGTCGTTTGATAGTTTTTTGTTGTTTTTGCATTTGCTGTTGCATATTTAAGTAACAAGCAACATACGAGTCCAACCAACATCAGCGAAAAGACAACAACGAACAAGACAAACAAACAACAACAAGAAGAATAACACAACAGCAAGAATAACAAAATGTACAACAGAGCAATTATGTAATTTGATAATATTTCATTCTTGGCAATAAATATTCATTATTTGCGTTTTGTTAACTATGGATTTTAAGTACAACAACAACAACAATAAAAACAAAACCAACCAAGCAAACGAACCAAACCGTACGACAATCCAACCACTGGCACCACCACTGACTGGCTGCAAACCAACACACGCAGCCATATAGTCCTATACCATACCATACAGACATACTTGCACATGTACAAGTCGGATAGTCGGATGGCACTATACATGGATTACGTTCCCTTATACAGAGAGTTCGTTTGGATGTGGAATATGAGAAGTATTTCTTGTTTTTTGGTTTTTTTTTAATTTTTTTTTTGTTTTTTCTTATATTTTTTCCAAATACATCGTTTTTTTGGTTTCTTTAGATGGTACTTTATATGTATGTATGTTGTTTGATTTTTTTTTTGTATAAAATTGTTGTTTATATTCGCTCATATAAATTTTGTACTTTGTCGTCCGTTTTTCTTTTCATTTTTTTTTTTCTTTTTTTTTGTGAATTCGTAAGATTTTAATCATTTCGTTGTTGTTGTATGAAAGTTTCATAGCGTTTTTTTTTCTTCCTTTTTTTCGTTTCTCTTTATTTGTGATAGCACTTGAGCAATATTTATGTCAGTGAATGAGAAATATAAATGAAAAGAATATTGCCTGGAAAAGATTTTTCTTTTTTCTTAATTTAAGCAACTGCTATTGTACTCTAATATGGGCAGTCAGTCTGTCAGTCTGGTAAATTTATTGCAAAACAAATTTAATTCTTTTTGCTATTTGGAGTTCTAATTTAAATACTGGATGTTTAGATGACACCATGATCTTTTGTAAGATGTAAAGACATCATTATGTTTGCATGTGGTCCAGAATTATACGAATTCATATATGTACATATACATATATGTACATATACATATGTGAATACATATATGAATACATGCATACCATATGATAACTCCATGCTAATGAAGTATCAATTGCTCTAAACTATGTGTTTAGTTTGCAGTCGCAGTAGTCTACTAGCTAGGCTTATAAGAAGTGAGACCACGTTTCAAAACCCAGGTCAGGCATCTCCACCAAAACTAAATATGAAAAAATATTTCTTCGGCGACTTCCTCTCAGCAGATTTCTGGCAAAAACTCTGAGAGTAAATAAAAATACCATGAGAGGTTTCTCAAAAATCTGTCGTTTGGTGTCCATTTTAAACTGTAGATCCCACCACTCATGTATTAAATTAACACATACAATATAAGTGGTGTGAGAAGCTAGGTCGTAATCTTGATTGGAGGGTTGTAATGACCAATTATGTATGTTTATTAGAATTCTTCAGCCTTACGAAATGGCTGATATGCTGATGGATCGAAATTTTTCCGCTATGCTGGCCGCTTGAGGAGAGTATTGCCTTTAAATGGGAATGACGCAGTAGTTCTAAGTAGATGATTGGAGAATCCTAGGAGCTAGATCGTAATCCTAACTGAAGGATTGTAATGACCAAATATGTATGTATGTATGTATGTATGTAATAGCTTCTAAGTGACAGAAAGATGCCACTGCAAATGCAAATGTTGAAGGCTCAGTCAAGTTTTACTTAATTTTTAATTTTAATTTCAACATTAGATATGCCTCGGTCATCGTCTTGTTTCAAAAGCCTTTGATTTAACTATATTCGTTGTCATTACGACACCAAGAATTGAAAATGAAATTTCATTTTCGTTGACTTTAATTACCGCACGTCCTTTGCAAAGCATAATCAACAATACCAAATGTAAGTAAATGATGTTGAAAGTAAGAGATCGTAGCCTCTGTACGTCAGTAGGAAAGTTACTGTACGGACCATAGGGACACCAGTATCCTTTTCAACATAAATAACTTTTTATATTTATTAAAATAAGAAAATATACTCACCTAGCAACAAATAACTTATAATATGTGCAGTGACAAATGAGGTTTACATATCAAAACACTTTTACAAAATATTGTTACGAAAATGAAGAAAAATTGATTTTACATCGTTTAACATTAGAATTACAAACAAAAGTTACAAACACAAAAACAATTAACTTGTTTACAAATTATCGCACTGCGTAATCTAACAACAAACACCAGCATAAAAAATGTTAAACAGGTAAACAAAAGTATACCAACAAACACCAGCATAAAGAAAATGGTAAACAAGTAAACAGACAAGTAAATAAAATACACAAACAACAATAATGAATCAATGCTGTTTACATTTATAAAAACCTCGAGAAAGCGAAGCCACGTACATTCGCCTTCAACAACATACATCAGACTCCTACTTTGCCATATAGAAAGCAGTTGAGTGAGGTAGTCTTGTGTGAAGATGCGGTGTATTTGAAAAGAGTAATCGTGGTTTGAAGATCCTCGTTACAAAGATCAGTCAAAGATCAAATTCATTTTTATTTTTATTGCAATCTACCAGCTCATATTTTAAACGTTTTTAAAAGATAAAAACGTAACAATATTGTAATCTTACGCGCCAAAAACTGTCAACTTAAAGTAACCATGTACTATTATAAAGCGTGACTTTTCGAATATACCCGATTATATATAGGAAGCATAAGTACGCATCTTTAAAAATATATAAGAGGAGTATAATACTCACACGGTTTTTAGATATTCAGATTTTTGAAATTTTCTTTGTGGGGCATAGGTGGTCGTTCACATAAGACTTTGACAATGTTCTCGTATTGTGCTTCTATTTTCCTAAAAAATGTATAATAATAATGAAGACTATGCATCATGCGCAGTCTTATAAAAAACAAATGACAACTGCAGAGAAAAACTAGAATTTTTAGCTAAAATGATAAGAGATGACATTTTGTTTGTAAAAGCTGCCATCAGTAGCAAAAATGTTAGCATTGGCTGCCGAAATTGGGGAGAATCTGAGCATCCACTAAACTAGGAACTGCGTCTGTAAACACGATCTGATGGCAAACCAATCATGTTGTGTAATGGAGTAGAGCACAATTCGTGTTTGCAAACCTGATCTGATGAATATCAAAAATTTTTGATATTTGGCAGGATAGTGTAGAGCATAACACTCTCTCATGATATTTCGAGAAGGAGAAATCATGAACATTGGCCTTCAAGAACATTCATCAGACTGTTTACTTTGCCATATAAAAGGCACGCCAAAACAGGCGACTGAGTTAGTAAAAGTTCAGTCAGCCTTGAGTGAAGACGCGGTGCGTTTGAAGAGAGTAATCTTGGTTTGAAGATATCCGTTACAAATATCTGTCGAACAATTATCTAGTAATTGTTATGGTTTACGCAAGGGGTATAAATAGAGGAAATCAATTGTTATTGTTTACAGCAAGTCGAGAACAGTGTCACACATAATCGTAAGTATAATAAAGAATTTTAATTAAAACTAAACATCAATTAATTTTTATTTTATTTGCAATCTACAAGCTGTTTTAAACGTTTAAACTACACATGGTAGCCCTTTGGGAATAATAACGAGCTGTGGCATAGTACTGAATACTGTTGCTTCACTTCTTGACATCAATTAAAATATAAAAATAATCAGAATTAGAACTACAACTACTATTTATGTCATGAGACTTATTACTTAAATCTAAAACTTTTTAAACGTAAATCTTTTGTGCTGTTTTCAAAAAATTATGCCATTAATTTGTTTTTCACAAATTTTACGCTTTGAATTTTAAAACTTAGTTTACATACATACGTAAATGGTCATTATAAGCCTTCAGTTAGGATTACGACCTAGCTCCTCACACCATTCATGTTGTATTTGTTAATTTATACATTTTATACATATTACTCCCAGAGTTTTTGCCAGAAATCTGCTGAGAGACAGTCATCGAAGAAATATTTTTTCATATTATTTCATATGAACCGTGGCCTCATGTCTAATAAACCCGCATACTGCCTGCTAGACTACGGTGACTATGCTGTAATTTAGTTCTGAAAAAAAATACTCCGTTAGTCATTCATTCTTGTGATATAGAATAAAAATCGTGTTTGCAAACCAGACCTGATGAATATCAAAAATTTTATGATACTTAGATGGATAGTGTAATTGGAAAACTCTCTCACTCATCAGGTCGCTTAAGACCAATCTTAACTGTGCTTGGTTGCTCACAAAATGATTGTGTTGTTGTACCAAGAAAGATTTTCATATCATTTTATCATAAATGTCGACTCCTAATACAAGATTTCGAGAATGTTTTTCATGCCAACCAGTTACTCGCAACACTTTTTTCAAGAGATTACTGAAAAGGGAGGCCGAAAACTATCTCAGCACATAAAATCTGAGTACTAAACTTGGAGCTCTCGTTTAGTAACGTTGCAGCCTATTTTGAAAGACCATTTTTATAAAGCTTGAGTTTTAAATCGTAATTTATATCTCCGCAACAGAGATCAGCAATGAGTATTCAAAAAGATGAGTACAATCGAAACATAGTCATAATTTCTGATACTTATACGCATTCATACTTAATGTCATACTCATACTACTCGTATTCAAAATTTGAAGTACTCATCATATTCATACTTAACAACACATATGATGTTATTGATTTCGACTCTCCATGACCCAACATATGTATGCACGAAGCACAAAATATGTATGATTCGCCTACGAACACTAAAATACTCACTAAATGGTTGTGTGTTTGTTCTGCTCGTTGCTGTCTTTTTTCCTTATGTATCTTTTTTCTTTTTTTGTAAATGCAACAACAACTAAGACTGCAAATTCTGATGAACGATTCGAGTATTTTTCCAAAGTTATGAATCTAAATGAGGAGGCTTATGAATCAAACATATTTCGAATGGTATGAGTTTTATGTCAACGTTGTACGCACACTCATTGCAACCTGTATTTATAAATCAACGTGGTAGTGAGTACGAATGAAGCAGAATACATAGTTAAATTTCAATATTGTTGACTCACTTATATTCAAAATTTCATGAGTGCTTATAAGTAGCGAAACAAACGATTCATTGTTGATATCTGCTCCGCAAATAATTATGTTAGTCAATCAGTAGAATAGTCATTCTCAAACTTTAAGGAATTCAATACGTTTCAATACTACTGAAAGAAAACAATTTCTTTGAGATACTAAAATCTTCTCTTAGCGTGATAATTAACCCATTAGATACCAAACATCTTTAAAATCAAAAAAATACTTTATTGTGTTAAAATATATTTTATTAGGATCTACCTTAAAATAAATGTAAAAAAAAAATTAATTTTTTTTGGAAAATATGTTTTTCGGGCTGTACCCAAACGAGTACAATGGGGCTCTATGGGTACAAATTATTGCAGAATTTATAAAAATTAATATTTATTCATTTTAAATATTTTTGTCTTTTACATTAATTAAAATCTAATTAATTCGAAATATTTCTGTTGAATTGAGTATGAAATATCTTGAAACACTCTCTCTCCACGCATAGTGCTACATTACAAAGTTCAAAAATCCATCGTATTCTGTTGTGGCACACTTTACATCGTAATTGATTATTTATGCGTTTCGGGAAGTGATTGCCTTCAGATGATATTATGGACAATGTTGTCGAACGCCTTGGTTCTAATCTATGAATATAATAATCCTCATCTAACTGCCAATATAAACGCTCTCTGGGCAGGGAGTGATAACCACTGAAGAGCAATATACCCAAGAATATTTTTAGGTCTTTTTCAGTAACACGAAAAGTGTGATTGTTGTGTTGAAAAGCATACCTCATTGTCTCCTCGACAATGAGATTCAAAACATCCTGATCAAAAACCATTTCAAATACTTCTATTGGAGTTTTTCCCTCCAGCGCCAAGTTCATATTGAACATAGTAGTATCATACAAGTTTGTATTATACCAAAGAAAATAAAGTATAAAGAATGTGCATTTTAACATATTTTGGAATATTCTGCAAAAATATTTCCCGACGCGGGGGGAAAGATGGAAGGGAATGATACAGAAACCAAGAGCGTAACAATGCGTTGTTCTCATCGTGCGTTTTTGTTGTTTGGCCACTTTTGATTTATTTTTCTAGTGTTAAAAACAGACGTCGGCACCAATGTCCCTTAGGGGAAGAACATCTGCGGCTTTTTACACACATAGGACACTAACATCAAGAATGTTCGTTCAATTATACACCCAAAGGAATATCACAGTAGAATTCACTAATATCAATGAGAAATGATTTCGATTTTTGGAAGAATACTTGCCAAGTTAAATACGGTGTCTTAGTGTCTTTGTGCAGTACAATTTTTCTATATTTTCCGATCAGATATACATATCATTGGGTTAATAAGTAGACTTGCCATTATTACTAACAATTTTCCTCTAGGTTAACACATGCCTATGGTTATGGATTAAAATTTATTTATTTACAGCCATATAAAAGTGTTAGTAATATACTCTATTTTTATTTTCATTTCATCAACATACATATGTAAAGCTGTCTATCTTTGGCTTAATAATTTTAGAATAATAAAAAATCGATTTTATTATTAAAAGAACATAAAGCTATCCATCTTTGGCTTAAAAATTAGGCCATGTTTTTTAGATAAATAAAAATAAAAAGAATAAAAAACCATTTTTTATTAAAAGAAAAAAAAAGAGTATTCCAAAGCATTTAAAAAAATATACTATGGGACAAAATAAAATACGCCCAGCTAATGACATAGAACATTTTTAACACAAAATATTCTTCGAGTGTTATTCTGATATAAAATGATAAAGCATCCGCAGCACATGTATTCTTGTCGCAGTCTGATCGACAACTAAATCAAAAAACACAAGAATACATACACATGTACATACGTACGATGAGAGCAACACATTGTTACGCTCTTTGTTTGTGTTCATTTTCCTTCTGTCTTCCTCTCCGCTCACCCAGAAATGATTTTTAAAAATATTTTGGTGAGAGCGGGTCGTAATGTTACGACCCGCCATAAGAAATTTTACTTCTACATGATGCGTATTCTTTATATCCATATTCTTTGATTATACATAACAATATCTATTGGTCTTGGAAGTGAAATATTATCTTCAATGTCTCAACTACAAAATAATTCTAATTCGCCTGGAACGTCGTGTGGTAATTCATCACGTAACAAATTGCATTCATCAATTCCTTCCTCTTCCGTTTCACAGGCAGCATTGGGAGGGATTATAGTCAAATCGAAATGTCCATGATTTTGATTATGTATAAGCATATTCTGTAGCATCATCAATGTTTTCAAAACTTTTACTAGTAACATCCATAGCAGTTAATTATAATCTATTGTATGTATATATAAAAATTGTACTTATATTTTCCGGCTGTACCCAAGCGAGTACACCAATATTTATGCTTACCAAACAACACTTTTCTAAATTTTTTAAATAATTTTTTTTATTAAATTATAGTTAATTAATCAGCTTACTTAACTTTTCACCTAAATTCGACTGCATTTAGTTTAAAATACAAAAGATATACGTCAACATGTGATGAGAAAGGCAAAAAATGACAAAATATAAAAACACTGTACAGATAAAAGAAAATGATAACTTACCGTTATATTTTTTACTTTCTTTTACTATTTACTAATTCTTTACATTCTCTATTAATGTTATTGAAAACAATTTTTTTTAAAGTAAGTAACTTTCTGTATATAGCGCTATAAAGTTGGTCGATTTTCTTTAATCAAACGAGTACAGTGGGAACGAATGGGTTAAGTATTATAATGAAAGTAAAATAGTTTTATTTGAAATTTTAGTACTTTTCATTTAGTTACTGAATAAAATCGTAATTCAATTATATTTAATAGTTTAAAAACTTTATTTGATCTATCTAATCAAGAGTAGAAGGGTATTTTTCTTATCAATTAATTCTTAGTTGAACTGGAAAAAGAGAAGGACCCTTACAAAACTAAACATTTTTTAATATTTATCTGATTTTGAAAACAAAGTTAGTACAACGAAATAAATGGATTGACTTTAGGAATATTTGTTCAGTTTTATTTTATTTCCTTTTTAATTTACAACGTAAATAAGGACTAAAAAAAAATAAATCAATTTTTGTATGTCATGACTATTAAATCTTTACGTTACGTTAAGATAACTAAAGGTTTGCTTCTATCTTTTCCACACACCAATTTGGTCATTTACTGTTAGCAAACCCTTTTAACAAATATTTCAATTATAAAATTATGTATGTATGTATGTCAGTTTACTCGTGTGTCACACAAATCATCTCTAACAGAAGTTTGTTGAGTAGCACGATGGGTAGAAGGATTATTCGGAGTTCTTTATTTCCACTGTCAGCATAATAGTGTGGAGCATACAATACGTACTCGTATGTATTTGTCGGCACCAAACCTTGATACAAGTATGATATTTGATACACTATAGTAGGTATGGTGGCGTACTCCTCTTTTTATTTTTGTTTTTGGGGTTACTCGTATTTGTCTTTTATTATGAAATTTTATATAAATTTTGTTTTTGTTTTTTTTCTTTGTTATTATATTTTTTTTTTGTATTTTTTTATTATAACAATAATAAGTTGGACAATTTTCAGCCACGTGTGCAAATAAAGTTAAATTCTAAACCAAATACACAAAAATTCATACAAAAAACGCCACCCTAAAAGAGTGATAATAATAAAGCTAAAGGCGACAGTACCCACATAGGGGGGCTGTCTCCCTATATGTATATGCCACCCTAAAACACAGACAATGTCTCTTTATTTTGTTTACTCAAGGAGAGCCATGTAAAAAACCAAAAAAAAAAAGAAGTAAAAATAACTCGTGCATTATCCCCCCTTTTTTTTGGTGAAATGAAGGGAATGAATGCCAGTGGGCAAGTGGGTGAAATTATACAACGAAAATACATTATGATAGCGTATCAACAAATATTATTTATAATACAAGCATGATTTATAACCAACTGCTGTGAATAATGAAATAATCAAAGTATTATCGAAACTCAAAGTCAAATAAATGAATCCAAATAAATAAAAGCAAAATCGATCAAGGCTGACAATGCATTACACTACGTTAATAAACTCGTCGTTGCATGAATTTGTATGTATTATATATAATTATTGAATTTATACTATTGTAAATATGATTAAAATTTATATTTTTTAAATTATTAAAAATCAAATTTAATGGGAGGCGTGTTATATATGAAACTTTCTTACAGACAACTCTCTACCTCTTTGATAATTAAGCTTTTAGAACTAATCCCTTAGCTTTAAGCTTTCCTTATGTTAATTAATTAGGCATTATTTATTTGTCCCTTTTTATTGAAATATAAATAAAGTTAGTTAGTTACTGAATAAACTCCAAACGATCTGTTTCAATACATTACAATAACCAAATCCTGCTAAATTATTTGTGCCACTTTTTAATGTCTCTCAATTTAGGTTATCGACCAACGGCCTAAACCAATTTTTAGTATAAATATTAATTGAAAGTTTTTCAAATGATTAATTCTCATGAAGTCGCTATTGTAGGTAGTGTGTTGGCTAATTATACATGAGGCCTCGGTTCAAATCCCAGGTCAGACATCAAAATGAAAATACGAAAAAATATTTCTTCGGCGACTTCCTCTCAGCAGATTTCTGGCAAAAATTCCGAGAGTAAATAAAATTTGCCACGAAAAAGTTTCTCAAAAATCTGTCGTTCGGAGTCGACTTTAAACTGTAGATTCCGCCACTCATGTGTAAAATTAACACACTCAACATAAGTGGTGTGAGAAGCTAGGTCGTAATCCTGACTAAAGGGCTATAACGACCAATTATGTATGTATGTATGTAGTCCTCATCGAATCAAACATAAAGTTATAATCCTGCAACCACTTTTTCAACCAGCTTTAGTGATATAACATAAAATCTTTTAAATGTTTCGAAAAAATCACTATTGACCAGGAGCAGAGATCAGCCATGAATCGTCTTTTCGCTACTCATAAGCACTCCTGAAATTTTGAATATAAGTTAGTCAACAATATTGATATTTAACTATGTACTCTGATTCATTCATATTCACTACAACGTTGATTTATAAGTACAAGCAATCAGTATTCTTACAACGTTGACATCAAACTCTTACCATTCGAAATGTGTTTGAATCATAAGCCTACTCATTCAGATTCATAACTTTAGAAAAATACTTATAAGAGCCATTGTTACAACTTGCCGTTAACTAAAGGGAGGATTTTAACGGGCAGATAATTGTTATTCATTATTATAAGTGGCCGATAAGATAGAAGTGAGCGTTAAGCTAAAGGGAGGATCATCCTACCGGTAACTTTTAAAGTTAATTTTATATCTGAACTTGCCATATTATGTATTATTTTCAATATGGCAACTTCAAATGCGAACAAAGTAAGCAAATACAACAAAAAAACTACCTCGTCGTTGCCACTACTTTTAAATAAAACTTGTTTAATTTTAGCAGTGTTATCGACATTGATCCGCCTCTGCTACATTTTGGAAAAGTTAACTTTATTTTATCACTAGATTGTAATAACGAAAAGAAGTTAAAGATGACTTTAAAGTTCACTTTAGCTAAAGTTACCTTTAACTAAACCCAACTTTAACGGGAAGTTGTCATAATGGCCCTAAGACTTGTATATGATTCGAGTGACTCGAATCATTCATCAAAATTTACAGTATTAATCGTTATTGCATTTACAAAAAAAGAAAAAGACACATAAGCAAAAAGGACAGAGAAGCAAGCAGAGCAAACACACAACCTTTTAGTAAGTATTTCGGTGTTCGTATGCGATTCATACTTATTTTGTGATTCGTGTATATGTTGAACTATGGAGAGTCGAAATCAGCAATATCATACGTGTTGTTAAGTATGAATACGATGAGTACTTCAAACTTTGAATATCAGTAGAGATTCCATGATTTTAAAGTAAGTATGAATGCATATAAGTATCATAAATTATGAGTATGATTCGATTCTACTCATTTTTTTGAATACTCATTGCTGATCTCTGACCAGGAGCAAAAAAGTTTTATTTTTGAAATGTAGCAAAAACGTAGGTGTTGCCCATATAGAGCATTTTCGTAATTGTGAAACAAAGACTCTTAGTCTATGACACTGATAGGTAGGTAGAGAGAGTTTGATGTACACAGTTAGGCCACATAGGCCCTCTAATGTTACCACAGTTCTGCGCTATCCTCTAGTCTCGGAACCACTCAGAGCTCCTAATGAAGCGATTTAGACTGCCAATAGCAATCCATGATCATCCATATAGTAAGTACCTAAATAATTGTTGCTGTTTTGACAAAGTGCTGGTAATTTACCCAGCAGGTATAGGATAGTCTCCTCCTATTCCTCCTCCCTGTAGCTTCTGCTGTAGACCAATCCGCTTCGGATGCGTAAATACAATGCAATGCCCCGTAATGACACCGACAATCATACTCATCGTGCCTCTTTGTAGTTTAAGCAATCCTACCATGCTTCCTGTATCTAGCCTTGGTCGCATTTTCCACGCCGTTCTACTTGTGTCCTAGGCCGCCCATCTGTCGACGACGGAATTGAAGATTGCATCAATTATGGGCCTACAGGTTCTAAAGTGATTCCCAGAGTCGAGAATTCATTGGAGAGTTCGATAGTTCATCAGCTCTACAGTTACCCGGAATATCACTATGCCCCAGTACCCATATGATATGGGCATCATATCGCTCTGCTAACTCGTTGAGATATCCGCGACAGCTATACACCATCTTGGTGTTCATCATATTGAAATTTAGAGCCCTGATAGCCGCCTGGCTTTGAGAAAGTATGGTAATGTTTCCGCCTCCAATAATTCTTACCACTAGTTGCCAACACCACCCTGATAGGAAAACGTCGCAAATACAAAAAAGATTCTTAATAACGTAAAGAATTGAGAATCAAGAATTACAGTATTCCTGATGCAAGTGTCAGCTACCAGTTGAGTTAGCAACATTGTTAAATTGTGTTCAAATTAAATTAATTTTCGTTTGATGGTTTAATTCAAAGCTAATTCATAACTATGGTTGGGCAAAGAAAATTTACCTTTCCGCCATCTGTTCAATACTTGACTGAGGCCTCAACTCATCCTGTAAAAAAGCAACTTTCTTCTTTAGGAAGAGTCCATATTCCTGACGCCTGCTTTCCACGGCTGCAGCATTGTGTTAAACCCCCAATTTATTACCCTCGGTGTGGAAAATTACTTTGTAACGGAGAAATAACAAAATTTGTTAAGAAATGGATTTTTCGGCTGACGCTGCCATCAAGTGCGGCATCTCGGATTCGTATACAGTGCCTTAACAGCGATTCTGCAAGATGAAATGGTAAACACAACTCAACAGATTATTTAATAGTGATCCCAAAGCTCTTCATGAGATCTGGTCATTCTGTGTTGTAGAAATTCAACTTGAACGTACTGACGATGTTAACCCTGGACGGTTACTGTTCGTCGAATCGACGAAGCTCATTTACTCTTTATCATTTACTCTTTATCATATAACTCTTTTATGTTTCACCAAATTTCGCTCTTTTTTTCAACAACGTTAGGTGATAATGAAAGCTCGCAGTCAGTAGACGAAAAAAATTTTTTTTTTTGTTCGTCGATTCAGCGAAAAGAAACGTTACTGTACAAAAATAACCATCCAGAATTAAAAAAATGGGTGGCCAGGGTACGTTTACTCACTACAAGCTTTCGATTCAACGAACAGTAACCAATTCGGTTAAAGGGTAACCAATTAGGGCTTAATGTACAGAATTGAGTAACCGTCCAGGGTTAATAAGAATGATTCAAAGCCATTTTGACATTTTGACTGTTTCATGTCACCCTTTTTCGAAATATTTATGATTTCTCTCTCTATTTCAATTTATGACATAGCTGAGTGCTGTTGTTGAAAGTCGATATCCTTGGAAGTGGCATACGATGAGAGTACTCTGAATCAAAAAAATGACCGATCGAGAAGATCGAAATGAAGACACTTGCCCTGGACGCCTCAGCATATCAATAACTGATGAAAATGTTGAAAAAGCGAATGAAATGGTTATGGAGAATCTTCGAATTGCAATTTGAGAAGTTGCTGAGGATGTCGACGTATTGCTTGGCTCATGGCATGCAACTCCTACGTAAATGTTGCGTATGAAAGATTTGACATCAAAGTTCGTTTCACAATTGCTGAATTTTTACCAAGAAAACGTCGCATGAGCGTGAATGATGTCAACTAAGATCCAGATTTGCTTAAAAGGATCACAACTAGTATCGAATCATACATACATACATGCATAATTGGTCATTACAACCTTTTAGTCAGGATTACGACCACTTATGTTGTGTATGTTATTTTTATACGTGGGTAGCGGGACCTACAACTGAAAGTCAACTCCGAGCAACAGATTTTTGAGAAACTTTTTCATGGCAATTTTATTTTCTCTCAGAGCTATTGCCAGAAATCTGGTGAGAGGGGTTTGAAGCAAACTAAACTCATGGCAGACTTAAACTGTGAACATATGTTTGAGACAACAGTAACAACATACAAAATAATGATTAAATGTCGATTGAATAGCCGTGAAATTTGTAAATTCACCGTATTTTTTAAGCACACCTCTTAAATAGTATGTTCGTAAATAAGTTCTATTTAGTTAATGCAGCTGTACAGACTGACACTAAGTTGATGTTACCGCTAAATGATTTCCAATGGCTGGCTTAAATGGATTTTCAATGCAAATTATTGTAAATAAAATTGTCTGGGAACAAACAAAGACATCTTCTGTCTAATGACAGCGATAAAGGCTAAACGACATATTATTGACTGCCGGCTGGCTGGCTGTGTAAATTTACAACTTCTAATCAATTGACAATTAAAAGGGAAATTTATGGGTTTTCTAGACGATAGCCAATGACGTCGGCCATAATCGTAATCGTAGTGTTGTGTTCTTTTCATAATGATGATGATGATTTAATATTCATAATATTTTTATTATTTTTCAATGCCTACTTTTGTTAATTAATGAGTTTTTTATTTTACTAATTGGTAGTTTAGTTTGATTCTGAACTTTTTCTCATTATGTGTTGTAAAGTATTCCAAGAAATGTTATCAGAGTCAATAATTAACGCAGACTTTTTTACGTACTTTTTTGTTGAACTCAAAAAGAAATATTTTTTTTTATTGTATTTATTTATTTCTTAATATTGTAGTGTACAAAAAAATTTTGATTTTTTTAAAATTTGATTTGGGAGGCCACGTTAACGTTTGCAAGTGATAATCACGAAAACTGTCATCATCAACACCAAGGGGCATTATTACAACATGCTGTTAAATTTGGGTTTAGTTAAAGGCAACTTTAGCTAAAGTGAACTTTAAAGTCACCTTTAACTTATTTTCGTTATTACAACCTACAGATGAAATAAAAATAACTTTTTTAAAAATATGTCGATAACTCTGCTCAATTAAACAAGCGCAGTGGCAATAACGGGCTTCTTTTTTGTTGTATTTGCTCATTTTGTTTATATTTGAAGTTGCCATATTGAAAATAATATATATGTATGGCAAGTTCAGACATAAACTTAACTTTAAAAGTTACCAGTAGGATGATCCTCCCTTTAGCTTAACGCTCACTTCTACCATTATCCACTTATAATAATGAAAAATAATTAATCTGCCCGTTGAAATCCTGCCTTTTGTTAACGGCAAGTTGTAATAATGGCCCTAAATTTGTCTACTCCTACTATGGCCACAAATATGATCATATATGTATGTATGTAGTAAAAGTCCTATCACGAAATAATTTGTACACTTAATAAAATTGTTTGATATGAATATCTGAACAAAAATAATAAAAAACTGTAGTTTGTGAGATGAAAATCGTCTTAATACGATCCTTCTGCGACTACCTGTACTCATGAAATTTAAATTATAATTATATTCCAGCGATTATGGAAATTATACTTCTTTTCTATCTTAAGTGTTGTTATTTTTATTCATGCGTGCAGGAGTTACTTACTTACTTACATAATTGATCATTAACAAACCGATTAATGGATTCCAACCTGCCTTAACATATTGTTACGAAAATGCAGAAATCTAGATACTGGTGTTTAGCTTTTACATCGTTAACCGTTGAAATTATAAACAAAAGCTACAAAAACAAAATCATGAACTTGTTTGCAAATTATCGCACAAAAAAACAACAAACAAACACCAGAATAAAAAAAATGGCAAACAAGTAAACAAAAATACAACAACAAACACTACAGGAATAAATGTAAACAAAATAAACAAACAACAATAATAAAACAAAGATGTTTACAGTTATAGAGATCTCGAGAGTGCGAAGCTACGAACATTCGCCTCCAAGAGCATTCATCAGACTGTTTACGTTGCCAATACTCTTAGATATATAGTGGACATCCTCTCAGCAGATTTTTGTCAAAAATTCTTAGAATAAATAAGATTGCCATAAAAAGTTTCCCAAAAAATCTGTATTTCGGAATCGACTTTAAATTGTAATTTTCACCAATCATGTATAAAAATTAACACACACAACATGAGTGGTGTGAGAAGCTAGGCCGTAATCCTAACTGAAGGGTTGTAATGGCCAATTATGTATGTATAAATGTATATATGCGTGTATGATATAGTGGAATGTAGATGACGGAAGAAGTCACCGTAGTCTAATAGGTAGTGCGTTGGCTTATTAGACGTGAGGTTACGGTTTAAGCCTCAGATCAGTCATTTCGAACGAAACAATAAAAACAACGATGGATTATTCGATTGACATGAATTTTATTTATCCGAAAGATAATCTTGTGGCATTACATTTTAAATATGATTTCTGGCATATGACCGCCATGGCTGGCGCGGATGTAGTCCAATCTGGACGTCCACTTTTCGATGACTTTTTCCAACATTTGTGGCCGTATATCGGCAATAATACGGCGAATGTTGTCTTCCAAATGGTCAAGCGTTTGTGGCTTTACCGCATAGACCAATGACTTTACATAGCCCCACAGAAAGTAGTCTAGCGGTGTTAAATCACAAGATCTTGGAGGCCAATTCACAGGTCCAAAACGTGAAATTAGGCGGTCATCAAACGTGTCTTTCAATAAATCTATTGTGGCACGAGCTGTGTGACATGTTGCGCCGTCTTGTTGAAACCACATCTCCTGGACATCATGGTTATTCAATTTAGGAATGAACAAGTTAGTAATCATGGCTCTATACCGATCACCATTGACTGTAACGTTCTGGCCACCACCGTTTTTGACAAAGTACGGACCAATGATTCCACCAGCCCATAAAGCACACCAAACAGTCAGTTTTTCTGGATGTAACGGTGTTTCCACATACACTTAAGGATTACCTTCACTCCAAATGTGGCAGTTTTGTTTGTTGACGTAGCCATTCAACCAGAAGTGCGCTTTATCGCTAAACAAAATTCGCTTATGAAAATCGGGAACAACGATAATCTCGTTTTGGGCCCATTCGACGAATCTACGCCTTACTTGATGATCGTTTGGCTTCAAATATTGCTTCCTTCCATAAAGTGGATGGACACAGATCCAATTCCTGTGCTCGATGGCGGATGGACTCATTCGGGTCTTCCTCAATGCTACGCTCTACAGCAGCAATAGCTTCTTCTGTACGCACCGTACAGCGTCTCTGGGGATGCGAGTTATCAATAAGAGTAAACGTGGTGCGAAAACGTTCCATGGTTAATCGAATTAACTGCTCTGATGGACGATTTTGTCGACGATAAAGTGGACGTAGTGCGCGATACGTTTTCCGCACAGAACCATTATTTTCGAAATAAAATTGCATTATTTGCAAGCGTTGTTCAGGCGTGGGTCTATTTATGATGAATTGCCAAACCAAACTGAGAATAAATCACTTGACAGCTATTAAATCGGTCGCCATCTTGAAAAGTAATGCCAACTTAAAGTTCTATACCTCTATAAAAAACACCCTTTATTAATAACAATACAATTACAAATTATATTCTAATTATATACGAGCGGCGTAACTGGACCATATGCTCGGTGTAGTGTCACAGACCAGAGTCTCTGGTGGGAATCGAACCCACGACCCTCACTCTAATAGTCTAGTATACTACCCACTAGACTACCAAAGCACCCTCAACTGAAAATAAATGCAGTTACTTATTAACGACAAACGTCTAAGTTAAGATGTTCTTATTATTATTTACATCACTGTATTGTATTTCACACCAATGAATATAATACTTAGCGAAGAAACAAAAAGTTCAAAAAAAAACGAAAGAAAGTATTAATCACATACACTACAAAAACAATAATTATGACAATAAATCATCAATATGATGATATTTAAAAAGATACAAAAACAAAAAAAAAAACTAAATCAGGCTCAAACCAGCGAAATCCGAAGAATGAAGAAAAAAGCAAAAAAAATATTTGAAATGAATAAAAGGCAACAAATTGTTATTAAATAAGAAAAAAATAAATCAAATTAACATTCACCTATAAAAAAAATAAAAAGAAAGAAAGAATAAAAACACAAGTAAATACAGGCAGATCTTTACAATTAAAACGAAACCTAAAGTAACAACAATAACAACAACAGTATAGAACTGGTCTGATTGAACGTCAATGGTGAACATTATGGAAGGATACTGCAAACGATGTGTCTAGCAACAAAGAGCTGTGGTGAGATGAATTGAACTGAACAGAACAGAACGTAGTGTAGCCGAGTTTAAAAACAAAGTGAAGTTGTTTTGCTGTTTGGCTGTTGATCGGATGGTTGGTGGTGTTCGGGCTTGAAACCATGTTTGCTAAAACAACAAAGCAAACAATTGTCCAAAAATTGACATCCATATAAACGAACGAACAAAACAAAATATATTCGAAACATCAAAAACAAAAACAAAGCAAACAAAAAAATAGAGGGATGGACAGACGAATCGATGGCCAAGCAAGCAGACATTAAAATACGTCCAAATGTACGTACGTACATATAGAAACCCACAAGGCATAATAACAACAATGACACAGAGCCAGATCAGCCATCGTTCCTCTTGTCGCTGTGGCACAGAGGTCGGCACAAAGAGAACATATTTAAAATGTGACTGTAGTTGTGAAAAGCATATGTTAACCCAGAGGAAAATTGTTAGTAATATTTTCAAGTGTACCCTAATAATACGTATATCAGAGATCAGCAATGAATCGTTTTTTCGCTACTCATAAGCATTCATGAAATTTTGAATATAAGTGAGTCAACAATATTGAAATTTAACTATGTACTCTGCTTCATTCGTACTCACTACAACGTTGATTTATAAATACAGGTTGCAATGAGTATGCGTACAACGTTGACATCAAACTCATACCATTTGAAATATGTACATATGTTTGATTCATAAGCCTACTCGTTTAGATTCATAATTTTAGAAAAATACTCATAATACTTATAAATGATTCCAGTTACTCGATTCAAGTACCTCAAAATTTACAGTCTTAGTTGTTGTTGCATTTACAAAAAAAGAAAGGAAGACACATAAGCCGAAAAAACAGAACAGCAAGCAGAGCAAACATATAACCTTCTCAAGAGTATTTTAGTGTTCGTACTCGATTCATTCTTATTTTGTGATTATGGTAAAAGTTCAGTTACACGTTGGTCAGATATTCACTTTTATTGCGTAAATCGCAATAAACGCTATTATTGAGGTCAATATATCATATAAAGTTGCAATTAATTATTGCACAATAAATACGCAAATTGTTATAATATTGAGTAAAACTTAAAATGCAGCACTGTCGTAAGTATGTGCATTGAGCATATTACAATTATTCGACTAATTTCTGTTGATATTTGACAACTCTAATGTCAACAACGACAAACAACAGAACAATACAAAAAAAAAAAGAAAACAAAGAAAACAATGTTGTTGAAACAATCAGCTGTTTTGTTTACCAGCTGTCAAATGAATATTGAATAAGCAGCTAAACTACGTACATTATTATGTCTGAACACTTAAAATATTGTACTCAATAAGCCGAATATTGAATCAATAAAAGTTCATATCAGAACATAGTATTTGGATAGTCGAAATCAATAACATCATATGTGTTGTTAAGTTTGAATATGATGAGCGCTTCAAACTTTAAATATGAGTACGGGTTCCATGATATTAAAATATGCATGAATGCATATAAGTATCAGAAATTATGAGTATGATACGATTCTACTCATCGTATTCCTATCGAATAAAATAAATGCATCATCTTGAATAAAGAGCTCTATTAACGTTCTAACACACACAACATAAGTGGTATGAGAAGCTAAGTCGTAATCCTGACTGAAGGGTTGTAATGACCAATTATGTATGTATGTATGTATCTTGAATAAAGAGCTTTCTCTCTCCAAAATCTTGGATTATAAATTTATTTGTGAAAATTATTCTCCGCGGCTGCCATTATCATTTTATAAAAGAATTTGGAGAAGGTCTTCCCAAATATAGTTTGGTTCTTCGCTTTTTGTATTAACCTTCCTAATTTTGTAGAAATCGAGGGCAAATGAAATGGGAATAGTTTTGCAACAGTGGGTAAAAATGACAGGCAACTGAGTGAAAGCGATTTATGACTTAACGTCCTGCTACTATTCTAATTTCTACGAGTAATATCGTTCCAGATAATCAGTTAGTTAAAGTCTAAAATCAGTTTGTGTTATACGTATGGTAGATAGGGTGTTTAATAGTATAACTTTGCCGTTAGTAACTATTTTTATTTGTTATTATTCAGTTTTATGTTGTTTTTGTTATTTTTTTATGGGCCATTCAAACTACAAGCCAGCATTAAATCGATTAACAACAGATGGCCAGTCGCGATTGATGGCAGGCCAGCACAAAACGAAGAAGAAGAAGAACTATAATATAATACAACAACTAAAACAAAGTATCATCGTCTTTAAACCTCTTGTCTCGTTCATTTCAAACATTATTACCATCCACTGGAATAAAAATAATAATAATTGTCAATATTTCAGATTGACAGTCGCATTGTCATTTAGTTTTATGTTTTTCGCTCTTAAACCTTTACGATCACTATGAACCAACAGGGAATACCATACCTTTTTTGTGATTTTATTTTATTTATATTTACTAATAAAAATTAAGAGTCGCCGTAGTCTAGTAGGTAGTGGTGTTGGCTTATTAGATATGAGGCCACAGTTCAAACCCCAGGTCAGATATCAAAATGAATTCTAAAAAAATATTTCTTAGGTGACTTCCTCGCAGCAGATTTCAGACAAGAATTCTGAGAGCAAATAAAATTGCCATGGAAAGTTTCTCAAATAATCTGTCGTTCGGGGTACAGTTTAAACTGTAGGTCCAGCCACTTATGGATACAATTAACGCACACAACATAAGAACTGTGAGAAGCTATGTCGTAATCCTGACTAAGGGATTGTAATGACCAATTATGTTAGTATGTACGTAATTAAAAAATAAAAGTGCTCTTTTACAAGGAGTTTACATTAAGCATTTTACATACCAGAGACCCCGTATTATCGGCAGTGTAGAGTTCAAGGAAACACAGTTCGTTCAAGCAGAAGATCATCTGAAGCGAATCGATCAATGTATTGAAATATATGTACCATGCAAGAAGAGTTATAGTCAAATTTTCCCACTACAGTTGTCTTTCCTAATGCCTGACTATTGTCGTACTGACCAGAGATCAGCAATGAATCGTTTTTTCGCTACTCATAAGAACTCATGAAATTTTGAATATAAATGAGTCAATAATATTGAAATTTAACTACCTACTCTGATTTATTCATACTCACTACAACGTTGATTTATAAGTACAGATTGCAATGAGCATGAGTACAACTTTGACATCAAACTCATACCATTCGAAATATGTTTGATTCATAAGCTAACTACCGTATTATTAACCGCATTCAATGCTTTTGTATCAGTAGTAGATAAATATTTATTATTGTTAAAATTTTTATTATTATTAACCCAGTCCCCAAGGGGTTAAAGTTGTTTTCCTACATTTAGCCGAATTGCGAAAGATCTTTACGGCTATGGTTGTTGTTTTTCTCCAATAGCAAACACTAACGAAATCGTAAAAAGAAAAAAAAAAGAAAAAAACAGAATAAATCGGAACGAACAGCAATAACATTTAAGTTTATCATCCTTCTTCATCTTTCTTTCTGACATCGTCTTCTTACAGAATCTTTAAGTTTGAAAACCATTTATTATGTTTAAATGAACAGACACTCCACTTTTACTCCACTCCACTCCACTCCACTCCACTCTACACCACTCCACTTGGTACTGCGCTAAACAATGTAAATTTCATTAAAACCCACTTTTAGAAGACAAGACAAGACAAGACAAGACCAGGCACAAACAAGTTTAAGTCATAATGGTACGTTTAAGAGTGCACCAGGCAACCAAATAACCAAACGAACGTTCCAGTTCTTAACATTGTCTACAGCAATTCCACTTTTTTTTGTTTTTTGTTTTTTTTTTTGCTTTTACAATGAGATTCTTAATGATGGTCAAGAAGTAAAAGACAAAACAAAAAACACGAAAAAAACAAAAAATAAAATAACAGAAATAAATTAAGAAAAAATCGTTAAAATGAGGGAAAAAGGCAACAGTAGCACAATGTAACGAAAACAACTTGAGGCAGTAAAAGTTGTAGAAACAAACGAAGAGAAAAATCATTAAATATCATTAAGTTTTGAATGAATCATTTATTAATTTAACCACTTAAAATACATACAAACATACAAACAACCAAGCAAACAGACAGTCAGACAAACATTCAAAATTCACAGATGCATACATACATACAAAATTTTATTTATGGACAATGTTTATACAAACGTGCGGACGGATGGCTTGGTCGGCAATTGTTATGGTGTTAATTTATTTATACCAAATTTAAATTAAGGCTTAAGCAACACACACATATACATATGTATGTATGTACTACATATGTACATACATACATGCGTATAAATTGGACATAAAAATGAACAATAAAAATTATACGTTTTCCTTGCGGACAAACACAATTTACGAGATACATACACACATATATACACACATACATACATTGAAATAAATTAAAAGACTTGTTTTTCATTCTCCAGGGACTAAAAGCGAATGATGATTATATGTATGTGATCATCTGGTAACAGTGATGATGCATCACTTTAAGTTCATGTTCAAAATCAGAACATATTACTCTGAAATGAAATTGGAAGATTTAATTGTATTCCTTACTTTTCTTTATTTATTACTGACACTTAATTTCAAAATAAGACTTATCAGTGCACCCACCATATGCAGGGCTAAACAATAATCGGAGTAAAGTTTGTTAAAAATTTGCTAGAACCGCTCATGCTGATTTTGCTCATGTGCAATCTACATTTAATTGTAGATTTCAGAAAACTCTCCACTTTGATGATAAAACCTTGGAATCTATCACAATGGTTTGGATATTTACCGTCATTATGAATACTAGAAGTCACCGTAGTCTAGTAGGTAATGTGTTGGCTTATTAGACGTAAGGACGAAATATGAAAAAAATATTTTTTCGACAGATTTCAGGCAAAAACTCTGAGAGTAAATAAAATTGCCATGAAAAATTTCTCAAACTGTATATCCCACCACTCACGTATAAAATTAACACACACAACATAAGTGGTATGAGAAGCTAGGCCGTAATCCTGACTGTAGGGTTGTAATGATCAATCATGTTTGTATTATGTATGAATACTAGGCTGTAACATGTACTTTGTTAGCGGTGCCCAAAACTGACGAAATTGGATTTATTCCACAACTGGGCCTTTGTACAGAATATTACACTCGACCATACGGCGCAATCTTCACACTAGAACCCCATTAAGCACCTGTGGAAAGATAAGTGCCTTCAGGACAGTGTATAATGAAGCGGTACTGGTATTGGCAAAGAGACATATTGGCGGATGAAATGAGGCGGACATACTTTCGCCGTTTTGAGTATCCAGGACAAACAGCAGCTATAAAAGCGGAATAACGAAGGACTTCCATGAACAAATGGCAGTCACGATGGGAGAATAGTTTAAAGGGAATATGGACATTTCACATTTCCTAACTGGTCATGGATGCTTCAGGAAGTGCCTGCACAGATTTATACATGACACTTCCCCTATATGCCCAAACTGTGTAGATGAGAAGGAAGATTCGAAGCATATTCCAACATGCTGCCCCAGATTTAGATAGCCCGGAGAAACGAGTTTAGGACCAAACCGGCTAATGGAAGAGGTGTTGAATTCTAGGATTCTATGGAGACAATATAGCCAGAAAATGGCTGAAGTAATGCTGGAACTCCGAAGTTTGGAGAAACGAAGGCGAAATTTGAGTCAACGTGATCAAGCTTTGAAGCTAACCAGCCCTCCGCGAAGTAATACCTTACGGCAGTCATGCGGGGGGAGAGTGGTTGAAGAATGTAGGGGGTGGGTTTAGTACGTAGGCACCAGTGATGGTGAATCGTGCACTCTTTTGTTGGAACAAAAGTGTCTTTCGAAGATTCCCACCTCCGGCAAAAAAAAAACAGTGCGTTGACTTATGAGATGTGAGACCACGGTTCAATCCACAGGTCAGACATCTCCACCATTAGATTTCTGACAAAAACCCTGAATTCAAATAAAATTGCCATGAAAAGGTTTCAAAAATCTGTCGCTCTAAATTGACTTTAAACTGCAGGTCCCGTCTCTCTTGGATAAAATAAGTGGTGTGAGAGCTAGGTCGTAATGCTGACTGTAGGGCAGTAGGGACCAATTATATATGTATGACCCAAAGCTGGCAGAGTGCGGAATGAATGGAATAAAATAACCATATAATTCACCCTGAAACTTCTGAATCATTTAAGAGGTTAAGTGATCAAAATAGCTTGTCTACAAGTCGTGAAGACCATGTTCTAATCCGAAGGAGTTAAAAAAAAACAATTTTTAATCCTTATGGAATTAAAATAAATGGCGATAAAACGATTCATTGCTGATCTCTGATACATACATGCATAATTAGTGATTACAATCATTCAGAAAGGATTACGACCTGGCTTCTCTCACTACTTATGTTGCATGTGTTAATTTTATACATGAGTGGCAGGACCTACAGTTTATAGTCGACTCCGAACAACAGATTAAAATTTTCATGGCAATTTTTATTTGCTGTCAGAGTTTTTGCCAGAAATCTGCTGAGAGGAAGTCGCCAAAGAAATATTTTTTCATATTTCGTTTTGTTGGAGATGTCTGACCTGTAATTTGAACCATGACCTGGCCTCTAATAAGCCAACACACTACCTACTAGGCTACGGCGACTTGTAAATTTATAAAGTGTTGAATTTTATTTGATTATTTAAAATATTTTGTAGAAATCTTGAAGTAATTCTGAAAATAGTCTTCATTAAATTGTAGTTTATTTCAAGATCGATGTTTTGTTTACTAGATCTAGAAATGTATGAGTACATACATACATAATTGGTCATTACAAGCCTTCAGTCAGGATTGCGACCTAGTTCCTCACACCACTTATGTTGTGTGTTAATTTTATACATGAGTGGCGGGACCTACTGTAGAAAGACGACTCCGAACGACAGATTTTTGAGAAACTTTTCATGGCAATTTTATTAGTTATCAGAAATTTTGCCAGAATTCTACTGAGAGGAAGTCGTCGAAGAAATATTTTTTGTATTTTGTTTTGATGTCTGGCCTGGGGAAATGTATGAGTCCTAGTCGATTATTATTTAAAATTTATCTCGTGGTCTAAATTTTATTTTCTAAAAAGAAACAATTTTTTGTTTTTGTGTTTATAAATATTCAAAAATAAATTGTAGTATTTTCCGTTCTAATGCTGTAATTAATCTTTTATCATTTCTATATGGTATACATAGATACATATGTATGTATGTGTAATATATGTAAATATATTCTAAAACAATCAATATGATCAAAATTTACTTATGGTGGTAGATGGATGGATGGATATGTGTGTGAAAATATGTTACAGAAAATTCTAAACAAATGAACGAAGTTGTGGTTCCCAATGGAACATATGGCCTACAGATGTGATCTATTTTACAACAAAATAGCTTGAAATACAACCGGCTACCAGAAATATTATTCAAAAATTTGTTTTGTAAAGTGCCAACAAATGGATTTATTTGAAAACATTTAAAAAAATTTTCCAAATAATTGTGGTTTTGCAATTGGGTGGCAAAGTTCTTTCGATAGTTTACATAAGTTTTCATTTTTCATTAAACTTTAAATGTAAAATGTAAACAAAAAGAAGATAAATAAACATATGCTCTGAACAAATCTCATTTTTTTCTTTATTTTTTAATTTTACAACAGTTTAATTCCGATTAAAAATCATTATTTTTATGGATATGGAAAACATGTTCTAGCATTGTTAAAGGCCTTTACAATTCAGAATGTTTGAAGAAAACGAATTTAAAAAAATAGGAAAAAAATATAAAAATTAGCGTGAAAAAGTCTACATACAGTGGTGTTTGTAGACATTTTTCTTTGACTGTATGTGCATTAGCGTGTTCCTTATATGGGCAAACAAGTTTTTTTTTTCTTTTAGTTTGAAATACATTGCAACCCGTGCCAACCAAGCTTCAAAGTTTATAGAAAATCGAGTTTTGTCTTGATATTTGGGTCCACTTTTAAACTAATATGAATGAATAAAAGTTAGAATAAAATAAGTTTACATATAAATATTAATTTTTATTAAAAAATAACAACACATTACTGATAGTTAGTTAGTTAGTTAGCATAACTTCTTTTAAGTGTAGTTCTTTAGCAATCCTCGCAAATAATTTTCGAAGTTGCACATGTAGGTTAGATTAGGTCAGAGGACATGTACCTGCCAATTGAGACAAGTTCAGTAACCGGAGGTTTAATTGATCCATTATACAAGGTCCTAAAGGGGACAGGATAATAGGGAAAAGGGTTAGGAAGTAGGAAAGCGAGAATGAGGAAGCAAAGGAATTACGCAGACTAACAAAACACACAAGTAAGCGCGACTACACTATTGAAGCCTTAGCACTTCTCAGCCAGCTCAAACTAATAGCCTTTATGCCGGCCATCGACACAGAATTCATACCCTCAAAAAAGTCCCTACCAAGGGTCTTCAACCTCAACTTACTAAGGGCTGGACAGTTACAGACGAGGTGTTCGATAGTCTCCAACTCCTCTTCATCACAACATAGCCTGCAATAGTCCGGCTAGGATCTGTTCCAGATCCTTATCAGCGATTTAATCTGGCTGTGCCCCGTAATAAATCCAATAACTAACCTTAGGCTGACCTTATCCATCAACCAACCTGAACTCTTTTGTTCTTCTTCATCCTTGATAAGTTCGTTAAAGGCCTGAATTAGTTTAAAAGCCCTTTCATTAGTGTTGTTTACAACCTTCATATGACTCATTTTTTTTGTCAGCGTCCAGAAAAGCTTCTTTATCATCCCAAAAAGATACTTCTTGTCGAATAAAACTGTCACTAAGCAGAAGTATTGCTAACAATTGCGTTTTTTCCAATACGAAAACATTTAGTATTTTAACTGAAAATGCAACAACAAAATGTAAAAAAAAGCACAAAAATCAGTTTTTTTGAATCAGTTCCGCCTTCGATGGAACAGAACAGTCTGTGTTTATCAGCCTAAATTTCTGTATGCAATCAATTTAGTTTTAGTTTCCTTATCAATTGATATGATATGACAATAATAAACAAACATGTAGTAGAGCCTTTTTGTCTTTCTCAATCATTTTAGGTTGCAATTGAAGAGAACACATTTTTAAGGAAATCACCATCTATCGTACCTGATGTAAAGCTCAAGGTGACTTGGGTTTAAATTTCTTCTCAGTATCGCCTCCCAAGAACCTTACGTATCATACAAAACTTTTGTCCAAATGTGCCTTAAAAAATTAGTAAAGATGTAAGTTTTTCTTCAGCAAAATTTTATTTTATGGAGTCAAGAGATAGCGATGATGTGACAGAGTAATCAATATTTTTCCAATTGTCTTTAAAGTTTTTGAAAATCAGTACCTCAAGTATGTACACTACAGTTATACTGCTGATGAAGAAAAATTAAAAGTATTTTTCAACTTGTGACAAAGAATGTCATGATCAACACCATCATCGATTGCTTTAGACTCTAAGTTTAGAGTAATCTAGAGGAACCAGAAAAGACACAATGTTTTGTTCCATTTTTAATAACAAACTCCTCTACAACATCCACTAAAGCAGTAACATAACGTAACTTTGTTTAGTTCTGAAAGAAATGTTTACTCATGACCTATATGTTCAAAACCCTTAGTCAAGTATGGAAGTATCGCAATTGGTCTGTAACTCTTATCAGGTTTTGATATGGATATGTGATTAATTTTGCCTGGTTCCTCATTGATGGAAAACTGATGTCGTTAGCATAGTCATACTTTGATAGCTCTCCTCTTGACAGAAAGAGGGAAAATATTTGTTACGAACAACTCTCAGCTCGATTTGTTTTAATGTTATAGTTTGATCTGACAAACTTGAACAGAGCTGCCGAACGACAGATTTTTGAGAAACTCTTCATGGTCGCCGAAGACATATTTTTTCATATTTTCGTTTTTATGTCTGACCTGGGATTTGAACCATGTCCATACGTCTAATAAGCCGACACACTACCTACTAGACTACGACGACTACAGTTAAATTGATTTGCCTGCATAAATAATATTTAATTTGAATTTACTTTAAGAATGTCGTTTGGCAACTTTGATATTCTATATACATTTTTCGAGATGAGAGAATCGTGCTGCAGAAAACTCTCAGTAGCAAATAATTTCGTCCGGACTTGGGTGAGCTCAATTGTACGTGATGTGTTTTTCATTACATTTCAGTTAATAAAAGCAAATGAAAATTAAATAAAATTAAAAATTAAAGCTAATATATGACTAGTCCCCTAAAAATGTCCGCACGCTGCTTATGTGCCTCCATCGGATAACAGGGATCGGTAACACTTACTGGGACAAAACCAAGGAAGACCAATAGTCCCCAACTATTATAGCAAATTTCACTGAAGTAAATCAACATATTTAAGCAAGCGTTAAAAATATATCGTATCATACATCATTCCCAAATTGGTGGACTCCTACTACACATTATATGGATCTCGACACGTACACGTACATGCGTGCGCTAAACAGCTTGGACCTAAGGATTCTACTTTTAAAGACTCTTCTTTTCACATATGAAATGAATCGTTTCTTCGCTACTCTTAGGCACTCATGAAATTTTGAATGTAAGTGAGCCAAAAATATTGAAATTTAACTATGTACTCTGATTCATTCATACTCACTACAACGTTGATTTATAAGTATCGGTTTGTAATGAATATGCGTACAACGTTGACATCAAACACATACCATTCGAAATATGTTTGATTCATAAGCATCCTACTCATTCAGATGCATAACTTTAGAAAAATACTTATAAATGATTCGAGTGACTAGATACGTGTTGTTAATTATGAATTTAAAATAAGTATAAATGCGTATAAGTATCAGAAACAAAGAGTATGATTCGATCCTACTCATCTTTTTGAATACTCATTGCTGATCTCTGAACCTATCTCAGATCTACACAGCTTAAACGTTAGAGAAATATTAAATTAATACGTAGAAGTAAATGTTTTTCGATGGATATTTTTTTTAATGATTGCAAGATATTTTTATATTAGAAGCGAGCCTGTGATGTTACATTTATATTACAATAGAAAGTCATGATGTTTTGTATTTTAATATATTTTTTTTTTGTTTATTTTTTTAATCTCCTCTGTCCACCGCTGAATAATTTAAGGCAATAAACAACAATGCAATTTCATTGTATTTCATGATACAATTTTTTATTTATTTATTTGCCTTTTTTTCTTGAAATAAATTGTCAAATGGACAAAAAATAAACAAATATAACAAATTGTTTTTTCTTTTATTGAAAACAATAATATCTATTGACTGAATTTATTTTTATTGAATTTACATAATTTTTTTTATAAATTTGTATTTGTCAAGAATATTTTATGCAAATTTTATAAAAAAATTCAAATTTCTGTATAAAAATAGAAAAAAAATTGAATGTTTTTGACACAAACGGTTCAAATTTACAAGCTGCATTTGTATTATTATTTTGTTTTTGTTTTCTTTTTTCTTTTTGTTTGTTTTTGTTATTGAAGTAAAAATTTAACACTTTATTTTATTAAAAACCAAGCAACTCTTTACGAAGAAAATAAATTACAAATAAACAATACCCACATTTATGCAGACATATGTACATAAATACATACATAGGTACATACGTATAGTAAACAATTTTATTTGAATTCAATTATTAATATTAAAAATGAAATAAAATAAATAACAATAAAAACTGTAAACATAAACAAACAGAAATAAAAATAAAAATGAGAAATGAAGGGGGAAAATAATTAAAATTAAATATTAAAAACAAATTAACCTACATATCCTGCAAAAAATAATTTCGTATATATGGACATACCATACGAGTAGAATCGATTCTTACTCATAATTTCTGATACTTATACACATTCATACTTATTTTAATATCATTCATATTTTAACCTCTACTCATATTCAAAGTTTTATGTACTCATTATATTCATACTTAAGAACAAGTATGATGTTGTTGATTTTGACTCTCCATAACTCCACATTTGTTCGTATACGAATCACAAAATAAGTATGATTCACGTACAAACACTAAAATACTTACTAGAAGGTTGTGTGTTTGCTCAGCTTGTTGCTCTGTCTTTTTTGCTTATGCGTCTTTTTTTGTAAATGCAACAACAACTAAGACTGTAAATTTTGATGAATGGTTCGCATCGCTCGAATCATTTATAAGTATTGTAACGAAAATGGAAACGGTGTACTTCGTTTTACATTAAAATGAGCAAAAGCTACACAAATAAATTGTTACAAGTAAACCAACAACATCAGCATGAAAAAAGGGGATAGACACGTAAGCGAGAACGCAACAACAAGCAATGTGAACAAAATACACAATCGACAAAGAAGTCGCGATAGAGTTCTCGAGAGAGCGAAACCATGAATGTCCGAATTCAAGAACATTCATCAGACTAATTACGTGGACATATAAAAAGGCAAGACAAAGCAGGCAACGAGTAGTAAGAATTCAGTCAGTTTTGTGCGAAGACGCGCCGCTTGTGAAGAGAACAGTCGTGGTTTGAAGATCGCCGTTGAAAAGATCTGCGAGAAGAATAGCGAACAAGCAATTATTGTTGCATTCGTCAAGTTGTAAACGGTGGCACACAAAAGTAGTGCAATAAAGAATTTAATTGAAACTTATCACATATTTATTTTGATTTTGTTTGCATTCAACGAACTCATACTTTAAAGATTTTTAAAAAGGTAAAAGCGTAACAGTATTATAAGTATTTTTCTAAAGTTATGAATCTAAATGAATAAGCTTATGAATCGAACATATTTCGAATGGTAAGAGTTTGATGTCAATGTTGTATGCAGTCTTATTGCAACCTGTACTTATAAATCAACGTTGTGAGTATGAATGAATCAGAGTACATTGTAAAATTTCAATATTGTTGTCTCACTTATATTCAAAATTTCATGAGTACTTATGAGTAGCGAAAAAGCGATTCATTGCTGAACTCTGGTACAGACGGTAATATCTATATTACTATAAAAATGTATCTACATCCATAACACAACCTAAGGAATTCAGTTTGCCCAGTTCAATAAAAAATGAAAATAAATGGACTGTCTGAATTCTGCATACTTATCGATATAAAAGATGATAATCGGTCAGTTTTAAAAAATGGGATTCAAAAAAATTAAATCCATGTGTTTTGTTAAATAATAAACATTTAAATGTTTATGTCGAGTATACTCGTCAGGGCGAAATTTTTTTGTCTTGTAGAAGAAAAATCACAATCGTATTATTATTCAATGAATCTACTGAAATTTTTATTTTCTGAGAAAATCAAATAAATATCTTAAAAAAATTTACATCTGCTGAGAAGAAGCAATAGTTTTTCACATTTCCTATAGCTGGAGATGTTTGACCTAGAATTTGAACCGTGGCCTCACATCTAATAAGTCAACACACTACCTAATAGACTACGGCGACTGCAAGCACTATTTCAAAACATATATTTCATAGAAATTTATGTTTATAAAAATATACATATGTTTTCTAAAAAATCAATACGCCTACTTTTGCTATGTCTATGTCGTGTATATTCGTCTTCGCTTGAAAATAATTAAGCAGGCAGAAAAAGATTTTGAAATAAAATTAAACAATGAAATGTTTAACAAGATAAATCTCAACAAGATTTATTTTATATCGTAATGAAACTGTATGTCCTGTTCTTTTCACAGAAAAAAAATTAAAATTTTTTTATTTTAATGCAGTCCATACCATAGAAATTGTTTACTGGGTAATTATGTAACTAACAAATATATTGCAGTGTGTCTCCACGAATGGGAAGAAAAAAACAGGCCATTCGTTTACGAGTTTCTATGACATGCCGTGTAAATTTTAAAAACTGTTTAAACAACCCATAAAAAAAAGTTATCACAACAAACAGTCTGACGGGGACGGACGGACGGACGTACGAACGAAAAAGTTAAATAAATCGAATAGTAAAAGAAAATTTAAAAATAAAGAAAGAAAACTAAAGAAAGAATAAAAATTTAATTTTATTTTTGTATAAAATTTTGTAAACATTGAAGTCAAGACGCGCCTTGAACATTTTACTTAAACAAATTGAAAATTTAACACGAAATAATAATAATAAGCAGTACACCCAGTCCTCTTGTAATACATTTTCGCTTAAGTAAAAGACATGTTTGAATCAAAAAAAAAACAATTAAAATAAAATTAATAAAGAATTCTAAATGATACGTCGAGTGTAGCCTTATACCTATCAGGTGACACTTATTGAATTGAGTTTTTGGTATATAACTCTCAAGATTTCTTGAAATTATACCCCAAAATTAAAAAAAAAAATAAACACGTCCCTTCATCAGTTGTGCGCTTTTGTCAAATTAAATTTAGGAAACACCGTATTGACCACATTGTACTCATTTTGAAAAATAAATCTACAAAAGTTATGAATAACATAATCCGTTGACTGTAAGCGCATTTTAAATTGCATTCCCAAACTAATTGAATAATGTTCCAAACGAACATCTCTTTGTCTCTGCCTAGACTTTCAATTGTGGATATACAGCAGAGATCCGCAATGAATCGTTTTTTCGCTACTCATAAGCACTCATGAAATTTTGAATATAAGTAAGTCAACAATATTGAAATTTAACTACGTACTTTAACTTCGTACTCACTACAACGTTGATTTATAAGTAAAAGTTGCAATGAGTATGGGTACAACATTGACATCAAACCCATACCATTCGAAATATGTTTGAATTATAAGCCTACTCATTCAGATTCATAAATTTAGAAAAATACTTATAAATGATTCGAGTGACTAGAAAAACTCAACCTTCTCGTGATTAGTTTAGTGTTCGTACGCGATTCATACTTATTTTGTGCTTCGTGTATTTGTTGAACATTGACATCAAACTCATACCATTCGTAATAAGTTCGATTCATAAGCCCTTAGATTCATAACTTTATATTCGAGTGACTTCGAATCATTCATTAAAATTTACAGTCTTAGTTGTTGTTGCTTTTACAAAAAAAAAAAAAAAAAAAAAAAAAGACTCATAAGCATAAAACACAGAGCAGCAAACACACAACCTTTTAGTGAGTATTTTAGTGTTCGTACGCGAATCATACTTATTTTGTGATTCTTGTATATGTTGAGCAATGGAGTTATTGAAATTGTTGTTAAGTATGAATATGATGAGTTCTTCAAACTCCGAATATGAGTAGAGGTTCAATGATATTAAAATAAGTATGAATGCGTATAAGTAACAGAAATTATGAATATGATTCGATTATACTCATCTGGTCTGTACTTTCGGAAATTAGTCAAGGAGCACCTGTTCACCAACTGAAAATCCGAAGTTAATTACAAATTCAACCAAAGTCTGAACATTAGACTAAGGAGTGGAATTAGTGTTTTTAAAGTCTAGCTACTGAAACACATCAAAGATATTTATGGGTTTCGTCCAAGGTTTTAAAGAATCTCTCAATATTTAATAAAAAATATTTTTTTTTTTTCAAAAAAAAAAAAGTTTTTAGACTTTCGTTGATAGTAATATTATTATTTTTTAAAGGGCAAGAAATTTCGTACAAGTCTTAAATAGCAAATTATATTCTTTCATATTTTCTTAAACCGTAAAAATTGAGATGTCATATTCTATGCTTGCGATATTTGAATGTTCATGGACATGTCAAGGATAAGTTGACGATTATGTTGTGAAAAAGTAGGACTTTCACGAACAGTGTTTTTTTCCGCGGAGAGATAGCCAATGTTGGGTAAAAATAGGCCGGAAGACAACTTTATATTATGCGCAAATTGATACAAATTCCATATGTTTTTAAATGTGATTTTAAGAGCGAAAAGATCAGAAATATCCACAGTTTTTATATGTACTAAGTATTTATAATAATATTTGTAAATGTATTATAATTAATAAATAAAAAATTATTTATATTGTGTATTTAGTGCCCTACACTGTTAGATTTGGGAATAAATAAAATTAAGCAAAGTAAGCATTTCAATTCGAAGTTTCTGTAGTGTAGTAAGTAATATGTTGGCTTATTAGACGTAGGGCCAAGGTTCAAATTCCAGGTCAGAAATCTTCAACAAAAACGATATATGAAAAAAAATTTCTTAGCAGATTGCCGGCAAAAACTATGAGAGTAAATAAAATTGCCCTCTCTTGGCAAACTTCTCATGTTTCTCAAAAAATCTGTGGGTCCCGCCGCTCATGTTTTTTTATTTTTATTTTATTTTTATTTATTTATTTTATTTATTAATCATAGCACAACAAGATAATAATCTTATAAATTAAAGTGCTATGGGAGTACATCAAATATGAAAAAGTAATAACAAATCGCTCATTATATGAGAATGAATTGTTTGAAGTACAGTATAAATAAAAATGAATAAGAATAAGAACATGATTTAACCTCAGGAAATAGCAATCGATACAAAAAAATTAGGATAAGAAAATGAGTGTGTGTAAAAAACTAAATTAGGAAAGATACAAATATAAAGAAAAATACAAACAAAGAAATATATTCATATAATGAGATACAGTGAAACTTAAATAATAAATTAGAAAAATGAAAATAATTAATCACTAATAAAAGTGAAGAGTAAAAATGTATAAAACAATCAAAATATATTACAAACTACTTAAACAGAAAGTATAGCTCCTTTTTGAACTTAGTTGCATTGCCTATGTTCTGAATATAATTAGGTAGTGTATTCCAAAGACTGATGGTGTGTATAAAGAACTGTCGTTTCGACAAAAGAGTCCTATGTCTTAATTGGATAATTTTCCTACCGCGGTTGGATCTAGCAAATCTAATCCTGCTAAATAAGTATACTGGCTGTTCCAAAGTAATAATCTTATGGAGGAGAATTAGGCACTTAATATTCAATAGATTATCAAAATAAATACCACATAACTGGTAAGAAAATTGTGATATATGGTCCCGACGTCCCTTAATAAAGACATATCTGGCTATATTATTATAAGCCAAGTTGAGTTTCCGCCTATCATCCGCATCATAGTTTGCGAAAATTTCCGATCCGTATAAAAGAACAGGAATCAAAAACGTTTTTGCCAGTTGCAGGCGTATAGCAAAAGGAGTCGAATCTATAACAGCCCATAAGTTTCTAAGCATACCGTAAACTTTACCAACGACGACATTAATGTGGCTAGACCACGTTAGCCGACCATTTAAGATAACACCCAGATTATATGCCGATTCAACAAAATCAATTTTATTCCCCCTGATAATAATATTCGGCACATCAAACGCTCTCTTAGACCTGGAGAGCAATAAACATTTCGATTTAGAGGGATTAAAAATGTAAAATTTAATACATACAACATAAGTGGTGTGGGAAACTAGGTCGTAATCCTGACTAAGGGGCTGTAATGACCAATGTATGTAAGCATTTCAGATGAGAATTTCCAAATTGTCTGCAGAAGTCCTGGAAGGTCAAGTAGGAATATCAGGCATATTTTTCAATCTTCAAAAGAAAATAAATTTTCAAAATGCTAACACTAAGAATTTATTGGTTCAGTGCTTATTTGAAGCCATCCCCATCGCCGGTTCACAGAATTTACCAGAATGCATTTATCTTTCATGAAAATATTATTTATAGACTGAACAAAAACTAATAAGTTTCTAATTATTTCCCGCAGATTCTCAACAATCAACAAAAAGAATAAATTTTTTGTTGAATTTAAATTTATAAAACTTTAGACGTGTCAAACGAGGTCTAGTTGTGTTGGACAACATTTGCCAATGCAAAGGGAACAATAAAGACCAATGGTATTGAAAATATAAAAAAATGGAAAAAAAAACACTAAAATTAATAGAAAAATATACCCACCAAAAACAGAAAAAAAAATAAAAAATATTATTCATCATCATTACCAACACCATCTCTATTCTACACTTTTACACTAAAATAACATTTTAAATTTCGTTGTTGTTGTAATTTTTAAATTGTTTACTGTTTGTACAATACAACGGCTTCATTAAATATTCTGAAAATGTATGTAAACAAAACCACATACAACAAAAAAATACAAAATAAAAACAACATGGTATTGACATGCACAAACACATGCACTCATACAAGTTCATAATAAAAACAAATAAAAAAAAATTTTTTTTTTGTTTTTTTTTTTTGTAATCCATAAACGATAGCAGCAATAAAAGAAAAACTTAAATTCATTTTTATTACAAATAAATAAACAAAAAAACAAGAAAAAACCAATAACAATAACAACGAAATATACATATGTACATACATACATACATATATGTATGTACATATATATATGTATTGGTATGTAACTAAAACAACAACTTATAAAATAAATCAATTTTAAAATAATAATTCCAAACGGATTGGTTAGAGAGCAAAAAATAACAACAACAACAACAATTTTAATAATAATAATAATAATGCAACACAGTAATAATTAGCGAAGCATGTAAATTTTTTTTTTATTTGTTTATTTTTTATTGCGTTTTAATGCAAATAAAAGTTATGTATGAAGTCGCCGTGGCGTAGTAGGTAGTGTGTTGGCTTACTATTCGTAAAGCCCGGGTTCGTATCCCAGGTCAGACATCAAAAAATGAAATATAAAAAAAAAAAAAATATTTCTTCGGCGACTTCCTCTCAGCAGATTTCTGGCAAAAACTCTGAGAGTAAAATAAACCTGCCATGTAAAGTTTCTCAAAAAATTCTGTCGTTCGGAGTCGACGTTAAATTGTAGGTCCCGCCACTCACGTATAAAATTAACGCACACAACATGAGTGGTGTGAGAAGCTAGGCCGTAATCCTGACTGAAGGGTTGTAATGGCCAATTATGTATGTATGTATGTAAAAGTTATGTATGCAAATCAAAATAAAACAAAATTGAAATAAAAAAAAATTAAATTCAAATTATATTTAAAAATATTTTTTTTCTTTTTGTTTTGTTTTGATTTTGTTTTTTTTTTTTGTTTTTTTAATTCAATTTATGCATCAATTGAAGATCGATATGAAATGCTCATCAACGCCATTATTATTAACGAATTTTTTGTTGTTTTATTTTTTACGGCATTCAAAATCGATTAAGAAAAAAGGTTATTGACTGGCCCACAACTCGGTTAAAATGCAAATAAAATTTCTGAAACTACACTGTTTCCAGTATAAGAGAAAGTTTATAGAAAAGCAAAATTCAATTCAATTTGATTTGAATGCTAAGTTGTATTATTTTATATTAATTTGCAGGCAATAGAGTTACATACCAGAGATCAGCAATGAATCGTTTTATTCGCTAGTCATAAGCACTCATAAAATTTTGAATATAAGTGAGTCAACAATATTGAAATTTAACTACGTACTCTGATTCATTCGTTCTCACTACAACGTTGTTTTATGAGTAGGCATACAACGTTGACATCAAACTCATACCATTCGAAATATGTTTGATACATAAGAATACTCATTTAAATTCAAAACTTTATATTCGAGTGACTCGAATCATTCATCAAAATTTACAGTCTTAGTTGTTGTTGCATTTACAAAAAAAAAAAGGAAAAAAGACACATAAGCAAAAAAAGACAGAGCAACAAGCAGAGCAAACACACAACCTTCTAGTGAGTATTTTAGTGTTCGTACGCGATTCAGACTTATTTTGTGATTCGTTTTGTTTTGTGATTATTAAGAGTCAAAATCAACAACATCATACGTGTTGTTAAGTATGAATATGATGAGTAATTCAAACTTTGAATATGAGTAGAGTGACTGTTATCAATTCAACTCTAAAGTGGAAGATGTGGAACAATGCAAAAGGATTTTTCAACAAAATATTTAAAAATTATAATTAGGCGTCGTAATCAAACTCAGAACAATATTCTATGAAATACAAGAAAAACCATTTGAAAGTGTTTTGTAATTATTTATTGATCGCTGTGAGTATGTATATACAGTTGTGTTCAAAATAATAGGAGCGCCCTTCATTTAAAAGCAAAGTTTAAAATTAAGAAAAAAAAATTTATTCCTAATTCATTTTCTACCCTTTTAACGCTTAATTATTTAATTAAAACTACGAAAGCAAAAAATATTTCATGTAAATAAAGCTTACTCTCAAAATTAATTGTTCAAAATAATAGGAGTGTTAGCAACCAACCTAATAATTTTTAAACAAAAGGTACAAAAGTTTGATATTATCTTAAAATAGTAAAGCTATTTTAGTAATTGGTTGAATAACCTTTGTTTTAAATGAATTCAGCACATCTACGAGGCATTGAGTCAATAAGGTTTTGGCATCTCTTTAAAGGAATTTGATGCCACCCATCGCGCACTGCGATCCATAGTTCTTCTGCATTTGAAGGTTTTTTCTCTGCATCATACTTTTTAACATCTCCCGATAGATGTTCTATGGGATTAAGGTCAGGAGACTGAACTGGCCACGCCATAACATTTACCCCATTAACCCGAAAACACTCATTTGCCAATTTACTGATGTGTTTCGGGTCATTGTCTTGTTGGAATATCCATTTTAGAGGCGTGGAGTATGGTAACATCACTTCACTCAAAATGCCAACATAGACATTCCTATCCATTATGTCTCTAATTCGATGTATTGGGCCTAAACCATTATATGAAAACGTTCCCCATATCATTAGTTTTGCAGCACCATGTTTAACTGTCATTTGTGTATACTGAGCTTTATATTTGGTGATGGCCGGACATCTAACATACTGTCTAGACCCAATGCCATCAAATAAAACAATTTTGCCTTCGTCGGTCTATAGTATGTTTCTCCATTTTTCTTTCGGATATTTGATATGTTCTTGGGCAAACTTTAAGCGTGCTGCTGCCTGTTTTGTACGTCAACAATGGCACCTTTTGTGAACTTCTTGCGAATAAATTGTTGTCCATCAGACGCCTACGAATAGTAGGGACACTTACGGCAAGATTCTGATCCTTTTGAATTTTATTTGAAGACACTGAAGGATTTATTTTGCTGTATCGCACAATTCGGCGGTCATCGACAGTAGATGTTTTGCGCTTGCGCCCACGCGTTTTGAGATTTTTTTTATATTTTAATGCATTTGCGATCATTTGATTGGAGCATCTTAAGGTTTCCTCAATTTAGTTAGAAGTTTTCCCTTTTTTTGAAGATTTTTAATTAGTTTTCTCTTTTCTTCAGTACAGTGCTTTCCTCGTCCCACTATTACAAAAATTTATGTGAATCACTGTAGAAAAAGTTTTAACTACATTTTTCCGTACTTATTTTTAACTTTTTTCTTTAAATTATGTGCTCTTATATTTTTATTTTTAAAAGAACACTCACACTCCTATTTTTTTTGATCAACTGAATTCAGGGGCAAACACAGAAATGAATCAATTTCATGGTAAAAGTTATTATGAGATTCGTTTTTGTATTTTATTTCTTACATATCGTTGTAACTACCATCAAAATATATCATGTTTTGCAAATTGGTAGAACAAAAAATTTTAACTTTGAAAATATTACATGGTAGCACTCCTATTATTTTGAACACAGCTGTATGTATATGGTATATTCGTGCCAGAAGATCAAGCTAAATTATCTGGACTGATCTATGATTCTGATAGAATCATATCCTAACATTTCTGCAAACATTTATGCCGCAGTCACGAATTGTCATTGTGACTATTTAAGAAAAATTTCCCTGTTTATTTATACACATCCATTCAAATACTAAGCTTATGGCTGATTAATTATTATTACAATTCGATTTTATTGCCCGTATCGAACTGGACCACAATTACAATTAATTTTTGGTATTACAAAAATAATAATTCTAATTAAAGAACTAGTACTCTGAGAAAACTAAATTAATAAATTGTCTTGTTTGAGGGAGAGCATAAGACTGGCTTTTATTATTTGAAAATCGATCGATGATTTTGGTAAAATAAAATAATTTACATTAATTACACTGTGCGACAGTCAAAATACATCCAAACAAATAAAACAAGTTTATAGGGTTCGAGAATTATAAAAAAAATATTTTTGTGTTTTACTCAACAAAACTCACAACCGACACTATGTCATTAGCTGGGTGTGTTTAATTTTTTTTTTTTATTTTGTCGCATAGTGTTATTCTTCATTTACTTCAGATGTTAGTATATGATTCATTATTTTGATAACAGGCGAGTTCACATAGAAATGTACATCGAATCTGACTCGTCAAGTGTTTGTCTGTATGAACAGGAACTTTTTGAATTTTTGTTCAATTATTTTTTCGTAAAATATTTGAGTTCATTTTCTACAAAACACATAATTTGGCAAAGGATATATTAAGAAAAAAACTATATTGCATTAAATTTTGACAATTTTGTGCTCTTGAGGAACAATAATTCTGACACGTGATGGCGTTAATATTGTCATTTAATTGTTATTTCCCTAGAATGGTGCTAGGTCAGTATACCGTATATGTATAAAGCATTTAGAAATTATCGAATTATGTTGTAACCTTTTGGAATTTCATCCTACATTGTAAACGTCAAATCAAATACTGTCTGTTCCGGCAGGTTAATGATCCCAAAGTGCCCTAAAAATTACTGTATCAGATTGGCCTGTACTGCCTTCAGATCCAAATTCCATCGAGAGTTTGTGGAATGCAGAAAAAACAACAAACGGTGGAAAGAGTCCCACAAATTCAGATAAGCATTGGGAATTATTTCAGACTACATGATTGGGTTACCCCATTCAATATGCCAAAATCCTTGTAGAACCTATTTTTAGACGTTAACTAACAATTTTAAACAATAAAGGAGTCTGTACAAAATATTAAAACAAGGTTAGAACGGAAAATAGTACAAACCTTTTATAATCCGAATTTCCAATAATTTCATTTATTTGTAAAGACTGTAAATTTTGATAAAGGAAAAAACGATTCATTTCTAATCTCTGATGTATACATATTTCTCCTGATAAGCTGTCCAATTTCAACTCAACTTGGCTAGACATTGGTGTTGAATTTTATGGGGAAACGGTTTTTGAGTGCACCCATCTGTCTAGTTATCACTTTACAAGGCAATATTTGAAGAATTATTCATTTTTATTGTTTCAAATTGTGTAAACGTACATACAATGTATGTAAGCTTGTAAAATTTTAACGGTAAAATATAACACAGAAAATAAAAATATTTAATAATTTAACTTACATATGTATGTACATACATATATATGTAGTAATAAACTACAAAAAGCAATAATTTTCAAAAATCTTAAATTAACAAAAAGGTTTCCAATTAGTTATCAATAGTTTTACAAATATACATATTTACATATGTACAAATGTATGTAGATATGTATGTAGGTATTTATAATATTTATTTGACAAGTGAAAATTTCTAACGTTGGTCCAGTTAATATTAGAAAGCTTCTCTTAATTTATAAGAACAAATGCAATACATTGTAAGTACTTGTAGGTACACAAACGAATATGCTAATTTCATACACACACAATCATACAATACATATACATACATGCATACATATTTATAGAGAGTTTTAGAATATAAAAATCTGATATGTCTGTACATACAGTATGTATGTTTGTATCTTAAGCCAGTAGCAATTTAAAACGAAGACATTTAAAACCCAGCACAGATATAAAATTGCATTTAAATTCCCTTAGGAAGGCTTAATTGGCAAGAAATAAGACTAAAAGACACAAAAAGACGAAGAGAAAAAAATATAATAAAAAAAAAACAACAGCAACAAAACAAAAAAATAACACCAGAGTAGTAGAAAGACAAGAAAATAATAACAAACAATAAATTCAAACGATACAAACACCAAAAACAGAACAGAACAGAACAAAACAAAACAAGACAAGACACGTACAAACATGATTTCTCAAGCAAGATAAATTTACCAGAGAACCTCCTTTCTGCACCAACAGAACAAAACTAAGAAGAAAAAACGAAACAAACAAGAATACATAAAAAGAGACCTCAATTTAAGCATAAAACCCGAAAAGCGTTCCGTCAAGGGATGAGCAGCCAGAGAGGGGAAGTGCACTCATACGAATAAAAGGAAGTCGAGAAAATAAAAGAAGGAAAAACAAATGTTTGGTATATGGTCGTTATTACTGCCGCTATTGTTGTTGGTGCTTTTGTTATCGTTTCGTAGGAGAAATGCACAAAACAAAAACAAAGGCAGCAAAAAAAAATAAATACAAAACAAAACAGCTGATAAGTATATACCTCTACACAAAAAAAACGTATATAGAAAACATATGTTTTTTGTTATTTACTTTTTCACCATCATTGTACGTACACCGTACATCGAATACCACTACATGTGCACTCATGACTCTTACATGCTCGTTAATGGAGAGGAGCTCAAAAGAGAACATTAAAAGAATACACTCAATATGTGTACCATACATAGTAGAAGCAAAAGTAAAAAAACACGTACTAAATGCTTACATACAACTACATGGTATACCTACAAAAATACACATGCAAATGTATACACTTTATTTATATGTATGTATGTATGTATGCATGAGAATATGCAGTAAGGTGACTGCAAAGTGTCGGAAAACACACAAGAAAGGAAAAAAAATCAAACTGAGTACTATATTCATACAAAAACGCTCATTGTTCTACAAATACATACACACATTCACACAATCATGTGTACTTATGTTTCTACAGCTTACATTTTCTCAACAAAACATTATAAAGAGCAAAAAAACACAGACACCAACACCAACACAGAAAATAATTAACCAAAATGTTACACACGGTTACTCTCTGTGAAAAGAAACTGTATGTGAAAGAAAATAGGGAAAAAATAATAATAAACACAACAACACATATTACAATACAACAACAACACCATGCGATATATGTACATATTCCATAAAAGATAGACATATGAAAGAATGCAATCTTTTTTCGAGCAGCAAAAAATCATTTCAGCATACAGCCATTAAAATAAATTAGCACAAGACTTCGTCATAAAAGCAAACATATTTTTATAGTATTCTAGGTCTATTCATAAAAAAATATAAACATAGGAACTTAAAATACATATTCTTCTTAAAAAAAAAATAAAAATTTTGATTAAATTGCTTATTAAGACCTGCAACATATCAAACGCTAGATTTCAGCTGGACAGTAAAATAGCACAAATTAAAATTTCTGGAAAAAAATGATATATTTTAATAAATAGTCAAAACATTAAGGTTTTCAGTTTGTTCATTCAATATTTAGTAGAGTAGCCTTTATTTTCAAGCACCTCGTGGCTTCTACGGGACAAAGTTTTTTGGGAATCGAGTCCGTCCCGTATTCCAATCCACAAATCGTCCAAATTTGTTTACTTTTGTTGAACAATAGTACATCGTTTCAGGGGTTTTCAATCGATTTTAAGTCAGAATTTTGCGCTGGTCAGTCTAAACCGGAAATGTGCAATACTTTGCCAGCTTAGACGTGTATTTAGGGTCACTATCTTGCATAAATATGAATAAAACTGGCATTTATTTAAAATCATATGGTTCCAGTTTGTTCTTTAGAATGTCCAAATACTAATAACGGTTCATTATTTCATTAATTTTCACATTGGGACTTACACCGTGCCATGAAAATGCTCACCACGCCATTGTGCTTACTCGACCATGCGTTATGGTCCTTTAAGCATAGTCTTGATTTAATGTCTGACATTTTTGGCCAATAAACAGTCACTCTACCATCCGGTCCCATACGATTTGCCTTTGTTTTATCAGCCCAAAATATTTTTTTTACAGTGAGAGGTCTTTATCCTTGTGGGTGCTAGCAAACGTTAAACGCTTGACTATATTTTTCTTTTGGCAGAAGTGGCTTCTTGCGGCAAGAGCGTCCAAAGAGCTTTCAGTGATTACGACTTCGTCATATGAGAATGTCCGATAAATTTAATCTAAATTTTGAGATAATTTCGTTCAAAATATCGCGTGACGACATGAAAGACTCCTTCTTGGACTTCCGGACAATAGCACGGTCTACGACTTCGGTTGTTTTCTTGACACGTGGCTTTTGTCTTTTGTTTTCTGCAACATTATTATGTTTGCTTTGAAGAAAATGATCACGTTATAAATCGTTTTTCGCGAGCAATTCGAAACTTCGACAATTTCTGCCAGCTTTTTCGCATCAATCCACCAGTTAACTATAATGCGCTTCTCCTCTGGCGAGCGATCTTTTCCACGTCCCATTTTTTTTCCCAAAAATTACTTTAAATGCCACAAAATTAAAAGACTCTACCTTAAGAAAAAAATATTCGAACAAAACTTGTACCTAAAGAACTTTTATGTACGTAATGCTAAGTTAGTGTCCAGCTCGAATTTAGCTAATGATACAAATTAGCAATCAAAACATAAAATATGTACGATAACGGTAAAATGTCATCGTACAACTTTGCAGACCTAAAAGATTGGTCTAGGTAAAAATCGTCAACATCTTCAATTACATACATATATTACAAGTGAATGCCTAGTCTTAAAAGGTGGGTTTTCATATCATTTATTTTCCAATCGATTTTATTTAACGCTCCCGTGTTAATTGGGAGCAAAGAAACATATGTAATCTATAGTCCAAGTAGTTTATGCCGTTAAGCATTGCCTTAAGCTGCTTATCTGTATGTCAGTTCTAAAATAGAATCCAAAAGATTGAGAAAACAGTTTCTGACAGGTTGACTCCTTGCATTAAGTTCTCAAATTTTTTCGTACGCACTCCTTATTTACATAAGTACATCTAAATGTGCACATATTCATTTTGGGTCAAGGCAATTTTATTTGCCCTCATAGTTTTTGTTGTAAGACTGCTGAGAGAAAGCAGCTGAAGCAATATTTTTTTATATTTCGTTTGCTGTGGAGATGTCTGTTCTGGGGTTACAACAATCTACCTCCTAGACCTCGGCGTCGTCTAATAACAAGTTTTCATACTTTTGAAAACCTACATACAAGTTTCTCTCCTACTTTAGATTTTTTTGTTTTGTTTTCATACTTATGAAAATATGAATCATAAAAAAGTATATCAGTTTCCTGATTGAATGATTGAATTCTTTTAAATATCATTGTAAAACAAATTTTGTATCCAAACGGTGCAAGCAAGTGTGTTGTGTTGTGAGTGTTTGATTGTTTATTTTTTTCTTCTGATGGGATGATTAAGATTGTGGTGCATATATTACCAGGCCTCTAAAATACACTGAAAAGAAAGAGGAAAAAATAGATTTATACATATACACACATACATATATGTAGGTGTGTGTGTGTATGTTGTGTAAAGGGTAGAAAAAAAAATTATTACTTCAATTACTGTGGCTCTCTTTTTTTCTTTTCACTCTCACTCTTTTGCTTTTAACTTTTTTTTTTTTGTTGTTTACTCTCTTTCCACTCTTTTAACGTGTATTGTAGTACTTTTGAGCATGTATTGTTTGTTACAAATTGACAATTGAGCTCAATAAGCAGCTTGAATAAAGTAAAATTTGAGCAGCTATAGAGCTGTGCATGGGGTGATGTATGTATGTATGTATGTATGTGATAATGCTGCTGAAGGTGATGGTGGTGGTGCTGGTGGTGGTGGTGATGATGATGATGAAAATGAAGTGTGGAGGTACGCGAAAGAGTGTAAATGTAACTGTGAGAGTAAATTCAGTATGCATAGAACAATAACCATGCGACCTGTATAGCAAAGAGTGAGTCAGATTGTTTGCTTCGGCAAAGGACTGAGAAGAGCTATAAAAGGCTGTAGCAACTAACCGGCCGGAATAGTAGCTTCGTAGCACTGCTGTTGGCAACACATCTTCTTTAAATAGCAAAAACAACAACAACCAAAATTTAAGTTTTTAGCCTTAACAAATTCACTCACCAAAGGCAATTTCATAAAGAAAGAAAAAACAAAAAAATTATTAAAAAATATCATGAAAATTGTTGTTTTTAAAATAATAATTTAGACCGGCCAAACCACACAAGAAAATATATTTTCAAAAACAACAACAGCAGAACATTTGTTAAACAAATTTGTTTCTCTCAATAATTTTTGTTTGTTATTAAATTGTTGAAATCTCCTTACCTCACATACATATGTACATACATAGATATACGTACATATAATAAATATTAAATAAAAGCCGCTAATGAAGCAAGAAATATTCAAAGGAAAAGTGCTAAAACCGCCGAGATAACTAAGAAAATAAAGTGTTAAAAATCAATGAGAGTCTAAGGAGCATTAATAGAAGAAGAAGAATGAATGAAAGAAATTTTGTAATAGAATGCATAATAAAATTTAATTAATTTAATAAGAGAAGTGCCGTACAACGACGAAAAGAAAAAAGAAAAACGCGATATTGAGAAAGAGGGAGAGAGAGAAAGAAAAGAAAGGAAAGGAAATTGTTTTCCCCAAAATCTATTGTGATATTTTATTATTTAAATACTACTTCTTGCTTTACGTTTTTTCTATTATTCGTCATTATCAAATCAATCATTATAATAATCATAATAATTAATTAATTAATCGTTTTAATTTGACTAAATGAACATGGAGGTGTTATCCGTACAAAATCAATATCCAGCTCATTTCGCTCTAGCTACAGGTAAATATTCAATATCCTTATAAAAAACACACAAACATACACACATACATACATACAAATAAATAAATATCCTACAAGAAACGAAGAAACATACATAAAAATACAAGAAAAATCAATATTTCAAGAGATTCGTTTCTGTTACTGGGGGTTCGCTACTTGTGTTGTACTTCCTTTAACATTGTAGGTTTCCTTAAGGGAAACCAACTAAAAAGGAAGAAGAAAATAAAAATCAATACAAAGTTAAACAGTTAAGGTATCGTTTTTGTGTATGTGTATGTGTTTTATTATTATTTATTCTTATTTTGCACATCCGAGATACATACATACATACATACATTTGCCCAAAGCCATATGATGGCGGTGGCGTGTGGTGAGGATGGTGTTTCCCTAGTAATGGCTTTTATGTATCTCTGAAGCTTGTTAACGACAGCATTGCCGTTGCCGTTGTCGTTGTCGTCGTCGTATTTATGGTGTGTATCTATTTTAGCCAATTTGTATACAAAAAACAACTGATTTCCAGCTGTGCTATCAGCTGGAAACAAGTTTTTCCACTTGGCTTTATTTTTTCCCAATTTCTTTTTGACTTTAATTTTCTTCTTCCCTACAAATACATACAATTTGCTAATATCATGTATACATAAACGTTTTTTGCCTGCATCTGTATGCGAGTTTTTGTAACCCAGCCAAACCGGCCCCTATTTATTCTGTCAGTCCGTATGTAGTAGATACACACAGAGAGTCCAAGAGTTTGTTCTTCATATCTTTTATTTCTCAATGCTCAGCTCTCAACTGAGTGAGTTTTTTCTACTCACTTTCTCTGTTATTCTCTTAATAAAAAATAAAAAGTATTTTTACTCTTAAGAGCATACTCTGAAATCTTTGTTAAGAGAAGCATCTTTCGATGGTAAAAACTTTTAAGTTCTTTAAAACAAAATTTTATTTTGTAAAAAATTTTATGATTTTTTGTTTAATTTACAGAAAAATTATAAACGAATCATTAGGTAGCCCTTAAAATTATGAAATAATCTGTATTCAGAAATAAAAAAATATTTCTGTAGATTTCATAAGAAATGTAAAGAACAAGTGAAAATCCTTTTTTCCTTTTTTTGTTTTTATGTACATAAGTACATAAGCATAGATAGGTGTTGTAGATAAGAAAGGAGCATCATTTTAAAATGTTTAATTTAATAAAAACAAAAATTTATTTGATCATTAAATTTTTTATTTCGTTTACTTTTCCTTTGCTTAATTAATGAAGAAATAAATTTTGGTTTAAAATCATTAAAAAATCCAAAAAAAAAATAAATTGAAGCCATAGGACCTGTTTTTTTAAGGCGAACGATTTAAAAAAAACGATGAATATTTTTTGTAGTTTTCACACAAACAGACGTTCATGTCAAATCGTTTGCCTTACAAAAACAATTCCAGAAATAATTTATAAAACATGCATAACTCCATGAAAGGACAGATTTTCTGATATTCAATGCAATTATTTATGGCTTGAAAAAGTTGCTGCAAAAAAATTTTATTTAAAAATATTAACTGCATTATTCATTGAAAAAGTACGAAACAGTTCGAAACTTATAACTTCTGTTGGTGGAAAAAATATTTTTTAAAAAATTTTAGCTGCCATATCCATAAAAAATATTTTTGAAAAATATTTTTGAAGAGTTTCTGACAATTACAGAAATAAAGTTTTTACAAATAATGTTTTATAAACCTTTTATAAATCGAGAAAAATTTTCATTAATTTTTAATTGTATTCGTAATTTTTTTTTTAAATTTAACAGATTTTTTGTGGGTTTTCTTATTGCTACAAAAAATATCTGCTTGTAAAAGTACAAAAATAAACATCTACTTTTAGTTTCGTATGTTAAATTTTTTTCACTTTATGCACATACACATGCAAACGTATTTTTAAGACAAGTCTTCCCTCAAAAAAAAAAAAAAAAGAAAAATAAAAAGTGAAAAAAAAAAGATAGACGTGCTATCTGATGCCATCAGTTGTATCCTTTTTGAATTACAATATAATTTTAAAAAATGGAAACATAAAGAAACTCAGTTTAATTACGTTTCTTCTTCTTTACAATATTATCTTTAGAAATTGTTTGAATTGCTTTTTTAATTCGTTTCAATTTATTTTTTTTTAATTTTGCAATTTCAGATTGGAAGAGTCAACTTACATTATCCACACCCTCAAATGGCGGCTTGTTAAAATCGCAGCCATCATATAAATTTACAAATACTCCGTTCAAACCGCATCATCACATCAATCATCCACACAATCATTTGCATCATCATCATCAACGGAAGCAGCAAAATCTTAAAACATCAAATCATACAAAACACACCTCCAACTCCTCAAACAAATTAAACTGTGATACAACAACAACAACAACAACAAAATCAACTAAAATTACAACAATAACAACAACACCATCAACAACAACAACAACTGCAGAAGCAGCAACTAAAACAATAATAAACGGTAAATCTTTACAAACGCAGGCTGTCCAAGAATTATCGCTGCGTTTATTAGATAAATTACGTGAAGCCAAATCAAGGCATTTGGCATGTACTGAAGTATCGCTACCCTGTGATCTCACGCCACGCATAGCGTTGGAAATTTTACGTTTAGCCCGTGAAGAAGCCAATGGCTTACGCGATTGCACTATTTATATTGAATTCGAAGACGAACCAAACAATTCCAGACGCATAGCAACTTTGGACTTGAACAATCAACGCTCTGGCAATACTGGCTATGAAATCTATGTTACATTGAGTCAGGATCATCGCGGCTGGACTGCGTTATTGCCACAATTCATGAAGAATTTATCGCGTACCATAACCATAAGTCCAGAGTTTAATATCACCAAACATAGGCCATATTCTAAAAGTATGTGTTAAACGAAAATCATAAAAAAAAATTTTTATTTTTTAGATGAAAAAAAAAACAGAAAAATAAAACCAAAAGAAATTTGAAAACATAAAAGAAAAGAAAAATGGTTGGCATATAAAATATCATCATTATAGATACACACTTTCTTAACAAAAACAAAATCTCTAACTTTAAGACCAAATCAAATATAAAAAAATATTACAAAAGAAAAACAAAACAAAAAAGAATATGAAGAACCACCCACCTTTTTAGATTTTTACTTTTAAAATGTCTATTCAAAGACAAAGAAAAAAGTTTAAAACTTACGAAAAAATGAAAAGAAATGAAAAAAAAAATAAGTCAACACAACCCACTTTGAAAACCAACCTGTTTTAAAAAGAGAAAAATTTCCAATTTCTTTTTTCGTTAAAACAAAAACAAAACATAAGATAAACAAATGAAAATCAAATCATTTTTATCACTTTTTTTAGTATTTTAGGCTTTTAAAATAAATCTCATTGATACATTTGTTCAAATTAGGTTTTAATAAATTATTTATTATTTTTTTTATAACGTTTATACATACAAACAAACAAACAACAAACACATATTATTATTAATTAAATATTTTTTTTGGATAAAATTAAAAATTAAAAAACAAATTAAATTGGTTTTAATTAAAAATCTAAATTTTAATAATTTTTTTAAACATTTTTTTTTTAAATTTTTTTGGTATAAATATTATGTTTAAAACAAAAAACAATGGCAACACTTATACTATTCGAAAATAAAATTAAAAAAAAACAAAATTTTTTAAATAAAAAAAATTTAAATGAAACAAAATTTCTTAAAACGAAATAAAGTATTTGCCAAGATCTCCAACTCATAAAAATGTGATACTGATTAAGTTGCTTAGGTTAAGAAATCAAATACAAAATAGAAATAAAAATAAAAAATTACAAAAAAAATACACAAAGAATAAAAGTAATTAAAATTAATAACAAATTCAAAACACATCCATTTTAAATTTTAAGTGAAAATATAAAAGTAAATTAAAAACAAAATTCAAAATTACAAAACTACAAAATTAACAAATTAACAAATTAAAATAAAATTTTATAAAATATATTTAAAATGAAGAAGAAAAGAAGAAGAATTCAAAACTCAACTCAAGGCTGCATTACTGGCTTAATGTTTAGGACCTTAATACAAATACAAAAACAAAACAAATTCAAATTTAATCAATTAACAATTGTGAACAATTTTTTTAATAATGAAAACAAACACAACAAATAAAGAAAACTGCGATATATGAAAACGTCTTGATATCAAATTTCAAATTTAATACAAAAACAAAAACAAAACAAATAAAAAAAGAAGAAAAAAAAATTATAAATTTTTTTTATCATTTGACAACAAATTACATATATACATGCATACATGATATATGATAAAGATAACATACATACAAACATATATTAGAAATACAAATAAAAAAAAAAACACAAAAAATTAAAATCGAAAAAAATCATATGAAATGAATATCTCTTAGATTGTAAGTTTCTCAAGAATATATTTGTCTAGCCTCCTCCCATAATAAATAACAAAAAAATTTAAATTATTTAAAATATAAAACCCACAATAACAACAACAACAACAACAATGTGTTATCGCATACAAGCAACCAACCAACCAACCAATAATAGAAGAAAAACAACAACAATTACAAAAACAAAAACTCAATTTTTATTACAACAATATTATTAAAGAAAAACAAACATATACTTAGGCACATACATTCATACATACATAAAACATTAGACACGTACACACACAGACGAAACGAAAACATACATACATACATTTTTAAAAACATTTTTCATTTAAATTTTTTTGTGTATTTTTTTTTTATTAAATTAAAGTATTTTTAAAACGAAAAATGTTTCGAACAATCTTTATTTGATAGACAGTTTCTTTGAAACGTTCGTATAATTTTTCTCAATTGCATACAATATTACATACTTTTAAAAAAAATAATTTTTAATAACTATTCTCTTATAATTATTATTATTTACTCATATGTATTATCAATATTATAATTAATTATTATTAAATTTATTATTATTGTACTTATAATGTTTAAGTTGTTTACTGTTTTTTATCTCTCCTACCAACAAACTATTTTATTAACAATTAATTAATTCTGTTTTTTAATAAAACTCTGTGACATCTTAAAAACTATTTGTTAATGAAGTAATCAATTTAAGCAAAAAAAAAACAAGAAAAAAAACTACAACAACAACAACAACAATACAAATATAAATTGTAGTACATAATACATAAATATTATAATAATTATTAATAAATTGTCTAGGATAACAAATTTCAAATTAATCATCATTTTTTTGTATGAATTATATATTATTACTAAATATTAGACCAACCAACAAATTACATAATAAACTAAAACTAAAACAAAAAACTTAAAATAAAAACAAAAAATTTAATAAATAAAACAAAAAGAAAAATTGAAAAAAATTTAAAAAAAAATTTTTTATTTCTCTGGGTGTTTAAAAAAAACATTGAATGTCTTTCCACTCTCTCCTGTACATGTTTGACTGTCTAAGGGATTACATTTTACTTAAGTAATTGAAACCCTTTAATCAGGATTAAGTCTTAACTTTTCACGCCACTCATGGTGTGGGGAAAATAATTTTTAATATAAAAAAAAAAAAAATTGGGCACTAATTTCGAAAATAAACTCTTTCACGATAAGAGGGTAATTACAACTGGGGAACTGTATAGAGTAGAAACTTTTTGGAATTTCACTCTTGTATTGTGTAGCTTGGATTGGAAAATGCCAGTCTTTGAGCAACAACTATGATATCACTTAGATCTTGTAAGTCCTGATTAGCCGGATGGGACTGCGATACATGTTACATGTCCCCTGAGTATGTCATAATCTATGACTGTCAATCGTGTTCTCTCTGGTGTGACAAGCTCTAACAAAATCACAAAAATATTCTTCTCAGGGGATGAGAAACAGGGTGTTCTATCACCTTTTCAGTACAATTTTGTAATAGATACCATTATTCCCAAGGACATGCTCATGATCTTGTTAAGGACATAAGAGGTTGATATAAGGATAAAATTATAAACAAAAGCTACAAAACAAAACAATGCAGTAAACAAACCTGTTTACTAGTTATCGTAATGCTTAATCTTAGCAACAAACATACATACATAATTGGCCATTACAACCCTTCAGACAGGATTACGGCCTAGCTTCTCACACCACTCATGTTGTGTGTGTTAATTTTTTGAGTGGCGGGACCTACAATTTAAAGTCGACTCCGTACGACAGATTTTTGAGAAATTTTTCATGGCAGTTTTATTTACTCTCAGAGTTTTTGCCAGAAATCTGCTGAGAAAAAGTCGCCGAAGAAATATGTTTTCATATTTAGTTTTGATGTCTGACCTGGAGTTTGAACCGTGGCCTTACGTTTAATAAGCCAACACACTACCTACTAGACTACGGTGACTTCACAAGCACAAGCATAAAAAATGGTAAACAATCAAACAAAAATACACAAACAACACTACAATAATAAATGTAAACAACGATGTTCATATTTATTTATTTCGAGAAGGTGAAGTCATGAATATTCGCCTTTATGAACATTCATCAGACTACATAAAAGGCAAGGCAAAGCAGGAGACTTGTGTAAAGACGCGGTGTTTTTGAAAAGAGTAATCGTGGTTTGAAGATCTCTGTTACAAATTTCTGTCGAATAATTGTCCAGTAATTCTTATTGTTTATGCAAAGGGTGTAAACAGAGGTATACATCAAGTTGTGAACAGTGGCACACAGAATTGTGCGAACAATAAAGAATTTAATTAAAACTAAACACAAATTTATGTTTATTTTATTTGCAATCTAAGAGCTCATGTTTTAAACGTTTTTAAAAGGTAAAAACGTAACAATATATATATTTTCTAAAAATCCAACACGCAACGTTTTATTTTTAGTCATTATAGTCTACTCTTACATGCAGAAACATTTTACCCTGTTTCGTCTACACTTGAAAATAATTGGGCAGAAAAGATTTATTGAAAAAAAAAAAATTGAACAGCTGTAGGGTTGGTTGCAGTGTTAATATTATTTTGGAGTTAATGTTTTTCTTTCACAAATTTTTTACATTTTTTCACGACATTACCAATTAATTATGTGTCAGGATTACGACCTAGTTTCTCACACCACTTATGTTGTGTGCGTTAATTTTTATACATGAGTGGCGGGGCTTATGGTTTAAAGTCGACTCCGAACGACAGATTTTCGAGAAACTTTTCATGGCAATTTTATTTACTCGCAGAGTTTTTGCCAGAAATCTGCTGCGAGGAAGTCGCCGAAGAAATATCTTTTGTATTTTGTTTTGATGTCTGGCCTGGGGTTTGAACCCAGGCTTTACGTCTAACAAGCCAACACACTACCTACTAGACTACGGCGAATGTATATATGTACACAAATATGTCACAAGTTGCATTTAATATAAAAAAATCTATTTTTGAAGGTTATTGAAACACTAATTTTTCAATTGTTAAGTAAATTTTGATTTCAATTAAAAGTTTAATAAATAACATTGTATGTTTTGTTGAGTAGAACTCAAAAATATTTTTTATATTTCTCGAAATCTGATTTGAAGTTCTTTGGGTATTGGCTAGAGAAAAATCTGAATTTAAATATTTCAACAAAAACTTCAGAGGAACTAGAGGATTCAGTAGAAACATTTACTAATTTAGTTCACGAATCCGCCTATCTTTCACAACCATCTACGACTCCAAATGTGTCCTATGGATCCGGTGTATACGTTTCCCACGAGATAAGAGAACTAATAAGAAATAAAAGAAGGCTTCGACGAATATGGCAACATTCTCGCAATCCGAGAGACAAAACAATTCTTAACTTAGCAGCCAAACTTGTAAAGGAACGTCTATCTGAGTACAAAAACAAAGAGATTGGAAATTATCTTAATAAACTACAAATAAATACATCTAAAAGTGAACATAATCTCTGGAGGGCAACAAAATACTTAAAACGTCCAACTAACAGAAATATTCCCATCAAAGATGCAAATGGCCACTGGAAACGGACAGATAAAGATAAGGCTACAGCTTTTTCAAAACATTTGGAAGATACATTTAAGCCTTTCCAGTTTAATCAAAATGATGCGCATATTATGTCGTTTTTAGATGTTGCATGTCAAATGGAATTACCCATAAAACACTTTTCTCCAGGTGAAATACGCCAGGAAATTATTAAATTAAATAATAAAAAAACAACCGGGATATGACAAAATTGATTCTTTTGTACTAAAAAATTTGCCAAGAAAAGGAATTGTGTTTCTGGCGTTAATACTCAATTCTATTTTAAGGCTTCAACATTTTCCTATTCAGTGGAAATGTGCTGAAATTATTATGATTCATAAAACGAATAAGCCTAAGAATTGTGTAACATCGTATAGACCAATAAGCCTATTATCAACATTTGCCAAATTATTTGAAAGATTATTCCTTAAAAGACTATTGCCTATTTTAGAAGAACACTCTATAATTCCTGACCACCAGTTTGGCTTTCGCCATAAACACGGTACACCAGAACAGCGTCATCGATTAGTAAATGAAATTTCGGGATCATTGGAAAGAAAAGAGTATTGTTCTGCTGTATTTCTAGGTATACAGCAAGCATTTGACAGAGTTTGGCACTGTGGTCTGCTTTATAAAATTAAAAGTATTTTACCTACACCTTACTATTTGATTTTGAAATCTTTTTTAAGCGAACGTCATTTTTACGTAAAGGTCAACAAAGAAACCGCAAGTTATTGCAAAATCGAAGCAGGAATACCACAAGGAAGCGTACTTGGACCGATGTTATATACCGTTTATACTTCAGATATGCCTTGTTTGGATGATGTTACTGTGGCCACTTATGCTGATGACACTGCATTCTTAGCAACAAGTTCGTCGGCGATAGAAGCATCAAGTCTAATTCAAAATCAGATTGATGAACTGCAGACCTGGTTAAATTATTGGAATATAAAAGTAAATGAACAAAAGTCTACCCATGTTACTTTCAGCCTAAGGCGAAATGATTGTCCAGCAATATTCATGAATGGTTCACAAATTCCGAAAAGTAATCACGTTAAATATTTAGGCATGCTTCTAGACAGGTGTTTAACATGGAATCCACATAAAATCTAAAAGATCTCATTTAAACATGAAAGTGAAGAAAATGTTTTGGTTGCTAGGTCCAAAATCTGAGTTAAGTTTAGAAAATAAATTACTTCTCTACAAATGTATTTTGAAACCCATATGGACTTATGGCATTCAACTTTGGGGTACCACAAGTAACTCAAATATTGAAATCCTACAAAGGTTTCAGTCAAAAACGCTACGAATGATTGCATGGTATATTACAAACAGCGCAATACATAGAGATTTGGATATTCCTTTTATTAAAGAAGAAATAAACGAATTCAGTAACAGATATCTTCAAAGATTAAGTGATCACGTTAATCCGTTGGCCATCTCTTTATTAGATAATAGTTTAACAATCAGACGATTAAAAAGATTTCACGTTTTAGATCTCCCATTTAGATAAAATATTCTCAATTAATATTATTTTCACTATATAATATATATGTATATATATAATTATTATAATTATAACTGTAAATATGTATGAAAGTAGATATACTTAAATAATATATATACTTAAGTATAAATAATGTTATTGATTTCACTGGAAACCAATAACTTATGTGAATTTCGTAAATAATTATCTCATTTGCTTAATGTTCTAGAATAGATTGCAAAAAAAAAGACTTGAAAAAAAAAATATTTCTCGAACCCTCCAAACTTGTTTTATTTTACAAAAACCGGATTTTTGATCTTTTCACACAAAATTATTGATAACCCCAATATTTTTTAATCGATTTTCAAAATCCAAAGTTTTTTGAAAAGGGGACATATAAGCCTTTAAAATGCTATGTATAAACATATGGTTCAAACTTATATGTTTTGAGTTTTGATAGGGTAAACTTGGAAAATATAATTTTTTTCTTATTTCTTCAAGTTTGGCTATTCTTAATTGCAAAATTTAATTAAAAAATATGAAATAAGTGATGACATTCTGAAAGTGCATTATATTGTGAAGATATTGACACTTCTTTTGATCAAATCGGACAAAAATTACTGTAATTATTATTTAAATAGTACAACAGTTGTGTTATATTTTTTATATATGTACATATGTATGTCATCTTATCAAATGAACTTTCAGCTCAAAAATTTTCATAATTTTTGATGGTTCTTGATTGTTTATCACGTTTGCAAGACTGCCAGAAGTAGGATAATATTTGTGTTTTTTGCAAATATTATTATTTCGACTGTTAGACTCTTTAAATAATAATTACGATAATTTTTGTTAGATTTGATCAAACAAAGTGTCAATCTCTTCATAAGATAATGCACTTTCAGAATGTTAAGTCATGACATATTTGTTTTTATCAAAGTTTGATACTATGAACGGAAAAACTTGAAAAAATATGAAAAAATTCGCATTAGTCAAATTTACCTCATCAAAACTTATAGCATATTAAGTCAGATAATATGTATGTATATGTATATCGTTTAAAAGGCCTATACCTACCTCTCCTTTCTAAGAAAGTTTATATTTTGGATATCGGTTCTGTTATGTTTGTGTAATCAATAAGTTTGAGCGTAAAGTATAAAAAAATTTTTTTGGCAAATAAAATAAGTTCGGAGGGTTCAAGAAATATTAAAAAAAATTTTTGAGTTCTACTCAACAATATTCACAATTTACACTATGTCATTAGCTGTGTGTATATAATTTTTTTTATTTTGTCGCATAGTGTAATTTATAGAGTCGAATTAAGAATAATTTGTTGCTTAACTTTGGTTGTATGCAGAATCATTAGCTCCTGAAGCTCCCAAAATGCATATCATATCAGGTAATTATAACTGAAATTATTAAATAGTTTACATATCCATTGTACTTGTACATAGAATTTGTTAAATAAAAATGTAATTTTCTGCTTATGACTAATTAGTTCATTATAAATTCATTAACGTGTTCCTTTGTTTTCATTTTTTGTTTTTGTTTCGTCTTAATTTAGGTGAAAATGAATTTATTTTTTTTATTTCAATTGTAGTTTTTTTTTGTTTGTTGCTATTGTTGTTTGCGCAATTATACGATATTAACTGAACTCTTAAAGTGTTACAGATTTCATTAATTATTCAATCCGTCAAACACCATGAATCTACATTCATTAAAGCGTTCATTTGTTCATCCAATGGATACGATTCAAAAGTTTTTTTTTTCGTTTTTGTTTCCTTTTTCGCTTTCATGGTTTGTACGATTGCTCAAGTTTTTAAGAACAAAATATACTGAACTGAGTGAAACAGTTTGTTTGTGCTTTTGTTGTTTGGTTTTCTGAAAAGTCATTGTTCGGTAGGGGGGAGGAGGTGGAGAGAAAATCTATGAATAAATAATGTTGAAAGTGTAATGAAATTGTATTCGTATTCGTATGTAAACGAAAAAACCAAAATAAAATAAATTAATTTTGAAAATATTATCGAAAGGATGTAGGTGCGAGCATTTTTAACACGCATGAGTAAATTTCCGACTATTAGGTCGTCAATTGTTGGTTATAAAATATATTTTAAATGCAAAAGAAAAAAAATAAACAAAACAAAACATATTACAATAACAATACAACAAAATAAAATTACTTTGCATTTTACAGGTAGCGACAATCTAAGGCCCTCGTGGACATATTCGGAATAACCTACAGCGACATCTAAGAGATGTAGGAGGAGGCAATGTTAATAGTCATAGGCATAGTTGAGTGTGTAGTGTGTTGGCTTATTAGACGTGAGGCCTCGGTTCAAATCCCAGGTCAGGCATCTCTAACTGAACGAAATATGAAAAAATATTTCTTCGGCAACTTCCTCTCAGCAGATTTCTGGCAAAAACCCTGAGAGTAAAATAAAAATACCATGAAAAGTTTCTCAAAAATCTGTCGTTCGGAGTCGTTCACACTACCTACTAGACTATGGTGTCTTCCATTAGTCATTACCTTCGTCATTTATATTGTGCTTGACAGCCTTTGGTAGCAGACATTCGCGTAGTTTGATGATGAAAGCCCCTTATTCGCTCTATTCTCTGAATTAAATCTGGAATTAAACAAACAATAAACAAAACTTGATTGTACGATTGCCCCGTTCGATATTCTTCGTCTAACCAATGCTAAAGTCGATCTGGAAATGTGTACACACACTTTCAGAATGTTTACACATGTCTGCACGGGCGTTCAAGTCTAATATAGTCTGTGGGCTAGTGAAATGAATATTCACCAAAAATTTGAATACAAGAAACCTGTGAGCAAGATACGTGTCTCGTTTGCTTACGATAGCACGAAACCAGCGCTTGGTGATGTTTCGTACTTTGTTCTTACTAGTTTTTGTATCGTTTCTAAACCATTTCACAGCTTAAATAAATGACTATATTGAGCAAATTACATCAAAAGAAAACGAAAAAGGCCATCTGCAGGCAAACTCATTACGACAGCATTGAGGCTACACCAAACACTGGCAATCAGAAGTGCTTATAGTAAGATTCTCGTTGAGTCCGTTAGAAGAATATAAATGTAATTAAAAGTAACTAAGGGCCATTATTGAAGCTTGCCGTTAACTAAAGGCAGAATTTCAACGGGCAGATAAATTGTTTTTCGTTATTATAAGTGAACTATATGGTAAGAGTGAGATTTAAGATAAAGGGAATATAATAAAGTTGCCTTTAGCTAAAGTGAACTTTAAAGTTTAGTTTAAAGCAACTTTAGCGCAAGTGATCTTTAAAGTCCCCTTTAACTTCTTTTCGTAGTTTAGTTTTGTTAAAGTTAGTTACTTAAAGGTAACTTTAGCTAAAGTGCTCTTTAAAGTCACCTTTAACTAAACCCAAGTTTAACGGGAATAATGGCCCTAAAAGTGGTTTAATCAAGCAATCTATTTTTAACATTTCAAGAAAATTGAAGCAGGAAACATAATTTGACAGCCTCTGACCGAAGGTTGGCTACAACAGGTACATAAATACGTACACATGCCGAGGAAGAAAAAAAGGGCATTTATTAATGTAGAGGGTCTTTTTCCATTTAAAATGCACAAGTGGAAAAAGCAATTCACATACAATAAAAAAACAAAATAAAACTTCACCAATCATTTTAGAAAGAAAGCAACACACAAACAACAACAGTTAGTAACTATGACTAGACGTCAGACGTAAAATGAATTCATGTAGTTTCTTCATTTCCGTTCGAATTTGTAATTTACGAAAAGGTCAAATACACCCGGCCATACCACCATACCAAGTGTAAACGTTTTTGTTTTTTCGTCCGTTGTCGGTCGGTCGATTCGACCATGCACGGACATTTTTAAATTTTACAAAATTTTTGGTTGAAAAAAGAAAAAAAATTCAGACCATATGATGAGGAAACGATTTAAAGGCAACACACAATACACAGCACACAGAAAGAAAATATTTATGTTGGCATTATAATAATAATGAAAACAACAACGACAACAACAACAATTACAGCAACGGCATACGGCCGACAACTCTAGCAGGTATTAAACAAAATTGAAGAAGAAATTAGTTTTCGGGTAAAGTAAACGAAAAAAATCATAAATTGTTGCTCAAGCAGAAAAAACTTCAAACTCATATGCGTGAATCGAAGAAAGAAATGAAAAAAAGTCAGAGTAAACCAACAAGCATATGAAATATAGAACACATACAGAAGAATATTTATGTGTACGATTGTGTATAAAATTCGTTGATTATTTAAATTTTTGATGGTGTTGGGGGAGGGTCAGTAATTACAGCAATCCGGTAAAAAGTGTTTATTAAAATGTGTACATATGTACATATTTTTAAGATAAAGACATATTTACGTACATATTTACATGCCGTTGAAAGACCCCGTGTAGCAATGTACCATATTTTTGAATTTCTTCATTAGACTCATAATAGTGCATAGAAATTTTATATTTTTCCCTTTCCTTATTTCTCTTAATTTTTTTACATGTAATTTACGTGAATCATTACGTCAAATGATCAAATGATTTTGCTCTTTTTTTTTAAATTTTTACAATGAAAATTGTTTGAAAAACAATTACACGGTGTGACAGTCAATATACACCCCGTTAATGACATAGTATAGGTTGTGAGTTTTGTTAAGTGAACTCAAAAATATATTTTTTAATTCTCGAATCCTTCAAACTTGTTTTATTTGACAAAAACTGTATTTTTGATCTTTTCACACAAAATTATTGATTATGGTTCAAACTTACATGTTATGAGTTTTGATAGAGTAAAATAATTTAATAAAAAATGAATAGTTTGGATTTAGAAAGGAACATTCAACAATTCATCAAGTCAAACGAATAGTTAATTTTATACAGGAAAATAAACCTATCAGGCGAAGTACGGGAATTGTGTTGCTTGATATTGAGAAAGCTTTTGACGCAATATGGCACAACGGCCTTATATATAAACTTAACGTTCTAGGTTTTCCTACGTACCTGCAAAAAATTATTAAGCGCTTCCTGACTAATAGGACGTTTATTGTAACAATTGATGGATGTAACTCCACAGAAAGAAATATTCCAGCTGGGGTTCCACAGGGCTCTGCGCTTTCACCCATTTTGTATTCGCTCTGTACGTCCGATTTTGAAGTTTAAAAAGATCAACATACAGCCCTATACGCTGATGATCCCGCTATTATGGCAAGTGGGAAAATCTCTAATGCTATAATTAAAAATATGAGAAGAGCTCTTGAGCATGCCAATAAATATTTCTCCAAATGGAAGATAAAAATTAATGACACAAAAACCTAAGCTATCATCTTTCCATTTAATAAATCCTATAAAAGAATCCCAACGGTTCCACTATACATACAGGGTGTTGAAATTTCTTTACGAGACGAAGTAAAATATCTGGGTATAACCTTAGCTAAAAAACTAACATTCAAAAGCCATATCTTGAAAGCGTGCGAAAAGGCTATTAAATGTGGATGTGCACTTTTCCCTCTTTTACATCGCAGATCTACTCTCAATACTAAAAATAAGTTACTGTTATATAAAATGTGCATACGACCAATTATGATTTTTGGTTCTCAAGTCTGGTACAATAAAGTGGCAAAAACTTACCGAAAAAAGCTGCAAATAATACAAAACAAGAACCTTAAAATTGTATACAACTTACCAAGGCGTTTCTCAACAATTCGATTGCATAAATGCTACAAGATACCATTAACGAAGTTATCAGTAAATTGACAAAAAGCTTTGAGGATCGAAACAGATCTTCTAAATACGATTTAATTAGGAATTTGTGAGTGTGTTTATTTTCCAAACCTTCGACAATGAAGGTGAGAGAAGATTACAACACTAAAATTTCTATAAAATTTAATAGGTTTTTCACTATCTTTTTCCTTATAAATGTTAATATATATTTAAAGGAAAATCATTATTTATAGTTAAAAATAAGATTTCAATTGCTGCAATACTTTTTGTAAAAACTCAAACTATGTTAATAACAAAAATATAATTTTTAAAATTGTTATTTTGATAGTTAAATAAAATAAATAAAATAATAAAAAAAAGTTTTTTGAAAAGGCGACAAATGACTTTAAAATGGTATACATAAACATATGGTTCGAAATTGCGCGTTATGCGTTTTGATCGGGTAAACTTGGAAAATATGATTTTTTTTCTATTGCAAAATTTTATTAAAAAATATGAAATAAGTGAATCGTTGTGATATATTTTTTATATATGTCATCTTATCAAATGAACTTTCAGTTCAAACATTTTCAAAAGATTTGATGGATCTTGATTGTTTATCGCAAAATGTGTCAATTGTTCCAGAAGTCGGCTAATATTTGTGTTTTTTGCAAATATTATTATTTCGCTTTGCTCAAACATTGGCCAACTTCTGATGGTTGCTAAAATGTGGAGTTGACATATTTTCCGATAAACAATCAATACCCATCAAAAACTCTGTAATATAACTTGACTGTTATACTCTTTAAATAATAACTTCGGCAATTTTTGTCCGATTTTATCAAACGAAGTGCCAATCTCTTCACAAATAATGCACTTTCAGAATGTCATCACTTATTTCATATTTTTTAATTAAAGTTTGCTACTATGAATGGACAAACTTGAAAGAAAAAATGAAAAAATTTCCCGTTAGTTAAGTTTACTTCATCAAAACTTATAGCATATTAAGTTAAATAATATACATATATATGTGTGTATATCGTTTTAAAGGCCCATCCCTGTCCTTTCTAATAAGGTTTAAATTTTGGACATTGGTTCAGAAATGTTTGTGGAATCAATAAATTTCTGCGTAAAGTCTAAAACAGCAATTTTTGTCTAATAAAACAAGTTTGGAGCGTTCAAGAAGTATAAAAAAATATTTTTGAGTTCTACTAAACAAAACTCACAACTTATACATACTATTAGCTGGGGGTATTTAATTTTTTTATTTTGTCGCATAGTGTAATCGGTTGATTAAAACGAGTTAAAAGCCAGATATAATGACCGTGTACACCCATACTTCACTTTGCGTCGTTTCGCGTTTTTTCGAAGTTGCTTCGCTGTTGAATTATTAGGAATTTTCACTGACCGTCGGTAGATCTTCTTTTTAATTATTTTGCTACTTTTTAAATTTTTTTTTTAATTTTTTGGAAAATTCCTTTTTTTTTCTAAAAGATGGCACGAGTTTTGCTTCAAATTGCGCCATGTTATTTAAACTAATTTTAGAATTCAGTTTCAATTAGTTTATTATAAATTAAGGGAATATTTAATTTTATTTTAATTGAATTTTTTTTTTGTTTTTTGTATGAACATTCATATGTAATAAAATTTTATATTATTTTTGATTATTAAATGTTTACTTTGTTTAATTTTCTTTTTAAAAAGTAGTATTTTCGTAACCCTGAAAACTATCTACGATCTTTTTCATGGTTTGCTATAGAAAATCATAATTCACTTTGCCTCAGTAGTATGTTTATGTATGTTCGGGGTCACTTATTTCATACAAAATTTGGTGCATGCATATCTGTAAAAGAGTAAGAACATTGCAGCATTGTGAAATGAATTGTGTGCGATCGGTCTTTAGGTTTGTAACATGTATTATGAAAAGGTATTGCTTTTTAATGTATATGTATGTGTGTGTGTGTGTGTTAAAATTTGTGAGAATGCATATCTGGAAAAGAATTAAATCATTTTAATTTTTAATTTTTCCATACAAATTTGGAATCATACCTGCTTTTTCTTGTTCATTTTATTTGTATTGCTTTTTAAACGAATGATTGGACGGACAGAATGAGTGTGTGCGTAACATGTAATGCGTATGATCGTTTTTTAATAGTAAATTCTTGGCACGTATTATCATACTCAATGCTGAAAAAATAGAAAAGGGATCTACACCTATATAGTTGTTGTGTGTTTTTTATTTTTTTTGTATATTTAATTAGAAGGATCTTTAATTTTAAATGTGATAAGAAAGAGTAGGTTGGTTGTGCGGTTGTTTTTATTTTTTGTGTGATTTAATTAGAAGGATCTGTAATTTTAAGATGATAACAAATTCTTAACACGCACTGCTCATGATCACAGGTAGAAGAAATAGAAATATAAACTAATAAGAAAGGGTAGGTTGGTTGTGCGGTTGTTTTTAATTTGATGAGAAAGAAATGTATAGTTGTGCCTGTGGGTTTTTTTTTTTCACGTATAAGTATAAGTAATATCTGTTTTCACATAATTGAATTTACTGATTGATCTACAACACCCCAGAGTATAAATAGACTTGTTTTTAAGGATTTAGAATTTTTTAGTTTTACTGTTTTAAATAAATGAAATTATAGAATAAAGGGATTAATTAAAACAAATTAGTTTTTTTATTTTTTGAAAATTTTATTACATATTTCTTTGTTCAGATTTTTACAGATTCGAATTTAAAAATACGTTTATACAGATTAAATAACTTAAGTGTTAACAAATATTGTGTATAGAATGTTTGACATCGACAAATGTTGAAGGATTGTGAATAAGTATTTTCACAATAATACAAACGTATGACATATTAATACATACAAATGGATTACTTATTTTACTAATGTTACATATTCTTAGTTCATTTATAAGTTTCATAAATAAATCTATATGCTCTTTATCAATCTGATTACTATGTTTTGTTAATAAATAGTTCTTCCAATTCAGCTGATGTTACCATTTTTGTTCCCCTTCTTTAAAAATTTAATAGTAGGTTGTGTTAGTGCGGGACGATGTACTCTGCATTATTTCATTTTAATTTATATTTATTGAATAAAAATTTTAAACACAAGTGCCCACAATTAAATGTATTAAATTTTTGTTTTCGTTCATAATTATATTCAATAGGAAATTTTAAGTAGTTGACAATCTCAAGTGGTGGTTGTAACTTTCCAAAGCTATCAAAGTATTCCTTATAGTTGTGGTTTTTATAATATGCTACCCAATGTGTTCCCATACCATTTGTATTATCTAAATTAACAATACCGCATTCTTGTTTGAATGGTTTTTCAGGTAAAGAATCACGCATGAAAACACCCCTAAAATGTTTGAGATGTCTTCCATATTTATTCAAATCCAAATCTGTTAATGGGCGATTGGGAAGGTTATCTAATAGTTTTTTGGAGCTGGACTATAATAGAGACCATATCCAGTTTTATATGGTTTGAGGTACAACCCTTTACCCATTGCAATTGATTCCATATATCTATTATGACGGTTAGCTTCAGCCAATTGTTCTTTTCCATTTTTGATAGCATTTACTGCTTTGACAATAGCGGATCCTCCACTTGCCAAACCACCAAGCGCTGACAATGCTGTTAGTACGGGAATAAGTGGAAGAAATCCTCCAATTTTCGGTACAGGTATAACTCTCGGTATTATAATGTCTGCTCGCTTTTTCCCTTTAAAATTTGAATGAATAGCCTTTTGAGCTATTTTAACAGCATCATTTATATCAAGGGGTTTCTGTTCTTTCAATTGTTTTAAAGTTTTTCTCACAGTAGCTGTGAATAATTTCTTATTACACTTATTCATTTTTCCTTTTCTTTTCTTATGTCTCTGATCCTTCAAACCTAATCCAAATTTCACTTTAGTTTTCATAGCGTTTGTCACAAACAACGCGTTAGCACGTTCTTTAATATCACTATCTTTAGATTTAACTCGTTGCCAGGCTTTTTCAGCTAATATTTGATCTGCTTGATGTCTTGTGTCTATATCTTTTGATTGTGAATATGCAATATCGTGCTCCCTACAAGCTGCGTCTAATAAATTTATACCCTTATCTCCTCTTGCTAAACGTTTTTCAAGTTTTGTACCAGGTCCACAAAACTGATAACCAGGTAGATGTAATTCAACAGGTACTTTATTTATTAAGTTGTTTACAAATCCTCTTCTCATCTTACACTGGCTGGGGTTTTGTTTTGACTGTAGATTATAACAAATTTTTTCGTTACTTTTATACCTCTTCGCAAAAATAGCTGAAATCAAGACGATCTCCTATATATACAGCAATTTATATGATTTCAGTATATTAATTTTTTGATATTGATTTCGATCTGCTTTGTATCTGATCACGATCTACTTTACATCTGATCACGATCTGCTTTGTATCTGCTCACGATCTACTTTATATCTGATAACGATCTACTTTTTTGGTTTTGTCTATTTTATTTTAATTTTTTTTATTTTTTTTTTTGACATTACCATGTTTTAGGTATACATGTTCTACCTCAATGTTTAAATTGTTTATTTGATCAGCTAGATCATCATGTATTTGTGTTATATGTTTTTCGATTACGATATTTTTGTTTTTATGGTTATATTTATTAAAACCTTCTCCAAATTTATTAATATAAGACATTTCTTTCACTCTTCTAATAAATTATGTTAGCTTCTTTAAGTTCTTCGATAATAGAGATTATTTCGTTTTGATGATTGTTGTGACCAGAACCTTCCGATGAAAGAAGTAAACGTAGTCTGTCAACTAGTTCATTAGGATCATCCCAATGTATGTAATTTGATCTCAGATTATTTTGTAATTTTAGCATTAAACCACTGCCTTTTGTTAAAATGTTTGTTGTTGTTTCGAATAAACGTTTAATTATTCGTATATATTTGAAGGCTCGTGTTCCTTTCACTTGTTCATTAGGTTCATAGCGACGTTTATGTGCATTGGTATTAATTAAAATCTCTTTATATTTTTTCAAATCATTTTTAGAATAATGGAGAGGTTTTTTATGAAATACTAGTTCAAATAATCCAGGCGTCATTTTCAATTTCATATTCCCTATCTGCATAGTATTATCTCTATTAAATATTAATTTTTCCTTGCCATATCTCCAACTACCGTCTACATCTTGATTAAAACCATAAATTTTATCCAATTGCTTATTATTAATAAGTGTTTGTATATTTTCAAATAATGGAGAGCTTTTCGTCAGCTTTAAACATTGTTTTCTTTCCAAGTTCTTGATACATGTACTTGATACAGGTCTATTATGGTCATAGTTTTTTTCACCATCATTATCATCAGTTGAAATATTTTCATACTGAAAATCGTTATTATCACCGTTTACATCATCATAATCATCGCCATCATCAATAGTGTTGTCTATATCTTTATGCTTATCTTCAAGTTTTCCGATGATTTCATTATCACCATTTACATCATAATAATCATCATCATCATCAATAGTGTTGTCTGTATCCGTATGCTTATCTTCGAGTTTTCCAATGATTTCATTATCACCATTTACGTCATAATAATCTTCGTCATCATCTATAGTGTTGTCTACATCCTTATGCTTATATTCAAGTTTTGGGATGTTTTCATTATCATCATTTACATCATCATGATCATCGTCATCATTAATAGTGTTGTCTATATCCTTATATTTATCTTTAAGTTTTCCAATGATTTTTTTAAGTGGTTTTGTTATTGGTTGAAAGGTATCTTCTAATAAATTAACTCTATCTATTTGATTCAGTTTAATATTTTTTAACTTTTTCTTTAGAACAGCCCTTGTCTTTACAAGATCTTCCAACACTTTATTATGGTAATTTTTAGACATTATAATAATTTTTTTATTGAATTTGATCTGGTTATGATCTGCTCGCTATCTGATTATGATCTGCTTTGTATCTGATTACGATCTGCTTTATATCTGATCACGAACTGCTTGCTATCTGGTCACGATCTGATTTATACCTGATCACGATCTTCTTGATGGCTTGTGTCTATATCCATTGATTTTGAGTACGCTATATCGTGCTTTCTACAATCTACATCCAATAAATTATTCCTTTATCTCCTTTATTCTTGCTATTCGTTTTGAAGTTTTGTATCAGGTCCACAAAACTGATAAACAGGTGGATGTAATTCAACATATAATTTGTTTATTAAGTTGTCTACAAATCTTCTTCCAATCTTACACTGATTAGGTGTTTTTCTTTTGACTGTAGTTTATAACCATTTTTTTTTCATTACTTTCATACCTCTTCGCATGAAACACTACACCAGCTATACTAGCAAGCTATACCAGCTATACCAGCTATACCTGCTATACCAGCTATACCAGCTATACTAGCAAACTATACCAGCTATACCAGCTATACCTGCTATACCAGCTATACCAGCTATATCAGCTATACCAGCTATACTAGCAAGCTGTACTAGCTATACTAGCAAGCTATACAATCTGTACTAGCTATACTAGCAAGCTGTACTAGCTATACTAGCAAGCTATACAATCTGTACTAGCTATACTAGCAAGCTGTACTAGCTATACTAGTAAGCTATACAATCTGTACTAGCTATACTAGCAAGCTGTACTAGCTATACTAGCAAGCTATACAATCTGTACTAGCTATACTAGCAAGCTGTACTAGCTATACTAGCAAGCTATACAATCTGTACTAGCTATACTAGCAAGCTATACAATCTGTACTAGCTATACTAGCAAGCTGTACCAGCTTTAGCAAACTGTACCAGCTATACCAACTATATCAGCTATACCAGCTATACCAGCTATACCAGCCATACCTGCTATACCAGCTATATCAGCTATACCAGCTATACCAGCTATACCTGCTATACCAGCTATACCAGCTATATCAGCTATACCAGCTATACCAGCTATATCAGCTATACCTGCTATACCAGCTATACCAGCTATACCTGCTATACCAGCTATACCTGCTATACCAGCTATATCAGCTATACCTGCTGTACCAGCTATACCTGCTATACCTGCTATACCTGCTATACCTGCTATACCTGCTATACCAGCTATACCTGCTATACCAGCTATACCAGCTATATCAGCTATACCAGCTATACCTGCTATACCAGCTATACCAGCTATATCAGCTATACCAGCTATACCTGCTATACCAGCTATACCAGCTATATCAGCTATACCAGCTATATCAGCTATACCAGCTATACCTGCTATACCAGCTATACCTGCTATACCTGCTATACCTGCTGTACCAGCTATACCTGCTATACCTGCTATACCAGCTATACCTGCTATACCTGCTATACCTGCTGTACCAGCTATACCAGCTATACCAGCTATATCAGCTATATCAGCTATACCAGCTATATCAGCTATACCAGCTATATCAGCTATACCTGCTATACCAGCTATACCTACTATACCTGCTATACCTGCTGGAATAGCTGGTACAGCTGATATAGCAGGTATAGCTGATATAGCTGGTATAGCTGATATAGCTGGTATAGCTGATATAGCTGATATAGCTGGTATAGCTGGTACAGCAGGTATAGCAGGTATAGCAGGTATAGCTGGTATAGCAGGTATAGCAGGTATAGCTGGTACAGCAGGTATAGCAGGTATAGCTGGTATAGCTGGTATAGCAGGTATAGCTGGTATAGCTGATATAGCTGGTATAGCTGATATAGCTGGTATAGCTGGTATAGCTGATATAGCTGGTATAGCTGATATAGCAGGTATAGCTGGTATAGCAGGTATAGCTGGTATAGCTGATATAGCTGGTATAGCTGATATAGCTGGTATAGCTGGTATAGCTGATATAGCTGGTATAGCTGATATAGCAGGTATAGCTGGTATAGCAGGTATAGCAGGTATAGCTGGTATAGCAGGTATAGCAGGTATAGCTGGTACAGCAGGTATAGCTGATATAGCTGGTATAGCTGGTATAGCTGATATAGCTGGTATAGCTGGTATAGCAGGTATAGCTGGTATAGCTGGTATAGCTGATATAGCTGGTATAGCAGGTATAGCTGGTATAGCTGGTATAGCTGGTATAGCTGGTATAGCTGATATAGTTGGTATAGCTGGTAGAGCTTGCTAAAGCTGGTATAGCTGATATAGCTGGTATAGCTGGTACAGTTTGCTAAAGCTGGTACAGCTTGCTAGTATAGCTAGTACAGATTGTATAGCTTGCTAGTATAGCTAGTACAGCTTGCTAGTATAGCTAGTACAGATTGTATAGCTTGCTAGTATAGCTAGTACAGCTTGCTAGTATAGCTAGTACAGATTGTATAGCTTACTAGTATAGCTAGTACAGCTTGCTAGTATAGCTAGTACAGCTTGCTAGTATAGCTAGTACAGATTGTATAGCTTGCTAGTATAGCTAGTACAGCTTGCTAGTATAGCTGGTATAGCTGATATAGCTGGTATAGCTGGTATAGCAGGTATAGCTGGTATAGCTGGTATAGTTTGCTAGTATAGCTGGTATAGCTGGTATAGCAGGTATAGCTGGTATAGCTGGTATAGCTTGCTAGTATAGCTGGTGTAGTGTTTCATGCGAAGAGGTATGAAAGTAATGAAAAAAAAATGGTTATAAACTACAGTCAAAAGAAAAACACCTAATCAGTGTAAGATTGGAAGAAGATTTGTAGGCAACTTAATAAACAAATTATATGTTGAATTACATCCACCTGTTTATCAGTTTTGTGGACCTGATACAAAACTTCAAAACGAATAGCAAGAATAAAGGAAATAAAGGAATAATTTATTGGATGTAGATTGTAGAAAGCACGATATAGCGTACTCAAAATCAATGGATATAGACACAAGCCATCAAGAAGATCGTGATCAGGTATAAATCAGATCGTGACCAGATAGCAAGCAGTTCGTGATCAGATATAAAGCAGATCGTAATCAGATACAAAGCAGATCATAATCAGATAGCGAGCAGATCATAACCAGATCAAATTCAATAAAAAAATTATTATAATGTCTAAAAATTACCATAATAAAGTGTTGGAAGATCTTGTAAAGACAAGGGCTGTTCTAAAGAAAAAGTTAAAAAATATTAAACTGAATCAAATAGATAGAGTTAATTTATTAGAAGATACCTTTCAACCAATAACAAAACCACTTAAAAAAATCATTGGAAAACTTAAAGATAAATATAAGGATATAGACAACACTATTAATGATGACGATGATCATGATGATGTAAATGATGATAATGAAAACATCCCAAAACTTGAATATAAGCATAAGGATGTAGACAACACTATAGATGATGACGAAGATTATTATGACGTAAATGGTGATAATGAAATCATTGGAAAACTCGAAGATAAGCATACGGATACAGACAACACTATTGATGATGATGATGATTATTATGATGTAAATGGTGATAATGAAATCATCGGAAAACTTGAAGATAAGCATAAAGATATAGACAACACTATTGATGATGGCGATGATTATGATGATGTAAACGGTGATAATAACGATTTTCAGTATGAAAATATTTCAACTGATGATAATGATGGTGAAAAAAACTATGACCATAATAGACCTGTATCAAGTACATGTATCAAGAACTTGGAAAGAAAACAATGTTTAAAGCTGACGAAAAGCTCTCCATTATTTGAAAATATACAAACACTTATTAATAATAAGCAATTGGATAAAATTTATGGTTTTAATCAAGATGTAGACGGTAGTTGGAGATATGGCAAGGAAAAATTAATATTTAATAGAGATAATACTATGCAGATAGGGAATATGAAATTGAAAATGACGCCTGGATTATTTGAACTAGTATTTCATAAAAAACCTCTCCATTATTCTAAAAATGATTTGAAAAAATATAAAGAGATTTTAATTAATACCAATGCACATAAACGTCGCTATGAACCTAATGAACAAGTGAAAGGAACACGAGCCTTCAAATATATACGAATAATTAAACGTTTATTCGAAACAACAACAAACATTTTAACAAAAGGCAGTGGTTTAATGCTAAAATTACAAAATAATCTGAGATCAAATTACATACATTGGGATGATCCTAATGAACTAGTTGACAGACTACGTTTACTTCTTTCATCGGAAGGTTCTGGTCACAACAATCATCAAAACGAAATAATCTCTATTATCGAAGAACTTAAAGAAGCTAACATAATTTATTAGAAGAGTGAAAGAAATGTCTTATATTAATAAATTTGGAGAAGGTTTTAATAAATATAACCATAAAAACAAAAATATCGTAATCGAAAAACATATAACACAAATACATGATGATCTAGCTGATCAAATAAACAATTTAAACATTGAGGTAGAACATGTATACCTAAAACATGGTAATGTCAAAAAAAAAAAATAAAAAAAATTAAAATAAAATAGACAAAACCAAAAAAGTAGATCGTTATCAGATATAAAGTAGATCGTGAGCAGATACAAAGCAGATCGTGATCAGATGTAAAGTAGATCGTGATCAGATACAAAGCAGATCGAAATCAATATCAAAAAATTAATATACTGAAATCATATAAATTGCTGTATATATAGGAGATCGTCTTGATTTCAGCTATTTTTGCGAAGAGGTATAAAAGTAACGAAAAAATTTGTTATAATCTACAGTCAAAACAAAACCCCAGCCAGTGTAAGATGAGAAGAGGATTTGTAAACAACTTAATAAATAAAGTACCTGTTGAATTACATCTACCTGGTTATCAGTTTTGTGGACCTGGTACAAAACTTGAAAAACGTTTAGCAAGAGGAGATAAGGGTATAAATTTATTAGACGCAGCTTGTAGAGAGCACGATATTGCATATTCACAATCAAAAGATATAGACACAAGACATCAAGCAGATCAAATATTAGCTGAAAAAGCCTGGCAACGAGTTAAATCTAAAGATAGTGATATTAAAGAACGTGCTAACGCGTTGTTTGTGACAAACGCTATGAAAACTAAAGTGAAATTTGGATTAGGTTTGAAGGATCAGAGACATAAGAAAAGAAAAGGAAAAATGAATAAATGTAATAAGAAATTATTCACAGCTACTGTGAGAAAAACTTTAAAACAATTGAAAGAACAGAAACCCCTTGATATAAATGATGCTGTTAAAATAGCTCAAAAGGCTATTCATTCAAATTTTAAAGGGAAAAAGCGAGCAGACATTATAATACCGAGAGTTATACCTGTACCGAAAATTGGAGGATTTCTTCCACTTATTCCCGTACTAACAGCATTGTCAGCGCTTGGTGGTTTGGCAAGTGGAGGATCCGCTATTGTCAAAGCAGTAAATGCTATCAAAAATGGAAAAGAACAATTGGCTGAAGCTAACCGTCATAATAGATATATGGAATCAATTGCAATGGGTAAAGGGTTGTACCTCAAACCATATAAAACTGGATATGGTCTCTATTATAGTCCAGCTCCAAAAAACTATTAGATAACCTTCCCAATCGCCCATTAACAGATTTGGATTTGAATAAATATGGAAGACATCTCAAACATTTTAGGGGTGTTTTCATGCGTGATTCTTTACCTGAAAAACCATTCAAACAAGAATGCGGTATTGTTAATTTAGATAATACAAATGGTATGGGAACACATTGGGTAGCATATTATAAAAACCACAACTATAAGGAATACTTTGATAGCTTTGGAAAGTTACAACCACCACTTGAGATTGTCAACTACTTAAAATTTCCTATTGAATATAATTATGAACGAAAACAAAAATTTAATACATTTAATTGTGGGCACTTGTGTTTAAAATTTTTATTCAATAAATATAAATTAAAATGAAATAATGCAGAGTACATCGTCCCGCACTAACACAACCTACTATTAAATTTTTAAAGAAGGGGAACAAAAATGGTAACATCAGCTGAATTGGAAGAACTATTTATTAACAAAACATAGTAATCAGATTGATAAAGAGCATATAGATTTATTTATGAAACTTATAAATGAACTAAGAATATGTAACATTAGTAAAATAAGTAATCCATTTGTATGTATTAATATGTCATACGTTTGTATTATTGTGAAAATACTTATTCACAATCCTTCAACATTTGTCGATGTCAAACATTCTATACACAATATTTGTTAACACTTAAGTTATTTAATCTGTATAAACGTATTTTTAAATTCGAATCTGTAAAAATCTGAACAAAGAAATATGTAATAAAATTTTCAAAAAATAAAAAAACTAATTTGTTTTAATTAATCCCTTTATTCTATAATTTCATTTATTTAAAACAGTAAAACTAAAAAATTCTAAATCCTTAAAAACAAGTCTATTTATACTCTGGGGTGTTGTAGATCAATCAGTAAATTCAATTATGTGAAAACAGATATTACTTATACTTATACGTGAAAAAAAAAAAACCCACAGGCACAACTATACATTTCTTTCTCATCAAATTAAAAACAACCGCACAACCAACCTACCCTTTCTTATTAGTTTATATTTCTATTTCTTCTACCTGTGATCATGAGCAGTGCGTGTTAAGAATTTGTTATCATCTTAAAATTACAGATCCTTCTAATTAAATCACACAAAAAATAAAAACAACCGCACAACCAACCTACTCTTTCTTATCACATTTAAAATTAAAGATCCTTCTAATTAAATATACAAAAAAAATAAAAAACACACAACAACTATATAGGTGTAGATCCCTTTTCTATTTTTTCAGCATTGAGTATGATAATACGTGCCAAGAATTTACTATTAAAAAACGATCATACGCATTACATGTTACGCACACACTCATTCTGTCCGTCCAATCATTCGTTTAAAAAGCAATACAAATAAAATGAACAAGAAAAAGCAGGTATGATTCCAAATTTGTATGGAAAAATTAAAAATTAAAATGATTTAATTCTTTTCCAGATATGCATTCTCACAAATTTTAACACACACACACACACATACATACACATTAAAAAGCAATACCTTTTCATAATACATGTTACAAACCTAAAGACCGATCGCACACAATTCATTTCACAATGCTGCAATGTTCTTACTCTTTTACAGATATGCATGCACCAAATTTTGTATGAAATAAGTGACCCCGAACATACATAAACATACTACTTGCCTCGTTTCAATATGTGTAGTTTTTTTTGGAACGTAACCACGACGCAAACTGAGGTACGGGTGTAATCCACTTATACGACGGTTTTGGACAGTAAAAATGTTTTTTCTGCATATTATTTGACATTACTTCCGTTCGTCTGATATTGTCGACGACGTAAGTATACGCTATGACTTTATCAAGTTACATATGTAGAAGCATATGTAACTGATCCTAAAGGTCCAGTCATACCATTCGACTTTTCCAACTGACCGCAAAGTAACAATGAGGGAAGTAGAGATAAATTAACAATAAATTTACCTAAACAGATCAGCAATGAATCGTTTTTCCGCTACTCATAAGCACTCATGAAATTTTGAATAGAAGTGAGTCAACAATGTTGAAATTTAACTAAATACTCTGATTTATTCGTACTCACTACAACGTTGAATTATAAGTACAGGTTGCAATGAGTATGAGTACAACGATGACATCAAACTCATGCCATTCGAAATATGTTTGATGCATAAGTCTACTCATTTAGATTTATACATTAGAAAAATACTTATAAATGATTCGAGTGACTCAAGTCATTTATCAAAATTTACAGTCAGTTGTTGCATTCACAAAAAAAAAAAAAAAAAGAGACACATAAGCAAAAGAGACAGAGCAGCAAGCAGAGCAAACACACAACATTCTAGTGAGTATTTTAGTATAAGTACGCGATTCATATATATTTTGTGATTCTTGTATATGTTGAGTTATGGAGAGTCGAAATCAACAACATCATACGCGTTGGTAAGTATAAGTATGAAGAGTACTTCAAACTTTGAATATGAGTAGAAGTTCCATAATATTAAAATATGTATTAATGCGTATAAGTATCAGAAATTATGAGTATGAATCGATTCTACTAATTTTTTTGAATACTCATTACTGATCTCTGCTCCACACAACAAAAAAGACAAAAGTGTAAAAACAAACCAGTCGAACGGTTAGAGAGATGTTCTATTGCTGAAGTACTCAAACTTACCTGCAACCAAGAATTTAAACAAAAAAACCGTTGTTGTGTTAAATGTTAAAATGTCAAACGTTTAGCGGTTTGATGTAGTTAATTTGCAAGACGGTGTCCTAGTACTTTTATGCGATGTTTGAGTGCCACTAAATCCTTTTCGCCCATCTAAAAAGATATTTGACCTACTTTATCTTGATTTTATCAAGTTTTCACTATTTTGGTGACGAAGTTTTCCATTTTTCCTATTTCTCCATAAAGTCTAAACATATCTCTGTGTAAAAAGTTTTTTAGGAACGCAAGTGAATATCAATTAATCTTCTTCTTGTCAACATAAAGTGTCTCCCAGCAGAAGGTACCAAGTATAGCAAGCTGCCATTGATTCCACATCCAGCAGCTATTAATCCGAAATTAGCCAATAGTGGATAGTAGTTACACGAGTAGCAAGCTGCAATTGATTTTCCTTCGAACAGCCATTAATCCCAAATTAACCAATAGTGGATAGTAGAAGCAAGAATTGCAAGCTGCCATTGATTTTATTTCGAGCTGCCATTAATCCGATATTAACCAATAGTTGATCGTTGTAACAAGAATTGCATGCCCGCATCGAGCAGCCATTATTCCAAAAAAAACCCCAGCATTTGATTGTAGTAACAAGAAAAGCAAGCCGAAAAGCAATCTGCTATCGAGAAAATAATTTTCACTAATTTTTTTTCTTGTAAAATTTAAAGGCTTCGCTTCGGTCTGCCTTCATTTTTTTCTTCAACTCATCAAGGATTTTTCGATTCAGCTTCTGCTGACAGTCTTATAATAAATTGCTTGTTTTCGGCATTATTATCAAAGAGCATCATTACGTTCTATTCCGTGTACTTTCTGTCCAAACTAAATTGAGTTCGTCTTTCGCTTACGAAGACTAATGCTTTCAAGATATCTTCGAGTTTTTCGGAATATTTCACTTTGGAAGAGCAAAATCTGCTCTCGATACGGCTGTGAATGGTCATTTTTTAGAAGTGTGAGTAACCCATAATATTATATCAGGAGACGCCGTAGTCTAGCAGGTAGTGCGTTGGGTTATTGTTATTTATTTATGATCCGAGTAGAACTATTCCTTGGCGACATGCCGGTTATTTATAATTTAAGGCGAATGTCAAACCTAATACACCTAGTACGACTCTAAAAGCGTTTTCACCTTATAACGGAGAGGCAGAATCAATATCAACTACCAATTCGATGAAGAAATTTCCACCCATTTTGAAATTGTCGTCATTACTAAAAGTCGAGCTGGGCGCGTACGTGGTGTTACTATAACCAAACTGTTCATGCGATGTCAACATCCCTGGTTTGTGTTGCTCGGCCACGTGGCAACAGAATTATGCACGTTAGGGGTAACTGTTCCGAAGCAGTAATTAATTACTGTTCATTGATCATAGTAATTGTTACCCTTAAATCATCGGTGTACACATCGATGTTCAGGGTTTGAAGTTTAACTTCACCCATAGAGAATACACTAAGCTTAGCGTCTGTTCAGATTTTTCAAGTTTATTGATCATCTCTTTGTAACATAGTTCAGATCATAATTGGAACTAGCCTGCACCAAGTCAATTTTATGAAGGCTTCGGATAGGAAATATATTCAATGCGGCCAGTTCTATCAATTTGCTGGAATGGTTCCCTGGTCGTCTAGTGGGTAGTGTGCTGGACTATTAGCGTGAGGGTCATGCGTTCGATTTACATCAGAGACTTTGATCATTTACACTACATCGAGCATAAGGTGTACAGTTGAAACAAGGAATTAGGCGAGAATGGAACAACATTACCCCAGAATTTTATGCCAATCTCGTGCAGTCAATGCCTTGACGTAATAAGAGCAAAAGGTTTTGGTTCCAAGTGTTAAAACAGAGACATTTATTGGACTTTCCAATGATGCGTTTGATATGAATTCGTTAATATTGTTTTTCTTATAAAACAAAGAATTCAAACAGGGTTTTCCCATCTCAGAATTTAAAACAGATTCTTAAACACGGATATGTTTTTTTAATATTTTTAATTTTTATTTTAATTTTGTATGCTTTTAAGGAGAAAAAGCTGGTCATCGATTTTCTATGGTAATTCATATTACTACTTTTGAATGAAAATAAACACTTTTTATCGAGGAAATCAAAAAGTTTTTCCTTTGTAGCCCAAATATTGAATTTCTCATGTTAAGGCGGGTAAATAGTACGCTTATATGCCCGTGTTTATGGTAGTTTCATAGTAAATATGTTCCTGCAATATTTCGTATATTTTCGATGAAGCTGCTTTGTAATCCTTGTCAATTTTAAATCTTTTATTAAAACATTAAGCCACATTAGAAACTTTTAAACTTTTAAATTGTTATTTGAATGTTTGCTTTTTACCCTTCGTTCCCTAACGAAAGCATGCCTACTTTTGATGATGAACTTTTTTGGAAAACATAAACTTTTTTGTTGTTGCCCAAAAAACAACTGTTAAACTGTTTAGGGTTCATGAAAAGTAACAACTAATCCTGCCAACTCTCATCCTAAGAGTGGGTACTAATCAAAATATACGTAAAAAGGAAGGGTCTTAATGCCAATTTAAAAATTTTTTACTTCTAATCTTTAAAAATATTGGGAAAACAAGGCAAAAAAAACTCTTAACATACATACAATATGTATGTACATATATACATATATGTGTTTATGCGTGTAAGTATACTAATACATTAAGGCAACACAATTTTCCAAATTTCGTTTTTTTTTTGTAAATTTAATTTTCATACTTGAGCTAAGTATAAGAAAATGTGTTTATCCCCGCTTTCACAAAGTTTGTTCCAAAGGTTTTTAGAAAGGGGAGAGATTAGCCTTTCAAATGGTATACATAAAGATTTTGTTCAAACTTATATGTTATGAGATTTGATGATTTGAGTATAACAACTGAGTCATATTTTTTATATACATTCGGGTTTCGTTTTATGCGGATTTTTTTTTATGAGAATTCGAATTTATGCGATTTTAAATGAAATTTGTTTTGGAGATTTTTCATAAATTTTAAAATGTTATGATACTTTTTAAATTTTTGCATCATTTTTAAATTAAATCAAGTTTGCACCACAGATATTATTATTATGGTGCATTGTGGTGCAGGACACTGACCAGTGAAAGAATTGATTTAGCTCGACGTCATTAGTTTAGTCACCGACAATTAGAAAAACATGGATAGAGAAGAGAGTGTTTCCGAAGAAAGTGTTGTACAATACAATTCAAAATAAACTGGCGATATCCTCAACAAAGTTAATAATTTACAAAATCTTATTCTTAGTAGGCACTGATTCAAAGCGGTTTGACTGATCTATTTTCCGCATATCATGAGTTACATAGGCAACTTAAAAACTCAAACTCACAAAGTTTAATAACTGACTACATATCCTGCAATAAAGGAAACAATTAAACTTTCTAAAAATTCGTTGATCTAGTCCCCTACATACATATGTATGCAGTACCTGATAGGTATGTAATGATAAAAGTGACCTCGAACCAATTCCAAAACGATACAGAATGATTGATCGTACATTCATAATTATAGACTTCAGTTTACTATTTATTTATTATGTTTTGGATTATTTTCTTTTTTTCTGTAAATAATGAATTAATATTTCATTTTTGCTTATTTTTTTAGAAGTTTATAACATATAATGAAATAAATATACTTTTGTTGATTTTTTTATGCGATTTTTGATTTTTCAATTAAAATTTTAATTTTATGCGGTTTTTCAGGACTTTGGAACGAATCATTAATTTTTATATGAAGCTAGAGTATCGTTTTATGCGAATTCAATTTATGCAATTTTTTTGGAACGCATCTATCGCGTAAAACGAGAACTGAGTGTATGTCGTCTTATCAAATGAACTTTAAGTAAAAAATTTTTGATGGACCTTGATTCTTTACTGGAAAATTTGCGATTTGTACGTTTGAACTACTATCATATGTTGTCTAATGTTTGCGTTTTTCACAAATATTATTATTTAGCTTTGCGCAAATATTAGCCAACGCAAAAAGGACACATTTTTCAATATGCACTTAAGATCCATCAAAAATTTGGAAAATTTTGAACTTAAAGTTCAACTAACTGAATAACTATACTAAGTAATTACTTGGGTGTATTTAATTTTTGGTATTTTGTCGCATAGTGTAATTTGCATGTAAAATGCAAATAAAATATTTGCATTTCTAGATACGTACATACATTCATACATAATTAGTCATTACAGCGCTTCAATCAGGAGTACGACCTAGCTTCTCACGCCACTTATGTTGTGTGTATTAATTTTATCGTTAAGTGGCGGGACCTATCTACCCACTCCGAACGACAGATTTTTTGATAAACTTTTTCATGGCAATTTTTATTTACTTTCAGAGCTTTTACCGAAAATCTGCTGAGAGGATGTCGCCGAAGAAATACTTTTTGTATTTTATTTTGATGTCTGGCCTGGGGTTTAAACCCTGGCTTTACGTCTAATAAGCCAACACCCTACCTACTAGACTACGGCGACTACATGTTATATCCTTTTATAATAAACTTTCCGGGCTAACGTCAATTGATATCAGTAGGCTTTATATGTTCATTAGAATTTCAATCTGGTACGGGTGAGTTGAGAAGGGGAATCTAGTGTCTATTTACTTATACAATTGTCGATTAGTCCTCGTTTTATGCTGGTACTTTAACCTAGAGGCAGGTACAATACCCAGAAGTGAACTGGCCCATTAGTTTTTTTAGCCAAATAACTTCCTTTGCACAAGCATAGTGTCTAGATTAACAACTATTTTTCCGCGTTTTATGTGTAAGTACTAAAGTTGATGCACACAATTTCAAAATTCCGGGACGTAAAAACCACAAAAAAAATTTTGCATATTTCCAGGCACCTAGTAACATACAGTCAAAGAAGAAGTCTACTTACAACGATGCAAATAATAATTTAAATTTTTTCCCAATAATTTCTATGTTATATTTTTTCCATATTCATTTTGTTCTTCAAACATTCTTGATTGTAAATGCCTTAAACTACTCTCTAAAATATTTTCCAATTTAATAAAAATCAGTGGGAAAGTGTATGTATACTTTTTTCTTTGACTATACATACATCAAATTGTTTACATTGAATTCTGGACAGTCGAACTTAATCATTCGAAGGATGCTATATAGAAGAATATGCGCCATCCTAATATTCTGGCTCAATTATTGTGTCGTCTCTCCCACGTAGCAGACCCACATCTACTCTCTAGTACTACAAACAAATGTATTTCTATTCGATTCGTACAAAGCAACAACAGCACGAGCAGCATTAAATGGGAAAACACAAGGAGGAAAATGTTCAGGATATAACACGTGTCTTAAACATTTTGTAAAAAAAAACCTAAAATACGAGTATATGTGAATGTGAATATATATGTGTGTGTTTAAATGCTTGGGGTAGTATGTGTATTTGCTAAAATAGCATTTAAAACTTAAGAATAACTCAGTTCAGGTTCCGTTTTTAAATTGAAACGAAAAACGATTTTTGGAATTTAAGACCAACGTACAAAGAGCAAAATCAATAGAATTAATCATTTCATTTTGGTTGTCGGAAAAATTGCAAAAAACAAACAAAAAGAAAACAAGATAAACTGAACATAAGAACACTAAAGTAAAAGGAAATTTTAATAAAATTTTAAGATAAGAGCGTGAGTAAAGATTACTATAGTAGCACACGCTGCCAGAGAAACCCAGAGAACATTTTTTTTGTAAAGAAATCAAAATTTTAAAAAACGAATGTTGTTTTCAATGGGTGAAGGCGATATGATCGATCTAACATTCGTAATTACCATGATAATCAACTGACTCTGTTAATAATTACCAAACAGTTTCAAAGTAAAATTGTGCGCGATGGAACTTTGTTGGTTTTATATGCTGGTATCTGTTGTTGAATTGTTTACCTTGTTGCTGACGTTTGTTGTTATATTAATAACAATATATACGATAATTTGTAAACAGGTTTGTTTACTGCATTGTTTTGTTTTTGTAGTTTTTGTTTATAATTTTAATGTTAAGCGATGTAAAACCAAAACACCAGTATATAGATTTTTCATTTTCGTAACAATATTATGCTGTTTTTTCATTGATTTGTGTGTACATTGAATATGTTTGACAGATGTCATCATATACGAGTATACTTATATAATTGGTCATTACAAGCCTTCAGTCAGGATTACGTTCTAGATTCTTACACCATTTATTCTGTGTGTGTTAAATTTATACAGGAGTGGCGGTACCTACAGTTCAAAGTCCACCCCATACTACAGGTTTTTGGAAAAGTTTTTATGAAGATTTTATTAACTCTCGAAGTTTTTGCCAGAAATCTACTGAGAGAAAGTCGTCGAGGAAATGTTTTTCATATTTCGTTTCGATGGAGATATCTGACCTAGGTTTTGAGTTGTGGCCTTCAAATGTCGTCGCTAACATAAAAAACTCGTTTACAATAAATGTTCCTTATGGAAATATTTGCATCTTGACACTCACATCATACCGGTACACATGATATGCCATTACCTGTTGAAGTATAAATTTCATAGTATAAAATTTTCAAAATACTCTACTCACCACATGCAACAATATTGTTACGTTTTTAACTTTTTTAAAACCTTTAAAATATGAGCTCGTAGATTGTAAATAAAATAAAAATTAATTTGTGTTTAGTTTTAATTAAATTCTTTATTGTTCGCACGATTCTTTGTATTACTGCTCACAACTTGATGTAAACAACAACAATTGCTTTGTTTGTTACTCCTATTTGCACTATTTTGCGTAAACAATAACATTTGTTCGACAGATCTTTATAATGGAGATCTTCAAACCACGTTTATTCTCTTCTAACACACGCGTCTTCACACAAGACTGACTGAATAATTACTGACTCGTTGCTTGCTTTGCTTTGTCTTTTATATCGAAGGGTAAAGAGTCCGATGAATGCTATTGAAGGCAAATGTCTTCGTCTTCTCGAAATCTCTATAAATGTAAACATGTTGTTTACATATGTTCTTGTTTGTTGTTGTATTTCTGTTTACATTTATTCTTGCAGTTTTTTGTTATTGCATTTTTGTTTACTTCTTTATCACCTTCTTTATACTGGTGTTTTGTAGGTATATTTTTGTTTTATAAACAAGTTCATAGTTTTTGTTTTTGTAGAGTTTGTAAAAGCAAAATACCATTTCCATTTTCGTAACAATATGTCAGTTGTCGTGTAGGATTGAATAGAAATGAAATTTTTGTATGAAAATCATTCAAATGTTTTCGATTTCGATTCTTAAAATTTTGCTGGGAATTTAGTGTGTATAAATGAAACGAAAAAAATTCTTTATACTTGAATATAAAAGTTTATGATATTAGGGATTATTAAGGATTTTATTAGTAATAAACTCAAACCAATGAACAGATTATACTCACACATAAGTAAATACAAATTGTAATATACATATGTACATATGTATATTTGAAATGTATGTATATAGGTATAGAGAGAGGTAAGACTATTACTAACACATGTAGAGGCAAAAAAAAAAGAAAAACAATAATTACTTGTATATTCATTGATATCGGTTATATGTATGTATGTGTTTATTTATAATTACATGTGTACGTGTACGGTACGTGTTTCAATGATTTTTCTTTTTAACAAATGTTACGAATAATTGCGTATGTATTTATGTATGTATTTTTGTATATATTAATACCTTATTTCCACTACTTCAAAGCATGGCTACATGTATGCAAGTATAATCTTGTTAACGTCAAAACCTTAAACCATAACTTAATTTCTTTTATTCTTTTCTAATTTCGCTTTAACAGTTGTCCTTAATTAATTACAAATGTAATTACAGATTCAGTACATATTAGATATAATACAAGGTCGGACAAAAAGTAATTATCTTCTCCAACTGAATCGCTCTAAAACCGCGGTATAAGTTAACAGCAGGCAAGTGAAGTATCTCCGCGTACCTATCCATTACACAATGACCCGTTAGAGTAGATACAGTAACACAGACGTAACATGCTTGTTATCCAATGTAGGTCTAATAGACAGCTTAACACAAAAAAAAAGACACAAAAAACTTCATAAGTGTATTAATATTCCGTAATAAAGTACATGCTCTACATCTCTTAAAGGCATTGATTCCCTCACTAGAGAAAGTAGTCTACCATAATTTCAAGTTTTAACAAACTGTATTGGTTAAAACCGCATAACGAGAGGTCTTTGGTTCCAAAAAAAATAAAATCGATCCAAAACAAGGCCTTATGATCTTAAAATAAGATAAGGAACTACTCATAGGGGATAATGGGCTGGAATGACAGCACAAGTGCCGCATGTGATTTGCAAGCATTCATCATCCCCATGTATGTCTGATCTAATAGAGAGTAGTCGTAAAGTGCTCCCTAGTGTAATGTCAATGACCTCCCTACTTACCGAATTAAAAGGAGTCTGTTCGTCACCTCTATTCAAGATCGACAATTTTCTTTCCATAATAAATTCAAAGGTTGGCACACCTCTTTCATTAGTATCCCAGCTATCTCGCTTGAAAAAATGAGCGTTGACGTTGGCTCCAATTGAAGCATGTACTTCTCTTTGTCTGGCTTCCACCATTGAGCGTTTCAGACAGCTGTTAGGCGGATAGGAGTCCTCGTATGACTTATAACAGGACAAGATCGAAAAAGGTTTGCATACCTTGTGAAAAGTAGATAACTTCTAATTTTTTAAAACGTACTTTTTAGTGAATCACTAAATAGGTATTCAATTGTAAAAACCTAGGAGAATTACTTGAAGTAAACATCATATTTTTGAATGGTAAAAAAATTAATATATATAAACAGGAAGACTGCTTGCATTAATACTACACCAAATATATCTGTCCAATGATGCAGTAATCTAGATTTATATGTATCTATTCATGTAAAATGGACTAAAATTTTAAGAATATGTAGCACCTATGGAAAGCCCAATTACGTAAAAAAAAGATTGCAAGAATTTATGCCAGCCAAATTTTACAAAAATTTTTTAATATACTTTACGGTACTTAAGACAAAATTTGCTTACTTTTGTCTTTATGTTGGTTCAGATTAGGGATGCCAAACGGGATTGATTTTTAAAAACCTCGGGAAAAAACAGGTAATTTGAAACTTGAAATCTAAATCATCAGCTGTATTAACAGATTTTATTGTACTTTTACATTCTTCGAGGGCAACGTTTTACTTTTTAGTAATGGTAGTTGAGATACACTTGAAAAACTACATAGGTATTATATAATGTAATACTAAATAAGAAACAATGCCGTAAACTCAATTTTTTTCTTACTTTGTAAAGTATATATGTATGTATGAATTTACAATCCCGAAAATCCCGGGACAAGTTTTAAGAAATCCCGGGATTTGCGAATCCGGAAAATCACGGAATTTCGGGATTTCTTGATTAGTTTCCCTAGTTCAGATACAATAAATAGATCAAATGAAATGAATAAATCAAATCTCTTACATTTGTTTATTACTAAAGAGGCTTTCAAACCGGAGTTTCTTTTTTTACACGATGTTGTTAGTATATTTTTTACTTGTTTAACATTTTTTTATATGCTGATGTTTGTTGTTATATTAAGCAGTACGGTAATTTGTAAACAGGTTTGTTTACTACATTGTTTTGTTTTTGTAGCTTTTGTTTATAATTTTAATGTTAGACGATGTAAAAGCAAAACACCACCATCGAGATTTTTTTTATTTTCGTAACGACTAGTGTTTTTCACGGGAATTCCCGGGAATTCCGCAAATTTTTCAATCCCGAAATCCCAAGAAATTTGTTCGGGAATTCCCGGGAATTATTGTGAATGAAAAATTTTTACTATTTGACAACATCTATTTGACTGTCAATTTGTGTGTGCTTGTTTTGTTCTTTTTTTTATATAACAGCTGAGTGTACATACTTCACTAGGAAAGACAATGTTTGAATTGGAGAAAGAATAGATATAAAATTGTATTTGGTCAATACTTGAAAGATCCTGAAATTTTTAATAAACTTAAAATAAACTTTAAATGAATAAAATATACACTCAATTATTTTGTATGCAGAACAAATTTATAGCCGTCTTTTTCCTGAAAAAATATAGAATTAGAAGATATAGAAAGCAAAGATAATGATATTTTAGAACATAAAAATTGTGAGGGCATTTTAAACGATGCAATAAATAACATTAGTGAAATATCTACATCAAACACTAATGTACCTACCGGTTCCATAAAAAAAAACTTAAAATTATTTGGAAAAACCTGTAAGCAAACGGAAAACAAACGGATGAATCAATAAACGTATTGTCGGTTTTAAAAACTCATTTTAAAAGTATTAAATAAATATGTTAATAGATATATAGTTTTTTATGTTTTATATATACACATTTGTAACTAGTTTTTAAAATACATTGAATTACTCATTTTTTAAAGAACTGTACGTTTTATATGTTTCTATTGTTATTTTGTTTTATGTTTTTGATCTCATTAATATGAATTTCAAATAAAAAATACATACTTAAAGTATTTACATGATTTTATGTTCTAGCCGGGAATTACCGGGATCCCGGGAAATTTCAAAATCAATCCTGGTTTGAATAAGTCCGGGAAATGAAAAACACTAGTATCAACATAAATAAAAACAGCGGCAAGAAAAAAGAGAGGAAATTGTGTGCGAACAGACGATTATCTATCACTGAACTACAGTACCATATACGCTAACGTTATTATCAATTAATTATTCACAAATTTTATTGTTAATTTTGATCAGTCTGACAAATCTTATTTCCGGGTCACGAATTATACATTGTATTGTGTTTTTCAGTAATACTATGTTCAGACATGCCGTATATTGAGAAAATCGCAATAAACGGCATTATTCATCTCAATATTTCATATAAAATGTCAATTAATTATTGCTCAATAAATTCATAAATTGTTATAATATTAAAACTTCAAATACAGCACTGTCATAAGTACGTTTAGTGAGCATATTACTATTTTCCGAACACTTTCTATTGATATTTGACAACTCAAATGTCAACAAAAACAAAACAACGTTAAAAAAGGAAGGTCAGCAGAAAGGGATGAGAAAAAATTTCCAACTGATGTCATATAAAAATGAATTTTAATAACATCACAGACTTGATGTCGTATTTAATTTTTAACCCTTTCGATCCCAATCTTGTTTGATGATAATTTCTAATTTATTTCGAAAAGTTATTTATAATACCCTCAACTGAGATATTACTGGGAATCCAGTTCCTGCTCTAAAGAAAGCAGCTTCTGTTTGTACCTGTCTTCTTCAAGTATGGCTGACCTTTTAGGTCTTGACTGATAATCTATAACAGTTCTAGCAATTTCATCCTCGGGTTTATGCAGAATACGTTAACTGACCGATATATTTTGAAAATACGACGTATTCAGCAGTTAACAAATAAAGACCTTTGAGTTTGATTTTCCTCTAACAGTGCCGTAAGCAAAAGTTTTCTTTTCTGCAAGTTATGCAGTATTATCAAATTTTTCTTTCTCATCCTTCTGAGAGAAGCCACTTTATAGTCAGAAATATTCCCTAGTAACCGTAACAGCTCGGCGTTTCGGTTAATCATTAGTAAGACCTTTTCCAATGTTAAATTGTTTTCCATTTTTTCTCAAATTTTTTTTGCACTAATTTTCGCGAATAAATTAAAGGCAATGTTGTTGAAGCAATCAGCTGTTTTGTTTACCAGCTGTCAAATAAATTTTGCGTATATTATGTGTCTGAACACTAAAAATATTGTTATCAATAAACCGAATATTAATTCAGTAAAAGTACATGTCTGAACATAGTATAACCAATCAAAATCTTGTAGGGCATATAAATATAACACAATTTTTTTGATTTTTAGAGTGTATAATTTTTTTGTTTATCAATATTATGATTATTGGTTCCACTCTGACAGGAATCATTTCTTTTGTATTTCATTTCTTTTTTAATGTTTTTTAAAAAAGAGGCCTATATGAGTCATTAAGTTATTAAATTATAAAAAAAAAATAAAAATAAAAAATATAAATATTAACAACACAACTAACAAAAACAACAATAATAAGGGCAACTAAATAACGTTCGCATAAATTATTCAACATTATTTATGGATCTTCAAATTTCACTTTTATTGCCTTTGTCGACTTTTGTTTTCTTGCCAGTTTTAGTAAAAAAAAGTGGAGCAAATATAACCCACGAAAGCTTTGAATCGTTTTCGTAATTTTTCAATATTTTGTTCGAGACTGGCAATTTAATATTATTTTTTTATTATTATTTGAGTTAATAATAGTTTATGGGATACTGAATTATAGAATAAACGAGATTTCATGCTACAATAACAATATGATTATAATACAACAAATAACGAAGGTATTAAAATGTTAACTTTAACCTTAGAAAAGCAACAAATTTGAAAAGTAGTGCACGTAAAAGTTAATAAAAGTTCAGCAATTTTTGTTTTGAACATCTCTAAAGGCATCGAAATATTAATATATGAAATTATGCATCATCCCAGTACGTTCAGAATTCATGAGCACTTAAATTACAGATAAGTGGCAAGAACTATTCTTGCAACAGGACTATTAATACCGTTGCCGTTTAAACATATTGTTACGCAAATGGAAATGGTGTTACATCTTTTAACATTAAAATGATAAACAAAAGCTACAAAAAAAAAAAACAACGGACTTGTTTACATGATCAACGAGGAAACAAAAATATAGTAACAACATCAGTATGAAAAAAGGAATAAACAAGTAAAATAACAACAACAACACTGCAAGGACAAACGTAAACAAAATACACAAACAACAATAACGTAAACAACATGTTTCCATTTACAAAGATTTCGCAAAGGCAAAGTCATTCTCCTTCAAGGGCATTCATCAGATTGTTTACCCTATGATATAAAAGGCAAGACAAAGCAGGCAATATCATCAGCAAAAGTTCAGTCAGTCTTGTGTGAAGACATGTTGCGTGTGAAGATATCCGTTGTAAAGATCTAACGAACATTTGTTAGTGTTTACGCAGAAGAGTGTAAATAAGAGTAACAAAACAAAGCAAATTATTGTTATTTAAATCAAGTTGCGAACAGTGGCACAGGAAATTGTCCGAACAATAAAGAATTTATCTAAAACTAAACACAAATTTATTTTTATTTTATTTGCGATCTACGAGCTCATATTTGAAACGTCTTTAAAAAGTTAAAAACGTAACAATATTGTTGCATGCAGTGAGTAGAGTATTTTGTATCATCGCGAATTAAAGAATTACAATTTTTTACTATGAAATGGCTTCGATTGCATATAATGTGTACCGGTATGAAGTGAGTGTCAAGATACAAATGTTTCCATAAGGAACATTTTTGTAAAAGACCCTTTTTATGTTGGCGACGACATCCGAAGTCGCCTTAGCCTAGTAACTAGTGTTATGGCTTATTAGACCTGAAGCCACAGTACAAACCCCAGGTCAGACATCTCTAACAAAACAAAATATGAAAAACATTTCTTCGACGACTTTGCCTCAGCAGATTTCTGGCAAAAACTCTCTGAGGGTTAATAAAATATTCATGAAAACTTTCTCCAAAGTCCGTTGTTCGGAGTCGACTTTGAACTAAAGGGACCGCCAACATGTATAAAATTAAAACACACATAATAAGTGGTGTGAGAAGGTAAATTGTAATCTTGACTAAAGAGTTGTAATGACCAATTATATATATGTTGTCATCTGATAAACATATTCAGAGTGCATCAAATCTGCAAAAACAACATCATACTTATATCGTGGTAAAGATGCCGAAATTTTAACCAAAAAATGATGTCTTACGGAAAGCTTTAATATTTTGTTTTTATTTGAAGAAAAAAAAAACTAGAGAATCGTATCGAATGATTGTGAATGCATATGATAATCATGCTCTATGAAGAAGATGATTTCGAAAGCCCTGGGGTAACGATTTTGATGCAAGAAATGAAGAACGTGAAAGACCACAAAAAGTTTAAAGACGCAAACTATGTATATTGGATGAAGATGCTACTTTAAGTCATGAACAAATGCTAGAAATCAGAGATCAGCAATGAATCGTTTTTTCGCTACTCATAAGCACTCATAAAATTTTGAATATAAGTGAGTCAACAATATTGAAATTTAACTACATACACTTATTCATTCATACTCATTACAACGTTGATTTATAAGTACAGGTATAAGTACATGTTTGATTCATAAGCCTACTTATTTAGATTCATAACTTTAGAAAAATACTTATAATGCTTATAAATGATTCGAGTGAATCGAAGCAAACACACAATTTTAGTGTTCGTACGCGATTAATACTTATGTTGTGATTCCTGTAAATGTTGAGTTATGGAGAGTCAAAATCAACAACATTATACATGTTCTTAATTGTGTATATGATGAGTACATCAATCTTTGAATATGAGTAGAGGTTCCATGGTATTAAAATAAGTATGAATCCGTTTGAGTATCAGAAATTAAGAGTATGATTCGATTCTATTTATCTTTTTGAATACTAATTACTGATCTCTGGCAGAAATGTCAAACAGTTTCAGACCGCTTAAAGGTTTGAGGTAAATCCCAAAAGTCTGGAAAATTTAGTGACAGACAAAAAAAAAACCAAGAACCACTTGCGAAATTTCGCATCAAACATACGATATTATTGTAACGAATTGTTACTGGCGATGAAAAATGGATTTATTTTCAGAATCTTAAATTTCGGCTGCATAACCATATGGATTCGGCAAGGAGGAAATGATGTGTGGTGTTTCACGAGCTCCTAAGGCCTCGTGAAACCGTTAATACAGATCAATATCGACAACAAATTCTCAATTTGAACCATGCATTGATCGAAAAACGACCACTATGGGCCACAAGACATGGCAAAGTAATTTTGCAACATGACAATGCATCTGCACCCAAAGTAAAACCGGTTCAGGATACATTCAGAGCTTCAGTCTGGTAGCTGCCAGCTCACCCTCCATGTTTACTAGACTTGATTTCTACCTGAAATCAACTGAAACGAAATTAATTGGCCAATTGTTAGAAGCTCACAACTGAAGTTGCAATTTTACTTAACAATTAACTCCTAAAACTGATAAGGTGTTGTGCTACTCAGTTTCTAATAATATTGCTTTATGCAATACATTACAATAACAGTCGCCGTAGTGTAGTAGGAATTGTGATGGCTTATTAGAAGTGAGGCCTCGGTTCAAACCACAGGTCAGACATCAAAACGAAAATATTAAAAAAATATTTCAGGGACTTTCGCTCAGCAGATTTCTGGCAAAAACTCTGAGAGTAAATAAAAAAAAAAATTAAATAAAATTTTTTCAAAAAAAAATCTGTGGTTCAGAATCGACTTTAAATTGTAGGTCCCGCCACTCATGTATAAAATTAAGACACACAACATGAGTGGTGTGGGAAACTAGGGCGTGATCCTGACTAAAGGATTGAAATGACCAATTAATTATGTTATGTTATGTATGCATTGAAACGCAACAGTTCGCTCTAATCTGGCCACATCCATTTAAGAAGAAAGACAGTGTATCTCATATCTCCACAAAATATGCACAATATTTTGTAGTGTTGACCAGGCCTAAATTTCATTCTTTAGTTCTTAGGAATTGAAAGTTTATTGTGGTTATTCACTTTTTAATTTAAAGATTCAATAAATAATTTCGAAGCAAAAGAAAATTTTATATTATAAGCCATTTGCTATACATGTCTAGCGTTTAACTTGATTGATATTCAAAGCCATTCGTTTCAAATAGAAAATTAAGAAAATTTATGACTTGTACGATTACACTCTACCTGTGAATACGGAAAGTTTTCAAATATCACGACTGCAGTTTTTTTTTACAAAATAATTAACAATTTTAAACAATAAATAAATGTACTTAACGGCACATACCAATCGTTTATTGTTTTTAATTACACACGCATATGTTTGTATATTTCATAGACTTTTTTGACTTGATACTAACACAGGTTATAGTTCATTACATCGATTTCCCCCCGGCAGATTAGTGTCAGTATTTTCTCCAAGAAGATGAAGATAGAATTTAAAATAACCGAATCGAATAAAATAAAATAATCACGTTATAAGTCAAGTGCTAGACATTAATCTGAAAACTTAAATGAAGGTTGACGCCTGTCGTAGTGCATGTAAAAGCCAGGTTCCCACTAAAGAAACTCACTGTAAAAGTTATTAGTTTTTGTAGACAAAGAAATACACACATATGTGTACGTATGTATATATACAAACAATATAAATATATTAATTTACATAACCTTTAAACAAAGAAGCATACAAAGAGGTCAATTTGTCATTTCGGCGACAATTAGAGGACTTCGAGTACTTAAAGTTGAAGAAAGTTGTTGGGAAAGTAATTTCGTTCTTTTTTTTATGGAAATGAAAGACAGTTTTCTTATAATAGGAATCAAGTGGTCATAAATTTGATAATTTATCATTTAATTTGATAAATTTCACTTCAATCCGATCTCACGTATTGTTATTCGCCGGTTCGCATCAAGTAATGCCTTTATCGCTAATGCCTTTATCAACTTCAACCGGCCTTTCCGAACGTGGTGCATCTTCGACATTAAAATTGTCGGATCGAAATTTAGCGAACCAGTTCTGGCACTGGCATACTGTCAGCAAACCTTCTCCATTCACATCGGCCAATTTCTTTCTGGCTTGAACAGCATTTTTAACCTTTCTGTAGTAAAACAGTAAGATATGTCGAAAATGCTGCTTATCGCTCTCCATATTTAAAACGGCACCAACGAAAAACTACTGCGTAGAATTAGTTGGAATTTTTCACGCACAAGCCTTGTTGTTATATGAGCTCTCAAAGCATATAAAAATTATACGGAAATTATAGTATGAAGTTGGATGCAAAAAAATATAATTAAATCCTCTGTCGGGAAAAAACGAAATTACTTTCCGAACAACCCAATATTAAATAAAAAACAAAAAGTACTTGACTAAAAATGAAAATGTTTTTGAAGTTATTTTTTCAATTCAATTGAAAGCGATTACATTTTATTCCTATAAATTTAAGTCCATCGGTTAAATCCATCTTAATTTATGCGTCAGAGAAAATCGGGCTTTGACAAACATTTGAACGTAATCATATATAAATTGGTTTTTCAAATGTACATATATTTAATTTTGATAATATTGTTACGTTTTTACCTTTTAAAAACGTTTAAAATATGAGTTCGTAGATTGTAAATAAAATAAAAATAAATTTGTGTTTATTTTTAATTAAATTCTTTATTGTTCGTACAATTCTGTGTGCCACTGTTCACAACTTGATGTACAAAACAACAATTGCTCTCTGCACTCTTTTGTATAAACAATAACAAATCCCTAGATAATTGATCGACAGATCGTTGTGACGGAGGTCTTCAAACCACGATTATTCTCTTCAAACACACCGCGTCTTCACACGAGACTGAATGAGCTTTTACTAACTCAGTTGACCGCTTTGCCTTGCCTTTTATATGGCAACGTAAACAGTCTGATGAATGTTCGTGGCTTTGCCTTCTCGAGATCTCCATAAATTAGTGTTGAAAAATTCAGTACTTTAGTCCTTTTTTCAGTACTTTTCCATTTTAAAAATACCGCAGTACCCCGCGGCGTTTATAGCACTATTTTATTATTAAATATTTAATGTCTTGCGCTTTTCAACTAATGCTTTAGCAACATGTTCAACGCAATGCTAAAGGTAAAATTAGTCTTTAGCCCCAGATAGCCAAACGTCCACGAAACGTAAGTTCATTCTTAGAATACGAAAAACAATGAGAACTCTTGCCGAACAGTGATGTAATTTCAGTAAGCATTTACATTATTCCTCATATGCTGAAAACGAACGTATGTTCGTTCCGTCGATGTTTGACTAAACGGGGCTTTTACATTTTGTTACGTTCCGAATCAGCTGTTTTTGTTTTGTATGTGAGGTACACGAATAAGACTTTAGTTTTTCTGTTTCGTTCTGTACGTGTATTAAATATAAATAGTCTAGTAGCTAGTGCGCTGACTTACTAGACGTCAACTCACGGTTCAAACCCCATGTCAGACGTCTCCAACAAAACGAAAAATGAAAAACAAAAAGGTTTATTCGGCGGCCTCCTTCTGGCAAAAATCTCTTTGAAAAAATAAAATTTGCCATGAAAAGTTTTTTTCTTTAAACAGTTGGTACCGCAACTAATCTATAATATTAACACACAAAAAATAAGTGGTGTGAGAAGCTAGATCATAATCCTGATTGAAAGGTTGTAATGACTAATTTTGCAAGAATATATATATATATATATTTTAAAGTACCATTCGATGCAAAAAAGCACTTTTCCAGTCATAGTGCAGTGCCATTTAAAAATTTTAATTTGGCAACACTGCTATAGTAAATGTAAACATCGTTGTTTCATTATTGTTGTTTGTGTATTTTGTTTACATTTATTCTTGTAGTGTTTGTTGTTGTATTTTGTTTACTTGTTTATCACTTTTTTATGCTGGTATTTGTTGGTGTATTTTTGCTTGCATGTTTACCATTTTTTATGCTGGTGTTTGTTGTAAAATTACGCAGTCCGATAATTTGGAAACAAATTCATTGTTTTTGTAACTTTTGTTTATAAATTTAATGTTAAACGATGTCAAAGCAAAACACCAGTATCTAAATTTTTCCATTTTCGTAAAAATATATTTAATGTATCGGAATAATGGATGACCAAATTAATAAAAGAAAAGTTCACTTACACTCATATTTAGCAAAAATTCAAAGCGTTTCATACAATTCAAATTGTGTACGTGTTACTTATTTATGACGGAAAGTTTTAATTTTGTAGTTGAGACATTAAAATAAAAATTATTACGTATCCCGTAGTGTTTCCAGTAATAAAAAAATTTCTGTTACAGAAGGGCAAAGTAGCAATTTAGCATTTAATGTGTGGGGCATTGCATTCGTGTTATTTGTAGGGCCATTATTACAACTTGCAGTTAAGTAAAGGGAGGATTTTAATGGACAGATAAATTGTTTTTAATTATTACAAGTGGACAATACGGTAGAAGTGAGCTTTAAGCTAAAAGGAGGATCATCCTACCTAACACGAAGCCCGTCGTTGCAACTGCGTTTAAAAAGAACTTGTTTAATTGAGCAGTGCTATCGACATTGCTCCGGCACTGCCATAGTTTTGATAAAGTTAACTTTATTTTATCATTAGGTTGTAATAACGAAAAGAAGTTAAATGTGACTTTAAAGTTCACTTTAGCTAAAGTTACCTTTAACAAAATCCAACTTTAACGGGAAGTTGTAATAATGGCCCTTATTGCAATTTACAAAAAAGATAAAAACGATGGTAGTTTAGTAAGTTTTTCGTTTTACTCTTTCAACATTCACCACATATTGGGCTTTTATAGGCACTAATGGTTAATGAAACTTAAAGAGCCATTAAAAAGAGATTAATTAATTGCAATTATTATACGTCGTCGTTAATTGTATCTCGACACAGTTTGGGTAAGCCACATACATACATAAGAAAAAGGATTACGAAGATTATGGGAAATAGGACATAAGCTGGCCCGTTAGAAGGCATGACCATAATGTTCAAAATTTAATTTATTTAAAAGCCATTCAAAATATTAAATTTCAAAAAAATATTCTTGTATATATTTTGTATGTGTGAGTTAATAAAGTTACGATGAAAATATTTGCAAGCAATTGACAAAATAACTGAAATGAATTATTTGTTGCAGCACATTGCAGTAGTATTTACATTTGTCTGCATGCAACTGTCATTAATCATCATTTTTAGTAAGTAGGCCGTATTCTTTTTTCTTCCCCTTCAATACGATGTATTTTTAAGAATTTTTATAAATGATTTGTTGCCCTTTTTGTGTCATTAAATTTATCCAAGATTATTTTCTATCTTTTAATTATTGTAGAACATGTCAAATGTAATCATTAATTTAACCTTTTTGTATGGTTTTCTTGTACAATTCACGTAGAAAAAGGGGATGTATGTATGTACATAGAGTTCAATATAAATATTTTTATTTTTTTTTTCTTAAAAAGTGGATGACAAAGTTTTTAACACGACATCATGACACATGATCCATCATTCTTATTTTGATTCTATAGAAGTCAATTGTATTTTCAATCATTTAATTTCTCAATTATTGTGTATGTGTATTCACTTTCCATTTTTTTTAGAAAATCTCAAGATTTTATGGGTTGTTCATGAGTGTGTATGTAAATTACTTTTCTCATAGCGTAACTTAATAACACTATGCTACAAAATAAAAAAATATTAAATACACCCAGCTAATGACATAACGTAAGTTGTGAGTTTTATAAAGTAGAACTCAAAAATATTTTTTTTTATATTTATTGAACCCTGCAAACTTGCTTTATTTGACAAAAACTGTTTTTTCTTTGGACTTTACGCACAGATTCAAACATTTCTAAACCGATGTCCAAAATTTAAACCTTATTAGAAAGGAGAGGACTGTTTAAAACGATATGCATATATACATATATACATATATACATATATTATTTGACTTAATATGCTATGATGTTTGATGAGGTAAACTTGACAAATGCAAATTTTTTTCATATTTTTTCAAGTTTGTCCGTTCATAGTAGCAAACTTTATTTAAAAAATATAAAATATGTGGTGACATTCTGAAAGTGCATTATCTTGTGAACAGGTTGACACTTCGTTTGATCAAATCGGACAAAAAAATTACCGTAGTTATTATTTAAATAGTATAACATACGAGTTATATTTTTTGTATATAAGGAACTTTCAGTTCAAAAATATTCAGAATTTTTGATGGATCTTGTGTGTTTATTGGAAAATGTGTTTGCGTATAGCGAAATAAAATTTTTTGCAAAAAACACAAATATTAGCCTACTTCTGGTAGTTGCCCAAACGTCAAACGGAAACATTTTGTCGTAAACAATTAAGATTCATTAAAAATTTAAAAAAATTTTTGAACTTTGAAATTTTGGACTTTTGAAAGTTCATTTGATAGATGACGTATATCGAAAATACAACACGACTGTTATACTATTTAAATAATAACTACGATAATTTTTGTCCGATTTTATCAAACGAAGTGTCAATCTTTTCACAAGATAATGCACTTTTAGAATGTTGCCACTTATTTCATATTTTATAAATAAATTTTGCAATTAGGAATAGCTAAACTTGAAAATATGGGAAATAAAATCATATTTTCCAAATTTACCCGATTAAAACTCTTAACATGTAAGTTTGAACCAAATGTTTATGTATATCGTTCTAAAGGGTCATCTCTCCCTTTTTCAAAAAACTTTAGATTTTGCAAATAGGCTAAAAAATATTTGGGTAGTCAATAATTTTGTGTGAAAAGATCAAAAATACAGTTTTTGTCAAATAAAACAAGTTTGGTTGGTTCGAAAAATATAAAAAAAAAAAATTTTTTGAGTTCTACTCAACAAAACTCACAACCTACACTGTGTCATTAGTTGGGTGTATTTTGACTGTTGCACCGTATAATTAAATAATTATGAATTCGATTTGATCATTCTAATAATCTTAATCTATTTATTTTTTATTTATTTTTGTAACAAAAACTTCAGTACCATGTTCACACCCTCTTACCTGTTTCGCATAAATAATCAGAATGAAAAACGACACAAACGTGTTGAATAATTTCATTATCAATGAAAAATACTTAGAAAAGCATTATAAATTCATTGCGTATACATACGTAGTTTAATAACAAATCCACAAAATTATCAAGACATCTCGGACAGAATTAGAAAGCATTAAATGCATTAAAAATGTAAAAAACAATATAAATATTGTGGGTTTACTTTCAAAAACCTTTAGTTTAATATTGTATACCTTAAACCCATTACCGATTTTTAAACCTTTTTTCTAATATCTGTGCACATGATGCCAATTATCAGCAGAGCAATAAACGCTTCACGTTGGACGTTTTTCGATCTTTAGTCTAATGATTTCAATTACAGTCAGCCATTGCTAATTTGAACAAAATATTTGCGCATTCAGCAACAACGTGTTGCCATGATACTGGTACAATTTAAAACTGCCATCGAGATGGGACATCTAAAAACAGTAACATACTTCAATGCCATGGATAAGATCTACTTCAACTATCGAAACTTCTCAACATTATTGTGTATGCAATGATTGCACAAATTAATAAATTTGCTTGTTAATATTGTTCCATTTTTACCTTTTAAGAATGGTTAAAATTTGAGTATAGAATATATTGCAAATAAAATAAAAATAAATTTGTGTTTAATTTTAATTAAAATTCTTTATTATTCGCACAATTCTGTAAGCCACTGTTCACAACTCGATGTAACAACAATTGATTTGTTTGTTAGTCCTCTGTTTACACCCTTTGCATAAACAATAACAATTACTAGTCAATTGTTCGACAGATTTTTGTAACGGAGATCTTCAAACCACGAATATTCTCTTCACACAAGATTGACTGAATTTTTTCTGACTCCTTTGCTTGCTCTGTCTTGTGTTTTATATCGCAGGGTAAACAGTCTGATGAATGCTCTTGAAGGCATATGACTTCGTGTTCTCGAAATCGTTATAAATGTAAGCATGCCGTTTACATTTATTCTTGCTTGTTGTTGTATTGCTGTTTATATTTATTCTTGCAGTTTTTATGTTGTTGCATTTTTGTTTACTCGTTTATCAATTTTTTATGCTGATGTGTTATTGGTATATTTTTGTTTACTTGTTTATCATGTAAACAAGTTCATTGTTTTTGTTTTTGTTGCTTTTATTTACAATGTGAAAGCAAAACACCATTTCCATTTTCGCAGCAGTATTTTACTTATCTTTGGATGCTATCCAGAATGCCCAATAGAGAAAATCAACAATTAAATATTGCACATTCGATTAAATAAATTCGATATTTCGATACACCGACCCTTTAAATTTTAGGAAATCGTTGCATTATTATCTCTTAAAATTTTTTGTTCGTAGCTAAACTGGAAAAGTATAATGAAGCCTTTTACGAGTTTTTGTTTTTTAAAATTTTTTTTATTGAATCTTCATTAAGAAGGAACTAACAATAATTATTCAAATCTTAAAACTACAAAGAAAATCTTTAAGATTTTGAATTTTTATTTCTGTGACGGGATTTAGATAAGATGGGTATTTTTTAAATTGCGCAGAGCTTAGAGATGTTGCAGATATCCAAGCTGAATCAAGTCGTATTCAACGTAAGATAATGTTATGTCGTGTTATGGTCGCCATAAGAAAATTTCTTTGAGATTATTTGGAAAATTCACACGACTTTGTATCGTGTATGTTGTATTGAATATACTTTGTGTTTGTGAATGCTCAATGATATGTTGTATTGTGTATTTCGTTTTCCAAATGTCAAAAATCAATAAGTAGAAGAATAACATTATTAATAATTTGATTTTCAAGCAGCAAAATGAAAAATATTGTGGAAAAAAGTAAATTAAATACATATCTGTGCGAACAATTATAATTTTGTAATGTTATTTGTTGACTTAAGTTACATAGAAAATATTTTGTATTTTTATTCTTCTTCTTGATTACTGGCATTTACATAAACTGATAGCACGAAACCAATACAACCTTTAAAAACATATGAATAAAATGTGTATAAGTGTATTGGATTTTTATATGAAAATTATTAACAACAAGCATACACTGTTGTATTTTCGTCCATCAATACATGCCATACAACGATACAACGGCTTGTGTGAATTGCCCAATTATTGTGCTTTTAATTGCATAAAAATACCCTTTAAAGATTGTGAATAGAATATGCTTTCGATAAAAACATTTTCGTCAATCGAAAACAATGAAATTTTCCGCATTAATATTTTACACGTAAGTATCTCAACAAGTTTCTTAAGAGAAAAATAAAACTGGCAACTGGGAAATGCTGTTTATGAAAATTTGTTGCTAAACACAATGAATGACTGATTCAAATATCGCCTCTATGCTATAAAAACTATGAAATAAAATCAAACAAACAGAATGAAACAAAACAAAACGAAATCAAAGCCTTTAAGGATTAGACAATTTAAATTTACTTGTTCAACCCCTCTGTTATACAAAAAAAGAGTAAAAACAGGGGAAGAACAATACGATGGAAAACATTAAGAAAAAAAACTATGAATGGAAGGACGAATGTAAAAGAGCCACTTGAATGCCTTGGAATATACACAAGACAGTCGGTCCGTAGAACAGGGCAAATATTGAGAACAAAAGAATTTTTAAGTCTTACGTAAGAAGTAATAGCACTTACAATGGCACAAACACACAAAAACAAATTGTAATAAAAGTTAGTGATTCAATAGAATAAAAGACTTTCAAAAAGGAGGCTAAAAGAAAAACGAAAAACGTAAAACGTAAAAAGGGGGAATAGACAAATAGACAGACAATACAATACAATACAATGGAAGAATTATTATTATTGTTCATTTTGTATTACACTATGGCCATTAAGAGTACAATATAAGAAACTTCCAAGTAATTTACACCAAAAAATTTACATACAACAGTAACGACGTAATAGTCCTCGCACATACATACATACATACAGACTTACACATCCTTTAGCAGTGTCATTCCCTCTTTTTAGATTCGCTTGGTACATGTACAGTGTACATGGATGAATATGTCGTGTTTATTTATGTTTAAAATTTTGTGAATGTATTTGAATTTTATGAGTTTCACCGAAGCCATTTCATTCTACTTTTTTTTTTGTTCTACTCACTGTTACACTATACAGGTATTGTTTGTATGTGGTATGGCTAGTAAAACGATGACTATTCAGAATTCTACAAATACAAAAAATATGTATGTATTTCCAGCTTATAACTTTAACTTGATACCCACCCTGTTACTACTAATACCTCAAGATTTATGGTGAATGCTTTCCATTGTACTCGTATAGTTTTGCAAATATTATTTAATCTGTATTCGAAAAGCATCATCATCATCATCATCATTGTAACAAGCATGTACGCTTTCCTGAAGCAGTTCTGTTAGTATTTGCTTTGAATGCAAGAGTTCAGGCATAAAGAACGGAAAGTAAATACCAAAGAAGTTTAAAGTTTTTTTTTATGACGACAATAATCTCAAAGAGTTACATTACTTGTACCTTATTTTTGTTTTTACTCAATAACTTTTTCTAAAAAAACTAAATTCCATGAACATTTTATTGATAAACACTTGCAAACTATGAATCTTTTATTGGAATGGAAGATTTTGAATATTTTTGATATTCCATTGACGGTAACTCAGCTTGAACCAAAATTAAATAAATTGAAAAAAGACATTTGAATACTTACCCAACCGCATAGCTTGGAAGTCAATCGGTCGATTTTCCACTCTGACTCTAAAAGTGGCTTCCAATTTTTAGTCCTATTGACTTGTCTGCATATGTTTACCAGGGGAGACGACAACACATTCACGAAAGTTTGGTATAAAATAGTATTATGTCTTTACCTTTTAAAAACGTTTAAAATATGAGTTCGTAGTTTGCAAATAAAATAAAAATAAAATTGTGTTTAGTTTGAATTAAATTTTTTATTATTTGCAGAATTCAGTGTGCCACAGTTCACAACTTGATGTAAACAACAACAATTGCTTCATAACATTTTGAACTAAAAGTTCATTTGATAAGATGACATATATAAGAAATATAACACGACTGTTATACTATTTAATAATAACTACAGTAATTTTAGTCCGATTTGATCAAACGATATGTCAATCTCTTCACAAGATAACGCACTTTCAGAGTGTCATCAATTATTTTACATTTTTTAATTAAATTTTGCATTTAAGAATGGCTAAACTTGAAAAAATATGAAAAAAAATTCGCGTTTGAGAAGTTCACCCGATCGAAACCCATTACATGTAAGTTTGACTCATATGTTTATGTATACCATTTTAAAAGCTCATCTCTCCCCTTTAAAAAAAATGTGGATTTTGAAAATAGGTTAAAAAATATTTGGGTAAACAATAATTTTGTGTGAAAATAAAATAAAATACCGTTTTTGTCAAATAAAAGAAGTTTGGAGGGTTCTAGAAATAATAAAAAAAATTTTTTTGAGTTCTACTCCACAAAACTCACAACCTACACTATATAATTAGCTGGGTGTATTTTGACTATCGCACCGCAATCGCAATCGTTGTTTATGAATTCATTTAGAAATGGTTATGATGAAATGGTTGATGATTGTTAAAATTAAAAGTTAAAATAAACATAAAAATATTGTAAAAAGAATTTATTATAGTTTTCATCAATCATTATTTTAGCATTTTTTTTCCTTTGCAACACTATCTTTTGAGCATATTTGACTAATTTATTAATTTCTGTAAAATATACAAAATAATTACAAAATTATAAATATTTCACTGCAAAAATCGTTTACATCTTGAAGTGCAATGGCATGCACTAATCATGGTAATGGGAATTAATCTAAATTGAATACTCCATACTATTTGAAAATTTTCTATATTCGTGCTAATGTGGGATAAATTTTCATAGAAGCGCTATTGTTTTCAATAGTAAATCGTCTGAAATGAAATAATCAAGTAACACTTGAGAAGTTTGCATATTTTATGATCTTTCTTCTTGATAAGTTAGCTTAGAAACAGTATAACATATCAGTGTATGTATTGTGTAATAATTTTTGTTGTTGCTTTTGTTAGGTACTTACCAGAGATACTTATACGCATTCATACTTATTTTAATTATCATGGAACCTCTACTCATATTCAAAGTTTGAAGTACTCATCATATTCATACTTAACAACACGTATGATGTTGTTGGTTTCGACTCTCCATAACTCAACATATACACGAAGCACAAAATAAGTATGAATCGCGTACGAGCTTTAATATATTACTAGAATGTTGTGTGTTTGATCAGCTTGCTGTTCTGTCTCTTTTGCTTATTTGTCTTTTTCCTTTTTTTTTTTTTTTTGTAAATGCAACAACAACTAAGACTGTAAATTTTTATGAATGATTCGAGTTAATCGAATCATTTCTAAGTATTGTTACGTTTTTACCTTTTAAAAAAAACGTTTAAATATGAATTCGTTAATTGCAAACCAAGTGAAAACAAATATGTGTTTTTAGTTTTTCTTAAACTCTATTATTCACAATACGTTAGTGCCACTGTTCACACTTAACGATACGACAATAATAATCTGTTTATTCACTTTACTAGTTCACACAAGTATTCGCTAGATCTTTACAACCACGAGTTCTTTTGTTCACACGAAACTTCAAACAAGGTTGACTGAATTCTTACTGACTGGCTTGCTGGCCTTGTTGCCCTTTTATATACGCACGTAATCAGTATGATGAATGTTCTTGATGTGGAAGGTTCTTGCTCTCGCCTTCTCGAGAACTCTATTGCTACTACATTATTGTTTGTGTACTTTGCTTATGTTGTCTATGCCTTTTTCTCACATACTTGTTGTAGCCGGTTTACTTTCATTTCATGTTGTTGTTGGTACCAGGTGCAACCAGGTTCGTTGTACATATGTGTGTGTGCAGCTTTAGGTAATCAACACGTTCATTGTATTCTTAGTGTTAGTGTGTATTTGTATCGTGTGGCTTTTGTTTATCGTTTTTAATGTTAAACGATATTAGGTCGTTTCCATTTTCGTAACAGTATTATAGGTAATTTTCTAAAGTTATGAATCTAAATGGGTAGGAGGCTTATGAATTAAACATATTTGGAATGATATGAATTTGATATCAAGGTTGCACGCATACTCATTGCAACCTGTACTTATAAATCAACGTTGTAGTGAGTACGATTGAATCAGAGTACATAGTTAAATTTCAATATTGTTGACTCACTTATATTCAAATTTCATGAGGGTTTATGAGTAGCGAAAAAACGATTCATTGCTGAGCTCTGGTACTTAATCGTAAATCTTAAATACAATATTTCAAAATGTATGGGCATGGTTTCTATTAACTTTCACACTCCAAGCTTTTAAGCGTTTTGTTGTAGATGTATTTGCTTATGTCAAATGGCTTTATAAAGGGCCAAAATTAGCATTGTGAGTAATTGAATTTTTTTACTTCAAGTAAATTAAAACCAATACTCAGTCATTTAAGCAAAAATATCGTTGAAAATAATATTTCAGGGTTGACTAACTTCTAAATGGTATTAAAAAGGGTTTTAAATATTCAATTTACATAACAATGTCATAAGAAAGAAAGTATAAAAGAACAACGAAAGGAAATTGCAATTGAAGTAATAAAAAGTATTTTTAACAGATTTTTGTTACTTAAGTGGGGAAAGAAATTGAAATTGGAAAATTTAGAGAAACTTTGTTTGTTTTTTCACCAAATATGTACACTGTTTTCAATTACGTTTTCCCCCTTTTTGGTTGATTGTAAATAAAGGGATAAAAGTAGCTTAAGAAAATCCCTTCTCAAAATAAATTTCAATAATTGATTACAAAAAAACAAAAACAAAAACGAAAACAATATAAGAAAAATATCGAGGAAAAGGCAACGAACGAATGGGTGTATTATTTTGAATTTAAAGTTAATTGAATACGATTTGTAAAACATCACACACACAGTACGTGTTCAGCTTTATTCGAAATTAAATGCGTACTCTTAACGTAATGTTTACCCCATTCTCTCTCGCTCTCTCTCTTTCTCTGTTATGGATATTTTGAAACAGCGTATATAGAGGTTTGTAGGGAATTTAAATTTTATTTCCATGCATGTAAATACTACATATAATCAGATGAGAATTTCCCACAGTAAAACTCATACTTTCATTTCCTAAATTTAAATAATTTATTTATTCTGGGAGTGCCAACAACCAAACGCTTTAAGTAACAGCAAATGAGACGGTCTCCTTGACTGTTGTTCATAGATTCCCATTAGGAATGATTACAACACCAAAGCCATTGGGTTTTATGGCATGTAAAGTGTTTTCAATGTGCATATCTATGAAATTCAGGAAATATACAACAATTTACCATAACAATAACAATAACAATAATACCACCACAACAGCAACAATAGCAATACATATGTAGCTGCAAAAGTAATCAAAAATTAACGTTAACAGTCCCCGGATAATAATTTCCTTAATATCCCTACGCAACGACATGCAAACATATTCGTAGACAGATAACAAGTATTCTTAGACACTTAGACCAGAACGAGCATGGGTAAGAAGTGGAACGTGCAACGAATCATTTGCATTTTACAATAAATAAAATAAAATAAAATAAAAGGTTTTCTTTTATTCATACACTTTTTTATGCATTTCATAAGTCAAAGATGTAGTCATGATAAGATATTCGTCATGCTGTAAGTGACACCTACAATCCCTACCAACGGAGCACTCTTTAGTAAATACATATCTTAGTTAAAATGTCAGTATGTAATGTTCAGATCAATAATAGAATAAACATCTTATTTTATAAAATCTGGAATGCATATGGTTTGTCTTATAGGTATGGCAATAAGGCAATCAATATTGAACAACATATTAAGGTTTGTTAATTATTAAATAAATGTTTGAACGGCGGCGGCCATGGAGCTTGTATTTGGTTTTCGAATTTTAAATTAAATGGCTTCCTCTTTAATACAATTCTTCTAAGGTCCCCCTCACCTGGAAAAGGAAAAAAGATAACATCACAGGAAAGTTAGGCAGTGCCGTAATCTAGTGGGGAAAAAGTAGGAATTAACGAATAACAAGGTTCACCACACCACCATCAACAGTAACACCAAATACGCGGAGGGCGTTGTTCCTTGACAAATATAGATGACAGCTCCATTCTTCTAGTACCTGCTACAGCGAACCAATTACCCAATTAGATGCAAAAGCAAAAGAATCGTATCTTGTGACAACAATCTTGGCCACTCGAAAGGGAACGCGTATACCGCAATAGAACGTACGAACTCGTCGTGAATTACTAATGCTCGCATAGCTTGAACACCAGATAGCACCATGTAAGATCAAAGTCCTAGGCATCAGTGAAATCAGAGGGCATGATAATGGCGAACTTGTCACAGGAACCGGTAATACATTAATCTACAGTGGGGAAGAAGATCTCGATGGAAAAGGAGTTGGAATTATAATATCAAGGAAATTGGAAACATCAGTCCTGCCGAAAATATGTTACGAATACCATGCAATCCTCCCAGTAAAAGTGAGATAAAAGAAGCAATTGGAAAGTTAAGAAATAATAAGGCAACAGCGAAGATGGAATATTAGCCAAATATCTACAGGTAGACATGCAAGCCTAAGCTGAACTTCTACGACCCCACATCACATCGGTGTGGGAGGAAAAGGTGTACCTCCAACCTGGAAGAAAGATGTAGTCTTTAAGTTACCAAAAAGTGTCGACTTGAGAGATTGGAACAACTCAAGAGCAATTAGTCTGCTCAACACAATAGACAAGATACTTGCAATCATCGTAAATGAAGGCTTCTTAGTAAGATAGAAGAACAAGCAAGATTCCGGCCAAACAGTAGCTGCTTTTAAAATATGAGCGCGTTGATTGCAAGCAAAATAAAAACAAATATGTGTTTAGTTTCAATTAAACTCTTTATTGTTCGCACTACTTTTCTACGCCACCGTTTACAACTTGATGAATCCAACAATAATTTGCTTTATTCGTTATTCTTCTTTACACTTCTGTTCACACTAACAAATTGACGCCTCCATTTATTAATGTACTCGCATTTTTAAATTCTACGTTCTCTAACTTAAATACTGTCAAAATTTGGTTATGATCCGCCGATCCGTTCCGAAGTTATAGGGAAAAATCTACTTAGAATACACATATAGTCGTATGTCGCGTGAAAACTTTGGGAGGTCATAACTCAAAACACACTTTTTCGACTTAGAATGTTATAGGACGGAGGCGTCGAAATGTTCGGTAGATCTTTACAACGACGATCTTCAAAACACGACTGTTTTCTTCACAAGCAACGCGTCTTCACACAAGACTATTACTACTCGGTGCTTGCTTTGGTTTGTCTTTTTATGTGCCCATGTTATCAGTCTGACGAAGGTTCTTGAAATCAAACGTTCGGGTTTTCGTCTTCTCGAGAACTCTATCGCGACATCATTGTTGTTTGTGTATGTTGTTCACATTGCTTGTTGTTGCGTACTCGCTTAATTGTCTATCCTCTTTTCTTTAATACTGATGTTGTTGGTTTACTTGTAACAAGTTCGTTGTATTTGTTTGTGTAGCTTTTGCTCATTTTAATGTGAAACGATGTACACCGTTTCCCTTCTCGTAACAATAGAGTAATATCTATAATGATGTCTTCCCTATATTTACTGTTCGTAGATTTCCAGAAAGCCTTCGATACCATCAGACGAACTGCTATATGGGATGTATTGAACAGAAAAGGAGTACCCCAAAAATAATATGAACCATGAGAGTTATGTATGAGGTTTCAGAACTTTCAATTGTTCACAACGGCAACATAAGTCAACCACATAACAAATTCCGGAGTAAAACAAGGATATTCCCTACAACTCAGCTATTTACCATCATGCTGGAGGATATCTTGAGTCAAGTTTGTTCAGAAAGAAGAGGATTAACATGGAGTTTCCATGTCAAATCGAGGATCTGCATTATGTGGATGATGCAAATAATACTAGAGGACTTAGAAAGACTGCCGCGCAATCTTAGACTTGAGATAAATATCAAGAAAATCAAAGCCAAGAGAATTAACAAATTAAGCACCGACAACATTATTGTGCAAGGCCAACCAGTCGAAAACGTAGATATTTTCTGCTATCTAGCCCACAATGTACAATCTAGCCAGTATAGCGACAATAAATGGGGGCACAAGTTTTTTTTGTGAAATTTAAACATATATTTTTGAGGGGAAATTACAAATTTTTTTATTCAGATTAGCCATTCAATTTTCGACTTTCTCCTATGAATCGAAGTGTAGGACACCCAATGCGTGTCCCATCGATGTAAACGGCTAGTAGGCGGCAGGAGATAAGTCTGGTGCATACGGCGCACAGTGTTTCGATTTCATATAACGATTGGTTAAAATTATAAGGAGTTGTCGTATAGACATGACATTTTGCATACTTACTTGAATTGATAAAAGATTAAAAAAGTTTGAAAAACCTCTCCAGATGAGAGAATTGGCCTTGGTTGATGTGAAGTTTAAAAACTACAAAACCAAATGTGGTATGTGATTCCATGAATATATTAAGGGCCGGGTTTGGTTTTTCTATTCTAACGCTTAGGATCAGTAGTTTGACCGCCGATGTTATGTATGAAGGCTTTTCAGTTTTAAATTTTTTTTAATAAACTTGGCTAGAAATTGTTTCACATCTGCTCTATTTCAACATAGTATGCTTGGAATCGTACTCAAGCACTTTAACCATTACAATACGGCACTTGTAAATGATTTTCATGTATGAGACTGACTTTTGGCAAATATTTAATAAACTAAGGATGAAATTATGGGTGCTAAAAACAAAATGCTTTGAATTTAAATTGTTAATTTAGGGTATTTTGATATTGTTATTTGAATACTATGTGTGACTTTTCTTGTAATACGTTTTATTTTAATTGATTTTATCCTACCTAGTATTTCTATATTTTTACCGTTATTCAATTTTGTTAAAACAGCATTGTCCATTAACGTTCGATGTCCTTCATGGTTTGACTGATTTATTTAGCATTCCATTCTTACAGAGTTGTGAGGTTTTTAAAAAAGATCTTACTTTCACATTCCTTTCGAAAACTTCAAAGACAATTGTTACATGTATAACCGATAAAAGCCCTTTGTGCAAAAGTGTTTTGTTTTTATTTCATTTTTGCACGGTGTGCTTTAAAAAATATATAGAAAGTAGTAGAAATATTTATTAGTAAGTGAATGAATTAAAAACTGACGAACATGCAAATTGAGGTATACATGAAAGAATTGGATATACCGCATGAATTCCATATAAGAGACGAACAATAAATAAAATATGGTGGCCCACCCGATATAAGGTACCAAGAGCACTTTTTGTTTATTGGATATCGTAAAAATTGCTAGTTATTGGAAGTTAAAAAGTGGTTGTTAAACATTCTGTTTTACTAAGTCCACTCAATAGTATTTCGTTATAATGGCTTTTCATTAAACTTAATGACACGATGAACTTGACACTTGTGAATACTTAATCATCTTATCTTCTAACGTTGCTCAAAAAAGTCTAAGCAGTAGCATAAATTAAATCACAAGAAAATTATTGAAATGAAAACAGATTTTGTGATCTTATAATTCTCATATTCCTCTCCGCCCAGCAATATTCGTTTCATTTTGCAAAATCCCTTTGTGTGTAATACAATAAATAATTTCCTTTTTCGGCCGCAATTATATTGTACAACAGAATCGCATTTAGGCTCTCATATTGCTCGTAAGCGATTTCTAAACAATTTTCTCATTCTGTAGGTAAATCTGTGTGTTTGGATAATTGTTCGATAACCAAATATGCGGCCACACAGTCATCATTGTATTCCAAGTGGTGGTGGTAATGGTGGCGTGATACTGTTATTTAAAGTACAAAAAATCAACACATATACCGACAAGGACAACGAACAAAATACGAAGTAAATTTATTCTTGCCTTCTACATACACTCTATTCAAATGATTTATTTATCTTTTCCGTGAATATCTGCTTTGGGTATTATAATTACAAAAACAAAAAAACAAAAAAAACAACAGCAGCTTTTTATTGTGACGATATAATAGGCTTTTTTGATTGTTCATACATTTTGTTTTTGTTTTTGTTTTTTCTTTTTAGAATTTTCTGTATAATTTCAATAATTTCTTTGGTTGTCACTTCTAATTTCCCCACAGAGATGATCTTGTGGCGTTGAAACAAGTTTTAATTGGATTTCTATTAAGGCACGTTTTTCAGCAAATGATAATATTTTCTATTCAAAAAAAGCGTAAGAAAAATTTCAAAAGTTTCAACGAAATCTTTTTGAAGTAATAATTAAATTTAGTAAAAAAAGAAGTAATATAAAGGAGAGACTTGGATAAGTCGTCGAAATTGCAAGGAAAATAGATTTTTAAAAATTTTTGGAGAAAATTTAGAATGCGTATCGTCGATTTTACAGTTTTAAATGGTAATGATGATAATATCTGTTGGGATCAGATCTACTCACTAAACAATGTAGATGACCAACTGGCCCTAATTCAGGAAAATGTTTGTCTGCTATGTGATATACATACATATGTGTATGTGTTCCTGCCAAAACTAAACTGTGCTTTAATGCTGAAATAAAATAATAATAAATAAAAATAAGTTGAAGTGAAGTGTGTTGGCTTATTACAAGTGAGGCCTCAGTTCAAACCGCAGGTCAAGCATCTCCAACTCTAAGCAGATTTTTCGCAAAAACTCTGAGAGTAAATAAAATTGCCTTGAAGGGTTTCTCAAAAATCTGTCGTTCAGAGTCGACTTTAAACTGTAGGTCCCGCACCTCATGTCGACGCGTCCGTTCTATAACATTCTAAGCCGAAAAAGTGTGTTTTGAGTTATGAGCTCTCAAAGTTTTCACGCGACTATATGTTTATTCTAAGTAGATATATAACTTCGGAACGGATCGGCGCATCTTAACCAAATTTTAACAGTATTTAAGTTAGAGAACATAGAATTTAAAAATGCAAGAACATTAGAACGTTATAGAATGGAGGCGTCGATATATAAAAATTAAAAATTAAGGCATATGTGGTGTGAGAAACTAGGTTATAATCCTGACTAAAGGGTTGTAATGGCCAATTATGTATGTTTTCAATTCTAACAAAGTCCTCCTTCACAGATGAATGAAAACAGTTAAAAATTATTCCCATTCCTAAAACCATCAACGATTTCAGGCCAATTGACATTCTTGCATTCCTGTTAAACGAGATGGAAAACCTCATTGCAAGACAAATAAATAATTTTCTCGAAAGTAATAATTTCTTATCTGATAACAGTCCGGATTTATGAAAGCTAGAAGCTCCATTATTATTTTAGCCAATGTAATTGAGGAACTTAGGTTGAAGGTAAATGAGAATTACATACCGTTTTTAGTTCTCTTTGATCATATCAAATCAAACACACAACCTTCTAGTTAGTATTTTAGTGTTCGTAAGCGAATCATACTTATTTTGTGATTCTTGTAAATGGTGAGTCATGGAGAATCGAAATCAACAACATCACGCGTATTGTTAAGTATGAGTACGATGATTACTTTTAACTTTGAATATGAGTAGTATGAGTATGATATTGAAATAAGTATGAATGCGTATAACAGTGTTGAAAAATTCATTACTTTTGTACTTTTTTCAGTACTTTATCATTTCAAAATTACCGCAGTACCCCGGCGGCGCTTTCAGTACAATTTTATTATTACATATGTTATGTCTGGCGCTTTTAAACTATTAATGCATTAGCAACATGTTCAACGCAATGCTAAATGTAGAATTAGGCTTTAGCCCCGGTTTGCCAAACGTCCACGGAACGTACGTTCGTTTTTAGAATACGAAAAGCAATGAAAACGCTTGCTGAATCCTGATATGTGATTTCGGCAAGCATTTGTATTGCTCTTCATATGCTAAAAACGTACGTATGTTACATTACGTTTCATCGACGTTTGACTAAAAGGGGCTTTTACGTTTTGTTACCTTCCGAATCAGCTGTTTTTGTCTTATATGTGTATTAAATATAAATAAATAAATAGTCTATTAGGTAGTGTGTTGGCTTATTAGACATGAGCCCACGATTCAAACCCGACATTGCTGCCGGCACTGCCATATTTTTGAAAAAGTTAACTTTATTTTATCTGTAGGTTGTAATAACGAAAAGAAGTTAAAGGTGAGTATAAAGTTCACTTTAGCTAAAGTTACCATTAACTAAACCCAACTTTAACGGCAAGTTATAATAATGGCCTTTAAAGTCTTTAAGTTATCCTATAAAGAGCCGAACATTTTCCTGCTGTCAAGGGTCAAAAAACTTTTCCAATACATGTAAAATGAATTATAAATGACCCTTTGCGTTTCGGTGCGAACCTCTACATATGCATGTAGTAAGCCCACCACAGAATCATACGTAATGTAATTACTTTTGAATTGCCAGTTGTCAGCGTATAATGAAATAATTATTAACAAACCTATCAACACAGAAATAAAACATTTCGCATATGGCCTCTTTCTCATTATTATATAATTTAAATTGAAAACTGACTGACATACATACATACGTACGTATATACAATATGCAGCGGAAACCAAAATTAATTATTTAAAATTATTACTTTTACCCAGTTAAGTTAACAAACAGCCAAGATAAAACAATTAACGCAACTTATTTAACAATATTTTCAATTGAAATTTTAATATTCTTAAATGTGACAATGGGCCAATTCGACCTCCGGGTACTGTACTTGTCTTAATTGACAAGTACACGTCCTCTAACCTAAATGGAAAGCTTGAACACGATTTTAAATTTCTGTCGTACCAACGTAAAGTACGGCACTAGATGGGGAACGTATTATTATTCTAAATTGTTTCCTCATCGACTTAAATAACAGAAGAAAAAGGCGGTCAACCCTTTCTCTTACTTACTTACTTTCTTAACTGGCCATTAACAACCCGATTAACGTATTTCGGTTTGCCTTAACACATCCTTATAGGCGCATCTGCTTCTTGCGCGCCTACGCCATTTCGTCACACTTATCGATAACAGGGCTTCCTCGATCTAATCCTTCTAACGCAAACAAGGTCGTCCTCTTCGCCGACTTCAGCGAATCTCCGCATCAAATACCCGTCCCGCCGGAGCATCCTCCTCCATTCGAACGACATGGCCGCGCTAGCGCAGCCGCTTGATGTTAATGCGCTGCACGTCGTCGCACTGGACCGAGATCTTATGTAGGACTTTTCTCTCGATTACTCTCAATTCTGCTGAATCAATGCTTAATAATGTCCAAGCCTCTGCGCCATAAAGCAGCACAGGGAGGATGAGCGTCTTGTAGAGTATTAGTTTTGTCGTACGAGAGAGGTCCCTATTACTCAATTGCCTATTGAGACCATAGTAGCACCTGTTGGCAAGAGTGATCTTGCGCTTGATCTCCAGACTGACATCATTATTGATCGTAACGGCGGAACCTTGACTACATCGAAAGTATAGTTATCAGCCGTAATCTAAGATCCATTACACTTTTCATTACCCCTACTTGTTGGTAACATATACTTCGTTTTGCCCTCATTCAGTGCCAGACCCAGCTTCATAGACTCCCGTTCAATAGCACTAGAGGCAGCAGTAACATCTCGCTTGGTACGCGCTATGATGTCAATGTCGTCAGCATACGCAAGCAACTGGATGCTTTTTTGAAAAATAGTGCCACTGCGATGCACTCCCGCCTTTCGCAGAACACTCTCCATTACGAAGTTGAATGGGTCTCATGATAAGGGATCGCCTTGTCTGGAAATCGCACGGTATCAAAAGGTACAGAGACGAAGCTACTGGAATTGCTCAACGTCATTCTGCATATCCTTATCAGCTCCGCAGGTATACCGAGCACAGACATTGCTGCAAAAATGCGATCTTTAATGGGGCTACCAAAGACTGCCTTATAGTCGACAAAAAGATGGTGTGTGTCGATTTGTTTTTTGTGGGTCATCTCCTGGGTTTGAGTTAGTGTGAAGGCCTGCTCGATGGTGGATTTGCCAGGCCTGAAGCCGCACTGATAAGGTCCAATCAGTGTTTTGACGAGTGGCTTCAGTCGTTCAAACAGTACGCCTGTAAGAACCTTATATGCGATAGGGAGAACGCTTATACCCTTTTTTAAGACAGGAAAGAGGATCCTGAGGTATCATTTGTTTTCTTTGACTCACATAAATATCGAAAATTTCTTTCATTATTACTTTTTGTGAGTAGTTTTGTTGGTTTTTGCATCTCCGACAATTCTAGTTTCTTCGAAAAGTGCTCATTATCTTCGTGGCACTGCATGTTTGTTGTTACTTTTTCGATAAGTGAGATAACTTATTGCCTAGTATAGTTTTCTCATGTTAGGTAATCAAACAAAATTGACGAATTTAGGACGATACTAAATGATATCCAAGTGCGTTAAATGGATCCCGAATCTCAGTTTGCTTTGGATTTTAGACTGGCGATGCCATCACTCCATATTTCCATACTATCTGTCACATTATTATGCAAGAGCGATTTAAGAGCGTGATCATCTTACGTGGGGGAGATATGAACCGAGATGTAGCTTCTCACACCAGTTATTTTGTGTGTGTTAATTTTGTACATGAGTGGCAGGACCTATAGTTCAAAGTCGTCTCCGAACAACAGGTTTTTCTGAGGAACTTTTCATGGCAATTTCATTTAGTCTCAGAGTTTTGGTCAGAAATTTGCTGAGAGGCTGTGTGGCTAGAATGTAAATTGAAATTTGAACTTGAAATAAATCACTGTCAAATAACCTCCTCTATCTGAACTGTAATCATTGTCTTTCATTGAAAATTGTGTTATAGTGCATCAACCGGTTTGTAAGTAAGTTTGAAACATTAACTAAATTCCTTTACAGCAATGACCACAATATCCTTCGGACTTTAAACCAAGACCTAATAAATTACTTCTTTGTATGCAGGACATTTACGAACAATTTCGATTGATAGCAACTATCTTTTAAATTTTAAATGTTTTTAAGAAATTTAACAACATTTTATAAATTCGATTTTTGCACACTGGCGATACTCGATATTTACCCACATCGATACTTGTTACATTCGAAAATGTCCATCTCAACAATTGCAACATTTTTATTACATGCGTTTCCTTGTGTAAATTTTTTTTGTTTGTTATTTAATCGCTTATGAGTTTAATTACTTACCAGTTTTTACTCGATCTGGGAGAGATGAAATTTTACTGAAATTACACTGTTTATAACAAAAAAAATTTTTTTTGAAAAGAGTAGTGCAGAATAATCTAACAAACGATAAACACGTTCATTTAATCTGGAAGAAATATATTTACTAAGATATCGAAAGATTTGGCTGTGAGCTTAAAAATCATTACAACAAGTTAAACAACAACCAACAAAATAAGAAGTCGTACAGACGATTAATTTGCATGTTCAATAGAGATTTCAGCTGCTGCCGCAACTTGTACTGAGAATGCTAGAGAAACTAGAGCTTTAAACATAGGGGACTTTGTAGATGACCAGATAGTACCAGTAAATAAATTGATGCCGTTGAAGTCAGCGTAGTCTAGTAGGAGTGTATTGGCTTATTAGACGTGAGGCCTCGGTGCAAACCCCAGGTCAGACATCACCAACAAAACGAAATATGAAAAAAATATTGCCTCAGCGAATGCCTCTCAGCAGATTTTTGTCAAGAACTCTGAGACTAAATAAAATTGCCATGAAAAGTTGTTGAAAAATCTATCGTTAGGAGTCTGCTTTAGACTGTAGGTCCCACCACTGATATATAAAATTAACACACACAACATAAGTGGTAGGGAAAGTTAAGTCGTAATCATGACTGAAGGATTGTAATTACAAATTATTTGTGTAAATTGATGCTGTTGGGCTTAGTTTATAAAACCTTACATCAGAGGAAGCTAAATTTGCATTTAATGATTTAATGCTTTCCGGACGATGTTCTGTCACCGTAGTTCTGAATGAGGAAGTTTCCACAACGCTAAAGTTAATTGCAAAAAGAAAATAAATATAATTTAAAATTTAATCCCAGACGACTTTCTATTGAAATAATAACTTGAAAAACTGAATAATTAAATTATTAATTATAAACGACTGAATATTATTATTATAACTTAATTGTAACTACATTAACCACACAAACAACAGATTGTGAATAATCTGTGAAATTAATTAAACACAAACAATGTTGCTGGTTAATGTTTCTTATTCACAGTTATTCAAATAACTTCAATTCTTTAAAGTCCCCTTAAGGGTAACTTTTATTGCCGATACCAGTACGATTAATAGGATATAAACGAATCGGCATAAAAATCAGACTTAGGGCCAGTGAAGCGGCTGAACTACAGAAGGAAAACTATAAACCCTTCAGAGGGCAACGGGAAACCACTGAAGTATACTTCCCTTGAAAATCATACAATATGAACAACACAAATCTGAATACACGGTCCTCAGCCTCCGGCCAAACGAGGGTGCTAAGAATCTCCGGAGGTAAAAGTAACCAAAAACTAAACATTGGAACCTGGAATGTCCGAAGTTTAGTCGATAAATTAAACAACACAATTAATGAAATGAATCGACTTAAGATTGATATACTAGGTGTCAGTGAAACCTGGTGGACAGAGTGCGGCGTTTTTGAATCCCAAAATGCTACAATATACCATTCTGGAAGTATAGAAGGGATACACAGAAGAGGTGTAGGCATTATTGTCCAAAAAAACATTGCAGCCTATGTGATTGGATCTTTTCCAATGTCAGAAAGGTCTATGATGATAAAAATCTCAGCAAAGCCTCTGAATTTAAATCACATGAAATAACAATAATTCAAGGCGACTTCAATGCCAAAGTGGATAATGGTGAAGTAGATGGCGTAACAGGAAGATATGGGCTCGGCGAAAGAAATGAAAGGGGAGACCGATTAATTAAATTCTGCCAAGAATTTAAGATGACCTTAACCAACACATTATTCCGATTACATCCCAAACGACCTACACATGGATATCACTTTTAGACAACAGAAGGAATATCGTTCGTAATCAAATTGATTATAAGAGTATACTGATCAACAGTAGATTTAAAAATTGTGTGACCAAATGCTCAACATATCCGGGAGCTGATGTGCCATCCGACCACAATCTCTTGATGCTCAACATTAGAATAAAAATAGCACGAATCCAGAAAAGAAATAAGAAATCTCATAGGTTAAATACTGAGATACTCAATAACCCATCAACCAGAAATGAAGTGAAGGAGCAAATAAACAACAAACTTAAAGACATCGATGTATACGATGTACAAAATATATGGAAACCACAGTAGAAGAACTCAAGAAGAATGGATGACAGAAGAAATTATGGAGCTTCGTGTGGAGCGAAGCAAATATAAAAACGTTGACTATGAACGTTACTGGGAGATAAACAAAGAAATACGCATAGCAACCCGAGCTGCAAAAATGCTCTACTCAAGCAAAAATTGCCGAGAAATTGAATATTTGCAAACCATTCACGATGATTATAACCTACATAAAAAGCTAAAAGAAGCCTCCTGAGCGTATAGAAGGATATCACCTGCAGTGCTAATAGATGAAAACAATCAGCCAATTTTCGAAACATCACACATAAAGAATCGATGGAAAAACTATATTGAACAAATATTCACGGACGACAAACGCTCCAGATATGATCACAGTTTAAGTACTGATATTGCGGGAGCCCCACTCACCAAATCCGAAATGGAATACGCTATTCAAACACTAAAAGATAAAAAAGCAACAGGACCTGACGAAATTTTAAATCTCATAGATGGAAACAACATCTCAGTCATGTATATGATACTGGGCAGTACCCCAACGATTGGTTAAAATCGACCTTCATTGCGATACCAAAAAAATCTAATGCCAAAAAGTGTTGTGAATACAGGCTTATTAGCCTTATGTGCCACAACTTAAAAATATTTTTAAGAGTAATACACATGAGAATGTACTCCAAATGTGAAAGTGCTATGGGAGAATCGCAATTCGGATTCAAGGAAGGTATTGCTACCCGAGAAGCCTTATTATCGATCCAAGTAATGGTTCAGAAATGCAAAGATATCCAGAAAGATGTGGACATACATATGTTTCATAGATTATGAAAAGGCATTTGATACCTTTCAACACGATAAATTGATTTCAATATTGAGGGATATTGGAATAGAAGAAAAATAAATTAGATGCATCCGAAATCTATACTGGAACCAAACTGCAAGAATTCAAATAAATGGTGAACTGACCGACAAAATTCCAATATCGAAAGGAGGTAGGCAAAGATGCATACTATCACCGCTCCTCTTTAACATATACTCCCAACAAATATTTCATGAATCAATAGAAGGAGAAAGAATTGGCATAACAGTACAAGGCAAAATTATAAATAACATACGCTATGCAGATGATACCACCATTATTGCTATCTAGCCAAACTCACGTACACAAGTGAATCATATGGCCTCAAAATAAATATAAAAAAGACAAAATACATGGTTGTAAGTCGAAAACATGGCATAAATGAAACAACATTAAAAACTAAAAATGAAATAGTCGAACAAGTGAAAAACTTTAAATATATTGGCGTTTTAATAAACGGCCAATGGAACACATCTAACGAAATTAAGCGTCGTGTGGAGACTGCCAGAGTCTCGCAACGAAAATAAGATTTGTCAAATGCTATATATGGTCCATATTATTATATGCAGTAGAGACCTGGACCATCAAAAGTGCAGACAAGAAAAAAATTTAGGCATTTGAAATGTGGATATATGGACAATTTTGAAGATACCCTATACTTCCCACATTACAAACCAGGAAGTTCTGAGACAAATGAGTGTCGACAGACAACTACTGAAAATGGCCAAAAGAAGGAAAATCGCATATTTGGGACATCTGATGAGGAATGAAAAATACAATTTTATACAATTAATAATAAAAAGTACATTTGAAGGACGCCGAAGCAGAGGTAGAAGAGAGATATACTGGCTTAGAAACATTCAGGATTGGACAGGATACAGGGATGAAACAAACATACTACATGCAGCTAAATATCGAGAGCTGTCACAGTTACTATAAAATATAATGAGATTCAAAACATTTACTATTGTATGATCGCTTTGTATCCGAATAACGGATCCGCAAATAAATAAGAAGAAGGCCCATTATTACAATTTGCCGTTAACTAAAGGGAGAATTTTAACGGGCAGATAAATTGTTTTTCGTTATTATAAGATCATCCTATCGGTAACTTTTAAAGTTAAGTTTAGTTTCAATATGGCAACTTCACATACAACAAAAAACAGAGACCCTTCTTTGCCACTGCGTTAAAAAAACTTGTTTAATTGAGCAGTTTTATCGAAAAGTTAACTTTATTTTATCGGTAGGTTGTAATAACGAAAATAAGTTAAAGGTGACTTTAAAGTTCACTTTAGCTAAAGTTACCTTTAACTAAACCCAACTATAACGGGAAATTATAATAATGACTTGCAATTAAAAGTTTAAAATGTAGTCACAATCTGTTAAAATACACATTTATATACTGTATGTATCTACCATGTCTTTACTGAATTTTTTCTTACATTTTCAAATGCTGTTCGCTTTACTTTTGCTACCTCTCTTCAAAACCAAAAGTGTATTTAACCTACCATACGATATTGATGCGGATGTAAAAATTGTAAAATTAAGTTCATTTCATTATAATTTATTTGAATATTTTTTGTTTGTTTGTTTTTCTTTCTCCAAAAGCAGCGAACAGTTATAGTGAAAATATATTTCCGCTCTTCAAAAAGTGTAACAACCTTTCATGCAAATTTATGTTTTTAATTTCTTTTTTCATTTTTTTTTGTTACGTTTTCTTTTTTTCCCCTGCCGTTGAACACAAGAGTGTGTGCATTTTGTTTAATCGATTTAGATACAATCTCCGCACGAGTAGTTTTGTGAAAGCCATGATATGCCATACAAGATGGGAAATATTTGTGTTGTTTTTTTTGTTTTGCATTACGTAGCCATATCATGCTGTAGCAACCAATGTTTGGCCCTAAACATTAATGGTATACATATGTGCTTCTTCCTGGACTCTATTGTGAAATGTGCTGCAAAATATAAATTCTACAGGGTTGGACACTGTCGGTGATTGACGCTACACTGGCTGTTGCCACGTATATGTTAATTTTTCTGACAGATCTGGGATATTGAGAGTGTCATGATTACCATTATGTATGTATGTTAATATTGATATTCATATGTATGTACATAACGATGGATACTGTTTTCATGATATCCCAGTGAATGTTTGTTTCTCTGCAAAAGCACAAAACGCCATAAAAACAAACAAAAAACATTGAAATTGTTGAACAGATCTTGAGCACAATTTACATCAGAAGGCATATGTTATTCACATTGCAGGAAATCTGCTGCCTTTCGGAATTGATCTGACAGCCTCTCGAAAGAGAGCATATAAAATTGGATTATTATGTGTACACTTCAAACAACTTTTTTAACTAAGTGAACGAATTCCACTATCTTGATACAGTCTTAAGTAAAATGGTATCAGTTTGCAAATATTACGTAGAATTATAATTGTTAACAGATTTAATTTCCATCTTAATTAGGCACATGAAGCTGATATTATATGTACGTATTGTTAAATGCCGCAGACGTATTTTACTTAAACTGGCAGATGAAGCTGTACTTGGAGTATTTGAAAGAAAAATATATGGTACTATTTGCACTGACGGCGAAGTGTAGATATCAAATGAACTATGAACTATGCAAGCTTTATGGCGATATCTTCTTCGTTAGATGCTTTAAGGTACAACGCCTACGTTCTTGCACATATCTTGCATACGACTGAAATACAGTCAACCATTCTATAACGCGGTGAGTACATACCGAGCTGCATGGAAACCGCGCTATAAGAAACTCGGATTTAGCGGTACAAACCAGGCTAATTCGTATCGTGTTCTATGGAAACCGTCTACCGTGTTGTATGGAGACCAAGAAATACAAAAGACAAGATAAATTATAAATTTTTAAATTTTTATTGAATTTTAGAGTTCAAGACTAAATGCATGTTTTCCAACAAATATAAGAAAGACTTTTGTAAAACTATGTAATTTTTCAACATTCAACCTCACTGTCAGATACGAGTCGCCTAATTCATACATACATAATTGGCCATTACAACCCTTCAGTCGGGATTACGGCCTAGCTTCTCAACACTACTCATGTTGTGTGTGTTAATTTTATACATGAGTGCCGGGACCTACAGTTTAAAGTCGACTCCGAGCGACAAATTTTTGAGAAACTTTTCATGGCAATTTTTATTTATTCTCAGAGTTTTTGCCAGAAATCTGCTGATGTGAGGTTGCCGAAGAAATTTTTTTTTATATTTTCGTTTTGATGTCTGAACTGGGTTTTGAACCGTGGCCTTACGTCTAATAAGCCAACACAGTACCCACTAGACTACTTGAGTCATCCAAGCTTTCTTATTATATAGCCACAATACAGGCAATTGGGAGTTGAAGAACGATTTATTATCATTGGTTTTATCATCAGACTCCATGATAGATTGCTGCACACATGATGGGTTTTACGTTCTTTTGAAAGTTTAAACCCCTGAAGGTCCTAGATGGCAGTTTTTTCCGATATAATGCAGTCTCATCAGCATTAAAAATCAGATCAGGTGAATAATCTCCTTTATTGATAATTCTAGCGGAAACAGCTTATGGGATGTTGTTGAACAGAAAACCGCGCTGTAAGAGTATCGCGTTATTGGAGGGCTGTCGCAGTTTCAGCTCTGCATTATATGGAAACCGCGTTCTGAGGGTTATAGGAGGACTGACTGTATACTTTAGAGCTGTACCTGAAGGGAGAAGTAGAAGAGGATCTCTGGTGTAAGAGATTTGGGAAAGAGCGCATGTGATCGAGACGCTGTTCATTATATTTTAATTAAGTCTTAAAGTTTGTCATATAGCCAGCAAAAAGAAAAATGAAAGACTATTATTTAATATTTTTAACTTAATCGCTCTAGATAGCGAATACGCGAATAAAAACATTTGCGAATAAAAACATTGGAAAATATGGTGAAAAATAATTCTAGTGTGATCAATACAAATTTTGGTGACCAATTACACTATGCGACAATATAAAAAAATGAAATACACCCGACTACTGACAAAGTTCTGTGTTTTGTTGAGTAGAACTCAAAAATATATTTTTTTATATTTCTTGAACCCTCCAAATTTGTTTTATTTATGTTTAGATGCCAAAGTTCACAGTTCGTTGTGACACCACGTGTAAGCACAGTCCCCGTGCTGACTAAATTGCATCAAACTCATCAAAGAAGTTGGCCAGCGCAGGGGCTAAACACCCTAAAAGTACGACACTCCTAAGCTGGAAACCAGTTTGAAAGTTTCCAGGTGATAAGAATTAATCATTATTTAATTCAAGCAAATATTGGGTTGTTCTGAAAGTAATTAAATTTTTTTCTCGACAGAGGATTTAATTGTATTTTTTTGCACCCAACTTCACACTTAAGCCTCTTTGAGAGCTCATATAGCAAGGCTTGTGTGTGAAAAATTCCAATTAATTATACGCAGTAGTTTTTCGTTGGTGCCCTTTTAAATATGGAGAGCGATAAACAGCATTTCCACCATATCTTACTGTTTTACTACAGAAAGGTTAAAAATGCTGTTCAAGCCAGAAAGAAATTGGCCGATGTGTATGGAGAAGGTTTGTTGACTGTATGCCAGTGCCAGAATTGGTTCGCAAAATTTCCGTTTTTGCAGCGCATGATAACTGGGGACTAAAAATGGGTTGTATACAACAAGGTCAAATGCAATAGGTCATGAAGCAAAAACGTTGTATCGGCTCAAACCATTTCCAAAGCCAGCTGTCATCAGCTGGACAAACTTATAGATGCACTTCAACAAAAAAGGCTAGAACTAATCAACAGGGAAGGTGTAGTGTTTCACGAAGCCAACGCGAGACCTCACACAAGTTTGGTCACACGCCATAAGCTTTTACAGCTTGAATGGGATATATTCTCCAGACCTGGCACCGTCGGATTATTATTTCTTCCGGTCACTCCAAAAAATTTTAGACGGTAAAACCTTCACATCAAATGAGGATGTCAAAAACCACCTCGATGAGTTTTTTTTGCCAGCAAAGACCAAAAATTTTATGAGCGTGGATTTATGCTACTACCAAAAAGATGACAAAAGGTGTTGGACAAGAACGGCCAATATATAATTTAATAAAGTACAAACAACCCCAAATTCTTATCCAACTTATATGTCTAATATACACAAAAGGTAGATACATATATAAGGTTAAATAATCGTATGAAATATGAAATTTTTATGTCTAGCCCTCTCAAATAACAGCTTATTTTAATCACTAGGCACACTTTCAGTGTTTTTTTAATAAATCTTGACATTACAAAATAGAGTAGCTATTGGAACTGCATTTAACAATTGATAAAAATGAAACATTTAACCAAACTTTGTATTTTCTTATCATATTCTCAACTTTTGGAAAAGAAATAAAAATATTTAGAAAAAAAATAATTTCAGCTTAATGTCTACCAGAGATTAGCAATGAATCGTGTTTTTGCTACTCATAAGCACTCATTAAATTTTGAATAGAAATGAGTCAACAATACTGACATTTAACTATGTACTCTGATTCATTCGTACTCACTACAACGTTGATGTATAGGTGCAGGTTGCAATGAGTATGCGTACAACGTTGACATCAAAAGCATACCATTCGAAATATGTTTGATTCATAAGCCTACTCATTTAGATTCATAAATTTAGAAAAATACTTATAATACATATAAATGATTCATTCCAGTGACTCGATACATTCATCAAAATTTACAGTCTTAGTTGTTGTTGCATTTACAACAAAAGAAAAAAGACGAACAAGCAAAAATACAGAGCAGCAACCAGAGGAAGTACACAACCTATTAGTGAGTATTTTAGTGTTCGAACGCGAATCATACTTTTTTTGTGATTTTTGTAAATGTGGAGTCATGGAGAGTCGAAATCAATAACATCATACGTGTTGTTAAGTATGAATATGATAAGTTCTTCAAACTTTGAATATGAGTAGAGGTTCCATGATATTAAAATAAGTATGAATGTATAAGTATGAAGTCGCCGTGGTCTAGTAGGTAGTGTGTTGGCTTATTAGACGAAAAGCCAGGGTTCGAGCCCCAGGCCAGACATCAAAATAATATACAAAAAGTATTTCTTCGGCGACTTCCTCTCAGCAGATTTCTGGCAAAAACTCTGAGAGTAAATAAAATTGCCATGTCGTTCGGAGTCGACTTTAAACTGTAGGTCCCGCCACTCATGTATAAAATTTAACACACACAACATGAGTGGTGTGAGAAACTAGGTAATAATCCTGACTGAAGGGGTTGTAATGACCAATTATGTATGTATGTATTGTTACGTTACACAAATTTTTTATTTTTTTTTTTTTATTTTGTGAAAGCCTGTCTCCTCTTATTTTGTTGAATTTCCCATTTGTATTCTTTCATGGATAAAATTCAAGAAATTATGTTCATATGTGTCAATATTGATTAGTTTTTTTTTGTTTTATTTACTTTAAAGAAAGTCTATTGATTCACTAGCCAAACATTAATATTTCACTGGGTTACAAAATTCTTAAAAATGTGTGTGTGTGTTTATTTGTGATGTGTATGCCAATGAATTAATGTGACGACAACCTACAATAGGTAAACGTGACAAATGATGATGAGTTCTGTGCAAGACACACCAAGCGACAACTGATGAAAATGAAGAATACCAGAGTTTGTTAAGTTTATAACATAACGTTGTTGATTCATTAGGAGATCTTTTTGGTTTTATTTTTTTAAGATTTTGTTTATCGTCGTGCACTTTGTTCATTTGTTTATTTATCTTTCAGTATTTGCATATGACAACCGTAGAGCAAATATACATAAATAAACGGAAACTAAAGGAGTTATCCACACTAGTGCCGAAAAATATCGTTATTATGCAGCATGCAGCCCTAGAGATAAATGAGGGTATTGCTTGAGCTGATTTTGCATCATCGTAAGCAGAAAACATAAAACACGATAATAATTTGATATAGAAGCGTGAGTTAGTGATGCCAATTAAAGATCAGAAATGAGTATTCAAAAAGATGAGTACAATCGAATCATACTCATAATTTTAGATACTTATACGCATTTATACTTATTTTAATTATCATGGAATCTCTACTCATATTCAAAGTTTAAAGTACTCCTCCTATTCATACTTAACAACACGTATGATGTTATTGATTTCTACTCTCCAGTACTCAACATTTACACTAAATACAAAATAAGTATGATTCGCGTACGAACACTAAAATACTCATTAAATGGTTGTGTGTTTGCTCTGCTTGCTGTTCTGTCTTATGCTTATGTGTCTTGTTTCTTTATTTGTAAATGCAACAACAACTAAGACTGTATATTTTGATGAATGATTCGAGTATTTTTCTAAAGTTATGAATCTAAATGAGTAGAGGCTTATGAATCAAACATATTTCGTATGGTATGAGTTTGATGTCAACGTTGTATGCATACTCATTGCAACCTGTACTTATAAATCAACGTTGTATTGAGTATGAATGAATCAGAGTACATAGTTAAATTTCAATAATGTTGACTCACTTATATTCAAAATTTCACGAGTGTTTATGAGTATGGAAAAAACGATTCATTGCTGATCTCTGATGCTGATAGTGCGTTTGCGAAATCCCATGAGAAACAGATCAACTAAAAGGCATGCATTTTTTTTTGCTGATATTTTATGACAATTCCGTTGCAAGTGTAAACACATTCCTAAAAAATCAGATACAATATGAAAGTAACTAAAGGGAAAAAGATGTTATTGTATCTGTTGTTGATGATGATGATGATGATGATGATTATGGCGACGAAGATGGCAATGATGTTGTTGATTGCTTAGCAACAACACAAAAAAATAAAAACGAAAATAAAAAAGAAAACAAACTGAAAAACGTAAAGCAACCAGCGAACGGATAAATCGCTTAGCAACACCTTAGCAATTGTTGATGTTGATGGTTGATGTTGTATTATTTGTAGTTGCATGAGCTCAACACTTTGGTTGGCTGCGGTTGTTGGTGGCATAGAAAAAATTAATTTGTTTTTGTATTTGAAAAAAAAAACCGAAAAAAATAACATGAAAAATAAAAATTGGGCTTATGAACTCGGAAAATAGCAACGCTTGAGTTCATTGACGAACAATGTTATTGACATTAACGCTATTTGTTAAACGTGTATTGTTTCACAATAATTCTGCTTCTTCTTCTTTTTCCGTTTTTTGTTTTTATTGTTATCGCTTTTGCAAATTATTTTTCTTTTATTTTTTATTTAAAAAACAAAATGTGAAAAAAACATAGAAAACAACATACGTACAAACGAATTTGTCAAAGAATCATCTGGAAAGAGAGAAAAAAGCAAATATTATTTACTTCTCTATGTATGTATGTCTGTCTGAAGAAATTTAAAAATTGATGACAACTTTTCAAATTACAATGTTATTGTATTGATAGAAAAGGCATTTCAAAAGAATACCACGTTAGAAATAAAAATGTTAGTTTTGCACAAAGTAGAGAGAGGAAACCGAACCAAGCAGAGTTTTATGATTTAGTTGATGGAATATAATGTCAGTTAATGAGTTCGTGACTGACAAAACAGTTTCTATTGGCATTAGGATAAATAAATAATGCCTCATGCTTAACCTAAAAACTCCACCAAATGCTGATAAAATTATACATAGGCTCGATCTGTGAATACAAATGAATTGTAAAATGGGTAATACGATGGTTGACTGGACTTCGCAGATCAGCTAAGCAAGTTAAATAAAGCATTGTATTGTTACGAAAATGAAAAAAAATCTAGAGACAGCTGTTTTGCTTTTACATCGCTTAACATTAAAATTATAAACAAAAGCTACAAAAACAAAACAATGCAGTAAACAAACCTGTTTACAAATTATCGTACTGCTTAATATAGCAACAAACACCAGCATAAAAAATGGTACACAAGCAAACAAAAATACACAAGCAACACTTCAAGAATAAATGTAAACAAAATACACAAACAACAATAATGGAACAAAGATATTTACATTTATAAAGATTTCGAGAAGGCGAAGCCACGAACATTCGCCTTCAATAACATTCGTTAGGTTGTTTACCCTGCCATACAAAAGGCAAGGCAAAGCATGCGAGTAGTCAGTAAGAGTTCAGTCAGTCTTGTGTGAAGATGCGGTGTGTTTGAAGATCTCCGTTTCAAAGATCTGTCGAATAATTGTATAGTAATTGTTATTGTTTATGCAAAGGATATAAATAGAGGAATAACAAAGAGAAAGCAATTGTTGTTGTTGACATAAAGTTGTGAACAGTGGCACACAGAATTGTGCGAATAATAAAGAGTTTTCATCAAAACTAAACACAAATTCATTTTTATTTTATTTGCAATCTACGAGCTCATATTTTAAACGTTTTTAAAAGGTAAAAACGTAACAGCATGAAGTATACGGTGCTGGCATCGATCGTGTTTTATCTGAGAAACACTCTACCCAAGTATAGGTTTTGCTCAAGTTAATGCTTGCAGGTTGGACGAGTTTCTCGAGAGGTTTGTAGATATAATAATTGTAAGAAGTTTTTGCAGATGAATATACATTAAGAAGTTGCCGTAATCTGGTAGGTTCAAATCACAGGTCAGACATCTCGAACAAATATGAAAAATATTTCTTCGTCGACTTCCTCTCAGTAGATTTCTGATATAAACTATGATAGTAAATAAAAATTGCCATGAAAAGTTTCTCAAAAAGATCTGTTGTTCAGAATATATTTCGAAGTGTAGGTCCCGCCACTTATGGACAAAATTAACACACACAACATAAGTGGTAGGAGAAGTTAGGTCGTAATCCTGACTGAAGGGTTGTAATGACGAATTATGTATACAGGTATCTATACATCATATAGTATTCGGCGTTCCAAAAAATTACTATGTCATCACGTCTAAACAGGGGAAGTATAACTTAAAGTTGTTTAAAACCAAGAAGTTCATTTGCTGAGATTTTTAAAAAGCAATAGACTTGAACAAGTAAATGAACATATTCCGGTTTTGAGTCAACGCCTTCTCTTCGTTCCAGAATTAATATTTTCCAACCAACGAAGGCTAGAGTCCCCTGTCAGGGGTTACATAATACCAGTGGGGCTGCATTAATACGTTTTTTGTTCAATATCTACTGTCTAAATCTATCTAAATCTATCTAATATCTAAAACTCTTGCTATTGCTTTATGCGTACTATTGTATTGTTGACGGCTTGTTCAACTGTTCAATTTTATTTTCTTTGCAAATATTGACGATAAAAATTTTCTGCAATACGGCCACATGGTCGAGTAAAAACAACATTTATTCGAATTGAAATTAATGACAAGAATAACTTTTCCAATAGAAAGAATTTGGCAGTAACAATTTGGAAGAGAAATTATGTACCGTGCGAAGTAAACCTAATATTGTCCACTAGTGTTGATAGTGTATGGTCGATGCACTTCCCTTAGCAAAGATAAATGAAGTAAATATATTGGTAGCTGTTCTGTTAAAGTATTTCCTTTGAAGCCGACTTCCTACCAACGTTTTCGTCATTCTTGCTGTATGAGCCGATCTCTGTCCTTTAGCTAGCATCACAGATGTCAAGCGATCTTTATAAATATTGGAACAGATTCTATAAACCTTCTGATTAGTATGGCTAAATAACACACTGAACCAAAAACTGTCCGTTACTACTGTAAAAAGGGGTGTAAAATTTAAGAAATTTCTTTATATATCAGCTAACAAAAATGCGTATTCATATCTATTCCTTTTTTTAGTAAAAATTTACAATTTTAGTTGATTATTCATATTGAAAAAATTTCTTCATATTGAAGAAAATTCAATATAGGCAAAAGAAATGGTCATATGTACTTACTAAACTTCATTTGAGCTAATTTGCTCTTTTGAGCTAATTGCACCGTTATTCTGATATCATTTTGAATTAAATAATTTGTTGTGATATCTACAATAACTTCATCCATCGTGAACAAGATTCTTCACAACATTGGAATGCATCGGATTCGGAAATTAAATGATAAACTTTTCAATGCAAAATTAAAGCATTTATTGAAGGAAATTATTTTTTTGCATATACAGTGGGGAGCACAAATGAGTATATGTTTATACTCTGAGCAATTTTAATTGCATAAAAATAAGAGTGTTAAAGTAATTCAAAATTGTTTTTCGTTTTTAATTTAGTATTTAGTACTTAACAAAATAACATAAATTTCAGAACTAAAATGATCAAATTCTAAGAAAAAAACAATCTAGAGGAAAATAACTCGGATGTACTCAATTTTGCACCATTCCAAAATTTTAGGGAATACGAGTATTTTTAATGTTTAGTCCAAAGATCCTTGTTATGTAAAACCTCATGTAAGCGACTTGGCATGATTCTTGTAAAGATGGGTCTGCAAGATTCTCAAATAATATTCTTTTTTCATAATGTTATTGATTCTATGCAGTGGTCCGAGGTGCAACCATGTAAAGCAATCCCATACCATGACATTTCCTCCACCGTGTTTCACCGTCTCCTTAACATGACATCTTTGAATTCTTTCCCCAGGGCGCCAGCAAATATTGCTTACCATCGGTCATTCCAACCATTTAGTCAGGATGATGACCTAGTTTCGCGCACCACTTTATGCTGTGTGTGAAGTCGCCGTAGTCTAGTAGGTAGTGTTCGAGCCCCAGGCCAGACATCAAGGCAAAGTACAAAAAGTATTTCTTCGGCGACTTCCTTTCAGCAGAAAACTCTGAGGGTAAATAAAATTGCCATGAAAAAATTTCTCAAAAATCTGTCGTTCGGAGTCGACTTTAAACTGTAGGTCCCACCACTCATGTATAAAATTAACACACACAACATAAGTGGTGTGAGAAACTAGGACGTTGTACAATGGGTCAATTCGACCTCCGGGTACTGTACTTGTCCTAATTTACAAGTCAGACATCAAAACTAAAATATGAAAGAATATTTCTTCGGCGACTACCTCTCAGCAGATTTCTGGCAAAAACTCTGAGAGTAAACAAAATTGCCATGAAAAGCTTCTCAAAGTCTGTCGTTCGGAATCGACTTTATACCGTCGGTCCCGCCTCTCATATATAAAATTAAAAATTTGTTTCTTTTCATTTTTGTTCGCATTAGACGGGAAATCGTTGCTTTTAATGAAATATTATAATAAAATGTAGATTTCAATAAAACTTGTGTAGAATTGAATAAAAATCTATACATATGAATATTTTTTTCGTTTAAGGTTTACAAAATTTTTTTAGTTAATATAACCTACGATATTTTTTTTTTCTATGCATCTTTATTATGACGTCTTAATTATGAGAGTATATCATAAATTAGCCTTAAAAGTATTTATCGTTTAATATTTAAATTTGATTACATTTTCGATTAAAATTTTAATTTTCATTTTGAAGTTTTAAAATTATGGGACACCAAAAAAAATCGAAATATTAAATTCTTGAATATTATTGTAATTCTCTAATAAATTTTATTATATATATGTCAAAGTAAGAAGAAGAATAAAGTAATACAAAAAAATATGATAACATAAAATATGACAATTAAATAATGAAGGTGGTTGCCATCAAACAAATATAAAAGCAATATTTAACAATTAAATAAGCGTAAAGTTATTCTATTTATTTTTTTTTTCTTACTCAATATAAAGTCGTTTAGCACTGTGACTCCAAAACAATAAAATCATATGGTTCTGAAATTGTTTTTTAGTACAGGCAATACAATCTAATATTTACAGATATTTTTAAACATTTTTAAATTCTTTTTTTTTTTTTTGAACAATCCAACACCTCGCAGTAACGTTTATAAATAAATACCGTCATCATAATAATAATCGCCTCATCACCACGTAATTTGTTCTCAAACAAAAAGAAAAAAAACAAGAAAATTGAAATAAAACTGAACATCGCGTGTTTTAAAGTGTCATGTACTTTATTCATCACATGCACCTCTTATATACCGTTTTACCATCGTTTCATTATACGCGCACAATATAAGCGTCCTCAGATCAGAAACATTTTAAGTTGGTCAAGTCAATGATTGCATGTGAACGAAAAAACGAAAAATATGGAAAAACATACACACAAAAAGAATTCGTAAGCATGTTTAAAAAAACTTTTAAGGGTTATTAAGTGAAATTTTGTAAATTATTAAAACAACAACACATAAAAAATATTAACAACTCTACTCTGTATGGCATAGCGTGTACGGTGTAATGTACATACAGTGGATAGCAAAAGTCTTAGTACGGCAATATATTTTGACAAAAAAAAGTCCCCACAGGCTTAATACTCTTGCACAAAGTCCCGATATGGCTTCAAGAGAGTATTTAGGAGATCATTTGAAAGAACGCTAAACCTCAAACAAAAGTCAACCGAAAAACTTGCTCTCGGTGCCACCAGAAACCATTAAACAAAACTTATATATTCAATTCGAAATGGGTTAAATGGAGTGCTTGACCTTAACGAATATTCTAATAAATACAAGGAATAACACTTTCATATATTAGGCCTTTGAATTTTAAATTTACTCAGGTTTATCCTTGGGGGTACCTATGGAGTCATTTGAAACTACATATTCCTTATTTTTCTCTTGCTTTATGAAAAAACATTAAAAAATTCTTTGTTTTATAATAAAACAGAAATAAATGAATGAAATAAATATAAAAACTTAAATTATTCATACAAACTTTTGGCTAAAATTCATGAAATTGCAAAAATATGTGGCCGTACTAAGACCTTTGCTGTGCACTGTACGTACATATTATTTCTGTGTGTATAGTTTTAAGAAATTTGTTCATATACACGTACTTTCATGTGTGCCTCTACGCACATATATAATGACATACATATGTACATATGCATTCAAAAGTACGTAATTTACCTGCTCACAATAGCCGTGTTTAGTAAAATGTTTTACTTCGTCATGTACTCACTCGTATGATGTATTTTGTACCCCAAAGTTACGGAGTGTGTAATAAATGTATTGTAAAAAATCACGTATCCATGAAATGAGGCTAATATACCAATTTTTTCCACCTTTATTTTGTGTTTTCTTTATTTTTGATTTTTATTACCCGCATTATTTTTAATTTCTTTGTTTTGTTTACAACATTATATTATCGGCTACAATTATAATAAATTGAAACACAACATAAAGGTACAGTACATCTGATAATTCATACAAGAAATTCAATTGTATTGGAAATTCAATTTCATTAACTATTGCTATGAAAATGGCAATGGTGTTACATCGTTTAACATTAAAATAATAAACAAAAGCTACAAAAACAAAAGCAATGGACTTGTTTACATGATCAACGAATAAACAAAAATATAGCAACAACATCAGTATAAAAAAGGGATAAACAAGTAAACAAACAGGCAACAACAACACTGCAAGGGTAAACGTAAACAAAATACACAAACAACAATAATGTATACAACATGTTTATATTTATAAAGATTTCGCGCAGGCAAAGTCAGTCTCCGTCAAGGGCATTAATCAGACTGTTTACCCTGCAATATAAAAGCCAAGACAAAGCAGGCAAAGGGTTCAGTAAAAATTCAGTCAGACTTGTGTTAATTTTTTAAGTCATTTAAAAGTTTCTTTTTTTATTTGGTTTAAAATAATGGCGATAACAATACTAAGGAATTAAAAAAACATCACACATAATACAAATATCGATATACGGTTAAATCAGTTGACAAATACAACTCGTAGAAATGAGTTATGGAATTCAGGTACAATATTTTCTTTTAATGAAATAACGAAAGAATTTTTAAAGTTCTTAGTTTTTAGACTCTGATTCAAATATTTTTCTTCTTCTGATGTATTTGAAATAATAAAAATTAAAAGATTTTCAAGCTAATGTTTATTAGCCCTTTAACTGCTTATGTCGAGTATGCTCGTAGTAGTAGTAGTCACCGTAGTCTAAAATGTAATGTGTTGGCTTATTAGACGTTAGGCGACGATTAAAAACCCAAGATCAGGCAACAAAACGAAATATGAGGAATATTTCTTCGGCGACTGCCTCTCAGCTGATTCCTGGGAAAAACTACGAAATTTAATAACTTTAAGCTTTGTCGTTTGAAGTCGACTTTAATCTGTAGGTCCCGCCACTCATGTATAACATTAATACATTCAACATAACTGGTGTGAGAAGCTAGGTCGTAATCCTGACTGAAAGGCTGTAATGATCAATAGTGTATGTCACAGCGAAACAAAAATTTCTTGTATAATATCGAGTATAATTGTTTTAAAGAAAAAATCGAATCTACCGGTATTTTTTCCCTCATACATACATAATTGGTCACAACAACTCTTTAGTCAGGATTACGTTTAAAGTCAACTCCGAAAGACAGATTTTTGAGAACCTTTTCATGGCAATTTTACTTGCTCTCAGAGTTTTTGGCAGAAATCTGCTGAGAGGAAGTCACCGAAGAAATATTTTGTCATATTTAGTTTAGTCGAAGATGCCTGACCTGGGGATTGAACCGAGGCCTGAAGTGTAATAAGCAAACACACTACCTACTAGACCACGACGACTTCCCTCAGAATGGTCTTATAAACCTTATTGGTTATAATAAACATCAGCTTGTATTAATTTTGATTCTTCATGTAACATATTTTTTATCAATGTTTGAACATCCAAAACTTCACTTGATTTTTATCGACCTAATTATCCTCAACATCAATTTAATTAATACATTCTTCTTCTACAACTCTGTGTCATGTATGAATAACTCCATTATATTTGAACACTTAAATATTACAATTTCTGCTTTAGATCTAATTTTTGAATGCATTGCCAAAAATTTCGTACCATTTCATGAATTCTACCGGTTCTAATTCCAGAGACTGTGTGTATAACATGATTAGAGTCCTTGCGAAACAAAGGGCAGGTCTCAACATTGTCCACATAAATGCTCAGACCTTAAATAATAAGATTGATGAATTTAGGTACTTATTTGTGGCAGCGGGTATTGACGTTATTTGAGTCTCTGAGACTTGGTTACCCTTGGATGTTCAGGATACAGTTTTTAATTTACAGGGCTTTAAACCTTTCCGATCAGATAGGCGAATCTTGGTTAATGGTATTGAGACCAGGGCCAGGGGTGGTGGAGTTGCGATTTATCTTCGTAATGATATACTTTGTAAGGAAAAATTATTAAATCACATTGGGAGCGAGATTGAATATTTTTTTCTGGAAATATCAACAGGCGATGGTCCGAAACTTCTTCTTGGTTGTGTATATAGACCGAATTCTAGTTTGAATTTTGATCCTTTTATTTCAACTCTTGAGGATATTACCATTCGATATGACATAGTTATTGTAGGTGACTTTAACAATAACCTTCTACTTGATAATCCCCTTTTTGGACCAATGCTCTCACTTCACCTCAGTCCTGTAAATGTGTCAACACCTACACATTTCCATTCAACATCCAGTAGCTTGATAGACCTTATATTTGTGAATCACATTGAAAGGGTGCTATTATATGACCAAATTTCTGCTTCCTGCTTCTCCAACCATGACCTTCTCTTCCATAATTATAATTTGTCCGTAACTCGTCCCGTGGACAAATATATTACGTATCGTGATTTTGGAAATATTAATTATACAACTCTGAATATTGAACTGGATGGCGTATCTTGGGACCAGGTATACATACTGGGTAATGCGAATGACCAATTATCGTTTATTCAGGACAGAGTGCGTTTGCTCTATGACAGGTGTGTTCCTGTCAAAACCAAGCACATCAAACCTAAACAACAGCCCTGGTTTAATGCGGAAATAAAAGCACTCATTGAGAGGAGGGATAGTGCTTACAGGAGATGGAAGAGGTTTAGGACGGATGATTTAAAAGCATTTACATAGATTCACACGGATGGAAGTTACCAGGAGCATAAGAACTGCAAAAAGATTGTATTATGGCGGAAAGTTTTCCAATGCTATGGACAACAAATCTAAATGGAATGTAATTCGTGAAATAGGTATAGGCCGAAAATGGCCAAAGGCAGATATCGATGTCGATGTGGACAAGCTTAATGACCAGTTCGTAAATTCTAGGGTCCCAAGGTCTAACGGTGACTTGTATGATGACCTCTGTTGTGTTCCACCACAGTATTCCTTTAGCTTTCGTTGCGTAAATCAGTTTGAGGTTTTGGAATGTATATCAGCGGTAAAATCGAATGCAGTTGGTTCTGATAATTTGCATCCTTTATTCTTGAAGGCTCTGACTCCTAAACTTTTGCCTTACTATACTTACTTGTTCACTACAGTTCTGACTAAGTCTTCTTTTCCTGAAAGTTGGAAACTGGCTAAAATCCTTTCCATTCCCAAAACTAATTGTGAGTTCAGGCCAATTGCAATCCTCCAATATTGGAGAACATCATGGCCAGCAAAATCGATGAATATCTGAGGGGCCACAATTACTTAACGGTCAATCAGTCGGGCTTCATGAAAGGTAGGAGTTGGACTACCGCTCTGGTAAATGTAGTTGAGGAACTTAGGTCGGAACTTGAGGGGAATAGTGTGGCGTTCTTGGTTCTGCTTGATTACTCTAAGGCTTTTGATACAGTCGATCACGCGGTTCTATTGAAAAAGCTCCGAAAAATGTTTTATTTCTCCGAAACTGCCTGTAATCTAATTTATTCTTATTTGACGAACAGATTTCAGAAGGTTCATTTCAATGTTGTTGGCAATGTTTCGGATCCACTTAATATTAGTGGAGGTGTTCCCCAGGGGTCTATACTTGGACCTCTGCTGTTTTGCATGTATATAAATGATCTAACTAATGTTTTGGTTAACTGTAATGTTCACATGTATGCTGACGATGTGCAGCTTTACACATGTAATCTAAGGGAGAATATTTATTCTTGTTTAGACTACATTAATCGTGACTTAGCAAACATTGATGGATGGGCCTCGGCCAATGAACTATGCATCAATCCTTCTAAGTCTAAATGTTAATACATTTAGGGAAAAAACGGATCATTTGTCATACCTGAATTGAGTATCAGGGTAAATAAAATTGAATTTGTCAGGTCTGCTACTAATCTGGGTTTTTTCTTTAATGACAAATTATCATAGTCTAAGTCTAAATTATCTAGTCTAAGTGTCGTTGTTGGCAGAATTTATGGCATGCTTTGTGGGCTGCCTTAGATTCAACTCCTTTAGTCATTCGTATGCAACTTGCTAAAACGTACTTACTTCCGGTACTTTTATATGGATGTGAAATATTCGCAAACTGCAGTTATGATGACAACCAGAAACTTAAACTAGCGTACAATAACATAGCCAGGTATGTTTTCCTTAAGGGGCATCGGGATCACATTTCTCATTCTTGGTATCAAATTTGATAATCTCCTGAAAATTAGATGCCTCCTCCTACTTCATAAAATAATTTACAAGAAACAGCCGAAATATTTATATTGTAGAATTAAGTTTGCTCGATCCCACCGAGGTGTGGGGATTATACAGCAACGATTCAGGACTCTTCTGTCTCAGCGACAGCTTTTTATACACACCTTTAGTCTTTGGAATTCCCTAAAAAATAACATCCAAAATCTGGGCAATGCAAACGCGTTCAAAAAGGATTTATTCAAATTATTTTCATAATTAAAATTTTAACCTTATATTTGTAAATTTTGTGATTTTATCTTTTAGGTCATCATTATTTTTATTGTTATTATTATTATTATTATTATTTTTATACTTTTCTTTATAATTTAATTTAATGCTTATGTACATAAATTAACTTTGTTTTTCTCAAATTTTTTATATTTAATTAATGCTAATTTTTTATATCTTATTGATTGTAAACATAGTACTGTCACTTATAAGATTTAGTATCTTGTTCTGCTATGTATTTCATAATAAATCAAATAAAAATAAAATAAATATATAAATAAATTTCGTTTTTAACAAGGAATGAAAATTATATTTTCTTTTGCAAACCACAAAATACACGGAGATGATGGCAATATTGGTGGAAGATCCTTGGTTGTAGATAATGAATTATTTGACACGATAGATGTTTCAAGATGTGCTACATATTTACATATTACTGTATAAGTAGTTTAAGTAAGAGGCTATCAGGTTATATATCAAGAGTCTTCTAAAGTCCATATAGAATAGCAACAAAAACGAACTTGAAAAGTAGGCAGACATTGACACCTTTTACGGATGCAATAATTATTTTCACTTTCACAGATTCAAGGCAACGAAAGATCTAGGAGCTACCACATCAGGCCAATCACCAAATATCTGTTGCAGTACACCGAGCATATGTAAATTCCAAGTCACTGAGCTCGTAAATAATTGAATATAATTTGTAATTGCATTGTAATTAATAAATAAATAAATAAAAATTGAAACAAAGTAAAGACATCTGAAAGATAACTTCATGTTTTTAATTATTTCGAAAATCTCTGGAATTCTATGTAGAAAATTTCATGTAAATAACGGAAAAGTATTGCTGGTGTTCTTATGTGGGATGTTTTTGTAAGAAAATATTGTTGTTTAGATTTATAGAAATCAACACAAAAACAAAATAATATTTTATAAAAATTAACGACCTGTATCCCTATGTCGCAAAAACGAATTCCATTAAGGACCATTATTACAACTTGCCGTTAACTAAAGGGAAGATTTTAACGTGCAGATAAATTGTTCTTCATTATTATAAGTGGGCGATAAGGTAGAAGTGAGCGTTAAGCTAAAGGGAGGATCATCCTAAAGTTTAAAGTTAAGTTTATGTCTGAACTTGCCATATTATTATTATTTTCAATATGGCAACTTCAAATATAAACAAAATGAGTAAATACAATATAAAAAGGAAGCCCGTCGTTGCCACTGCGTTTAAAAAACATGTTTAATTGAGCGGTGTCGATAACATTGCTACCGGCACTGCCATATTTTTGAAAAAGTTAACTTTATTTTATCGGTAGATTGTAATAACGAAAAAAGTTAAAGGTGACTTTAAAGTTCACTTTAGCTAAAGTTACCTTTAACTAAACCCAACTTTAACGGGTAGTTGTAATGATGGCCCTAAATAATTAATTTTACTTATTTCGTGCTACAAATATTTTATTTAAACGCGTACATACATAACATACATACATAATTTCCCATTAGAACCCTTCAGTCAGGATAACGGCCAAGCTTCTCAGACCACTCATATTGTGTGTGTTAATTTTATGCATGAGTGGCGGGACCTACAGTTTAAAGCAGACTCTGAAAGACAGATTTTTGAGAAACTTTTCATGGCAATTTTATTTACTCTCAGAGTTTTTGTCAGAAATCTGCTGAGAGGAAGTCGCCGAAGTAATACTTTTTGTATTTTGTTTTGATGTCTGGCGTGGGGCGCGAATCCTGGCTTTGCGTCTAATAAGCCATCGCACTACCTACTATACTACGGCGACTTCAATTTAAACGCGTACAAACTATCTTAATCCTGGCCTTCTATTAACTAAATCTCCATAATAAATGCATCGAAAAGGACTGATAGGAAAACAAATAAAATAAAAAAATAATTAATAAAAAATGTATTCAAATGTTATGAAAACTTCATATACTTTGTATGTCTTTTTCTTTGTTTTTTTACTCTTTTCCCGTGGATGACAGGGTACGTATTTGAATGTTATTTTCGCTCTACTGTCTGCGCTACTACTGTTTGTGTTGCAACAAAATATCTTGTTTTTCAATTTATTTGTTTCTGTCCTTAACAGTAACAGTTTGAGTGTCATCCCTCCAACCAGTCAGCTAACCAAGCGTATCTTCTACTGACATTTTTCGCTATTCCTTACGCAAATCTGGAAAATTTAAGGATTCGTAACTGTTGCCAGAATGCTCGTGTTTTGTATTATTTTCAATCGACTTGTGGGTCTTTAACCTCTTTAAAAGCTTTCAAAAGTGGCAGCAAATTTAATAAAAACTAAAACTCAAATGAAAAATAAATTGGAAATGAAAATGAGATGAAGGGTGGGCTTTCAAGTAAACGTAGATACTTTTTCCTATAATTGTAGATTGTTTAGGACTTATGGTACTCAATTGAAATTGAATGTTGAAGGTAGTTGACAAGAGTATCGCAAGTTTAGTTTAATTGAAAATAAATTTATTTTTAATGTAACATGCCCGTATCCTTGTTATTTACATACCTATTTATGTTCTATAGATTACGTTAAAAGATACTGAAATTAATTTCATATTTCGTTTTTTTCTTGTTATTTGTGTCCATTAAACTAATAATGGCACACAGAAAATATTTGCCACTGTCATCGTACAAGATTTCGGTTCAGTTGTAATTAATTTAAAGTCTAATAAATTCCAGCAATAACAACGACAAGAACAAAAGGCACAAGAACAATGGCATTAATGTGAAAAAAGAAAAAAAAAATACTCTCTGCCTTTGGACATTAAAGCCGGCTTTTATTGAACATGAAATAACCAACAGCCATAATTATAATGTTTACTTGTCAATATATTTTATTCTCTGCTGCCACAGTTTCAACCTCACCGTCCCATCTAATAATTGGAATCATATTATATTAGTTGAGGGTCAAATTAGATTCTTTGCAATTGTGTAGATATTCAAAAAACGAGCAAAAAATTGTTTTAAATGTGGCTGGGATATCATTTTTACCCTGGACGGTTACTCTTCATTTTTGTATATTTATTAAGGTTACACTTCGTTGAATCGACGAACACTTTAACCCTAGTTGGTTACTGTTCGTTGAATCGACGAAACTCATTTACTCTTTATCATACAATTCTTTTATGTTTGATCAAATTTCGCTCTTTTTATGTTATTATTATGTTGGTTGCTAACGAAAACTTGTAGTGAGTAAACGTACCCTGGCTACCAATTTTTTTAATCCTGGATGGTCATTTCTGTACAGTAAGGTTACTCTTCGTTGAATCGACGAACATTTTTTTTCGTCTACTGACTGCAAGCTTTCATTATCAACTAACGTTGTAGAAAAAAGAGCGAAATTTGATCAAACATAAAAGAGTGAGCTTCGTCGATTCGACGAACAGTAACCGTCCAGGGTTAAGAGTTATGTATGGGTACCAGAGGTCAGAAATGAATCGTTTCTTCGCTACTCATAAGCACTCATGAAATTTTAAATATAAGTGAGTCAACAATATTGAAATTTACCTATGTACTCTGACTCATTCGTACTCACAACAACGTTGATTTATAAATACAGGTTGCAATGAGTATGCTTAGATTGTTGACATCAAACTCATAATATTCGAAATATGTTTGATTCATAAGCCTACTCATTTAGATTCATAACTTTAGAAAAATACTCATAAATGTGTGACTCGAATCATTCATCAAAATTTACAGTCTTAATTGTTGTTGAATTTACAGCAAAAGAAAAAAGGCACATAAGCAAAAAAGACAGAGCAGCAACCAGAGGAAGCACACAACCTTCCAGACAGTATTTTAGTCTATGTACACGAATCATACTTATTTTGTGATTCTTGTAAATGTTGAGTAAAGGAGAGTCGAAATCAACAACATCATACGTATTGCTAAGTCTGAGTACGATGAGTACTTCAAACTTTGTATATGAGCAGAGGTTGTAGAGGTGAATGCATATAAGTATCAGAAATTATGATTATGATTCGATTCTACTTATCTTTTTATAAAATTGCTAATTGCTGACCTCTAGTGGGTACCAAGGCAATTTCGTTATGTTGATATTGTATATGAATGAAATTTTCGTCAAGAAAAATATCAAATTATATTGCTACAGAGGGAGTTGAGGTAAGCCGAAGAAATTGAAACCCAAATTTATACTTATTATTCATTATTAAGAGTTTAAATTTAAAAATGCAGTAAAACAATAACACTGAAATTTATAATTTATTTATTTTTTCGTTGTTGTGAAGTATAATTACTCCAGTTAGATAAGGAATATTATTTCATTCATATGGTCGGCGCGGCTGGCCTCACAGTAAATCATTCGTTCAGTCCAATTTTCATGCAATTTGTGGAGCATTTGTGTCATATTTCAGCAATGGCATCACGAATGTTAGCCTTCAAATGCTCAATTGTCTCTGGTTTGTCGACATAACACTTTTTTAACGGCGCCCCACAGAAAATAGTCCAACGTGTAAAATTTTAGCTTCTTGGCGGCCAATTGACATCACCTTTTCGGCTAATTAAACGGCCATCAAATGGCCTCTGTAAGACCACGTATGGATTTTCTGAGCCCCAAGTACGGCAATTTTCCTCATTAACGTACCCACCAAGATGAAAAAAGGTTTAATCAAAAAAGATGATATTTTTTTTTTGTCAAAATCGACATCATCGTACAGTTTTTCGGTGGCCTATCGATTCCAATAAATCCCAACGTTGCTCAATGGTGAATTGATTTATTACATTCAGTGGAGATAATATAATGAATTTTGTGACAGAATAGAATGACATAAGTATTGCCAGATTCGATATAATCGATGGTTCAATTTTAAACCAATAGATGGTCCATCCTTTATATTCCTATAAAATTAACAATACTACCGAACAGCAACTTCAACAATTGGTATACATTTATTATAAGCAGTTACTACGTATCCTAGATCTAGATCTATGTATGTATGTATGTGTGTATTATTAGCACAATTCTGTGTGCCACTGTTCACAACATGATGTAAACAACAACAATTGCTTTGTTTGTTATTCCTCTGTTTACACACTTTGCATAAACAATAACAATTACTAGTCAATCGTTCGACCGATCTTTGTAACGGAGATCTTCAAACCACGATTACTCGATTCGAACACACCTGACTGAACTTTTACTAACTCGCTCGCTTGCTTTGCCTTGCCTTTTATATGGCAAACAGTCTGATGAATGTCCTTGAAGGCGAAAGTTCATGATTTCTCCTTCTCGAAATCTCTATATGCGTAAACATCATTGTTATGTATGCCGGCAAACTTAATAATAAAATAACCGAAAAAGCAAAATTGTTCAAGTTTTGGAGTTCAAATGCATGTGTTTCGTTCGAGTTATGGAGGACTTTAAGTTGTGGCAGGTCTAACGAAGAATTAATCCAATTCATAGCAAATTTCGATTTTTGATGGCCTTGAGAAGGAAGTACATTTTATTAAAATTTAATACAATTTTTTCTATCGAAATATAGTATAGTATATATATATAGTATGTACTCGGAATTCCCGTTAAGTAAGCTAATACACTACCACTAAACTACGGCATTCATCCGCTGTCCAAAGTAACTCCAATATATTTGGCATTATCGAATGGTGTAAGGAGAATACTTTTGATGCTAATGGTATTAATTTGTAAATAGTTACTCGTATTGTTTTGGTCGGTTACAGGCCATATTCGTTGCTAACCACCTTATCTTACAGTTCACATTTGACTCCTGTTCGTATTCACTTCCAGTTCCTTATTCATGTTAGTTTCAAAATAGCACCAATGAATCGGCAATTATTTTTCCTTTTATACATACTCTTCGAATATTTGAATACTTGATATACTAAGGGCCATTATTACAACTTGCCGTCAACTAAAGGGAGGGTTTTAACGGGCAATAAATTGTTTTTCATTATTATGAGTACCCAATAAGATAAAAGTGAGCGTTAAGCTAAAGGGAGGACTATCCTGCCGGTAACTTTTAAAGCCGTTAAGTTTAAGTTTAAACTTGCCACATTACATATTACTTTCAATGTGGCAAGTTTAAAATGAGCATATAATATAATTTACAACAACAAAAAAAAAAGGGAGCCTGTCGTTGCCACTGAGTTAAAAAAAAAACTTGTTTAGTTGAGCAATTTTATCGACATTGCTCCGGCACTGCCATATTTTTGAAAACAACTACATTATTTTATCTGTAAGTTGTAATAACGAAAATAAGTTAAAGGTAACTTTACAGTTCCCTTTAGCTAAAGGTACCTTCAACTAAACCCAAGTTTAACGACAAGTTGTAATAACACATAAATTTCAAGCTCATTTCCGGAAATAACTTTTTCTCTAATCCAGTATTTGGTTGGTATTATTATTCCTATTGTCATTTCGCATTAGAATACCTAGAAGTTCATTCATTTTGTGTATTAAATAGAGGATATTTATTCCATATTCAATTGAATCAAATTAAATTGGCTTTTTTCTCGCTCTATAAAGTGTGTGTAGGTTTCGCTTTTATCTCGTTTCAAAAATATTTTTTTTTTCGTAAATAATTAAAACCTAAGAAGTCGTTCAGGTGTTCCATATTTACACGTATGGTCATAAAATATATGAAAAATAATCTGAAATAAAATTAATTGTGTGTCAAATAAAAGCAGAAATTTATTAAAGCATTCTTAAACGTTAAGTTTTAATTAAAAATGAATGATTTTATGATATGAAAAGAATTTTACTTGTAGCCTTTTTTAAAAATGGATGCTTAAATTAAATTTTATTGAAATAATATGAGGTCTATTCAAAAAATAAGATGAATTATTAAATTTTGAGGTCTACGTATATTCTACTTTAAATGTTGGTACCAGAGGTCAGCAATGAGTGTTCAAGAAAATGATTAGGATCGAATCAGACTCATAATTTATGATACTTATACTCATTGGTACTTATTTTAATATCGTGGAACCTCTACTCATATTCAAAGTTTGAAGTACTCATAACACTTAACCACACGCATGACGTTGTTGATTTCAACTCTCCATAACTCGACATGTACGCGAATCACAAAATATGTATGATTCACGTACGAACACAAAAATACTCACTAGAAGGTTGTGCTGATTTGTCTTTTTGGCTTTTGAGTCTTTTTTTGTAAATGAAACAACAACTAAGACTGTAAATTTTGAAATGTTCGAGTGCCTCGAATCATTTATAAGTATTCTAAGTATATTTCTAAATCTATGAATCTAAATCTAAAATCTTATGAATCAAACATATTTCGAATGGTATGAGTTTGATGTCAACGTTGTACTCATACTCATTGCAACTTGTACTTATAAATCAACGTTGTAGTGAGTATGAATGAACCAGAGTCGTTAAATTTCAATATTGTTGACTCACTTGTATCAAAATTTCATGAGTGCATATGAGTGGTGAAAAAACGATTCATTGCTGATATCTGGTTGATACACTGGTCTCGAAAATATGTTCATACTTTTAACTACATATCAGATTTAGTTTGTTTGTGAGAGACATAAATTAATCAAATAATTTGAGTGTTTGGCGATTTACCAAACTTCTTTAATGGATCAAAGAAGTTGCATCAAATTTTGTATAAAAAATTGATTTAAGTGCTCAAAAACTCTTAAAATGACAGTGGCATGCGGTAATAGCACATAAAAATTTAAAAAAATTTTGTAGTCCGCAAAATTTGAAACTGTATGTTACGGTTTTACCTTCTAAAAACGTTTAAAATATGAGTTCGTATATTACAAATAAAATAAAAATAAATTTGTGCTCTTTGCACTCTTTTCCGTAACAATAATAAATCGCTAAATAATTGTTCGACAGATCTTTTTAACGGGCGACCACGATTATTCTCTTAAACACAACGCGTCTTCACACAAGACTGACTGAACTTTTTCTCACTCGTTGCCTGCTTTCGGTGTTGCCAGAAGCCGGTTTGGAAAAAGTGCAAAAAGTTTGTCAAAAAAGTGCAATCCTGAATAAAAAAGTGCCAAGACTTTAAAACCGGTCATTAAAAAAAACTAAAAAATGAACAGCGTTTTTCATTATAAATGTTTTTTTTTAATTTAGGTTAAATTTTATTAAAATTATTCGAAATTTAAAAAAAAAATCCTTATCTTGGTTTAACAAATATGAATTTAGTTTGATTTAAACAAGTATATGGAATAAAAAATTATTTATTTTCAAAAAAATTTTATTACATTTGAAAAGTTGAATTGATTGAAGAAAAAATATATTAATTTTTTTGTATTTGATTTTTTTTTTTTATTTTTTGAAAACATTCAAAAATAAATATAAATTTTAAAAATTAATTTAAATTAAAAAAGACTATTATTGCATTAATAAAAATAATTTGAAATATAAATTAGAATGAAATATACAACTAATTGTATGTTAAGTATTGAAATTTAAGAAATGAATTAAAATTGTAAATAATAATAAAAATTAAAAAAAAAAAATAAATTCTTAATCAACGTTGGAATTCTTGAATTCATTCAGATCAAACCATATTCTGTTAAATATAATAATGTAGAAAATTCTTAATATTTTTAATTATGTATTATATGTGGTTTTCAGGTTAGATAATAATAATATCAAAAGAAAGAAAAAAGAGTTTCTTTTTCAAATTGTTATTATGCTGATTTTAATTTTAGATATTTACTATAAATTTATTGTATTTTAAGAATAAAGATTTTAAATATTTGAAATGTATTAAAAATCTGATATTTTTAATTGGTACACGCAAAATTTTACTTCTAAAAAGTGCAAAATGAATGGAATAATGCTAAAAATGCCCTTTTAATGCTAAAAAAAATACAGAAAATGGCAAAAAAAAAGTGCTAAAAAGCATCTAGCATCTTTAAAAAAAAAAGAAGTGCAGCAGACGAAAAAAAAGTGCTACAATTGCACTTTAAATGCCATTATGGCAACACTGCCTGCTTTGTCTTGCCTTTTATATCGCAGGGTAAACAGCCTGATGAGTGCTATTTAAGGCAAATGACTTCGCCTTCCCGAGATCTCTATAAATGTAAACATGTTGTTTGTAAACATGTTGTTTACATTTATTCTTGTTTGTTGTTGTATTTCTATTCACATTTATTCTTGCAGTTTTTTTTGTTGTAGTGTTTTTGTTTACTTGTTTAACACTTTTTTTATACAGGTGTTTTGTTGGTATATTTTTGTTTACTGGTTTATCATGTAAAGAAGTTCATTTTTTGTAGCTTTTGTTTATAATTTTAATGTTAAGCGATGTAAAAGCAAAGCACCATTTCCATTTTCGTAACACTTCGTATATTCTATAATATTACCCTAATTTGGAATCTTGCGAAGTATAAAAAAATATTCACATATAATACATGTTCCTCTATCCAAATAATACTGTAACTAAAACTATTTCGAAAGGATATTTTTTCATTTTACATTTTCCAACAGTTATTGGTCCCTTGGTAACAAATTCTATCATCATTTTTCAAAAATAATAATTTCGAGAATTTTCCATACGCTTCTTATGATGAAATTCGTATACGATAACGTAAAATATTCGTACATATATATGTTGTGTTTATGTATTCATGTATTCACGCTTCTAAACGTAAATACTATATTGTATGTATGTATACATATGTATACATATGATATTTATATATGTAAACATGTTATATAAATGAGTTACATAGACGAGCCACGTGCAGATATAGAACAACAGACATACATGAAGAGAATACAAAGAATAAATGTATGTATGTTTTCTGTCAGCAACACCATCGCAACCACCTTAAAGTGAACCCTCTTTTCTATACATATTGAAGGGAATTCAGAATAAAACCGCAAAAATATATTTTATTTACGAAATAGTTTAAAATATAAAAACAAAAACAAACAAAAAACACAAATTAACATTAATTTCTTCTGTAACATACTAATTGCTTGTGTTGTGTGAATGCAAGTGTACATTGCATGTATATAATATGTAGTAATTACAAATTTACCTGAGTATGTTTGTATCTATGTATGAAAGATTTTTCTAAAAGGACTATGCTTTCTATCGCCCATATAAGTAGAATTAATTTAACACTGAAAATATTTTTTGTTAATTCCCTAAGCAGTACTCAGAAGTCTGCCAAACGAATACGATACTTTGCGAATGCCACCCATATTAAGTCATTAAAGCTCAGGTAAATGGTAATTTGGAATTATTACAAAATTATCAAATAAAAAGAGTTTACAGCCTAAATTTTTTTCACTTAAAAATTAATGCATCGTTAGACAATCCCTGAAGACAGACTAAGCAATAACGGCCCATTTAAAATATTTGATGAGATACATATGATATGTTGTAGAGATTCATTGTTTGACTTTCAAAGAGTGTGGAACTTTTTACTGTTTTTTACCCGTTTTACTTATAACGGGAAAATATAATTATATTGAAGTCGCCGTAGTCTAGTAGGTAGAGCGCTGGCTTATTAGACGTAAGGCCACGGTTCAAACCCCAGGTCAGGCATCTAAACGAACTTTGGAAAAACATTTCTTCGGCGACTTCCTTTCAGAAGATTTCAGGCAAAAACTCTGAGAGTAAATAAAAAATTGCCATGAAAAGAAAAACTGTAGGTCTCACCACTCATGTATAAAAATTAACGCACACAACATAAGTGGTGTGAGAAATTATGTCCTTAATCCTGACTGGAAGGGTTGTAATGACCAATTATGTATGTATCTATGTATGTGACAATCAAAATACACCCAGCTAATGCCATAGCGTGGGCTGTGAGTTTTGTTGAGTAGAATTCAAAAATATTTTTTTATATTTCTCTTACCCTCCTTCCTTTATTTGACAAAAACGGTATTTTTAATATTTTCACACAAAATTATTGATTGCCCATATATTTTTTAACCGATTTTTAAAACCCATATATTTTTGGAAAGGGGAGAGGAGAGCCTTTAAAACGGTATACATAAATACTTTGTTCAAACTTACATGTTATGAGTTTTAATCGGCTAAACTTGGAAAATATTATTTTTTTCTTATGTTTTCAAGTTTAGCCTTTCTTAATTGCAAAATTTAATGAAATAAGTGATGACATTCTGGAAGAGCATCTTGTGAAGAGATAGACACTTCGTTTGAGAAATTCGGAGAAAAATTAGAGTAGTTTTTATTTAAATAATATAACAGTCGTGTTATAATTTTTATATATGTCATCTTATCAAATGAACTTCCAGTTAAATAATTTTCCAATTTTTGATGGATTGTTTACAAAAAATGTGTCAATTTTACGTTTGGGCAACTACCAGAAGCACGCTAATATTTGTGTTTTTTGCAAATATTTTTACTTCGCTATGCGCAAACACATTTTCCAATAAACACACAAGATCCATAAACAATTCAAAAAATTTTTTAACTGAAAGTTTCTTTGAAAAAAAAAAATATATATATGGAAAATATAACTCGACTCTTGAAATAATAACTACGGTAATTTTTGTCCGATTTTATCAAACGAAGTGTCAATCTCTTCACAAGAGAATGTCACCACATATTTTATATTTTCTAATAAAAGTTAGCCACTATGAATGGAAAAATTTGAATAAATATGAAAAAAATTCGCTTTTACCAAGTTTAGCTCATCAAACCTCAAAGAATATTAAGTCGAATAATATACATATGTATACCGTTTTAAAGGCCCATCTCTCCCCTTTTTAAGAAAGTTTAAATTTGTGATATTGGTTCAGAAATGTTTGTGTAATTACTAAATTTGTGAGTAAAGTCCAAAAAATAAAACAAGTCAAATAAAACAAGTTTGAAGTGTTCAAAAAATATATAAAAAAATAATATTTTTTAGTTGCGCTCTACAATACTCACAACCTACTACTAGTATATGCCATTAGCTGGGTGTATTTCATTTTTTTTTATTTTGTCGCATAATGTTATTTTAAACAAATTCAGCATTAAAATAAAATTCTCGAATTTTTCTTTTAAATGCCTTTTTCGAGTTTCTTATTTATAATATATATTTATTATAATTATAAATTCAGTTGTAACAAAAAATATTACTTTTCTTTGGTTTCTGTCAATCACCCGAATTTGTAGAGCTTTAATTTTGGATATGATTTTTAATTTTTATTTGTTTAATCTAATTTAATCAAACTAATCAAACTTTTACTCAAGCTTAATTAAGAAATTTTAGAACACTGATCATAACTATATCATCGAGAAATACATGTAGAAACCAACAATAAAAATCGATAAGCTTTTTAACCCAGAAACTGGACTTTATTTTGAAACTTCTAAAGAGTTTTAGCACGTTGAATCCATCCTAGGTTATCGAGTGCATAAAATACAGTTTTGACTATGACTTGATTTGATTACAGTATTATTAGCCCATAAACCAGATATATATATGGCTTCTAAAGCTCTAGTTTCAATCGCGTAATTGTCCTAACCTAAAAGTACAAAATCACAATTTTTCCCTATATGCGTGTGTATAATATGTTGTTAACTTTTTTTTACTGAAATCTACATAATTACAGCGAGCGAAAGTGCTAATCTGACTTTTTACAAAATATTTTTTTTATCTCTGAAATATCGTTGAATGAATGATTTCTCCACGAACCTTATTGTTTTTGTAAGATATCAACGCACCAAAAACCTTTAGATCTGGGTCCTGGGGTTTTCACTTTTTAACATTTTGTTGTTGGCCTTTGTTATTATCGGTTTCACATGTATTTCTCAGATGTGTTAACACAAAGAACTATAATACGAGCAAAGTTTGCTTGACAAACAAAATTAAAATTCTTAGAGAAAAAACAAATTGATTACGAAACTGATTATATTGTTTTAAAACAATATTAGAAATGATCTCAACAATTGCTTTGTGTCACGTTTCTCTTATTTTGTATCCCCTACACTGGTGACAGCGTTCGTTAATAATTTTTCATTTGCTCATGTACTTAAACCACAAGCCTTTGTAAATGGTTTTTTAGTGCAAAATACAATTTCATTTAAATCAGTTTTTAAAATAGTTAAACGCTGTATTAAAATTACATTTTCTCAACCAAAAATAAATAAATTATTTTCTATAATTCTAAAGCGATTCAAATACTTATTTAGTAATATATATTCCTAAGTAGTAATAATGATTTCAAATAAAATCGTTTTAAAAATGAGATTAAAATTTCCAAACATTTTATCATCTTAGTTTGTTTTTTTCGAGAACTATTTAATTTAATTGTTTTAAACAAATTACAACATCAAATTGAATAATGGTTTAATATTGTTACGTTTTTACCATTTAAAAAACGTTTAAAATATGAGTTCGTAAATTGCAAATAAAATAAAAATAAATTTATGTTTAGTTTTAATTAAAATTCTTTATTATTCGCACAATTCTGTGTGCCACTGTTTACAACTTTATCTAAACAACAACAATTGCTTTGTTTGTTATTCCTTTGTTTCCTCTATGCATAATCAATAACAATTACTAGTCAATTGTTCGACAGATTTTTGTAACGGATTATTCTCCCACCACGATTATTCTCTTCAAACACTGCGCGTCTTCACACAAGACTGACTGAACTTTTACTAAATCATTCACTTGGTTTGCCTTGCCTTTTATATGGGAACGTAAACGGTCTGATGAATGTTCTTGAAGACAAATGTTCGCGGCTTCACCTTCTCGAGATCTCTATAAATATAAACATCATTGTTTCATTATTGTTGTTTGTGTATTTTTGTTAACATTTATTCTTGCAATGTTTGTTGTTGCATTTTCGTTTATTTGTTTATCCCCTTTTTATATAGGTTTTTATTGGTATATGTTTGTTTACTTGTTTATCATGCAAACAAATTCAACGTTTTTGTATTATAATGTATATATATTTATATAAATGAATACATTACATATAAAAAGAAAGGCGATAAGATTTTGGGACATTATATTAGAAGCTTGAAGTCGCCGTAGTCTAGTAGGTAGTGTGTTGTTCGAGCCCCAGGACAGACATCAAGACAAAATACAAAAAGCATTTCTTCGGCGACTTCCTCTCAGCAGATTTCTGGCAGAAATTCTGAAAGTAAATAAAATTGCCATGAAAAAGTTTCTCAAAAATCTGTCGTTCGGACAGTAGGTCCCGCCACTCATGTATAAAATTAACAAACACATCATAAGTGGCGTGAGAAAGTAGGACGTTGTGCAATGGGTCAATTCGACCTCCGGATAGTGTACTTTTCTTAATTGACAAGTACACGTCCTCTAACCTAACCTAACCTATACTAGAAGCTTAAGAAAAACAAAACCTTAGGGGCCATTATTACAACTTGCCGTTAACTAAAGGGAGGATTTTAACGAACAGATAAATTGTTTTTCATTATTATGAGTACCCAATAAGATAGAAGTGATCGTTAAGCTAAAGGGAGGATCATCCTACCTTTAACATTTAAAGGTCACTTTATATTTGAACCTGCCATACATATTTATTATTTTCAATACGGCAACTTCAAATTTAAACAAAATGAGCATATACAACAAAAAAAAAAAAAACGAAGCCCGCGGTTGCCACTGCGTTAAAAAAAACTTGTATAATTGAGCAGTTTTATCGACATTGCTCCGGCACTGCCATATTTTTGAAAAAATGTATCTGTAAGTTGTAATAACGAAAATAAGCTAAAGGTAACTTTACAGTTCCCTTTAGCTAAAGGTACCTTTAACTAAACCCAAGTTTAACGTCAAGTTGTAATAATGGCCCTAAGAATGATAAAAGACGCCATAATATTCTGTTATTCTAACATTGCATAGCGTCTTGTACAAACATAAATACTAAGTTTCTGAGAAGATCAGAAAAATATTTTCTCTGACTGAACCTATAAATAAATCTGAAAATAAATGTTATCAATTGAAATAAATAATTTTTTTGAAATTTTATGACATTGGCTCGCTCTTAAACTTAAGCATTTCTATAGGGTGACCACATAGTCGCCTTATCGGTCGATAGCAGTGCATGATTAGGCACACATGTTTTTCATAAAAGAAAAGCGAAAAAAAATCAAAAAATTTGTTTTTATTTCTTTTAATTTCGTTCAGATATTAGTCGCCAACTCGTCTGCTGACAAAAATCAGATTCTTTGTTTTATTTTGTTGGCTACAAACGAATATTTGTGAAATTTTCTTGGCAAACATGACAATTTCGTAAAATTTGAAACATGCATACATATCTGTTCGCAAGATAAACAAATATATCCGCACGTAAAGGTACATACATTATGATAAATAGACCAGACCAGACCAAACGATAGACACGACAGACTGAGAGGGATTGGCGTGTCAAAAGACAATATACATATCTCATCATATTTGGTTGAATAATTGATGATGATGCGCAATGTAGACTAATAAACAGATTCATACATACGAATGCATACATAAATAATTATGTTATCTTTAATATTTTAAAAGTATTGGGTTTTTCATTCACGTATTAAAAGAAAATTTTAGAGTAAGAAACTTCGTTTCACAGCAACAAAACTTGATATGAACTTTTGTATTTGCATTATGATTGATTATTTTATTTTGCTCAACATTTACACCAAAAAGACGGTAACTAGATTAGATTAGAAAATGTTTGAAACACCTACTACTACCAAAAGTAAAGCTTGCAGCAATATTTGGAACATATAACCCAGTAATTAAAAGAACTTTCTGGTACAATCAGCAGAATTATAGCTTTAGACGTTCTTGTTCGTTTGAGGTCCATTATTACAACTTTACGTTAAAGTTGGGTTTAGTAGAATGTAACTTTAGCTAAAGTAAACTTTAAAGTCACCTTTAACTTATTTTCGTTATTACAACCTAATGATAAGATAAAGTTAACTTTTTCAAAAATATGGCAGTGCCGGCAGCAATGTTGTCTACATCGCTAAATTAAACAAGTTTATTTTTAAACGGACGGAATTCTTTTTTGTTGTATATCTTCAATTTGTTTATCTTTGAAGTTGCAATATTGAAAATAATACATAATAAAGCAAGTTCAAACATAAACTTAACATTAAAAGTGACGGGTAGGATGATCCTCTCTTTAGCTTAACGCTTACTTCTGCCATATTGTCCACTTATAATGAAAAAAAATTTACCCGCCAGTTAAAATCCTCCCTTTAGTTAACTGCAAGTTGTAATAATGGCCCTGAGTATGGAATATCAATATTTCTTCTACTTTTTAAATGAAAAATATTTCCATTTGCAATAGAAAATTATTTCCGGCAAAATTGAAAATGTTAAGTTAATTAAATTCGTTTTCTATTGCTACTAAGTTTTGTTGGTTTTCTTTTTTTGTTGATTGTTTCCAAGTAGACAAATAAAACTACCACAGTCTCCACTAATCGGTGGTACAATGTCGATCATACTTTCTGGCAGCCCGAGAGGTTGTGTTAAACAGTTAAAATTCTATTTGGAATCATTTTTTGAAAATCACCACAGATTCAGTAAAAGCACCATAATACAATTCGTTTGTTGTATTACAACATGTATGTACAGTGTCTTAGTACAGCAATATATTTTGACAATTTCATGAATTTTAACCAACAGTTTGTATAAAAAATTTATAGTTTTTATATTTATTTTACTAATTTATTTCCGTTTTATATATATTATAAAACAAACAATTTTTTAATGGTTTTCATAAAACAAGAGAAAAATAAGGAAAAGTTTCAAATGACTCCATAGGTACCCCCAAGGAGAACCCTGAGTAAATTTAAAATTCAAAGACCTAATATATGAAAATGTTATCCCTTAAGGTCAAGCACTCCATTTAACCCATTTGGAATAAATGTACAAGTTTTGTTTAATGTTTTCTGTTGGCACCATGGGCAAGTTTTTCGGTTGACTTTTGTTTGAGGTTTAGCGATTACGTAACCGTTTTTCAAATGATCTTCTAAATACTCTCTTGATGGCATATTGGGACTTTGTGCAAGAGTATTAAGCCTGTGGAGACTTTTTTGTCAAAATATATTGCAGTACTAAGACTTTTGCTGTCCACTGTATGTCTATCGGCTCTAACTCAATTTTTCCCTTTTAATTCACATTTCATTTTTACATTTCCTCTTTTAATCACAACAAATGCTGCACAGGTTTATGGAATCTGTTCCGATATTTATAAAGATCGCAAGGCATCTGCGATGCTAGATAAAGGAAAGAGAAAGGCGCATATGGCAAGTATGAAGGAAACGTTGGTAAGAAGCCGGCTCCAAAGGAAATACTTTAACAGAACAGCTACCAATATATTTACATACATACATAACATACATAATTGGTCATTTCAATCCTTCAGTCAGGATTACGACTTAGTTTCTCGCACCACTTATGTTGTGTGTGTTAATTTTATACACGAGTGGTGTGACCTACAGTTAAAGTCGACTCCGAACGACAGATTTTATTTACTGTCAGATTTTTTGCCAGAAACATGCTGTGAGGCAGTAACCGAAGAAATATCTTTTCATATTTCGTTTTGTTAAAGATGTCTGACCTGTGGTATGAACCGTGGCCTCACGTCTAATAAGCCAACGCTACCTACTAGACTCAACACTACCTACTCGACTTCACTTATCTTTGCTAAGGAAAGTGCATCGACCGTACACTATCAACACTAGTGGACAATATTAGTTTCACTTCGCACGGTACATTTTTTCTCTTCTAAATTGTCATTGCCAAATTCTTTCTATTGGAAGAGTTATTCTTGCAATGAATTTAAATTCCAATAAATGTTGCTTTTACCGGTCCATGTGGCTTATCGTTAGTATTTGCAAATAAAAGAAAATTGAACAGTTGACATAAAATAAAGTAGACATAAAATAATAGCAAGAGTTTTAAACGTAGATACCTAACAAAAGCCGAGTTAATGCAGATACATAACATAATTGCCCATGACAACCTTTCAGTCAGGATTACGGCCTAGCTTCTCACACCACTCATGTTGTGTGTGTTAATTTTATACATGAGTGGCGGGACCGACAGTTTAAAGACAATTCCGAAGGACAGATTTTTGAGAAACTTTTCATGGCAATTTTTATTTACTTTCAGAGTTTTTGCCAAAAATCTGTTGAGAGGAAGAAATATTATCATATTTCCGTTTTGATGTCTGACCTGAGGTTTGAACCGTGACCTTATGTCTAATAAGCCAACACACTACTTTCAAACGCTAATTCCAATCACATAGCTTACAAGCATAGTATATAATGGCAAATCTCTCAGCCATCCCGAGAATTATATGAATTTCGTTTAAACACGTTCTGTCAATAAATTCTCGTTGCCCAACCGTCGAAGTGTGAAAGAGAACATGTTCTACAGTGTTTCTAGTTTTGACCGGGAATAAATATTTAATTTTTTTGGAGAATTAAGACTGGACCACTTTTTATATGTCAATGATAAAACAAAAATGTTAATAAATAATTAATAAATAAAAATTAATTAAAATAATCATTTTTAATCAAATTTAAATTAAAAGTACAAACAATACATACTAAACATTAGTATTTGTTAGCAATAAATCAACACCATCCATCATCACTCTTTGTATTTTGCAATTTGCAAAAGAAGAACATGTATTTATACTTAAGGTGTGTTGTATAGAAAAAATCGTGTGCAGTTGTATTTAAAATAAATTGTAACTTGTTTTTTAATTTTATTTTAATTATTTTTTATTAAATAAGAGATATTTTTAAACAAATTATTTCATTTCATTGGGTTGCTGCGGTTCGTGTTCTATTAAAAAACCATTGTAGGTTTGTTTGCCCATATAACACACTGCAATGCAGATTTTAGAAACAAAAGAATTACAACAACACTTTGTTTTTATTTAAATATTATACGCCACGAATGCATGTAGCTGTGAAATAAGTAAAATAAGACAAAATAGACAAGAGCTTTTATTAAATAATAATCGAACGAACGGGAGCGTTGCCAGAAAAAGAGTAAAATTTCCATTATTTTTTTTTTTTTTTTGGCAATTATCAACCGATTCGATGAGATGTTAATACATTGCGTATGACGTTTTGCGCATTCAGCACTCGCTCTAAGCCCGCACATTTTGTTGGTGGTGTAGTATAATGTGTATCGATCCCAATAACTGTTAGAATTTATTGAGGAAACAATGAATAAGAAAGTCTTAAAAGGTTTTAGAGGACAGATTCGACTGAGGTGTCGAAAAATTTGGAATTCGTAATATTTATTACTTTCAACAGGGCAATGAGCCTAAGCATATTGATTCCAATGATTCCCATCAAACTTCCCACAGAATTAATATTCCGCCACGAAGTGAAGATCTGACTCCTAGAGAAGAAAAATTACTTATGGGTGTCGGCCAGAAAATATTGTTATGAAAACAAATAAAAACAATGAACTTGTTTACAACTTATCACACTGCGTAATATAACAACAAACACCAGCATAATAAATGATAAACAAGTAAACAAAAATACACCAACAACGAACACTACAACAATAAATGTAAACAAAATATACAAACAACGATAATGAAACATCGGTGTTACCTTTATAGAGATCTCGAGAAGGCGAAGTGACGAACATTCGCCTTCAAGAACATTTATCAGACTGTTTACTTTGCTATAGAAAAGGCAAGGCAAAGCAGGCGACTGAGTCTGTAAAAGTTCAGTCAGTCTTGGCTGGTAATTGTATTGTTTATGCAAAAAGTGCAAATAGGAATAACAAACAAAGCAATTGTTGTTGTTTACATCATGTTGTGAAGAGGGGCACACAGAGTTGTGCTAACAATAAAGAATTTAATTAAAACTAAACACAAATTTATTTTTATTTAAAAGGCAAAAACGTAACAATATTAAAAGAAATATAACAGTTTGGGACAACATACCAACAACACCAGAAAGCTGTTTTCCAAGACGTGTATTAGTCGATGTGAGATGTTCATTTTTTAAAAAATTATCTTCTGTCAACCGTTATAAACATAAGGAAAATTTCATGACAATGTTACTAATATGTATGTAAGTACAGTTTGCTTTTTTTAAATGTATTAAATACTACGTAAGCAAAACATTTCACACCTGGTAGAATATAATTTTTTAATTGAATTTTCGCGAAATTAAAAAAAAAAATTAATACTTTACCAGGCACCTTGTAGCCGTTTTCATAATTAAAAGAAATTTGAATTCGCAAAAAGCTTTTACTATTGTACATAAACGATTGAGCTGGTCGTATATACTTAGGTATTTATATAATAATCTATATTTAAATGATTGGCATGAATTGATTATATTGTGTCATTTAAAATATTGAAAAGCTTTTAAACTCTTAAATACGTTGCAGAATATTAAATGTTGCACTACAAACATTTTCTCACCTTTCAAAAGCTGTGAGAATGATCTAAAAGTCTAGAAAATTGGTGCCACATGAATTGAATGACAGAGAATGGAAAACTGAAAATCCATTTGAAAAATTTTTCTTCGAAGACATGTCAGAAGAATGGATTTATTTTCTGGGTCCTAAACGGAATAAATCATGGCCTAATCCGGGGCAACGATTAACTTCGGTTGTAAAATTAGATAAATTCAGCAGGAAGACTATGCTGTATGTCTCGTGTAACCGTTAATGAGATCGCTACCGACAACAAATGATCAACTTGAGCCATGTATTAGTCAAAAACAACCAGAATGTTCTACAAGGTACTTTCGCAACAAGAAAATGCACCTGTACGAAAACCAAAACCGGTTCAGAGTAAAATCAAAGCATCAGACTGGAATCTGCTACTGCACCCAACGAATTTCACAGGCTTCACTCCTTCCGACTATTATTTGTTTTCATAGAATATAAAAAAAACATTGGCTGAGCAGTTCCAACGAAGAAATCCAAAATTGGGTAACTAATTGGTTTGCTTCAAAAGAAAACAGTTTTATTGGCGTGAAACCCACAAATTGTCTGAAAAATGAAAAAATGCCAATACTTTGAATGAAATGTTTTTTACTTTTATTTTCACAACAAAACGCTCCTTTTATACCTGTACACCTGGTACACTTAACACTAAATTACAGGAAATCAGAGTTACGTCTGAATTAAAGGCCCTTTGTATGGAAGTAAAAGGTTTTAATAAAAATTTATGGCACCACACTATATCAAATATTATTGGGAGCAGAACCTCAGGTCAGATATCTCGAAAAAAAACGAAATATGGAAAAAAATACTTCTTCGACGACTTCCTCTCAGAAGATTTCTGGCTAAAACTCTGAGAGTAAAACAAAATTTGCAATGAAAAGTTTCTTAAAAATCTGTCGTTCGAAATCTACTTTAAATTGGAGGTCACACCATTCATATTGTTACGCAAATGGAACTGATGTTTTGCATTCACATCGTTTAAATTGTAAACAAAAGCTACAAAAACAAAAACAGTGAACTTGTTTACATGATAAACATGTATACAAAAATATACTAACAAAAAACCAGTATAAAAAGGGATAAACAAGTAAACAAAAAGGCTACAACAACACTGCAAGGTCAAAAGTAAATAAAATACACAAATAATAATAACGTAAACGTGCTTACATTTATAGAGATTTCGAGAAGACGAAGTCATTCTCCTTCCAGAGCATTCATCAGACTGTTTACCCTGTCATCAAAAATTCAGTCAGTCTTGTGTGAAGACGCGGTGTTTGAAGAAAGTAATCGTGGTTTGAAGAACTCCGTTGTAAAAGTCTATCTAACAAATTCTAGTAATTGTTATTGTTTACGTAAAAGAGTGCAAAGAGGAATAACCAAACAAAGCAATTGTTGTTGTTTACATCACGTTGTGAACAGTGGCACTGGAATTGTGCGAACAATAAAGAATTTAATTGAAACTAAACACATATTTATTTTTATTTTGTTTGCAATCTACGAGCTCATATTTCAAACGTTTTTAAAAAGGCAAAAGCGTAACAATATATTAATTTAACACACGCAACATAGGTGCTGTGAGAAGCTAGGTTGTAATCCTGACTAAAGGATTGTGATGACCTGTTATGACGATGATGTTTAGAAACTTCACAAAATTAATTTCGTCCAGTACATTATTAGAGTAATGTTAACAGATTGATTTGATTTCAGACAACGTGCATTTTGAACATCTAAACTATTCGATCGGAAATAAGCGAAATTTTTCGGGATTTGTTTTTCCATTCCTAAATGTAAAAGAAAAATATGACGCTAATATATCGAATTTTCAGTTGTAAAAGCACATTCAGTATTTTTCTCATACCGACATGTTAAACGCTTCTCTGAAATTGTTCTCTGAACGTTATTTTATGTACTTAATATTACCGGACATATTATATTTTACAACCGTTTAATTACAATTTGTAACCGAATATCAGAACATTACATCTGTGTCTGATGCAAAGCTACAGTACCGTTTAAATCAATTTCCCATAAACGTGCGTGGAAGTAAAAAATAGAAGCCGAAGCAACCGGATATCGGATTCGAGCGGTATTCATGAACACAATACGGATGTCATGTGATGAACTATTTTGCAAATTGTGTGCACCTTAATTGTAGTTTCTTAATTTTAATTACAAATTTAGTCTTTTTAGAATTTCAATCATAAAAATATCGTGCTCTATTCATTTAAAATTTGTTAAGCGATTTCTCTTGCAATTAAGCCGATTTTAAGGTTCTCCATAAATCCAAGGAAAAAAAACACGTTCTATCGAATTGTATTTCTGGAATATTTTCATGTGATTTTATTAAATGATTTGCCAATGATTGTCAATTTAACAGTGCCAGGATATTTTTAAACAAATGTAAAACAAATTACGATGAATATTCTTTGGCAAACATTATTCCGTGATAAATTATTATGTTTAAATTGCGTTCCCTTTTTTCTATTTTCATTAAAAATTCTTCAGTATAAATAAATTTGTTTTATGTAAATCGCTTAAGTAATAAAATGAAACTCAATATGCAAAGGAAAGTGCATGTATTTCGTCTTACCACCATTAAGAGAAATACAATACTTTGTCCTATTTTTTTGTTTGTTATTGTTTTTGTTTTCTTTAAGAAATAAATTTAAAATGTTTTTTTGTTTTTTATTTGTTGTGTTGCTGTATAGTTGTTGTTGTCTTTTTTTGAAAACTCAACTTACATAATGAGAACATTATTTGATTGTTAATAATAAAGACGTGCTTTGAATATTAAACAGTGTGTTCAAGTACAATTGGATACTTGAAGTACCAGTACCAGTACCAGCACCATTAACAATACAAGAACCACTTCCAAACCCAGCAACATTTTACAAAAACAGTACAGTACAGAGAACAACGACAACAATTTAATTTTATTTATTTTATATTCTTTCTATCTTTTTTTATTTTCCTATTATAGTTCATTGTTGTTAGTGTTGTTGTTCTAGTTCAAATTGTTAAGCACTTTTAATGTTTAAATCTTGTTGATGCTACTACTGCTGCTGCTGTTGCTGTTGCTGTCTCCCAATAGCTGCAAACTGATAAGTAAAACAACAACAATTAAGGCGAAATACATACAATTGAATGGTGCCGCTATGGTAGTGCCATTTGCTAATGGAAATTTCTATTTAAAAAAAAAAACAGAACACATACATACACAAAATTGGTACAAAATTTTACATAACAGATCGTAACTAAACATTAATTTTCATGACAAATGTTAGAAAAGGCACTATATACCATATATATAAATATGTTTATATATATATATATTATTATAATATCATATCTCTACTATGTCTTTCATAAAATTCGTACTTCGCTTCTAACAAGACTTGAAACGAAAAAAATCTAAAGTTTTTAAAAGAAAACTATTTCTAATATAGGAACCAGAGATCAGCAATGAGTATTCAAAAAGTTGAGTAGAATCGAATCGTGCTCATAATTTCTGATATTTATACGCATTCATACTTATTTTAATATCATGGAAACTCTACTCATGTTCAAAGTTTGAAGTACTCATCATATTCATACTTAACAACACGTATGATGTTATTGATTTCGATTCTCCATAACTCAACATATTCACGAAACACAAAATATGTACGATTCGTATACAAACACTAAAATACTCACTAAATGGTAGTGTCTTTGCTCTGCTTGCTGCTGTTTTTTGTAAATACAACAACAACTAAGAATGTAAATTTTGATGAATGATTCAAGTCACTCGTATCATTTATAGGTATTATAAGTATTTTCTAAAGTTATGAATCTGAATGAGTAGGCGTATGAATAAAACATATTTCGAATGGTATAATTTCGATGTCAACGTTGTACGCCTACTCATTGCAACCAGTAACTTAAAATCAACATTGTAGTGAGTACGAATGAATCACAGTACATAGTTAAATTTCAATATTGTTGACTCTCTTATATTCAAAATTTCATGGGTACTTGTGAGTAGCGAAAAAACCAATTCATTGCTGATCTCTGGTACGTGCATTTTTTGTTTGTCTGATTATAGGTAATGTGGTGGTTAGAGAATTTAGTCAGTGATAACTGGAAATTTGGGCAAGAAGATCTAGTTGTTAGAAAAGCAAAAAATCATCATACGGATCTCTTTTAAGTGATGAATTTGTTAGGTTTTTTTTTTGCCCAGGAATATTGTTATTCGTGAGTTGTGATGATTTTTCCCTTTGTGTGGTGTCTTCCAACAGGGACTTTAACAGTTTATGACAGCCATCTTGTGGATCACATTTTTTTTCCTTTACCCCTTCTACGGTTGGCTGCTGTTATTTTTGGGTCTTCATATCGACGCCTCCATTCTATAACGTTGTAAGTGTACTTAGAATGTTTTTAATGTTCTTGCATTTTTAAATTATACGTTCTCTAATTTAAATACTGTCGTATGTCGCGTGAAAACTTTGAGAGCTCATAACTTAAAACACACTTTTTCGACTGAGAATGTTATAGAACAGAGGCGTCGATATTTCCTGATCGGGTTTTCTCCGAATAATTTCAACCAGAAATATAAAGTAACATTTTTTCAACACAGCAGTGAGTAATCTACAGTCCAATCTTTTATTTCTTTTGCTTATAAATGCGTTCTTGTATGTGATGGTACCACTGAAATCATTCTTTCGAAGCATTCGTTATATTGTTTCGATATTATAGCTTCTCCTAAATTTCTTACCACCTTCTTGTAAAAATCCAAATAAATTTTGTCTGTTTAACTGACGTTACATATTTTTGTCTTCATTTAAGGTCTAAACTAAACGAACTAACCGAATAGAGAATTTCATATCGATTACTGAGTTGTTTTTTTATACATTTAAGGCCTAGTATAACGTCTGTGTATTTCTTTCGCAACAAATTCGTAGAAATGTGAGTTATGGTAAGTTAATTTGATGTGTTTCCATACAGTCTAGGTGTTTCTAGCTATCCCTCCATTTTGAAAATGGTTACAACTCAAGATACCAAATTGGCGACACTTAGTCAAAAAGAAACGATTTTTTAAATTTAAAACGTTAACTAGAGAGTATAACTCAAGAAATTGAAAGCAATTATTGACCATTCGCCCCAAATAATAATATAAAATAAAGCTAATAAATTATTAACATTTTAATTTTTATGTCATTGGTCAGCGTTCGTAAGATTGAGATTTTGGGAAAGACTAGACATAATTTATCTCAGTGGGGTGGACTGGAAGAGGATAACAAAATACAGGTTTGCTATAATAATTATGCTTGGTATACCTGTTGGTGAGCTTACAACATCTTTACTTGATGGCTTAAGTGTATTCTGATAGGCATTAGAATCTTAATTCGTTTCCCCTACTTCAACCGAACATATTGTTACAAAAAGGCAACGGTATAACATCGTTTAACATCAAAATGAGCTACATAAACAAATACAATGAACTTGTTACACGTAAACCAACAACATCAGTATGAAAGAAAAAGGGATAGACAAGTAAGCGAGAACGACAAACAATGTAAAAAAAAACCCAAACAACAATGAATTCGTGATAGAGTTCTCGAGAAGGCGAAACGTCGAACGTTCGACTTCAACAACCTTCATCAGACTGATTACGTGGGCATATAAAAAGGCATGGCAAAGCAAGGCAATATTTCCTGTAAAAGAAATTTAAATTTGAATAAGTTTGTCTTGATTTACTGAACATTGAAAGGAGCTATGTCAGATCTCCTTCTTCAGTGATTAAGGTCTTTGTTGAAAATATATTTTGCGACTTAAATTTGCATTACATCTTTAGAAAACAAACTTTATACAAAAGAGTCCCCCAAACGTAAAGAGTTTTACCGTAATTACACACAGATCAGTTCAGCATTTATAGAATGATCGTTTAATAAAGATGTTACTATAGATGCGGTTGCGAATTCTGACCTCACTACCAATAAGACTATATACGATTTAATGAGAGACGTATATTCGAATGAAGTCGCCGTAGTCTCGCAGGTCGTGTGTTGGCTTATCTGACATCTCCACCAAAGCGAAATATGAAAGAAAATATTTCTCCGCTGACTTCCTTTCAGCAGATTTCTGGCTAAAACTCTGAGAGTAAATAAAATTGCCATGAAAAGTTTCTCAAAAACAAATCTGTCGTTCGGAGTCGACTTTAAACTGTAGGTCGCGCCAGTCGTGTATAAAAATAAACATACACAACATAAGGGCTGTAAAGCCCAATTATTTATTTATTTATTTATTAATTACAATACAATTACAAATTATATTCTATTTATATACGAGCTGAGTGACTTTGACCATATGCTCGGTGTAGTGTCACAGACCAGAGTCTCTGGTGGGAATTGAACCCACGACCCTCAAGCTAATAGTCTAGCACACTACCCACTAGACTACCAGGGCACCCAAGGATGGCAGAGCAACCAATTATGTTTTATTTTTTTTATGATCAGTGCATATACCTCGTCACTCTTTTTTTCTAGGGAATAACTTTGTAATAATTCGTATTTTCTTTTTATTATCGTAGTTAATCATATGTAATGTCATACAATCAGACAATCATAAACCCAGCCCAGGCTGTCGGGTGGAAATCGCACCCACGGCCTCGGCAATTGAAGTTTTGCACACTACCAACTAGACCAGAATACTGATTTCACTATGAATAAGACAGGGCTGAACAATTTAATCAGAGACACATTTTCGAATGACGTTCACCATGACATTATGGTAGGTTCTATAAGAAAATAGTGCATACTTAGTCAAAATATAGCTTTTAAAATAATGACAGCAATATCTTAAATTAACAAGTTTTAAGGGTATAATAGAGATCAGCAATGAATCGTTTTTTTTGCACTCGTGAAATTTTAAACATAAGTGGGTCAACAATATTAAAATTTAACTACTCTGATTCATTCAGGTACAGTACAGGTTGCAATTAGTATGCATACAACGTTGACATCAAACTCATACCATTCGAAATATGTTTGATTCATACGCCTACTCATTTAGATTCATAACATTAGAAAAATACTTATAAATGATTCAAGTGACCCGAATTATTCATCAAAAAAAAAAAAAAAACAGACACATAAGCCAAAAAGACAGAGCAGAACGTAGAACAAACACACAGCCTTCTAGTGAGTACTTTAGTGTTCGTACGCGAATCATATTTATTTTGAGAATAGTGTATATGTTGAGTTATGGAGAGTCGAAATCAACAGCAACTTGCGTATTGTTAGGTATGAGTATGATGAGTACTTCAAGCTTTGAATATGAGTAGTATGAGTATGTTATTAAAATAAGTATGAATGCGTAAAGGTATCTGAAATTATGAGTGTGATTCGATTCTACTCATCTTTTTGAATAATTATTGCTGATCTCTGGTGTATATCAATAATAATCGACGAGATAATGATGGATAACATTAAGAATATAGAAAAAATCCAATCCATGGCCAATTTAAAATGTCTACAATTATTTTAAATAAATTCCGTTTACAATTTATGCCCAAACTAAGTTATTAGAAAGAAAATATAACAATTTTTGTTCAAATCCATTATGGAAAATAATTGATAAAATTTTTGCACTTCTTTTCCAAAACCATTAGTTTTTGTTTGTTTAATTGCATTCCATTCAAATTTTATGGAAGTTTACAACTGAAAATGAACCAAAAACCAGAACAACAACAAGAATAAGAAAACAATAGGACCATAAGAAATTAGATTCTTTAAAACTAACATTAGCAGTTTTGCAACATAAACAGAAAAACAAAAATCTACAATATCAACAACAGTAACAACACTAACAACAACAACAACAAGAAAATAAAAGAAATAAAAAAAACTTTTCGATCTAAAAACTTGAAAATATTTTCGAGAATTATCGAGAAAAGTTATACAATATTAAGTGCTTAATTATTCTGTTGATGGGGGGGGGTTCCATTTCGTTCATTCCAGCGAAATCTGAGAAGAGCAACATCATAGCAGCACACAGTACAGCACACCACATGCGCCCAGTTTATAGTACCCCTGCACTCTCTCTCTCTCTCTCTCTCTCTCTCTCTCTCTCTCTCTCTCTCTGTCACACTTTTCTCCGCTACTCTTTCGACAGGATTCAATGATTTTATAGTAGAAAAAAAAAAAAGAAATGAAAACTAAAACATCAACATCAACAGCAACTATAAGCTTTAAGTAGCAACTACAATAGCAATAGCAGAAGCAACAAAAACAAATTGATTAAAATATAGAAAAGTTTCTCAAGCACAAACTAAATAAAAACATGTTTCTCTTTACTTTTTTTCATTTTTCTTTTTCATTTTCATTTCTATTTTAAGTTTATTTTTCTCTTCGTTTTTTGTTTGCTTTTTCAATATAGTTTTTGTTTTACAACAGCAAAGGAACTGAATTAAAGTTGTTTTAGTGCGTAAATACAAAGTGTTGGGCTATAAGAATGCATACCCAATAAACAATTTTATTTGAAACAAATTTTGAATATGAATTTCAAACTATTCGTTTGAATTAGTTAAACTATAATTTGAATAGAAACTTTATGAAAATAATTAGAATTAATGATGTGCTGTGTCAGGGAGGTTGTCGTATGTCAAGTCGTCCCAAAATACTGGTATCTCGAGCTTACGATAGGTGGCAATGACACAAAAAGTGCTCCATCTTTTCGATATCTTTACCACATGCTCTGCACTCATCATACTCCACCGCCCCATTACGGTTCCGCTGAACATGAAAGGCGGAGTGAATCGTGAGCATGCTCATTAGCGTACTCAGGTCGCCATTGTTTAGTTTTAAAATACTTCTTCTTCCCTCCGGAGACTTGCAGTCTAGTAGGTAGCGTGTTGGCTTATTAGACGTGAGGCCGTGATTCAAATCCCAGCCCTGGCATCTCGAACCAAAGGAAAGACGAAAAACATTTCCTCTCAGCAAATTTCTGGTAAAAACTCTGAGAGTAAATAAAATTAAAATAAAAAGTTTATCAAAAATTCAATCGTTCGGAGTCAGAGGTCCCCCCACTAGTTAGTAAAATTAACACACACAACACAAGTGATTTGAAGAGCTCGATTGGAAAGACCAATTATATACGTATTGTTACGAAAATGGAAACGGTGTAGCATCGTTTAACATTAAAATGATAAACAAAAGCTACACAAACAAATACAATGAACTTCTTACAAGTAAACCAACAACATCAGTATGAAAGAAAGGGGGATAGACAAGTAAGCTAGAACGCAACAACAAGCAATGTGAACAAAATACACAAACAACAATGAACTCGCGATAGAGTTTTCGAGAAGGCGTAACCACGACTGTTCGACTTCAAGCATGTTCCACTTCAAGAACGCAACTACAAGCAATGTGAACAAAATACACAAATAACAATGAAGTCGTGAAAGAGTTCTCGAGAAGGCAAAACCACGAATGTTCGACTTCAAGAACCTTCAGCGGATTGTTTACGTGAGCATACAAAAAAGACAAGACAAATCAGGTAACCAGTAGTAAAGAATTCAGTCAGTCTTGTGTAAAGACGCGTTTCATATGAAAAGAATAGTCGTGGTATGAAGATCGCCGTTGTAAAGTTCCACCGAACAGTTGTTAGTGCTTCCGCAAGCAGAAGTGTAAAGAAGAATAACGAGCTAAGCACATTGTTGTTGTTTACATCAAGTTGTGAACAATGCCATACGGAATTGTGCAAATAATAAAGAATTTTAATTAAAACTAAACACAAATTTATATTTATTTCGTTTGCAATCTACGAACTCATATTTTAAACGCTTTTAAAAGTTAAAAACGTAACAGTATGTGTGTGTATCGTAAACGAAAACTCTTTTTATAACAAATTTCTGGTATCGCTGACTGGGTATACCAATAATAAACGAAATTAACTTTAAGCAACTTTAAAGCTTAAAGGAAGACGTAAAATAAACCAGATGCTTTAAAACATTCAGATGGCTTAGAATACGTTTACTAAAATTACAAATATTTGTATTTTAAGTAATTACATAACTATATATGTACGCATATATATGCTTATGTATGTATGTAGATAATGGAGTCACATTATCATCTAGTCACACAATTTTTTAAAGTGTAACTTAAAAGAATTCATGAAATATGGAATAATTTTGAATTTGAATAAAATGTCTCGATTAAAATTTTTTTCAAATTTTTAATACAGTCCTGAAGACAGTATTTGAGTTTTGAAGAGCCTTAAAATTCAAATTGAATTTTATGACACATCGATCTCCATGACACAGGCAGTATTGTAATACTCAATATCGTATCATAATATATTTGAGAGTTAAATTCGAATTTGAAAACTCGACATGTAAACGAGACATATTAATAGGAACAGGTTTTTCTTTAACTGACGATTATTTTACATTATCAGATCTTTGTTAGCTATTTCAATAATTAAATCAAACCTAATTACAGGATACATACAAGGTCCAAAGATGCCATAACACATCTACGTGTACTTAGAACGTTTTTAATGTTCTTGCATTTTTAAATTCTACGTTCTCTAACTTAAATACTGTCAAAATTTGATTAAGATCCGCCGATCCGTTCCGAAGTTAAAGGGAAAAATCTACTTAGAATACGCATATAGTCGTATGTCGCGTGAAAACTTTGAGAGATCATAACTCAAAACACACTTTTTCGACTTAGAATGTTATAGAACGGAGGCGTCGCCATTCAAAGGAATATTCCAAGTACTGTTAAGATAACATTGATAAAATAGTTTCATGTAAAATTATATGCACTGCGAAAATATACATTGAAAAATCATTATCTGAACAATGAAAAAAATTTCTCGAGGTGACAAGTGGCTATTCAAGGGTTCTATTAAGAAATTACTAAATTAAATTAATCTTATACGAGTATCTCAAATATTTTTCTAAATAAATATAAGGGCGCACATACATTCATAGCTGCCAGATTTGACGATTTATCATCATTTTTACGATTTTGTGCCCCAAAAATATCATATTAACGATATAACGATTTATACCTTTATTTTGACGATTTTTAGAAATTAAAAATTTACATCATTTTCTTTACTTTTGTCCATTAAAAGCCTTTTTAAACGTTGCTTTGAAATTGTTACTTTTGCAAATTTAGGTTAGTAATAACGAGGGGTAAAGTATTATATTTTTTAAATTATTTACGAATATATGTGATGATTTTTCTGTATTTTATACCTTTTTAGTCCCCTTAAAAGCCCAAAAATTACAACTCGTAAATCGTTGCAGACAATTTTACAAATTCGATTATAGCTTCTAATGTTACCATCGGAAGAATAAAGGCAAGTGCCATTATTTTTTTTTTCGTACGACCAACACTCAGGGGATGGATGGCTTGGTGTTTGGAACTAGGAAAATAAATTATAGAAAGGAGGAAAGAGAGAGCAGTGCTTATGGACACTAGGTTTGAATATTTTTGTACCACAAATAACAGGAAAGACCTCTGCAGAAATTGAGTTTCACATACGATTAGTCCGACCACTGGCCAATCGACCACACACGGATGTGCTGGCCGAGAAGGACGGGTGTTACGTAGAAATACATGATTCTCGGGAACAAGTCACCTTATTTTGTTCAAGCAAATTCTATTGTAGTACCAATAGAACAGTGAAACACGAGCCACATTGCAACTATGCTCCAATGAATCAATGGAGTTGGACACACTACCGTCATTAACGAGCTACTACGGCCTCTCCTGTACACGGTACAAAATAGACTTGGAGGCACCGACCCATTCATGAGGTTGTATTCCATTCTCGGTCGGTTATAAATGGTGTAAATAGAAGGAAGATCAGAGGAAGTGAAGTATTTCTTGCACCGTCTTAAGAAGAAGCCAAGGAACTGAAAAATGTGTCGGTTCCAGTCAACATTACACTGAATTTTCATGCTCAGAATCTCCGCATTAAATATCCGTCTCGCTGGTATCTCGCAGCCGCTGGATGTTAATGCGTTCAGGAGCTTATGCTACTCATTGTTACATCGGATGCGGAAATCTTTGCCAAGTTACCCTTTTGAGGGTAACAGCAGAGCCAAGACAAATAAAATCACTGACAACATAGAAAATATAGTTATCGCCCGTAGACTGCGATCCGATATGCCGCATGTCCCTACTTGTCAACAATATGTACTGCGTTTCGCCTTCTTTTATTGCCATACCCATTCTGATAGACTCCAGTTCAGTAGTGCTGAAGGCAGCTGTAACATCTGGCTTGAACGCCCATTGATATCAATTTCGTCAGTGTACGCAAGCAACTGGACACTCTTGTAAAAAAAATAGTGCCATTACGATGTACTCGCGTCTTCCGCAAGACACTTTTTATGACGAAGATAAAGAGATCGCCTTGCCTTAAGCCGATTAAATGATTACATTCACAATTGGTCATAACAACCCTTCAGTCAGGATTACGGGCTAGCTTCTCACACCACTCATGTAGTGTTCCTTAATTTTATACATTAGTGGCGGGATCTACAGTTAAAGTCGACACCGAACGACAGCTCTTTTGAGAAACTTTTCATGTCATTTATATTTACTCTTAGATTTTTTGCCAGAAATCTGCTGAGAGGATGTCGTGAAGAAATATTTTTTCACATTTCGTTTCGTTAGAGATGTCTGACCTGGGGTTTGAAACATGGCCTCACGTCTAATAAGACAACACACTACCTACTAAAATACGGCAACTTCAATGATTACATAACTTACCAAAATGCTAGCAGATAGCCAGAACGTGCACCTTTCGATTCTAAAACTCAAAATTTGTTCAACAGTTTTATTAAGTCACTACAACCGTAAGTCATAATACAATTATTCGTGAATGTTAAATCAAAGCCGTTAAATAATTGAAAAAACAGTGGAACTCTTCAAAATCAAATCTCTACTAACTTTTAGTTATCCAAACACATACAAACCTACAAATACAAACAAGTGATTCTGGCTTACGTGTGAGTACTTCAGAATCTGCTTGTGTGTTTGCATAATACATACTAAGATATTTTATTTTTCACTGCGCTTACTTTTCTTGTTCATGACAGAATGCCTGATTTTACAGTTGCAGTTGGCTAATTAGACCAACAGAAATTTGAGGTACCATATCATATTTTGTTGTATTAGTTTTGGTATCGATTACTATTTAGATAATAACGATGGTTGTATATTAAATTTAATAATTAAACTTTTTTTCAACTTTATCATTACGATTTACTATAATAACAACAACATTGGTACGATAAAGAAGAAACAAAAACAAAAGACAGCTGGTAGTATAAGACTTCAGTAAATGAAAATGTGTTGTTGATTTGTATTTGTTATAATACAAGAACACAAACATCCCCCTCCCCCACACACGCAATCTGAGTAAGAGAAAATATCTTCATTCATATCACTGAATGCCAGGAAAAATGTGTAAAAAAAACCAGAACAGAAAGGAGCTAAAACAGCAGTGTGGCTGTAATAACTCAAATAATGGTATGGAAATTTTAATTAAAACTTAAGGCATATAATCTACTCACACTCACACATAAAGGGTGTTTTTTATAGAGGTATAGAACTTTAAGTCGGCATTGCTTTTCAAGATGGCGACCGATTTAACAGCTGTCAAGTGCTTTATTCTCAGTTTGGTTGGCAATTCATCATGAATAGACTCATGCCTGAACAACGCTTGCAAATAGTACAATTTTATTTAGAAAATAATGGTTCTGTGCGGAAAACGTATCGCGCACTACGTCCATTTTATCGTCGACAAAATCGTCCATCAGAGCAGTTAATTCGATTAACCATGGAACGTTTTCGCACCACGTTTACTCTTATTGATAACTCGCATCCCCAGAGACGCTGTACGGTGCGTACAGAGAAGCTATTGCTGCTGTAGAGGGTAGCATTGAGGAAGACCCGAATGAGTCTATCCGCCATCGAGCACAGGAATTGGATCTGTGTCCATCCACTTTATGGAAGATTTTGCGGAATGATCTTGGTTTGCGTGCTTACAAAATCCAACTCGTGCAAGATTTGAAGCCAAACGATCATCAAGTAAGGCGTAGATTCGTCGAATGGGCCCAAAACGAGTTTACCGTTGTTCCTGATTTTCATAAGCGAATTTTGTTTAGCGATGAAGCGCACTTCTGGTTGAATGGCTACGTCAACAAACAAAACTGCCGCATTTGGAGTGAAGGTAATCCTCAAGTGTATGTGGAAACACCGTTACATCCAGAAAAACTGACTGTTTGGTGCGCTTTATGGGCTGGTGGAATCATTGGTCCGTACTTTTTCAAAAACGATGGTGGCCAGAACGTTACAGTCAATGGTGATCGGTATAGAGCCATGATTACAAACTTTTTCATTCCTGAATTGAATAACCATGATGTCCAGGAGATGTGGTTTCAACAAGACGGCGCAACATGTCACACAGCTCGTGCCACAATAGATTTATTGAAAGACACGTTTGGTGACCGCCTAATTTCACGTTTTGGACCTGTGAATTGGCCTCCAAGATCTTGTGATTTAACACCGCTAGACTACTTTCTGTGGGGCTATGTAAAGTCATTGGTCTATGCGGTAAAGCCACAAACGCTTGACCATTTGGAAGACAACATTCGCCGTATTATTGCCGATATACGGCCACAAATGTTGGAAAAAGTCATCGAAAATTGGACGTCCAGATTGGACTACATCCGCGCCAGCCGTGGCGGTCATATGCCAGAAGTCATATTTAAAATGTAATGCCACAAGATTATCTTTCGGATAAATAAAATTCATGTCAATCGAATAATCCATCGTTGTTTTATTGCAACTTAAAGTTCTATACCTCTATAAAAAAACACCCTTTATAATACATATAATATACACATTCAGATACCATAACACTTGTGTAGAGTAATTTATTAACACAAACACACGTGAAGAAAAAGGGCGATAATGAAATACTGAAAATAAATAAAAAAAAAAAACAAAATTAAAACAAACACACACGTTCACATTTTAATTATTCACCTTCTTTTATCTTTTAAATCAATACAAATACAAAATAATTTTTGCCCGGTAAATTTTCACCCCTAAAAACTAAATGATAAGTTGTTAACAATTTTGAAAAATGAGAAAATTTTCGACCCGGTAATAAACCAACTCTAGAATAGTAAGTAAAGACAGTATTAAAGAAAAAAATTATTTCTAAACATGAAGCAGCTAATCATTGTTATCGTTTTCTCTTGCTTATAATGTTATGGGTTTAATTTTATGATGATTTTATAAAATTCACACGTCCATCCAATTTAAGTTTATATGCAGATTTGGTTAAGTTTGGAAATGGTGTTACATCGTTCAACATTAAAATAATAAACAAAAGCTACAAAAATAAAAACAATGGCCTTGTTTACATGATCAACAAATAAACAAAAATATAGCAATAACCTCAGTTTAAAAAAGGGATAAACAATTAAATAAAAAGGCAACAACAACACTGCAAGAGCAAATGTAAACGAAATACACAAAAAACAATAACGTAAACGACATGTTTACATTTATAGAGATTTTGAGAAGGCGAAGTCATTCTCCTTCAAGACTGTTTACAATGCGATATAAAAGGCAAGACAAAGCACGCAACGGAGTCAATAAAAATTCAGTCAGTCTTTTGTGAAGACACGTTGCGTGTGTAAAGAAGAATAACTAACAAAGTAAATTGTTGCTATTTACATCAAGTTGTGAACAGTGGCACATAGAATTGTGCAAACAATAAAGAATTTTAATTAAAACTAAACACAAATTTATTTTTTTTATTTGCAGTCCACGAACTCATATTTTAAACGTTTTTAAAAGGTTAAAAACGTTACAATATGTTATACCCATGAATAGGCTAACAATCAAACAAGGTTCGCTAAATATTAAGTTTTGTTATCAAAAATCGTGTGATATGATTTGACTTAAAGTCTACAAAACGAATTTGTTATATTTTGGTGTGAGGTAGATAAACAATCATTTCAAGAACTGCAAATTCACCCTGAAAGATACACAGTTTAGACGACATTTTTGGACCAAACTTATTCAAGAACGATAAATATCGCAACCTTTAGTTTCTAAGCTTCGTAGTTAAATTTAGAAAAATTTTAAAAATAGTTAAAAATTGGACGGCCAATTAAAATATTGAACACGAAGTAATGCTCTTAAAATCTTTAATGTTTTCTATAACTATATACATACATAATTGGTCATTACAATCCTTCAGTCACCGTTACGACCTAGCTTCTGACACCACTTAAGTTGAGTGTGTTAATTTTATCCGTAAGTGGCGGGACCTAAAGTTTAAAGTCGATACCAGACAACAGATTTTTGGAGAAACTTTCTCATGGTAATTTTTATTTGTTCTAGAAATATGCTGAGAGGAAGTCGCTGTAGGTATATCTTTTTATTTTTCGTTTTTTTTTTTATTCGATATATCGCCCTGGAGTTTGAACCGTGACCTTACTTCTAATAAGCTAACACTACTACTGCGACTATGGCTTCAGTTGTCAATAACTGCTCGTTAATAATTCGGCAAGTAAAGATTGAAAATAAAATTCTTTTCTCTCCTTTTAGACTTTGGCTCTTTGGGCCTAAGAAGGACCAAACATTAATGTAATCATTTAGATGTGGCGGTATCAGGCGTAACAAAGTTTTGGAACACGTAATAATATTTTTCAATAAAACGTGTGGTCTATAAATAGATGCGCGGATATTTTGCTGATGTCGAATTATTAAAGTATCATGAATAAATGCAGTTTCAAAAGGACATTAATGCAACATTTGCGCTGTGAGAAAAATTGGTCAAGTAAGCTTCAGACGCCGATCAGAAATCAGCAATGAGTATTCAAAAATATGAGTAGAATCGAATCATACTCATAATTTCTATTCTATTACTCTAAAATAAATAAAGAAAACTTTGATGAATATGCTTAAATCTTATATTTAATATTTTGTTGGATATCCACGTTGTTTTATGACTTCATTCAATCTGTTCACCAAATTTTCTGGCGAATTTTTCTCTAATAAATCCCACAGATGCTCAATAGGATTGAGATCTAGTGATAGGGGGGGGGGGTGTCTTGAGCTGTATTGGAGCATTATACAGGAGCCAAAGTCGAACGACCTCCACAGTGTGCTTTGGGCTGTTATCCTGTTGGAACCAAAACGTAGATGGTAGGTTTAGTTTTGCCGCACTTAATATGATTTCTTAATATGATTTTTTAATATCTTTAGATATAAATATTTATCCCTTGTAGACTCAATAAATTCAAGTTGACCTACCCCCGAAGCCGCCATGCATCCCCATACCATAACTCTACCACCACCGTGTTTTACTGTGCCAACCAGATTTTGTTTATCGAGCGCAATTCCTGGCTTTCGCCACACCATTTGACGACAGTGTTTTACGGTGCCAACCAGATTTTGTTTATCGATCGTAGTTCCTGGCTGTCGCCACACCATTTGACGACCTTTTATTCCAAATATGCAGAACTATGCAGAAAATAGTGTAAATAAAAAATCTATGAGAGTCGCCGTAGTCTAGTAGGTAGTGTGTTGGCTTATTAGACGTAAAAGCCATGGTTCGAGCCCCAGGCCAGACATCAAGACAAAATACGAAAAGGTACTTTTTCGGCGACTTCCTCTCAGCAGATTTCTGGCAAAAACTCTGAGAGTAAATAAAAATTGCCATGAAAAGTTTCTCAATAAATAAAAATCTGTCGTTCGGAGTCGTCTTTAAACTGTAGGTCTCACCACTCATGTATAAAATTAACACACACAAAATAAGTGGTCTGAGAAACTAGGTGTTGTACAATGGGGCAATTCGACCGCCGAGTACTGTAATTGTCTTAATTGGCAAGTACACGTCTTCTAACCTAACCTAACCTAAAAATCTATGAAGAAATTTTGATTTGATTTTATACTTAATGTGGGCTTTTATATATATTTTCTAAAAATAAATTCGGTGAACGCAGACTTTATTGACGAAGTCTATAAGTATTCCCAATAAAAGAAGTTAACAGTGCATCGAACCTATATCTCAGCCTTAAGACTTTTACGTTTTTTTTTAATGAATCTACCCAAAGGTAATAATCTCACCTTTAGAATATTCCTTCAATAATTTTTAAACTGTTTGAACAAAACTTGTAGAAGGTTATGTACGTTGTGTTAACTAAAAACTAACAAATGAACGAACGAACGAAAGAACGAACTCATAAAAATCTGATTTACGATGAAGTATTCTTTTCTCAATGTTGTTGAATAATTTCATTGTGTGCATAAAGTTTACAAGGTCTGAACATAAATTTTTACTTTCAAGTTGAAATATCATTCATCCTTTAACGTGAGTTGTATGTATGTATGTAGGTACATATGTGTGTATGTATGGTAAATAATACGTTGGCAATCAAATTTTACACAAACATTTCAAAATTTTTTAATTCGTTTTTATCTTTTTGCTATGTGAAGTATGGGTGTGTGTGTCTGTGCCTGTGCCTGTGCCTGTGGGTGAGTTTATGGCATTCAGTCGTTTTTACTTGATTTTTCGTTTTCTTTTCTGTTGTTGTTTTAATTTTGTAGCCACAGTGAAAATTTTACGATTATCAATTAACATTTCAAAATTTTTCCCTTGAGACATTCTTAAACTGCAAATAAAAAACACAAGCAACACTCGACGGTTAACGCGAAAGTGTATGACTTTTGGAGAACAGGAAATATTTCATACTCCTGACAGTTGAAAAGGCAAAAAGCTCGTAAAAAGTATTTGAATTAGATTTCAAGAACTGAAACTGCCTTTACACCAACAAAGGCTGAATGAATAAAATGAATGAATGTTAGAAAAACCAACCAACAGCAACATGAATATTTGAAATGAAAGGAAATGTAATAAAAAAAGAAGGCAGAAAAAAAGGGTCGCCTGTCGCGTTTTTGCCATAAATTCCAGCTGATCCTTAAAGTCATTCATAATAAAATTGTTGGAATATTCGTTGTTACTTCTGCCATTAAATTACAACTTTTCGTTTATTTTAACAGCGTTTTCACGGTGTAGTGTGCATTTACTTGTCCATGTATATATATGTGTTTGTGTTTTTCATTTACGGCATTCATTCCATTCTTTTAAGGTTTTTGTGTGTGGGGTTTTGTTTTTCTCTCTGTTTTGGGTGAAATGAATATTAAACATCATAAAAAAATAACAGGGCAAAAATTACTTCATTTAAATTATGAGCTCACGCTCTAATGCAGTCGTTGAATATGAAGGAGAATACCGCGTTCAGGTTTTGTTTTCTGTTTGTTTTCTCGGAAAAAAACTTTCCGTAATTAAGCACAGAAGTAGAAAGGCTTCCAGCATCAGCGTCCGTCTGCCATCCTAAATAGCTGTGTATATTGTTTAGCAGCCTCGTCTACTCTTTAACGTTTTTATTCATTTCTTTACCCATTCACTCATTCATTCAATCGTTAAAATGTTTATTTGTTAACATCATTGTCAGCTTGCCCAACCAAAGCTGCCAGATGGTTAAACATTTATAATTACATATACATACATAATTGGCCATTACAACCCTTCAGTCAGGATTACGGCCTAGCTTCTCACACCACTCATGTTGTGTGCGTTAATTTTATACGTGAGTGGCGGGACCTACAGTTTAACGTCGACTCCGAACGACAGAATTTTGAGAAACTTTTTCATGGCAGTTTATTTTACTCTCAGAGTTTTTGCCAGAAATCTGCTGAGAGGAAGTCGCCGAAGAAATATTTTTTTTTTCATATTTCATTTTTGATATCTGACCTGGGATACGAACCCGGGCTTTACGAATAGTAAGCCAACACACTACCTACTACACCACGGCGACTTTATAATTAACAAAATGTTTTTAATGCCCCTTCCGAACTAAGCGCGCTTTTGATAAGTTGCTGAAAATATAACGTATGTAAGTGATAGAAGTCGACGTAGTCCAATAGCTAATGTGTTGGCTTATTAGACGTGAGGCCATGGTTCAATGGAAACGAAATATGAAAAAAATATTTATTCTGCGACTTGCGCTAAGCAGATTTCTGGTAAAAACTTTGAGAGTAAATATAAATAATTGCCACGAAAACTTTCTCAAAAAATCTGTCTTCCGAAGTCGATTTTTATTTTTATGGATAAACTTACACTACCTTTAGTGTTACTGTCAATTAAGTAAGTAAGTAACACGAATCATTTGTAAGTATTATAAGTATTTTTCTGAAATTATGAATCTGAATTAAGCTTATGAATCAAACATATTTCGAATGGTATGTGTTTGATGTCAACGTTGTACACATACTCATTGCAACCTGTACTTATAAACCAACGTTGTAGTGAGTGGTTAAATTTCCATATTGTTGACTCACTTATATTCAAAATTTCATGAGTGCTTATGAGTAGCGAAACTGATAAATTAACTTCCGAATCTCCCAGCTCACATGTGATTGTTTTTGTACTTACATGATTGGTCATTACAAATCTTTAGTCATGAGTACAACCTGACACCCCTTAAGTTGTGTGTGTAATTTTATCTTACTTACTTACTTAATTGGCCATTAACAACCCGATTAACGGATTTCGGCCTGCCGCAACACATCCTTCCAGGCGCCTCTGCTTCTTGCGCGCCTACGTCAGTTTGTGACTCCAATCGACGACAGGGCTTCCTCGATTTGGTCCTTCCAACGCATACAAGGTCGTCTCTTCGCCGACATCCGCGGATGCGGGGATATCAAATACCCGTCTCGCTGGAGAATCCTCCTCCATTCGAACGAAATGGCCGAGCCAGCGTAGCCGCTGGATATTAATACGCTGCACAATGTCTATGTCGTTGAGAAGCTCATAAAGCTTACTGTTGGATCGGATGCGGAAATTATCGATAACTCGCACAGGACCGAAGATCTTGCGCAGTACTTTTCTCTCGAATACTCTCAAGGCTGCTGCATCAGTGCTTAAGAGGATCCATGCCCCTGCGCCATAAAGAAGCACGAGGAGGATGGGCGTCTTTTAGATTATTAATTTTGTCGTACGAGGGAAGTCTCTGGTACTCAATTGCCTATTGAAACCGTAGTAGCACTTGTTGGCAAGAGTGATCCTGCGCTTGATCTCCAGACTGCATCATTTGTGGTGGTAACGGCGGAGCCAAGATAAATAAATTCCTTGACTGTATCAAAAGTATAGTTAACGGCCGTAATCTGAGAACCAATACGCCGCACGTCTCTGATTGTCGATAACATATACTTTGTTTTGCCGTCATTTACTGCCAAACCCATCTTAGTAGACTCGCGTTCAATAGCACTAACGGCAACAGTAACATCTCGCTTGGTACGCCCTATGATGTCAATGTCGTCAGCGTACGCAAGCAACTGGACACTTTTTTGAAAAATAGTGCCACTGCGATGCACTCCTGCCTTTCGCAGAACACTCTCCATGACGAAGTTGAAGAGGTCGCCTTGTCTGAAACCTCGCACGGTATCAAAAGGTTCGGAGAGGTCCATTCCTACCTTGACGAAGCTGCAGGTATTGCTCAACGTCATTCTGCATAGCCTTATCAGCTTCGCAGGTATACCGAGCACAGACATTTCGGCAAAAACACAATCCCTTATGGGGCTATCGTAGGCAGCCTTATAGTCGACAAAAAGATGATGTGTGTCGACTTGGTTTTCGTGGGTCTTTTCCAGGATGATTCGTGTTACTAGAATCATTCATCAAAATTTACAGTCTTAATTGTTGTTGCATTTACAAAAAAAGAAAAAAGACAGAGCAGCAGCAAGCAGATCAAGCACACAACCTTTTAGTGAGTAGTGTTCGTAAGCGAATCATACTTATTTTGTGGTTCTTGTAAATGTTGAGTCATAGAGAGTCGAAATCAGTGACATCATACGTGTTGTTAAGTATGAATATGATGAGAGAATATGAGTAGAGGTTCCATGATATTAAAATAAGTATGAATTCGTATAAGTATCAGAAATTATGAGTATGATTCGATTCTACTAATCTTTTTGAATACTCATTGCTGATCTCAGGTTTCGATAATATAAGGCCAAAACTGCTTAATAGTCTGGCAACATTGTGATCAAACGAAATCTAATCGGTCATCATGCAGTCATCAGCCATTCATAAAATCTGGGTGGAAAAATTTTAATCATCGCAGTGCCGGAACTGTGATTTTACTTTTTCATTTTGCCATCCATCCATCATTTACATGGTGTTGCATTTAAGAAGACGCATTTTCTCTACCCTGTTACTGTTCATAGCCAGTGCTTCTAACACTACCCCCGTCTGTTAGTATTTAAATCTCAAAATAAATAAAATAAATGAGAAAAGGTAAAAGACGATGATTGTAATTATGTGTAGAGGATTTAAATTTGTAATTATTTTGAGTTGATTCACCAGACTTCATTTATTGCATTTGGACTTTCATGGAGGGAGGGAGGTGTATTTGAATTTTTAATAGCCAACCTTAAAGGACTTCGCATAAACATGAATTCTTCAATATTAAAAAATTTATTTGAATAATTTTTCTTTTGAAATTAAAATTAACCGTAGATCGAGTTTTGTATCAAAAATGATACGTTTCAATTTTTGTGACGATATAACTTTAATTCAGAATAAGTTAGCTGCCTGATATTTTTTTAATTCATTAGCATTGTTATCGCCATTATTTTAAACCAAGTAAAAAAATAAAATTTCAAAAAATTTAAAAACTTCTTAATTCTGTCTTTGTATCATTTTTGATACAAACGACTTTCCTAGCGTGTTGTGTATGTAATTTTTTTATGTTTTCAAAGATTTTGTGAAGTTTTTTCGTAAATAATACATTATTTATGGTATTTGAGAAGGAATTGAAAATTAAGTGTTGAATGAAAGTGAAAAGGTTGAATTTTCTGTTCTTGATATTAATTGAAGTAGTCGTAGTCTGGTATGTAGCGTGTTAGCTTATTAGCCGCCAGACCAAGGTTCAAACCTCAGGTCAGACATTTCCAATTAATAACGAAAGGTTGTAATGACCGATTATATATGTATGTATTACTGCTGCTGAAAATTCTGAAGCAGAAGAAAACAGAAACTCGTCTTATGAACTGACGAAATCATTGGCAGCAACAAACATGAGAAGGTTTATCGCCGAAGAAGGTATTACTTGGAACTAGTTTGGGAACAGAAAATATTACCAATTTTCACGATGATTGCTAGCAACTGTTTCCTGAAAGTAAACAGTAGAGTCTTTCTTACTGCTCTTCTTATATTTATCTCACATGACAGACAAACATTAGAAAAAAAGTGTTTCGTCCTGGGGTCTTATTTCATAGCTATTACAGAAGGATAACATTTCGGTCAACTACGTATGTATGAGATAACAGAATCTTTCGCTTTGATAATGTGCTACTCGGAAATGATGATAAATTTACACGTATTACGCCTTTTCGAAAAAGTGGCTGACATTATTGAAATTCCCAATAATTTTGTTGCTGTAGATTAGTAACTAATTTCGTGGTCCACCGACCGATATGCAACTTGAACCAATGTCACAAATTTAAACTTTCTTAGAAAGAGGAAAGATGAGCCTTTATAACGGTATACACATATATATCATTCAACTTAAAATTCTATGAGGTTTGATGAGGTAAAGTTGGCAAATGCACATTTTTTTAATATTTTGTCAAGTTTGTTCGATCATAGTAGCAGAGTTTAGTTGAAAAATATAAAATAAGAAGAGTTTGACACTTCGTTACATAAAATCGAACAAAAATTGTCGTAGTTATTATTTAAAGAGTATAACAGTTATATTTTTAATTTTTTTTTTTAATTGAATTTTCAGTTCAAAAATTTCATAATTTTTTATTGTTTTTGATTGTTTGTTGGAAAAGGTGTCAACTTCACGTTTGAGCGACTACCAGAAATTAGGCAATGTTTACGCAAAGCGAAATATTAATATTTAAAAAAAACACAAATATTGGCCGACTTCTGGTAATCGTGCAAACGTGAAATTGACACATTTTGCGGTAACCACTTAAGATCCATCAAAACTTTTGAACTGAAAATTCATTTGGTAAGGCGACATAAGAGTATATAAAAAATATAGCATGACTATTATGCTATTTATACAAGAACTACGGAAATTTTTGTCCGATTTAATCAATCGAAGCATCAAACTCTTCACAACAGAATGCGCTTTTAGAAAATCATCACTTACTTCATATTTTTTAATTAAAGTTTTCCACTATGAACGAAAACACTTGAAAAAATACGAAAAAAATTCGCAATTGTCACGTTGTAATCAAACTTTATAGCAAATTGACTCAAATAATAAATATGTGTATATCGTTTTAAAGGCCCATACCTCTCCTTATTAATAAGGTTTAAATTTTTGACATCAGTTCAGAAATGTTTGTGTAGTCAATAAATTTGATCGTAAAGTCCAAAAAAACAGTGTTTGTTAAATAAAACAAGTTTGGAGGTTTTAAGGAATACAAAAAAATTTTTTTTTTAAGTTTAAATCAACAAAACTCACTACTTGCACTATGTCTTTAGCTGGGTGTATTTAATTTTTTTATTTTGTCGCATAGTTTTATTTTATGAAGTAGAATGAGGCATTTTATTTCCAAGAGATTATCAGATTTTATACTAAGCAACTGGTAAGCTAAATGAGAAATGTGATCACGATGCCCTTTAATAAAGACATATCTAGCAATGTTATTTAATGCTAACTTTTCGGTTGTCATAACGATCGCATCCATTTCACACCCACATAAAAGTACGGGAATTAAGTACGTTTCAGTAAGTTGCATACGAATGGCAAAAGAAGTTGAATCTATGACAGTCCACGAGTTCCTAAGTATACTATAAATTCTACTAACAACGACACTTATATAGTTGGACCACGATAAACTGCCATTAAAAACAATACCCAGATTTGTTGCAGATTTTACAATGCCAATTTTATTTCCCCTGATGGTCAATTCAGGTATGACAAATGATGTGTTGGTCCTCGAAAGTATAATACCTTTAGACTTAGAAGGATAGATGCACAGTCCATTAGCTGAAGCCCAGCTGTCAATTTACACTAAATCGCGATTACAATAATCCTTAGATTTACATCGCCTCGATTAATGTTGCTTCGATTTATGTCGTCAAATTTTTTGTTCCCTCTAACTTCAATTTGCGTCGTCATTCGATTTACGTCGCCTTTTTTAGAACCAACTTCGACGTATATCGAGGGATTACTGTATTTTATGTTCCTTGTTAAAAACATACATGCTTTGTAGTATGAGCAATATGAAGTTCGATTTACGTCGTTTCGATTTACATCGCCTTTTTTTGGAACCAACTGCGATGTAAATCGAGGGATTACTGTAATAGCATCCAAAAAAAATTCTCCTTAGAAGTACTAGTATAAAGCTGCACATCATCAGCATACATATCAACATTACAGTTAATCAAAACATATGGTAGATCATTTATATACATACAAAACAAAAGAGGCCCAGAGCTATTGACGCCTGGGCAACACCTCTACTAATATTAAGTGGATCTGAAATATTTCCATTAAAATTAACTTTTGATCTGTTTATTAAATAAGAATAAATTATGTAGATTACAGGCAGAATTAGAAAAATAAAACAGTTTCTGTAGCTTTTTCAATAGAACTTTGTGATCGACAGGAGGGTAAGTTTGCTGCGACTAGACTTAATGCCCTGTCTCGTTGGCACATTGTACCTTCTGGTCACTCCACTATTCTGGAGGTTGATCCAGTGGCCCCCGTGAACATCGACTATCTCCCTGCGGAATATTGTCTCGATAGGGGTTTCCACTTTCTCATTCCGAGTAGGGACGACTGGAAACCTAATACGGTTGTCCCCCCGGAAGTCCTGGATATATATACCGACTGCTCTAAACTCGATAATGGGGTTATAAGCGATGTCTACTCTGGGAAACTGGACCTGAACATTTCTCTCCATCTGCCGGACTACTGCAGCGTGTTTCAGGCTGACGTGATGGCAATTTACCGGGCCGCTCAATGGATCCTCGTCAACGGTGCTCCTTTCACTCGCGTTTCTGATAATTAGGCCGCGATAAGATCTCTATCGGGTTTCGTGAATAACTCTAGGATAGTTAAGTAATGTCGCCGCTGTCTCGACCTTCTTTCTGGGCGCTTCAGCAGTGTCTCACTGGTGTGGGTCTCTGAGTAACATTCCTGGAACCTGTAAGGCCGACGAGCTCGCCAGAGCTGGTGCGTTCCTTCCGAAATCCTCTTCAATTGAATTGGGTATGCCACTTGCCTCGGTCAAGTTGGACATTGTGCGGAAATTCTTTAGGGACGCCAACCTATACTGGGTCAATGAGGAGTCCTGCTCCACCGCTAGACCGACCTGGCCCTTGATGGATAGAAGGCGTGCCAATCAATTACTTGGTCTTGGTCGTGACATCATCTCAACCACAGTGGCCGTGCTTACAGGTCATTGCGTTATGGGTAAACACGCGGAGAGAATGAGGCTCCCATTTAACGACTTCTGCCGTGGATGCAGATCCGCTGAGGAGGAGGAAACTGTTACCCATTTTCTTTGTCAGTGCCCGTCTCTTGCTAGGTGTAGATAAAAGTTATTTGGCTCCCCATTTCTTGTCAGCTTGACGGAGCTATCATCTATTGATATCAAGGATATAAATTCGTTCATCAAACTTTCTGGCTGGTTTTCCAGTGTAGGGTAGTCGTGCTTTTGATGTGCAGCCCTTGCGCTGACCAACTTCGTCCTTTTCCCTGATTTTGGTGGAACTTGGTACAGGGAATACGTTCACCCGTGGCATCACAACGGGGCGCTATGCGTGCTCAAGTGAGCTTTGTGATATCAGAGCTACCACTCCGACATAACCTAACCTTGTGATCGACTGTGTCAAAAGCCTTGGTGTGATCAAGAAGAACTAAAAACGCTGCACTATTTTCATCTTGTTCCGACCTCAGATCCTCAACTATATTTATTAGAGCGGTGGTACAACTCCTACCTTTTATGAATTTATGAATTCCACACATTTAGCCAACATTTAAGTGTAACATTAAAGAGCAAACTTGTAGAAACAACCCCCCCCCCCACCACACATTTCAACTAATTTCAATAATTAAACGGCGGTGGGAAAGAAAAGAATAATAAATTTATCTTTATCTTGTTAATTTAGTAAAGAAAAGAAAATAGAAAATATTGTTAGACAAAATAAATTTCCTTATAAATGAATCATTAGGTTGTTAATTGCCTCAACATTAGCATATTAAAACAATTCTTATCACACAATTTAATTTATCCAACAACAACATTAAGAGGAGGTTAGATAGTCGAACTACATATTTATTTACCACAGTTATGTTTGTATTATAGTATGAGCCTACAAAAAGTTTATAAGACAATATAAAATGAATTTTTTTTAGCAGCTGGAGTTTTAAAGGTCAAGTGCAAATAAAAACGTTAATAATTTATGGCCAACAGACACTTTCATAATTAAAAAAAAAAGAAAATAAAATGAAAGAAAATGGAAAAAATAATGCGTATTTTTATTGAATACTTAAAAACGGAAAAAGTTGGAAAATTACTGATAAAATTAAAAGCCTTACGAAAACCAAAGACCCACCCTTATTACAAAACTATTCCTAAGTATCCTTTTCGGTTCGTATATACATTAGCCATACATATGTATCAATATACATATATGTATATATGTATGTATGTAAATAGTTCAAAAGTTCCTATTAATAGTCGTTACAGTTTTCCAAACAAAGACCTCAAATTTGCATATCATTATTACATAAATTAACTGGACTGAAACAAAAAAAAAAACAGTAAAAAAAGGAATTAAGATATTGATATTAAACGTTATAATGTGTCTGTCTGTCTGCCTGTCTGGTATACTGGACATTTAGTGTTCAGACACTCCGTTCTATTTTATAATAGAAATGTTGCGTTAATTGCCATCTCTCACGCATTTCAAATCAAATTTTCTCATGCGTTGTTACAAATATATGTATGACAGAAATATTTTTTCTTTGAATATGAAAAAAAGAACCAAATGCTTACACTAGAACTGTCGCCTGTCATTGGCATATTATTTTACAATAGGCTTTAATTTTATATTAAACGAAAAACCACATTACCACCTTTCGAAAATCAAGTCTATTATACTGTTTTGATGCTTAGTCCGTAGGGTGGACTTGTTTCTTTCAGTACAAGTCACTGTAAATGTAAAAATAGAATAGGCGGATGAAGCAGTTGATACAAACTAATGGACTAACTGGACCTTGTAAACCAAGTTTAAAATTAAAATCGTTTTACACAGTGAAATCAAGTGGATGTTAAAAATTTGCAGTAATTTGCAATGTATTAGTTCCTAAAATTCCAGCAAGGAACATTATAAAATTGTTCATCTATCCATCATCTTGTGAGTGTAATCTCCTTCTCCAGCAGAGTTCACTATGTATATCTGGATCCTTTCATAACAAACTGATAAATTCCTTGTAGCCATTGTGTTGTGTGCCAATCAGAGATCAGCAATTAGTATTCAAAAAGATGAGTACAATCGAATCATACCCATAATTTCTGATACTTATACGCATTCATACTTATTTTAATATCATGGACATAACTGCCAGATTTGACGATTTATCGTCATTTTGACACAAGGTGTTAAGTATTATATTTTTAAATTATTTGCGATGATTTTTCTGAATTTTATGCCTTTTTCATCCCTTAACAGCCAAAAAATTACAACCTCTGCACGAATTGAGTTCCACATATGAATAGTTCGACTAAAGAACGAATTTTGTCTATAATCTGCCAATCGAGAAAGACAAGTGTTACGTAGAAATACATGATTCTCGTGAACAATTGCCCTTATTTCGCTTGAGCAATTTTCGTTGTAGTAGCGATAGAACAGTGAAACACAGGCTACATTGCAACGATGCTCCAATGAATCAATGGATTTCGATACCCTATCGTCATTAATTTAGCAACTTCGCCCTCTCCTGTATGATCGAGAAGTCTCAAAATAGACGGTGAGGCACCGGCCTATACATGAGGGTTGTATTGCATTCTCTTTTGGATATATGCAAGTAGTGTAAATAGTAAGATCAGCTGAAGTAAAGTATTTCTTGCATCGTGTTAAGAAGCTAAGGCACTGAAAAATGTTGTCGGTTCCAGCGAACATCACAATGAATTTTCAGGCGCAGAATGTCAAGAACTTCTGAATCTCTAATACATATTTACACCACCTATAGATTTAGAAAGGTGTTAAAACACTACATTGGAATAGACTGTTTAAACTTTAAAATTTTTTTCATGAAAGTGACTGAAAAAAGACTTCTTGATTTTTGGAAAAAAATCAGAAATGAAAATAAGGGATGTTAGCTTTTAATATCCAGCCTTGAATAAATTTATTACCAAATATTACTATTATCACATTCTTTAGCTGAAGTAGACAGAGTATTAAGCCAAGTCAATTTTAATTAAAGTAAATTCCTTAGAAACATTATTATATTAAAAGTTCAAGTTTTTATTTATTTGTTCTGACGATTTTTTTACGATTCCCATGAACGTCTTTGACGATTTTGACGATTTTTATTCTAATATTTTACGATTTGATGCTTTATATATCTGGCAGCTATGATCATGGAACCTCCACTCATATTCAAAGTTTGAAGTACTTATCATATTCATCTTCATGATGTTGTTGATTTTGACTCTCCAGTACTCAACATATACACGAAGCAAAAATAAGTATGAATCGCGTACGAACACTAAAATACTCACTAAAAGGTTGTGTGTTTGCTCTGCTTGCTGCTCTGTCTTTTTTGCTTAGGTGTCTGGTTTCTTTTTTGGAAATGCAACAATAACTAAGATTTTAAATTTTAATGAATGATTCGAGTCACTCGAATCATTTATAGGTATTATAAGTATTTTTCTAAAAATATGAATCTAAATGAGAATGCTTATGAATCAAACATATTTCGAATAGTATGAATTTGATGTGAACGTTGTACGCATACTCATTGCAACCTGTACTCATAAATCAATGTTGTAGTGAGTATGAATGAATCAGAGTAGAGTAGTTAAATTTCAATATTGTTGACTCACTTATATTCAAAATTTCATGAGTGCTTATGAGTAGCGAAAAAACTTTATTATTTCTCTTCCTTTGCATAAGCAATAACAATTACTAGATCTTTGTAACGGAGATCTTCAAACCACGATTACTCTCTTCAAAAGCACCACGTCTTCACAAAAGACTGTCTGAACTTTTACTAACTCAGTTGCCTGCTTTGCCTTGCCTTTTATATACGACAGAGTAAACAGTCTGATGAATGTTCTTAAAGGTGATTGTTTGTGGCTTCGCCTTCTCGAGATCTCTATAAATGTAAACATCGTTGTTTCATCATTAATGTTTGAGTATTTTGTTTACATTTATTCTGGTAGTGTTTCTTGTTGCATTTTTGTTTACTTGTTTACCATTTTTTTATGCTGGTGTTTGTTGGTATATTTTTGTTTACCTGTATATTATTTTTGTTGTTATAATACGCAGTGCGGTAATTTGTAAACATGATTGTTTACTGCATTGTATAATTTTATGTGTTATAATTTTATGTAATTTTAATGTTAAGTGATGTAAAAGCAAAACACCAGTATCTAGATTTTTCATTTTCGTAACAATTGGCCGATTCACACGACTTTGTATCGTGTATGTTGTATTGAATTCACTTGGTTGTTTGTGAACGCTCAATGCTATGCTGTATTGTGTATGTCATATTCTTCTTCATAATTTTTGGCATTCAAACAATTTGATAGCACGAAACCAACACAACTTATTAAAAACATATGAAAAAAATGTGTATAAGTGTATCGGATTTTTGCATGAAAATTATCAACAACAAGCATACACTATTGTATAGTCGTCCAACAATACAATGAATACAACGATACAACGGGTTGTGTGAATTGACCAAATATATTTGTGCCCGATTAACATCAGGAATAAATTCAGACTTCGAAACTGATTGTTATTGCTACTGCTTGGATAAATGTGTTTATGGTTACAATTCTGCTTACAATTCTTGTTTTTGAATACAACACTTAATATCGTACAAATGGATATTTGGAAAATAATTATTTTTACTTTTCCTCCTGACTGCAAAAGAATTTGAATTTCCTTTTTATAATTGGTATACCATGTTATGACAAATTTTCGTTTGACCACGAGAAGACTACGACTATCATCATCAATATCTTGGAAAATTGAACGAAAATTAATTACTGCGTTTCATTTATTATTTCCAAAAAGGAAATAATTTCCTATTAAATTACGCCGGTTTTTGCTGTGCTTTAAAATTCATGGCAAATGCAAAAGCTGTGTGATGTGCATAAATTAGAATCAGAAAAAGAAAAATCAAATCCCAAAATCGTAATAAAAATTGGGTTCGTTTTGGGGTTTTTTTTGTTGTTGTCATAAACAAAGGGTTTGAAAAACATTAACCACACTTAGTCTACGATAACCATTAACTGCAGAATTTCCTTTTCTTTCCGTTCTGTTCGTTTTTAAATTGTATTCGAAAATGGCAGAATTGATGTGTTTTTTTTTTGTTCAGTTCCCCTTGGCATACAAAAATAACAAAAAAAAAAGCCAACGAAATCTAATGGAATAAAATTGTATACAGAGTGGCAACGAACTAGTTTAGAATATTAATAAATTTGAATTTTTCAAACAGTTTTTGTTGCCAAAGAAAAGTACCCAGTCCCCCTCTTTTTCATCCATAAATCGGCATACATTTTTGCCACATTCAGTGCAGATCATTGAAGTCAGAAAACAGAAAAGGGTTGATGATGATGTCCTCAACTTGCCGCAACTGTAACAACCGAAACGAATCCAAAACGTGACATATTTCAGAGCGTTTAAAGTTTCTTTCTTTCTTTTTTTTCTCCCCATTTTTATGATTTTTATTTGATTTGTATTTTTTAACGCAAATTGTTAGAAAATAATTCCAGTCATGCTTCAGTTGTGTGTGTGTGTCAGAAAAATGGAGGTCATTTGTAGATTTGTCAAATGTCATACACATTTAATATACAACATTTAAATGCAAATCTATTGTAAATATATTTTCGTTTTCTTTTTTTTTCCATTTAAAATGAGCAAAAATTGTTTGTTAAGTTGTAAATTTTGTTTTTGAAGTCACCAGTTAGTTGGGTTTTTAAAAATGTTGAAGAGATTTATGAATTTACAGACTCTGCCTAGTAACACGTTCATTCAGTCTGTCTGTACCATAGACAACGACAATTCTTCGCTGAATAAACTCGGGAACAGTTGGTATATGATCCCAATTTTCATCGAAAATTTATATTCAGTGATGAGGACCATTACTGGATGAATATTTGTGTGAACAAACAAATATTGTTGGAAGTAAACCGTTTAACATATACACATAGCCACAGAAGTATACATACGGATAACAAATTTCAGAAATTTTTTAACTAATCCGTTTTCGTTGAAAATCTTTGTAATTGTGTGAGAACTTTCCTCGATTTTAAGACGGTCTTTTGCTTTGGTTCAGAAATTTGTGAAATTTGTAAGTCGGATGCATACCTTTGTGGGCCTGTGCAGGGCCACAATTCAGTTCAATTTCAGAAATTTTTTAACCAATGCAAAAGAGCGTCTTAACAGCAAGGAAACTATAAAGATTTTCAACCAAAACGGATTAGTTAAAAAATTTCGGCAATTTTTTAACCGTACGTATAATTTAGTAACTGTGTGTAATTCGAAGGTCCAAATGCATCCCGAAAAAGTCACTGCTTGGTGTGAATTTTGTGTTGCCCACATCATCGGTCCATATTTTTTGGAGACGAAATTAACCCGGCCACCGAAGACCAGGCCACAATGACTGACTGACTGAAACTTAGGTTGTTTACCAGGTTATTTTAGCTTGAACTGGATGATCTGAATCAGCAATGAGTATTCAAAAAGATGTGTAGAATCGAAACATGCTCATTATTTCTGATACTTATTTTAACATCATACTTATATTCAAAGTTTGAAGTACTCACCATATTCATACCTAACACGTATGATTTCGTTGATTTCAACTTTCCATGACTCAACATAAACACAAATCACAAAATAAGTATGATTCGTGTACGAACACTAAAATACTTACCAGAGGATTGCGTGTTTGCTCTGCTTGCTGCTCTGTCTTTTTTGCTTATGTGTCTTTTTCTTTTTTTGTAAATACAACAACAACTAAGACTGTAAATTTTAATGAATGGCTTATGAATCAAACATATTTCGAATGGTATGAGTTTGATGTCAACGTTGTACACATACTCATTGCAACCTGTGCTTATAAATCAACGTTGTAGTGAGTATGAATGAATCAGAGAAGTTAAATTTCAATATTGTTGACTCACTTATATTCAAAATTTCATGAGTGCTTATGAGTAGGGAAAAAACGATTCATTGCCGATCTCTGATCCGGACACCAGCGAGATGTGGTTTCAACAGAACAGCGCTGCGTACTACACAGCAAATTGGACATATTGCACGAGCACGAGATAATTTAAACTGAACACCATGATCTGGCTTTTGACCCGTTAGACTTTTTCTCAGCCGCAGATGTAGCATGTGAATAGACCACAAATCACAGTCCGCAACCATTTGCTTTTATTACTGCTTGCAAACGTTGACGCATCGCCTGCACTATATTGGCGTAAAATTCCGAGGTTATGTTGTTCCATTCTCACGTAATCCCTTGTTTCACTCAGCTTTACTGTGCTGATACGGAATCTATAGAGCTTACGGGCAATTTATTCCCAAACATACTCAATAAAGTTGAGATTGAGTTTGTGCCGGTGTTTCGTGTAGTTTTGAACAATTATGAATAAGCCACGGCCACACATGCTATCGACCAAACTCAGCCTGATATACATATGTGCACAAATCGTGGAAAATTAAACATTTAAATGACACTACACTATATGCTATATTGCCCGTGTGGTAGCGGGTTAGAATTCTACCACAGTGGTTCCCTGCTTGTCGTAAAAGGCGACTAAATGGGAGGGCAGGGGTAGAGGGTGCGGATGAAAAGTCTAGCATATACCCAATGACGCTCACGCTTCAAAGCGAAACAATGCCGCTCAATGCATTGAACTACCGTGGTATCACGTTAGCACCGTGGGAATCACAGACCGTCATGCGTGTGAGCACGCTCCCAACGGATGTGGACGATCGGAGCCTGGTCGTATAGGCATCAGAATTGATACCAGTAAGATTCTGATTATGGCATACTGGACTACGCTGAAATATTATGATTTGATGACATGGGCTGGCGGATGGGGTATTCTGTTACCAATATGTGCTGGAGTGAAACCTGGTACAGACGGCTTTCAGGCTAATACACCATCTGTCTCCGTCCCGTTAAAACCTGGCAAGCCTTGGAGAACGATCTTGGACTCGTCCTGTTGAGTTGGGGTGTAGGGGCAGTTAAGTAATTCTTCTGTTTAGCTCCCGGTCTGGCTCTGAACACAAGCTCTCATGAGGACTTGTGTCAACCCTCGCATGGCCTCCCTGCATTGCAAAGATAACCATGGGACCACAACAAGGGTAACTACACAACGAATCCAAGATAACGGCTCCAAGTTGGGACCATTTCACACAACCCTACTGGCGCTAATTCTCCAGCCGGCACCGAAGGTGCAAAGGAGACCCAGCAGGACAGCCCTTTCCTGAATCCTTTCCGGAGAGCTTCGAGATTACTCCACTCTCCACCGCTGAGGCAGAACGGCGAGCGATCGCGCTCGTCACCACCGGAGTTGCAGAGGAACAAGGATCCTGAAATAGAGGTGGATGATTTCACCAAACTAGGCAATAAAATTTCTGTGATCGTGGAGATGATGGGCGGAGGAAGGAGGTCCATACATCAAGCGATGCGCGATTTAGTGGCTTCTATATCGTCACTATATCAGCAAGCCGCTAAGGATAAAGTTGCGGAACAAGAGAAAAGGATCAGAACTAATGATAGAAGCACGCAGACGAGCCTTCAACAGCAGACACCTTGTGTTTCCAAGAGGCAGAGAGAAGAATTGGGAAAACCTAGGAGAACACCTCCGAAGAGGACCAGACCAATTCAACTGGAGGGATCAATTGACCCAACTTCAAAAATTGGAGGCAATGATACAAAGAAAGGAGCAGTAAGTACTAATGAAGGTGTAATAAATCGGGATGCTGAAGTACCGGGTACCGGAGTGGAAATGAGCACAGAGCCCAATGATTGGGTGCTCAAGACAAGGAAGCGCAAAAAGCCCCCAAGACCGGATGCAATGATAATAAAACCTACGGAGAAGCTCTCATTTGCAGACATCCTGAGGAAGGTTAGGAATGCCCCGGAGCTTAAGTCAGTTGGCGAAGACGTTCACCTTGTTAAGAAAACACAAAAGGGTGAAATTCTGCTGGAATTTAGAAGATCGGCTGAGGCGTCTACAGAAACTCACCAATCCAAATTGAAGACCATATTGTCCGATGATATAGAGGTCAGGACGATAACTCAGGAGACAACATTTGAACTGCGATACCTGGACGAGGTTACCACGGAAGATGAAATAATAACCGCTTGGAGAGAACAAATAGGAGGATTACACCCATCGGCTATCAGGACGATAAGAAGTGCTCCAGGGGGTACCCGGACGGCAATAATTGTAATACCAACGAAGCTGGCTAGCAGGGTCGAAGAGGTAAGCAAACTGCGTGTCGGGTGGACAGTTTGCCGGTTAATGAGGAAAGTTGTCCCAAGGAGATGCTACAAATGCCTAGAATTCGGGCACGTAGCTAGAAATTGCCGCAGTAGGAGTGATTGGTCAAAACACTGCTTCAAGTGCGGAGGGCAAGACCACCTTGCCAAAACTTGTAGTGGTGACCCTCACTGCCTACTCTGTAGGAGCGATCGTAATGTGGACTCAAAACATGTCACGGGGGGACCTAAGTGTCCACAGTACCTGGCAGCTCGGCGGAGGATGATGAACATAGGAAAATGAGGATCTTGCAGCTGAATTTGAACCACTGCGAAGCGGCGCAGGAGCTTCTTAAGCAGACAGTCCGGGAGCAGAAAATAGACCTTACAATTTTGAGTGAACACTATAGGGCACCTGACAATCAGCGTTGGGCTACCAGTAAATGCAACAAGGCAGCGATATGGTCATGCGGTAAATTCCCAGTGGGAAATGTTGACAACAGGAGAGAAGGCTTTGTGAAATGCACTGTTAATGGGGTACATTTCTTCAGCTGTTATCTCCCCCCCAGCTTATCAATGGAGGAGTACAGACTCAGATTGGACGACATCGTTCGCGAGGCCAGAAATCTAAGACCCGTGGTGATTGCCGGGGACTTTAATGCATGGGCAGTGGAATGGGGTTCAGCGTACACGAACCCAAGAGGTGAGAGCCTGCTTGACGCATTTGCAACTCTGGAGGTTGTCTTACTCAACTGTGGGCAGATTGATACATTCTCGAGAAATGGAAGGAGTTCTAAGATTGACTTAACATTCATCAGCGATTCACTGGCAACGACATCGAATTGGACTGTGTCCGATGTCTACACTCATAGCGACCATCGGGCGATCATTTTTGATATCCAGGAACACGCTGCAGTGAACCCCATTACTGCCGCCCCTCCTAATCCCTTGTGGAGGGACTCTACTTTTGATGAGGAAACCTTTGTTCTCGCGATGAGCGACATTCGGGTGACCGGAAGCGCAAACAACATGGCGGTGGAACTTATGCGCTGTATAACGGAAGCCTGCAGCGCGTCTATGTCGCGGAAGTCTCACCTGCCAGGCAGGAAACACGTTTATTGGTGGAACGCGGAGATAGCTGAATTAAGAAGGAAATGTAATAGAGCGCGGAGGATATTCCAGAGAGCAAGGGGTCGCAATGACTTCACAGAACTTCGGGAAAGATACAAAGTGCTCAGAGCCAACCTTAACTGGGCCATTGACAGGAGCAAACGAAGGTGCTATAGGGAAATGTGTGCCGATTTGGATGAAAATCCCTGGGGCACGGGATATAAGGTGGTAATGAGGAAGCTGAATTGCTTTCGACCACCGGCCACGGAAAGCGCGGAGAAGCTGCAGTCAATTGTTGAAGGCCTCTTTCCGGAGAGGGCCGAGATCACGTATGCTGTGCGAGACAGTATGTCGCACGATGACATTCCTGAAGTCAGCGGCCAGGAATTCGATGCAGTCTGGAAGGAAATGAAACTCAGGAAGGCTCCGGGAATTGATGGAATCCCAAACGTCGCACTTAAGGTGGCTATAGAGAACAACGTTGAGGTGTTTAGGAAAGTATTTGATACATGCATTCAGGAGAGGAAATTCCCAAGGATATGGAAGCGACAGAGGTTGGTTCTCATCCCGAAGGGCAACGGTGCGCAGGATGCAACAGGTTACCGCCCACTTTGTATGATTGATACCGTAGGTAAACTGCTGGAGAAGATAATATGTAGAAGACTCGAAACGATATTGGAGAGAGACGGCCTGTCGGATCGCCAATTTGGCTTCCGAAAAGGGCGCTCCACAGTGGACGCAATGGAGGCGGTCATTACCGTAGCGAAAGAGGCCATCAGCGGTGACCGCTGGTTTGAAGGTGATAAGGAGTATTGCGCAATCATCACCCTGGATGTCAAAAACGCATTCAATTCGGCAGATTGGGACGCCACCCTGGCTGCACTTGATGAGAGGAGCGTACCTGGATATTTGATGGAACTCATAGTGGACTATTTTAAGGATAGGGTACTTTTGTATGATACAGACGAAGGCAGAAAGTCATACGCTATAACAGCAGGGGTACCACAGGGTTCGGTGCTGGGCCCAATACTATGGAACGCCATGTATGATGGTGTACTGAGGCTTAGGCTTCCTACGGGCGCACAAATATTCGGATTTGCGGACGATATAGCCCTCGTGGTGAGGGGTAAACACCTTGATAATTTGGAACGAACGTCCAATGCGGCAGTTAGCAGAGTTAGAAGCTGATTCGCGAGTATAGGTCTGAAACTTGCTGACCATAAAACGGATGTCGTATTAGTAAGCAGTAGAAAGAAAATGGAATACATCACCATAACTGTCGGCGAACAAAGGATAACATCGAAGCAGTCTATCAAGTACTTAGGAGTTATGATTGACAACAGACTCACATTCAAGGAGCACCTGACGTATATTAGTAGGAAGTGTGCGGCGGCAACGGGCGCACTCGCGCGGATAATGCCCAACTTGGGAGGTCCCAGACAGGAGAAGAGGCAATTGCTGATGAGAGTGGTTAGATCGATTGCTCTATATGCAGCCCCTATATGGGCCGAGGCCATGGATAAGAAGACATATAGAATAGGAGTTGATGGGGCCTACAGGAGATCTGCCCTCCGAGTAATTTCTGCCTTTCGTACAGTATCTACGGATGCAGCCTTGGTGATAGCGGGAATGATGCCGCTACGAATGTTGGTAGAGATAGAGAGGATAAAACGTTTAATAAGTAGGAGAACGGGGCTAGTGCAACCTGACCTGGTGAATGATGATGTAATTAATAGGTGGCAGCACGAGTGGACTTCTTCCACAAAGGGAAGATGGACCTACAGATTGATACCGAATATAGAAGAATGGTCTGGAAGGAAGCACGGCCAGGTGAATTTTTACCTTACTCAGTTCCTAACGGGCCACGGATGCTATAGGACATACCTTTACAAGTATGGGCATGACGTGGATGAAGCGTGTCCATCATGTCTGGATACAAGTGAAACAGCGGAGCATATATTCTTTACTTGCCCGCGCTACGAATTCCGACGAAATTTCCTTGAGAGGACGATCGGTTCCCAGGTGACTCCCGACAACGTGGTTAACCTGATGTTAACATCGCGCGAAAACTGGAACGCGGTATGTTTATTCGCGAAGGAAGTTCTAGTACAACAGAGAATAATAGAGAGATCAAGAACAGCAGAAATGGATAGCAGCACTCGCTGAATCTTTACCTCCTCCGATGTAATACTTGATTGTGGTCCCGGGGGTGCGACTTAATGGAAGTGTGACGAACTAGGTTGGGTTTAGTACGTATGCGTTTAGCAAGCCGAGAGTAAGTCTTGCGGCGAATCGTGCACATTGGTAGGCCGGGCTACCAATGTCTTTCTAAGATTCCCAACCTTTAGCTCGTAAAGCTATAAAAAAAAAAAAAAAAAAAAAAAAAAAACACTATATGCTATAGAACGGGAGCCTATGAAGATGGGTGTGGCAGTAAATGAGGACAAAACGAAGTATGTTGTCGACAAGTAGGGATATCCGGCGTATCGGCTCTCAGTTTACGGTCGATAGATATACTTTCGATGTTGTCAAGGAATTTATATATCTTGGCTCCGCCGTTACCATCAAAAATTATGTCAGTCTGGAGATCAAGCGCAGGATCACTCTTGCCAACCAGGTGCTACTATGGTCTCAATAGGCAATTAAGTAGCAGAGACCTCCCTCGCACGACAAAATTAATACTCTACAAGACGCTCATCCTCCCCGAGCTTCTTTATGGCGCAGAGGCATGGACACTGTTAAGCACTGATGCAGCAGCCTTGAGAGTACTCGAGATAAAAGTAAGATCTTCGGTCTAGGGCGAGTTGGCTATAATTTCCTCATCCGATCCAACAGTAAGCTGTATGAGCTCCTTAACGACATAGGCGTTGTGCAGTGTATTAATATCCAGCGGCTGTGGTGGCTCGGCCATGTCGTTCGAATGCAGGAGGGTTCATCGGCGAGACGGGTATTTGATGCGGAGATTTGAGGAAGTCGACGAAGAGGACGACCTTGTTTCCGTTGGAAGGAGCAGATTGAGGAAGCCCTGTCATCGATTGATGTGGCCAACTGGCGTAAGCGCGCAAGTAGCAGAGGCAGGATGTGGAAGGATGTGTTAAGGCAGGCCGAAATTCTTTAATCGGGCTGTTAATGGCCAGTTAAATAAGTGAGTAAGTATACTGTACACATTATCATTTTAGAAAACGCTGCAAATATTTTTACGTTTTTACCTTTTAAAAATGTTTAAAATATGAGCTCGTAGATTGCAAATAAAATAAAAATAAATTTCTGTTTAGTTTTAATTAAAATTCTTTATTATTCGCATAATTTTGGGTGCTACTATTCACAACTTTATGTAAAGAACAACAATCACCTTTGTTTGTTATTCCTGTGTTAATACTCTTCCCATAAACAATAACAATTGCTACACAGTTATTCGACAGATCTTCGTAATCGAGATCTTCAAACCACGATTACTCTCTTCAAACGCACCGTGTCTTCACACAAAACTGACTGAACTTCCCCAACTCATTCGCCTGCTTTGCCTTGCCTTTTATGTGGCAGAGTAAACAGTCTGATGAATGTTTTTGAAGGCGAATGTTAATGACTTCGCCTTCTCTATAAATGTAAGCATCGTTGTTTACGTTTATTATTGTATTGTTGTTGGTATATCTTTGTTTACTTGTTTACCATTTTTTATGCTGGTGTTTGTTGTTATATTAAGCAGTACGATAATTTGTAAACAGGTTTGTTTACTGCATTGTTTTGTTTTTGTAGCTTTTTTTATAATTTTAATGTTAAACACCAGTATCTAGATTTTTCCATTTTCGTAACAATACACATTCGTCATTACAACCCTAAAGTCAGGATTACGAGCTACCTTCCCAAGCACTTATGTTGTGTTTGTTAATTTTATATATGAGTGGCGTGACCGATAGTCTAAAGTCGGCTCCGAACGACAGATTTTTGAGAATCTTTTCATGGCAATTTTTATTTACTCTCAGAGTTTTTGCCAGAAATCTGGTGAGAGGAAGTCATCGAAGAAATATCTTTTCATACTTCGTTTTGTTCGAGATGTCTGACCTAAGGTTTGGCTAGACTAAGAGGACGACAACCAAATTGCAAATAGTTTCATAATTTCTCCTAAAGAAGAAATAAAATTTTAAATGGACGGTTACAGTTTCAAATTATCTGATTTAAAATCGAACGTCGTCATTTGTTCATCCTGTTATTGTTTTCATAAAATGTTTAAAATCTTTTAATTTTTTTCTTTTCGTTTAATTTACTTTGTGTCTGCAACAACACAATAAAATCGTTTAAAAATTACTAGCAAGCCAAGCTATTAACAACTCATTTCAGCAGTATTCCCACGTTTTTCTAAAGAAGAAACACCAACGAATACAAGAACGACTATTTTTTCTCGTGTTAATTATTTTTATTTTTTTTTTTTGTTGTTGTTGTTACATCTGTATTCTTTGGCATTTTGTCTATTGATTATGAAGAGCAGAGATAATCTGTCACTACAGTATTCGTTGGGTCTGTCAGCCTGTCAGTCGTTCATTAACTGTGTGCAGCTAAAGTATTTGCACAATACAAGGATTTTATTGTACAGTGGCACCACAACATTTATGTCGCCAGCAATTGCAATTGTGTGTGCATATTCACTTACTTTCACCTGTAAAATCTTGTGCTATAAAATCTCTGGGCTGACGTCTAAATGTTTCACACGAGTTGAGTGCGATCTAAAAACAGGGAGCGATGGAAAAAGTGCAGTAGCCAGACTAGACTAGACACATTAGATGACAAATATAAGATATTTCAAACAGACTAATTGTTTTGTTTGTTAACAATTATGACAGCTGTTTGATATTTGTACATAAGACTGAAAAATGCTTCGACACAGTGACATTCAGACAGATATAAAACTGCTGATACAATAGACCGCAACACTGGTTTCATCATGTGAAAACACTGTGGAGTATACCAATTTAGTTTTACGTCTTTACTACTATATGTCACTCTGTGTGTTAGAAGCGATTTAATGAATAGAAAGATGAACAGGCATGAATGCAAGTCAATGTATTTGGTACAACACAATGCTCACTTGCCGTGTTCTTCTTCTGTTCGCTTATAGCATATTCAGACACGGTCAGAAAAAGGAGTGGCTGAAATAATATTCCATGGGAGTGCAGTAATGATAACGATTAGATTCACAATTCATTACTGGAACATACCTGGCATAACATGTATCGAGAAATGTACATTTTGTTACAAATTAATAAGCAGAGGCCACTGAAAGTCCACTACAAATATTGTATATTTTTAACCCTGAACGGTTACTCTTAATTTATGTACATTTAGGTTACTCTTCGTTGAATCGACGAATACTTTAACCCTAATTGGTTACAGTTCGTCAAATCGACGAAGCTAATTTATTATTTATCATATAATTCTTTAATGTTTAATCAAATTTTGCTTTGCTTTGTTGGTTGATAACGAGTAGGGACAAGCGGATCTCTAATATTTTTATCTCTTTCTTTTCTGAGTAGCTCTACCTCTACATTTCTCTCGAACTATCGGACCACTGTAGCGTGTTTTGAGGCTAAATTATTAGTTCACCAGCAGTACACTTTTCAACTGTATCTGAAAATTTTCTAACAGCCAATCCGCTATTTTAGAAAACTCTCGAGCATTCAACTCCAAACTCGTTACGGAGTGTCGCAGTTATCTCAACGTTCTCTCAACGTTTCAGCATCTCACTTGTCTGGGACCCTGGCCACAGAGACATTCTAGGCGACTGTAGGGCTTAATTAGCATACAGGGCTCACATAACTTTTTTCTGATTTTCTTATTATTTATTTGCTTTATTGCAGTTGGTTTAATTCCCCACAGGCTAATTGTTAGATTACAATGTGCGACAGTCAAAATACACCCAGCCAACGACATAGCGTAGGTTGTGAGTTTTTTGTAATTCTTATCCGATTTGATCGAACGAAGTATCAATCTATTCACAAGAATCTATTCACTTATTTCATATTTTTTAATTAAATTTTGCTACTATGAAGGGACAAATTTGAAAAAATATGAAAAAATTCGCATTTTCCAAGTTTATTATTATTCGAATAGTGTTATTAGACGAGTTGCCATGCTTCATCCCCTGGCTTACACATAATGAACAAATATTTCTTTTTTTCGATTTATATCTTTCGGCGCATTCCTCTTAGCAGGCTTCTGGCTAAAACTCCGAGAGTAAATAATATTAACATTAAAAGTTTCTCAAAAATACCTCCGTTCAAAGGCGTTTATAAACTGTAGGTCCCGTCACTTATGGATGAGATTAACATAAAATTTATTGTGTGAGAATTTCTTTACTAAAGTTTTGTAATGAAGTATTTTCGGTTTCATTTTTCATTAAAGTTTATTAATTTTGGAAATTTATATTCTACCGACTTTTAAACTTGATTGAAAAGGTTTGTAGTCAAGCACTTTAAGGTTAAACAACGCCCCATCAAAAATTCTGTATAATTCTTGTGGAGCAGAAATTTTATGTGTTTAAATCAAAATATAACTCAAAAGATATTTTTAATTTCATTCATCATTCGTCATTAAATATCACTGGGTAATCAATAATTTTAAAATTTTTAGACAACATAAGGTATTACATTCAAGAGAGAGGTTATATGTGTGCCTCATTGCTCCTGGAATTTGTCAGTTGACTCCTGTACCTTTAGTTTGACAATGTTTGATAACAAAAAAGTGATTTTCATGTGATCACTAAGCACTATTTTTGTGGATAAAAGTCACTACTTAAAATCGGGGCTATTCTTAATAACAGCTGTGGGAGCTCTGTCCAATTTAAATTGTAAAAGAGCGTTTTACTGAATTTCGTTATATCTATACAAGCAGTTAAGATCTCTACACCTTAAAAAAATTTACCTATCTCAACCATATTGGCCTATCGGAGATTAGAATTGTGAGAGATTGTAGTAAATGTTAGCATTTCACATTACTTTATTAGTTAGAACTTAGAAAGATCACGAGGGTATAAGAAAGCATTTCACAAGATGGGTGTGCCGCTCGCTCAAAAGCGCGTTAACTGAGCCGAAGTGTTCCATAAGATGGACATTTATAACCATCGTCTCGTAACTGTGGACGGCACATGAATCTACAGTAACACACCAGACATCCAACAGAAACCAAACAAGGTTTCGTATCAATAATGGTCAAAATACGCTTGCCATCAAGTAAATGACTGCCTGGAAAGAGCAAAACAATTTCGTGATTGATTTTAATAGCACCGACAGTTTATATTGGCACCGATAACTTATACTTTGACGGAGTGTATAAAGTTAAAATAACACAAAATTTCATTTAAAAGTGCAGGACTTTTTGACAAAGTACAAAGTTCTGAGCTTTTATCACCATTAAAAATACACTCAGCACAAAAACAACAAACACGAGTATTTCTTTTCATTCATTAATAAAAACACCCACTTTTAAAGATTCTTCTTTTATATTCAATTCATTTAACAAGTAATAATTATGAGAATGAAAAATTTTTTATACGTGCATACCATCTCTATTCAGAACTAAAAAGCAGAATCAGAAAACGCCACAATGTCAAATCAAATCAAATCAAATTAAGAAAAATAAAATAAACAAAGATTTCAATTAAAATCAAAATTTCTTGTATTTGCAAATTTAATTAAAATCTTGTTTTTAGTTAACTATGTATGTATGTAATTTTATTATGATGCATTGTTTATTATGCAATCTATAAAATGTATCAAAATTATGTAAAATCATTTAATATACATACAATTGAAATAGTTAATAAAGTTATAGAAGTTGTTGTTTTTAATATGTTAAGCACCTATTAAACGATCGAACTTCGCCTGCAAACCAGAGGTCAGCAATTAATCGTTTTTTTGCTACTCAGAAGGACTCATGAAATTTTTTATATAACTGAGTCAACAATATTGAAATTTAACTATGTACTCTGATTCATGCGTACTCCCTACAATGCTGATTTATAAGTACAGGTTGCAATGAGTATGAGTACAACGTTGACATCCAACTCATACCAATCGAAATATGTTTGATTCATAAGCCTACTCATTTAGATTCATAACTTTAGAGTGACTCAAAACATTCATCAAAACTTACAGTCTTAGTTGTTGTTGCATTTACAAACAAAAAAAAAAAAAACATGAGCAAAAAAGACAGAGCAGCAAACACAGCAAACACAAAACCTTTTAGTGAGTATTTTAGTGTTCGTAAGCGAATCATACTTATTTTGTGATTCGTGTATATGTTGAGTTATGGAGAGTTGAAATCAACAACATCATACGTATTGTTAAGTAGGAATATGATGAGTACTTCAAACTTTGAATATGAGTTAAGGTTTCATGATATTAAAATAAGTATGAATGCGTATAAGTATGAGTATCAGAAATTATGAATATGATTCGATTCTACTCATCCTTTTGAATACTCATTGCTGATCTCTGATGTTAAGCACCTACTAAACGATCGGATTGTGCCTGCAAACCCCAGCTGATGAGAGAGAGTGTGTGTTTTGGTATTACATTACCCAGCCAAATATTAAAAATTTTTGATATCCATCAGGTCAAGCTTTCAAACTCAAATTTTGCCCTATTGCACGATCATCACCAGATTGTGTATGCAGTTCTATATCATACATATTAATTATTATTCCTTACTTTAAAAATCTCTATTAAAGTATTGTTTATACAGCCAGTATATGTGCAACTCGTTTATGTGGATAAGTTTAAAAATTAAAAAATTAATAGTTTGTGTACTTAACTGAAACTTTAACATGGCGTCTGATAAATTCATATAAGAATTACGAAAACTTATTCAAGAATTTTTTCAAAAAATATTTTCATTTATATATACAGTTAATAAATCATCGATTTCGCGGATTATATCACGGATTATTATTTTATTATTAGACGTGAGGGCACGGTTCAAACTCCAGGTCAGACATCTCGAACAAAACGAAATATGAAAAAATATTTTTTCGACGACTTCCTCAAAGCAGATTTCTGGCAAAAACTCTGAGAGTAAAAAAAAATTGCCATGAAAAGTTTCTCAAAAATCTGTTGTTCGGTGTCAACTTTAACCTGTAGGTCCCGCCACTCATGTAAAAGATTAACACACACAACATAAGTGGCGTGAGAAGCTAGGACGTAATCCTGACTGAAGGGTTGTAATGACCAATTATGTATACATACATATGTATACATTACATATGTATATATTAGTGGACGGCAAAAGTCTTAGTACCACAATATATTTCAGCAATTCCATGAATTCTATCCAAAAGTTTTTATAAAAAATTTATAGTTTATATATTTATTTTATTAATTTATTTCTTTTTTATTACAAAACAAATAATTTTTTAATGTTTTTCACAAAACTGGAGAAAAATAAGGAAAATATTTTTGAGCCACAAAAGTGTAGTTACCCCCCAAGAACAACTCAGAGGAAACTTAAAATTCAGAAGCGTAATATATGAAAATGTTATCCTTTATATTTAGCAGGATATTCCTTAAGGTCGAACACTCCATTTACCCCATTTGGAGTTGAATGTTGCAGGTTTGTTTAGTATATTCTGGTGATATTTGCTGCCATGCACTCATAAGCTAGTTTTTCGGTTGCCTTTGTTTGAGGTTTAGCGAACCTAACCGATCTTCCAAATGATCTCTTAAATACTAGGTGCCACTTTTTTGAAATTTGTTCGCCGTTATGAATGGTTAGGTTTTGTTTACCTCAAAAACCACCTATCGCCATATTTATTTAATTTCTCTTCTTGCCAAATAAAATTTTAATAGCACTGTGGAAATTCTGATCGGCTCCTTTTTATCGGTATTTCAGACATGAACTTTCGCAGAACTTCAAAAATGATAGTGACAATGGCAAATGACTCTAAGGTAAGTAAACAAACCAAATTGTAGTATTCGAAGCGCTACCAATCGTCATGAGATATAGGAACATCCAGTGCATCCTAAAAAGTCATTGTTTCGTGAAGACTTACGGCTGGCGGCGACTTATGTAGATCTATACTTCTTTGAAAAACGACGTAAACCAGTCCATCACTATTAATGGCGACCACTGCCGCCTGTTTTTGACGTGAATTGGATGGTGTGGACACCAATGACATTTTGTTTCAACAGGACAGCGTTACGTGGCATTTCGCTTATGCTGCATTGGATTGTCTGCACGAGCAATTTGTGTCCATGGTCATTTCACGTGGAGTTTAAGTGGGCTGCCTACTAAGATCGTGCGATTTAACCCAGTTCACCTTTTTCTTGTGGAGTTTTTTTAAGTCGCAGATTCGTGAGAATAAAATACAAACCACAGCAGTCCTCTAAGGCAACATAACCCATGTGGTGGGTCAAATTCAGACATTTCGTACATTTCGGATGAGTTTTACCCAGCGAAGATGTGACGAACATTTGAAGAATGTTGTATTCCATACATAATAAATAGACATTTCAACCGAATGAAGAATTGCGATGGTATCTCATACAACTAGTGTTTTATTTAAAATTAACTTATTGAAGCTCTTAAAAAGAGACCCTATATGATATTACGAACTGTGTCAAGCGTCGGCAAACAATTTCAACCATATTACTCCAAATAATCTTATTATTAAATGGCACTTAATGAAAATTATTCCTAGTTTAAATGTTATCCATTGCAAGTTTGGCCAACTCTTTTAACACCACACTGGCATAGCGACTCGTTATTTACTTATGAGAATAAACATGAACTCACTTTGAGGAAAAAATAACGAACGAAAGAATATTTTTACAACAATAAATCATTATCTACATTACATGCCCAATTATGCGTTTGGACATGAATTTTTCCAGTTTCGCTTCTTTCCTTAATATTATAAATTGTTTTAAACAAAACATACTAAATACCATATTGCTATGTTTTTACCTTTTAAAAACTTTTAAAATATGAGTTCGTAGATTGCAAATAAAATAAAAATAAATTTGTGTTTAGCATTAATTAAAATTATTTATTATTCGCACAATTCTGTATGCCACTGTTGACAAAACAAAAATATGTAAACAACAACAATTGCCTCTAATTTTGTTATTCCTCTGTTTATACCTTTTGCATAAACAATAACAATTATTCGACACATCTTTGTGACGGAGTTCTTCAAACCACGATTACTCTCTTCAAACACACCGCGTCTTCACACAAGACTGACTGAACTTCACTAGGTCGCCTGCTTTGCATTGCCTTTCATATGGCAGAGAAAACAGTCTGATGAATGTTCATGATTTCGCCTTCTCGAAATCTCTATCAATGTAAACATCGTTGTTTCATTATTGTTGTCTGTGTGTTTTGTTTACATTTATACTTGTAGTGTTTGTTGTTGTATTTTTGGTTACTTGTTTACCATTTTTTTATGCTGGTGTTTGTTGGTATATTTTTGTTTAATTGTTTACCATTTTTATGCTATTGTTTGTTGTTGTATTATGCAGTGTGATAATTTGTAAACGAGTTCATTGTTTTGTTTTTGTAGCTTTTGTTTTTTAAATTTAATGCTAAACGATGCAAAAGCAAAACACCAGTCTCTAGATTTTTTTTCGAATTCTTAACCTTTTAGAGTTATTTTCAATGGAGTGAAAAAATTTTCGTTTGAATTATCTCACAGTGACAATCCCAAGTATATGCTCCAACGACTGTATGGATCCAATAAAGAGTGCTCTTATGGCTATAGAACGCACTGTAATAGAACATAACAAGTATATTAGACAACAGACTATTCAGAAACTGTCACATATTTTCCATTCGAAATCATTGAAAGATTTATGCGTTGTTCTCATGGAATGTGAGTGCGTATTGTGCAAGTAAAAGTTATTCAAATAAACGTTTTAAATATTTAAGAATTTGTGTATTAAAAAGTCAATGAAATGTTACGAAAACATTTATATCATCTGGCAATTAGATTTGTTTATCTAAATGGAATGGGATCAACTAAAATTTTTGTGTAAATAAATTTATACACAAAGAGTGACTGACGTAAAGTACTACAAATTTAAGGCAAAAATTTCTGGAGTAAAAAAAGTTTTAAAATGTTGGGGATTTATTTATGATTCTTTAAGAAAATATTGTGTAAGATTTTTTGTCGTTGGCTGTATCGTATGCCATGAGTAAAGCAGAAGAAAATTTACAAAAAAAAAATTCTTAACGCTAAACACCATCTAATAAACTCTAGAAATATTGAAAACTCCAATAAATCATTTGATATGTTATGTCTCTCTTAATTGTATGATGTTTTCTTTTATATATAAGATACTAGCGAAAATATGCATGCATGTGAGTACACAATATTTAGAGAAACATGGTTTTAATTATGTTTTGTTAAGATTAAATCATCCATCGAAACTATTCCGACCAACACTTCATTTTGTTTGTAGTTTATAGGCACCACACCACAAAAATTAAGATAAAAAAATTACAAAAATAAGAAGAATAACATGAGACTAATATACTAGATTGGTCGCACACACACTAGACTTAAAAATTCAATTTTATTTCAAGTACTTCGTTGAAGAAAGTATAGGAAGTGTTTAGTGAGATGACAGTGGGAGAGTTTTTCTGTCTAAATTTTGATTTTAATTTATTTACAGTTGGTTTTTCATTGGATTATCTATCTGCTCAGATACAATAGAAATAACACAATATGTTATGAATATGCATACATATGTACATATGAATGTATGTTTGGTATGTTAGAACATAGTTCCATCAGCTTATAAATCAATCATGTATACTGCGAACATCTCATGCTCCGTCAGAGTTGTGCATTCGAGCAGAGAAGCAAAGAATTTTCAATCTTTGTATGTATTTTGTGTTTTTTTTTTGACATCCTCTTGCACATGTGGCTATTAAAAACCTTAACTGATCAAATTTTGCATATGTGTTGGTGATATTTCTTTGCTCGGCACAGCAGCACATCAAAATTGAACCTTCAAACTACATTGTTTTGTTGTTGTGAAGAATAAAGGAACATATTATTTATGCAACACAGGTAGCGAAAATCAAGAGTATTTTGATATTCTTCAAACTCTCTCTCCTCAGTCTATACGCGTGAGTATAGTTTTACCAACACATTATCAAAAAAGCGAGTTTGATCCATTATTTGATAAGTGGGCGGGCAACTTAATACCAATTATGCAATAAGAACTATAATTTGACGTCAATATTATCAATTTACTATCAATCGCATTTACGAGTTGTTGCAACATTTTTTTCTTTAAGCTCTCATCACAGAATTTTTACTCTTTTATGATCGGCTTTGAAGAGCAAACAGTATTCGCCCTTGCTTCAAGTAAATCAAACTCTCCAGCTAAAGCTACCACCACAGAAAAATCAATTGAATTGAAGAGCTCCGACTTCTCTTCAGAAAGGCAAACAAATCATCTCACCGAAACTTCATTCACTGGCAAAGGTACATACATACATATACGTATATATACACAGAGGGAAAAAAGACGTTTTAAAATTATAAACGTTTGGTACCAAATTGACACAAAAGCGTTTATAATTTTTCAACAACATCTGTTGTTGATTTGATACACGACGTTATCAAATCAGAAAAAGTATATAATACACGACGTTGTCAAATCCTAAACGCAGATTCAATCTACGACTGGCGGCGGCTAACTACGAAAATTTTAAAATTATTTTCATAAAATTTCTTTATTTATTTATATATTTTATTTTTTATGTACGACATTGGAAAATGTATGAAATTGGCAACCAAAGTATAATAAGCAATCAGACTCTCGCATATGGACAATTTTGTTCACATCTACGAGTGCCGTGTGAAACTTTATTGAACACTTTGAAGGATCGTACTTAAAATTGCTGTTATCCACTAGAAACTGTAATTTTTTAAATAGTTTTATCGCACTTTTTACTTACTTTTTACAAAAAAGTACTAATTTTGCCCGTTTTAAGTGCGTTTCTCATCCAATTTTTGCTAATACATACTTCTAAAACTTTAGAAAGCTAAATCGTAAATATTTTCGTTTTAAAACAGACAAAAAACCTATCTTCAGATAAAATAGTACTAATTTTTTCCCGCTTTTCGCCTTTCTATCCATTTTGGTAAAAATTTCGAAACAAAGTTATAACCAATATCAACCTCCGAGTTTTATATATGTATGTACCAAAATTCAGGAAAATCATTTCAGCCGTTTAGTTGTGATGGACTAATAAACAAACAAAAAAACAGATCCCTGTCTGTAATATATGTTACATACATACATAATTGGTCATTACAACCCTTCAGTCAAGATTACGACTTAGTTCCTCACACCACTTATGTTGTGTGTGTTAATTTTATACATGAGTGCCGAGACCTACAGGTTAAAGTCGACTCCGAACGACAGATTTTTGAGAAACTTTTCATGGCAATTTTATTTACTCTCAGAGTCGCCGTAGAAATACTTTTTTGTATTTTATTTTAATGTCTGGCCTGGGGCTCGAACCCTTGCTTTTCGTCTAACAAACCAACACACTACCTACTAGACCACGGCGACTTCATATATATATAATATACATTGGTATTAAATAAAAGCTAATTCATGAAAAAATTTTAAAAACTAAATTTTAATATAATTAGCAAGTTTATATGTCCGACATATAATACTTGCAAATTTAGCCATTAATTTCAATCATTTGAAACTGGATCATTAAATAAAAATGTTTATATTAAACCAATTACAGATTTTATAAGTCTCCCATTTCATTTATATTCCTTAAATAATTCTAAAACTTATTTTAGAATAAAATATGTATAAAATTGGTAATGTTATAATAAAAAAATATATATCACAATTGTTTTTATACTCGTCGGGTTTAGAATGGGGTATCTTTACGGAGTGAATATATGTGTTCTCAAAGTGACAAAGCTAAGTTGTCAAACACCCTACGTTGCGTTATCGAAATGACAACGATGCGTTGTCGCAATTTCAACGAAATGACAACGAAGCGTTGTCGAAATAACAACAATGCGTTGTTTCAATGACAACGATGCGTTGTCAAAATTACCACGGTGATTGTCAAAATGATAGCTGGGTGTTATTAAAATTTTATACACATCCGTTGTCGAAATGTTAACAAACGTGGTAAGCTCACTTTTGACAACGGATTGTATCAATTTCTGTACTTTTCTACCGGTTTTTTCCCTCTGTGTACATACATATACATGGTCATTACAACTCTTCAGTCAGGATTACGACCTTGCTTCTTACACCACTTATATCGCGTGTGTTATTTTTATTCATAAGTGAAGGAATCTACAGTTTAAAGTCCATTCCAAACGACAGATTTTGTTGAGAAACCTTTTATGGAAGTTTTATTTGCTCTCAGAGCTTTTGCCAGAAATCTGTTGAGAGGAAGTCGCCAAAGAAATATTTTTTTACATTTCGTTTTGTTGGAGATGCTTAACGACTTCTACAGAAGTTGCAATGACGTAAAAAAGAGTAGATGACAGTACATCTCCTTCGTCATTGCCTGGCGCATGCCTCTCCATTCACACCTAGGAATACTTGAGAGGTGCCATCCAGGCCCTATAATTTTATGATGGAATGGGTAATATTGGTGTTACAAGAGGACTTCATAGGACCCAAGTAAGCCGTACAGAAAACATTATATCCTGGAGATTGTTATACATCAGATCAGATCGAATAAGGTCAAATTTTGATCACATATACAATATTTTTAAGGAATCCAAACGAAGTTTTACATCATATTGACTACAATATTGATACAATATTTTCTTCTAATAAATGTATGATAACGCATTAAGCTCTGGTGTAATCCTAGCTGATCAAATATGGACACTCAAACCTGAGATTTGTTACATTTTAATGACCACTAGAGATTAAGAAGAATTAGCACTTTATGCTGGGATATCTCACAGAGTTTCTTCAAGTGCCGAAGCAATAACTAAAGTTTGTTGGACAAACATTCTGTGCAAAATTGACTAGAAGGAAATGGAATTATCGAAAATGTTTTAAAAGGAATCAAAACATATAATCTTGTATTCGGGAGGTAATACTGAAATTGCTATTTTATAGTAGCGGAGTTGTAAGATATCAGAGAACTCTATTTTATTTTCATTTGTGAGGTTGGGGGTTCGATTCCCACCAGAGACTGGTCTGTTACACTACACCGAGCATAAGTTCTAAATTACTCAGGTCTTAATAATTGTAATAATAATTATTAATTCTATTCTAATAAATAAAATAAAATAAAATTAGAAACAAAAAACGCGAAATAAAGTTTGTCATTAGAATATGTGTGCGGCAGTACATATAGGAAAACCGAAAGATAAATTAAAACAAATCTTAATTAAATATCAACGTATGACACAATTTTGCCCAGTCTGTTAAGCATGGACACGATAATACTCAAATAATCTTCTATGGATTTAACAAACCATATCTTTTTATTACATACTCCCATAATTGGCCACTATAACGCTTTAGTCCAGATAATGACATAGATTCCTGCCCATTTTGTGTATGTTAAGTGCTTATAAGTGGCGGGAACCATTCGCCGTTAGACGTACTTTTTCACAAAATTTTCTAGTCAAGATGACATGGCTTTTACATTATATTTGACACTTATTTTGCACTTTTGTTTATCAAATCGGCTTCTTAAATCGTTGTTGGGTTAAGATCATTGCCTGGGTTATCCTATAACACCAATGTTAGATTCATATAAACCCTAACAAGCGTTTCGATCATTGCTGTAGTCATTAGTGTACTGGCATCAACTCCTTAACAAATGGCAGCACAACATTTCTTCAGGGGTACCCCCATACATAATTAGTCTTTACAACCCTTCAGTCAGGATTACGACTTAGCTCCTCACACCACTTATGTTCTGTGTGTTAAAAATATCAATGAGAGGTGTGATCTACAGTTTGAAGTCGACTACGAACGACAGACTTTTGAGAAACTTTTCATCGTAAATTTTGTTTATTTACTCTCCGAGCTTTTGCCAGAAATCTTCTTAGAGGAAGTTGTCGAAGAAATATTTTTAAATATTTCGTTTTTTTGTTGGAAATTTCTGACCTGGGATTTTAACCGTGGCCTCACGTCTAATAAGCCAACACACTACGGCAACTTCACTTTCTTAAACCTTTGCTGGGTTAAAATCATCGAATTGGTTTAGTTAACAAGCCTAGAGGAGAGTCTGAGCCATTTTTTGTCTTATATCAATAGTGTAGTGGCGTAAACTCATTGCAAATGGCAGCAAGACTTTTCTTCAGGGATACTCTCATAATTATGTTGTCTACCATATATCATTACAAAGACATATCTACGCAACATTGGCTTTACATATTATACATAGCGGCTGGAGTTAACTTTGTTTATGTTATAAATAAAAATCATCATTAAAACATTTTCCTATGAAATACAATAAATTTGTTTAAATTTATTTTGCATTTAAGCTATTATTTAAAAATAATAATAACAGTATACGAAAACAGTTACGAAAATGGAACTAGTGTTCTGCTTTCACATCGTTTAAATTGTAATTGCAAAAACAACAAACTTGTTTACATGCTCGACAAGTAAACAAAAACATACCAATAAAACACCAGTATAAAAAAGTGATAAACAAGTAAACAAAAATGCAACAACAAACACTGCAAAAATAAATGTAAACAAAAAAATGCCCAATAATGAAACAACGATGTTTAAATTTATAGAGATTTGGAGAAGGCGAAGTCATGAACATTCGCCTTCAAAAACATTCATCAGACTGTTTACGTTGCCATATAAAAGGCAAGGCAAAACAGTCAACGGAGTTAGTAAAATTTCAGTCAGTCTTGTGTGAAGACGCGGTGTGTTTAAAGAGAGTAATCGTGATTTGAAGATCTCCGTTACAAAGATCTGTCGAATAATTTGCTAGTAATTGTTATTGTGGAATAACAAAGAAAAAGGCAATTGTTGTTCTTTGCATCTTCTTTACATAAAGAATTTTAATTAAAACTAAACACAAAATTTTTTTATTTTATCTGCAATCTACGGGCTCATATTTTAAATGTTTTTTAAAGGTAAAAACGTAACAATAATAACATTATAATACGCTGTAATTCTTATTACCTTTATTCAGGGTATTTTCAAAATTAAAAATGTTATAACTTTACGGAACATACCATACCATACACCACAATAGGTTTAAGAAACATAAAAATGATTTCTTTCTTGCTTATCTGTATATGTATGTCATTGAAAACTTAATGGATGCGTTTATAAACTGATTTATTATTTCCAATAAAATGGTAATCGTAAATAATTTCTGTTTTCGTTATTTTATGCATAAATTGATGGAATCGTTAGTGTGTGGTATGTTTTTTGTCTACAATTGCGGTTACAATTTGAAATTTGCAATGAATTTCAATAGTTTCATCATCTATCGTGGATAATGAACTCATACTAGATTATACATACATACATACGTATACTATATATTGATGGCAAATATCCATAACGAGTATTTAATGTCTTAAGAACAAATATTTACTAGAACGAGTAAAATTACATTGTGAATGATTGATTTGTTTGTTTTTAAAATCAAATTCTACTTATCGTCTTAGATTTCAAATGTTTACAGTAGAATATAGAATTTTATTCCGTGATTGAAAAAATATGAATTTAAATTTTAAATTTCGGTAACATTTCTTATTTACAAATTAATTTCAAGACTATAATCTTTTTTTATTTTTTGATTATTACAAACCCATCTCGCTAGATGTTCTAGACAACAACAACACACACTAAGATTGTTTTCTAATTTCTTCTAATAAAACTAAAATTTTTTTGTTTTTCGTAACTGTACTTACATACATATTTCGTAGCTTTACTTTACTAAACAATTGCATTCTTTTTTAGTTTCATGCGATTTATGTTGGCCTGGGAATTTGTATATGCTAAGATCCATTGTTAGCGTTTTTGCAATGCTTTTTACAATGAATACAAAAAAAAAAGAAAATTCCAAAACACACATTAAGGTGTTATGCCTCATGCCTTAGTTATTATTAAAATACTTTGTTAAAGATATGTACTTACATTTGTAATTAAAACGTAAGGCGTGTAAACGAAGCAATGAAGCCGCGTGTACTCATATACTCATGTAGTCATGTTGATCGAAACGGGGTTTTGTGCAACAAACCAATCCGGTGGTATTAAGTTATGGTACTTGTAAACAAAATATTTCTTTCAATTCATTTTAATACAAAAAATTAAAAAAAAAACAAATTTAATAAAATTATACAGTAATGATCGTTATAAAAAATGTAAATGAATTTTACGTTTTGTTTCAGTATAAAATTGCAATTTACGCACACAATTTATTATTCGTAATGCAACATAATTTTTTACACCAACAACATTTTCAACATTACCGTATGTATATATGTATGTACCATAAGTGTAGTTTTAATTAAAATATATTTATGGCCATTGGCAAAATCATCATCATCATCCACGCCGATATTATAATAATTATGACACGCAAACTTAATAAACATCAGAAACATATGTTGTTGCCCATAGTCGATCTTATAATTATAGATACACTGTCACATTTAAAAATAGAAAGAATACGGTAGAAAATTTTCATCTTGGCTTGCACTCCCCATCCAACTGATACAGGCCGATTAAATTTCAAAAAATATATAACCCTGCAATGTTAAGGTTAGGTTAGGTTAGGTTAGAGGACCTGTACTTGTCAAATTAAGGCAAGTACAGTATCCGGAGGTCGAATTGACCCATTGTACAACGTCCTAGTTTCTCACACCACTTTTGTTGTGAGTGTTAATTTCATACATGAGTGGCGGGACCTACAGTTTAAAGTCGACTCCGAACGGCAGATTTTTGAGAAACTTTTTCATGACAATTTTATTTACTCTCGGAGTTTTTGCCAGAAATCTGCTGAGAGGAAGTCGCCGAAGAAATACTTCTTGTATTTTGTCTTGATGTCTGGCCTGGTGCTCGAACACTGACTTTACGTCTAATAAGCCAACACACAACCTACTGGACTATGGCAATCATAAACTACTCTGTATCCGAATCTAATCTCAGAATTACTACATCACTCAAAGTTTTCAAGCTTTTAAAACTATATTCCAGTGGATCTCTGGATAACGTATACTTTTCTAAAGGTTTTCAGAGCGCTGAATTCGAACCATAGATTAGCATTACAATTGTTGTCAGAAGTGGGATTGCAAAATCCAAAAGTAAAAATAAATAAATAAAAAAATTAATTAAAATGAAGCTCACCGAACTAAGAGTGGAACGTCTGAAACGAGAGTTGGGTAAACTATAGCTGCCGACAACGGGAACGAAGAATGAACTCCAAAGGCGGTTAAGGGAACATCTGCAGCTTCAGGGCATTAACATCGATTCTCACGAGTTCGAGGAAGAAGAGGAACGAGAATTACAGGCCCCTGCAACTCGTAGCGGTGCTGAAATAAATTTGTTGCTAGCCGCTAGATGGAGAAAATGGAAGTAGCAAACCAAAAGCTATTTGCTGACGCACAAGAAGCTTCTAGAACCGAAAATCGCAAAATGCAAGAAGAGAACAAAAAGATATTGGCTGATGTACAAGAAGTTTCTAGAGCCGAAAATCAAAAACTTTTGGCTGAGTCGCGACGAGATAGTGAACAAAGAATGGAAAGAATGCAAGCAGTGGTTTTGTTAAAAATTGAAAAGGAGCACGAAGCGACATCAGGGAAGCTACAGGAAATACATGAGTCGGTCGTCGAGGAAAAGGTGAGAAATTTAGAAAAAACCGTTGACGCGAAAGTGAACGATTTGGAAAAGTCCGTCGACGGAAAAGTAGTCATAATGGAGGAGAAGATCAACAACCTCCAAAGCCAGCGACCGGAACCAGTACGAGTAGTATCAGAAGATACCGGCAGGATAAAACCACCTTGCTTTGATGGTAGCTCACCACTATCCGTATTCAAATTACAATTTGAGACAGCCGCCAGCAGAAACGGATGGAATGATGGGGAGAAAGCTCTGGAACTAATTTTGGCGCTAAAAGGTGATGCAGCTGAGATCCTATAAACTATGCCAGCCAGCTGCAAAAACTACTACAACGAGTTAATGGTGGCGTTACAGCGTAAATACGGCGATGAGCACAAACGAATTTGTTACATTTTCCAATAAACAATCAAGATCCATTAACAATTTGGAAAATTTTTTAACTGAAAGTTCCTTTAAAAAAATTATATATGAAAAATATAATAACTACGGTAATTTTTGTCCGATTTCATCCAACGAAGTGTCAAACTCTTCACAACAGAATGAACTTTAAGAATTACTTCACATATTTTATATTTTTTAATTAAAGTTTCCTACTATGAATGAACAAACTTGAAAAAATATGAAAAAAATTCGCATTTGCCATGTTTACCTCATCAAACCTCATAGAATATTAAGTTGAATAGAATATATATGTATACCGATTTAAAGGTGTACCGTTTTATTGGTGTAATCAATAAATTTGTGCATAAAGTCCCAAAAAAAACTGTTTTGTCAAAAACAAGTTTGGAGGATTCAAGTTCTACTCAACAAAACTCATAATCTACACTATGTCATTAGCTGGGTGTATTTCAGTTGTTTTATTTTGTATCATAGTTTTATTATTATTATTATTTTTTTTTTTTTTTTGTTTGAGCAAGTGACCTCTCTTTAATTTAAAAAGTAAAATAAAAGATCTCATTTCCCTATAACTCATTTCAACCATAAATTGAGAACCAACTCATTAAGAACTGTCATTTTACACCGAAGAAAACTTCTACAGAAATCGCAAAAATAGAAAAAATAATGTTTGTCTATGAAGTTATTTTATATATATGAACAGCACTGTACAATATACATATGTATGTATGACTGTAACCATAATAAAAAAGAAAAATTATAATAATACCACGCATCGTAATTAGTTATGCGGTTATGATGGAAAAAATTTAATAAAAAATTTTAATTGAAAATTTTATGGAACGAAAAATTAAATTAGAATAATTACTACGTACATACATATGTATGAATGTTCGTTCACAATATTTTTCCAAAACTGACCTTTGAATGCACGTACAGAATTTAATGAACTATTTTTTTATTTTTTATATACACATACATATATACAGACATACATCGTATTAAAAAAAAAGATTCAGAGAAATCTTGTAAAATGTATCATCACAACTTTGTGTCAAGATTAAAATTAAATCGTTTCGGAAAGATTTCAAAGTCACGACAGTGATAATGTAACAATGTAACACTAAAAGATGTTTTGTATACATAAATTTTTAATTGTATATTTGCTATATTTAATTATACCAGCTATACCAGTACGAAATGGGCGTTTTTTAATGAAAATAAAACATTTACTTTAAAGGGGAAAGTAAGAAAAACATTTATTCACAGTATTTTGCCATTGTCAGCTACATTTCTTTACATATTTCAGGCAATTTGTGGTTACCATGCCAATAAAACTGTTCGCCTTTTGAATCAAACCTCGTAGCACCTGAAGTTCTGCTCAGCCAATGCGTGTGCCATTGATGGAAGAAGCCAAGTCTGATGAATACGGGGCGTTGGATAGAAGCTCTCAATGCTTTGGTTGTATCCTGAACCATATTGCAAAATCATCTAGCAGTGTCTTGTGGCCAATTCCGGACCATTTTCGATCAATACATGGCTTAAATTTGTTGTCATAGCGACGACTGATTTTAGGACCTTATGGTACACCACCTCATTCTGTACCCACCAGATACACAACATTGTCTTCTTGCTGAATCGATCTGGTTTTGCAGCCGAAGTTGATTGTTGTTCCGGATCAACCCATGATTTTTTTCCGTATAGGATTCTGAAAAAAATCCATTCTTCATCGCCAGTAATAATTCGATGCAACACTGATTTTCTATTGTGTCCTGGAAGTAAAATTTCACAATTGGTTTTTAAATTTTCCATCAAACAGTCATTCAATTCATGTGGCACCTTTTTTTCAGAATTTTCAAACGCTCAGAAATTGTTTATTGTGCAACACACCCATTCAATTTTGTTTGCAATTCTTCATTTCACACATTAAAATCTTCTTCACCACGTGCGTCGACGAGCATCCGACGCATTCTGAAAATTATTATGTTCTGTTACAAAATTCACTTTGTTTAACACGATGAAAAGCTATGATAGTGTTTGTTCACTAATTTGATGTATACCTAATACGTTTGACAGACGTCATCGGCAATACACATACATACATAATTGGTCATTACAACTCTTCAGTCGGAATTACGACCTAGCTTCTCACACCACTTATGTTGCGTGTGTTAATTTTATACATGAGTGGCGGGACATACAGTTTAAAGGCGACACCAAACGACAGATTTTTGAGAAACTTTTCATGGCAATTTTATTTGCTCTCTGAGTTTATGCCAGAAATCCCTTGAGCGGATGTCGCCGAAGATATATTTATTTTATATTTTCGTTTTGATGTCTGACCTGGGGGTTGGAACCGTGGTCTTACGTCTGATAAGCCCATATACTACCTACTAGACTACGGAGATTTTTTACACGACTTGTAAAATACCAGAACAAAGTAAAATGAATGCAGCCTGATCTAATAAACTGTGATAATTTTTGAAAATTTTCAAAAAAAATAAGAGAGCCGTACGACTGCGAAATTTCCTTCTATAATTGCTCCCCATTTTTTATGCACCATTTTCTTCTAAACAAAATTTGACATGTCGTACTTTTGTGGGATCGCCTAAATTCCCCGTAACTGTAACGAGTTAACTCCATTGTAAGAAAATTTCTATTGGGTTGAGCATCTGCTGTAACAGTGCCACCACAAGAAATTGTTGAAAAAGCTCCTCATTTTCTTTTCTTTTTTCCAATCCAATGGATTCATTAAAAATTTCAAGAGATTTAAATTTTTTGAACAATTGTTAACGTTCTAAAATCCTTTCGTTTATTGATAGTTGAATAAACTGTTGTTATATTGTCTTTAAATACGAGGCCTCAGGAAAATAAGCAGCCGATTTAAAGTTTCTCGAAACTGTTTCGCAGCACACGAACTAAGCGAAATTCAGTGGAGGCCAGGGGGCGAATGCTCGCAGCCAATCTCATGCGAGATTTACTCGATATTGCCATATTTTTAGTGTAGAGATTCTGTCACTCGTCATCGAGTAGGTATCTCTAGTGTTGATTAAGTCTTTTTATTCAAATTTTACAACACAAAAACGATTTGCAAGGTATCGAGACACATCATCAGAAAACTCGTACAACCGAAATTAATTTGTTTCGATCACTAGTCCCGTAATTAGTTACCAGCACATCTTAATTTTAATAAAAAAATACTATATAATTATAACATTCGGAAAAATAAAAGAGATTTCAAACAACGCAATCCGATTATTCAGATTTACTAATATTAGATTGAACACGAACTTTAACGAAAAGAGTACATCACTATACATTTAAGGAGTTATTTTTTATTTAAAATGTATCATAATAGCCTTAAAAACCTATGTTGCTCTTATATTAGCGACTGCTACTCCCATACAAAGTGTCATTAAAATCCTGGATATCGATGGCTTAATATAAAAAAGGTCTAACTCGATTTTTGGTTACTTTACAGGAGAAGGAAAAAACTTAATAAAATTCGTAAAATTTTAGATACAACAAAAATTTTAATACAATTTTTAATAAGAAACAGCAACACATTTAATCTCTCATTTAAAGAAGTTTTATTTTTTTTATGCATCTGACATTTGTCTACCAGAATAAACAAAAAACGTTATTTTGAAAAAAATTGAGTTAGGCCTTTTTCATATTAAGCCATCGATATATATTTCTAAAAGATTATTTGTGATTAATTGTGTCTTGTGTAAAAGGATGGAGCAACCTTCTATTTAAAAGAGCCACATCTAAGGTTGAGTAACCCATTAAAACTTGAAGAAGATTATTGAAAGAAAAATTACATTGCTCCCTTGCCGTGAGACCGTCAAATCATACTCATAATTTCTGATTCTTATATACATTCATACTTTATTTTAATATCATGGAACCTGTACTCATATTCAAAGTTTGAAGTACTCATCATATTCATACTTAACAACACGTATGATGTTATTGATTTCGACTCTCCATAATTCAACATATACACGAATCACAAAATAAGTATGATTGGCGTACGAACACTAGAATGCTCACTAAAAAGTTGTGTGTTTGCTCTGCTTGTTGCTCTGTCTTTTTTGCTTATGAGTCTGTTTTCTTTTTTTGCAAATGCAACAACAATTAAGACTGTGAGTGAGTCTAATCATTTATAAGTATTTTTCTAAAGTTATGAATCTAAATGAGTAAGTAGGCTTATGAATCAAACATATTTCGAATGGTATGAGTTTGATGTCAACGTTGTAGTCATACTCATTGCAGCCTGTACTTATAAATCAACGTTGTAGTGAGTATGAATGAATCAGTAGTAGTTAAATTTCAAAATTGTTGAATTTGTATTCAAAATTTCATGAGTACTTATTAGTATGAGAAAAAACAATTCATTGCTGATCTCTGGAGTGTATATTTTCATATTGAAATATTGTGTGTTTAAAAGAAAGTAGAAGTCAGTAATACAATCAAATATTGTGTGTAGTTTTCATATTTTATGACAGCAAATAGGAACGAAAATAAAATGTAAACGTTAAACAAGCATCAAAATTCGAAAATCATATTTTTCTTTAGTCTTTTTACGATTTTTCTTCAATCTGTTCACATACGTACGTATGTAAATTTTAAAAATTATAATTGCTATGCGGTTAATGCCAAGTTGCATTTGTTGCTTGAATATGTTGAAGTTCGCTTCAACTGTATTGTCAGCATGTAAACCATTTCAAAGGCACTTGTTGTGGAGTGTGATTTTGCTTTGGTCTTTATTTGGTTCAACGCGAGTGGCTTTTTAAAGATTTTAAATTATAATTAAAAGAACAAAAAAAGACAGCTAACTCAACATTTATACCGATACGTTGAAAACAATGTTCCTTATGTTGATGGTTAGAAAACAAAAATAAAAAATCCTAAAAATTTTGTGTTTTTTCTATATTTTATGGTACAAAAATATGAAATATTTTTCAGAACAACGAAACGTTTATTTCTTAAAGGGAATGGAACAACAAAACAAAAAAGAAAAAAACAAAGACATGGACTGACACACTATGCGCTGATTGAGAAATAATATGTGGTCTAAGATGCTTCTGTTATAGACGCATACATAACTATGTATATACACCCATACCTCGCTTTGCGTCGTTTCGCTTTGCGTTTTTCGAAGTTACGTCGCTGCTGGATTAGTATTAATTTTCACTGTGCGTCGTCAGATTTTCGAAGTTGCGTTGATTTGTGTTCGAGTTTTTAATTTTTTTTTAAATTTCCTTTTTTTTTCTAAAAGATGGCACGACTTTTGTTTCTAATTGCGCAATGCTATCAAAACTTTGGGATTCCTTTTTTAACTGAAAACAATACAGTTTTATTTTCATCTTGTTTTTCTAATTTAAGAGTTCAGTTTCAATATAAATCAATTATAAATTAATTGAATTTGTTTTATTTTTGTTTTTTAAATGTTTTCTTCGTTCAATTTTCTTTTTAAAAAGTAGTATTTCGTAACCCTGGAACCTATCTTCGATCTTTACATAGTTTGCTATAGAAAATCATAATTCACTTTGCATCGTTTCAATATGCGGCGTGTTTTTTTTTTTTTTTTGGAACGCAACCACGACACAATGTGAGGTATGGGTGTACATGACAGCATAAATATAATGATGCTGCTCTATTAGCCTTTGGATTAAGACGCAATAATTGGGTGTGTATGAAATGTGTCAATTTGTGCTTTCGATAAAAAGAACAGAAGACCAAAACGACAAATAAAATTAGAAAAACAAAATTAAACGCAAGAGGATTAGAGTTTAATTAAACACACAAGATTCGAAAGTATAGATTTCGTATAATATTGTTACATAATTAGTCATTACAATCGTTCAGTCAGTATTATGGACCCAGTTTCTCACACCACTTATGTTGTGTGTGTTAATTTTATACAAGAGTGGCGGGACCTAGAGTTTAAAGTCGACTCGAAACGATAGATTTTTTAGAGACTTTTCATGGCAATTTTATTTACTCTCAGAGGTTTTGCCAGACATCTGCTGAGAGGAAGTCGTGGAAGAAATACTATTTTGATATTTTCGTTTTGATGTCTAACCGCGGCCTTGCGTCTAATAAGCCAATGCACTACTGTAGACTACGGCGACTTCCGATTTATTCAATTCAAGTAGAGAAAATCAACAGTATTTTGATATTCTTCAAACTCACCTCGGCCTATATGAGTGAGTATTATTTACCAATACAATAACAAAAAAGGTGAGTTTGATACATTATTTGATGTGTGAAGAGGCAACTTTAGAGATGGGCAAAATTGGTGCTTGAAGTTTTTTTGCATATACATACATAATTGGTCATTACAACCCTTCAGTCAGGATTACGACCTAGTTTCTCACACCACCTATGTTGTGTGTGTTAATTTTTATACATGAGTGGCGGGACCTACATTTTAAAGTCGACTCCGAACGACAGATTTTTTTGAGAAACTTTTCATGGCAATTTTATTTGCTCTCAGAGTTTTTGCCAGAAATCTGCTGAGAGGAAGTCGCCGAAGAAATACTTTTTGTATTTTATTTTGATGTCTGGCCTGGGGCTCGAACCCTGGCTTTTCGTCTAATAAGCCAACACACTACCTACTGTCATATAAAATGACAAAAAATCGTCGACAAAACCAGACGTGAGATATATTCTATTTTATTTTAACAGCGTTTTTCCTTACTCTCTCAATTGTAATATCCTAATCTGTATGTGGTGTTGGCGTACTTTCACTGAATTACTCTGTCTCCTCATATGTCATGTATACGTTCATTGTTGTTTTTAAAATATCAACATTATTTCTTGGATTAGACAAAGACACAGACATACTTATAATAATTTCCTGTTTTAAAAATTTATTTTCTGATTGTTTTGATTTGTTTCAATTGACAACATTAAAAATTGTGGCTGTCGATTTCATTATGGGCCATCTTTTTTAACAGCGTTTTTGCTGTAAGCTGCTGTTCAGTTCATCACTTATGCTAACTTATTTCGAGTCTATCATTTCTTATCATCATGATAGTTTTATTGAAGGCAACGCCACATAGAATCAACTGACGTCAAATTTACAATATATCACGTTGACACAATCAGTATTTGATGTATGTATCAGAGATTAGCAACGAATCGTTTTTTCGCTACTCATAAGTACTCATGAAATTTTAAGCATAAATCAATCAACAATATTCATAATTTAACTACTCTGATTCATTCCTACTCACTACAAAGTTGATTTATAAGCATAGGTTGCAATGAGTATGCGTACAACTTTGGCATCAAACTCATACCATTCAAAATATGTTTGAATTATAAGCCAATTCATTTAGATTCATAACTTTAGAAAAATACTGATTCGAGTGACTACGAGTGCAACTACATTTACAAAAAAAAGGAAAAAAGGAAAAAGACAGAGCAGCAAGCAGAGCAAATACAGAAGCTTCTAGTGAGTATTTTAGTGCTCATTCACGATTCATACTTAATTTGTGGTTCGTATATACCTATGTTGAGTTATGGAGAGTCGCAAACGTACGTGTTGTGAAGTATGAATATGATGAGTACTTCAAACTTTAGATATGAGTAGAGGTTCCATAATATTAAAATAAATATGAATTCGTATAAGTATCAGAAATTATGAGTATGTTTCGATTATACTCATCTTTTTGAATACTCATTGCTGATCTCTAGTATGTATGTACATATTGAATTTCCCGTCACAGTGCAAAACAGATCTTTAGAAAAAAGCAAAACAAACCAGCTAATACATGTCAAAATACTCAAAGGCAAGTCAAAAAATATGTGCACTAATTGGGATGTACCGAATGAACGTCAAATTATAACGTATGATGGATTCTATGTGAATAGGCCTTAAGTGCTATTTTTTATTCTTAATTTTTGTTTTGTTTGTTTGTATTCTGTGTACCGTTGATAAGCGTAATTTGTTGTTTTTGTTGAGTTTTGTTTCCTTTGATTCCTCTTATTGTCCATTCTCATGAAAAAAATTTATTTCTATAAATAACTTGTGTTCTATCACAGTAACAACATTCAAAAAAATCACTGGAGTCCAGTGTCAGTGTTGCTTCCTCGGCTAGTGTTCCTTTGCTACCTTTGCCTGGAGCTATTAAAATACACAATTTTTTATTTAAAAATGTAAATATTTCATGTTATTAGTATTGAATTTATTGGAAAAATTGAAAATTTATTGAAGAAACTTGTTTTGTTAAAAAACAAAATTTAATGAAAACTTTTTTGAAAAAAAGGGAAAACATGGCAACGCTGGATATGAGTTTTTAGTGTTGTTGTCTTATTTTTTTGTTTTTATTTTGTTTAGTTCAGTTTGTTTTGATTTTCATAGTAATTTCATTTTTAAAAAAACAAGTATTTCCAGTGGATTTAAGGATTTAAATTTTAAAATAAAAGAAAATGTTTGCATTTATCTGCTGTTACTTCCTTATTAAACAACTCCTTTATGTGTTCAAATTTAAAAACAAAATTTAAATGTTATTTCAATACATGATTGTTTACTTACGAACAGCGTTTATACTTCACAGTTTTTATTACAACCATCTACTAACGTTACCTTTCACTCAATCTATACTTTATTCACTTTCGGTTTGATAGCTATTTTATAACCTTGATTTGTTATTGTTTTCCTTTTCCATCTTTCGCGGTCTTTTTCTACTTAGATTTGTCATTGTTACTGGATCTTCATTTATTCATATTCCCTCTCTTCATGTTTCCAGAATAAATATTTCGAAATATAATCAGTTATACCAAAGAAAATAAAGTATAAAGAATGTGCATTTTAACATATTTTGGATTATTTTTCAAAAATATTTCATGACGCGTGGGGAAAGATAGAAGGGAAGGATACAGAAACCAAGAGCGTAACAATGCGTTGTTCTCATCGTTCGTTTTTGTTGTTTGGCCACTTTTTTATTTATTTTTCTGGTGTTAAAAACAGACGTCGGCACCAATGTCCCTCAGGATAAAAACATCTTCGGCTTTTTACACACATAAGACACGAACATCAAGAATGTTCGTTAAAAAGAGCGTAAAAATCTTCTCCGCTTTTAAAGAAGAAGGTTCATGTCGCTTTTTTCAGACTTCAATTATACACCCAAAGAAATATCACAGTAGTATTCACTAATATCAATGAAAAATGATTTCGATTTTTGGAAGAATACTTGCCAAGTTAAATACGGTGTCTTTAGGGATTTAATGCAGTACAATTTTTCTATATTTTCCGATCACATATACATATCACTGGGTTAATACGTAGACTTGAAATTATTACTAACAATTTTCCTCTAGGTTAACACATGCCTATGGTTATGGATTAGTGAGTGAGAGCGAGAAAATAAGTTGAGAGAATTTATTTATTTACAGCCATATAAAAGTGTTAGTAATATACTCTATTTTTATTTTCATTTCATCAACATACATATGTAAAGCTGTCTATATTTGGCTTAATAATTTTAGATAAATAAAGATAAAATAAAAAATCCATTTTATTATTAAAAGAACATAAAGCTTGAAAGCTTTGGCTTAAAAGTTAGGCCATGTTTTATAGAAAAATAAAAAGAATAAAAAAACCATTTGTTACTAAAAGAAAAAAACGAGCATTCCAAAGCATTTAAAAAAATTATACTATGAGACAAAATAAAAGAATGAAATACGTCGAGCTAATGACATTTTTAACACAAAATATTCTTCGAGTGTTATTCTGAAATAAAATGATAAAGCATTCACTAAACAAGTGTTCTTGTCGCAGTCTGATCGACAAATCAATCAAAAAACACAAGATACATACACATGTCCATTTTCCTTCTGCCTTCCTCTCCCCTCACCCAGAAATGATTTTTAAAAATATTTTGGTGAGAGCGGGTTGTAATGTTACGACCCGCCATAAGAAATTTTACTTCTATATGATGCGTATTCTTTATATCCATATTCTTTGCTTATACCTACAACATCCAGTCAGCTTTTAGTACGTTTATCAATTGCTATGTATCAACTATGATCTGCATCGTAAACGCATTTCTACAATTCACTATATCCAATTTACTTATCGTAGATGACTAATGCTGTAAAATGTTGGTATTTCGAGTAATTAACTCTCTCTCTTCTCTATGGATTGCATCCTTTATTATCCGCCGCATCTTATCTGTACAGTTGAGTGCACCGTACCGACATGAAGGCAATATTCCATCACTGGCTGGATTAGCTGGAACACACAGCTTTCATGACAGTGACCAGCAAATACAGCAAAACTACATGACATGTGTACCGTGCTGATGAAAGTTTCGAATATGTATTGTAATACTTTACGGTATCATTACTCTTTATTGTATGATCCTAGCATAACCTTTAAAGCTTTTGGGAGTTATGTATTATTTGTACCGGAATATTGAGGAAATTTAATGATAACTGTTGGTATCCCTTTGATTCCACCATAGCATCTAAAAAAAAATATATAAAATATAATATTAGTAATAATATATGTACGTATGGACAAGTATACTTGTTCTTAGGTTAAAATTTAATGGACGAAATAGAAACGATTTAAATTAGTTTTAAGAAATTTCTTTGTAATGCGGACTTTGAAATGATTTTTGTAGTTTTATACATTTCGATATACAATATACATTATTTTTTTCAACATAATTTGTCCCAGCAGTCAAGTAAGTAGTTTATTGGACACACGTCAGACATCTCCAACAAACTGAAAAAATAATTATTCGGCGACTACTTCTCAGCAGATTTCAGGCAAAAACTCTGAATGTAAATAATTTTGCCATGAACAGTTCCTCAAAAATCAGTCGTTTGGAGTTGACTTTAAACTGTAGGTTCCGCCACTCATGTATAAAATTAACACTCACAACATAAGTGGTAGGAGAAGTTAGGTCGTAATCCTGACTGAAGTCATTACATTAGCACTACCTCAAAAGAGTAGCAAAACAAAGACAAGTACTCATACATTTCAGGTCGTATAATCTATTGCATATTACATTAAGCATTTTGACTTTTAAACGCTATAGTTGGTTAAAATATCTGTGGTTGGAATCAGAGATCAGCAATGAATCGTTTTATCGCTGCTCATAAGCACTCATGAAATATAACTGAGTCAACAATATTGAAATTTAACTTCTATGATTCGTAAGTACTCACTCTCTGATTTATAAGAACAGTTTGCAATGAGTATGAGTACAACGTTGACATCAAACGCATACAATACTCGAGTGACTCGAATCATTCATTAAAATTTACAGTCTTAGTTGTTGTTGCGTTTACAGACCATAAGCAAAAATGACAGAGCAGCAAGCAGAGCAAACACACAACCTTCTAATGAGTATTTTAGTGTTCGTATGCGAATCATACTTTTTTTTGTGATTCATGTAAATGTTAGGTTATGGAGAGTCGAAATCAACAACATTATACGTGTTGTTAAGTATGAATATGATGAGTACTTCTAACTTTGAATATGAGTAGAGGTTCCATTATATTAAAATACGTATGAATGCGTAAAAGTATCAGAAATTATGAGTATGATTCGATTCTACTCATCTTTTTTAATACTGATCTCTGGTTGGAATATCAGTAGTGTAAGAGATATATACATATTTTTCTTGATTGCATTCCAATTGTTAAAAGTAAAGAAATATGTATTCTGTTTATAGTATTTATTTACTCTTTTAGGGATAATTAAAGTTTTAATTGTAATTGCCACTGATGACAGCATAATTGCTAGTTTAATTAATTTCCTCCTCCCTAACAATGTCTCATCAAAATTTTAGTGGAGAAAATGAAATTAACGGTTCAAGTTGCCTGTGTATTTAACATGTTGTATTTAACGTGTTCTATTGTTTATTTTCTATAACAATTATAATTATTGCCATTGTTGTTGTTATTGTTATTGTTACATTCTTTTTCTTTTTGCAAACAAATCAAAATGGAGCGTGTGTCTGTATGTCTACATCAAACATATACAAACAGATCAACAGCACACATACACATAAACAAACGAACCACAATTAAAATCTAACGAGTGAATAAAAAAAAATAATAAAACAATAGCAACAACCGCACAACACAACACACATTTTAAAGTGAAGAGTCTTGTTTGAAAAAGTGAAACACGCGACCTTTCCATTCGAATCATTTTCCCATTTGTCGTTTGCATTTCTTTTTTATTTTCATTTTATTTGTACTTTTTCGCTACGTATGCAACACCATGTAATTGTGTACCAGGGGACCCTTTTAATTCTCACACCACTCAGCAAATTGGTTTTGTCTCACGCAATTGCAGCGTTTACGTTTACGTTCAAAAGCAATTCAGTTAAACGTATGAAAACGTACGCACTAACAGGCTGACTAAAATTAATTCTTACAAAATTAAATACTGAACATACAAAAGAAGTTGTCGTAGTCTAGTAGGAAGAATGTTGGCAGATTTCTGGCAAAAACTCTGAGAGTAAATAAAATTGCCATGAAAAGTTTCCAAAAATTTTAATTTCTAAATAGCAAGATTTATTATACTGTGTTCAAAAAATACGATCTGAGTGTTGCGTTTTATTCAAAATGTGGAATATAAATTTGTGAAAAAACGAAAATTCCGAATTGAGTAGGAAAAACTAGAATATTTTAAATATAATGTATTAGTTTTTGTGTTTTATTATTTGTGAATAAGTATAACGACTCAATTGATCCAAAAAATTTATGATAAAATGTAATACCACGCTCATAATATGTCTTTCAATGTAACGTTCCCTAAAAGGATCACAGCGCTCGTAGTGCATTTGTTAAACGATAATTGGGTAAAACTTTTTTTATATACATATAGACCAAAAATTTCCGATATATTGTTTGAACTGGAAGACCTTAACGACAATGAGCTTAATGGCGTTTCAATTTACACAATTTACCCACTAGATGGATCCGATACTGATCATGAAAGCGATAAAAGATAAAGATAATGAGCATGAAGAAAATGTGCTGTGTCTGTAAGACTAGATGTTTCCAACGAACGTCTATTCGTATGGAAAAAACAAACAACGAACGTTCGTCTGAAATCGCTTGTCTTACAGAAACAGTATCTGAATCGTTTCGGCTTAAAATTACTATCTACAGCATGTGAAGTAGTATAGGATGATGATAAATGGGATGACAGTGACTGGGCATTAAATTTAACTGACGGTTTTATGATTTAGTTTGATATATATGTGGGAAAAATTGCATAGTCCACTATCCAGGAATTTAGTATAGTTGATGATGAAGTGCTTGATCACGTTTTAAAATCAATGTTCCACGTAATAAAGGATTCAACAATTTATAGAACAGAACTCGTTATATGTATTTCAGGTATTCACAGATACTTGTTTTATATCAGTTGAATTATTGCGACACCTATCATCGATCGGAATATATAGTTCACTAACAATACGTGAAGGGCGAACAAAAAAATTGCCTCTTCGGTCAATCCCGGTTATGAAAAACGAGGAAAGGGCATCTGAAGATCATTCATTTAGAAATAATGGAAATATATTCCTTATACGATGGAAGGTTAATAATGTTGTTACAAATGCAACAAATGTTGAGGTCAATTAAATGGTGGCAACGATACGTCGAAAATATTTTCCAACCAAAAGTGGTTTTTTGATATAATATGGCATGGGAGACATTGATAAGATGGATCTATTAGTTGCAGACTACAGCTCGCGAATCAGACATGAGAAATGGTTGTGGCCAATATTCGTATATTTCTTTGCTAATATTTGGCTGCTGCTAAAAAAGTATCATCAAAATGCTCTGACATGTGCGTCTCTTCACTTTTCCGTCGAAATCTTCCCAGTTCTTATTACCTTGAAACGTATGGTACCCCATGTACAAGAGGTTTGCGCATAAACAAATTGATGACATATACACGATATGATGATTGAAGCAACCTTATTGAATAATCTAAAATTGAAAAACAATGTGGATATTGCGGAAAGAAAACAAATTTTATTTGCAACAAATCTGAAAAAGGCTTTACCCCTAAAAATGGTTTAAAAGCTATCATAAGCCTAATGTACCTAGTGCGCAGTGTCTCTTATGATTATAATAATTTGTTTTTTGACGAATTAATAACATCATTTTTTATTAATAATTGATGAAAATTGTGAAAGCAGAGTGGCCAGCGAACTTCATCCACTAATGGGATAATGTAAACGAATAAAATCAAGGTAGTCACCAATTTCGATTTTGAAATTTGAAATAATCATACTGGGTTATTCTGTTTAATAAGTTGGTCGAAAAAGTATTAACTTTAATGGGTGCACTGCAAGCTTTTCTCCGCTAACCTTTAAAACTCGAACTCCATGTGTCTGTCTGAATTATTTGAGCCATTGATCCATGATATTAAAGTCTTGTCCACATTCAGTCACTACTGTTCCTTCTATTTATCACACACATAATATTCGAACAAACTATTTATCCCGACAGCATTTTCTTTGTATGTAGTTTGACAGTTCTCTTTTTTTAGAGAGAAAAAAAATTTTTTTAGGCACAACTCCCAGCTCAATTTGATTTAATTTTATATTCTGTCCTGACCAGAGATCAGCATTGAATCGTTTTTTTCGCTACTCATAAGCACTCATGAAATTTTCAATATAAGTTAGTTAACAATATTGAAATTTAACTATTCTGATTCATTCATACTCACTACAACGTTGATTTATAAGTATAGATTGCAATGAGTATGCGTACAAAGTTGACATCAAACTCATACCATTCGATATATCTTTGATTCATAAGCCTACTCATTCCGATTCATAACTTTAGAAAAATACTTGTAAATGATTCCAGTGACTCGAATCATTCATTAAAATTTACAGTCTTAGTTGTTGTTGCTTTTACTGACACATAAGCAAAAATGACAGATCAGCAAGTAGAGTATTTGAGTGTTCTTACGCTAATCATACTTATTTTGTGCTTTGTGGATATGTTGAGTTATGGAAAGTCGAAATCAACAACATCATACGTGTTGTTAAGAATGAATATGATGAGTACTTTAAACTTTGAATATGAGTAGAGGTTCCATGATATTAAAATAAGTATGAATGCGTATGAGTATCAGAAATTATGAGTATGATTCGATACTACTCATCTTTTTGAATACTCATTGCTCATCTCTGGTCCTGACTGACTTGAAGAGAGCTGCCAATCGGCTATATATTGATATAAAGCTGTATTGGTTTGCCCATATACAGTGGACAGCAAAAGTCTTAGTACGGCAATATATTTTGACAAAATAAAGTCCCCAAAGGCTTAATACTCTTGCACAAAGTCCCGATATGACCTCAAGAGAGTATTTAGGAGATCATTTGAAAAAACGGTTACGTAATCGCTAAACCTCAAACAAAAGTCAACCGAAAAACTTGCTCATGGTGCCACCAGAAAACACTAAACAAATCTTGTACATTCAATTCCAAGTGGGTTAAATGGAGTGAGTGCTTGACCTTTAGGGATATTCTACTAAATACAAGGAACAACATTTTCATATATTAGGCCTTTGAATTTTAAATTTACTCAGGGTTCTCCTTGGCGGTACCTATGGAGTCATCAGAAACTTTTCCTTATTTTTCTTTTGTTTTAAGAAAAACATTAAAAAGTTGTTTGTTTTATAACAAAACAGAAATAAATTAACAAAAATAAATATAAAAACCTTAATTTTGTATACAAACTGTTGGCTAAAATTCATGAAATTGCTAAAATATATTGCCGTACTAAGACGTTTGCTGTTCACGGTAAATCGTGTATAATTTGAATTGAATTTCTCAATAAAAAATAATTATGTCGACACAAAAAATAGGCTTAATGGTACTGGTATTTGCTAGCATCCAAGTGATCTATGCTATCTCACACAATAAATTTTTCCTCATCATGTCGTTCCTAAAATGTTAGTCCTCTTTGTAATAGTTCGGTGCTTATATTTGGCAATGCCAATGAGATTTCTTTTGTAAACTATGGCTTCCAGTTTTTCCCCCAAAAAACATCGATAAGGACACCAACATGTTCATGTGCAAAGCTAGCAATGAACACAGCTTTTTTTATAAAAACAATAAAGAAATATACCCTCAGGATGCAACCCCTGCCGAATTTTTTATCTTAGTTTTCCGTAATTGGTGTCATTAAATTTGTGTCACTCTGTAAGCACTAGTAGTACGGTAGTGTTAGCATGTGGTACGCATGTACTACTTAAGTGCGGTCGTAACGACTAAGTACAATTACATATATTTTCTAATGTACAGTTATATACTGGATGTATTCCATTTATTCATACAACTAATAAGTTTGTCTGTAAATATGTATGTTTTTGAGAGCATTTAAATAGCGTTTGTTTGCCTATGTTTGTATCTGATAGTCAGTCGTCTGTCTCATTTGTCTAGTTGGGAAATATGTTGTCAGTGACAATGATAGATGTACTGCATGATGACACATTATTTGGGTGGTAAACGTACAATTGTGGATTTCAAACATTCACACGATTTCGATTTATTTACTATTAATGATAATAACAACAACAACAACAACAACAAAAACAACAGCAATCAATAATTAAGTTAAAACAAGGGCGCAAATTATTGTTGGCGTATCAACTACTTGAGAGTTTTCCACCAAAGCTGGTCTATCCTTCAGAATAGTCACACTTTGTTTGTGACAATTTAATGCAATTTTTTTTTTGAATTTGAAATATTAATTTGGTATGAAGTCGTCATAGTCTAGTAGCTAGTGCGTTGGCTTATTAGGCGTAAGTCCACGGTTCAAACCACAGGTCAAACATCTCCAACAAAACGAATTATTAAAAAAAAATATTTCCCCTCACCAGACTTCTGGCAAAAACTCTGAGAGTAAAATGAAATTGACATGAAAAGTTTCTCAAAAATCTGTTGTTTAGAGACGACTTTAAATTGTAGGTTCCGTCACTCATGAATAAAATTAACACACACAACATAAGTGGTGTGGAAGCTAGGTCGTAATACTGACTGAAGAGTAACATTATTAGAACAAAACAAAATGTTTTCCAGAAAAGAACACAGAAAAGGTAAAATGAAAAAAAGGCAAAATTTAAGCCAGCAAAGAAAACGCCATTAGTTTCGTCGTCCGAGAGGTCTCTGCTACTTATTACTATTTTTGCTTTCTTACCTAAACGTTGTTAAGGCTGTTAATTTCAAGCCCATCTACATATATAACATGTAAATGTCTGTATCGGGGATCAGCAATGAGTATTCAAAAAAATAAGTAGAATCGAGTCATACTCATAATTTCTGATACTTATACGCATTCATACTTATTTTAATATCATGGATCCTCTACTCATATTCAAAGTAAGAAGTACTCATAATACTTACACTTAACAACACAAGTAATGTTGTTGATTTCGACTCTCCATAACTCAATATACCTGTATAAAAATCACAAAATAAGTATGATTCGCGTACGAACACTAAAATACATACTAGAAGGTTGTGTGTTTGCTTTGCTTGCTACTGCTCTGCCTTTTTTGCCTCTGTGACTTCTTACTTTTTTGTAAATGCAACAAAAACTTGGGGCCATTATTACAACTTCCCGTTAAAGTTGGGTTTAGTTAAAGGTACCTTTAGCTAAAGTGAACTATAAAGTTACCTTTAACTTATTTTCGTTATTACAAACTACAGATAAAATAAAGTAAACTTTTTCAAAAATATGGCAGTACCGGAGCATTGTCGATAACACTGCTCAAATTAAACAAGTTTTATTTAAATGCAGTGGCAACGACGCACAGTGGTCCAAATGCTGAATCTAGCCTGACAAAAGTTATAACTCGCCTTTGCAAAGCCGTACCGACATGAAACTTGGTACGTTTATAGATTTCATCAATATAAACAATTAGAGAGAAAAAATCAAATGTATATGTGTGTGTATGACTGTGTGTATGTATGTAGATTTGTTTTTTGGCGGTCTGTTTGAAACATAAAGGCGACAAAACGACTGAACCGATTTTCCTAAAATATTCACACCGTAATTCTGTATGTGTGGGTTTAATTAAAGGCTAATTTTTATTCAAAAGTGCCACGCCTACCTTAAGAATTAAGTATTAAAAGTCTTATATCATGGAAACTGCAACAGCTAGAATCTTCGAATTCAGCATGGACAACTTTGATATCCACATAAACATTTGTAGGAAAATTAGTTGAACTAGCTACAGTGGGCGTGTTACCTCGCATATAAATAAAATACTAAAATTCGTATATCTGGGTCGATATTAATATTTTGGTTAACAATAGGCGGACTAGCAATAGTAGGCGTAGCACCTTCCATATCACATGGATACTTAAACTTGAATATCTGGGAACACCTAATTTTATTCATATTGTAATGAGAGTAGCAAAGCTCGCTGGGTATAGCTAGTCTTTATATATATAATAACTTAAATTGAAAGAAGAATCTTTAGAAATAATTATTTCAAATTATTTTAATTATTTAATAAAATTATACCAAAAAAAAAAAACAAGAAATACATTATGTTTATTTCAATCTATATCTTTTTCATTTTCAGAATCTAGATGCCACTCTGGCATTGACGCATCTTATAGCAAGGAAAGAACTTCATCATCCAAAGGTTCTGTACTGCGGGAATGAATGGAAGGCTTTTTAGAAAAAGAGGATATAATAGGATCTGAAGATAACAGAAGATAATGAAAAAGATCATACATCATACATACAGCAGCAAAAGTCAGTTCTTCTGCCGACCAAGTCTCTAATAATGAGCAACATTTCTACGCTTTTTCTTCCAGTTTCACATAAAAATTGATTAGAATTCCATAATTGGATGTCGAAGGTCCATCCAAGCATCCTTCAACACGAGATGATGAAGAAAATTTAGGTGGAATATTAAAATACCCTTCTAACCTATATTTATTTTTATCTTCGAACGTGAGCCTTGTTCGACTGGCTTGCGCCCACTTTTTCGTTAAAATGCATACAAACATTCGAGCTAATTGCCTTACTTTTCTGTAATAGCTATCCGTTTCATCATTCTTAATAACAAGCTTAGCAACAACGTGTTTAACAACAGCATCAGTTTTCTTAGTCAGTTATTTTTCATTATTATTATACAGCTCTTTTCTTGTAATGGACATATTAAACTCTAAATTAAATAAAAATCGTTTGGGCAAAATCCGTCAGCTAATTTTTTAAACATTAAAAATCTACATATATATAGATGACGACAACATAAAAACTAAAGCTTAAGTACGATAAATTACCATTTGAAATTCTAATTGTAATAATTTCTTTGTTATATTAATTACATGAACAAATTTTTTTAATTGTTCTTATTATTTTCACTCGCACTGTTGAATGTCACTTGAGAGATTAATTTTTTAGCAAAGAAGCAATTACCTGTATTTGAAGCAATATAACAACGCTAGTGTAGCTGTTTAAAGAAAAAATATGCCCTTATGTACTTTAGATACTTGTCAACATATTACCATCAAAAAATTTACTTTTTAAATATTTTATATTTTTGTCCGGCTAGATTGGGGTTTTGGACCACAGTGCGACGGGCTTCTTTTTTTTGGATTTGCTCACTTTGTTGATATTTGAATTTGCCGTATTGAAAATAATATATATATAATTATAATACTTATGTATGGCAAGTTCAAACATAAACTTAATTATAGAAGTTACCGGTAGGATGATCCTCCCTTTAGCTTAACGCTCACTTCTACCATATTGTCCACTTATAATAATGGAAAACAATTTATCTGCCCCTTAAAATCTTCCCTTTAGTTCACGTCAAGATGTAATAACGGCCCTAAGTATTTTTTGGTATGAGTTTGATGTCAACGTTGTACTCATACTCATTGCAACCTGTACTTATAAATCAATATTGTAGTGAGTATGAATGAATCAGAGTACATATTTAAATTTCAATATTGTTGACTCACTCATATTCCAAATTTCATGAGTACTTATGAGTAGCGAAAAAATGATTCATTTACAGATCTCTGGTCTGTATGTTTTCTATCACTTTGCAATGGGACTATCCCCATATCGAGCTAATAAATAGGTACCTTTGTACTGTAGAAGTCTTTCTCAAGCAACATCTTAAATAATAATAATATAATTGAAAATAAGTTGAAAGAGACCAAACCCTAAATATTAAATTTTTCAAAAAATTTATTGAATTTGTTGTAATTTTCCCGAATCCGCCATTATTATTGAAGAAAACTTGACATTTAACAATTGGAAATAAAGAAAAGTCATGATTTTCAAACGAAAATTAGTATCTCAAAATGACTTAAAAAATGCTGCCAGAAAACATGAGTCCCCTCCTCTATTTGGTGTAATAAAAATCCAGTTAACTTTTACTCTGTACTCTGAATGACGGACTATGTACATTGGCAAAAAGAGCATTTTCTTCTCTACCTATTGGTTACAGTTATGAGTACATATAAGCAAAAGGAAAACATAACTACAATCCCCTAAGCCATCATGGATACATTGTATGAGTTTAACAGCCACTACCTACTTATAAAACCAAAATATTTCGATGCATTTATTGTAATCTACGATAATACTTGAAAATTTCTTTAATCGGCTTTCTGAATTGTATACGAAAAATGGAAAAATCGAAAAATGAAAAAGAAAAACACGTTTCCATTTCAAATTATATGCCCAAATAGAGGTACATATACACACGTATATATGTACATACATACATACATATACCATATGTATGTATATATGGTATGTACATTCATGTAAAAGCAATCTTTGTATGGTACAATAACAAAATAACACCGAAAAGCCAGAGATGAAGAAAGAAAAACAAAAACAAAACAAAAAAACGTTTTAGGGTAATACGGTAGCATTTCACAACTAACACAACTACTGTATAACAAGATATCGCTAAGAGCGTCAAAAAACAAAAAGAAAAAGTCAATTACAATATAAAAAACTACAGAAACCAGTTAGGATCATAAAAACATCGATCGTACCATAAAAAACACATAAATATACTATAAACATACAGACATATGGTATATTTAGTGTACATACATATATACAAATACATTTTCATATATAAAATAATATATTAATACAAACATACATACGTAGATACATACAAACGAATTGATTTTTATTATTTTTTTTTTTTCAAAAGAGATGCAGTGTAAAGTTTGTATCCATCCATAGTGACTATATGTATGTGCATTTATACAATGGAACACAAATGTGTAACAAGTTCAATATTTTTATTAAAATTAAAAATAAAATGAAAAAATAAAGGGTGGGTGATTTAAAAGTTTAAATTTAAAAATGCAATAAAAAAAAGGTTTGAAGTTTTTTTTTTATTTTGAAGTATAATTGTTCCGGTTAGAAATGGAATATTATTTCATTCCTAGGGCTACCACGGCTGGCCTTATAGTACCTTATTCGATCGGACCAATTTTCGTGCACTTTTTTGAGAATATGTGGTCGTATCCTATCGCCGTAGTCTAGTAGGTAGTGTGTTGGCTTATTAGACGTACGGCCCGAGTTCAAACCCTAGGTCAGACATCAAAACGAAAATATGAAAAAATATTTCTGCGGTGACTTCCTCTCAGCAGATTTCTGGCAAAAACTCTGAGTAAATAAAATTGCCATGAAAAGTTTCTCAAAAATCTATCGTCCGGAATCGACTTTAAACTGTAGGTTCCACCACTCATGTATAAAAATTAAAGCACACAACATAAGTGGTGTGAGAAACTAGGTCGTAATATTGACTAAAGGGTTGTAATGACCAATTATGTATGTAAGTGGTTGTATCTCGGCAATGGCATCACGAATATTAGCCTTCAAATGCTGAATTGTCTCTGGTGTCAAACCACAGCTTCTTGGCGGCCAATGACATCACCATTTCATCATCATCATAATTATACGGCCATCAATCGTTTGTGTTATGAGATGTGTGGCTAGTTGCGCCATCCTGTTGAAACCACATATCATTCACATTAATACCGTGAATAGCGAGTACAACAAAATCGGTGGTACGATATGTATCTGCATTGATCGTAATGATCCTCATTTAAAAAAAAAAATATTTGCCAATGATGCCTTGGCTCCACAAGCCGCACCAAACAGTCACTCATAATGGGTGTATTGGCTTCTGTAAGATCACGTGTGTTTTTTCTGAGCCCCAAATACATCACTTTTGGTTATTAACGTACCCACCAAGATGAAAATGAGCTTCATCCGAAAAAATGATTTTTTTTGGCAAAATCGACATCAGCTAAAAGTGAGCGTTAAGCTAAAGGGAAGATCATTCTACTTGTAACTTTCAAAGTTAAGTTTATATTTGAATATACCATACATATATATTATTTTCAATATGGCAACTTCAAATATAAACCAAATAAGCAAATACAACAAAAAAGAAGTCCGTCGTTGCCACTGGGTTTACAAAAAACTTCTTTAACGCGTTATCGACGTTGTTCCAGCACTGCCATATTTTTGAAAAAGATAACTTTATTTTATTTGTAGGTTGTAATAACGAAATGAAGTTAAAGGTGACTTTAAAGTTCACTTCAGCTGAAGTTACCTTTAACTAAACACAACTTTAACGGCAATTTGTAATAATGGTCCCAATACTTGCAAGTGTTGAGTTAAATATTCATTGAATTTGTTATGAATTATTCAACAAAAAAGAAATTCGGTACACACATTATTTTTTTTTTTCACAAACCGGTTGTCATTGGTAAGGTAATGATGTTTTGCCTTTCGAACATAGATTTCATTGTGAGCGTTGTGAAAAAAAGTTGTGACAACATATTTTCGGTAAAAGCAGTTACCATATTCTCCTTAACAGTTATTTTCTTGTAAAAAACAAGAACTTTTTATTTCTGAAAAAAAAAAATTGTTTTCTTCGAAAGTACCATAATTTCATAAGAAAACACCGAAGTCCGGTGCCTCTGTTAGTGCTCTGTTAGTGTTTCTTCGCCACCTTTTCCTGGAACTAATAATATACACATTTTTTTATTGAAATGCTTTTATGCATCTCAAAAAACGTCACGAGTCACGAAGTGAATCGATTTTTTTGTGATTTACGATCAGTATCGCAAAAATGGGATCGCACTTATAGAAATTTAGCCAATGAATTTTTAATTCTTGTTAACTTTTTTATTTCTGGGCTTTTCAAACGATTTCTAGGGGTGTTGTACAATTGAGACGGTGCTTACTTTCTGTTCTTATTGTATTTTCAACCGTATGATATGATACTTATGTCCAATGTTAATGCACATTCTTTATCGTTTTTAGTTTACCTACATATATTGCATAATGTTTGTAAATGGCAACTTTTGTAAGACGTGTTCATATTTATTAAACACAATGTTTAAATTGTACGAAACTATGTGCGTAGTATGATATACACAGATACATACATAATTGGTCATTACAACCCTTTTGTCAGGATTACGACGTAGTTTCTCACATCACTTATGTTGTGTGTGTTAATTTTATCCATAAGTGGCGGGACCTACAGTTTAAAGTTGACTCCGAACGACATATTGTCTGGGAAACTTTTCATGGCAATTTTATTTACTCTCAGAGCTTTTGCCAGAAATCTGCTGAGAGGAAGTCGCCGAAGAAATAATTTTTCATATTTCGTTTTGATGTCTGACCGTGGCCTTGCTTCTAATAAGCCAACACACTGCCGACTAGACTACGACGACTTTATGGTAAGGAATTTTCATCATTCAAATTTTTCAATACAAATTTGTTTGTGGAAAAGTTATTAACATTGACTGCTCTTGCATTGTTATATAAATATAAAGGAAGTATTTTATTTTAAATACAATTGCGGTACATAAAGATACCGTTGTATGAAAGAATATACAAGAATTAAGTGATTTCTATAAATATTTACACCAAGTTTCTTAAATATTGTGGCATTATTTGCTCAGCACTGTATTTTATGATTTTTAAAACATGATTTTACAAAAAGACGCCAAGATATGTAAGCAGAAAAAACTAGTTTTTTGTTTTTAATTTACTGCTTATCTCATTTATTTTCCTTTTTTCTCTTTTTTTTTTGGGCCTTTTTTATTATTTTTTGTTACCCTACAATATTGCTGAAGTATTGTTACTCCAATACACTGTTGATTGGAGATTGATACAATAAAAATGAAAATTTTTAAATGTTTCCAGGCGTAGTATTTATTTTGTATATTATGGTTTACATAAAGACTTGTATTGTATTCTTTAGCTTGAAAATTTTTAATTTTTAATGTAACATTAAAATTAATGAATAGTATTAAATATTTTATATTTTTAAAGTGTTGCAGATAACATATACAGGGGACAGCAAGTCTTAGTATCGCAATATATTTTAGCAATTTGATGAATTTTAACCAAAAGTTTGTATAAAAAATTAAGGTTTTTATATTTATTTTTGTTAATTTATTTCTGTTTTATTATAAAAGAAACAATTTTTTAATGTTTTTCATAAAATAAGAGAAAAATAAGCAAAAGTTTCAGATGACTCCATAGGTACCCCTAAGCAGACTCCTAAGTAAATTTCAAATTCAAAGACCTAATATATGAAAATGTTATCCCTTGTATTTAGTAGAATGTCCTATAAGGTCAAGCACTCCATTTAACCCATTTGGAATTGAATGTACAAGCTTTGTTTTCTTGGGGCACCATGAGCAAGTTTTTCGGTTGACTTTTGTTTGAGGTTTAGCGATTACGTAACCGTTCTTTCAAATGATCTCCTAAATACTCTCTGGAGGTCATATCGGGACATTGTGCAATAGTATTAAGCCTGTGGGGACTTTTTTTGTCAATAATATATTCCCGTACTATTGCTGTCCACTGTTAGTTAATTGAGTCTGCTACAATGTTTAAAGTCCTATCTTACTTCAACCATAGATCGAGCTTTAAAAAACTTCATAATTCTACTGATGTAAGACTTTTATTGCACACGTATTGAAATATGTATACCTTAGTTATTTGAATGCACTTCAATAAAACTTTTTTATCACATGTTATTAACTTTTTATGCCACTTTTATGCAATCTACTATCCTATGGTTTTTTACATAAAAAAAGTTTAAATCAAGTTTTTGACATTTAGCACGCCTGCTTATCGTAGCCTTATAGCCATTATTACAACTTCCCGTTAAAATTGGGTTTAGTTAAAGGTAACTTTAGCTAAAGTGAACTTTAAAGTCACCTTTAACTTCTTTTCGTTATTACAACCTACAGATAAAATAAAGTTAACTTTTTCAAAAATATGGCAGTGCCGGAGCAATGTCGATAAAACTGCTCAATTAAACAAGTTTTTTAGCGCAGTGCAACGACGAGCTTCGTTTTTTTTGTTGCATATGCTCATTTTGTTTATATTTTAAGTTGCCACATTGAAAATAATATATATAGTATGGCAAGTTCAAACATGAAGTTAACTTTAAAAGTTACTGGTAGGATGATCCTCCCTTTAGCTTAACGCATGACTTCTACCGTATTGTTTACTTATAATAATGAAAAATAATTTATCTGCCCGTTAAAATCCTCCCTTTAGGTTAGGTTAGAGGACGTGTACTTGTCAATTAAGGCAAGTACAGTACCCGAAGGTCGGATTGACCCATTGTATACCCTCACTTTAGTTAACGGCATGTTGTAATAATGACCCTTATAAGTCTTAATGTTATTAAATGGGCCTGCTTATTGTGACTCGCACAGCAATGTTTCTTAACAAAATCTTTTGGTCTAGGGCGTGTGATGAAATAACTTGTCTATGGTAACATCATGGTCCTCTACAACATCATCTACGTCCAAAAAAATTCATTCTCTTTGGTTCCTCTCGAGTTTTATACATGTTTCCTCAAGTACAGCTGTATTTTTCACATGTAGCCAATATTTCAGGCCGTATTTCTCCAGTTTCGATAAATAACAAAATTTATGACGACAATGAAAGCAGTTACTCATCTACAACTGAAACTGCAGTTTATAGAAAGTTCAAAGGCTTTGAGATAATTCTCGAACAGGTTCCTTTTTCTCCGGCCATTATCAAAGGGAAATATTACTTCAAACCTTCATTACTTACTTAATTGGTCATTACAAACCTTTAGTCAGGGCTAAGTCGAAGCTTCATACACCAACCATGTTGTGTGTGGTAATTTTTATCCATAAGTGACGGGCTCTGCAGTTTAAAGTCGACTCCGAACATCAGAATGTTTTGAGAAACTTTTCATGGAAATTTCATTTACTCTCAACGTTTTTGCGAGAAATCTGCTGAGAGGAAGTCTCCGACGAAATATATTTTCATATTTCGGTTTTGTTGGAAATGTCTGGTCTGGGGTTTGAACCGTGGCCTTACGTCTAATAAGTCAACACACTACCCATTACACTACGGCGACTCCGATTACGAACAGACCTCCTATAATATAGATTCTACGATCCATTTAAAAATTTCTTTTTTTATTTGCTTTAAAATAACGACTACAACAGTGCTAACAGAGTAAAAAAAAGATGAGACATCCAATATTTTTCAATTATGATAATATTGTCTAAAAAAAAATTGGTATTAATTTTGATACAAAGCTTACTGAATGGTTAAATAAGTTATTGGTAGCATGCAATATGACCAGTTTGGCTTGAGTTTACTTTCCTACTTGTTTTGGTTATGATAATGGCACGAGCAAGATCACGTTTTCAGAGGAACACAAATGAACACTTTAAAGCATTCAAACTGGCAAACTAAAAAACAAAACAAAAAAATAAGTTTTGTATGTACTCTTATAAGGTTGGGTTAAAATATAGAAAAGTGAATAATTTGTTAATAAATTTAAAAAATTGTAGGAGTTTAAAAACTTTAAAGATATTTGTATTGCTTTTTTATTATTGTATACAGAGCATTAAATGTAAATACATATATAACAATAGTACTCAGTTATGTATGTACTTACCCTATAATTTTAATTTTTTTTTTAAATTTCAAGTAGGAGAGGTGCCACGCCCACATACCCAATAAGTATTTAATGTCACATATTTCAAAACTGCAACAGTTAGAGTAATCAAAATTTTGTATGGACGACTTTGACGTATATATGAACAAAATGGGCGGATTGGCTATAGTGGGTGTTTCACCTCCCATAGTCTATATATATAAAAATGATCACTTGATCATATTATGATCTTTAGCAAAGTTGTTGCGCATGAACCGGGGAATGTTTCTAAGTTGGTATTACTAATTTTCGGCAGGTGGCGCCACTGAAAATCACTTAAAATCAATTAAATCGCATTACGAGCCTCAGAATCAGACGAGCATTGAGACTGGAAAATCTTCGAGTATATGCCGCTGAGACCCGTTCGCTTGAACCACTTGAACAACGATAAGTGAGATTAGAAACTGATCGAATGCGTATTACTCAGGCCCGTTCATCTGAATCATCAGGACAACGGGAAACAAAATCAATAAAATTATTCAAAATTAATTCGACATTTGTGTAATGTCTTTCCTTCAAATTTATTTCAATTGGTGGTGCAGCAACACGCTCAGGGTACAGCCAGTAAAATTACAAAAAAGAAAAATGTATATGGCCAATTTCGTGTAAAGTGACCCAATTTTTAAAATCGATGTCTTTCGATTTGGATGAAATTTGCACCAAGGTTAGTACTATTGGATAGTAGGCCAGACAAAAATTTTCAGCTCTATCAGTCAAGAACTGCCGGAGTTAGAGTTGGACATTTTGGTCATACAGGGTTTTTTTAAAATGTGTGTACCTTTTCACCTATTGGTCCTAGCAAAAATTTTCAAAAGGATATGAGATAGCTATTTCTTCAATCTTTCCAAAAATAATTTTTTAATTAAATAAAAAATTTTTTTGTATTATTTTAAAAAATTAATTTTTTTTTAAATTTTTTTTCAAAAAATTTTTAATTTTTTTTTCAATTTCCTTTAAGGCCTTTATAATCGCTTAACGGGATGCGAGTGGGATATCTATCAAAAAAATTATTTTTTAACTCAAGAATAAGATTTTTCAATATTTGGCATAAAAACGTACTACCTAAATGATCTTAAAAAGTATTTGTTTGCATTCTAAGGACATTCGGAAATTAGTTTTTTATAAACAGTGTTAAAATTTGGACGTGCGTTATTTACTAATTACTTACATAATTAATCTTCGCAATGGCTTCCGCTTCCAAAAAGGAAATGTTGACTTCTTTTTGTTGTAATCCCTTAAACAAAAGGAAGCATAGATCATCAGATATGCGAAATATTTCCGAAAACTTATTGAAAAAATGCCCAACGCTTTCAAAACGTTTGCTAATTTGTGGATCGTGCAATAAAATGATAACAGTTCTGCAGGAGATGATGGTTGTTCTAACTTTTCATTAGAACCTATAAGACCTAATCATGAGTGCCAAAATCAACAAAAAGTTGTTACATAAGGACACATAGTTAATTTAAGGCAATCACGGTAATCGTGCAAATCTTTAGAGGAATCATCTGTCAAATACTTTAAGTTGATTTCCTTCAACATGAGTTTAACACTTTCATGGTAAATGCAAACGCATACTGTGTGAGTTCCGCTGCCATCCAAATCGGAAGACATCGATTTTAAAAATTGGATGACTTGACACGAAATTGCCCATATATAAAGAGGGTGTAGCATTCTGCCCCAGTTGAATTTATTTATATATTTGTATACATGTACTATACGAGTATACCTATACTTTATTGTTAACAATCAGTGTGACACATACACCCATTAAAATCATCACGATGTCCTGCGGTGACATCCTTTCAGGACAACCGTCAATGTTTGCTACAGTTTAGTCTGCAACGTAATGTTTTGTGGACTTCTAAATTGTATATTACCTACCTTCTTCTTCTTCTAGTTTCAATGATTTGAAGTTTCTTAACTTTTGAAAATTATTCCATTTCGGAGAATCGGCACTATTGAAAGTAGAAGAAGATGGTAAACAATATACAATACAGAGGTACACATAAATAAAATGAAACACTCTAGCATTACATGTACCTGTGTTTCGAGTTCAGTTTAGTTAAGTTAGGTCGGAGTGGTAGCTCTGTTATCACAAAGCTCACTTGAGCACTCATAGCGGCCCGTTGTGATGCCACGGCTGAACGCAGTCCCTGTACTAACCAAGTTCCACCAAAATCAGGGAAAAGGAAGAAGTTGGTCAGCGCAAGGGCTGCACGACAAAAGCACGACTACCCCGCACTGGAAAACCAGCCAGAAAGTTTGATGAACGAAGCTATATCCTTGATGTCAATAGATGATAGCTCCGTTAGACTAACAAGGAAGGGGGAGCCAAATAACCTATATCTACACCTAGCAAGAGACGGGCACTGGCATAGAAAGTGAACAATAGTCTCCTCTTCCTAAGTGGAGCTGCATTCACGGCAGAAGTCGTTGAAAGTGAGCCTCATTCTTTCCGCGTGTCTACCCATGACGCAATGACCTGTAAGAACGTCGAGTTCAGTTTAGACAAATAGGACTATCTACCAGCTTATATAGATGCAAGCATTGCCAGAAGTACACATCAGAGATCAGCAATGAATCGTTTTTTCGCTACTCATAAGTACTCATGAAATTTTGAATATAAGTGAGTCCACAATATTGAAATTTAACTATGTACTCTGATTCATTCGTACTCACTACAACGTTGATTTATAAGTACAGGTTGCAATGAGTATGCGCACTACGTTGGCATCAAACTCACACCATTCGAAATATGTTTGATTCATCCGCCTACTCATTCAGATTCATAAATTTATTACATCTTGCCGTTAATTAAAGGTAGGATTTTAGCGGGCAGATAAATTGTTTTTGATTATTATGAGTACCCAATAAGATAGAAGTGAGCGTTAAGCTAAAGGGATGATCATTCTACTGGCAACTTTTAAAGTTAAGTTTATGTTTGAACTTCCATACATATATATTATTTTCAAAATAGCAACTTCAAATATAAACAAAATGAGCAAATACATCAAAAAAAGAAACCCGTTGTTGCACTGCGTTTAAAAAAAACTTGTTTAATTGAGCTGTGTTATCAACATTGCTCTGGCACTGCCATATTTTTGGAAAAGTTAACTTTATTTTATCATTAGGTTGTAATAACGAAAATAACTTAAAGGTGACTATAAAGTTCACTTTAACTAAAGTTACCTTTAACTAAACTCAACTTTAACGGCATGTTGTAATAATGGCCCTAAGTTGTTGTTGCATTTACAAAAAAAAAAGAAAAAAGACACATAAACAAAAAAGATAGAGCAGCAAGCAGAGGAAACACACAACCTTCCAGTGTGTATTTTAGTGTTCGTACGCGAATCATACTTATTTTCTGATTGTTGTAAATGTTGAGTAAAGGAGAGTCGAAATCAAGAACATCATATATGTTGGCAAGTATGAATATGATGAGTACGTCAAACTTTGAATATGAGTAGAGGTTTCATGATATTAAGATAAGTATGAATGCGTATAAGTATTAAAAATTATGAGTATGAATCGATTCAACTCATCTTTCTGAATACTCATTGCTGATCTCTGATTACCATACTTTCATGAAATTTTATAAAATATCTAACAGTTAATTTTCATGTTTTGGTCCATATTAACAACGATTATTGTTGCTTATGTCTGAAATGACAGTATTAAGTAAGTTGCGGCTACCGATTTCTCCCTGACGTTGTGGTCGTAATTCTGTTCTATTATTATATATATATAAACATTTTATGTTTGTTTGTATTTTCAATTGTGTTAATACATACAATATAGCAACAACAAAATATTTTTGTTTTTTTTAATTTTTTTGGTTGTTTTTGGTGCTTATTTTATTATTGTTGACAACAACAATTAAATGCAGAAGTCACGTTTTGTGGTGTGCCATTTACTAATTGTCCATAAAAAAATAAGTTTATTTATTATATCTTTTTATTTTATTTTACTTTATTTTTGTTCTTTTATTTCTTCTATTATTATTCTTTTTTTCTGAACATATCGCTTCTTTATTTACAAAGTAATTATTAAAACAAACAAGTAAAACAAAAATAAATTGTTTACAAAAAAAAAAAGAAAGAAAAATAGAATGAAAGAAATAACAAACAAAAAGGCAAACATTTATTTTAATCAGCATAATTAAAATTGTAATTAACAAATTGATATTCATGCGACATTCCCTGTTCGCGTACAGCAACTACCAATGAAAGAAAAATAATGCTTTCAATGGAGAGTTGAGAGGCGACAATGAATAGTTGGCCATAAATTGTGGTATTAAGAAATATTTTAAAATTATAAAATTTAGTTTTTATTTTTATTATTTATTGTACTGGAACTATACAATCAGGCACATGGATATGTGAAGTTTAAAAGCCATGTATTCTTCCGTTTTATTGCCGATTCATTACCGGATTTATATACATACATGTTTCTGTATAATAATTTTTTGTTGTTTTAAATTTTATTGATACTACTAATTTATGATCCACTATTAACAACAAAATCTTATTGATCTTCACGTCGATAAGATCCATACAATGCAATATTAAGCAGCTATGACAACTACTTTTCGCCTGCAGATTTTATTCCTTCAATGCAATTGACCAACAGTAGGTTTTTTTCTGTTAAAAGTTAAATTTGGAGTTAATTATCTTAGGGCCATTATTACAACTCCCGGTTAAAGTTGGCTTTAGTTAAAGGTAACTTTAGCTAAAGTGAACTTTAAAGTCAACTTTAACTTCTTTTTGTTATTACAACCAACATATAAAATAAAGTTAACTTTTTCAAAAATATGGCAGTGCCGGAGCAATGTCGATAAAACTGCTCAATTAAAAAAGTTTTTTTTTAAAGTAGTGGCAACGACGGGCTTCGTTTTTTTTTTGTTGTATATGCTCATTTTGTTTATATTTGAAGTTGCCATATTGAAAATAATATAAATAATACGGCAAGTTCAAACATAAACTTAACTTTAAAAGTTACTGGTTACCTTTAGCTTAACGCTCGCTTCTACCATATCGTTCACTTATAATAATGAATAAAAATTTATGTGCCAGTTAAAATCCTCCCTTTAGTTAACGGCAAGTTGTAATAATGGCCCTTAAACTGTTTAATTTGATTTCGAAAATATTTTTCAGACATCTTAATTAGCGAAGACGAGTATACTCGACATAAACAGAGTACAATTTTTCTGCATATAAAATTAGGAAATTATAACTAAAAATCGTCGTAGTCTAGTAAGTAGTGTGTTGGCTTATTAGACGTGACGCCACGGTTCAAAACCCAGGTGAGACATCAAAACGAAAATATGGAAAAATATTTCTTAGGTGACTTAGTAAATAAAAAATTGCTATGAAAAGTTTCTCAAAAATCTGTCGTTCGGTGTAGATTTTAAACTGTATAAAAATTAACCCACACAACTGAACTGAACTGACCAGCTGTTATATGATTTTACTATTACGGCAATCAATTCTTTTATTGACACTTGACCTTATTTTTTGTAATATTTTTAAATTATTCAACATATTTTTTCTAGAACGAGCACAACTCCAATCAATTTGTTTAGGTTCGAAATATAGGGATGGCTTAGGTTTATTAGCGGCATCTCATATTCTACTTTTTAAATCCGACAGCATGGAGTGGCGTGGTGGGTACTGTAAACATTTTAAGCATTAACTTAAGTTTTAGGTATTTTAAGTTAGAGGACGTGTGCTTCCCAATTGTTCAATACTCGGATGTCCATTTGACCCATTGAACAACGTCTAAAGAAGAGAGGATAACAGGGGATATAGGGAAAAAGGAGAGGAAGTAGGAAAGGGAGAATGGGGAAGCTGAGGAATTACACAAACTAACAAAACACCCAAGAGAGCGCGACTACACTATTGAAGCCCTAGCACTTCTCAACAAACTCAAACTGAAAACAAATCTATGTGGGCGTATATTATGTCGGCTCTCGACACAGAATTCAAACCCTCAGAGAAGCCACTGCCAAGAGTCTTCAATCCCAACCTACTAAATGCTGTACAGGTTCAGAGGAGATGTTCGATAGTCTCCAACTACACCTCATCGCAATATACCCTGCAATAGTCCGACTGGGATCTGTTCCATATCCTTGTCAGCGATCTAATCTCGCAGAGCCACGTAATTAACCCAATAACTAGCCTTAAACTGACCTTATCCAAGCCCAGCAGCCAACCTGTTTTTACACTGTCTATAGCAGGCCATAGGCACCAAGAAACATAACAACCCGATCCATTCCCCCAATGCATCTGTTTTTCCCCAGTGACCCATCCATTGATGAGGTCGTAAAGGTGTCAGATTGGGGATCAGGACCAACTATCACATCGCCCTCAGAAAATGAACCTAATATAGCGAGAGCATCCGCCGTCTCATTACCAAGTATTCTGCTGTTACCTGGAACCCAGCATAGAGGAATTCGGTCTAGTCCAAAAGTGCTTAACAACTTCTTGCACTCGCGCACAAGCAGTGATTTGCATCAGACCGACGCTTAACTAACTTAAGTTAGTGTTGCAAAAAAAGTAAGCGCTAAAAACTTATTGAACGGCCGCCTCAATCACATGATCTTAACTCCATCGAATACATTCAGGGAGTATTCAAAAGAGATGTTTTCTGTACTCCTGGGAATTTGGCAAAATTGTGAAGACTTGTGCAACATGAAGTTGTAAAATATTTCCTGGACCAGATGCCGCTCCATATGGAAACTCTACTTTTATTGCCTAAAGAGACCATACACGACTTAGGCTACGTATATGTATGTATTTTTAGAAAAGTACAAAAGTTTGGATCTCGAAATTTGTTTCTGAAAACCAAACCATCGAATCTTATATATAAAAATTAATGTGTGTTTATTTGTTTGGGGGTTTGTTTGTTTGTTTGAAGTCTATACACGGCTAAACGTCTGGACCGATTTTCTTGAAATTTTAACAATACATTCCTGTATATCTGGAAGGAACTATAGGGTACTTTTTGTTTTAAAATTTCAAGTAGGCGCCCACATACCCATATAAAAATTAATGTTTGTTTGTATGTACCTTATAGAATCTTAAACTATGCATTTGACCATGAACTTTAACAAAGTTGTTGCACATGAGTCGACGGAGGTTGGTGCGATTAATTCCCGATGGATGGCGTCACTGAAAATTATTCAAAATGAATGACAAGCAATCGGTCGACCTACACCTCAAGCACGGAAGAAAAGAGCATTACGAGCCTCAGAATCAGACGAGCATTGAAACTGGAAAATCTTCGAGTATATGCCGCTGAGACCCGTTCGCTTGAACCACTTGAACAACGATAAGTGAGATTAGAAACTGATCGAATGCGTATTACTCAGGCCCGTTCATCTGAATCATCAGGACAACGGGAAACAAAATCAATAAAATTATTCAAAATTAATTGGACATTTGTGTAATGTCTTTCCTTTAAATTTATTTTAGTTGGTGCTGCAGCAACAAGCGCAGGGTACAGCTAGTGTAATATAATCACATTGAATTGAGTAAAAACACATTTTTTTTAAATACAACGTGAATCAAATATGATTTATGAACGAATAAGCGTTTTGTAGTTAAATTGAATTCATTTCATTCTGTTTGAAAAATAATTGAAATATAATCAAAATATTGCCAATAACATTAATGGAAATGCCGAGGTTTATAGGATGAAACATAATACGAACGATACGATGTAAAGATCGTTTTAAAAAAATGATTTGCCATATTTTTTAATAATTTTTGTTTTTGTTTGAAGAAAAGTGCTGGAGAGTCGCATCGAATGCTTGTCGAAGCATTTGGTGATCATGTTCTACCAGAAGCAACATGCAGAAGATGGTTTCAATGGTTCTGAGATAACGAAATTGATGTGAGAAATTTAGAACATGGAAGACTATCAAAAAAGTTTAAAGGCGACAAATTGTAAACAAAAGTGATGACACAAATAATTTCTAACCGTTTATAGCTATGGATATGGATAATGGGTGCAACCATTGCATTGTTACTGGCGATGACAAATGGATTTATTTTCAGAATTCTAAAAGGAAGAAATCATGGCTTGATCCAGGCCAACCATTAACTTTAGCTTCAGCTTGATACGGCGGGAGGGCAAAACTGTGTGTCTGGTGGGACCAGAAAGGCGTTTACCTCAAGCTTCTGAAACCTGGTGAAATTGTTAATACAGATCTCTACCGACAACAAATGTTCAACTTGAACTATGCATTCATCGAAAAACGATCAGGTTAGGCCTGAGGAAAAATAATTTTGCAACATGACAATGCACCTGCATACAGAGAGAATCCGGAAAGTGGTGTGAGAAACTAGGCCGTAATCCTCACTGAAGGGTTGTAATGACCAATTATGTCTGTATACCTGGTACATTGTATTTGATAAATATTGAAAATAAATAAATAAAAGTCACAGTAGTCTAGAGGATAATGAGGCCTCGGTTCAAAACACAGGTCAGACAAAAAATATTTCTTCCGCGACTTCCTCTCAGAAGATTTCTGGCAATAACTAGAGTCGACTTTAAACTGTGGATTCTGACACTCATACATAAAAATTAACACACACAACATAAGTGGCGTGGGAAGATAGGTCGTAATCAGAGATCACCAACGAATCGCTTTATCGCTACTCATAAGCACTCAAGAAATTTTGAATATAAGTGAGTCAAGAATATTCATAATTTAACTACTCTGATTCACTCATACTCACTACAACGTTGATTTATAAGCATAGGTTGGTTGAAGTCGCCATAGTCTAGTAGGTAGTGTGTTGGCTTATTAGACGAAAACTTATTAGATGAAAACTTTCTCAAAAAGATCTGTCGTTCGGAATCAACTTTAACTGTAGGCCCCACCATGGTCATGTATAAAAAATTAACAAACACAACATAAGTGGAGTGAGAAACTAGGTTGTATTAATGACTGAAGGGTTGTAATGATCAATTATGTATGTATGTAAATAGTGGCACACAAAAGTAGTGAGAACAATAAAAAATTATTTGATACTCAAAACCAATTTATTTTTATTTTGTTTGCAATCAACGAACTCATATTCTAAACGTTTTTAAGAAGGTAATAACGTAAAAGTATGAATACATATAAGTATCAGAAATTATGAGCATGATTCGATTCTATTCATCTTTTTGAATCCTCAGTGGTGATCTTTGGTCGTTGTCGTGACTGAAGGGTCGTAAGGACCAATTATGTATGCATATACACTCAGCCACAAAAGTATACATACGGATAACAAATTTCAAAAATTTTTTAACTAATCCGTTTTCGTTGAAAATCTTTGTAATTGTCTGACAACTTTCCTCGATTTTAAGACGGTCTTGGTTAAAAAATTTCTAAAATTTGTTAATTTTTGGGCCTTTTGTGCAGGCCGTCTTCGTTTTTAGGACGGTCTTTTGCTTTGGTTCAGAAATGTGTGAAATTTGGAAATCGGATGTATACCTTTGTGGGCCTGTGCAAGGCCACAATTCAGTTCAATTTCAGAAATTTTTTAACCAATGCAAAAGACCGTCTTAACATCAAGGAAACTATAAAGATTTTCAAAGAAAACGGATTAGTTAAAAAATTTCAGCAATTTTTTAACCGTACGTATAATTTAGTAACTGTGTGTACATATGTAAAACCATAAAAACCTGAATGCAAGGAAAACAATTCTTAACTCAATTTTTTTGTGAGTTGAAATAAATTTTCTCCTGAAATTGTGGTCGAATATTCTTATGCTAAAGACATGTTATTTCAAATGTAAACATTTTATTTAAAAATTCGATTGTTTTCATTTTCTATACATTCATGCAATTGTAAATAAATATTGTATGAAAAATGAAAGTTTGTTTACATTCGTTTTATTGAATATTTTATTGACTGCATTTTTATGGAGTTCAATAGGACTACTACTGACTAATAGTTTAGTTTTGCATAATTTCTTATTAAAATATTTTGTAGAAATATTCTTTTTTTTAATTTGTTCCAACGTAAAAAATTATAATCAAATAATAGAATAACAAGTTTATTTTCTCTTTTTATTTAAGCGATTAGAATTTATTGCAAAAAATTATGAAAGAAAGCAAACACAACACGGCACAACACAGAGCAAACAAATTAAATAATCAAATCAGCAGGAAGCACTCTGAAGTCCAAAGCTTAAAAGCCGCTTTAGTTTGCATAGCGTACGAACGAGTGTTTGTTTGTGTGTTGTAAATCCATTGTTTTCAATGTCTGTCGTCCGTTGACAGATGAGGAGCAGAGGGCATGTGGTACCTGTTTGCAGTGGCAGGTAAATCATCGTAGCGAATGATATTTAAAAACGATTGTAAATGTGACAGCAAAATCGCTGGTGAGTCACTAACTCACTCATGGTACGGTATGGTGCTGATTGAAAGGAATGATGGGACGGCACTTTTTTTATAATTTTATTTAGTACCCAATGAAGAATTAAAAAGGTACCAATATTTTTAAATTGGGGAAAACAATTAATATGAAAACATATGGAAAAACGACTGGATGCAATTGCTTAAGACTGGATGCAATTATTTTCGATTCATCTGATTATCCATCATGATTTCATCTAATCAGTACTCTTTTTTAATATGATAAATGAACGAGAATAATAACGAATAACATACAATGCGACCGCGGTACCAAAAAAAAAGTTTAAAACATTTCAAAAAGTCTACATTTGCGCCATGAATTTCAAACCTGGTGTCTGAATTAATGCATATGCATATTGAGTAATCAAGCAACCAAGCGTTTCGATGCGTCTTGGTCGGCGTTCATCCAACTCAGTATCAAGCAGGTTAATTTAAACAAGTTGTAGAGGTAATAATGGCAAAAAACAATAAACATTTAAAAATTTAAATTTTCTGTTGTTTTTATTGTTAAACACAAGTTTTGCATTCAGTTTTTACGTGGCTCAATTGTAAATTATTGTTGACGCCAGAAATAAATTTTCAACTGAACTCGCTTAAAATCCTGTCACTAAACATGAAATTATTTTTCTTTGTTTTATCATAAGAAGTTGTGAATAAAAAAATTTTGAATAATGCTAGGAAGATCCAATCTTAATGCCAAAATACGAAAAAGTAACAATCAAAAACTGAAGTCGCCGTGGTCTAGTAGGTAGTGTGTTGGCTTATTAGACGAAAAGCCAGGGTTCGAGCCCCAGGCCAGACATCAAGACAAGATACAAAATAAAAGTATTTCTTCGGCGACTTCCTCTCAGCAGATTTCTGGCAAAAACTTTGAAAGTAAATGGAATTGCCATGAAAAGTTTCTTAAAAATCTGTCGTTCGGAGGTGACTTTAAACTGTAGGTCCCGCCACTCATGCATAAAATTAACATACACCACATAAGTGGTTTGAGAAACTAGGTCGTAATCCTGACTGAAGGGTTGTAATGACCTATTATGTTATGTTATAATGAATGACATCCTGCACTTGAAACACATCCTCACACCAGTACTGACACTCCCCCTTACTTGAAAATAATCTGAGTATTGTTACGCAAAAACCCTGTATTTGCTTTCTATCTGATCCATGCAGGTTAAATTTAATTTCCTATGTAAGGACGACTTGCATATTGCCTACATAGTATATGAGATGATGAGAGAGAGAATTGAATAAATTTCTATCATAAAATCGATGGAACTTTTTTAAATCGTACATATTTAGACCGGTAAGCATAAACGGTTTATAATGAAATTCTTGGATAAGTCCCATACAGTCTTGTTGGCACTAATTTGCATTTATGGCTAATTTTGTTAGTAAAACAAAACTCTCACGTACAGTTTGATGTGCGTGTTACTTAGTTACTTACTTATTTACTTATTTGGCCATTAACAACCCGATTAATAGTTTTCGGCCTGCCGTAACACATCCTTCCAGGCGCCTCTGCTTCTTGCGTCACAAAAATCGGTGACAGGGCTTCCTCGGTTTAGTCCTTCCAACGCAAAAAAGGTCGCTCTCTTCGCCGACTTTCGCAAATCTCCGCATTAAATACCCATCTCGCCGGAGCATCCTCCTCCATTCGAACAATATGGCCGAGCCAGAGCAGCCGCTGGATGTTACTACTCTGCACAAAGTCCATGTCGTTGAGGAGCTCATACAGTTGACTGTTGGATCGGATGAAGAAACTATCGCCAACTCTCTCAACTTAAGGCTGCTGCATCAGTGCCTAATAGTGTCCATGCCTCTGCGCCATAAAGAAGCACAAGGAAGATGACCGTCTTGTAGGGTATTAATTTTGTCGTACGAGGGAGGTCTCTGCTACTCAATTGCCTATTGAGACCATAGTAGCACCTGGTTGGCAAGAGTGATTGTGCGCTTGATCACCAGACTGTCATCATTTAAATAAATTCCTTGAATATCGAAAGTATACTTATCAGCCTTAATCTGAGATCCAATACGCCTCACGTCTCTACTTGTCAATAACATATACTTTGTTTTGCCCTCATTTACCGCCAAAACCATCTTAGCAGACTCCCGTTCACTAGCACTAAAGGCAGCAGTAACATCTCGCTTGGTACGCCCAGTGATGTCAATATCGTCAGTGTACGCAAGCAACTGGACGCTTTTTTGAAAAATAGTGCCATAGCGATACAGTCCCGCCTTCTCCATGACGAAGTTGAAGAGGTCGCATGATAAGGGGTCGCCTTGTCTGAAACCTCGCACGGTATTAAAAGTTTCGGAGAGGTCCATTCCTATATTGACGGAGCTGCTGGAATTGCTCAACGTCATGGTGCATAGCCTTATCAGCTTCGCACGCATACCGACCTCAGATATTGTGGCAAGAACATGATTCCTTATGGGGCTATCGAAGGCTGTCTTATAGTCGACAAAAAGATGGTGTGTGTCGACTTGTTTTCCGTGGGTCTAGTGTGAAGATCTGGTTGATGGTGGACTTGTGAGGTCTGAAGACGCGCTAATAAGGTCCAATCAGTGTTTTGACAAATGGCTTCAGTCGTTCACACAATACGCCTGTAAGAACCTTACATGCGATAGGGAGAAGACTTATACCCCTGTAGTTGGCGTATATCATAGGTCATCATCGATCGGGTTCGGTTTATCATCTCTAAAGGCGGTATAGTTGTTGTCATTGCCTTGTAGCAGAGCAGAGAAGTGTTTCCGCCACAATCTCAGTTGCCCCTGCTTGTAACTTACAAAATTTAATTTGATTTTCATTACATCACACCCTGACACCTCATCATTCAAGCAATTTATTAATCGTTTTATCGCTACTCATAAGCACTCATGAAATTTTGAATATAAGTGAGTCAACAATATTGAAATTTAACTTTTTTTATTCTTTCATACCCACTACAAAGTTGATTTACAAATACAGGTTGTAATGAGTATGAGTACAACGTTGACATCAAACTCATCCCATTCGAAATATGTTTGATTCATAAGCCTACTCATTTAGATTCATAACTTTAGAAAAATACTTGTAAATAATTCGAGTGACTGAAATCATTCATCAAAGTTTACAGTCTTAGTTGTTGTTGCACTTACAAAAAAGAAAAAGACACATAAGCAAAAAAGTCAGAGCAGCAAGCAGAGCAAACACGCAACCTTCTAGTGAGTATTTTATTGTTCGTACGCGAATCATACTTATTTTGTGCTTCGTGTATATGTTGAGTTATGGAGAGTCAAAATCAATAACATCAAACGTGTTGTTAAGTATGAATATGATGAGTACTTCAAACTTTGAATATGAGTAGAGATGTTGCATGATATTGAAAAAAAAAGTATGAATGTAGGTCACAATTATTTAACAGTCAGTCAGTTAGGTTAAATGAAAGGTATGAGGTGTACTACAGCTCTATTAAATGTAGTTGAGGATCTTAGGTTGGCGCTAGATGTAAATAGTGTAGCGTTTTTAGTTCTTCTCGATCACACAAAGGCTTTCGATACAATAAATCATAAAATTTTATTGAATAAGCTCCGGAAACTGTTTAATTTTTCTAATTCTGCCGCTAGTCTAATTTTTTCTTATTTGTTGGACGGATGTCAGAGGGTTCATTTAAATGGGAATATTTCTGACTCGCTTAATATTTGTAGAGGTGTTCCCCAGGGATCAATACTGGGGCCACTGTTGTTCTGTGTGTATATTAATGATCTAGCGGATGTTTTGGTTGACTGCCGTGTTCATATGTATGCGGATAATGTGCAGATTTATGCCAGTACCCGTAGGGAGAATATTGATTCTTGTTTACACTCTGTTAACCGTGATTTGGATAGGATTGACAGTTGGGCTTCGGCGAATGGACTATGCATTAATCGCTCAAAGTCCAAATGTTTAATGCTTTCGAAAACCAATGTTTCGTTTGCCATACCTGGATTGAGTATCAGGGGAAATAAAATTGACTATGTCAAGTCTTCTACCAATATGGGTATTGTATTTAATGATAGATTATCGGCAGAATATACAGCATGCTACGAAATTTATGGGCGGTCATTGATTCAACAACTTTTGCAATTCGTATGCAACTTGCTAAAACTTATTTGATTCCTGTGCTATTGTATGGGTGTGAAATTTTTGCAAACTGCGAAAGTAATGAAAACCGGAAACTAAACTTGGCATACAACAATATAGCAAGATACGTCTTTCTTAAAGGTCACCGGGATCATATTTCTCATTAAGCGTATCAGATATTTAGTGTGAAATTTGATAATCTTCTGAAAATTAAATGCCTCATTCTATTCCATAAAATTATTAATACGGGACAGCCGGAATATTTATTAGGCCGAATTAAGTTTGCTAGGTCACAGCGACAGTTCTTTATACCCACCATTAGCCTCTGGAATTCCCTACCAAATCACATCCAAAAGTTAGGCAATGCAAACGCGTTCAAAAAGGAGTTATTTAAATTGTTCTCTTAATGAAAAGTTTGTTACGTTCTTAGCATGTTTATTATATCGGTTAAATATTTATCCTTACTTTTCTATACCAAGTTTTGTAAATATTTCTTTTTTATATCTTTAGAATTCTTTATATTTTTTTTAACTTTTTTCTTTTCTTTTTATTTCTGTAGTATTGTTAGTTTTTCTGAATTGCTTTAAATTATATTTCTACTTAAATTTAATATTTTCATTAATTTGTTTTTTATATTAATTTTTTAGTTTTACCAAAGAATATGGATATAAAGAATACGCATCATGTAGAAGTAAAATTTCTTATGGCGGGTTGTAACATTACGACCCGCTCTCACCAAAATCTTTTTAAAACTTATTCCTTGATGAGGGAGGGGGGGAGGAAGACAGAAGGAAAATAAACACAAACAAAGAGCGTAACAATGTGTTGCTCTTATTGTACGTATGCACATGTGTATGTATTCTTGTGTTTTTGATTTAGTTGTCGATCAGACTGCGACAATAACGCATGTGTTGCGGATCATTTATCATTTTATTTCAGAATAACACTCGAAGAATATTTTGTGTTAAAAATATTCTATGTCATTAGCGGGGCGTATTTAATTTTCTTATTTTGTCCCATAGTATAATTTTTTTTAAATGCTCGTTTCTTTTTCTTTTAATAAAAAATTGTTTTTTTGTTCTTTTTATTTTTATTTATCTAAAAAACATGGCCTAATTTTTAAGCCAAAGATGGATAGCTTTATGTTGTTTTAATAATAAAATGGATTTTTTATTTTATTAATCTAAAATTATTAAGCCATAGATAGACAGCTTTACATATGTATGTTGATGAAATGAAAATAAAAATGGCGTATATTACTAACACTTTTATATGGCTGTAAATAAATAAATTCTCTCAACTTATTTTCTCTCTCTTACTCACTAAAGCCTACTTTACACGGTCCCACAAGTAATAGATCTGTCAAAATTTTGTGTAGAAGAGTACGGATGTGATCGTCTAAACGTACTATGTAATGAAACCATCACACATTGAGAGAAAATACGGATGAAAAGTTTGACAGTCGTATGGCTCTCTTCATTTTTTGAAATGATTCAAAAAACAAGCAAGTCGCATTAGATCAGGGATGTATTTTTATGTAAGCACATAGAAAAAAAGTGTAACAGCTGTTTTCATTTTACTTTGTTATTATCTTATACCGATCATGTAAACGCAAAAAATATAAATCATATGACTTTTATTCTCTTTTTTGTCATACGGATGGAATTTCATTTTACTTTTTCATTAGACTTTACGTACGTAAAGTATTACCGTGTGAAGTGGGCTTAATCCATAACCATAGGCATGTGTTAACCTAGAGGAAAATTGTTAGTAATAATTTCAAGTCTACTTATTAACCCAATGATATGTATATGTGATCGGAAAATATAGAAAAATTGTACTGCGCTAAATCCCTAAAGACACCTTGTTTAACTTGAAAAGTATTCTTCCAAAAATCGAACCACATTTCTCATTGATATTAGTGAAACTACTGTGATATTTCTTAAGGTGTATAATTGAAGTCTGAAAAAAGCGACATGAACTTTCTTCTTTAAAAGCTGACAAGATTTTTACGTTCTTTTTAACGAACATTCTTGATACTCGTGTCATATGTGTGTAAAAAGCCGAAGATGTTCTTCCCCTGAGGGACATTGGTGCCGACGACTTTTTTTAACACCAGAAAAATAAATAAAAAAGTGGTCAAACAACAAAAACGCACGATGAGAACAACGCATTGTTACGCTCTTGGCTTCTGTATCCTTCCCTTCTATCTTTCCCCCCGCGTCAAGAAAAAAATATTCCAAAATATGTTAAAATGCACATTCTTTATACTTTATTTTCTTTGGTTTTACTTAATTTCTTATATTTCACAATTTTTATTATTTTTTTATGTTTTATATCTTATTGATCCTGAGTATAGCACTATAACTTATAAGAGTAAAATCTTGTTGTGTTATGTTAATTATAATAAATAAATAAATAAAAATAAATAAATAATTTATTTGTAATAAAAAGTATTAAAAGTCGGAATAACAACAATTAAGCAAAAAAAAAATATTTTTTTTTCTAATAAAGTCGAATTGCATGTTAAATTTTCTTGTTTTTTTAAATTAAAAATAGAATTAAATTACAAATTATCGTACATATAAATAATAAACAGAATTTCAAATCGCATTAAAATTAAAATGTTCGATTATAAATTATAATTGATTGTTATTTGGACGATTACAGAATGATTTGTGTTTTGATTGTTTTTGTTTTATTTCAATAAATACGAATGGACGCGTAAGGCAATCTCTTTTTCATGTACATGGTACTTAGGGTATATATATGTATGTGTGTATATATATTGTATGTGTATGTATTGTTTGTATTGTTTGCTTATAAAAATTTTTAATTTCAACTTGCATGGTTTATAGTATCGCCGTATTTAATTATACAGTTAACCTTAGTTTACTTTGTCTTTGTTTGCTGTTTTTATTTTCTAGTTTTTTTGTTGTTTTTTTCTGTTTTTTGTTTTATTATTAAACAATGAGTCATTCAACTTGTTTATTATTATTACACGTACTATTTACTGTATTTAAGTAAGCGAGCGAACGTTGCATGTGGTATTGCTAGCCGTACTTATTGTAATAAAGAAGTACTACTACATACAGTGGACAGCAAAAGTCTTAGTACGACAATATATTTTGACAAGAAAAAAAGTCCCCACAAGGTTAATACTCTTGCACAAAAGTTCCAATATGACCTCAAGAGAGTATTTAGGAGATCATTTGAAAAAACGGTTACGTAATCGCTAAACCTCAAACAAAAGTCAACCGAAAAACTTGCTCATGGTGCTTCAAGAAAACACTAAACAAAACTTGTACATTCAATTCCAAATGGGTTAAATATAGGCCTTGGCCTTAAGGGATATTCTACTATATAGAAGGGACAACATTTTCATATATTAGGCCTTTGAATTTTAAATTTACTCAGGGTTTTCCATGGGGGTAACAAATGGAGTCATCAGAAACTTTTCCTTATTTTTCTTTTGTATTAAGAAAAACATTAAAATATTGTTTGTTTTATAATAAAACAAAAATAAATTAATAAAATAGATACAAAACCTATAAATTTGTATACAAACTTTTGTTTAAAATTCATGAAATTGCTAAAATATATTGCCGTACTAAGACTTTTGCTAACCACTGTATACTAACAATTACAGTTACAACAAATATAATTTTTTTATTATTTTTTTTCTAGCTATTGCTCTAATACCAACCATATTATTTTTTCTACAATTGAAACAACAACTTTAATAAAATAAATGCTTGAGTCGCCAGTTGGTCTAGTGGATATTATTATCGTTTCTAAGTGTTTCTAAGCATTTATTTGAACTTGGAATATGAATAACAATAGAAGAAGTTTTTCTTACTTCAAAATAGAAATGACGAATATCGTACGTACTACAATGGGTACAATAACTTACAATAGAATTGAAATGCTGAAGAAGTCATTAGCATATGGTGGTCATTTCTAATAATATTATCGTTGAAAAAATACTTGTTCGTTGTAACCTTCTTATAGGTTTTTGAAAGAGTTTTTCTGTTTCTTTTTTTTATTAGAGAAACAAAGAAATAAAACATTTGAAGTACAAATTACTTGTTAGTGTAGTTCTTTAGAACATATTGTAATCCACTTGTCATTTACTTGACTTATCTAAGTACCTTTAAAGTGTTTAAACAAAAGATAACTTCGAAATGACTGGGGAGGTAATGTTAAAAACGTATTTTTTTTTAATTTTCTCAAAATTTTAACAAATAAACTGTCAATAAAGAGCTATGCGATCTATTATTATAGAAAATCGTTATCATTATGATTTAAAATGTGTTATGTTTTCATTGAAATACAATTTTTCATCTGTAAAACTGTCGTATGTACTCAAAATAAAATTGTTACGAAAATGAAGAATCTAGATGTTGAATCTAGAAATGAAGAATCTGGTGTTTTGTTTTTACATCGCGTAACATTAAAACTATAAACAAAAAGTACAAAAACAAAACAATGCAATAAACAAACCTGTTTACAAATTATCGTACTGCTTAATATACCAACAAACACCAGCATAAAATAATGCTAAACTAACTTCCAAAATGTATCAATACAAAGTTTGTATGCAGTTCTACTACTGTATATAACCTATGTAGATATGCCAAGTAACCAAACAATCCATCAACTATAAATCCGATGCCTGATTGCTTTTTGACTGCGTTAAAAATACACATTGACGACGTTTTGAAATAGTATACATTGTAAACATTTTGTATAGCGGCTTTATGAAACACGATACTTTGTTCAAACACAAAGCAACTAACATTTTGGAAGGCAACCCCAGTAAACAAAAATCCAACAATAATACTACAGGAATAAATACACAAAAAACAATAACGAATGTAAACAACGATGCTTACATTTATAGAGATTTCGAGAAGACGAAGTCACGAACATTCGCCTTCAAGAACATTCATCAAACTGTTTACTCTGCCATATAAAAGGCAAGGCAAAGCAGGCGACTGAGTTAGTGAAGTTTAGTCAGTCTTGTGTGAAGACGCGGTGCGTTTGAAGAAATTAATCGTGATTTGAAGGTCTCCGTTATAAAGATCTGTCGAATAATTATCTAGTAATTATTATTGTTTATGCAAAGGGTATAAACAGAGGAATAACAAAGAAAAACACAGATGTTGTTTACATCAAGTTGTGAACAGTGGGACACAGAAAGAATTTTATTTAAATTTAAACACAAATTTATTTTTATTTTATTTGCAATCTACGAGCTCATACTTTAAACGTTTTTAAAAAGGTAAATACGTAACAATATTGAAAATTATCGAAAAACTATAAAAATTAAATATATTCCGATCATAAAATAGAAATTATGATCGAAATCGGAAAAACTGTATCGCGCTGCAAATTTCGTAGCCGGTTTTTAAAATTTCGACAAGTCAAAACAAAAATTTAAATTAACTTGATTATCAAAGGGCATCATGAGTTGCATGCACTCTCTGCACCGTATATGTACGCCGACACAACACCCGCCTCTACTGGGTTCCGGGCTATTGAGGCATTGAGGGGACGAAAAGGCGGACAAACTGGCAAGGAAGGGATCGGAGATGTTTAAGGATATATGCGCCCCTATAAGAGTACTTTTCCAAACTGGAAAAAGCAGCATAGAATTCAACAAACCGTAAACTACTATGGACAGAACAAAAACCAGGGTACTACTTGAGTTCGTTTCACACTCTAACAGGAATTCTAATTCTGCTTTATTGGCAATATTGCTGGCAAGCTAGTGAGGTAGACACTAGCAATGCTAAAGAAGCTGCCATGATGTAGAGGCAACGGAATCAGTGCAACATCTTTTATGCGAATGCCATGTACTTCAAAACAGACGTCATCGGTATTTGGGTGACAGAACGTTTAAAAATCTGGACACGGCGGCGAACGTGCCACTAGTGGAACTGGTCGCATTTATCCTAAGCTCGGGGTGGTGCAAACCCGCCATTAACGGATCATCACTTCATTACTTCACACTGTCTAACCCAATGGGCAATATGGCCACAGAGTGAACTTGCCCGTGAACGGCAAGCTATCCCTAGCCTAACCTAACCTAATTATCTTTTGTATATCAAATATGAACTTGCGGTAGTGTGATGTCTTACTAGATGTAAAGCCTCTGTTCAAACCACTGGGCTGATATCAAATCGAAAATATGAAAAATATTTCTTCGGCGAAAAAAATTTGTCGTTCCGAGTCGATTTTAAATTGTAGGTCCCGCCACTCATGTATAAAATTAATTCACACAACATAGGTGGTGTGAGATACTAGGTCGTAATCCTCACTGAAGGTTTCTAATGACCAATTATGTATGTTATGTATCATATAAAAATTAGTTTCTCTGGCGAAAAACGTCGCGTAATATCTTACAACGAACTTGAGTTTTTATGATATTGACGGCATTGGTGAGGATAAATAATGTCATGTAGTTAAAGATTTAATTGATTGGCATATAGAAACCTTAAGAGATCTGAATCAACTGAAAGTGATTAAAAAGAAATTTTTTGACACATTCCTCGGATACGTATGATTTTTATATGGGTTTTAAGTTCGGATCGAAATTGAAAAGTCGTGTATTTCACAATAGTTAGTTAATGAAACTGAGCTTTCCAGGTTTGTATCTAAAATTTTAAAGTTTATAGTGTCCTCAATCCCTCTGCAAACAGTTCATCCACTAAGCTTTCTGACCCTTAACTTCACAGAGATGCTAATATTAATAATAAACATCATCAGAAGATCAAACATCGCCACATCTTGATACTATCAATAATTACTTGTACTTGTACTCGTACACCAATCACGTTTTCTTCAAAGCGCATAGTTTCACTACGAAATATTAAAAATTATTTTGTTTGTTCGATTTCATAGAATGAAATAAGAAAGTATCTCTTAAAACGATCAAAAAGTTATTAATTAATATTGATCGCATTAATCAGATTTTATTTGTTTAACATGTTCTCCCACTTCTTGTATATAATATACCGTTCTTGTATACGTACATACATATATAATCATGCCACACAATAGCACGTAATAATAATAAAAATTGGAACTAATTTTAAGTAGAGCGAACACTCAAATTTCTATTAATGGATTCATAATTTTTATTTATTAATATTGGATGTTCGATTATGTGTGAATGGGTGTGTGTGTTACTTTTAAAAGTAAATTATTATGTTAGGAAAACATTGTTGCATGTCTCAACAACATACAACATTTTCTTTTATTACCCTTCTTAGTTGCTTTCGAACTAAACTGAAGCCAATTCAAGGTTGGTTGTTATTGATACGTTTTGCTTGCCATACACAGAATTAAATTCAATGAGAAATTTTCGATGTTCCTGTTGTTGTTCACGCGAATAACACGCAAATAATCGTTAACAGGAAATTCACACGTGAAATAAGTTTAATTTTGTTTTATTCAATGCCTTTCTATGGACGAGCAGTAAAGGAATGAATTTATTTATATTCACTTACCATGCTTAGCCTGAGGCATTCGATTAATTGAATATTATATACATACGTACATACATAATTGGTCATTACAACAATTCAGTCAGGATTACGATGGCATGGCATTTTATTTATCCACAGAGTTTTTTTCCAGAAATCCGCTGATAGGAAGTCGCCTTAGAAATATTTTTCACATTTCGTTTTGTTTCAGATGTCTGACCTGGGGTTTGAACCGTGGTTCACATCTAAAAAGCGAACACACTACCTACTAGACTACGACGACTTTTAGACCATAAGCATTTTCTTTTATGTACATCATTCATATTATGATGTTCAGAACAACAACAATTGCTTTGTTTGTTATTGCTCATTGCACTCTTTTGCATAAACAGTAACAAATATCAGACAATTGTTCGAGAGATCTTTGTAACGGAGATCTTCACACCACGATTGCTCCCTCCAAACATACCGCGTCTTCACACAAGACTGACTGAACTTTTATTCACTCATTGCTTGCTTTGCCTTGCCTTTTATATGTATGTCAACGTAAACAGTCTGATGAATGTTCCTGAAGTCGAATGTTCGTGGCTTCGCCTTCTAGAGGTCTCCATAAACGTAAACGTCATTGTTTCGTTATTGTTGTTTTTGTATTTTGTTTACCTTTTTTCTTGTAGTGTTTGTTGTTGCATTTTTTGTTTACATGTTTATCCTTTTTATACTGGTATTTGTTGCTGTATTAAGCAGTACGATAATGGCTGCCTTCCGAAATGTTAGTTGCTTTGTGTTTGAACAAAGTATCGTGTTATTATTATTTTATTTATTTATTCTATCAATATCACAGGTAAAAATTGTTACATTATTTTATTTAATTACATTGTTTTGAGGTACTACTTTTAAATAAGTATTGCAACAAATATTTGCTTTTTTAAATTTATACAAATATACAAATTAATTGATATTTACATTTTTAGGGGAAAAAGATAGTAAAAAACCTCTTAATAATTTAAAGAAATTTTAATATTAACACTTCTGTTAGCTTCATTCCTGAAGTTGACGAAGTTATTAATGTCACAAACTTCTTATTACATCATAACTAGAAGACCTGTTGCGATCTTCAAATCGTAGTGTTATTGCTCTTATTAGCTCATTAAACATGATCTGTTTATATTTTATTTTAAATATTTTTTTAGTATACTTGTAGAGTATCTATAAGGTAGATTAAATATAATTTTTAAGTTTTTACTTAGTACCACTTGGAGCTTTTTAATATAGGTATTCGCACATCTCTTTGACCAGATTTGGCACCCATATGTCATAATTGGTCTTATACACATCTTATACAGTAGTAGCTTATTTTTACTGTTAAGAGAAGATCTTCTGTTTAGGAAGGGAAATAAAGCTCTCCCACATTTAACTGCTTTTTCGCATGATTGCAGAACATGCTGCTTAAACGTCAACTTTTTATCTAATACAATTCCCAAATATTTAATAGCGTCCATAATGCCGCTGTACAAAATATATACAATGTATTCTATTTCAAAACGTCGTCAATGTGTGTTTTTAACGCAGTCAAAAAACAATCAGGCATCGGATTTATAGTTGATGCATTGTTTGGTTACTTCGCATATCTACATAGTTTATATACAGTAGTAGAACCGCATACAAACTTTGTATTGATACATTTTGGAAGGCAGCCAATTTGTAAACAGGTTTGTTAACTGCATTGTTTTGTTTTCGTAGCTTTTGTTTATAGCGATGTTTACATTTATAGAGATTTCGAGAAGGCGAAGTCATAAAGGTTCGCCTTCCAGAACATTCATCAGACTGTTAATTTTGCCATATAAAAGGCAAGGCAAAGTAGGCGACAGAGTCAGTGAAGTTCAGTCAGTCTTGTGTGAAGACGCGGTGCGTTTGAAGAGAGTAATCGTGGTTTGAAGATCTCTGTTACAAAGATCTGTCGAATAATTGTCTAGTAATTGTTACTGTTTATGCAAAGGGCGTAAACAGAGGAATAACAAAAAAGCAATTGCTGTTGTTTACATCATGTTGTGAACAGTGGCACACAACATTGTGCGAATAATAAAGAATCTTAATTAAAGCTAAACACAAATTTATATTTATTTTATTTGTTATCTACGAGCTCATATTTTAAACATTTTTAAAAGGAGAAAACGTAACAATATATTTATCTCGATTATAATACGGCTCTACACGTTGCGACTGTTTGTAGAACTTTATAATTGTGTACAAAAAATTCTTATGTTGAATGACAAACGAGATATAATTTTGAAGATTTATTTAAAAAATTGGGCTGAGACTGCTTTTCAACTTCCCAAGAATATTCAGTCCAGAAAGGGCACATAATGTGTCAACCATTTCAAGTGCGGTTAAAAATGCGAAGAAACAGGATCGAACGCGCACAAAGAGTAACTTTCTCATGTGGATATTTCTCAGGCAGCGTGATTGAACCTTACTTTTTTGAACATTGGGCCGAAATTTGAATGACTTTATTCGTTGCAGCAATATGATAAGCTAGTTCATTTGGTATCAACTGACGGATCTGGTGAACGTATAGTTTCAGAAAGACGACGTCACATGTCGCTGATACGGAACATATCTTCTCTACAATACAACAAAAAATATCAATTGTCTCAAAAAATAATCCTTCTTTTTAACAGTTAGTTTAGATTTAATAAATAAATTTCCAGTTGACAACATTACACACTTGTCAGAGATCACTTGGAAAAATCATTTTTCGTTTTAAAAAATTACTGCCAAGACATACAAAAAATACGCTTAATAATCATTTCATTTAACGAATCCAGTTTTTTTTATTGTTTTCCTAAAACTTTAACATTTATGGTGCTTAATGTCTCAGAATAATTTATTATGTTGTATGTAGTTGTCATTATATATTTCAACGTTTATTTTAAGGAAAGGTATTAAAGCGAAGAAAATTGGATGAAAAAATTATTGAATTATTTAAACATGATTTCACAATTAAAGACACTGAAGATATCTTTAAGGCGGAAGCCAACCCAAGGGATAAGCAAACATTGTAGAGAGGAGATCAAGTAGAAAACTTTGTTGAAGCACGACTTAAAGGTGTGATACACAGGCTTTAATTAAAACAGTCTGCGCAACAAAGTAACTGAAAATTTTTAATGATGAAAGTTACCATAAGATTACCAATTTAATTTAAGTTTAAGGATTATACACCGACTCCGTGTTAAATTTTTATGTAATTATCAATTTTGTTTTTAATTTAATTCATAAGTCTTCTGTAAATGTATTTAAAAAACGAGATGTAATTAAAATTTTCTTTTAAATCAAATCACATGGCCTGATTGACCACCCTACTGGTAAGTTTTAAAGTTCACTTTATCTTTAAACTTGCCATACATATACATATATTATTTTCAATATGGTAACTTCAAATATAAATGAAAGGAGTAAACACAATAAAAAAAGAAGCCCGTTGTTGCCACTGAGTTTAAAAAAACTTGTTTAATTTGAGCAGTGTTATCGACATTTCTCCGGCACTGCCATATTTTTGAAAAAGTTAACTTTATAATATCTGTAGGTTGTAATAACGAAAATAAGTTAAAGGTGACTTTAAAGTTCACTTTAGCTAAAGTTCCCTTTAACTAAACCCAACTTTAAGGGGAAGTTGTAATAATGGCCCTAAAAGTTATTAATCACAGTTTGAATAAATGAATTAAAGATAGTAAAGACACCGTACCCTGCATGTACCCTGTATGTACCCTGTGGTAAATGTGGGAAATTTAAAAGTTTCAATTTAAAAATGCAACAGAACTAAAACTGTTTGAAATATTGACCAATTTATTTTTCTGTTGTGAATTTCAATTGTTCCGGTTAGAAATGGAGTATTATTTCATTCATATGACTGCCGCGGCTGGCCTTACAGTATCTCATTCGATCGAACTAATTTTCGTGCACTTTTTCGAGTTTATGGATTCGTATCTAGGCAATGGCATCACGAATGCTGGCCTTCAAATGCTCAATTGTCTCTGGTTTGTTGGCATGACACTAGCGGTCAGCATGTCGCCTAATTAAACGGCCATTAATCATATGACGCAATAAATCGATATGTGGCAAGTTGCACCATATTATTGAAACCAAACATCGTTCACATCGATACCATGAAGAGCAGCTACAAAAAAATCGGTTACCATGGTGCCAAATGTGTCTCCATTGACCGTATGGTTGCGTCTTCCTCATTTTCAAAGGAATGTGGGCCGCAACCACAAGCTGCTATAAATAGTAAAACCTAATATCTTCTGTAAGACCACGTATGTGTTTGCTAAGCACCAAATACAGCCATTTCGCTTATTAATGTACCCATCAAGATGAAAATAACTTCAACCGAAAAGATTTTTTTTGTTGGCAAAATCGATATCATGGCGCAGTTTCTCGTTGACCCATGTAGCGAAGCGAACCAATTGAACTTTCTAAGGCATCATATCGAGATCTTTTCGCAAAATTCGACGTAAACTGTTGCGTGAAATGTTCATTTCTTGAGAACGATGACGAGTTGACGTTGATGGATTCATCCATACTCTCAGCCACAGCTTCGATATTTTCGGGTGTACGCACTGTACGAGCACGCTTACGTCTTGGCGCATCATTATTGAAACCAGTTTCACGGACTTTAGCAATAAACTGGCGTACACCGTACAGTGTCTGTTGACCTTCTCTGCGACCAAATTTTGTACGAATTTTTCGCGCAATTTCCGACCAATTGTCTTTGTTTTGGAAATAAATTTCCAATAAATCCCAAAGTTGCTCAAGCGTCATTCGATTCATTACGTTCAGTGGAGAAAATATACTGAATTTTGTGACAGAATAGAATGGCGCAACCGATGGCTAGAATTGAAACCAATGGATGGGCCACCATCCATATATATATATATGATATAACATTGAAATGAACTTTTAAAAAGACCCTGTTTTGATTAGTTTGAGTATTTTCAAGTGAACTTATATAAATTAATGTAAATCATAAAAAATCGAATGTTTTTATCGGAACAAAGTTGTTCCTATAGATGAAGAAGTGTTTTCAATACACAATTGTATCTGTCCAACGCCATCTAATTGTTGTCAATAGTTGATTGACTGATTGATTGAAAAACCGCTGTGTGATGAAGAAGCTGGTCAAGACACAGCAGGAATCTGTTGTGGTAACAAAAATGATACGAATGGTACAGAAATGAAGTCATCGTTGTCTAGTAGGTAGTGTGTTGGCTCATTAGAGGTAATGCCCGGGTTCAAACCCCAGGTCAGACTTCAGAAACGAAATATGAAAAAATATTTCTTCGGCGGCTTCCTCTCAGTAGATTTCTGGCAAAAACTCTGAAAGTGAATAGAATTGACATGAAAAGTTTCTCAAAAATCTGTCGTTCGAAGTCGGCTTTAAACTGTAGGTCTTGCCACTTATGGATAAAAATAACACACACAACATGAGTGATGTGAGAAGCTAGGTCCATAATCATAACTGAAGGGTTGTAATGACCAATTATGTATGTATGCATATATGGTACAGAGATTTATTTTATTTCTTAGAATTTTTTGTTTGTTTTTTATATTCAAAACTATAAAATACTCTGTAATACTGTGTTTAAGTCCATACAAAGCAAATGGAAATAATTTAATTTTTCTTTTATATTTTATTTTAAATATTTTCAATACATTTGTATGGGCATTGTTTCATGCATTGTTTTATTCATTCTGTTTTTGTTAAGGTAGCTATGGCTGTATACTGGACTGTAGCATGAGTGACTCATGCAATTAAATTCAATTTGATGCCATATAATACATAAGTGCGTACGGACTGTTTCAAACCATGCAGAGGCAAAAACGCATCCGTGTTGTCAATAATGTGCTATTAAACCGTCTCAGTTTAATCATCCATGCCCAGTTAAACATTTACGCAATCGAAATCAATGTTTATCCAGTTTTGTTTTGTTACGTTTCGTTTAAATTCACTTCGATTTTGTTGTTGTTTTTTTAATTTATTTCTGTTTTGTTGTTGCTTTTTTGTTTTTGCTTTTGCTTAATATTTAATTAAATTTAACTGAAGCAAATAAAACAAAACAAAACGAAAAAATCAAAAGGTGTGTTAATTGCACAAAAACAAAATCAAAATATACATTAAATTACATTATGTGCTGGTACATTCTCCTTGTCTCCTCTCCTCCTCCCCAAAAGTGAGTCGAATGATTAATCCATTGGTTCGGCGGCATACGTTAAAATGTAATTTTCTTTAGCCAGCTTGCAATACAATACCAAGGGAATCTCCTCTATAGCACGAGAAATATCAGACAAAGTCTTTGACAAACAAAACCACAACCAAGTGGAGAGCAAAAAGTATACGTACGGTACGATACAAAAGTGAAACAAACCGAACCAACTAAACTAAACTAAAAAAAACCAAGAAAAAAATATGATTACTTAGGCAGCTTTTTTAGTCTTTTTATTTTATTTTTTGCTTAAAGTATCGGTTTACACTATACATGTATATATGTATGTATGTGTGTCTCTGTGTGTATGTGTAAATGTTGTCAGTTTTATTTATTTAATGTTAAAGTATTATTTTTTATTTAACTTTTTTTTTGCCTTAAATTTCTGGCTTTTATTTTGTCTAATAATACGAGCAGAGCTTAAAGCCTGTTTCCGTAGTATTTGCACTACGAATAGTGCGAGCAACTTGAACTCACGTTGTCGTTGCTGTTACTGTTTTACTGTTGCTCTACCTACCTACCAGCTAGATAAACAGTATACGAGCTCATGGTGCACTATGCTGTTGCACTGTTAACTGGTATACAAGAAGATCTAAATAGCTGAACATGAAGTGACAATGGCAGACAACACTGCAGAAATTCAACCCGTAATAGCCATTTAGAAATGAATGACAAAATAACAAAAAAAAAAAATAGAAAACAACTACAAAGTAAACAAGTAGTTCATCATGGACGACAATTTTCATTATTCCCAGACACAAGACGAACTGTTTTATCCCTTCTATACATTTGAATAACATTTTAATGGTATTTTGCTTAAGTATTCTAGTGCAGAGTCATTCATCACACCATTAGTCATATTGTTTAATATCTCGATTAATTATGGATATTTTCCTATGTTTTGGAAGGGCTCGTATATTATACCGCTTTTTAAATCTGGCTATAAGTCTGATGTTACAAATTATAGGGGCATTGCAAAACTGAGTGCTATTCTAAAAATGTTCGGGAAACTGATTGCCGAATTTTTGGTTCATCATACTTTATCGTTCTTATCACCTCATCAACATGGTTTTCGAAAGGGCTGTTCAACAACGACTAATGTGCTTCAGTTAGCATCCATGATAAATGCGGCCTTTTCTCGACAGAAGCAAACTGATGTAATTTTTACGGATTTTAGCAAACCGTTCGATAAAATGAATCACAAACTTCTGTTAACTAAATTGGATTTAATGGGTGTAAATCATAGGACTTTAAGAGGGCTAGAGTCGTATTTGACTGGTAGAAAGCAGGCCGTATTGGTAAACAATAGCTTATCTAAGTATGTTTATGTGCTATCTGGTGTTCCTCAAGGCAGCCATTTTGGTCCACTTCTTTTTTCGCTGTTTATAAACGATCTTCCCAACATAATAAATTTTGCCAATATCTTGATGTATGCTGACGATGTAAAAGTTTTTCTCTCCTTTAATAATTTCATCGAGCATATGTATCTTCAAAGTGATCACAATAAATTCTCTGTATGGTGCCAGTACAACATGATGGGGCTGAATATTAAAAAAATACAAATGTATGCGGTTCTCAAGAAATAATTTTATTGCGGTTAATTACCTGCTTGGAGGTCATCAATTGGAGATAGTGGACTCTTTTATTGATCTTGGGATCCTATTAGACACAAAATTAAACTTTAATGATCATATCACTTTGACTGTAAATAAGGCAAGAATCACTCTTGGCTTCATAAAACGTTGGGCAAAAGAATTTTCTGATCCATTTATTACGAAACAGTTATACGTATCGCTTGTCAGACCAATTTTGGAGTATGGATCCATTGTATGCGATCCTCACTATATTGTTTACAGCGAACACATCGAATCTATGCAGAAACAATTTCTACTCTTCTGTTTACGTGGCCTTGGAAGGAATTATTTGGATATGGCTTCATATACTAGGAGACTGGCTTTAACAAAACTGCCTACCCTTAAGAGTCGTCGAACAATGTTAAATATATCCTTTATGATTAACCCGATCAATGGTAATATTTTCTGTGAATTTCTGTTAAGATCTATTAAATTCAATGTTCCTCGTCGTAATAATCTTATTTATATTCAATTCTGCAGAATTAATTATGCTGTTGCTGATCCGTTAATTAGAGTTTGCCGTCAATTTAATTATTTGTCAGACTTTGTTGATTTTTCCTTAAATTTTTCCTTAAATTAAAACGGAACATTATTGTTTTTCTCAATTCATAACTTTTCATATTTTTATTGTAACAATTACTTGTATTTTTGAAGAAAATGTTTGTAATTCTATTTAATTTTATTCGTACCTATTTTTGTTATTAGCCAGTAAGGAATTTGCCCATTGACTTAAATAAATAAAGAAATAAAATAAATAAATAAATAAAGAGAAGACCGTATAAGAGTGCGCCAGCTGAACGTAATAATTGTCAATATACTTGTGGTCGAAGTCGCCGTGATCTACTAGGTAGTGTGTTGGCTTATTAGACGTGAGGCCTCGGTTCAAACCCCAGGTCAGCCATCTCCAACTAAACGAAATATGACAAAAAATATTTGTTCGGCGACTTCCTCTCAGCAGATATCTGGCAAAAACTCTGAGAGTAAATAAAATTGCTATGAAAAGTTTCTCAAAAATCTGTCATTCGGAGTCGACTTTAAACTGTAGGTCCCACCACTCATGTATAAAAATTCACATACACAATATAAGTGGTGGTGGAGAAACTAAGTCATAATCCTGACTAAAGGATTGTAATGACCAATTATATATGTATGTATGTAAAAGTGGTAAAAGGCACAGTCGAATCCAGAAACTTTTAAAGGAACTTAAATGGCTAAACATCTCTGAAATTATGACTCGTTTGATTGGTTAGCTTAGTGCTCAGTGATTTGGACATCACAAGGTTGGTCCATGGTATACATATATTCCGTAACAGTATACATAATAAATATAAAGGGTGGGCCATTTAAAAGTTTAAATTTAAAAATGCAATTGAAACAAAAACGCTTGGAAATTTTGCAAAATTTATTTTTTTCTTGTGAAGTACAATTGTTCCGGTTTGAAATGGAACTTTATTTTATTCATAAGGCTGCCGCGGATGGGCTCACAGAACCTCATTAAAGCGAACCAATTTTCGTGCAATTTTTTTTAGGGTATGGAGTCGTATCTCGTCAATGGCATTACAAATGTTGGCCTTCAAATGTTTAATTGTCTCGGGTTTGTTGGAATAACACTTTTCTTTAACTGCTTCTTGGCGGCCAATTGGCATCAAAATTTCTGCCAATTTGACGCAATAAATCGATTGTTGCACTAGATATGTGGCAAGTTGCACAGTTCTGAAACTTCAACGCATATAACGAAGCGAAAACGAAGCGTATGGTCATGCGGCTTTAACTATTGAACGAATTGAAGTTTGTAAGCCGTAATACCGAGATTCTTTCGACGTAAACTTGTGCATGAAATGAGAAAACACGCACACTCTCGGCCACTGGTTCGATATTTTCCGGTGTACGCACTGTACGAACACGCTCTCATCTTGGCGCAGCAACAATGAAACCAGTTTCACGGACTTTAGCAATAAACTGGCGTATAGCGGACACTGTTGGTCCTTCTCTGTGACCAAATTTTGTAGATCATTTTCATGCAGTTCCCAACCAATTGTCTTTGTTTTGGAAATAAATTTTCAATAAGTCCTAACGTTGCTCAAGCGCAAATCGATTCGGTGAATGAACTTTTGTTCTTTTTATGTTGATAGTTCCAACTCAATCCATCTCGTTGGTATTTGTTCTCTCCATTAATATGCTCTAAAATTTTGATTGGGAACACACTATAAGGTGGATGTACAATTTCATTCACTTTGGCATCGTCTAATTTGAAACACTAAAAACCTCGGTTTCATAACATTGTTTAAAATGTGTTGTCTATGCAGTGTGTAGCGTACTTGGTTAAACACTCCAAACCTCCATTAAAAACAGGCAACTAACCCAACTAAATGCTATGAGTCTACAACTATGATTGCTGGTGTGTATGTTATGGCGTATGTATGTATGTATGTATTATTGTTGCTATTAGTATATAACTGATTATAAGTAACTGCATTGTGCAAGTATTCATAATGGTTATATGTGTGTGTGTGTGTGTGTTGGAACGGATAGCATAAGCCAACAACCGCAAAAAGCGGCTTTTTGTAGTTCATGAACGGCCAGCGAACTTTTTATCGTATGACAAAGAGCCATAAGCAATAATATTTAGACATACACACATACACACACATATACAGCCACGATTTTCTGGCTTCTAATGAGTGTGCTCTCCAAACTGTGTATGCAAGTAACTCGTAGATTTTAACCAATGTTGCCACAATCTGAAAATCTGTTTGTAAACAATTTTCAAATACAATCAAATGTAACTCTTGGTACGTAATCAAGTTTTAAAGGCGCACGCTTTCTAGAAATACAGTGTTATGCACTTCTGCATTCACTTATTCGTAGATCGAGCTTTGTATCAAAAATGATTTTAATTTTTAAGACAATGCAACTAACTTTTCTTCAGATTAAGATAGATGCCTGCCGGCCAGGGCTTTAAAAATTCAAAAACTTCATAATTTTGGCTTACGTATCTGATAATTTCTGATAAATATGACATTCATAATGATTCTGATGTATTGCTTAAATAAATTTCTAAACTTTTAAAAGACTTTCTGAAGCTGTTATCGTAAATAATACATTAATTTTTTAATTACAATTCACAAATTATATTTAATTATTACGAGCGGAGACAGTGTAAAAGGCCAGAGTCTATAGTGGGAATCGAACCCAAGACTCTCACACTTATAGTCTAGCACACTACTCACTAGATACCAGGGCACCCAAAATAATACATTACTTATGGTATTTGAGAACGAATTGAAAGTGTTGGATGAAAGTGAAAAGGTTGAATTTTCTGTTCTTGATACATACATACAAACATACATAATTGGTCATTACAACCCTTTAGTCAGGATTACGACCTAGCTTCTCACACCACTTATGTTGTGTGCGTTAATTTTATACATGAGTGGTGGGACCTACAGTTTAAAGTCGACTCCGAACGACAGATTTTTGAGAAACTCTCAGAGTTTTTGCCAGAAATCTGCTGAGAGGAAGTCGCCGAAGAAATACTTTATCTTTGTATTTCGTTTTGATGTCTGGAGTTTGAACCTAGACTTTACGTCTAATAAGCCAACACGTTACCTACTAGACTACGGCGACTTCTGTTCTTGATATCTTCTTGATATTGATTGAAGTAGTTGTAGCCTAGTAGGTATGTAGCTCATAAGACGTCAGACCCAGGTTCAGACATCGAATTACAACGAAAGCTTGTAATGACGGATTATGTATGTATGTACGTAATATTCTTGCTGCTGATGACTCTGAAGGAGAACCTCGTCTTATGAACTTACGAAAGCATTGGCAGCAGCAAACATGACAATAGAATGTTTATCGCCAAAGATGGTGCTACTTGGAACAGAGAACCGTATGAATTTAGTAGTTTGGGAAGAGAAAATATTATCAATTTACGAGGAGATTGGTTACAGCTGTTTCTTGAAATGTTGTAGAGTCATTCTTACTGCTCTTCTCCTATTTATCCCTGGCGGCAGACAAGCATTTGAAAAAAGTGTTTCGTCCTATATTTTATTTCAGATTCAGACTTATTACAGATGATAATATTTCGGTCAAGTACATACATATGACGATAACAGAATCATTCGCTTTGATAATGTGCTACTCGGAAATGGTGATAAATTTACACTTATTATGCCTTTTCGAAAAATGAGCTGAAAGTCTTTCAGCTTTTAATAATCCAAATAATTTTGTTGCTGTAGATTAGTAATGAATTGAATTTTATGGTCGCTATAAATTTCGTGATCCACCGAAATCGAATTGGCAGTTTTAGATTCAAGTACATGCCAAGTGTGTAGCAAATATTTACAGCCTTACTTGGGGAAACATGTATCCATGCAACCAGAGAGGAATCAAAGAGAGGGCATTGAAATAGTCGATAATATTGTTACGGGAAATGTTTTACCTCATGACGTTAACAACAAATTTTTATAACGACATATAACTGCCCTATCCAAACAATTGAAAACTTATAAATCCCCGCTAAGAAAGGGTACTAGATATCAAAATGTTATCCTTTAGAAAATAATAGAACCAAGCTGATATGAAGTGATTGATTTTATCGTAAAAAAACCATGCCATAAATCATGTCAAAAATTTGTCGGTTTCATACAAGTAATAATAAAATGTAATAACATAAAATAGTTTTATTAAAATTAATTAAAATAAGGGCCATTAAAATTAGGTTTAGTTAAAGGTAACTTTAACTAAAGTGAACTTTAAAGTCAGCTTTAACTACTTTTCGTTATTATAATCTTCAGATAATATAAAGTTAACTTTTTCAAAAATATGGCAGTGCCAGAGCAATGTTGATGACGCTGCTCAATTAAACAAGTTTTTTTAAACTCAGTGGCAACAACGGGCTTCTTTTTTTGTTGTATTTGCTTATTTTGTTTATATTTGAAGTTGCCACATTGCAGGTTCAAACATAAACTTAACTTTAAAAGTTAAAGGTACGACGATCCTCTCTTTAGCTTAACCCTTACTTCTACATTATTGTGCACTTATAATAATGAAAAACAATTTATCTGCCTCCCTTTAGTTAACGGCAAGTTGTAATAATGGCCGTAAATAAAAATATTTAAATTTTTTAACACAATATATTAATAATTGAGACAATTCTATGTTGTTACAAGTGTGTATAAAAAGTGATACATAAGCTGGAACTATAAAGTTTTCTAAGGCTCAATCTACGGTTAGGTATTGTATCCATATCTGTACATAAAAAGTTGTTGTTGGATAATTATGAACTTTGTTATTGGTTTTTATTTTTATTTATTCATTATTTAATTGTTTAACACTTATCAATACAATCCAGCAATAACACCTCATGTAATATGCTTACAAAGTAGTTTTCATATCAACTTGCACCATTCTCCACAATTAATATTTATTCACCATAAGCGCTATTCGGATAGAGGCTATTGGCCAGTATGAACCCAAAAACAAGTAGATTGGGTGAGCACATATTCTAAAGTATCATTCTTCCTATAAACTCAACATTACTTTAGCAGCAACTTAAACTTAACATATTACCTTTGAAGTCGCCATACTCTAGCATATAGTGTGTTGTCTTATTAGACGTGAGGCCACGGTACAAACCCCAGGACAGACATCTCCAACAAAACGAAATATGAAAAAATTACTGACTTTCAGCAGATTTCTGTCAAATAGAGAGAGAGTAAATAAAACTACCATTAAATATTTCTGAAAAAAATCTGTCGTTCGGATTCGACTTTAAACTGTCCGAAATCTGCTGAGAGAAAGTCGCCCAAAAAATATTCTTTTTTTATTTCGTTCTGATGGAGATGTCTGACCTGTGTATTGAATCGTGACCTCACGCCTAATAGGCCAACACACTACCTACTAGACTACGAGGACTACAAATAAAATATATAAACGGTTGATAAGAAATATATTCGAATATGGAAAAACGACATAGAACCATCATCAAATAAAAGTTATTTCATAGCAAATTTGCGGAATTTTCAAAATTGACACGCTTGAATAATCCGATAAAATGGGCCAATGTTTCTATATTCGAATATTGTTTCACAGACTTTTTCGAGTAATAATGCAACATGTATTCCAGAATAATACTTTTGTTTAAAATAAAAAAACCATCTCCTACGTCTATTATTGAGTGAGATCAGCTATGAATCGTTTTTTTGCTACTCATAAGTACTCATAAAAATTTGAATATACTTGTGTCAACAATATTGAAACTTAATTACATACTCTGATTCATTCGTACTCACTACAATGCTGATTTATAAGTACAGGCTGCAATGAGTATGAGTACAACGTTGACATCAAACTCATACCATTCCGAATATGTTTTATTCATAAGCCTACTTTAGAAAAATACTTATAATACCTATAAATGATACGAGTGACTTGAATCCTTCATCAAAATTTACAGTCTTATTTATTGTTGCATTTACAAAAAAAGAAAACAGACACATGAGCAAAAAAGACAGAGCAGCAAGCAAAGCAAACACACAACCATTTAGTGAGTATTATAGTGTTCGTACGCGATTCAAATTCAAACGTCGCCGTAGTCTAGTAGGTAGTGTATTGGCTTATTAGACGTAAAGCCAGGGTTCGAGCCCCAGGCCAGACATCAAAACAAAAATACAAAAAGTATTCCTTCGGCGACTTCCTCTTAGCAGATTTCTGGCAAAAACTTTGAGAGTAAATAAAAATTGTCGAAATCAACAACACCATACGTGTTGTTAAGTTTGAATATGATGAGTACTTCAAGCTTTGAATATGAGTAGAGGTTCCATGATATTACAATAAGTATGAATGCGTTTCAGAAATTATGAGTATGCTTCGATTCTACTCATCTTTTTGAATAATCATTGCTGATCGCTGGTGTGGACCCATCTTTAACATTTTTTTCTGTTAACAAAATTAATAAAGTTAAGTAACTAGACGGCAACGCTGGTTTTAATGAACTACTTAACTGTGTGTGTGTATGTGTGTGTAGCAATTTTTTTAACGACTCCGTTACACGGCATCACACTAACAATTGCAGTGATTTTTTTCACTATTTTTTGGTTTTTTGATAATTTTTTTTTTTCGTTTTTTAAGTTTTTCTATTATAATGGTGCACGCTAGTTTTTTGTGTGTCTTATTTGCTCGTTTGCTCATTACTTTATTTGTTGCACAGTTAGACTGGTTATCTAACTGAACGACGGCTGACGGCAAGACAGCCATTCCAAGTAGTTAAATGTCAGTCAGTCATTGTTTTTTACTTCGTTTTTTTTTTGTTAATTTTTTCTTGTTTGTTTGCTTTTTTATTTTTATTTTTATTTTCTTTTCTGTTTTGCTAGTCTGTTTTACTAGTTAGACGTCATTTATTCAGGCAGCGAGTTTTTGAGTCAACCAAAATAACCCAACACAAAAATTGGCTTAAGACTTGCCTGTGTTCATTCGTATACAGTGCCACCAACTCCAAACTGACAATAGCAGTAGTTATGGCCCGTTCGTTAAGGGGTGTAGCAATACGCCTGTATACGTTAACACAAACACGCAATAAAGATGAAAAATACGTGCCTTTACCTGATTATATGTTTGAATGTACGTATGTATGTATGTTGGTTGCTTTGTTGGTTGGAGTTTTTTTTTTATATGAATTGACTGAAAATTAAGTCTCTGTTGCATTATTGTAGTTACAATAGTACGTAGAAAATTTTCCATTGTTGCTTTAGTCAACAAAAGGCAAAAAGCAACAATTACTACAACAATAACAACTGAAAGTGGGTGTGTTTTTATGTGCATGCAAATCATAAAGCCGGCTTGCCTAACCTTTTCCCAAAAAACTCGAGTTGCATGACTGATTATAACTTTTGTAAAGCAAAACAAGAAAACAAAAAAAAAAACAAAAAATCTGACATTTAGGCAGTTTATAGAAAACCTTTCCCAATTCTATACATTGTTTCAACTATTAAACACTGTCAAGGGTTGTGATTAAGGATTTAATAGCCACTTTGACACGAAATTTAAACACAAACATCTAATTTCCGAAAATACAATACAATAAGGCAGCATTAATAATAACGCTTAGTTTGCCAATAAATAAATAAATCTTACCAGAATTGCGATTGGTAAGATCATTTGAGTTTAAAATTTTTAATTTTGAGATTTATTTACACTTTCATTGTACTGAAATGTGTGTTATCATTAGAATTATCATAGAGAAAACACCAAAGAGCAGTTATAAATATCGGGAGGGCCATCTACTAGCTTATGCCACTCTATTCTGTCACAAGTTCTGTATATTATATGCACTTAACGTAATGAATCGATTTTTGGTTGAACAACGTTAGAATTTATTGAAAATTTATTTCCAAAACCAAGACAATTGGTCGGCAATTGCACGAAATTGTCGTACAAAATTTGGTCGCAGAGAAGGGCCAACAGTGCCCGGTATACGCCAGTTTATTGTTTAAGTCCGTGAAACTGGTTTCATTCTTGATGCGCCAAGTCGTAAGCGTGCTCGTACTGTGCGTACACCCGTAAATATCGAAGCTGTTTTTTTTTTTGTCTTGAGGTGGAGGTGGGAATCTTCGGAAAACACTTTTGTTCCAACAAAAGAGTGCACGATTCACCATCACTGGTGCCTACGTACTAAACCCACCCCCTACATACTTGAACCACTCTCCCTCCGCGTGACTGCCGTAAGGTATTACTTCGCAGAGAAAGTGAAAACTTTGTCACAATAAGTTAAATTTCGCCTCCGTTCCTCTAGTCTTCGGAACTCTAGCATAACTTCAGCCATTCTCTGACTATATTGACTCCATAGAATCCTACAATTCAACAGCTCTTCCATTAGCCGGTTTGGTCCTAAACTCGTTTCTCCGGGCCATCTAAATCTGGGGCAGCATGTTAGAACATGTTCCGCATCTTCCTCCTCATCTACACAGATAGGGCATATAGGGGAAGTGTCATGACCAAATCTGTGCAGTTACTTCCTGAAGCACCCATGACCAGTTAGGAACTGGGTCACGCAGTAGATCAGCTCACAATGTTTGTTCTTCATCCAAAGTGTTACATCAGGGACAAGGTGAAATGTCCATCTTCCCTTTAAACCGTTCTCACATCGTGACTGCCATTTGTTCATGGAAGCCCTTCGTTCCTCCGCTTTTATAGCTGCTATTTGTCCCTGGTACTCGAGACGGCGAAGGTATATCCTCCTTATCTTATCCACCAACATGTCTATTGGTATTGTCTTTGCCAATACCAATACCGCTTCATCAGATACTGTCCTGAAGCCACTTATCCGTCCAATAGCGCTTAGACGATACACCGAGGACAGTATCCTATCGAAGCTGCGGCTGAGAGTATGCATGAATCCATCAATGTCAACTCGTTCTCAAGAAATGAACATTTCACGGATCAGTTTACGTCGAATTTTGCGAAAAGATCTCGATGATGCCTTACAAAGTTCAGTTGGTTCTCTTCGCTAGATGAGTCAACGAGAAACTTCACGTTGATGGCGATTTTGCCAAAAAATTCATTTTTTCGAATGAAGCCTATTTCTAACTTGGATGGGTACTTTTATAAGAAAAATTGCCGTATTTGGGGCTCAGAAAACCCACACGTAGTCTTACAGAAGCCAATACCCCATAACGAGTGACTGTTTGGAGCGGAAACTGCACTGACCCATTCTTCTTTGAAAATGAGGACGGCGCAACCATTGCGGTTATTGTAGACACCAGAGATCAATAATGAGTACTCAAAAAAATGAGTAGAATCGAATCATACACATAATTTCTGATACTTATACGAATTCATAATTATTTTAATATCATGCAACCTCTACTCATATTCAAAGTTTGGAGTACTCATCGTACTCATACTTAACAATACGTATGATGTTATTGATTTCGACTCACCATGACTCAACATATACAAGAATCACAAAATAAATATGATTCGGGTACGAACACTACAATACTCATTAGAAAACAGTGTGTTTGCTTTACTAGCTGTCTTTTCCTTTTTTTTTGTAAATGCAACAACAATAAAACTCGAATCATTTATAAGTATTTTTCGAAAGTAATGAACCTAAATGAATCGACTTATGAATCAAACATATTTCGAATGGTATGAGTTCGATGTCAACATTGTACGCATACTCATTGGAACCTGTACTTATAAATCAACGTTGCAGTGAGTACGAACGAATTAAAGTAGTTAAATTTGAATATTGTTGCCTCATTTATATTCAAAATTTCATGAATACTTATGAGCAGCGAAAAAACGATTCATTTCTAATCTCTGGTAGACACCTATCGAACCATCAGAACCGCTCTTCGTGGTATTAATGTGAACGATGTTTGGTTTTAACAGAATTGTGCAACTTGCTAAACACCTCATGCTACAATCGATTTATTGCATCGAATGTTTAACGGCCGTTTAATTCCCCAAAATGGTGATGTCAATTGACCACCCAGAATCTGCCATTTGACACCGTTGGAGTATTTTCTGTGGAGCGCCAAATTGAGCATTTGAAGGGCACCATCCGTGATGCAATTGTCGAGATACTACCCCACACACTTGAAAAGGTGCAAGAAAATTGATTCGATCGTATGAGTTACTGTGAGGTCAGCCGCGGCAGCCATATGAATGAAATAATACTCCAATTCTAAGCGGAACAATTGTAATTCACAACGAAGAATTAAATTTGGCAAAATTTTAAACCGTTTTTGTTTTAATGCAACTTTAAACGGCCTTCCCTTTATTGTTAGTAGGATTTTTCGACTTTTAAATGATTCTCAATGGCCAAATGTAAAAATTTTTTGATCGTGCATATTCTGGAATCTAACAAAATATTTTGTGCCAATTATAATTTTCTTATAAAATAACATTTTAATTTAAAATAGCACACGTTGCAAATTTGAATTGTACGTAGAACTTTAAAACTTGGATGCCAACAGTTCTGGCGATATTATAATGCTCTAGTCTTTAAAAACCATTCGTATATCTACTCTGTTCAATTTGCTAAACATAATTTCGGACGCTCCAGTCATTACCTCCATCAGTTTCTATGGCAAAAGAGTAAAGTTGGCGTACCACTTAGGCGATAAGCATATGCAAATATATATTTATGCTTAGACAACGATATACATACGTATTTATACTTTGTATATTCTATACAACAAATATTCATGTTAATATACATATGTATGTATGTATTGTGCAGTTAAAATAACTAAATGAGTTTTCATATGGGCACGTAACAACTCAGGTGGATACACATCAATTTTATATCATCGTCGTAATCGTAATGATAGTCATTATAAATGAAATTCAAATTAACCAGACATGACAACACAAATATACATACATACATACATCAGGAACACAGCAGTACTGAACAATAACAGTATCAGACAAAAAAATAATGAACTCATGAACGGACTTAAAGCGTCATGAACTCTTAAAGAGAAAAACACATAAACTTTCATAATTTCTTTGTGGCATAAATTAGATGAAATTTCTATTGAAAGAGTTTAACAATGGACTTTTTCTTTGGAAAAACTTGCAAAGTAATCGAAAACATCGAATTTAATCAGAAATACAGCAATGAATATATAGAAATCTGTGCAACCTATATACAGTGGACAGCAAAAGTCTTAGTACGATAATATATTTTAGCAATTTAATGAATTTTAACCAAAAGTTTGAATACAAATTTATAGTTTTTATATTTATTTTTGTTAATTTATTTCTGTTTTATTATAAAACAAACAACTTTTTAATCTTTTTCACAAAACAAGAGAAAAATAAGGAAAAGTTTCAGATGACTTATCTATGGAGTCCCCAAGTAGAATCCTGAGTAAATTTAAAATTCAAAGGCCTAATATATAAAAATGTTATCTCTTGTATTTAGTAGAATATCCTTTAAGGTCAGACACTCCATTCAAACCATTTGTAATTGAATGTACAAGTTTTGTTTAGTGTTTTCTGGTGGCACCATGTGCAAGTTTTTCGGTTGACTTTTGTTTGAGGTTTAGCGCAATTACGTAACCGTTCTTTCAAATGATCTCCTAAATACTCTCTTGAAATCATATCGGAACTTTGTGCAAGAGTATTAAGCCTGTGGGGACTTTTTTTTGTCAAAATATATTGCCGTATTAAGACTTTTGATGTCCACTGTACATATATATAAACTTTGTTCTGTAGTTCCATGTCCGCATCTAATAACACGATGCGACAGTCGAAATACACCCAGCTAATGACAAAGTGTAGGTTGTGAGTTTTGTTGAGTAGAACTGAAAAATATTTTTTTAAATTTCTTATTTTTTTTGATCTGTTCGCACAAATTTATTGGTTACTCAAATATGTTTGAACCTATTTTAAAAATTCACAGTTTTTTGAAAAGGGGACAGATAAGCCTTTAAAATGGTATACATAAACATTTTGTTCAAACTTATTTGTTATGAGTTTTGAAAGGGTGAGCTTGGAAAATATGATTTCTTTTTTCTCATTTTTCAAGTTTAGCTATTCTTAATTGCAAAATTTAATTAAAAAATATAAAATAAGTGAAGACGCTCTGAAAGTGCATTATCTTGTGAAGAGATTGAGCGTTTGATCAAATTAGACAAAAACTACCGTAGCTATTATTTAAATAGTATCGCCGTCGTGTTATATATTTTCTAAAAAATGTTTAAAATTTTTGATGGATCTTGATTGTTTATCACAAAATGTCTCAATTTCACGTTTACACGACTACCAGAGTCGGCTAATATTTGTGTTTTCTACAAATATTATTATTTCGCTTTGCGCAAACATTGTGCATGAAATTGACACATTTTCCAATAAACAATCAAAATCCATCCAAAAATTCTGAAAGTTCATTTCAAAAAATTATATATGAAAAATATAACTCGACTGTTATACTTTTTAAATAATAAATACGATAATTTTTGTTCAATTAGATCAAACGAAGTGTCAATCTCTTCACAAGAGAATGTACTTTAAGAATGTAATCACTTTTTCATATTTTTTAATTAAAGTTTGCTACTATGAACGGACAAACTTAAACTTTACATCATCAAACCTCATAGAATATTAAGTCTAATAATTATTATATGTATATCGTTTTAAAGGCCCATCCCTCACCTTTCTAAGAAAGTTTAAATTTGTAACATTGGTTTAGAAATGTTTGTGTAAGTTTAAAATAAAAACTTGTGCATAACGTCCAAAAAACAGTTTTTGTCAAATAAAACAAGTTTGGAGGGTTAAAAAATATTAAAAAAATATTTTTGAATTCTATTCAACCAAAGTTACACAGTGTTGGTGTCATTAGCTGGGTGTATTTAATTTTTTTGTTGCATAGTGTAATCAATTTAATTTTTACGATGTTTTATGGATAACGTTTGATTAATTTGAAATATTTTTCTTTTATTGTGTATTGGTTTTATTCCGGAATCTGAAATTAGCTAAGTCGGCATTAACTTCTTCAATAAGTTGCAGAACATAAAGTTTAAAGGCACCGCAGCAAGATAGCTTTAAAAAGGCTTTTAATGACAATTATTTACTTTCAGATCTTTTGTCAGAAATCTGCTGAGAAGTGGTCGTTTAAAGACAAATTATTTTTTCTCAATATTTCATATCCTTTTCAACATGTCGCAGTAGTTGTCCATGCGATTACAAAACAAGAAATAACTGAAAGCTCCATTCACCTAAATGGTACACTTTTACTCACATTTACAAATAATTGATCATTACAACCGTTCAGTTAGGATTAAGACCTAGCTTCTCACACCACTTATGTTGTGTGTGTTAATTTTATTCATGAGTGGCGGGACCCAAATATGCAATTTTATTATACTCTTAGAGTTTTGGCCAGAAGTCTGTTTTATTCATATTTCGTTTTTCTGACATGGATTTGAACCGTTTGACCTGGGGTTTGAACCGTGGTCTCACGTCTAATAAACCAATACGCTACCTATTAGACTACCATGAGGACAGTGCCGTCTATGGCCAATACTTTGAAAAAAATGTTTTTTACTTTCCAATTCATGGTATCACAATGGGCCCTGTGTATGGCCTAAGTGTGTCCGCTCATGACTCCATCGAGGGGACAGCCACTTCTATCTACTTACTTACGTACTTTCCCATTAATGGTATACAAATCAAATTTTGTATTCAAATGAAATAATTATAATAGAATTAATAGATGAAATCTATTATGTTCTTAATTTTTATAAACACTGCCTTATTACATTTGAGTAGTATTGACTCTATTGTCTCTACCAACTCGGCGTTATTATTTCCAAGGATTTAAATTTAAAATCGAATTGTTTAATAAATATGGTATCTTGCTCAGTTGTTACATCGTCGCCACAATGTCTACCATAATTGTGAGGTAAACAACATTGAAATCATATTGAAAAATAACAATATTTATGCAATGTAGGGCAAAATCATAAATAAAACTAGAAAACATCTGTGGCAACATGACTGCATGATGAGAAATTAATTGCTAAATTAAAAAAAAATCTTTTTGTATTTCAAATCAAATATATTTTCTTGTTTCGTGCTTCATGTCACATCTAACAACAAAAATAAATAAAAAACAAAAGCAAGAAAAACAAAAATTAAATTAAGAACTCGTGCGAATACAAACAATTTCAGTTCTTCTTCTTTCGTTCGTAGTACATCTTCATGTCAATTTTCTTTGCATGATGGCTGTCAAACGGTTTTGCTGCTATTGACGCTTTTGATTGTGATGTGTTTAGTCCAAACTGAGTCAGGAGTAGAATGTTTGTAGGCGTTGTATACACGTGCCAAAATTATCTATTATACATACATACATACCCTACCATACCATACATACATGTGTATTTAATGTGTTTGCTTGTACAATACCACCAAATGTTTTCTGTATATTTTTATCACATTTCTAAGCTCTATTAAATATAATGACTGTCTTGTGGGTTTGTATGCCAACAGAGAAAAGTACTTTTCATTTCTTTTTCTCTGCTTTTTTTTTGGAAAGTTTGTATAATTTTTGTAAGAATAAAATTTTTTTGTCAAATCTTTATTATAAAAAATTTCTGGTACTAAGTGTCCTGGTAGTCTAGTGTGTTCTGTGGTAGACTATTACCGTCAATGTTGTGGGTTCAATTCCCATCAGAGACTCTGGTTTGTTTCACAACACCGAGCTTAAGGTCTATTACTTACCTCCTAATAATTATAAGAATAATTTTTAATGCTATTCTAATTAATAATGAAATAAATATAAGTAAACAAAACGCATAAGAACTTAAAGTGTAAATATTTACGTTTCGCAAAATTTATGTTCTTGCCAGTGAACAATGTCTGCCTCTATATACAGTGGTGGACGTATAATTAAAACATAAATATGTTTCTGTTTTTTATATAATTTTTTGATATTTTAACAGGTCTTTTCCACTCAAAAGATAGCTGCGATCTCTTTTATAATTGATTCCTTCTTTATTTTTCTATTCTATTCAATATTCTTACAAAATAAGACAATATTTACTGACAGTCTTGTTCTTCAAATGGACCCATTATTAAAACATTTGTAGTTTTGCTACTAAAATAATACATATTTAATAATTAATAATTTTTATTTCCCATAGTAATAGCACTACCTATTGTCGTAATTGTCTCATTAGTCGTAAGGCCAGGTTTCAAGCTTAGGTCAGACATCTCCTACAATCATAGGTGCCAGATAAATAAAGCATCAAATTGTCAAATATTAGAAAAAAATTATCAAAATCGTCAGAGGCGTTCACGGAAATCGTAAAGAAAATTGTCAGAAAAAATAAATACATAAATTAAATGTTAATAAACATTGTTGTGAAACATATAAAGGGCAAGTCAAAAAGAAAAACATTTAACAAGTCCTTTTAACGCTTTAATTACAAAAATAATCTTTAAAAACGAGTGTCTTATATGTTAATGTTATATGTAGGTACATAGTTTATTAGAATTAAGCATTTTAATCAAATCAGATTAAATTATCTTTTTATATAATACGAGAATTTTATATATTAGATCGCTTCCAAGGAATTTAGTTTAATTTAAATTAACTCGACTTATTAAGTTAAGTCTCTACATTAGCTGAAGAATGTAATAATACTAATGCTTTTTTGAATAAATTTAGTCAAGGATGGAAATTAAAAGCTACCATTTCGTATTTTCGTTTCTGATTTTTTTTTCTAAAAAGTTTTATATCATTTTCAGGAAAAAAATTGTTTAAGGTTTAAACAATCGTTCCCAGTATTGTTTATTGACGCATAAGCGCAGCAATAATATTGTATTATAAATATAGATGGTGTAAATATTAGGGAGTCAGAAGCTCTTTACCTTCTAAGCATGAAAATTCAGTGTGATGTTCACTGGAACGGACACATTTTTCAGTGCCTTAGCTTCTTAAGACGGTGGAAGAAATACTTCATTTCATCTGATCTTTTTACTATTTATACCACTTATATCCGAAAGAGATTGGACTACAACTCTCATGTATAGACCGGTGCCTCAACGTCTATTTTAAGACTTCTCGACCGCTTACAGGAGAGGGCGAAGATTCTCGTTAATGACGGTAAGGTATCGAACTCTATTCATTCATTGGAGCATCGTTGCAATGTGGCTTGTGCTTCACTGTTCTATCGCTATTTTAACGAATTTTTCTCGAGCGAAATAAGTGACTTGTTCCCCATAATTATTTATTACTACGTAACAATCGCAATCGGCTAACACATTCTTATGTGGTCGATTGGCCAGTGGATCGTACACTGCATTACAGACAATATCCGTTCTTTAGTCGGACAATTCGTATATGGAACTCCCTTCGTGAAAAGGTTGTAATTCTTTGGCTTTTAAGGGATGAAAAAGGCATAAAATACAGAAAAATCATGGCAGGTGTTCGCAAATAACTTAAAAATATAATACTTTACTCCTTATGATTACTAACCTAAATTTGCAAAAGTAAAAATTGCGAAACAAATACAAAGCTTAAAATGGTTTTTAATGTCTAAAAGTAAAGAATATGATAGGTTAGAGGACGTTAGGTTAGATGACGTCTACTTGTCAAATTTAGACAAGTACAGTACCCGGATGTCGAATTGACCCATTGTACAATAAAAAAAGAATATTATGTAAATTTTTAATTTCCAAAAATCGTCAAAATAAAGGCATAAATCGTCAAATCGTCAATATGATATTTTTGAAGCACAACATCGTCAAAATGACAACACCGAAATATGAAAAAGTATTTCTCCGTCGACTTTATCTCAAAAACTCTCATCAATTGTCATCAATGATCCACAAATCTGTCGTTCGGAGTTTAAACTGTAGATCCCGCTACTCATGTATAAAAATTAACGCACACAACATGAGTGGTGTGAGAAGCTAGGCCGTAATCCTGACTGAAGAGTTGTAATGGCTAATGTTATGTATGTAATACAGGCGTTAATACTCACTAGAGCTAAAGCATGGACAAGTAATGTAATGAGCAAAACAAATTTTTGGTAGAAGCTGTGTTTTCAGATACCATTTTGGATTGGAAGGAATATGGACATTATTAAGTGCAGTCTAATTGGTGATATGTTTCCATATATTTTCTTAAACTTCAAACTTAAAGATGTAATTTGCAGTAATAAAATAAATGAAAAATAAATTTACGAAGTTACAGGCTATTTTGCAAATAGATTTAATGGATATTAAAAGCAGTACCGCCAAGATAACTACCACGAACAAGGGTTTTGAACGATGAAAAAATAGTAGAACATGTATGAATACATGGCATATGCCTCAGGCTGTCATAATATGCACTTATTTATTTCCAGTTCTCCGCATGCCAGGTATAACAATCCAATCCAATCCCATTCAATATACCATATGCAGTTCACACCACTATCGAATGGATAAAATCAGCAATACATGAGTAGCGGAAAAGCCTGATTTAAAACTCACCAACACAATGGTTCTTAGTTCCGTCGTCAGCAGGACTTGAATATAAATTTGAGCTCCAGCCATATTATGTTTATCCTCTACTCTGTATAATTTCTTATGCAATTACATTGTGTTTACAGATGACAGAAATTACTGTGAAATGTTTATTTTATCGATTATTTCTGTTAAACATCCCATATGTGTAGTATTTTTGGGTTTGGAAAAAGAGTGGTGTGAGCCAAAGAAAACCCAAACCATAGGATATTTTTAGTTCCATTAATTTAGTCAAAGTAAATTCGGTAATTGGATGTTATTTCTGATTCTGAAGACATGTGTGACATGTTTCTCTCAGGAATTATTTTTGAGTTCTTTATTGTTTTATTCCTTCACTCCCACTACGGCATGCACTTGTACTAAAAATAACTCGTGAAGAAAAAACAGCTGAAATTTATTTTTAACGGAATTACAGAAAAAGAAAAAAAAGAAAACATAAATAAATAATACAAAACCGGAACTAGAAAGCGGAACTAGTTATGAATGAAAGGAAGTTAATACAACAATGCCAACAATAACAAACAAAAGGTACTTAAAAATTTTCCACAGCTCTCTAAATGTCAGAACGACAACAAAAAAAAACAACAAAAAAAATACCCCAAAGAATTTTTTTACACACAATATTTATTGTTATTTTCTTTTGTTAACAAAAACAAAACCAACAAAACATACACAATAACAACAACAACAACTATTTAAATTTTGTTGGTTCCTAATTTCCTTCAAACACGTACTTTGACTCAATTACCCAAAATTCATACATACGGACGATATCTTTAAAGGCTTCATTTGAGAATAATTTTTTTTTTATTTCTCAGAATGTAAACTGAAAAGAAAAAGGAAAAAAAATCCCAAACACATGATCGAAAGTTGTGTATGTACATTCCTTCATTGTGGCATAAATTGATCCTGTACACATTTCATCCTGTTTTTTTGTTATACGCCAGCCTTTTTTTACTTTTAAACCGTATGACATTAAGGAAGTTGTATGTTCTTTTCAATGTGAGAATACGTTCAATTTTTATTATCTTTTGTCACTTTAATTTATTCTTTCGACTTTGTTTTTATTTTTTGTACATATTTTTTTTCTATAGAAACCACAAGGACACAAGGTGTGCTCTCAATTTAAATTATGACATCGTCCGCTTTAATTTACACTGAAAATAAAAAGAAGTTTTTTTTTGTTTTTTTTTCCTTTTAATTTCAGACTATTACATTTTATATCGTTATTACTATTTCAATATAAAAAATAAGTTAAAAAAATAAAGAAAACAACATTGAATTTATTTGGCCAATTCACACGACTTTGTATCGTGTATGTTGTATTGAATACACTTGATTGTTTGTGAACGCTCAATTATATACCGGAATGATTCCCATAGACCTACAAGCATATGAGCGATGGATGATCTTCAATGCCAGCCAAAGTACGACTTAACCACAGAGCATACAAGCGATAAAGTACGAAGTCTTCCTAAAATGGCAATTTCGTTGGGAAAATGAACAGCATGGACATATAAACTGAATCCCGAGTTGCAAGTGTGGAAAAACAGAAAAAACGGCGCAGTAGACTACTACATAGCCCAGATGCTGACCGGTCACGGATATTTCAGAGAGTACCTGCATCGCATGGGGAAATACCGCTCGAGACTCTGTATCTAGGAAGAGAAAGAAACGTTAGATGATTCCGAACACACTTTCTTCAGCTGTCGTCGATGGGCCGAAAGCCGTCAGCGACTAGAAGCTGAAATCGGCGTCATTAGCCCTAAAAACATCGTGCTGAAAATGATAAACAATAGATAGAGCTGGAACACAGTAAAACACTTTGTAGAGCACATCCTGCGAAGGAAGAAATTTGACCTAGACGCAGCAGAATGAGAATAGAGCGGAGCCTGGACCCAGGCTGACGATGATGGAACTGGAACATATGCCAGAAAAGGGGTCAACCTCGAAGTAATACAACCGTGGTTCCGAGGTGGAATGATTTCCCGGTGAGGAGACAAGGCGGGTTTTTAGTCGGTATACCCAGTGTGAGAGTCCGAAATATCATGTCTGGTGACGACCATCATGAATGCATAAAGCATTTTCCCTCCTTCCCGCAAAAAAAATGCTATGGTGTATTGTGTATGTTGTATTCTTCTTCATAATTTTTGGCATTCAAACAATTTGATAGCACGAAAGCAATACAACATAGGAAAAAATTGTGTATAAGTGTATCAGATTTTTACATGAAAATTATCAACAACAAGCATACACTGTTGTATATTCGTCCAAGAATACAATGTATACAACGATACAATGGCTTGTGCCTTTTCATTTTGGTGGGTACGCTAATAAGCAAAATTGCCGTATGTGGGGCTCACACACGTGGTTTTACAGAAGCCAATACACCGTTTACGAGTGACTGTTTGGTAAGGCTTGTGGAGCGGAGGAACCATTGGCAAATATTTCTTTGCAAATGTAGGCAGCACAACCATTACGGTCAATGGAGACACCAATCGCACCATGGCATTCTACACGCTTTTCATGGTATTGATGTGAACGATGTTTGGTTTCAACAGGATGATGCAACTTGCTACACACTTCATGCGACAATCGATTTATTGCTTCAAACGTTTGAAGGCCGTTTAATTAGCCGAAAAGGTAATAGCAATTGGCCGCCAAGAAGCTGCGATTTGACATCTTTGGACTATTTTCGGTAGGGGGCGCCGTTAAAGATAAGTGTTATACCGACAAACCAGAGGCAATTGAATATTTGAAGGCCAACATTCGTGATGCCATTGGCGAGATACGAGTTCATACATTCGAAAAAGTGCACGAAAATTGGTCCGTTCGAATAAAATACTGTGAAGCCAGCCGCGGCCTCACAAAAAAAAAAATCCGACAAACCAGAGACAATTCAGAATTTAAAGGCCATTGCCGAGATACGACCCCATACATTCCAAAAAGTGCACGAAAATTAGTCCGACCGAGTGAGGTACTATGAGGCCAGTGGGGTGCAGCCATATGAATGAAATAATATTCCATTTCTAAACGGTATAATTGTACTTCACATCAAAAAAATAAATTTTTGCAAAATTTCAAACCGTTTCTGTTTAATTACATTTTTAAATTTAAACTTTTTAATGGTCCCCCCTTAGGTAGGTAGTTAGAAGTGGCTTTCCCCTGGATGGAGTCATGAGCGGACACATTTAGGCCGCATACAGTGCGCATTGTGATACCACAGTTTCACATTCTCCCCCAGTCCTGGAAACACTCGGAACTTTCTATGAAGCTGCTTAGACTGCCAATATCCATGCATGAAAGTTCATCCAAATCCTCCATATAGTGGCCCACCCTCAGAATTGAAAATTAATTACCATGTGGTGATTTAATTTAAATTTCAATATTTCTTTGTACAAATATTTTCTCCAAGTGTAGAACAGTGTTCAAGGACATTAGTCAGCTGTTTGCTCTTGTTGATGTTGACGTAGAGTGTCTGTATTTGTATACGTATTCGTATTTGGTACATTTTTTTTCACGGCATAGCCCTTGTAATGTTTTTGGTGTCTGTTTTATTTTATTCTGCCTTTTAAAGGTGCCGCCACTCATTTTATTGTGTTTTTCTTTCGTGATGTTTCTGCTGTTAAATGTCAAACAGGATTTGCTTAATCACACAATTTGAAGGAAAAAGGATTATTTGCAAAGACCGCAAATCAACACCCTTTTCACTGTATCGTACGCATTCATACGCATTCTTTTTGTGGCCATTGTTAGATAAAATTGTATTGCGCCACATAATTGCGGGTTTTCATTATTGTCAATCAAAAATGGTAAAAAAGGTGCAAAATAACAGACAATGAAAGCAGTTAAGGTGTTGGACGTACTTTCATTTTTGTTTCAGAATTCTTGAAACTGCAAAACAAAATGATAATGTTATTTTAAACGAGATGTTTATCCCTTATCATCTGAAATACGCAAAACTGTTTGACGTTAAATTAAAACAGAAAAAAAATAACATTTGCACTCAAAGTTTAACTACAATTTTCTGGTGTTTTAAAGGCGTCGTTAAAGGGGTCGTATACCCCCGATATTTCCTTTTCTCTATACTTAAAATAATAAAAAGAGTTTTAAGGGTATCGTATAGCTTTTTATTCTAAATGTTTAAATTACACCGTGCGGCAGTCAAAATCCCCGTGGTCTAGTTGGTAGTGTGTTGGCTTATTAGACGTGAGGCCTCGGTTCGAACCCCAGGTCAGGCAACTCCAACCAAACGAAATATGAAAAAATATTTCTTCGGCGACTTCCTCTCAGCAGATTTCTGGCAAAAACTCTGAGAGTAAATAAAATTGCCATGAAAAGTTTCTCAAAAATCTGTCGTACGGAGTCGACTTTAATTCTGACTAAAGGGTTGTAATGACCAATTATGTGTACAGGGTGTTTTTATGGAGGTATAGAACTTTAAGTTGCAATAAAGAAACGATGGATTATTCGATTGACATGAATTTTATTTATCCGAAAGATAATCTTGTGGCATTACATTTTAAATATGATTTCTGGCATATGACCGCCACGGCTGGCGCGGATGTAGTCCAATCTGGACGTCCAATTTTCGATGACTTTTTCCAACATTTGTGGCCGTATATCGGCAATAATATGGCGAATGTTGTCTTCCAAATGGTCAAGCGTTTGTGGCTTTACCGCATAGACCAATGACTTTACATAGCCCCACAGAAAGTAGTCTAGCGGTGTTAAATCACAAGATCTTGGAGGCCAATTTACAGGTCCAAAACGTGAAATTAGGCGGTCACCAAACGTGTCTTTCAATAAATCTATTGTGGCACGAGCTGTGTGACATGTTGCGCCGTCTTGTTGAAACCACATCTCCTGGACATCATGGTTATTCAATTCAGGAATGAAAAAGTTAGTAATCATGGCTCTATACCGATCACCATTGACTGTAACGTTCTGGCCACCATCGTTTTTGAAAAAGTACAGACCAATGATTCCACCAGCCCATAAAGCGCACCAGCCCATAAGGAACAACGGTAATCTCGTTTTGGGCCCATTCGACGAATCTACGCCTTACTTGATGATCGTTTGGCTTCAAATCTTGCACGATTTGGATTTTGTAAGCACGCAAACCAAGATCCTTCCGCAAAATCTTCCATAAAGTGGATGGACACAGATCCAATTCCTGTGCTCGATGGCGGATGGACTCATTCGGGTCTTCCTCAATGCTACGCTCTACAGCAGCAATAGCTTCTTCGGTACGCACCGTACAGCGTCTCTGGGGATGCGAGTTATCAATAAGAGTAAACGTGGTGCGAAAACATTCCATGGTTAATCGAATTAACTGCTCTGATGGACGATTTTGTCGACGATAAAATGGATGTAGTGCGCGATACGTTTTCCGTTATTTTTGAAATAAAATTTCACTATTTGCAAGCGTTGTTCAACTAAGAATAAATCGCTTGACAGGTGTTAAATCGGTCGCCGTCTTGAAAAGTAATGCCAACTTAAAGTTCTATACCTCTATAAAAAACACCCTTTATTATTATTTCTCTTTGCGCAAACATTTGTCAACTGCTGGTGGTCACTCAAATGTGAAATTAACACACTTTCCGATAAACAATCAAAATCCAACAAAAATTCGGAAAACTTTTGAACTGAAAGTTCATTTGAAAAAAAATTTATATGATAAATATAACTCGACTGTTAGACTCTTTAAATAATAATTACGGTAATTTTTGTCCGATTTGATCAAACGATGTGCCAATTTCTTCACAAGAGAATGCACTTTCAGAATGTGATCACTTATTTTATATTTTTTAATTAAAGTTTGCTACTATGAACGGAGAAACTTGAAAAATATGAATAAAATTCGCATTTGTCAAGTTTACTTCATCAAATCCCATCGTGTTAAAGGCCCATCACTCTTCTTTCCAATAAGTTTTAAATTTTAGACATCGGTTTAGAAATGTTCGTGTAATCAATAAATTTGTGCACAAAGTCAAAAAAGACAGTTTTTGTCAAATAAAACCAGTTTGGAGGGTTCAGGAAATATAAAAAATATTTTTGTCAGTAGCTGGGTGCATATCATTTTTTTGTCGCATAGTGTTATTATTTAAATATTTAAAGCTCAAGATATGATAGATTTGTAACAATAGCTTGCGTATTTGGTAAACACAATCAAAGCAGTCTGAAACATATTCGTATTCATATTGAATTGAGTTTACTTTTTAAGTTCTAATATTTTCGGAACTATTTTTTCCGCTCCATTAAATAAATATTCGTTAACAGTCAAATATAAACACACAGCTTTTATTACATCGTAAATTCGGGAAACCCTCGACACCACTACCACACTAATCAACAGCGTTCGAAAACAATCTTTGACAATAAACCATAAACAATATTGTTGTAATATATTGTTAATTTCAGATAGCATTTCAGAACATTTGTTAATTAAAATTTGACACTTGAATTGTTATGTGACACGTAATGTCATACACTTAAATGTCAATCACTCTTGAATGCTCTCGAAAGGGATTTTAGCACAGTCAAAATTAATCAACAACTATAACGACATTTTAACTTATAAAAATACAAAAAAAATTTAAGCAGAACTAAAACTCAACTATAATAATTCGAATTCATTTCTACTTCTTTTATTTTTGAAAACTAAAGGGTCCGCCAAATAACTTTTTTTTCAAAATGCTTTAAAAATAAAACTACTGAATATTTTCTGAAATTTCTTTTTTTATTTGAAAGTACAATCCTTCCGGTTAATAATGGAAAATAATTTCATTCAAACGGCTGCCTCGGCTGGCCATGCAGTAGCCTACACCAGAAAATGCCGATTTTGGCAAAAAAAAAAATCATCTATCAGATTAAGCTTATTTTGATTTTGGCGGGTATGTAAACAAGCAAAATTGTCACATTTTGGGCACAGAAAACCCGCACGCATACATTGAAAAGCCGACGCACACACAACGAGTCACTGTTTGGTGCGGATTTTGGCCCAGAGGCATAATTGGGCCATTTTTCTTCGAAAATGAACAAGAAGTAGCCGTTACAGTTAATGGCGATCGTTATCGGGCCATGTTGAACGAATTTTTGTTCCCAAAAATTGAAGAGGAGGATATTGGCAACATTTGCTTTCAACAGGATGGTGCTACGTGCCACACAGCCGAAGCTACACTCGTTGTTTTGCGCCCTGTTTTTGAAGATCGCATTATCAGCCGCAGTGCTGATGTCGTTTGGCCACCTCGGAGCTACGATTTGACACCGTTGGACAAATATTTGTGGGGTGCCGTCAAAGATAAGTGTTACGCCTACAAGCCAGAGCCAATTGACGCTTTAAAGGACAATATTCCTGAAGCCATTGGTGAAATACAGCTGCACACAATCGATAATGTGCTTCAAAATTGGATCGGTCGTGTGGGCTACTGCATGACCAGCCGAGGCAGTCATTTGAATGAAATTATTTTCCATTATTAACCGGAAGGATTGTACTTTCAAATTAAAAAGAAATTTGAGAAAATATTCAGTAGTTTTTTTTAAAGCATTTTCAAAAAAAAGTTATTTGGCGGACCCTTTATTACAATATTTCAGTCTTTCTATTGTTTAGAAAAAAAAAAAACTCCCAATGCAGTAGACATAACAGTAACATAAGAAAAGGAGTGCGTTTTAAAAAATTTGGCCAAAACATTTTAATTCTTTAGTTTTTAATTTTTCACTAAGCTTCTTGCGTTGTTCAAATGTGTCACATAGTGACCGAAAAAATAATTACATACATACATATCAGAGATCAGCAATGAATCGTTTTTTCGTTACTCATAAGCACTCACGAAATTTTGAATATAAGTGAGTCAACAATATTGAAATTTAACTGTGTACTCTAATTCATTCGTACTCACTACAACGTGGATTTATAAGTATGAGTACAATGAGTATGGGTACAACATTGACATCAAACTCATACCATTCGAAATATGTTTGATTCATAAGCCTACTAATTTAGATTCATAATTTCAAAAAATACTTATAACTTATAATTAAAATAATAATAAAAGTGATTCGGGTCACTCAAAATTTACAAAGAAAAAAAGACAAAGACAGCAAGCAAAGCAAACACACAATCTTCTTGTGAGTATTGTAGTGTTCGTACGCGAATCATACTTATTAGGTGAATCTTGTAAATTATGAGTCATGGAGAGTCGAAATCAACAGCATCATGCGTATTGTTAAGTATTTGTATGATGGGTACTTCAAACTTTGAATATGAGTAGTATGAATATAATATTAAAATAAGTATTAATTCGTATAAATATCAGAAATAATGAGTATGATTCGATTCTACTAATTTTTTTGAATACTCATTACTGATCTCTGGTGTCTACATTGTTCGTAATGGCTGCGCCGTCCTCATTTTCAAAGAAGTATGAGCCAATTATGCCTCCGCTCCAAACAGTCACTCGTTATGGGTTCTTTAGCTTCTGCAAAACCACGTGTGGCCACCAAATACAGCAGTTTTGCTTATAAAAGTACCCATCAAGTTAGAAAAAGGCTTCATTTGAAAATATGTTTCTTTTTTTAGCTGCCCGATTCGATTTATAGTTAGAGCACTTATTCTCTCAAAGATTAACTACGGTTTACAATTCTTCGGTTATGCTTGTAAATCTTAACTAAATAAAAATGAGATTATAATAAATGCCAGCATAAGGATATCCTTAGGCGTTTTGCGATCTACTCCTGTTCCTAACCTACTTTATGAGTCTAACATTAGATCTTTAGATAGACAAAGAGACATACTCATTACTAGATTATTTTATCCATTGAGTTATAAAAATTGCAAAACTTTATGAATTTAGTTAAAATTTTTGAGCAAAAATTATAGCAATATACGAAAACAGAACCGAAAATTTATTATCTGTACGGATTCACTCTCAGCTATAAAGTCATTTCTTAATATCTCCAATACTAATTTTTATACATCTGCAATTAGAATCATTTTGATCAATCGATTTGCTAATCTTAAATTAATTTGGGTCCCTGGTCATTGTGGAATTGTAGGTAATGAATTTGCAGACAATGCTGATAATTTATATCGAAAAGATCTAATAAGACAAATTAATAGACACTACACCGGAATCGATAAGGATAACACCTCATACCTCCTCAATATAACGAATGATCAACAAAGAAAAAAAAATACAATTTATGACTATTTAATAGAATATTTAAATGATTTCTTTAGACTTCATAGTATAAAACAATGATTTCCCATGGTTTCATATTCAAACGAAATTTCAATCCATTCTGTAACTGTTATGCTAATATACCAATAACACTCAATCATATTTTATGCCACTGCATATTGCTGTCGGACATTCGTAATTTGGTTTTTCAAAACTCATCTCCCTTAGACCCCATATCCTATCCTAATGTTGAAAACATATCCAAACTAATGAAATTTCTTAAAAAATCCAAGCTACTTTATGAAATATAAACACTGGAATTATCTTATAGGCCATTTACACTACAGCGAAATCTAGTAGATTAGATTTCAAATCTTGCTCAAAATCTACATCGTTTACACTGGATTTGTTTGACACTAGCAAGATTTCATTTTAATAACAAAAACAGCTGACAGAAATTTAAAATAAAATAATAATATTTTAGTTTAACCTTAATCAAGTCAGGAAAATTTTTTACAAATCCAGTCAAAATGCGTCTCAGAGGCACATACAAAGAATTTACGTATTAATTTTGTTAACTTATTTTTATTTTATTAAATTTTTTCTTCTCAGTTACATAAATGAAATCTTATTTATTTATTTTCGCATTTTAAGCAAACTAGAACTTTTGAACAATGCTCGTTGCAAGTATATTTGTGGTAAACACTGCAAGACTGCTTACACATTCTGCATATCTTCGGTGGGCACATATAACATCTACGTCGCATATCTGTCTGCCTTGGTTTTTTTGAGAATTCATCCTCGTGTTGTATGGACCGAACATTGGACAAATTATTTTTATTTAATTTTAGAAGACTACGGCAAATAATGGGTGCCAGAACTCTTCGTAACTCATTATACCTCATTATAACTCATTATTATATTTTATTTTGTTGTTCACCAACAATAGAAGTAATAGTTAGCGTTCCCATATGTGCCTCCTAGACACATTTGGACATGATTAAGAACATTTTTGATTGAAACAAAATAAAAAATAAAAAGAAATTATTTTATTACTTGAAATTTGTAAATTCTAAATAAAACAATTGAAAGTAGGAATTCAAGAAGCAATAAGAACCAGAACCTATATTTAAGGAAGTTACAACATGACCAAGTGAAATATGTGTCGGAGAGACACATGTTGACTTGATTAGGGTTAAATTGAAATGTCATTTTTTTCCTGCTCAGCGTTGTATTTTTAAGTATTATTTGGCAAAACACATAGTTGCATTTGTATTTTTACTAGATTTTGAGTAGATTTTGCCGAAATCTACTAAATAAGTAGATTTTGTTTTGTATGGGAAATCTAGTTAAAATCAACTAGATTTGGCTCGAAATCTCATAAGTACTAGATTTCGCTGTAGTGAAATGGCATATTACAAAAATATTATACCTCTTAATCATATAATTTATTAATTGTGTTGAGCTGAAGGCCTTAGCTGCTCTTGCTCTTATTCTATTGTATTTACCTCATAATTTTAATTATAAGTTAAAAATTGATGAAAAAAAAATATATTGAAATTTAACGGTTCTGATTAATTCGTGCTCACTACAACGTTGACTTATAAGTACAGGTTGCAATGAGTATGCGTACAACGTTGACATCAAACTCATACCGTTCGAACTATGTTTGATTCATAAGCCTACTCATTTAGATTCATAACTTTAGAAAAATACTTATAATACTTATAAATGAATCGAGTGATTTGAATCATTCATCAAAATTTACAGTTTTAGTTGTTGTTGCATTTACAAAAAAAAAAGACAGAGCAGCAAGCAGATATAACACACAACCTTCTAATGAGTATTTTAGTATTCGTACGCGATGCATACTTATTTTGTGATTCGTGTATATGCTGAGTTATAGAGATTCGAATTCAACAACATCATACGTGTTGTCAAGTATGAATATGATGAGGACTTCAAACTATGTATATGAGTACAAGTACCATGATATTAAAATAAGTATGAATGCGTATAATTATTAGAAATTATGAGTATGATTCGCTTCTACTCATCATTTTGAATACGCATTGCTGATCTCTGCAGTGGATGTCAACCACCTCAATGCCATTTTTGGAACAGCACCAGTATACGAACATTGTCGTCACATGTAAATGTCGTAGCTCTTTGGCAACGTCTAATTACGATTTTCCAGCCAAACTCAAAGCAAAAATACTTTTGTTTTTGGAGTCTATAAAAAGGTGTCATAATATAAAATACGTACACCCATACCTCGCATTGAGTCGTCTCATTTTGCGTTTTTTCGGAGTTGTGTCGCTGCTGAATTAGTATTAATTTTCACTGTGCGTCGTTAGCTTTTCGAAGATGCGTTGTTGTGGATTCGAGTTTTTAATTTTTGTTTTTAATTTCCTTTTTTTTCGAAAAGATGATATGACTAACTGTAATACAGTTTTATTTTCACCTTATTTTTCTAATTTAAGATTAGTGTGTTATAACTGAAGTGAATTTTTTATTTTATTTTTGTTGAAATTTGTGTTTTGTTTGTATGTAATAAAATTTTATATTATTTTTCTTTTATATTTATTTATTTATGTATTAATTACAATACAATTACAAATTATATTGTAATTATATACGAGCGGAGTAACTTGAACATATGCTGGGTGTAGTGTCACTGACCAGAGTCTCTGGTGGGAATCGAACCCATGACCCTCACGCTAATAGTCTAGCACACTATCCAGTAGACTACCAGGGCGCGCTATTGTTTTTTAAATATTTACTTTGTTCAATTTTCTTTTTAAAAAGTAGTATTTTTCGTAATCCTGGAAACTATCTTCGATCTTTACATGGTTTGCTATAGAAAATCATAATTCATTTTGCGTCGTTTCAATTTGCGTTGTGTTTTTTTGGAACGTAACCACGACGTAAATTGAGGTATGGGTGTACTTCCCTAGGCTTAGAAATAATATTATAAACTGAGATTATCATCAGCCACTGGATAGCTTCTAATGCCGATAAAAAGTAATTTAATAATCCTTACCAATTATTTCGACACATACTGTATACATGTTATTTGGAATATTTCGTTTTTCTGCATAAAATATATGTATGTAGGGATATATGAATGTATGTATGTGTCAGTAGTTAGGTCGTTTACAAACAAACCAACAAAAAAAGCATATAAATTACCTGATATCTGATTTTCCTAAAAGAAAAGGAAGGAAAGAAAAACAATTCTTTACTTTCTATGTTTCAAAGTCGTATGACTATAAACATACATACATTCATACATACATAGAGTTTTTATTGTATAAATACATACCTACTCACTGGTACGTATAACAAATTTAACTCACAATGTTCGTTGTTCGCTGTTTGTTGTTGGTGTTTAATACGAGTAGTTGCAACAAAAACAATGACTTACAACAATTGTTATGTTGCATGCCTAAATCGCATTTAATTTAAATTTATTTGATTTTGTCAGTGTATTTAACAATTTTCGTCGCATTCAAAATTTGTGACTGGGTTTCATTATTCAATTCAAAAAAACCTTTTACAGTGGATTTCTTCAGTAAAAAGTCGTTTTTCGTTTTCATATTGTTTTTCTATATGACTAAATGTTGTTGTTTTACTTAACGCATAACAAATCAAGAGAAAATATTGTAGAATTCTTTAAATATTTAACAGTGGAAGTCAAATACTTAAATATTTCACATGATTTGTGAAAAGACAAAGCCAAGTTAACGGAAACGGCTACTTTCAAAAAGACCCTCTCGGGGACTGTCCACTTGCCGCGATGCAGCTGTTAAACAGCTACTGGTATAGTACATACATAATTGGTCATTACAACCCTTTAGTCAGGATTACGACCTAGTTTCTCACACCACTTATGTTGTGTGGATTAATTTTTATACATGAGTGGTGGGAACTAAAGTTTAAAGTCGATACCGAACGACAGATTTGTTGAGAACCTTTTTCATGGCACTTTTTATTTACTCGCAGAGTTTATGCCAGAAATCTGCTGAGAGGAAGATGCCGAAGAAATATATTTTTTCATATTTCGTTTTGATGTCTGACCTGGTGTTCGAACCGTGGCCTTACGTCCTCCACCCTCTGTTTAGAAACAATGGAATCTTATCCGGCAGATTCGATGCAACGATCTTTGGAAAAGATCCCGAAAAGGGCGTGTTGACTGTAATAACTGGAGGCAGATCCTTCTGCTTTGTGTAACACTAAAGGTTCTATGACAAATCAATTTGGATCGAACAGTTGGTACACACTCAAAGTAAAACCGAACAAACTGCAGGCTATTATTAACCGCTGCCTCTGGAACTTACTTTGCCTATGGTGGCCCCACAATTTGATTTTGTACTCAGAGCAGACAAACATCCATTGGAGTAGAGATGATTTTGTGGAAATTGCGCTAGAATGAGCACATAGAATTTCACAAAAGTGATCCTCGATTGGAATCCACATGGAACGCAAAGCCGAGAGAGACATGGCGAAGATGCTTATCAGACGAGATAAAGTCCGTTAATAAAGTCTCAGCTGAACGCTACAGTGGTTAAAAATTTTATTGGGATGGTCATATAATTAAAACATTTATCAGTGTTGGGTTTTTATTGCAATATTTTTTGATTTTCTGTTCTTATCGCCGATATTTCGTAGACTTATAGTGTTTTCACACCTAAAGTTAAAACCTGCTTTAACATTAAAACCATAATCAGCTGATTTTGCGTTCACACTCCAAGTTGTCTTATATCTGGTTTTAACATTCATGACATTCATGACTGTGCAACAGCTGGTTATGTTTAATAAAAAATAAAAAAAAAATAAGAAATGAAGAATACATTAAAAATTATATCAAATATTGTAAAATAATACTTTAAAATGATGGATCTATTTATATATAAAGTGAAGAAGTGCTTGGAAATCAAGCAGTTTTATATAAAAAACATAAAAGGATGCTCAAAGAATTTTGTTTTTATTTTGTTTTTTCAGCTTTTTTTAACATTTCGATGTTGGTAGCTCCGATTTTGTACATCGAAAGCAAGGTTGTATTTTATAAAACCTACTTAAAACCAATTCAAAAAAAAAGAATGAAGTGTCTGAAGAGCAGAATATAATATCAGAGCAAAACAAAAACTCTGAATAGAAGCATCTCAGATGTTGAAGAGTGTCTTTAAACTTTTTTCATATTGTTACGTCTTAACCTTTTAAAAACGTTTAAAATATGAGCTCGTAGATTGCAAATAAAATAAAAATAAATTTATGTTCACTTTTAATTAAAATTCTTTATTATTCGCACAATTCTGTGGACCACTGTTCACAACTTGATGTTAACGACAATAATTGATTTTTTTTGTTACACCTCTGTTTATAGCCTTTGCATGAACAATAACAATTACTGGATAATTATTCGACAGATCTTTGTAACGAAGATCTTCAAACCACGATTACTCTCTTCAAACACACCGTGTCTTCACACAAGACTAACTGAACTTCAGTAACTCCGTCGCTTGCTTTCCTTGCCTTTCATATGGCAGAGTAAACAGTCTTATGAATGTTCTTGAAGGCGAATGTTCATGATTTCGCCTTCTTGAAATCAACAACAACGATGTTTACATTTATTATTGTAGTGTTGTTTGTCTATTTTTGTTTACTTGTTGTTTTACTAAGGAGTACGATAATTTGTAAACAGGTTTATTCGCTGCATTGCTTTGTTTTTGTAGCTTTTGTCTATAATTTTAATGTTAAGCGATGTAAAAGCAGCAAAACACCAATACATATTTAGATTTTTTATTTTCGTAACAATATCTTTTAACGCATCGATTTATACCATAAATTTTCAACACTACATATTATTTTAGGCTAAAAGGATAACCATGTTTGTGTTTTTTATTGTAGAATTAAACAAAACATTTACTTGTAATTGTTATTAAAGAAAAAATAGCCCTCGTAGGTCTAGCTGCCTTATCAAATTATTGTCTAATCATGTTTAATGGTCTTGACGTTTTGTTTTAACTTGACCTCGAGGACCTCTTTTTAACATAAAAACCCTTCTCTCACTCCTACTTACATACATAAAAGTGTGTGTGTTTTCTTTTAAGTATGGTGATAAGAAAATAATGATTTTCTCAACCTTTTCTTGTGTTTTCCTCAACAGCAGAATAAAGTTAATGTCTTGAAAGGCAGAGCTTCATCTTCCTTTTTTTTGGGGTACAAATTTCATTTGTATTACAATGTAAATATATGGTAAACATGTCTTTCGACATGCCCTATGGAAAGTTAATACCAACAGTAGGTATAAGGCCTGCGTTTGAACGTCTACAATCTAAAGTTAGGCTTCTAATCAATATCATGTCATATAGGGTATCTTTTAGCCATACTAACCCCTTCCTTTCCTTCTTTTAATTTCATTTTTTTTATCGCTTTACATATTTGTACAGAGATTGGTTTACATTTTATTTCTTTTGATTTCGTTAAATTGACAAAAACAGCTCCAGGCAAATGTTTACCTTCTGACAATTTGCATGAACGTTTTCATAAATAATTGACAATTTTTGTAGAAAAATGAGAAATGAAAAGAGTATAGTTCTGTTACAAATCCTCTGTTAGTCTTCGAAACAAATAAAACTTTAAAATTGCTTGAAGAAGAAACAAGTAAAACATTTTTAAACGAACGGATACATTTGAAGTTAAATATGTATGTATACGGACACCAGGATATTGCGTATATGGTAGTCTGTATGAAGTGCATACATATTAGATCAGGGCAAGTACTGTACTGTATATTGTTATGAAAATGGAAAAATCTAGATACTGGTGTTTTGCTTTTACATCGCTTAACATTAAAAGTATAAACAAAAGGTACAAAAACAAAACAATGCAGTAAGCAAACCTGTTCACAAATCATCGTACTGCTTAATATAACAACAAATACCAGCATAAAAAATGGTAAACAAGTAAACAAAAATACACAAACAACGCTACAAGAATAAATGTAAACAAAATACACAAACAACACTACAAGAATAAATGTAAACATCGTTGTTTACAAATATTTCGAAATTCGATTTCGTTGTTTAAAAAGATTTCGAGATTCGCCTTAAAGAACGTTCATCAGACCGTTTACTCTGCCATATAAAAGGCAAGGCAGAGCACGCGACTGAGTTAGTGGAGTTCAGTCAGTCTTGTGTAAAGACACTGTGTGTTTGAAGAGAGTAATCGTAGTTTGCACATCTCCGTTACAAAGATCTGTGGAATAATTTGCTAGTAATTGTTATTGTTTATGCAAAGGGTGTAAACATAGGGAGAACAAACAAATCAATTGTTGTTGTTTACCTCAAGTTGTGAACAGTGGCACACAGAATTGTGGGAATAATAAAGAATTTTAATTAAAACTAAACACAAACTTATTTTTATTTTATTTGCAATCTATGAGCTCATATTTTAAAACTTTTTAAAAGGTAAAAACGTAACAATATTTTTTAAAATGATTTAACTTTAAAACTTATATGTTTCCTTACAACTTTCTGAATAAAACATTCGATTTTAGAATTCCAACTAGGGACTTCGGCTATGGAGACTCACAGATTCCCAAAGGGACCATTGAGGCTTACACTGATTGCACTAAGAGGAGTCGCAAGGTTTGGTAGTGGTGTATTTTTTAATGGCTCTGATACTAAACTACTGACTGCCTGACACATGTAATTTTATCAAATGAACTTTCAGTTCAAAAATTGTCAGAATATTTAATGGATCTTGATTGTTCAAATTGACTGAAAGTTCATTTGAAAAAAAAATATAACTCGACTGTTAGACTTTTTAAATAATAACTATGGTAATTTTTGTTTCATTTTATCAAACGAAATGACAATCTCTTCACAAGATAACAAACTTTCAGAATATCATAACTTATTTCATATTTTTTAATTAAAGTTTGCTACTATGAACGGACAAACCTGAAAAATCAAATATAAAAAAATCGCATATGTCAGGTTTACCTCATAGCATATGAACATCGTTTTAAAGGCCCATCTCTCTCCTTTCTAATAAGGTTTAAGTTTTGGACATCGGTTCAGAAGTATTTGTGTAATCAATAAATTTGTGCGTAAAGTCCAAAAAAAAACAGTTTTTGTCAAACAAAACAAGTTTTGAGGGTTCAAGAAATATAAAAACCTACACTATGTCATTAGATGGGTGTATCTAAATTTTTTCATTTTGCTGCATAGTATTATTTTTAAACTAAAAAAATTTAAAATGTTTAATATAAAAAACACAATTTCTATAATTGCAATGATTGTCGTATTTTTTATTGCAAAGTCTTACAGGATTATTGCAAAAGTTCGTGTTTAATTGAAATTTATTTGAACAAATTTGCATAAACATTTAGAAGAAGTACTCAATTACAAAAATAAAAATACATTTTAAGTACTTAATTTGCCTTTCCCTCCACTAAATAATCCATAAAAATGCTAATAAGGTAACCGACAATTAACAAAGCTCTCTCTCTCTCTCTCTCTCTCTGTTATTTCGACTACAATTACACAAAATCTTGTTTTACAAAATTGAATTCAAATATTTAAAGGTTATTCTGAAATTTAAAACAAATAAATAAATTCTTATTGACTCTAACATCTTTGTTCTCAAGTTGCAATTTTTCTAACAACATTAATTAAGAGATAAAGAAAGTTCTCTATGTGAAGACGCACGGCCAACTGTTTCCTTTAAAATTTTATTTATTAAAAATGTTCTTCGTTTTTATTATTATTTTTATTGTCATTTTTAATTTAAATATAATTTTCAATACACTTATATATGTCAGAGAGAAAAATTCGAAATACTTATGGTATATTACAGCAATCAAACGAAACCTAGTATTCTCCTTATAGTATTACATCAACCAATATGTCAGTGTGTGAATGCAATATTCCCCGGCTATAAGCACCCCGGATATAATAAACTTAGCCAATCTTGATTTTTGCTTTAAAATTTACTAAAAATGTTTCGATATATGCATCCCGGATTTAAGCATTCCCCTCTTATAAACGAGAAAAATTATACTTCATATTTTAAATTTAATTTAAAAAAATTGTTTTACATCCACCTGCTTTGTGACAACTTTCTTTCCATAATTGATCCTGCTCTCTAACTCCATCGTTCGTGCGCTGAAGCGTTTCTTGATTTCTTGAGCCATTTGAAGCCAATATTTACCATTATCGCCACACGGAAGACTTATTGGAAAAAGTAGTAAACAAATTGGTGATCGTTATGCAATTTCATAAAATGTTTCTTATGGTTTTATTCTGCTTGAGCCAGGAAACATGATAAAGTACTGATAAAAATACTAAAATGATACCAAAATCAGGCTAGCATCTTTACAAAGCGGGTTCATTCGTTCATCCCTTGAAAATTTAAAAAAGTTTAAATTCGATCATACCGGATCATCGTTTCGAATTCGGATTTTAACAAACTCACAGATTAATACAAAAACATTCGAGAAAACGAAGTACTGTTCGATGTTTCACAAGCTTAAGACACGGTTAGGCACAAAGTTTAATAAGTCAATAAAGGCTAAACTTTCCATGGAATGCAGTCAATATACCCAAGAAACGGTTTAACATTCACATATAAAATATCTTGGCATAGGCTTACAGCCGCCTGACTTGGAAACATCACAGAGCAAAGCAAAGCAAAATTAACACAAATGAAGCTAAAGCTCTTTGAAGTAAATTGGTTTATTAGTAGAACAGCAAGCCTACAACACAATTCATTACTGAAACCTCTTGGTGTTATGATATACGGTTATGAGGAACTGCCTCAGTTTCTTATATCACAAAATAAAATCACACGAATAATTACTGCAGCTCCTTGGTACATTTAAAACTCGAAAATACATAAAGATTTAGGGCTGTCAACAGTCAAGGCAGAAATTGCCAAATGACACTTCAACAAGCTCTAGCACAGCGCTATTGATAGGTACACCATATTAGTTCTCTATTCATCGCGGTTTCTCAAACTCTCGACAAGGGTTAAGACGAAGCCTTAATACATATGTATATATTAATAATGTGGGATTTGTGGAAACCTATATAAGCGGATGAATATTTATTATTAATATAGTATCTTGAGAGTCGTTCCTATATTAAATATCAGCTACCGACAATTCTACCCTTCGGGGACTGTAAAAGCAGCTGAAAAATTAGTTTGAGAGCAACGGTGGAGGACATGTCTATGGTCAAAGCTGAGGCTGAAATATATCCCGAAAGATACTTAATAATGTTCGTAGTGCATCCAAATCCCCTAGTCGTAATATTTCGATCTTCCTGGTAATATCCCACATAAAAATTACACCTGCATTTACGAATACAATCAAATACTAAAGTTTGATTTATTTTGGTGTTGATCGAGCCTAAAAAATTTATTTTTATTTTGAAGATTATTCAAAAATAAATGCAATCTTAAATGATTTATAAATTACAGTTTTAAATTGCGGATCACATAAAGGCTTTAAGCGGAGATTACAACCCTGCTTTTAAATATCAATCTGCTTTCAATGTTTCATTCATCCATAAGCTGAACTCCCATAAACAGTACAATGCCTTGCTAAAATTGAGTACTATGAGCAAAGTAACAAATCCCTACACCCAACAAAAAAAATATTCTGAGAGGGGACGCTGTTTCGAGGCAACGATGGAACCTATAACCTGATAAAGGGAAATATGTAGTTGAAAACATTCGGCAAAAGAAATTGAATCAATGAAGCAGAAGGCGAGCCAATGTTCTTTAGAGGAGTAAAAAAAATATATAATGAATCAGAAGAAATAATAAGATAATGGGAGATGAGCTCTGTGACTACCCTATATTCCTTGAATTTTTTAAGGATATCATATAAATATGTAAAAAAAAATAAATAATAAATAAAAAATCTTTGAAAATCTGGTTTTCATTCAATTGTTAAAGACAATGAAATTAATTTTGTATTGAGATCACGATTGGAAAAATTAGGTTATATTGGGATGGGTCAGGTAAGATGCTGACCAGAGCTCAGCAATGAATCGTTTTTTCGCTAATCATAAGCACTCATGAAATTTTGAATATAAGTGAATCAAAGATGTTGAAATTTAACTACGTACTCTGATTCACTACAAAGTGAATTTACAAGTATAAGTTGCAATGAGCATGCATAGAACGTTGACATCAAACTCATACCATTCGAAATATGTTTGATTCATAAGCCTACTCATTTAAATTCATAACTTTAAAAAAATACTTATAATACTCATAAATCATTCGAGTTAAGTTAAGAGTCTTAGTTGTTGTAGCATTTACAAAAAAAGAAAAAAGACAAATAAGCAAAAAGACAGAGCAGCAAGCAGAGCATACACACAACCATTTAAAGAGTATTTTAGTGTTCGTACGCCAATCATACTTATTTTGTGATACTTGTAAATGTTGAGTCATGGAGAGTCGAAATCAACAACATCATACGTGTTGTTAAGTATGAATATGATGAGTACGTTAAACTTTGAAGTTGAGTAGAGGTTCCATGATATTAAAATAGGTATGACTGCGTATAAGTACCTGAAATTATGAGTATGATTCGATTCTACTCATCTTTTTGAATACTCATTGCTGATCTCTCATCTACACTTATCATAGGGAAGCTCAATCTTGTTGGCAGCAAACGGACACGTGCAATATTGCTAGACTCTGCTGGACAAGAAGATAAGAAGGCTTCCTTCTATCCTTAAAACGCATGGCCATCTATCGCACAAGACCGATTCTTACGGGCCTCGCACCTTTTGGTAGGCATGCCGAAAGCCTCAACATTTCGGCAAATGACTTAAGCAGGAGCTTTGAGTCTGGAGAAGTTGAAGAGACTGTCTTTCACTACATGTGAAATCGGCGTACTCTAGTAGACTACTAGTCTAGCAGAGTACAAAGTCGACTTTAAACTGTAGGTCCCGCCACTACTGTATCAAATGAATGCACACAACGTAAGTGGTGTGAGAAGCTACGTCATAATCCAGACTAAAGGGAGGTAATAACCAATTACATACATACATAATTGGTCAGGATTATGGACCTAGTTTCTCACACCACTTATGTTGTGTGTGTAAATTTTATACATGAGTGGCGGGACCTACAGTTTAAAGTCGACTCCGAACGACAGAAAACTTTTCATGGCAATTTTATTTACTCTCAGCAAAGTCGAAATGTAAGGGACTTCATAGTTATTATTTTTAAGGGTCTTTATTTAAAAGAGCTTCTCAATAAAAGACTCAGGATATTAACACAACTGCCAAAATTTGATGCTACACTTGCATTTCTCACTACGACGTGTTAGAGCTGTTCGATGTTAATCGATGCATCGTAAACATCGATGTTTTGATTTCGATACATCGTTAAAATGTCGATGTATCGTATCATACGATGTTAATCGATACATCGATGTTTTTTATTCGATGTATCGAAAAGCTTAATTTTAAATTTACGCATCCGGCAGCTTTTGTTGAAGTAGATGATTGCAACTCATTTAAAGTAGTGACAATGTTTTTAAACAAAAACCCTCTAAGAATGACTTAATTTGTTTTAAAATCGCTTGATGTAACAACACAGTAAAAAATATACGTTATATTCATAAACCATCATCGAAGCAACAGCGTTTGCAGAAAATATATACATATTTGTATAGTGAACAAAATTTTCTTTTTTTTTTGGTATTAATCAGGAATGTAAGTTTTTTTTGGGTGTTTGATGTTAACAGCAATAATATATTTGTCTTTATTATACTGTTACATACATACATAATTGGTCATTACAACCCTTCAGTTAGGATTACGACCTAGTTTCTCACACCACTTATGTTGTGTGTGTTAATTTTATACATGAGTAGCGGGACCTACAGTTTAAAGTCGACGCCGAACGACAGATTTTTGAGAAACTTTTCATGGCAATTTTTATTTACTCTCAGAGTTTTTGTCAGAAATCTGCTGAGAGGAAGTCGCCGAAGAAATACTTTTTTGTATTTTTGTAATAAAAGTTCTATCACCGCATTTTAAAGTTACAAGTAGAGTTACTGAGACACGTTGGGTCGATACAAAATATGAAGTTTTATCAGAAGCATTGAAAACTAAATTACCAACAGTGGACAATATCACATTGACAACTGACATTTGGTCCGATTTTCAAATGCGAAGTTTTTTGGGTGTCACAGCCCATTTTGGTATTGGAACTGAATTTCAGTCGATAACGTTGGGAGTATACCACCTCGATGAAAGACACACTTCTGAATATATATCAACTGTTACTAACAAGATATGCAATGAATGGGGCTTTCCAAAAGATAAAATTACCGCAGTAGTAACAGACAATGCAGCCAATATGGTAAAAGCTGGAGAATTGGCCTTTGCAAAAAAGAAGCACATACCGTGCTTTGCACACACACTAAATTCAGTTGCGCAAAAAGTGCTAAATGTCTCAGAGTTGCAGGCATTAGTAACTAAAATAAAAAATATTGTCACTTTCTTTAAACAAAGTTGCGTAGCAAGTGACGAATTAAGAAAAACGACAAAAGCTGATGAAAAACTTATCCAAGATGTACCTACTCGTTGGAATAGTACGTTCTATATGCTCGAAAGGTTTCTAGAACTTCGAAATGCCGTAAGTGAAATATTACTTCGACACAAAACTGCCCCACCAATGTTGACTGGTATGGAATTATAAACATCTTCAAAACTACTTAACATATTACGGCCTTTTGAGGTAGCTACAAAAGAAATATCCGGTGATACATATTGCAATAGCAGAAAAGTTATTCCGCTAGTTCACTGTATGGTATCGAAACTAAAAGCTCTTGAAATTGAAGAACCCTTGTTAAAAGAAGTATATAAAATTGCTCTTACTGAAATCAACAAGCGAATGGGTGCCATCGAACATGTATTAATTCTGGCTATTGCCACATTGTTGGATTCACGGTTTAAAAAATACATTTTGAAGATCTACTTGCATGTTCGAAAGCCGTTGGGAAAATCCAAGAAATGATAATAAGAGATATGAAAGACGAAAAGACGATAGACGAATTTAGTGTATGGAGTGATCACCACAAATTAGTTCATAGAAGTTGGAAAACAAATAGGACTGAAAGGAACATTTCTGATGAACTCTCAGTTTATTTGCGAAGACCGGTAAGTCGGCTTAATGAAAATCATGTAGAAGTGTGGGCCGACTATAAAATTCAATTTCCCAGTTTGTACAATATAGCATACAAATATTTAACAATGTTTGCCAGTTCCGTGCCACCTGAAACGCTTTTCTCAAAGACTTCATTAGTGTTGTCCCAAAAAAGAAGCAGTTTGCAGGCAGAGAGGGTGAACAAAATATTGTTTTTGCAAAGCTTAAATAAAAAGTATTGGGACATTTAGTAAAACAAATTTCCTAATTTTTGAAAAATTTTAAATTCTACTTTTATTTTATATTATTTTTATTTGACATTCGTCCACAAATTCATTTATAAACATTTTAGTTCAATCAGAATTTTTATTTCTTTTACATGTAATAATATAATAATACTAAGCCCTAATTTTGTAAATCACGTCACCAAAGTGATATTTATATGGATAGCAAAAACAATATGTATTTCCAATTTTGTATATATATTTAAAATTTTTTTTGTTCTATCCATATAAATATAACTTGATGTCATGTTTTACACAATTAGGACCTTAATAATCTAATAACACTAAATTTAATGAAAAAATTCCTCGAAAAATAAGCAATTTTTATATTCAATATGTTAAAATAATTCGACTTTTATTCAATTAATTTTGTTAAGTTCCAGTTAGAATAAATACGATGCATCGCAAACATCGATGTTTCTTTTAATTGATGCATCGAATAACATCGATGTTAATTAATGATGAATCGAATGGGTAAAAACATCGATGTTTTTTTTACATGAGCAACTCTACGACGTGTTCTCTTCATTAAAATCCATTCAGCTATAAGTCAAGTACGCCACAACTATACATAAGTATTTGGATAAGTAGATAATCTGTAAAGCAAATTTGTTGCACTTCAGCCATTTGCTTGCTTTTGTAGTATCCGTCACCTGTTCTAATGAAGATGCTTTTGAAGATTCAGTTTTCATTTATAGATTTGGTTTTATATCATCAATCCGAAATTGGCTGAGTGTCTATCCATCTTAGCTAACTTATTGCCTATTTCAACTGATAAGAAATCTTTTATACTTTATTTATATTTTTTTTTAAAGATTAAAAATCATAAACAAAATAAATTTCAAATATTATTAGACTTTGAAATAACGTAGACTTCTTCTATTCATATTCAACAATATCCAAAGAAAAAGAAATAAAAAAGATTTCAAGATTTACTCTTAAAAGGCAAAAACTACAAACAAAACAAAACAAACAGAGAACATGAAGCCGTACCCACCTACAGTCAACTTTATTTGGTCATACCTTTTCAAACAATAACAAAAAAAAAAAACAATAACAACAACTGACATCTTTAGATCAAAAAACGAGGTGCAAAGGAAAATTTTGTTCTTTAATTAAAAATTCATGGCATGAATATATGCGATACATTGTACAGGTAGGTACCATACCTATGTACGAGTATATACAGTAACTTAACTGACGTAGACAAAGAATATCGAAAATTTGAACAAACAATTGAGTTGATTATATTCTTTTGAAAAATATTTATCGTACCGTCAATATCTTAAGTTTTAAAGTTATAATCATTGAAAAGCATCTGTAAAGCATTCTTTTTTCAAAACGCTGCAAATCTGTCAATCTTTTCGAGCACAGCAACAAAATCAAGGGAGTCAAATCGTATAAATTTGACAGTATTTTGATAATTTTTGAATTAAAAATTATAATTAAAAACAACAATGACTGATAAAATACCATACTAGACATCAGCAATGTGTTTTCAAAAAAGATGAGTAGAAACGAATCATACTCATAATTTCAGATACTTATACGCATTCATACTTATTTTAATATCATGGAACCTCTACTCATATACAAAGTTTGATGTACTCATCACATTCATACTTAACAACACGTATGATGTTGTTGATTACGACTCTCCATAACTCGAGTCACGCAAATCAGTTATAAGTATTATAAGTAAAGTTATGAATCAAACATATTTCGAATGGTATGAGTTCGATGTCAATGTTGTGCTCATACTCATTGCAACCTGTACTTATAAATCAACGTTGTAGTGAACACGAATGAATCATGGTAGTTCAATTTCAATATTTTTGACTCACTTATATCAAAAATTTCATGAGTGCCTATGAGTAGCGAAAAAACGATTCATTGCTGATCTCTGTATCATACTGTATTATGCAACTTTTATGCAATAACCATTAATAGTGATTCTATGATCCGTATTATCATTAATTTCCAATTGTTTTTGATCTTCTAACCTCAATAATAATGACAAAGACTTGACTGATTATCTTTAAAAGAAATCAGATCCGTGTATGTACGAGTATATTTGATAGTCTATATTTATTTATTTATTTAAGTCAATGGACAAAGTCCTTACTGACTAATAACAAAAATAGATACGAATAAAATTAAATAGAATTACAAACAGTTTCTTCAGTAATACAAGTAATTGTTACAATAAAAATATGAAAACTTATGTATGAATTGAGAAAAACAATAATGTTCCGTTTTATAACGCAAGAATTTAAATTCTAGTTAACGGATCAGCAACAGGATAATTAGTTCTGCAGAATTGAATACGAGTATAAATAAGATTATAACAGCGGAGACTGTTACGACGAGGAATATTGAATTTAACAGATCTTAACAGAAATTCACAGCAAATATTACCATTGATCAGGTTAACCATGAAGGATAGATTTAACATTGTTCGACGACTTCTAAGGGTAGGCAGTTTTATTAATGCCAGTCTGCTAGTATATGAAGGCATATCCTAGTAATTCCATCCAAGGCCACGTAAACAGAAGAGTAGAAATTGTTTCTGCACAGATTCGATGTGTTCGCTGTAAACATTATAGTGAGGATCCCATACGATGGATCCATACTCCAAAATTGGTGTGACAAGCATTATACTATTTAGTCGGAATGAGCGTCGTTCTATATTTCTTTTTTTTTTATTCTTAGATTTCGATCAGAATTGATATGAATAGAATCGAACCAAAAATCCAAACACCTATTCGTATAAGTATCAATACTCTGCTAGGTTTAGATCGGATATCAAAAAGCACGCATAGCGGCCTGTTGTGGCGTCACAGATGAACACAGTCTCTGTACTAACCAAGTTCTACCAAAACCGGGGAAGAGGAAGAAATTGGTCAGCATAAGGGCTGCACATCAAAAGCACGACTACCCTACGCTGGAAACCCAGCCAGAAAGTTTGATAAACGAAGCTATATCCTTGACATCAATAGATGATAGCTTCTGTCTAGCTGACAAGAAAAGGAGAGCCAAATAACCTATATTTGCACCTCGCAAGAGATGAGCACTGACAAAGAAAGTGGATAACAGTCTCCTCTTCCTAAGCGGAGCTGCACCCACCGCAGAAGTAGTTAAATGGGGGACGCATCCTTTCCGCGTGTTTACCCATAACACAATGACCTGTAAGCATGGCCACTGTGATTGAGATGATGCCACGACCAAGTCCAAGTAACTGGTTGGTACGCCTTTTATCCATCAAGGGCCAGGTGAGTCTTGTGGTGGAGCAGGACTCCTCATTGACCCAGAATAGGTTGGCGTGTCGGAAGAATTTCCGCGCAATGGTCAACTTGTCCGAGGCATATCCAAGTCGATTGAGGAGGATTCCGGAAGGAGTGCACTAGCTCTGGCGAGGTCGTCGGTCCTGCAGTTTCCGGAATGTTACTGTGTGCGGGTGCCTCAGACCAGTGAGACACTGAAGCGCCCAGAACGAAGGTCGAGACAGCGGGGACATTCCCTAACGATCCTGGAGTTATTCACAATGCTTGACAGAGATCTTATGGTGGCCTGACTGTCATAGAAGACCGAGACGCGTGTGAAAGGAGCACCGTAGACGAGAATCCATTGAGCGGCCCGGTAAATGGCCATTACCTCTGCTGAAATAATTATTTATTTAAAATTTTTCACTCTTTAACTGCTTAAATTTGTTTTAAGAAGCTTGTTCTGACTACTCAATTATTTTCCAGCGAAGGCGAGTAAACTTGACATACATACATAATTGGCCATTACAACCCTTCAGTCAGGATTACGGCCTAGCTTCTCACACCACTCATGTTGTGTGCGTTAATTTTATACGTGAAAAGCGGGACCTACAGTTTAACGTCGACTCCGAACGACAGATTTTTGAGAAACTTTTCATGGCAATTTTTATGGAAGTCGCCGAAAAATATTTTTTTTTTCTTATTTCGTTTTGATGTCTGACCTGGGAAACCGGGCTTTTCGTCTAATAAGCCAACACACTACCTGCTAGACTACGGCGACTTCTTTACATACATTTTAATTCGTCGACGAAATATCTTAGATTGCTGGTGCAAAATGGCTCAATATGAAAATTTTTTCTTTTAATTTCGAACGACAAAAAACATATTTTCGTTTGTCTAACAATTAATATTTTCCATATTGTTTACAATACAAAAATTTTTGTAATACACCTCGTATAATTTAATAATACTTATAGTAAATACGATGCAATGCATTTCTAAATCTCTTTGGAAATAGTTAAGACTACAATTGTAGTTGAAGATACTTCAGTAAATATGTTGAAATCAAAACCTTTTCTTTTTCAACACTAAGAAATAGTTAAGAAATGACGTTCAAAATATTTTGATTTCTGTTTTTTAAAAGTTTTTTCAATTTAGAATTTCAAAAACAAGACCACTGAAATATGTTTGAATAAATATTTTGATCTCAGATGCCTTGAATGATTTTCTGTAAAACGTTTTATAAATTACACTACGCGACAAAATAAAAAAACAATTAAATACACCCATCTAATGACATAGTATAGGTTGTTAGTTTTGTTGAGTAGAACTCAAAAATATTTTTTTTTATATTTCTTGAACCCTCCAAACTTGTTTTATGTGACAAAAATTGTTATTTTGGATTTTACGCACAAATTTATTTATTACACAAACATTTATAAACCAATCTCACAAATGTAAACTTCTTTAGAAAGAGGAGAGATGGGCCTTTAAAACAGTATACAGACATATATTATATTATATATTATTCGACTTAATATTCTATGAGGTTTGACGAGATAAACTTGACAAATGCGAATTATTTTCATATTTTTTCAAGTTTGTCCGTCCATAGTAGCAAACTTTAATTAAAAAATATGAAATAAGTGAAGACATTTTTAAAGTGTATTCTCTTGTGAAGAGATTGACACTTCGTTTGATCAAATCGGACAAAAATGACCGTAGTTATTATTTAAATAGTATAGCAGTCGTTTTTACATAATTGGTCATTATAGCCCTTCAATCAGGATTACGACCTAGTTTCTCACACCAATTATGTTGTGTGTGTTAATTTTATACATGAGTGGTGGGACCTACAGTTTAAAGTCGACTCTGAACGACAGATTTTTGAGAAACTTTTTCAATGTAATTTTATTTATTCTCAGAGTTTTTGCCAGAAATCTGCTGAGAGGAAGTCGCCGAAGAAATACTTTTTGTATTAACATCTGGCGTGGGGCTCGAACCCTGGCTTTACCAACACACTACCTACTAGACTACGGCAACGTTCATGTATGTCATCTTATCAAATGAAATTCTGTTTCAAAAATGTTCAGAATTTTTGATGGATCTTGATTGTTTGTTGGAAAATGTGTCAATTTGACGTTTGAGCGACCACCAGAATTTATCCAATGTTTGCGCAAAGTGAAATAAAAATATTTGTAAAAAAACACAAATATTAGTCGACTTCTGGTAGTCACCCGAACGTGAAATAGACACATTTTCCAAAAAACAATCAAGTTCCATCAAATATTTTGAAAATTTTTGAACTGAAAGTTCATTTGATAAGGTGACATATATGAAAAGTATAACTCGGGTGTTATACTTTTGAAATATTAACTACGGTAATTTTTGTCTGATTTGATCAAACAAAGTATCAATCTCTTCACAAGATAATGCACTTTTAGAATTTCATCACTTATTTCTTATTTTTTAATTAAAATTTGCAATTAAGAATAGCTAAACTTGAAAAAATAGAAAAAAAATCATATTTTCCAAGTTTACCCGATCAAAACTTGCAAGTTTGAACCATATGTTTGTGTATATCGTTTTAAAGGCTTATCTGCACCCTTTTCAAAAAACTATGGATTTTGAAAATCGAAAAAAAATATTTGGGTGAACAATAATTTTGTGTGAAAATATTAAACATACAATTTTTGTCAAATAAAAGAAGTTTGGAGGGTTCTAGAAAAATAAAAAAAATATTTTTGAGTTGTACTCAACAAAACTCACAACCTACACTATGTCATTAGCTGGATGTATTTTCACTGTCGAACAGTGTTATGTTTCTATATATTTAAATTGTTTAAAATATTTCGTAACTATTTCATAAAAACGATCTGTGTTGTATATTTCTAGATATCTGTTGTGAGGCTCACGAAGGAATAGGGTGAATATTTACCAAAACACCAATTACGTATTCAGAAAGAGTCAAGAAAAGAAGAAAAACTATGTAGAAAAAACACTTCAGTTCGTTATGAATTTCAAGGAGCACTCAATGCAGGTGTGCTCTTTTTGTACTCTTATCTATTTGCTTTGTATGTGTACTCTGCATGTATAAAAAGGAATTGAAGAAACTAGCCGTATAACAAAAAATAGCTGCTAATTTATTTAATAGTCAAGTCGTGGTCAAACAACATGATAAAGCAAAAATCTACAAAAAAAAAGAAAAAAACAAAACAAAAATCAGAATCAAAATGAAATGAAACAATATTAAACAGCCAGTTTGTATGGATGTATTGTCGTAATTTTGTAGTTGTTGTTGTATAAAACAACAAAATCATAGTAACAGCGACACACAAAAAAAAAGAAAAACATGAGCAACAACAATAGATACAACACAACAACAAACAAGATAGGAAAACAATAATAAAAACAAAAACAAAACATAGACAATAGTATTAACTGAGAACAACACATTATCATAACCGCAAGAGTCAGGTAAATTTTTTTTTTATTCCTTTGTCTGCCCATCTACAACAGCCAACGAACTGTTAGTGCACCTTACCTGTTTTACTGACTCTGCCTGCCTCAACTTACAACAACACAACACAATACGAAAAGTAGCATTATCATCAACAACGTTACTTTACCTAACCCTTGCACAGCTCCGGAACGGATAGGCGATGGCGACGACTCCAACAGTCGTAATACAATCAAATAATTCGAATATGAAATGGAATACAAAATCATAAAAATAAAATGAAATAAAACAGCGAGACAGACAAACAGACTGACAGACAGAGAGACAGACAGACAAGCAGATACAGCCATCAATAAACCAGTCAACAGAGATATGAATACGTAATGATCTATACTTCTGTATGAATGTATGAATATGCGTTTTATATATGTATGCATGTATGTATGCATCCAAATCCCAGCTAACAAAAATTCTAGAACTCTATGGAAAGTATACCAATTGGCAATTTACTATGTATTCATTGTCATCTGGTTTAGAGACTATTGTAATCCTGTATAAAAAGTTATTGAAAATTTTACCTTGGATTCAAGACATTTCGCCAGGAAAAAAATTACAGTTTACAATACTTATTTCTCATTACCTCTTCAAAGATTATACAAATACTTGGAATTAGACAAAAGACAACAACACTAACGTTATTTAGAGTCAAATTGGCCTCATAAGAAGGAAGACTACAACTTGCTCTGTTTGTAATCCTAACTCATGGACTGTAGTGACCAATTATGTATGTATATACATATATATCAAAGACCAGCAATAAATCGTTTCTTCCGCACTCATAAGCATTCATGAAATTTTCAATATAGGTTAGGTTAGGTTAGAGGACGTGTACTTGTCAATTAAGACAAGTACAGTAGCCGGAGGTCGAATTGACCCATTGTACAACGTCCTAGTTTCTCACACCACTTATATTGTATGTGTTAATTTTATACATGAGTGGTGGGACCTACAGTTTAAAGTCGATTCCGAACGACAGAATTTTGAGAAACTTTTCATAGCAATTTAATTTATTCTCAGAGTTTTTGCCTGAAATCTGCTGAGAGGAAGTCGCCGAAGAAATACTTTTTGTGTTTTGTTTTGATGTCTGGCCTGGGGCTCGAACGCTGGCTTATAAGTCTAATAAGCCAACACAATACTTACTAGACTACGGCGACTTCAAATTTTCAATATAAGTGAGTCAACAATATTGAAATTTAACTATGTATTCTGATTCATTCGTACACACTACAACGTTGATTTCTAAGTACAGATTGCAATGCGTATGCATACAACGTTAACATCAAACTCATACTATTCGAAATATGTTTCATTCATAACCCTACTCATTTAGATTCATAACTTTAGAAAAATACTTAGAAATGATTCGAGTGATTCGAATTATTTATCAAAATTTTCAGTCTTAGTTGTTGTTGCATTTACAAACAGGAGTAAAAAGACACATAAGCAAAACAGACAGAGCAGCAAGCAGAGCAAATACGCAACCATTTAATAAGTATTTTAGTGTTCGTACGCAAATCTTACTTATTTTGTGCTTCGTGTATATGTTGAGTTATGGATAGTCGAAATCAAGAACATCATACGTGTTGTTAAGTATGAATACGTTGAGTACTTCAAACTTTGATTATGAGTACAGGTTCCATGATATTAAAATAAGTATGAAGGCGTATAAGTATCAGAAATTATGAGTATGATTCGATTTTAATAATCTTTTTGAATACTCATTGCTGATCTCTGATATGTATGTAAGTAGCCGGAGAAAATTCTTTTATATTTCGTTTTTGTTGAAGAAGTCTGACTTGGGGTTTTAACCGTGGCCTACAGACCAATCACTACTTACTAGACTACGGCGACTGCCTTCATGCATATTGTTGGCTACAAAGAAAGACAACTACAATTGTCTTGTTAAACACTACATTCGACAATTATTTTCAAAAATTGGAAATTCTTTGATTCTCCAGACGAATGTCAACAAGATACAGGTCCATTCATTATTAAAGATTAGATATTAAAAGCTGCATAGGGTCCTAAAAATAACCAATTACGTATGTATCTGCACTAGCTATTAAAAGGCTACGCACACATCTGGGCACTTAACAATTATTCGATAATTTTAAAACGCCTTAATTAATTTCACTTTTTTTGTTTTTCACCACTCTCTCAAATATATGAGTAGCAAATCTGATTCATAACTATTGATTGAAAAAGATCTTTTTCCGTCTTAGAAAATGTCTGCGTACAAAGTAAAGCAAAGTCTGCATAAAAAATAGAGAAATTCTGCAAACTGTTATTACACTTAAATGCGTCTTTTCAACAATTTTAGTTCAAATTCAAGTTCTGAGTTATTTTTCCCTATGAAAGCGACCATTTACTGCTTATGAAACCAAAAGAAAAATAAATAAATCCAACAGATCGAAAAATTATTATAAATGTGTGGTAAGAAGTTTAGGAATTGTTGGCCAAACGGTAAGAAGATCTGACACTTCTATTAAAAAGTTGATAAGTAATCACAAGAAAACAAAAGAGTTTGTCTCCAAACTTACATACCAACAAAAGAGGTACTTTACTAAAATTTTTCTAAAAAAAAGGATGTTGAAATTAATTTTAAATAAAAACCGGTTGAGACGAAACTAGTCGAAATATACAATGGCCTCGTGGCACAAAGGAATCCATACATTTGAAAGGCAAAAAAGAATTGCGTTTGTCAAGGAGAATATAAACAAACCTCCAGAGTTCCTGGAAAAGGTAACTTTTTTGGATGATAGCAAATGTTATATTTTCGAATCCAAATGGTTTAGGGGCATTACAGCATTGCAAGTGGGTCTACTTTAGATGTCTAAAAACTAATATACCAGAAAGTGTCATAAAATTGGGTCTTTACTGTCAATTTATTTTTCAGCAAGATAATAACCCTGAGAAGTCGCCGTAGTCTAGTAGGTAGTGTGTTGGCTTATTAGACGCAAAAGCCTGGGTTCGAGCACCAGGCGATTGGAAATGCTACCTACCAGCTATTAAAAATAGTGAAAGAGTACCCAATTTGATCTTATATCGGTATTGGATAGCAGAAAATCGTAATTCTTCATACAAATATTGGACTGAATACCCTTTGCCTGAGTACAGTATTACAAATTGAAGAAAATCCTTAGAGAGCATTGTAAAAGCAAAATTATATGGTGCATTAATATCTGTATGTATGATGTCATTATGTGTAAAATATAACATAGTTCAAATCTTCGACATGACTTCTTTAGGTAGAGTGCATTCAAAAAGTATAATTTTCCATTGCATAACTAAGGCTAACTTTAACTGAAGGCAGTGATTACGTTTATTTCAAGAACCGCTGTGATTGGTGGCTTGTTCACATACACCTATGACAAAAACCCTTCAAAAAAAGTTTAAACGGGTCAAATCCACCTCCGCGTAAGATGATCATGCCCTCAAATATCTCGTGGAGACCTGCGTGGCACGTAGCGCCGTGTTGTTGAAACCACATATCGCTGGTGTGCATATCTACTATGTATAATGTAATGAAGACGCCAGCCCAAAATCTAGACCAAACAGGAACACTTTCGGAATGCATTGAACGCTCTTAGATCTCATTCAACAATTTTGCTTGTTCACATTTCATCTAGAAATGGACCTCATCCCTGAAGATAATATTTCGATAAGAAATAAGATAAGTTCAGTTGCCAACTAATTCAGAGTCCATTCAACGTACATACGTCGTCCTTGGTGATTTGGCGTAACAGACTAAATGCCAATTAATTTGGTAGATATTGCTACAACAAGATGGTCATTAACAGTTGTCAACTGTTCGGAAATTCATGTTGAAAGACCTTATATTCTTCGGCAACTTGCTCCCAGCAACAACACTGAGAGTAAATAAAATTACAAAGTTTCTCAAAAAATCTGTCGTTTGGAATCGACTTTAAACTGTAGGTCTCGCCACTCATGTATAAAATTAACACACTCAACATAAGTGGTTTGAGAAGCTATGTCGTAATCCTGACTGAAGGCTTGTAATGCCCAATTAGGTATGTATGTATGCATGTAAATTCATGATTGTCAAGTGCTACCCTCGCCGTCAACATCCATCATTTCGTAAGTATAAAAAAATTTGTGTATTTTGGTTTTATGCTACATTCGGATGGAATAGTGATATAAAGATAATAAATAAAATAAAATAATAAAAAGACGAATAAAATTGAGTGAGTCATCGTACAGAAACTTTCGAAAAATTCTAACAACTCGTATTATGAACTTGTTCCTTCGACTATTATTATACGGCTTAGATACATAACATCAATGAACATCAATACAAAGTATTGAAGAATCTGAAATGATATCAGATTCTGATGTGTTATACGGTACCCTGGAAAATATCATCGATACGTCGAGTTTCACAGAACAAAATTCTAAACAGAATTTATACTGAATGTGACCCTTCAACAACGATTAAAAGGCGTAAGACTGCATGCGTAGAATCTACTGTCCATCGAGTGTAAACATAAATTTTTATTGGAAGAAAAAGTTTAAGATGAATACACATGTGTCTCCATAATATTCGATAATGGTTAGAAAGCTAAAAGAAGAGAAGAGTACAATAATATCCTAAGTAGTACAAGTATAGTATTAATTGAGGAAATATGCTTGTAATCACTTAAATATACCCAGTTAAGGCCAAGTAATTCTTTATGATTTGCAATAAAGCACGTTCCTTGATTTAGAGTGTGATTTAACTGAGGACAGAGTAGATGAGTAACAGTGTCTGATCCTGCGCTCTGTAACTGCAAATTATGCAAAACTTTTAATATTCTCTCTTTTCTCTTTAGACCACCAAACGTTTGGGGCCTCTATTAATACTATTATCAGTGCAGAAGAGCCTGTATAATGCGAATGTCATCGAATCAAATCAATCGAATCAAAAGAAAACCAAGTTTTCTCCATCATCTGATCACTGTTATCGTTCTAAATTTTAGAATCTAAAAGCAAATGTAAGCTCAACATTTAAATGAGCTAGAGGGACATAAATAATTGATGTCCAAAAAAGTCAATGTATAGTCTACACATTATAGACCTTGGCATTTTTTTTCTATTATGAAATGCCAAAATCATTTTAATACGTTTGACAAAGTTTTGTGAATGTTTTCAAAATTTTTTTAAATTAAATTCTAATTCACTGAAGCAACAAAATTTATTTAATTCCATTCATTCAATCGACATGTTGCAGTTGATTAGAAGACAAATTGCTTGGTGGGTAATTATCAACGAAAATCGATTTTCTTTTTTCTTTTTTGTTGTGTTGTTTCTTTTCTGTAGAACTTCTGACGTCTTTCAGTACCTGTCTAGTAGTTTTTCTCTTCCAATGAACGTCTAAGGCGATTTGTTTCTTCATCACTGTACGCTATAGTATGGCTAGTATGGCTCTAAAACGAATCTTATATATTAGGTGTGTAGTTTGTAACACTTTCAACTTTAATTTAATTTATAACAAATATAACTGATGGTTTACAGTACTCAAGTGAGAAAACTGAAGATTTAAATGTAATTGTTTTGTTTTTTATTTTGTTAAAAAAAAATGCAGGTTCCATTATTCTACTGTAGACATACTTATTTATGTTGTGTGTGTTAAATTTATACATAAGTGGCGTGGGACCTACCTAAGTTTACAGTTCACTGCGAGATTTTTGAGAAACTTTTCATAGAAATTTTATTAACTCTCAGTGTTTTTTGCCAGAAGTCTGCTGAGAAAAAGTCTCTGAATGTAATATTGAGTTTGAACCACGGGCTTTTGTGTAAGAAGCCAACATACTACCTACCCGTTAACGGAGACTCCAATGTGTACAGTTTTCAAAAAATCATCCATTCTGTTGAAAGTGATGGTCCTCTTGAATAGATTCCAAAAAGTGCGTGGTTCACTTACTTACTAATTGGCCATTAACGGATTTCGGCCTGCCTTAACACATCGTTCCAGGCGCCTCTGCTTCTTGTGCGCCAACGCCAGTTGGTCACACCAATCTATGACAGGGCTTCCTCGATTTGGTCCTTCCAACGCAAACAAGGTCGTCCTCTTCGACAACTTCCGCAGATCCCCACATCAAATACCCGTCTCCGCGGATCATCGTTCTCCATTCGAACGACAAGACTCAGCCAGCGTAGCCGCTGGATGTTAATACGCTGCACAACGACTATATCGTTGAGTAGCTCATACAGCTCACTGTTGAATCGGATGCGGAAATCATCGCCAACTCGCACTGGAACGTGGTCGTCAACTTTTGAGGGGATTTTTCTAGTGTCTTGTTTATTGGTTTTCATTGGATTATATTTTTACGTGGTGGGATCGAAGCTCTACGCACAACCCAAATTTAACGTCCAGGGGATTGTACATGGCTACACGCATTAGTTAACACCTAGCATGCCATCCAGGAGGGGCCATTAGGAGGCTTGAATACAGTAGGACAAGAATCTCCTGGACGATCGCCATGTTGACCACAGTCAGAAACTTTCCCTTGCTTGCATACATCCCCTACCATCCCAACGTTCATCGTGTTCGAATTGCGTTACGATAACGAAACACTTGAAAACTACATAAAGTAACTTTGGTTGAAAGTCAATCCAACTTATGAAATTAAAAGCCAATGCCAAGCCAATTATGATAACAAATAATAACTTTTCCAAATGATTCGAATTGTTTTAAACACTTGTGTACTTAAGAACCGACAATAGACGTATAAATTGCAGAAATTACTAACTTTATGTGTATAAAATTTACTGAAGGTGCTCATCATCGTTTTTTCGCTACTCATAAGCATTCATGAAATTTTGAATATAAGTTACTCAACAATATTGAAATTTAACTATGTACTCTGATTCATTCGTACTCACTATAACGTTGATTTATAAGTACAGGTTGCAATCAGTATGCATACAACGTTGACATCAAACTCATACCATTCGAAATATGTTTGATTCATAAACCTACTCATATAGGTTCATAACTTTAGAAAAATACTTGTAATACTTATAAATGATTCGAGTGACTCAAATTATTCATCAAAATTTTTCAGTCTTAGAAGAAAAAAGACACATAAGCAAAAAAGACAGAGCAGCAAACAGAACAAACATACAACTATTTTTAATGAGTATTTTAATGTTCGTACGCGATTCATACCTATTTTGAGATTCGTGTAAATATTGATTTATGGAGAGTCGAAATTAATAACATCATACGTGTTGTTAAGTACGAATATGATGAGTACTTCAAACTTTGAATATGAGTAGAGGTTCCATGATATTAAAATATTTATGAATGCGTATAAGTATCAGAAATTATGAGTATGATTCGATTCTATTCATCTTTTTGAATATTCATTGCTGATCTATAATTCAAACTATTCAAAAATATCTTAAGATGACCGCTTTCAAAATAATAAAAACAGATGGCTTCGACAAGACTTGAAAAATACAATGACCGCATAGTACGAGGAAATCCATACATTTTAATCTTTAAAAGGAGAATTTAATAAGAACTTCAGAGCTCTGCTAAATGGTAATTTTATTCGGATGATATCCAATATTATATTGTTACGTTTTTACCTTTTAAAAACGTTTAAAATATGAGCTCATAGATTACAAATAAAATAAAAATAAATTTGTGTTTAGTTTTAATTGAAATTCTTTATTATTCGTACAATTCTTTGTGCCGCTGTTCGCCACCTTATGTAAACAACAACAATTGCTTTTCTTTGTTATTCCTCTGTTTACATCCTTTGCATAAATAATAACAATTACTAGACAATTGTTCGACAGATCTTTGTAACGGAGATCTTCAGACCACGATTACTCTCTTCAAACGTACCGCGTCTTCACACAAGACTGACTAAACTTCACTAACTCAGTCGTTCTTGAAGGCGAATGTTAATGACTTCGCCTTCTCGAAATCTCTATAAATGTATACATCGTTGTTTACATTTATTGTTGTAGTATTGTTGGTGTATTTTTTGTTTACTTGTTTACCATTTTTTATGCTGGTGTTTGTTGTTATATTAAACAGTACGATAATTTGTAAACAGCTTTGTTTACTGCATTGTTTTGTTTTTGTAGCTTTTGTTCCATCATGTTTTTATAATCACATTCCTTATCTTCAAACATCTTCTACATTTTCCTTTCAACGAATGCAGACTTATTTGAGAACATAAAAACTGCAGCGTTTAAAGATTTACAGAAGGGCTACTTCCAAAATGTTAGTTGCTTTGTGTTTGAACAAAGTATCGTGTTTCATAATGCCGCTGTACAAAATATAAACAATTTATGCTATTTCAAAACATCGTCAATATTTATTTTGAACGCAGTCAAAAAGCAATCAAGCGTCGGATTTTTTATTTGGTTACTTTGCATATATACAAAATTTATACATCGTAGTAGAACTGCATACAAACTTTATATTGATACATTTTGAAAGTCAGCCAAGAGATGACCAATATTTTGTGTACATTAAGAAAAAAATATTGTTTTTCTATATACCATAACTGCGGTTGTAGGGTACAACATTAAGTCTGTATTCCTTTCAAAATTTCTGACGTGTTATGAACAACAAAAAAGGTTAAAAACACACCAAAATAAAAGATTGCGTTTGTTGTCCATTTTACCCATACACACACATACAAGCAACCTACGCACCTTTGAATTAAATTTAGAATTGATTTCGATTTTACATTATATGACTATACCATATACATACATACATACATGCATACAAACAATATTATATTCTCGTTTTTTTCTAATTTTCATTTTGTTCTTTCTTTATAATTTCCTTTCTTTTATAGCTTTCTAACTCCTTTTCTCTTCAGTCTTATTAGCGAAAATGTATAATAAAAATATAATAACAACAACAACAATAAAATGTATATAATATTGTATAAGAAAATTACAGATTTGTTAACACGGTTTGAAAGGAAGAGTTATTAACATTTTATTAACATTTGTGTTGGGGCCATAGAGAAAGGTTGGGGAAATTAAATTTCTGGATTAAATTCATTTCTTTTTCGTTTTTCGTTTTTTTGTTATTTGTTTTTATTTTCTTATGCTAATATTAAAATAATTTATAAATCTTATAACATTTCAAGCATAAAAGTATCATTTTAAATCGTAACAAAGTTGCTTATTTACATATGTACATACGTATGTATTTTCATTTCTCTTTATTATTTTACGATTCATTTTTATGGCTTTTCTTTCATTTTTATTTTACGATTTAAATTATCATCACACTCACGATTTCAAAGCGATATTAAGTTTGGGTTTGACTCTCCTTTTGGTTTTTAATAAAAATCGTACGTACGTATATTTTTTAGTGCGGCAACTAGTCTAGTTTATGTGATTATATGAAGTTTATTATAGAGTCGATAAATTAAAAGAATCACAATGTTCGCGCATAACGTCATCACTACAATTGGGCCAATTATTTTAGTTTTACGATCCAATTTTCTATCAAAAAAAAAAAAAATGAAAAGTAAACAAATAAAAAGGACCGAAAAGACAGAAAGAAAATTACATCGTAGCATATTTTTTTATGACAAAATGAAAATTTATTGCAAATATAAATGAAAATATTATGTTCGAAGGAGCACATTATCAACATATCACACACACACATAAAAGAGTAAAAACGTCAAAATGAATTTAAATATTTCACGATTTGATAAATTGACATTCGATATGAATAATCTTCGATTAGAGTCTAATTCTCCAAGGATTGTAATAAAATATAATGACATAATATTGTACGTTTACCATAATTTGATTGATAGATTTTTGATACTTTTTATACCATAATACTATAAATAATAAAAGTTTTAACAAAATGACTTTGTTAGTTAGTTTACAAAATTATATTCAGCTCCTAATCATCACATTTTGGAATTGATAATAGTTTCGAAATTTCAATGGATATCTCAGTTGGATTGGAACATACTATCCATTTCGTGGTTTCAAAAGTAAACGTAAATAAAACACATATAAAATATCTTTTTCATGATATTTCTTTTTTATTGGTAAGTTTGAACGTTGACATTATGTGTGAAACACTACATCAGTTAAATGACCTCCACGCGTAGTGTTGCAAGCATTGATTCTTTTGACGTTATTTTCGACCACTTTTTGACACATATTGGGCGGTATCTCAGCCATAACTTAATGAATGTTGGTTTTTAAGTGCTCAAGAGTTGAAGGTTTATCTGCATAAACACGGTCTTTCGCGTAGCCCCACAAAAATGTCTAATGGTGTCAAATCGCATGATCTTGGTGGCCAGTTGATATCGTCACGACGAGAAATTACGCGGCCAGGAAATGTCTCTTGTAATAAAACCATATTCGCTCGAGTTGTGTGGTACGTGGCACCGTCTTTTTGAAACCACATATTCTCCAAGTCGTATTCTTCAATAGCAGGTAAAAAAGTCGGTTATCATATGACCATAACGCTCCAAATTGACGGTGACAGTCGTTCCATCATCGTAAGGTCCAATCACACCTTCGGACCAAAGAGCGCACCAAACAGTGACATTTTCTGGATGTAATGGCCTCTCTTCAATTACTTGAGGATTCTCAGAACCCCAAATACGACAATTTTGTTTATTAACATACCCAACGAGTGTGAAATGTGCTTCATCGCTGAAGAAAATTTCGTTCGAAAAATTGCAGTCCACCGTCTGTTGTTCAAGCACCCATTCCACGTATCTACGACGTTGTGAATGGTCAGCTGTCATCAGTTGTTGCGTGAGCAGGACTTTATATGGATGTAGGTATAGATCTAAATGCAAAATACGCCATAATGTGCCGTAAGACAGTCCTAATTCCTGAGAACGACGAGGAATTGCCACATTCGGGTCTTCGGCAACACTTTCACTTACAATAGCGCTATTTTCAGCGGAACAGGCCTTTCAATATTTGTAACCACTCCAGTCTCTTCAAATTCCTTCACAATTTTGCCCATTGCTTGCGTAGTTGGACGATTATGTAAACCATAATCTTCTCTTAAAGCACGTTACGTGGCTGTGGCAGAATCACCATTTTTGTAGTAGGTTTGGATGATTTTTATGCGTTGTGTGATGGTTAAGCGATCCATTTTCGTCAATGTCAGACTTTCAACTGAAAATATTACGGCCTAGCTTTTCACACCACTCATGTTGTGTGCGTTAATTTTATACGTGAGTTTAGCGTCGACTCCGAACGACAGATTTTTGAGAAATTTTTCATGGCAATTATATTTAGTTTAGTTTTTGCCAGAAATCTGCTGAGAGGAAATCGCCGAAGAAATATTTTTGTTACATATTTCGTTTTGATGCTTGACCTGGGATACGAACTCGGGTTTTACGTCTAATAAGCCAACATACTACCTATTAGACAACGGCAACTTTCAGTTGGATTGAGAACGCCTCTTTATCTCGTATTTGTTGACTTCGAAAAGGCTTTTGGTACTCTCAATCACACGGCCATATAGAGCGCACTGTCAAGCAAGGGTGTCTCTACTAAAATAATAAACTTAATAAAGACCCTGTACAACAAGGTGCATGAGAAACAACTGGGCAAGAGCATCGAAATAAAAACCGGAGTTCGCCAAGGCTGTATGCTGTCACCACTCCTCTTTAACTGTATCCTCGATGTAATGATGCAAAAGTCAACAAGTCATAGGAGAGGGTTTACATGGTGTTTGCATAACAGATTTGAAGACCTGGACTAAGTCATTCTCAGTCAAAGCTAAATCTAGTTAGCGAAACCAGAAAGCTAGCCGGACTGAAGATGAATATCCACAAAACCAAAACACTCAGCATAAATGCTAACGCAGAGCGAAAATTCATTATATAAGGCATGGAAATTGATGAAGTATCTAGCCATCTGTTATCTAGGCAATATAATCGATAAATCCAGCATTAATAAGGCATGCATTGCTTTTGCCCAACTTAACCCTGTTTGCAATTCGGCTAACATATCGAGACGCACCAAAATTAAAATTTTTAACTCCAACGTTAAATCCACATTACTGTACGGTTGCGAAACGTGGAATATGGCACCCCGCGATTCCCAGTCTCTTCAGGTATTTGTTAACAAAGGCCTGCGTTGAATCTTGCGTGTTTACTGGCCCTCCAACTCTGATCAGATATAAACTAGCAACCAATTGAGAGGGAAATAAGGAGACGCAAGTGTGGATGGCTTAGGCACTCTCTTCAAAAGCCATTAGATGACTTCACAAAGAAAGCCATAGACTGGAACGCCCAGGAAAGCAGGCGTATTGGACGACCATCACACACCTGGAAATGCCAAATCACAAACGAACAATCCAAACTAAGTATGTCGAATGTATGTGGAACGAAGTCAAACACCGCGCTGATGATCGATATATAAAGAATACTAGTATAATTTTAAGATCCGTAAATAAAACTAAATACATATATAAATAATTGGTCATTACATCCCTTCAGTCGGGATTACGACCAGGCTTCTCACACCACTTGTGTTGAGTGTGTTAATTTTATGCATGAGTGGCGGGACCTACAGTTTAAAGTCGATTCCGAACGAGAAATTTTTCGTGGCCATTTTATTTTACTCTCAGAGTTTTTGCTAGAAATCTGCTGAGAGGAAGTCGCCAAAGAAATATTTTTTCATATTTCAATTCAAAGTTATATAGTCTCAAAAATTAAAATGTATAATTTTTGATACAAAGCTCAATCTACGGTTAAATAAAAATTTATAACAATTTTTTTGCTAGAGCACTACAGTTTCTTAAAAATAAAGTTTTGATAACTTTTCGAGTACACGTGCCTATACCTCACTAATTTTATTACGCAGATTAAAATATCCGCATTTAGAGATAGTCTTACAGAAGTTTTCCATTAATTTGTGTTACGACGTTTTATTTATGAGTATCTAGCTGTAGTATTGTATATCATCTTCTAGTTTCAATGATTTAAAGTTATTGACCTCGGCCTAGACGAGTATGGCACACAATTAATAGATGTAAAGGCCAACCTTTTCACCACAGATGTTAGGACCACCAGAAGGTAGTCTATAGGAAGTCAAATTCTTTGAGAATTTGGGGAAATGTTTTTTTTCGAACTACTTCATACAGTGGACTCAACAGATGTTGTTATACCCATATCATTAACAAATTTCATCATATCACGATATCATCATAAAGGTTTCTTATATTTTGACATTGATTTGCGTATCCATTCCAATCAGATATCAGCAATGAATCGTTTTTTCGCAACTCATAAGCACTCATAAAATTTTGAATATAAGTTACTCAACAATTTTGAAATTCAACTACACACTACAGTCTGCTTCATTCATACTCAGTACAACGTTGATTTATAAGTACAGGTTGCAATGAGCATGCGTACAACGTTGACGTCAAACTCATACCATTCGAAATATGTTTGATTCATAAGCCTACTTCTTTAGATTCATAACTTTAGAAAAATAGTTATAAACGATTCGTGTGACTGAAATCATTCATCAAAATTTACAGTCTTAGTTGTTGTTGCATTTACAAAAAAAGAAAAAGACACATAAGCAAAAAAGACAGAGCCGCAAGCAGAGCAAATACACATACTTCTAGTGAGTATTTTAGTGTTCGTACGCGAATCATACTTATTTTGTGATTCTTGTAAATGTCAAAATCAATAACATCAGACGTGTTGTTAAGTATGAATATGATGAGTACTTCAAACTTTGAATATGAGTACAGGTTCCATGATATTAAAACAATGATGAATGATAATATTAAAATAATGATGCGTATAAGTATCAGAAATTGTAAGTATGATTCAATTCTATTCATCTTTTTGAATACTCATTGCTGATCTCAGGTTGATCTGACATATCAATTATGTTTGGAACTTTTCTTTTTATTATACAGTTTATTATATATCGAGTTGTTGAGATATGGAGAATCGAAATCAACAACATCATACGTGTTGTTAAGTATGAATATGATGAGTACTTCAAACTTTGAATATGAGTACAGGTTCCATTATATTAAATAAGTATGAATGGCTATAAGTATCAGAAATTATGAGTATGATTCGAATCTACTCATCTTTTTGAATGCTCATTGCTGATCTCTGGTATAAATACATGATTAACTTACATTTGCTTGGATGGCATATGTTGTGGAATATTGATTTATTACACTCTCAAATATTTTATCAAATATTATCTTTCAATCGGATGTAATATCGAAGGCTCGACTATGCCTATACATTGTTATATATAAAGTTTATCTAGTCGACATGTACATATTTACAGATAACTATTTTCACTTTTATTTAATCATTAAATTATATAAGTTACTGATAAGAGAAAAATACTTTTATTCATAGCATTCATACCATATTATCATGATTTTGATAACACAATTATGTCGAGAGAATACTCTGGATTGTATAAGAGATTGAATATTACAAATTTCTAAAACAAACACAAGAATGACTTCTGAGGATAATAAATATGAGAAAACCTTGTCACGTAAACCTAGTAAGTTGGAAAAATATACTTAGAAATTTCTATTATTTGTCCATCATGACTTGATGGTTTAAGGGCTAATACTACAACTTGCCCTTAACTAAAGTGAGGATTTTAACGAGCAGGTAATTTGTTTTTCATTATCATAAGTGGACAATATGGTAGAAGTGAGCGTTAAGCTAAATGGAGGATCATCCTACCGTTAACTTTTAAAATTAAGTTTATGTTTGAACTTGCCATACATATATATTATTTTCAATATTGCAACTTCAAATATGAACAAAATGAGCACATATAACCAAAAAAAGGAGCCCGTCGTTGCCACTACGTTTAAAAAATTTTGTTTAATTGAGCAGTGTTATCGACATTGCTCCGGCACTGCCATATATTTGAAAAAGTTAACTTTATTTTATCTGTACATAGGTTGTAATAA